>CM024521.1:39212532-41983060 GCA_014182375.1 Eucalyptus virginea | reverse complement strand
TTCGCTGCCACCGCCCACTTCATTTCCCTCAGCTCTTGCCAGCAGCTGCGCCACACGTCCGTCTTCTCCATTTTCTTCGGTCAATCTCCAGCCGAAGTCTTCAAGCGACGCCATCTTGTTGACCCTTGCTCAACCAGTGAACGCCAGCTGCTTCCTCGGCCGCTTCACCGCCGCCTCACACGTCTGCAGCAGCCCACCGATGCCTTCCATTTTCGAGCAGCCCATCTTCGGTCTTCATTCAGCTCAGCGAATTTTGACCGAGTCCATTCCGCCGTTGGCATTTCGGCCCAGCTTCCTCAACATTGGAGTTCAGTCCACGAGTTATTCTTCTCAGTCCAACAGCCCATGGTTCGGCCCACCTTCAGCTGCAACAGCCCAAGTTTATAGCTTTGAGGCCCACTTGAAGCCTGCATCAATTTGACCCAAGAGTTTAGCCCAATTTCAGCCCATCTTGGGCCCGCGAAGCCGGCCCAGCCCGCAACCAAGCCCAAGTCCGAGATCAAGCCCAGATTTTGTGGTGGGCTTGCCAGGCTTTTGGGCCTGACCCGAGTGTCCACCGACGCCACTGAAAATTTGGATTTCGGCTGCCGTTGTGTCATCGTCGCAGTGTTCCAGTCTTCGCTTTGCACAAGTGAGTTTTACTCACTAATGCTTTCTTAGTTTGCTAATTATGCTTAAGGGTTGATTAGATTTAATTAAGTGCAATTAGGTAGTTAGATTAGAATAGATTAGTGATTATTAGATAATTATGATACATGTTAAGCAATTGATCAATGCAATTAGCAAGTAGAGGCGTGTTCGTATTTATTGAATGCATCTTGGGATTTTTCCCAATTTGTTCTGGCGTCCAATCAAGTATTACGGGCATAAATTGGATTTTTAGTATTTATTCATTAATTTTCGAAATTAATTTAATTAATTAATTATTTTCTGAAAATTAGGCTGGGATAGCCGACGATTGGGATTTTGTGCTGATTATAGTGGTGCGGTCTGTTTATTTAACTGAGCTTTATTTTGTGTTGAATTGAATTATTTGTGAATTTGGGATTTATTCCTAAATTAAATAATGTTAGTTATTAATTGAAAAATAACCGGGCATCGGTTGATAATGCCAAAAATGACTACAGAAAATGTGGGAGTTATGAAAAGAAAAATATTATATTTTGGCTAAGGCCAGTCGTATACCCACACACGATAAATTTTTATCGGGTATCGTTAATACGAGGGAAATAGGCCAATTATTATTTTGATCGAAGATTCTAAGTATGAAACACACAGTCCTTGGCTGAGAGTAATTAATCATGTGAGTGTTATTTGTTGCATTGAGTAGACTATTGAAAGATGAAATGATGTATGATGGATGTGTGACAGTGTGGAATAGGGCATGGAAATCACCGAATTTGGAATCGGTTGTGCTTGCTGAGCCATAATTCAACATTTCCACCAAAGTATGATTGTGTCCACTGGATCATAATCTATCACCGAACTTGGAATCGATTGTGCACGCTAAGTCGTAATTTAGCATTAACCGTCGAAGAATTAGTAAGCTGTGCTCGCTAAGTCGTAATTCAGCATTAACCGCCGAAGAATTAGTAAGCCGTGCTCGCTGAGCCGTAATTCAGCATTACCGTCAAAGTTTTAGTAGGCTGTGCTCGCTGAGCGGTAATTTAGCGTTGGGGTTGAGTATTTGAGATGACTGTGTAGGCCGTGCTCGCTGAGCCGTAGTTCAGCAGTGAACTTGAGTAAATGAGATGAGTCGACCAAGAAAGGGTCGAGATGACATGTAATCGACTAGGTCAATTGATCATTACTTTGATCTGATGTCATGAATTGATTGATTGAATTGAAATGACCGATGAATGGTCCGATTGATATGAAATCGACTAGGTCGATTAATCGAGATATTGATTTGTGATGTGATTGCTTGGGTGTCTATTGAACTGTGCTAATATGTAGGTGGAATCTGAGGCCAAGGTAAGTCCTCTGACCCATGCGTGCATAGGCAACTTGATTAGCATATTGATTTTTACTAATCGAGTCTTAGGGAGTAGAACTTGTTGAGACGTGATCTCAATGGTTATTGTATAACCATTTCAGGGCCTTGATGAGGAGCTCGAGGAGGAGGAATCTGAGGAGGAGAATCCTGTTGTGAAACCCGAGGAGGAGGAAGATTTGAAGAAGAGGATGATCCTGAGGACGATCATGAGTACAACTCGAATGAGGACCGAGATCTCATCCCGTTTGTGTGAACCTTGTGTTTTTGTGGATAGGTGTTAGGTCAGACCTATGTTGATTGTATTGTAAAATACTATGGGTTGTGCTATGTATAAAAGTAAGGTTGTGAATTTCATTATGAAAAATTGTGGCCTACTTTTCTATCCCAATGTTTTATTGTTTGGGGATTATTATCTACTTCCGCATGCGTATATTAAAGAAAGGGGTTGGCCATACGTTCTGGGACGTCGCTATTAATCGACCAGGTGAGGGACGGGCATGCGATCGTGGATCGGGGCGTGACACTATTAGTTTCCGTTAAATTTTACTATCAAATTACTAAGTTAAATAATACGTGATAATTAATGGGTGCATCAATTTGAGATTTTACCATTCGTTTGTCTCAGATATACTAGTTTAGAGTTTTTGTGGTATTAATTCAATTTAACTAAAACTAATGAAGGGTAAATTTGTCACAAATGAACTAGTTTAGGGTAATTTTGTCACATGTGTTCCAGTTTAATTTTTTTGTGATATTAACTCTATATCTAATTGGTTTTACAGATGGAAGGAGGAGAGCTAAGTTTGTTCGTATCTCAATGTGGGCTCCTCAAGCCTATTTGTTCATAGCATGACCTTTTCTCTATCTCTAATTCTACCAAATTCTCATGCTTTCTATTAACCATACAATACAACTATCACTTGTACACCACATTCCATGACTACCACTTATTTGACCACCTAGTTCTCTATAGCCTAGTTGAAGTCTAGATTATTTTGGCAAAAATTGATTAGAATTTCAACACCCTTTTGATTCCGCATTCACATGCATGCTCGCGCATGCGCGCATGCCCACGCGCTTATATATTCTTTCACAGCCAACTCATTGCTCTTTCAAAGACAACTCATGAAATTGATGCAGCAACAGGAGAGTAACGAAGAAGCAATGGAGAAGGAGGGGGGGGGGGGATTTCAAAATTACCATGTGTCACTTTCTAAATGATCCTTCTTAAATCTGACGTGATAAAACTGTTCTACCCAATATTTTCCCTCATAATGCAGTCTTATCTTTGCTGCACTTGGATTCTGCACACCAGCTTTGTCATAGAGAGAGAGAGGATTTTGTATGAAGGAGTAACGATGACGATGAGGTACCCTCACGTCTACTGGTAAACATCATCTCTGGCCCAACAATAAGTTAGCCTTCCCACTATTTAGCGACATCTATGTTTTTCTTTTTTCTTTTTCATTTTTTAACTCTCAACTGACTCTTAGACTTTTGTTCTATCTTTTTGTAAAGTATAGGAGTTGAATCCCACGTCTAAAACTAAATATCCTCACTCCAAGCACCTTGAGAAGATAGTGAATCAAACTCTCCACCTCCTCCATTTCTTGTAAGAAGAGTGGCCACTAGGATAATTCCTTGTGGTTACCAACATCTATGTTGAAATAGCGTGCCATTCACTCAACGGTGAAGCTTTTCGTTTGGATGAAAGTTGACCTTCCAGCCACCATTCTGCGAGGTCATGCATGTATAACATGTTGGCCTGGGCACTTTAGTTAAGAAAACAAAATAGCAGCTTGATATATAAAATTTGACCATGGGATAATATATATTTCACCGAAAGAGACCAAAAAAGAAAAAAAAGTGAAAAAAAGAAGAGAGCTAAGCAATTATGGTCTAACAAAAGGCGGGAACACCTATCTGTTTATTACGAAATAAAGGTTACAGCTTTTAAGTAAGAAAGGAAAGCATATTTCATTAACATGATCTCTAATGATGATGTTAAATTATACATTGAGTATGAATTCATAAATAAAACCAACCGGACGTGAACTACAAAAGTTCCGACGGTTGATGGAATTTGGTGCGTGAAATTCCCACTACTCTCGGGTGAAATTCCTTAGAGAGCACACGATTTACGTTTCGAGGCCGCAAGAGAACTCTGGGTTTTTTATGCAGCATAGTGACGTCTGACGAGCTGAACAGAGAGCACTTTGGGGACACACAAAAAAGAGGGAATTTTTGAACATACGGTGATTTCAGCTTGAGTCTTACGACAAATTGAGTTGTTTTTGAATTTCGATTCAGCCGTTTCTTTATGAAACCTAGTTAGAAGGGGTGTAACTCCGAGTATATTTTCGGTAGGATCTTTGTGAACAACCTTTCTTAAATCCTCAAAATTAATTGCTCATACATCTGCCAGATTTTCAATGTCACAATTTTCTGTTGCCTCCACAAAGGGAACTCCTAACTTCTCTGGCAATCAATGACCATCCTCCCTCGAGAGTCTTTGGCTAACCTCCCTGTACGTGGGTAGTAGTTGTTCAAATTGTTTATAAAAGAGATGATTGTTGGATATAAAAAAGAGTGATTGTTGACATGAAGATGGGTGATTGTTGATCATGAAAAGTGGTGATGGTGGAGAGAATGTTTTATTAAATTTGTCTCGGACAATGTTAACGAAAAATAAACATGAGAAGTTATGAGATATATTCGGAATTGCAACTAATTATCAAGAAATTCGAGACTAAACCCTTAAAATTGATTCATTAAATAAAATGACGTATTCCATTCAGGTGTTGAATATGATGATCCACTTGTAGTTGGTCACACTTTGTAAACCAATTTTGAATAACAATATTATTGTACTAAGCCTCGTTCAGATCACAAACAAGCTTCTCAAAAGTATTCATGGCTGAAAGGGGCAAACCCAACACCACCGTAATGCCTTTCTCTTTCTCTTTCCCTTCTGTCATGAACAAGCAGGTTTCCCTTAGTAGGTCACCCATCCCAAACCTCGGCTCTCCCCATCCAAAGTCCGTGTAGCCATACCCTAGCCCTGTCCATGAAGTTATTACTAGAGTGCCCAGAGGAAATCCCTGATATTGATACATGTCCAAATAGTCGATCCTTGACCGAATGTAGTTGTCGGTCACGCTCTCGATTGCCTTCTTTATTCTCCCCGCGGAAGCAGAGATTGGCTCCTCAATCAACTCTCCGACCGAGCAGAGACAACAGGGCAAGGCCACGGCGTTCCCAAAGTATCCGTCGGGCAATGGTGGTGTTAGTCTGTACCTGAAATTGACTGCTAAAAGAAGTTTTGATTGTTGGTGGAGTTTCATCTTGAGGGCCACGCTTCGAGCCCGCCACACGAAGGCTGCAAGTGCTATGAAGTTGGTGCAACTGCCTGTTACCTGTGGTTCAAGATGAGTAGATACTTTTTGCAACCAGATAATGCATAATTGATGGTTATTATCTGGTTGCAAATATAAGTCATATATATAAATTGGAAATGTATTTTGATATAATATTGGGCGTATTCGGAATTCTTTTGGAACTAATTGTGAATGAACTTGTATATTATACGGAGATGTCTATGAATTGACACTACTTATTATCGTAAATATAGAGATTCACCTGTTCATCTTTTGTTGCCATTATTTTTAAGATGGCCAACTTCTCAGCATCAAAGTGGAAAGACTTTTGTACGAATTGTTGCTCCTCATATAATGCCGTCATGTTTGATACATCACTTATGTGAACAAATTCATTGTAAGGACCGGTGATTCGAGGAGGCAACCTTGATTTTAGGACGGTTCTATCATGACAAGGGACAAGGGATAAAGGCCCGCCTCTTGCTATTTCAGCCCATGCGTTCATAAAATTCATTGCCGACACACCATCTGCCATGCAATGACTAAGTGCGATCCCTAATGTGAAACCTCCACATCTGAATTTCGTCACCTGTGATATGTCTCCAAAGTATATAATATCTCAACATAAAATGCAGAACAAATAACTATGTGATTAAGTTCTTGCATGGATTGAGTTTATGCACTTTGGTTCAGTTCGTTTCATAGAAAATGAATGTTTTGAAAATCATTTAAATGAATGTTTTGAAAATCATTTTTCTTAAAGTGATCACTTTTACTGTTTAAAAATATAAATGAATGAAAGATATTTTCATTATTCACAAAAATATTTATACATAAATTGCTGTCGATAATGAAAACATTTTTCATTAACAAATAATTTCAAGCGATACGAACGACCATTTTTAATATGATATTTTTCAAATTAATCATTTTCATGAATAAATAAAACCTTCTTGTACATCCCAAGTCTTGCAGCCAGTCAAAGCCACTGGATTCAATGGTGCAAATGGAATATTTTTTTGGTCTGATCCTATATATATTCTATAAGCCACTATGTGTGTTGTATGCTGTGCGTAGGTTGCAAAACCCTGCTCTCTCATTCATGTGTTCCCACCTTCACCCCCTTAGAAGGTGGGGAATCGAGTTCTCTATCTTGAAAGTTCCTATTTATTATAAATAGAAAGTTACTATTACTATCTAGTTGTTCTGATATGAAAAGTTACTAATTTAATGTGAGCTAAGTCTACCAAAGCAAATTCACTATCATGCTTAATGGAAAAAAAAAAAAAACCAAATAGAAAGCACTCTCAAGCATAAATATAAAAAAGAAGATTGTTCCTTACCTGTGCAGTTAGTAGAGGGGCAACTTCAAGTACATGTTCCATGGGATCTTTGTAAACAAGCTTACCTAAAACATCAGAATCGAAAATTATTAAATTACCCAGAATTTTCATGTCACAATCAGCCAGTGCCTCCACAAATGGGACTCCTAACTTCTTTTGGCAATCAACGACCAACTTCCGACGAGAGTTTTTAGCTAATGTCCCGGCAATTGGATAGTAATGAACCAGAACTTTGGCCAGAGCTTGCTTAATCACGTCCACCACTTTTGCGTCACTCCTGTCGAAACAATAAACGGTCGGCACGATTGCGGGAGCCATTTGATCAAGGCTACTTAAGAACATGGAACCCTCGGGTGTTTCATATTCTGGTAGGACTGCGACGGGGCTAGATCTTTCTACTTTTAAGATGTTCTTCTTTGCGGGTGCCTCCATAAGAGAAGTCTGGAGATTTGTAATCCGCTCTCCTTGTTAAAAATAAAAAGAAAAGAATGTGCTGAGAGGTACAAACAAAGTTGATAAATAGAGGAAAGCTACACATAAATAAATTAGCTATATGTCTTTGCATATATGCACAAAAATTCAAAGTGGAATTGAATAACTTCATCTTCACTCGTAACTTGGAATGATATCAAATCACACGAAAGAAAAACCATGAAGAGTTGAGGAATAGGAAAAATATGAGTAAGAATATATCCACAAGCGGTATGAATTTTAAAATGGAGGATGGAAAATGAAACTTCAATCTGGTTCCATGATAAAAAAAAAATGTCACTTCATATGCTCAAATTGTTAGGCGGAGTATAAACTTGTAGTTCTTGGGCTTAGGCTGCGTTTAGCTAGATTTTGAGAAAAGCCTTTGGGAAATGCAAAGAATTTTAAGTTAGAGGAGTTTTCCAAAATGCAAATTATGTTTGGTAAATTGTAATCTAAAAGTCCATTGTGAAGTACCCTTGAACAAAATAGTGTTTGGAGAAATTTATCTTTATAACGGACTTTTGTGATAAAAGAAGAAAAAAATAGTTGGTTGGCGAAGGATAGGCAGCCACCAGCAATCAAAATCTGTCATCGGTGGCTGACGTTTGAGGTTGCAAGACCTTAGGTGGCTGTTGGAAACCATCGGCGAGGGCTGCCTGGGGTTGGGTGGCTCTCAGCAGGGGTTGCGTGACCTAAGTAAAGCCCACCAGAGGTCGCGTGACCTCAACGAGGGCCGCTTGGTCATGCGACCCAAATCGCACATGGCCACAACTTTTGCGAGTCCTTGTGATTGCGACCTAGATTGGCAACCCTTCACGGAGGTCGCGTGTCTCAAATCTGGGTTGCTGCGACTTGCCGGGGGTTGCACGACCAAATCACATGCCGTTGAGACTCACAGAGGTTGCAGTGACCCAGATTGACGGCCCTTCGTGGAGGTTGCCTTACTTAGATCTGGGTTGCTGCGACTCGCTCGGGGTTGCACGACCAAATTGCGGGTTGTTGCGACTTGTGGAGGTCGTGGCGACCTAGATTGACGGCCCCTTGTGGAAGTCGCGTGACTTAGATTTGGGTTGCCGCGACTTGCGGGGGGTCATGTGACCTAGATCATGCATTGTCGTGACTCGGATCATGTGGCCCCTCGTTGAGGTAGTTGTAACCTAGATCATGCAGCCCCTCATGGAGGTTGCCTTACCCTCCAACAATAGTCGCTTGGGTCACCGCGACCACGCTGATGTCTCTCTAGCCCGTCGTCGGCCCCTCGCAATCACGTGCAACTATGCCGGCCGACCTCAACGGAGAAGACGAATAGTGTCATACAATGAGGGCAAGAACGGAAAAACAAGAAGTTGGTGAGGATGGTCTTAGAAAAATATATTTATGCAACCCTAGCCTTGAGCATGCCGAGAAAACTGAAAGCCAAAGGTAATCTAGGATTTGCCTTGGCTTTCAACGTTCTGAATGCTTACTTTCTTCTAATGGGGCTTGCAAAATTTTTGCCAAATACCCAATATTTAACCCAAGGGACTTTGAAAGCTCAAAGTAGCTTGGAAAAGCCATTTTCAAACGTACCTTTACTCCTGCATGATAAAGATTACAACTTGCCAATACGTTGCAAGTTTCACAAGAAGCGTTGTCAATCACACATGTTGCAACACATCAGCCATACATGCCAAACTATCCCTGCGTGCACAGCAGGAAGATAGGCCATACATGAGCTTTGGTGATAGTAATTTTTTTCCTTTCCTTTTGTTTTTCCCTCTTGGGCCAAGTACAATGGACACACGACTAAAACTCAAGACGAAAACCAGCATACCTGTAAGAACTGGAGATATTGGAGATGAAACACTTGGCTTTGGCTTCTTTTTGCAGATCCAGAATTTATAGTCGTGGCTTCTCCAGTTTTGGCGTTGAATATGAGATAGTAACATGATGGTACGAATTATTGGTTCAATTATTTGGAGGGGTCTTCACGTTCCATCGTCAGAGGTTACACATGCATAACATGTGCGCTGGCATCTTAGTGCCCCCCTAGAAAAAAAAATAGCAGCTTGATATATAAAAGTAGACCATGGGATGAAAAAAAATATAGCCCACGTTTGATGATTAGGATAATAATTGAGATAGGATAGGATATGATAAAGTAAGATATCAAATTCTCTGATAATAAAGGTGGACATATCTAATCCTATCAAGTGTTTGGTACACTTCAAAATAAAAATAAAATAAAAAATATAATATTCAATTAAATTATAAAATTTAAGAATAGAAAATTCAATTAATCAAAGGCTTAGAAAAAACTCTAGATTTATGAATTGTGACCACCCCCACAGTGGCTACGATTGAAAATGGCGAGCACCAACATCGCCGTGTAGTGATGACGCAGATTGGTAAATCTCAAATTATGACAGAGAGGGTGGGTGGGGAAATTTCAGGCCACCACCAGAGTTGTCTTTGTGACACCTCAGATTGATCGAGGTCTAGGTTGTCAATGATACCAAAGATTTATAGCCTCTTCATCACCATCTTCCCCTCTTCCCTTGAGAGGTGCAATGTCCTCCATTAGGATTAGGATTCTAGCGTCGTGGTGGAACCTATTAGTCCACCATGATAGTGATCACTATGTCAATGAAGTAGTGTAGGTGGATCTAGAGTTCCAGCCACTGATGTTTGAGGTGACGCAAACAGTGCGGCAATTAGTTCAACAGATGCTTATGAGAAAACTTTTGCCCATTTCATCTCACAAAGCCACTCTTGGTCATCAGATTTAGCAAGTCCATGATCCAAAGGAAGGGACATCCAATTGCTGGTGTACGAGAAGCGGAGAGGGGAGAAGAAGTGGAAGGAAGAAGACAATAATTAATGACAATTGTTGGGGTTTCATGAATCATATATAGGTAAATTTTTTAAAAATTACAGCGGAAACGAAGATGATACATTTCTATACATGATTCTCCGAAGGTGTTGCTCGTGCGTTTTAATAAAAAATCTGAATATAAAAAGGGAGTTAAATGAATTACCTCTCGAAGCGCGCTTTAAACGAATTGGTTCGGATGTTCTTCAGTTTGAGTCCCACAAACGTCGGACCTCTAGTTCAGACACATCAACAATGGACGTCAAACAGAAGAGAGAACTTTCAAATAATCATCACTATGATCGTGTTAGCAATCTCGTGGAGATGATCCGCCGTATCCTTGATGTTTTTAGTCACGGCCCGAACGAGAGAAAATCCTTTTCTTTGTGTCTCGAAGACACAAGAACACGCACACACTTTGCTTTCTATTTTCAGCAACCAGCACACAGCTCTCCTTGTTGCGGCATTTATTAAAAACACACACTTTCACGAAATCAGCAACAGTTGCTGAACGTGCACAATCATCGTGCATGATCGTGCACAATCATCGTGCAGGATCGTGCATGAATTGGTCAGCAACCGTTGCTGACCATTCCGTGCACGATCGTGCATCGTGCACAATTGCTTCGTGCATGTGCACGAAGCTTTACCTTTTTTTTAGTTATTAATATTAAAAGGAAACGCACATGTGATATGCGTTGGACATGTGCACCTTAATTAATTAATTAATTCCTAAAACAAAAATAAAAGGAACATAATCTTTGTGTGTGCAATTAGGGTACATAAACATGTATCCACTTTGGCATGCGTGTGCATCATATGCAAGTAGGCTCGTGACTATAATACAAATTAAATTAAATTCAAATTGACTCAATTCGATTGCAGTAATTGCAAACATATTTGCAATAATATTTCTCTCTTGTTCGACGTTATCCTAATTGTTTATGGTATGTGACATCCCTAGGTTCATCACTAAGCTGGTAGTGAGACTTGTATTAACACATTAATACTCCCAAAAGAATTAATTATCCCGATTAATCTTTGGGTCTTACAGGCCATGATTGATATCTAGTAATATGTCATGGCTACCTAGATAGTGTGAATGTTTTAAGAACATAATGAACCTGTTAGTTTTGGCTGTAGTGTAATTCAATCCCTTTGTCTTACTATGTCCCGATCAAACAAAGACTACGGAATATTTGTCAAGTCATCAATTTGATCATATGCACAAATCTAATTGACATGCATTTTATTCAAGACATAAACAATTTATTCTCGGTTTGTGACATCTTGAATTTTCAATCCTGTTTTCTATTGAATTAATCGGGCAATTCATTAATGCGCCTATAGGGCTGTTCTTAGAGTTAATTACTCTCGAGATAACTAGACTAGCTGGGGAAGCCAATAAGGAATTTTAAGGTAATAGACTTAAGAATTCGACTAGGAATCGACTTCTCGACCGTGCTCATCTTTAGAGGCCATTACGGCACAATTAAAAATAGATTTGAAATCAAAGATAGGTCTGTTCGATTGAGATGTATGGTCGATCGTGGGTGACTCTACTAAATTGGAAAATTTTCGTTGACTGGCACTAATTTGATTTTACTGTCGTTTTGGTACCTTGTGTCCGTAATTGAATTCTCGAGATTTTCACGACAATCGAGAGTTGCTAATGTGTTAAGTGGGTTCATTGTGGTTCGAAGAAAATCGACCATCGGTCATTTGCCCTAAAAAGTTTTGAAAACTACCCGGTAGTCTAGGTTACGCTAAAAACGCGCCGAATGGAAATTAACCGCCAATTTAAGTCCAATTTTAGAAATTGAAGATTCTGTTATGTTATAATAAATTCTAGGACTCACGACTTAGTCTCAAAATATTTTTCGGACACCCGACACTTTTTGGGAAAAAGTCGTTGCGTTGTGTTTGTGCAGAACAAGCCGATGATTGTTTTGATGGCAAAATTGGGAAGCATGATGGATGTAGGGGTGAAGAAAAATGCCGAGACGATCGATGGATGACCAATTGAATTTATTAAGGCCGATTAAGATTTAATAGAGCAAGAAATAAGCCATTTGAAGCCATCCTCCCTCAAATTCGTAGCTACCCTTCCCCCTAGCATTTTGGACCTTTTTGCATGTCCAATGCTTGGCTTAGGATGGCTTGGCTTAGGATGGCTTTGGAAGATATTTGTTGTGGAAAATATTGACCAAGTGAGCCATCCATCCCCCTCACTCTTATCCTCTCTCTTTCTCACCCCTCAACCGGTTGAACCGTCTCCCTCTCTCCTCCATTGTGTGACTAGCAGCCACCGAAGGAAGAAGGAGCAGCGCACCATCGCCCCTTGGCCGTCTCCCTCTCACCCAGCAGCTGCTGTCTAGTTCTGTGGCAATTCAACCAAGGCTGTCCATAACCATTTCTTCATCGGTAACCCTCCTTATCGGCCCGGTTTGGCCTATTCTTTCATTCCCGAGCCTCACTGTGCCAAACCAAGCTCATTTCCCCTTTGTTTTGCAGCAAGATTAGCAACCCAACAAGTGGGTTTCCAGCAGGCTTGTGAGACCGTTTTGAGGTGTTTGGGCTTTGAACCTGAGGCCTGCTTTAGAGTTAAACGTCCCCCGCGACGTTCCCAACGTTTCAATCCGAACGGATTATTAAACGGGTGAGTTTAGCTCACTAATCCTTGCTTAGTTTGCTAATGATGCTTAATGGTTGATTAATGTTAATTGAGTAAGATTAAATGATTAGATTAGAGTAGATTAGTGATTATATTAATTAATTATAATGCATGTTAGGCATTTAACTAGTGTAATTAGCTAGAGGATAGCCTATATTATTTATGGAATGCCTTTCAGGATTTTTCCAGACCCATCTTGGGCTCCAATTAGGCATTACGGGCTTAAATTGGATTTTTAGTATTTATTTATTAATTTTGAAATTAATTAATTATTTTTTGGAAATTAGGTTGGGATAGCTGACGGTCGAAATTTTATGTTGATTGTCGTGGTGCAGTCCATTTATTTATTCGAGCTCTACGTTGTGTTGAATTGAATTAATTGTGCAATTTGAGGAATTATTCTTAAATTGATTGAAATTGAGTAATTGATTGGTAGATGGTTGAGTATGATTGTTTAGCACCAATAATGCTTTGATGGGCTATTAAGTGGAGAAGATTGTGAGAGTGAATTGAATATACTCTTGGCTAAGGCCAATCGGGTACGTTAATATCGGGTATGGTAAAGATGGGGAAGAAATAGTTAGTGCGTGGCTTTGTGATGAAGTATATCACCCTGGCGAAAATGACGCCTGAGAGCATGCGCGTAAATTGTTTATATCACCTTGGCGAAAATGGCGCCTTAGAAAATGCACGTGGCTTGGTGATTTGGTATATCACCTTAGAAAATGCTCGTGGATTGATGATCGGTACATCGTCTTGGTGAAAACGACGCCTTAGAGAATGCACGGAGTCGGTAATTAATATGTCACCTCGACGAAAACGGCACCTTAGAAAATGCACATGGCTTGGTGATTTGGTATATCACCTTAGAAAATGCCTGTGGCTCGGTGATTGGTACATTGTCTTGGCGAAAACGGCGCCTTAGAGAATGCACGGAGTTGGTGATTAGTACGTCATCTTGGTGAAAACGGTGCCTTAGAGAATGTACATAGTATGGTGACTAGGTATATTATATTGTAAATTGTATAGTATAATTGGGAATGACCATGAGATGGTCCGATTGACATGTAATCGACTAAGTCGATTTGATCGATGTTTCGATCCGTGATATTATGACCGTATGCCTATTTGAACTGTGCTAATATGCAGGTGGAATCTGAGGCCAAGATAAGTCCTCTGACCCGTGTGTGCATAGGTAGCCTAGATGGCATATTTGTTTACTAATTGAGTCTTAGGGGGTAGAACTCACTAAGACGTTGTGTCAGTGGTTATTGTATAACCATTTCAAGCCCCTAGATGGCAGCACCTCCACCTCTTCGTCCTCCCATACATTTTGGCATTCCTGAAGAAATCATCGAGGTAGCATACCACTTCCCCATACACCCCCATCCAGAAGGGTCAGAGTATGTATTGATAGAGTCCAAGGTCTGGGTTGATGTTGGTATGAATGCCCTAAGGCCTCATGAGTATCGCTCATGGTATCGTCGCTACCATGATGGGTGAATAGAGGGTCCCATTCTGGAAGGTGACGTACTTCTATACGTTTTAGAAGCACCATTTGGGTTGGGGACAGCAGACCCTAAGGACGGGTTGGTAGTGGATGCAAAAGACCCTAAACTCGAGACTGATCACGACTCTCCAGTGCCGTCAGTAGTAGACTCCAGCTGGAGTATGTCAGAAGAAGAAGTTGATCAAGAGGAGGTGTACCTCAAAGAGAACTAGGAGGAGGAACCAGAGGAGGAGGGACTGGAGGAGTTTTACTTGTTGGATGACCCTGATGATGAGCTAGATGAAGAGTTGGAAGAGAACGAGTTTGATTCTAATAAATCAGAGGAGGATCAAGATGATGATCTTGAGTACAATCCAAATAAGGATTGAGATCCCATCCTCTTTTGTGAACCTTGTATATAGGTGGTTAAGTGTGAGACTAGACCTTTGTGAATAGTGTTGTAAAATACTATGGGTTGTGTTATATATAAAAGTATGGTTGTGAATTTCAGTATAAAAAATATAGCCCTGCTTTTCTATCCCATTGTTTTATTGTTTGGAGATTTATAATTGCTTTTGCATGTGCATATTAAAATGAAAGGGTTAGCAATATGCCCCGAGATATTGCCTTTAAAATCGACCAAAGATGAATGATGTGCACATGACCGAGGATTGGGGCGTGACACGGTTACAACCCCGGCCGATGATTTCAATGCATTGTCATAATCAGATTGTATAGGACATCATTATTTTACCTTGCATGTAACAAGGAGACCGATTCCATATTGCGTACATGTGCAACTTTGTATATGAACAAATTATGACCATTAGGTATAACGACGAATGAACAACCCAGTATTACGTGCACTTGTGAACCATAGTTGTTTGACACACAAGTTAACACTGTGCCTCAGGTCTAAGGATTCTTTACACAAGACCAAAACATGAACAATTAGACATTGACCACGCTAAAAGCTTCCATGTCGCTAATCGTTCCATATGCGTCACATTCAATGAACTTGTTTAATACAAACACTTGTGTTCTTAACTCAAGCATCACAATACCCAATAACTTGTGACTCATAATTCCCTTAAGTATCTAATACTTAATGGTGAAGTTATGAACACACTGGTCTCAACAGAATTATTAATATTCATTCAATAATCCATCGACCGGGAATGATTTAAATATTCAGTCTAACTATAAATCTGTCACATATATTCTTGACGTCTCAAGAATAGGTCCAGTTGCAACTAATCTTATGAAATAATTTATAAATATAAAATAATTGGACAAACGAATGAGTACGTCATTGCCATTAATTAGATAATAATAATGATAGTATAATTGAAATCCATAACATGTAACTATTACATAGTATCTTTAGGGCATACTTCCAACAATCTCCCACTTGCACTAAAGCCAACTTGTGTGGTACCTCAAACCCATTTGGTCAACATGCCTTTCAAAAGAACACTGAGGTAAGGCCTTAGTGAAGGGATCTGCCACGTTTTCTATTGAGGCAATTTTCTGCAAGATGATATCACCTCTCCCAACAATTTCTCTGATGAGATGGAAGCGTCTTTCAATGTGCTTGGACTTTTGGTGAGACCTTGGTTCCTTAGCTTGAGCTATTGTCCCATTGTTGTTATAAAACAATGTAATCGGTTACTCAATCGAAGGAACAACTCAAAGTTCAGAAATAAACTTCTTCATCCAAGCGGCTTCCTTTGCTGCTTCAGAAGCGGCTACATACTCTACCTCAGTGGTGGAATCGGCAGTTATGCTTTGTTTGGAACTTTTCCAATTAACTGCGCCACCATTGAATGTAAAGACAAACCCAGACGTAGACTTATAACCATTAGGATCCGATTGAAAATCGGAATTAGTATAAGCTACAACTTCAAATTCTCCTTCTCCATATATCAAGAATAGATCCTTAGTCCTTCGCAAGTACTTAAGAATATTCTTGATTGCTGTCCAATGCTCTTCTCCTGGATCAGGCTAATATCTGCTAGTAATACTTATAGCATGCGCAATATCAGGTATAGTACATAGCATAGCATATATTATGCTTCCAATAGCGGATGCATATGGTATCTTCGCCATCCACTCTCTTTCTTCAGGAGTGTTGGGACAATCTCCTTAAAAAGATGGATCCCTTGCCTAAAAGGCAATAATTCTCTCTTGGAACATTGCATGTTAAAATGTGTTAACACTTTGTCTATGTACATAGACTGTGAGAGGCCAATCAATTGTCTTGATCTATCTCTATAAATCTTGATACCTAAAATGTAGGTTGCCTCTCCTAAATCTTTCATGGAGAATTTCTATGACAAGAATAGTTTTATCGACGATATCATCGATACATCATTTCCAATCAAAAGTATATCATTGACACATAAAACTAATAATGCAATTGCACTCCCACCGATCTTCTTGTATATACAAAGAACCCGATTTTTGATGAAGCCAAATGATTTGACTACCTCATCAAAACGGATATTCCAATTTCTAGAGGCTTTTTTGAGTCCATAAATGGATCTTTTAAGCTTACGCACCTTCCGTTTTTCACTATTGGATTCAAAACCCCGTGGCTGTTCCATATAAATGTCCTCATCGAGAAAACCGTTTAGAAAAGCCGTTTTAACATCCATATGGAATATCTCATAATCAAGGTGTGCAATATAGCCAACATAATCTGAATGGATTTCAGCATGGCCACAGGTGAGAAAATTTCATCATAATCAATTCCTTCTTTTTGATGATATCCTTTCGCCACCAGTTGTGCTTTGTAAGTTTCAATTTGACCTTCAACATTGATCTTCCTCTTGAAGATCCATTTACAACCAATTGGTATAATACCATCAAGGATGTCAATTAAGGTCCAAACTTCATTGGAATACATTGAATCCATTTCGGATTTCATGGCTTCTAGCCATTTACCAGAATCGATGTCCAACATTGCCTCCTCATAGGTTTTAGGATCACTAGGTTGATCACTATCATTCATAATGAATAATGATTCAATATGATCAACCGAGTGTTTATAACAAGTAGGTGGGCAAGATGTTCTCGCACTTCTCCTAAGAGGTTGTGTATCAGAAGCTCCCACTGAATCAGAGATTGGTATCTGAACTTGGTTGTTTGGTACTTCATTATTTTCTTCTTGTAAGACTATTTTCTACCAAGCACTACCTTCTTGGACGAATTGATTCTCTAGAAAAGAAGCGTGCTTGATCACCAAAATTTTTTGGTCTCAATGAAAATAGAAATAATATCCCAGAGTTCCCTTTGGATATCTAATGAAGTGACCTTGTTCAGATCTTGCCTCCAATTTTTCCATTTTCAGCTTTTTTACGAAAACTGGACAATCCCAAATCTTAATACGATTAAGATTAGGTTTCCTACTATGTCATATCTCATAGGGCGTAGTTGAAACAGATTTGGACGGCACTTTGTTCAGTATATATATAGCTGTCTCAAAGGCATATCCCAAAAAGGATATTGGCAAATTGGTGTAACTCATCATAGATTGCACTATGTCTAATAAAGTACGATTTCTTCGTTCAGATACACCATTATGTTCTAGAGTTCTAGGAGGTGTCCATTGTGATAAAATGCCATTCTCTTTAAGATAGTCTAGGAATTCGGTACTAAGGTATTCACCTCCTCAATCTGATCGAAGAGCCTTAATACATTTTTTTGTTTGTTTCTCAACTTTGGCCTTGAATTCCTTGAACTTTTCAAAGGATTCAGATTTATACTTCATGAGGTATAAATAATCATACCGTGACTGATCATTGGTGAAGGTAATGAAGTAATTATAACCACCTCTAGCAGTTTCATTAATTGGTCCACATACATCTATATGTATTAATCCTAATATGTTAGCAGCTTGTGCATTATGTCCCATAAAAGGCGCTTTGCTCATTTTTCCTAGAAGACATGCCTCACAAGTCGAGTATGACTCAAAATTTGATGGATCAATGTACCCATCATTACTCAACTTGTTAATTCTGTCTTCTCCAATATGACATAATGGAAGATGCCAAACATACTTTTTATTTGGACCGTCTCTAGGGCGTTTATTAGTTATGGCATTTATATCAATTTTATTTTGCTTATTGACATCAATAATCGCATTACTGGACATTGTAATGGTATAAAGATTATTGGTTAAATAAGGTAGAACCAACACATCTTCTATTATGATAAATAGAACATACATCATCAGCAAAAGAAAATTCATAATTCTTTTTACCCAAACGAGGTATAGAGATGATGTTCCTAAGAGCATTCTTATATTGCAAACAGTTCTTTAAAACCAATACATGTCCAGAAGGCAAACATAAACGAAAAGTCCCTATAGCTAATGCAGCAACTCTTGTTCCATTGGCAAATGTCAAGACAATCTCATTTTGCCCTAGCATCCTGCTTATTCCAGATTCTGCAAAGACATACAAATATGTGAAGTTATAGCAGAATCTAGAACTCATGAGCTGGATTCAGCACTAACCCTAAGGTTAGTTTCAATAAGCATAGACACCATACCTTCATAAGGTTGGTCCTTGGGCTTGACCTTCAAGCTCGCGAGGTACTTCCTACAGTTCCTCCTCCAGTGCCTCTTGACACCACAGTAATGACATTTCCCTTTATCAATCTTGGGTTTTGGTTGCACAACAAGTTTGACAGGCCTCTTCCATTTATTTTTCTTTAAAACAGTCTTTAGTCATTCAATATGGGAATTGACACAACTGTATTATGTAAGACAATTGACACAATCTAAATTGATCAAAATGATTGAATTGGTATAAATGTAAAAAGTTTATGAATTAATTGACAAAAAAGTTTTATAATTGAATTGGCACAATTATAATAGGTTTAGAACTTTTTTGATAATTCTCCCTCCCAAAGCTAGCATTTAATAGGAATGTGTTAACATAAATTACCAGGAAGATGACTTAACTAAAATTGAGATTTGGCTTCATCCAAAACCTTTTTTAGTTCACTTTGTAATAGCTAAGAGAGACATAATGGACTACAATTGCCATTGAATGGTCTTTCAATCTACAACAATTTGACCAATTAAAGGTGTCAGTGTTTTTTTATGCCATGTTGCAGCTGCCTAATTGCCTGATTACACATGAACGTTAGCTTAAGTTAGAAAGCAGAAAATTATAGTTGGTTCTGTTAATGTTTATTTGGAATAGAAAAGGAAATTGAACCATTACACAAGCAAAATCTCGTTTGATCAAATTGATCTTAAACGATGATAAGGACAACAAATGAAGAAAATAAAAAACATACTGAAATTCACACTGATCACTCCATTCAACATAATCAATTATAAGAGGAAGTAATAAGGTGTGCTAAGATATCAGTGCTTTGTTGGAAGAAGAATTTGAGAATAAGTTAGTTGATTATACTAAAAGAATCTAGAGATTATTTTGTATGAAATTCTCATGAAATATCAGGTGTAGAGAAAGATTTGATAAAACATCCTGTTAAATTAATGTTTTGAGTTTGAGCTGTCACAAAATTCGGCGCAGTTTGAGGATGTAAATCAATTTATTACCATAAGAAAGATATCCAAAGCATCTTGAGAGTTGTTTTTATATGGTTGGATGATGATGTTATTTCTTTTTTCTTTTTTGGGAATAATGATGCTAGTTTGACCGCGCAGAGAATATTGAGAAGGGAGCTTCTGTATGGTCAAAAAAAAAAAAAAAAAAAAAAAAAAAAAGACGAAACCAAGGGGCCCAAGATATGTGATGGTTTTTATTTTTTATTTTTTTAATCCAAGCTTGATTGGTTGACCAAGATTTGGACTTTCTCAAAAAGTCGTACACTACAGTGGACGTCCTTGGTTTTCGTTTAAAAATTGAAACTAACACTACAACCAGGAGGTGAATATATTGAATGAAAACTATGAATAACTTTTGTGGAATATAACAAATTAAACTTAACAGGCATAGAAATAATTTAATATAACCAGGAGTGCTACTGATGAATAGATACGTATTCAAGAATGGTACTAATAATAAAGAAATAAAAGAAAGCACACAAAAATTTATAGGAATTCAACTTTATCCCAAGCTTACGTGCACTCTCCAGACTAATGGCAATAAGGTTGGAATTTACTAATAATCAATATTGCAAGTTACAATTGGTAAGTGTTGTTTTTTCACACAATAGATCACATTTTCAATCCACAACCAATCTTACACTTGTACATTTGACTCTACTATGATTATAAGTCTATAGCAACATATAGAGATATAATCAATAACGCAACCGCTACAAAGCAAAGGAAAAGACTCAAGAGCTATAAATTCAATTTATTGGTTTCCACCTAACCTCACTACTTCTCTTGGATTGAATATATGGCCATCTAACCTTGGATGATAGTTTGCATCTCATCTCTATGAAGTAGCTGTTGGTTTCATCGTACTCTCGATCCCTCATCGGCATTAGAATGGCTCTCTTTGACAATGTCAATTTCCCAAACCAGTCAAACTACTTCTCTAGTTGGGCTACTTTTGTTAGGGTCAAATTGCCATAAATTCTTTGATTTATCTTTGATGTTTCTAATGTGGCCTCCAAGCCTTTGAAACAACTAGTTACATCTTGATCAATGTTCACATTAGAAGAGCATTTGACCATCACGTTTCAGGAATTGATATTAGCATAATACTTTACCCATATTCAAGACCACTGATTATCATTAGTCTGTTGATGCTGTCCACTAACGAGATTGTGTGGAGTGACATGCAACCAATTTTTCAATGATCCCCTTGACTTCACGCTTTCAAAAACTTCCAAGGATTGTTTGTCTTCACTAATTGACCGAGTCGACTTCCAAAGACCTCTAAGGACATCAGCATCACTATTGATTCCTCATCTTCAATAAAGTCACCAAGATCATCAATATTATTATAGTCTTCCACCTCATTTGAAGAGTAGTGGATTGTAATCAAGACTACAGATTATTGGATATTGACGATTGTGACTCTACTAAGCTATTCATCTCCACAAGTGCAGTTCTTTAAAGCTCCAACAAACATCATAGTTCTAGGCTTATTCACCATGACTAAGGTTCATCCAACTGTTCACCTTATCTTAATTCTTTCAAGCCATCACAAACATCTCTATTCTTTTCAGCTGGTTCTCCCTTGATCAAGGTCCTTCTAGCTTGTTCACCTCTTGAATCCTTCTAGCTTGTAGACATTTTGATGCCCGTTACCTTGTTCACCTCAAATATTGCCAGAGCATTCTCAATTGTCACAAAACACTCAGGATCACACTTGGTTAAGACACCATCTGCATTGTGGCTTGTGTATATATGATGTGGTAGTACTCAACCAATGTACACATTAATAGCCTTTGATTATTTTTGTCATCATCAAAACAATATGGGGGATTTCCCAACACATCTTTTTATTTAAGTTGCTTAAATAAAGGGGAATTTTTACCCTTAGGTTTAGACCTTAAAGAGGAGCTGTACAAGGCATTTCTTGAAGAAGCCATGCATAAATCTCTTGTTTTGGCTTGAACAACTAGTGATTTGTGCTCCGAGTTTTAAATACAATTGAATTGTTTATTTGTAAACACTGAGAGTTTGGGCTTAATACAGATATAAGAAATATTCGAACGTGTGAGCAATTATAACTTTGATTCTCTAATTATAATAAATTATTTGCTGCTGGCTATCTATGTTAGTATAGGTACTCACACTCAGACAAAATCACATAAATTTTTGGTATCATTTATTATTTCTCGTTTAGCTTTTTGGTGATTTCATATTGCCTTAAATTGCTAGATTTTTAGCATTTCCACGTTCATTTTACATCACATAGCTATGGTTTAAAATTGGTTAATTCACACAAATGGCCTCAAAGGCGATTTGTTTGAGAGGTAGTTATGAAAGTAAAAAAGAAATCAAACGACTAATTAGAATAGGAATCATAAGGATAGCTTCATATGTTAAATGGCTGTCAACATTGCCCCTTTGAAAAAGAAAAATGGGAAGTCGAGTATGAATCGACTTCATATATCTTTATGGGGGCAACATCAAAGGATGAAATATACGATGCTGATCGTTGATATGTTAATCGACTTCGTCTAGGGAAATTAAATTATATTGCTTGTGGATGGACATGCATGGTACAACCATATATTTAAAGTAGAAGAGGAAGTGTCTAAAACGACTTTTAGGTGTCCACAAGTTATTGTACGTTTGAATGGGTGATGATGCCGTTTGGGTTAAAAGTTATTGTATATTCTTTTTCCTTTTTAAATTAGAAGGTAGTTTTTGTTTGCCAAATTGACAAAAGTATTTGCACATCTCATCTATAAAATTGAGTTGATAAATATGTATTAGTTATAAGTATTTTATTATTAAATTTCTCTATTTCAAGAAACTAAATGTAAGATAATTTTTCTGTCAGCTTCAATTACGCAATAAAATCAAGTGAAGGATATTAATTAATTGATAAATTAAACACTATAAAACAAACATAATAAAAAATTATCACATTTTTTATGCTTTTTTTTTTTTTTTTTGGTCGGATTTCCATGATGCTCATTCAAAAGCTCTCTCCCGATCGACATTAAAGTTTCCCAAAAAAGAAAAAAAAGGGAAAAGATGAGTGTCTAAGCCTGCGTCCAACTATGATCGGCACCATGAAGGGGTGAACATCGCCTTCAAAAAGTTGCGATGAAAGGAAATTGAAGCTTCGCGACAAGCAGAAAGATAATCTTTTTATTAAATTGGTCTTGGACAATGAAAACTGAAAAACATGACAAGTCACAAGATGTATGCAGAAGTCCAACAGATTATTTTACGTCTTCAAGACTGAACTCTTGAAAATTATTTATTAAAAGAGATGTGATAGATTCCATTCGAGACAGTTGGTAACGCTTCGTAAACCGGTTTTGAATGCCGATTTTAGTACTAAGCTCCATTCAAATCACAAACGAGCTTATTGAAGGTATCCATGGCTGAAAACGGCAACCCCAACACCACCGCGATGCCCTTCTCTCTCCCTTCCGTCATAAACAAACAGGTTAAGCTTGATACGTCACCGGTCCCGAACCTCGGCTCTCCCCACCCAAAGTCCGTACTACCATGCTCGAGACTCGTCCATGAATTTATGACTAGTGTGCCTGTAGGAAATCCCTCAAATCGATGCATGTCCAGAAAGTCAATCTTTGATCGTATGGAGTCTTCAGTCACACTCTCGATCGCCTTCTTTATTCTTTCCGCAGAAGCCGAGATTGGCTCCTCAATCAACTCTCCCTTGGTGCAGAGACAGCAAGGCATGGCCACGGCATTCCCAAAGTATCCGTCAGGCAATGGTGTTCTTAGCCTAGATCTGAAGTTAACTGGAAAAAGAAGCTTTGTTTGTTGGTGAAGTTTCATGTTGAGGGCCACGCTTCGAGCCCGCCACACAAAAGCTGCAAGTGCTACGAAGCTGCTGCATCTGCTCGTTACCTGTTGCACGAGATGAATAGATTTCATTTTTGGTGACGAAATATTCACATAAGGCTTACCTGAGGGCTAAAAGTGCAAGTCATACGCATGTCTCAATAAATTTATATATTTACAAATAACCTGACAGTCGAAATCAGTGATATTGTAAGGAATGTGCATGCTAATAGTCAAAGTCATATTTTCTGAAATTGAACGTGTATATTATATATATACTTTTTAGTTGCACCTATTATTTAAAAGTTGCAGTGCAATAAATTCAATTGGAAATTTAGCAGGGTGTATTTGGATTTTTTTGGGAACTAACTGCGACTTGACGTGTAAATTACACAAAGATGTCTATGAATTGCAGCCAATCCATTATCATAAGATAGAAATTCACCTGATCATCTTTTGTTGCCATTCTTTGTAAGGCTGCCAGCTTCTCCGCATCAAATAAGAAGGATTTATATACTATTTGTTGTTCCTCATATAATGCCTTCGTGTTTGATACATCACTTATCTGAACAAAGTCGTCATAAGGACCGGTGATTTGAGGAGGAAACCTTGCACTTAGGATGGTTCTATCGTGACAAGGGACGCGGGACAAAGGCTTGCCTCTTGCTATTTCAGCCCATGCATTCATAAAATCCATTGCCGATATACCATCTGCTATGCAATGGTTAATTGAAACCCCTAAAATAAAACCTCCACATTTAAATTTGGTCACCTGCGATTTGTTTTCAGAGTTAATAATATTTCTAACATAAAAATGCAGAACAAGTAGGTATCTGGAAAAAGTTCTTGCATGGATTGAATTTATGCACTTTTTGTCCATATGAAGTCCTACATTCGGTGAGAGTTAATGGATTCAATGGTGCAAAAGGATTCAGGGTCGATGTAATTGATCCATGCGATATTTTCTCGATATTTTTTTTTCCATAAAAAAATGAAAGATTTGGCTAGAGTTAACACATTTTATCCCGCAGTATTTAATCCCCTGACACCTGGTGGATCGAAGAAACATTCCTTATTGAGACGATAGCAAGACAAGTGACCCCAATTAGGAAAAGTTACTATCTCTAGTTGCTTTTTATGGGTAAGTTGTCTGGACAAGACAATTATCAGGTCTCGGATTTGAAAGTTTATCATTGTATTGAGAAAGTTACTTTTTAGTTTATGACTTTGAGAAAGTAACTAATGAATAAGTGGCTATGTCTTCATGATGTTTAATCGCATAAACTAGAAAGCACTCTCAAGCATCACTAGAAATAAATAACGCAAAAAACAATCTTTTTCCTTACCTGTGCAGTTATAAGGGGAGCTACTTCAAGTTTATCTTGCGTAGGCTCTTTGTAAACAAGCTTACCGAGAACATCACCATCGAGAATTCTCACATCACCCAGATTTTTTATGTCACAATCAGCTATTGCCTCCACAAATGGGACTCCTAACTTGTTTAGGCAATCAACAACCAACTTCCCTCTGGAGTTTATAGCTAATCTCCCTGCAAGTGGATAGTAATGAACCAGAACTTTGGCCAAAGCTTGCTTAATCACGTCCACCACATTTGCGTCGCTCCTGTCAAAACAATAAACAGATGGCACGTGTACGACAGCCACTTGATCGAGGCTAGTTAAGAAAATGGAACCCTCGGGTGTTTCGTATTCTGGTTGGACCATGACGGCACTTGATCTTTCTATTATGAGGACGTTATTCTTGGCGGTTGCCTCCATATGAGAAGTCCGGAAATTTAAGTCCTGCTCTCTTTGTTGAAGAAAAAAAATGCACTGAGAAGTACATACAAAGTTGTTACATAGAGACAGGCCACATGTTAATAAAACCTCTGTACGTCTTGCAAATACGAGCGCAGATTCAAAGTAGAATTTAATTAATCATCCTCACTCGTAACACGAAAAACCATGAGTTGAGGAATAGGAAAAGTATGAGAGAATACATTCACAGGCGAGATGAATTTTAAAATGGGGTATGGAGATTGAAACTTCAATGTGGTTCCGTGATGGCAAAAGCAATGCAAAAGTTTAAATTGCTGGCAGAGTATAAACCCGTACTTGACAATCTATGTAGGGCATGTTCCTACAAAATACGTGTTGTCAAACATACATGTCACGACAGCTTGATTATCTCAAATGTTGTAGGATCACTGCTAATCGTTTTAAAAACTTAAACCATTGATGAAAACTTGGTTTAATAAGTCAAAATTCTAATACTATTCCTCATGCCTAGGCTGGATTTGGCTTAAAATTGAGTGTAAAAATATACAATAACGGCAGCAAATAAGGGCCAACTATTCTAGAAAATTTAATTTTAGATGGTGATGTGGTCTATTAAATATTCTAACAGGTTATACATGCTGAACGAATCCTATCTAGACTGCCCAAAAATAGCGCATATACGAGCTCTGGTGGTAGTAATATTTTTCCTTTCCTTGGCCAAATGAAATGCAAATCCGACTCAAACTCTGATGAAATCCCGCTTACCTCTAAGAACTGGGGATGCTAGAGACGAAACACTTGGATTTGGCTTCTCTTCGCAGATCCAGAACTTGTGTTGTGGCTTCTCGACTTCTGGCATTTAGCATGAAATAGCAACCAGCACACACCTCTCCTTGTTGCGGCATTTATTAAAAAACACACTTTCACGATCGTGCAAGAACGGTTAGCAACGGTTTCTGACCAATTCATGCACGACTATGCACGACTTTGTGCATGAATTGGTCAGCAACCGCTGACCATTCCATGCACGTTGCGTCGTGCATGATGGTCGTGCACGATGCTTCGTGCATGTGCACGAAGCTTTACCTTTTCTTTTAGTTATTAATATTAAAAGGAAACGCACATGTGATATGCGTTGTACATGTGCACCTTAATTAATTAATTAATTCCTAAAACAAAAATAAAAGGAACATAATCTTTGTGTGTGCAATTAGAGTACATAAACATGTATCCACTTTGGGCATGCATGTGCATCATATGCAAGTAGCCGGTCGGCCATGAGCTCCAGCGGCTGTGGCCAAAACGGGGCAAGAAACAGGGCACGGACAAAGGGCTTACCGGTTCAGCTTGATGGCGTCGACCGGAAAGAGTCGTCGGTAGAACTCACGCGTGGCTGGGGCGTCGGCTGAAGCCCTCCCGTTCTCGCTTGCCGATCTCACTCGCACCTCTCTCTCCCTCCCATGGATCTCCTCTCTCTCTCTTCAAGCTTCTTCGCCTCTTCCGAACCCCTCTGCAACAGGTCGCTCCTCTCCCGCTTTCAAGCTCTGGCGCACATGCCTCTGACCAACTACTCTTCTTTGCCTGTCCTTGGTCCTCTCTTCCCTTTTTATAGTAACACTAATAATGCAACCGCCCCTAATGTCAACGTTCGATGCATTTTAATGAAAATTATTATTTTTTTCAAAAGCTAATCCCCGACTTTTTATGCAATTAACTCCTAAATAAATATAAAAAATTTAGATATTAACAATTATCTATTTGCCCATACGGCAATTTATGCATAAATTAAGATCGTTTCATAACTTCATCCATGTCGATAGACTTGGATCTGTCAATTAGTGTCAATTAAGTAGCCAGATAAATTTCCGTGATGCATATTGAAAAGCTCTCTCTTGCATGATCGCAATCTCAAATTATTATTTCTATCTTGCTTGATATAAAAAAAAAAAAAAAAAGAAGAAGGGAAAAGTGTAATGAAAGGGCTCAATAGCGCCTTCAAAAACTTACGTATGGAAAGGGAAATTGAAGCTTAATGACAAGCAGAAAAGATCATATTTGATTAAATTGGTCTTGAATGATGACAGCTGAAACAATATGAGAAGACACAAAGTATACTTAGAATTCTGATAGATTACGCTAAATATTAAAAACCAAACTCCACAATGATTTATTAACTTATGCGACAATATCATCCACTTGTTGAATAAGATGATCCACTTGCAGTCGGTCACACTTTGCAAACTAGCTTTGAAGACCAATATGAGTGTGCTGAGTATCATTTAGATCACAAACAAGCTTCTCGAAGGTATTCATGGCTGAAAGTGGCAGACCCAACATCACCGCAATGCCCTTCTCTCTTCCTTCTGACATAAAGATGCAGCTTGAGCTCGGCAGGCCACCGATCCCAAACCTTGGCTCTCCCCACCCAAAGTCCGTCTTGCCATACTCGAGCCTCACCCATGAACTTATTATTAGTGTGCCCACAGGCAACCCCTCTAATCGATTCATGTCCAAATAGTCGATCCTTGACCGTATGTAGTCGTCAGTCACACTCTCGATTGCCTTCTTTATTCTTTCTGCAGAAGCAGAGATTGGCTCCTCAATCAACTCTCCCGTGGTGCAAAGACAGCAGGGCATGGCGACCGCGTTCCCAAAGTATCCGTCAGGCAATGGTGTTTTCAGCCTAGACCTGAAGTCAACAAGTAAAAGGAGCTTCGATTGTTGATGAAGTTTCATCTTGAGGGCCATGCTTCGAGCCCGCCACACTAAGGCTGCAAGGGCTACGAAGCTGGTGTAGCTGCTCGTTACCTGTCATTCAAGATGAGTAGATTCCATATTTTGTGACCAAATCTTTATGTGATACGCACACATATATATAGACACACGCATGAATATGTAGATTCATACAATTACCACTTGTGTGACAGTCAAAATCAATCAAATTTCGCAAGGAAATGTGCATACTACTAGCCGTATCATATTTTCTAGGATTTAACATAGGCTGTGATTCTATGGATATTGGTCGATCAAAACTATATTTGGGGGAGAAATGATCTCTCATTATTTAAAAGTTGTGCAACAAACTCACCCGGAAATTTATTTCGGTACAGTGTTGAGTGTATCTTTTGCATTCTTTTGGAACTTAGTGACGTGTATATTATGCAAAGATGGATACGAATGGCCACCTATCTATTCTCATAAGATAGAAATTTACCTGTTGATCTTTTGTTGCCATTCTTTTGACGGTTGCTAGCTTCTCAGCATCAAAATGGAAAGACTTATATACAAGTTGTTGTTCCTCAAATAATGCTGTCATGTTTGATACATCACTTACGTGAACAAATTCGTTGTAAGGACCGGCGATTTGAGGAGGCACCCTTGATTTTAGGATGGTTCTATCATGACAAGGGATGAGGGATAACGGCTTGGCTCTTGCCACTTCAGCCCATGCGTTCATAAAACTCATTGCCGACACACCATCTGCCATGCAATGGTTAAGTTTGATTCCTAAGGTGAAACCTCCACATTTAAATTTCGTCACCTGTAATTCGTGTCCAAAATTAATAATATATCTCAACATAACATGCACTACAAGTAAATATGTGAAAACGATCATGCGTGGATTGACTTTTAGCACTTTTTGTCCATCTGAACTCTTACATTTGCGGGGGATTCGTCCATATACCTCGACTGTTTTCGTTAAAAAGGGAAAGATTTGCTTAGACACGATTTACCACGAATTTGACCACATATTTTGTCATTGAGGAAATACTAATAAACTGGAGAAATAATTAGACTTACTTAAAAAATGATAATACTTTTTCAGCGTGAAAAGTTACTAAACACACACAGAAAAATTGCTTATTCAAGTTCTCTGGAAAATACTAGTTACCTATATGTGGATGGTTAGTAACTAGATGAAAAGTTACTAAATGCACAGGAGGAATTTACTAATTATTATCTAGTTTTTCTAATATGAAAAGGTACTCGTAATATAAAATAAAGTAAATAACTAATTATAAGAAGAAAATTGTCATCTCTTGAATCTTAAGCAAATTTAACGATTCTGGATCCTAACATCAACTAGTCCAACCTAAGTTAAGTCTACCAAAACATACTCACTATCATGTTTAATCGTGAAAACCAAAAAAAAAAAAAAAAGGAAACAAGAAGTACTTATGATCTTTAAATAAAAATCTGAAAGTGAAATGCATAGATTTAGAAAGAACTCTCAAGCATTACCAGAAAAAAAAAAAAATTATTTACCTGTGCAGTTAGAAGGGGGGCAACTTCAAGTATATGTTCCATAGGATCTCTATAAACAAGCTTATCTAAAACATCAGAATCGAGCAATCTCCTATCACCCAGATTTTCGATGCCATAATCAGTCGTTGCCTCTACAAATGGGACTCCTAGCTTCTTTTGGCAGTCAACAACCAACTTCCCTTGAGAGTTTATGGCTAATCTCCCCGCAAGTGGATAGTAATGAACCAGAATTCTGGCCAAAGCTTGCTTAATCACGTCTATCAAATTTGCGCCACTCCTGTCGAAGGAATAAACGGACGGCACCATTGCGGGAGCCACTTGATCGAGGCTAGTTAAGAAAAGGGAACTCTCAGGTGTTTCGTGTTCTGGTAGCATCACGATGGGGTTAGATCTTTCTACTTTTAGGACGTTCTTCTTCGCGGATGCCTCCATGGGAGAATTCTGGAAACTCATATCCTGCTCTCTCTGTCGAGGTAAAGAAAAAATGAGCTGAAAAGCACCGAAAAATTTGTTGAGCAGAGAGAGGTCACATGTAAATAAAATCGCTGTACATCTTGTCTATATGCACTCTAATCCGTAGTGGAATTGAACTTTACTCAAAACTTGGAATGATATCACAAAAGAATAGGCATGATAACTTGAGGAATAGGAAATATTTGAGTAAGATTATATCCGCAAGCAAGATGAATTTCTAAATGGTGCATGGAGATTGAAACTTTATTCTAAGCTCCACGATAAATAAATAAAAAATAATCCAAAAGTTTAAATTGTCGGATGGAATATAAGCTTGCACTTCAAAATTTACGAATGGCTTACTCCTACACAATATGTGTCGTCAAACACGCATGTTGCAATACATTCACTATCCACGCTGAATGAATCATAGATAAGGGGACCATATTGAAATTTTCTTCATATATTCAGGATTTGGAATAATTAAAAAGTTTAGGATTAAACTGGAATCTGTATAATAGATTTAGAACTAAAATAAAAAATTTCCCTATATATATTTTTTTCCATGGCCAAATACAACGTGCACACGACTCAAACTTAGACGGAATCCTTCATACATTACGTACCTCTAAGGGTTGGAGATACTCGAGATGAAACGCTCGGACTTGGCTTCTCCAGTGCTAGCATTCAGCATAAAGTAGTTGCATCACAGACTCGTTTTGAGTACTTCATTTTTGTAATTATTTGGATGGAATGTGCAACCGCATTAATCATTTTTTTATCGCCACCAGTTTTTTGGTTGGGGATTATTTTATTTTAGTCGATACTTTTTGTTTGGTACAACAACTGACAAGTCCACTTGGCATAATAATCCCAAAAGAAAAGGCAACTTGATAGATAAAAGTAGGCCGTGAGGTTTAAAAAAAAAAAAAAGGTTAATTCCCCATAAAAAAAAAAAAAATTGCAATCTAACAGAAGGTTGGTATAACTTTCTATTTATAGTTTTGATAAGGTTGGTGCTCTAATTAAGAAAGGAAAGCGCATTCCCTAAATTATATCTCCAAAATAAACATGCATGTTTCTAGTTGACTAAGAATATGCTTCATGTTGCCGTTTCTGTTAATTATGTTCATGGATTCAATGTAATTTGTTCAACAGGACGAAACCCGGACGACTCGACTCCGGCCAAGACAGCAAAACAGAACCAGATCTCACTGTGGCATTGCATCGAACATCTAGTATACGCTATGGAAAAGAGTGGTTTCCCGCTCAGCCGAGACTCAACCTGAGCCGGGACTCTTGACAAACGAACCAGGACATAAACATCAGCCATACAAAGGACGGTTGGAGCTGGAGTTCGCGCGAGCCGGTAGGCCGTGAGCTCCAGCCGTCGTGTCCAAAACTGGGCAAGAAACAGGGCACGGACAAAGGGCTTACTGGTTCGGCTTGATGGCGTCGACCGGAAAGAGTTGTCGGCGGAGCTCACGCGTGGCTGGGGTGTTGGCTGAAGCCCTTCCGTTCTCGCTCGCCAATCTCACTCTGGGCTCTCTCTCTCCCTCCCTTAAATCTCCTCTCTCTCTTAAAGCTTCTACGCCTCTTCCCAACCCCTCCGCAACAGCTCGCTCCTCTCTCAAGCTCGGCGCACATGCCTCCTGCGACGCCAGCTGTTGCTGTAAGTCAACCCCTGACCAACTCCGGTGCGACGCTCGCGCCAGTCTTCTCTGCCTGTCCTTGGTCCTCTCTCCCCTTTATATATATATATATATAGAGTAACACTAATAATGCAACCGTCCCTAATGTCAACGTCCGATGCATTTTAATGAAAACTATTTTCTTTTCAAAAGCTAATCCCTGACTTTTTATGCAATTAACTCCTAAATAAATAGAAAAAATTTAGGTGTCAATAATTATCTATTTGTCCAAACAGCAATTTATGCTTAAATTAAGATGGTTTCACAACTTGATCCATGTTGATAGACTTGGATTTGTCAATCAATGTCAATTAAGTAGCTAGATAAATTTCGTGATGCATATTGAAAGGCTCTCTCTTGCATGATCTCAATTTTAAATTATTATTTCTATCTTACCCGATAAAAAAAGAAAAAAGAAAAAGGAAAAGTGTCTAATGAAAGGGCTTAATAGCGCCTTCAAAAACTTACATATGAAAAAGGAAATTGAAGCTTCACAACAAGCAGAAAAGATCATATTTTATTAAATTGGTCTTGGATGATGACAGCTGAAACAATATGAGAAGACACAAAGTATACTCAGAATTCTGACAGATTACGCTCAATAATAAAAACCAAACTCCGCAATGATTTATTAACTTATGTGACAATATCATCCACTTGTTGAATAAGATGATCCACTTGCAGTCGGTCACACTCTGCAAACTAGCTTTGAATACCGATATGAGTGTGCTGAGTATCATTTAGATCATAAACAAGCTTGTCGAAGGTAATCATGGCTGAAAGTGGCAGACCCAACATCACCGCAATGCCCTTCTCTCTTCCTTCTGACATAAAAATGCAGCTTGAGGTCGGTAGGCCACCGATCCCAAACCTTGGCTCTCCCCACCCAAAGTTCGTCTTGCCATACTCGAGCCTCACCCATGAACTTATTATTAGTGTGCCCACAGGCAACCCCTCTAATCGATTCATGTCCAAATAGTCGATCCTTGACCGTACGTAGTCGTCAGTCACACTCTCGATTGCCTTCTTTATTCTTTTTGCAGAAGCAGAAATTTGGCTCCTCAATCAACTCTCCCATGGTGCAAAGACAACAGGGCATGGCGACCGCGTTCCCAAAGTATCCTTCAGGCAATGGTGTTTTCAGCCTAGACCTGAAGTCAACAAGTAAAAGGAGCTTCGATTGTTGATGAAGTTTCATCTTGAGGGCCATGCTTGGAGCCCGCCACACTAAGGCGGCAAGTGCTATGAAGCTGGTGTAGCTGCTCGTAACCTGTCATTCAAGATGAATAGATTCCATTTTTTTGTGACCAAATCTTTATGTAATACACACTCATATATAGAGACATGCACGAATATGTAGATTCATACAATTACCACTTGTGTGAGTCAAAATCAATCAAAATTTGCAAGGAAAATGTGCATACTACTGAGCATATCATATTTTCTAGGATTTAACATAGGCTGTGATTCTTTGGATATTGGTCGATCAAAACTTTATTTGGGGGAGAAATGATCTTTCATTATTTAAAAGTCGTGCAACAAACTCACCCGGAAATTTATTTTGGTTTAGTGTTGGGTGTATTTTTTGCATTATTTTGCAACCTATTGACGTGTATATTATACAAAGATGTATACGAATGGCCACCTATCTATTCTCATAAGACAAAAATTTACCTATTGATTTATTGTGTTGGAAGATATGTGGCGATTGCTTGTGATATTTGACATAAGATTTGATCTGATTATGATTGTACACAAATTAATTAATGATTAGATTTAGATTTAGATTGATTCATAGAATCCTTTACTTCCATTCATTATGTACATCTTGTATTATATTTACAGGGGATTGTACATTAGAAACTACTGAAGAGAGAATACAAAAATCTTCCAAAATTCTCCGTCTTCAGTCACGATTCATAGAATCTTTTACCTAGCGACCTAGGGAGGCCGTGGGTCTTTTTTGTCTAGGGCACGAAAGGCGGCCATCGTGGCCATCGCACCTGGGGGCGGCGCCGCCAATCGAACAACAACTGAGCATTTGGCTTGGCTTGGTCGAGGCGGCGTTGCCGCGCTTTGCCCAAACTGAGGAAGCGTCACCTTTGTCACAGCTGGACTACCACAAAGCGGCTGAGATGTGGTTCGGCCGGTTGAGGGGTGAGAGAGAGAGAGAGGATAAGAGTGAGGGGGATGGAGGGCTCCACTTGGTCAATATTTTCCACAACAAATATCTTCCAAAGCCATCCTAAGCCAAGCATTGATCCTTGGCTCATATTGAGCCACACATGCACCTTCTTGGACATGCCAATAGGTCCAAAATGCTAGGGGGAAGGGGAGCTACGAATTTGGGGGAGGATGGCTTCAAATGGCTTAATTCCTTGCTCAATTAAATCTTAATTGGCCTCCATAAATTCAATCGGTCATCCATCGATCGTCTCGGCATTTTTCCTCACCCCTACATCGATCATGCTTCCCAATTTTGCCATTAAAACAATCATTGGCTTGTTTTGCACAAACATGACCCGGTGACGACTTTTTCCCAAAAAGTATCGGGTGTCAGAAAAATTTTCTGAAACTGAGTCGTGGGTCCTAGAATTTATTATAACATGGCAGAATCTTCAATTTCTGAAATCGGACTTAAATTGGCGATTAATTGTCATTCGGCGCATTTTTAGCGTGACCTAGGCTACTGAATAGTTTTCAGAACTTTTTAGTGCAAATGACCGTGGTCGATTTTCTTCGAGCCATAATGAACCCACTCGACACATTTGCAATTCTCGGTTGTCGTGAAAATCTCGAGAAGTCAATTACGGACACAAGGTACCAAAACGACAGTAAAATCAAATTAGTGCTAGTCGACGAGAATTTTTCAATTTAGTGGAGTCACCCACGATTGGCCACACATCTCAGTCGAACAGACCTATCTCTTATTTCAAATCAATTTTTAATTGTGCCGTAATGGCCTCTAAAGATGAGCATGGTCGAGAAGTCGATTCTTGGTCAAATTCTCAAGTCTATAATCTAGTTATCTCTAGAGTGATCAGCTTTAATACAGCCTTATAGGTGCGCCAATGAAATGCCCGATTAATTCAGTAGAAAACATGATCGAAAATTCAGAATGTCACAAGCGACCTCATTGAGAGAACATTTTCTCATTCATATACTGACATTATCGTTTTTTTGCAGGTTATGTGTGATGCTCCTTGACATTATCGTGTTTGACCAGATAGAGAAGTGAATTCTAAAATTAGGACAAGAGTTGACTTTTACTCTTATCTATACAAGAGTTTCTTGTTTTTTTATTATTGTTCTTATTCTTGTTAAGAATCATGTTTTCCATTTTGAATTTTGATTGCGAATCCAATTGTTGCTTTTGTAAATCATGCAACTCACATTTTTCAATGATGGAATTTAGTTTCATGAAAATCATCCTTTTAAAAACAAATTCAAAAGTGTTTCAAGCGAACCTTTACCTCTACCTTCAAAATGTTTTGAAAATGAATTTCAAGAAAGCTTTTCTTTAGGCCCTCTCTTCATGTGGTCGCTTTCTCAGGTAGGATGAGGAGTTTATTTAAGATTGGCATTTGCCCCTTCTAAAAGATAAAAGTGTAGGCTTATGGAATTCGAGAAGCAAGCACATGTCGAGGCTTTGTCAACGCCAATTTTCCATAGAGGTGGAACAAAGTTGAATTATGTTCTGGGAAGTTTCTTTATTTGGAGATGCCTTAGGTGCCAAAATAGCCCATTAATCTCGTTCACTTTGCATGATGAGATAAATGAGGGGAGTTGCCAAGCATCTAAAAGGCGAATTTAAAGGAAGAGTAAATTGTATCGATTCCAATTATCCATTTTTGATTCCGTTTCTAACATGACTTTCTTTTCCATTATCAAGGAGACATCAAGAGTACCAAGTTTTGTAACGTTCCAACGAACGCGATTGAGCATTATTAAGTCATGTTCATCTTAAACAAAGAAAGATTCAAACGAAACAGAGGAGCAATATAATCCCTTCCTCCATAAGGAATACCTTGGGATGTTGATCGCCCCACTTTGAATAAAGATGTATTTTGTTCCTAAACTTGATTCTCTTTAGCATAAAAAATGACATATTCTTTTCTTTGGTACAAGACAGACTCGAATAAGACAAAAGTTTGTCAAATAAAGAGTGGGAGAGCAACGCTTGATTTAGAATAAATCTCTCCTTCCCCCACTAATGAAGTGTGTTGGGACAACATTGTCAAATTCATCAAGAAAGGATGTATCATTCCTCAATTGAACCTCATTAAGTATGGAAATAATCCGTTTCATCTCATCTTCTCATAGGGTGATAAATGGGGGAAAATGTTGCACCTTGGCCGTAGAAGCAACGCCTTCCATCATGGAATCATGCTAAGACCTGACTGTCCATTTTGGCATAAAGGGATGTGTATAGTTCCTAAATGATTCCCAATTGAGCGAGGAAATAACATGTCCAATCTTTTCTTTGCAAGCAATAAATGGGGCAAAGCATCTAAAGAACAATATTCTCAAATGTGGAAGCAAGAAGCAATCCCTCTCCTTTCAAAGCAAGATCTTGAAAAACACATCTAATGATTCATATTTAAATTTTTCAAGCTCTTTGTTAATTAAACGTCTCTTCGAAAAGAGCATTTGAAAAAGCGGGAATTGAACTTTATAAATCGTTGTATACAATAAAGAAGTGAGTTTCATGGATAAAATCAGGGCTACATTGCCATTTTTCAATCAATCCTAGCAACTTCAGACAAAGTTTATACTTGAAGAACGAAAACACGTGAAGGGTAAATTGTGTCGATTCCAATTGTTCATTTTGATAGCATCTCTGACATTATTCTTTTTTTCCTTTGATAAGAAAACATCAAATACTTAAAGGCAAATGTAAGTGAAGGATAATGTCAAGTTACCAAATATCCACGAGGGTGAATCTAAGAAATGTTAGCACCCAAAGGATAAAAGCGAGTGAAAGGTAATAATGTATTGTTTCCAACATTTCAATCCCCAAAGATTTTTGTACTAACATATTCTTTCACATTCTTTCACCATACCCTTATTCTCAAAATTAAATATAAAAAAAAATGGAGAATTTCCATTACAAAAAAGAACCTTTGGCACTTTCCTAGAGACAAGCACAAAAATGAATAATTGAGAAAAGAAAAAAAAACTTTTTACAAACTTTTTGAACATCCTTTTAATCTCAAAATTATTTTCTCTTTTTGTGGGTTATTCATTTCGAATCAAATTTCCTTATGGAGATTGATCTACTCAGATGATCTCAGCAGAGTGAAAGGTGAAATGTTAACCATGCCAAACAAGAAGTGCTTAGGATGAAGAAAGGTAAGCCATTTCCAAACACATCCTTCAAACACTTTTGAGAGTTGAGTGAAAAACAACATTCTTTAGGACGAATGATTCATTCGCATTGAGCGCAAAGATCGAAATGATAAAGGTGTTTCTTTTATCAATCCTAAGCATGACACTAATCTCTTGCTACCTCTTTGGGTAGAATAAAGATGATCATTCAAAGTACCCCTGTCGAGAATCACCCTACATTGAGGCAGCATAGGAGGTTACAATCGTGTTGTAGAGCAAAGGATTAAAAAAGATTCTGTTACTTTCACTTGCATCAATATTCTGGTGATAGTTTTAGAGGAATTCTTATCAGAACTTGACTCACCTTAAGGTGAAGAAGAGCATCTCCTTCTCTACCCGAACACCAATACCCATTACTTTAACCAATTTGGGCCTGATTGTTCATCTCTGAATCCCGAGCGATGATCATCTCCTTTCACTGGGGCAAGACATAAGGATTGACCACATACAATCGACATTTATGAGAAAACATGAAAATGATTTCGAAAGTCATAAAAGCTCCAAAAATTCAAAGAGCAAAAAGTTCAACAAAATTATGAGGTATGAAAAAGCAGTGTGTCTGGTAAAAGTAAAGCCAATGTCTATCAAGAAAAAGAGCCAAATGGCTGCATCTTATGTGAAAGAAAAATGATCAAAGTCCAAGTGCTTGCGTAAAAAAATCATCGCAAGAGCAAAAGAAATTAGAGAAAGGAGCAAAGCTCCATGTAGAAATGATTAATCAAGGGGCTTTGAAGATGTATTGTGTTTCAAAAGCCAAATGATTTCGAAAAATTGAGTGACCTAGTCACGATGCCATGATAATCACCGACTCTTAAAAACCCTTTTGAAAATTTTAATCTTTTCGAGCCTCTCCCGAGCCAACATTACAATCCTTTTTCGAACTCTCTTCTAATTGGGATGGTTCAAGTGAAAATAAGATTGGCACAAAAAAGCTACCACTTGAAGGAATGGAAGCAATTCTATCTTGTCTTATCTTCCAAGTTCTCGACTTGTAAACCCGATGAACATAGTGACAAATGTTTTTTATTGGCCTCAAAGCAATAATTCCTTTGTGTAAGCCCATGACCAAACCTATATTGTGGTCATTTCAAAAGACCTTTTTGATCGATCAAATTTTGCTCATTGCGAATGTTTCTGAAAGCCTTTGACATAGGTTATGTGAGATAGCCTTGGCAATCAGTTACTTCCCATATGAATTGATGGGATCAAGCAGTCATTTTATCGAGAGTATGTGAGAAACCCTTTTTGACCAAGAAGCTCTAGTTTGGCATGCTTAATGAACCTTTTTTCACGAATAAAAATCGTTTTGATAAGAATTTGTCTTCCATAGAATTTGATGATTAATGATACATCCTCGAGCAAGATGATAGTTTTGCGCCATATGATGCTGATCGACATCAAATGTTTCTCAAAGCAATCAAACTTAGATTAATTAGTTTGTTCAATTAATTCTACAATATTGTTAATACATCTCTTGACGCCGTCCCTAATGACATTTGCTTAAGATTGAGTTTGACAGGATTCCCCAGTGAAGCCATACAGTTTTCAAGAGATTAGCAGATGTTTCCCTAAAGACTCCAAAGGTTCATGGTTAGCCTTAAACCATGTCATCTCTAAAGGTTCATGGTCATCCTTAAACCATGTTATCTACAAGGTTCATGGTCAACCCTAAACCATGTCATCTACAAAGGTTCATTGGTTTTCCTCAAATCAAATATTTTTTAACCTAATCGAAACCCATTGTTACACAGTGAAACTTCATTTCATTATTCTTATGACACGGTGTACTTTTGTAGCCTAGGGTCTTTCTTTCTATGACACGGCGAGCTTTTATAGCCCGGGGTCTTTCTTTCTTTCTATGACATGGCGACTTTTGTAGCCCGAAGTCTTTCCTTCTTTTTATGATACGGCATGCTTTTGTAGCCCTGGGTCTTTCCTTTTTCTTACGACACAGCCTGTTTCTATAGCCCAGGGTATTTTCTCTTTCTTATGACACGGCGTGCTTCTGTAGCTTGGGGTCTTTCATTTTTCTTACAATACGGCATGCTTCTGTAGCCCAGGGTCTTTCCTTTTTCTTATCACATGGTGTGCTTCTGTAGCCTGGGGTCTTTCCTTTTTCCTATAACACGGTGTGTTTCTGTAGCCCGGAGTCTCTATTTCTTCCTATGACATAGTGTGCTTCTGTAGCCTGGAGTCTCTCTTTCATCCTATGACACGATGTGCTTCTGTAGCCTAGAGTCTCTCTTTCTTCTTATGACATGGTATGCTTCTGTAGCTTGGGGTCTTTTTTCCTCTTATTGACACAACACACTTCCATAGCTCGACTTGGTGGAAGCCTATGCAGTCAGGGTCCCTCTATCGTCAGGATAATTTAGGTGTCTTCTATTTTTAAATGCAACCTCTTCGATGCTACATTTAAAGAGGGGCAGCTGTTGACACATAATTTATTTTTAAAAATACATAATCAGAAAAAAAAATGGCTAGAGAGGTTGGGTTGGGCCGGATATGACCTTGGCCCGGCCCGCCTCTCCTCCCCTTCCCTGCGTGGGCCCGGCCCTTCTCCCCTTTGGCTTAGCCCATCCCAACTTGCCTCCTCTTGTCCATGTCTTCATGCGCGGGAACCTGCAGAGAGAAAAGACAAGAGAGAGTAGGAGTAGAGGGGGTAGAGGGGGTAGGAGTAGGAAAGCAAAGGCAAAGAAGAAAGGAGATGGGACTGTAGGGGCAGAGGGGGCAGAAAGCAAATGGCACCATAAGAGAGAGAAAGGAGAAGTGGAAGGCATCGGGAGAAGGGGGACGAAGGGAGAACGGGAGCGGGGAGAGAGTGGAGAGGCCCGTGAGCGAAGGAGCCTCAACTAGCAACTGAGCCTCGTTCAACCACCGTCCGACAACCTGTCCCAGCCGATGTTCTTGAGCCAAACTGGTAAGCCCTAAACCCTCTTTGTTTTTGCCCTGTTTTCGGGCATGCCGGGCCAAAGCTCGCGGCCGTTCGACTCAAGCAAGCTCCGGCCCCCATCCATCTCTTGTTATACTGTTGTGCACTTCTCGATTTTTCCATCGAGGGTCTTGACACGGGTTCCAAACCCATTATGGTTGGGAATCTCTTGTTTTGGTAATGCACTCCACTTGTTTGGTAAAATGCTTGAATGAGATCCAATTTTGTTTCGTTGTTTTGAGCTGGAACCGAGTCATCTAGGCATTGCCCCTAGTCGAGGCATTCCTACGATCTTTCGCATCCCTGGCGTATCCAACACCACTTGACCTGGTGACCTGCGGAGGCCGTGGGTCTTTTTGTCCGAGGCATGAGCGGCGGCCATTGTGGCCATCACGAGGGGGAGGGGGAGCATCGCTGGTTGGACGGCGGCTGAGCACTTGGCTCGGCTTGGCTGAGGCGGCACCATCACGCTTTGCCCAAATTGAGGAGGCGCTGCCTCCGTCGCTGTTGGACTGTCACGAAGCAACTGGTCGTAAGCGGGGTTGGCCGGATCGCAGGTTTGGCTGATCCGGGCCGACCTCTGCTTTGGGTAGGCCACGCTTGTGATGTGGGCTAGAGGGGGTAGGCCTTTCTCTTTTGCAAAAAGGGGTTGGGCCCGTCAATTGGACCCAACCCCAAACCCAGTAAAGGCCTAACCACCTATGGTTGGGCCTGGGCCCTTTTTGGGTAGGTCTATTGACGTGCCCCCAATGGGGTCGGGTTAGAGTTCGCCCAAATTTTTTTTTTTTAAAATTAAAAAATTTAAGAAATTCGAAAATTTAAAAAATGTAGGGTTTTGTTAGGAATTACCATGTCTTGCATTCTTAGTCTAATTAGGCCTTTATTTGCTCATATGTTGATTATACCGCATGTTTAATTTGCATATTTTATTATGTTTAATTGCTCATGCTAAAGTTTACTGCAATTACGATTTTGAGTGTAAATTGTTATTTTAATGATTGCATACTGGCATGATCACCTCACATATTAGTAGATATGTATAAAATCAATCCAAATTGCCAGACAAAAATCTTTTCTTTTAAAATGAACAAGATTAGGTACCGAAATGACACTAATTGGTCAATTAGTGTAATCAAGTCCTTGACCCTAGATTCTCTGGTTGTGTAGGAACTAAGATACACTCATATGCCTAACTTGGATTTTAGCCTACCCTAATAGGCTAGTGGTGACTCATTTCTTGAGAAATTCTTAAAAATACCCCAACGTCATGCGTGGTATGGGCTTGGGAGAGCCCGCGCCTAATCATAGGCCTTAGGTTCGTCCTTTAGGCAATACCCCTAAACCTACTCCCCTCCCCCTGAGAGGTGAGGTCGTGACAATATATAACCAAAAGAGACCGAAAAAAAGAGAGAGCAAAGCAATTGTGGTCTAACAAAGGGTGAAAATACATATATGTTTATTATGAAATAAAGGTTAGAGCTTTAAGTAAGAAAGGAAAGCATTATTCATTAACATGATCTCTAATGATGATGTTAAATTATGTATCGAGTTTGAATTCATAAATAAAATCGACCAGATGTGAACTAGAAAAGTTCTGAAGGTTGATGGAATTTGGTGCGTGAAATTCCCACCACTCTCAGTGAAATTCCTTAGAGAACATAATTTACGCTTCAAGGCCGCAAGAGAACTCTTTGTTTTTCATACTACACAGTGACGTTTGACGAGCTGAACAGAGAACACTTCTGGGATGCACAAAAAAAGGGGAATTCTTGAACATACAATGATTTCGGCCTAAGTCTTATGACAAATTGAGTTGTTTTTGAATTTCGATTCAAGCATTTCTTTTTTAAACCCCTAGATAAAAGGGGTGTAACTTCAAGTATATTTTTTGTAGGATCTTTGTGAACAACCTTTCTTAAATCCTCAAATTAATTGCTCGTACATCAACCAAATTTTCAATGTCACAATTTTCCGTTGCCTCCCCAAAGGGAACTCCTAAATTCTTTGGCAATCAACGACCATCCTCCCTCGAGAGTCTTTGGCTTACCTCAATGTAGGTGGGTAGTAGTTGTTGAAATGTTTTATTATCATGAAAAGAGATGATTGTTGGATATGAAAAAGAGTGATTATTGACATGAAAAGAAGTGATTGTTGATCATGATGTTAGTTGTGTGCCCTAAAACAACCATGTAATAGTTATATTTAGGGATTATTTAATGGCAAATAAGTTTTCTCATTCATTATCTAATTTATATGAATGAGGTTCATAAGATCAGTTACGAGTGAACCTATTCATAAGAGAAGTCATCTAATTTATTGTCATGCCCTGATCCTCGGGCATGCACACATCCTTCTACTTGGTCGATTTTATAATGCGATATCCCAGGATTATGTATCGCTGACCCTTTTATTTTTAATAGCACATGCGGAAGCAATTATAAATCCCCAGACAATAAAATTTTGGGATAGAAAAGTAATGCCATATTTTTCATATTGAAATTCACAATCATACTTTTATACCGAGCATAACTCAAAGCACTTCACAAGATTATTCACAACAGCCTAGTCTCACTCTATTCACATATAAACAAGGTTCACAAAAGAGGATGGGATCTAGTCCTCATCCGGGTTGTACTCAGGATCATCATGATCCTCTTTTGACTCTTCTGTCTCGTTCTCCTCCTCAGACTCCTCGTCTTCTTCAAGCTCTTCTTCTACCGGCTCCTCCTCAACATTCCCCCAATCCTCGTCCTCCTCTGGACCTTCCACTTCTTGTTCCATGATCTCACCTTCCTCAAAATTTTCATCCTCTATAGTGTATATAGGTGAAGTTGGCTCACTCCCAAGTGCAGGATCTTTGGCATCAATTATGCCTCCATCTTTAGGGTCTGCAGTCCCCTCACCAAAAGCTTTCTCCAGGACCTAGAAAGGTATTTCTTCTTCAGGGATGGGACCTATTCTTCGCCCATCATAAAAGTAGTGATACCAAGACCAATACTCATGGGGCCTTAGGTCGTCCTGGCTGACTTCAACCCACACCATTGAGTTAATCAAAACGTATTCTAACCCTTCTGGATGGCCATGAACATGGAAGTGAGTTTCTCGGTAAAGTCCACTGGAATGCCAAACTACTCTGGAGGAGGGGGAGGTACCGATTCTGCCATCTAGGGGCTTGAAATGGTTATACAATAACTATTGACACTACGTCTAGCAAGCTTTATCCCACTAAGACTCAATTAGGAAACCAATACGACATAAGGTTGCCAAAATAAAGCACGAGTCATAAGACTTACCTTGGCATCAATCCCAACCTGCAATACAAGGTTATATACAGATGTTTCATATATATTGCATCAAACAATCAATCAATTCACGACAATCGGATCAAATTATTGATCAATCAAGCTAGTTGATTACATGTTAGTCGGACCATTTCTAGGTCATTCATTCCACGCCATATAACCTCCAATAGTACATTCAGTCACAGAGTCATATTAATGCTCTCGGGCATTGATTCCACCAAAGTGACCTATACACTAGATAATTGCATGTGTTCTTTAGGGCGCCGCTTTCGCTAGTGATGTCCTTAATCACCGAACCACGCATGCCTATAACGATGTATTTAATAGATAATTACGTGCGTTCTTTAAGGCACCGTTTTCGCCAGTGATATCCCAAATCACCGAACCACGTATGTCTATAATGATGTATGTACTAGACCGTTATGTGTGTTCTTTAAGGTGCCGTTTTTGCTAGTGATATCTTTAATCACCAAACCACGTAGGTCCATAACATCATATCTGATCGGTTGTAGCCAAGAGTATTTATAGTTTACTCTCACAATTCTCTCCACTTTACAACTCATCAAAGCATTGAATAACCAAACTCGGCCATCTATCAATCAATCATTTAATTTCACTCAACTTCAATCAATTTAGGATAAATTGATAAAATATCACAATTAATTCAATTCCATGCAACATAGAGCTCAAATAAATAAATGGACTGCACTACGATGATCAGCACGAAATTTCGGTCGTTGGCTATCCCTGCCTAATTTTTTTAAAAAAATAATTAATTAATTAATTTCGAAAATTAATAAATAAATACTAAAAATCCAATTTAGGCCCGTAATGCCTAATTGAAGCCCAATAAGGATCGGGAAAAATCCCGAGATATATTCAATAAATAGTATAAGCTATTCTCGAGCTAATTACACTAACCACCTAGCTAATATGCGATGTAATTAACTAATAATCACTAATCCATTCTAATCTAACCATCTAATCCTACTTAATTAACACTAATCAACATTTAAGAATAATTAGTCTACTAAGCAAGGATTAGTGATATTACTCACTTGCGCAAAGCGAAGATTGGGACATTAAGACGACGACGCAACGGCGGCCGAATTCCAAAATTTCGGCGGCGTCGATGCACACTCAAGCCAGGCCAAGAAACTTTACAAGCCCACAGAAATTTCTGGGCTTGGGCCTGCTAGAATTCTTGGGTTGAGCTTGATCTGGGCTTCAAGACTGGGCTAAAACAAAACTGAACTAGGCTTGCGAAGTGGGCTGCTGAACTTTGAACTTCGCTAGCTTCACGGGCTAAGAAGAAGGCCCAAAGAAGCTGTTGGCTCTGTGGATCATGTGGGCTAAAGGAGAGCCCAACCGTGGGCTGACTCACTGGGATCCACGGTTGCTGAAGAAGCCCACGTGATGATGGCCCGCTGAAATGAAGATACGTAGGAGAGGAAGCAGCGTCGAGCTAAGGGAGACGCGGTCACGGTCTGCTTCAGTGGTCTTCTTCGCTGAAGGTTGACCAATTGCTGTGGTGGTGGAGGCTGTGGCCAATAAAACTCGGTGGAGGTTGAGACAAAAGGAAATGGCTTTCGCTGGGTAGGTGTTGGCGCGAGCTGAAGCACGTGCGGACGTGGGGGCAGCAGCTTCAATTGCTGCCTGCTTTGCATGGAGGAGTCTGTGATAGCTAGTATAAGCACCTAGAGGGGGGGTGATAGGTATAAAAACAATTTCTCGTGATAAGTGAGCAACACTAATTAACGATAGAAAGGGAATTCGTCTTTTGTAAACAAAACGAATTACGATCAATGTAAAAGAGCGTAGGGAAGAGAATATGAACACAAAGATTATAGTGGTTCGGCTTAATCCAAGCCTACGTCCACTCTTCCGCATTGACAGCTTACCGGCTGGATTCCACTATGAACAAAAGAGTTTACAAAAAAGCTCTTCCTTGATTCCACAGTGTAGAGACTCTCCTACACTTCCTCAAGGTCTCTTAAAGATATAGACTCTCTTTTGTGTACAAGATTTCGCTCAACAATTTAATTGACTAAGAACAAGGAGCTTCAGACTTTGGAATTCTTCTATCGCGCACACACTCAAACAACTAGCTCGTCTTTCTTATATACTCCTTTATGTCATTATACCCGTTGGCACTTACCAAATGAATTCTTCCAATCTACCCGTTGGACAGAATCAATTAGAAAGATCTTCGAGCTATTTAAGGAACATGACAATAGCCCATCAATCCTGCTCGCCCATACAATCAGGATTTAGGTTTCCATAAGTAAAACCTTCCAAGTATACTTCGCCAATCAACGGATCAAAATCTTCGAATCAATCTTGATTAGAATAATGGATTCCGATATGCTACATCCAGCCAAGAGATCTTCTCTAGTCGATAAAGTCAAATCCTTAACGAAACATCTAGTTCTGGATAAGCCTTCTTCGACGGTTTAGAAAAACTGCCAATGAGGATAGACTTTGAGTCTTAAGTCTGACAGTTCGGAGGTCTTCAGACTTTGATGAAAGAGTCTACAAGTCTTCAGACTAGACTGATGGAAACGTTTTGTCAACTTCAAAACACTCAAGGAAGTTTTCTCCAACAGAGTCAAAATCCTGAAGAGTGAGGCTTGAAGGTTGACTAAGTGAAGCTGGATAGTGGACAGGTGGCGCGGATGAGGAAAAATGCAGCTGCGGGCGGTGGAGTTTCATTCAGTGGGAGTTGCGTCATTTATGAGGCAGAGAAATGGAGAAGCTGCGGCGGTCTTCAAAGAAAATGAGATAGAGAGAGAGACGAGCAGGTGACGTGGGGTTTCGCTCGAGAAAAAGGGCAGACGGAGAGAGAGGATAGAGATGAGTTTGAGGAGCCCACCAGCGTTCATTTTCCACATGCTTATCTCCTCTAACCCATTCTCAGCCAAGCCATCTTCCTTGACTCACAATCCACCACACATACACCCCTCACAACTTCTCAATTGGTGCATTTTGCTAGGGGGAAGGGAAACCTACGAAATTGGCTTTCATTGGCTTCAATCGCTCATCAATTCCCTATTGATTCTCTCTCAATTGACTCTCATAATTTCAATCGATGCCTCAATGTCTCAATTGCTATTTTTCCTCATCCAATAACCCATCTTGCATCTCAATTTTGCGATCGAAAAATCATCTTCGGCATTTTCTGCACAAAAACAATCATGCGATGACCTTTTCCTAAAAAGTGTCGGGTGTCAGAAAATCTTCTGAGACTAAGTTTATACTTCTAGAATTTATTGTGACATGACAGAAACTTTAATTTCTGAAATCGGACTTGAATTCAAAGTTAATTTCAATTTGGTGTGTTTTTAGCGTGACCTCGGCTACCGGATAACTTCCAGATATTTTTAAGTGCAAATGACTCGTGGTCAATTTTCTTCAAACCACAATGAACCCACTCGACTCATTGGCAACTCTCGGTTGTTATGAAAATCTAGAGAATCCAAATACTGACACAGGGTACCAAAACGATAGTAAAATTAGATTAGAATCAATTGACGATAATTTTCCAATTTAGTGGAGTCACCCACGATTAGCCACACATCTATGTCAATCCAGACTATCTTTGAATTCAAATCGATTTTTAACTGTGCCGTAATGGCCTCTAAAGATGGACACGGTCGAGAAGCCGATTCCTGATCGAGTTCTCAAATCTATTGCCTTAAAATTCCTTATTAATTTCCCCCGATAGTCTAGTTATCTCAAGAATGATTAGTTCTAAGAATAACCCTATAAACGCGTCAATGAAATACCCGATTTATTTAGTAGAAGACAGGGTTGAAAAATTTAGGACGTCACATTTATAATCTGCTCTCCTTGTTGAAAATAAAAAGAAAAGAATGTGCTGAGAAGTACAAAGAAAGTTGATACTTAGAGGAGAGCTACACATAAATAAAATCGCTATACGTCTTTGCATATATACACAAAAATTCAAAGTGGAATTGAATAACTTCATCTTCACTCGTAACTTGGAATGATATCAAATCACACGAAAGAAAAACCATGAGGACTTGAGGAATAGGAATAATATGATTTAAGAACATATCCACAAGCGATATGAATCTCAAAATGGGGTATAGAGATTGACTTATCACTCCGGTTCCATGATAGAAAAACCAATTCAAAAGTTTAACTTGTTGGGCGTAGTGTAAACCTGCGCTTGACAATCTATGTAGGGCTTACTCCTACACAATATGCGTTGCTAAACATAGATGTTACAACATATTGGCTATACATGCCAAACACATCCTACGTATGCAGCACCAAGATAGGGCTATACGTGAGCTTTGGGGAAGGGAAATTACTATTTGAGTCATAAATCTATTATATGGATTTCAATTCAGTCCTAAGCCCTTTCAAATGTTCAAATTTAGTCTTAAACCTTTTAAGAAAACTTAAATATAGTCCTCCAAATGCAAAACTTGCTTGAAATTGCTAGTGTGTCGGCATAGTCATTGTTGGCTATCCCACATGGTACACTGATAATTTGACATGGACCCCTTCACTCAAAACAACGAAACTTATTTTCATTTTCCTTATTACTTTTTTCTTTTAACATGGTATATTAGCGACGACTGGACCGCCGCATTAGTAATTTCAAGCGAGTTTTTTTTTTTTTTTTCCAATAGGACTACATTGGAATTCTCCTACAAAGTCTAGGACTATTGGAACAATTGATACATTTAAGACCGACTTGGAATTCATACAATAAGGTTAGGACTAAAATAGTAATGATTTTTTCTCCTTGGCCAAATGCAACGCACACACGACTCAAACTCATACGAAAACCCACATACCTTTAAGAACCGGAGATACTAGAGATGAAACACTTGGATTTGGCTTCTCTTCGCAGGTTCAGATTTTGTGGTTGTGGCTTCTCGAGTTCCGGCGTTAAGTACGAATTAATTGCTTCGCAGATTGCAATTTGAGTAATTTATTTGTTTAATATATTTGGAAGAAATTTGCACCAACAATAGTACTTTAATCAATACTTTTTTGTTTGGTATAACAAACGCACCAGGCATTAATCCCAAAAAAACACGTTGGAGATCACGTACTCCAGGCTGGTGGATCACGTTGACATAGCTTCACGTTGCCGTTTTGTCAACCACGTTAGTGGATTCGTAATGTCATGCACTATTAGTCGTAAAAGATTGCAATTCGAAAAGTGTAGTCGACCAAACAAAGAGGTAATAAAAAATGTGTCCTTACTCAGAAGCTGTTGAGCCCCTAAAATAATCCACGAGTTCGAGTGATTAACAAATGGTTAGGAGCATCGGAGCAATAACGGTTGGTCGATGGTTGGTAGATTGTCTAACAATGAGATGGATCCAGTCACTACAAGTTCGACAGAGGATCATGCGATAGTGGTTGAGTGACGAGGCCATGACAGTGTTGTTTATCACTTAAATAAAATTATGAAAAATCAGATGAGTTATAAATGAAAATATCTATCATGTGAGCAACGACCTTATCATCAAGGCGTCGAACGTTTTGCATTAAGTGCAAGGACTTCAAAGAGTATACTTTTAGTCATTCATTGGGAATTGACACAACTGTATTATGTAAGGACACAATCTAAATTGATCAAAATGATTGAATTGGTATAAATGTAAAAATTTTATGAATTAATTGACAAAAAAAAGTTTATAATTGAATTGGCACAATTATAATAGATTTAGAACTTTTTTGATAATTCTCCCCACTAAAGCTAGCATTTAATAGGAATGTGTTAACATAAATTACCAGGAAGATGACTTAACTAAAATGGAGATTTCGCTTCATCCAAAACCTTTTTTAGTTCACTTTGTAATAGCTAAGAGAGACATAATAGACTACAATTGCAATTGAATGGCCTTTCAATCTACAACAATTTGACCAATTAAAGGCATCAGTGTTTTTTTATGCTATGTTGCAGCTGCCTAATTGCCTGATTGCACATGAACGTTAGCCTAAGTTAGAAAGCAGAAAATTATAGTTGGTTCTATTAATTTTTATTTGGAATAGAAAAGGAAATTGAACCATTACACAAGCAAAATCTCATTTGATCAAATTGATCTTAAACGATGATAAGGACAACAAATGAAGAAAAAAAAAACATATTGAAATTCACACTGATCAACCCCATTCAACATAATCAATTATAAGAGGAAGTAATAAGGCGCGCTAAGATATCAGTGCTTTGTTGGAAGTAGAATTCTAGAATAAGTTAATCGATTATACTAAAAGAATATAGAGTTTATTTTGTATGAAATTATCATGAAATATTAGGTGTAGAGAAAGATTTGAGAAAACATACTGTGTGATGGTTTTATTAATGTGATGGGCTTAAGGCCCGTCCGCCCATGTTGGGCCTAAAAGCCCGGCCCACAAAATTAGGGCCCATTGATGGAGGGATACGATGAAGGGGCACCTTTATATTTTGGAGGGGACATATATAAGGGAGGAGAGAGAGGGAGGAGGCACCTTTTGGAATCATTAACGTATGTACGTCCCTCTCCCTCTTTCTCTCTCTCCCAAAAGAAAAACAGTAAGGCATAAGGCGACGTTTTTCTTCCCTTCAAGGCGAATTGGCATCATCGGATCGAACAGGGCCAAATTCTCTTCCTCTTATCGGCGTCAGTGCTTAATCTGTGGCTAACAAGATACGCTCGAATCCATGGTGTGCTTTAAGATCGGTGATACGTGATTTTCCCAGGCTTGTCTTCCGCATTCGTTTTAGGGGTTCGTTTTAGTGTCGAATCCGGTTTTTGGGAACCCGTTAATCCCAACATTGGTATCAGAGCACTAGTTCATGTTTTCCCGATCCCTTTCATGTTTTTTGATTGATTTTTCGCGAAAATAATCGGCCGACACGGATCGGGGCGTAAAATCCCGACACCCAAGCACTGTTCGTCCATTTTTTCAAGTTTCTGTAAGTCTAAATCGATTTCTGAATGCATAAGGTGAAAGAGCTCGTCGAGACGAGTCCGTCGACATGTCGTGCGCCGCCAAGCGACGCCGGACGCGCCCACATGTGCGGCCGCTAATGCGCCCACATGCGCGTGTGGGCGCGACGCGCCCACATGCGCGGCGCTCGGCCGCGTGTGTGCGCGACACGCGCCCTCGGCCAGCGCGTCGCCACACGCGCCGGTCGGCGAACCGGCGCGTGCTGACGTCACCGTGACGTCACGGTAACCGCCGGGATGACGTCATCGATGACGTCATCGCCGACGACCGTTGGCCGGCCGGTCACTGGCCGGTGACCCGACCGGCGACCCGACCCGACCAGCGCGGAAGTCAGCCTGCGCATGCGCGCGGCACGTGCCGGTCGGTTCGTCCGACCCGGCCCGACCGGTTCGACCACCGGCGACTTGACCGTTGACCCGTTGACCGTTGACCGCTGACCGACAACCGTTGACCGTTGACTGACGACCGTTGATCGTTGACCAAAAAAAAAGAAAAAGGAAAAGAATGTGTTTTTTTTTTTCAATTAAGTCTATGTGGATTATATGTGATCCATTATTTGTTCTGCATTTGTTGCAAGAACAGTTTGCATTTGTTGCAGGAACAATGCCTCCCTTGAGGTTGCGCACACCTATTCGCGCAATTACCGATGAACAAAAGTAAAGGCTGTCTAAGTTGATAGCTGAGCTGACTGATCATCGATAGGAAAGTGGTGACTTAATTGATCACGTCCTTGAAGTCAACGGGAAAATTCAAAAGGTCATATGGAATGGTCGTCCTATGCCACAGTCTGAGATGGTGCGATTTTTCATGAACTCCCTTCCACCTGAATGGCAAGGAGTGTTGAATCGCATATGGGATGTCAACAGAGCTGCTTCATATAAGAAAATGTGAAAGCATTATTGTTTTATTGGATGTCAATTATTATTTGCTTTCTGTTATTGCTGGTTGATGTGGGTAGTTATAGAAGTTTTTGTAGCTTCATAGAATTTATTTTGCATAAGACAATCATATTAATGATAGTTTTAAGTTAGAATTTTTGGAGGATGATTGGAAACATAGTGACCTTTTGATTCTGAAACCTTACTTGAAATTATTCATTAATATGATGTGTCTGTGCAAAAAGGGATGCATAAATGATAGGCATTAATAATTCGTGCATATATGTCTGATGTGTTAAGATCAATGGCTTCAGCCACAAAGAGCACAGTTGCCGAGCTGAATAAAGGTGAAAATCTCAATGGTGACAACTATGAAATATGGCACATGAAAATCCAATATGTCTTTGGAAGAGCAAGAGGCACTAGAAGCTCTTAACCCGACCATGGTAGAACCTGAAGACGGAAACACTGCACAGCACAAGAGAGATAAGGAAGCTTTTGCTGCATGGAAAAGAAAAAACTCTCTTGCTCGCATCACGTTCTGAGCAGCATGGAAAATGACGTCATGCGAGAGTTTAGGCATTTTGACAATGCCAAAGAAATGTGGGAGGCATTGGCAGCAAGATTTGGTCATACTTCGGTGACCAGACTGAGGCAGCTCACTATTAGGTTTGACTCATATAAGAAGCCTCATGGTCAGACCATGAAGCAACATCTTAGAAAGATGTCAAACATGATAAATGAGCTGAAAGTTGCTGGCCATGTCCTGACAGATGAGCAGCAAGTGCAAGCAGTGATTTGTTCCTTGCCTCAAAGTTGGGAGCATATAAAGGTGCACCTGACCCATAATGAAAATATCAAAACATTTGAGGATGCAGTGCGCCATCTTGAGCTGGAAGAGGACCGCCTCTTGGCGGCTAAGCCGGATGCTGAACTCTATCATGCTAGTTCTAGCTCACATGGAGCTTCGAGCTCCAAGCGCAAATGCCCTAATTAGTTTGATAAAGGGAAAGGCAAGGAAGCAGGTCCTTTAGGGAAGAAACCCAAGCTTAACCAACATGGAAGAGGAAAGCGTCCTTGAATGAAGAAGCTTGCAAGGGTGAAGTGTTATAATTGTGACCAGAAGGGTCACTATGCTCGCGACTGTCGTGAGCCAAAGAAGGTAAACACCCCTTGTACTTTTCAGAACTTTACTTTTGTGTCGAGTTCTGTATTCTTAACTGAGTCTAATCCTTTGTGGACTGTAGATTCAGGAGCGATAAACCATGTAGCGAAGGATAGATAATTCTTCGTGGAATTCCGACGAGTACCAACTGGAACTAAGTGGATCTATATGGGAAACAACTCCAGAGCTGAAGTGAAAGGAATTGGCACCTGCCAACTGAATATGCGTGGTGGACGCACTTTGTTCCTACATGATGTATTGTATGCTCCGAAGATTCATCGGAATTTAGTGTCTGTTTTGGTGTTGGTTAAACTATGTTTTAATATGAACTTCCATAATAGAGGTGTGGATTTATTTTTGGATACAAATTACTATGGTTGTGGTTATTTTCTGGATGGTTTCATTGTATTAGATATTGACTATGTCAATGCAAATGTTTATTATTCCCTTATCACGTCTCCTAATTCATATGATAATGATGTGAATGTGTGGCATGCTAGACTTGGTCACATTGGCCAACAACGTATGAATAGACTAGCCAAAGAGGGCTTGTTGGGCAACATTGAAAAAGTCGATTTGCCTATATGTAAGCATTGCCTAGAAGGGAAAACGACACGGAAACCATTTGGAAAAGGCAAAAGAGCTGAATTTCCTCTGCATTTAATCCATTCTGATGTCTGTGGTCCAATGAATGTGAGAGAAATGCATGTGGCTGTTTATTTCATCACTTTTATAGATGATTATACTCGATTCGGATATGTCTATTTGATTTCTCATAAATCTGAAGCAATAAGTTGTTTCAAAAGGTTTATGAACTTGGTAGAAAATCAATTAGACAAGAAAATAAAAGCATTGAGATCCGATCGAGGTCGAGAATATTTATCTGATGAGTTTAGAAAATTATGTGATGAAAAAGGAATAGAAAGACAGTTGTCTATTCCATATACTCCTCAACAAAATGGTGTTGCAGAGAGAAGAAACAGAACCCTACTGGAAATGGTTAGGTCCATGATGGCGCATGTTAACTTACCTATCACTTTTTGGAGTGATGCGTTGTTAACTGCTGCCTATATACTTAACCGGGTGCCTTTCAAATCAGTTACTTCCACTCCATATGAGTTATGGACAGGTAGAAAACCGGACTTAAGTTTTCTTAAGTCATGGGGTTGTGCTGCTTATACACATGAGTCCTCTCACAAGTTTGGGAAATTGGGTCCCAGAAGAAAGAAGAGTATTTTCATAAGATACTCGGAACACTCGAAAGGGTATGTGTTCATAGGTGAGCAGTAAAGTGGAAGTATAACTGAATTTGAATCACGAGATGTCACATTCTTAGAGGATGAATTTCCTAAGAAGGGAGAAATAGGGGAAGATTACTCCCTATTTGAAACCTTGGATCAAGATAATGATATTAGTGGAGTTCGTCCAAGCGGGTGTAATATGATAAGTGATGAATTGAATTCAACTCATTCTCAATTACACCCACATGATGAGACGACATTATCATTATCTAATCCAAGTGGGAGCATAATGGGGAATGATGTGCAAAGTGTACAATCTCCCATACGGCGAACAAGTCGCCAAAGTATCCCCCGTTGACGTTTTAACATTGAAGGGGAAACTTTTATGGTTGCTCCACAAGATGAGGATGAGCCAAGAAATATTAATGAGGCTCTGAATTGCCCTAGTAAGGAAAAATGGATTCATGCAATGGAAGAGGAAATTGAGTCAATGAAATCAAACCAAGTCTGGGAATTGGTCGATCTTTCAAAAGGACGCAAAGCTATTGGGAACAAGTGGGTTCTCAAAATAAAGCGAAAGGCTGATGGTTCGATAGAAAGGCATAAGGCTCGCCTTGTGGCGAAGGGGTATAATCAACAGGAAGGAATTGATTATGAAGATACATTTTCTCCTGTAGTGAGATTTACCTCGATTCGCATTATTCTGGCAATAGTAGCTAGTATGGATCTTGAGTTACATCAGATGGATGTAAAGACTGCTTTCCACAATGGAGAATTAGAGGAAGAAATATATATGGAACAACCTACTGGTTTCATAGTGAAAGGCCAAGAAGAAAAGGTATGTCGACTTTTGAGATCGATATACGGTCTTAAGCAGTCATCGAGACAATGGTATATACGTTTTCATAATGCCATAATGGCATATGATTTTACAATGATTGATGAGGATCATTGTGTATATATCAAAAGATCCAAGGATCAACTTGTGATCATATCATTATATGTTGATGATATACTGATTGCCGGAAGCAATATGGAGTTTGTTAATACTGTCAAGAGTTGGTTGTCTTCTAACTTTGAGATGAAGGATATGGGTAAGGTTGCATACATTCTTGGAGTTAAGATTTCAAGAGATCGTTCAAAGAGATCGTTGTCTCTTTCACAAGAAACATATATAAATAAGGTTCTTGAACGATTTCGTATGCAAGATTGTAAACCCATAGACACTCTTATTGCAAAAGGTGAAGGATTGAGCCATAGACTGTGTCCAGGGACTCCACAAGAGAAGGAACAAATGAAACATGTTCCTTATGCTAGTGCTGTTGTGAGCTTGATGTACGCTATGATGTGTACAAGACCCGACATATATTTTGCAGTTGGAATGGTGAGTAGATACCAATCCAACCCAGGTCCAGCACATTGGAAGGCCGTTAAGAGAATACTGAGGTATTTGAAGGGAACTACTGATTACAAGTTGAATTACCAAGGAAAGGATCTGCGACTTGAAGGCTATTCAGATGCTAATTGGGGAGGAGATTTAGATGAAAGAAAATCTACCTATGGATTTGCTTTCTTACTGAACAATGGCGCCATATCATGGAGCAGTAAAAAGCAAACATGTATAGCCTTGTCCACGATGGAAGCTGAGTTCATGGCATTATCAGCAGCGGTACAAGGAGTTTGGCTTAAGAGATTTTTGGATCATTTAGGTGTTATTGAGAAAGCTGCAAATTCATTATTGGTTAACTGTGATAGCCAAGCAGTTATAGCGTACACTAAAGATCCAAAATATCATGGTAAGACCAAACATATAGATACCAAGTATAACTTTGTCAAAGATATGGTTGCACGAAAGGATGTGAACTTACATTACATATCTACGCATAGAATGGTAGCAAATCCTATGACAAAGCCAATACTTAGAGATGTGTTTTGTGGTCATGTAAAATCTCTAGAATTGCGTAGAGTCTGATGTACTGGATTGTAATTTCCCTGAGTTGTTCACATTTATGAACTAGCATTGTTTCATTATTAATGCCTATGAATCTTTGTATGATCTTTATGCATCTTAATACTCAGTGCATTATTTTAAGTTGAGAAAGTATGTCGGACAGATATAAGATTAGCTCACTCACACGGGTAATCGCCTCTATTTACTGTGTGATAAATAGAGATGAGACTGTTTTAAGCTTATTATCTAGGTGATAATCGAGAGCTCAAACTTAAAATACGTATGTCGCCTTAACTAAGTGTTAAGATGAGGACATAATATTTACTGTGTCCGAAAGTAAAATACCCCACATATTTTACTTTATCTGTCTATGATGCCAGATGTGAGTTCTGATGAATTTTGTGAATGAGTAGATACGTGAACTCAAGTTAGACATTGGGTATGTTTGAACTATCATCTGTACGGTATTGAAAGGTGTAGACATACGCTCCATGGGAAAGGAGTTAATACCGTAATACGTATTTCCTACTATGTATGCATGAGCTGACTAATAAGAGTGGCAAAAGTTTGATCTCAACTTTTATGACGTGTGAGACTCTTGAGGAAAAAAGTTCCTCAATTTTTAGTCTCCTCATGACTCTTACTTATCCTCAAGATTTCTATTTAGTGTTTGCTATCTTAGGATGTTGCTAATGGTCATGAGTTGATTCGATCTAATGGGACATTTCTAGAAAAGCAAGCTGAACTGAAATTGAGAGTTTGAAGGAAAGAGGAAGATCGATTTTGGAGAATCACATTGTAGTTTTGTATTCACTGGTCGACCAATTATGACTGTCTTTGTGATAATTATAATTGTGAATACAATATATATATATATATATATATATATATATATCATTGTTTAAAAGAGATCAAGAGAGATATAAATGTGATCGATCGATCTAGGGTACTGCATACTAAATCTACTTAGAGTGAGACGCCCATTATGAGCTGTTATATATTCCTAACAGATATATAGCAACGAGCTCTCAAAGTATGCTGGTTGCACGGATTATTCACCGGTATGAATGTTGAAGAGAGGTAAAGAGAATCCTGTTCGGTCCACCATGTGCGAGTGGGAGATGATGGTTATATTAATGTGATGGGCTTAAGGCCCGTCCGCCCATGTTGGGCCTAAAAGTCCGGCCCACAAAATTAGGGCCCATGGATGGAGGGATACGATGAAGGGGCACCTTTATATTTTGGAGGGGACGTATATAAGGGAGGAGAGAAAGGGAGGACGCACATTTTTGAATCATTAACGTACGTACGTCCCTCTCCCTCTCTCTCTCTCTCCCAAAAGAAAAATAGTAAGGCATAAGGCGACGTTTTTCTTCCCTTCAAGGCGAATTGGCGTCATCGGATCGAACATGGCCAAATTCTATTCCTCTTATCAGCGTCGGTGCTTAATCTGTGGCTAACAAGGTACGCTCGAATCCGTGGTGTGCTTTAGGATCGGTGATACGTGATTTTCCGGGCTTGTCTTCCGTATTCGTTTTGGGGTTCGATTTAGTGTCGAATCCGGTTTTTGGGAACCCGTTAATCCCAACACTGTGAAATTAATGTTTTGAGTTTGAGTTGTCACAAAATTCGGCGCAGTTTGAGGATGTAAATCGATTTATTACCATAAGAAAGATATCCAAAGCATCTCTTGAAGGACACATAAATTTATATCTTGAGAGTTGTTTTTATTTGGTTGGATGATGATGCTATATATATATATTTTCTTTTTGGGATAATGATGCTAGTTTGACCGCGCAGAGATTGTCGAGAAAGGAGCTTCTGTACGGTCAAAAAAAAAAAAAAAACGAAACCAAGGGGCCCAAGATATGTGATGGTTTTTTTTTTTTTAATTTTTTTTTATCCAAGCTTGATTGGTTGACCAAGATTTGGACTTTCTCATAAAGTCGTACACTACAGTGGACGTCCTTGGTTTTCGTTTAAAAATTGAAACTAACACTACAACCAGGAGGTGAATATATTGAATGAAAACTATGAATAACTTTTGTGGAATATAACAAATTAAACTTAACAGGCATAGAAATAATTTAATATAATCAGGAGTGCTACCGGTGAATAGATACGTATTCAAGAATGGTACTAATAATAAAGAAATAAAAGAAAGCACACAAAAATTTATAGGCATTCAACTTTATCCCAAGCTTATGTGCACTCTCCAGACTTTTGGCTATAAAGTTGGAATTTACTAATGATCAGTATTGCAAGTTACAATTGGTAAGTATTGTTTTTTCACACGATAGATCACATTTTCAATCCACAACTAGTCTTACATTTGTACATTTGACTCTACTATGATTATAACTCTGTAGCAACATATAGAGATATAATTAATAACACAACCACTACAAAGCAAAGGAAAAGACTCGAGCTATAAATTCAATTTACTCATTTCCACCTAACCTCACTACTTCTCTTGGATTGAACATATGGCCATGTAACCTTGGATGATAGTTTGCATCTCATCTCTATGAAGTAGCTGTTGGTTCTATTGCACTCTCGATCGCTCATCGGCATTAGAATGGCTCTCTTTGACAATGGCAATTTCCCAAACCAGTCAAACTACTTCTATAGTTGGGCTACTTTTGTTAGGGTCAAATTGCCATAAATTCTTTGCTTTATCTTTGATGTTTCTTATGTGGCCTCCAAGCCTTTTGTAACAACTAGTTACATTAGAAGAGCATTTGACCATCACGTTTCAGGAATTGATATTAGCATAATACTTTACCCATATTCAAGACCACTGATTATCATTAGTCTGTTGATATTGTCCACTAACGAGATTGTTTGGAGTGACATGCAACCAATTTTTCAATGATCCCCTTGACTTCACTAGCTTTCAAAAACTTCCAAGGATCTTTTGTCTTCACTAATTGACCGAGTCGACTTCCAAAGACCTCGAAGGACATCAGCATCACTGTTGATTCCTCATCTTCAATAAAGTCACCAAGATCATCAATATTGTTATAGTCTTCCACCTCATTTGAAAAGAACCACTCCAGCCAATAATCTGTAGTCTTGATTACAATCCACTACTCTTCAATCTTCTGGTCCTTTCAAGCATATTGACGATTGTGACTCTACTAAGCTATTCATCTCCACAAGTGCAGTTCTTTAAAGCCCAACAAACATCATAGTTCTAGGCTTATTCACCATGACTAAGGTCCATCCAACTGTTCACCTTATCTTAATTCTTTCAAGCCATCACAAACATCTCTATTCTTTTCGGCTTGTTCTCCCTTGATCAAGGTCCTTCTAGCTTGTTCACCTCTTGAATCCTTCCAGCTTGTAGACATTTTGATGCCCGTTACCTTGTTCACCTTAAATATTGGCAGAGCATTCTCAATTGTCACAAAACACTTAGGATCACACTTGGTTAAGACACCATCTGCATTGTGGCTTGTGTATATATGATGTGGTAATACTCAACCAATGTACACATTAGCAGCCTTTGATTATTTTAGTCATCATCAAAACAATATAGGGGATTTCCCAACACATGTTTTTATTTAAGTTGCTTAAATAAAGGGGAGTTTTTACCCTTAGGTTTAGTCCTTAAAGAGGAGCTGTACAAGGCATTTCTTGAAGAAGCCATGCATAAATCTCTTGCTTCAGCTTGAACAACTAGTGATTTGTGCTCCGAGTTTTAAATACAGTTGAATTGTTTATTTGTAAACACCGAGAGTTTGGGCTTAATACAGATATAAGAAATATTCGAACGTGTGAGCAATTATAACTTTGATTCTCTAATTATAATAAATTATTTGCTGCTGGCTATCTATGTGAGTATAGGACACTCGGACAAAATCACATAAATTTTTGGTATCATTTATTATTTCTCGTTTAGTCTTCTGGTGATTTCATATTGCCTTAAATTGCAAGATCTTTTAGCATTTCCACATTAATTTTACATCACATAGCTACGGTTTAAAATTGGTTAATTCACATGAATGGCCTCAAAGGCGATTTGTTTGAGAGGTAGTCATGAAAGTAAAAAAGAAATCAAACGACTAATTAGAATAGGAACCATAAGGATAGCTTCATATGTTAAATGGCTGTCAAATTGTCCCTTTGAAAAAGAAAAATGGGAAGTCGAGTATGAATCGACTTCAAATATCTTTATGGGGGCAACATCAAAGGATGAAATATACGATGCTGATCGTTGATATGTTAATCGACTTAGCCTGGGGAAATTAAATTCTATTGCTTGTGGATGGACATACATGGTACAACCGTATATTTAAAGTAGAAGAGGAAGTGTCTAAAACGACTTTTAGGTGTCCAAAAGTTATTGTACGTTTGAATGGATGATGATGCCGTTCGGGTTAAAAGTAATTGTATATTCTTTTTCCCTTTTTAAATTAGAAGGTAGTTTTTGTTTGCCAAATTGACGAAAGTATTTGCACATCTCATCTATAAAATTGAGTTGATAAATATGTATTAGTTATAAGTATTTTATTATTAAATTTCTCTATTTCAAGAAACTAAATGTAAGATCATTTTTCTGTCAGCTTCAATTACGCAATAAAATCAAGTGAAGGATATTAATTAATTGATAAATTAAACACTATTAAAAAACCATAATAAAAAGTTATCACATTTTTCATGCTTTTTTTTGGTCGGATTTCCACGATGCTCATTCAAAAGCTCTCTCCCGATCGACATTGAAGTTTCCCAAAAAAGAAAAAAAGGGAAAAGATGAGTGTCTAAGCCTGCGTCCAACTATGATCGGCACCATGAAGGGGTGAACATCGCCTTCAAAAAGTTGCGATGAAAGGAAATTGAAGCTTCGCGACAAGCAGAAAGACAATCTTTTTATTAAATTGTTCTTGGACAATGAAAACTGAAAAACATGACAAGTCACAAGATGTATGCAGAACTGACCAAAAAAAAAACAAGATGTATGCAGAAGTCCAACAGATTATTTTACGTATTCAAGACTAAACTCTTGAAAATTATTTATTAAAAGAGATGTGATAGATTCCATTCGAAACAGTTGGTAACACTTCGTAAACTGGTTTTGAATGCCGATTTTAGTACTAAGCTCCATTCAAATCACAAAAGAGCTTATTGAAGGTATCCATGGCTGAAAACGGCAACCCCAACACCACCGCAATGCCCTTCTCTCTCCCTTCCGTCATAAACAAACAGGTTAAGCTTGATACGTCACCGGTCCCGAACCTCGGCTCTCCCCACCCAAAGTCCGTACTGCCATGCTCGAAACTCGTCCATGAATTTATGACTAGTGTGCCTGTAGGGAATCCCTCAAATCGATGCATGTCCAGAAAGTCAATCTTTGACCGTATGTAGTCCTCAGTCACACTCTCGATCGCCTTCTTTATTCTTTCTGCAGAAGCCGAGATTGGCTCCTCAATCAACTCTCCCTTGGTGCAGAGACAGCAAGGCATAGCAATGGCATTCCCAAAGTATCCGTCAGGCAATGGTGTTCTTAGCCTAGACCTGAAGTTAACCGGAAAAAGAAGCTTCGTTTGTTGGTGAAGTTTCATGTTGAGGGCCACGCTTCGAGCCCGCCACACAAAAGCTGCAAGTGCTATGAAGCTGCTGCATCTGCTCGTTACCTGTTGCACGAGATGAATAGATTCCATTTTTGGTGACGAAATATTCAAATAAGGCTTACTTGAGGGCTAAAAGTGCAAGTCATACGCATGTCTCAATAGATTCATATATTTACAATTAACATGACAGTCGAAATTAGTGATATTGTAAGGAATGTGCATGCTAGTGGTCTATATTATATTTTCTGAAATTGAACGTGTATATATATATATATATATATATATATATATATATATATGTATGTATGTATATGTATATTGGACGATCAAAACTAAATTTAGGGAAGAAAAGATCTCATCGATGTATACTTTTTAGTTGCACCTATTATTTAAAAGTTGCAGTGCAATAAATATAATTGGAAATTTAGCAGGGTGTATTTGGATTTTTTTGGGAACTAATTGCGACTTGACGTGTAAATTACATAAAGATGTCTATGAATTGCAGCCAATCCATTATCATAAGATAGAAATTTACCTGATCATCTTTTGTTGCCATTCTTTTTAAGGCTGCCAGCTTCTCCGCATCAAATAAGAAGGATTTATATACTATTTGTTGTTCCTCATATAATGCCATCGTGTTCGATACATCACTTATCTGAACAAAGTCATCATAAGGACCGGTGATTTGAGGAGGAAACCTTGCACTTAGGATGGTTCTATCGTGACAAGGGACGCGGGACAAAGGCTTGCCTCTTGCTATTTCAGCCCATGCATTCATAAAATCCATTGCCGATATACCATCTGCTATGCAATGGTTAATTGAAACCCCTAAAATGAAACCTCCACATTTAAATTTGGTCACCTGCGATTTGTTTTCAGAGTTAATAATATTTCTAACATAAAAATGCAGAACAAGTAGGTATCTGGAAAAGGTTCTTGCATGGATTGAATTTATGCACTTTATGTCCATATGAAGTCCTACATTCGGTGAGAGTTAATGGATTCAATGGTGCAAAAGGATTCAGGGTCGATGTAATTGATCCATGCCATATTTTCTCGATTTTTTTTTCCATAAAAAAACGAAAGATTTGACTAGAGTTAACACATTTTATCCAGCAGTATTTAATCCCCTGACACCTGTTGGATCGCAGAACCATTTCGTATTGAGACGTTAGCAAGACAAGTGACCCCAATTAGGAAAAGTTACTATCTCTAGTTGTTTTTTATGGGTAAGTTGTCTGGACAAGACAATTATCAGGTCTCGGATTTGAAAGTTTATCATTGTATTGAGAAAGTTACTTTTTAGTTTATGACTTTGAGAAAGTAACTAATGAATAAGTGGCTATGTCTTCATGATATTTAATCGCATAAACTAGAAAGCACTCTCAAGCATCACTAGAAATAAATAACGCAAAAAACAATCTTTTTCCTTACCTGTGCAGTTATAAGGGGAGCTACTTCAAGTTTATCTTGCGTAGGCTCTTTGTAAACAAGCTTACCGAGAACATCACCATCGAGAATTCTCACATCACCCAGATTTTTTATGTCACAATCAGCTATTGCCTCCACAAATGGGACTCCTAACTTGTTTTGGCAATCAACAACCAACTTCCCTCTGGAGTTTATAGCTAATCTCCCTGCAAGTGGATAGTAATGAACCAAAACTTTGGCCAAAGCTTGCTTAATCACGTCCACCACATTTGCGTCGCTCCTGTCAAAACAATAAACAGATGGCACGTGTACGACAGCCACTTGATCCATGCTAGTTAAGAAAAGGGAACTCTCAGGTGTTTCGTGTTCTGGTAGGATCACGATGGGGTTAGATCTTTCTACTTTTAGGACGTTCTTCTTCGCGGATGCCTCCATGGGAGAATTCTGGAAACTCATATCCTGCTCTCTCTGTCGAGGTAAAGAAAAAATGAGCTGAAAAGCACCGAAAAAGTTGTTGAGCAGAGAGAGGTCACATGTAAATAAAATCGCTGTACATCTTGTCTATATGCACTCTAATCCGTAGTGGAATTGAACTTTACTTGAAACTTGGAATGATATCACAAAAGAATAGGCACAATAACTTGAGGAATAGGAAATATTTGAGTAAGATTATATCCACAAGCAAGATGAATTTCTAAATGACGCATGGAGATTGAAACTTTATTCTAAGCTCCACGATAAATAAATAAAAAATAATCCAAAAGTTTAAATTGTCGAATGGAATATAAGCCCACACTTCAAAATTTACGAATGGCTTACTCCTACACAATATGTGTCGTCAAACACGCATGTTGCAACACATTCACTATCCATGCTGAATGAATCATAGATAGGGGGACCATATTGAAATTTTCTTCATATATTCAGGATTTGGAATAATTAAAAAGTTTAGGATTGAACTGGAATCCGTATAATAGATTTAGAACTAAAATAAAAAATTTCCCTAGGCCAAATACAACGTGCACACGACTCAAACTTAGACGGAACCCTCCATACATTACGTACCTCTAAGGGTTGGAGATACTCGAGATGAAACACTCGGACTTGGCTTCTCCAGTGCTAGCATTCAGCATAAAGTAGTTGCATCACAGACCCGTTTTGAGTACTTCATTCTTGTAATTATTTGGATGGAATGTGCAACCGCATTAATCATTTATTTATCGCCACCAGTCTTTTGGTTGGGGATTATTTTATTTTAGTCAATGCTTTTTGTTTGGTACAACAACTAACAAGTCCACTTGGCATAATAGTCCCAAAAGAAAAGGCAACTTGATAGATAAAAGTAGGCCGTGAGATTAAAAAAAAAAAAAAAAACTAATTCTCCAAAAAAAAAAAAAATTGCAATCTAACAGAAGGTTGGTATAACTTTCTATTTATAGTTTTGATAAGGTTGGTGCTCTAAATAAGAAAGGAAAGCGCATTCCCTAAATTATATCCCCAAAAATAAACATGCATGTTTCTATTTGACTAAGAATATGCTTCATGTTGCCGTTTTTGTTGATTATGTTCATGCATTCAATGTAATTTGTTCAACAGGACAAAACCCGGACGACTCGACTCCGGCCAAGACAGCGAAACAGAACCAGATCTCACTGTGGCATTGCATTGAACATCTAGTATACGCTATGGAAAAGAGTGGTTTCCCGCTCAGCCGAGACTCAACCCGAGCCGGGACTCTTGACAAACGAACCAGGACATAAACATCAGCCATACAAAGGACGGTTGGAGCTGGAGTTCACGCGAGCCGGTCGGCCGTGAGCTCCAGCCGTCGTGTCCAAAACTGGGCAAGAAACAGGGCACGGACAAAGGGCTTACTGGTTCAGCTTGATGGCGTCGACCGGAAAGAGTTGTCGGCGGAGCTCACGCGTGGCTGGGGTGTTGGCTGAAGCCCTTCCGTTCTCGCTCGCTGATCTCACTCGGGGCTCTCTCTGTCCCTCCCTTAAATCTCCTCTCTCTTTTAAAGCTTCTCCGCCTCTTCCCAACCCCTCCGCAACAGCTCGCTCCTCTCTCAAGCTCGGCGCACATGCCTCCTGCGACGCCAGCTGTTGCTGTAAGTCAACCCCTGACCAACGCCGGTGCGACGCTCGCGCCAGTCTTCTCTGCCTGTCCTTGGTCCTCTCTCCCCTTTATATATATAGAGTAACACTAATAATGCAACCGTCCCTAATGTCAACGTCCGATGCATTTTAATGAAATTTTTTTTTTTTTCAAAAGCTAATCCCTGACTTTTTATGCAATTAACTCCTAAATAAATAAAAAGAATTTAGGTGTCAATAATTATCTATCTGTCCAAACAGCAATTTATGCTTAAATTAAGATAGTTTCACAACTTGATCCATGTTGATAGACTTGGATTTGTCAATCAATGTCAATTAAGTAGCTAGATAAATTTCGTGATGCATATTGAAAGGCTCTCTCTTGCATGATCTCAATTTTAAATTATTATTTCTATCTTACCCGATAAAAAAAGAAAAAAGGAAAAGGAAAAATGTCTAATGAAAGGGCTTAATAGCGCCTTCAAAAACTTACATATGAAAAAGGAAATTGAAGCTTCACAACAAGCAGAAAAGATCATATTTTATTAAATTGGTCTTGGATGATGACAGCTGAAACAATATGAGAAGACACAAAGTATACTCAGAATTCTGACAGATTACGCTAAATAATAAAAACCAAACTCCGCAATGATTTATTAACTTATGTGACAATATCATCCACTTGTTGAATAAGATGATCCACTTGCAGTCGGTCACACTTTGCAAACTAGCTTTGAATACCGATATGAGTGTGCTGAGTATCATTTAGATCATAAACAAGCTTGTCGAAGGTAATCATGGCTGAAAGTGGCAGACCCAACATCACCGCAATGCCCTTCTCTCTTCCTTCTGACAAAAACATGCAGCTTGAGCTCGGTAGGCCACCGATCCCAAACCTTGGCTCTCCCCACCCAAAGTTCGTCTTGCCACACTCGAGCCTCACCCATGAACTTATTATTAGTGTGCCCACAGGCAACCCCTCTAATCGATTCATGTCCAAATAGTCGATCCTTGACCGTATGTAGTCGTCAGTCACACTCTCGATTGCCTTCTTTATTCTTTCTGCAGAAGCAGAAATTTGGCTCCTCAATCAACTCTCCCGTGGTGCAAAGACAGCAGGGCATGGCGACCGCGTTCCCAAAGTATCTGTCAGGCAATGGTGTTTTCAGCCTAGACCTGAAGTCAACAAGTAAAAGGAGCTTCGATTGTTGATGAAGTTTCATCTTGAGGGCCATGCTTCGAGCCCGCCACACTAAGGCGGCAAGTGCTATGAAGCTGGTGTAGCTGCTCGTAACCTGTCATTCAAGATGAATAGATTCCATTTTTTTGTGACCAAATTTTTATGTAATACACACTCATATATTGAGACATGCACGAATATGTAGATTCATACAATTACCACTTGCGTGAGTCAAAATCAATCAAAAATTGCAAGGAAATGTGCATACTACTGAGCATATCATATTTTCTAGGATTTAACATAGGCTGTGATTCTATGGATATTGGTCGATCAAAACTTTATTTGGGGGAGAAATGATCTTTCATTATTTAAAAGTCGTGCAACAAACTCACCTGGAAATTTATTTTGGTATAGTGTTGGGTGTATTTTTTGCATTATTTTGCAACCTATTGACGTGTATATTATACAAAGATGTATATGAATGGCCACCTATCTATTCTCATAAGACAAAAATTTACCTGTTGATTTATTGTGTTGGAAGATATGCGATGATTGCTTGTGATATTTGACATAAGATTTGATCTGATTATGATTGTACACAAATTAATTAATGATTAGATTTAGATTTAGATTGATTCATAGAATCATTTACTTCCATTCATTATGTTCATCTTGTATTATATTTACAGGGGACTGTACATTAGAAACTACTGAAGAGAGAATACAAAAGTCTTCCAAAATTCTCCGTCTTCAGTCACGATTCATAGAATCCTTTACCTAGCGACCTAGGGAGGCCGTGGGTCTTTTTGTCCAGGGCACGAAAGGCGGCCATTGTGGCCATCGCACCTCGGGGGGGGGTGGCGCCGCCAATCGAACAACAACCGAGCATTTGGCTTGGCTTGGTCGAGGCGGCGTCGCCGCACTTTGCCCAAATTGAGGAAGCGTCACCTTTGTCACAGCTGGACTACCACAAAGTGGCTGAGATGTGGTTCGGCTGGTTGAGGGGTGAGAGAGAGAGAGGATAAGAGTGAGGGGGGGGGGGGCAGCACCGCCAATCGAACAACAACTGAGCATTTGGCTTGGCTTGGTCGAGGTGGCGTCGCCGTGCTTTGCCCAAACTGAGGAAGCGTCACCTTTGTCACAGTTGGACTACCACAAAGTGGCTGAGATGTGGTTCGGCTGGTTGAGGGGTGAGAGAGAGAGAGGATAAGAGTGAGGGGGATGGAGGGCTCCACTTGGTCAATATTTTCCACAACAAATATCTTCCAAAGCCATCCTAAGCCAAGCATTGATCCTTGGCTCATATTGAGCCACACATGCACCTTCTTGGACATGCCAAAAGGTCCAAAATGCTAGGGGGAAGGGGAGCTACGAATTTGGGGGAGGATGGCTTCAAATGGCTTAATTTCTTGCTCAATTAAATCTTAATTGGCCTCAATAAATTCAATCGATCATCCATCGATCGTCTTGGCATTTTTCCTCACCCCTACATCGATCATGCTTCCCAATTTTGCCATTAAAACAATCGTCGGCTTGTTTTGCACAAACACGACCCGGTGACGACTTTTTCCCAAAAAGTATCGGGTGTCAGAAGTCAATTACGGACACAGGGTACCAAAACGACAGTAAAATCAAATTAGTGCTGGTCGACAAGAATTTTTCAATTTAATGGAGTCACCCACGATTGGCCACACATCTCAGTCGAACAGACCTATCTCTGATTTCAAATAAATTTTTAACTGTGCCGTAATGGCCTCTAAAGATGAGCACGGTCGAGAAGTCGATTCTTGGTCAAATTCTCAAGTCTATAGTCTAGTTATCTCTAGAGTGATCAGCTTTAATAACAGCCCTATAGGTGCGTCAATGAAATGCTCGATTAATTCAGTAGAAAACATGATCGAAAATTCAGAATGTCACAAGCGACCTCATTGAGAGAACATTTTCTCATTCATCTACTGACATTATCATTTTTTTGCAGGTTATGTGTGATGCTCCTTGACATTATCGTGTTTGACTAGATAGAGAAGTGAATTCTAAAATTAGGACAAGAGTTGATTTTTACTCTTATTTGTACAAGAGTTTCTTGTATTTTATCATTGTTCTTATTCTTGTTAAGAATCATGTTTTCCATTTTGGGTTTTGATTGCGAATCCAATTGTTGCTTTTGTAAATCATGCAACTCACATTTTTCAATGATGGAATTTAGTTTCATGAAAATCATCCTTTTAAAAACAAATTCAAAAGTGTTTCAAGCGAACCTTTACCTCTACCTTCAAAATGTTTTGAAAATGAATTTCAAGAAAGCTTTTCTTTAGGCCCTCTCTTCATGCGGTCGCTTTCTCAGGTAGGATGAGGAGTTTATTTAAGATCGGCATTTGCCCCTTTGAAAAGATAAAAGTGTAGGCTTATAGAATTCGAGAAGCAAGCACGCGTCGAGGCTTTGTCAATGCCAATTTTCCATAGAGGTGGAACGAAGTTGAATTCTGTTATGGGAAGTTTCTTTATTTGGAGATGCCTTAGGTGCCAAAATAGCCCATTGATCTTGTTCACTTTGCATGATGAGATAAATGAGGGGAGTTGTCAAGCATCTAAAAGGCGAATTTAAAGGAAGAGTAAACTGTATCGATTCCAATTATCCATTTTTGATTCCGTTTCTAACATGACTTTCTTTTCCATTATCAAGGAGACATCAAGAGTACCAAGTTTTGTAACATTCCAACGAACACGATTGAGCATTATTAAGTCACGTTCATCTTAAACAAAGAAAGATTCAAACGAAATAGAAGAGCAATATAATCCCTTCCTCCATAAGGAATACCTTGGGATGTTGATCGCCCCACTTTGAATAAGGATGTATTTCATTCCTAAACTTGATTCTCTTTAGCATAAAAAATGACATATTCTTTTCTTTGGTACAGGACAGACTCGAATAGGACAAAGGTTTGTCAAGTAAAGAGTGGGAGAGCAACGCTTGATTTAGAATAAATCTCTCCTTCCCCCACTAATCAAGTGTGTTGGGACAACATTGTCAAATTCATCAAGAAAGGATGTATCATTCCTCAATTGAACCTCATTAAGTATGGAAATAATCCGTTTCATCTCATCTTCTCATAGGGTGATAAATGGGGGAAAATGTTGCACCTTCGCCGTAGAAGCAACGCCTTCCATCATGGAATCATGCTAAGACCCGACTGTCCATTTTGGCATAAAGGGATGTGTATAGTTCCTAAATGATTCCCAATTGAGCGAGGAAATAACATGTCCAATCTTTTCTTTGCAGGAAATAAATGGGGCAAAGCATCTAAAGAACAATATTCTCAAATGTGGAAGCAAGAAGCAATCCCTCTCCTTTCAAAGCAAGATCTTGAAAAACACATTTAATGATTCATATTTAAATTTTTCAAGCTCTTTGTTAATTAAACGTCTCTTCGAAAAGAGCATTTGAAAAAGCAGGAATTGAACTTTATAAATCGTTGTATACAATAAAGAAGTGCTTTTCATGGATAAAATCAGGGCTACATTGCCATTTTTCAATCAATCCTAGCAACTTCAGACAAAGTTTATACTTGAAGAACGAAAACACATGAAGGCTAAATTGTGTCGATTCCAATTGTTCATTTTGATAGCATCTTTGACATTATTCTTTTTTTCCTTTGATAAGAAAACATCAAATACTTGAAGGCAAATGCAAGTGAAGGATAATGTCAAGTTACCAAATAACCACGAGGGTGAATCTAAGAAAAGTTAGCACCCAAAGGATAAAAGCAAGTGAAAGGTAATAATGTATTGTTTCCAACATTTCAATCCCCAAAGATTTTTGTACTAGCATATTCTTTCACATTTTTCACCATACCCTTATTCTCAAAATTAAATAAAAAAAATGGAGAATTTCCATTACAAAAAAGAACCTTTGGCACTTTCCTAGAGACAAGCACAAAAATGAATAATTGAGAAAAGAAAAAAAAAACTTTCTACAAACTTTTTGAACATCCTTTTAATCTCAAAATTGTTTTCTCTTTTTGTGGGTTATTCATTTTGAATCAAATTTTCTTATGGAGATTGATCTACTTAGATGATCTCAGCAGAGTGAAAGGTGAAATGTTAACCATGCCAAACAAGAAGTGCTTAGGATGAAGAAAGGTAAGCCATTTCCAAACACATCCTTCAAACACTTTTGAGAGTTGAGTGAAAAACAACATTCTTTAGGACGAATGATTCATTTGCATTGAGCGCAAAGATGGAAATGATAAATGTGTTTCTTTTATCAATCCTAAGCATGACACTAATCTCTTGCTACCTCTTTGGGTAGAATAAAGATGATCATTCAAAGTACCCCTGTCGAGAATCACCCTACATTGAGGCAGCATAGGAGATTACAATCGTGGTGTAGAGCGAAGGATTAAAAAAGATTCTGTTACTTTCACTTGCATCAATATTCTGGTGATAGTTTTAGAGGAATTCTTATTAGAACTTGACTCACCTTAAGGTGAAGAAGAGCATCTCCTTCTCTACCCGAACACCAATACCCATTACTTAAACCAATTTGGGCCTAATTGTTCATCTCTGAATCCCGAGCGATGATCATCTCCTTTCACTGGGGCAAGACATAAGGATTGACCACATACAATTGACATTTATGAGAAAACGTGAAAAGGATCTTGAAAGTCATAAAAGCTCCAAAAATTCAAAGAGCAAAAAGTTCAACAAAATTATGGGGTATGAAAAAGCAGTGTGCCTGGTAAAAGTAAAGCCAATGTCTATCAAGAAAAAGAGCCAAATGGCTGCATCTTATGTGAAAGAAAAATGATCAAAGTCCAAGTGCTTGCGTAAAAAAATCATCGCAAGAGCAAAAGAAATTAGAGAAAGGAGCAAAGCTCCCATGTAGAAATGATTAATCAAGGGGCTTTGAAGATGTATTGTGTTTCAAAAGCCAAATAATTTCGAAAAATTGAGTGACCTGGTCACGATGCCATGATAATCACCGACTCTTAAAAACCCTCTTGAAAATTTTAATCTTTTCGAGCCTCTCCCGAGCCCACATTACAATCCTTTTTCGAACTCTCTTCTAATTGGGATGGTTCGAGTGAAAATGAGATTGGCACAAAAAAGCTACCACTTGAAGGAATGAAAGCAATTCTATCTTGTCTTATCTTCCAAGTTCTCGACTTGTAAACCCGATGAACATAGTGACAAATGTTTTTTATTGGTCTCAAAGCAATAATTCTTTTGTGTAAGCCCATGACCAAACCTATATTGTGGTCATTTCAAAAGACCTTTTTGATCGATCAAATTTTGCTTATTGCGAATGTTTCTGAAAGCCTTTGACATAGGTTATGTGAGATAGCCTTGGCAATCAGTTACTTCCCATATGAATTGATGGGATCAAGCAGTCATTTTATCGAGAGTATGTGAGAAACCCTTTTTGACCAAGAAGCTCTAGTTTGGCATGCTTAATGAACATTTTTCACGAATAAAAATCATTTTGATAAGAACTTGTCTCCCATAGAATTTGATGATTAATGATACATCCTCGAGCAAGATGATAGTTTTGCGCCATATGATGCTGATCGACATCAAATGTTTCTCAAAGCAATCAAACTTAGATTAATTAGTTTGTTCAATTAATTCTACAATATTGTCAATACACCTCTTGACGCCGTCCCTAATGACATTTGCTTAAGATTGAGTTTGACAGGATTCCCCAGTAAAGCCATACGGTTTTCAAGAGATTAGCAGATGTTTTCCTAAAGACTCCAAAGGTTCATGGTTAGCCTTAAAGCATGTCATCTCTAAAGGTTCATGGTCATCCTTAAACCATGTTATCTACAAGGTTCATGGTCAACCCTAAACCATGTCATCTACAAAGATTTATTGGTTTTCCTCAAATCAAATATTTTTTAACCCAATCGAAACCCATTGTTACACAGTGAAACTTCATTTCATTATTCTTATGACACGGCGTACTTTTATAGCCTAGGGTCTTTCTTTCTATGACACGGCGAGCTTTTATAGCACGAGGTCTTTCTTTCTTTCTATGACATGGCGACTTCTGTAGCTCGAAGTCTTTCCTTCTTCTTATGATACGGCATGCTTTTGTAGCCCTGGGTCTTTCCTTTTTCTTACGACGCAGCGTGTTTCTATAGCCCGAGGTATTTTCTCTTTCTTATGACACAGCGTGCTTCTGTAGCTTGGGGTCTTTCATTTTTCTTACGATACGGCATGCTTCTGTAGCCTAGGGTCTTTCCTTTTTCTTATCACATGGTGTGCTTCTGTAGCCTAGGGTCTTTCCTTTTTCCTATGACATGGTGTGTTTCTGTAGCCAGGAGTCTCTATTTCTTCCTATGACATAGTGTGCTTCTGTAGCCTGGAGTCTCTCTTTCATCCTATGACACGATGTGCTTCTATAGCCTAGAGTCTCTCTTTCTTCTTATGACATGGTATGCTTCTGTAGCTTGGGGTCTTTTTTCCTCTTATTGACACAACACACTTCCATAGCTCGACTTGGTGCAAGCCTATGCAGTCAGGGTCTCTCTATCGTTGAGATAATTTAGGTGTCTTCTATTTTTAAATCCAACATCTTCGATGCTACATTCAAAGAGGGGTCGGGTTGGGCCGGATCTGACCTTGGCCCGGCCCGCCTCTCCTCCCCTTCCCCGCATGGGCCCGGCCCTTCTCCCCTTTGGCTCAGCCCATCCCAACTTGCCTCTTCTTGTCCGTGTCTTCGTGCGCGGGAACCTGCAGAGAGAAAAGACAAGAGAGAGTAGGAGTAGAGGGGGTAGAGGGGGTAGGAGTAGGAAAGCAAAGGCAAAGAAGAAAGGAGATGGGACTGTAGGGGCAGAGGAGGCAGAAAGCAAATGGCACCATAAGGGAGAGAAAGGAGAAGCAGAAGGCATCGGGAGAAGGGGGACGAAGGGAGAACGAGAGTGGGGAGAGAGTGGAGAGGCCTGTGAGTGAAGGAGCCTCCACCAGCAACTGAGCCTCGTTCAACCACCGTCCGATGACCTGTCCCAGCTAATGTTCTTGAGCCAAACTGGTAAGCCCTAAACCCTCTTTGTTTTTGCCCTGTTTTCGGGCATGCCGGGCCAAAGCTCGCGGCCGTTCGACTCAAGCAAGCTTCGGCCCCCATCCATCTCTTGTTATACTGTTGTACACTTCTCGATTTTTCCATCAAGGGTCTTGACACGGGTTCCAAACCCATTATGGCTGGGAATCTCTTGTTTTGGTAATGCACTTTATTTGTTTGGTAAAATGCTTGAATGAGATCTAGTTTTGTTTCGTTGTTTTGAGCTGGAACCGAGTCATCTAGGCATTGTCACTAGTCGAGGCATTCCTACGATCTTTCGTGTCCCTGGCGTATCCGACGCCACTGGACCTGGTGACCTGCGGAGGCCGTGGGTCTTTTTGTCCGAGGCATGAGCGGCGGCCATCGTGGCCATCACGAGGGGGAGGGGGAGCATCGCTAGTTGGATGACGGCTGAGCACTTGGCTCGGCTTGGCTGAGGCGGCACCATCACGCTTTGCCTAAATTGAGAAGGTGCCGCCTCCGTTGTTGTTGGACTGTCACGAAGCAACTGGTCGCAAGCGGGGTTGGCCGGATCGCAGGTTTGGCTGATCCGAGCCGACCTCTGCTTTGGGTAGGCCACGCTTGTGATGTGGACTAGAGGGGGTAGGCCTTTCTCTTTTGCAAAAAGGGGTTGGGCCCGTCAATTGGACCCAACCCCAAACCCTGTAAAGGCCTGACCACCTATGGTCGGGCCTGGGCCCTTTTCGGGCAGGTCTATTGACGTGCCCCCAATGGGGTCGGGTTAGAGTTCGCCCAAAATTTTTTAAAAAAATTAAAAAATTAAAAAAAATTCGAAAATTTAAAAAATGTAGGGTTTTGTTAGGAATTACCATGTCTTGCATTCGTAGTCTAATTAGGCCTTTATTTGCTCATATGTTGATTATATCACATGTTTAATTTGCATATTTTATTATGTTTAATTGCTCATGCTAAGGTTTACTGCAATTACGATTTTGAGTGTAAATTGTTACTTTAATGATTGCGTACCTGCATGATCACCTCACATATTAGTAGATATGTATAAAATCAATTCAAATTGCCTGAGAAAAATCTTTTCTTTTAAAATGAACAAGATTAGGTACCGAAATGGCACTAATTGGTTAATTAGTTTAATCAAGTCATTGACCCTAGATTCTCTGGTTGTGTAGGAACTGAGATACACTCTTATGCCTCACTTGGTTTTTAGCCTATCCTAATAGGCTAGTGGTGACTCATTTCTTGCGAAATTCTTAAAAATACCCCAACGTCACGCGAGGTATGGGTTTGGGAGAGCCCGCGTCTAATCATAGGCCTTAGATTCGTCCTTTAGGCAATACCCCTAAACCTACTCCCCTCCCCCCGAGAGGTGAGGTCGTGACAGTATATAACCAAAAGAGACCGAAAAAAAGAGAGAGCAAAGCAATTGTGGTCTAACAAAGGGTGAAAATACATATATGTTTATTATGAAATAAAGGTTAGAGCTTTAAGTAAGAAAGGAAAGCATTATTCATTAACATGATCTCTAATGATGATGTTAAATTATGTATCGAGTTTGAATTCATAAATAAAATCAACCAGATGTGAACTAGAAAAGTTCTGAAGGTTGATGGAATTTGGTGCGTGAAATTCCCACCACTCTCGGTGAAATTCCTTAGAGAACATAATTTACGCTTCAAGGCCACAAGAGAACTCCTTGTTTTTCATACTACACAGAGCTGAACAGAGAACACTTCTGGGATGCACAAAAAAAGGGGAATTCTTGAACATACAATGATTTTGGCCTAAGTCTTATGACAAAATGAGTTGTTTTTGAATTTCGATTCAAGCATTTCTTTTTGAAACCCCTAGATAAAAGGGGTGTAACTTCAAGTATATTTTCGGTAGGATCTTTGTGAACAACCTTTCTTAAATCCTCAAATTAATTGCCCGTACATCAACCAAATTTTCAATGTCACAATTTTCGTTGCCTCCCCAAAGGGAACTCCTAAATTCTTTGGCAATCAACGACCATCCTCCCTCGAGAGTCTTTGGCTAACCTCAATGTAGGTGGGTAGTAGTTGTTGAAATGTTTTATTATCATGAAAAGAGATGATTGTTGGATATGAAAAATAGTGATTATTGACATGAAAAGAAGTGATTGTTGATCATGATGTTAGTTGTGTGCCCTAAAACAGCCATGTAATAGTTATATTTAGGGATTATTTAATGGCAAATAAGTTTTCTCATTCATCATCTAATTTATATGAATGAGGTTCATAAGATCAGTTACGATTGAACCTATTCATAAGAGAAGTCATCTAATTTATTGTCACGCCCTGATCCTCGGGCATGCACACATCCTTCTACTTGGTCGATTTTATAACGCGATATCCCTGGATTATGTATCACTGACCCTTTTATTTTTAATAGCACATGCGGAAGCAGTTATAAATCCCTAGACAATAAAACGATGGGATAGAAAAGCAATGTCATATTTTTCATATTGAAATTCACAACCATACTTTTATACCGAGCATAACTCAAAGCACTTCACAAGATTATTCTCAACTTCCTAGTCTCACTCTATTCACATATAAACAAGATTCACAAAAGAGGATGGGATCTAGTCCTTATCCGGGTTGTACTCAGGATCATCATGATCCTCTTCTGACTCTTCTGTCTCGTTCTCCTCCTCAGACTCCTCGTCTTCTTCAAGCTCTTCTTCTACCAGCTCCTCCTCAACATTCCCCCAATCCTCGTCCTCCTCTGGACCTTCCACTTCTTGTTCCATGATCTCACCTTCCTCAAAATTTTCATCCTCTACAGTGTATACTGGTGAAGTTGGCTCACTCCCAAGTGCAGGATCTTTGGCATCAATTACGCTTCCATCTTTAGGGTCTACAGTCCCCTCACCAAAAGCTTTCTCCAAGACGTAGAAAGGTATTTCTTCTTCAGGGATGGGACCTATTCTTCGCCCATCATAAAGTAGTGATACCAAGACCGATACTCATGGGGCCTTAGGTCGTCCTGGCTAACTTCAACCCACACCACTGAGTCAATCAAAACGTATTCTAACCTTTCTGGATGGCCATGAACATGGAAGTGAGTTTCTTTCTCGGTAAAGTCCACTGGAATGCCAAACTACTCTGGAGGAGGGGGAGGTACCGATTCTGCCATCTAGGGGCTTGAAATGGTTATACAATAACTATTGAGACTACGTCTCAGCAAGCTTTATCCCATTAAGACTCAATTAGAAAACCAATACGACATAAGGTTGCCAAAACAAAGCACGAGTCAAAAGACTTACCTTGGCATCAATCCCAACCTACAATACAAGGTTATATACAGATGTTTCATATATATTGCATCAAACAATCAATCAATTCACAACAATCGGATCAAATTATTGATCAATCAAGCTAGTCGATTACATGTTAGTCGGACCATTTCTAGGTCATTCATTCCACACCATATAACCTCCAATAGTACATTCAGTCATAGAGTCATATTAATGCTCTCGGGCATTGATTCCACCAAAGTGACGTATACACTAGATAATTGCGTGTGTTCTTTAGGGCGCCGTTTTCGCCAGTGATGTCCTTAATCACCGAATCACACATGCCTATAACGATGTATTTAATAGACAATTACGTGCGTTCTTTAAGGCGCCATTTTCGCCAATGATATCCCAAATCACCGAACCACGTATGTCTATAATGATGTATGTACTAGATCATTATGTGTGTTCTTTAAGGTGCCGTTTTCGCCAGTGATATCTTTAATCACCAAACCACGTAGGTCCATAACATCATATCTGATCGGTTGTAGCCAAGAGTATTTATAGTTTACTCTCACAATTCTCTCCGCTTTACAACTCATCAAAGCATTAAATAACCAAACTCGGCCATCTATTAATCAATCATTTAATTTCACTCAACTTCAATCAATTTAGGATAAATTGATAAAATATCACAATTAATTCAATTCCATGCAACGTAGAGCTCAAATAAATAAATGGACTGCACTATGATGATCAGCATGAAATTTCGGTCGTTGACTATCCCTGTCTAATTTCCAAAAAAAAAAAAAAATAATTAATTAATTTCGAAAATTAATAAATAAATAATAAAAATCCAATTTAGGCCCGTAATGCCTAATTGAAGCCCAATAAGGGTCGGGAAAAATCTTGAGATATATTCAATAAATAGTATAAGCTATTCTCGAGCTAATTACACTAATTACCTAGCTAATATGCGATGTAATTAACTAATAATCACTAATCCATTCTAATCTAACCATCTAATCCTACTTAATTAACACTAATCAACCTTTAAGCATAATTAGTCTACTAAGCAAAGATTAGTGAGATTACTCACTTGCGCAAAGCGAAGATTGGGACATTGAGACGACGACGCGACGGCGGCCGAATTCCAAAATTTCGGCGGTGTCGATGCACACTCAAGCTAGGCCAAGAAACTTTACAAGCCCACAGAAATTTCTGGGCTTGGGCCTACTGGAATTCTTGGGTTGAGCTTGATCTAGGCTTCAAGACTGGGCTAAAACAAAACTGAACTAGGCTTGCGAAGTGGGCTGCTGGACTTTGAACTTCGCTAGCTTCACGGGCTAAAGAAGAAGGCCCAAAGAAGCTGTTGGCTCTGTGGATCACGTGGGCTAAAGGAGAGCCCAACCGTGGGCTGACTCGCTGGGATCCACGGTTGTTGAAGAAGCCCACGTGATGATGGCCCGCTGAAATGAAGATACGCAGGAGAGGAAGCAGCGTCGAGCTAAGGGAGACGCGATCACGGTCTGCTTCAGTGGTCTTCTTCGCTGAAGGTTGACCAATTGATGCGGTGGTGGAGGGTGTGGCCAATAAAACTCGGTGGAGGTTGAGACAAAAGGAAATGGCTTTCGCTGGGTAGGTGTTGGCGCAAGCTGAAGGACGCGCGGACATGGGGGCAGCAGCTTCAATTGCTGCCTGCTTTGCATGGAGGAGTTTGTGATAGCTAATATAAGCACCTAGAGGGGGGTGAATAGATGTAAAAATAATTTCTCGTGATAAGTGAGCAACACTAATTAATGATAGAAAGGGAATTCGTCTTTTGTAAACAAAACGAATTACGATCAATGTAAAAGAGCGTAGGGAAGAGAATATGAACACAGAGATTATAGTGGTTCGGCTTAATCCAAGCCTACGTCCACTCTTCCGCATTGACAGCCCACCAGCTGGATTCCACTATGAACAAAAGAGTTTACAATAAAGCTCTTCCTTGATTCCACAGTGTAGTGACTCTTCTACACTTCCTCAAGGTCTCTCAAAGATATAGACTCTCTTTTGTGTACATGATTTCGCTCAATAATTTAATTGACTAAGAACAAGGAGCTTCAGACTTTGGAATTCTTCTATCGCGCACACACTCAAACAACTAGATCGTCTTCCTTATATACTCCTTTATGTCATTATACATGTTGGCACTTACCAAAGGAATTCTTCCAATCTACCTGTTGGACAGAATCAATTAGGAAGATCTTCAAGCTATTTAAGGAACATGACAATAGCCCATCAATCATGTTCGCCCATACAATCAGGATTTAGGTTTCCATAAGTAAAACCTTCCAAGTATACTTCGCCAATTAACAGATCAAAATCTTCGAATCAATCTTGATTAGAATAATGGATTCCGATATGCTACATCTAGCCAAGAGATCCTTTCTAGTCGATAAAGTCAAATCCTTAACGAAATATCCAGTTCTGGATAAGCCTTCTTCGACAGTTTAGAAAAACTGCCAATGAGGATAGACTTTGAGTCTTAAGTCTGACAGTCCGGAGGTCTTCAGACTTTGATGAAAGAGTCTACAAGTCTTCAAACTAGACTAATGGAAATGTTTTGCCAACTTCAAAACACTCAAGGAAGTTTTCTCCAACAGAGTCAAAATCATGGAGAGTGAGGCTTGAAGGTTGACTAAGTGAAGTTGGATAGTGGACAGGTGGCGCGGATGAGGGAAAATGTAGCTGCGGGCGGTGGAGTTTCATTCAGTGGGAGCTACGGCATTTATGAGGTAGAGAAATGGAGAAGATGCGGCGGTCTTCAAAGAAAACGAGATAGAGAGAGACGAGCAGCTGGCGTGGGGTTTCGCTCGAGAAAAAGGGCAGACGGAGAGAGAGGATAGAGATGAGTTTGAGGAGCCCACCAGCCTTCATTTTCCACATGCTTATCTCCTCTAACCCATTCTCAGCCAAGCCATCTTCCTTGACTCAATCCACCACACATACACCCCTCACAACTTATCAATTGGTGCATTTTGCTAGGGGGAAGGGAAACCTACGAAATTGGCTTTCATTGGCTTCTATTGCTCATCAATTCCCTCTTGATTCTCTCTCAATTGACTCTCATAATTTCAATCGATGCCTCAATGTCTCAATTGCTATTTTTTCTCATCCAATAACCCATCTTGCATCTCAATTTTGCGATCGAAAAATCATCTTCGGCATTTTCTGCACAAAAACGATCATGCGATGACATTTTCCTAAAAAGTGTCGGGTGTCAGAAAATCTTCTGAGACTAAGTTGATACTTCTAGAATTTATTGTGACATGACAGAAACTTTAATTTCTGAAATCGGACTTGAATTCACAGTTAATTTCAATTTGGTGCGTTTTTAGCGTGACCTCGGCTACCGGGTAACTTCCAGATATTTTTAAGTGCAAATGACTAGTGGTCAATTTTCTTCGAACCACAATGAACCCACTCGACTCATTGGCAACTCTCGGTTGTTGTGAAAATCTAAAGAATCCAAATACTGACACAAGGTACCAAAACGACAGTAAAATTAGATTAGAATAAATTGGCAAGAATTTTCCAATTTAGTGGAGTCACCCACGATTAGCCACACATCTATGTCAATTCAGTCTATCTTTGATTTCAAATCGATTTTTAACTGTGCCGTAATGGCCTCTAAAGATGGACACGGTCGAGAAGCCGATTCCTGATCGAGTTCTCAAATCTATTGCCTTAAAATTCCTTATTAATTTCCCCCGATAGTCTAGTTATCTCAAGAATGATTAGTTCTAAGAATAACCCTATAGACGCGTCAATGAAATGCCCGATTTATTCAGTAGAAGACAGGGTTGAAAAATTCAGGACGTCACATTTATAATCTGCTCTCCTTGTTGAAAATAAAAAGAAAAGAATATGCTGAGAAGTACAAACAAAGTTGATACTTAGAGGAAGCTACACATAAATAAAATCGCTATACGTCTTTGCATATATACACAAAAATTCAAAGTGGAATTGAATAACTTCATCTTCACTCGTAACTTGGAATGATATCAAATCACACGAAAGAAAAACCATGAGGACTTGAGGAATAGGAAAAATATGAGTTAAGAACATATCCACAAGCGATATGAATCTCAAAATGGGGTATAGAGATTGAATTATCACTCCGGTTCCATGATAGAAAAACCAATTCAAAAGTTTAACTTGTTGGGCGTAGTGTAAACCTGCGCTTGACAATCTATGTAGGGCTTACTCCTACGCAATATGCGTTGCTAAACATAGATGTTACAACATATTGGCTATACATGCCAAACACATCCTACGTATGCAGCATCAAGATAGGGCTATACGTGAGCTTTGGGGAAGGGAAATTACTATTCGAGTCATAAATCTATTCTATGGATTTCAATTCAGTCTTAAGCCCTTTCAAATGTTCAAATTTAGTCTTAAACCTTTTAAGAAAACTTCAATATAATCCTCCAAATGCAAAACTTGCTTGAAATTGCTAGTGTGTCGGCATAGTCATTGTTGGCTATCCCATATGGTACACTAATAATTTGACATGGACCCCTTCACTCAAAACAACGAAACTTATTTTCATTTTCCTTATTACTTTTTCTTTTAACATGGTATATTAGCGACGACTGTGTTGGAGAAATCTTTCCAGAATATTTTGAAGCTGACAAAACATTTCTATCAGTCTAGTTTGGAAAATTACAGACCTTCTGTTTAGAGTCTGAAGACTTTCAGATCACCAGACTCAAGACTCAAGACTCAAGACTATTCTCATTGACAGTTGTTCTAATCCAGTGACAAAGGTAATCTAGAGCCGAAGTATTTGGTTGAAGATTTAGTCCTATCATCTGGAGAAGATCTCTTGGCTGGATAAATATAACGGATTCTTTTATTCGTAATCGAGATCGTTTGAAGATCCGATGGTCGACGAAATATTCTTGGAAGGTTCTATTCTTGGAAACCAAGATCCTGGTTGTATGGGCGAACATGATTGATGGGCTATCGTCAGGTTCCTTTATTAGCTCGAATGATCTTCTTGATTGATTCCGTCCAACGGGTAGATTGGAGGAATTCCTTTGGTAAGTGCCAACGGGTATGATGGCATAAAGGAGTATAAAAGGAAGACGTTCTAGTTACTTTAGTGCATGCTCGATAGACAAATTCCAGAAGTCTGAAGTACCTTGATTATTAGTCAATTCATATTGAGCGAAATTGTATTCACAAGAGAGAGTCTATTCTTAGTGATACCTTGAGCGAGTGTGGTAGATCATCTACACCGAGAAATCAAGGGAGAACAACGCTGTAACATCTCTTGTTCATAGTGGAATCCAGCTAATAGGCTGTCGGTGCAGAAGAGTGGACGTAGGCTTGAAATAAGCTGAACCACTATAAACATTGCGTTCAATTCTCTCTTCCCTTCTCTTAGTCTTACTTTGATTGCTGATTGTTTCAATTCTATTAACTGTCTAGTATTGTGCGATTAACGAGAAAAATCTTTTATATACCTATTCACCCCCCCTCTAGGCACTTACTAGCTATATTAATTGGTATCAGAGCTCGTGTACTCACTTTATTTGAAGTGTTTTACTTTAGAGTAAAAGATCCATGGCTAGTATGCTAGCACCAGGGCTGATGGAAGGGCAAAGCAATACCAGACCACCCTACTTTGATGGAAAGGATTACAACATCTGGAAGAACAAGATGAAAGCTTTCCTACGATCAAAGGATCCTCTGGAATGGGACGTTGTAGAAAAAGGAATTAATCCTATAGCTGCATTTGTCTCTGAAAGAGGGAAAGAAACTGTTGAGACCAGCGGAATGACTCAAGAAGAGATAATCAAGAGACAAGCACTCGACGCAAAAGCAATTTATTCCTTATATTGTGCTTTGTCACCAACTGAATATAACAGAATATCTTCTTGTGCTACATCAAAAGAAGTTTGGGACAGATTACATATCACCTATGAAGGAACAGATCGAGTGAAGGAAACCAGAATTAATATTCTCCTCGGTCAATATGAAGCCTTCAAAATGAAACCAGGAGAATCTATAACTGACATGTTTAGCCGTTTTACAGATATTGTCAATGGTCTTGGAAATCAAGGATAACTGATTTCTGATTCCATGAAGGTAAACAAGCTACTGCGTGGACTCTCCAAGGATTGGAATCACATAAAGACTTCAATAAGAGAGATGCAAAGAATTATGCCACTATCTGTCGACGAGCTGATTGGAACTCTTCAGTCTTATGAAGTGGAATGAATTAATGAAGATGAAGATCCAAAAGGTAAGAAATCAATTGCATTAAAATCAAATGATGATTCGATGATATAGATTCTGAAGATGATATGGACGATGAGGAGCTTGCTCTCATGATAAGAAGATTCAGAAAACTGAATAGAAAATGAAGAAGGTTCAACTCAAAGAAACAAAGTTTTCAAAGACAACAGACCAAGTCTGTTGATAATGAGGAGCCAAACAAAGATGTAGTTTGCTTTGAATGTAAGAAAAAGGGACACATCGTACTAACCGTCCTCTTACAAGAAGAAGAAAGGAAAAGCTGAAAAGTCTCGAAAAGCTCTCAAAGCCGAAACCTGGAGTGATACAGAGTGTGAAGAAAGTGATGATGAATATGCCAACATATGTCTGATGGCAAAATCAGACTCAGACTTAGACTCTGGATCAGACTCAGACAGTGAATTTGAGGCAAGTAATTTTAAAATTCTTGTCAAAGTTTCTAAATACATTGATGAACTGTGTTTTAGTCTTAAGACTTCTCTCAAAAGAATTTCTGAACTTAAAAAGGAAAACTCACCTCTAAAACAAAAGGAAAACGTTTTAGAAGGAAGAGTTAAAAGTTTAGATTTGAATGTTTCCACTCTTAAAGAAAATGAAGATAGTCTTTTGAAAGAAAATGCTCTTTTAAAAACTGACTTATCAAATATCTCAAAGAAATTTTCAATAGGGTCCGAGAAACTTGAAAAATTCTTTCAGCTCAAAGACCTTACTTCAATAAGTCCGGTCTAGGTATGACAGCAGAATCAATTCCCTTGATTGATTTTCCTAGAGTAAAAGAAAGAATTAAGCAAAGACCCTCGAAAGAAGCTTACAAAAATCATTTCAAGAAAGTTTTTGTAAAGTCTGTAGGTCGAAACGCCCTCAGGTGCTCAAAGTGTAAAAGTCCGGATCACTTTGAAAAAGAGTGTCCTATGGTTTGGAAACCTCGTTAAGAAAGCATGGGCCAAGATCGTTTATCTTACTAACATCAATGGACCCAAGAAAATTTGGGTACCAAAGAAAGTTTGAGAATCTCTTTTAAATGCGAGTCTCCGTCAAGAAAAAGGTAAAGTGGTATCTTGACAAAGGATGTTCAAGACACATGACAGAGACTCAAATTGCTTCATAAAGCTTGTTCAAGTAAATGGTGGAAAAGTTTCATTTGGAGGAAACAAAGAAAGGAAGTATTGTGGGATTTGGAACTGTGAAAATTGGAAATCTCACAATAAGTAATGTTTCCCTAGTAGAAGGACTCAATTACAATCTTCTTAGCATCGGTCAATTGTGTGATACTGGTTTTAAGATCTTCTTTCAAGAAGGAACATGTTCTGGAACCAGTAAAGACTCTACTCAGTCTTTCATGGGTCGAAGACATGGAAATATCTATCTTCTGGATGTGAAACCAAATGAATCACAGTGTCTAATCTCAATGCAAGATGAAGCAAGTTTATGGCACATAAAGCTTGGTCATGTCAACATAAAGCAATTAGCCAAAATCTCATCAAAGTAGCTTGTTCGAGGTCTACCCAAATTACCATACCAAAAGTCTGATCCATGCACTCCATGCATTCTGGGAAAGCAGGTAAGAAATTCATTTAAGCCAATAAATCATGTCTCCACTAATCATGTACTGCAGTTGCTGCATATGGATCTCTTCGGACCAACCAGAACCCAGAGCATTGGAGGTAAGAAATATTGTCTAGTAATTGTGGACGATTACTCACGATTTACTTGGGTATATTTCCTTGCAAGTAAGTCCGAAACCTTCTCGTATTTTGAAAAATTTGCTAAAAAGGTTCAAAATGAAATAGGATGTGTTATCTCAAGTATAAGAACAGATCATGGAGGTGAATTTGAAAATCAAGATTTTACAAAATTTTGTGATGAATTTGGTTTTAAGCATGTGTTCTCCTCTCCATATACTCCTCAGCAAAATGGAGTTGTGGAAAGAAAGAATAGATCTCTTCAAGAAATGGCTAGAACTCTTTTAATTGAAAGTAAGATTTCTTCACGATTTTGGGCTGAAGTCAAGTTTTTAACAGCGTGCTATATCATCAATAGAGTCTTTTTAAGACCTATTCTAGAGAAAACCCCCTATGAGTTATTCAAAGGCAAGAAGCCTATTGTTTCATACTTTCATGTGTTTGGTTGCAAATGCTTTATATTGAAAAATGCAAAAGATCGAGTTGGTAAGTTTGAAGAAAGATCAAATGAAGGCATCTTTCTTGGATATTCTACATCAAGCAAAGCCTACAGAGTCTTTAACAAGAAGAGCCAGACTGTGGAGGAATCAATGAATGTCAAATTTCAAGATTCTATGCAAGATGAATCCAAATCAGACTCATCATGAAGAGTCCGAACCTCTCGCTCCAGACTATCCAAAGTTTACAACTCAAGAAGCATCTCGTACTGGAAGACCAAAGATCAAGTCGTTCGTGAAGATTCAATCAAAGAAAGAGATCATCAACCAGATAAATCATCTAGTAACTGGAAGCATAAGTCCAGTCATCCCAAAGATCTCATTATCGGCGAAATTAATGAAGGAATTCGCACCAGATCCAAAAGGCGTGAAGAGTCTAGTGCTGTGGCTCTCCTTTCTGAAATTGAACCAAAAAGCATAGAAGAAGCTTTATCTGATGAAAGCTGGATTGAAACTATGCAAGAAGAGCTCAGACAGTTCAACATTAATGATGTCTGGGAATTGACATCTAAACCAAAAGGTAAAACCGTTATTGGAGCTAAATGGGTGTTCAGGAACAAGATGAATGAGAAAGGAAAAGTCGTACGAAACAAAGCAAGACTCGTGGCCAAGGGATATACGCAAGAAGAAGGAATAGACTATGACGAGACTTACGCACCAGTAGCAAGGGTTTGAAGACCCAAAGAAGCCAGACTCAGTCTTCAGACTGAAAAAGGCCTTGTATGGTTTAAAGCAAGCACCCCGAGCTTGGTATGACAGACTAAGTAAGTTCTTAATACATAATGGTTTTGTCAAAGGTAAAGTAGATACTACTTTATTTATCAAAAAGGAAAGCAAAAGCTTTTTACTTGTTCAAATATATGTGGATGATATTATTTTTGGATCCTCTAATGAAAGTATGTGCAAGAAATTTTCTAAGTTTATGCAGGATGAGTTTGAAATGAGTATGATGGGAGAGTTAACATTCTTTCTTGGACTTCAAGTCAAACAATTGAAGGAAGGAACTTTTATTTGTCAAGAAAAATATGCTAATGATCTTGTCAAAAGGTTTGGACTGGAAAAGTGCAAAAAGACCGACATACCGATGTCAAATTCTTTGAAGATAGACAAAGATGAAGAAGGGAAGAAAGTCGATCAAAAGCTGTACAGAGCATCATTGGTTCACTTCTTTATCTTACGCTTTCTAGACCGACATTTTGTTGAGTGTTTGCATCTGTGCTAGGTTTCAATTAGATCCTAGAGAATCTCATCTCAGTGTTGCGAAACGTATTATTAAATACGTTGCTTCATCTTCAAGCATCGGTCTTTGGTATCCTAAGAAGGGAGACTTTAATCTTCTGGGATATTCAGACGCAGATCTGGCCGGTTGCAGAGTTGATAGAAAGAGCACTTCGGGAACTTGCCGCCGCTTGGAAGGGACATTGTCTTGGTTTTCAAGGAAACAAAGCACTATGGCTCTCTCAACAACAGAAGCAGAGTATGTAGCTCTTGGAAATTGCTGTTTGCAAATTCTATGGATAAAACAACAGCTACAAGACTTTGGAATTGAAGACTTATGCACAGAGATTAGATGTGACAACACCAAAATCAATCTCACTAAAAATCCAATCCTTCACTTAAGAGCAAAGCATATAGAGATTTGACATTATTTCATTAGAGATCATGTTCAAAATGGAGAAATCTCAATTCAATTTGTTGATTCAAAAAATCAACTAGCGGATATATTCACAAAGCCTTTGGAGAAGAATCAATTCGATTTTATCCGTTCCAGACTCAACATTTTGAAGCTTGAGGAAGTTAAAGTCTAGAGACTCTCCAACCCTCAGACTCAGACATTCATGGCTATAGACTCGTAAGTTGTTATATTCAATCTCGAAAAGGTACGATCATTAGTTCAGTTAATTTATAATTTCCGTGAAAAACGGAATCTTGTCTTTTCAAAAAGATTAACTTCTATTTGGCGTTATCGATTTCAAAAGAGGCGTCTCGTTCATTTTTCCTTGTGTCGATTGGTTTTTCCTTTTTAAACTGAGTTATATATATACGCTTTTCCTCGCTTAAACTTTAAAACCCTATAAAGGCATTCTCCTCCCAATCTTGTCTCTACTTCGTGTTCATCTTCGAGAAAGTTGTCATCTTTTCTTGGGAAAGCGAGTAAAGGAATCTTTCAACGACAAGGAAGGATGTCTTCTTTGAGAAAGTCTTCAAGAATCGCGAACAGGGGACCACAGAGAATGAGGGAGGGACCTACCCATTTCGATCTCACCGAAGAGGAGGATTTACCGAGTCAAGCAACGAGCCCGATTCACTCTCACCACGTCACTCTTCGCCATCTACCCCACAAGGTGAGGGTCAACAACCGGAGGAAGAAATAATCGAGGACGCAGACCCTGTAAGAGTCCAAAAACCCTCTTTTATTTACAAGCTCTATCGTGCATTGAAGAGCATTGGGACTCCGCTGAACTACGTAGATGATTTCCTTAAAAATAAGAATTATGGGAATGAGTATATCTTTTTGCGACGAATGGAGGATTTGCGAATTGCTCCCAAAGGAAAGGCTGAGGAAGCACTTGCGAACATTCCAAGTGACCCTCGTGTATCGGGACTGAATCCGACCGACGGGAACGATGATGATAAAATGTTCAAAGGAATTTCAACCTAGAATGGGTGTTGCTGCGAAGGTGAAGGGAAAAAGGATGTATTTGTTTAAATTGAAGGAACAGGAGAATCTGTTCTTCGGACTATTGAAACGAGGGGTGATAAACCCTAGGTGTGTTGATTTCGATTTCTTGGATGCCATTAATGTGAACTTGAGAGAGAAGTTCAATCTGCTTCAACTTGAGCAATTTTGCTCGGATACCACGACGGTTATGCGCAATTGACAGCATACTTCTATTAGAATCTTAGCTTTTAGATGCGAATAGAATATCCTTCAAAGTAAGAGACCAAGTCTATGTGGTAGATGTGGACATGTTGGCGAGATATAATTGGAGTTGAAAGAGGACGCTATCAACCAATCAAGGTTTCGATTGCTCGTGCCACATTGGAGCTTGTCAAAGACAGGGGATACGAGAGAGAAGAATAACCTACACAAGAATGCATGCCATCAACATCTTGCTTCACAAAATTGTGATCAACTCGTATCGTGCCAAAGTCTACATCCAAAACGCGTGTCTAATTCCGAGGCGAAATTGATGTACGCAATCAATTCAGGGAAGAAGTTCTCTCTCCCTCACACCATTCTCTTTCACATGTACGAGTAATGGTGAAGGACAAGGGCCAATTGCCTTACCCGTGTCTTGTGACCAAGATCTTCAGACACTTGAATATTGAGCCTCCACAAACTCTTTGTGTCCGACCATACGACAAAATGGTGGTAGGTTTGAAAATGGTGACAAAAATGCGTCCGAAAGAGCTTAATAAGGCAATGGAGAAGTTCAAAGTGAAGACTCCAAAGATCCTCTCGCATCAAAGAGAAAAGGGAAGGAGCCCATGGGTGCTCTATCCAAAAAGAAAAGAACTCTTATCTTGGAGGATGAAGATGAAGAGGAAGATCTCACTATCTCTTCATTGAAAAGGACCGGGCGTTACGTGCACTGAATCAACGAACGAACAGCGAAGAAAGGAAAAGAAGCAGAGAAGGAAAAAGAACAGAGAGAAGAAGAGGGACAAGCAAAGAATAGAGAAGCAAAGGAGCAATAAGAGAAAGAGAAAGAAGCTGAAGAAGAAGGAGAAGAAGTGAAAGAAAAGTCTGCAGATGAAGCCGGAGAGAAAGGGAATCAAGACGATGAAGAGCAAGACCATCACTCTTCCCCATTTGAGGTCTTAGAGACAGGGGGAGATGGAGAGCAAGGAAGGACTACACCACATGATGTCAATAGTGAAGGTGTGAGTCGCTCATCAGCAAATCCAGAAGATCTTCAGGCTTCTCAAATGCTTGAGGAAGGACATGATACCTCAACGCCAAATCTGCTCAATTACACCGGTTCCATCGTCCGCCTTTACTCCATCCGAGAGAGCAAATGCGAGCACACAGACGGACAATACAGCAGATTTTCGTCGTATCCTTGATGTTCTTCTAGAAATGCAGGGTCAAATCTATGCTCTGGAATGTGAACTTCAAGTCCTGAAGAATGTTGGAGAAGCATCTTCTGTTACTCTGGCGGATCAATTGAAAGACCTCACTCTTCAAATTCAAGCAAATGCAAAAGGAGAAGAGGTGGCTCATCTACGGGAAGACTTGAAGAGGCTGGAAGGCATCGTACGCGATGGGAGATTTCCGTATCGTGCGCATTCCCAAGCGAGACTTGACTCTTTTCTCACCTTTTTAATGATGACAAAAAGGGGGAGAATTGCAATTTGAACTCTTTAATCTTTGACTCTTTAAACTTTGACTTTAAATTTCTTTTGTGGTTGAATGTGTTAGTTTTTGAGTATGACTTGGGTGTGGATTTTGAAATTTGACTGTTTGCATTTATATCAAGAATTGTTGTATGGTCTTACTCAAGAAAGACTAACCGATTTTCTGTGGATGCAGAGTCTAGTTGATTTATTAATCTTTATGAGATAGCCATATTGCTTGAGTAATGTTTTGCAGGTCAAAGTTGTTCAAATCTACAGGAAAGTTTTGTCACCATCAAAAATGGGGAGATTGTTGGAGAAATCTTTCCAGAATATTTTGAAGCTGACAAAACATTTCTATCAGCCTAGTCTGGAAAACTACAGACCTTCTGTTTAGAGTCTGAAGACTTTCAGATCACCAGACTCAAGACTCAAGACTCAAGACTATTCTCATTGACAGTTGTTCTAATCCAGTGACAAAGGTAATCTAGAGCCGAAGTATTTGGTTGAAGATTTAGTCCTATCCTCTGGAGAAGATCTCTTGGCTGGATAAATATAACGGATTCTTTTATTCGTAATCGAGATCGTTTGAAGATCCGATGGTCGACGAAATATTCTTGGAAGGTTCTATTCTTGGAAACCAAGATCCTGGTTGTATGGGCGAACGGGATTGATGGGCTATCGTCAGGTTCCTTTATTAGCTCGAATGATCTTCTTGATTGATTCCGTCCAACGGGTAGATTGGAGGAATTCCTTTGGTAAGTGCCAACGGGTATGATGGCATAAAGGAGTATAAAAGGAAGACGTTCTAGTTACTTTAGTGCATGCTCGATAGACAAATTCCGTAAGTCCGAAGTACCTTGATTATTAGTCAATTCATATTGAGCGAAATTGTATTCACAAGAGAGAGTCTATTCTTAGTGATACCTTGAGCGAGTGTGGTAGATCATCTACACCGAGAAATCAAGGGAGAACAACGCTGTAACATCTCTTGTTCATAGTGGAATCCAGCCAATAGGCTGTCAGTGCAGAAGAGTGGACGTAGGCTTGAAATAAGCCGAACCACTATAAACATTGCGTTCAATTCTCTCTTCCCTTCTCTCGCCTTACTTTGATTGCTGATTGTTTCAATTCTATTAACTGTCTAGTATTGTGCGATTAACGAGAAAAATCTTTTATATACCTATTCACCCCCCCTCTAGGCACTTACTAGCTATATCAGACTGGACCGCCGCATTACTAATTTTAGGCGAGGTTTTTTTTTTTTTTTTCCAATAGGACTACATTGGAATTCTCCTACAAAGTCTAGGACTATTGGAACAATTGATACATTTAAGACCGACTTGGAATTCATACAATAAGGTTAGGACTAAAATAGTAATGATTTTTTCTCCTTGGCCAAATGCAACGCACACACGACTCAAACTCATACGAAAACCCACATACCTTTAAGAACCGGAGATACTAGAGATGAAACACTTGGATTTGGCTTCTCTTCGCATGTTCAGATTTTGTGGTTGTGACTTCTCGAGTTCCGGCGTTAAGTACGAATTAATTGCTTCACAGATTGCAATTTGAGTAATTTATTTGTTTAATATATTTGGAAGAAATATGCACCAACAATAGTACTTTAATCAATACTTTTTTGTTTGGTATAACAAACGCACCAGGCATTAATCCCGAAAAAACACGTTGGAGATCACGTACCCCAGGCTGGTGGATCACGTTGACATAGCTTCACGTTGCCGTTTTGTCAACCACGTTAGTGGATTCGTAATGTCATGCACTATTAGGCGTAAAAGATTGCAATTCGAAAAGTGTAGTCGACCAAACAAAAAGGTAATAAAAAATGTGTCCTTACTCAGAAGCTGTTGAGCCCATAAAATAATCCACGAGTTCGAGTGATTAACAAATTGTTAGGAGCATCGGAGCAATAACGGTTGGTCGATGGTTAGTAGATTGTCTAACAATGAGATGGATCCAGTCACTACAAGTTCGACAGAGGATCATGCGATAGTGGTTGAGTGACGAGGCCATGACAGTGTTGTTTATCACTTAAATAAATTATGAAAAATCAGATGAGTTATAAATGAAAATATCTATCATGTGAGCAACGACCTTATCATCAAGGCGTCGAACGTTTTGCATTAAGTGCAAGCACTTCAAAGAGTATACTTTTAGTCATTCATTGGGAATTGACACAACTGTATTATGTAAGACAATTGACACAATCTAAATTGATCAAAATGATTGAATTGGTATAAATGTAAAAATTTTATGAATTAATTGACAAAAAAAAATTATAATTGAATTGGCACAATTATAATAGATTTAGAACTTTTTTGATAATTCTCCCCGCTAAAGCTAGCATTTAATAGGAATGTGTTAACATAAATTACCAGGAAGATGACTTAACTAAATTGAGATTTGGCTTCATCCAAAACCTTTTTTAGTTCACTTTGTAATAGCTAAGAGAGACATAATAGACTACAATTGTGATTGAATGGCCTTTCAATCTACAACAATTTAACCAATTAAAGGCATCAGTGTTTTTTTATGCTATGTTGCAGCTGCCTAATTGCCTGATTGCATATGAACGTTAGCCTAAGTTAGAAAGCAGAAAATTATAGTTGGTTCTATTAATTTTTATTTGGAATACAAAAGGAAATTGAACCATTACACAAGCAAAATCTCATTTGATCAAATTGATCTTAAACGATGATAAGGACAACAAATGAAGAGAAAAAAAACATACTGAAATTCACACCGATCAACTCCATTCAACATAATCAATTATAAGAGGAAGTAATAAGGCGCGCTAAGATATCAGTGCTTTGTTGGAAGTAGAATTCTAGAATAAGTTAATCGATTATACTAAAAGAATATAGAGTTTATTTTGTATGAAATTATCATGAAATATCAGGTGTAGAGAAAGATTTGATAAAACATACTGTGAAATTAATGTTTTGAGTTTGAGCTGTCACAAAATTCGGCGCAGTTTGAGATGTAAATCGATTTATTACCAAAAGAAAGATATCCAAAGAATCTCTTGAAGGACACATAAATTTATATCTTGAGAGTTGTTTTTATTTGGTTGGATGATGATGCTATATATATATTTTTTGGGATAATGATGCTAGTTTGACCGCGCAGAGATGGTCGAGAAAGGAGCTTCTGTACGGTCAAAAAAAAAAAAAAAAAAAAAACGAAACCAAGGGGCCCAAGATATGTGATGGTTTTTTTTTTTTTTATCCAAGCTTGATTGGTTGACCAAGATTTGGACTTTCTCATAAAGTCGTACACTACAGTGGACGTCCTTGGTTTTCGTTTAAAAATTGAAACTAACACTACAACCAGGAGGTGAATATATTGAATGAAAACTATGAATAACTTTTGTGGAATATAACAAATTAAACTTAACAGGCATAGAAATAATTTAATATAATCAGGAGTGCTACTGATGAATAGATACGTATTCAAGAATGGTACTAATAATAAAGAAATAAAAGAAAGCACACAAAAATTTATAGGGATTCAACTTTATCCCAAGCTTACGTGCACTCTCTAGACTAATGGCTATAAGGTTGGAATTCACTAATGATTAGTATTGCAAGTTACAATTGGTAAGTATTGTTTTTTCACACGATAGATCACATTTTCAATCCACAACTAGTCTAACACTTGTACATTTGACTCTACTATGATTATAACTCTATAGCAACAGATAGAGATATAATTAATAACACAACCACTACAAAGCAAAGGAAAAGACTCAAGAGCTATAAATTCAATTTATTCGTTCCCACCTAACCTCACTACTTCTCTTGGATTGAACATATGGCCATCTAACCTTGGATGATAGTTTGCATCTCATCTCTATGAATTAGCTATTGGTTCTATCGTACTCTCGATCGCTCATCAGTATTGGAATGGCTCTCTTTGACAATGGCAATTTCCCAAACCAGTCAAACTACTTCTATAGTTGGGCTACTTTTGTTAGGGTCAAATTGCCATAAATTCTTTGCTTTATCTTTGATGTTTCTTATGTGGCCTCCAAGCCTTTTGTAACAACTAGTTACATTAGAAGAGCATTTGACTATCACGTTTCAGGAATTGATATTAGCATAATACTTTACCCATATTCAAGACCACTGATTATCATTAGTCTATTGATACTGTCCACTAATGAGATTGTTTGGAGTGACATGCAACCAATTTTTCAATGATCCCCTTGACTTCACTAGCTTTCAAAAACTTCCAAGGATCTTTTTTTTTTTTTTTTTTTTTTTTGGTAAAGGTAAAGAATTTTATAGCTTGGACAAAAGAAACAAACAGACGGCTCCAAGACTTACACTCTAATTGCAATAGCAAGTAGAGTGGAGGGGAGCCGAAACAAAACAGCAACAATAGAGAACAAAAGACCGAAGAGGTCACACAAAAGCACCAAGGCACTAAACCCCTCAAAGAACCATAAGGAGAGGGCCAAAAACCGGTGAGCCAAAAGACTAGAAATGGGACCGCACAGGAGCTTCCACTTCCAGAGCTAAGTAATGTCAGAGTGATCAGCAAAGATGGAGGGGTCGAAACCCCAACTTCTCTGAAGTCTTCTATTTCTTGGGATATCTGGGACATTTGAGAAAGTGATGGCTTTATCCTTGACAATCTTGACAATATGATTTTTCAGTGCAGCAGCAGCCACCGTTTCACCACGAAAGATGATGGCATTCCTTTTCTTCCAAATAATGTAGCACATGGCAGCAAAAGAAAAACAAGCTATACTGTGAAAAAAATCTTTGCCATTAAGAAAAGACATAGCCCATTGGAGATTCTCCACCCAAGGCCTAGGGCGCCAAGGAAGGTTGCAACGAGTTGCCCAAAAGAAGGCAATAGACGCCGATGAGTGGCAATCAAAAAACAAGTGATCAATGGAATCAGGAACTTCATTACAGAAAGCACAGGTAGCAAAATCAATCCTACCATAAGAAAGAAGAAGTTCCTGAGTAGGCAGACGATTTCTAGCAATCAACCATAAATTGAATTGGAACCTGGGTGCAATGTCGTTATTCCAAATAAGAGAAGCCCAAGGAACTCGACTTTTCTTAGCCTTGATGTGGTCCTAGGCAGAACTCACCGAAAAGGAACCGGATGGATGCCAACGCCAAGAGAAAAGGTCCGGGTCTAAGGATAGCGTTGGGGGCAATAGACGCCGATGAGTGGCAATCAAAAAACAAGTGATCAATGGAATCAGGAACTTCATTACAGAAAGCACAGGTAGCAAAATCAATCCTACCATAAGAAAGAAGAAGTTCCTGAGTAGGCAGACGATTTCTAGCAATCAACCATAAATTGAATTGGAACCTGGGTGCAATGTCGTTATTCCAGATAAGAGAAGCCCAAGGAACTCGACTTTTCTTAGCCTTGATGTGGTCCCAGGCAGAACTCACCGAAAAGGAACCGGATGGATGCCAACGCCAAGAGAAAAGGTCCGGGTCTAAGGATAGCGTTGGGATGGAGAGTCCCCAACTTTCCAGAAGAGATCGAAAGGAATAGCCCATTGGTGAAAGGAGATCAGCCACAACCGCATGCTTAGGAAGGCCCGAGTTCTGGATGAGATGATTTGGAATAAGAAGATCAAAAGGGCCCTTCGGGTGCCAATGATCAAACCATAAGGATACCAAAAGTCCGTTACCAATTTTCCAAAGGAAGGAAAGCCGAGAATCTCTTCTTAGTTGCAAGATTTTTTTCCAGGCCCATGAGCAAACTTTAGGAGAAGAGGCGATCCAAAAATTATCCCTCTTTAAAAAATTGGAGTGAATCCAACGGCACCATAAGGATTCTTTATCTGTGAAAAGAATCCAAATGTATTTCATCATCGCTGCTCTGTTGCAGTCTTTCAATTTCCGAATACCAAGGCCTCCCTCCATCTTTGGAAAGCATATATCATCCCACGAAACCTTAACCCCTCCCCTACCGAGGGTGGCTCCTTTCCATAAGAATTGCCTCAAAATTTTTTCAATACTATCAAGGACCGAAACCGGCAAGGTAAAGACACTTGACCAGAAAGCTTGGATGGAATGTAAGACTGACCTAATCAGTTGCAATCTTCCAGCAAAAGAAAGAAAACGATGAGCCCAAGATTGGGCCCTAGCTGTGATCCGATCAATCAGGGCAATACAATCTGTTTTCCCAAGCCTGGAGGAAATGATAGGCACTCCTAAATATCGCACCGGTAGCTTTCCTTCTTGAAAACCAAGAGCCAATAAAATGTAGTTACGTAGAGAAGGACAGCCACCTGAAATGAAAATTTCACTCTTGTTCTTATTTGGAACCAAACCGCTCCAAGAAGAGAATAAATCCAAGCCTTTTTTTAGCATGGTAATGGACACCCGATCAGCCTGACTAAAAAGAAAGACATCATCTGCGAAAAAGAGGTGAGAAAGCTTGACCGCTTTGCATCTCCAAAAGTACTTGAATTCCTTGAGTGAAGTGCGAGCACTCAAGATTCCTGAGAACACCTCCATCACTAGGGTGAACAAATAAGGAGACATAGGGTCGCCCTGACGAAGGCCCCGCCCACCGGTGAAAAAACCATGCAGTTCTCCATTGATTGAAATAGAGTATTTCGGAGTCCGTACACAAACCATGATCAGCCGAATCAGAGAATCAGGAAAACCAAAAGCCACAAGAGTAAGCTGAAGGAAATCCCAGTCGATAGTGTCATATGCTTTTTGGAAATCTACTTTGATAGCACATTTAGGGAGATACGGGTCTAGATGAAAACCGGCAAAAAGCTCCTGTGCCATCAAAATATTATCCCTAATCCTTCTTCCCTTTATAAAAGCATTCTGGGAAGGATCAACCACATCACTCAAGACAACAGCAAGTCGATTAGCCAGAATCTTGGTAATAATCTTATAGATAGTATTACAGCAGGCAATGGGTCTAAAATCAGAAACCGCACACGCATTCGGCACTTTAGGTACCAAGGCGAGGATAGTGTTATTTACCTCTCTCAAGAGACGACCAGAAGAGAAGAATTCCTTGACTGACTCTATCACGGACGAGCCAACAATATCCCAGCTGCTCTTAAAGAATTCCGCTGTAAAACCATCCGGGCCAGGAGCTTTGCCTCTTGGAAGAGAGAATAGAGTATCTCGAAGTTCGGTGTCAAGAATCGGGCTAGAAAGGGAGCTAACCTGGTCCATAGACAACGGCCTTCGAATAAACTCCTTTAATTCTTGCAAGGAAGGCTTGGTGAGGGACACTTGAGGAGCAAGAAGATCCGCAAAGTAAGAGACAAAGACTTGCGGAACCAAGTCAATGTCCGTGATCAAATCCCCCGAGGAGTTTTTAACAGAGAGGATTCTATTTCTAAGTTGTCTTTTTTTAACCGAAAGATGAAAGAATTTCGTATTTCGATCCCCTTCTTTAAGCCACCGGACTCTTGACTTTTGTCTGTAGAACGATTCTTCATTTATGCGCAAGTCCACGAAGAGTCTACGGCGCAACTTCTCTAGATCAGCCAACTCAGAATTGTTCGGATCAAGTTGAAGATCAAGCTGTGCAACCCGAAGGGCTTCTCTAGCTTCATCCGTCCTCAGTGAAATATTCGAGTATACCTCTTTATTGAGATGCTTGAGTCTACCTTTCAGCATTTTTAGTTTGGACACAAGCCCGTACATGGAGAAACCATCAACCGGCGAATCCTGCATGTTGAACGATGGAGGTGAAGTTCGGGTGCTTTGCCCAATAATCAAAGTACTTGAAAGGCCTCCTCGTGATCACCGGGTTGAGAACTCTGACTACCATGGGCGAATGATCAGAGATACCCGAGTTCAGAAATGAGGCCTCCGAGAAGGAGAAATCCATATTCCATTTAGTGTTGACCAACACCCGATCAATCTTCCTCATCTTTCTAGCCGCACCAGCAGACGTCGACCAAGTAAAACGAAGGCCAACGTACCTGAGATCTTCTAACTCAGTTTGAGCTAAGCAATTAGCAAATTCATCGAAATATGGAATCCAGTTGTTAGAACCACCGAACCGGTCAGAGGGATCCTTTAAGGCGTTGAAGTCTCCGGCCACTAACCAAGCTGACTCCTGCAGAAGATTGTTCATGCGTAGTAGGTCCTCCCAGAGAGGCCGACGACGAATAAAAGTATGCTCCCCATATACTACAGAGACACAACAAATCATACCAGAAAAGTTAATCCTCAATCGACCATGTACGGCCTGGTCGTTGATCGCCAATGTTTCAAAATTAACGTACTCCGGGTTCCAACCTACCCAGATTCTGCCGTGAGGTGAGAATTCATAATTCGCAACCCAATTCCAGCCATTTAACAAGGAGGAGGAGATGGAATCGAAATCAGGTTCAGAGACTTTCGTCTCAATAAGACCAATAAAACAAAGATTGTGCTTGGAGACAAACTTCCTAACTTCAGCCCGTCTGAGAAGACCATTGAGGCCTCTTATATTCCAAATGCCTATGTACATATTTACAACGGAGACTACGAGAGAGAGGGTTACCTCTTTTTGGTGGTCCTTTTCCGACCAGTAGCCGAAATAGGAGCCACCGAAGGTGGGTGATCCGGGTATAATAACAGTAGTTTATCTTGTAACGTCTCAACATGAGCATTCAAGGGGAGGCCTTTCGGTGAGGGATAGCCAACCGAGAGCAAGTCTTCATTATCCGCACCATCATAAGGACTGGGATTGTCAATCTCATCAGAACACTCAGCCAAGTTCAAAGGAGGATGAACAGCCTTGGCTTTCGCTAGAGAGGAAGAGCCATCAACGGCTTTAGGTAAGGAGCCTTTAACGCCTCGAGGCACAGAACCAGTACCAGATTTTCCCGAGGCAGCACCTTTCAACTTAAGAGATTGTCCACCTTCATTGGGCGGAACTAGACTGAAGGAGGCAGCTTCTTTGTTAACCCGGTTTTTCTTCTTCGAGACTTGCTTCCAACCTGATTCAGCAAGAACCGGAGGTATACTTGCAGAGCAAACCAGATCCTGGCTTCCCTCGCATACATAAGTCGAAACAGTAGGTGTACTAGTAGCAGGTGGAAGATTCTCAGCAAGATTAGTGTCTTTGTGAGGTCTCCAAGGGTCCTCTCTTACTAGAAGACCCGCATCAAAATTAACAAAGAGGGGGTTATCTCGTGTCTTGTCACCGGCCTGCACTTGCTGAGAAGGAACAGGGGCAGAAGACGAGGACACTGCAGCAGGAGCAGGGGTTCTCTCATTCAAAGGCTGTCGGGACTGATCAGCAGAAGATTGAGCATTAACAGAATTGCATTTATGGCCGAAGATACCACAACCTGCACAAGCCGTAGGCTTCCATTCATATTCTATTTCAACCAGGCAAGATTCGCCTTGATGAACCACCTCGACGAACTGACAATGAGGCTGCTTAGCTGTGATTTCTACACAAACTCTAACATAAGTGAGCATTTTCATCTGCTCTGTTTTCAGGTCTACATATAGCGGTTTACCTACAGCACTAGCAACTTTGCTTATAGTTTGTGAAGACCAACAAGCAGCAGGGAGATCTATGAGTCTAACCCATATAGGAACCGTGAGGTGAGCATCTTTCCTCAGCTCCAAATCCGGTCTCCATTGCTGAAGAACTAGCGGCACCTTGGAGACGGTGATGGGCCCTCCTTCCAGCACCTTCCTTCGAAATTCCCTGTCCGGAATATGAAAGAAGAAAAACCCCTTCCTATTTGCCATGACTTCAGCCAAGTTAGATCCCCAAGCTTTTTTAAAAGCTGCTTCAGTAACTACAAAAGGTATCCTCCTACCTATGTAGTATCCCACGAGACATTCTTGCAGTTTTGGGTCAGCAGCTTGGAGGTCTTCCTCTGTCATTTCAACTACCGGCCTGTTATTAACATAAGTTGGAGGGAAGAACTCAAGGTCGTATCCCTTAGAGGCCACTTTGGCTACCGCGACACTCGCCCAAGAGTGTAAATGTGAGCTCCTTGAGATAGCTCTCTGAGGGCGTTTAGAGCCTGATCTGCCTCTGCTTCTACCTCTCGGCCCAACCGTAGTGCGAGAGGAGCGAGCACGAGCATCAGTTTCCTTTTGGGAATCACCACCCGTGTTCTCATTAACAACAACACCGGACAAGGATCTGTCTCTACTCACCTCTCGCAAACCAGCAGGACCATGAGCAGTACGTAGGCGGTCTGTTTCTGTCGGGACAGGGTAAATCGGGGACATATGCCCCTTATCTTTCCTAGACGAATCATCATAGGAAGAATGGCCATGTTTTTGGGGAACCGGAGCAGACGCACTCGGCCCTTCATCAAGACAATGGGCCTGAGCCGAAGCCGAGGCCATCACAGCAACAGAACGAAGAAACAGCAGCAAAATCGGGACAAAACCCTAATCGATCTCCTCCATAATCGGCCCAAAAGAACGACGTACCAGGGAGAAACTTCGGGGGGTTTTGAAGAGTGACCCAAGGCGTCTCTCGCTGCCAAATGGTAGCCTCAACTGTCGGTCAAACCACCTGGAATCAACCGAAGAAGAATCACGTGAACAGGGACTCGGCCGCTAGCTTGAGACCTTCTCTTCTTTTGTCTCACTTCCAAGGATCTTTTGTCTTCACTAATTGACCGAATCAACTTCCAAAGACCTCGAAGGACATCGGCATCACTGTTGATTCCTCATCTTCAATAAAGTCACCAAGATCATCAATATTGTTATAGTCTTCCACCTCATTTGAAAAGAACCACTCCAGCCAATAATCTGTAGTCTTGATTACAATCCACTACTCTTCAATCTTCTGGTCCTTTCAAGCATATTGACGATTGTGACTCTACTAAGCTATTCATCTCCACAAGTGCAGTTCTTTAAAGCTCCAACAAACGTCATAGTTCTAGGCTTATTCACCATGACTAAGGTCCATCCAACTGTTCACCTTATCTTAATTCTTTCAAGCCATCACAAACATCTCTATTCTTTTCGGCTTGTTCTCCCTTGATCAAGGTCCTTCTAGCTTGTTCACCTCTTGAATCCTTCTAGCTTGTAGACATTTTGATGCTCGTTACCTTGTTCACCTTAAATATTGGTAGAGCATTCTCAATTGTCACAAAACACTTAGGATCACACTTGGTTAAGACACCATATGCATTGTGGCTTCTGTATATATATCATGTGGTAATACTCAACCAATGTACACATTAGCAGCCTTTGGTTATTTTAGTCATCATCAAAACAATATAGGGGATTTCCCAACACATCTTTTTATTTAAGTTGCTTAAATAAAGGGGAATTTTTACCCTTAGGTTTAGTCCTTAAAGAGGAGCTGTACAAGGCATTTCTTGAAGAAGCCATGCATAAATCTCTTGCTTCGGCTTGAACAACTAATGATTTTTGCTCCGAGTTTTAAATACAGTTGAATTGTTTATTTGTAAACACCGAGAGTTTGGGCTTAATACATATATAAAAAATATTCGAACGTGTGAGCAATTATAACTTTGATTCTCTAATTATAATAAATTATTTGTTGCTGGCTGTCTATGTGAGTATAGGACACTCGGACAAAATCACATAAATTTTTGGTATCATTTATTATTTCTCGTTTAGTCTTCTGGTGATTTCATATTGCCTTAAATTGCAAGATCTTTTAGCATTTCCACATTAATTTTACATCACATAGCTACGGTTTAAAATTGGTTAATTCACATAAATGGCCTCAAAGGCGATTTGTTTGAGAGGTAGTTATGAAAGTAAAAAAGAAATCAAACGACTAATTAGAATAGGAACCATAAGGATAGCTTCATATGTTAAATGGCTGTCAAATTGTCCCTTTGAAAAAGAAAAATGGGAAGTCGAGTATGAATCGACTTCAAATATCTTTATGGGGGCAACATCAAAGGATGAAATATACGATGCTGATCGTTGATATGTTAATCGACTTAGCCTAGGGAAATTAAATTCTATTGCTTGTGGATGGACATACATGTTACAACCATATATTTAAAGTAGAAGAGGAAGTGTCTAAAATGACTTTTAGGTGTCCAAAAGTTATTGTACGTTTGAATGGGTGATGATGCCGTTCGGGTCAAAAGTTATTGTATATTCTTTTTCCCTTTTTAAATTAGAAGGTAGTTTTTGTTTGCCAAATTGACAAAAATATTTGCACATCTCATCTATAAAATTGAGTTGATAAATATGTATTAGCTATAAGTATTTTATTATTAAATTTCTCTATTTCAAGAAACTAAATGTAAGATCATTTTTCTATCAGCTACAATTACGCAATAAAATCAAGTGAAGGATATTAATTAATTGATAAATTAAACACTATTAAAAAACCATAATAAAAAATTATCACATTTTTTATGCTTTTTTTTTGGTCGGATTTCCATGATGCTCATTCAAAAGCTCTCTCCCGATCGACATTGAAGTTTCCCAAAAAAGAAAAAAAGGGAAAAGATGAGTGTCTAAGCATGCGTCCAACTATGATCGGCACCATGAAGGGGTGAACATCGCCTTCAAGAAGTTGCGATGAAAGGAAATTGAAGCTTCTCGACAAGCAGAAAGATAATCTTTTTATTAAATTGGTCTTGGACAATGAAAACTGAAAAACATGACAAGTCACAAGATGTATGCAGAAGTCCAACAGATTATTTTACGTATTCAAGACTAAACTCTTGAAAATTATTTATTAAAAGAGATGTGATAGATTCCATTCGAGACAGTTGGTAACGCTTCGTAAACCGGTTTTGAATGCCGATTTTAGTACTAAGCTCCATTCAAATCACAAAAGAGCTTATTGAAGGTATCCATGGCTGAAAACGGCAACCCCAACACCACCGCAATGCCCTTCTCTCTCCCTTCTGTCAAAAACAAACAGGTTAAGCTTGATACGTCACCGGTCCCGAACCTCGGCTCTCCCCACCCAAAGTCCGTACTGCCATGCTCGAGACTCGTCCATGAATTTATGACTAGTGTGCCTGTAGGGAATCCCTCAAATCGATGCATGTCCAGAAAGTCAATCTTTGACCGTATGTAGTCCTCAGTCACACTCTCGATCGCCTTCTTTATTCTTTCTGCAGAAACCGAGATTGGCTCCTCAATCAACTCTCCCTTGGTGCAGAGACAGCAAGGCATAGCAATGGCATTCCCAAAGTATCCGTCAGGCAATGGTGTTCTTAGCCTAGACCTGAAGTTAACCGGAAAAAGAAGCTTCGTTTGTTGGTGAAGTTTCATGTTGAGGGCCACGCTTCGAGCCCGCCACACAAAAGCTGCAAGTGCTATGAAGCTGCTGCATCTGCTCGTTACCTGTTGCACGAGATGAATAGATTCCATTTTTGGTGACGAAATATTCAAATAAGGCTTACTTGAGGGCTAAAAGTGCAAGTCATACGCATGTCTCAATAGATTCATATATTTACAATTAACATGACAGTCGAAATTAGTGATATTGTAAGGAATGTGCATGCTAGTGGTCTATATTATATTTTCTGAAATTGAACGTGTATATTATATATATATATATATATATATATATATATATATATGTATGTATATATGTATATGTATATTGGACGATCAAAACTAAATTTAGGGAAGAAAAGATCTCATCGATGTATACTTTTTAGTTGCACCTATTATTTAAAAGTTGCAGTGCAATAAATATAATTGGAAATTTAGCAGGGTGTATTTGGATTTTTTTGGGAACTAATTGCGACTTGACGTGTAAATTACATAAAGATGTCTATGAATTGCAGCCAATCCATTATCATAAGATAGAAATTTACCTGATCATCTTTTGTTGCCATTCTTTTTAAGGCTGCCAGCTTCTCCGCATCAAATAAGATGGATTTATATACTATTTGTTGTTCCTCATATAATGCCTTCGTGTTCGATACATCACTTATCTGAACAAAGTCGTCATAAGGACCGGTGATTTGAGGAGGAAACCTTGCACTTAGGATGGTTCTATCGTGACAAGGGACGCGGGACAAAGGCTTGCCTCTTGCTATTTCAGCCCATGCATTCATAAAATCCATTGCCGATATACCATCTGCTATGCAATGGTTAATTGAAACCCCTAAAATAAAACCTCCACATTTAAATTTGGTCACCTGCGATTTGTTTTCAGAGTTAATAATATTTCTAACATAAAAATGCAGAACAAGTAGGTATCTGGAAAAAGTTCTTGCATGGATTGAATTTATGCACTTTATGTCCATATGAAGTCCTACATTCGGTGAGAGTTAATGGATTCAATGGTGCAAAAGGATTCAGGGTCGATGTAATTGATCCATGCCATATTTTCTCGATTTTTTTTCCTTAAAAAAACGAAAGATTTGGCTAGAGTTAACACATTTTATCCAGCAGTATTTAATTCCCTGACACCTGGTGGATCGTAGAACCATTCCGTATTGAGACGTTAGCAAGACAAGTGACCCCAATTAGGAAAAGTTACTATCTCTAGTTGTTTTTTATGGGTAAGTTGTCTGGACAAGACAATTATCAGGTCTCGGATTTGAAAGTTTATCATTGTATTGAGAAAGTTACTTTTTAGTTTATGACTTTGAGAAAGTAACTAATGAATAAGTGGCTATGTCTTCATGATATTTAATCGCATAAACTAGAAAGCACTCTCAAACATCACTAGAAATAAATAACGCAAAAAACAATCTTTTTCCTTACTTGTGCAGTTATAAGGGGAGCTACTTCAAGTTTATCTTGCGTAGGCTCTTTGTAAACAAGCTTACCGAGAACATCACCATCGAGAATTCTCACATCACCCAGATTTTTTATGTCACAATCAGCTATTGCCTCCACAAATGGGACTCCTAACTTGTTTTGGCAATCAATAACCAACTTCCCTCTGGAGTTTATAGCTAATCTCCCTGCAAGTGGATAGTAATGAACCAGAACTTTGGCCAAAGCTTGCTTAATCACGTCCACCACATTTGCGTCGCTCCTGTCAAAACAATAAACAGATGGCACGTGTACGACAGCCACTTGATCCATGCTAGTTAAGAAAATGGAACCCTCGGGTGTTTCGTATTCTGGTTGGACCATGACGGCACTTGATCTTTCTATTATGAGGACGTTATTCTTGGCGGTTGCCTCCATATGGGAAGTCCGGAAATTTAAGTCCTGCTCTCTTTGTTGAAGAAAAAAAATGCACTGAGAAGTACATACAAAGTTGTTACATAGAGACAGGCCACATGTTAATAAAACCTCTGTACGTCTTGCAAATACGAGCGCAGATTCAAAGTAGAATTTAATAAATCATCCTCACTCGTAACACGAAAAATCATGAGTTGAGGAATAGGAAAAGTATGAGAGAATACATTCACAGGCGAGATGAATTTTAAAATGGGGCATGGAGATTGAAACTTCAATGTGGTTCCATGATGGCAAAAGCAATGCAAAAGTTTAAATTGCTGGCAGAGTATAAACCCGTACTTGACAATCTATGTAGGGGATGTTCCTACAAAATACGTGTTGTCAAACATACATGTCACGACAGCTTGATTATCTCAAATGTTGTAGGATCATTGCTAATTGTTTTAAAAACTTAAACCATTGATGAAAACTTGGTTTAATATGTCAAAATTCTAATACTATTCCTCATGCCTAGGCTGGATTTGGCTTAAAATTGAGTGTAAAAATATACAATAACGGCAGCAAATAAGGGCCAACTATTCTAGAAAATTTAACTTTAGATGGTGATGTGGTCTATTAAATATTCTAACAGGTTATACATGCTGAACGAATCCTATCTAGACTGCCCAAAAATAGCGCATACATGAGCTCTGGTGGTAGTAATATTTTTCCTTTCCTTGGCCAATTGAAATGCAAATCCGACTCAAACTCTGATTAAATCCCGCTTACCTCTAAGAACTGGGGATGCTAGAGACGAAACACATGGATTTGGCTTCTCTTCGCAGATCCAGAACTTGTGTTGTGTCTTCTCGACTTCTGGCATTTAGCATGAAATAGCAACCAGCACACACCTCTCCTTGTTGCGGCATTTATTAAAAAAACACACTTTCACGATCGTGCATGAACGCTCAGCAACGGTTTCTGACCAATTCATGCACGACTTTGTGCATGAATTGGTCACCAACCGCTGACCATTCCATGCACGTTGCGTCGTGCATGATGGTCGTGCACGATGCTTCGTGCATGTGCACCATTGCTTCGTGCATGTGCACGAAGCTTTACCTTTTTTTTTTTTTTTAGTTATTAATATTAAAAGGAAACGCACATGTGATATGCGTTGTACATGTGCACCTTAATTAATTAATTAATTCCTAAAACAAAACTAAAAGGAACATAATCTTTGTGTGTGCAAATAGGGTACATAAACATGTATCCACTTTGGGCATACGTGTGCATCATATGCAAGTAGGCTCGTGACTATAATACAAATTAAATTAAATTCAAATCAACTTAATTCGATTGCAATAATATTTCTTTCTCGTTCTACGTTATCCTAATTGTTTATGGTGTGTGACATTCCTAGGTTCATCACTAAACTGGTTGTAAGACTTGTACTAATACATTAGTACTCCCAAAAGAATTAATTGTCCCGATTAATCTTTGGGTTCTACAAGCAATGATTGATATCTAGCAATATGTCATGGCTACCTAGATAGTGTGAATGCTTAAGAACATAATGAACCTGTCAATTTTTCTTACAGTGTAATTCAATCCCTCTCTCTTACTATGTCCCAATCAAATAAAGACCATGGAATATTTGTCAAGTCACCAATTCGATCATATGCACAAATCTAATTGACATGCATTTTATTCGAGACATAAACAGATTGCATAGGACATCATTATTTTACATTGCATGTAATAAGAAGACAGATTCCATATTGCGTACACGTGCAACTTCGTATATGAACAAACTATGACCATTAGGTATAAAGATGAATCAACGACCCGGCATTGCGTGCACTTGTGAACCATAGTTGTTCGACACACAAGTTAACACTGTGCCTCAGGCCATTTATTTGACCACACTAAAAGCTTTCATGTTGCTAATCGTTCCATATGCGTCACGTTCAGTGAACTTATCTAATACAAACACTTGTGTTCTTAACTCAGGCATCACAATACCCAATGACTTGTGACTCCTCATTCCCTTAAGTATCTGATACTTAATGGTGAAGTTACGAACACACCGGTCTTAACAAGATCATTAATATCCACTCAATAATCCATCGACCGGGAATGATTTAAAGATTCAGTCTAATTATAAATCCATCACATATATTCTTGACATCTCAAGAATAGGTCTAGTTGCAACTGATCTTATGGAATCATTCAAAAATATAAAATAATTGGACAAATGAATGAGTACCTCATTGCCATTAATTAAATAATAATAATGATAGTACAATTGAAATCCCTAACATGTAACTATTACATAGAAGCTTTAGGGCATACTTCCAACAATCTCCCACTTGCACTAAAGCCAACTTGTGTGGTACCTCAAACCCATTTTGTCAATATGCCTTTCAAAAGAAGACTAAGGCCTTAGTGAAGGGATCTGCCACGTTTTCTGTTGAGGCAATTTTCTGCAAGGCAATATCACCTCTCCCAACAATTTCTCTGATGAGATGGAAGCGTCTCTCAATGTGCTTGGACTTTTGGTGAGACCTTGGTTCCTTAGCTTGAGCTATTGCCCCATTGTCACAAAACAATATAATCGGTTGCTCAATTGAAGGAATGACTCTAAGTTCAAAAATAAACTTCTTCATCCAAGCGGCTTCCTTTGCTACTTCATAAGCGGCTACATACTCTGCCTCAGTGGTGGAATTGGCAGGTATGCTTTGTTTGGAACTTTTCCAACTAACTGCACCACCATTGAATGTAAAGACAAACCCAGACGTAGACTTATAATCATTAGGATTCGATTGAAAATCGGAATCAATATAAGCTACAACTTTAAATTCTCCTTCTCCGTATATCAAGAATAGATTCTTAGCCCTTCGCAAGTACTTAAGAATATTCTTGATTGCTATCCAGTTCCCTTTCTTGGATCGGACTGATATTTGCTAGTAATACTTACAGCATGCGCAATATCAGGTTTAGTACATAGCATAGCATAGATTATGCTTCCAATAGCGGATGTATATGGTATTTTTGCTATCCGCTCTCTTTCTTCAGGAGTGTTGGGACACATCTCCTTAGAAAGACGGATCCCTTGCCTAAAAGGCAATAATCCTCTCTTGGAACATTGCATATTAAAACATGTTAACACTTTGTCTATGTACGTAGATCGTAAGAGGCCAATCAATTGTCTTGATCCATCTCTATAGATCTTGATACCTAAAATGTAGGTTGCCTCTCCTAAATCTTTTATGGAGAATTTCTGTGACAAGAATAGTTTTATCGACGATATTATCGGTACGTCATTTCCAATCAAAAGTATATCATCGACATACAAAACTAATAATGCAATTGCACTCCCATTGATCTTCTTATATACACAAGGTTCATTCGGATTTTTGATGAAGCCAAATGATTTGACTACCTCGTCAAAATGGATATTCCAACTTCTAGAGGCTTGTTTAAGTCCATAAATGGATCTCTTAAGCTTACACACCTTCCGTTTTTCACTATTGAATTCAAAACCCCATGGATGTTCCATATAGATGTCCTCATCAAGAAAACCATTTAGAAAAACCATTTTGACATCCATCTAAAATATCTCATAATCAAGGTGTGCAGCTATAGCCAACATAGTCCGAATGGATTTCAGCATGGCCACAGGTGAGAAAGTTTCGTCATAATCAATTCCTTTCGCCACCAGCCATGCTTTGTAAGTTCCAATTTGACCTTCAGTATTCATCTTCCTCTTGAAGATCCATTTACAGCCAATTGGTATAATACCATCAAGCAGGTCAATTAAGGTCCCAACCTACAATTCAAGGTTATATACAGATGCTTCATATATATTACATAAAACAATCTATCAATTCACGATAATTGGATCAAATCATTAATTAATCGAGCTAGTCGATTACATGTCAGTCAGACCATTTCTAGGTCATTCATTCCACACCATATAACCTCCAATAGTACATTCAGTCAAAGAGCCATATTAATGCTCTCGGGCATCGATTCCGCCGAGGTGACGTATACACTAGACAATTGCATGCGTTCTTTAGGGCGCTATTTTTGCCAATGATGTCCTTAATCACCGAACCACGCATGCCTATAACAATGTATTTAATAAACAGTTACGTGCGTTCTTTAAGGCGCCGTTTTTGTTAGTGATATCCCAAATCACCGAACCACGTATGTCTATAATGATGTATATACTAGACCATTACGTGCGTTTTTTAAGGCGCCGTTTTCGCCAGTGAAATCTTTAATCACCGAACCACGTAGGTCCTTAACATCGTATCTGATCGGTTGTAGCCAAGAGTATTTCTAGTTTATTCTCACAATTCTCTTTGCTTTACAACTCATCAAAGCATTATAAATGCTGAATAACCAAACTCGACCATCTACCAATTAATCATTTAATTTCACTCAGTTTCAATCAATTTAGGATAAATTGATAAAATATCACAATTAATTCAATTCCATGCAATGTAGAGCTCAAATAAATAAACGAATTACACCACGACAATCAGCATGAAATTTCGGTCGTCGACTATCCATGCCTAATTTCCAATAAATAAATAAATAATTTCAAATTTTAATAAATAAATAATAAAAATCCAATTTAGGGTAGATGGAGAGAGAGGATAGAGATGAGTTTGAGAAGCCCACCAACCTTCATTTTCCACATGCTTATATCCTCTAATCCTTTCTTAGCCAAGCCATCTTCCTTGACTCACAATCCACCACACATACACCCCTCACAACTTCTCAATTGGTGCATTTTGCTAGGGGGAAGGGAAAGCTACGAAATTGGCTTTCCTTGGCTTCAATTGCTCATCAGTTCCCTCTTGATTCTCTCTCAATTGACTCTCATAATTTCAATCGATGCATCAATGTCTCAATTGCTATTTTTCCTCATCCAATAACCCATCTTGCATCTCAATTTTGCGATCGAAAATCATCTTCGGCATTTTCTGAACAAAAATGACCATGCGACGACCTTTTCCCAAAAAGTGTCGGGTGTCAAAAAAATCTTCTAAGATTGAGTCGATACTCTTAGAATTTATTGTGACATGAAAGAAACTTTAATTTCTGAAATTGGACTTGAATTCACAGTTAATTTCAATTTGGTGCATTTTTAGCGTGACCTCAGCTACTGGGTAACTTTCAGATATTTTTAAATGCAAATGACCTATGGTCGATTTTATTCGAACCACAATGAACCCACTCGACTCATTGGCGACTCTTGGTTGTCGTGAAAATCCCGAGGATCCAAATACTGACATATGGTACCAAAACGACAGTAAAATCATATTAGTATCGATCGGCGAGAATTTTCCAATTTAATTGAGTCACCCACGATTAGCCACACATCTCTATCGATCCAGTTTATCTCTGATTTTAAATCGATTTTTAACTGTGCCGTAATGGTCTCTAAAGATGGACACGGTCGAGAAGCCGATTCTTGATCAAGTTCTCAAGTCTATTACCTTAAAATTCCTTAATAATTTCCCCCAATAGTCTAGTTATCTCAAGAAGGATCAGTTCTGAGAATAACCCTATAGGCGTGTCAATGAAATGCCCGATTTATTTAGTAGAAGACAGGGTTGAAAAATTCAGGATGTCACATTTATAATCTGCTCTCCTTGTTGAAAATAAAAAGAAAAGAATGTGCTGAGAAGTACCAACAAAGTTGATACTTAGAGGAGCTACACATAAATAAAATCGCCATACGTCTTTGCATATATACACAAAAATTCAAAGTGGAATTGAATGACTTCATCTTCACTTGTAACTTGGAATGATATCAAATCACACAAAAGAAAAACCATGAGGACTTGAGGAATAGGAAAAATATGAGTTAAGAACATATCCACAAGCGATATGAATCTCAAAATGGGGTATAGAGATTGAATTATCACTTTGGTTCCATGATAGAAAAACCAATTCAAAAGTTTAACTTGTTGGGCGGAGTATAAACCTGCACTTGACAATCTATGTAGGGCTTACTCCTACACAATATGTGTTGCTAAACATAGATGTTACAACATATTGGCTATACATGCCAAACACACCCTACGTATGCAGCACCAAAATAGGGCTATATGTGAGCTTTGGGGAAGGGAAATTACTATTTGAGTCCTAAATCTATTCTATGGATTTCAATTCAGTCCTAAGCCCTTTCAAATGTTCAAATTTAGTCTTAAACCTTTTAAGAAAACTTCAATATAGTCCTCCAAATGCAAAACTTGCTTGAAATTGCTAGTGTGTCGGCATAGTCAATGTTGGCTGTCCCACATGGTACACTGATAATTTGATGTGGACCCCTTCACTCAAAACAATAAAACTTATTTTCATTTTCCTTATTACGTTTTCTTTTAACGTGGTATATTAACGACGATTGGACCGCCGCATTAGTAATTTCAGGTGAGTTTTTTTCCAATAGGACTACGTTGGAATTCTCCTACAAAGTCTAGGTCTATTGGAACAATTGATACATTTAAGACCGACTTGGAATCAATACAATAAGGTTAGGACTAAAATAGTAATGATTTTTTCTCCTTGGCCAAATGCAACGCACACACGACTCAAACTCATACGAAAACCCACATCCCTTTAAGAACCGGAGATACTAGAGATGAAACACTTGGATTTGGCTTCTCTTCGCAGGTTCAGATTTTGTGGTCGTGGCTTCTCGAGTTCCGGCGTTAAGTACGAATTAGTTGCTTCGCAGATTGCAATTTGAGTAATTTATTTGTTTAATATATTTGGAAGAAATGTGCACCAACAATAGTACTTTAATCAATACTTTTTTGTTTGGTATAACAAACGCACCAGGCATTAATCCCAAAAAAAGAAAAAAAAAGAGAACAAGATAAATGTTTGACCCTGGGATAAAGAAGTCGTAGCCTAACAAAGGGTTGATATAACTTCGTATTAATAATTAAAAAAAGGGTTGAGCCCCAAATAAGAAAAGCAAGCACATTTCATTGATATGATCTCCAACTGGCGAGCACTACTAAAATGACAAGCAATCTCTCTTTCGAAGCTATTCATGGCTCGCGAATTTCCATCTGGACCAGGCTGGGGAAAGCGATCATGATCGAATCTAGCAAACCCAACGCCACCGCAATCCCCTTCCGGTCTTTCCCGCCAGCCAAAAAACAGGTTGGAGATCACGTACTCCAGGCTGGTGGATCACGTTGACATAGCTTCACGTTGCCGTTTTGTCAACCACGTTAGTGGATTCGTAATGTCATGCACTATTAGGCGTAAAAGATTGCAATTCGAAAAGTGTAGTCGACCTAACAAAAAGGTATTAAAAAATGGGTCCTTACTCAGAAGCTGTTGAGCCCCTAAAATAATCCACGAGTTCGAGTGATTACCAAATTGTTAGGAGCGTCGGAGCAATAACGGTTGGTCGATGGTTGATAGACTGTCTAACAATGAGATGGATCAAGTCACTACAAGTTCGACAAGGATCATGCGATAGTGGTTGAGTGACGAGGCCATGACAGTGTTGTTTATCACTTAAATAAATTATGACAAATCAGATGAGTTATAAATGAAGTTATTATAAATGAAGCTATCTATCATGTGAGCAACGACCTTATCATCAAGGTGTCGAACGTTTTGCATTGAGTGCAAGCACTTCAAAGAGTATGCTTTTAGTCATTCAATATGGGAATTGACAATTGTATTATGTAAGACAATTGACATGAGCACTGGCCAATCTAAATTGATCAAAATGATTGAATTGGTATAAATGTATAAAGTTTATGAATTAATTGACAAAAAAAAAAGTTTATAATTGAATTGGCACAATTATAATAGATTTAGAACTTTTTGGATAATTCTCCCTCCCAAAGCTAGCATTTAATAGGAATGTGTTAACATAAATTCCTGGAAGATGACTTAACTAAAATTGAGATTTGGCTTCATCCAAAACCTTTTTTAGTTCACTTTGTAATAGCTAAGAGAGACATAATGGACTACAATTGCGATTGAATGGTCTTTCAATCTACAACAATTTGACCAATAAAAGGCATCAGTGTTTTTTTATGCTATGTTGCAGCTGCCTAATTGCCTGATTGCACATGAACGTTAGCCTAAGTTAGAAAGCAGAAAATTATAGTTTGTTCTATTAATTTTTATTTGGAATAGAAAAGGAAATTGAACCATTACACAAGCAAAATCTCGTTTGATCAAATTGATCTTAAACGATGATAAGGACAACAAATGAAGAAAAATTTCAAAAGGTCGAGTGACCTAGTCACGATGCCATGATGATCGCTAACTCTTAAAAGCCCTCTTGAAACTTTTAAGCCTTTCGAGCCTTTCCCGAGCTAACATTACAACCCTCTTCCAAAGTCTCTTCTGATTGGGATGGTTTGAGTGAAAATGAGAATATCACAAAGAAGCTACTGCTTGAAAGAGTGGAAGTAATTCTATCTTATCTTATCTTCCAAGTTCTTAACTTGTAAACCCGATGAAGATAACGACAAATGTTCATTTATTGGCCTCAAAGTAATAATCCATTTTTGTAAGTCCATAACCAAATCTATATTGCGGTCCTTTCAAAAGACCTTTTTGATCAATCAGATTGTGCTCATTACGAATGTTTCTGAAAGCCTTTGACATGGGTTATGTGAAATACCCTCAACAATCAATTACTTCCCACGCGAATGGATGGGATCAAACAACCATTTTATCGAGAGTATGTGAGAAACCGTTTCTGACTAAGAAGCTCTAGTTTGGCATGCTTAATGAGCCTTTTTTCACAAGTCGTAGCCGTTTTGATAAGAATTTGACTCACGGAGAATTTAATGATTAATAATACATCCCTCAACAAGATGATAGTTTTGCATCACATGATACTAATTGACATCAAATGTTTGTCTAAAGCAGTCGGACTTAGCTTGATTAGCTTGTTCATTAATGCTGTAATATTGCCAATACGTCTCTTGATGATGTCTCTAATGGCATTTGCTCAAGTTGAGTTTGATAGGATTCCTCAATGAAACCATGCCATCTCCAAAGGTTCATGGTCAACCTTAAACCATGCCATCTCAAAAGGTTCATAATTAACCTTAAACCATGTCATCTACAAAGGTTCATGGGTTTTCCTCAAACCATGTATTTTCAACCCGGTCGAAACCGTTGTTACATGGTGAGACATTGTCCCTCTCCTTCTTCTTGTGACTTGGTGGGCTTCTATAGCCCGGAATCTTCCTCTCTTCTTCTTATGACCCAGTGGGCTTCTGTAGCTCGGAGTTTTCTCTTCTTCTTATGACCCAGTGGACTTCTGTAGCCCGGAGTCCCTCTCATTCTTCTTATGATCCGATGGGCTTCTATAGCCTAGAGTCTTCCTCTCTTCTTATGACCTGATGGGTTTATGTAGCTTGGAATCCCTCTCCTTCTTCTTATGACCCAGTAGGCTTCTGTAGCTTGAAGTCTTCCCCTTCTTCTTATGACCCGGTAGGCTTTTGTAGTCCAGAGTCTTCCTCCCTTCTTCTTATGACCCGGAGGGCTTTTGTAGCTTGGAGTCTTCCTCCCTTCTTCTTATGACCCGGTGAACTTCTGTAGCCCAAAGTCTTCCCCTTCTTCTTATGACCCGGTGGGCTTTTGTAGCCCGAAGTCTTCCTCTCATCTTCTTATGACCCGGTGGGCTTTTGTAGCCCGGAGTCTTCCTCTCTTCTTCTTATGACCCGATGGGCTTCTGTAGCCCGTAGTCTCATTCTTTCCTCTTATGACACGGTGAGCTTTTATAGCCTAGAGTGCTTTGTAGCTCGGAGTCCTTCTTCCTATGACACGGAGAGCTTTGTAGCCCGAAGAGCTTTTGTAGCCCAGAGTTCTTCTTATGACACAGAGAGCTTTGTAGCCCGGAGAGCTTTTGTAGCCTAGAGAGCTTTGTAGCCTGGAGTCTTTCTTCCTCTTATTGATAAGATGAGCTTCCATAGTTATGAGTTCTTTCCGTTGACCTGATACGTGCCTATGCACCTAGGGTCTCTCTATCGCCAAATAATTTAGGTGTTTTTTTCTTTGAATGGAACCTCTTTGAGCTCCCATTCAAAGAGGGGTAGCTGTTGACACCTAAATTTTATTATTTTATTTATAATTTAATCGCATACAAAATTAGGAATTAGTCAAAACAAAAACAAACAAAACATAGAAAAAGTGCCTAGAGGTTGGGTCGAGCCGAATCTGGCATTGGCCCGACCCGCCGCCCGCCTCTCTTTCCTCTATGCAGCTCAAGCCCTTTTTCCCATTGGGCCTAGCCCATCCCAACTAGCCTTCTCCCTACTTTGGCCATATTCGCACGAGCACTTGCAGAAAAAGCAAAAGGCAACATTATCGGGTAGAGAGGAGTAGCAAGGGCAGACTTGCAAGAAGAAAAGCGAAAGGCAACAAGGGCGATCGAGGGAAAAAAAAAAAGAACACAAAGAGCAAGACCGAGAGAAAAACACAAAGAGAGAGAGCTTGAGAAAGGAGAGAGCTCAAGGGGGAAGGAGGATGGCGGCCGAGGAGAGAGAAGGCCTCACCGCCTTAACCCGACGCCATCTGAGCTGCCGCCCTCCTGCCCGACCCTGACCGAGCCACCGCCGCTCCGCCTACAACCTAACGCCACCGTAGCAACCTGCAACAACCTGCGACCCCTCTCACCGAGCCTCCACCACGTCTCCGCCACTTACCGTCCCCTTACGCCATCCACCGCAGCTCCTACGACCAGCCCCGATTGCGACTCTAGATGTCGCTCTTACCGCGACTCGCCTCCGCCGGCATCGCACAAGAGTGTCACCCACATTCCACCGTGAGATCTGCAATGTCCATCATTGTTGCTCATGGCCATCGCCACTCCGTGCTCGTCTGCTGACCCACGACGACCACCAGGCGTTTTTCACCGGCCCCGACGAGCTACTGTTGTTTGCCACCTCTGCTCGCCACCATTGCTACCGTCGACCTTGCAACCAGACGCCTTTGCCCGTGACACCGCCTTTGCTCTAGCCCTGTCCATGATCCAATGCCGATGCCCGCCGCTGCTGCCTCACCGCTTCATCTCTGCTTGCGCTACCGCTGAAGTTCCCCTCACCCGCGAGCTTGCTCCGCTACTCTGAACCTTTGCCCAAACCCGCGGCGAGCGCCAACAACCCAATCCCTCTGCCGCCGTCGCAACACCAGTACCATTGCCACCTATCCTCACAGACGCCGCATTGCCGTCGCCACCCACTGCATTGCCACCTCCATCAAGCCCATCACCGCCGTTGTCGCTTATCTGATCGGTGCCAGTGCTGTCAAGAAGCCCAAGAGGAGAAGGTTGGCATTCGGGTAGGGTTCATCAAGAATCGGGTCCCAGCCATCGACTTGGGTCGGACTCAGGTCGTCAGCTGGGTAGGGATTCGTTTGGCTAGGCTTGTACAGATGGGCTAATTCATCCTTGGGTCGGGCCCATCTTTCTTTAGGAAATAGGGCTAATTAAATTTGGGCCAGGCTCATTTTTTTAAAAATGGAGGAAAAAAAAGGGCCCCGAGCCAGGCCTGTACTGCGGGCCAACGCCGCAGGCCCGGCCGGGTCAGACTCGGGTCCGGTTTGACCTAACCCGACCTAGTCCAACCCAAAAAAAAAAATATTATTATTTTATTATTATGTTTTAAAAAAAATTAAAAAATTAAAAAAAGTTTTGAAAATTAAAAAATGTAGAGTTTGGTTAGGAATTGCCATGTATTGCCTTTTTAATGTAATTAGACCTTTATTTACTCATATATTGATTATATTGCATATTTAGTTTGCATATTTTGTTATATTTAATTGTACGTGTTTAATTTCATGGCAATTAGCATCTTGGTAGCTATGATTGTTATATTTAATGACTGTGCACTTGCACGATCATCTCACATGTTAGTGAATAAGTATAAAATCAATCCAAACTGCCTGCCAAAAAATCGTTCCGTTAAAATGAACAAGATTAGGTACCGAAAGGGCACTAATTGGTCAATTAGTGTAATCAAGTCCCCGACTCTAGATTCTCTAGTTGTGTAGGAAGTGAGGCACACTCCCATGCCTCACTTGGTTTCTATCCGACCCCAATAGGCTAGTGGCGACTCCCTCTTTGCAAAATTTTTAAGAATATCCCAACGTCACGCGAGGTATGGGCTTGAGAGAGCCCACGTCTAATCATGGGCCTTAGGTCCGTCCTTTAGGCAATACCCCTAAACATGTTCTCTCCCCCGAAGGGAAGGTCGCGACAAATATACTTTTCCTTTCTGTGGTCATGTAGCTAGCGTTTCAAGTAGTTTTCCTTTCAATTATCCCATATTAGTCAGGGCCATACCGCAGATTGGACTTAAGAGTAAATATTTGTACATAACTAGATCAAATCTATCGACTATAGTTGATGACAGGTGCATTAAAAGTTGTAAATTGTGCACGATTCTAACTTTTTACTCTTTTTTGTAATCAAACAATCCAGGAAACCGAATATGTTGCGACATAAGTTTATCTTGCCATGTAAGTGTAGATGTACCATAGGCTGAACCCTTTTCCTCCTTTGTGAATTGAATGTGATCTTAGTGGGAGGAGGACACTAGGAGTGTCAAAATTTCCATATGGCACTCATTTGAATGTTAAAACTTTTTTTTTGCCACTTACTTGAGTGTCATAAATTTGGAACATTGCTTACTTGAGTACCAATTTCAATTTGCCTTGACATGGACACCGATCGTCTGATATGGCTTCATCGGCATGACGTGGATAAATTTTTGATATTTTAATTTTTTTTATTTAAAAAAAAAAATTGGCCTTTTTTTTAGGGCTGGCAAGTTTCATTGGTGACCCTTGCCGGCCATGAAACCCTCACCAATGGACAAGGGTGCCCATAGTGAAAAAAAAAAAAATCAATACTCAAGTGAACGCCGTACAAAATTTTAGCACCTCTAATGTTTTTGTCCCCTCAATTGTTAATAGTGACTATATGGGAACTTTATGCCATTGTAGTATTTTGTTTTTTTTATACTTAGCAGACAGCAATTCAGGTATTAATTAAGACATGACTTATGCAAAGATCAAAAGCAACGCTTGAATTTTGGATTAAAAAATCTTATGCAATGCAGCCCTTAAAGCTCATGTCTTTTCTATGTTATCAATGCTTCAATGTAATCTGCTTTCTTATCGTCTCTAATGCAATAATCCATGCCAGCGTTTGGACTCCTTACTACATAGAGGAGGTTCTCTTCTCGGTGCCTGACTTGCAGACGGAAAATGAAGATGGTGTTTCAACTCTCTTCTACCAGCAAAAAGTATTTTTTCCAGGTTTATTCCGCTCTCATGACTTACGTACTTTCTTTTGGTGATTTTCTTTTTCTTTTTTCCTGAGATGTCACCAAATCTTACAGATGAATGGACCAATTTTCTTGAGCCGGTGAATTCTAAAAGTGAAGACGAACTCACAGCGTCTGATAAACTAGAAAAGCAACTTCGTCTTTGGGCATCATATAGAGGCCAAATCTTAACTCGAATTGGTCTCTCTGTCTCTATCTTTGTCTCTGTCTCTCTCTCCGAGAACAAAAAAGATGAAAAATAATGAAGATTTGGAAATTCATCCAGTCATCCTTGGATAGAAACGATAAAACCAAGAGACATGCGCTTCGTATGTATCTTTTGGTATCGGAGCATTTATACTTCGCATACTCTATGTTAATAAAACTACAGGTCACATCCATCTGATTTATCCATTTTCTACCAATCAACTTAGACTACCAGTATCTCTTTTCTTATCTTATTTGCTTCTCTTCAACCCAATTGATGGATGAATCTCCAACCGTGACCAATTGACTATAACCATGTGAGCTTAATCTGTTATAATAATTCCATGATTAATAGAAAAAAAATTAGTTCCACCAGCTGTAAAGGTCTTTTTAGGATGCGCATTACAAAATTTCTGGAATAAAGATGGATTTCTGGCCAGAAATCGATTTCTTGATTTCTATTTTAGAAATGGAGAAGTTAAAAATTTTAGCTTCTAATTTCTTCTTCAAATCTATTTCTGGAATAGAAATCTGTTCCAGAAATAGAAAAATCAAATTACGTTACCAAACAGATTTTTGTTTCAAACCTATTTTGGAGAATAGAGAAATAGAAAAATAGAAAAGTATAAATTTTATTATGCGCACCCCTAGTTATCTTGAGAGTGATCAGTTTTGAAAACAGCCCTATAGACGCGTCAATGAAATGCCCGATTTATTCAGTAGAAAATAGGAGTGAAAATCTGGGATGTCACAACTAATTCCGCTCCGCTTTGCTCTCTCTCTTCTGACAAACCACGCCTCCGCCTTCCCCTTCCTGTTAACCAAATAGCTGATTCTGAAATTTCTTTGGCCATCACCATATGTTAAAAGAGCTCACGCTCATTTCTTGAATAATAATATTGATCAGACCCGGTCTAAACAACCCATCTGAGAAACTTAACAAAGTATCAAACCTAATCCTGTAGCAAACACTACGGAACCGTTGATTTTGGTGCACTGTCTGACCTCAAATGACGAAAAGGAAGAAAATAAACGAAGAGAAAACGGAAAGACGGATATGTCAAACAAGCTCAAAAGCCTCTTACCATCCCTTATTTTAGTTGATAGTGAGATCCGGTTAGTCAACTAATGGAAATTCTAATGGTAAAAGCTTCATTTTTGCAAGATTCAACTCTAAGATTCTGGTTTCAAACACGAAGATTCTGGTTCCGAAACCCTCATCCCTTAAAGTGGTTTGGTTTCAAGGTAGACGAAGTAATGAGGAGGTGTGCCCTCGTGGGTGTGGCGGTGTTTCTACAGGATTCAACCACCTTAAAGACCACGGAGCAGCCTGTCGAGCAGTGGCATGACCAGTCAATCCACTCCCTCGTACGTGTCGACTTTCATGCAACTTCCTCTTGAGATTATTCTTCTTTTAGTTTCTCAAGTCCCTTTGTTATTACTTTTAGGAAGCATATGTGCAAGTGTGTGTTTGCGTGAGGGAAAGGTTTGGCAAAGAAATAACAAGGATGAATATATGAGAAGGCTGTTACGGCACGAGAGCACAGGAGGACAAAAGAAAGAGAGGTTTTTTTACCATGAAAAATCTAAAATTGATGCATTTGTGATAAATTCTCTATTAATTTCCGTTAAATTTTACTATCAAATTACTGAGTTAAATAATATGTGGCAATTGATGGGTGCACCAATTTGAGATTTTACCATCCGTTTGTCACAATGTACTAGTTTAGAGTTTTTCGTGGTATTAATCCAATTTAACTAAAACTAATGGAGGGTAAATTTGTCACAAATGAACTAATTTAGGATAATTTTGTCACACGTGTTTCAGTTTTAGGTTTTTTGTGATATTAACCTTATATCTAATTGGTTTTACAGATGGAAGGAGGAGAGCTAAGTTTGTTCGTATCTCAATGTGGGCTCCTCAAGCCTGTTTGTTCATAGCACGACCTTTTCTCTATCTCTAATTCTACCAAATTCTCATGCTTTCTATTAACTATACAATACAACTATCACTTGTACACCACATTCCATGACTACAACCTATTTGACCACCTAGTTCTCTATAGCCTAGTTGAAGTCTAGATTATTTTGGCAAAAATTGATTAGAATTTCAACACCCTTTTGATTCCGCATTCACATGCATGCTCGCGTGCGCGCGCATGCCCACACGCTTATATATTCTTTCACAGCCAACTCATTGCTCTTTCAATGACAACTCATGAAATTGATGCAGCAACAGGAGAGTAACGAAGAAGCAATGGAGAAGGAAGGGGGGGGGGGAATTTCAAAATTGCCATGTGTCACTTTCTAAATGATCCATCTTAAATCTGACGTGATAAAACTGTTCTACCCAATATTTTCCCTCAGAATGCAGTCTTATCTTTGCTTCATTTGGATTATGCACACCAGCTTTGTCATAGAGAGGGAGAGGATTTTGTATGAAGGAGTAACGATGACGATGAGGTACCCTCACGTCTAGCGGTAAACATCATCTATGGCCCATCAATAAATTAGCCTTCCCACTATTTAGCGACATCTATGTTTTTCTTTTTTCTTTTTCATTTTTTAACTCTCTAACTGACTCTTAGACTTTTGTTCTATCTTTTTGCAAAGTGTAGGAGTTGAATCCCACGTCTGAAACTAAATATCCTCACTCCGAGCACCTTGAGAAGATAGTGAATCAAACTCTCTCCATTTTATGTAAGAAGAGTGGCCACTAGGATAATTCTTTGTGGTTACTGACATCTATGTTGAAATAGCGTGCCATTCACTTAACGGTGAAGCTTTTCGTTTGGACGAAAGTTGACCTTCCACCCACCATTCTGCGAGGTCATGCATGCATAACATGTGTGCCTGGGCACTTTAGTTAAAAAAAAAATAGCAGCTTGATATATAAAATTTGACCATGCGATAATATATATATATATATATATATATATATATATATATATATATTTCACCGAAAGAGACCAAAAAAGAAAAAAAGAGAAAAAAAAAAAGAAGAGAGCAAAGCAATTATGGTCTAACAAAAGGTGGTTACAGCTTTAAGTAAGAAAGGAAATCATATTTCATTAACATGATCTCTAATGATGATGTTAAATTATACATTGAGTTTGAATTCATAAATAAAATCAACCGGATGTGAACTACAAAAGTTCCGACAGTTGATGGAATTTGGTGCGTGAAATTCCCACTACTCTCAGGTGAAATTCCTTAGAGAGCACACAATTTACGTTTCAAGGCCGCAAGAGAACTCTGGGTTTTTTATGCGGCATAGTGACGTCTGACGAGTTGAACAGAGAGCACTTTGGGGACCCACAAAAAAGAGAGAATTTTTGAACATACGGTGATTTCGGCTTGAGTCTTACGACAAATTGAGTTGTTTTTGAATTTTGATTCAGCCGTTTCTTTTTGAAACCTAGTTAGAAGGGGTGTAACTCCAAGTATATTTTCGGTAGGATCTTTGTGAACAACCTTTCTTAAATCCTCAAAATTAATTGCTCGTACATCAGCTAGATTTTCAATGTCACAATTTTCTGTTGCCTCCACAAAGGGAACTCCTAACTTCTTTGGCAATCAACGACCATCCTCCCTCGAGAGTCTTTGACTAACCTCCCTGTAGGTGGGTAGTAGTTGTTGAAATTGTTTATAAAAGAGATGATTGTTGGATATAAAAAAGAGTGATTGTTGACATGAAGAGGGGTGATTGTTGATCATGAAAAGTGGTGATGGTGGAGAGAATGTTTTATTAAATTTGTCTTGGACAATGGTAACGAAAAATAAACATAAATTATGAGATATATTCGGAATTGCAACTAATTATCAAGAAATTCGAGACTAAACCCTTAAAATGGATTCATCAAATAAAATGATGGATTCCATTCAGGTGTTGAATATGATGATCCACTTGTAGTTGGTCGCACTTTGTAAACCAATTTTGAATAACAATATTATTGTACTAAGCCTCGTTCAGACCACAAACAAGCTTCTCAAAAGTATTCATGGCTGAAAGGGGCAAACCCAACACCACCGTAATGCCTTTCTCTTTCTCGTTCCCTTCTGTCATAAACAAGCAGGTTTCCCTTTGTAGGTCACCCACCCCAAACCTCGGCTCTCCCCATCCAAAGTCCGTGTAGCCATACTCGAGCCCTGTCCATGAACTTATTACTAGAGTGCCCAGAGGAAATCCCTGATATCGATACTTGTCCAAATAGTCGATCCTTGACCGAATGGAGTTATCGGTCACGCTCTCGATTGCCTTCTTTATTCTCCCCGCGGAAGCAGAGATTGGCTCCTCAATCAACTCTCCGACCGAGCAGAGACAACAGGGCAAGGCCACGGCGTTCCCAAAGTATCCGTCGGGCAATGGTGGTGTTAGTCTGTACCTGAAATTGACTGCTAAAAGAAGTTTTGATTGTTGGTGGAGTTTCATCTTGAGGGCCACGCTTCGAACCCGCCACACGAAGGCTGCAAGTGCTATGAAGTTGGTGCAACTGCCTGTTACCTGTGGTTCAAGATGAGTAGATACTTTTTGCGACCAGATATTCATGTAATGCAAAATTGATGGTTGTAAATATAAGTCATATATATATTAAAAATGCATTTTGATATAATATTGGGTGTATTCGGAATTCTTTTGGAACTAATTGTGAATGAACTTGTATATTATACGGAGATGTCTATGAATTGACACTACTTATTATCGTAAATATAGAGATTCACCTGTTCATCTTTTGTTGCCATTATTTTTAAGATGGCCAGCTTCTCAGCATCAAAGTGGAAAGACTTTTGTACGAATTGTTGCTCCTCATATAATGCCGTCATGTTTGATACATCACTTATGTGAACAAATTCATTGTAAGGACCGGTGATTCGAGGAGGCAACCTTGATTTTAGGACGGTTCTATCATGACAAGGGACGAGGGATAAAGGCTCGCCTCTTGCTATTTCAGCCCATGCGTTCATAAAATTCATTGCCGACACACCATCTACCATGCAATGACTAACTGCGATCCCTAATGTGAAACCTCCACATCTGAATTTCGTCACCTGTGATATGTCTCCAAAGTAAATAATATCTCAACATAAAATGCAGAACAAATAAATATGTGATTAAGTTCTTGCATTGATTGAGTTTATGCACTTTGGTTCAGTTCATTTCATGGAAAATGAATGTTTTGAAAATCATTTTTCTTAAAGTGGTCGCTTTCACTGCTTACAAATATAAATGAATGAAATATATTTTCATTATTCACAAAAATATTTAGACATAAATTGCTGTCGATAATGAAAACATTTTCATTGACAAATAATTTCAAGCGATACGAACGATCATTTTTAAGATGATATTTTTCAAATTAATCATTTTCATGAATAAGTAAAACCTTCTTGTACATCCGAAGTCTTGCAACTAGTCAAAGCCACTAGATTCAATGGTGCAAATGGAATTTTATTTGGTCTGATCCTATATTTATTTTATAAGCCACTATGTGTGCTGTATGATGTGCGTAGGTTGCAAAACCCCGCTCTCTCATTCATGTGTTTCCACCTTCACCCCCTTAGAAGGTGGGGAATCGAGTTCTCTATCTTTCCATTTCAAGTGGGAAGGGTGGCCACTGAGGCAAGTTCCAGTAGTTGGGGCAAATGGATTTAGAGGAGATAATCTTGACCCATGCCATAATATCACTAACTTCTTTCCTTGAAAAAGGGAAAGATTTGCCTAGACTCGATACACTGTGGATGGATTTGATGAATCTCAATTGAGACTTTAGCAAGATAAGTTTCTACCAATTAGGAAGAGTTAATCTCTCTCTAACTTTTTTATGGTTAAGTTACTATCTGCATGTATACTTTTTATGTTTTTTTTTCGTTGAATATACTTTATAAGTTAAGAAAGTTAGTATTTAATTTAAAGCATTGAGAAAGTTACTTCTTACTTTTGAACACATGGAGAGGCTCCTTCGAATATTTTTTGTCATCGAAAAAGATACTAATTAACTGGACCACTAAACTTACTAGAAATGGTTATATTTAGTTTTAAAAACTAAAAAAAAAAAATACAAATTCTACTTGAAAAAAATTCTTATTAAAGAAAAGTTAATAATAACACTTTGATAGTGGTTCCTTTCCAACAGGAAAAAAAATCAAGTTCTCCAACAATTAAATGGAGAAAACACTAGTTAACTTTATGTGGATATAATCAGATGAAAAGTCACTAAATGCATCGAAGGAATTACCCAATGCAAAAAGCAACTTGAAAGTTCCTATTTATTATAAATAGAAAGTTACTATTACTATCTAGTTGTTCGATATGAAAAGTTACTAAGGGTGCGTTTGATAACCTTTTTGTTTAAAAATATTTTAAGGAACGAAAATAGAAAAAAGTGTTTACATTCTAGGGAACAATTTTTGAACAAAAAAACGCGTTTGGTAAATATTTTCCAGAAATATAAAAAGAATAGAAACACGTTTGGTAAATTTATATAATTTTTTTATTTCTTTTAATTTTTTAATATTTTTATTTTATTTTTCTATTTTCTTTCATATTTTTCTTATTTATTTTTCCTTTTTTTTTTTTATTTTCTTTTTTTTTTTTTCTTCTTTTGGCTGGTCGCCGGCCTTGGCCATGGCCGGCGACTAGCCGACGAGGGCCGTGGCCTCGGCGGGGCCGGCGACGCTCCGGCGAGGTCGCCGGCCCTCGACGGTCGGTCGCCGGCCATGGCCGAGGCGCGGCGGCCAAAAGAAAAAGAAAGAAAAAAGAAGAAGAAAAAAAGAGAGAAGAAAATGGAAGAGAGAGAAAAATGTTCCTAAATTTTGTTTCAAAAACAAGAAACAACTTTTTTTGTTTCTTGTTTTACATTCCAAATGTGTTTTTGGGAACAAAAAAATAATTTTGGAACAAAAACGCAAACAAACGCGTTTACTTCCTTTTTTATTCCTGGAACAAAAAAAAAAAATTTGTGTTCCTGGGAACAGAAACACTTTTTAACAAACGCAGTCTAATTTAATGTGAGCTAAGTCTACCAAAGCAAATTCACTATCATGCTTAATGGGAAAAAAAAAAAAAACCAAATAGAAAGCACTCTCAAGCATTAATATAAAAAAGAAGATTGTTCCTTACCTGTGCAGTTAGAAGAGGGGCAACTTCAAGTGCATGTTCCATAGGATCTCTGTAAACAAGCTTACCTAAAACATCAGAATCGAAAATTATTAAATTACCCAGAATTTTCATGTCACAATCAGCCAGCGCCTCCACAAATGGGACTCCTAACTTCTTTTGGCAATCAACGACCAACTTCCGACGAGAGTTTTTAGCTAATCTCCCGGCAATTGGATAGTAATGAACCAGAACTTTGGCCAGAGCTTGCTTAATCACGTCCACCACCTTTGCGTCACTCCTGTCGAAACAATAAACGGTCGGCACGATTGCGGGAGCCATTTGATCAAGGCTACTTAAGAACATGGAACCCTCGGGTGTTTCATATTCTGGTAGGACTGCGACGGGACTAGATCTTTGTACTTTTAAGATGTTCTTCTTTGCGGGTGCCTCCATAAGAGAAGTCTGGAGATTTATAATCCGCTCTCCTTGTTAAAAATAAAAAGAAAAGAATGTGCTGAGAAGTACAAACAAAGTTGATAAATAGAGGAAAGCTACACATAAATAAAATAGCTATACGTCTTTGCATATATGCACAAAAATTCAAAGTGGAATTGAATAACTTCATCTTCACTCGTAACTTGGAATGATATCAAATCACACAAAAGAAAAACCATGAGGAGTTGAGGAATAGGAAAAATATGAATAAGAATATATCCACAAGTGGTATGAAATTTTAAAATGGAGGATGGAAAATGAAACTTCAATCTGGTTCCATGATAATTAAAAAAAAAAAAAAAGTCACTTCATAAGCTTAAATTGTTAGGTGGAGTATGTAATTCTAGGGCTTAGGCTGCGTTTAGCTGGATTTTGGGAAAAGCCTTTGAGAAATGCAAAGAATTTCAAGTTAGAGGAGTTTTCTAAAATGCAAATTATGTTTGGTAAATTGTAATCTAAAAGTCCATTGTGAAGTACCATTGAACAAAATAGTATTTGGAGAAATTTATATTTATAAAGGACTTTTGTGATAAAAGAAGAAAAAAATAGTTGGTTGGCGAAGGATAGGCGGCCGCCAGCGATCGAAATCTATCGTCGATGGCCGACGTTTGAGGTTGCAGGACCTTAGGTGGTTGTTGGAAACCACCGGCGAGGGCTGCCTGGGGTTGGGTGGCTCTCAGCAGGGGTTGCGTGACCCAAGTAAAGCCTGCCTAAGGTCGCGTGACCTCAACAAGGGCTGCTTGGTCATGCGACCCAAATCGCGCATGGCCACAACTTTCGCGAATCCTTGTGATTGCAACCTAGATCGGCAACCCTTCACAGAGGTTGCTTGACTCAGATCTGGGTCGCCACGACTTGCTAGGGGTTGCATGACCAAATACACGTCGTCAAGACTAGTAGAGGTTGCAGTGACCCAGATCGACGGCCCTTCGTGGAGGTTGCACGACTCAAATCTAGGTTGCTGCGACTCATTGGGGGTCGCACGACCAAATTGCAAGTTGCTGCGACTCATGGAGGTCGCAGCCACCCTGATTGACAGCCCCTCGTGGAAGTCGCGTGACTCAGATCTAGGTTGCCATGACTCGCGGGGGGTCATCTAACCTAGATCATGCATTGTCGTGACTCAGATCATGTGGCCCCTCGTTGAGGCAGTTGTAACCTAGATCATGCAACCCCTCACGGAGGTTGCCTTACCCTCCAACAATAGTCGCTTGGGTCACTGTGACCATGCCCATGTCTCTCTAGCCCATCGCCGGCCCCTCACAATCATGTGCAACCATGCTAGCCGACCTCAACGGAGAAGACGAATAATGTGTCATACAACGAGGGCAAGAATGGAAAAACAAGAAGTTGGTGAGAAGTTGGTGAGGATGGTCTCAGAAAAAAATATTTATGCAACCCTAGCCTTGAGCAATGCCGAGAAAACTGAAAGCCCAATGCAGTTTAGGATCTGCCTTGGGCTTTCAACCTTCTGAATGCCTACTTTCCTCTAATGGGGCTTGCAAAATTTTTGCCAAATACCCGATATTTAACCCAATGGACTTTGAAAGCCCAAAGTAGCTTGGAAAAGCCATTTTCAAACGGACCTTTACTCCTGCATGATAAAGATTACAACTTGCCAATACGTTGCAAGTTTCACAAGAAGCGTTGTCAATCACACATGTTGCAACACATCAGCCATACATGCCAAACAATCCCTGCGTGCACCGCAGGAAGATAGGCCATACATGAGCTTTGGTGATAGTAATTTTTTTCCTTTCCTTTTGTTTTTCCCTCTTGGGCCTAGTACAATGGACACACGACTAAAACTCAAGACGAAAACCAGCATACCTGTAAGAACTGGAGATATTGGAGATGAAACACTTGGCTTTGGCTTCTTTTTGCAGATCCAGAATTTATAGTCGTGGCTTCTCTAGTTTTGGCGTTGAATATGAGATAGTGACATGACGGTACGAATTATTGGTTCAATTATTTGGACGGTACGAATTATTGGTTCAATTATTTGGAGGGGTCTTCACGTTCCAAAGGCCACAACCGTTCTGCTTTCATTTTTCATTTCCTCAGCATCTCCTCATCTCTCTCCACTCACCGAAACCCCACGCCCACGAAGCTCAGCCCTCGCCTCACCGAAAATTTCACGCCAGCTCCTTCGGCGGATCATCCATCTTCACGCACGACCGCCACCCCAGTTGCTGCCACGTTCCGGTCAATATCCAGCCTTTCTCTCCACCATTATTTGTTCCCCCTTCGGTCAACCTTCAGCAGAAGCCTTCAAGCGACGCCATTTCGTTGACCCCAGCTCCTTCGCACGCCTGTAACCAGCCCCTCATCCACGCCATCTGTCCACGAGCTGGCCTCCCTTGGTCAACTAAAGAACTTCTCCACAAAGCCTTGCTGACCGAAGCCTCGCGCGGAGCCAGCAGCACCGAATCCCCTAGCTCGAGCATCGCCAGCTGCATCCTCTCCGTGCGTCTTCAACCGCCAGCGAATTCCAATCCAGCTGTTCGTGTCTTCAAGCCCAGCAGCCGCGTGAAGTCAAGCCCAGCGAAGGGTTCCTTCAGCCCCTCTTGAAGCCCAGCAGCAGCCCGTGCGAAATTGAGTGAAGCCAGCCTGTGGATTACAACACTTTTAGCCCAGCAGTTGGGCCCATCTCCAGCAGAATTTGAAGCCCGCGAAGCTAAGCCCAAACCGCAGGCCCAATCCCAGTGTCTGCAGCAAGTCCAGCCCGACTCATTAACAAATCTCAATTTGGGCTGAGATTTGTTGGGCCCATTTTAGGCCCAGTCCAAGTCCGCCAACGCCGCCAAAAATTTGGATTTCGGCCGCCGTCGCGCTGTCGTTGCGGTGAACCGGTCTTCGCCTTACTCAAGTGAGTTTTGCTCACTAATCCCTTAGACGTCTTGGTTTAAGGCAATTCTCTTTCATTTTTGACCTTTTTAGAAACGCCATAACGATAATTATTGGAGAGTTCAAGTTATTTACAAGATAATTAATGGACATCTTGGTTTAAGCAACAAGCCTGCTATGGTTAAGGGGCTTTAGGGCGCATTTGTTTTGGGAAAAGTGTTTTTTGGGAATTAATTTTCTAGATTTTCACGTGATTGATTCGTGGAAAATGACTATTCGACCAAAAACACTTTCTGGTCAACAAAGATATTATGCATAAATTTAGGAGAATGAATTCATAAATCTAAAAATATTAAAATACTTTCGAAATTGCTCACCTAGAATATTTTAATATATGTTTATTTAAATCTAATAATAACAACAACCACAACAACAACAACAACAACCACAACAACGACGACGACGACAACGACGATGACGACAACAACAACAACGACAACAACGACGACGACAATGACGATGACGGCGGCGGCGGCGACAACACAACAATAACGACAACGACAACAACGACCACAACAACAACGACCCCAACAACAACAACAACAACAACAACCACAACAACAACGACCACAACAACAACAACGACAACAACAACAACAACAACAACAACCACAACAACAACGACCACAACAACAACAACAACGACGACAACAACAACAACGACAACGACAACGGCAACGACAACTTCAACAACAACGACGACGACGACAACAACAACAACAACAACAACAATAATAATAATAATAATATTTATTATTATTATTATTATTATTATTATTATTATTATTATTATTATTATTATTATTATTATTTCATTTTCCTTCTCCTTCTTTAGCTAGTCACCAGCCATGGTAAAGGCTAGTGACAAGCCATAGGCGAGCTTGAGCCTTGCCCAAGGCCAAGGCCTCGTTAGCCTTTGTTGAGGCTAGAGCTCGTCAGCCTGCACCTATGTTGGTAATCAACCATTGTCACCAAGGCTTGGCTACCCTCGAAGGAAAAGAAAAAGAGAAAATAAAAAATAAAATAAAAATTATCTAGAAAATTGTTTTTTTTTTTCATGAAATAAAGAGAAAACATGCAACTAAATAGTCAATAATAATTGAGTGATAGATTTCAAAAACTAAAATCACAATCACTCCCTTTAGCCTACTGTAGGTCAACCCCAATCTACACGATATTATCACAAGTCCAATATTGCAAAAATGTCAATTAGGAGCAGGAATTCCCTTCTTTTCTCTCGAATGTACACAATCACACACCATCTCATATCACACCTTAGCAAACAACAATCACTATAAAATAAATTCAAAACACATTGAACAAGAACTTAAAAATTGTAAGAATCATACTCCTCACAAGACCTTGTGAATGGATCCAATGAGCCCGACATCTACAAAGCAAACTTCTACAACTATATTATATGATATGAGGTGGAATCTTAAACCCAAAAAGGTAGGAATTGAGATGGGAGGAAATTTCCAACTTCCAATATTATATGTCACAGGCATAAGCATCCATCATTTTCCATCTTCAATTGAATCCAAAAGATACAACAAATTATATGCCACGAGCACGCACATGCTATTTCCTTTGACACTTTCACAAATAATAAAATATCAGGTAAGTCCAATGCCTTTTGTGAGCATGCTGAGCTCCGCTCATTATGGACCGTCAACCCACAAAGTAACGACTACTAAACTATCCATTAACTGGGTTTTGGTAATTAATTGCAACAATGATAATACCACCAAAAAAGACCACTTGAAGGATTAAGTTCATATTTTGCATTCACGATTGAAAAGCACGGTAGATGACCATAATCCATATGGAGTGCTTGAAACCTTTTACTTTTTTCAATGACCTAGAGGAAACCCAACCACAATGAAGCCCACATCGTCCGGTACTTCGTTTTGAAATAGCTATACTCAATTTCACTGACGACTTCTATACAAAGTCGTGACTATATATGAAAGAAGTTAAGTCTACATATCAATCCATCCCATTTCATCAAGGCAAAGCTTACAAGGAGAACGCAATGCACTTATACCAAAAGAAAAGAATTAAGCTAACACCAATCTATATCATCAGTCAAATGCTAAACAAAACTAGTAACGTGGACAAAATTATTAAAAAACAGTATGACCTTAATATTTCCAGCTGCTCTGATGGCAGCAACAATCTTGTCTTGGTCTGCCAGCTGCGCTTGCCCCCACAACAGAGATTACCACATCAACTTTCTTTATCGCATTCAAGAGGAAATCATAGTCACCCTCAGCTATTGATCATCGTACTTAGGGTCGATGTTCAGCTGGAAATGGGCTTCAGCAGTTTCGACAAACTTGCTATGAGCCATCTTTTTCAGCAAGGAAGTTGTCATATTCAGGTCATACTCCTTTTTATTTTCTTTGAGTTTCTGAATTTCCAAGAATCTCTTCGACCTAGTCTGGCATTTAAAAGATGTAAATTAACCAGGGCAAGCAAGATGAAGGAACAATTTATAGAATGCTTGTGAAAACTTTGATAAGAGCAACTAAATGAACATGACTTGAGCTATACAATTCGGACTTATACCAGGTGCCAAGGTATTGGTTGGCTGATCTTATCATAAATCACAAGAAAGAGATCTGAATATTTCACAAAGAGAAACTTAAAAACCATACTCAGAAGTCCTACTTCTCATAAAAATCACTACTTGATTTTTCCAACTATCCAACAACAAAATCAAAGATTAAAAAGGAAAAAGGAAGTAAGACATGCGATGAAAACATCATAAATCATAAGCTCATCTAGAAAGAACAAAACCAACAAACCATGAAATGAGTATTTCTTCTAATCCTTCCACGACTAAATTTCAAGTGGGCATTTTTGTAATGACTAGCAGGATAATTCTGCTGGGCTCATGACTCTTGTTTTTTCATGACAATTTTGCAGCCATGGAAGCAAACTTAGCTATCGCTCTAATCAAGAATCATCTTTCTTCCTCATAGGTAAAGCACTCAAATTGAACAGTTGAACCAAAGAGCTAGTGCCAACACATGAAACTGAGTACTCAAGCCAGAAAGAAGAACGCAATCGTAAGTGCGACACTCATGACAACGTACTCTGTCCCTCTTGAGCAGCAAAGCAGCTTTCCCTGCTGGTTCCTTGATCAAGCATTTTGGTCCGTCTCAAATGGAGGTCACGAAGGCACGGCACTAAAGCAGGCAGCAGAGGTGAGCGGTTGGTTGCTTGCGTCACGAAAGCTTTAGGGGTGAGCATCGGTCCAGGGTCAACCCTAGACCGACCCTGGACCGGTCCAACCCTACCGGTCCTGCTCCAATTCCGAGGGAGACTAGGTCGGTCCTTGGTCCTAGAATTCGTGGACCAACACTATGCGGGTTGGTCATCGGTCCTGAGAGTTCCGGGTCAGTCCAATCCGGACCAACCCTGAACATATATATATATAATATTATTTATAATTTTTTATATAAAGAAAAATTTAAAATAAATGGCGTCAACAACATTAAATAGCTCTTTAGCGAGGAGTTCAAGTAATTTTACATTGTTCTTTAATAACTAAAATTTTTAATGTTTTTTACAGCGTCAATAGTCATAATTTACGAAGGAGGAAAATTTTTTTGTAAGGAGTCCTCACGGCGTCTAAAAAGTATAAACAACTCCTTATGGCATCCTCCTCTAGTATTCGTTCTCTTTTGTCTTATTTGTCCTCTTAGCCTTCCATTTGCCAAAATCGAAGGAAACAACTTCTCTGCTCGCCACTTGACACTCGCCTCGCTCGCTTAGGGTCACTCGTGCCGCTCGATGCTTGCTTGGCTTGTTGCTCCCTACTCAACATTTGATGCTCATTCTGTTCGACGCTCACCCCACTTGACCCTCATCGCTTGTCTTTCTTAGCTGACCTCGTTCATTATCGAACCCATTGGGTCGGTACGGTCCTTGGTTGCCCTTTCAAGGAGTACAAAAAATGAAATAAAAAATTATTGGTTAGTCCAAGGTTGATCTTGAAACCGAACTGAACCCATTGGGTCAGTCTAGTCTTCAATCACTATTTTAAGGAGTATAAAATATGAAATAAAAAATTATTGGTTGGTCCCGGGTTGACCCTAGAACCGAACCGAACCCACTGGGTCGGGCTGGTCTTCGGTCCTAAACTCAATAGAGTTGGTCATCGGTCCCGAAAATTGAGGACCAGCACTGTGCGGGTTGGTTCTAGGGTTAGAAGGTGGACCGACCCAACCCGGACCATGCTCACCCCTAATCAACATGACAGGGATGAAGAAAATGGACAACCTCCCCTGTCACTCCCCGATCCTCGAGCGCGTGCCCATCCCTCGGTGGTCGATTAAAATGCGACATCCCAGGATGCGTCGCCAACCCATTCATTTTAATGCGCATGCAGAAGCGAATAAATAAATCCCCAGACAACACAAAGATATGATAGAAAAGCAGGGTCACAATTTTGAAAACGACAACACACCTTTATACAAAGCAAACTAGGTCATTTACAAAACTAGTCTATATTCACAAAAGTCTACGGAAGATCGAACCTCAAAATAAGCTGTCCGATGACCAACTAGTCGAACTCGTTCGCCGATTCTTTAGTCTCCACAAGGTCCGGACGGGACATTGGGTTCTCCACCACGCCATCGGGAGGGTCAGCTGGATCCTCGTCCATAGCAGTGTCAATTACCACAGCGGGGATATCAAAAGTCCTAAGGGGACCCACCCTGAAACCATTAGGTCCGTAGCGGAACCACGCTCTGAATCGATGAGGTATCCTATGAGGTGGATTCTCTTCGACCCAAACAATGGTCACTACCGAGATCGGGGTAACTAGAAACCTGCTCGGTAACCCTCATGGGACGGCCAAAACGTTCAGGAGGATTTGTCATCTAAGAACCTGAAAATGTTGACCCCACGACGGGGTAAGACAATGTCTCAGCAAGTTCACACCTTAAACTTTGACTAGGAAGAAAGTACACCTAAAAGCTACCTATGCACACACAAGATAAAGGACTTACCTTTGCCTCAATTCCTTCCTGCAAATCAATACGATTCATATATTCAACCAATCACTTCAATTAAATCAAATCATCGATCAATTGATCCACTCGATTCCATACCATCAATACCATCCATAAAATTTGATCAATTCGAACACTGCTCACCCAAGCTGAGAATAAATGGTATAGCTCACCAAAGCTGATAGATATATAATAATAATGCTCACCAAAGCTGCTAGATAATATAGCTCACCGAAGCTAATAGATATATAATAATAATACTCACCGAAACTGCTAGATAATATAGCTCACTAAAGCTGATACTCACCGAAAAGTACCCCTACTTGTTTCAAAAGGCATGAGTAATTGTCTAATTTCGAGGACGAAATTCTCTAAGGGGGGAAGAATTGTGGCATCCTAGAATTTCATAGAAATCCCTAAATATGCCATGAGTCATGGATAGGCAATGGAAGTACCGATATTGTAATTTGTAGCCTTCTAATCCATGATTTGCAATGAGGTGTATGGCCAAATCTTTAATGGATGAAATTTGGAAAGGAAGTATTATCTTTGGCCATATGTATGATAAATGGGAACTTATGGATTTATAATTTCAAGTATATAGTTATCTTAATTTTCAATTTAGTGCTTTAATTAAATAGGGATATAATTAGTTTTAAAAAGGGGTTAAAATTGAATTTAATTAAACTTGGGTCTTAGGCCCAAGAGGGATGAGCCTAAGATGGGCCAAAAGGCTGGCCCATGAAGCCCATGAAGGGCTGCCGTTGACCACAAGGAGGGGAGAGGCCGGCCCATCTTCAAGCCCATCATGTGCATGGGGTTTGCCAAGTGGCAAAAGGGGAGTTACACCCATTGGCCACCTTGGGCAGCTCCTAATCATTACAAATGATTGAGTAAAAGGGAAATGAGGAGAAGGAGTGACTGGTTTAGGGAGGAGGTGTATCGTCCGAAGAGAGAGAGAGAGAGAGAGAGAGAGTTACCGAGAGAAACCGAGAGAGAGGAGGAGAAGGCCGCGCGAGGAAGAAGGAAGCTGCTCATCCGTCGCTCGTCGCTGCCGTGTCCCGCTGTTGTTGTGCTCGCTGTCGCTCGATTTAGAGGCAAGTTAGATCCTTTGATCTACTCTTGCATGTTGTGTCTAGAATGTGTTATTGAATGGTGATGAATTTCGGGTGTCTAGGGTGTGAAAAACCGAAGCTTTAAGGGCGTTGTTTTGAAGCAGTAATCTGTGCTCGAGTAAACAGTCTGACCCAGAATGTTGTAGTGGATTGCATGCGATGTTGGAGTCGGAGTTTTGCTTTTACTTCTTCATGAAAGTTGTAGATAACACCTTAAATTATATCATACTAAAATTTGAGGCAAAATGGTTGAGTTTTGAGGGGTGAAACCCTCCCTCTACGAAAATGTTAGATCTGAAACTGTTTTGTTGACCTCTTGGTGATTTTGGGTGTTGCATGTAACTTTTTATTGCAAAATTTCACTTCGACTCCTTCACGAAAGTTGTAGAGAACATCTTGAAGGTTAACATACTCAAATTTGAGATAAAATTAAAAAGTATAGCCTAGTGAAACGAATTTTATTTTGAAGACATTAGATCTTGAAATGATGTACTGTGCTCCAGTGACTTCGTGGACTATAAAGTGACTTTCCTTTGAAAATCTCATCTTGATCTCTTAACAAAAGTTGTAAAGGTCATCTGGAGGATTAACATATCAAAAATTTAGAGAAAACAAACAAGAATAGGTAGGTGAATTCGTGGTTTTCGGAGGGTGTTGAATCTGGAAATTTCGATATTGAAACAGAAGCTTCAACCGTCTATATTAAATTATCCAGAACGAATTTGACTTTGGTTTCTTCATGAAAAACCTACCTTAGGACCTTTACTGCAACATAGTCAAATTTAATGAATTTTGAAGGTTATTAGGGTATTAAGTCGGAAATGTTCCAAAAGCCCTGGAATCTGACGCATACAGACTTAATAAGTTTCAATGCATAGGTCATATCATTTTATATGAAGCTCTTTTGGCAAAGTGTTCTTCATGAAGTATTTTTATTTATGTCTTCCCTGCAACATATTTAAATTTCATAATTTTTTAAGTTCATTTTCCTATTTAACAAAAAAAATTTCGAAAATTGTGCAAGTTAAGTGATTATGATAATGGCGCTGTGATGTTCAGTCTATACCGTATGATATGAGGATCTTTTGGTGCAGTGTCCCATATGAAATATCTGCCATTATGTCTTGACTGTCACATGTTCGAATTTCATATTTTTTAAAGGCCATTTGGGTATTTAATGGAAATATTTTCTAAAACTGTGCAAGCTGGATTGTGCGAATTTCAAAAGCTGAAGTTTATGATTATTCTGTTTTGGATGAGCCCTATTATTTATATTGATTGAGGTGATTGAGTCTTGCTGAGCATGTGATGATATTTGGCATTGCATATAGAATCAAATGCTGAATTTGACTTTGTTGCCATTACCTCATGTGCCATGTTGATTGTGAGACATAAATTGGCGAATATGAATTATGATGAATGAGGAAACTGTTGGAGGTGGGCCGATAATGCCCTGGGAGTGTCAGGATGCCCGAGATGGGGGGTGCCGGATGCCCGGTTGTATTGAGATACATGCCCGAATGTCCTCGGGAGTTTCGAGATGCCCGGAATGGTTGGGTGCCGGAAGCCTCGGAGGTTTGTGCCCAGGGAATGCCTCGTGATGCCAGTTGGGATGTGAGATGCCCGGAATGTGGGGGTGCCGGATGCCAAGTGGTGTGTGTCGGAGGTTTTCTCGTGATGCCTGGATTGGGTGCGAGTGATAAAATGTGGGACGCAATTACTGGTCCTAGGAAAAAAAGATGTGATGATCAAATTGAAAGATAAAAGTAGAAATTGAATCATGCAATATGAATCATGCATACATATGATGAGTGCATGGTTGTATGTGCACCTATGGCATGATGGTATATGTGTGACATGATGATGATGAGTGCATGGTTGTATGTGCACCTATGGCATGATGGTATATGTGTGACATGATGATGATGAGTGCATGGTTGTATGTGCACCTATGGCATGGTAGATGTATGACATGATGGTGATGAGAACATGAGGATGTATGGTATGATGACATATGCATGGCTGCAAGGTAAGTTATGCTTGGATGCATGAATGAGATAAACTATGCTATGATTGTTATGATTGTATTGTGTGATGCATTGAGTGGTTTATTGGATCTTTTACCTGCTAAGTGGTTGTACTCACCCCTTCGGAGACCAACATTTCAGATTAGAAGGATGCCGCTTCCTACTGTCACGCGGGGTACCTTTTATGGCCTCCCATCTGACGTGGAGGTAGAGTGTTCAAAGATAGATTGCATTACCATCCCTAGTCTGACGTTTGTGCGAGTTCGCGTGCTGGTCATGTATGATGTGGGCCTGGCTGGGGGCCCGGTCATACAAGAGTTTTTGTCGGTCCACATCCACCGAGATGGAGTGATTTGGGGGATATTGCCGCCACCACCGCCCGGCGCGCCAAGATGGGTGTGATGGCCACGTGAGGAGTAGAGAGCTAACATTTTTTTAGAATAGCCGACACTTGTAGATGGGGGATGACACACGATCGATAGAGGGGTCGAGATACCTTTTGGGTTATGGCCAAGCGTAGTTAAGAGTCTTGGCTTTTCTTTTTTGATGTACCGACTTGAGAAACCCATCATGAAAATATGTAAATAAAAAGTGGTTCGGCCTTATCTTTTCATATGATGTGTAGTTGGTGTGCATTGCATTATGGTTATTGGAGGGAGAGATTGTGAGACTTAATTATGCTTCCACTAATAAGTTGCGCTGGGACCGTTTTCAAAAAAAAAAAAAAAATGCCTAAGGACCTCGGTCCTTCTTAAAACCCTTTTTTTTTTTTATAAAAGACAAGTAACAAATATCTTATTGAAATAATGTGATAGGCAGGCTGTGGCGACCCGAACGGATTGGGGGCCGTTGAGGGGTGCCACATTAAATACCGAAACGGGCTCGGAAAATTTCTGAACCTATCTAGATAAATAATACAACCTATCTAGTCGCTAATTAAGTCAATCTAACTACCTAACATGCAATAACAGGTAATTAAATCGCTAATTCATTCTAACTAACCACCTAAACCATACTTAGCCTAAACTAATCAACCCTTAAGCATACTTAACTCTCTAAGCAGTATTTAGTGAGTAAACTCATCGGTTTTGAAATCCAATGAGTCCATGACGATGGCAACGTGAAAACGGGCAACAAACTTCGAAGCGGCGACACCCTACGAGGCCTGAAAGTGGTCCGAAATAGGCCTTAAGGCCCACAGCTAGCTAGGCTACTTGGTTCTATCCAAGAACCGAGCTTGCTAGCCGAGGGTTGGAACGGCAAGCGGAGGAAATCTGGCGACTAGGCGAGCGAGCAGGGGTGACAGCAGGACCTCTGGCGGCTTGGATGACCATGTGCAGTGGCTGGATGGCCAAAAACAAAGACAGACAAGGGCCCGAGAAGCGACTAGACGGCAGACGACATGCGTAAGTGAGAGTGTGATATCCTGAATTTTCAATCTTGTTTTTAATTAAATAAATCGGGCCTTTCATCGACACACCACTAGTGTTATTCTCAGAGCTGATCACTCATAAGATAACTAAACTATCTATGGGAAGTCATTAAGAGATTTTAATGCAATAAACTTGAGGATTCAACTAGGAATTGACTGCTCGACCGTGCTCATTTGCCGAGATCATTACGACACAGTAAGATCGATTAAAAATCAGAGATAGGTCGGTTTGACTAATATATGTGATTAAATGTGGTTGATTCCACTAAATTGTAAAATTTTCGTCGATCGACACTGAATTGATTTTTCTATCGTTTTGGTACTCTGTGTCCGTATTTGAAACCTTGAGATTTTCATGACTACCGAGAGTCACTAATGTGTCATAGGGTTTCATAGTGGTTCGAAGAAAATCGGCCACGGATCATTTGCACTAAAAAATTTTGAAAGCTAACTAGTAGGTTAGGTCACACTAAAATCGCGTCTGATTGAAATTAACCGCAAATTTGAACCCAATTTTAGAAATTTTGAAAGTTCTGTCATGTCACAAGTCATTTTAGGAACGTCGACTCATCTTTCAAGGATTTTTCGGTGAGTTCGAGATTTTTATAGAAAATCGTTTTGAACGATTCGAAAAACAAACAGAAATTCGAATTGGCTAAATGGAAGGGATTTTTGGCCTCCAGCGTGAGTTATTTGGTGAATGGAAGTTGTGTGGGCTTTTTCTTCATCTAAATTGGACCTCAATCAGAGAGGTTTGTTTAGAAAATCGGATTCCGAGAAAAATGGATTAGAATTCAGAATTGAAGGAAATGGTTGTTTTTGTTGCCCAAAACTTGCTGTTTGGGGGAAATTTGGTGCAAGAAAGCAAGTAAGGATAAAGTACTTTAGCATAGAGATTTTTGGGGACCAATTTGGATTAAACAAGAGCAAGTGGGACCAAGAATTTTCTGTTTTAGGAATTTCTTTTAAATTCCTTTTTATTTTCTCTTCCCCCCCCCATGGCCGCACATTCTCTCTCTCTCTCTCTCACTCGTGCGAATTCCTTTTCCCCCATTGATGTCCCTCTCTCTGCCGTGTCCCATTTTCCTTTTCTCCCATTATCTTTGACTTTTTTTTAGTCAAGCTTATCCTCTCTTTGCTTGGCTGACACACTCATCCCCTTTGATCTCTCTCTCTCTCGCGTTTGCTCATCCCCTTCGGCGACTCCATTTTCTCCTCCTTGTTGTCTCTTTTTTTGTCCCACCGAAGCCACGCCGCCAGCTTGCCTTCCTCCTTCGTCCATGAGAAGTCCCGTCCGCGATCGAGCTTGGCGTCCCGTGTGAAATCAGCCACTCAAAGCAGCCTTTCAACCAAGGAAAACCAGCAGCGTCGTGGGCTTCCTCAGACCAATTTTCAGGCCCGATCCGTCGCCGCTTTGGAGCTTTTCGTTCCTCATCGCGTCTCCGTCGTTTTGATCCGAGCGGATCGTTAATCAAGTGAGTTTAACTCACTAATCCTCACTTAGTAAGTTAATTACGTTTAAGGGTTAATTAGTTTAGACTAAACTTGGTTTAGTGGATAATTAGAATGGTTTAGTAAATTAGTTAATTATTGATGCATGTTAAGTGGATAGTTTAGTGCAATTAGAGCCTAGACAAGCTCTAGTATTTTTCTAGAGTAGTTCGAAAATTTTCCAAGCTCATTTTGGCTTCCAATTAAGCTTGTTTGGGCTTAAGTCGAATTGTTGGCATTTATTTATTAATTTCCGTAATTATTTATTTATTTATTTATTTTTCAAAAATTAGAACGGAATAGCCGGTGATCGGAATTTTATACTGATTGCAGTGATATAATCTGTTTATTTAATTGAGCTCTAATTTGTGCTAATTGTGTGTGATTTGTGAATTTGGGAATTTATTCCTAAATTTATTTAATTTCAGTATTTAATTAGAAAATTATTAGGCGTCGGTTTATAGCGCCAAAAATGTTTTTATAGACTATATAAATTGTGGGAATTTTGAAAGCAAAGATATTATATTTTTGGCTAAGGCCGATCGTGTACCCACACATGATTATTTTATCAATACCCTTAATATGAGGAACATGGGCCAAGATGTCTTGTTAATTGAGTAATCAAGTTGAGAAGTGTAATGTTGTTGGCTGGGGGTAAATAATCGTGTGATGTTGTGGGTTATATCAAGAAAACCACCGAACTTGAAATCGGTTGTGCTCGCTGAGTCGTAATTCAGCATTACCACCGAACTTGGAATCGGTTGTGCCGCTAAGTTGTAATTCAGCATTACCACCAAAGTATGGTTGTGTCCACTAAACCGTAATCTACCATTAAATTTGGGATCGGTTGTGCTCGTTGAGCCGTAATTCAGCATTACCGCCAAAGATTTAGTAGGTTGTGCCCGCTAAGCTGTGATTGAGCATTACCGCCAAAGATTTAGTGGGCCGTGCTCACTAAGCCATAAGTCAGCGTTGAGTTTGAATAAATGAGATGACCGGAGAATGGTCTCGTTGGCATGTAATCGAACTGAGTTGATTGATCGATGATTCAATCTGAATTCTTGATTGATGTGATGATGTGATTCGATGATTGTTAATTGAATTGACTTGTAGGAAGGAACTGAGGCCAAGGTAAGCCCTCTGATTTGTAATTGTGCTTAAGCAGCCCTTTGGGCATATTTTCTTCCTCATCGAGTCTTAGGGGGTTGAACTTACTGAGACATAGTCTCACCCCATTGTTGGATATCATTTTCAGGTCCCTAATTGATAGCGGTGGAGGACCAACGGCCCCAAGTTTAGAAGGTGAAGCCTGAAGAATCGATGTTCTTGCTAACTAGTTAGTCATAGGAAAATTCTATTTTGATGAAAATCGATTCCTTTTCGTAAGCTTCTGTGTATAAACATGTATGTTTATAAAAAGGTCTTTTGTAAAAAGGTCTTTTGTAAAAAATTGGTACTACTTTCCTATCTCATTGTGTTGTTGTCTGGGGATTATTATTCGTTTCTGCATGTGCATTAAAATGAATGGGTCGGTAATGCATCTTGGGACATCACTATTATATCGACCAAGTAGAGATCGGCACAGGCTCGGAGGATCGGGACGTGACAGAGAGGGTGAGCGACGGGCTTGTGGCTGGCGTGCGGGCGCGTGACGACGAGCAGTGGGGCTCTGGCGGCTTGGGGCGGCTTGCGACGGCAAGGGGGAGTTTGGTTGGCTTCTCTATAATTTTTGAAGCTCAAAAGGGGTCTCTAATGGGGAAAGCAGCTCTACTGAAGAAGAAGAAACCAGCTGCACAATGGAGGGACCCAACTTGGCCTCAAAGTCTTCGATCTCATCCTCATCTCCCTTGGCAAGGCCCCACCTCAATTGGCAAACCTCCTCAGCCAATTTTGTGCACAAATATCTCCCTAGAACAATCCCCAAGGGGTCCAAATGGTTGAGGGGACCTTGGCCTATGAATTTTGCACCCAATCCCCCCAAAATGAACTAATTCATCTCCAAATGAGCTTAAATCGGTCCCTATAAATTCCACCAAGGTGTCCTCAACCAAATTAACATTTTTCCTCGCCAATAGAACTAACACGCATCCCAAAAACGTAATTAAAAATGGTTCCCTGAATTTTCCGAACAAAAACGGCCCTATATTGAATTTTCGCCAAAAATCTCGATTCACGGAAAAATCTTCAGAAGATGAGTCGACGTTCATAAAATGAGTCGTGACATAAAAGAACCTTCAATTTTTGAAATCGGATTCAAATTCGCGGTTAATTTCAATCTGACACGATTTTAGCTTGACCTAACCTACCGGATAGCTTTTAGAAATTTTTAGTGCAATTGACCCGAGATCGATTTATTTCGAGTCACAATGTACATCTTTGACACATTGGTGACTCTCGATTACCGTGAAAATCTCAAGGTTTCAAATACGGGCACAAGGTGCCCAAAATGACTGAAAATTGGTCTAGTGTCGATCGACGAGAATTTTGCGATCAGGTGGAATCACCTATACTTTGATCACATATCTCGGTTGAATCAACCTATCTCTCATCTCTAATCGATTTTGACAATGCCGTAATAACCTTTGCAGACTAGCACGGTTGAGCAGTCGATTCCTAATCGAATTCTCAAGTCTATTGCGTTAAAATCCCTTAACAGCTTCACATGATAGGCTAGTTATCTCATAAGTGCCCAACTCAGAGAAAAGAACTATAGGCGCGTCGATGAAAAGCCCAACTTATTCAATCGAAAACAGAACCCGAAAATCAGGATGTCACATCCCTACACCCGCAATTATATTAAGTGTTAAGTGGGCCACTTGACATTTTAAATGGGTCAAAAAAAAAAGTCATAAGTTCTAACCCATTTCAACCCATTTAAATCAGACTCACTTTTTGGACCCAATTTTTGCTAAGTATTTAAAAATCTTTGACCCATGTACAACTCATATAGATAAAATATGAGTCCAAAAATTGGTCAATGACCCATTTTGACACCTCTAAATTACAAGCTCCGGGCTATTGCATTAGGAAATTATGCAGCTACCAATTGCATTGTATTTTCTTCTTTTTTTAAAGAAAGGATGTGAATTGGAGGCCTATATAAATAGAGATGTCAGTTACAAGGATTTTGACCTTCGGGCATGCTTGTCTAAATTGAATGGAACCTAAGTTTGCTATTCGTTAGAGTTTCAAGTATGGGCATTTGATTTGGAGACTTGGTTTGCAACTCTGCATTATGATTCGATTGCCTTATTGATAAGTAGATGCAACTCTGCAAGTTAATAAGCAAATAGTCTTTTTCTTTTTTCTTTTTCGAAATCTTTGAATTTCCCATGCCCTAAAATTTGATTGGCTAATCGGCAAATAGATACAACAAGAACTGCATGACAATATCTCAATATGACTGTTGATCAATGACAATGTTGTCCTCATGTTTGAGCATGTTAATTATGGCATGATGATATTCTAAATCATAAGTCATTCACGTGCATAGGTTGCTCTTCTATTGAGTGCCTATAAAAGTTATACTCATCAAGGGATGTTTGAAACACAATATATATAATCTTTCTTCAATAGGTTTTGGTCATTGTGTATCTTGCAGGCGACGTGCTCCATCCATTCCTCCCAAAAACATTACATGTCTCACTAGAATGTATCATAATTGTGCATTGATTCTGATCTCGTTGACGTTGAATGTTCCAAATAGGGATGTGAAAAATGTTATCATATGAGGAAATCACTTGTCACCTTAACATCTTGATGTCAACCATGCTATAGTTAATGCATCATCTAGTAAATATCTTGTGTGTGAACTCATTATCGATGATGCATGGTGAGAAATTCGTCTGTGTTGAACAGGTTTAGTTAGTAGGATGGTTTGAGTTTCCTAAATTTGTAAATATCTTAATTTGCTAAAGTTTTTTTTTTTTGGGTCTAAAACAGCACATATATTAAACGCTTAGCTTTGAAGTTACTCCAGATATAAGTTCGGAATACAAAAGATCCTGCAGAAAAGGAGGAGGATGGAGCACCCAATTAGGAGGAAGAAGAGAGGTCCGACGGGCCTTCGCGGCCCGGTCCACAACAGAATTCGCTTCCCTATTGCAATGAGCGATTCGGAGATTAGGGCACCAAAGCATCAACTCCATATTTTCGTCGAAGAGGGATTTGAGCTCCCACGGCGTTAGGGCAAGGTTGTTGATGGCATCCATAAGGGTCAAGCAATCGGATTCCACAACAAGTTGATCCAGTCCTCGCCCTCTCTGAAGAAAAAAATGCAGGGTGAGATTAAGGCCGATCACCTCAGCTTGCAGGGCCGAGGAGGCAGGGACAGATCGCGCAAATCCATCAATCAAGATGCCGAAGGAGTCTCTACACACACAGGCCATCGAGGCATCGTTGCAATGGGATTGGTAAGCCGTATCTATGTTGATTTTTAGGACTCCTTGGTCTAGTGGATGCCATCTCTAATTTGTTACTCTCTGTTTTGACCCGCGCCTTTGCATCATCGCACTGAAACAACGATTGGATCAAGCGTCTGCTATCACTGATTGCACAACCTACTCGATGTTGGGATGCTGCTGACGGAATATGAAGTTATTACGAGCTTTCCAGATTTGCCAAAGGATGGACGTAACAAGAAAAGATGTTCTGGTGTCTCGGGTACCTAATTAGTACACATACAACAAGTCGAGTATGATAAGATGTGTCGCTTGTATAAATTTTCTCTAGTCGCCAGTGCATTGTTACAAACTGACCAAAGGAATGATCTTAGTTTAGGCATAGTGTTTAGTTTCCAGATTGTGTTCCATAATTTGCAAGGTGGCTGAAAAGATGAAGAGGCTTGACGGTTGATGTTGCTTTGTTGCTGAGCTCTGATCTTATTATAACAACTCTTCACTGTAAAATGCCCATTTTGTGTTCCTCTCCAGATTAGTCTGTCTTGTGTGAACTAAGGTCGAATAGAGATAGATAGAATTTCTTCAACTATGACTATCAAAACTTTGGTGCAAAAGTGTTGTGTTCCATGCGTTATGTTCTGGAATTATAAAGCCTGCAACTTTTTCTGGTTCATCTCTAGGAGTAGGTTCTCCAATTACACCCCTAGCCAACCATCTATCCTCTCGTATTTTTTTTTTTGTTCCGTCACCAATAGACCATAATATCTTGTCTGCAATAGAGTCCTAGCCTATCAATATGCTCTGCCAACCCCAAGAGGGTCTAGTACCTTTAGTGGCATGCCAAAAATCTTGAGAATGAAAGTACAAACCTATAAGTATTATGTTGTACAGTGAAGTAGGTTGTTGAGCCAGTCACCAAGCTTGTTTTCCTAGTAATGCTCCGTTGAATGCCAAAAGATCACGAAATCCTAAACCCCCTTCGTCTTTCCTGCTCTTAATAGACTCCCAGTTCTTCCAGTGTATGCCTTGCTTGTTGTAATTGGATTGCCACCAGAATCTAGCTATCTTCTGTTCTATTGTTTTACAAATTGCAGTAGGGATTTTAAAGATCGACATTGCATATTGAGGAATTGCTTGCACAACCGTTTTAAGACTTCCTTACCTCCTTTTGAAATAAGCTTCTCCTTCCAACCTTCTAACTTTGAATTTACTTGACCCATAATCCATGCAAACATTTCTCGTTTAGATTTCCCCCAATCTAAAGGTATGCCAAGATACTTGCCAGTTTTGTTCAATATAGGGACTCTAAGTTCTCTAGCAAGATTCTCTTTCAAGCTGATAGGACAATCTGTACTAAAAAACAGACCTTATTTGTTTCTATTAGTAGCTTGTCCTGTAGCTAAGCAATATTCATTCAGGATACTAGCTAAATTCTAACATTCAGTAATCTTCACATCTCGGAAGAAAATGGTGTCATCTGAGAAAAATAAATGAGATAGGGTGGGACACCATCGGCTTAGCTTAATACCTTTAAGATTTCCCATGTCCACTGCATTGTTGATAAGAGTTGTTAAGACATTAGCCATCAGGATGAACAGGTATGGTGATAAATGGTCACCTTGTCTCAGACCTCTAGTTGAATGAAAATAGGTTAAAGATTCGCCGTTGAATTTAACACCGAAAGAAACCGTAGTAACGCATTGCAAGATCCAGTGAACCCATTGGGTATGGAATCCAAGCTTTAGGAGGTAGTCTCTGAGGAAATCCCATTCTACTCGATCATAAGCCGTTTGCATGTCTAGTTTAAGCACGGCTTGAAAGTTCTTTTTCCTTTTCCTTGTTCTGATTTGATGGAGTACCTCCTGAACCACAATAATATTATCTTGGATTTGCCGACCACCAACGAATGCACTTTGTTCTGGCACTATCAGTTCTGGTAGCCAGGGTTTGAGACAATTGGCCAGGATCTTGGAAATCACTTTATAAATAAAGTTGCAAAGGCTGATAGGGCGGTATTGGTCCTATCTTTCTAGGTGAGGGATTTTTGGGATCAAAGAAATAGAAGTGCGATTGTACTCAAGTAGCAAAACCCTTGTTTGAAAGAATTGTTGCACGGCTAAGAATATATCTTCTTGTAATATGTCCCAATGTGCTTGATAGAATTGACCATTCAACCCATCTGGACCCGGTACTTTTGTTTCTCCTAATTGGAAGACCACGGTCTGGACTTCCTCACAGGTAACTTCTACTATAAGATTATCATTTATCTCCGTTGTCACCACTTGCTTGCAAATAGTTAATGTTGGGATGTAGTCTCTATACCTTGTAGAAGTATATAAATTCCTGAAGAAACTAGAGGTCATCTCTTTGAGATGATTTGGGTCGCATACCCAATTTTGTTGATCATCCTGCAGGCTGCTGATCTTTTTGTGTTGTCTTCTTTGAACTGTGGTGGCATAAAAAAACTTTGTGTTCTTGTCCCCCTATCTAAGCCAATTAACTCGGGATCACATTGCCCAAAATTTTTTCTCCTGCTGCTATAATGTGTATTTTCTCTTTCAAGTCAGATAACACGACCGTATTAGAATGACCATGAGGTTGATTTGTCAAAACTTGAAGCTGATTCTTGAGGGAATGAAGCTGATGTTTGCCATTGCTAAATTTGGATCAGCTCCATTTTGATAGAGCAGCAGAGACAGCTTTTAACTTTTGGGGGAGCGTCGCCTCTCCATGTTGATAAGACACCCAAAAAATAGCAATTGTTGAACGACACTCCATATCTTGTAGCCAGTAAACTTCAAAGTAGAAAGATTTTTGCTTTTTATAACTTTGTGTTGCTTCAATACACAAAAGAAGAGGGCTGTGATCAAATCCGAGTGCTGGTAAAGCCAACACTTCAGCAAGAGGGTAAGTTAATCTCCATTCCTTTGTCAAAGCATTCTATCTAATCTTTCATTTACAATGTCTTTGCCATTACGGTTATTAGTCCATGTAAAGGCGCAGCCTTTGTTGCCCAGATCCATTAGATAACAATCATTTAATAGATCGTGAAAAGAATACATGCAATGAGGCTCGGCAAAACGCTTCCCTACTTTCTCCCATGGATACAGTATTTCGTTAAAATCGCCTGTGCATAGCCAAGGTAGGGTGTTGAAGTTACTCATTTGCCTTAATGATGTCCACAGGTTTTGTCAGAGATGATAACTTGCTGGAGCATGTAAGCAGATGAGATGCATAGTGATGCCAAAATCCAGGTCAGTACAAATCGAGTCAAGCATATCCGAAGGGTGATAAGTCACTTTCAAAGCCACTCTATCAGTCCAAAAGAGTGCTAAACCTCTTGCCAATCCTACTGGATTTTCACTATAGCTTGCTGAGAATCTGAGTTTTCTTTGAAGGTAGATGAACTTTTGTTCCTGATTTTTCATTTCCATCAAGAATAGAATAATGGGCCTTTCCTGGGTCACTAAGACCCTAAGTGCTTGAATTGTCACAGAGTTGCCCAACCCCTGACAGTTCCAACTTACTATTCTCATTGTTCACTTGGTGGCTTTTTAGGGCTAGCCACTAGGGCCCAACATGCAAGAGCATCTACCTCAAAGATGGGAGTCTCCTGTAAAGCGAATCCATCAAGCTTCTCTTGGAGTTGATTTCGAACTTCATGATTAATGAGTCGTTTTGCCTTCTTAAGAGGGCCTGATCTTGCATTAAGGCATGAGTTTTTAACCTTTTTTGACTGAATAGAACCTGTTGTAATGTTGTTAACCGTTATGTGTTGCTGATTGTCAGGAAGTTTATCCTGAACAGTAAGACTTGTTGACGATTCCTCCACCAAAGGTTGCCACTTAATACGTGTTGCAACTGTGATGATTTGATCACACACCAAAGCCTCCAAGTTCGTTTACCTTTATTTTTTTGTACTTGGATTTCAGGTACAGCAAGATTAGAAACCGGAACAGGGATGATTGCCGAAGGAGGTTGAGGGGTCTCCAGGATAATTTCATCAACATCGTCTTGGGGTAGATTCACTTCATAAAAGGTACGCCAGAAGGGGCTGTGTTCCCGGACCTCTGCTCTTAGCCATGATCCATATAAAAAAACTATATTTTCCATCCATTTTACTCTCATCATAAGGAAATTCTTTACAATACGTGGCATAGTGACCAAGCTTACCACAAGAATAGCAGTAATGAGAGAGTCGTTCATATCTAAAATCAAGCCAGAGATTCTATCCTTCAACCTTGATTAGAAGCCCTGTTTTAGCAACTATTGAAGGTTCAATTCTACCGAGCCCTCCCTGTTCGAAGCATAGAACCATCTTTATTCTCTATTTTCACATCTATCACCCTACCTATATGAGCTACAGCCTTACTGATCATGGTTTCAGTGCAGCGTTCCAGTGGCAAACCAAAAACTTGGACCCAAAACGCGCAGGTGTTAAAGTCATAGCAATGCAGCGGCATGTTCGCTATCCAAGGCTTTAATATGACCAGATGGCTGGCAAATAACCAAGGTCCATTCTCTAGAACTCTCTAGTTTACTTCATCAAATTTAAACTTTACTATGTATAGATCAGATTCACCTTGTGAGATTTCCACTAGTTCAATTCGCCAGGCCCGTTTCATAGTATTTTAGAACGCCTAAAAGTTAACTGAAGGATTGTTGAGAATCTTACATACCAAAACTAACCGACATTCCTCAATTTTGTCGTTAGGGGCTGCCTCATCCCAAACCTCAACTTGTTGTTCCGACCATAGGTGACCCATTTGATTGCACAGGGCCACGAGGCAAGCTTCATCGTCAGCAATCGAGCGGTCCATTTTGGAGCAAAGACTGAACAAACCTTGGTAGAAACCCTTCACAAAAAAGACCCCGCAGCTTAAAAGATAGATAATATAGCGCCATCCCCATTTCAGCGACTAGACGAGAAGGAAAAGGGGAAGCCAAAAGAAAGGGCGTCCGTCAATTAATCCGATTGTGACATGCAAAACAAGAGAAAGGCTAGGCAAAGTGCGTAGGAGCAAGGGATGGAAAGATTAGGTCAGATGGAGATTGAGGAGTGTTCCGATGGTAGATTAGCAAATTCGCAACTCTGGGTGAAGATAACCAGCTAGATGAGCTTCGAGAGATTATGTAAAGACTGGAAATATTGGAAGAAGAAAACTACCATGAAGGTAGAAGCGCTCTACATATCGTAGAGAGAATTTTCAAACCAACTCAGAGCTTTTTGATATTGCTTAATTAATTTGCTAAAGGTTGAATGGAGAATTTGTTACTAAATTTCAAAAAAGGGTTGATGTAAGTAACGGAACTTGGACAGCTTTAAATGCATTTCCTATTGCCAAAGCCGCTTGTGATCCCATGCGTGTTTGGGTGCTTGGAACCCCAGAGGTACTGGTGCTTTTTTCCTTTTCCTTTTTACTCAATCTCGTTTAGCTTATTAGTTTGGCTTCTTCTTTTTTCCCCTTTCTAAACTCTTGTTCTCTTCTTAGGGGATGCGAGTTTCTATGGGGGTGTTTTCTAATAGTCTCACAATGTGCCTAAGAACCTCCTCTTTTCCTTCTTGGAAACTTCTCGCAATGGAGAATGGACTATTATGCAAGGTATAGAAAATTCTATTCCCATTAAAACCACTTACAATCTTCATTATTTGCACATTTTGTTCACAAATTCTCTCTAGAAGCTACCATTAGTGAGAGATGTTTATCTTGCACTCATTCTATTGCATTACAATATGGTGTGACTCTAATTTTTACATTAAACTAGTTTATGAAAACTTGGTTTTTCAGTTAGGAGCCTACTTAGTCATTTGGGTTTTGGTCATGACCGTCTTGTTCAGTGATCTTGATTTAAATATCTTGCTCAATGAGTTCTCAAGGAAGAAAATAGATTCGACAATGGAAGAACTTATGAAAAAGCACTTGTCGAAAAGATGCCTCAGTTGAATGCCAACTTCGTGGCTAGTTAATTGATTGAAGCCCTCACAACTACCAAAACCTGTAATGATCCCAACTCCATCTCCACAGTCAAAAGTGATAAGAAATATTTTTGTGACATCACACATGTGTTGCCGACTCTTGTTTTTTATTATTTCTTTCATTAAGAGCGTGTGGAGGCGTACATACAACACCCAAACAACAACAAGTAGCTAGGAAAATAACCATTTACAAACATACAATTATATCAATTATATTTACAAGCCCTTCTATTACGGGCCATTATATCTACAACCAATACATCTTCTATGCGCAAAAGGCCGGGGTAAACCATAGCTCCTCTAGTGAGACCACAACTCAAGAACTTGTGTGGTCCTCCATGCCTACAATTTTTAAAAACAACGGGATGAGTAATAAACTTAGTAAGTAAAACCCACTAATTTTTGGGTAGGAGAATGCCTCATCTATCAACAAGCATATAACTTATCTCCAAACAATTGTCTGATAGCAAATTAATAGCAAAACAAAAGCTATGTCTTGGTTAGTAATATGAGGAATCCTCAAACAACAATATGCAAGCATAAGCCAAGATTCATTGCATAACACGAGGAATACACTCCTCACTCAATCATATGCAAGCACATACAAAGAATCCATTTAATATATGAGGAATTCATGCACAAGGGATTCATTTATTAATAGCTGAAATCAATCAATTCTTCTAAAATCCATCAGACATTCGAAATCCATCAAACAACATCCCCTAATCTAAGGGAGATAGCGATTCTATGGCCATGCATCCGCTGGGCATCTGAATTCAATCAAACAATGTCCCCTAATCCAAGGGTGATGGCGATCCTCCGACAATGAGTCCGTCAGGCATCATCGTCGAAATCCATGGGTTGACGGCTAGAATTTAGTCCTTCGTGTGCCCATGCATCAAGCATCACAATCCAATTTTTATCTTCATTTAAGTTCAAGGATGTCACACCCCGATCCCCGGGGACACACTCATCCCTTACCTGGTCGATTAATAGCAATGTCCTAGGACGCATTGCCGACCCATTCATTTTAATACGCATGCGGAAGCATATAAATAATCCTCAGACAATAAAACAATTGGATAGGAAAGTAGGATTAATTTTTCACAAAATACCTTTTTATAAACACACAGGTCTATACACAAAGGTTTACAAAAGGAATCGGCTCCCTACAAAAGAGAATTATACTACGACTAGCCAGTCGGACAAGGTCACCGATTCTTCCGGCTTCACCTCATGAACTCCGGGGCTTCTAGTCCTTCACCAACACCATCTAAGGACCTGAAAATGGTTATACAATAACCAGTGAAACAATGTCCCTCAGCGAGTTCTACCCCCTAAGACTCGATTAGGAAGAAAATACGTCCTAAGGGCTACCTAAGCACAATCATAGGTGTGGCATCCCAAAAAATTCAAGACAAGCTCTAAGGTGTATTAAAGCCCATAGCTAGGTAATGAAATTGACTATGGTTTATGCTTTAGCCATTAGTCTCCTCTTAAGACTAAGTGATATAGGCTTGTGTTCATGAGTTTTTAAATTAGTATTATAGGATAAATTAATGAGAATGATTTATCCTTGGCCATGTGAAATTTAAAATTTGAGATCTATAAAAGGAAGAATTAAAGATGAATAATTGAAAGTGAAATTGTGGGTTTAATTAGGTTGGGCCAAATGGCCGGCCCATTGAGGCCCGTGAAGAGGCTGCCGTCGACCAAGGAGGGGAGGAGTGGCCGGCCCACTTCTTCCAAGCCCAAGCCCATCTTGCATGAGCTTTGCCAAGTGGCAAAAAGAGGGTTACATGCATTGGCCATTGAGGGAGGCAAGTAATCATTGCTAATGATGGAATTTTGGGGGAATAAAAGGAGGAGAGAGAGTGGCCGGTGGGGGTCTTCGTCCAAGCCAAAGGGAGAGAGAGAGGGTTGCGAGAGAGAGTGAGGCCGAGAGGGAGGAGGAGAAGGAGCCGCTCGCCGTCCATCCGGCCGTCGCCGGTGTACCGTCCGTTTGCTGCCGTCCGCTTGATCTTAGAGGCAAGTTAGGATCGATTTCCACTCTTGCATGTGTGTCTTGCATGTGTGATTTGTTGGTGGTAGATCTCGGATGTTTAGGGTAGGCAAAACCGAAGCTAGAGTGTGACTTGTTCTTGGAAAAGCTTGCCGATTTCGTGTAATCCGTCCGACCCAGAAACTTGTAGAGGCTTGCATGCATGTTTCGAGTCGGATTTTGACTTGATTCCTTCATGAAAGTTGTAGACAACATCTTAAACTACAACATACTAAAATTTGAGACAAAATCGTTGATATTTAAGGGGTAAAACCCTCTTCCTACGAAGACACTAGATCTGGAACTGCTTTACTGACCTTTTGGTAGTTTTGTGGGTTGCATGTCGATTTTTACCAAGAATCTCTCTTTTACTTCTTCATGAAACTTTTATAGAACATCCTAAAGACTAACATACTCAAATTTGAAGTAAAATGAGCAAGCGTAGCCTAGTGAATCGACTTACTCTTGAAGACGGTAAATCTGGAAAGACGGTACTGGACACCCGCTACTTCTTAGACCCATATGGTGACCATTCTTTGGAAATTTGACTTAGATTCCTTAATTAAAGTTGTAGGGACCTCTTGAAGTAAAACATATCCAAATTTCAGAGGAAACGAAGAAGAATAAGGGGGTGAAAACTCGATATTTCGGAGATAACTATACTGGACGTTTTCGGTGCTAGAATCAGAAGCTTCGGACGACTATAGAAAATTATCTAGAACGAATCTGGCCTAGAAGTCTTCATGAAAAATCTACTTTAGTGTCTTAAATATAACCTGGTAAAATTTCATAATTTTTGGAGGTCATTAGGGTATTTTAATCGAATTATTTCAGAAACTGCGGAATCTGTTTCTATCCGAAATTGCATGCTGTATTTGTGTGGATTATATCTTCTTGTGTGAAACTCTTTTGGGCATGTGTTCTTCATGAAATTGTTATCTTATTGTCTTGTCTATCACATGTCTTGATTTCACGATTTTTGAGAAGCATATGGATATTTAATTTAAATGTTTTCTAAAATGGTACAAGCTGGAATTTTCTAAACTTCAAAAAGGCATGAAATATGGACTATTCTAAATTGCATGGACTCCATGAATTGTATTGTTATGAGTGATTGTATCTTGCTGCATGTATGATAATGATTTGAGATGCATGTATGAATTCAAAGGATGAAAATGATCTTGATTTGCCATCACATCACATGCCATGTTAAAATTGAACTATAATTGAAGATGTGAATTGAGATAAATGAGAAGGCCGTCGGAGGTGTGAGCCGACGATGCCCCGGGAGTGTCGGGATGCCTGGCTAGAAGGGTACGGCCGGTTGCCCGGTGGCCTTGAATGGCCGGATACCGGAGGGTCCTCGGGAGTATCAGGATGCTCGGAGAGTGGGGGAGCCAGAAGCTCGGCAGGTATTGTGCCGAGGGATGCCTCGCGATGCCAGTTGGGGTGCGAGATGCCTGGCTAGAAGGGTACGGCCGGTTGCCCGGTAGCCTTAAATGGTTGAATGCCGGAGGGTCCTCGTGATGCCAGTTGGAGTACGAGATGCCCAGAGAGTGGGGGAGCTAGATGCCTGATTGTATCTTGGATACATGTGGGATGCAAACATTGGTCTCGGGAAAGAGAAATGTGGTGGTCCAAAATGAAAGGATGAATTTGAGAAATTGAAATTGAATTATGCATGATGATATATGCATGACGTGATGATGATGATATATGCATGATATGATGATGATGTTATATGCATGGATGCATGGTAATGATGATGGTACATGTGATATGATGATGATGGTACATGTGACATGATGATGGTAAGTGTATGACATGATGGTGATGACTGAATGATGATGTATGTACATGAGGTATGATGACATGTGCATGATATTAAGGAAAGTTGTGCATGGATGCTTGAATGACATGTGATGCTATGATTGTGATGATTGTGTGGCATGATGCATTGAGTGGTTTATTGGTCCTTTACCTGCTGAGTGGTTGTACTCACCCCTTCGGGGACTAACATTTCAGATTAGTAGGATGCCGCTCCCTGCTGTCACGCGGGGCGTCTTTTACGGCCTTCCTTCGGATGTGGAGGTCGAGTGCGTGGAGATCGACTGTCCCACCATCCCTGGTCTTACGTATATTCGGGTTCGTGCGATAGTGATGTATGATGTGGGCCTGCTTGGGGGCCCTGTCATTCAGGAGTTCATATCCATCCATGTTCGTCGAGACGGAGTGATGCGTGGGATGTTGCCGCCGCCGCCGCCTGATGCACCGGGATGGGTGTGAGGGCCCGTGCGTGAGAAGTAGGAGCTGCAACTTTTTGGGATGGTTAGCCGACACTAGTTGATGGGGGATCTTGTACGATAGACATAGTGGCTCGAGCGTTTCTTTTTGAGGTTATAGCCGAGTGTGGCTACATGTCCTGGCCTTTCTTTTGATGTACTGACCCAAGGAAAACCCATCGTGGAAATATGTAAATAAAAGTGTCATGGCTTTATCTTTTCTTATGATGTTTAGTGGTGTGCAATTGTATCATGGTTGATGGAGGGAGAGATGGCGATATTATATTTTGCTTCCGCTAATGAGTCGCGCTGGGACCGTTTTCAAAAAAAAAAAAATGTCTATGATTTATGGCACTTCTTCTAAGAGATGTAATTAGGTGTAGCATTAGGTGCCTGTGGCGACCTAAGGTGGTTCGGGGTGCCACAATAAGTCGGAGGACTTACCTTAGCCTTAATTTCCTTCCTGCAAGTCGGTACCATTTAATATTTCATTGAATCATGTTAACAATCAAATCACTCAATCAAATTGAATAATCGATCAATCGACTTAGTCGATTCCATGTCATCGGACCGTTATTTGGTCAAAACAATACTATCTATGAGTCTGATCAAAATCCAAGATTACTCACCCTAGGTGATATATAGATAGCAGCTTACCCCCAAAGGCTAATAAATAGCATACTGTTCATTCTTTAAGATGACATAACGAGTCACCGAGCCAGTATTGCATATCGTTCCTATTGCATATCGTTCCTTCTCTAAGATGACATATAGAGTCATCAAACCGGTATAATAGGCCGTTCTTTCTCCAAGATGACAAATAGTCACCGAGCCAGCATGGCATGTCGTTCATTCTCTAAAATGACATATAGAGTCATCGAGCCGGTATAATATATCGTCCTTTCTCCAAGATGACATATAGAGTCACCGAGTCGATATTATATATCATTCTTTCTCCAAAATGACATATATAGTCATCGAGCCGATATTATATATCATTCTTTCTCCAAGATGACATATAGAGTCACCAAGCTGTTATAATATACTATTCCAATCGTACAATCAATTTACCATTTTTATCATTCACGATAAAAATACATGTGTATGGGTACATGGTCGGCCTTAGCCAAAATACAAGGTTTTTACTTTTGAATCTTCCACTATTTTCAGCAGTCCCAATATATATTTTAGGCGCTGTAGACCAGCGCCCGGTAATTCTCCAATTAATTACCAAAATTATCCAATTTAAGAATAAAATCCTAAAATCACAATCAGATAAAATTAGCACAAATTAAAGCTCAAATAAGTAAACAGATCACACCATCATACTCAGCATAAAATTTCAGTCGTCGGCTATTCCAACCTAATTTCCGGAAAATAAATAATTAATTAAATAATTACGAAAGATAATAAATAAATTTCAATAAATCAAACATAGGTCTGTAATGAATAATTGGAAGCCAAAACAAACTCGGAAAATTTTCGCGACTCGTTAAACAAATACTCGAGTCTATCTACTCGCTAATTGCATTATCTATCCACCTAACATGCATTGACAATCAATTAAATTCACTAATCTAATCTAATCTAACCACCTAATCCATCTTAACCTAAACTAAACAACCCCTAAGTACAATTAACCTACTAAGTGAGGATTAGTAAGTTAAATTCACTTGTTCGGCAATCCGGTCGGTTCAAATCGACGGGGATGCAACAGGGGAGAGGATAGAGATGAGGGGACCAAAGGGGGACCACAATCCTTATTTTATCCTCCTTTGCTCCCCCTTGGCAGGTCCTCATGCCCAGCTGGCTTTCCCTCTACAAAATTCAGCCACAAATACCCCTTCTAGAAGACTTGAGATGGTCTAAAAGGTTGGGTCCATGAGGCATACGAATTTTAAGTATTTTCCCTCCAATTGGACACTCATTCATGCTTAAATCACTCACATTTTTCCTCTAAAAATTCAATCGACACCTCAATGATCAAATTGGTATTTTTCCTCACCAATTGATCCCACATGCTTCCCAATTTCATGACCAAAAATGATCCCCGGCATTTTTTGGACAAAAACGGCCCTAGGACAACTTTTTCCCAAAAAATCTCGATTTGCAGAAAAATCTTCTGAGACTGAGCCGACGCTCCTAAAATTAATTGTGACATGATAGAACTTTCACTTTCTGAAATCGGATTCAAATTCGCGGTTAATTTCACTCAGGCGCGATTTTAGCGTGACCTAGGCTACCGGGTAGTTTTCAGAAATTTTAGTGCAAATGACTCGTGGTCAATTTTCTTCGAACCACAATGAACCCACTCGATACATTGGCGACTCTCAATTGTCGTGAAAAATCTCAAGGATTCGAATATGGACACAGGGTACCAAAACGATAGAAAAATCAAACTAGTGCTGATCGATGAGAATTTTGCAATTTAGTGGAATCACCCACATTTAACCACTCATCTTAGCCGAACCGACCTATCTCTAATCTCTAATCAATTTACGCTTGTGCTGTAATGATCTCAGTAGATGAACACGGTCGAGCAGCCGATTCCTGGTTGAATCCTCAAGTCTATTTGCCTTAAAATCCTTAATGGCTTCCATAGGTAGTCTAGTTATCTCACAAGTGATCGGCTCTAAGAATAGCACTATAGGCGCATTGATGAAATACCCAATTTATTCAATTAAAAGAAAATTAAAAATCTAGGATGTCACAAAGGGCCCGAAGGCGTGTCATGCATAAGTATATAAAATGACTTACCGAGATCAAGACATTAAACATACTGGGTGCAAATCAAGGATCGCATCTTAATCCGACACATTTGAATACTGAGCTAGTATCCAAATTAACTTGGGAATGATATACCTCAATGCCGTACCAAGACCATGATAGGACCAACTCGTCATGACATGTTCACTGACCTAGTGCCAAAGTTGGTTCAAGAATGATATGCCTCAATATCATACCAAGACTAAGAGAGGACCAATCCATCGCGATCCCCCATATGTTCAAGGCTGATGAAATCCCTTTTCGGGTTTTAGGGTGTGAACTGGAACATGCACTTGTAAAAATTGGTTTAAAGTGGTTTTGTAAAACACTAACGAGTTTTTCTTAAACATCTTCAAAAAATGGTTAGGATCAAGGTAAAGTTAAGATCAAGCCAAGGCACAATAATCAAACGCAAGAACCGGGTCACTCCTAGGTTAATTCAAGCCAAAGGCCAAGTCAAAGCTCAATAGATAAGAATCGAAGTCAATCAAGAAGCCAAATCTAAACCAATCTAAGTAGACACAAACTGAATCTCAAGCAAAGGAATTCTAAACAATTTCAATTAAGGATTCGCTACACATTTGGATTAGTGTAACACAATGCCCTTACTAAATATTAGTAAGTTCTACTTACACTTTCCTAAAATAGCAGCCTCAAGTAGCAATGGCAATGAACAACGGCAATGACACCTATAGAAAGCGAGGGCTAACTAGAGAGAGGGATGGAGAGGGTGGTCGGTTGAGCAAGGAAGAGAGAGAAGTGAAAAGGAGATGAGGTTGTGTGGAAATGAGAGGAGGATGCCTCTACTTATAGTCTCTCCTAACTTGCTTTCCAAGCCTTAAGTCAAGGCTTACTCTCTAAGTCAAGAAGCATTTATGGAGAGCATTAAATGCAAGATGACTTGGTTATCGTCTCAAAATATGATATAATTATGTGTAAGTAGCTTGGGACACCTCAATATGACATTTAAGAACTTGACTCCAAGCTTGGACACGTGACTCTCTTATCCTAGGGTGAAAAATAATTTCGAGCAATTTTAGAAATTAGCGTCATTATCTTATCAAACGGGCTTGAAAAATTATGAAATTTTAATATATCATAGAGAAGACCTTAAAAAACATTTCTCATGAAGAAACTAAGTCCAATTCATGTTTTGAAAAGAGCAGTAAATTACTAAAGCCAACCTAATATTCTACCCGTCAAGCAGATCCAATGATTGCAAAGAGAGACCCATTTTGAAATCTAAATCTCAATAAAACTCTTTGAAATTTTTATATGTTGAAAATATGAATGTTCTCTAAAAAAAATTTGAAGGAAATATGTCCAAATTCAAAGGAAAAATTTTATAAAAATTTCAGACGGCAACCTCATTGTTTATACTATACTAAGTAGATTCCATATGGTAAATGATTAGGCTTTCATCTCAACCATTTCACCTCAAAAAAATCTGAAAATTTAAATATGTCGTAGATCAAGATGTGTTGAATAACTTTTATGAATGAAGTTTCTCCAAATTCAAAGCACAATAAGTTCTATGAAATTAGCAATTTTGAAAAATTAAAGGTGGCAAATCTAATTGAGGAGAAATGGGGCCTTACTTGGTTTTGAGTCAAGACGCATTAATGGTTAAATAACCTTGTCTTCCAAGTTTCTAACTAGGTTCTAAGTTAGGTTGGATACTTCATCTCAGTCATTGATTAGCTAAATTCCAAAAAATATTAGTGTATGCTTATCTTAAGTCCAAAGTTTGGACTTGGCCTTGCCCCCCTCTCTCTCTCTCTAGGTGCGTAGCCCTCTTTATGGGCTCCGAAGTCTACTTTTCATACTTATTTATTAGAGTATGCCTAGGCCTAGACCATAGAAAAACACATATTTCGCATTTCATTAATGCGTTCATACGTGTACACATTTGTTCATACTTGTTTTTCTAAGAAATTTTGACTAGTCCAAGGCCTAGATGTCTCCTTCATTAATAGTTCCAAGTCCAAGTCAATCTTATCTTCCAAGGCAAAAACCCAACCCAACGTACCAAGTGTCCATTCTTCTTAAATTACTATGTGACGAAGGTTTTTAATGCAATTTAGAAAAATATCTAAGTTTTTGAAGTCTTGTCATTGGGCGGGAATTAATCAAGTTTGACCACGATTGACTACATTATTTGGCCTAAGGTTTGTGTTTACACCACGCCCAAACGGAACCGGACGTTACCAGGCTTAATCGATCAAAACCGAGCTCGAGCTTCCCTTTACCAAGAAAAAGGGCTTGCAACTGAGTTCATTGGCAATCAGTCTTCTGACCAATCCGTGGGCCAGTCCGTAGGCCAATTTTCCCTTGGCCAATTTGTGGCCAGTCTCTAAGCTAGACAACCAGTCCTATAGCCGATCCAATGGCCAGTCCAAAGTCCTACGTCACTAGTCATGGCCAATTCGAAATTGATCCACGTTGAGTTTATTCGATCCATGGTAGACTATCGATTATCATGTAATCGCCTGAGATCGATCGATCCATATTGACTCACGATCGCATTACATCAGCTCATGGTCATTCATGACCGATACATCAACTAGGTGGAATCACTTGCAATCAATGCGATGACTAATCGACATTGAACCATGACCATTCATTGATCCATGAGGGTACATGATTATCCCACGGTCAATCCTAATGGTTGAATAACCATCCTATGATCAAATACTCTAGAACCAATCATTTGGTTGCTGATTCTTGAATGGGCCAATTGACTCATGACCGGCCCTTATGCTGGCTCATGGCTTAATCCCGCCATTAGCGTCCCGATCTTTGGCCTACTAGTCAGGACCAAAATAAGGGTCAAAATCGAGGATGTTACAATACCATTTTCCCTCTTTGCCATGTTTTGTTTGTTTAATTTCACTATACAATGTTGATATTCGAACACAACTTTTCCTACATATGTGCTTATTATGAGTTTTCCTTTTGTATAATTGTCATGATAAAAGTAGACCATAAAAAAACAATGGTGAATTTGATCCGAGCTCTTACTAAAATTTGGCTTGCTATGGTGAAATTTTACTAGTTTAGTCCCCCTCTTTTTCTTTTTTCTTTTTTCCTTTTGCATTTTCCAGTTTATTTCAAATAAGATTGCTCTTTCTCATTTAAAAATACCATCGTTTACTAAAAGATAATTTACAGGTGTTGTGCTATGTGATCCCATTTGTTCACAACCTGTCATTTTCATGTGTTCATACTATAATTGCCACATTGCAGTAGTAATATAATCCATAAGTGAGCTTCTCTCGAAATGTAGAGCATCCTCTACCTCAATGGTAGTTTCGTTTTACCCCAAACCCTAACATCCCTGTTAACATCCCTTCTTCTTACTATCCACTGTAATTCTCACTACCTCAACAATTCCATCAATCCCCCTCTCAATGCGGTCATCTCTGGTTTTCTCAATTTCCATGGTTTCCCCCGAAGTTGTATTGGAATCGTCGAAGCTCTCGTACCCATGCTTTCATCCATCTTTGCCCGGACCGATCATCGCATGTCTTAGATTCCCTTTCCACTTGGTTTAGTAGTGCCGCAATTCAAAGCTTCTACATGGATTAAATTGCCCAATTCCGAGTTCCCTTCTGCGATACGCATCTCTCTATTTTGGACATTTTCGATTTCACAACTTGGCACTTACTCTCTATATACTGCCATATGTTAAGTTGCCCCGTTTGCCTGTCCACATGGACCCAGATGACCGGGAGGAATCTTCACGACTAGCTGCCCTCTGTAACAGGTTGGGCTGTCTTTGTTTAGAACAAGAAATTGAAGTCTGGGATGATGAGCCCCCACCTGAAAAATTGGAGGAATGCCACTTAACGATAGTAGGTAAAATCCTATCCAATCCCTCTATTAATTTCCAAGCTTTTCAAAGTACCTTGTAGCGAGCATGGTGAACTGACCAAGTTGAGATATCCCAAAGACAAGCAGGCCTATATGTAGCGAAATTTCAACCAGATGCAGAAAAACAGCTAGTCCTAGCAGATGGGCCTTGGCTTTTTTCAACTCATTTAGTCATATTCAAGCCATGGATACCCAATACACCACTACACTGTTATGATTTTTCTAGCTGCGCATTCTGGGTACAAGTTTTCGGCCTGCCTTTGGAGTGGTGTACAGAGCAAATGATCAGCAAAGCAGTTAAACATGTTGGTTGAGTTTTAGAAGTGAAGGTAGACACCGAAAAGGGCGCAACACTTAGAGCTGGGAGAGCGAGGGTAGAAATAAACTTACAGGAGCCGTTGAAGACAGGCAAACTGATTCGTATTGATAGAAAAACCCTATGGCTAGATTTTCGCTATGAACGGCTATCCCATTTCTGCTATTCTTGTGGCAAGCTAGGACATTATGCAATGTATTGTAAGGACTTTCCTTTTGACGAGGCAAAACTAGAAGGCAAAGACAAGATGGCCTATGGCCAATGGCTACACACGGAGGTCAAAGAACACAACCCTTATTGGCTGACCTTTTATAATCCGCAGGAAAAACCAGCACAAACTGAAGAAACTATACCTGAAACACCTCCCTCTTCAACCCAGCTTGTTCCTTTACTGCCTCAGCTTGTTCCTTTACTGCCTCCAACTACTCATGTTGAAGCAGTGCCCCTGCCGAAACTAGCAATCCTAATCAGTCCTATCACTGCAGCGCCACATCAACAATGCCATCAGGATGAAATGCTGCAGGGGACCTCTCTCACCACTGCGCTGATACTTGCAACAGCAAAAATGAAAGGGATTCAGACCCAAACTATGGATTTACCACAACCAAATAAGCTTAAAAGCACAAGATTTACTCCTAAAGTGGGTGTTGCCAAAAAGCTTAAAAGGTATAATCCCTATGAGATGAGGAGTATGACACAAGAGAACCTCGATGAAGCACATCTAATGGACACACCAGTCTATGCGGCAGAGGAAGTAGGACAGTGGACTATGGTGGCTAGCCCTCAATAGCCATCCACCCACAAATGAAGTTAATCAGCTGGAACTGTCAAGGTTTGGGCAATCCCCTGACAATTCAAACTCTTAAGGCCATAATGGCCAAGGAAAAGCCCGACATTGTATTTTTTATGGAAACAAAGAACCAAGAGCTAGTGCTTTAACGTATTTAGCGTCGATTACATATCCCCAGCTCTCATGTCAGTAACCCAGTAAGGCTGGCTGGAGGAATGGCAGTTTTTTGGAATGACCAGATCTCCTTAAGTATGGTTCGGTCTACGCAGGACTTTTTTTTATATGATTCGTAGGGATGTGATGGATGGCAAAACTATGCGCATTACCTGTTTTCATGCCCCTGCCGCCTATCGAACATGCCAAATCTTATGGGATGAGTTATGACAAATAAGCAACTCCAATGCTTTACCTTGGGTATGTGCTGGTGATTTTAATGAAATTATCTATCCGTGGGAAAAGGTAGGAAAGAGGTTAGTAGACCCTTATAGACTACTTTCGTTTCGAGCCGTCCTAAATGACTGCTCCCTCATGGAATTAGTTAGCAACGGCTGTGCTTTTACTTGGATGAACAATCGTGAAGGGGATGACTTAGTGAAAGAACGTTTGAATCGAGTGATGTGCACTTTAGATTGGCACCTTATGTTTCTTGAAGCTGAAGTTTTTGCATTGCCTGCTTCGGGATCTTACCACAGTCCCTTACTATTAAACACTTATGCAACATATAGAAAACAACGCAGGCCTTTTATTTTCGAAGCTTTTTGGAACCAGGACCATGAATGCCGTGAGACCATTGCCAAATCATGGAATTTAGAACAGGTACAAGATTCTGCTTTGATGCCTAAATTAAAGGCTGTTTCTATAGCTTTGGCTAAGTGGAGTCGCTCAAAGTTTTCGAAGGGCCATCTTAAGGTGACAGCCTTGCAACAACAACTTTAGAATCTCATAAACCAACCGCATTGCAACTTTGATAAAGTGGCAGCATCTAAATTGCAAGAGGAAATCAAGTGGATATGGCAACAAGAAGAACAGTATTGGGCTATGCGTTCTAGGATTAACTGATTGAGATGGGGTGATAAGAACACAAAATTTTTCCATGCAACTACCATTCAACGAAGGCAAAGGAATAGAATTAGTATGTTGCAAGACAACAACCAAAACTGGGTGCGTGACCCTCAGACTTTACAAGAGATGATGTTCACCTTCTTTTCAAGATTATATACAACAGTGGTTTATCGCGACTACGGACCTATCCTGGATCAATGCCCACAAGTTGTTACAACAAAGATGAATGACCAATTAACAGCTTTGGTCACTTGTGAGGAGGTTCACAAGGCAACTTTCCAATTGGGGACTACAAAGGCTCCAGGCCCAGACGGCTTGAATGGCCTTTTTTATCAGACTCACTGGGATGTCATTCAAGATGATCTTCTTCTAGCAGTGCAAGATTTCTTTAGGTCAGGGGTGATGCCTACTACTCTCAATAAGATCATTATTACTTTGATCCCTAAGATATCACACCCGGAACAACTAGACCAATACCGCTCAATCAGCCTATGCAATTACACATATAAAATTATTTCTAAGGTACTTGCCAATCGTCTGAAACCTTGGCTACCTGATCTAATTTCTATGGAACAGTCTACTTTTGTGAGCGGTCGCCAAATTCAAGATAATATTTTACTTGTTCAAGAGGTATTTCATTAGATTAAGATTTGAAAATGGAAGCGAAACTTCAACGCAATCCTCAAGACAGATATACAAAAGGCGTACAACAGAGTTGAATGGGATTTCCTTCAAGATTATCTACTCAAGTTGGGATTCCATCCAAGATGGGTACAGTGGGTGATGCAATGTATAACAACAACATCTTTCAGTGTCAAATTCAATGGCGAGCAACTAGGTTATTTCCATCCGTCACGGGGCCTTCGGCAGAGCATCCTCTCTCCCCATATATTTTCATCTTACTAACAAATGTCTTATCAATTCTTATTAACCAAGCTATCAACACGGGGCACATCAAGGGTATTAAGTTAAACAGGTGGTGTCCTACCTTCTCCCATCTATTTTTTGCTGATGATGCAATTTTCTTCTTAGATGGTAACATTCAAGAATACCATAACCTCGCTAATATCTTGAATTAGTATTGTGTAGCTACGGGTCAGGCTATTAATCATAACAAATCTGGAATGTTTTTCAGTAAACATTGTCCTTTGAGACTATAGGAAAATTTGGCGCGGGAGTTTAGAATACCAGTGCTTCAACGGTATGGTAAATATTTGGGTATACCATCTGACTGGGGGCATTCAAAACGAGAGATGTTTTCTTGGATTTTGGGGAGAGTAAATGCAAAATTGGAGGGATGGAAAGAAACATTATTCTCGAAGGGTGGTAAGGAAATTGAACAAAGCATCGCTAGGTTTTGGTGGCGGACTGATAATAGCAAATTAGGAATTCATTGGTAGAAATGGGAAGTACTTAAGAGCAACAAGCACAATGGTGGCCTAGGTTTTCGTGATCTTATAGCATTTAACAAGGCTATGCTTGGGAAGCAAGCCTGGCGTTTAATCCAACAGCCATTATCATTATGGAGTAAAATCTTCAAAGACTTGTATTTTCATTCAAAGGATTTATGGTATGCAGATAGAGGAACTCGGCCATCCTCGGGTTGGCAGAGCCTTTTCCTTGGCAGGGATTCAATTTTACCTAATCTTAGATGGTCAGTTGGTGATGGGAAAACAATCAGCATCCATGAAGATAGGTGGTTACCTATAGGGATTCTCAGTGGACCTGCAACAAGAGAAGAACTTGTGTCGGTGGCTGACTTTATTGATCCAATCCACCACACTTGGAACATTCCCCTTCTCCACCAATTTTTTGACGATCGAGTCATAGCAGAAATGTGGCATCCGGGTTTTCGTCGAACCTTCAATAAGTAATGGCTCGTCACAGGTCGACGGGGGTGCCAATGGTGTCAATAGACTGCGTCATTGGCACCATTTTCGGACACTATTTCGTCATCATCATCATTGGTATAGCATTAGACCATCGTTTCATCACCACCAGTAGTTCCGAAACATCAACTTTCAGAGAGAAATTTCCCCATGCACGGCCATGCACACATCCGATATTAGTCTCAAGCGGCCTCGCAAATCAACCGAGCCGAAGACCCGTAGCATGCAGCAGCCATGCGTACGTCCACAACACTTTCTTCATGCAGAGATGAAGACGTGCACGTCGGTGTTGTCCTCTCCAATTACTGCCAGTGTGATATCATTTAGTTGACTCAAGAGTCAACTAAACAAAGCCACGTTCATCTATTCTCCTGCATGAAGACACGAAGACCATCGACTTAAATGGCCATGCAGCCACGTCCATTTGATGGTCAATTAAAGAGGAACAATTGACCAAGAAATGGCAGCGCCACAGCCACGTCTTCCTTCCCTTCGACTGGTCAACAAAAGAAGGGGAATGTTGACTAAGAAGAACCGAATGGCAGCCACGTTTTCTACCCTACTCAGCAAGCCGAAGTCCCAAAGTTTGACAGATTGACCAAGACGTGTCAATCGTAAAATACAGGGGGAAAACTTGAAGCATGCAGCGGCCACGCTCATGCATGGAAGAAGTAACGTGGAAGGGGGGTGGGGATATTCGGTCGAAGGCCATGTTTCTCCAGCTGCCTCGTGCGCGTGCTGCCAGCGGGATCCCCTCTGTTGACTCATGCAGTCAACGCAGAAGAACGGCTTCTCTTCGGTCGAAGAAGCCACGCCAAGGATCCACGTTTCTCTCTCCCTGTTCGGTGGCCAGCGGAGAGAGCGTCCGAGACAGAATGCAAGCCACGTTCCCACCCACCCATCCTCGCCTCCTTCTGCCGCCGAAGCTTTCATTTTGTAGACTGGTTTTTCATCAACAAAACCAGTGACGGAAATAGCAAACCGGGAAAGAGAGAGAGCGGCAAGCGAGTGAGAGAGATCGAGAGAATAGTGAGCGAGAGAGTGAGCAGTGAGAGAAAGAAAGGGATCGTTCCCTTCGCCCGTGCACACACGCCGCCGACACCGCACTGCTCGCACTTGCTGTTGCCGAGCCGTGTTCGTGACCGAGAGACCTCGGCTTGCGCCTCACCGCACGCCGCTGTTGCTGTCACCGCTTCTCCTCACCTTGACTGTAGCTCGTAGCTTGCGGTCCGCTCCGTCAACGCCGTAGGACCCAAGGCAAGTTGAAGTCTACTAATCTATATAGTGTAGTGCTGTTGTTGTCTGAGGAAATGCATTGCTAGACTGGATTGTTTAAATCTGGTGTTGAATGGTGGTTTAGGAGATTACCGAAACTGCTTGGGGCTGGATGGTTGAGGAAAACCTTGTATTTTCATGATTTCATGTGATCTTGGACCCCAACGGTACATCAATTTTAGCATCGGCAAAGCTTTGAAAATTCCATTTGGAAATGGTTTTGGAAAACCTCCCGATTTATGCTCAAAGTTTTATGTATCGAGGTGCCGCTCACCAATGTTTCAAAAAGAAAAGCAAAATGTTTTGGTGCAATCAAGATTTCAAATTGTTACACGAACCAATCTTTGAAAATCTTGAAGTCGGGAGTGTGGCTTGAATTTCCAATGTGCCGATTTCAATCTACTTGTGTTTGATAACTCTCTTGGAATTTGGCCGTGAGGCGCAAGTGCAACCCGAGATTTTACACATGGATTCTTGAAGTGCTTTGAAGGTGAAACGTGGAAATGGATTTATGAACTGATATTATGTTGCTGAAATTTTGTGAATGGATTTCATTGACATGGAAATGGCATATGTTTTAAAGCTTGCTATTGTTATTTTAAAACTGTTTTGGCATTGAAATGTTTTGATTGAAATAATCTGAGATGTTGATGATGCCGTCGGACCCTCGAGTCGATGATGCCCCGGGAGTCGGGATGCCCCAAAGGTTCGAATGAGTCGATGCCCTTTGGATGCCTGGGGTCCGTAATACCCCAGAGGTTTTCTCCGGGAGTGTCGGGATGCCCGGTGGTATATCGGTACGTAATTCCGGGGGATGCCCGATGGTATGTTGTTACGTAATTCCGGAGGGTAGGGATAACCATTTTCATGGCACGCCCCAGTGATTCCTCATGATGCTAGGTAGGATGCGAGATGCCCGGAGGTGTAATGTAATACGCTTTGGATGCTCGGTGGCCCAATGGCGTAATGCCGGAGGACTTCGCGACGCCAGGTTGGGTGCAAATGCCTGAAGGGACGCAAACATTGGTCCTCTGGGAGGTGAAACCTTTTGAATATTAAAAGTGATGGCTCTACTAAGTGTGTGTGTGTGTGTGTGGTCTGGTTGTAGGACTAAATTGTATGACATGGAATGGGACGTGTCATAACAATTTGGCCATATAATCGAGACCCGTGTGACTGGAATTGGTGCATCTTGGTTTCAAAACTACACTTGCCATTGCATTAAAGAGCTTCATGGATTTGGTGCACTCAATTCCTTTGGTTATTTGTTTTCTTTGTCTATCCCATATGAAATTAGATTATGATGGTTATGCACGATATAGTTTAGTGGATCTTTTACTATTGGGTGGTTGTACTCACCCCTTTTTGGGGACTAACATTTCAGACTAGACAAGATGTCCCTGTTGCCCGCACCTCCCTATACTTTCTATGGAATCCCTATCGATTTGCGGTAGGAACAGTCGGAGTATCACAACTACGAATCGCTTGGACTGACATTCATCCTGGTGAGGGTGATATTGACTATCGACACTGGCCTACCCTCGGGTACCATGCGTCAGGAGTTCGTCGTCTTGTATGTCCGGAGGGACAGACGTACTCTGGGGCCACTGCCACCGCCACCAAAAGACGACAACAGGGAACCAAGTGGTGTGGAGTGACTGTGAGCTAGGGATAGCGGAGGCAAGAGTTTTGGACGCCGACATTGACTGATGGACTTTTGTGGGTGACTGTTGGGAAAAAGAAAGTCGGGAATCTTTTTATATGTAGCCAGGTATAGAAAACCGCGGCATTTTTAGTGTACTGACTGAATGATGTCCATCAGGTTTATGCAAATAAAAGTGTCTGGCTTTTACCTATAAAAATGTTTAGTTGGTGTGCATTGTTTTTAAATAGAGAAGGGAGTTGTTGGATACGCTTCCGCCATATTTCTGCACAGGGACCTATGGAAAGGATATAAATCCCCACGATTCATGGACTTCTTAAATTTCTATGGTATCAGAGTAATAGATTGTCAGGTCAAAAGAAAGCAAAGGTATATGTGGCGACCCTAACAGATTGGGGGCCGTTCGGGGGGTGCCACAAGAAATCCTTACCATTCTAGTAAGACCTCTCTATGCCAATGATCAATTAATTTGGACGGCCACAAAACATGGCCGTTACACTGTGAAAAGCAGTCACCATGCTCTCACCAATACAGCTAGCAACCAGAGCAGCAACTGGGCCTTGACATCATATCAGAACCCCAAGATGTTATGGCGAAGAATCTGGACAATGAAAACAGCCCCCAAAATTCGTACCTTCCTATGGTCTGTTTGCCATAATGCACTAGCAACAAAAGCAAATCTATTTCAACGACACATTATCACAGATCCAACTTGCAACCTCTGTCATTAACACACTCCAGAAACCCTAGAGCATCTATTTCGGTTATGTCAGTGGACTCAGGGCATCTGGTCTCACCCTCAACTCAATATCAAGCCATCGCCTCACACAATGCAAAGAATATACGCATGGCTCACAGAGAGGGTTACAACACCGAAACTCTTACATGGTCTGGAGACCATCGCCAACGTCTTATGATAGATCTGGATGGTGCGTAACAACTTCATTTTCCACCGTCAGTAGCTAGATCCAACCTTTGCAGTGGAGGCAGCTTTAGCACAAACCCAGATCTCTCAGCTATTTGCTCGAAACCAAACGCGAACAGGGCAATCTGTTTTGAATCCTGAACAGCTATGGAGGCCACCAAATCCAAGAATCCTGAAAATCAATATCGACGGAGCTTATCAGCCCGGCAACACAGAAGGATCTATGGCCTGTGTATGCCGTGATCACCATGGTCAACTTATAGATGTTTTCTCCAAACGATTCCCAGCCGTTTCAGCCCTGCAGGCAGAGATCCAGGCGCTTACCTTCACTCTTCACCATCTACTGCAGCAGGGCTTCAACGATGCACATCTCTTGATTGAATCGGACTGCCTCACCCTAGTCGAAACTATGCGAGATGGCAGATCACCATCATGGGAAGATTGTGCCCTATTTGCAGAAGCCGCCGATTTGTGTTCCCATTTCCCTAATCTTCGCCTTCGATGCATCTGATTGTATCTGGCAGAGTTGAATGTAAAAATATGAGAGACCTCTTTTGAACATGCAAGGCCAGCTGTATGGGGTCTCGTTTACCCGGTAGCTTGTGGAATGATGCTAGGTCGTCACCAGCCTATGATTATACACCTGCATCATCGTGCGACTGATGACGTAGAAACTTTGAAGGAGAAGTTCATGTTGCTGCATTTTGGTCTCATTAAAGGTTTGTGTATCTTTTCTATTGCTATCAAGTTGATGGTTTTGTCTTGGAGTTGATAGTTACGATGTAGTATTTGATGATAAATCCATATAATAGGACAATGTAATGTTGCACTTGAATAAGGTATTGTTGCAATAACTGACGTTGAGGAGGCATGTAGAGGTGTTGAATTTCGAGTCCTTATAGGAAAGGTTCCAAGTAAAACCAGAACCTTAAGGTTGGAATTGAAGGGTTGCAATTTTAGCAATTGCAAGCTCCAGGCTACTGCATAAGGAAATTATGCGGTCGCCAATTGCAAGGTAAGTTTTTTTCTTTTTTTAAAGTAAGGATGTGAGTTGGAGGCCTAGATACATGGAGATGTCAATTACAAGGATTTTGACCTTTGGGCATGCTTGTAATTCTAAATTGAATGGGACCCAAATTCGCTAATCGTTAGAGTTTCAAAAATGTGCATTTTTTTTTTTTTAACCACTGGGGGTTCGCCCCAGTGGCCACCCTTCCAACTTGGAAGGGGGAGGTGGGGGGTTCAAATCCCCACCTTCTCAAGGGGGATTGGGGTGGGGACGATTTCATTTCAGGAGTGGGTTTCAACTCCCACACCCTGCAATTTGATCTAGACACTTAGTTTGCTTTCCATCCCATTTCTATGGATGACTTAATTTGCAAATAGGTGAAATGCCTTTCAAGTTTGGAATCTCTTAATTTTCTCTACATGATAATTTGGTTACCTAATTGAAATCTCTTTAATTTCCTCTACACTAAAATTTGGTTGACTAATTGGTAAATAGATACAACAAGCACTGCATGGCAATATGTCAAGATGACTATTGATCGATGATATTGTAGTCATCATCTTTGAGCATGAAAATTATTGTTGGATGGTATTCTAAAAATTGTATATTTTGCGGAGGTTGATCTCCTATTAAATGCCTGTAAAAGTTATATTCATCAATGGATGTTTGAAACAATATATATTCTCTTTCCTCAATAGGTTTTGGTCATTGCATATCATGTAGATACACTTGCATCGACTTTGAAGCAATGTGCACCATCCATTCTTCCCAAAAACATTACATGTCTTACTAGACTATCTCATAATTGTGCATTGGGTCTGATTTCGTCAAGGTTGAATGTTCCGAATAGGGATGTGAAAAATGTTCTCATATGGGGAAATCACAAGTCACCTCAACATCTTGATGTCAACCGTGCTATGGTTAATTCATTGTCTGGTGAATATCCTATGCGTGAACTCATTAATGATGATGTATGTTGAGAAATCCGTCTTTGTGTTGATTGTTGACAAATTTAGTTGGTATTATGGTTTGAATTTTCTAAATTTATAAATATCTTAATTGTCTGAAGGTTGAATGGAGAATTTATTACCGAATTCCAAAAATGGGTTGATGTAAGTAATGCGACTGGGACTGCTTTAGATGCATTTCCTATCGCCAAAGCCGCCTGCAACCACATGCTTGTTTGGGTCCTCGGAACCTCAGAGATACCGGTGCTTTTTTCATTTTCCTTTTTACTCAATCTCATTTAGCTAATTAATTCAGTTTTTTTTTTTCTTGTTCTCTTCTTAAGGGAACCAGGTTTCCATGGGGGTGTTTTCTAATGGTTCTTACAATGTGCCTAAGGATCTCCTCTTTTCCTTCCTAGTAACTTTTTGCAATGGAGAATGGACTATTGCGCAAGGTATAAAAAAATTCTATTCCCGTTAAAACCATTTACAATCTTCATTATTTGCACTTTCTGCTAGCAAATTCTCTCTAGAAACTGCTATTTGGTCAGAGATGTTTATCTTGCACTTCATCTTATTACATTGCAATATGGTATGGCACTCCAATATTTACATTAAACCGGTTTATGAAAACTTGATTTTTTTGGTTAGTGGCCTGCTTAATCATTTGGGTTTTGGTCATGACCATCTTGTTCTTTGGTACTAATATAGGTCTCTCACTTGATGAGTTCTCGAGGAAGAAGATAGATTTGATAGTAGAAGAACTTATGAAAAATGGGAGAAGTACAGCCCAAGTGTCAAAACTTGGCATAGAGGAATACTTAAGTGCTAAAAGTTAGGAAAGTGACATTAAAGTGCCAAAATCGGAACAAAATGGATCACTTAAGTGCCAATCTGACCAAAATGCTAATGTGGCGATTTTTCGGCGAAATAAGTGTAAAATGGCGACGTTTTACATGCTGCCGTGGCTAGACAATGCAAAAACGACGTCATTTTAGTGCTAACGTAATAAAAAAATTAAATTTTAAAATTTTAAAAATTAAATTTAAAAACTAAATTTATTTAAAATATTTAAAATACAAATAAAAATATTTATATATTTAAAAAAAAAAAAAAAAAAAAAAAAAAGGAGGGCGGAAGGGAGGCGACTGAGGGCTGAACCATCACCATCGCCATCGCCACTGCCTCCCCACCGCCGCTGAGAAGGGCCGGCGACGAAGGGGGAAGGGTCAGTTGAGGTCACCAACCCCTGGCCAACCGAGGGCTCGCGCTAGGCGAGGGCCGCAGCCCTCGCCTAGGCCCTCGCCTGCAACCGGTGAGGGTCGGCGGCCCTCGCTCGGCCAGGCCTAGGGCCACCACCTGCTAAAGGGTCGCCTCAACGGGCGGCGGCCCTTGGCCCAACCAGGTGAGAGGTACCGACCCTCGCCGGATTTGGGCGAGGGCCGCCAACCCTCGCCGAATCATGGCAAGGGTCGTGACCCTCCCCCGGATCCGGGGCGAGGGCTTGCGGGCCCTCACGCCAATCGGCCTAGGTCGCCAACCCCGGACAAGGCCCGGCGACCCGACCATTGCTCCCCCGGCAAGGGCCCGCAAGCCCACCAAATCCGGGGCGAAGGTCGCGGCCCTTGTCCAAATCCAGCGAGGGCTCACTGGCGACCCCGACCGACCCTCTCCCCTCCATCGCCGACCCTTCCTAGCGGTGGTGGGGGAGGTAGCAGCGGCGAGAGCTCAGCCCTCAGCCACCTCCCTTCCCCTCTTTTAGAAAAAATAAATAAATTTTTTTGAAAAATCTTAAATGTTTTAAATAAATTTAATTTAATTAATTTTATATTAATTACTTACCACGTCAATGACAAAACGACGTCGTTTTTGCATTTTCCAGCAATGTCAGCATTCAAAACGACGCCATTTTGCACTTATTTCGCCGAAAAATCGTCACGTCAGCATTTTGGCCGAATGGGCACTTAAGTAATTTATTTTGCTCCGATTTTGACACTTAAGTGTCACTTTCCTAACTTTTGGCACTTAAGTATTCCTTCGTGCTAGGTTTTAGCACTTCATGTGTCCGGCACTCGATGAAAAAGCATTTGTTGGACGTTGACTCAGTTAAGCGCTAACTTTGTGGGTCTTATACTACGTGACCCTCACCACCACCATACACAGTCCCCTTCCCCTCTTTTCTACGTTCTGTTTGTTTAATTTCACCATCCAATGTTGACATTCGAACACTGCTTTTCCTATTATATGTTCTTATTATGACTTTTCCTTTTGTATAATTGTGATGATAAAAGTACACCCTCCAAAAATAATAGTGAATTTGATCGGAGCTCTTGCTAAATTTGGCCTGAGATTGGAAGGCACAAATCAAGATACATCCGTATCTACTCGCATGAAATGGCACCCACAAATCACTAATTCAATTTTTTGGTTTCTTCTATTGCTGTCATTCGTCACATAAGATTGGCAGGCATCCCAATGGATTTGCTACAAATCAATGTAGTCGCTTACCAAAAAAATAGGTAGTCGCTTAAGGCTCTTTTCAACACTTTTTCTAATATGTGCAGCATCAACCCGTAAAACGTCTGCATTCTCACGGACATGACTTGGTCGCTTGGAATAACGGCATGCTTATGACTTGTGATGTATATGTCAAACAATTAAGGAAGTTAATATTTACGTAAGCTTTTCTTTTGGTTGGTGATTTTCATACTCGATGTTAACTAAGACAAGTTCACTTAGTGCTGCAAGGACTGGAGTGTGGATGTATGTGAGTATGGATGGCATGGCATGCATCGATAAATACGAGGTCGTTCAGCAAGGGGTTTTACTATCACGATTCATGAGTCTCAGACTGATCTCAATTTTTCTTTCCTTTTTATGCTTCCAATATTTTATGTACTAATTAGCTATTCGTACATTTATTTATAGAGAGAGAGATTCAAAAAATTATCAATTGTGCTTGGTACATATTGGTCCCGTACAAGTGAGTCATGAGATCGTGTATATCTCTTGTGATATCCACACAATCTGACGGATGGAATGCATTAATTCCAAAAGAAATAACAGGCATGTTTTCTATAGAATATATTTATTTATTTTTGGTCCAAAGAACGATAATAACAGATAAAGCTACTTAGCAACTAATGTGGATTGCTTACTTTAGTCCCGAGTTTGAAACTAAGCATTCTCATGAGACATTATTGTGTGCATTTCGAGTCCATTACATACGATCGATTAGATCATGTGGATATCGCACGGGACATTCATGATGCAACAACTCGCTACCGGACCTATATGCACCAAAAAACAACTAATAATTTTTCAGTGTCTACCACCCTCTGCCTCCTGGAAAAATAAAATAAATGAATAGCTTATTATTACATTAGATATTGGGACGCGAAAGAAGGAAAGAAAATTCGAAATCAGCCTGAAACTCTCTATGCGTAGTTAAGGTAACCTTATTAACTGTGGAATAAATATTTGCCAAGTACTGTATATATTGTATCATCAATAATTAAGGCGGATCCACGCTATTCAATGGCTTGAACCAAGCCACGCCCATAAATAACCTACCTGGGTTTGTTCTTGTACTCCAAACTCTAAAGCACTGGAGCACGAGATTGTACGAGTGAAATCTGAAAGGTGAACAGTCATGGAGGTCAAGGCATCGAGGAAGATGGTTTTGATAGTCACGTCGGTGTTGATACTCTCGACATTTGTTGCTGAGATATATGTTGATGCTGCTGATTGTGCGAAATTTGATGCTGCTGATTGTGCGAAATTCTGCGCAGATGTTTGTTCAGCTACTGAAGACCCAATTTCTTGCTATGACGCATGCTTCAAAAGGTGTGCCAAGAGTGATGGGCTTGTTCCACCGGAATTGGGCCATTGCAAGCTTGGTTGCGTGGCATCGACGTGCTTTGATCAACGTTCAGGTATTTGTACGCCCAAAATATTGATACTCCAATGTAATTGTGGATAGCTATTGACTCAATTGATCTTGTCGATATTACAACATATGACACAAAAGAGGGTCCGAGATCTGGTTGGGTGTTTTCCTCGATCGATTGCATATTGAATGGACTATTGATGGTCGATTTACCCACTTTCAAATAAATATGATTTGTATCATTACTGTACAAATCGAATCTATGTATATCTCTAAATTCGCAATGGGTAGGAGAGGATTAAACAGCCCCTTTTGGAAAAATGAACATAAATTTTCCCGTCTTTTTACTGTTGGTGGATATGACCTTACTTTTCATGATTTGTGAGTCCTCACGACTCACAAGGTTATGTGTAATTAATTATTTACCCAGCATTTATTCGATGTTCCATAAAAATAACACAAGCTCTTCCTCTCTTTTTTTATCCCCCTCCTTTTGTTTGCAATGTGTTGAAGATGTGAAGAAGGTCGAAGCATACGAAGAGAAGGTTGAAGCTTGTGCAGACTCCTGTTCCGAGAGTTGCCAGAAGTCTTATGTACCACATTAGGATTGCAAATTTGAAGGACGGAACGAGAGAATGCAATAAAAACGAGATTCCTTTAATGAAATCTTTGTCACATCATCATTTCTTAATCGATGTGATTGCATGAGTGAGAATTTTAAAGAGTTCGATGGGATCTCGATGGATTTTTCTTTTTTTGGTTATTATTTACGATCTACCCTTAATTTCCTTTGGACAATCTTAAGTTAAAAAGAACGAGTTAAATACAGAGGCAGTCAAATCTCTCCACAATCTAGTGATTGCATGGTACCATATGAGGTGAGCTTATATGATTATCAAGCAGTACCAAATCAAAATGGGGTCTCTTCAACTTACTCTCATTGAAGCTGTGCGGGACGGCAGATCACCGATGTGGGAGCTTCAGCCTTTGGTCGCGGAGGCTGTCCTTCTGATTTCCCATTTCTCTGACCTAACGCTGAAGCACTGTGGTGAGAGGCAAACTGGGTAGCCGACTGGGTCGCGAAGGCCCAGTGCACTGTTTTTCCATCCCAAAACTGGTTCCTTCACCCTCCTGCTGTACTTCTTGATCTTCTATCTGTGGACGCTTTAGCTTCAGGGTGTACATTTCCGTTAATATAAGTACGATTGTGTATTTCGATTAAAAAAAAAAAGTGGACGACTGCCAATCATCTAATGCAGAGAAGCTCGGATCTTAAGGAACTAAATGCTGCATTCATAGAAGCATTAGGCATCCATCTCAATTTTTAGTGAGGTGGGAAAGGACAATGAAGGAGGGGTTGAAAAGAACGTAACCTAACCAATGCCGCTATCTTAACGTGAACTCAGAAAAGGAACAAATTCGCTTTGTAATGGAGTTAAAATGGATGAAGAACAATGGCACATGAACCTAGTCATGGTAACAACTGACAAAAAAGAGGCACCCAATAAGAAATAGAAAAAAAGCCACCAAAAACCTCAAATTATGTCCACTATAACACATTAATTATCAATTTTTTTATAATATTAAAAACCCCCATACTCTATACCCACTATTACACACATACCTTTAAAATTTTTCTTATGATATAAAAAGCACTTAACTTGTATTTATATGACACATTCACTCTTTGTTTGGTAGATGATTTTTCAGCCGAAACAACTTCGTCATTATTTCACTTAAGCCACATGATCATCATATCAAACACTGTTTGTTATCCGGCATTCATATAGACAGATTTTAAATGGTGTTTATTGACAAAACCTTAACGGAAGGTAAGTAAATGTTGTCAAAGTGAATACGATTTGGAGTTTTTGGTGACTTTTTCTGCCAACTTCTACTTTTGGACACAAGCTCAAGGAAAAAGGGAGCGAGAGTTATGCGTACTTTCGCTTTTGCTTCATCATGCTGGGCTTTGCAATTTTGACATTTAACAATTTTTATTAACTAATTATCTAGTTGATTTCTGAATGGTATAAAGAATGAAATTAATGGATCTTCACAGGTTGGCTGACCTTTTTTTTGAAAAAAATGAGGGTTGAGCAATGTAATATATGACCTTTAGTTAGGAGCAGAAAGATTCTTAGTAGGCTATACTCCAAAGGGTTCATTGAAAGGCCGGACAATTCTCAATCAAGAAATCTTACAGATTTAAGCACAATTGGACAACGTTTTTCATATTGATGCCTGCTGGATCCTAAGTTACAAGTGCCAAAGATACTACAATCGCATCACAGCTAATAGTCGAAGCGAAAGATAGTCCAGCATCAACACACAGTAGAAGCAGAAACATGTATGCTGGTGAGATTTTACTAGGGCTGATCAGTACCTGATCCAATTCAATTGCGATTCCGGCTTTGGTCTAATGAAACCCATCACTTTTTTTCTTTTTTCATCTTTCCATACCGGATATCCGGATATCTTATTGTCCAAAGCATGACCAATAACAAATTCAAAACTCAAGACAAATCCTATGCTTTCATCCAGATATCTTATTGTCCAATTACAAGCTCATATTTCCTCATAAACAATAAACTAAATCCATTATTTTTTAGAAGAAATAAAAATAATAAAAGAAAGCATATGTAACTAATCCAATTTGGGTGGTTTTCAATTTGGGCAGCCGTTTTGCATACCCTTAGGTTGTACGTGCACATCGGCTAATCATACTCCATAAATGAAGAAAAAAAATGTCAGAATCTTGTATCAGCTAATCATACGACAACATAAATTTATCTTCACTTATGTTGGTGAGTGAGATTTGGTGACATTCACCTAGACGGTGACTTTGCTGAGTTGGTATTTACTACACTCTCGATGCTTTGTCTAATCTATCCATCCTTGATCTCTCTTATAATGAGGTGCATAGCACACCAATTTTTCTTTCTATTGTTTTCTTTTTTCAGGGAAAAAACTAACTTCGAAATCAAATGTAATTTTCTTGCCGATGGCAGGGTGGTTTTCTAGTTTCACCTGGATAAACAAAGGTAGTGAAATCTCATCTATAGGAGCTCCCAAATCATTGGCTTCGTTACGTGTGCTCAAGCTACGGCATCGCCCCATTTCTTGGTACACTAGTTTAACTGGGATATAACATACATTGAGCGATAGAGACTAGGATGCAGAAAAAATGGGCTTGGATAGAAAACTATGCCATGTTGTATTATTTCCTTTCTTGAGTTTGGCTTTAACAAGGTGGATTTGGTGATTAATGGCTGCAGTAAAATCCCGAACACTTTATTCTTATTATAGTTATTTGCGATATCAGTATCCTTGCATCCGGGGGAAATAATCTTCAGAAAGATATAAATGATCTTAGACATGCTCTTGTTCACGTTTGCCTTGGACACTGAATTTTAAGTGAGAATCCCATTTGGGATGATGGTATCTTCCATTGCAAGCATCTAATTCCCTTTTTGTTTGAGGCATTTGGAAAAGGCTTTCCTTGGACTCACTTGAGTTTGAAAATTGCGAGCTTTTGTCCAATGGAGTTATTAAATTCTTAAATACCCTATCCATCTTAGATAAATAAGTTAGCTCTCTATCTGGTTTATTAAAATTTGTCTTATGTCTGTTCTGCCATGCAGTAGAAATCTTGGTAAAATCAATAGGCATATCAGTTCAAGTACTTGACATGGTGGTGTTAGATTGGGTTCTTCCGGCCTTCGAGAGCTGTTGAAAATAACAGCCAACCTTTAAAGCTTTTCAAAATTCATATAAGGGTAATAGTGAGCATGGCTAAATTCAGCCTTTCTTATAGGACACTTACCATGTTTAACATAAGTCTTGTAATTTGCTTGGTATACCAAAAATCGCAATGAAATTGAATTTGCCAAATCTTTGTCAAAGCTTATTGAATGCGCATCAGAACTTGTTGTAGTTACTGCTGCATATAATCTTATGTTCCAAAGTCCCTCATTGTTATATGCTTAGCATTGGAAGTTGAAAGGTATTTTTGTTTTTTCCCCCAGAAATACTCGGTTCTTCTTTCTAGAAATACTGGTTCTTAAGAACCAGGCCGTTAATTAACTTTTACAATTTCCAATACTAATTTCCAATACTAAGCATATGACAATGAGGTACTCTAGAGGCATAAGATTTTTTTTTTGGTATAAGATTATACGCAACACACTGCAACAAACTCTGGCACGCAATGAGATTTAACAAAAATTTGACTGATTCAATCCCACAGTGATTTTTATCATACCAAGCAAATTAAATGACTTATGTAAACATAGTGAATGTCCTATAAGAGAAGCCCATGCTCACTGGTAACGTTGTATCAATCTTGACAGGTTTCAAAGAGTTGGACATCACTTTATGTAGCTCTCCAAAACTAGATAGCCCAGTCCAACATCACCCATTTTAAGTAATTGAATTGACATGCCCATTAACTTTATCAACGCTTCTGCCGCATGGTTGAACAGACATTTTTTCCAAATTCAATAAACTGGAATAAATAAGCTCCAGGAAATAAGAGTGGCCGTAAGACTAGAGGAAGGACCTAACTTGTTATTTGAAATAGAGACAATACCAAGTTATTTATCTAAGATGGACAGGGAATTTAAGAATTCAATAACTCCATTAGATTAAAATTCGCAGTTTTCTAGACTCAAGTGAACCAAGGAAAACCTCTCCAGATGCCTCAACAAAAAGGGAATTAGATAACTAAAGGGAAGATACTATTGAAAAAAAAAAAATACTAGCTATCGGTGAAGAAGTAGAACTTGCATTGACCTAATCCCGTCATCCCAATGGATTCTCCCTTAAATCCAGTGTTCGCAAGATGTGCATGTGGAAAAAGAGCATGTCTAAGATCATCTACATTTTCTTTGTGAAAATTATTTCTTTTGAATGCAAGGACACTGATATAACAAATAATTATAATGAGAGTATCGTATCTAGGATTTTATCGCAGCCATTAATCACTAAATCCACCTTGCAGAACCCAAGCTGCTGGAGGAAAATAATACAAAAGGGCACAGTTGTCTATCCAAAACTATTCAATTTGCATCCTAGTCTCTACCGCTCAATGTATACTGTATCCTAAGTAAACAAGTGCACCAAGAAAAAGGGGTGATACTCAGCTTGAGCACACTTAATGAAGCCCACGATTTGCCAACTCTTGTAGATGAGATTCAGCTACTTTTTTTTTTTTAAGAGGTGAAACTAGAAGCCATCCTGCTATGTGCAAGAAAAGTTCATTTGATTTTGAGGTTAGTTTTTTTCCCTACAAAAGAAGACGATGGAAAAAAAAAGGTGCACTATGCACCTCATTGTCAGAGAGATCGAGATTGAGGATGGATAGGCTAGACGAAGCACCAAGAAGTGTAGTAAATACCAACTCAGCAAAGTGTCTGTCCAAGTGGAAGTCACAATATCTCAGAAAATACAAGCACCTGAAAGCAGAGTTTCAAAAGCAAAACTAGGAATCAGGGGGTGAAATTTATTGGGTAATACAAACAATCACTAAGCATCTGACAGAATAGTATCTGCCTCTTACATCATTATGCATTTGTGAGCTTGTGACTTTCAAAACGGGAACAGTTTTATAATATCGCTTGTTTTTCATTGTGAGAGAGAATACTCCCTTCTAGTTTGTTGAGTGAGAGCGATTTCTTTCATGAGTAAGAGAAAGATCTTTCTACGTTCTTCCTCACTTTTTAAGAACACAGATTTCACTTTAAAAGAAAATGTTATTTCCCTTTAAGAAGTAACTTACAACAACTGCCTTATGACAATTATTTATTTTCCTTTAGTTGGAAGTCCATTTTAGTTACTGGTTAGGTTAACTCAACGTGGGCAGCCCAACAACTATAAAACCCATCATCTTTTTTTGTTTTTGGTAAGGAATAAAACCCATCATCTTTCATTCATCCATGGTGGGCTAAATATAACTTTCTCTTTTCTTTGCAATATTCATACTAGCAAATAATCCGCACGATCAGCATATTTTAAAAGTTCATTGACATACATCTACTAAGAATATAAAACAACTCAAATATGGTGTTTCAATATTGAATAGATTCAGCATAAAGTACCCTAAATCGACCATTCACATTTATATCTCTCTTGATATCTTTTAATTGTGATATATTGTATTCACAATTATGATAATTCCAAACTAATCATAATTGGTCGGCCAATGGATACAAAATTAGAATGTAATATCAAAATAAATCGATCTTCCTCTTTTCTTAAATTCTCAATTTCAATTCAATTTGCTTTTCTAAAAATATTCCATTAGATCAAATCAATTTATGATCATTGGCCCCAAATTAAGATAGCAAATAATAAATAGGAATTTTGAGAATAAGTAAGAGTCGTGAAAATACTATATTAAGTACTTTTCCCTATAAATTATATAATTGAGTTCGAAAATTTGATTACGCTCAATTAAAAACCATCTCTTTTTCTTGAAAGACAGATATTTACGCACCCTTCCACTTGAATATATTTCCTCAAAAGCAAGTCTAAGTGTCCATCAATTTATGTCAATAAATCAAACACTTAAATCCGAGTGTACCAGAAAGATATAGTTAACCAAGCTATTACATATCTCTCTTTGCAAGCAAAGAATCCTTGCTGGCATTTTATTGTCCAATTTAATTTATTTATTTATTTGGTTGGTATTGTCCAACCAATTTAAGTTGACAACAAAGGATCTCCCTATTTTTTAAGTTGATTATTTGTGGGCTGAGCCCAACGCCAAGGTCAATTTTTTAAAAGCGAAAGCTGCTTGGACCACATGTCCTAACTTTGGGCGTATTAAATGTGGACCCTATATGAATAAGAAATTCAGGAAAGTCACAATGCCTAGCTTTTTACATATAGAAGCTAGGACGAATCCCACATCGCTTAGAAACAAGTATGCAACTCAGTTTATATTCCCAGACGAGTTAGGAGAGGTTGTCTCTTCGGAGACATCTGATAAAATTGGAACGATACAGAGAAGATTAGCATGGCCACTGCGCAAGGATGACACGCACAAATCGAGAAATGGTCCAAATTTTTTTATACTTTTTCAGTGTGTTTTTTTATTTTATTTATTTGGAATTATGCTGAATTTTATAAAATTTACCTATTTGCCATCCCTTTCACCTCATGCTATGTACTCGTTTCTTTATAATTTTTTTATGAGATATATTTGGAGTTATCCCGAATTTTCTTAAGTGTATCTCTTTGTCAATCCTTTCACCTCATACTATGTACTCATTGCCATCCCTTTCACTTTTCTAATCAATTCTCTAGATTATTCTTTGCTTCAACAAATATCAAATATTATTCATACTTTAAGAGTTCATTGACATACATCTATTAAGAATATAAAACAACTCAAATATGATGTTTCAATATTAAATAGATTCAGTATATAGTACCCTAAATTGATCATTCACATTTATATCTCTCTTGATCTCTTTTAATTGTGATATATTTATTCACAATTATGATAATTCCAAACTAATCATAATTGGTCGGCCAATGAATACAAAACTAGAATGTAATATCAAGATAAATCAATCTTCCTCTTTTTTTTTCTTTTTTTAAATTCTCAATTTCAGTTTAATTTGCTTTTCTAGAAATTTCCCATTAGATTAAATCAATTCATGATCAGTGCCTACATTCTAAGATAGCAAATAATAGATAGGAATTTTGAGAATAAGCAAGAGTTGTGAGGATACTTAATTGAGTACTTTGCCCTATAAATCATATAATTGGGTTCGAAGATTTGATTATGCTTGATTAACCATCTCTTTTTCGTGAAAGACAGCTATTTATGCGCCCTTCCAGTTGAGTATATTTCCTCAAAAGCAAGTCTTGAGTGTCCATGCATTTATGTCAATAAATCAAACACTTAAAATCCAAGTGTACCAGAAAGATATAGTTAACCAAGCGATTACATATCTCTCTTTGCAAGCACAGAATCCTTGCTGGCATTTTATTGTCCAATTTATTTCTTTATTTATTTTTGGTTGGTATTGTCCAACCAATTTAAGTTGATAGCAAAGGATCTCCCTATTTTTTAAGTTGATTATTTGTTGGGCTAAGCCCAACGCCAAAGTCAAATCTTTTTTTAAATGTGAAAGCTGCTTGGACCACATGTCCTAACTTTGGCGTATTAATGTGGGCCCTATATGAATAAGAAACTCAGGAAAGCCACAATACTTAGCTTATATTACATATAAAAGATAGGACGAGTCCCACATCGATCATGAACACGCATGCAACTCAGTTTATATTTCCAGACGAGTCGAGAGAGGTTGTCTCTTAGGAGACATCCGATAAAATTGGAACGATACAGAGAAGATTAGCATGGCCCCTGCGCAAGGATGACACGCACAAATTGAGAAATGGTCCAATTTTTTTGTACTTTCTTAGTGTATTTTTATTTTTATTTTATATATTTGGAATTATCCTGAATTTTATAAAATTTACATATTTGCCATCCCTTTCACCTCATGCTATGTACTCGGTTCTTTATATTCTTTTTATCAGATATATTTGGAGTTATCCCGAATTTTCTAAAATGTATCCCTTTGTCAACCCTTTCACCTCATACTATGTACTCATTGCCATCCCTTTCACTTTTCTAATCAATTATATAGATTATTCTTTGCCTCAACAAATATCAAATATTATTCAATATAACGGAATCGAATTTTATTGTCGTCGCCGTCAATTTTTTTTTTTTTTTTTTTTTTTTTTTGCGTATCCATTAATCCCTTCTTTCATTGTAATAGATTCCACCAAAAAAAAAAATCGTAAGATATTATCATGGTTTAATTCTTTAATATGTTTACTTTTTATTGGTCTTAATATTTAAGGAGGTTTTAACATATGACTTGTTTAACTAAGGAGAGACGAGGGGTTGGAGTCGACCTTCCGAAGAAACTTCAATTCCACTAAGTAGAGATTCAGCGCAGTCGTTTATTTTCTTGTCATATCCTTATAGATTGACATTTTCGAAAATCTGATTTTAATAAAGAAAAATCTTTATTTTATATTTCGTTTCAATAAATTTCTAATCTCTAATCCAATTAGAGTTCTTCAAAAGCTCATTCAGCGTTTGACCACCCGATATGACACCCTACATGAGTTGGCACGTGAACAGGGTGGCCGAGTACTCCTCGCACGCGAAGAGCGTGAAGCATCGAGGGCGTAGAAGGGAGAAGAGAAGAAAAATATAGAAAAGAGAAACATTTCTCACTTTTTTTCCTTTTGCATGACCTCTTCAAAATTAAGAGGGATTATGCGCAATATTGCGAGAGCGTTTTCATATTTTTCATTCGGATGTGAGTTCAATTCCCACGCAGGGAACTAAGCTTTAAATTAAGGGTTATGGTGATAAGTTGCTGTGTCGGTTCCCTTCTAGATAGCTGGTTATATGGTTATGCTTCTGAGTTATAAATGAAAAATAAAAGAGAAATTAGAAATTGGCGATGAAAAAAAGAATTGTTTGATCATCACTCGTGTCTTCGGTTGCTTCATAAATGTTCTAAAGGTATTCTTAAACGTGGAAAATTCAATTGGACAGACTGGCGTTGTGGTACGACGTCCATGAATTTTCTGAAGGACATCCACTGTCCACGTGAACAGAAGGTTTTAGGGTTTTCGAAAAGAGAGTGAGAATCTTGAAAGGAGAGCGGGCGAGAGGCCCAAGAGGGTATCGAAGTTTGACAAGAAGACAGTGAGAAGGCATGAGTTTTGCATAAAAAATCGAGGAGTACAATATATATATATATATAAAAACGGAAGAGAGCTTTGGGTTCAAAAAATTGTGAGTGAAGATCAAGGAATACATAGAGCGAAGAGAGAGCTGAGTCTGGTCAAGAAAAACAAAGCGAAGATATAGTAAGGAAAAAAAAAGGATGAGAATATATATATATATTGCAAAAGATAAATGATTTGAAAAGATATTTTCTTAGAAATAATTACTCATATCGTCTTGAAATAACTAATCAAAGAAAAAGTGTTTATAATTTATAGCAATTTATCTCTAAACACTTTTGAGATTATTCATTTTTATAAGCAATTGAGACAATCGATTTTCAAAAAATATTTTTCAAATCATATATTTTTCGTGAAACAAATGGAACAATGAAGTGCTGAGAACAGAGTTTGAACTCTTGTTAATAATTTAAATAATCATCAAGTGGGTTTCAAACTTGAATTGCACATTGGAAATTTGAATATTGAACATAAATTATCACCTTAGTTGGAACTTGGAGACCTTTAATCAAAACTATAGGTAATGTATTGCATTTGTATTTTAGCTTTGCATTTCTTCTAGTTATGCCTTTAGCTCACATACTATATTAATGTTAGTATTCTATATATCAAACGTTTACTTCAGTAGTCATTACCTAGTCATCTTCTTTAGGTTCATACATTGGAAATCGGTGGTCAATGGGGTTTCCATCACATTCGAGATGATCGTCCCTTTCATTCATTAATTATTTCACCAATGCTAAGCTGGTTATGACCCAACTAAGACGTAAGAATTGCCTTTCTTTTACAAACTAAGGGAAAAGTGGAAAGAAGTCCGTATTCTGTTGTATTAATAATGATTTAGTCCTAAACATTTTTTTAGTACTTTTTCCTATAAATCAAATAATTGAGTAACTTGATTCCACTCAATTAAAGACCAAAACTATTTGTGCGTCCACCCCTGTTGACTTTATTTCCTAACACGCAAGTCTAAGTGTCCATGCATTTATGGCAATAAATCAAATACTTAAAATCCAAGTGTACCCAAAAGATAAATTTATCCATGCGATTTCATATCAAATTTATCCAAGCGATTTCATATCTCTCTTTGCAGGCAAAGAATGCTTGCTAGCATTTTATAGTCCCATTTAAGTCGATAGCAATCAATCTTCCTATTCTTTTAAGTTGATTTGTGGGCTGAGCCCAACGCCAAGGTCAAATCTTTTAAAAGCGAAAGCTGCTTGGACCACATGTCCTGACTTTGGGCGTATTAAATGTGGGCCCTATATGAATAAGAAATTTAGTAAAGTCACGGGGCCTAGCTTTTTACATATAGAAGCTAGGACGAATCCCACATCGCTCAAGAAAACACATGCATCTCGATTTATATTCCCAGACGAGGCAGGAGAGGCTGTCTCTTAGGAGACATCCGATAAAATTGGAACGATACAGAGAAGATTAGCATGGCCCCTGCGCAAGGATGACACGCACAAATCGAGAAATGGTCCAAATTTTTTATGCTTTTTTAGTGTATTATTTTTATTTTATAAATTTTTTTATGTTTTTTTAGCATATTATTTTTAGTTTATATATTTGGAGTTATCCCAAAGTTTATAAAATTTATCTCTTTGTCATCCCTTTCACCATGCTATGTACTCATTTCTTGGTGTATTTTTATTTTATATATTTGGAGTCATCCCCAATTTTTATAAAATTTACCTCTTTCTCATCCTTTTCACCTCATGCTACATGCTCAATGCCATCCTTTTCACTTTTCTAATCAATTCGAGAAATTATTCTTTGCTTCAATGAATATAAAAGATTATTCAAAATCACGGAATCAAATTTCTTATGGTTGTTGTTTTTTTTTTTAATTTTTGTTTGCATATCCATTGTTTCCCTTGCTTGATCTTGATAGATACCACCAAAAGATATTAGAAGATATATCATGGTTTAATTCTTTTATCGATTTACTTTTTTATTATTCTTAGTATTTAAGGAGGTTGTAAGATGTGACTTGTTTAACTGAGGAGTGACGAGGGATTGGAGCTGACCTTCTAAAGAAACTTCGATTCTACTAACTAGAGATCGAGGGAGGTCGTTTATTTTCCTGTCATATACATACATATATATATATATATATATATATATATATATATAGAGAGAGAGAGAGAGAGAGAGAGAGATGACATTCGAAAATGTGATTTTAATAAAAAAAATATTTTTTATTTATTTTTATATTTTGTTTCAATTAATTTCTAATCTCTAATCCAATTAGATTAGTTCACGTGCTTTGTTGTAGATGGTAGCATGAAAAAAAAAAAAAAGGAAAAGAAGAAGAAGAGTGGAGGGTGACATTTGCTTATTTCGTTTGTGTTAGGGTGGATGGTTTTAGTAAGGATATGCTCGAGATGACTGCTTATTAGAAGAGACGTGACAATATAACTTCAAAGGGTGTTTAGTGTTGACCCACCTAACGAAATTTTGATTCGGTCCAGAAGAAAGTTATGGATGCTAATCGAATTGAGATGTCTATAATTGGAGTTATCCCGAATTTTCTAAAATGTATCCCTTTGTCAACCCTTTCACCTCATACTATGTACTCATTGCCATCCCTTTCACTTCTCTAATCGATTCTATCGATTATTCTTTGCCTCAACAGATATCAAATACTATTCAATATCACGGAATCGAATTTCATTGTCATTTTTTTTTTTTTTTTTTTGCGTATCCATTATTCCCTTCTTTCATTGTAATAGATACCACAAAAAAAAAAAAAAAAATAAGATATTATCATGGTTCAATTCTTTAATAGGTTTACTTTTTATTGGTCTTAATATTTAAGGAGGTTTTAACATATGACTTGTTTAACTAAGGAGAGACGAGCGGTTGGAGTCGACCTTCCGAAGAAACTTCAATTCCACTGAGTAGAGATTCAGCGCAGTCGTTTATTTTCTTGTCATATCCTTATAGATTGACATTTTCGAAAATGTGATTTTAATAAAGAAAAATCTTTATTTTATATTTCGTTTCAATAAATTTCTAATCTCTAATCCAATTAGAGCTCTTCAAAAGCTCATTCAGCGTTTGAAAACACTTCATCTTTTCTTCTCAAGAACAAGTCTATTTCATTGAAGGAAATTTATCTGTGTCCAAGTTTCCTTCAGTGGGATCGACACTCCCATCTCTCATGGCCGGGGCCTAGCTAAAGCATGACGCTGATAAACTTTGGAACGTCTGATTCTCGGCTCAATGGATCGAGTTTGCTTTCAGATCACACATTTGGAAGCCTGATGTTGGTTCGGAGCGCAACAAGTGCATATCGATGGGAGAGTATTTGCTGGATGTTCCCAGAATTAGTGTGAGATGTTATGATCTTTAGTGCCTAGATGGTACATGGTTACAACGATCTAATTAGACATTGCTTTGCCCACGACCGTGTTTGAGCAATATCTTGCTTAAAACCAGACTGAAGCTGGGTTGCATATGAGCCTTTTCTTTGTGCGCAAGATACGTCGTCAAGCCATTGCATCAACAGCATCCAAGTAAACAAGGTTTAGATGACATCCGATTATAGAGTAAGCAGGAGAAGAAAGAGGAATCATAAACTCACTTTTACCCGATCGACTCTAGAAGTAGGCAACTTCCATTTCGACGTATGCAGGATGTTAGGAGGTTGCTCCGCCTTCTCTTCTGTGGCTTACTATTCGCTCAAAGTCCCATGGAGGGCGCTCTCTGCTTGGATGATATTACTCCCTTTGACCGACCATGATTTGGACTGGATTGTCAAGTTGAGGTTATGACGGATGTCAAGGTGTTCTATGCCTACAAAATTGTATATTGTGGGTGAAAGATGGTACTACGGCATACTGTGGTAATAAAGATGACCATCCACGAACATATGATGTATTCTGTGCTTTCTCAGAAGGGTCTTCATCTATCAATGTTAGAGCATAGAAACCAGTGATTTGTATATGCTTTCTTTCTAATCCTTGGAGGCAATGAAACATTGTTTAGCATATTGTAGGCAAATATACCGTTGTCTATTCGTACTTATTGTGTCAGAGATATGTTGTAATTCAGGTTGATAACTAACAAGCGATAAAAAGGAAAGGTAAATAAAAAGGGGAAAAATGCCTTCTTGACAAGAAAGAAGGTTTTTTCGATCCATCAGAAAGCTCATTGAGCTCCCCAATAAGCATATGAAAAGTAAGTAGCATATCCCAATGTCTCTGGTACTTGGATGAAAAATGCCTTCTTGACAAGAAAGAAGGTTTTTTCCAACTCTATCAGAAAAGCTCATTGTGCTCCCCAATAAGCATGTGAAAAGCAAATAGCATATGCCAGTGTCTCTGGTACATGGATCGCCTATATCTTCAATCACAAATTAGAGATACATGGATCAACTCCTTTGAAACATCTTGACATTTTTAGAACTGCCTCCGTTGAGGCGTCATAGGCACAGTTATCAACCTTCTCATCTTGCATTTTTTTCAGCAGGCCAAGAACAAATTTTCTGTTCAGGATTTAAGGAGAACCCCACATTAGTTATTATGAAACAGTAGCAAAAGGCGGCAACGAATGATTCCTCGCAGAATTGAGATGCACATTGACTGTATCTTAATCAAAATAGGGTCAACAGAGTGCAATATCTGTTCATCACGAACTCAAAGTCCATACCTTGGCCTACAAGACCAGGAAAGGCATAGAAATCAAGTTATTCTGCTGTCGCTATTGTTGACCATCGAATGGGAACACTCATAAACACCAATCGCTGACAACTATTGTCTTTTCTACCCAGTAAAGCTCAGGTAGTGAAGAATCAAAAATCTAATCTCCTCATTGGGAGCTGAACAATTCAATGTTGGCGAACAGGGATGTGCTGTACCTGTACAAAAACAGAATTAGAAATGATGAAGAAAAAGAAAATGATTATCTGGCCTCCTCAGGCACAATACAGATGACGGGCTTTAGGTGATATTCATGCATGAACTGTGCCCACATGTTTCCATGGAACACCAGGAGTGATCAGGGCACCAACGCATAGCTCTTCCTTTCAATTTCAAGTAATGTTTGACAGGTTCTTCCATAGCGGGCTCCGACTCCAGATCCTGATGGTGAAGACTCCACAACTTTGCCGTAAGGTTTTCCATCTCATGTTCTCAGTGTCTGAAACACAGAAGAGACGAAGTTTCTGAACTTTGGTTGGAGAGCTTTTGGATCCACTCCTATGGGATAAGAGATGGAAATTTCTACTGCACTCACATAACACAACTCCACCAACTCTCATACAATACCTTCTAGTGAGTCTCTCCTCCAAACAAATTGACTGAACAACTCATAATCCATTCATTTCCATTTATTCCATATAACTAAAGAGATCATTATGCGCCTACTCGGCAGACTGTGCTTACTTTCAAAAGCTCATTGCCCAGTTTAAGGGTCAATTACTAGATTCTTGTGTTCTGTTCTTGTCCATCATATGTGAAGTGGATTCTGGTAATGCGACATCCGTCCTCGAATGAGAGGAGGATTTATAGGCTAAAGTCTGGATAATTACTCGTCCTTTGGCTACTCTGTAACAACCTGGCCCGATCCATTCAATTCCAAGTCCCACCCGGCCACATCTGAGTTGAGTCTTGCATGCTTTCTGATCGCACAGACAATTCTGCTATAGAAAAAGACAAGAAAAGAGTAGAGAAGCTTCGCAGCATGATATTCATGTTAATAGCAGTACACACGCAGCATGATATTCATGTTAAACCTCATGATTAAGTGCTGGGGTCTATTCAGTTCAATATGCTTCGAAAAAATACCCACAGTGTGACAGATTTTCAAAGCGATACCATAACAAAAGAATAACATCTCAGAGTAGCGTACACAAGTTTCTTCAATCCATAGCACACTTTGAAGTCCCAGAGATCTGCAGAACAACAAAACCATACAACAAATACACAGTTTCTCACTTCCACTGGAAAACAATTTCGTTATACATCACAAAACAGACTCTGAATGAGAAGTAGGCAGCATATCCCATTATATAAGAAAGGTAATACTATCATATCATCAACACAATTCTACAGAAAATTACCTCATGTAGGGTGCAAAACGTTCACAGTGCTGATAGAGTTTTCACAACTTGGACATAGAAGTATCAGTATTTTGCCCTCACAGTGGAGAAATTTCAACGCATGGTCTGTGGTGAACAAAGAAACATATTGCAGAAAATAAATACTGCCAAGAAAAAGAGCTTTAATGGAAGGCCAATATGTATCATTGCGAATAATGCATCGAAGCCTCTCCTGGGCTCATATTCTCAGCTTCAAAACTTCATGTTTGACAAGCAAAATATCTGAGAAAGACAAGGAAAGACCTTTAGGAAATATACCCGACATTCTTTCGCCTAGTTTCCCATTGAAGGACGGGCGCAATGCAACCTCTGCTGCTTCATCTATGCAACTAATGTCCCAACAAGTAGAACAAATGAATCAAAACGATCATGGAAGACAAACATTACTTCACGTCTAATTTAAAAATATTCATCGTACTTCTGCAAGCTCCCCCAACCCCTAAAAAAAAGCGCTGTTTAGAGGATGACCTCCATGCATCATTGAAGCCTTCCATTCCTATTACCATAAACTCGTATTCAATATCTTCTCTTGAACAATAACTTGTCCAAAAGATGCTCTCAAATGAAACCCAAATAAAGGCGAGGCAAACTCTTCCAAACCTTGCGCGTTTTGTACCATCCGTGAAGCGATCATCCGCGTCATTTCCATTTTGGTCTGCTCAGAGAAAATCATAAGGGAACTCGTAAAACGGACAGGCCGGTTGAAACACAACCAAATTTCAGCCTGAAACTTTTGTGTACCAGAGACCATGAACTAAGTAAAGCTTGAAACTTTTTGCTATTTTTCTTGGTCGGTGGTGAAGAGAACATCTTCAAAGAGAGACCCCATTTGTTTGTATGACGCTCTCTTCTTCTTCTTCTTCACCGAAGAAGAAGCGAAAACAGTGAAAGAACAGAGTCCCCGTTGGAGTGAAAGGAAGGAGAAGAAAAATTGAAGGACAAAAAGAAGAGTGAGAAGGAAGGGGCGAGAAGATGAGGGAGTCAAAGGGGTTTTGGCGCCGTGGGCCCCGGACGACACGCGTCGCCCGATGAACGGGCTGGGATTTTGACGCACTACAATCTCACTCCTACCCAAAATTAAAGTTAGCATTAAGACTGATCGGTTCCGGTACGGTCCAATTCAAGGTAGAATCGGGAATCGGACAGGGAGGACTTATTCTCAGGTTCCGAGACTAGAAATTTGACCGACCGACCAGTTCGGTGGAATAGATAAATTTGTTGTTTTTGACCAAAAATAAAATGAAAAATGAGAAATTGCGAGGAATTAAGATTTATTTCTTAAAATATTTAAAAATATATATCGTTTTGGGCCCTTGCTCATCCTCGATGACTTTACTCAATGTATAGCGAGGTATTCTTTTGCTGCTTTATGCCACTTAATCTGGAAGATAAGGAACAATGTCTTGTTTTGGGCCAAAGTTCTTATTTTGCCTGCATTGAAAATCATCTTTTTAAAATACTAAAGGATAAGGCTATCACCTTCAGTCAGGTTGCGGATACACCGAGGAATAGAAGAACTTAGCAAAGTTGGGGGCTAGATCTAGGTATTTTCGCTTCGGAGGCTGCTGTCACTTGACCTTGAATTGTTCCCTCCTTGTTTCTTTTGAGAGGTGTCAATTTCTGCCTGTCTTCTTATGAGGGTCGCTATTGTTTCACTGGCTGATTTCTCTCTTGTTCTTTTTTCCTTTTCTTATTTGTTGCCGTTGTTTGGCAGCTTTGTTACTGTTTTCAATTGGTTGGCAGGTTGTGATTCCTTTTTTCTCAACACCATTCCACTCGTATGACTTGTTTTTCATCATGAGTATAAGTTTTTAGTGCCGTTAACTCTTGGTGTATAGCTTTTTGGCTAAAAGTCAATATATTTCTTACCTTACCAAAAAAAAAAAAAAAAATTAACTTATCCGATCTAATCGATCTTGTTCCCACCTTAAATCAGGAACTAAACCGACTAGCTATCGATTCCAAAAGTGGGAACCGAAAATCGGACTGTCCTCTTTGGGAACCGCCCGAAATCGGCTGGTCTGGTCCAATTCAGTCTGAGCGGTTCTTAGTTCGGGCAATTTCTATTACACACCCCTAGCTAGTAGGCTTGCAGGCTTTGCTCCTCGGATATCATACGGAAGCTGAATAATCACGCATTAATTGGACATTGTCTATTATTAATGGACGACTACATGGTTACAAATACGAAGCAAAATATATAATCACTCGTTAGAAAGAGAGCTTGAGACCTTGCTCCGAACTTAAGTAATTTTGCTAGGTTTTTTTTTTTCTTTCTTGGTCGAAGTAATTTTGCTAGTTGAAAGACTTCAATTAATCAGATCTTGGAGTGAGTCCAAGGCCATGACGGTGCTCCAGTTCTTGGGTTTCGTGTAATCGATCGAACCGGTCATGATAAGTTGGACGAGGAGTCGGTGCGTGCACTCGATCTGGTGGAACGAGGTCCCAGAACATGTTCACACGTTCCAGTCGGGACACGAGCTCGAGGGGACATGACATGTTGTTGGCCCGTTGCAAGCCCCTTGTCCACATCACGGGCGTTGCCGATGCAACAAAACCTAATCCAAAACTTAAAATTGGCAATGACAAAGAAGTCGGATCCGAGCTCCCGATTCGGTCCTTGGAGCATCCGAACGAGTGCTGGGCTGAATACGGCAGCAGCTCGTCGGGGCTCCGGCGTGTGCTCGCTGTTCCGGCTTCCTTGCGAGGCAAACTCAGCTGGAGCACAGCCCAACGGCCCCGGTCGCGTAACCAGCACTCGGCGGGCTCCCAAGTCGTACGGTCTCTGCAAACGTTAGTGTCACATTTAGCACAAATTCGTCATCTCTAACCATGACTCGGCCAAGAAATTTAATTAAGGGGCGGAATAATTAATTGGCTACTGAATTTAATTAAATCGGAATTTATTCTCGTGCCCTCTTAGCGTTGTGTTCTCAACTTATGACTCAAGGAAACATTTCACAATTATAGATATATATATAATGATCATAATATTACTTTTAGCTATTAAGTCTCTGTTTATTTTGTGAAAAATTAATTATTTGAAAAACATTTCCCTAAAAAGCAATGATTTGTATAACTTAAAATATTTTTGTCAATGTAAAATGTCATCATCATTATTATATATCTAAATATTTTCGTGAACAATGAAAAATATACTTTGTTTGCTCCTTTTTATAAATTATACAAATTATCATTTAGATCATTTATTTTTTTAAGAAATAAATAGAGATTAAGAGATCACTAATTTTTTTTATTAAACATTCCCTTACGAATTAGTTGCCGGCATCAACATCTCATGTTAAAGCTTGTTAAGCACCCAATATGACGCCCTACATGAGTTGGCAATTGAACAGTGTGCCCGAGTACTCCTTGCACAGGAAGAGCGTGAAGCAGCGAGGGCGTAGAAGGGAAAAGAGAAGAAAAATATAGAAAAAAAGAAACATTTCTCACTTTTTTCCTTTTGCATGACCTCTTCAAAATTAAGAGGGATTATGCGAAATACCCACCTTGGGATTGACCCAATTGCGAAAGCGTTTTCATACTTTTCATTCGGGAACCCAAGGTTGTGAGTTCAATTCCCGCGTAGGGAACTCTCAGCTTTAACTTAAGGGCCCTTTTAGACAGCTGATTAATTATGGTCATGCTTCTTAGTTACAAATGATAACTAAAAGAGAGATTAGAAATTAGGGACGAAACGAAAAAAAAAAATGTTTAATCATCACTTGTGTCTTCAGTTGCTTCATAAATGTTCTAAAGGTATTCTTAAACAGGGACAATTCAATTGGACAGACTGGTGTTGTGGTACGACGTCCCTGAATTTTCTGAAGGACATCCATTGTCCACGTGAACAGAGGTTTTAGGGTTTTGTAAAAGAGAGTGAGAGTCTCGAAAGGAGAGCGGGCGAGAGGCCCAAGAGGGTATCAAAGTTTGACAAGAAGACAGTGAGAAGGCATGAGTTTTGCATAAAAAAATCGAAGAGTACAATATATATATAAAAAACGGAAGAGAGCTTGGGTTCAAAAAATTGCGAGTGAAGATCAAGGAATACATAGAGCGAAGAGAGAGCTGAGTCTGGTCAAGAAAAGCAAAGCAAAGATATAGAAAGGAAAAAAAGGATGAGAACATTTGACGTTTATTTCGCAAAAGATGAATGATTTGAAAAGATATTTTATTAAAAATAATTATTTATATCGTCTTGAAATAACTAATCAAAGGCAAAAGTGTTTATAATTTATAGCAATTTATCTCTAAATACTTTTGAGATCATTCATTTTTATAAGCAATTGAGACAATCGATTTTCAAAAAATATTTTTCAAATCATATATTTTTCGTGAAACAAATAGAGCAATGAAGTGCTGAGAACGAGTTTAAACTCTTGTTAATAATTTAAAGAATCATCAAGTGAGTTTCAAACTTGAATCGCACATTGAGAATTTGAATGTTGAACATAAATTATCACCTTAGTTGGAACTTGGAGACCTTTAAGCAAAAGTATAGGTAATGTATTGCATTTGTATTTTAGCTTTGCATTTCTTCTAGTTATGTCTTTAGTTCACATATTATATTAATGTTATTATTCTATATATCAAACGTTTACTTCAGTAGTCATTACCTAGTCATCTTCTTTAGGTTCATACATTGGAAATCAGTGGTCAATGGGTTTCCATCACATTTGAGATGACCGTCCCTCTCATTCATTAATTATTTCACCAATGCTAAGCTGGTTATGAGCCAACTAAGACGTAAGAGTAGCCTTTCTTTTACAAACTAAGGGAAAAGTGGAAAAAAGTCTGTATTCTATTGTATTAGTACTGATTCAATTCTAAACCTTTTTTAGTACTTTTTCCTATAAATCAAATAATTGAGTTTGAAAACTTGATTACTCAATTAAAGACCAAAACTATTTGTGCGTCCACCCTTGTTGACTTTATTTCCTAACATGCAAGTCTAAGTGTCCATGCATTTATGGCAATAAATCAAATACTTAAAATCCAAGTGTACCCAAAAGATAAATTTATCCAAGCGATTTCATATCTCTCTTTGCAGGCAAAGAATGCTTGCTAGCATTTTTTTGTGGGGTTGAGCCCAACGCCAAGGTCAAATGTTTTAAAAGCGAAAGCTGCTTGGACCACATGTCCTGACTTTGGGCGTATTAAATGTGGGCCCTATATGAATAAGAAATTTAGTAAAGTCACGGGGCCTAGCTTTTTACATATAGAAGCTAGGACGAATCCCACATCGCTCAGGAACACACATGCATCTCGATATATATTCCCAGGCGAGGCAGGAGAGGTTGTCTCTTCGGAGACATCTGATAAAATTGGAACGATACAGAGAAGATTAGCATGGCCCCTGCGCAAGGATGACACGCACAAATCGAGAAATGGTCCAAATTTTTTTTATGCTTTTTTAGTGTATTATTTTTATTTTATAAATTTTATATGCTTTTTTAGAGTATTATTTTTATTTTATATATTTGGAGTTATCCCAAAGTTTATAAAATTTATCTCTTTGTCATCCCTTTCACCATGCTATGTACTCATTTCTTGGTGTATTTTTATTTTATATATTTGGAGTCATCCCCAATTTTTATAAAATTTACCTCTTTGTCATCCTTTTCACCTCATGCTATGTACTCAATGCCATCCTTTTCACTTTTCTAATCAATTCGAGAAATTATTCTTTGCTTCAATGAATATAAAAGATTATTCAAAATCACGGAATCGAATTTCATTGTTGTTGTTGTTTTTTTTTTAATTTTTGTTTGCATATCCATTGTTTCCCTTGCTTGATCTTGATAGATACCACCAAAAGATATTAGAAGATATATCATGGTTTAATTCTTTTATAGATTTACTTTTTTATTAGTCTTAGTATTTAAGGAGGTTGTAAGATATGACTTGTTTAACTGAGGAGTGACGAGGGATTGGAGTCGACCTTCTAAAGAAACTTCGATTCTATCATTTGAAGATCGAGGGAGGTCATTTATTTTCCTGTCATATATTTATAGATTGACATTCGAAAATGTGATTTTAATAAAAAATACTTTTATTTTTATTTTTATATAGTTCACGTGCTTTGTTGTAGCAGTTAGCATGAAAAAAAGAAAAAAGAAAAAAAGAGTGGAGGATGGTATTTGCTTATTTCGTTTGTGTTAGGGTGGATGGTTTTAGTAAGGATATGCTCGAGATGACTTTGCTTATTAGAAGAGACGTCACTATATGACTTCAAAGGGTTTTTTTTTTTTTTTTTTTTGACTTAACAAAGGGTGTTTAGTGTTGACCCACCTGACGAAATTGTGATTCGGTCCTGAAGAAAGTTATGGATGCTAATCGAATTGAGATGTCTATTTTTGTCTTCTATGTCTATAAGGTGGCTTTGAAACTTTAGTCTGCTCACGAACGCCAAACTGATGGTGAAAATAGCCGATTTGGTGCTCTTTTCTCCTTATGAACAATTTTATTTCATTGAAGGAAATTTATTGGTGTTTAACTTCCTTTAATGGGATCGACACTCCCATCCCTCATGTTCGGGGCCTAGCTAAAGGATGACGCTTATAGACTTCGGGGCATCCGATTCTTGGCTCGATGGATCGAGTTCACTTTCAGATTACATATTTGGAAGCTTGATGTTCCCGATATTAGTGTGAGATGTTATGATCTTAGTGCCTATGTGGTACATGGTTACATTGATCTAATAAGACATTGCTTTGCCCACCACCATGTTTAAACAATGTCTTGTTTGAAGTCCAGCTAGGAGCTGGGGTTGCATATGAGCCTTTTCTTTGTGCACAAGTTACGTGGTCAAGCCATTGCATCAGCAGCATCTAAGTAGAAAAACGTTCGGGAAAATGTCACCAAAAACCTTAAACTTTACTCAATATGACAAATTTATCCGAAACCGTTTTTGTGATATAAAAAATCTCAAATTTTACCAACCGTGACATATTTACCCTAATTTTTTTTTTCATGATACAAAAAACCCCAAACATATACTTGCATAACATATTTACCCCAAACTATATGGTATTTTCATCTTTTAATTTTTAAGTTTTTTTTTTCTTTTTATTCCTTTTTTCTTTACATCTCTTTCCTCCACCAGCCATGGCAAAGGGAAGCCGGACTTAGGTGAGGCCACCCTCGTCAGCATCAAGCGAGGGCGGCCGTCTCGTGGATCAGGGAGGACAACCCTCGCCTGACGCAGGCAAGGCAGTCCTCGCCTAGGCTGAATATGGTGAGGAATGCCCTCATTTTCGTCGGGCAAGGGTTGCCCTTGCTGGATCTAGTGATGGCTTTCCTCACCCCACCCAGGGGAGGGCTGCCCTTGCCCCACGCCTGGTGAGGGCAACCCTCGCCAAACCCAGGCGAGGGCCCACCTCACTTGACACCAGTGAAGGCAGCTCTCACTTGAGCCAACTTCCCTCTGTCAATGGCGGAGGAAAGAGAGGAGAAGAAAAATAGAAAATGAAAAAAAAATTAAAAATTAAAAGATGAAAACGCCCTTCGGCCATAGAGTTAGGGTAAATATGTCACAACTAGTAAAGTTTGAGATTTTTTGTGTTACAAAAAAAAAAAGTTAGAGGTAAATTTATCATATTGGATAAAGTTTAAGGTTTTTGATGGCCTCTTCCCAAAAGGTTTAGATTACATCCGATAATAGAGTGAGTACGAGAAGAAAGATGAATCACAAACTTGCCCTCACCAGATCGACTCTAGAAGTAGGCAACTTCCATTTCGATGGATGTAGGATGTGTGGAGGCTTCTCCACCTTCTCTTCTGTGGCTTGCTATTAGCTCAAAGTCCCACGGAGGGCGCTCTCTGCTTGGAGGATATTATTCGTTTTACCAACCACGATTTGGACTGGACTGTCGAGTTAAGATTATGACGGGTGTCGGGATGTTCTATGCCTACGACATTGCAGACACTGTGACATTGCCATGTCTGCAATGTCAAGTTAAGGTTCTGCCGGATTGCTAAGGTACGAACTGATGGAAACGAATTCCTAATTGCATAAGTCAAACTATTGAGAAAAACTAAAACCACATACGAGAAACATGCCCGAGAAAATTTGAATTATCGATGGAAAAGCACATCACCAAAGGGATATAGCTTGTTTTTCACATATTAAATACACCCTTATTGTGGCATCATGAGAGAGAATACTCCCTTCTAGTTTGTTGAGTGAGAGCCATTTTTTTCATGAGTAAGAGAAAGATCTTTCTACGTTTTTTCTCACTTTTTAAGAACAAGGATTTCACTTAAAAAGAAAATGTTATTTCCCTTTAAGAAGTAACTTACAACAACTGCCTTATGACAATTATTTATTTTCCTTTACTTGGAAGCCCATTTTAATTACGGGTTTGGTTAACTCAACATGGGCAGCCCAACAACTATAAAACTCATAATCTTTCATTCATCCATGGTAGGCGAAATATAACTTTCTATTTTCTCTGCAATATTCATACTAGCAAATAATCCACACGACCAGCATACTTTAAGAGTTTATTGCCATACATCTATTAAGAATATAAAACAGCTTAAATATAGTGTTTCAATATTGAATAGATTCAGTATACAATACCCTAGATCAATCATTCACATTTATATTTCTCTTGATCTCTTTTAATTGTGATATATTGTATTCACAATTATGATAATTCCAAACTAATCATAATTGGTCGGCCAGTGGATATAAAACTAGACTGTAATATCAAAATAAATCGATCTTCCTCTTTTCTTAAATTCTCAATTTCAATTCAATTTGCTTTTCTAAAAATATCCCATTAGATCAAATCAATTTATGATCATTGGCAACATTCTAAGATAGCAAATAATAAATAAGAATTTTGAGAATAAATAACAGTCGTGAAGATACTATGTTAACTACTTTTCCCTATAAATCATATAATTGAGTTCGAAATTTCATTACGCTCAATTAAAAACCATATCTTTTTCTTGAAAGACAGCCATTTACGCACCCTTCCACTTGAGTATATTTCCTCAAAAGCAAGTCTAAGTGTCCATGCATTTATGTCAATAAATCAAACATTTAAATCTGAGTGTATCAGAAAGATATAGTTAACCAAGCTATTACATATCTCTCTTTGCAAGAAAAGAATCCTTGCTGGCGTTTTATTGTCCAATTTAATTTATTTATTTTTGGTTGGTATTGTCCAACCAATTTAAGTTGATAACAAAGGATCTCCCTATTTTTTAAGTTGATTATTTGTTGGGCTAAGCCCAACGCCAAAGTCAATTTTCTTTTCTTTTTTTTAAATGCAAAAATTGCTTGGACCACATGTCCTAACTTTGGGCGTACTAATGTGGGCCCTATATGATTAAGAAATTCAGGAAAGCCACAATACTTAGCTTATATTATAGATAAAAGTTCGGACGAGTCCCACATCGATCAGGAACAAGCATGCAACTCAGTTTATATTCTTAGACGAGTCAGGAGAGGTCGTCTCTTCGGAGACATCTGATAAAATTGGAACGATACAGAGAAGATTAGCATGGCCCCTGCGCAAGGATGACACGCACAAATCGAGAAATGGTCCAAATTTTTTTATACTTTTTCATTTTTTTTTTTTCATATTTGGAATTATGCTGAATTTTATAAGATTTACCTATTTGCCATCCCTTTCACCTCAAAATGTACTTCTTTTTTTTTTTTTTTCATATTTGGAATTATGCTGAATTTTATAAGAGTTACCTATTTGCCATCCCTTTCACCTCATGCTATGTACTCGTTTCTTTATTTTTTTTTATGAGATATATTTGGAGTTATCCCGAATTTTCTTAAGTGTATCTCTTTGTCAATCCTTTCACCTCATACCATGTACTCGTTGCCATCCCTTTCACTTTTCTGATCAATTCTCTAGATTATTCTTTGCTTCAACAAATATCAAATATTATTCATACTTTAAGAGTTCATTGCGATACATCTATTAAGAATATAAAACAGCTCAAATATGATGTTTCAATATTGAATAGATTCAAGTATATAGTATCTCCTAAATCGATCATTCACATTTATATCTCTCTTTGATCTCTTTTAATTGTGATATATTTATTCACAATTATGATAATTCCAAACTAATCATAATTGGTTGGCCAATGAATACAAAACTAGAATGTAATATCAAAATAAATCAATCTTCCTCTTTTTTTAAAATTCTCAATTTCAATTTAATTTACTTTTTTAGAAAATCCCATTAGATTAAATCAATTCATGATCAGTGCCCACATTCTAAGATAACAAATAATAAATAGGAATTTTGAGAATAAGCAAGAGTCGTGAGGATACTTAATTGAGTACTTTGCCCTATAAATCATATAATTTGGTTCGAAGATTTGATTATGCTCAATTAAAAACCATCTCTTTTTCTTGAAAGACAACTATTTATGCACCCTTCCAGTTGAGTATATTTCCTCAAAATCAAGTCTTGAGTGTCCATGCATTTATGTCAATAAATCAAACACTTAAAATCCAAGTGTACCAGAAAGATATAGTTAACCAAGCGGTTACATCTCTCTTTGCAAGCACAGAATCCTTGCTGGCATTTTATTGTCCAATTTAATTTTTATTTTATTTTTTTGGTTGGTATTGTCCAACCAATTTAAGTTGATTGCTAAGGATCTCCCTATTTTTTAAGTTGATTATTTGTTAGGCTTAGCCCAACGCCAAAGTCAAATATATTTTTACATGCGAAAGCTGCTTGGACCACATATCCTAACTTTGGGCGTATTAATGTGGGCCCTATATGAATAAGAAACTCAGGAAAGCCACAATACTTAGCTTATATTACATATAGAAGCTAGGACGAGTCCCACATCGATCATGAACACGCATGAAACTCAGTTTATATTCCCAAACGAGTCAAGAGAGGTTGTCTCTTAGGAGACATCCGATAAAATTGGAACGATACAGAGAAGATTAGCATGGCCCCTGCGCAAGGATGACACGCACAAATCGAGAAATGGTCCAAATTTTTTTATACTTTCTTATTGTATTTTTTTTATTTTATATATTTGGAATTATCCTGAATTTTATAAAATTTACCTATTTGCCATCCCTTTCACCTCATGCTATATTTTTTATTTTATATATTTGGAATTATCCTGAATTTTATAAAATTTACCTATTTGCCATCCCTTTCTCCTCATGCTATATATTCGTTTTTTATATTCTTTTTATTAGATATATTTGGAGTTATCCCAAATTTTCTAAAATGTATTCCTTTGTCAACCCTTTCACCTCATACTATGTACTCATTGCCATCCCTTTCACTTTTCTAATCAATTGTATAGATTATTCTTTGCCTCAACAAATATCAAATATTATTCAATATACGGAATCGAATTTCATTGTCATTGTTTTTTTTTTTTTTTTTTTTTTATCCATTATTCCCTTCTTTCATTGTAATAGATACCACAGAAAAAAATAAAATTAGTAAGACATTATCATGGTTCAATTCTTTAATAGGTTTACTTTTTATTGCTCTTAATATTTAAGGAGGTTTTAACATATGACTTGTTTAACTAAGGAGAGACGAGGGGTTGGAGTCGACGCATAGCTCTTCCTTTCAATTTCAAGTAATGATCAACAAGTTCTTCCATAGAAGGCTCCGACTCCGAACCCCATTGGCGCAGACTCCACGACTTTACCATAAGGTTTTCCACCTGATGTTCTCGGTGTCTGAAACACAGCAGAGACGAAGTTTCTGAACTTTGGTTGGAGAGCTTTCGGATCCACTCCTATGGGAGAAGAGATGGAAATTTTTAGTGCACTCACATAACGCAACCCCACCAGCTCTCATACAATACCTTCTAGCGAGTCTCTTCTCCAAACAAATTGACTGAACGACTCATAATCCATTCATTTCCATTTATTCCACATAACTAAAGAGCTCATTATGCGCCTACTCGGCAGACCGTGCTTACTTTCACTAGCTTATTGTCCAGTCTAAGGGTCAATTACTGGATTCTTGCGTTCTGTTCTCCTCCGTCATATGTGATGTGGATTCCAGTAATGCGACATCCGTCCTCGTGTGAGAGGAGGATTTGTAGGCTAAAGTCTGGATAATTACTCGTCCTTTGGCTAGTCCGTAACAACTTGGCCTGATCCATTCAATTCCAAGTCCCACCGGCCACGTCTGAGCTGAGTCTTGCATGCTTTCTGATCGCACAGACAATTCTGCTATAGAAAAAGAGAAGAAAAGAGCAGAGAAGCTTCGCTTGGCTTTGGTTGAGAGTGTTGGCTCCAAACAAGTCCAAGTAGGGCCACTTCATAAACCCAGAGAGCAAGTAATTTTCTTTAGCCTTGTTTAAGAAGGCAAACTACTGTAAGCTCGAGATGACAGCGGATTTCAACTGCTTCTTCCAGGTCCATTGCGCGTATTTAACTTCGTTGTTAGGACCCACCCGGTTGAAAAATTCGAAAGCTTGCGGAATAAACTTCCAGTTTCTTCATGGAGAAGACTCCAGAATTTCATGCACGGAAGCCGAATAAGGCCACGATGGGAAGTTGCTTGAGTGTTTCCTCAGTGAAGAGGATTCTATGATCTTTTTGTCAATGCGTACGAGCATTGATGTCAATGCATTTGAGTTTTTATATACTTATCGGTGGTCCCTGTAACCAATATTTTAACTTTTCCCAATGTCGGTGAATGGATTTTTCAAGTTTGCGCTGGACTAATACATATAACATAGTCCGGCACGGATCACCACAAAATGCCTGCAACAAAAAAGAAAAAAGAAAATCGATAGTGCGATCGGCCGAAATTTTATTATAGAATATGCAAGGATAACAGTGGCGATTCTTCAGGTTCCAAGGCTCACCAATACTCATTACCCTATATACCAAACATATAGTGATCAATAGATTAATTAGGAATTAGTGAATGGTCAGTTAGGCTTTTTTAAATTGATTAAACCATCAGTATGCGCCGCAAGCAACTACATGCGCCCTAACACCAACGAGAAGTGTTGCGGGTCGAGTACAAGAGCAGGCATTCTCTCAGTTCGAGCTTCAACGACATGCAATGCCATAAAAATTTCCATATCGCCTTATTCAGATCCATGTAACGAGAATTTCAGATTTTTATTGCATTTGTTAACGTATGACACTTGCTTCTGAAAGTTTACTGAAATTTCCAGAATTTGTCGAAGGTTCATGCATAAATTTCTTTTCCCCTTAAAATATTGCAAGATATGCCGTCTCGTTTTTTTGATGATTCATGTTAAGAAAGCCATTTAAAATAAATTTTACAATTAAAAAGAGTTGTTTTTTTCGTAACATGTATAATAAATTCTTTAAAGATTGGATTATTTCATATTAAATATACTTAGTTAAGTGGTGGGACTATCGTTTATAAAATTCTTTTTTTTTTTTTAAATTCATCGAAAGTGAAGCAATAATGAATGTCACGGCAATTGACTGAAGTGGGGGCGAGTCGGAATTCAATTTGGGCCCCCAGACTTCCACCCTGACTCGCTCATCATTAGCTTTTTCATTTAAAATTTGTCATTTCGTTCGATTCTCAAATGATTCGTTAAAAATTTAAAAAAAAAAAAAAAAATTGTCACTGGGCGAATTCTATTTTCGCGGTGCAGATTAACAACGTCGCAATATCTCATACAGCTTTATTTTAACAACTTCTATTAGCACCGAGAAATCGCGGGGATACTTTCGAATGTCATCACCGTGTTTTAGCTCACGTAACACCTCCAAACATTATATCCCAGATTCTCAAGAAAGAATTGTCGACACTTTTGTTGGACCTTGTCATACTTGATTTGCCACCATAGCTTGGCATCGCTCTAGATACATTGAAGCCATCGCTGCCTTTTTCTACTCTGAGTTCGGGCGCATGGCTCCAAAGCATTGCTCCATGTAAAACCGAACGGTCTCAAGCTACTCGGCATCCTGAACACTAGAATATGTCCTTGATTTTGGCATATGTGACTCACGCAAGTACAGCCGATTGGGCAGTCAGTTGCGCTATCCCGTACATAATCTCTCAGATGTAATCTTCGAGGTTATCTATTCGATCACTCATAGCATAATGCGATCACTTGATGAACTTGATCCACTCTTCGAGTCTTGTGAATGATGCCCCCAGGTCACCTAGGGCATTCACCTGAGTCTCTAAATCTTTAATCCATTTTCGATCTTCCATCATTTGGGTATCGACCATGATTGTGAAGTCTTTTATTCTAAACTCAGGCTCCAATGCCAAATGACATGGTCCCAATTTAGAGCACCGTGTGGCGTGTACTATCCTTGGTTGTGAGTAGCACACCAGCCAACTCAAGCGCGTAATGCTTCGATTCTGAGGCGTACATGCAATTCAAGAAAGAAACAATGAAAGTGGGTAGTGAGAAAATGTTTTTGCCCAGTTGTACAATCCAAGGTGGAAGCAACTTACATCGGGGGACCATCGTGATAGGAGAGTTTGATTTGAAATGTCCAAAATAAAAGCAGTTGCGATAGCACCATCTAGAAATAACCAAAAAATGGAAGAAAGAGAACAGGAAATGTCTAAAATACCCCTACACTATGTTAACACACGCTTGACCAACCGACGATGGATAATGCGCTTTGGGCAAGACACCGACACTCTATCCCGTGTAAAGGGTGCGTTGTAGAATATTCGGGTAAATAGATATGTACCGAGCCGTTTATGACTTTGTTTGTAGTTTTTTGTAGATCGTTCATGTTTAAATGTGTAGAAGGAACAATATTTATACTAAGTAATTTACTTCTTATTATGTCTTAGTAGTATGGTACTATTGATAATCTAGAATTTCAGCTATTTTACTTATAGAAAACTCCTTTAAGAAAAAGTAGGGGACTCGAGAACGTCACAAATCAACATGTTTCGGGATGGTTTCAAGAGAAAATCGGATCAGACCAAACCAATTACATATATTTTTTTTAATTTCTTTAAAAAAGTTAACTATTATCTTCATCCGGTTCTAAGTAGTGAGAAGAAAATGAGAAGAAAAAGTAATGGGTAAAAAAAAGTGACGGATCCTATGAGATAAGAACCGGACCGATCACCCCTACTTCATTGTTTGTAAAAGACAACAATTTCCAGCTATTACTTAGAAAAATCAGCGTCCCGAAAGCATTCCAGCGAAGTAGCATTTAATGTCTCTTTGTCTAAACGAGACAAAATTGGGTGAACCTTCATCAACAGGCAATGATGTCAGTACTCCTCAGAAGGGACTGCCTTTGTCTCCAGGATTTCTTTAGAAAGGCTTTTGTCAGTTAAGGCTTTCTAGAAGGCTAGAAGGCTTTTCGGAGAATGTACAATTGTGTCTGCAAGATCATTGAAAAGCATCAAATTAACACTTTCCTCCTTTGAAATAAGGACTTTGATGCATTTCATCGAGGCTATGCTTGTTTTGCGAAAAATAATTTCAAACATCTCAAATTAAATGGAGTCTTAATTGTATGTAGTTTGAGCAATAAGGTGGAAAACTTCTCAAAAAGATTAATTGCTAGTGTTGTGCAATTGATAGCAGGTGGACCAACTGGCCAAAGGAAGGGTGGGTGGACCGACATGCCAGCAGAATAGGCACATTAAAAAGGTGGCACATTAAAAAGGTGGCACAATAAAAAGATGATCAAAATCAATGAGAAAAGAACTGCTCTTTTGCCATGATGAAGGAGGGGGTTGTTGGGCTCGTGCCTGGCAGACAAGGACTCTTTAATACAGCATTCGCATGTGTTGTCTTTGCTTTGGACATTAGTGAGTAGTTACTAGGCACGCGCTCTGCATGGGCATGTTCGTTTTCATAGTTACAAATACTTTTTCATAGCAAATCTAAATCAATATTAATGATTGTGATGCAGGTAATATCATCTGTAAATTGGCGATAAGTGCAAAAATGCAAATGTTGTGGAAGAAAAATGAGAATTCTAACTATCAAGGATAAGTTGGTTACAAAGTATTTGAATTGTGGGATAGTAACCAAGATAGAAGAGACACGACAATGGTGAATGCAGAAATTGAAGACTAAAACCAGCAGATGCATTATATCATTATACTACGTTGCATAGATAATTATGTTATTTGCTTAGTCAGGTACGGTTTTACTATTATCAACCAACATAGGATGACCTGAATATTTATATTGTTGACATGTGACTTATTTCCAATTCTACGATGAATTTAAATCACAGGGATAATGCCACTCTTATGATTTATATTCAGAATAACATGTGTTGTTTATAAATATATGTTGAGATATTCTAACTTTATGACTTTTTTTTTCTCAAATTGTTAATCAAAAGAGAAATGTATTAAACTCAAACTGCCAATTTTATTAGCTTAAGCTTTGTTAATTTATAATGAATGGGGCGATTTCACTATCATGAGTTTTATGAAACCATATATATATATTAACTTATATGTCAAGGCATTTTTCCCTAAATTTATCATTATCAATTAATTTCAATAAAAAAGAGAGAAAAGTTGGTCAATGACGATCAATAAGTTAAATAAAATTGCTGTCGTGGGCCGTTATATTATATGATTTTACTCAATTATATGTTATTTGCTATCATAAACTAATTAAGGATTACCGAGATAATGATATATTTCTAATTTTACCTTGGATTAAAATTGAATGGATACTGGTACTTTCATGATTTATATCCATAGTAATCGATGTCATTTTTTAATACATACTTAGATAAATTATATTTTTACGTTTTTCCAATATTCTAGTTAAAAGAGAAATAATTTAAAATCAAATCAATAACTTTACTATATCGAGCTTCATTAACCTATTCACTTTACGTAATTTTCACTTCCCATTTTATGTGATCTATATAAGATAACTCATGAAGCATTTACCTTCATGAGCAACAATAAATGCAAATGCTGAATTCGCAAAACTTGAGAAAACGGGTGAATTTGGATGAACATTGCTGCCTCCTGCCAATTATCACTATGCAGACTAAAATTTATGTAGGTTGAAAATGGGAGTGAAAATATCTAAATAATATATGAAAGTCACGATGCTCATATTATCTACACTTTTGGTATCTAGATCCAAGTTGAATGATGTTGAATGCATTGATTCTCAATGTCATGTCTTCTCAGAAGTATGCTTGATTTCCAAGTCAGAAAAAGCACAAATCGATGAAATTATGGTAGAAAATCAGCCACGCATTTAAGCTAAGAGCATGTACAAAACAATACTATAGACACGTGTTAGAGCTACGCACAGATCTTTAAACATTATTCAAAAAGAAAAAGATAAGACGTTAAATGAAAAAGAAGAGCAAATGAAGGCCTACTAATCAATGTGAAAATTGTATCAAAATAGGAGGAGGACCACGATGATGACAACCATGCGATTATCATAGTATGATGCAAAAAGGCTAAGTTTAGATAAATTTTAGGAACCTCCATTTTTCTCCACTACTTTGTTTAATTCAAGTATTTTTAGCTAAGCTAAACGCATAATCTTCTTACTAGAATAATAATAAAAAAAACACTCAAGATCATGCGTATTGAACTTTGTATCTTAAATAATATAATTTTCATTTTATCCCACGTTTAACGATGTTTAAATCTTTGATTTCTCAATTATTCGAAAATAACATATACGAGCAACACCCGTATATAAAAAGCTTAGGAATTTTAATGTCTTCCCATTTTAATTTGGTAATGAATATCATGGCAATTACCTTCGAAGATTCTAAGGATCAATGAGCGGCGAAGGCAGGTGATCATGCTCATAAAAAAATCTCTCAAACCATAAATGGCTAACTCTAGAATTCCTTCCTTTCTCATCCTTCCATTCCGTTCTTATCCTCGATCCTCGAATCAACCCCCAACCCAGATCGATGCTCCTTCGAATTTCGCCGATCGCATGCGCCGAATCCTTTCGTGGGGTGGCCGGCGATTGACCGAAGTGGTGGGTGGGGGCCGAGTCGGAATTCAATCTGGGCCCCAGACGTTCCCTCCTTTTCCGACTCGCATTCATTCCACATCATGACTTTCCCGTTTAAAAAATCGTTACTTTCGATCCATTCTTTAATGGCTTGGTGAAAAAGAACGAATTTTTATATTCAACCGGGGTGGTGATGCCTGGAGAAGTCTCCGCGTTCACACGCTGTGAATTCCGAGCGTTGGATTTCGTTCTTTAATGCGCACACCCTGTCCTTTGACTTCTCTGCCAGTTGAGCGTGTGCGTGACTGCGGGAGCAGAGGCCTCTGTTTACACGCGGGTAAAGAGTCTCGGGATGTTACTGAAAGTCTGGAGAGAGAAAAGGGTAGTGAAGAGCTTGAAGAGAGAGAGAGAGAAAGGGAGGGAGGGAGGGAGGGCTTTGGATTCTTGGGTCGACAGAGGGGAAAACAACCCACCTTTCTTGGGTTTTTCTCCCCCTGATGAACTGTGGAGATGAGCTGGGGATTTGATTTCTTGTGGGCTCAGTCAATGCTTTCTGGCTATCGAAAGGTGTCCTTTTTGGTTAGGCCTGTCTTGATCTTTTGCATGATTATTTCTTTCCTGTATGATACTGTGATGGGTCTTGTCGATTCTTGAATCTTTGTCTCTCAACTTTGGCAGAACTTTACTGGGTTGTGGTTAAGCCTTATCTTAGTTCGTGGGGCTGTGGGTTCTGGGTTTTGGTTCATTCTCCTTGTTGTCATGCTCTTTTGGTGATTGAAGTTGAATAATTGGATTACTTCAGAAGGAATTGGTGAAGTGCTGTTTGGGATTGCCATTAGTCGTAATCTTTTTTGAAGCTTTCTTTGGATTTTAGCAAGTGTGTGTGTTTGATGATCACGGAAGTTATGTATCTACGGATTCTCGATTGTTGTAGGACAGGCAGGTTTTCCGGGTAGATAATGTCATTGAGTTTTATATTGGTTGGGTTCTTGTATTGAGCTCTATCAGATCGTTCGTGCTACATTTGTGAGGGGGGCTTGTGATGAGAATTGGGATATGATGAATATAGAAGCTTGCTTCTTCCTTTGCTTCCGATTGATATGAATGGATCTTATGATGTTTGGATGTTGATCTTCTCTGTTTTGTTCATGTTGCTTCTCTTAGTGGCACCTCAAGTGCGATGAAACATAATGACATCTAGGAATTGGATGAAAAGGCGGAGATTCGGCGTTCGAGGGAGGTTAAAGAAGATGTTGAAATGCATCTTTTCGGGAGAGCAGGTACGGGTGGATGAAATGATAGACTCTTCAGAGTCCTTGGCCACTCGAGATTACTCAGCCAGTGGGTATTCATCTCGAGCTGGTGAGCCAGAGCCAAAGGTGGATAAGAGCAATATTGAAGAAGCCGAGTCATCTCTCCGGGAAAGTGGTTATCTAAACTATGAGGTCAGTTTCTTTTCTTAAGTTATTTCTTTTTCTTGTTTTTTGTGATAACAACTTCTAAAAATAAACTTCCAATGTCTACTAGTAACCTCTAATCAATTCCGTTTTTGGTGCTAAATTGTAGAATATTGCGCTTTCTTTTTTATAGTTAGTTGAGTAGCTTCTTTGTTTTGGTATTTCATCCAGATAGTGATATTGGGGCCCTTAAGCATCTCATGATATGTACAGACAAGTCTCTCATTGTTGTGAGAGTGCCAGGGTGATAGGCCCCTTTACGGTCATAAACTGAGTTGCTTTTTTTTAAATGCGGAGGACTCTTGGATAATGCCATGAGGCATCATGGGAATTAGGATTGCACAGATGACTGCTGAAAATTCTATGATTGTATCTAAGAATGGCTGAACTGAGAAAATTTGATCATGGCTTTAGATGTCCAGAAGAAGTTTGGTTCTGTCAGAGAACTATGCCTTATGTTTTCGCAATATGTGGATCAGAATCTGATGTTGTCTGGGCAGAGCCATGTCATACTATTGCTGCTTCTAACACGTACTGGCACAATGCATCCCTTGGAGATTTGGCTTTGAATTTCCTTCACTGGGTTTGATGTAATTATGACCATGTAGAAGGACCTAAGCCTGTTTCATCTAGATTCTTTTAACTTGCTATAAGAATTTTCTTTTGTAAATATATCATTGGGTCTCTTACATAGGAGTGAATCATCATTCTGTCCTGATTCACATTTTTTTTCCACTTAAAAAATTTTGCACAAACAAATAAAATATTAGGATTTCTTCACCAAGTCAGACAATGGATTTATTTTAGGCCCGTGGTCTTAATACTGCCTGATCCTGTGGTCATTCATGATCTATTAAAAGTTAACAGTTCTTGTAAATTTTAGGAAGCAAGAGCATTATTGGGAAGGCTTGAGTATCAGAAAGGTAATATAGAAGCCGCACTTCACGTGTTTGAAGGAATCGATATAGCTGCTGTTACTCCCAAAATGAGAGTCTCCATTTCTAGAAGAGGCGATTATAATAGACGTCACTCGCAAAGTGATGCTGCGCCAACCATGTCCATGCATGCTGTTAGCTTGCTCTTTGAAGCTATTTTTCTCAAAGCAAAATCCTTGGAGCATCTTGGAAGGTTTGATGGTAATTTCTTTCCTAAACAACATACGTTTCACTTTTTTTACAGCCAACATCTGCACCTATAATTTGATGTTTTCCCTAAGGTCACACTATGGAGCTTGGATAAATTCATTAGATCTTTTTTATGACCCAAAAATATATGATAAATATTTTTTATGTGTATTATCATTAGACAGCACTAAACCTTTTTCTTTTTGTATTCTTTAGACAATTTTACAAGGGATTGACTTATTTTGCAGAAGCTGCTCAATCATGCAAAATTATTCTAGACACTGTTGAATCTGCACTTCCAGATGGCTTGCCTGAAAGCTTCAAGACCGATTGTAAAATACAAGAAACTCTCAATAAGGTTGTTGAATTACTTCCAGAATTATTGAAACTTGCTGGAGATTTCCAAGAGGCTATATTGTCATACCGCCGCGCCCTGCTTTATCACTGGAACCTTGAGGTAGAAACTGCATCAAAGATACAGAAGGAATTTGCAATTTTTCTTCTCTATAGTGGTGTCGAGGCAAGTCCTCCAAACCTGCGTTCACAGATCGATAGTTCTTTTGTGCCAAGAAACAACATAGAAGAGGCAGTGCTTCTGTTGCTAATCTTACTTAGAAAACGTGTACTTGGAATGATAAAATGGGATCCATCTATCATGGATCACCTTTCTTTTGCCCTATCTGTCTCTGGTGGATTGAAGGCCCTTGCTCATCAGGTTGAAGAGTTGCTCCCGGGAACTCTTGAAAGAAATGACAGGTACTGCATTTTGTCTCTTTGTTACCACGGGGAAGGGGAGGACATGGTTGCATTGAATTTGCTGAGGAACTTGTTTAGAAACAGAGAGCATCCAGATTGTATACTGGAATTAATGCTTGCTTCAAAAATTTGTGCAAAAAATGAAGTTTGTATCGAAGAAGGCATAGGTTACGCTTGCAAAGCACTTAAGGAATCACAAAGGAGGTGCGGCCAGAAGGCCAGCATCTCAAATTGCTTGCTTGGGACTTTGTTGTCTGCTAAGTCGAGATCAGTATCTTCTGATAGCGAAAGAACTTTGGAGCAATCGAAGGCTCTTGCAGCTCTTGAAGCTTCTGAGAGAATGATGAAAGATAGAGACCCCTTTGTTGTGCATCAGCTATGTCTTGAAAATGCTGAGCAGAGGAAGTTGGACATAGCACTTTATCATGCAAAACAACTGCTGAAACTGGAGGCGGGGGCTAGTGTAAAAGGATATATCCTCTTGGCTCGAATTTTGTCAGCTCAAAAACGGTTTGTTGATGCCGAGACTGTTATTAATGCTGCTCTGGATCAGACTGGGAAGTGGGATCAAGGAGAATTACTGAGAACTAAAGCAAAACTTCAGGTTGCACAAGACCAGCTAAATAATGCCATTGAGACATATAGTCAGCTTCTGGCCGTTCTTCAAGTGCAGACTAAATCTGCAAGAGTTGGAAATAAGAATCGCAAGGTATTGTTTTGATCTGCCTACACATGATATATATCCCAAGACCTTTCTAGGGAGGAAATTGATAACCTGGTGATTTAGATCTTCTGAAATGTGCTGAGATGGGAATAACCCTTTTTGCTCTGTTTAGTTCTTGTAAATCTCTTTTGGCATGAAGTTAATCTCTTCCCTTTTACTGATTAGAATAGTATAAAGAGAACAGTATGTCTATGTTCTTTATTAATATTGGATCATCAGGTGATTAATCTATCCGGAATGGTGTTTAATAATATCTACTTTTCATGTTTTGCAACTGACAGAGTAGAGGGCAGCATTACAAGAGTTTGGAATTGGATACGTGGAACGATCTAGCTAACGTGTACACCAGTTTGTCACAGTGGCGTGATGCTGAGGTATGTCTTTCAAAGTCAGAAGCTATCAGCCCCTTCTCTGCTTCCAGATACCACTCTACCGGTATGTCAAGTTCATCTCTCTCTCTCTCTCTCGCTCCCCCTCTCTCCCTCCAGATGGTGATTCTTCTCTTGCTTTCTGGAAAAATCCATATATCACCAAGCTAACTGAGTTTATGAACTTAGCTTTTGCACATATAGCTAATTGTTCTAAAAATGATGATTCCAAGAATGAAAGTGGAAACATCTTTCACTAAAATGTGTCCATGGGTCATTAGTTAGAGAATAATTTCCACTTGACAAAAAGATCGTAGTTTTCATTTTTCTTCTTTTCCGATTTACGTAACAATTTGTTCTGTCATCAATCGTATTCTCACTTGAAAAAAATAACAATCTGTAATTTTTAATAACCATTGCCTTCTGCAATAGTTGTTTGCATGGACTTCACGTGGAAATTTTCACCGTCTAGGCATCATCAGGGCATCTTCTAAAAGTGGCTTGTTTTTGCCAACTTTATGTTCCATGCAAAGGGCATTTCAAATTTTTCTGCCAAAAGGAAAACAAAATTCCATAGCAGCTCCTTAAGTTCTTCACTGTACTTAAAACAGTTAAACTTGCTTCCATCTGGTCCGATAAAAAAAGAGCATACTGAAGCAACGTTTCTTCCAATAAGAAACTTTATTTATCAATCCTAAGTTTCAATTCCTGACCAATGGCTCCTCTCAGTCTTCATGGATGTTGTGTTGTAATTCTTTATAGCATTTTCACCGAAAATCAAGTTCTGGCTGTTATCGTGCACCAAGTGTTATTGATTTGATTCTGGCAGGTTTACTATACCAAGCAAAAGGTCTCCACCAAGATGCCCTGAAATCATTTAAGGAAGCACTAAATGTCGAGCCCAGTCATGTGCCAAGCTTGATTTCCACTGCTTGCGTCCTTAGACAGCTTGGAAGTGGAGCTTTGCCAGTCATCCGGAGCCTCCTCACCGATGCACTTCGACTTGACAGAACAAACCCATCGGCTTGGTTCAATCTTGGGCTGGTCTATAAATCTGACCCAGCAGCATCAGCACTTGAGGTGGCCGAGTGCTTCGAGGCTGCTGCTCTTCTGCAGGAATCTGCTCCAGTCGAGCCATTTAGATAAATAACCTCTCTGTAGAGATGTAAATGGTTGAGAATCAATTGTAGATTCTACTCATTCCTTATACACGAACTCACATTAAGATAAATGTAAAGTAGATGGGGAAATCAATATATAGAGTAAAAGCTTTGGGAATTTTTTTTTGGAATATCATTTTGCTTTCTACGGCAGAGTAGTTAATTGAAGCTGAAATTGACAGTGGTTTGTGGGACATTCACAGTTTTTTGTTGGTTGATATTGTAATTTTGGGATTCAGCAGTTTGAAAGTTTAAATGTCAAGATTGCAGATGAGATGCTTATCAATAATAATGATTTAATGAGAGTTTTGTCAATTAGTGCACGCGTGGGACTTGTCAAGCATACTTATGGAAGAATCCAATTTTCAAGCGATGATTATACACGCTATGAGGAAAAATTAGTGTATGGAAAACTGCAAATTTACTTAGGTAGCTTTTAAACCAGTGTTGGGTGGTTCTTCTTAATAAAATCTTTCAGCAAAATAAGAGAATGAAACTGTCTCTTTCTTACGGAATATCTAGCAACCGTAAAAGATGGGCTTTCACCCACCTCACTTTCTTGCATATTTTCGTAGATTGAACTGAGTTATAAGGTCAATAACTTTCGCTAGAAGATGATTTAGAAATTGGTTGAAACCTGGCATTGCATTGACTAGGAAAGCAGATTGAATCTCTCAGATTCTGCAGTAATCTGAGGATAAACTCTTCTTCATAGTAAGACAGACTTCACATGGTCTTTAGTAGACATTTGACAAAGCTACAATCTGCAAAAGACTTGTAATAGAACTATAATTTAACTACTTTCTTCAAATGTCCAGCATCAAAACTGAGCACAACGAGCAGTATGCTGAAGCTACCATTAGAATGTAGTGATCATGTAAAAGCAGGTGCGTAGGGAAAAACATGTCAAGATTCAAGCAGCCCACGAGGTAAATATAAAAGTGCAAGAAGCTGAAATGAAAATTATGCTCATATGAATATGAAAAAATTCAACCAGATAGGGCTATAACACTAAACTGAAATAAGTTAAAAGAAGTCGTGCATTGGCTTGTTTTTAATAACAGTTAAAGGTCAAATCGTCATTCTTTCCTTAAATCTATCCCTGCCTTCTTGGCAACAGCATCAAGTCCGTTTTTCTCAATGGTTTTCAACGCTTTTGTTGACAAACGCAGCTTAACGTAGCGCTTGCCGGCTTCCCACCAGATCCTCTTGTACTGCAGGTTTACAAACTGCAACTTCTTCGTCTTGTGGTTTGAGAAGGAGACCTTGTTTGCCCTGTTTGCCTTTTTCCCCGTGAAGGGACATATTCTGCCTGAAAGTGAATTAAAACTAATTCCATGAGACCCTCGCGAACTTATGAGATAAGTGTTAACAAAGCAGCTTATTTATTTTCATGCTGACGCTTAGGTGCCATCTGAACCAAGCATAGCAGTGAATCTTTCAGCCAAGGGCAAAGAATTCCACATTGGACATAGGAACTAAGCCAAGCAACCATATAGATATGATAGAAAATATATATAAATGCACAGACGTGCACATTATTTTAGATATTATGAGGAAGACAACCCCCTTTATATCCCCAAGACATCAGTTATAAATGAATGTCCATTCAAAGAAACAACATATACAACTATTCTAATTGATAACCTGACCTACGTAAGTTCTACAAACAATGAGAAACACTTATTCATCTTACTACTGCATCTCAAGTGCAAAGCACCAAAGAGGGAGTGCCTGCATCATAGGACAGGAAACTTTAGGATAAGATAAGACTAAAAATGACTTGTTCATCCTTATAATCATGCCAAAGCCACAACTTTCTCCAAAATTGTGCCAAAGTCCTTTGCATATATGTGGTAATGGCTTAGAAGATAAACAATGGAATTCCTCAAGAATGTGAGTTTGCACAATGTTCGAAATCAAATTACTTTCAGCTTCAAACGTTTGCGCAAGTACACACTTATCTGAAAGGCATGAGAAGAGACCACCCAAATCTGAAGGCTTGGTAAGGGGATTGAATTCTTTTAACAAGACAGAAGCAAGTCGTGTTGTTAACAATGAAACCTACACAATATGAGAATTTCGCCCAAGCAATCATTTCCTCTTAAGTTCCAACTTCGAAACTAAAACAAAAACAAAAAACCAAGAAAAGCAAAGCGTTTTCCCACATATCATCAGGCGATGTTAGGATGGAATGACCACCTGATTACCATTTAGCCCATCAATGTCGATCCCAAGACTGCAATGTGAAGTCAGAGAACATTTACAGACATCCAGATGCGGCATGTTAGAACCGCACAAGGTCCAAACTTGCCAGAGGCAAACAGAATTGAAGTATCTTTAACCTCGGCCTACAAGAAGATTAGTTCTACTTCAAAAGTCTATTCTGTTCCTTAATCACTACGAATGGCAACGTAAGCGGCTCAAAGCAATCAAACACGATAAGAGCCAGAGAGCACTAACCGAAACAGCTTCCCAATACCCAAAAGACATAGAAAAGAGAACTCAACCCCGAAATTACCCTAAGCATCGAACATGAACCAAGCCCATAACGAGCAAACGCAGCAAGAAAGCAAAGACAAGAACAAGAACCCAGAAAACTAGATGGAAAAAGGGAAAGACGGGGGCGTACGAGCAACGGGTTGTACGGCCGGCGCCGGAGCGGCTACGGGTCCGGCGAAGCGGCGGGAGTCGTCGAAGGAGACTCTGAGCCCGCTCAACTGGGAAGCGAGGAATCCAATCTCGGACGAAGCTCTGGCCCTCGGAGGCGCGAGGGCGGTCCGACTGAACTGGGTATTGCGGAAATGGAGAGAGCAAGCGTTCCCCAACGACGCTCCCGGAGCCACGGTCGCCATCGCCGCCGATGCACGTCGAGCGTCTTCTTCTTCTTCAAGAAGGCGGAGGAAGAGGGAGTTCGATCTGGATAACGTTGTAACGTTATCTTTTCCGAAGCTTTTCCTCTGCTTCGGTCGTGCTGTTTGTGGAGCCGGGGAAGGGCGAAGAAGAGTTAAAAACTGTTTGTGTTGGAGAATGGGCCAAGAATTGGAAAACCAGAAGAATTTAGGGTTGAAATTTAAATAGGACTATGGGGTTTCAATTGCAAAATTTTTGGCCTAGTAGATAGAATTGTGATCCTCATTATCTTTCAATGCACTTACCCATTCAACCTTCATATATGGCAACTTGTATATGTGAAGACTTGGGGGGCTTGAAATGTTGGCAAATGGGGAAAATCGAGAATGGCGATGGAATGAATAAATAAACTGCTCTGCCTCTATTTAAAGGTTTAGGATTCTATTATATAAATGAACTTAGAATCTTGATACTTATTATATATAATAATTGGGAGTTAAAAGCTGGAGTCCATGCCATGCAAGAGGATCTATCTCACAATTGGATCAATCCTTGTCTCGAGATGGCAATTCATGCAATGTCATTTGTATTTTATGAATCTAACTCGTTCGATTTTCTAAAATGACTAAAAGAAAATAAAACATCAATCCGAATAAAGAAAGATGAATAACTTTATAACAAGTATTGTTGGCTTCGAGTCAAATTTAATTTGTATGGAGTTTCTATCATGTCGTTGTTGTATATCATGCATGTGTAGATAATTACCACGACAAAATTCCAATTTGATAGTGTAATTGATTTTATATTTTAGTTCATCCTCTAACATTTTTTGCAATTAAGTCCTCCAGCATACTTGGTCTCTTTTATAACAAAGTGCTCCAATCAACAGCATTCGCGGACACATAATAGTATCGCCTTGATCGGTCATAGTCATAACCTGTAGTATCATCATAAATGAAAGTTCATTGAGAGGAAGCGCAAATTGTTCGGAATTCGACAATTTAATAGTGAAGGTCAAGATGAAAAGAAGGAATCAGACGTTTGGTCACAATACAAAATCACATGATTGCAGCGCATATGGGAATAATACACAAGCCACCAAGACCAAATAGAAACATCATACACTGGGCCAAAGGGCTCAAGGGAAAGCATTGCTCTATACTATAGGGCTTTGAGAAACCAGCAGAGCAGAAGGAGGCGGTAGATGGAAAACATAAGAAGTGAGTGTTGGAGAATGAAGGGACACCTACAACAAAATGGCCGAGCAACCCCCATGAATGGCCATTGCACAATGGATTCATCAAAGGGGTTGGGGAGTAAGTGATGATAGGCCTAGAAAAACTAAGTCCAAACCCGAAGAAGCCGAACTCGAGCCTAAGGGAAATGGTTCGGTATTCGAAGGTTGGGAGCCCGGATGGTCGGCATTGTCTTCGATTAGCGATGGACATTAAGCATAAAATCCAAAGATATCGACGAGACAAACCTCACGGGTTTGAGGGAGCGAAATGGTATTTTCATAGAGGGTCAAGGCAAGACAAAAGGAAAGGTCTAAGCAACCGCATTCATTATAGTTGCCACAGTAGCCTGCTCAATTTCTTCTACTAATTGTGAGGGGCGCATGAGCATGGGATTTCCTCTCAACAGTACATGCACTAAGGCTTAAAAATGGAGAGAGAGAAAGAGAGAGAGAGAGAGAGAGAGAGCCTGCTCCCTGCTCCCGGTGAAGGAGAAGCTTCTTCCCCCACTCAAGCGTGTACTCACTCCTTACTCTACTTCTCTGTTCTCTTCCAATTAATGATTCAATGGACAACGGAGAGCACCAGGAGCCCTACTAGGACCTCTTCTCACCTCTCTTGCTTATTACGCAAGGCCAGGACTACTGCCTACGGCGAAAACGAAGTTGCCCGTCAACACTAGGATACCTTTCAGCACAGCAGAAGCCAGAACCTGCAACTGTCGAACCTTGGCATACTGATGCTTTGTAACTGCAAAAACCATAAAATTGTCGTGTGCCTGACATCGCATTAAAAGAAACTGAGCTGCAGAACTTTCGGTGGGAGAAAATCTCTGCTACAAAGACACATACAGAGAATACGCATCCCTTACTGGCGAATGTCACAGTTCAGTGGTATCTTAATGGATACTGGCAATTATTTACATACACGGACCGCTCACAAGCTAGATCACCTTCCCTTGATGAGGGGAACTTAAGCAAAAGTGAACCCAAACCAACATATTGACACGTTAAATCACATCGGAGTGTTCCTGAAACAAACAGAAAAAGTATAGGTCATGCAAATGATGTGGTGGTCCTCAGCCTGGAACGAACACGAGTGCAGGTAACATTCCATAACGCCTTAAATTTTTCTTTGAGAGAGAAGTACAGAGGAACAAAAGGCACAGGCCAAAGTCGAAATGTCATTCCAAATGTATGTGGTACACATTAAACCTTTTTGTAGATCCTATCCCTCCTAAAATCTTGCCTACTCTTTTTAAGCCCCCAATTCTATCATGGCAACTTATGCAGTTTTGAGGTATCCATCCTTTAGTCACCAACCTCCGCAAGGAGAAAAATAGGCTGCAAAACCCCCCAATTCTATCATGGCACGAGTCAGCATGTTACAATGTCAAAATGTGAAACGGCAATGCCAAAATTCAAAGGAAGTCCAATACCGCTTCAGAATGCTGTGTTTAAAAAAGGTGAAACCAAACCCTGACAACCTGCCAGGAGATTGATGTAAATGGTCACAACAGCAATCGAGTTCACCCACTCATAAGTCAGAGGTCTCTGATGCATCTTCATGTGTCTAATACTATGGGGTATTAGACCATCTGAGACAGTCATACTTTAGCTACTTGCCATTCTGCAATATTCATCCCCCAAACTTTCTCCTGTAGAGATCAAGAGAAACATATTCCACTGTCACGGTCCGCTCATCAAATAAACGTCCATGCAAACAATGTGCCGCCACGCTAGAACACTCAACTCTTTTAAACTCCACCAAAACACAACCTGGCTCAAAAACCCTTTCAATGTCGAGATCCTCACCCTTGGCATCACCGTTCTGAATGATATCTGATTCCATATTCATGTTCCCCTTAGGTACTTCAAGAGTTTCTCTCCTTGACCAATCGCTTTCCTCTGGAAGCAACTCTTCTTCAACAAGTGATTTCTTTTCCAAATGATTATCCTCCATCTGAGCAATGTCAGCATATTCGTTCTCTTGATTGTCTGAGTCACCATTCACAATGTTCGGCTGTTCAGGGTTTTCTGAAGTCCGCATATTTGTAGTTCTTTGAGAGTTTAGGTCACTACACTCCACTTGCGCATCGGGCGAAGCCATCTGAGTAGACTCATTATCAGCCGCATCATCCACAAGATTGCTTTCATTGGTGTCATTGCTATTAGCTGCCAGAACACCATCTTCTTTAAGTTGATTTACATCACTAGGGATCTCAATTTCATTGACTACTCCAGCTTCTTGGACAGTAACTTCTTCTGAAGTCTCTATCCTGTTGTCATCACTTCCCATTCTTTGTCCAGTGTCATCAGATAATACACAAGGTTCTGAGATGGTTGAAGGGCAAGGACCAGTATCATGCTTCACAACATTCACAGATTTAATGGTACCAAACCTGCAGGACGCAGATGCACCACCATCATATACATATGCTAAACCTGATAGATGAAGACACAAACTCAGAGTAGGAAAATCCTTTGCCAGACCTGGCACACTCCAGACGTATATCTTCTAGTATTTCATCCAGTTCCAACTCGGTGAGAGACAAAAAGCCTTCAGGAGCGAACTGACTCACATAAAGAGAACATACAATCAATATACCATCAGACATAAAACGGTATATGGAGGACCACAAAACTTGTATCATTGTGAACTCAATTATATCTAGAAAGGTTGAGGACAAAATTGGCAGTACCCATAAGAAAAAAAAATACAGATCAACCCCTTTTTCTTCATTCGAAGAAGTTGACTGACGACACATACAGGGTATCCATGAGGATAATCAGTTGCATACCACGTTTTTTAGCTTCAGAACTTCTGTTGGCTTCTCAAGAAGAGGCCTTGCATGGTCAGGGATTGCACAGAGGGACTGGTTTTCACTTTTTCCCTAAAATATACCATTTCCATCGTCAGCACATACCAAATTGAATCAGTAGGAAACAAGAAACATAATGCATTTAATATGGTAAATGAGTACCATTGATTCTGGATCGGGGACAGCTTGAACTACAGTTAGAAATTGGCCTCCTAACTTAATACCATTCAAACCAGCACAGGCTTTCAGAGTCACTGATTGGTCTACATACTGAAAGTGAGAGTCAAATTACTTAACGTCAACTAAGAAAGAGATCACATGGAAAATTCAATCAGAGAAAGAGAAGATGAAAACCAATCACAGAAAAATTTTCAACAGACATGAGTCTTATGCCCGATGACATTTTCACAATAAGCAGTTAACATGCCTCAATTGCAAGGCATTGCAGAATTTCTCTGAGAGAGCACATACGAATTCTTTTGATCAACAGAGGGTGGAGACACCATAATGGGTTGCCAAGATCTTTACTTTTTGAATAAGTGTAAACGTCATTTCTGCATATATGTTCAATCCAATTTTTGTTTTGTGCTTTTCACTTGGTGGGTGGGAATAAGGATAGACATCATCAATTTACTCTTATTCTGCTTCCCATAGATAAGCAACCAATGATATTGAAGGATGCTATTATGATATGGAAAAAGAGTCTGGCAGAGAAATTGCTCCATCCCATTGTCTGTCTAACTGGATTGACATGCATTCTGTTTAAAGAGGGATCCTAGCAAATTAAGGACCGCCGTACTCACGTTTCACATCCATTAAACACCGCCTTAATTATTTTTGTCACAAACACCCTTTTGATTTATATCTAATTTCACCACACGAAAACTGTCATATCGGACAAATGCTTATTGCCTAACCATCAACAAAATTGTCAAGAAACTATTTATCTCAAGTATTGTTTTGCTTAAAGAAAGATGTCTTCATTATAATAGAACTTTTCATTAGCAAAGACTCTCAGATTCTATGAATATTATCAACATTAAAGAGCACAATGGTGCAAGTTCTGATCAGAGCCTGCAAAGTTAAGAGACAGACCACTCATTTACAAAGTCAAGATGACAAAGTGCATTTGAATTAGGCACCTTCCTTTTCGCAGATTTTCGGGAATAAAAAACTGCACCTATTCAACATATATTATGTTCCATTCAGACATGCCACCCAGCCAAAAACACCCAAGGTATGGAACACTAAGTTTGATCTTGTTTAAGAGTTCTTAAAAGTGCAATACTACAAAGATCAAAGACAATGGTACTATGCAATGAATAACAGCAGACGAAACAGCCAAAAATCTGATCCAGCTTCAAGTGCTGGAAAAATTTTATCTTGAAGAGGAAAGAAACACATTAGGGGAAAAAACATATGCAACTTACCTCAAGGAAAGCATACCGATCTGTCGCATCATCATTAATCTGGAAGTGGAAAGCTTTCAATGGTCCAAATACACTAGCAATTTCCCTGAGCTGAAAGACAGTCAAAATTTGACAACTTATTCTTTTATGGCCAAAAACAATTACCAATTGAAGGGGATCAAATGCAACACTATTACACTCAGATTAGGCATCACCATCAGCTCTGTACATGCTATCTATGTGAGGTTTACCTACTTACCCTTTTTGGCCAGGGTATTCCTAATAAGGTCCTCACAGACAGAATTATGGGAAAAGCGGAGGATAGAGAGAAGCAATAGCAATCGGAGTAGCAAATATCTAAGCACAGAGTGACCACTTGAATTTAATCACATTCAAGAAAAGAAGAGCGTGATACCATTTCTGATGACAGAACCTTGGAAATTCCTCCAATAAAGATCTGCAGCCACAATGATGCAAAGATACATTATTTGACAAAAAAATTCTTAAAGTAAGTTAACAGCAACCAGCTCCATCCTGTCATTATTGGGCAAACTCCTAACTATCAGGGAAAAACAAAGAAAAAGAAGCAAAGGAGAGACAATCTATGAAAGCAAAGAATAGCAGTGAACCAATCAACACCTTTAGTCTAGCACATATAGGATTGCCTGCCTTAATATACTTAAGATGCTCACTATATTCCTTATAGCATCCTCCTCTTCTGCGAATATAGCTGGACCGATCAGGACTGGTAAGACAAGAACCAGGGTTTGCCATCCTTAATTTCCATTGCAGCATTATTTCAGCTTTTGGGTTTATGTGGTTCGACTTCAATTTTGAACTACAAATGATGGGTATCTTCTCTTAGTCTGACACTCACTCAATGACTTACAGCATTGGTAGTTGTAGTCAATTAATGACCCAACCACAAATTTCTTTTGTGTTCCATTAAATGACCAAATTGTTGAAAAAAAGACATCCCCCGTTCAAACAAATCAGAGGAAACTAAAACCAAATATCCAAAAAAATCAAGATTAGTAAACTAATTTATGGGATGAACTCTTCAATCAGGTAAGATGCTTATATTTTCCCCATCAACTCTTCCATTACAATCTTCAGATTCGTCCATTAAGAAAATGAATTATGCAGATTTTACATCCAAAGATATCCATTATTCATGACCAAGCTTTCCACACTAATAAGTAAAATTAGTTTATCAGTGCCAAAACCAAATGATAAAAAGTTGTAGCAGCTTAAAAAGGTAACCAGAGATCAACACTCCTAGGTCCAACTCATGTACCACCACAACATCCTTCCAAGGAAAATTAACTCCAATAACACTTCCGGAATCCCAATAATCGTCATATCCATAACAAGCCAAAATTGGAATGAAATTCACCACAATCAGATATTACCAACATCTATTGACAGCAGACACAGCCATGGCAAGAACCACCGGCTGTACTTTATATATTCAACATAAGTACAAATGCATATGTATTACAGATATGCCAGTTCTCACGTTATGCTTGCACTGGCCCATTACCCCTGTAAGACCACAAATTTCAAAGCCTCAAACTAAACAATAGCACTTCTTGGGATTGAGGTTCTACAAAAAAATGCTAGTTTAACTCACAAAAAAATCTCACTATCCTGATGACTACAATAAGATATCCAAGAAATTACCTTATGTGGTGAATCATCGACTACATCACTCATCGAATATGCTGTGACACTTGATCTTGCTGTTTCGCCAGGGTCACCAGTCTGCATGAAAATAGGAACTGTCTGAAAACCTACAACATGGATAGTAACAGAAATCTACCTCAGAAACCACAGGTAAATTTGAACTGCGAGTCAAGCAATTACATCTATAAACAGTATAACATTCACAAACACTCGCAAATTCCAAACTTAAGAAAGGGCCAGTGCTCTCAGAAATTAAACATTGGAGATACACAGATATAGTATGAGCACAGTCAAGCACAAAAACATGCGCAAACACTAACAAACAAAGATTAAGGCAGAAGAGAGGATTGTAGTGCCCTCAGAAACATTGCATATGTTTTGGTAGAAACATAACCAAGCATGTGCAACCATATATCTAACAACTTAGGCATTCTCAGTTATGCTTTTGGTAGGTTCACTACATCAAGCTCATATCCAGGATCACATCACCATCACTACCAGTGGCAAAATTCATGTCAAGATTTAAATTACAAAAAAAGTTTTACAACTACTTATTTTGTGACAGCAATTTGTGAACCACTGAAACCAGCATGATTCATTGCTCACAGGGAAGTAAAAACCAAATCAACAATGTTAGCCTGCATAGGCCAGTTTAACATCCCTAGACAGATATCAATATTAGATGGTCTCATAAGTTTTGACACTAGTCCTACCAGAGTTCTCTGACATTACTCAAATGGAGAAAAACATATATTTGCAGCAATTATAAGCAAATAAATCCCATTGTAGTAGCCCTGTAGAGCTAAAAAGAAAAAAAAATAAGGATGAACCTTCAAGTTTACAGGAAAACAGCTCAAGAAAAGAAAGGAGATAACAATACATCCTCGTATGTTTGCTACATGGACTTTGCTAAGAAAGGAGATACCAATACAAGAAGAGAATAATCCCATAGACAGAAGTTGATGACACGACACAGTAAATTCTAGAGCTATAAGAACACAAGCCTCTGAAAGTCAAATCACCAAATCCAAAAGTCACAGAAATCTCCACAATAGCATGCTTTAGTGGACAAACTCATCCAAAAATCATGAGCATCACCTATTCAGAAGTTGTACGAAAACCTTATGCTGCCAAAGTTTTGGTTTCTCTCGCATTTTAGTCAGCATCATGCAACTTTACAGGAAGGATACAAATGAATAAACACATTTCTGAAAGATTGATTCTATTATACTATGCCTTAAAGATTTGAAGTTGGGAAAAATGCCCACTTTAAGCTGTAAAAGGTAGCCCAAAAGCACCTTTTATGAAAACCATCCTACGAGCATGGCCTCTCTTTCACTTCTATTCGAAATATCAGACTTCATGAGACCTGCTCAAAACTCGAATGGCCGCAATTTTTTTCAGGAATCACAAGATGTGTTTATATTTTACACTTGCCATTCAATATCCAAAAGTCAACTGGAATTTCATGGCTTTTCAATGCCTAATCAAACATCTCATGAAGATTAAAAACAATAATCTCCCAGCCCTATGCAGCAGATACCCAAGTATACATCTGAATTCCAACCATGAACGATTCTATTACTCAGATAGATATTGCTTTACTATAATCCTTACCTAAATCTCAGAAGGTTGAAATCATTGAAAACCTTACAAATAACTGTAAAGATTAAGTAATCCCCATTCCAGTAATTGCAACACAATTAACATGGGACCATAATGGAAAAATTTTCAAAGATGATAGTACTCTATCAGACCAACTTATAGAGGGTGGAGAGCAAAAAGGTCTAACAAGGTGCGGGGAGGAGGAATTATGTAAACTTCCCTCAGGAATATGTGGCCTCAATAGGAACATGAAATCGCAAGATATTGCTACAAAAAGATGGCCATGATGTTCACGCAGAGAAGCGTTATGGAAACCTCACATGAGAAAATAGAAGTTAACCTCTCCTTAACAGCCAAGCATGAAATGGAATAAAGGTTATGTGATCAACTAAATGAAAATATAGAGAATTTTGGACAGCAAAATGTTTTAAAATGACTAAATACTTCACTGGTTTTACTAGAGAAATTTCCCCAAAGAGAATACATATATCTCTTGCTAATTTTTAATGGAGGACAACAGGTCAAATTGTAGTATTAAAATGTTTGCTTAGAAAAGGAGAGATCATATTTGAGCAGCAGGGTTCCGTTGCTCATCAATACCGGAACCCATTGACATGTTTAAACAATTGCAATTTGTCGCAATTTCTAATAACAAATAATGCAGCTGACTCCTAAGAACTCAAAAAACGGACAATTATTTCCACAATCAGAAAAGCTAATCCATTGGAAAAAATTTTCAAAAGAAGGACTAGTAATGAAACTTTTGATGGATGAAACTTCTTCCCCACCCCCTTCTCTAGTGGATAAAATTACTTTGTTACAAGGAAGATAGCCCCAAAAACTATCTTCACTATCCAATCAACAAACACCAAACAAAATGACATAGCTATCTTCTGACCAGATGAGAGACCCAAAGCCAAAACTGATAAGAAACCTCAAGCACATCAACTGGTCACTACACCTGGAAATCTTCTTACTAGGAGTCAGCTTCACCATCACCAGCCAGAATGTGACTTATGAAAGAACCAAGATAGACACCCTATTTAAGAGATTCCAGCTTTCAGTCAGAACACTCATCAGATATTCAAGAAAGCATGTATAAAATACTGAAATGAAAGCCACAATTCCTAGTAATCATAAACAATGGCAATCAATCTCCAACAGACTGATAAAATTTCCCTAAGATTCCATCCCCCAAAACTAAGGTTCTCCAGACATGCACATTTTTCTCACTATACAAGCAAAGACTGCAAACAACTTACAGAGGAAATGTAATTCAGTTGGATAGTTGGCAGTCAGTACACTTCATGCACCCTAGAGAAACCAGAACAGGAAGGCAGAGAGAGGAGAAAGGTTTTTTCTGTATTTTTTTTTTTTTTTTTTTTTTTTCGGGGAAAAGGGGGGGGTGATTCATATATGTCTCTATTAACTCAAGCAACAAACAATTTGCATGCTTGCTGTCATTTGATTACCCATATGCAAAAAATGTCAACTGATGCTACAAAATCCCAGAGCAACGAATACCCACCACAAGGGATAAAACTTAACTGCTAAACGCAATCCATACTAGAAACAAACCGGATGCTGCCTTCACTTCCTCTCAAAGGCATCTTCTCCAGCATTAGGTGAATCTGTAGCTAATTCTCCTGGATATTTTTAGTCCAAAAGGAGATTGTTTTCTGTTGAAGTATGATCTTACATCACTAGATTGCTGGATTTGATTGTGCCTTATATGCATGTTGTCTCCCTCCACCTAATAGCTTAAGTTTTGGGTAGGACTTTCTAACAGAAACCAACATGGTAAAGCATCCTCACCATGGGTATTCTCCAAGAGAAAGTAAATTTCCAATTGGCTCTTAGGGAGGGGCATAATATATAAAATCAGTTAAAGCTCATTCAATGCAATTGTGGTTGTTCTATAGCTGTGTTTTGTAATCATTGTACTATGGCTGTGTTTAACCTGTATATTTGGTAATTCATGAATGCTTCAAAGTTACAGCATCTTCAAGCTAGATGGGACAACTTCCTAAGAGTTGCAATAAGATACTGCAGCTTAGGTGTTGCTAAATACCTTAGACAAGAAGAAAACCACCATTTCACGGCTAAAACCATTGTAAATAATTATATCAAACAGCTGGGATAAAGCATCAATGCATAATTGTGTCTCTTGAACATATTTCACCCCTATTGCCAATGAAAAAAAAAATCCTCACATGCCAAGAGTCATCCTCTATACTATATAAGTCCAGTCTGGATTAAGATACGTTCTCTTGCAGATCCCATTTCATATGCATTAAAGGCCTAATTAACATTTCCCTTATACTGTAGTTGAATAATACAGCATATCGAAAGATATGCTATCGACTAAACAACCTTTAGCATATGGGTGTCTTACCCAAGGATAATGCAGGAAAAAATGCCACATAGACATAGTCTCTCAGTGAATTTCTTATTTTATTAGGCCAATTAGCAAATCTCTGAATTAACGATCGCATATGCCCATAAATGAGCACATAAAGAATTGCCTTTAGCTCTTGATAATCTACATAAAATAACCCATTCGATAAATCCCAAAATAAACTTGCTGAGGAAGCAATTGTTTTGCCCTTCAACATCTTCTGATAAACCCCTTACCTAATGCTAATGAGTCAACAAAAATCATAAACACCATATACAAGTCCACTCACTTGTGATACCGCATTAGGTGGTATGCAGTATATGTCTGCCAGAGTTTTGTGGACTTCATGGTTCTAACTCCCGATCAGAAAAATCACAGCATGTAAGAAAAGAAACTAGATGAACTTCATAATCGGATTACAACACTTTATGAGACCCCAAAGTTGCAATTATCTAGTACATGCCAACCCTGCAAACTGAAGCATTTTTCTTACAATATAGTTGCATATCCCACATACGAATGTGGGACAGGAGACTGCATGAAACTTAATATTCGGGGACACTCAACTTTGTGAAGCCCAAGATTTCCAAAACTAATCTAACTAACGGATTAGCCTAGGCTTTTTCCCTTTCATTTCTCTTAGATAAGTTAATGCCCTCAATACCAAAATAATAAAGATTCCGATGATCACCTCTTGCACATGCCCATAATACATGGAAAGCTTTAATTGAGATGGAATGATATACCACTATATGGACAGACATGTAACCATAAGAACGTAATCAAAGATAAGAAGGGAAAAAGAGGATTCTTACAGCCACATCAACAAAATCTTTGGGACGTCTGATTTTTAAAATGGAGCTAGAAAAGGAAGCTCCATCAAATGAAAGAGCAGCTGAAGCATCCTCAGGGGTGAGAAACTCAACTAAAGCTTGACCCTTCTCCTTGTGTATCTGCAGTTTTTACGTGTTAAGCAGCACAGATCCTCAATGATATAAAATACCAAGTCATGTTTCTGTTTGGAAGCTTACAATACAGCTGATGCATGGTTCGGTTCCCTGGATATAATTAACACCTGAAGACAGCAAATAATTATTGAGACATGCCATGATGGCTTTCTCAGAGGCTGAAGATGGTATGTTTTCTACATAAAGCCTCCTCAGCGGCCGTGTGGACTCTGTCAGTTGAATCGAGTCAATGGAGGCAGTGGTCTTCGCAGGAGGAACATTTGGAGAAACACCAGGCAGAGGTTTCATCATACTTAAAGCAGCAGAAACAGCACTGGCCGACTGATGCACACTTGATGGCATGGCTTGATTTGTAGATTGAAAACTATGCAAAACAGATGCGGTAAAGCCATCTTTTACACTCGTTGGAGGAATATCCCATCCGGCATTTTTCCTCTCTGGAGATCGTTTAGCAGGGGAAGGAGTCTTAATGGCTTTCTCACTTTTCCTCTTCCTTGGGGAATAACCACCGAGCCCACTAGTAGGCTCTCCATGTCCTTGGGACTGATTGTTTGACCCATTACCAGGAAATCTGGTCCTGTCAGGATCAATGTGGTGTCTTTCAGATCTATCTTTGAAAGAACCAGAGGACGACTCCCCATGTTTCCTACCATTGTGCATTTGACGTCTGTGCCCCTTCGGCGAGAGTGAAATTGATCTTCTGTCCCTTCCACGCTCTCTACTCCTTGATCTTTTCCTTCTGATATTTACTTCATCATCACGGGACTTTGTTAGTTCTTTCCGTTCCTTTCTATCAAAAATTTCTGAACCACGCAATCTTCTCGAATCAAGTTTCTTTGACATGTTCCTATCTATATCTCGGAGCTTTCTCTTACTTTCTCTCTCAGATTTTCCTCTACTTCTTTCAGTATACCGTTCATTGACATGTGGCTCTCTTGGGTGCCCCTTTCCAGCTTTGTCTTCAAGATCATTTCTTGCCCGTTCAACAGGTCTGCTTCTATCATGCATTATCTTATAATTCGCCTCCCTGTCATCCTTGAATCTGACTTCACTGCTTAGTCTACTCTTCAATTTTCCTTCTAACTGGCGACTTCCCCTATCATTCCCTTTCATGAGAATGTCTTCCTTAACAGAAGCACGCTCTTCTTTATTTCTGGATCTTGCTCTAGGTAAAAGCTCCACTTCATGGGTGCTTTTGTCTTTGCTTCTTGTGTAACTATCTTCCCTTGAGTAATGGGAAGTTGGCTCCTCTTTACCTCTAAACCTTGACCTTGCAAGATCCACTGATATTTGTTTTTCATTACGCAGGGAGGAACGTTCAGTATCCTTGAAAGTTCTTTCAGATTCGTGCCGAATCGGCACATTCTCAATCTCCCTTCTTGAATTTTTATCCTCTTCTGCATCTTTGTGTTTCATAGTTTGAGACGATTCCTTGATTCTCCTCATCTTCATTATATCTTCAAAGCATAAAGGCCTAGTCCGAGCAGCAGTACCATCATCCTCGCCATCATGTGCTGGCTCTTTTTCGACATGCCTTTCCTTTTGTCTACTGGATCTGCTCATTTGGGCTCAAAGAAAACCACAGAGGTTAATCCTGACGATAGCACTTGTGCTGTAGATCTTAAGCCTATTAAACAGACAGAAAAAAAGGTAAAGAGCATATTAGCTCCTGAATCTAATATCAGCCTCTAGATATACTTACAAGAAGCATTTAATACCAAGATCAACTATCTACAATTAAAAATCTGCCAAAAATTCATCCATAATAATCCGCTGAAAAGGAAAATAAAGAAAAAAGTCCTACAGAAACTGAAAACAGCTTGCCACTGCAATCGAGATAAATATGTAACACAGAAAATTACACCAAGCATTCCAATGGAGAAGTGATTGCAAATGACAATTGGACATTTGATACATGTAGCCATGGCAAATTCTAGAGCCATGCTCAAATCATGATTATTGCACTCTTCAATAACATCTACATACTAAATAAACCAAGAAAAAAATGTAAGAAATAAGAAGATTTAATATAAGCATTCAAGATTAAAGTAGAAGCATTGTCCGAAAAGAAAAATAAACAAATATTTTCCAGACCCTGATTGTTAATTTAGACGAGTTAGCCAACTAATAGCATGACATGAAAAGCAAAAGATGGTTTTCATATTGATATAAAGGTTCCCCAAAGAACAAGGGCAGGTTTGAACAGAGTAGAAAACAATAGTGCTTTTGTAAAGACTAAAGAACTTGCAGACACTAAATCAAACCCTCAATCAATTGATCCCTTTCTTAGTGTCCACAGGAAACAAGAGGATATGATCATGGAGTAAATTTGGCATTACTTCAGCAGAGATATAGTAATCTACAGTCCAACACATGCAATGTTCTCCAAATATTGGGGCGACACTGTAATTGTACCGGCAATCCGTCATACAAGTGCTATTGTATTTAACCCTAATGTCTCAAATGCCCTAGAAAAAAGTTTGTTCGAAACAACGGGAGACTCAATGAATGAAAAAGGGACAAAGAATCAAGACTATTTTTTTGGATGACAGATCTGAAAAAATTAACTCGTCTTTACAAGTTTGGAAGATCCAGCAAGTAAGATGATCAAGTTTCAAATGGAACGAAAATCAGAAGCCCTCTTGCACTTTTCTCCAAACGAGCTTAATAGCCATGTGGTACTTTCATAAACAGATTTGGACAAAAAAAAAGTGTAAAGATTTTCTCTCCTTTCATAAAGTTGGATCATTTTGGTGGTGCAAGAATTGGGTCCTATTAAAGAAACAAGGGACTCCAGCTGTATGGCCACAACAAGAAGCTTATGATATTTTGACATGATTAACAACATAGGAGCACTAATCTTGTCGGATAGATAAAGGCTCACTTGTGCACTCAAAACGAACTAGCACTAGACAACTACCGGAGAGTACTGTTTCAATAGCCATGTGGAAGCAGTCTGCAAAAGTAGTTACAAGAATCTGTCTTCTGCAAACAAGCTGAGGAAATCTTTTCGTATAATCAGTTTCAGTAGTTTAGGAAAGCTCAGTCTTCTATTAAGTCTCCATGAATACCTTCGCAAACATATACAAGGAAGAATTCCCCACTTTCAATGGTTTAGGACATGGTGCTTCAAAGAATACACTTCGCAGAACAAAATTTTACTCGACTCTTCTCGTCAGAACAGAAAGCGGTCACAAAGATGCTTTCAAAAGAGCCCCTTTCCATGGTGCTGTTCTGACCAATCCAAAAGGGTACACCGAAAAAGCCTCTTCTAGAATCACGGCTAAAGCATCAACTCCCGCAACCAAGTAGTACATTCAACTACCATTGTCTTGCTCTCTAAAATCTACTAGTGACAGCTAACCACAAAATCGATTTGTATAGTCCAATTACAGGCAAACGCTTCACAGGTTCACGGAATGTGTTGGTTCCCGTATCGAAAACAGAAGAAATTTGTCAAGCTGCTCCATGAACGTCAGTGCAAGGGACAAATTAAGCCCCCATGTATAACCAGCCGTTAAAACTAACCTCACAACATCCCTCATCACGAAGGGATGGAATTCAAAACTAAACACGCGCAAGCAAGCAAGCAACCACACTTTCAACTACTGCCGCCGAAAGACAAGCTAAGGGCAACGTATTGCCAAGACATTCCGCACCCATCTATCTGTCAGCCAAAAAATGGGGGAAAAAAACCAAGGAAAACGAAATCAAACGCAGACCCTTCAGTGAAAACAAGCGATTCCGCCTCTGCGGGAAGAAACGAAGAGGAGTTAAAGGCCGAACCTTTGGGGAGAAAAGCCGCCAGCGAGCTTCTGGGTTTCGCCGGAAAAGCAAATCTGTCGCGGTTAGAGTGAAGTGGCGAGGCCAGGAGGTTGAAGAAAACCTAAGGATGGCTGAAGCGAAGAGCGAAGTCACATGCTCTTCTCTTTTTTTTATGATAGGATGGAACAGTGCTGGGCTGCTGTATGGAGCTCTATATATTCTATCTAATTTATATGATTTCTCTTTGAAAGAAAATGTTGTATGCTCAACAAGATTTATTTTATCGACCAAAAAAAAAAAACAAGATTTATTTATATTTTTCACTTTTCCTGATGATGAAAAAAAAAAAAAGAGTTTTCTATTTTATTTTCTTTTGTCTTTAATTTGGTCGTTCGTGAAAATTGATAGAAAAAGTTGATGGTCTGTAAAGGAAAAGAAAGCGGCCGGACTTGGCTTTAAACATGACTAGACATGATGATTAAGCGCCCAAGCCAAAAATTTCTGTATAATTATATCATGACACTATATATGAGACTCTAACTCGCAAGGCATTGGTCTTTTTTTTTTTTTTTATTTTTTTTTCTTGCAATTTCTACTCGTATTGCTTTCCATTGAGATTTATGCTTGCTTCATTCGGCACCATGAGCTTTTATTGAATAAAAAAATATTAGCTTTAATGAGTGCTAATACAATCTTCTATTGAGCATTTTAACATTTCCTTTAGGGTTAATGCCCTAAAAAATCTCAAACTCATATATTGGTGACAAATTTACTCTATGTTAGCTTTTGTTAAATTTTACTATCAAATTACTAAGTTAAATGATACATTACAGTTGATTGGTGTACCGATTTAGGATTTTACTCTCCGTTTGTCACAATTATACAATTTTTGTAATTTTTTGTGGTATTAATCCAATTTAACGGAGGGTACACTTGTCTTAGGGTTTTTTGCGGTTGAATAAATTAGTTTGAGGTAAATTTGTTGACTTACAAGTCCATCAATTGAGGATATTTAAATAAATTAGTTTGATGGTATTTTATGGTCAGTTGAGATGAATTTGTCACAAGTTTGGAGTTTTTCATGGTCAAAAAATTAGTTTAGGGTAAATTTGTCACACGTGCACCAATTTTGGGGTTTTTCAATGTATTAATCATTTCTTTTAACTCATTCTATTAAATATTTCCTTGGAATTTGTTATAAAAAATTAGAGGAGTACCAAATTTTTTAGGAAAGAACAAATTAAAATCCTCAATCAAGTTTCCAATTTAATACATATTTTATCTTTTATGCTATTTTAGAAGAGTAAGTAAATGGGGTTTTTTTTTTTTTAAGTGAGGTTTAAGAAGAATAAAAAATGAAAATGTTGAATCATGATGAGATAGGAAAATATCAATCATGAATCATCAATTTACCTAAATAAGATTTTAATAACTGTTAATACATGCATAATAAAGCTAATTTGGTCTATCAACATAAAAAGCGGTTTTTAGTATAAATAAATGAAAATAAAGCTACCTTAAAACCATTTTTGTTATATAATTGGCAACTCCTTTCTTTCCGAGAAAATTGTGCAAATCTATTGCAGTTTTATCAATTCAGTCTTAAACCTTTTATTTTTTTCAATTAAGTCTTAAACTATTTCACATTTTGCCAATTAAGTTCATCTAGTCAATTTTGACTAGAAACCACTAACGTACCTCTCATTCTTCATGTCAATTCTCTAATTGTCCCTTTCGGCTTTGACATCATGACATCCAACAATCTATTCTCGCTTATCTCTAGGCCTATTTATTTATTTTTTTGGTCGAAAGAGAAATATCATTCAAGTGGAAAGAACAAAACAACCCGTAGCAATAGCGTCCGAGTAAACAAGATCTAACAAAAAAGGGGGAGGGGAAACGGCCCAGTTAGGAAGTAAAGTGCCACTACTATGGGCCTTAGTAGCTGTTGGGATTGTCGGATTCCTAAAAACCAGATTCGACACTAAATCGAACCCCTAAATCGAATGCGGAAGACGAGTCCGGAAAAAACACGTATCACCGATCCTAAAGCACACCACGGAATCGAGCGTACCTTGTTAGCCACAGATTAAACACCAACGCCGATAAGAGGAAGAGAAAACCGATCCCGTTCGATCCGATGACGTCGATTGGCCTTGAAGGGAAAACGGCGTCGCCTTTATGCTTTTGTTTTTTCTTTTTGGAGAGAGAGAGAGGGAGAGGGACGTACGTACGTTAAAATGCCAAAAGGTGCGTCCTTTCTCTCTTTCTTCCCTTATATACGTCCCCTCCAAAATAGAAATGTACCCCTTCATCGTATCCCTCCATCCATGGGCCCTAATCCTGTGGGCCGGGCTTTTAGGCCCAACATGGGCGAACGGGCCAACTTAGGCCCATCACACAAAACCATCATCTCCCACTAGCACATGGTGGGCCGAACAGGATTCTTTTTACCTCTCTTCAACATTCATACCGGTGAATAATCCGTGCGACCAGCATACTTTGAGAGCTCGTTGCTATGCATCTGTTAGGAATATATAGCAGCTCATAATGGGCATCACACTCTGAGTAGATTTAGTGTGCAGTACCCTAGATCGATCGATCACATTTATATCTCTCTTGGTCTCTTTTAAACAATGATATATATATATTGCATTCACAACTATGATTATCCCAAAGACAGTCATAATTGGTCGACTAGTGAATACAAAACTACAATGTGATTCTCCAAATTCGATCTTCCTCTTCTCTTCAAACTCTCAATTTCAGTTCAGCTTGCTTTTCTAGAAATGTCCCATTAGATCGAATCAACTCATGACCATTGGCAACATCCTAAGATAGCAAACACTAAATAGAAATCTTGAGAATAAGTAAAAGTCATGAGGGCACTAAAATTGAGGAACTCTTTTCCTCAAGAGTCTCACACGGCATAAAAGTTGAGATCAAACTTTTGCCACTCTTATTGGTCGTCTCATGCATACGTAGTATCAAATACGTATTACGGTATTAACTCCTTTCCCATGGAGCGTATGTCTACACTTTCAATACCGTGCGGATGATAGTTCGGACATACCCAATGTCTAACTTGAGTTCACGTATCTACTCATTCACAAAATTCATCAGAACTCACATTTGGCATCATAGACAGATAAAGTAAAATATGTGGGTTATTTTACTTTCGGACATCGTAAGTATTATGTCATCATCTTAACACTCAGTTAATGCAACATACGTATTTTAAGCTTGAGCTCTCGATTATCACCTAGATAATAAGCTTAAAAACAATCCCATCTCTATTTATCACATAGTAAATAGAGGCGATTACCCGTGTGAGTAAGCTAATCTTATATCTGTCCAACATACTTTCTCAACTTAAAATAATGCACTGAGCATTAAGATGCATAAAGATTAAACAAAGATTCATAGGCATTAACAATGAAATAACACTAGTTCATAAATGTGAACAACTCAGGGAAATTACAATCCAATACATCAGACTTTACGCAATCCTAGAGATTTTACATGACCATAAAACACATCTCTAGGTATTGGCTTTGTCATATGATCTGCTACCATTCTATGCGTAGATATGTACTGTAAGTTCACATCCTTTCATGCAACCATATCTTTGACAAAGTTATACTTGGTATCTATATGTTTGGTCTTGCCATGATATTTTGGATCTTTTGTGTACGCTATAGCTGCTTGGCTATCATAGTTAACCAATAATGGATTTGCAGCTTTCTCAATAACACCTAAATGATCCAAAAATCTCTTAAGCCAAACTCCTTCTTGTACCACTGCTGATAATGCCACAAACTCAGCTTCCATCGTGGACAAGGCTATACACGTTTGCTTCTTACTGCTCCATGATATGGCGCCATTGTTCGATGAAGAAAGCAAATCCAGAGGTAGATTTCATTTTATCTAAATCTTCTCCCCAATCGGCATCTCGAATAGCCTTCAAGTCGCGAGATCCTTTCCTTGGTAATTCAACTTGTAATCGCGGTTCCCTTCGAGATACCTCGGTATTCTCTTAACGACTTTCCAATGTGCTTGGACCTGGATTGGATTGGTATCTACTCACCATTCCAACTGCAAAACATATGTCAGGTCTTGTGCACATCATAGCGTACATCAAGCTCCCAACAGCACTAGCATAAAGAACATGTTTCATTTGTTCATTCTCTTGTGGAGTCCTTGGACACAGTCTATGGCTCAATCCTTCACCTTTTGTAATAGGAGTGTCTATGGGTTTACAATTTTGCATACGAAATCGTTCAAGAACCTTATTTATATATGTTTCTTGCGAAAGAGATAACGATCTCTTCAAACAATCTCTTGAAATCTTAACTCCAAGAATGTATGCAGCCTCACCCATATCCTTCATCTCAAAGTTGGAAGACAACAAACTCTTGACAGTATTAACAAGCTCCATATTGCTTCCGGCAATTAGTATATCATCAACATATAATGATATGATCACAAATTGATCATTGGATCTTTTGATATATACACAATGATCCTCATCTATCATTGTAAAGTCATATGCCATTATGGCATTATGAAAACGTATATACCATTGTTCCGATGACTGCTTAAGGCCGTATATCGATCTCAAAAGTCAACATACCTTTTCTTCTTGGCCTTTCACTATGAAACCAACAGGTTTTCCATATATATCTCTTCCTCTAATTCTCCATTGAGGAAAGCAGTCTTTACATCCATTTGATGTAACTTAAGATCCATACTAGCCACTATTGCCCGAATAATGCGAATCGAGGTAAATCTCACTACATGAGAAAATGTATCTTCATAATCAATTCCTTCCTGTTGATTATACCCCTTCGCCACAATGCGAGCCTTATGCCTTTCTATCGAGCCATCAGCCTTTCGCTTTATTTTGAGAACCCACTTGTTCCCAATAGCTTTGCGTCCTTTTGGAAGATCAACTAGTTCCCAGACTTGGTTTGATTTCATTGACTCCATTTCCTCTTCCATTGCATGAATCCATTTTTTCTTATTAGGGCAATTCAGAGCCTCATTAATATTTCTTGGCTCATCCTCATCTTGTGGAACAATCGTAAAAGTTTCCCTTTCAATGTCAAAACGTCGACGGGGAATACTTTGGCGACTTGTTCGCCGTATGGGAGATTGTCACTTTGCACATCATTTCCCATTATGCTCCCACTTGGATTAGATAATGATGATGTCGTCTCATCATGTGGTTGTAATTGAGAATGAGTTGAATTCAATTCATCACTTCTCATATTACTCCCACTTGGACAAACTCCACTAATATCATTATCTTGATCCAAGGTTTCAAATAGGGAGTAATCTTCCCTATTTTCCCCTTCTTAGGAAATTCATCCTCTAAGAATGTGACATCCCGTGATTCAAATTCAGTTATACTCCTACTTTCCTACTCACCTATGAACACATACCCTTTCGAGTGTTCCGAGTATCTTATGAAAATACTCTTCTTTCCTCTAGGACCCAATTTCCCAAACTTGTGAGAGGACTCATGAGTATAGGCAGCACAACCCCATGGCTTAAGAAAACTTAAGTCCGGTTTTCCACTGTCCATAACTCATATGGAGTGGAAGTAATCGATTTGGAAGGCACACAGTTAAGTATATAGGCAGCAATTAACAACGCATCACTCCAAAAAGTAATAGGTAAGTTAGCATGCGCCATCATGGACCTAACCATTTCCAGTAGGGTTCTGTTTCTTCTCTCCGCAACACCATTTTGTTGAGGAGTATATGGAATAGACAACTGTCTTTCTATTCCTTTTTCATCACATAATTTTCTAAACTTATAAGATAAATATTCTCGACCTCGATCGGATCTCAATGCTTTTATTTTCTTGTCTAATTGATTTTCTACTAGGTTCATAAACCTTTTGAAACAACTTAATGCTTCAGATTTATGATAAATCAAATAAATATATCCGAATCGAGTATAATCATCTATAAAAGTGATGAAATAAACAACCACATGCCTTCCTCTCACATTCATTGTACCACAGACATCAGAATGGATTAAATGTAGAGGAAAATCAGCTCTTTTACCTTTTCCAAATGGTTTCCTTGTCGTTTTCCCTTCTAGGCAATGCTTACATATGGGCAAATCGACTTTTTCAATGTTGCCCAACAAGTCCTCTTTGGCTAGTCTATTCATACGTTGTTGGCCAATATGACCAAGTCTAGCATGCCACACATTCACATCATTATCATATGAATTAGAAGACGTGAGAAGAGAATAACAAACATTTGCATTAACATAGTCAATACTAATACAATGAAACCATCTAAAAAATAACCACAACCATAGTAATTTGTATCCAAAAACAAATCCACACCTCTATTATGGAAGTTCATATTAAAACCTAGTTTAACCAACACTAAAATAAACACTAAATTCCGACGAATCTCCGGAGCATATAATACATTATGTAGGAACAAAGTGCGTCCACCACGCATGTTCAGTTGGCAGATGCCAATTCCTTTCACTTCAACTCTGGAGTTGTTTCCCACATAGATCCACTTAGTTCCAGTTGGTACTCGTCGGAATTCCACAAAGGATTCTCTATCATTCGCTACATGGTCTGTCGCTCCTGAATCTACAGTCCACAAAGGATTAGACTCAGTTAAGAATACAGAACTCGACACAAAAGCAAAGTTCTGAAAAGTACAAGGGGTGTTTACCTTCTTTGGCTCACGACAGTTGCGAGCATAGTGACCCTTCTTGTCACAATTGTAACACTTCACCCTTGCAAGCTTCTTCATTCAAGGACGCTTTCCTCTTTCATGTTGGTTAAGCTTGGGTTTCTTCCCTAAAGGACCTGCTTCCTTGCATTTCCCTTTATCAAGCCAGTTAAGACGTTTGCGCTTGGAGCTCGAAGCTCCATGTGAGCTAGAACTAGCATGATAGAGTTTAGCTTCCGGCTTAGCCGCCAAGAGGTGGTCCTCTTCCAGCTCAAGATGACGCACTGCATCCTCAAAGGTTTTGATATTTTCATTATGAGTCAGGTGCACCTTCATATGCTCCCAACTCTGAGGCAAGAAACGAATCATTGCTTGCACTTGCTGCTCATCAGTGAGGACATAGCTAGCATCTTTTAGCTCATTTATCATGTTTGACATCTTTCTAAGATGTTGTTTCATGGTCTGACCATGAGGCTTCTTATAAGAATCAAACCTAATAGTGAGCTGCCTCAGTCTAGTCACCGAAGTATGACCAAATCTTGCTGCCAATGCTTTCCACATTTCCTTGGCATTGTCGAAATGCCTAAACTCTCGCATGACGTCATTTTCCATGCTGCTCAGCAATGTGATGTGAGCAAGAGAGTTCTTTCTTTTCCATGCAGCAAATGCTTCCTTATCTCTCTTGTGCTGTGCAGTGTTTCCTTCTTCAGGTGCTACCATGGTCAGGTTAAGAGCTTCTAGTGCCTCTTGCTCTTCCAGCACATATTGGATTTTCATGTGCCATATTTCATAGTTGTCACCATTGAGCTTTTCACCTTTGTTCAGTTCAGCAACTATGCTCTTTATGGCTGAAGCCATTGATCTGAACACATCAGACATATATGCACAAATTATTAATGCCTATCATTTATGCATCCTTTTTGCACAGACTCATCATATTAATGAACAATTTCAAGTAAGGTTTCAGAATCAAAAGGTCACTATGTTTCCAATCATCCTCCAAAAATCCTAACTTAAAACTATCATTAATATGATTGTCTTATGCAAAATAAATTCTATGAAGCTACAAAAACTTTTATGAACTACCCACAGCAACCAACAATAACATAAAGCAAATAATATTTGACATACAATATAATAATAATGCTTTCACATAATACAACTAACATATCGGTTGCTACATCAACAACAATCAGGTAGAAAACATTACAGAAGATGTCCACAAAGCACACTTAACAAAGATCAATCAATACATCTAACACCAAGTCAGTACACGAACCGGGAAAGATCCTCTTTTGTTCAATTTCTTGATCTTTTCCCTTGTAACTATCCAGTAATATTCATTTATAAAATACATCACAATTTTCTTATATGAAGCAGCTCTGTTGACATCCCATATGCGATTCAATACTCCTTGCCATTCTGGTGGAAGGGTGTTCATGAAAAATCGCACCATCTCAAACTGTGGCATAGGACGACCATTCCATATGACCTTTTGAATTTTCCCGTTGACTTCAAGGACGTGATCAATTAAGTCACCACTCTTCCATTGATGATCAGTCAGCTCAGCTATCAACTTAGAAAGCATTTTCTTTTGTTCATCGGTAATTGCGCGAATAGGTGTGCGCAACCTCAGGGGAGGCATTGTTCCTACAACAAATGCAGAACAAATAAGGGATCACATATAATCCACATAGACTTAATTGCAAAAAGAAACACATTCTTTTCCTCTCTTTTTTTTTGGTCAACGGTCAACGGTGGTCAACGGTCGTCGGTCGGGTCGGACGAACCGACCCGGCACGTGCCTCGCACGCGCGAGCAACCTGTCGGATCTCGGGTCGGGTCGCGTCTCGGGTCAGGTCGGTTTGCCGGTCGAGTCGGATCGCCGACCAGTGACCGGCCGGCCAACTGTCGCCGGCGATGACGTCATCGATGACGTCATCCCAGTGGTTACTGACCGTTGGGTGACATCATGGTGACGTCATCACACGTCGGTTCGCCGACCGACGCGTGCCGGTTCACCGGCCGGCGCCGTCGCGCACGTGCCGGTTCGCCGACCAGCGCGTGTGGCGCACGCGCTGGTCGAGCCAGCGCTTCAGGCGCGTGGCGCCCACGTGCAGCGGCTTCTAGCTGCGTGTGTGGGCACGTTCGGCGTCTCCCGACGGCGTTCGACCCATCGACGTACTCGTCTCGACGAGATCTTTCACCCTATGCCATCAAAAATCGATTTCGACTTACAGAAACTAAAAAAAAATGGATGAATAGTGCTCGGGTGTTGGGATTTTTCGCCCCGATCCGTGTTGGCCGATTATTTTCACGAAAAATCAATCAAAAAACATGAAAGGGGTCGGGAAAACATGAACTAGGGCTCTGATACCAATGTTGGGATTGTCGGATTCCCAAAAATCAGATTCGACACTAAATCGAACCCCTAAATTGAATGCGGAAGACGAGCCCGGAAAAAACACGTATCACTGATCCTAAAGCGCACAACGGAATCGAGCGTACCTTGTTAGCCACAGATTAAACACCAACGCCGATAAGAGGAAGAGAAAATCGATCCCGTTCGATCCGATGACGTCGATTGGCCTTGAAGGGAAAACGGCGTCACCTTTATGCTTTTGTTTTTTCATTTTGGAGAGAGAGAGAGGGAGAGGGATGTACGTACGTTAAAATGCCAAAAGGTGCGTCCTTTCTCTCTTTCCTCCCTTATATACGTCCCTTCCAAAATAGAAACGTACCCCTTCATCGTATCCCTCCATCCATGGGCCATAATCCTGTGGGCCGGGCTTTTAGGCCAAACATGGGCGGACGGGCCAACTTAGGCCCATCACACAAAACCATCAGTAGCCCAATCAGCTACAAAATTGGCCTCACGCCTGCAATGCCCAATGCGAAGGTTAGAGAAGCAGGGAAGCAATTCGACGGCTTTAGTAAACAACGCTCAAACCTCCCATGGCGTCGATCTAGGATCGTGCACAGCTTGAACCATCACGAGGCAATCAAATTCAATCAAGAGTGGATCATGAGCTTTGCCGTGCTGCAGCAGATGGTGGAGAGTGAGATTAAGCACCTGGATCTCTACCTACAAGGTCCGAAGAAGCTAGCAAATCTCTGGTAAAATCATCAATTAGCTTTCTAGTGTGATCGCAACATATGCACGCCATTGTATCGTGTGTACTTGCTAGCTTATAAGCCCCATCTATATTTATCTTTAGGATGCCGGGATTTGGAGGCCGCCACAGGTGTTTAGGATCGGGTTGATGTCACCCTATTCGCGCTGAGGTTCGATTGGAGTGCCGAGCGATTCGGACCTGGGCCAAGGCGACATCCATTACATGTGTTGGATCAAGACTCTGTCGGCAGAATATGAAATTATTACGCGCCTTCCAGATCTGCCACAGGAGTGAGGCAATAGTCTCCAAGTCAAGTGAGATTTGCTGATGTTCAACCCTTTCTGCAAGCCATGCATCCATTTGTTGTACTGCTTGAGGTGATAGTCGAATACGAATCTGATGGTGTGACCAGATTCTTGATGTCCACGGACAGAATAGAAAAATATGTTCCAATGTCTCTAGTGTTTGAGAAGGGCATAGTTTACATACCGACTCTGTGCTGATGCGTCTCTAAAATAGATTATCTTTGGTGGGTAGTGCGTTGTGACAAAGAGCCCAAAGAAATGTACGAATTTTGGGTGCTAGGTTAAGTTTCCAAATACTTCGCCATAGGGATGCTAGGGTTTGATAGGAAGACGAGGCTCTATTGTGGTTGTTGCTGAATTCTGCATTTCTAATAGCATGGTAACCACTTTTCACAGAATATTAACCTTGTTTTGTATCTGTCCAAAGCAATTGATCATCTGCATAGGTAGGTCTGACCGGAATGTTAAGGATTTCCTGTAAGTTTGAGCATCGAAATACCTGTGTAGTAGGTTAGCATTCCAGGTGTTGTATTCCGAGTGTAGAAGGTCAGCCACCATCACAGGTCCGTCCCTAGCAGCAGGTCCGCCTAGGATCCCTTTGGGTAGCCATCTATCTTCACGAATTCTTATCTTTTGCCCATCGCCAACCAACCATTGAAGTTTTGGTAAGATTGAATCCCGCCCTAACAGTAAGTTTTGCCAACCCTAGGATGGTTGAGCACCTCTACTCGCATATTTGAAATCCTATGAGTGAAAATAAAGACCTTTGAAGAGTGTGCTCCACAGTGATAATGGTTGTTGGATTAAACGCTAGGCCTGTTTTCCAAGCAAAACTTTGTTGAAATCAATGAGATCACGAAAGCCTAAGATGCCCTTGTCCTTCTTGCTCTTTAGCACTTCCCATTGTTTCCAGTGAATACCTGCCTTACGACAATTATTCTGCCATCGGAATCGAACAATCTTCTTTTTAATGGATTTGCAAAGTGACACAGGAATTTTAAAAATGGACATAATATACTGTGGGATCGCCTGTACAACAGTCTTAATTAGAATCTTCTTGCCACCCTTTGATATTAGATTTTCTTTCCATCCTTCCAATTTTACATTCACTCTCCCCAGAATCCTGGCAAACATGTCTCGTTTTGACCTTCCCCAATCAGACGGGATACCCAGATATTTACCCGTCCTGTCTAGCACAGGGATTCGAAATTCCCTCGCCAAGTTTTCTTGTAGGCTAAGAGGGCAATCTCTACTAAAGAATTTTCCGGATTTATTCCGATTAACAGCCTGTCCCGTAGCCAAACAATACTGATTCAATATATTTGTGAGATTTTGACATTCTTGGAGTTTACCATCTAAGAAGAATATGGCGTCGTCTGCAAAAAATAAATGAGAAAGAATAGGACACCACCTATTCAGCTAGATGCCCTTGATGTTTACCATGTCAATGGCTTGATGTATAAGAGTGAATAAGTAGAATGAATAAGTAGGGAGAGAGAGGATCTCCCTATAAGGCCACGAGTCGGATGGAAATAAGGTAATTGTTCTCCATTGAATTTAATACTGAGAGCGACTGTTGTAATACACTACATCACCCACTGCACCCAAGTAGTATGGAACCCTAACTTGAGGAGATAATCTTTAAGAAAATCTCATTCCATCCGGTCATATGCCTTTTGCATATCCATCTTTAAGACCGCTCGAAAATTCCTTTTGTTTTTCCTAGTCTTTAGCTGATGAAGTACCTCTTGGACGATTAAGATGTTGTCTTAGATTTGACGGCCACTCACAAAGGCGCATTGTTCCATGGATATCAAATTAGGTAGCCAGGGTTTTAGACAATCGGCAAGCACCTTGGATATAATCTTGTAGGCATAATTGCATAGACTAATAGGGTGGTATTGGTCCAGACATTCGGGGTGTGGTACTTTGGGATTAGAGAAATAATGGTCCTATTAAGATCGGTGGGCAACACTCCTGACTGAAAGAAATCCTGCACCGAGAGGAAAAGCTCATCCTGTAATATATCCCAATGGGTCTGATAAAAAAGTCCATTCAAATCATCTGGTCCCGGGGCCTTATTCAGCCCCAACTGAAAAGTTGCTCTGTGGACCTCCTCTCGAGTGACCGCAGCTGTTAATAGAGTGTTCATTTCTGCTGTGACAACACACGGACATTGATCTAAAATGGGCTCATAGTCACGATGTTCCACTGATTTGTAAAGGCTCGAAAAGAAGTCCATCGTCATCCCCTTCAAACATCTGTCATCTCTCACCCATCTTTGATTGTGGTCCTGCAACATACTTATTCTATTCCATTGTCGCCGTTGAATGGTAGTCGCATGGAAAAATTTAGTGTTTTTATCTCCCCAGCTTAGCTAATTACTTCGTGAGCGCATCGCCCAATATTGTTCCTCTTGCTGCCATAATTGTTGGATTCCGCCTTCAGTTTAGTAGTTGTTTGTTTATCATAATGGCTATGAGGTTGATTGATGTGAGTCTGGAGTTGCTATTGTAAAGCTGATATTTAAACATGGGCCTTGGAAAACTTCAAGTGGATCTAGTGAGCTAGAGCCAAAGATACAGTCTTTAACTTATGTGGTAGGGCATAACCTGTTACCTGTGCTGAAGTCCATGACTCAGCAATGACCTCACGGCACTCCTAGTCCTGTAACCAGAACGCTTCAAAAATAAAGGTCTTATGTTGCTGGCCGAGTAAAGCTTCAGTGGTTAACAATAAAGGGCTATGATCAGAACCCTATGCAGGTAATGCAAAAACCTCAGCTTCAGGGAAAATGAGACACCAATCCATAGTACACAACACCCTATCCAGCCTTTCTTTCACAAAATCATCACCCTCGCGATTATTCATCCACGTAAATGCACAGCCCTTACTATCCATATCCATAAGAGAGCAGTCATGCAAGAGTTCGTGGAAAGAATGCATTCTATGAGGTTCGGCTGACCGTTTACCCACTTTCTCCCAATGGTAGATGATTTCGTTGAAGTCCCCAGCACAAACCCATAGTAAGGTATTGGAATAAGCAATTTGTCAAAGTTCTGTTCATAAGAGTTGGCGTAGCTGATACACCGCTGGTGCATGTATATAGGTAAGATGCATAGGTATACCACAATTAGCATCGGTGCATATCATATCAAAAAGGTGCGAAGTAGATCGTTCCACCTGTAGAGAAATATGATCATGCTAAAACATTGCCATCCCTCCAGCCAAGCCGATAGGGTTCAACACATGAGAATTCGGAAATTTTAGACTACGCTAAAGTCATGTAAGCACTACCTCTTGATTCTTTGTCTCCATCAAAAAAATCAAGTCGGGCTTTTCTTTAGCCGCAAGGGCCTTAAGGGCTTGAACTGTCAGGGGAGAGCCCAAACCCTGACAGTTCCAGCTTAATAGCTTCATTTGTCACTTGGTGGCTTTTTAGGGCTAGCCACCATAGCCCACTTGACTACCTCTTCTACTGAAAAAATGGGTGTTTCCGTTAGTTGAGTATCGTCGAGGCCCTCCGTTATGTGAGTTCGTGACTCATATGGGTTATACCATTTCATTTTCTTTTCAACGCCTGCTCTTGTATAGAGTCTTGTATTCTTTAGCTTTTTGGTATTGGGGATTCCCATTGCTTGATCCTGAATGCCCCTCATCTCTACAAGTACAAGAATCAACTCACTTGTAGATGAAGCCCTTGGTAGCATGTCATCATGATGGTGTTGCTGGATTGGTTAGACAGTAGGACTGATGAGAGGCATTGCTGGTCTCTTCAGACTTTCAGTGTCCTTATCATTGCTAGGATGTAGCACATTCTGAATACCCTTCATCTTTGCAGGTACAGGGATTGGCGGACTTGTAGATGAAGTCCTTGGTAGCATGCTATCATGCTGGTGTTGTTGGATAGGGGCGACAGTAGGGTTGAGGCGATGCATTACTTGTCTCTATAGAATTCCGGTATTGATATCATTGCTAGGAGGTAGCGCATGGACCAAATGGCTCGAGGAGTGGGGAGTTTCTGGTATCACCTCTTCAGATTTATCCTGTGTCTCATAAAAGGTCAGCCAATACAGACTATGTTCCTTTACTTCCGCACACAACCATTGGCCGTAAGCTATCTTTTCTTTGCCTGCCATTTTTGCTTCGTCAAAGGGAAAATTCTTGCAATACATAGCATAATGGCCAAGCTTACCGTAGGAGTAATAGAAATGTGAAAGCCGTTCATAGCGAAAATCAAGCCATATGGTTTTCCTATCTATTCAAATCAACTGCCCTGTTTTCAATGGCTCCTGTAAATTGATTTCTATCCTTGCTTTGCCAGCTCCAAGGGTTGTGCCCTCTTTTGTTTCAAGTTTGACCTCTAGCACTCTCCCAACATGTTTAACAACTTTGCTTATCATATGTTCAGAGCACCATTCCAGTAGTAGACCAAATATTTGCACCTAGAATGCACAAGTTGAAAAATCATAACAATTTAGTGGGGTATTTGGTATCCATGGCTTAAAATTACCAAGTGACTAGAGAAAAGCCAAGGACCACCATCTAATACCCTCTATTTCTCTCCTTTAGTCTTAAATTTAGCAACATATAGACCGGCTTCACGTTGGGAGATCTCGACTTGGTCTGTTCACCAAGCTCGCTTCAAGGTATTTTGAAAAGCTTGGAAGTTAATAAAGGGATTGGAGAGTATTTTACCTACTAATATCAGCTTGCACTCTTCAAGTTTTTCCAATGGTGGCATGTCATCCCAAACTTCAATTTCATGTTTGGACCAAAGGCAACCCAACTTGGTGGAGAGGGCAGCAAGTCGCGGATCACCCTCTTGGTCTTGGGAGTCCATGAGCTCAAAAACCAGGGCAAAACACATAAAGGTTGGAGCATGAGGAGAATTCTACATGCAGATGAGCTGGGTACACCCAATGAGATAATTGCGATTGGCGTAAGAGAAGGTTCATCAGGGCAATTGACTTCATGCAGCAGTTGTGAAAACCAATTCAGTAGAAAACCAGGGGATTGGGTTCGGAGAATACGGGTGGGTGTTGTGGGCATGAATTGCGGAGGGGGGAAGATGAGGAAGTAGGGCAATCGAGAATGGTGAATTCCATTACCACGTCATTAGAAACAGGGGAGCGAGAACCAGAAGATACAAGTGGATAAGCAGGCAATCGAAAGAGCGAAGGGAGGTAAAATGGTGGGAAACGACGGTGATGTTAGGGTTGGATGGGCGAAACTACCATCAAGGTAGAAGAAGAACTCTACATATCGAGAGGAATTTTTTCTTCCCTATATTTAGTCACTCTCCAGGCCTATTTGCTTGTTACCATTTGTATCATCCTTTTCGAAGTTTTTTGCAACAAGCTATCTTTCAAACGAATGTAATTCAGTTCCCCAACAAACTTAATTCATAGGGAATACCAAATCAAGTACAAAAGATAGAGAGAACTAGTGACGTGAGAGCCGCAGTGCTTGCAGTAGTAAAACAAGCGAAGAGATCGTAGTCGCAATCAGCCATCTTACGCGATATGACGAGCGTGGACATTTTTTAACAAAAAAAGAGAAGCAAAAACATACTCAAATAACAATGTATCAATATTTTAGCAATGTGGCGAATATGATGGTATCCCCTACACAGCTTCTATGATATACACTACTTGGAATAATATACAATAAAAGTTTGACTAACGAGCTGTCCATAGACATAAAATTTGAGTCAATTGGATGTCCTACAAAAAAGTTATGGGTGGTCAAAATTGAGTTCTTTTATTCAAATTCTACCAAAAAAAAAAAAAAAAATTATGAGTACCACAAATTTGTTATTGAAAATTGGAAGAGCACCAAAATTTATAGGAAACAACCAGTTAAAATATCATTTTTAGGCAATTTGAAGATTTATGGCTGTTAGTCTGTTATTTTCCTATCTTAATCAATTTTTTTTTCTTTCTTAAACCTCAAGGCTTCAAGTTGAGCTTCTAAGTTTTTGTTATAAATCTTCTTGTCTGATGGATTGAGCATGCTTAATTACAGCCTTGAAAAGAACCATTTACTTTCTCCTTGAAAATATCATTATTCAAGATTTACCAATTTTCAAAGTTAGAGCAATTAATAATGGTTATTCACTCATGATGGCGCTCATCCGCGCATCTCTTATCACAACAAGCTTGGTAAGAACTGTTGGACGCAAATTGCGCAACCCCAAATCTCCATAACTAGAACAAGAACACACATCCAAAGAGTAAAAAATTAACACACCTGGGATCCATTGTTCTTGAAGCGGAAGCGGAAATACAATGTTCCACGCGCAAGTCCTTCTCCTCTATTGCCCTCCATATTACTAGCTCAATGAGGCGGCCCTCTCACGTGTAGTGTTAGGTAAATGCCCCTTAGGTGAGGATACAGGTGAGAATTAGGGTTAGAGGAGAGACTTGAGCACTATTTATAGAGTTTCCAGCCAGTCCCCCTCATTACGGGCCAGGCTCAACTCGGCTTACACTAGCCAGCCCATATTAGACTAATTAAGAAACCTTCTATCTCACCTTAGATCAACCATATTTTTACGGTAACCGTAAAAACAGTAAATTACAATATCAATTAATTTAATCCACATCAAGAAAACTCTTACATTCTCCCACTTGGACTATATTAATTAAAATCGTACTGTATGTGTGCACATTTGATCCAGAGATAATTCTTAATAGTCAATCCTATCCTATAAAGTTTTAAACACCAAATCATGGCGGTAACTGCATGTATACACACAGAGTCTTCCATGGTCACGAATGTTCTCAACTTTATTGATATGGATTCAATATGATAGTGTGTCAAATGGATAACATTTCTCGTAGAGAGATCCCATTTGTCAGTCACCATTCTCTTACCTTAGATGTCACAAAAACTTGTGCCACTAGAGAATGCTTTATGGTTCCAATGAACCCACATGTCTTGTCCTTATGGTTAACATTTCTTTATGTATCATAAGACATATGTACAAGGCTAATAGCCGGATGCTCGGATGCCCCTAGCCTTCACTCAAGGTTTATACAATCCCTTGAGACTTTATCAATATGTATTCAACATAATAACAATACATTCAAAAATATTTTATTGAATGCAAAAGTTTATACATATCAAACATTTACAAAGTGTAACGAACATAGATGAAACCTTTATCAGAGTAAAGCCAAAATAGCTCCAACTAAACAATAGCATCTCATGATGCTCCTAGGCCCATGCTAACGATATGTCACTCAAATACACACGGGCGTAGGCCTTTAGTTAGTGGATCTGTAATCACATCATCTATGAAAATATATTATATTAAAACGTCACATTTCTGTACCGTTTGCTTTTGGTAAAAAATTTTGACCACCATATATTTAGACCCCTTGAGACCTTTGTAGTAAATAAATAATAATACAAATTTGTTAACTTAATACAATCATATGGGTCTATCCATAAAGTTAAAACAATTAACTTCTTCATGAGGTTCTGCAGCCTAAATGAATGTTACTAACACTGCTTACATAGTAGAAGATGACATAGAATTTTATTTACTGCACTTACTACTAACATAAATATGTATTCCGTTATTGATTGCATGTCATCAGAACAGCCAGCAAAGTTAACATATGAATACCTTACTAACTGCAAGAATTAAACTTGTCTGTAAATTAACATATAATCTCTTGTCTTTTTAAGTACCTTAAAACCTTCTTGATAGCAACCCAGTGATCATGTCCTGGATTTGACCGATATTTGCCTAGAAGTCCCGTCACAAAGACAACATTTAGTCTAATGCAAATTCGAGCATACATTATACTTTTAAGTACACTGACACAAGGTACTCCCTTTAATTAGATTTTCTCAATATCTAAATAAGGACAATGTGATAGATTTAGTCCATCACCCTTAACAACATGAGCAATTCCTGACTTGCAATAATGTATATTGAATATTTCCAATATACAATCAGCAAATGTCCTCCGAGAAAATCTAATATAATATGGCAAAAACAATCCTTACAGACCTCAGTACAAAGAATATAAGATGTCTCAAGGTCACAACTTGTAAGCAAAATATTATGTACATAAAGTATGAGAAAAAATAAATTTCCTCCCACTGACCTTGCATTATATTGAATTATTTTGTTCACAATTGAACAAAATAATAACACTATGAAACTTTAATAATATTGTCTGGAAACTTGCTTAAAACTATGAATAAGACTTTTCAGTCTACACACAAATTTACTTGAAACATCTATTGCAAAATCCTCCAATTGCACAATATAGATTTTGTATCTATTTAGCGTAACTTTATATCAAAATAAATTATTAATTCCACGTTCACTATGAAAGAATATTTAAAGAAATAATTATTTATTCACTATAAACAATCCACCCCTCTTTCAGAGTGAAAACTTTAGTTACCAATTTGGCCTTAAAATTTACAATCTTTTTTGAAATTCTTTTAGTTTTGTACGCCAATTTGCAACTAACGTATGATCTTTAGGTAAGTAAGTTAGTTTCCAAACACTATGATATTTCATAGATTGTATACCGCATTTTATGGTATCTAATCACATACTTAATTGAAAACAAGAAACGACATTTATATAAGTTGCTAAAACAACCATGTAGTGGATATTGTAATCATACTCTCATAAATATACTATATAGTATGATGATATAACTAATCGTCTTTCCTTAACAAATCTCCTTAATAAAGCTGCAACCACTTCATTCTGCACTTGAGAGGTTTAAGAAATTTCATTATAAACTATATCAAGAATAGTACCTTGAACCTCAACAAGTTTAGTTTATGGTACAGGAGATTCCATAATTATCTATATAGGTAAAGACAAAAACATAATAACCTCCATCATACTATTATCTTTAATAATCTGAGAGCAGCTATCCTCTACAATTACGTTAATCTTTAGAAACTTTAAAGTATGTGATTCCATAATTCTTGTACCTTCTTTAGAGTCAGAAAATCAATACCCCTTTAACAATCTAGATAAGATATAAAATTATTCCGAGTGGATCTGAATTCCAACGCACTTAATATTGGATTAGATAACCACCTCTTAATTTTAATAAGAGTTAAGTAATTTACATCTAGTTCATAAGTCAAAAGAAGTTTATGAAATAACTTTGATAAGAAACACGTTTTTTGTGTGAAAATGTTGTTTTCAAAATACCATTCCATTAAAGACCCAATAAATTAGTATTACTAATCATACTCAATTACCATGTAAATAATTGTGCAATTATGCATTTCGGCCAAATCTTTTGTCAAGATTTTCAGGCATAGTAATTAAGTTACCGCCCCAGAATCTACCAGGTATTTGACAAATGACCATTTAAGCTATTTCGCATTATCATACTTGCCAAAATACTCACGGCCACTATTAAGCCTAACAATCTTTTAAGACTAATTGTAATTACTTATTCTTTATTTCGGTCATTTTCCTTAAATAGAAAACTTTTGGAAACAACCTTTTAGCCATATACGAGATGTATATATCATTAAGACTTAAACACAATCTTTGCAAATGTGTCATAATTTCAATATCAGAGAAGACATAATTTCAAGTAACTAAGGCTTCCATCATCTTATAACAGTGCAGTCCGCAGGCAAACCTTTTTTCAAATGTTCAAGAATGGAATGTTTTATGGACAGTAAGCAAATTCAATTGCTCTTTTCTCAAGCAACTAATCATATGTCTACTACTTAAAATTTGAAGCAGCAAGAACCTCAATAATAATAAAGTTATAAATTACAGAAAATATGACTGAAAAACAAGCAATATATATAATTAGCATCATGTGAGCACCGTGTAACTTGACGTACAAGTACACATCCAGAGAGTTACACGCATAATCATATAATCGCCTTTGGGCAGAATACATGACATGCAGTTGTACACTCCCCACATGATAGCTGTTATGAGAATATATTTCAATTTTTCGTGAATTTATCACCTTTGGGCATATGAATTACTAGAATCAGTTACTCCTCCACCACACTATCATGTATCCCTCCATGAACTAATACACAATCACCTCCTTTGGGAGTATGACTACGCATTAGAATAGGAGACATCCCAATCATCATACGAGACCGAAATTTCTCAAACCCAATTAAGCGTGCCACTTTGGCAGTCACTACTCAATTGAATCCTTGAAATTATCTCATACTAGGGATATAAACTTTACTTCTCACATACACCATATACATGTGATTTTAACTTTAGTGATAGGGGCAGCATATCACCAAATTCACATATCATGCTAATTACATTACTTTATTCATTAATAAAATCTTTATTTATACATATATATATATATATATATATATATATATAGCGAACCTGAAAGACAGATTTCAATGAGATCACTTATCACAGTAACATAAGAAAATTCTCATAGAAGCAAGCATATTGTGCACCCCGATTACTGATTACTAAAACAACATTAAAAATATGCCGATCTAAAGGATCCTTCACAAGTTAACATCAATAGCAATACAGGATACTCTAGATTGACAAGCTTGATAACTGATTAACTATTGCTCATGAGTTTCATACGGCAAAACATGACTCCAAGGCCAATAGATGATTTATTAGCCAATTTTAAGTAACAAATTATCATTAGATCAACCAGTGGCCTATAAATTGAGTCAAAAACACAAAACCAAATATCTAAACTATAACAGTAGATACAATTGCTCTGTGTAAATGCTGTCATACTTCTTAACCATAAAAAATATTCAACTTGATAGACATTAACCAGCAACCAAATGAATTTAGATACAATATGCAATAACTTAACTGACATGCGTTACCCACATTCAACAGATGTGTTAATCAGTACAATCAGTTTGGTCATGAGTTCTTAAAACGTCTATCATTCAAATATTACCAGCGTATCAAGGAGTATGCTTGAGCAACAAAAGTTTCATAACCTTTACTGTTTTTCATCACCTCAATACATAATTCAATTACTATTCCATAATGGTTGTATCTCATTAAGCCAGCTTCAGTTCACAATAAAGTTTAATTTTTATTAATGAATCACACCATTATAATGTTTATGTGATAACATACCTGTAACCACACTTATATTTCCAAAATCACAAAAAATACAAGAAAAATACGCAAAAATACACTACAAATTCACGTATTTAGGTTTTTGTATGTATTTTCACATTCATAAAATTATCAAACATGTAAAATAAATACATCACAAGATAGAACATGGCAATACGAATCCAACGCCACCAACCATGCACCGAACGGACACTCCACGCTCCCGCACGCGCCGCCTGAGTGCGCGACGCGTGGAGCTCACGCGCAGCGCATGTTTGACGCCCAGGAGGCGCGTGGCCGTGCGTGGGGGCGTGTGCGGCCTCCTCCGGCGACGCGCCGCCCACGGTTCTCTTCGTCTCGTCGAGCCCAGTCCGAATATATAATTTAATTTAATTTTTATTGAACGAAAAATCTTGAAAATCTCAAATTAGGGCAAAATCCTTTGCGTTCATGTTCTAGGGTTATGGAGGCTCTGATACCACATGTTGGACGCAAATTGCGCAATCCCAAGATCTCCATAACTAGAACAAGAACACACATCCAAAGAGTAAAAGATTAACGCACCTGGGATCCATTGTTCTTGAAGCGGAAGCAGAAACACAATGTTTCACGCGCAAGTCCTTCTCCTCTATTGCCCTCCGTATCACTAGCTTAATTAGGCGGCCCCCTCACGTGTAGCGTTAGGTAAACGCCCCTTAGGTGAGGATACATGTGAGAATTAGGGTTAGAGGAGAGACTTGAGCACTATTTATAAAGTTTCCAGCCAGTCTCCCTCATTATGGGCCGGGCTCAACTCGGCCCACACTAGCCCATATATTAGACTAATTAAGAAACCTTCTATCTCACCTTAGATCAACCATGTTTTTACGGTAACCGTAAAAACAGTAAATTACAATATCAATTAATTTAGTTTACATCAGGAAAACTCTTACAAGAACATGATACAATTATTTCTCTGCTTGTGGGTGCTCTTGATCTTTGCTACATAGTCTAACTACTCAAAAGCAATCGGTGGTTGTTTCAAGATTGCTGATCTCATCCTAAAGTTTGAAAATTATGTGTGCCTTGAATTGTCCGTTCTAGTGGGAGATGTCAATTTTCCCCGTGCCCAAGATTAAAGGAAAACATACTCACTCATTTTACGGATATTTTTTAAGGAAGAGCTTCTTTATTTGTCCATATCAGAAGCAAATGGAACTATATTTTTGGACCGAAGAAACTCCAAAAAAAAAAAAAATCATAAGTGCGTGGACGAGATGATGACTTAGTTTGAGTGGATTCAAAAAAAATTGTCCATCCTGAGACCTATGTTTACAAAACAGTCATGGTCATAACACAATATGGATAAATAGAACCAAAGACCGAGATTAGTTTTTCAAAAATAGTTTCAATGAAAACCTTGAATATTTAAATGCAAGAATATGAAGTGCAAGAACAATTCTAGATAAAATTTGCCTAGAGAAAGTACAGAAAATGACAATTGTAATTGGTTTTAATGGGAAAATAGGATTTTCCTTGACATGATTTCCATTATATAATTTCATTTTGTTTTTGTTTTTGGGCTTACTAGATTTTATAATTCTCTATTAAACTTTTATCATAATTAAATCACAAAACTGTTCATCATTGGATCTATTGTTTTTAATTTTATGGTGCATATTTACTCATCCTTTTGGTAGGAACTTGAGTCTGCAGAATCCTAGTGCTGCTCGTGATCATTCTCGCTGATTATTTTACTGTCATTTCATTCCATTTAGGATTAGGAATAAGTGAAATTGTATTATGTAGATAGTCATTGTCTTATTTATTTGTTTACTTGTTATAATAAAGAGGAAGTCATGCAAAGAACTTATTATATATGGACCAAAGAAAAATATTATCTCACTGCCACAGTCTTAGTTGAAGAGTTTGAGAGAATGGAGCTTGTATTTAGAGTGAGAGCGATTTTTGTAGACAAAAGCTTTTATACAACTTTAGATCGATGTAAGAAGTTAATTTTATCATATCACTGATTTTATATTATGCTACGTCTGTATGACTATTTTATGGTTTTCTTACATAACTTCTCTAATATACACTATTTTGAATAATATAAATTGTAAGTTTGACTAATAAGCTTTTCGTAGGCATAAAAATTGAGCGAATTGAACGTTGGACAAAAGAGGCATGGGTGGTCAAAATTGAGTCTTATTTATTTGTCTATTTATTACTAGGGGTATCAAAAATTGAACCAAAAAAAAATCGATATTTTTTAAGTTTAGTTCTCAATCAATTTGGTTCTCATTAAAAATTGAAATTTTTTTAACCAATTCAGTTTTTATCGGTTCAATTAACCGAACCAAACCGTTAAAATCTACAATTTTTTCATTTTATTTTTTTGATTATTTTTTTTCCTTTCTTTTATTTTCTTTTTCTTTCTTCTTCTTGTTTATTGGCCAGTCACCGGCCACGATGGCAGCCAGCAACCGGCCAATGCAGAAGAAGAAAAATAATAATAAATATTAAAAAAATCGATTTAAAAAAATTATTGAAAGTGGTGCATGTAGGAAAAAAAACAAAAACAAGGGTAAAAATCGAAAAACCAAACCGAACCGAATTTCAATTTAGTTTGATTTCCATTCGGATCATATTTCAGTTCAGTTCATTTAATTTCCTTATCGGTTTGATTTGATTTATTTTTTTGGGAAAATCAAACCGAACCGAACCGAACCATTTACACCCCCAGCTGGAGTGAGTCCGAGAGAATGGAGCTTGCGATTGGAGTGAGGGGTTTTTTATAAACTGAAGACTTTATACAAATAAAAAGTTAATTTTATCATTTCGTTGCTTTTATATTATACCATCTCTATGATGGCACCATCATCTCACAATACTACTTGCGACTATAAAATGGAGGAAACTGAGCCTCCTTTCCCAAAGGTGGATGAACAAGTTGTCATAGAAAACATTTCGAGAATGGATGCTAAAAGAACCTTTTGGAGCCGTGACCTCCTAGAGAAGATGTGTGACAAAAGTGAAGTTTCAGTGATTTATTTGAGAGAAGTCAATCGAGATTTGAAAAGGCGCTTACACATATGATAGAGAGTGCACAAGTTCCTGCAAATCATCTGCTGAATAACCAACCTCGTCATATAGCACATGGTAGTGTGTAGGCCTAGTGGTTCCCTGCAAAGTATCAAACAAGATATGAAAGATAAGAAACAAAGAGTAAAAATTGCCAAATTGTTTCATTCTTGAAATGCATCTAACATTTGGAAATAAGCTGGAATAATCAATAAGAGATAACTACAATTTGGGAGAATTCAGCATAGCAATCGGGCCGTTGATACTTAAAACTAAGCTTTAACTCCAACCGATCCGTAAAAAAGAACCCATTAATTGTTGGTTCTTATATCTTTTATTAAGTCACTTACAGCTTTATAGAAAATCCTGTCTGCCAATTTCATTCATAACGAGACATTGGCATGAATATCTGAGTATTTGAGATATCATTTCATTCAAGAGAGCTGACTATAGAACATGAGGAGTTAAGTAGGTAAGGTAGGGAAACAAGAGAGGACAATCACTTCGAATTAGTGTAAAGTAAATCCTATAAAGTATGTCTCATTGCAACTAATCAGGCACTTTTGTGTTCACCTACATTTTATTGTGCCAGTCCCCAAACAAAACTAAGGCATTGTCAGGAATTGAATTACTCCGAAGTTAATGCAGGAACTTACTATCATCCCTGCATGCGCACAAAGATAGAAGTCATTGTTCCAAGGATGACAGACTTTGTTGTCTATGACGGTTCCTGCAAATTGAAGTATGTAAATGTGGAACAATACTCAGAACCAAAGTTTAATTTCAGCAGATCCACTCAATGGATGGTGTTCCTACATAGCTTCTCTAATATACACTATTTGGAATAATATGCATTGAAAGTTTGACTAATGAGCTTTTTGTAGACATAAAAATCGAGCGAATTGGATGTTGGATGAAAAAGGCACGGCTTGTCAAAACTAAGTCTTACTTATCTTACTTATCCGTCTACTTATTACAGTAAAGAGGAAGCCATGCAAAGAATTTATCATCTCGCCGTCGTCTTCCCCCTTCGGTCTTGCGTAATGCTCGCTCGCTGTGGTCGGGGCAGGGGTGTTTTGTTGCGGTCGATTTTTTTTTCGTTGACCTTTTTGGTGGGCCTTTTGACTTTTTGGGTTTTCGAAATGCTGTTCTAGTGTTGCTCTGGTTCGGAGCTATTTTGTGCTTCGCTGGTTTGCTCTTTCGATCCGTAGCCATAACTTTGGATTGTTTCCTTTTCTTTTTTTCCCCGTTTTTTTGGGTTCTTTGGTAGTGTCTTTTAAGTTCACTCAGATTGTTTGTTTTTTTTTTTTTTTTTTTTCAGGTTGGACCAAAGAAAAATATTATTTCACTGCTGGAGTCTTAATTATATCTTCACGAATTTAGACGCCCACCATATAGATGTGGCAGATGCCAACTTCTGCCAAAGACGGGCATGTAAGTAGGACCACATCCTTGGGGAGTGGCTCGGGCTTGCCATCTTCTGCAGTCGCGAAGGAGGAGCTGCCGAGGCTGGGAAAGTGGGTGGAACTATGAGCTCTGGGTGGGAGAGTGTCGTGACAAAAGAAAAGAGGGAGAGTGTCGTGACAGTAGAAAAGAGGGGGAGAGGAGAGAGCAGGTGTGGAAGTGGAATGAGGAGGGAAAGGGTGGGAACTGCTGTCAATACTTGCACGATTTCTTTCGCAGCATTTGTGAATCTTCGACCAAAAAAATTGCGGCAAACCAGAGGCTTGAATATAATGTACAAATCATGAATTAAACTGAAAATTCAAAATTAAAAGGGCGAACAAAAAATATATCAAAGCTTGCTTTGATGGTTGGTTATATTTTGGCCATTGACACTCAACCCAATACAGGAACTGGAGCTTGCAATTGGAGTGAGGAGGTATTTGTAGACAAAAGCCTTTATACAACTTTATATCGATATAAGAAGTTAATTTTATCATATCATTCTTTTATATTATGCTATCCCTATAAGACTAATTAATGGTGTTTTTACGTAACTTCTCTAATATACACTATTTGGAATAATATACATTAAAACTTCGACTAATGAGCATTTTGTAAACATAAAAATCAAGCAAATTTGACATCAGACGGAAAAGGCATGGTTGGTCAAAATTGAGTCTTTTTTGGGTATTTGAAGTGCGATCATGAGTGGATAACCATTATCAATCGCTCTAACTTCGAAAATTGTTATGTAGATATAATTATTTTTCTGCTTGTATAGTCCTCTTGATCTTCACTGCATAGTCGGCTTTAGATTGGTATATAGATATAATTATTTTTCTGCTTGTGTGGTGCTCTTGATCTATCCTTTTTAAATTTTTATCATAATTATATCACAAAACCTTTCATTATTGGATCTATCCTTTTTAATTTTATGGTGCATATTTACTCATCCTTTTGTAGGAACATGAGTCTACATAATTCTATTGCTGCTCGTGATCCTCACATTCACACTGATTATTTTACAGTCATTTCATTGCATTTAGGATTAGGAATAAGTGTAATTGTATCACGTGGGTAGTCATTGTCTTATTTATTTGTTTACTTATTATAGTAAAGAGGAAGTCAGAACTTATCAGACCAAAGAAAAATATTATCTCATTGCTACAATCTTAATCACGTCGAAAGAGTTTGAGAGAATGGAGCTTGTATTTAGAGTGAGGGATTTTTGTAGATAGAAGCTTTTATACAACTTTATATCGGTCTAAGAAGTTAATTTTATCATATTGTTGATTTTATATTATGCTATCTTTGTATGACTATTTTATGATGTTCTTACATAACTTCTCTAATATACACTATTTTGAATAATATACTTTGGAAGTTTGGCTAATGAGCTTTTCGTAGGAATAAAAATCGAGCGAATTGAACATCGGACAGAAAAGGCATGGGTGGTCAAAATTGAGTCTTATTTATTTGTCTACTTATCACTAGGGATGTCAAAAACCGAACTGAAAATCGAACCGAACCGAATCGAAAAATTCGGTTTTTTTTTTTCGGTTCGGTTCTCAATTAGTTCAACTTTCATTGAAAATTGAAACTTTTTTAACCGATTCGATTTTTACTAGTTCAATTAACTGAACCAAACCGTTAAACCATTAAAATTTATAATTTTTTCATTTTATTTTTTAAATTCGTTTTTTTATTTTTTTCCTTTCTTTTTCTTTTTTTCTTTTTTCTTCTTCTTCTTCATTGGCCGGTTGCCGATCACGGTGGCGGCCAGCGGACTCACCTGACTAGGTGAGGTAGAGCCTAGCTCAATCTGGCTACCTAGGCGAGGCTCGAGCCTAGCCGAAGGTTGCCAAACATTGGTGAGGCTCTAGTGACCTCCGGCGAGGCTCGAGCCTTGCCTAGCTCATTGAATCTGGCGGGCCAACATCAGGCGAGCCTGGCCTCGCCGGCCTGTGGCGAGGCTCTAGCTCACCTTTGGCCGGTCACCGCCACGGCCGATTGTCGGCCGTCATTGTGGCCGACAACTGAGAAAAGGAAAAGAATAAAAAAATCATTTTTTTAAAAAATAAAAATTTTGAAAGGGGTGCATGTAAGGAAAAAACAAAAAAAATAAAAATAAAAATAAAAACCGAATAATAGAATCGAATCGGATTTCAGTTTGGTTTGATTTCGATTCAGTCCATTAAATTTCCTTATCAATTCAATTCGGTTTTTTTTTTTTTTAAACTGAACCGAACCATTTACACCCCTACTTATGAAGCCATGCAAAGAATTTATCATATATGGACCAAAGAAAAATATTGGAGTGAGTCTGAGAAAATGGAGCTTGCGATTGGAGTGAGCGTTTTTTATAAACATAAGACTTTATACAACTTCATATTGGTGTAAGAAGTTAATTTTATCATATCGTTGCTTTTATATTATACAATCTCTATATAACTATTTTATGGTGTTCCTACATAGCTTCTCTAATATACACTATTTGGAATAATATGCATTAAAAGTTCGACTAATGAGCTTTCCGTAGATATAAAAATCAAGCGAATTGGATGTCGGATGAAAAAGGCACGGCTTGTCAAAACTAAGTCTTACTTATTCGTCTACTTATTACACTAAAGAGGAAAACATGCAAAGAATTTATCATGTATGGACCAAAGAAAAATATTATCTCACTACTGGAGTCTTAATGACATTCAAGGAGTTTGAGAGAATGGAGCTTGCAATTGGAGTGAGGAGATTTTTGTAGACAAGAGTCTTTATACAACTTTATATTGGTGTAAGAAATTAATTTTATCATATAGTTCTTTTATATTATGCTATCTTTATAAGACTATTTTATGGTGTTCCTATGTAGCTTCTCTAATATACACTATTTGGAATAATATACATTAAAAGTTCGACTAATGAGCTTTTCGTAAACATAAAAATTGAGCAAATTTGACACCAAACGAAAAAGGCATGACTTGTCAAAATTGAGTCTTTTTTGGTCAAATTTATGAAAAAGTATTTGAAGTGCGAGTGGATAACCATTATCAATCGTTCTAACTTCGAAAATTGCTATATGATATAATTATCTTTCTGCTTGTGTGGTGCTCTTGATCTTCACTGCATAGTCTGCTTGCTCAAAAGCGGTTAAGTGGCTGTTTCAAAATTATCATCTCATCTTAAAGCTTGAAAGTTATTTATGCCTTGAATCGTCGGTTTAGTGGGAGATGGCAATTTTTACGGTGGCCAAGATTAAAGAAAAATCGTACTCACTCATTTTACGGACATTTTAAAGCAGTAGCTTCTTTATTTGTCCATATCACAAGCAAAGGGAAAGATTATATTTTGGGAAGGGAGAAACTCCAAGAAAAGTCATTAAGTGCATGGATGAGATGAGGACTTGGCTTGAGTGGATTCACAAGAAATCGTCCATCCTGAGACCTGTATTTACAAGACAATCATGGTCATAACACAATATGACTAAGTAGCCCAAGAATTAAAGGCGAGAGTAGTTATCGAAAAACAGTTTCAATGAAATGCTTAAATATTTAAAGGTAAAAGCACGAAGTGCAAGACATTTGTCAAGACAAAGTACAAATAATGACAATTGTAATTGGTTTTAATGGGAAAATAGGATTTTCCAAACGTGGCATGATTTCCATTATATAATTTTATTTCGTTTTTACTTTAGGGCTTAATAGATTTTATCTTTCTTTATTAAATTTTTATCCTAATTATATCCCAAAATGAAAGTCCAATTAATGACCTTTCCTTAAGTGCAAATTTTGTATCATTTGGACATCAGACAAAAAATTTTATGAGCGGTCAAAAATTAACTAGGTTTGTCTAACCATCAACTAATTCTTAGATAGGAACAACTAGTTATTCCAAAATAAATGTAATCATACATATAGAAAAAGAAAGATAAAGTAAAAAGGAAATTAAGTAATTAAATTATCTTCACTCCAATATTTATATTGTTCGAACAACTTTTGATAAAAATAACTTCTTGTGGAGATACTTCATTGAAGATCAAACTAATTAATTGCAAAGAATAAATTTTGTTTTAGCAAATACTAAGTACACATTGAAAGGAAAAGAGACTCAAATGATAATGTATCGATAATTTAGCAATGTTGTGAATTTGATGGTGTTCCCTACATAGCTTCTGTAATATACACCATTTGGAATAATATACATTGAAAGTTCAACTAATAAGTTTTCTAGACATAAAAATTGAGTGAATTGGATGTTGGATGGAGAAGTTATGAGTGGTCTAAATTGAGTCCTTTTTGATCAAATTCCTATGAAAGGTATTCGAAGTGTCATAATGAGTGGATAACCATTATCGATCGCTTTAACTTCCAAAATTGATGCATAGATACAACTATTTCTAATGGCAGTAGTAGATCTCATCTCTGATTATAATAAGACTTTATCTCAGCTGGAAGTGCCCCTCTACCTAGATGAAGTTGGAACGCAGTTGCATCACATCTTAAAATATGGAGGCACATTGCTTCGCGTGGAAAATTCCATTCAATCTTGTCATGAACATCATTTGTGTCAAGTTTAAGGGACATAACAAACTTCCTCGCGTTTGTCTTTTAGATCTAGCAAATGAACTCACAGAACTCATAGCTAACACTCTATTTGCTGAGCCCCATGGGAACCAATGCCTCCCGCATTCGAGACACTAGCCAGCACCTTGGCAATGATTTTCTAAATAATATTACATAAATTAATGACAAAAGAGCGGTCTGAGAATCCATCAATATCAATTCTTCCGTAGGAATGCATCTCCGGAACTCAACAAAGGCAGTAATTCGGTTCATTCACACTGTAGGGACCAAGAACAACACAAAATTTTGGTACTAGGTATAAGATAACAGCTTTACATAATTTTCCTTTGGTGATGGAAATTCAAGAGCAGGCATCAGGTTAACAATAGACGGAGCTCATAGAAGTCCGAAAGAGCAGCAAAAATCAAATTCATTTACCCCAGTCTAAAGTCAACTAAGCATTGCAGGAACATGGATAAAGATTTGCAACCCCTCATGGCATACTCTCAACTGAACTTCTATATTCACCGATTTGTCACATCAACCCATGTTTTCTGTCCTTGCATCTTGGCCTGTCCCTCGCTCTCCGACGTTGCGGCTTCACTCTCCTTTGCCTCAAGCGATCTTTCAACAATCTCCCCATTCACAAACAACTCAGCTACAACAAATGGCAAGACCACACTATAAGTTATTATCCTTCTACGACATCAAGACCAGCTAGAAACTAATACACTAGTAAGTCCAAACGAAAAGGGGCATTGGATTTATCAAAATGGCGCTCCATATTTAGAGATGGCACGCATAACTTGCTGCCACATCTTCATAGCCACGGATTATACTGCTGCTGGAGATCGACCATCACAGTGCTGTCATAAGTCTCAAACTCTGTATACTGGGTTTACTTGTGTATACCGGCCCTCACTATGCACGCATGAGCCCTGTGCTACCAGTCTTTTCACAAGCAGAGAGGTCGCTTGCGTTCAGTTTGTAATTGCTGTGTCTCACTCGCCGTCAAAGCTTGCGTTTAACTAGAACGTCCAACTTTCAAGGGGAAGTGGAAAAAATAACAGGTTCTCCAACATTTATTGAATGGGTTCTGCTTTGTCCCCCAGTCAATAAGCAGATTTAGCTGCGTGGACCTTCTGCTTTCGTCAACTCATGGTTAAGGCTTTGTGGAAAGCTAGTTTTTCAGTTCTCTTGTTACGATTATTATTAAAATATGTTTCGAGTTTGAGTCCGATGCGAAATTTCGAATATTTTGAATTGGATATGTTACGGACGTTCAAAATTGAGCAAAGAATATCCGAAGATCAACTTCCCAAAATTCGAATCTGCGTTGGAGAATTTGGCCGCTAAAATAGGACTTGGATTTTGTTTAAAATATACAAAGATATGTTTTAAATAAATTGTTTAAAATAGAAAACAAAATACTATGACAAATTGGCAAAAAAATAAGGGTCTCACTTATTTATAGACTTGTGGCCGTGGGTGGCAGGAGGTTGATCATGAATTGGTCTTGAAGCGCCATCTCGTAGTCGAGTGCTTGGGAGGGATTTTCTTTGTCATTATTGTCCGTGAATTACATCCAAGAAGATTTAGCATTTAAGCCAATTAAATTTTGTGGTAAGATTTGTATATAATTTCTTCGTGAGATTGAGAGATTATTTCTTGAGAAATTTCAGGACTAGACATTGCGTGCGTTGTGGGGTGTAATTGGAACTTGGAAACACCGAGAAAGTGTTATATCGCTTGATCTATAGTGAAATTCGTCATAAAGTGTTATATCGCTTGATCTATACTGAAATTCGTCATTGCTCTCCCCCTGGACGTAGGTCTTTACAACTGAACCATGTAAATCTGGTGTCCGATTTATTTTCTTTTTCTATCTATATTATTGTTCGGTCGCTCGTTTTTCGCAACAATTATGTCTCTCATTCTACAGCAACCGAATTACCATGTGTTTGCTTTAACATTCACCTGATTATAGTCGAATGTTCACTCCGTAACAAGACCCAATAAATTGTTGGTGAAATTGCACGAAATCAGATCGGACAACATTAGCTAGTTATATATTATAGCGCAAGCGGAGATCTAGTTATATATTCTAGCGCAAGCAGAGATCTAACTTCAAATCTAGAGAGGATAGACTACTAAAAGCACAATGGTAATGAATGACCAGATCTCAAAATAGACTCTAGACGCTCTTTATTTCTTCTTCAAAATCCACAAGATCATTTAACAGCTCTCCCAAGAAAGTAAAACACAAATCAAAATGGTCAACCAAATGCACCGGAACGGATCTTAAAGGCTCTTAAAGGCTTTAGATTCTAGTCAAGATATGGAGAAACAAGAGTTTCCAAATAGATAACAGATTCAATTTCACCGTCGCTTTGGATGGGATAATCCTTGTAAGTATCATCCTCCGGATCAAGCAATGTCATCTGGTGCGTTTCAATCTGAATAACGATTTTTCCGCTCCTTGTGTACGCTGGAATCTTCACAAATTTATGGACTGATACGCCATCAGTCGACACACTGAACAATTTCATCCACGATCCTCCTCCCGCGTAGTCGTTTGTTACCCATGCCTCGAAGAGGTCATTTATGATGGTGCAATGGTATAACAACAGACTGGCCCCGTGAACCCCGAGCCCCTCGAAAACCATGTCCCTATCGACCTCAGGGGCCCGGAGTACCTGGTGGAATTTCTCTTCCGACAGATCAAGGACATAATTACAGTCTCACTCTTGTTTCTCCTCTCGGCCGGGACGCACCAGTGCAAGGCCCAGTTCCAATAGACTCCTTGCTCGGAAACGGCAAGGTGGTTTTCTTGTTGGACCGGAGTCATTTTCCAAGAACCGGACCTGAGCGAAAATATCACCACTTGCCCATTTTCAGCATCGTCGCCCTGTACTATTTTGTAGTCATCAGATCGAGGGTCGTATCCGAACCCAACGAACAGCTCATCCGGTTCGAAAAGATCGAGACCTGGCAAGTCCCTACATTCCCTGGTGGTCGGGTTATACAGCAGGAATCTGCCGGGGACATGTAAACACACCAACCCATCGCAAGACCCCACGAGTAACGGCTCCCAACAGGCATCGTCCAAGCTCAGCTCGTGAGCCCGCACCACCACTGCGCGATCGCCACCACCAATGCCGCCGTCAAGGGCCTCGTAGTCTATGGTCTCGAGGGGGCTGGTCTTGAAGATCCTCTGGCTAGCAACCATGTCCCCTGCCTTCAGCCTCTGCAGGTGCGACCTGGCGAAGCCCGGGCCGGAGATTAGGGACCGCCACCGTTTGCAGACGCATTTGAACCGCATCAGCGACTTGACGGGCACCCTCAGGAGGATCTCAATGACGATGTCCTCCGGGAAAGGTTCCGCCACTGCTTCGGGAAATGGTCTCTTCATCGGGCTGCTGTTTTCGCCTGAAACGTAGGTTTTGTTTTTTCTGTTTTTTTTTTTTTCGCAATTCAATCGTGTTTGGCCTAGCAAAGGCTTATGCAACGAAGTGTACAGTCAAAGTCAAGGCAGAACGATACCGGGTCAAAGAGGCTTACTCAGCACAGAACGAGACGAGGGTTGACCTGACCTTTCGCCGATGGAAACGGGAGATTTCCGATCTACCAGGGTCGCTGGAGCACGTTGGATGCCAGATCGAGGTCGATCAGGGGTCCGGCAATTGCCGTGGGTTGGCCTTTTCGAGGTCCAAGGCTGTCGCCAGGCAGCGGAGACAGGGCAGAGGCGGGGTGGCGGCAGCAAGAGGAGGAAAGGAAGAGGGAGCCTGCGCAAGGTTTTAAATGAACATATTCAAGACTACCCTAATCTCAATTGGCTGATTTATATAGACAAACTTCATTACAATGGTCGTTGAGTTTTTGAGGTTTTAGCATTTTCGGAACGTTGATGTATTTCTTTTCCTTCCATCTTTTTAAGTTTGAGAGAAAATTTTCGTCCTATCTAGAATATTCCATCTTCATTTAAAGAGATATTTCCTTCCATTTTCGCATTGGAAGAGCTCCATTGAATAGGGGTGATCAAATCAAGGTAAGTAGGGTCTAGATCTGGACACTGTACCCGATCCTGTTATAACCGATTCCCCTTTTCTGGACCTTGTACCCGACCTATTTGTATTAGACCTTGTATCCAACCCACCTTGTTTTTCCGGTTCGGTTTTAGGGTCAACCATATTTTCCACTGAAACTTGTTTTGCAATCTCCCGATATCCTATACTATTTCGAATTTTATATTAATATGCGAGAAAATAACATAATTCTCATAATTTGTATTGAAATATTAAGCACTTGTAATAAATAAATACATTAACTTTTTGACTAAACGAAAAATTAAGGATCCACAAAACTAATTATAATAAATAAAATCACAAGGCAAAGAATTAGCAACAAATATGGGTTTAATATTAGTCTTATTCCCACAACTACTACATGAAGCTACTTATTTATGTAAACATAACTCCTCCTATAAAAGAGAAATTAGACGAGCCAATCCATGTGATACACAAGAATTTAGCGGCGAAGAACATCGTCCGCCCATCGGACGGTGCGAAAAGGAGCCAATGAGGGAGGGAAGCAAGTGAGGAAAAGAAACAACAAATGAGGAGTGTCATGCGTGTTTGAGAGAGACAAGAGGAAAAACGTCGTGTGATTGCGGAAGTAAAAATAGAAATTGGGGGGAAAAAAAGGGTTTTGGACCTCTATTTACAAAACCCAAAGAACCGGTTTTTAGGTGAGTAATCACTCGGAACCTATTCCCGAACCGGTTTAAACCGATTCCGAATTTTGGGAACCGGTTCCCAGACTGGTTTCTATGGGAACCGATTTCCGGATCGGTTTCAATGGGAACCAGATCCCAATCTTATTTTTCGAGTGGGCCGGTTCGGTTCCCATATATCCGGTCTGATTACACACCCCTCCCATTGAACACGAGAAATAGGGCTCTCACAATCAACAGCGGTTTAGCACTTTTGGCTCATTATGACCATTGCAAAGGCTGAGCATGGCTCATTGCCGATCTTGCCTTCGACATCCTCAATCTGCCACTTGACCGTGGATATCCACTTTATTTCCTGTTATCAGCCTTGTCTGACTCCTCTGATGAGACTCGTACATCTACATGGATTAATGACTTGTTCATGATCTTGGTCTATGGTAACATGCTCTTGTTCTTAGGGACAATTTTTGTAGTCGGTGACGAGTGATAATGACCATGACTGACTTCTACGATAAATTTAAAATTGAAGAAATGGATGGAGCTGGCCATTTTAAGAGATGGCACGGCCAAGTCATTTATCCAATTGGTTTGAGAGGCTTGTATAATTCGGTGTACACCTGTTTCATGAATTATGTGCTCTTGCAAGCATGGTAACATGACCCCCGTTGAGGATTTACTTCCATTTGTGTTCACGCGTAAGATTGTGACATCATCATTTGAATGTAAATGCATCCGTTGGACTTTAGTTAAAATGGATTAATTTCAGTGTTCCGAAAGTGGAATATAAACACTTTTAGCGATTGCCTTTCCTGATCAGATTCCACTAAGGAACCTAAGGTGCACCCACTACCAAAAGCAAGTTGGGACACGGTTGCGACACAATGTAGACTTAGAACGTGGACTGCACCGCATGGACAATTCCATTTGATGTTTGTCATGACCTCGGTATCGGGTTTAAGAGACAGGCGAGGATCTAATGTAAAAAACTCACAAGCTAACACAACATTAAGTCCTGGAACCAACGCCCTCAAGAGTTCAAACACCAGAGAATCAAGAACCCCTTCCAAACAAGTTACCCAGCACCTTGGCAATGATTTTCTAAGGAACATCATCCTTAATTTACGACTAAAGGGCACACACAGAAACGCGTTGACATCGATTATTCCATGGGAATTCATCTCTTAAACTCGACAAAGCCAGCAATTCAGTTCTCACTGTCTGGACCAAGACGACCGCCAATTTTCGGATTATAAAGAAAATAACAGCTCTATATGATTTTCCTTCAGCTATGGAAATCCAAGACAGGACTTACATGCATCATCTTAACAATAAAAGGAGTTCATACAGATCTGAAAGAGCAGCACAAAACAAATACGTGCACCCCAGTCCAAAGTCAACTGAGCATTTGCCAGATAAAGACTTGCAACCCCTCCCGGCATACTCTTAACAGAACCAATTTACATACTGTTCACCAATTTCTCACATCAACCTAGTTTTCTCTGCGGCGAACATATCTGGTTCTGTCATTGTATCTTGGCCTGTCCTTAGCTCTCTGAGGTTGCGGCTCCACTCTCCTCTGCCTCTCAGGTGATCTTTGAACAATCTCTCCATTCACAAACAACTCAGCTACAACATATAGCAAGGCCAAAGTATAAGTTAATACCCTTCTATGACATCAAGATCAGCTAGAAACTAATTCACTAATAAGTTCAAACAAAGAGGTGAATTGGATTTATGAAATATGTGCTCCATATTTAGAGATGGCACACTGACATGCAGCCACATCTTAATAGCCCCGGATTAGTAACATGCCTTAGGATTACAGCAAACATGCTCATAAAGCCTTTAATATTCCTATTTCCAATGTTATCACAACTCATCATACATGGAGCATTGCAAAACTTACCCCAGTTACAATGCAAGTCCAGGGGCATCTAAGTCAAGGATGCCCAAGTGGCACTATTAAAGAAAAAGGGACCATTCTATACATGGAAATTAAGTGAAAGGGGTAAAGTGACCATTTTTATCATCTGCACTACAGAGTATAATCAATTGGCCAAGCTATCTACCACAATCTACCCTTCACTGCATTTTTGCTGAGACTCCACAAAAGGTTTTCTAAACCAAATGCTTTTACTTTGATCTACTTTCTCAACAAGCCCATGACAAACCAAGACAATAGTGCTTTTCCAAAAGGTGGACTTGGAAATTTCTCTTTAGCAAATGATTTTTCAGAACCAAAAACAAGAACTGTTTTAGTGTTTTTAAGTGGAGAAGAAACATTTATACAATTTATGTCAGATGATGGTTTCCACATTCATCTTTTTGCATTTGTCTCTTTGAACAAAAGCAAAAACAACCAAAAATCATTTTGAAGCAAAAACAAGAACATTGTAATAAACAGTTAATTTGTATAGTTTGCCAAACAAGTCCATAATATTAAATATATTTCAAAATGGAGAGCTCTAAACAGTATCTTAAAGCATTGCCAAAACAAGGCCAAAGAATTTCCCATGCGGAATCGAAATAAGTGGTACTGCAGTCACTTCAACAACAACATCAAACAAGTTCGTAAACATTTGTAGTAATAAGGAAACAACTTTTCAGAATCTCATGCACAGAGACCTCCTTATCCATGTAAAAGTCATTTTTTCAGTATTATCTACGAGAAATAAAGTCTGTTTCTCTACCCTGCAAAATTCATAGAAGTAGACTCCATTCACATTTAACAACGGCATTCAATCACCCTGACCAGAAAAGGACATACTCAACCCCATCAAAGAAGTCAATATTATCATCTGAGACCTGCGATGCACCATGTGAAAGCATTCTCAACAGCGTATAAATCAGTTATACTATTTACAGATACTAAGGTCCATGTCTCAGCATGTCAATCAGTTTGCAGCCAGCAAGATAAGCATACTCATTAAAGAACCCCTAGAATTAGTGAGACACTAGTCACTGTAAGATTCATAATCAAACTCATGACAAACTCAAAATACACTGTAATGATGAAGTGTTTCTCTTTCATCACTCATCTGCAGATCCATGAAATTTTGATAGCTGACAATAGTTAAAAGAGACATTTGATATAAGTCAGTTAGCATTCAAAGCTAAACATTGTCAACAGACTCCTAAGCTTTGCCAAGATGGACTCTCACACAGACAGATGTTCTTAATTGACACATTTTAGTTATTCTAACAACATTCACCCATGCAATAAGATACCTAATCAGACTCATGATAAAACACAAGTTGGTGTAATGACGAAGTGCTTCTGTTTCATCTCCACTGAACTGCAGCTACATGGAATTAGAAAGCTGATAATAGTTAAGAGAGATGTTTGATATTAGTCCATTAGCATTCAAAGCTGAACATTGTCAACAGACTCTTCAGCTTTGCCAAGATGGACTATCATGCGCATAGATGTTCTTAACAGACAAATTTTAGTTATTCATCACCCACAAGACACTCATTCTTTTTAGGGCAACGGAGCATATGCATAACCTGTCATTCACTAAAACCATCCTATGTAGACTCCACTTGAGTGATTCCCCTATTAAGAATGAATAGAGTCCCAGCAGAAACACAGCCTTGCACTTGTCATTGTTAGCTACAGACGCAAAGGTTATAACTGATTGAACAAACTTACAAATATTTTTATACTCAAACATAAAGGGTGGAGAGAAACCAACTTTTAGAAGTGAGCAATTTCTCATTTCAGTTTAGTAAATGCAAAATGGCAAGTAATCCATGCCTCCACTAAAAGCTATATAGCACATTGAAAAAGCCATAACTTTGTCTGATCAGGATATCCTACGAAATTCTCTAATTTATGCTCTACATGCATGAATGCGTTTTGCTATGCTCTCCACATCTAATCTTTCATCAAACATTCACGTCAATGTCTCTAGGGCATGACAACATGCAATGTGCAATAAACCAAAATTGACTAGTCGAAACAAGTTCAGCAATCAAATCCAATTTGATAGGTGAGCCAGGCTTTCAGAAACTAAAGAGAAAAACTATCAAAACCATTATTTACCCCTGAAATATATCCAAGATCCAACCAAAATAAAACATCCACATTTTAACCGTCAATACGTCATTACCAAAGTACATGCCACATTAATAAAAAGAGGATAGATCATGATTCATCTTAAAGGCACCAGCCTTACCTCCATAGTCCTTGTACTCAGGATCAACATAGGAGTCAGGAAGCACAAACAATACCCCAGGCAAACCTGTTCAAAAATACAAATTAAGCTGAGGAACAAACCAGCTTAATGAAACCAGATAGAGAGAAAGACAACTAACCTTCGAGCTTGTTTGATGTCTCCTCATCAATCTCACAGCCAAACCCAAAATATCTCTCACAGGACACGTTGTATATCTTATTCTTTGCTTCCTCCTCACTGATGGGACATTAACAAACACAAGCGACACTAAAATCAATCAAAAGCCCCAACATCATCGTCTAAATCATTGGCACTTCTGAGGCGAAATCGTTCATCAAGATTACTTAACTTTCAAAATTCAAACACAATCAAACACGGGGATTATCAATCCAAAAGGCATAGCCCAAAAACTACAAAGAAGGACCTCAATCAGCTTGTGGAGTAACCACTACACGAGGCATAAGAAACAATTCAGACTCCTCAACTTAGCGACTAATACAGTTCCTAACAGAACCAACATCATTACCTGCACCAACATTTCTATTAACAATCGGAACTCTAGTAAAAGTATGCCAAAGCTCCTCACTTCTCGGGTTTTCTACAGGGGTTCCCATGTAATTCATCACGCCAGGAGTGTTACCGAAACATTTTCCATGAACATATCCAAAAGTAGGCATCTTACGCCAATGCAACTTATCCTTTCTCGCATCTTCCAAACCACGACGAAAACAAAATCAAGAAAGACCCACTACCTGCCGACAACTTTGGCTAGGGTTTGATGTAACAATCGATCATCTGCTGCTTCGTGGCGTTCTCACCCCCAGGCTTGTCCATGACGATGAGCCAGTGCTGGTAGTCGCACCCCGGGAACAGCGGCGCCATCTCCGTGGGCGGCCGGTCGCTGAAGTTCGAGCCGGAGTTCAGCGGCGAGTACGCGGAGCCCCCGGACCGGTTCACGCGGCACCGTATGGGCGCGAACCGAGCCCCGGCGGCGCCGAAGGGAGTCGAGCCGGCGGCGTGGGAGAGAGGGCCGAGGGCGCGGCGGCGGAAGAGGAGGGACGGGAGCGCGGGAGGGGAGGTGACGGAGGTCGTGGTCGAGTGGAGGCGTCTGGTGACGAGGGAGAACACGGTGAGGCGGCCCGCGGCGGCGGGAGGCGGCGGCGACGGCGTGCTAGGGTTTGGGCCATGGCGGGCGGAGGGAGAGACCGATCGAGAGCGACTGCGAGAGCGAAATGAGGGTTTTACGAGGGGATAGAGGAAGGAGGTAAGATTTATCGCCGCGTATATTTATTTATTTATTTATTTTTTTTTTTTTTTTTTTTTTTTTTTTTTTGGTACCCAGGGGAACCTCCGCTTAACGCCGCGTATATTTATTTATTTTCGTTTTATCGCGAAATATTTATTCGAAAAATATCTTCAGACGAAAAATTAGGAGAGAGGATGAAAATGAAGCTATCGGAATCTTTGATGAAGAGCAAAGTACTTCGAAACTCGACTCAAAATTAGAATTATACGCATTTTAATAATGTCTGTATTGTAAGATGCGAAAATGCAATCCAAGATTTCCATAACTAATGTAGCCTAATATCTCGATAGCTAGAATTAGGAATGCATAACTTCTCCTTTATTGCCCGACCCCTCATCTTAGCGCTTAATAAACGCTTTTTTGTGAGGATAATTGTGAAACTTAAGTACCATTTATAGAGTTTCTAGCAAAATATTTTTATTACGGGTCAAACTCAACTTAGCCTACATTAGCTAATCTCATATAAATTAATTAAGAAGCTTTAATTTCACCTTATTCTATTAATTTGGTAAAACTATAAATCATAATATAAATTAATGTAGCCTACATGATAAGAACTCTTACATATATATTTAAAGCAAAAGAGTACAAATTATGTTATTTTTAATTGTGTTGTTTTTTTTTTCTTATAAATTTCAAGTGTAAGCTTAAGTTTTGGGTACGAGCTTAAATTATTACTAGTGAAAGAGTCATGTGTCTTGACCTGATATGTTTGCAAAGGATGGAACTATTTTCATCCTTTGAATCGCTCAGGTCCACCTCCATTTTTAGCTGAAGAAGGATATTGACCTTAATTATTTAAACGACGTATGAAGTGGTGAATCCCAAATCTATGACACTTTCATTCTTTTTTAAGTTTTTCTTTTCTTATGTATGATAAAGTTGCCGTCATTATAAATCTCGCATATTTTTTTTCAATTTTTTTTTTTTATAATGGGTATTGTGTTGCCATGCATATCTAAAGTATTATGTTTTCCTGTTTTATTTTAGGTTTTATTTTTATACGTATTAACTTTGCTGAACAAAGAAATTTTCGACAACCCTAACTCTTATCTAAGTTGTGAAGCAAATTTATGATTTAATTATTAAATAGGATTCAGAAAATGTTCAGCATGAATAACTGTTAAACACGGTTAAATATTTTTATAATTTCTCATCTTTATTATGCATCTCACCGCCAAGCTAATTTATTATCATTTGTCCTTTAGTACACAACGTAATGGTTTATCCAATGAAAAGAAGGGAAAAAAAATTCCAAGATCTGTCACAATAAAATTATAATTACATTTTCCAAAGCAAAACCCAAAAGATGAAATTAAAAAAAAAAAATCAATGGTTTGCATTGAATAATAACATATTTTAAAGAACGACTAAATTCCATTTGTTTTGAATTGAAAAAAGTTACCGTTAGTTATGGAGTGTTCATGAAATAATGGTAAGGTGCCTCTTTGTGCATAACCCTTTTTATATCATTATTTTTAGTGCATTTTAAGATACTCATAAAATAATTTGCTTGCTCAGCGTAAAAGTGTATGGTAGAAAAAAAATACCAATTCTTTGAACATGCCTCACTTTTCACCGAATGTGCCCTTGCATATTTCTATTTTTGCAAACACCATCCACATACATCCAAGCAAAACCTCGCATGATTGCCCCTTTTATTTTAACGTCTTGCTCGAGGTTTTGATGGTTTGACCTTTAGCTGATTTAGAGTGTTTGAGGTAGGTGTGAGAATTCCGGATAATAACACAATGGTAATTAACGTGAACGTGCAAAATGATCTCGATAAGTTTCGAAAAGTAAAACTTAGGTATTTTATTTGGTATATTCAAAAGTAGAGTATTTACATGGATGAAATGTGAGATGCATCTTGATATTTTCCCAAATTGAAGAGATTTGATTTGTTTTCTTGGACCTATCAAACAATAAATAACATATTTACTACAAAAGTAAGCCTTTGAGATAGAAGCGATGAAGGAATAATCGTGCAAAAATAAAACCATCAAGGCCGATTTCGTCTACTTAGTAAAAATAGAGTGGATTTAGTCATATATATAGTAATAACTAGCCATAACCCAACACCATTTTATATGGTAAATTAGCCGACTTCAAGTTTTTGAATATCTTAAAAAGTGTAAAGAATCAATCAATCTAATATATAATATATGGATTTGTTAGGTGTTGCTACTTTCCAGAGTATTAATTAGCATGGGTTTCTATTTGCTACATTTCATCTGTGGGAAGATTATGCTTCAAGGAGTGCACTTCCTCCCTATCATCACTTCAAAGATCAAGCTCGACGTTCGTTTGACCAAATAATTGATTAAGTAGGGCTTTGATTAACTCAGCTTGACATGATCATTGAAGATAAATTGATTTTGTTCCACGGGTGAGACTATTGTCCACACTATTTAGCTTAAATTTTGTTTATTTTGCGAAAAATGAATAATTTATTTATTTTTTAAATAATGCTTTATATTATTTATAAAGATAGACGAACGAAAAATATTTTTATTATCTACGAAAATAATTACATATAAGTTATTGCCTATAATAAAAATATTTTTCATTTACTAATTATTTCACGTGATAGAAGTTATCATTTTTTTTAAATGTTTTCCAAATTATTTATTGTCTGCTATATAGATGAACTCTTAAAGTTAAGTGCTTTTAGGTAAACAAACCAATATGACTTTCAACAACATGAATATTCATCGAACTTTCCTATCTAATTTCCTCAATCAATTTGAGTTTAGAAACAACATAGCCGTCTTATATGTTTCCTCACTACGGAGATGAAGTAAAACTGAAAGAAGAAGAAGAAGAAGAAAAAATGCTCAAATTCATAACCCTCACCCAAATGATCTCCCAAAAATTCTAACATTACAAATCCAGACTGACCAATTAGCTATAAAAAAACGAAGAACTTTTAATGTCTCAAAACCATTATCTATAACCATTTAAATAAAGAGAATCATTTGTCACTTCACGTACATTTGAATCAAAGTTCATACTAAACTTTCTTGTCGTAATTATTTCTCCCACGAAATAATGAAAGTTAATGTGAAGAATCTTAAAGCTGCAGTTTCGGCCTTGATATTTTGGGTCGTATCTAAATTTTGATTAAAAAATTGACGTAATTTGATAAGTTGGAGAACGCTTACGCTCCATTCTTGTGAACGGATCTCTCCCTCTCTCTCTCTGTTTTTTTCTTTAGAGATGCATAGGCTGACATGTTTCTTAGATAAATTCTCACTATAAACAAAATTTTGAAATCAGAAGAGCATGTGATGATATTTATCACTTTTTTATCAGGTGTCTATAATTAAAAGGAAAATATACAAAAGACTAGATGAGACAAGAAACGAACGAGGCAGATTATTTTTGTGAAATAAAAGGTGGGTCCTTGATTGTATTACAACTTCCGTTCACTCCATAACTTTCTGATCCTTGTAACTTCAATTGAATTGTTCTGTGAAATCACATCGAATTGGGCATGCCAATTCGAGGCTGCTCAACGGCATCTCGTGATCTTCCCGGCGAAATGATTTCCATCTCAAACCTCGAATAGGATGGCCTCCACATAAGACCAACCTTTATCTGGGGTTGAAGTGCATTGAAGTGAACATGTAACCAGACCATCCAGTAGCCAATCCTATGCCATACCTTCCCTGGAGTCTCGCTCAATGAGACCGAAACCATGTGCCATATGTACATCTTTATCAACCACACAAGAAAGGATCCTCGAAAGATCAGGTGTGATGCAAATTTACAAACTGAACGCAAGGAACTCGAGCACTGCAATAACTTGGACAAGGAATTGCATTCTCCAATAACCCACAGAACCTTCCTTTTTATTCCTGAGAGATGGCTACACAGGTTAGGTCGGTTCATTACTTAGTACCTCCAACCATTTTCTCCAACCGATGAGCGTGCTTCGTCATTGGATTTTGGCTGGTTTCTGTCTATGACTACCTGATGTTGTGGCTTAAGTCTCTGTCTCTCCAGTGGTCTTTGAACAATCTTCCCATTCACAAACAACTCACCTGCAACATAACGCAAATTACAATTGTAAAATGTAACGTCATTATTGCACTAAATTAATTAACCCATAAGTGTACAAAACATGAACATGAAATAAACAATCAAAAAGGAAATCTCTCTCTCCATTTTTTCCTTGGCAATGCACACCCGTATCATGTTCATTCCATCTAAAAAGTTCAGCCACTTACAAATAAATCTATACAAGTCATTAAAGAAAATAAAATCCAGAAGCATGAAAAGAAGCTCTATACAATTTGCGTTAGACAACCACCATGAAGACAAACAAAATTTTCCGATTACATGGGGAAGCTCGCACACTCAAACAAAACAACCCACAATGTAGTTCTGTATGTTTCATTCCAATGATTCTGCAGCTCCATTCACAAAGAAGTGCAGAACAGGTGATGAATGAATTTTAATGTGAGTCCATTAGCATTCAAAGCTAGACATGGCCCATTTGAGACAATTAGCTTTGCCAAGATGAACTGCAGACAGCTGAGGAAATTCGCATAATAGCGACCATCCATGAATTGTCCAAATTTCTTCACAGTATGACTTGAACTCCTTTATATTCACATAAACAAGTGATGAGCATGCATGCAAACGAAAAAATCATTCAAAGGGAAGCATGTCGCAATGTTTGTGCGAGTGTACACACCTGTCTCTGTGTAAATGATGTAGCTGAGCTGCTTTACTACCGATATTTATTCCCATGGCCTCTGACAATCTGTAAGCATCGGCTTTTATATAACCTAATTTACACTTAAAAAGCAAATCTAAGACCTCCGGATTAAAGCTAAAGTTTTGCTTAAGATGAGACATGAACTTCAATACTAATTATGTAAAACCCAGAGATATTTCTGCCCCCAAAACTACTGCTAAATTGCATCTCAAGAATGACCATCAGATAACATAGTGTATGAATTGCAAATTTCATACCCATTCAGAATGAGACTTCTCACAGAATTGCTAGATTAGCCAAAGAGTCAACAAATGTAGTGGATTAACCTGGACCTAAGAACGGTTGAAGCGTATAAGTTTCACCTTCACTGATCTAAAGCTCCAGTGGAAGAAGAAAGCATAGAGCACTTGAGAGAGACATTTAATCGAATTCAAAGCTAAAATACTACCATTAGAATTTTTAGCTTAGCCAAGATGGACTAATACGTATATTGAGATGTTTGTGGGCCCAAACCTCTCTCCATTGTAATAGAAATACAATAACATTATTCGTTTAGCAAAAACGTAATAATAGGGATAACATTATCCATGCTCATGTTTGGAAAAATAAGACACGCTATCAAGTTCTTGATAATTAAGAAGAGTCCACAGAACATTCCTTAAAGGAGGGTGTTACGCTATACTAGGAGTGAGCGGTTCTAGGTTCCTTACAAGTTCCGCCTAGAACCTGAAATCTACCATTGGGTACAGGTTTCTTATTTTTTGGAATTTGGAACCTACCCGTCGGAACTTGGAGCCTGAAACCTATACTGTCATAGGTTCCAAGGTCGCTTTTAGGGTCTAACAGGTTCTTTTTCTTTCTTTTTTTTCATTTTTAGTTAAACAAAATGAAAATGAACGCAATAATAATAAACAAGCTTGTCATTCATCAACGAGAATACAAAATGAACAAAACTATCAACAAAAGAAAAGGAATTATTGGCGAGGAATTCAATTAAATAAAAGTAGGGGTGAACAGTTCTAAATTCCGTACAGGTTTCATATGAAACTTAAAACCTACCTGTTGGAACAAGTTCCTCATTTTTTTGAAACTTGAAACCTACCTTGCATATCCTAGAAATTGGAATTTATCCTGTTATAGGTTTTAAGGTCTACCCAGTCCTACTTATATTATTGAATGATTATAATTCACTAATCATAACTTATATTTAAATACATGAAAAATATGAACTAATGCTTTCAAATTAAAATGGAAACTCGAACTAGTGCTTTCAAATTATGTACTCATCATCAAACATCATAGAATATTAGAAGATCGCACGGAGACATGTATTAAGAAAAATATTAAAACTTGTTCCAGGTTCTAGGTTACAAGTTTTAGGTTCCAGGTTCCAGGTTCCAAGTTCCTCCAACTAAGAACTGGCAAACCTTCCCGTTAAAACAAGTTTATCATTTTTTGGAACATAAAACCTACCATGTATACCTTAGAACCCGAAACCTACAAGTTCCTACCGGTCCGGTTCTTAGGTTCTAGATTCTACCCTAGAACCATGCTCACCCCTACGCTGTACATCTCAAGTCATTCATAAAAGATAAACAGGTACCTCCCAAATCTACTGAAGCCTATTAATGCACAAGCAAGGATCATAAGCCGAAAAAAGTTTTGTGTCTGCATTGCAATTGCAAGTAAAAGGTGATGTAAGATAGCCCGCAAGGTGCCTATATGAGTGAACCTTCAACTCATGCATAAAAGCAGAACAAACGCTAAAAGCTATGACCCTTACCTCCATAATCCTTGTATTCAAGATTGACATATGAGTCCGGAATCACAAACAACATCCGAGGCAACCCTGTTGGCAGAAATTATTCATAGCTTTTAGAAGATAAACAATAAGTAGCCCAAGTTAGAAAAGACATTAAGAGAGAAATGGAAAGGAACAACAAGCGAAGCAACCTCTGAGCTTGTTGGGCCGTCTCCTGCTCAATCTCACACCCAAAACCAAGGTATCTCTCAAAGCAGACATTGTAGATCTTCTTATCTGCTTCCTCTTCGCTGGAGCCAATTTCAAACAAAGCAGCGTGGACAGTCAACAAAATCTTCCAAACAAAAACCAAATTGGAAAATTGTCAAGCATTTTGCCATCATCATAGAAAACCACCGAGGGAAAACAGCTTACAACTGCTGTAAGCTTCAAAAACATTCATTTGCATAAGATTAGCACAGATACACGTACCCACAGGGAAAAAAAGAAAAAAACTTCATATAGCCCACATAAAACTTTCATAGCAATACTTACCAAAAAAAAAAATTCATAGCAATTAGCAAGCATCCACCATACAGAGATTCAGAAACTCCTCCTGATGCTTTTTACAAACCCTAGCCACCTCAGGAACCAAAATTGAAGATCGATTCAATACGGCATCATTAGGATTAGGAAAGAACGCGGACCTCATAGCCTGCCAACAGCTCTAGCCAGGGTTTCAACGTAACAGTCGATCATCCGCTGCTTCGTAGCTCCATCGCCACCAGGCTTATCCATGACGACGAGCCAATGCCGGTGATCGCGGCCCGGGAACAGTGGCGCCGTCGCCGGAGGAAATCGCTCGCGGGAGGTCGAGCAGGAGTTCGCCGGCGAGCGAGTGGCGGTACGGGACGCGGTCCGCGCGGGCGCGACGGAGAGAAGCGGGCGGAAGAGGAGAGGGCGGGCGGCGGAGGCGATGGAGAGAGGAGGTTCCGGTGGAGAAGAGACCGAGTTGGATGGAGAGGATGCGGTGGCGCGTGGCGACGGAGGGGATGGGCGACGCGCCTGGGTTTGTGCCATGGTGGGACCGAAACGGCGATAGATAAAAAATGAAGTGGAGAAAACATTATTCTTTTTTTTTTTTCAGAAAAAGAAAAAGATAAAATATTTCATTTTATATATTTTTTGGCATAATTATAGAAACAGTTTCTAAAATTTGGCTTAATATGTAATGTTATCCTTAAACTTTAACTCAACATGTGATGTGGCTTCTGAACTTTTAGAAAATGTTCAATATAATACCTAAATATAAAAATATTCAATGTCATTTTTCCATTAGTTTACATTCAAGGATAATATTTGATATTTTTATATATTTCATAGACTAAATTGAATATATACTTAAAATTCAGGGACTGCAGTGAATAAATTAAAATTTCAAAAGACGATATTGTATATTCAATTAAATTTTACGGACTACCTTAAACAAATTAAAAGTTCAAATGACTGCATTCCATGTTAAGTCAAAGTTAATGAATTATTTAAGTCATTTTTTTTTATTTGTAAGGCTTAGAAAATCTTATTTATGTGACGGCCAAGAAACCAAAAGGAGGCTTTATTTTTATTTCCTTTTTCTTTCTTTAAAATCATCATCAAATATTCAAAATCTGAGTGATGTATTTTGGTAATTGCCGGATGTAATTCTGATAGCTGTAATGAATGATGTGCTGACTTGTTTGGTAATAACAAAGCGGAACAAAAGAAGAACCAAAAAGTATAATTGTTACCGTTCAGAAACATCGACAAAATACATGTAACAAATTTCGTATTTACTACCAAAACAGGGACGGATGATCTCATAAATTTTAACTTTAAAACTCCGACGTTGCCTCCCTTTCCTCACCGTGAGATCTTGCTCCGGTCACCGCTCTCTTTGAAATCGTGTGCGATTAGATATTACCTCGAGAGTGTCCTACATTCGAGAATAAGAAGAGAGCATGAATGGGTTATGGTAGAAAGTAACGGACATATGAGGCATGTATGTTATCTGGCACGTAACCCTATCTTTCAATCTTTTAAAAGGATCCTGTTCTCGGAAATTTTCTGATTTACGGTATTAATAAAGTGGCAAGTGAATAGCATATTTATGGATAATTAGTTGTAGCTTATCTAAATAAGCCAGAAAAAAAGGATCGATTTGCATTCCTCTAATATGAAGATTGAAGGGCATTTTTAAGGAAATGGCATGAATAGTCTTTCAATTTTGGCCCAACGTGTCTTCGGTATATAAGAAAATGTTCAATGGTGTTATTTTGTATAGTCTAAGGACAAAATAGAATATGCATCATAAGTTCAAAGACTACATTAAACAAATTAAAAATTCAAGAACGAGATTGCACATTTGGCCAAATTTAGGAACCACACTGAAGAAATTAGGAGTTCGAAAGTCAAATTGCACAATAAGTCAAAGTTCAGGGATCATTTATATAGTTATCCCTTTTCCTTTTAGCAGAGTATATCCAATTTCAATTCATTCATTTCCTCTTCAAATCTCCTTCTTGGGTAAGGCAACAAGTTGACTCTTTGGCTTTCCAGCTTATTCAATGAGGTGGTGTTCTTAGGCTTTCTGCTCTTAATTTTCCAGTCCTCCCTCCATTGGGTTTGTACAATAAGTTAGGTAAAATGTATTGGCTGACAGATACTGTGAAACGAGAGAATATACGAGACAAGTTCTTTTTTGGTTAAAAGAAAAAGATTCAAAGATCATAAGCTTCTATGGCAATGGCATTCTGGGCATAACAGATGCATAAGTATTTTTAAATAGACATTGCACGCGCCTCACAAATCGAATGGCAAGAATGAATTTCATTTCCCTGTGAATAACATTCGATACCCTACCTTTTCAATGTGGAAAATTAAAAATTGTAACTTCTAGGTGAAGAACAAGAAAAACGCAAACCGGATTATAGATGATCAAAACTCCAATTAAGAGAGCTTCATTTTACCTACACAAGAAGTGTAAATTCGTTCACTGCTGTTTTAGCATTATCATTGTAACTTTTCCTGGAGGCATGAAACCTCCGCAAAACTTTTCATGGTAAGTTGAACAAACTGTCACGATAACTTGACCTGCAATTACTAACAGAATAAAAAGACTAGCCGAACAAGAATAGATACCAAGCAATGCCATGAAAAAATCGCCTCAAGGATCAATCCACTGATTCCATATGTATCAGCTAAAGGGTGTCATCCAATCAAAATGTTTTACTTTTTATTGCAGCTTAAATGCACAGCACAACATTGATAGAGTATATAATTACATAAACAACAAAGCCAAAGGGCAATTCCCAACCTTGTAAACATGAAAACCTTCATTTTCCCTTAAAGAGCTTCATGTCAGCCAGATTTGGTGCTCACATATTCATTTTTCTTCATGCAAGTTTAGTTTGGAAACCATATGCTCCACTTTCTGCGAGAAAGACAATTGTCAACATGTGACCTGATCATAGTATAAATGCAACAGCAAACATGTTTAGATAATGCCAATCAGCACAACATGGCCATTGCTTAACTTATTGTGCCTCAAGTGCTGATGTTAAAAGCCAGTAGTGAATCATTCACTACCTTCATCGGATATCTAGAAACCTATCAGCAGACACCTCATGAATCATGTTACAATGAGACAGGGACCACCTCAGTTTTTCGTTTGAATGCCTATAATTTGGTTATTGAACCTGCTCCGAAAGAGCATGTGCATGTTTATGTTGGAGACCCATGTCTGGTTCTTTGTCTGAATCAAACTCGTCAGCATGTCTGCTTCTTTAAGAGAGATGATACCTTTAGGATGAGAGAAGGTGCATATTGCAGCAAACCCTATCCAATTCAAAAGTAGGACACATCTAAGAAAACATTCCAATCAGTAAAACTCTTTGAAGAATAACAATATTTACCAACCAGCCTAGCTCATGGCAAAGGTAACTAACTAATGGGAGTTAGGTGGCCGGGCAGTCACTAGTTCTATCCTTGTTAATCAAAAGGTGAAGGGAAAAAAGGACCTTTTGAATTTCCTTTTGCTGTATGTCAACAGTTTGTGCCAGACTAAATAAGTACTTACATGCGGAATTTGGATTCCACAGAAGACAGAATATTTCCAAAGGCATCGTCATAAAGTAGTGAAATGAAGGTACTGTACTGTTCCATTGCTTGCGGAAAGCATCATATCACATCAATTGCTATGAAAGCCCAGATACTACTTCCATCATCTCATCATTAGGCCACGGAATTGACGCCAACTAACCTGTTCAGTGTAAGGCAGATACTTCCCGTCAAATGTCACAACAGCACGGTCCTTCCCATCTACATCTTTGACTTTGTCAACCGAGCAGTAGAAATCAATGGCTGACATTCTGCAAAAGAATGTTAATGGAAATAAATTTAATGAGTATCAATTGAACAAAGCTGAAATAGACAGACATCCCAGTTCCTAATATGCTATTCTTCTACCCATCGATGAGGAATAATCATCGCATGAGACCAGCAGCTAGGCCGCTTCCTAGACCATCTTACTGGTCAACTCAACCAAGCAAATCATGGGAAGGTATTTTGTATCATTTGAATGTTCTACACAGAATCACATATCAATTTACGAATCTAATTTACATAATTTTCACTGAAGTGGGGACCCATCATAAGACAAATGGCAGGTCAATAATAGAACAGTCCTATTCCAAGCCGATGACCATTATCATTGCTTAGAACGTGCATCGTTCCAACCTACTCACTTCCTCTTTTTTTTATAACCACAAATGAATTGTATACACCCAAAATGAGCTACTTGCAGGCTCTTTCATCAGGAGACCTAATAGAGGGGCTAAAGTCATGCCAATATCATACTATGCAGACACCAAGGTCAAATTTCATTGTACTTGAACAAATGATTTGTGCATGGACAAAGATGGAGTTTTCCAAAAAGAGAATGATGCAGTTAGGAATGTAGACTCACATGCCATCACCAAACTCTTCATTTATAATTTCCTTGATGCTTTCTCCGAAATGCATCACTGCTTCATTCAACCTGGGAAATCAATAGCCAAGGAAGTAGAAATTAAAGCACTAGACATTTCCAAGATTCTGATCAGCATCACAGACTATTTGTACCATAATCGATCAGTACAACAATAACAGAAAACCCTACAAGCTAGAACTAGAATTGACCCAAAGGCGAATAACAAAAGCTTTGGATTGGCGTGTTTTCAGGTCATATCTCTTGAAACCGCAGCTTCCGACAAGAGAAAAGTTGAAAGAACCTCATCTGGTGTTCTATGAAATTTTACAGCCTACACAGGCAGCCTTTCATCACAAAGGATCATTGAAGAAGATCTTTAATAAGAGAAAAACATGAAGTTTGCTTGTAGTTCGAGAATCAAGATTGTTTTGTCGAGCTCAACTCAGCCACCAGACACAGAGAAAGCTTAAACAGAGCAGTCTCCCAGAAAGAGCCAGTCATGAATTAAATCAACTCTCAACACCAGATAACTGGAACCATCACTTCAGTTGACAGCTGTTGCACTTTTGTCCTCCAATCCAAATTGATCAACACCGCGGTAAACATTACACTTCAAACCAATTCATCTACACTTCACATCAGATAAACAACAATCCATGCAGATCTTAAGGCATGGACATGCCCTCACAAAAATTCTACCACATGCTAGGAACAAAACGATACTACCGAATGACCCATCATCTGAAATTTAAAGAATCGAATACCCATATCCCTCAAAGCACAAAGCCACATAGATTAACTAACATAACTCAAAAAAGAAAAACATTACTCACAGAGGAAAAAAAAAAGATTTTCAAGCACAGGAACTATCTATGATGAAAAGGGTACCTGTAAATAGTAGGTTCTTGGATCAAACTGGGGTCGTAGGACCTCATGGGGGGCTTCATCATCTCCTGGACGAGGTCCTCGGGCAGGTCAGGCAGGGCGGCCCGGATCTTCGAGGCGGTGTCGGGCTTCAGCTGGGCCTGTCGTCTCAGCAGCTGAGCCACGTAGACGTTGGTGAGGCCGGTCTCCTGCGCTATCTGATTGAAGGACTTGCCGGATTTGTGCTTCGCCGCCTGCAGCCGGCCCACCACGGTCGCTTTGCTACTGCTCGCCTCCATCTCCCTCCCTCGGATAACTGCGCAGGGCGGCTACAACTGGAAAGCCAGATGCTTATGTAACCTCTTGCTAAGATGAAAACAACCCAGAAGTTGTCGGTCGCGAAAGGAAGATTTTATCTTGGATTGAATGGGATTGGGAGGGAGAGCCGTGGGAGTGTAGAACTATTCCGAGGGGGCTTTGTTTTTTCTATTATTTGTGGACTTAATCCCAGTTTTTTTTTTTTAATTCCTTCAGATAATATTTTTGGCATGATGCATCTAAGTTTGAGTATTTTCTTTCTAGTTTTTCATCACTTTGTTTATCTTATCTCCATTTTTTTACTAGGTTACTTTGTTTAGTTAATTTTTTTAATTTTTAACACATAAGGAAGTTTATCACTTTGTTTACAATCTAGTTCCCATTTTATGTTCACTTAAAATTTTGATTTCTTTTGGAAGAATTAATAAAATAATCTTAAACTTATTATAATTATGCTAATTTTGTTTGAAATGTTTTTCTTTTTATCAATTATGCTAATTATCAAAACATTTGTGTCAATTCAATTCATTTGCCAATTTTGACTAGCTAGCGCTGACGTGAATGTTATTTATCTTACGTACAAGATTGACGCTTATGCATGTAAATAATTTTTAATAATATTTTAATTTTTTTCAAATTATTTATTTTCTTTTTTCCTTTTTTTTTTTTCATCCTCTAGTTGGTCGTTAGACATTGGCAATGACAAGCTAGAGGCAAGGGCTAGTGAGGACAAGCCTCGACCTCACTTGTGGCTGAACGGGTTCGAGCCTCACCTAAGCATGGCAAGGCTTGACCTCAACACCAGGCAAGAGTGAGCCTAGCTAGATTTGGCGAGGTCAATAGTGAGGTTGATCTCGGTGGGCCTTTGGTAGGTTGTTGAGTTTCAATGATTGGCTAAAGTGTGAAGATGATGGGAAGAAAAATAAGAAGAAAGAAACACAAAGTAAAAAAGGGCAAAAAAAAAAAACTCAAAAAATATTGTTAAAAATTTTATGTTAATGTTGTTGTGTTAGGTAAGACGTCTGGTATCCATGTCGGCGGTGATTAGTCAAAATTGATCGGATGGCTGAATTGGCACAAATGTAAAAGATTTATGGCTCAATTGACCAAAAAAAAAGAGTTTAGAACTAAATTGATACAATCGTGATAGGTTTATGATTGTTTTGATAAAAAAAATTATCATTAGTAGTTGCAATGTTTATAGTGCAAGCAAGTTAGTGTAAGCGAGTTGGATATGATCATCAATTTCATTCAGTTTTTGAGTAGCGGACCAAAGTAATATAGTCTACTACAACCATGTTAATGAAATCCTGTTGATGACAGAGTCTACTTTCCAGGCAAAATGAAAAGACAAAGTAAAGCCTCTTAAATGTTCTTTTTTTTTGTGTAAAAAATTGTTATACAAGCAGGGCTGGCTAAGACTTTGATACGTGCACATATTTTCATTGTGGTAGAATAATTTATTTAATCAATAGAAGAGAGATTCTAATATCATAACTGTGTATATATATCTTCCGTCCTATAAAAATTTTCTTGTTGGTCAATTCCATTCCCACTTGCCAGAGTCTGATATCTTCATATAAACATAATGACGAAAGAGATCGGAGACCGTTAATCTAAAGTAAACAAAAACAAAGAAGTTAAAAATAGCAGAAGAAGTGCTCTTCATCTTCGCCACCGAAATACTTATATTGGCCAGTTCTAATCCCTCTTCGAATATCCGACTTGCACATGGTATCCGAGGCATAAAATCTAAAGCCTTAATAATAGGGGTGTGGTTGAACCGGACCAGTAGGGTCATGTGCGTTTGCTTTGAACCAAATGCAACTCGTAATCCAGTTCGGGTCATATTGGGTGAGGTTTTTGATTGGAATAATGACATAAATAGTTATTAAACTTTAATCTAATGTACAACATGGTCCTTCAACTTTCAATTTTTTCAATGTAGTCCATAATCTTTTAGCCCAATATTTAATGTTGTTCATGAACTTTTAATTTGTTTAATGTGATTCCCAAACTTGTGGTACATGTTTGAACTAATTCTTGGACTATTTGAAAATGTTTAATATTTTTTTTAATTAATTTAAAATCAGGGATAATATTGAATATTTTCATATAATTCATGGACTAAATTGAACATGTATCAAATATTTTGAGAGTACATTAAACAAATTAAAAGTTCATTAATCACATTAAATAAATTAAAAGTTTCATGGACTGCATTGCCTACCAGACTAAAATTCAAAGACCATTTATATCATTTTCCATTTCAATCTTTTTTGGCTTTTGTCGGCCCCTACTCAAACTCACTCCACAATAGCCAAATGCAAAAATGTCAAAGAGATATAGATGAAGAGAGCGGCGACTGGCGAGGGTGGCCCTACTCTTCCATATATGCATTTCCATGCCCTTACACACCCAAATAATGCAGGCGTGATGGTCACTCCTCCCAAATTGCAGCTACAATTGCACATATGCGCTTATTCTTTTCACCTGTACAGATCTTGTCCATCTCCCATCTCTATACGTAATCGCTTACCTATTAGTTACATCACTATCAATAATGTAAAAAAACAGCTCTTCTTCTCCTCTCTGTCTAACTATAGCTACTCTTTCCACACTACCAATCTCAATCAAATTCAGTCACCTGAAAAAGTAAACAAGGAAATCACCAAGTAGGTAACCAATGGGTTCCACTTTCTTGCAATTCCCATGGGAAGACGGTCGAGCGGTGGTCTGGTCTGCTAATGCCAGGCGCTGAAGGTGGCGATGGCGAGTGATCATGTGGTCATTGGTGAGGCCAGCAGCTTGCATGAAGGAGTGAATTACAGTTGGACCGACGAATCTGAATCAGCTCCTTACTATGTCTTTGCTCATGCTCTCTGATTTTGACGGTTTCGCTGGAATCTTGTGACCCATTTGCCCCATTTGTATCGCTTTGGAAAGAAGGGCGTCGTTCTCGGAAATTGGTATTTCCCTGTCTTATGTTATCGCCGCCGTTGATGGGGAGCTTTTTGATTTTTACATACCTATGTACTTATATATATATATGACATATCCCCATACATATAAATATGCTGATACAGAACAAATACTGGTTGAGTAGGAGTTATGCCTTAACCGATGCTGTGGTTAATGTTTAGGTTTCAAAAAGGTGCGTACTTGGATTTCATACAGCCAGGACCACATGCAGATGGGAATGGGAAAGTCTTTATGTAGCCACATTTTGGTAAGCAAATTGAAGAACTTAGGCACAATTATGACACCACAATGGCGCAAAATGGTTATGGATTGCTCTTGTGCATCGAGAAGTATGGCTTTATAAACATGTGAGTTTTGATCGCTTGAATAAGCTGTACACAACGTCCAGGATTGACTTTATTCTGGGCACCTTTAGCTCCCAGTCGAAGATCCTTGAGAGTGCAACACATCAGAACAAGTGAGATACTCTTCACGAATCCTGTTCTCATTCTCAAGTTCTTTATACATCCCGGAAATCTGAAAATTCAACAAGCAGTTTCAAGCTTCTGCAGAAGGAGCATACTGTCTTCAAATCTAGTAAAAGATAATTACTTCCAACTAGCAGGAAAAAAGAGAACTGCAATGTCAACGAAGTAGGAAAGGCAACTTGTTAAGTACTCTCGGTCTACCACAGAACAACTACTTACGTCGACATAAAACTAGTGTGCCTCAAAGACACTTCAATCAGTTCCCTCACCTGGTTACTGTTACGGTCAAGTGACGAGCAATTAAAGGATGATGTTATCAGCTGTACCACGGCAGGACTCTCTTTGAAAACAATCACCATAAAGTTCTGAAGGCATGGATTTTCAATATCCAGCCAAATCTCAACTTAGAGAAAAGCAACCCTGGAAATAGGAAAATGGAAAAGAAGGTATTGAATTGAAACATCACAACATGATAAATAAGTGAGAGATTTCATGCTCATCTTGCATCTGATTCCTACATCAAGAAACCACTTAAGATTTGATTTTCAGAAAAATCAACTATGCAGAGTAGCCACTCTAGTCTAGTTAACAACATAATTGAAAGAAAAGAAACATTGAACATGTCATTCTGCCATGGTGAGAACATATAAATTTTCCCCTGATGTGAGAACTCTTTTCACCTGGTGATAAGCGAAAAAATTCATCTACCGACCTGTATACTTTAATGGACATTCTAAGCTAAATTCCTTAAAAGCATCCAGGATTATTTATATCAAAACATTCATTGAAATTGTATCAACACCGTTGATAAATATTGATCTCCAAGCTTATACCCATGCTCTGGCTCCATTAAAGCCTCCAATCCCTCTTTATCAAGATCACTATCCAACGTTTTGTCTGAGTACTAGTGGAAATGCTAAAGCTAGCCATTTAACCCATGAAAATGGCAGAACCACTGCTAAATTATGTCTCGAACTTGGGCTGTTGAAAAATACATGACCCAATATTGATTGGGAAATTCAGATTGTTGCCGTTGTATTTGGTGCATGAGAAAAACAAGAAATAAACTTCAATTATACATCTTCTATCACTATGTAAGTCAGCCATTATACATCTTTGATAAACTAAACGTCTATCAAATCCCACCCAGATAAGTTTAACAAACTCATGATAGATTTAAAAATCGCTGGTAAAATTCTAGATGATGAAGAACATGTCATGATGTTTTTAGTATTTCCACTAGAGTCATGAGAGCACTTTACTAATTCCCAGCTATAGAAGCATATTGAGGTTACCTTGGAAGAGGTGAAATCCTCCATATTATCTAAGTAGTGGGAGAGGAAGTTGCGAGATAACAGTCTAGCATAGGATGTAACACAAAGACTAGTAATTCGAGATAGAGATCAAAATTGGGGTCTAGCAACTGGAGAGATAAAAGTAGGTCTGTTTGTGTAAAAGGGATATAGGTGCCGCGATGTGACTAGTAAAAATCTATTTGTGTAAACATGGGTATATTAACCCACCACTTAAAGTACATCACTTTAACACGTGTTATTAAATTTGCTAGAAACCTCTTGGCCATATTGACACTAAAGAGCATTTCATCGACAATCTTTCTTAATGTTTCTACTCATTAATTCTTCAATTGCTTCAACAATTTTGGAAATTGTTTTCGTTTGAAAGCTATAATCAACGTGTTGCCAAACGCTTTTTCAAGTACATTTTCATGATCAGATGAAAATGAAGATTAAAAAATGGAAAATTTTCTTTAAACAAACAGAGCAACCAGCTTTGCTTTTACCACATCCTTTTTTGATCCCGAGGCCTTCGGGGTCTTTTCCTCTTCCTTTCTTGAGTCCCTTTTTTCTGGATCTAAAGTCTTTGGCATTACCTAACATGTGGCCATGCTTCTCTTCTTGTCGGTCAATTCCATTCCCACTTGCAAGAATTTGCTTTCCTCATCGGAAACCATTAACGTTAACCACACAACCAAGAAAGAAGATGGCCTATATAAAAAATGGCAGAAGCTGTGCTCTTCAATCTTGCCGCCGACGTGCCGAAATTGACCAGTTCCATAACCTCTTAGAAGATCGAGCTTTTATCTGGTGCGAGAGATGAGCTCCAAAGCCTTAAGGATACCGTGGAGACCATCCAAGCTGTGGTTTTGGATGCCAAGAAGCAGCGATGGCACCAACACCAGGTCAAGCACTGGCTGAAGAGGCTCAAAGACGTGATGTATGACGTACATGACTTGTCGGTCGTGCAGGCTATAAATTCGAAATCAGTTGTTCTCCATGGCTTGTCTGAAGATAAGTCATGGGAATTATTTGAGAAAGTGGCTTTTGGAGATGAGAAAGAATCATTGGACCTAAGGTTAGAGGAGATAGGTCAAGATATAGTTAAAAAATGCGTAGGTATTCCCCTTGCCATCAGAATTATAGGTAGCCTTTTATATAACAAAAAGGAATATGACTGGCACTATTTCAAAGAGCATGAACTACCAAAAATAGATAAGTTGGACCATGGAATTATGGAAGTCCTCAAGCTGATCATCTTCCATCACGGTTAAAACATTGTTGCATACTGTGCATTGTTTCCAAAAGATTATGTCTTTGACAAATGGACAATGATACAGCTTTGGATAGCACAGAGCTTTATTGAGTCATTGAACGAGAATGAGGACCTAGAAGAGATTGGGGATTTTTATGTCTCGGAGCTATTATGTAGGTCATTCCTTGAAGTTGGAGTGGTCGATTATGATACAAGTGAGGTGCAAATGTTCAAGATGCATGATCTCATGCACAATCTTTCCTTGAAAGTAGCAGGAGATGAGTGCAAAATGGTTAATCTCAATGAAGACAGCATGGTTGGAGGAATTCGACATGCATCATTTGCTTGACAATCGTACTCGCTAGAGGAAGTGACCTCTCTACTTGAAGTGACAAATCTACGAACATTTCTTTCTTTGAAGAACTTGTCCCAAAATGAATACTATTCGATCTTCTCCAAGTTCAGGCATTGTCAAACATTGGTGTTGGCCTATGCAGATCTTTGTATCCCTCCTTCCTTGGGGACTCAACTAAAGCACCTAAGATTTCTTGATGTTTCCGAAAACCTATTCATTATGAGTTTGCTGGATTCAATCACAGGTTTGTTGAACTTGTAGACCCTTAAACTCTCTGGTTGCAAGAAGCTTATGACACTTTCAAAAGATTTGAGGAAATTGGTCAACCGTAAACACCTTGTAATTGAGCAGGTGTGACTCACTAAGCCACATGCCATGTGGGTTGAATCATTTATCTTTGCTTCAGACTTTATCACAGTTCATCATACAAAAGATGGATCATAGAGTACTTGGCGGTGTGGGAAGATTAGATGAGTTGGGTGGGTTAAGCAGATTGATTGGGTCCATTACTCTTGGAAAGTTGAAGTTACTTCATCTGGCTCCGAGTAAAGGTCACTTAAGGGAAAAACAACGCCTCCATTCCTTGATGTTAGAGTGGTCGTGGGGGCGGCAAGATAATAGAAGTGACAGCAATGAATTGATCACATGGGAGAACCTTAGACCACACCCAAATTTGGCCCGTTTGACCATATCCTTTTGTATAGGTAGGAGTCCACCAAGATGGCTTTCCTTCATCAAGAATCTTGTTGACCTTAAACTCTATGGATGTAGAGGATGGGAGCACTTGCCAACCTTGAGTGCACTCCCTTCCCTAAGGAAGCTGAATCTCCTAGGCTTGGATGCCTTGGAGTTCATCCAAGAGATAAGCGACCCTACACAATCCGATAATGCAGACCCTTTCTTCCCATCTTTGGAGGCACTACTCCTCTGCAACTGTCGCAACATGAAAGGATGGTGGGGAAGAAGGCAAATGGTGGGAGCAGATCAGGATCATCAACAGTATGATTTACAATCATCATTCCCAAAACTTTCCTTTGTGCAAATACGGGGCTTTCCCCACCTAAATTCCTTGCCATTATTCCCCACTATAGAAATGTTGAAATTAAAGGGAGTTAGCGCGAAGTTGTTGAAACAACAAGTGATGGTCGTTCCTAATTGTCCATCAGAAGCAGTATTAACTTCCAAATTCATCCCTCTTTCTAAACTAAAGAATCTTGATTGTATTGGTGGGATGGATCTGAAGCACTCAATGCTCGAGACTCTACTTCCTCTTCCTTTCTTGAGTCCATTTTTTATGGACCCAAAGTCTTTGGCATTACCTAACACGTGGCCATGCTTCTCTTCTTGTCGGTCAATTCCATTCCCACTTGCAAGAAAGAATTTGCTTTCCTCATCGGAAACCATTAACGTTAACCACACAAGCAAGAAAGAAGATGGCCTATATAAAAAATTGCAGAAGCTGTGCTCTTCAACCTCGCTGTCGACATACCGAAATTGGCCAGTTCCATAACCTCTTCGAAGATCGAGCTTTTCTGTGGTGTGAGAGATGAGCTCCAAAGCCTTAAGGATACCGTGGAGACCATCCAAGCTGTGGTTTTGGATGCCAAGAAGCAGCGATGGCACCAACACCAGGTCAAGCACTGGCTGAAGAGGCTCAAAGACGTGATGTATGACGTACATGACTTGTCGGTTGTGCAGGCTATAAATTCGAAATCAGTTGTTCTCCATGGCTTGTCTGAAGATAGGTCATGGGAATTATTTGAGAAAGTGGCTTTTGGAGATGAGAAAGAATCATTGGAACTAAGGTTAGAGGAGATAGGTCGAGATATAGTTAAAAAATGCGTGTTCCCCTTAGCCATTAAAATCCAAAGATTTGGATCATTTTGTAAATGTTTATGTCATGGAGATTTGATGATTGATCTTTACATTTGTCAAATTTTAAGCGTAATATATTAAGTGTTGAGTCTTTTGACGTGGTTAGAGGGGAAAAGTCTTGTGACTGTCTTAAAAGCAATAAACATTAGCTACGGCCAAATGGGTATACTAGGAAACCCAATTTTGAGGATTATATGCCCTTCTAATATGTTATTGACCGTAAGTTATTTATCAACAATGAAAAAATTAAAAATAAAAGTCAGGGGAGGTGGGTTGACAATCTTCTAATAGGGTCCCATGTCAACTTTTCATGAGACCTTGTGGAGCACCAAAATATTATAAGAGTACTGGACTAAATTAAAGGGATAATTGCACTAGTCCTAAAACTTATTATCAAAATACAATTGAGTGTTAAAACTTATGAAAAGTACAATCAAGAAAGGAAATTGAGTTCTACAACTTTAAAAAAATGCAATCAAGTCATAAAATTTATCACAAAATACGATTGAGTCCTAAAACTTTTAAAAGTGCAAAATAAGTTGTAGGACTTCCCACATACTTATCCCTATATTAAAAATGTTATTTTCAATAAAACTTTTGTCTCTTGCGTGATTACTAATTTATGATAAAATACTCACTTTTTTTAGAGTAAGATGTAAACATACATTTTGTATTGTAGGGGAAATTATTCAATCACTTTTAAACCATTTAAACCAATTATACAAATGTTAATTCAATCTTAAATTTTCACATTTTGCTAAAGTAATCCTACAATTTGACGATTTTCTAATATAATTATTTCGGTCAATTGCAACATGAAAATGTTGACATGGCACAGTTATAGCTACGGTTGGCGATTTGGCATGGACAACTCTAGATAAAATGACCCTTTTTTTAGTAGTTTCTTTTTTTTTGCTTTTATGATTTTTTTTCTTGTTCATTCTTATTTTCTCTGCTTCTTTGGATGAACTTAAAGCTTCCATTTACAAAAGGCACGGCCGAGATCTAGAGGAGGAGTTGCTTAGCCATGGCTCGGCGAGATCTGGAGAAGGCTTGGCCATGGCTAGGCCGAGATTTGGAGGAGTTGCTCGACCATGTCTCGGCCATTACGGTGGTGGCGAAGAAGGCCCTGAGGGTATCGCACGCAGGTACCTCCCGTACAGTGAGGATCGGTGACAAGTTTCTCGGCGAGTGCTCGGGTGCAGCAGCAGCAGATGTCGCATGTCAGGATTGTGGCAAAGCTGTGGATGGAGGCTCGGTCATGGCCATCGGGCTCGCGAGATATCAACTGACACGGCTCAGCATGGAGGATGGCAACGTCAACAGCGGTGGCATGGCAACGTCATGCGGCGGAGGTTACGACGGAGTGTTAAGTTTGCTCCACCTGCTCTGCAAACATGGTGGTACTGTTCATCCTTGAAGAGGATGAAGTAACAAGGGAAGAAATAATAAAGAAAGCAAAAGAAAAAAATTCAAAACAATTTGTAAAACGACATCAATTCACGCTGGGTTTTACGCGTTAAATGCTGGTCCTCCAAATAGGGCCGCCAATACTACTCACCACCACGTCAACATTTTATGGTCTAAATTCACCTAAATAAAAAAACTACATTGAAAATCATCCAATGGTTTATCACTAAATTTGTCAAATTAAAAATTTTGAGACTGAATTAGTTTTTGTATAATAGGTTTATCACTAATCGGATAATTTTTCATTGTATTGTATTTAGGTAAAATTAATTCATTGATTTACTCATTTTATGCATTGTGAAACGAGTATTAAATTTGAGATGGATACTATGAGATAATGATAATAATATAGTTATCAAATGTTCATCTTAACAAGATTTTGAAAAGTATTGTGTGGCAAGACACGGGTCTTCGACTGCTTTAGAAGATCAGGAATTGGATACTATTTGAGATTAGTCGAATGCTGACCAACCGAGCATATATTGAAACTTGTCAGTAAAAAAAAAACGTAATATAGCCATATTAACATATATTTTGAATTCGTAAATATGATTACATCATTTCATATTCATATAAATTAATTAAAAAAAAAGATATGTGCACTATAAGTCTTAAAACTTGTCGTAAAACTACAATTGAATTATAAACTTTCAAAAAGTTCAGTTAAGTCTTAAAATTTATTAGAGTGTTGCAATTGAGTTCTTCCGTTAACACCGTCAACTTGTCTAACGAAAAATGTTGATGTGGCATTTTTTTAATGAATTTATTTTTCCTACGTGACATTTTTATTACTTTTTCCTTTAAATATTATTTAAATAATAGTAAAAAGCTAAAAAAAAAAAAAAAAAAAGAATTTGAAAAACAAAACTGAAAAAAAAAAGAAAAAAGAAAAAAAAGTTCCAAGATTATGGCAAGGGCTACCATTGCCGCCCATTGCCGGAGGGTGGCTAGTGAAGGTTGCCCTTCGCCGGCCCTAGGCGACAAAGGTGGGGCAGCCTTGTCGACTCGGGTGAGGCCATCATCGGCCTTGGCAAGGGTGGACAAGGCTCGCTTGGATCTAGGTGACACCTCAGTTGGGGCCAGCACGACTTGCCCAGCTTTGGGCGACACCAGCCCTCACCTATGGCTGGTGAGGGCCAGCATTACCCAAATTGTTGGTCCTCTAGCAATGGGCAATAGTGATAGCCTGCATTTCCTTTCCAACGTAAGAAAAAAAATTTAATAAAAAATGTCACGTCAACCTTTTCCGTTAGACAAGTTCACAATATTAACATAATGACTTAATTATACAAATTTGACAAGTTTTAAGACTTGTTGCACTTTTTAAAAGTTTTAGGATTCAATTGTACTTTTGTGATAAGTTTTAAGACTTGTAATGCACATATTCCTAAAAAAAATAGACATTAAATAGCACAAGGTAATAATAAAATTCAGTTGTTTTGCATGATATTCTTATAAAAAATTACAATCAAAATAAAGTGTACTTTTATATGCAAATTTTTACTGGTTTGAAATATGATTAATTTGTACTCTTAATGACAATATTATTTAGTTACTATTTTTTCACATGCTTTAATAGAAATAATAATTTTTTACCCGTTCATATAATGCATCGTTCAAATTCAACCTCATGAATGTGGCAGCACCGATGCTTTTCAACATCGCCACTAAACCATTGGGAGTTGGGGAGTTAGATCCCCCACTTTCTTAAGGGGTTGGTTAAGGTGGGGACACATGTGAAGGAGCAGGATTTCACAATCTACACAAAACACATAATACACATAATGACTTGTAAAATAGATATAGGATGGACCACATTAAAAAAAAAAAAAAAAAAAACCATCGCTACTGAAATACTAAAGCTACTTGGTACTATCACCTGTCAAAAGATCCAACTGCTATGCATCTTGAGCGATGACCTCCATTTTTCTTTCTCCTTTTTTCATCGCTTTGTTTTTGATATCTCCATTTTTATTGAGTTAATTTTAACATATAAGTAAGTTCTAACATATAATAACGTGATTTTCTACATAAATCCAATCAGTTCATATTTGACGTTTACAATCTAGTTCACATTTTTGTCGTCACTTATCAATTTCATTTTAAGAAAACAAAAATATAGTGAGTAGTCGTAATGTTTAGAGCGAGTTTGACAAGATCATTTCAATTATGCCAAATTTATTTCAGTTTTTGAGTAGTGGACTAAAGTAATACAGTCTAGAAAATCCATACTAATGAAATCCTCTCGATGACTGAGTGTGCTTTTCAGGAAAAAAAAAAAAAAAAACGACAAAGCAGTCTCTCTCTCTTTTTTTTTTTTTTTTTTTTTTTGTGTTAAAAATTATTATAGAAGCTGGGGCTGGCTAAGACTTGATGCATGTACAATTATAATTTTGGTAGAATAATTTATTTAATCAATAAAGAGAGTTTTTAATATCATGTCTGTTTGTGTAAAATGGATTTAAATGTGGCAGTATTACCAATAAAAATTACTGTATATATTTTCTACTCGTGGAGATAGGGGTGTATTAACTCACCACCCAATGTCACTTCAACAAGGTTTTTTGAATTTTACGAAAGCCTCCTAACGGTACCAACGTTAGAAAGCATTTTATCGATAATCTTTCTTGACGTTCTACTCATTAAATCTTCAATTACTTAAGCAATTTTTGAAACTATTTTTCTTTGGAAACTAATCTCAATATGTTGCCAAACGCTTTTTCAAGTTCTAATTTCGTGTTCAGATGAAAATGAAAACAAAGAACTGGAAATTTTTTTTTTAAAGCAGAGCTAGCTGCTGTGCTTTTGCTTTATCCTTATTTTGATCCCGACCGAGGCCTTAGGGTTCCTTTCTTCTATTCTTGAGTCCCTTTTGTCTGGATCCACCTAACATTTGCACATGCTTATCTGGTCGTTTGTCAATTGCATTCCCACTTGCCAGAATTTGATTTCCTTTTTGGAAACCATTAACGTTAGGCACCCAAACAAAAGAGAAGGTAGGCTATATAAAAAATGGCACAAGCAGTGCTCTTCAACCTCGCCACGGACACACTGAAATTGGTCGGTTCCATAACCTCTTCGAAGATCCGACTTGTACGTGGTGTAAGAGATGAGCTCCAAAGCCTTAAGGATACCATCGAGACCATCCAAGCTATGCTTTTGGATGCCGAGAAGCAGCGATGGCACCAACAGCAAGTTGAGCACCGGCTGAAGAGGCTCAAAGACATACTGAAAATATTTTTAGTATGATCCATCTAAGTTTCAGTATTTCTTTCTCATTTTTCATCACTTTGTTTCTCTTTATCTCCATTTTTATTAAGTTAGGTTTAACATATAAGGAAGTTCTAACATATAAGAACATGATTCCACATAAATCCATTAAGTTTATATTTGATATTTACAATCTAGTTCACATTTTTGTCATAACTTATAATTTAAATTTCTTTTATTTTGTATGTTAGAGTAAAAGAAAAAAATATCACGAGTAGTAGTCATTTATATTTCTAGTTAGGATAAAATTGAATAGAATATGATATGAAATTCAATGATCTATTTATATCCTATCAATTATTTGATAAATGCAGTAATAAAATTAAATATTTTCTCATACTACCATGTTCACGGTTTGATATGAATGACATATCAATATCAATGAACTTAAAAATTGCATAAACGGAAATGGTAGGAATCTTTCACAATACTTTTGTCTATTATTTTTTTTTGTGCTTATTTTTATCTTTTTTCCTCTCTTTTTTATTTCTTTTTTCCCCTTCCATTATTCTCTAATAAAATTTTATTAGATAGTTATATAGTAATATACTTAAATTACTAAAATGCTTAAAATATGTAATAAATATAGTACTAAATATATATTTATAAATATTGAATTTATATTATAAGGTAGAAATAAATTCAAATATATAAATAAAAAGGAATTATTTAAAATAAAATTAGTTTTTTTGCTATTTTGGTTTTTCATATTATAATTCAAATATTATTTATATTTTATTAATTTAATTTTTTTATTCAAGAAAAATACATTTTATATTATGGATATTAGAAAATCATATTCACATTTATCCTAACTCCCATAAAAATTTTACATTTGACTTTATCCTATTATGAAATTTATCCCGATTACCAAACATAGTCATGGTATAAACAAGTTGGATAAGACCGTTAAATTTAATTTAAATGAAATGAACTATTGATTTATTTATATAAACAATATTAGGTAGTTTGGGATTATCATGTCGGTATGGTCCCACACCATTAACATTGTGACACTTGGACTGAAGAAGCAAAAAAAAAAAAAAAAAAAAAAAAAACTGAAAAGCAAGTCAGAATTAAAAAGGGGTCCCACACAATTTCGTTTCTTCTTTCGCCGCTGCCGTTAATCTCTTTCCTCTCACTTTTCTTCTTCTTGTTCCTCCTTCGCTGGTGAAGCTCACGGTCATGGAGGAGGGGCTCAAGCTCAACCTAGACGACGACTCAGTGCTCAGCAAACAAATTCGAAATAAAAATGATAACAAAACACACAGAAAACCAAAAACAATTTGTGCTTCTAGTTCACTTTATCTCAACATTAACAGGTCTCTAAGATGACGTGAACCATGCTTAACTCTTGGCAATGGCGAAACTTGAAAACTCCCTAACAACAGTTTCATTGCCATCCTGCACCCCCGCTTCTTTGCCATCGCTCTCCAAGCCACCACCTCCTGCTCCACCAATGGCACCGTCGCCCTCCTCCATGGAAACGTGGTCGCTGAGACCCTCACCACCAGCCCAACTTTCCAGTGACTCCCACCATTGCTCTCACTCTTTCCATCCTTGGACTTCACTGAGCGACCTGCTTCTGACCTCCGGAATGGCATGAGAGGCATAAGGATAAAGGCGTGTCACAGTTTGAATGGTAAGGGACCACATTGACATGGCAATCTGGTATTACTTAATACATTTATATGAATTTATTGTTGGATGACAAACTACGAAATAATGATGATGTGATGACAAACTATGAAATCATGATAATGTGCGTTTAAGATTGACTGAATTTTCGACATATCAAGTATGAATGAAGGCCAAAGGAATCGACTTTTCACTGTGGTAGAAGTCTGGCGATTATCAGACCGACGTATGACTGCCAAAGATGTGGTCATCTCCACCAGAAAGGGTCTCTCTCCCCGGTCTATTCTTGATAATCTTTGCCGTCCCATTCAGTTTTTGAGTAGTGGACCAAAGCAATAGTCTACTAAAGTAAACCCATGTTAATTAAATCCTTTTCATGACAGTCGACATTTCAGGGAAAAAGAAAAGACAAAGTAATAGTCTCTTAATTTTTTTTTTTGTAAAAAAAATATTATACAAGCAGGGATGGCTAAAACGTGCATGGATTTTTCTTTTTTCTTCTCTTTCATTTTCATTTTCCCCTTTCTCCATTCTGACCGGCCGGCGATGGCGATAGGTGAGCTCGAGGCTCACTCGATGATGGCCTCAGGTGAGCTCAACCTTGCCAGGATTAGTGGTGTAGCCCAAGCTTGCCTAGATCTAGCGAGCTCGAGCTCCATGACCTCAGTCCGCCCGCTAGGGCTTGCTTGGATTGGTTGAGCCTCGTGCTCGCCGGCCCGTGTCATGGCTAGTCATTGAGTTGTTGATTGTCGTCGAGGCATGTGGTTGGTAGTGGAAGAAGGAGAAAGGAAAAGAAAGAAAAGATAAAATTAGAAAAAAAAAAAAAAAAAAAAAAAACGAAAGAAGGAAGAAAAATAAAAGAAAAAAAAATAAACAATTAATAATTTTTTTGATTTAAAAAATAATTAAAAATTCTATTTTTTTTGTAAGAATAAACTTTTTATTACCCAATGACTCTAAGATTGGGAAAATATTTTTGAAAACGTTTTCTAATTCTTTTAAAAGGGAAATCATTTTCTTGAATTTAAACTTTAGTAGGAACCTTTTTTTGTTGATTAGGAAAACATTTTCCGTTGACTTATTTTCCTAAGCGAATCAAACGCCAATTTTTTTTTCTAAGAAAATGTTTTTTCGCAAAACAATTGAACCCTAAAAGCAAATGAAAATTACAATGTACTTGAAATCTACTTAAACTAAAAGTATAACATCAAATTGATATTCACGGGACACATTACAGAGGAAAAGTTTCGGACTTTAGAACTAAAACTGAATGGCACTGGAATTAAACTCAGATGAAATTCTAATAGATTTTGGCATAGTGGGTCGTATCTTCTTCCTCCTCTTTTGTTTATGGGTATACGTGGATCTTTGACCTTCAATGATGTTTTTCTCTTCCTTCTATAATTGCTTCCTCAATCCCATCTAATTTTGACACTCGGCCCAATAGCCGCTAACCTACTTAAATGCCTTGTGATCCAATTGCTTGAGCGATTCTCTTCCATTTCAAATAGAGCTATTTCTTTTCCATCGTTGGGGGTTTCCGGGCCACAGCTATTTCCTTTCCTTACCAATTCACTATTATATATATATTGAATCCGATGCATATGGATACGAAAGAAATAAGGAAAACAGATTATGTTTTTAATGAGAGGAGATCCCAGATCGAGCGATGGGCCGCGAAAATTCAACTTTGAGGCCCGTGGTTTCGATATCCAAAAAGTCCTACACGTAAAGCAACAGGTATAGACTGGCCCCCAACGGAAGACTCTTGGCTGTAACATGATTTTTCTTTTTCAAACTAAGGGATGCAAAATCGTGCGGTCTTCCGACGACCATCTAGAAAGTGCGAGGTCGACTTTTGACCTATTTTGAATTAGAGCGACGAGAATCTTGCTATTCTGATGGCATATATACTGGTCATAATAGTCAAAGGCGAAAGCCATCTAGTTTTTGCATATACAAAGATAAAAATTGACTCTGTAATTTTGAGTTTTCTCAGTTCCAACTTCACTGGTTGTCTAATTAATCAAATGTATTTGAAAGAATCAAGCAAGGCTGGAAGAAAATCCGTCTACCCTAGAAGAAGCATATGGAGTGATTATCTATCCGATGTAATTTTTAGTTTTTGTTTGGTAGGTGGACCGGTGTAGTGTTTCCTCATGTGAAATCAAAATTATGTAATTACGCATTATGTTTCCTTAACTTAGATCTGTTACTCTTATTGATGTTGTTTTGAGAGAAAGGAACGTGTTGTCATTGTTACAGTTTGCGCCAATTTCCTCCACAAGTCCTCGATGCTTTATGTTGCAACCTCCATGGACCAAATTGGTAAAAATGACTCGATCCTAGCTACAAAGCGCACAAATTTGGCTAGTGCATTTCTGTATCTCGTGCGATTCAAGTTTTCCTCCCATAGCTTATTTACTTAGTTTTGTTTGACTAGGGTTATCTTGTCTTGTCGGGTTTTTGCATTTCCATTCTGTGCTGCAATAATTATGTGAACTATTATAAGTTTATATGAGGACCGAATTTGGGACAATTAGTCTAAAGTTTCATCTGAAACTATCAACTTGATTAGTTTTTGTTTGATGAGTTCTAGAAATAGTCTTCGTTTAGCTGGAGTTTGTGTATTATGCAAAAGCAGAGGGTCAATCACGTGTTTATAATATATATTCTTAGACAATTCTATATCAACTTGCTATTAAAATATAAAGTTTCAATCTTTATTGATTGAATATTAAACTATGCTTTTATCTAATAGTTTAAGTTGTTAAAAGAGTTGATAGTGATCTCATAAAATCTCACATTGTATTAGAGCAGAAGCTCATGAGTTCAAATTTTAGCATTAGGCAAAAAGAATAGACTAAGCGTGAGGGGGTGATAGAATATTAAAATATTATATTATGCTTTCATCTAACAATTTAAATTTTTAGAGTAGTTAATTGTGATTCCACAAAATTTCACTCTCATTTCTCTCTTACCAAACTTGGGATAAGATAAAGGGTCAACATCAAACTCGTTAATAACCATATAATAACAAGAGGAATTGTCACGCATACAAAACGTTGCTGTCTTTAGAGAACTATGGAAACGCTAGCATTTTTCAATGGACTTGCAAAAAGAGCTACAGAACATTTTAGACAGCACAAAAAACAAATAATGCGACGAGCCACATGAATAGTTGCGGCTAGGCTCTATTTCATCTGCATTAATGCTAGCACGACCATTCAAATTCTTATGGATAATATCCATATGATTTTGATTTTTTCAAGAAAAATTTATTAATACAAATTCAAATGATGCAATATGAAAACGATTTATGTTAATTAATGCTGACAAAAAATGTATGACTAACGAATGTTGTAATAATTTATGTCAAATCATGCAAAAACGACTCATTTAATATCATAAGAGAGTGGTTGGAAACCTAGGATTTCCTATTTATATACATGACAATAAGATCATGGAAAATAAAAAGGTACACGCGAGTTTGCTTGATTCAAACGTCACTCTGTTTAGTTTTTCCAATTGAAGATAATTAAGAGAGGAAGCACAGCAGAAATAAGTCAAACAGATGCTTCGAATCTTTTCACTGTTTAGAGTTAGATTGAAGGCTTGAAGCTGAAATTAGGGACATGAATGATGTGAGAAATGACCGTGTAGGATTGACTATTCTATTGGGAGAAGATATTGTTGGCCCTCTTCCTTATATCCAGTATATATCTCGATTAGCTAAGATCTCTCTAGTGTAGAATTTCCCCGTGAGGAAGTCAAAGTTTAGGTGTGAGTTTTGTACTTTCTTTAGAATTACATTTCAAAGCAAGAGGAAGCTTCTCATCTTCCTTGACTTTTGAGATAGAGGATAAAACCCTAGCCAATTTGTGGTGGTATCATTCTAATGATCATTATCATTAATTGTGTAAAGTAGTATATGCTAAATAAACGTCATGATTCTAATGAACGATGTGAGAAATGACAGTGTAGGATTGACTATTCCATTGGGAGAATACATTATTGGCCCTCTTTTGTATTTCCAGTATATATCTCGACTGGCTAAGATCTCTCTAGTGTAGAAATTCCCCACAAGGAAGTTAAAGTTTAGGTGCTAGTTTTGTACTTTCTTTAGAATTGCCTTTCAAAGCAAGAGGAAGCTTCGCATTTTCCTTGACTTTTAAGACATCAGATAAAACCCTAGCCAATTTGTGGTGGTATCATCCTGATCACCATTATCATTAATTGTGGAAAGTAGTATATGCTAAATACACATCATGATTCTAGCAGAGGATTGACTATTCTATAGTGAGAAGATATTATTGGCTCTCTTCCATATTTCCAGAATATATCTTGATTGGCTAAGATCTCTCTAGTGTAGAATTTCCCCACGAGGAAGTCAAAGTTTAGGTGCGAGTTTTGTACGTTCTTTAGAATTACATTTTAAAGCAAGAGGAAGCTTCTCATTTCCTTGACTTTTAAGACAGTGGATAAAACCCTAGCCAATTTGTGGTGGTATCATTCTGATCATCATTATCGTTAATTGTGGAAATGAGTATATGCTAAATACACATCATGATTCTAATGAATAATGACGATGTAGGATTGACTATTCTATTAAGAGAAGATATTTTTGGCCATCTTTTGTATTTCCAATACATATCTCGACTGGTTAAGATCTCTTTAAGGTAGAATTTTCCCACGAAAAGTCAGAGTTTAGGTGTGAGTTTTGTACTTTCTTTAGAATTACATTTCAAAGCAAGAGGAAGCTTCTCATTTTTTTGACTTTTAAGACGGTGGATAAAACCCTAGCCAATTTGTGGTGGTATCATTTTGATGATCATTATCATTAATTGTGGAAAGTAGTATATGGCTAATTATGTATCATGATTCTAATGAATGATGTGAGAAATGATAGCATAGGATTGACTATTCTGTTGGGAGAAGATATTATTGGCCCTCTTCCGTATTTCCAATATATATCTCGATTGGCTAAGATCTCTCGAGTGTAGAATTTCCCCACGAGGAAGTCAAAGTTTGTGTGCAAGTTTTGTACTTTCTTTAGAGTTACATTTTAAAGCAAGGGGAAGCTTCTCATTTTCCTTGACTCTTAAGACAATGGATAAAACCCTAGCCAATTTGTGGTGGTATCATTCTGATCATCATTATCCTTAATTGTGGAAAGTAGTACATGCTAAATACACATCATGATTCTAATTAGAGATGAGCGGTTCGAGATTCTATACCAATTCCACTTGAAACCTACATGTTGGAACAGGTTCATCATTTTTTAGAATTTAGAACTTATCTTGCGTACCTTGGAATCTAGAACCTACCCTGTCATAAGTTCCAAGATTTACTTAGGTTTTACCTATACTACTAATTGAATGATTGTAATAAATCATCACTTTTAATTACTATCACTTGTTGTTACAATCCATGGATCACAACTTATATTTATGTACATGAAAAATATGAAACATTAATGAAGTAAAAGTCTCAGTCATAAATGAAAGCTTAGATGAGTGGTTCCAAATTATACACTTATTATTGGACGCCAAAATATACCATAGAATCATACGAAAACATGGACCAAGAAAAACACAAAAACTTGTTCCATGTTCCACCTACCTAGAACTTGTAACTTACTTGTCAAAACATGTTTTTTGATATCTGAAACTTGAAACTTACCTTATATATCTTATAATTTGGAATTGGACAGATTTTCACCGATCTGGTTCTTTGGTTCTAGGTTTTACCTCAGAGCCATGCTCATCCTTAATTTTAATGGGATTTAAAACTTATAAATGGAAATTTTTTTTTTTGGTTGAAATATGTAATTGGAAATTGAATGTCAAGATATGCTAGCCAACTAACTGTTTATGGGGCAGGTTTTGTTTTGTTTTGTTTTGTTTTTGTTTTTGTTTTGTTTTTGTTTTTGTTTTTGTTTTGTTTGTTTGTTTGTCTTTTTTTTTTTTTTTTTTTTGCGAATGCTAATGGCCACTAGCATGTAGAAGAGACTTTGCATGTATAGATGCTTTCGGTCAATCTTTACACTGACTTTGGAATGAGCACATTATGTCAATCATAATTTTGCTGGCTGCACATTGTGGCATGCAAAGAATGCGCATGGTCCACACACCACACATATTTTGCTATTGCGATTGAATTTGTCTATCATGTTAGAGGCCATCATAAGTTCCGCATCAGTCTTTCTTTTCTTTTTTTTTTTACTATTCCTGCCTAGATTCATCTCTCTCCATAGTTCTCTTTTATGTAATTCAGTTTATATTGAAATGTTACCAAATGAAATATTCAACCCCATGCCATGAGAGCACCCAGTAAGGATGGACATAGAGATAAATAAACAAGCACAAGGCACAACCTCCAAAGCAACAAGTCGAAGAAAGAAATTATTACTTCAGCTATTTACCATTTCATGCTGGTTTTTCACGTTTCTACGATGTTAATGGGATGGTGTCAGTCAGGTTAACTTCGCAACTACACTCAACACCCAACACGAGTCATTCACACTAGGGTAGTTCACAACAAAATCATTAAGAAAGTTAAAAGAAAGGAAGGAAGGAAGGAGACAGAGGCTACTCAAAAGTATGTGGAAAAGCATGCATCCCAATAATGTCCAACTACTTAATATCACCAACAAAGGAACATCAACAGGCACAACAAAACAGAAGCTCTCTTCAACCCATGAACACAAATTTCCCATTCATATGTAATGCGTAGAGAGAGAGAGAGAGAGAGAGAGCAGGCGGTCCATCGGCTGCACTTGGATCGACGGAGAGGATTTCCTTGGAGATCGACGGTTCCATCTTGTGTATAATCACCAACTCCTTATGTTGAGCTCTACAAGTTCTTCGGCTCTAAAAGCTAACTTGAGCGAAGAACTTCGCAACCCCATAACCACCCTTTTATAGTGCCACACAGATTCGAGTCTCTCTCTCTCTCTCTCTGCAGTTGAGTTGAGTCACATTCTCACCTCACACAGCTTGTAATTGCATAATGACGCAAACGCCATCGCCTTGTGGACTTCCTACTTTTTGTCTTCTTCTTTTCCTTTTTCCTTGCTCAATTTGCTTTTTCTGTTTTCCTATTCTTTAAGAGATCACAACTCGTATACAAGTTTTAAATTTAAAAGATACTACAACTGTCATAATTTTCGTATGAAACACGCTTTAGTGTCAAAAACATTCAATGGCTTACTTCAATGCCATTTTGATAAATAAAAAAAAAATGATTACTTAAGTGCTAACTTCCCTTTAGAATTTGGAAATCTGATGTGGCATTACTATATTGTCAATTGGCTAATGCAGCTTGCTGAAGAATTTCAATAAGCAAAAAACAACATCATTGGCCCTTTTTTTTTCCTTAAATTGACGTATTGGGGCTAAATTAGGGCAAAGAAACAAACCCTAAACCTATCCATTAAAACTAACAGTAAAATTGCAAATGATTAATTACAAGAGAGTGAGCGAGAGCCCCAATCAGTGAAGAAGAGGCGTTGCGAGACTTGAGTGGGCGAACAAGATGATGCAAGGAAAGAAGATGAGGGCAAGTGTGATTGGGTGGTAAAATCTTCCACCAAGTGAGGATGATCTTGCTGTACTCTTTGTAGATGTTAAAAAACCTAAGAAATTGCGATTCATATGCACAAAAAAATAAAAAATTCAGTGATTGATGTTCTAGTTCAAGGTGATTCTTGAAATGGGGGCAGCGGAATGGCATTATGTGAAGCTTCCTGTGGCTGTTGTTGGGCGCGTATGTCGTGCATCGGCTCTCATAGTCTTTATTGGCCGGCTTATCCATGTGTCATCACCATGTGGTATGACTCCCACCCACAAAATGCTTTCTCTCTCCACCCTCAGCCCATTTTTTTTTCTCTAATAGTTTTCAGCCGTATGCTTTGACCAAAAAAAAAAAAAAAAAAAAAAATCACTGAAATGAATTTTTTTTCCTATGTATTTCATATTTATCTTTTGTTCTGTGAGTAAAACAAAATATTTAAAATGCAAATTTACAGTTTTTGTTATTTTCTTCTCCTAATAATCATCGTCCCCTGCAGCGCATCACTTTAGCAACATCTCTTGTGGACTTCCACCTCAAGAGTAAATGAGTTGAGTCATATTATTTCCTGAAAATGTTAATTATAGGTTTTTTTCTCTTTTCTTTTTGATGCTTTTGCAATAATCCTCCGAAATCTGAATTAAAGCACCAGAAATCTTCTACGACTTCACGACAGCAACGTGGAGTAAGTGTGACAATTTCTTGTGTTCATACAAGGTTGTTCAGAGGGTTGCAAGAATAGCAAGTCGATGTTGAAACTCAATTATTCAATTATATGCTAATAGCAAGTTTGCCATATAAATGACAAAATAGAAGTTTCTAAGAAAATATTTAATAACAGCGTGCTTGACCCTCTGCTTTTGCATAAGAAGCAAATTCACCAGCCAAACAACGACTGTTTCTGGGACTCATTTGACAAAACCTAATCAAGTTGATAATTTTTAGATCAGCCTTAAAACTGATTGCCACAAATTTGGTTCACATATAGACTTTTAATAGTTCACATAATCATCATGGCACATAATGTTAATACAAAAACACAGCACGACGAGATGACCCTAATTGAACCAAAGAGAGTAAACCATATGAAGAAAACTCGAATCACACGAGACACAGAAATACCCTAGCCATATTTCACGCTTTGTAAATTAGATTGAGTCACTTTACAGATGTCGTCAATGGTGGTGGCAACATAAAGCATGAATCACTTCTCCCAAAACAAGACGATAATGATACGTTCCTTTCTCCCAAAACAACATTAATGAAAGTACCGGATTTGAGTTGATGCAACTGAAAATGTAATTACTTCATTTAGGTTTTACACATGGAAATATTCCACCTATCCAACAACCCGTCAAAGAGTCAAAATCACTTCAGATAAATAACATTCACTCAATATGACTGGCTGGTTAAACCGAGCAAGGAATTATTGAAATGCTTTCTAAATTCGATTTGAATTCCGAATTTGAGTAAGTTTCTTAGTTGAGATCAACTAATCAGGAGCTCCTATTTTGGATCCAAATATTGAATATGCAAGAGGTGTGCATTGGTTTTTGCCTAGTTAAGAGTGGAGTAGCTTTTGGCCACAACAATGAATTTTGTGGCATGCTCGTGAATTACATCCTTAAAAACATTGCACATGTTTTGAAGCTAATTAACCTATGATAAGATTTGTGAATTTTTTTTTCTTTTTGTGAAATTGAAAGATTATTTCACCCGATTCGTGATCATATGGGGTCACCATGTGGTCGAATTAAAACCAGAGATGAAGCTTTCATTTGCTTTCCCATCGTCTGAAGTCAAATTTTACGGCAGTCATTTGTTTATAAAATCTATGCTATTCAGAAATGACGTGGTACTGCCGGGCGAAAGATCGCACTTGGTTTCCCTTGAAAGTTAAAAATTCACGGAAAACTGAAATGAAGAATGCACGAATGAAAGAAAATGACAAGGAAACTAAATGTTCCAAAACATTAAAGGGAAAATTAAACTGCATGACTGAGATCAAAAAGAACCTTGGAATTGAAACTGGCAGCAAATGAAAATTACAACATACTTGAAATGACAAACTTTGATGGAGGAAAAGTTTGGCTTTTAGATTTTAAACTGAATGATATTGAAAAAATAAACTTCAGACGAATATTTTTGGCGTTGGTCGTTACTTAAACTTTTAATAGGGTTTGACAAAATTGGTCGTCTCTTCTTCCTCCTTCGTTTTGGCTCTAACATAATATTCTTGATTAAACTAAGGGGCAATGATGTGTTTGTGGTCTTTTGATGACCATCTAGAAACTGAGGTGCCATTTTTGGACCTATTTTCCATTTGCTTGTGGAAAATATCTTTCGAGAAAATGTTTTCTTTCTCATCCGGCGTTTGGGGCACGAAAAAGAAAGTGATCAAAGAAAACGTGTTCCAGTAGGTGGAAAATCTCCTTTTAAAGTTGTGGAAAATGATTTCCGTTCCCACCTTCCTCATGCGTGCTCTCCTCCTCTTGCCCTCTTCTTTGACATGGAAGTCCCTTGTCGACCTTGTCTTTCTCCTCTCATTTCTCTCTCTAAAATTCCTTCACTCTCTCTCTCGTCGATCCCCTCCCAAACCCACTACCGATTCTTGGCAGCTCCCTCTGCAATCAGTCGGCCTTCAAAGCCCTAGCTCTGAGGGACGATGATGTGTATGTGGTCTTCCGATGACCATCTAGAAACTGAGGTGTCATTTTTGGACCTACCTATTTTCTGTTTGCTTGTGGAAATATCTTTGGAGAAATTTTTTTCCTTATTTTCCGGTGTTTAGGCTCGCCGCCGCTGCCGCCACTCGGGAGGTGTTTAGGGTGCGTAAAAATTTATTGTGGTCAAAGAAAACATGTTTTAAGGTCCGATCGGTGGAAAAAAACATGTTCCCCTTCCCCTAAAGTTGTGGAAAATGATTTCCGTTCCTACCTTTCTTGCGTGTGCTCTCCTCCTCTTCTCCTCTTCTTTGACATGTCGAGCTCCATGATGGGGGTGGTTGCGTCGGAGAGAAGTAGAAGAAGAATGAAAAAAAAAAAAAATAAAAAAAATAAATTTAATTTAAAAATAAAACTTAAAATCGAATTTTTTGGTAATTTTCTCCCGGAAAACAGATTCTCCACACCAAACAATGGAAAATATTTTTCAAGTCTTTTCAGGTTTTAGCTAAATACTAAAAATACTGTCATCTTTTTGGAAAATAACTTTTGAAAAATATTTTGGCAGAAATATTACTTTTTTTTTAAAAAATAAACGAAGCCTAAAAGCTTCACGAAATTTCCAATTCCCCTAGCATATATGTTAACGCAAGATCAAAAAAATTAAAGCCATCTAGGCTTTGCATATGAAATTTGACTAAGAAGATTGACTTTTCTTGGGACAAAGTTCACACGTTGTGAAATTAATCAGGTGCATTTGAAAGAGTCAAGCTAGGTTGGAAAGAAGATCTCTTCGAAGGCAAATTTTTTGTTTTGGGTGATGGATGATGATGTAAAGCTAACTCGTTTCTAAACATAGAGTAAATTAGTCACGTAATGATTTGTTTGTATATATCTTACTTGGTTTAACAAAGCCAGCCATATTGAGTGAATACCTATTTGACGTTGTTCTCACTTATTTTTCGCAACAACAATCATATGTACATAAATGCAAAAGGCACGCATGTAGCAGTGACGTCAAGAGCTGTACAAGTGCTGAATATTATTCCACAAGTAGAGTTTAGGACATAAGATAGCTTCACAATCTATTCCACACAAATCCGATCCGCGGCATCTTACCTATACCGAAGCTATGACTCCAGCACTTCCTCCTTCTGCGGTACAGGCCCTTTCATCTCTTCCTCGAGCACCACCATCTACTCCCGATACCTCGGCATGATAAGCATAGAGTTTCGCCACGAACAGAAAGAATGCAAAATTCAGGATGTTGAGCACTGCAAAGAAGGCGTAGTAATAGTTGAGGTGCGAAGCATTCAGGTTGTCTAGGATCCACCCATGGTGGCCACGCCTCTTGGTGATGTGCGAGACCGTGGATAGGAGGAGGCTGCTGAGGAAGTTCCCGACCCCCATGGTGATCATTAAATAAGACGTGCCCAGGCTCTTCATGCTCTCCGGCGCTTGGTTGTAGAAGAACTCGATTTTTGCTCCTTCCAGGAACGCTTTGGCTGTTCCCATAAGCACGAATTGAGGAAGCAGAATGAAAATTGTCAGTGGGATTTGTCCTTCCGATTCGACCAAATAATGTTCCCTCACCACTCGGAGCCTCCATCTCTCGGTGAAGGACGCCACAGTCATGATCACGATGTGGAGGACGAGGCCGATGCCCATCCTATGGAGAAGACTGATGCCTCTCGGGTTCCTGGTCCATCTTCGCATGAGCTTGACGAAGAAGCGGTCATGCATCACAGAAAACACAAGCTCCGATATGGTCACGAATCGGGCTAGACTCGCCGGGGGGATCTTGAAGCTGCCGATGCTGCTATCTAAGGTAGTTCCTTGCTTGACGAAGAGGGTATTGACTTGAGCCACCATGCAGCTCGGGACGAAAGTCGCGATCAGGATCGGGATCATAAGCAGCATATGTTTCGTCTCCTCGACTTGGGTGACCGAGCATAGCTTCCACAGAGAGGTCGGGCCGGTTCGGACACATGCCTTGTTCAAGAATCTGCGCGGAGAGTGAGCCACACAGTAAATCTTTCAGACTGGAACACGGAAGAAATGGAAGTTGATGCAAAATACTACCTCAAGGTTGGTGTTGAGTCGATCCTGAACTTTCCCTTCTCGGCATCCTCTTGCGGGTCAAGCTCACAAAGCTCCTTCGGATCGCTCGGGACCGGCACCCTCCACTTCCTCATGGCGGCCACGATGACCCGGGCCATCATCGTGAGTGGGCTGCCTGCAGGCACCCGGTGGCGGTAGAAAGGGGCCCCTGCGAGGAAGATCACCACAGAGATCGCGAGCCCGAGGGTCGGGAACCGGTAGCCGAGGGCCAAGCCTACGTTGTCCTGAATATACGCAAGCACGAAGTTGGCAAAGAGGCTCCCAAAGAAGATGCTGACCGTCCGCCAGTTGGAGAAGGCGAGCTTGTGGGCCTTCTCCCTCGGGTCAAAGTCGTCGAACTGGTCCGCGCCGATAGTCGAGACGTTGGCCTCGACCCCCCCGCTCCCGACCGCTAGCGTGTACAGTGCACCGTAGAAGATGGCGAGCTGCAGCGCGGAGGCCTTCTCGCAGTTGCCGCTGTTGGCCTCCGGGCAGCGAGGCGGCTGCCCGGAGGCCGGGGAGGGACACGGCCAGGGTCCATATCGACATGCCCTGCGCGAAGACATGTATGCTTTAATCGTCTCGCCCATGACGGAAAAATTGCATCTTTTGTACAAAGCGAAGTCAATTGCTTTTCTCGAACGGCGGAAAATTCCATCTCAACAGCTTTCGATATTGACTTTTTGGGAGGAAAACGTAGAACTATCGGGTGGATGACGACGGCGATGTGGACGACACGTACCGTTAGATAGACGGCCAATGCGACAACGGTGGTCCAGTAACGGCCGAGATGGGCGTCTGCCACGTACGCGCCAAGGACTGCAGTGATGTAACCGGTGCCGACCCAATTGGTGACATCGTTGGCCGATTTGACCGTGCCTTCATGGAAATTCTCGGTCATATAGAGGACCAGATTGGAAAGAAAACTGGCGTACGCCATGCTCCTGAAGACCTCGTACCCTGCAACAATTAGTCAACAAGTTACAAGTCAATGTAAAAATGACCACAAGAAAACTGGCATGCTTCCATTTTTTTTTTTTTCAAAAATAAAATCTCAGTTAAGTTTCTTTATTTAAAGAAAATGGTGGTAATAGGGAAAAAAAAAAGAAATGCATGACTAGTGAATGCCGCAAAATGAAGCCGACTCATTCAACATATTAAGAGATAAAAGCCATAAAAAAATCTTAAATTATATAGATTGTGACACATTTATCTCAATTTTTTTTTGTGAAATAAAAAACCCTAAACTTATATCTATATAACACATTTAGGATAACCAAACTACTTCTTGTGACACTACAAACCCCAAACCCTAGGTATCATAAAATAAAATAAAAAAAAAGTTTGGGATTTGGTATCACAAGAAAAAGTTTGGGGTAAATGAAAATTTGGGGTTTTTGGTGTCACAAAAAATATTTGGGATAAATATATCACACGGATACAAGTTTTGAGTTTTTGGTATCATAAAAAATAATTTAGGATAAATATGTCATAGTGAATAAAATTTAAGATTTTTTTATGGCTTTTTCCCTATATTAAGTGCATAGTTGGAGATTTATGATTTCTTAATATGTCACGTCCAAACCTAAAGTGAAGTAAACTAACTTAAATATTGGCCATATGATCATGGAAAAGACGGGACGAAAGTCATACGTACACACACGTTTGCGTGACTAAGTTTTCCTTTTCAATTGAAGATGCATCATTAGAGAAGTGGACTAAATGGGTCAACTAGATGCTTCCGATCTCGCCTTTATTATTGGAGTTAATGTTGAGGAGCTAGCTCTTCCAAGCTGGTGGATCATACTTAAGCCTTAACGAGGGACATAAATAACGTAACAAATTGCAACATATGGTTGATTATTATGTCTGGAGAAGATACTATTGGCTCATTTTTTATCATATATATATATATATATATATATATATATATATTTATATATATATTATATATATATCTCTCTCTCTCTCAACTAATTAAAAATCTATCCAATGTAGAATTTTATCACAAGAAAGTCATATTTAGGTGTGAGTTTTGTACTTTCTTTAAACAAATATAGTTCAAAGTAAAAAAAAAAAAATAATAATCTCATTTGTCTCTACTTTTAATGCATTGGATAAAATCAGCGTGGCAATTGGCATGTGCGAAAATACTAGCCGACCCGTGGTGGTGTCATTCTGATTATCATCATCAACTGTACAACGGAGTATTTCTGATTCTAATGGGATTTAAGAAGACTTATAGATGCAAAAGTACTTTTAGTATGTTGAAATATTAAATTACGAGATAGAATATCAGAATTTGCTGGCTAACCAATTAATCATGATTTCTTAATATATGTCGCCTCCAAAACTAAAACAAAGTTAAATAAATATTGACAATAAGATCATGGAAAATGACGGGACGAAAGTGACGTGCATGCACGTTTGCGTGATTAAAAGAATTGGGTCAGATAGATACTTCCAGCTGTACTATTGGAGATTATGACTTAAGCCTTAAGAGGGATATAAATGATGTAACAAATGACATCACATGGTTGATTATTCTGTCCGGATATGATACCATTGGCTCTCTTTTTATCAACTATTTATATATATCTCAACTGATTAAAAATCTGTCTACTGTAGAATTTTATCACGAGAGAGTCATGTTTAGGTGCGAATCTTGTGCTTTCTTTAAACAAATATAATGCAAAGCAAAATTCTTTTTCTCATTTTTCTTGACTTTAATGCATTGGATAAAATCAGCGTTGCCATTGGCATGTGTGAAATACTAGTGCTTGGTGTCACTCTGCTCATCATCATCATCATCATCATCTGTACAACGTAGTACATACTTAATATGCATCATGGTTCTAATGGGATTTAAGAAGACTTTTAGATGTCAAAGTACTTTTAGTAGGTCGGAATATAAGATTGTAAGATTAAATATAAGATTTGCTGGCCAACAAACGATTTATGGGGAAAATTTTGTTTCCTTTTTTGTAGATGATAATGGCCACTGGAATCAAATTTTCCTTTCTTTTCTTCCTAGAAATCCACCCGTCTCCATATATATTCATGAAATTCTGTTTAAATCGAAATATTAAATACCCAACTAAAGAATTCAACCAGGTGCCATGAGAGGACCCAAGTAAGGATGGACCGAGATGAATAAACAAGCACAAGCATAACTTCCAAAGTAACAAGTTCTAGAAAGAAATGATTACTTCAGCTATTAATTTATTTCATGTTTGTTTTTCACATATCTGTGATAATAATGGGAGGTTGTTCGTTAGGTTGATTTTCCAGTTACATTCAACACACTACATGAATCATTCATACGTGGTGAGTTTAAAACAAAATCATCAAGAAAGTTGAAAGGAAAAAGGTTAGAAAATGCATGATGCATTTGATTTGGTTATACTACCACTCGGTTTGATGTTTTCGGCGATTTACCAAATTTCTCTTCAACCCACGAACACAAACTTCTCATCGTTCTTGAGAGAGAGAGAGAGAGAGAGAGAGAGAGAGAGAGTACCAAGGATGAACAAGCAGGCGGTCCATCCGCCGCGCTTGGATTGACAGACAGGATTCCCTCGAAGATCGACGGTTCCATCTTGGGTGAAATCATTAACTCCTCCTTCCTCAAGTGACATTTTGTTTGTATGATATGTGACTGGTAGTTTGTACGAGTGTTGAACGAAAGTTCTTTCGTACCTTATAAGCAGATAACTTAGGGAGGAGAGCTTTGCAAATCCTAACTCCACTTTATAGCCCGACGCTTGGGGTTGCGAAAGCTTCTAGATAACCATTGACTTTCTACTTTTGTATTCTTTCTCTAGCTTCGATCCGTCTTTTGTTTATCGAGGGATGTCTGCCATGATAGCCAATACATTCACCCGAAAAGATCACTAAAAAATAGTTCAAGTTTCTCGAGGCTTTAATTGGAAAGAAGTCCGAAAATGACACACTTCTAGATGGTCATCAGATATCATGTTTGAGTCAAAACAAAATATGACCATTTATGTCAAACCCTATTAAATTGTAAGTAACACCAGCACCTAACTCTAATAAATGTCATTTAGTTCTTAAAACAAAAGCTTTTCCTCCATTAAATTGACATGTCGATGTCAATGCCTTATTTCTTCCAGTGTTGTACTTTTTAGCGTAGCTAGATTCCCAGTACGTCGTAATTTTCATTTGCTTCCAGTTTCAATTCCGGGATTCTGTTTTAATCTCCGTCTTGCAGTTTATTTTCCCGTTAATGTTTCGGAACATTTAATTTCCTTGTCATTTTCTTGATAGATTGATCGCCATGTGGTCAAATTAAAACCAGAGAGGAAGCTTTCATTTGCTTTCCGGTCGCCTGAAGTCAAATCTCACGGCAAGTGCGATCGTCGCCTGGCAATGGCACGTCATTCCCGACTAGCATAAATTTTTGGAACAAATGACTGCTCACAAGAACATCCTCCTCCTTGCGATTATGCATACTTAAAGCAAGAACCGATAGAATGTTCTCTCTGTCGCTTTGACCGATCGACATTAGCTCCGTGATTTGTCAGCCTCAAACCCATATCACTGCTAAATTTGGAAGGAAGTATGTTCAAATTTATTTGACAAATAAGATAAATAAAGCTATATCTTGAGTGAATATCTATCCAATGTTAGGTGTTAGATTTGGCTCGCCGACGTCCGGTCGCCGCCTAAACCCTTCATTGAGTGCTGCCGGTTGTTGAGCTTCTTTTAGAATTATAAGAAAATATATATAACTAAAGTCTTTTACAAGTATAATTTTTTTTTAAATAGCATTTAAATCCAAGTTGCTTCCTAGTGCACAATTCAATTACATTTACTAAATGCTAACTGAATTCCCCCCCCCCCCCCAAATTAACTTAGGATGTGTTTGTTTCAGTGAAATGATTTTTTGTGAATTCTGGATTTTCACACGTTTGTTTTACTGAACTTGATTAGCCAGCATAATGCCATTTACAATCATAGAAAATATGTAAATTAAAGTTAGGAAAATGACTACATGGAAAATTTTTCCTTAAAAATAATTTCGGAAAATAATTTCTTTAATCATGATTTTTTTTTCCTGAAGAAACATGCTTTTAGGGTCTGTTTGTTTCACTAAATGTTCATAATAAAGGAAGATATTTTCCATGGAATGATTTTCAAGGAAAATGGTTGGTTTTCATTTATTTGACAGTTTAGGGAATGTGACTCCTTCTTGCTAGATGGAGAGGTCCTTTTCCCTCGGTATGAGATTGTTTGTTTATAAAACGTTTCCTGTATATCAATTAGTTTTCCATCATCCAAATGTCGGAAAGTCGAAAAATAATTTTTTGAGAATAGTTTTCTCATCAAACAAACAGACCCTACATTTCCCCAAATGCTCTTCTAAACGCAACCCTTGGAGAGGATGATGGATCGTGGAATCTCGTCCTCTATATGACCAAGAAACTTCACCAAGGCACGGTCAAGGCGGCCAACAATGTCACCAACTAGGGTCGGCACCGTTAAAATCACACCCATCCTTGGCCTGCACTTCGAACACCCATCTTGGCCATTACCGGACCTTCGCCGTCACATCCAACATCTATCTCACGGTGCATGTCCTCCACATTGCCATCGAAGTGTGTCAACGCGTAAACTTATAGCCATGACCTTTTATTGTATCCCAAATAGAGTCACCATCAGATTGACATGTGAAAATCATGCTACGCTGGGCAGAAAATTCAGCCTTTTAAGTTCTTTAAAAAAGTAAAGGATGTAATCTGAATTGAGTTGACAGTTTTTCTAATACTTGAGCTCGAATCCTCTCAATGCTGCCCAGTTTACACGATTGGAGCTTGATTTTGTCTGGGTTCGAGATCGGCCCGACCTCAAACTGGAGTTTTTAAAATACAATAGAATTTGTTAATTAAAAAGATATAAGTTTGGCCCGGCTAAGTACTCGAACTCTTGAATTCAAAAAATAAACGAACCCACCAAATTTGACTAATCTAGTAGTTAAATTCGGGGTAGCTCAAGGAAAGCTTGAGTATTTCTCAAGATTGATTAGTGGCGAAAATCCATTCCAAAAGTTTAAAGGAAGCACATGCATAATAAGAGTGCAGAAGAGCCTAAAGTGTAATTCGTAGTTTGTATTCTCGGAAAAAAGTGCATTACATTTATTGTCGAGACACATTAATGAAATATGATTAATTTAGTTTATGAACACATTTATGAAAAGTCTAAAATGTACTTTGTCATTTGTCTTTGTCAGAAAAAAAGGGACATTAAATTTATCTTCAAGACGTGTTAATGAAACATGATTGATTTTATTTACCAACAGATTTATGAGTACTTCTTATTGATTCCATACTAGTCGACAACTTCTAATAAATGAGGAATTCGTTCTGTACAAGTTTTTTTTTTTTTTGCCGGTTTGCCGACCAAGATTATTCTGAATTCTATCCACACGCGGATTATATTCCACGTGACCGGACAGTCCAAAGGTGAAAGAAAAAAATCATTTGCCGTGAAGGACTCGACATGCTTCTAAAATTCTACCAACAAGTCATTAAGTAAAAAGGCAAATCGGACCGCCGTTTTCCAGGGTCTTGAACCCTCTCAACTTGGTTCCTCGGTCTTGCACGCTTACCCTCGTAAATGATCAACCTGGTTCAGTCATCTAGTCAACTATTCCATCATATGTTTTGTCTATTTTAAAGTGTGAAAATCACAATCGTGATTTGCAAAATTAAGAATTCTAAAACCGACTTACGAAATTAGTAACTGATAAATACAACAAAATATGACTATCTAGAGGTGGTAAAGTCTCAAGGATTAAGGGTCCGTTTGTTTTGCAGAGAATGTACTATTTCTGGAAAACATCTTCTAAGAAGTAAAATGATTTCATTTTTTGGTGTTTAATTGAAACTTTTTAAAAAAAAAAACTTGGAAAGTATTTTCCATCATTTGGTACAGAAAATTTGATGGGGAAAATCATAAAATTTCATACTTTTTAATTATTTTTATTATTTTTTTCTTTTCGGTCTCTTTTTCTTTTTGCTTCTTCCTTGGTTGGTTGCTGATCAAAAAGAAAAGAAAAGAATACATAAAAATAAAAAATAACTAAAAATTAAAAATAATTAAAAATTAAAAGAATTTCATTTTAAAAATATCTTTGTAAGAACAAACGTTTCATCAACCAAAGACTCCATCAACCAAAGACTCCACCCCAACTGTAGAGAACTTGTGCATGTCCTTTGTGGACCTAGGCTGAGGGTTGGGACCAGAGCTCGAGTGTCAGGGACTCGAGCACAAACTTGAGCTTGGGTACTAGGGTGATATGTTCCCGGTCGATTCAGTTTCCACCCCATAATCGAGAACTGGACTGGAGGGAACGATTTCTCATTCCTGAAATGGAGGACTGGATCGACGAATGTCGGAACCGAGGACCACCCAAAAAAACTGATCTGGTTCGGTTCTTGGGCAGTCCAACGGAACTGACCACCTCTCATGTAGAATATATATTCCAACTACTTGAGTGAGCATTGCCTTCTCTTTGATTAAAGTCTCCACTTCGTTTTTGCCAAAAGGCCAAAATCGCATGATTATTGAGGCTGCTTGGCTTGGTTTTTATAGGCAATCTCTCAATTGTTCTTTGAGTGATCGTCCAATGTTGGACTCTTGGAGCCTTGAGTAGACACTTGCGTGAGGGGCAACGAGGGGCCGAGAGAGAGAGAGAGAGAGAGAGAGAGAGAGAGGCTAGTCCCACATCGACTATTATGATAATAAGCTTAATAAGCTGTTGGTCTCTATAAATAGACGATCAGGTCGCTTCTTTGTACTTGGCCAATGTTCTTTGCTCTGTTGGTAACGAGGACTTGGAGTGGCACTTTAATTGCAACAAATACTCAAGACTGAAGCATTTTGAGGAGTTAGATTAAAGTTTTAAAAAAATTAGTAGTTGGTTCGGTTCTGGTGGTCGATTCTCCCTTTGGAATTGAGAATCAGATTAAACAGTGTCGGTTCGATTTTCATGGAAACCTGACTGGCATCTTTGGGAACTGACCTAATTAGTCGGTTCGGTCCGGTTTGGGCGGCTCCCTATTTGGGCAATTGCATTTGCTCACCCCTATCGGGTGCTGGAACATCGAGTAGGGATTTGGATTCGGCCTTGATGGACCTGATAGTGGGCATCGGTGGCCTAGCCCTGAGTACTGGGATCCTGAGCCAGGCCTTAATGGACTCGAGCCCAACTGCCAGAAAGTTGATCTTGAACGCTGAGACCCAAGAACCAACGTTGGGGTTTCTATACTTGAGTTTCGGGTTTAAGCATTGATACCGAGTCATATTTTGGAAAACGTTTTCTGATTCTTTCAAAGAGGAAATCATTTTCCTGAATTTAAGTTTTTGTAAAAAAATATTCACCGATGACACATTTTCCTAAGCGTACCAAACGCCAAGTCATATTTTGGAAAAATTTGGGCTAAGATCTCTCTAGTATATAATTTTCCCACGAGAAAGTCAAAGTTTAGGGGCGAGTTTTGTACTTTCTTTAGAATTACATTTCAAAGCAAGAGGAAGCTTCTCATTTTCCTTGACTTTTAAGACCGTGGATAAAACCCTAGCCAATTTGTGGTGGTATCATTTTGATCATCATTATTGTTAATTGTGGAAAGTAGTATATACTAAATACGTATCATGAATTTAATGAATGATGTGAGAAATGACAGCGCAGGATTGACTATTCTATTGGGAGAAGATATTATTGGCCCTCTTCCGTATTTTCAATATATATCTCGATTGGCTAAGATCTCTTTAGTGTAGAATTTTCACACGCGAAAGTCAAAGTTTAGGTGCAAGTTTTGTACTTTCTTTAGAATTAAAGCAAGCGGAAGCTTCTCATTTTCCTTGACTTTGAAGACAGTGGATAAAACCCCAGCCAATTTGTGGTGGTATCATTTTGATGATCATTATCATTAATTGTGGAAAGTAGTACATGCTAAATACACATCATGATTCTAATTAAGGATGGACGGTTCTAGGTTCCATACCGGTTTCACCTAAAACCTATATGTTGGAACAAGTTCCTCATTTGTTGGAATCCAAAACCTACCCTACATACTTTTGAATCTAGAACCAAGGTTCCAAGATTTATATAAGTTTCACCTATATTATTAATTGAATGATTGTAGTGAATCATCACTTTTAATTACCATAACTTGTTACTATAATTCACGGATCACAGCTTATATTTATGTACATGAAAAATATGAAATATTAACTAAGTAAAAGTCTCAATCATAAATGGAAGCTTAGATAAGTGGTTCCAAATTATATACTTATCATCGGACCTCATGATATGCCATTGAATCGTGCAGACATAGAACAAGAAAAACACAAAAAGTTGTTCCATATTTCACCTACCTAGAACTTGGAACTTACTCATCGAAATAAGTTTCTTGATATCTAAAACTTGGAACTTCCCTTATTTGTTTTAGAACCTAGAACCGGACATATTCTCATCGATCTGGTTCTTCGATTCTAGATTTTACCTTGAAGCCATGCTCATCCTTAATTTTAATGGGATTTAAGACTTATAAATGACAAATTACTCTTTTTTTTTTTTTTTGGTAGTAGGTTGAAAGATGTAACTGGCAATTGAATGTCAAAGATATGCTAGCCAACTAACTATTTTTGGGGTAGATTTTGTTTTCGTTTTTGCGAAGACTAATGGCCACTAGTATGTAGAAGAGACTTTGCATGTATAGATGCTTTCGGTCAATCTTTACACAGATTTTGGAATGAGCACATTATGTCAATCATAATTTTGTTGGGTGCAAATTGTGGCAAGTAAAGAATGCGCATGGTCCACACACCGCACATATTTTGCTATTGCTATTGAATTTGGCTATCATTTTAGAGGCCATCATATGTTCCGCATCAGTTTTTTTTTTCCCTCTTTTTACTATTCCTGCCTAGATTCATCTCTCCATAGTTCTCTTCCATGAAATTCAGTTTACATTGAAATGTTGCCAAATGAAATATTCAACCCCATGCTATGAGAGCACCCAGCAAGGATGGACACAGAGATAAATGAACAAGCACAAGGCACAACCTCCAAAGCAACAAGTCGAAGAAAGAAATTATTACTTCGGCTATTTAAAATTTCAGGTTGGTTTTTCAGGTTTCTACGATGTTAACGGGATGGTGTCAGTTAGGTTAACTTCGCAACTACACTCAACACCCAACACGAGTCATTCACACATTGTTCACAGCAAAATCATCAAGAAATTTGAAAGAAAGAAAGGAAGGCAGGAGACAGAGGCTACTCCAAAGTATGTGGAAAAGCATGCATCCCGTTCAAGTCCAACCACATAATATCACCAACAAAGGAACATTAACAAGCACAACAAAACAGAAGCTCTCTTCAACCCATGAACACAAACTTCCCATTCATATGTAATGCGCAGAGAGAGAGAGTAGCAGGCGGTCCATCGGCTGCACTTGGATCGACTGACAGGGTTTCCTCGGAGATCGACGGTTCCATCTTGTGTATAATCACCAACTCCTTATGTTGAACCCTACAAGTTCTTTGGCTCTAAAAGCTAAATTGAGCGAAGAACTGCGCAACCCCATAACGACCCTTTTATAGTGCTGCACAGATTCGAGTCTCTTTCTCTCTCGCTGCAGTTGAGTTGACTTTCGTATTCTCACCTCACACAGCTTGCAATTGCATAATGACACAAACGCCATCGCCTTGTGGACTCTCTATTTTTTTTCTCCTTCTTTTCCTGTTTCCTTGCTCAATTTGCTTTTAGTTTTCTGTTTTCTTATTCTTTGAAGAGATCACAACTTGTATACAAGTTTTAACTTTAAAATATATTACAAATGTTATAACTTTCATATGAAACACGCTTTAGTGTCAAAACCTTTCGATGGATTACTTTAGTGCCATTTTGATAAAAAAAAATGATTACTTAAGTGCTAACTTCCATTTAGAATGCAGGGTATCTGAAGTGACATTACTATATTGTCAATTGGCTAATGTGGCTCATTCAATATGCAAAAAGCAACATCGTTGGCCCTTATTTTTTCCTTAAATTGACACATTGGGACTAAATTAGGGCAAATAAGCAAACCCTAAACCTATCCATTAAAATTACCAGTAAAATTGCAAATGATTAATTACAAGAGAGTGAGCGGGAGCCCCAATCATCGAAGCAAACCCTAAAAGTAGGGTTAAATTGACACGCTGAGGCTAAATTAGGGCAAAGAAGCAAACCCTAAACCTATCCATTACAATTACCAGTAAAATTGCAAATGATTAATTACAATAGAGTGAGCGAGAGCCCCAATCATTGAAGAAGAGGCCTTGCGAGACTTGAGTGGGCGAGCAAAATGATGCAAGGAAAGAAAATGAGGGCAAGTGTGATATAAAATCTTCCTCCAAGTGAGGATGATCTTGCTGTACTCTTTGTAGATGTTAAAAAACCTAAGAAATTACGATTCATTTGCACAAAAAAAATAAAAAATTCAGTGATTGATGTTCTAGTTCAAGGTGATCTTGAAATGGGGGCAGCGGAATGGCATTATGTGAAGCTTCCTGTGGCTGTTGTTGGGCGCGTATGTCGTGCATCGGCTCTCATAGTCTTTATTGGCCGGCTTATCCATGTGTCATCACCATGTGGTATGACTCCCACCCACAAAATGCTCTCTCTCCACCCTCAGCCCATATCTTTTTTTCTCTAATAGTTTTGAGCCGTATGCTTTGACCAAAAAAAAAAAAAAAATCACTGAAATGAATTTTTTTTCCTATGTATTTCATATTTATCTTTTGTTCTGTGAGTAAAACAAAATATTTAAAATGTAAATTTACACTTTTTGTTATTTTCTTCTCCTAATAATCATTGTCCCAGGCCTGCAGCGCATCACTTTAGCAACATCTCTTGTGGACTTCCACCTCAAGAGTGAATGAGTTGAGTCATATTATTTCCTGAAAAGGAAAATTATAGGTTTTTTTTCTCTTTTCTTTTTGATGCTTTTGCAATAATCTCTCCGAAATCTGAATTAAAGCACCAGAAATCTTCTACGACTTCACGACAGCAACGTGGAGTAAGTGTGACAATTTCTTGTGTTCATACAAGGTTGTTCAGAGGGTTGCAAGAATAGCAAGTCGATGTTGAAACTCAATTATTCAATTATATGCTAATAGCAAGTTTGCCATATAAATGACAAAATAGAAGTTTCTAAGAAAATATTTAATAACAGCGTGCTTGACCCTCTGCTTTTGCATAAGAAGCAAATTCACCAGCCAAACAACGATTGTTTCTGGGACTCATTTGACAAAACCTAATCAAGTTGATAATTTTTAGATCAGCCTTAAAACTGATTGCCACAAATTCGGTTCACATATAGACTTTTAATAGTTCACATAATCATCATGGCACATAATGTTAATACAAAAACACAGCACGACGAGATGACCCTAATTGAACCAAAGAGAGTAAACCATATGAGGAAAACTCGAATCACACGAGACACAGAAATACCCTAGCCATATTTCACGCTTTGTAAATTAGATTGAGTCACTTTACAGATGTCGTCAATGGTGGTTGCAACATAAAGCATCAATCACTTCTCCCAAAACATGACGATAATAATACGTTACTTTCTCCCAAAACAATTTAATGAAAGTACCGGATTTGAGTTGATGCAACTGAAAATGTAATTACTTCATTTAGGTTTTACACATGGAAATATTCGACCTATCCAACAACCCGTCAAAGAGTCAAAATCACTTCAGATAAATAATATTCACTCAATATGACTGGCTGGTTAAACCGAGCAAGGAATTATTGAAATACTTTCTAAATTCGAGTTGAATTCCGAATTTAAGTAAGTTTCTTAGTTGAGGTCAACTAATCAGGATCTCCTACTTTGGATCCAAATATTGAATATGCAAGAGGTGTGCATTGGTTTTTGCCTAGTTAAGAGTGGAGTAGCTTTTGGCCACAACAATAAATTTTGCGACATGCTCGTGAATTACATCCTTAAAAACATTGTGTGTGTTTTGAAGCTAATAAACCTTATGATAAGATTTGTGAATTTTTTTTTGTGAAATTGAAAGATTATTTCACCCGATTCGTGATCATATGGGGTCACCATGTGGTCGAATTAAAACCAGAGAGGAAGCTTTCATTTGCTTTCCCATTGTCTGAAGTCAAATTTTACGGCAGTCATTTGTTTACAAAATCTATGCTATTCAGAAGTGACGTGGTATTGCCGGGCGAAAGATCGCACTTGGTTTCCCTTGAAAGTTAAAAATTCACGGAAAACTGAAATGAAGAATGCACGAATGAAAGAAAATGACAAGGAAACTAAATGTTCCAAAACATTAAAGGGAAAATTAAACTGCATGACTGAGATCAAAACAGAACCTTGGAATTGAAACCGGAAGCAAATGAAAATTACAACGCACTTGATATAGTAAACTTCGATGGAGGAAAAGCTTTGGCTTTTAGATTTTAAACTGAATGATATTGAAAAAATAAACTTCAGACGAATATTTTTGGTGTTGGTCGTTACTTAAACTTTTAATAGGGTTTGACAAAATTGGTCGTCTCTTCTTCCTCCTTTGTTTTGGCTCTAACATGATATTCTTGATTAAACTAAGGGGCAATGATGTGTTTGCGGTCTTTTGATGACCATCTAGAAACTGAGGTGTCATTTTTGGACCTATTTTCCGTTTGCTTGTGGAAAATATCTTTCGAGAAAACGTTTTCTTTATCATCCGGCGTTTGCGGCACGAAAAAGAAAGTGATCAAAGAAAACGTGTTCCAGTTGGTGGAAAATCTCCTCTTAAAGTTGTGGAAAATGATTTCCGTTCCCACCTTCCTCATGCGTGCTCTCCTCCTCTTGCCCTCTTTTGTGACATGGAAATCCCTTGTCGACCTTCTCTTGTTCCTCTCATTTCTCTCTCCAAAATTCCTTCACTCTCTCTCTCGTCGATCCCCTCCCAAACCCACTTCCGATTCTTGGCAGCTCCCTCTGCAATCAGTCGGCCTTCAAAGCCCTAGCTCTGAGGGACGATGATGTGTATCTGGTCTTCCGATGACCATCTAGAAACTGAGGTGTCATTTTTGGACCTATTTTCTGTTTGCTTGTGGAAATATCTTTCGAGAAATTTTTTTCCTTATTTTTCGGTGTTTAGGGTGCGTAAAGAAAGTGGTCAAAGAAAACGTGTACCGATCGGTGGAAAATCCCCTTCTAAAGTTGTGGAAAATGATTTCCGTTCCCACCTTTCTTGCGTGTGCTCTCCTCCTCTTCTCCTCTTCTTCGACATGTCGAGCCCCATGGCGGGGGTGGTTGCGTCGGAGAGAAGTAGAAGAAGAATGAAAAAGAAAAAAGAAAAAAGAAATAAAATTAATTTAAAAATAAAACTTAAAAATCGAATTTTTTGGTAATTTTCTCTGGGAAAACAGATTCTCCACACCGAACAATGGAAAATATTTTCCAAGTCTTTTTCAGGTTTCAGCTAAATACTTAAAAATACTGTCATCTTTTTAAAAAATATTTTGGCAGAAATGTAACGTTTTTTTTTTTTTAAAATAAAAATAAACGAAGCCTAAAAGCTTCACGAAATTTCCAATTCCCCTAGCATATATGTTAACGCAAGATTAAAAAAATTAAAGCCATCGAGGCTTTGCATATGAAATTTGACTAAGAAGATTGACTTTTCTTGGGACAAAGTTCACAAGTTGTGAAATTAATCAGGTGCATTTGAAAGAGTCAAGCTAGGTTGGAAAGAAGATCTCTTCGAAGGGAAATTTTTTGTTTTGGGTGATGGATGATGATGTAAAGCTAACACGTTTCTAAACATAGAGTAAATTAGTCACGTAATGATTTGTTTGTATATATCTTACTCGGTTTAACAAAGCCAGCCATATTGAGTGAATACCTATCCGACGTTGTTCTCACTTATTTTTCGCAACAACAATCATATGTACATAAATGCAAAAGGCACGCATGTAGCAGTGACGCCAAGAGCTGTACAAGTGCTGAATATTATTCAACAAGTAGAGTTTAGGACATAAGATAGCTTCACAATCTATTCCACACAAATCCGATCCGCGGCATCTTACCTATACCAAAGCTATGACACCAGCACTTCCTCCTTCTGCCGCACCACCGCTTTCATCTCTTCCTTGAGCACCACCATCTAATCCTGATAACTTGGCGCGATAAGCATAGAGTTTCGCCATGAACAGGAAGAACGCAAAATTCAGGACGTTGAGCACTGCAAAGAAGGCGTAGTAATAGTTGAGGTGCGAAGCATTCAGGTTGTCTAGGATCCACCCATGGTGGCCATGCCTCTTGGTGATGTGCGAGACCGTGGATAGGAGGAGGCTGCTGAGGAAGTTCCCGACCCCCATGGTGATCATTAAATAAGACGTGCCCAGGCTCTTCATGCTCTCCGGCGCTTGGTTGTAGAAGAACTCGATTTTTGCTCCTTCCAGGAACGCGTTGGCTGTTCCCATTAGCACGAATTGAGGAAGAAGAATGAAGATTGTCAGTGGGATTTGTCCTTCCGATTCGACCAAATAATGTTCCCTCACCACTCGGAGCCTCCATCTCTCGGTGAAGGACGCCACAGTCATGATCACGATGTGGAGAACGAGGCCGATCCCCATCCTGCAAAGAAGACTGATGTCTCTCGGGTTCTTGGTACATCTTCGCATAAGCTTGACGAAGAAGCGGTCATAAATCACAGAACACACAAGCTCCGATATGGTCACGAATCGGGCTAGACTCGCCGGGGGGACCTTGAAGCTGCCGATGCTGCTATCTAAGGTAGTTCCTTGCTTGACGAAGAGGGTATTGACTTGAGCCACCATGCAGCTCGGGACGAAAGTCGCGATCAGGATCGGGATCATAAGCAGCATTTGTTTCGTCTCCTCGACTTGGGTGACTGAGCATAGCTTCCACAGAGAGGTCGGGCCAGTTTGAACGCATGCTTTGTTCAAGAATCTGCATAGAAATGGGCCACGCAGTTTATCAAAGTGTTAAGTCGACAGCTGATGTATCAATATTTCAGATTGGAACACAGAAGAAGCTGTAGTCGATGGAAATTGCTACCTCAAGGTTGGTGTTGACTCGGTCCTGAACTTCCCCTTCTCGGCATCGTCTTGCGGGTCAAGCTCATTAAGCTCCCTCGGATCGCTCGGGACCGGCACCCTCCACTTTCTCACGGCGGCCACGATGACCCGGGCCGTCCTCGTGAGCGGGCTGCCTGCAGGCACCCGGTGGCGGTAGAAAGGGGTCCCTGCGAGGAAGATCCCCACAGAGATCGCGAGCCCTAGGGTCGGGAACGCGTACCCGAGGGCCGAGCCTACGTTGTCCTGAATATACGCAAGCACGAAGTTGGCAAAGAGGCACCCGAAGAAGATGCTGACCGTCCGCCAGTTGGAGAAGGCGAGCTTGTGGGCCTTTTCCTTCGGGTCGAAGTCATCGAACTGGTCCGCGCCCATCGTCGGGACGTTGGCCTCGGCCCCGCCCCTCCCGACCGCCAGCGTGTACAGCGCGCCATAGAAGACGGCGAGCTGCAGCGCGGAGGCGTTCTCGCAGTTGCCGCCGTCGGCCTCCGAGCAGCGAGGCGGTTGGAGGCCGGGAAGCGAGACGGCCAGGGTCCAGACCGACATGCCCTGCGCGAAGATAAATATGCTTTATTGTCTCGACCAACTGTCGAAAGGTCGCTTTTCTCGACAGCTTTTCGATTTTGGACTGGGACGACACGTACCGCGAGATAGACGGCTGATGCGACGACGGACGTCCAGTAACGGCCGAGATGGGCGTCTGCCACGTACGCGCCAAGGACGGCGGTGATGTAAACAGTGCCGACCAAATCCGTGACACTGTTGGCCGACTTGACCGTGCCTTGGCGGAGATTCTCGGTCAGATAAAGGACTAGATTGGACAGAAAACCGCAGTATGCCATGCTCCCGAAGACCTCGTACCCTGCAATAATTAGTCAACCAGTCAATATGAAAATGATTATATGAAAATGATTATAAGGAAACTGGCATGCTTCCACTTTTTTCTTTTTAAAATTAGATCTCACTTAAGTTTCTTTATTTAAAGAAAATGGTGCTAATAGAAAAAAGAATGCACGACTAGCGAATGCCCTAAAATGAAGCCGACTCATTCAATATATTAAGAGATAAAAGCCACAAAAAATCTTAAATTATATATATTGTAATATATTTACGTCAAACTTTTTTTTGTAAAATCAAAATCCCCAAATTTATATCTATGTGATATATTTATCCTAAATTTTTATAGTTTGATACATTATTCCAAACTATTTCTCATAACACCAAAAACCTCAAATCTTAAGTGTTACAGAAAAAAAAGTTTCGTATTTGGTGTCACAAAAAGAAGTTTGGGATAAATATTACATAGTTATAAGTTTGAAGATTTTGATGTCATGAAAAAAAAATTTGGAATAAATATGTTACACGGATACAAGTTTGAGTTTTTGGTATCACAAAAGATAATTTAAAATAAATGTGTTACAATAAATAAAATTTAGAATTTTTTGTGATATATTAAGTGCATTGTTGGAGATTTTTTATTTCTTAATATGTCAGGTCCAAACCTAAAGTCAAGTAAACTAACTTAAATATTGACCATAAGATCATGGAAAAGAAGGGACCAAAGTCATACGTACACACACATTTGCGTGACTAAGTTTTCCTTTTCAATTGAAGATGCATCATTAGAGGAATGGACTAAATGAGTCAAATGGATGCTTCCGATCTCGCCTTTATTATTGGAGTTAATGTTAAGGAGCTAGCTCTTCCAAGCTGTGGATCATACTCAAGCCTTCATGAGGGACATAAATAACGTAACAAATTGCAACATATGGTTGATTAATACGTTTGGAGAAGATACTATTGGCTCTGCTTTTATCAGCTATATATATATATCTCAACTAATTAAAAATCTATCCAAATATCATTTTTAGGTGTGAGTCTTGCACTTTCTTTAAACAAATATAGTTCAAAGTAAACAAAATCTTATTTTTCTTGACTTATAATGCATCGGATAAAATCAACGTGGCGATTGGCATGTGCAAAAATACTAGCCGACCTGTGATGGTGTCGTTCTGATTATCATCGTCAACTGTACAATGGAGTATTTCTGATTCTAATGGGATTTAAGAAGACTTATAGATGCAAAAGTACTTTCAGTATGTTGAAATATTAAGTTGCGAGATAGTATATCAGAATTTGCTAGCCAACCAATTATTTATGATTTCTTAATATATGTGGCCTCCAAAACTAAAACAAAGTAAAATAAATATTGACCATAAGATGGTGGAAAATGACGGGACGAAAGTGATTTGTGCATGCACGTCTGCGTGGTTAGATTTTCTTTTTCTCATTGAAGATGCATTATTAGAGGAATAGAAGAAACTGGTCAAATAGATGCTTCCGAATATAACGTCAAGCAGCTAGGTCTTCACAGCCTTAATGAGGGATAGAAATGACGTAACAAATGAAATCACATGGTTGATTATTCTGTCCGGCTATGATACCATTGGCTCTCTTTTTATCAACTATATACATACATATATATATATATATATATATATATATATATATATCTCAACTGATTAAAAATCTGTCTAACGTAGAATTTTATTATGAGAAAGTCATGTTTAGAAGCAAGTCTTGTGCTTTCTTTAAACAAATATAATTCAAAGCAAAATTCTTTTTCTCATTTTTCTTCACTTTAATGCATTGGGTAAAGTCAGCGTTGCGGTTGGCATGTGCGAAATACTAGTGCTTGGTGTCACTATGCTCATCATCACCATCATCTGTACAACGTAGTACATGCTTAATATACACCATGGTTCTAACGGGATTTAAGAAGACTTTTACATGTCAAAGTACTTTTAGTAGGTCAAAATAAGAGATTGTAAGATTAAATGTGAGATTTGCTAGCCAACAAACTATCTATGGGGCAAATTTTGTGTTCTTTTTTGTAAATAATAATGGCAACTAGAATCAAATTTTGCTTTCTTTTCTGCCTGGAAATCTATCCCTCTCTATAGTTTTTTTTCCTCATAAAATTCTGTTTAAATCGAAATATTAAATTCCCAACTGAATAATTCAACCCGGTGCTATGAGAGCACCCAAGTAAGGATGGAACGAGATGAGTAAACAAGCACAAGCATAACCTCCAAAGTAACAAGTTCTAGAAAAAAATTATTACTTCAGCTATTAATTATTTCATGTTTGTTTTTTACATATCTATGATAATAATGGGAGGTTGTCCGTTAAGTTGATTTTCCAGTTACATTCAACACCCTACATGAATCATTCATACGTGGTGAGTTTAAAACAAAATCATCAAGAAAGTTGAAAGGAAAAAGGCTAGAAGATGCATGACGCCTTGCATATTTGATTTGGTCATTTAGTTTGATGTTTTCGGCGATTTACCCGTACTTCTCTTCAACCCGCGAACAAAAATTCTCATCGTTCGTGTGTGTGTGCGTGAGAGAGAGAGAGAGAGAGAGAGAGAGAGAGAGAGAGAGAGAGAGAGAGTACCAAGGATGAATGAGCAGGCGGTCCATCCGCCGTGCTTGGATCCACAAACAGGATTGCCTTGAAGATCGACGGTTTCATCTTGGGTGTAATCATCAACTTCTCCTTCCGCTAGTGGCATTTTGAGTATGTATGAGATATGAATTGGATCTACAAGCCAACTTGTGTGAAGAGCTTTGTAACTCTAGAATCAACCTTTTATAGTGCTCCACCGTTTCCATCTATTTTCGTTTTCCACTGAATAATTTCACGTTGAATTTTGTGTGAGTTGACTAGAGTTACGATCCCATTTTTCCAATCGCGTGGTTTGCAGTTGCATGTTGTAGCTGTCAAAGGGATGCCGACTCCATGCATTATTGACCGGCTACCTCGGCCATCCTTTTGTTTTTCCTTTGCTCGATTCGCCTTTTGTTTTCTTTATTTTTTTAATCTCTAAGGGATGTCACCTCGTCCATATGTTTTAACATGTGTTCATGGCCATTATCATATGGACGAATTTAGCAGATCTAATTGTCACGAGCGAATATTTGTTCGTGTGTGAACATTGGACAATGATAGAATTATAGCCAAGGCCTCTGAGTATTGATGAGAACACATTTATCATCACATCAATCTCTTATGTCTAGAATTTCTAACTTAGTTGTTAGCGTCGAATGAATAGAAATATCAATCAAGTGGTCTTTTGATGCGTCTCAAAGGTAATCTAGAACATTTATAACCTGTCCGTCCCAAAAGTTTTTCTTATTAAAATGCTTGCCTCTTATTAGTCGCTCTTCCTTATGTCGTTCTCTCGTGGTATGACTGTCATATACGAAATGCGTCCTCTCTCTACGCTTGTCCTTTATTTTTTCCTCTGGTAGTTTTTAGCTATATGGTATGACCCAAAAAAAAAAAAAAAAAAAAAAAAACACTGAAACGAACTTTTTTTTTTGTTCTATATTTTTCATTTTTTTTCTTCTTGTTCCGTGAGCAAAAAGGAAATAATTAGCAGACAAACTTACCCTTTTTGTTATATTATTTTCCTAATAATCAACTTCCATCAAACAATCGAATCTTTTCTTTTTTAAATTTTATTTTATCTCTTCCACTTGCATTTCTTTCCATGAGTTTTTTAGTGTTATTTCCCTTTACTTTTTGGTAGATTAACGTTTCAACAATTTCATAATTTATGGATGATAAAGAGAGGAACAAAGACAGCCGCGTAGATGCAATTTGCCATGGAGAAATGGCACTTGGGTGGACAACCTTTACTGGGCTATGAAGTTTCTAGTGGGTAAAGATTTCTTTCATAGCATCGCTCGGTTTTCCTTTGGAGCTTTGTGTCATCTAATCTGGAAGAAAAGGAATGACATGATATTTCGAGGAGATACCTTAACTATTTCTGCCCTCAAGAACCACCTGTTTAAGGTGGTCAAAGATAAGGCCATTACATATAAGAATGTCCCTGACACTCCAAGGAATCGTCGCCTTCAGAGAGGTTGGGGTTTTGACCCGTCAGTTTTTCGTTAATCCTCCGGTGTTTTGAGCTGTCGGGTGTGGCTTTCCAGCAGTCTTCCCCTATGTGCGTGGAGGTTCGGTTGGAGTTGTTGTGCCTGTTGCTTTGTGTTTTCTTTTCTTGTACTGCCGTCTGGCTTGTTTGCGGCCCCCTTCCACTCTTCCTGTTTTTATGCAGCTAGAGTGAAAGTTTTGGCGCCGTTTGTACTTTTGTCCTATGCTCAGTAATATATTCTTACCTTTACCAAAAAAAAAAAACAAAGACAGCCGCGTAACTAGTTAGTCCATCGTCGATACGAATCTGAAATCAAGAAAGGTTGGATGATACATGCTGTGTTGTATATGTAATTTTGTATATCGCCGGTCCGTTTGATATCTTCCCGCAATTTACCAAATTTCTCTTCAAAACAGAGAGAGAGAGAGAGAGAGAGAGAGAGAGAGAGAGAGAGAGAGAGAGTACCGAGGATGAATGAGCAGGCGGCGGTCAATCCGCCGTGCTTGGATCCACAGACAGGATTGCCTTGAAGATCGACGGTTTCATCTTGGGTGTAATCATCAACTTCTCCTTCCGCTAGTGACATTTTGAATATGTATGAGATATGAATTGGTCCTACAAGCTAACTTGTGTGAAGAGCTTTGTAACTCTAGAATCAACCTTTTATAGTACTCCACCGTTTCCATCCATTTTGGTTTTCCACTGAATAATTTCACGTTGAATTCTGCGTGAGTTGACTAGAGTTACGATCCCATCTCTCCAATCGCGTGGTTTGCAGTTGCATGTTGTAGCCGTCAAAGGGATGTCGCCTCCATGCTTTAATGACTGGCTACTTCGGCCATCCTTTTGTTTTTCCATTGCTCGATTCGCCTTTTGTTTTATTTATTTTTTCTCCAAGGGATGTCACCTCGTCCATATGTTTTAACATGTGATCATGGCCATTGCCACATGGACGAATTTGGCAGATCTAAGTGTCACGAGAGAATATTTGTTCGTGTGTGAACATTGGACAAGGATAGAATTATAGCCAAGGCCTCTGAGTATTGATGAGAACACATTTATTCTCACACCAACTTCTTATGTCTAGAATTTCTAACTTAGTTGTTAGCGTCGAATGAATAGAAATATCAATCGCTCTTCCTTATGTTGTTCTCTCGTGGTATGACTGTCATATACGAAATGCATCCTCTCTCTACGCTTGTCCATTATTTTTTCCTCTGGTAGTTTTAGCTATATGGTATGACCAAAAAAAAAAAAAAAATCACTGAAACAAAACTTTTTTTGTTCTATATTTTTTATTTTTTTTCTTCTTGTTCCGTGAGCAAAAAGGAAATAATTAGCAGACAAACTTACCCTTTTTGTTATATTATTTTCCTAATAATCAACTTCCTATCAAACAATCGAATCTTTTCTTTTTTAAATTTTATTTTATCTCTTCCACTTGCATTTCTTTCCATGAGTTTTTTAGTGTTATTTCCCTTTACTTTTTGGTAGATTAACGTTTCAACAATTTCATAATTAATGGATGATAAAGAGAGGAACGAAGACAGCCGCGTAACTAGTAAGTCCATCGTCGATACGAATCTGAAATCTGAATTATAGAGTTTTTTCCTTTTTTTTTTTTTTTTTTTTTTTTGGGCTTTTGCAATAATCTCTCTCAATACTGAATTAAACGCCACAAATACTCTACGACTTCATGACAGCGACGTTAGGTATGCGTTACAATCTTTCTTTCCAAGCACGATACTTTTTGAGCAAAAGGTGAATGATACTCGAATCACACGTGGTACAGAAATGCAATAGCCAATTTGGTGCGCATGGATAGATTGAGTCACCTTACTAATGTTGTCAATGGTGATTGCAACATAAAGCATCTAGGACAGCGCATTGGCAAAAAACAACAATGATAACAATACCTTCCTTTCTCTCGAAACAACATTAATAAAAGTAACAGATCTAAGTCAACGGAACATAGCATGTGATTACTTAATTTTGATTTCTCGTAAGGAAATACTGCAGTTGTCTATCCACCCAACAAAGAGTAAGGCTTACATCGAATAGATATTTACTTTCTCTGTTTCGAGATGAGTGCTGGTAGCTCTGCAACCTAGCTTGACTCTTTCAAATGCACCGGTTAATTCTACAACTAGTTAACCTGGAATCAAGAAAGGTCAAGCTTATTAGCTAAATCTTGCATTCATATATGCAAAGCCTAAACGTCTCTAAGTTTTGACTCTTGTATGCCATCGGAATAGGAAGTCTCATGTCGCCTTGATAATAGGTCAAAGAATGACGGCTCAGTTTCTAGATGATCATCCAAAGACCTCATACGTATCTTCATCCCTTAGTCTAATAAGAGAAATCATGTTAGAGCCAAAATAGAGGAGGAAGAAGATATGACCAACTATGTCAAACCCTATTAAAAGTTTAAGTAACGACCAACACCAAACCCTATTAAATATTCGTCTGAAGTTTATTATTTTCAGTATCATTCAGTTTAAAATCTAAAAACCAAAGCTTTTCCTCCATCAATGTGTCACGTCGATACCAGTCCCGATCCAGCGTTGTGCTTTTAGTATAGTTAGATCTCAAGTACGCTGTAAATTTAATTCGCTTCCAGTTTCAATTCCAGAATTCTGTTTTAATCTCAGTCATGCAGTTTCCTTTTAATGTTTCGGAACATTTACTTTCCTAGTCATTTACTTTTATTCGTGCATTCTTCATTTCAATTTCCGTGAATTTTTAACTTTCGAGGAAAACAAGTGCGATCTTCGCCCGGCAACACCACGTCATTCCTGAATTGCATAGATTTTTGAAACAAATGACCGCCATGAAATTTGATTTTAGACAATGGGAAAGCAAACGAAAGCTTACTCTCTGGTCTTAATTCGGCCCCATATGGTCATGAATCGGGCGAAAGAATCTTTCAATTTCACAAAAAAGTTTACAAGTCTTATCATAAGATTTATTAGCTTCAAAACACATGCAATCTTTTTAAAGATGCAATTCACGAGCACGCTGCACCAACCAAAAGCTGCTCTGTTATTTAATAACCAAAAACCAACACGCACCTCTTGAATATATTATATTTGGATCCAAACTAGGTAATCTCAATTAGCTTTTTCAAACTAGGAAACTTACTCAAATTCAGAATCCAACTCGAATATAGAAAATATGTCAACAATTTCTTGCTCGATTTAACGAGTAGATCATATTGAGTGAATACCTATATTATGTGGTTTTGACTTTTTGACCGGTGGGTGCACAAGTGGAGTATTTCCTTGTGCGAAACCAAAATTAAGTAATTACATTTTAAGTTCCATCAACTCAGATCTGGTATTTTCATAAATGTTGTTTTGGGAGAAAGAAACGTATCATAATCATCACGGTTTGCGCCCATTTGCTCTACAAGCGATAGATCCATTATGTCGCGATCACTATTGACGACATTAACAAGGTGAAATATGGCTAGGGTATATTCGTATCTCGTGTGATTCGAGTTTTCCTCTGATAGCTTGCTCTCTTTGCCTCGACTAGGGTTATCTCGTTGTGCTGTGTTTTTGCATCATGCTGTGCCACGATAATTATGTAACTATTAAAAGTCTATATGTGAACCAAATTTGTGGCAATCGGTTTTAAGGTTGATCTAAAAATTATCAACTTCATTAGGTTTTGTCAAATGAGTCCGAGAAATAGTCGTTGTTTGGCTGAATTTTGCTTATTATGCAAAAGCAGAGGGTCAATCACGCTGTTAATATATCTTTTCTTAGAAACTTCTGTATTATCATTTATATGGCAACTTGCTATTAGCATATAATTAAATAATAGGACTTTGCTAACATAATAGTGTTTAAGATTGTGTGAGAATAATAGTTTGTTGTGAGACACAATTTCTTGAAGAAGCTGATCCCATAACAATTTATAATTATTTATTATTTGGTTTTTTGTGGTTTAGAATAAACTGTTATTCTCACAGTAGATTAAAGATTGTTACGCGATCATTTCTCAAATAAATATAATTGAGTTTCAACATTAATGGAGTGCATGACAACCTCTGATTTCTATTCTAGAAACAATTTTTATATTCCGACTTGTTTTTGGAATAGAAATCGTTTTAATAAAATTATTCCATTTTTCTATTTCTGAAATAGATTTTTGTTCCGAAATAGATTTGGAATAGAAATCGAAGTAAAAAATTTTCTATTTCTCTATTTTTAGAACAGAAATGAGAAATAAAAATTTTTCTCATCGTTTGTCAACTGGGTCTCCATCCGTTGCCGCCGACCACCGTCTGCCGGTCGCCATCTGCCGCCGGTTGCCGGCTGCCACCGCCGCCGCCGTCCGTCGTCGCCGGTCGCTGGTCCACCGTCGTCCACTCGTCCGCCGTCGTCCAAAAGGAAAAAAATTTGTGTCGTTATCAAACGAATTTCTATTTCTAGAGTAGAAATTTTATATCGTTATCAAACGGTTATTTTTGCTTAGAAACTCATCTAGAAATAGAAATAGAAAAATTTATTTCTCTTCCAGAAATCAATTTCTGGCCAGAATGGTTATCATTCGCACCCCAACTATTCTTACAACTCTCTGAGCAGCCATGTGTCATGTTTGAACAAAAGAGATTGTCACACTTACTCGACGTTGCTGTAATGAAGTCGTAGAGGATTTTTTGTTCTTTAATTCGGATTTCGGAGAGATTATTGCAAAAGCATCTAAAAGAAAAGAGGAGAGAAACCTGTAATCTCCCTTTTCTGGAAATAATATGAATCAATTCGTTTATTGTGGAGATGGAATTCCACAAGAGATGTTGCTAAAGTGATGCGCTGCAGGCTTAGGACGATGATTATTAGGAAAGAAAATAACAAATAGGGTAAATTTACCTTTTAACTATTTTGTTTTGTTCACAGAACAATAAGTTAAATATGAAATATATGGAAAGTTTTTTCAAATCAGTGATTTTTTTTTTTTTGTCAAAGCATACAGCTGAAAACTATTAGAGACAAAAAAAAAAGGGCTGAAGGTGGAGAGAGAAAGCATTTCGTATGTGGGAGTCATACTGCATGGTGATGACACATGGATAAGCCGATCGATAAAAGGTGAGCTTTTCAAAATTCAAGCGTAAAAATTAATTGTTATGCATATCACGCCGAGAATGTAATTGATTAATTATATTACATCAGTCCTATTATCAATAATAAAATGCTTTTCAATTTGAAGGGGTTGCAATTAAGCTTGCTAAAAAGTTAGGTCATGCAATAGTGTGTCGGTAGGCCAAGTTTAATAAATCAAAACGCCATAAATCCTCCACGACTTCACGACAGCAACGTTGGGTTACTGTGACAATCTCTCTTTTCGAGCAGGGGTTGAACTTCTCCCGCAAAGGGCGAATAAGGTAGGGGAATGGGAAGTTTCTCGAGGCTATAACTGAAAATAAGTCCAAAATTGACACCTCGGCTTCTAGATGGTCATCTAGACCTGATACGACATCGTCTTTTAGTTTAATAAAGAATATCATGTTAAAGCCAAGAAAAAGGGGAAGAAGAAATGACCATTTTTGTCAAACCCTATTATATTCTAAGCAACGACCAGCACCGAACTCTATCAAATGTCTTTTAGTTCTAAAAACCAAAGCTTTTCCTCCACTAAGGTGTCGTCTCGATATCAATCCCGGGTTTATTCCAGTGTTGTGCTTTTAGCGTAGCTAGATATCAAGTACGCTTTAATTTTCATTTGCTTCCAGTTTCAATTCCAGAATTCTGTTTTAATCTCAGTCTTGCAGTTTAATTTCCCTTTAAGTTTCGGAACATTTACTTTCCTTGTCATTTTCTTTCATTCGTGCATTCTTCATCTCAGTTTTCCGTGAATTTTTTTAACTTTCGAGGGAAAACATCTTGATAGATTGATCATTATGTGGTCGAATTAAAACCAGCGCGGAAGCTTTCATTTGCTTTCCCATCGTCTGAACTCAAATTTCACGGCAAGTGCGATCTTCGCCTGGCAATGCCACGTCACTCCCGAATAGCATAAATTTTGGAACAGATGACTGCTCACAAGAACATCCTCCCCCTTTCGATTATACATAATTAAAGCAAGAACTGATAGAATGTTAGCTCTTTTGCTTTGACCGATCAACATTAGTTTAGTGATTTGTCAGTCTCAAACGCTTATCACTGTTTAATTTGGAAGGAAGTATGTTAAAATGCATTTTACTGATAAAATAAATAAAGCTGTATCTTACTTGGTTTAACAAAGGCAATCATATTGGGTGAATAAGTATCCAATGTTATTCTTACTCTCCATCGTAAGGGTCAACATCGGTCCAAGATTGACCATGGACTGATCCGCCAACCATCTAGTTCCTAAAGGCACTAGGTCAGTCCTTGGTCCTGGGACCCCTAGACTCTACATTTTGTGGGTTGGTTTTCCATCCTTGAAGTGTAGGGTTGGTCTAACCCAAACCAGCCCTGTATATATTAAATATTAGATATATTATATGTTATATATCTAATATATGATATATTACATGCTTTTGTTTACTCTAAACCCTACTGCCTCTTCCCCTATTCTTTTTGCGGTTCAATCTGCCATGTAAATTAAAAAAATATGATGAAACCCAACCCTAATTCGACCAAAAAAAGAAAGAAACCTTTTTCACTCACCTCGCTCGCTCGCTTGCCTCGCGGCCAGCCTCTCTTCCCTCACCTTGCGTATTTGTTTTTATGGTTTGTTGCTTTTAGCAAGTATAAATTTTTGTTTTACCTTATCTTATATTTATGTTTGATATATATTGGTGTTCATAGTTTGGTTATTTAATATGCCATTATTGATGGATATGTAATTTAAAATAGTATGTTCGTTCTTTTAAGGAAAACGAAAAAATGAAATAAAAAATAATCAATTGGTCTTGAGTTGACCCTAGAACCAAATCGAACTAGTTCTCAATTCTAAGCTTAATAGGGTTAGTTCTCGGTCTCAAAAATTAGGGACCGACATTGTGTGAGTTGTTCCTTAGGTTAGGTGTGAGAAAATTATCCAAAAAGTCATAAACCTATTGTACTTTTGCTAATTTAGTTCTAAGCCTTTTAATCTTGCGAATTCAGTCCTAAACATTTTTCACTTCTTGCTAATTAAGTCTATCTAATCAATTTTGGCTGGAAATTGCTAACGTGGATGCCGGCGGTGTTGTGTAGAACTGCCGGTGCCGACGTGGATAATTTTTAATAATATTTAAATATTTAAATATTTCTTTATTTTCTTTTTTGCTTTCTCCTTTTCTTGCCACAGGTGAGGCGCAATTGGATGAGCACAAGCCCCAGCAAGGGGAGCCCTTGCCTAGGTGAGGCTTAGTGAGGGCCAACTTTGCCTAGGCCAAGCAAGACTAACCCTCGCCTAGACCAGGCAAAGCCGGCCTTCGCCCAAGCCAAGGCGACCTCGCCGGGTGTCGGTTGAGTGATGACGATGTTGAGCAAGGTTGCCTTAGCTTGGGCAAGGGCTAGCCTCGTTAGATTTGGTGAGGGGAGTCCTCACTTGGCTTCACCTGGGCGAGGGCTACCCTTGTCCAAAAAATTACAACGTACTTGAAATCTACTTAAGCTAAAAGCACAACATCAAATTGATATTCACGCAACACATTATGGAGGAAAAGTTTCAGACTTTAAAACTAGAACTGAATGACATTGGATATAAACTCAGATGAAATTCTAATAGATTTTGGCATAGTTGGTCGTATCTTCTTCCTCCTCTTTATATATATGGGTATATGTGGATCCTTGGGGTTCAATGATGTTTTTCTCTTCTTTCTATGATTGCTTCCTCAAGCCCATCTCAACTTGATTTTTGGGTATCCGATTGTAATTGTCATACCCATCTAATTGTGACCCTCGGCCCAATAACCGCTGCCCCACTTACACGAGAATTGCTAGAGCGAATCTCTTCCATTTGACATAGAGCTATTTCCTTTCCATACTTGGAGGCTTCAGGGCCACAGCTATTTCCTTTCCTTTACCAATTCACTATTATATGTTAACAGTACTCATCACATAAAAGGTTGATTTGATGATGGAGCGCTTAAGCATGTGAATCCAATGCATATAGATACGAAAAAAATTAATGAAAACAGATTATGCGGTTAATGAGACATCCCCGATCGAGCAATGGGCCACGAAAATTCAACTTTGAGGACTTTGGTTCCGGTACCGAACTAGTCCAACCCCTAAAGCAACAAATACAGAGTGGGCCCTATAACGGAAGACTCTTGGATCTTATATGATTTTTCTTCATCATACTAAGGGATGTATAAACATGGGGTCTTCCAACGACCATCTAGAAAGTGCGAGGTCTACTTTTAACCTATTTTAAATTAAAGCGGAATCTTGCTTTTCTAATGGCATGTATGTTGGTTAAAATAGTCAAAAGTTAAAGCCATCTAGGCGTTGCATATACAAAGATAAGAATTGACTTTGTAATCTTGAGTTTTCATTGTCCCAATTTCACAAGTTGTGGAATTAATCGAGTGCATTTGAAAGAGTCAACGTAAGTTCGAAGAAAAGACCGTCTACACGATGCAATTCTTAGTCTTTGTCGGATAGGTGGACAGGTAGAGTATTTCCTTACGTGTAATCAAAACTATCTAATTACTCTTATTAATGTTGTTTGGAAAGAAAGGAACGTGATGGTTTTATTAGTGATGGGCTTAAGGCCCGTCCGCCCATGTTGGGCCTAAAAGCCCGGCCCACAGGATAAGGGCCCGTGGATGGGGGAACGTATAAAAGGGATGAGAGAGAGAGAGAGAGTACGTACCTTTTGGAAATTAGCGTACGTACGTCTCCCTCTCTTTCAAACGCTCTCTCTCTTTCAAATAGAAGAAACAGTAAGCACAAGGCAACTTTCTTCTCCCCTTCCAAGCGAATTGTCGTCATCGGATCGAACATGGCCAAATTCTCTTCCTCTTATCGGCGTCGGTGTTTAATCTGTGGCTAACAAGGTACGCTCGAATCCGTGGTGTGCTTTAGGATCGGTGATACGTGATTTTCCCGGGCTTGTCTTCCGCAATCGTTTTAGGGGTTCGATTTAGTGTCGAATCCGTTTTTTGGGGATCCGTTAATCCCAACAGAACGCATTGTCATCATTAAGGTTTGCACCAATTTGCTCCACAAGTCCATGATGCTTTATGTCGCACCCTCCATGGACGAAATTGGTAAAGATGACCCAATCATATTTTGCTATTGTGATTGAATTTGTCTACCATGTTAGCAATAATAGTACGTTCCACATCAGTCTTTTTCTTTTCATTTTTTACTATTTTTACCTAGATTCATCTCTCTCCGTAGTTCTCTTCCGTGAAATTCAGTTTATATCGAAATGTTACTAACCCAAATGAAAAATTCAACCCCATGCCACGAGAGCGCCCAGTAAGGATGGACAGAGAGATAAATAAACAAGCACAGGCACAACCTCCAAAGCAACAAGTCGATGAAAGAGATTTTTACTTCAGCCATTTACCATTTCATGTTTGATTTTCACGTTCCTGCAATGTTAATGGGATGTTGTCAGTTAGATTAACTTCGCAATTACACTCAACACCCAACACGAATCATTCACACAAGGGGAGTTCACTACAAAATCATCAATAAAGTTAAAGAAAGAAAGAAAGAAGGAAGGAAGACAGAGGCTACTCCAAAGTATGTGGAAAAGCATGCATCCCATTCAAGTCCAACCACATAATATCACCAACAAAAGGAACATCAACAAGCACAACCAAACAGAGCCTCTCATCAACCCGTGAACACAAACTTCCCATTTACATGTAATATGCGGAGAGAGAGAGAGAGAGAGAGAGAGAGAGAGTAGCAGGTGGTCCATCGGCTGCGACAGACAGGGTTTCCTCGGAGATCGACGGTTTCATCTTGTGTATAATAACCAACTCCTTATGTTGAACCCCACAAGTTCTTTGGCTCCAAAAGCTAGCTTGAGCGAAGAACTTCGCAACCCCAAAACCACTCCTTTATAGCGCTGCACAGATTCAAGTCTATCTCTCCCCGCGGTTGAGTTGACATTTACATTCTCACCTCACACAGCTTGCAATTGCATAATGACGCAAACACCATCGCCTTATGGACTTTCTACTTTTGTGTTCTTCGTTTTCTTTTTCCTTGCTCAATTTGCTTTTAGTTTTCTGTTTTCCTATTCTTTAAGAGATCACAACTCCTATACAAGCTTTAAATTTAAAAGATACTACAAACATCATGACTTTCGTATGAAACACACTTTAGTATCAAAACCTTTCAATGGATTACTTTAGCGTCATTTTAATTATAAAAAAAAAAAGATTATTTAAGTGCCAATTTCCATTTGAAACGCTGAAAATCCGACGTGTCATTACTATATTGTCAATTATCTAACATGGCTTGCTAAAGAATTTCAATAAGCAAAAAGCGACATCGTTGGCCCTTATTTTTTTTCCTTAAATTGACACATTGGGGCTAAATTAGGGCAAAGAAGCAAACCCTAACTTTTTCCATTGAAATTACCAGTAAATTTGCGAATGATTAATTACAAGAGAATGAACGAGAGCCCCAATTATTGAAGAAGAGGCGTTGCGAGACTTGAGTGGGCGAGCAAGTTGACGCAAGGAGGGAAGATGAGGGCAAGTGTGATTGGGTGATTAAATCTTCGTCCAAGTGAGGATGATCTTGCAGTACGCTTTTTAGATGCTAAAAGACCTAAGAAATTGCAATTCATTTGCACAAAAAAATAAAAAATTGAGTGATTGATGTTCTAGTTCAAGGTGATTCTTGAAATAGGGGCAGCGGAGTGGCATTATGTGAAGCTTCCTGTGGCTGTTGTTGGGCGCGTATATCGTTCATCGGCTGTCATATTCTTTATTGGCCGGCTTATCCATGTGTCATCACCACGTGGTATGACTCCCACCTACAAAATGCTTTCTCTCTCCACCCTCAGCCCATTTCATATTTATCTTTTGTTATGTGACTGTGAGTAAAACAAAATATTTGAAATGTAAATTTACACTTTTTTTTCTTTTCCTAATAATCATCGTCCTAGGCCTGCAGCGCATCACTTTAGCACCATCTCTTGTGGACTTCCACCTCAAGAGTAAATAAGTTGAGTCATATTATTTCCTGAAAAGGAATATTATAGGTTTTTTTTCTTCTTTTCTTTTTGATGCTTTCGCAATAATCTCTCCGAAATCTGAATTAAAGCACCAGAAATCTTCTACGACTTCATGACAGCAATGTCGAGTAAGTGTGACAATTTCTCGTGTACTTACGTGATTGTTCAGAGAGTTGTAAGAATAGCAAGTTGATGTTGAAACTCAATTATATTCAATTATATGCTAATAGCAAGTTGCCATATAAATGACAATATAGAAGTTTCTAAGAAAATATATAATAACAGCGTGATTGACCCTCTGCTTTTGCATAGTAAGCAAAATCCAGCCAAACAACGACTATTTCTGGGACTCATTTGACAAAACCTAATCAAGTTGATAATTTGTAGTTCGACCTTAAAACCAATTGCCACAAATTAGGTTCACATTTAGACTTGTAATAGTTCACATAATATCATGGCACATAATGTTAATGCAAAAACACAACACGACGAGATAAGCCTAATCGAACCAAAGAGAGTAAACCATATGAGGAAAACTCGAATCACATGAGAAACAGAAGTACCCTAGCCATATTTCATGCTTTGTAAATTATATCGAGTCACTTTACAGCTGTCGTCAATGGTGGTTGCAACATAAAGCATCAAATCACTTCTCCCAAAACATGACGATAATAATATGTTCCTTTCTCCCAAAACAACATTAATGAAAGTATTGGATTTGAGTTGATGGAATTGAAGATGTAATTACTTAATTTAGGTTTCACACATGGAAATATTCCACCCATCCAACAACCCGTCAAAGAGTCAAAATCACTTCAGATAAATAACATTCACTCAATATGATTGGCTAGTTAAACCGAGCAAGGAATTATTTAAATACTTTGTAAATTTGAGTTGAATTCGGAATTTGAGTAAGTTTCTTAGTTTAGGTCAACTAATTGGGATCTCCTATTTTGATCCAGCTATTGAATATGCAAGAGGTGTGCATTGGTTTTTGCCTAGTTAAGAGTGGAGTAGCTTTTGGCCACAACAATGAATTGTGCGGTGTGCTCGTGAATTACATCCTTAAAAAGATTGCACATGTTTTAAAGCTAATTAACCTAATGATAAGATTTGTGAATTTTTTTCTCTTTTTTGTGAAAGTGAAAGATTGTTTCTCCCTATTCGTGACCATATGGGGTCACTATGTGGTCGAATTAAAACCAGAGAGGAATCTTTCATTTGCTTTCCCATTGTCTGAAGTCAAATTTCACGGCAGTCATTTGTTTAAAAATCTTCGCTATTCAGGAATGACGTGGTATTGCCGGGAGAAGGTCGCACTTGGTTTCCCTCGAAAGTTAAAAATTCATGGAAAACTGAAATGAAGAATGGACAAATGAAAGAAAATTACAAGGAAACTAAATGTTCCGAAACAATCAAGGGAAAATTAAACTGCATGAGTGAGATTAAAAAAGAATCTTGGAATTGAAACTGGAAGCAAATGAAAATTACAACATACTTGAAATGACAAACTTTGATGGAGGAAAAGCTTTGGTTTTTAGATTTTCAACTGAATGATATTGAAAATAATAAACTTCAGACGAATATTTTTGGTGTTGGTCGTTACTTAAACTTTTAATAGGGTTTGACAAAATTGGTCGTCTCTTCTTCCTCCTTTGTTTTGGCTCTAACATGATATTCTTGATTAAACTAAGGGGCAATGATCTGTATGTGGTCTTTGGATGACCATCTAGAAACTGAGGTGTCATTTTTGGACCTATTTTCCGTTTGCTTGTGGAAAATATCTTTCGAGAAAACGTTTTCTTTATCATCCGGCGTTTGGGGCACGAAAAAGAAAATGATTAAAGAAAACGTGTTCCAGTTGGTAGAAAATCTCCTTTTAAAGTTGTGGAAAATGATTCCCGTTCCCACCTTCCTCATGCGTGCTCTCCTCCTCTTGCCCTCTTCTTTGACATGGAAATCCCTTGTCGACCTTCTCTTTCTCCTCTCATTTCTCTCTCTAAAATTCCTTCACTCTCTCTCTCGTCGATCCCCTCCCAAACCCACTACCGATTCTTGGCAGCTTCCTCTGCAATCAGTCGGTCTTCAAAGCCCTAGCTCTGAGGGACGATGATGTGTATCTGGTCTTCCGATGACCATCTAGAAACCGAGGTGTCATTTTTGGACCTATTTTCTGTTTGCTTGTGGAAATATCTTTCGAGAATTTTTTTTTCCTTATTTTCTGGTGTTTAGGGTGCGTAAAAAAAGTGGTCAAAGAAAACATGTTCCGATCGGTGGAAAAACCCCTTCTAAAGTTGTGGAAAAATGATTTCCGTTCCCACCTTTCTTGCGTGTGCTCTCCTCCTCTTCTCCTCTTCGTCGACATGTCGAGCTCCATGGTGGGGGTGGGTGCGTCGGAGAGAAGTAGAAGAAGAATGAAAAAAAGAAAAAGAAAAAGTAAATAAAATTAATTTAAAAATAAAACTTAAAAATCGAATTTTTTTGGTAATTTTCTCCAGGAAAACAGATTCTCCACACCGAACAATGGAAAATATTTTCCAAGTCTTTTCAAGTTTCAGCTAAATACTGAAAAATATTGTCATCTTTTTGGAAAATAACTTTTTGAAAAATATTTTGGCAGAAATGTTACTTTTAAAAAATAAATAAATAAATAAACGAAGCCTAAAAACCTCACGAAATTTCCGATTCCCCTAGCATATATGTTAACGCAAGATTAAAAAAGAAAATTAAAGCCGTCTAGGCTTTGCATATGAAATTTGACTAATAAGATTGACTTTTCTTGGGACAAAGTTCACAAGTTGTGAAATTAATCAGGTGCATTTGAAAGAGGCGAGCTAGGTTGGAAAGAAGATCTCTTCCAAGGCAAATTTTTTGTTTTGGATGATGGATGATGATATTAAGCTAACTCGTTTCTAATCATAGAGTAAATTAGTCACGCAATGATTTGTTTTTATATATCTTACTCGGTTTAACAAAGCCAGCCATATTGAGTGAATACCTATCCGACGTTTTTCTCACTTATTTTTCGCAGCAACAACCATCTGTACATAAATGCAAAAGGCACGCATGTACCAGTGACGCCAAGAGCTGTACAAGTGCTGAATATTATTCAACAAGTAGAGTTTAGGACATAAGATAGCTTCGCAATCTATTCCACACAAATCCGATCCGCGGCATCTTACCTATACCAAAGCTATGACACCAGCACTTCCTCCTTCTGCGGCACCACCCCTTTCATCTCTTCCTTGAGCACCACCATCTAATCCTGATAACTTGGCGCGATAAGCATAGAGTTTCGCCATGAACAGGAAGAACGCAAAATTCAGGATGTTGAGCACTGCGAAGAAGGCGTAGTAATAGTTGAGGTGCGAAGCATTCGGGTTGTCTAGGATCCACCCATGGTGGCCATGCCTCTTGGTGATGTGCGAGACCGTGGATAGGAGGAGGCTGCTGAGGAAGTTCCCGACCCCCATAGTGATCATTAAATAAGACGTACCCAGGCTCTTCATGCTCTCCGGCGCTTGGTTGTAGAAGAACTCGATTTTTGCTCCTTCCAGGAACGCGTTGGCTGTTCCCACAAGCACGAATTGAGGAAGCAGAATGAAGATTGTCAGTGGGATTTGTCCTTCCGATTCGACCAAGTAGTGTTCTTTCACCACTTGGAGCCTCCATCCCTCGGTGAAGGACGCCACAGTCATGATCACGATGTGGAGAACGAGGCCGATCCCTATCCTGCAAAGAATACTGATGCCTCTTGGGTTCTTGGTACATCTTCGCATAAGCTTGACGAAGAAGCGGTCATACATCACAGAACACACAAGCTCCGATATGGTCACGAATCGGGCTAGACTCGCCGGGGGGACCTTGAAGCTGCCGATGCTGCTATCTAAGGTAGTTCCTTGCTTGACGAAGAGCGTATTGACTTGAGCCACCATGCAGCTCGGGACGAAAGTCGCGATCAGGATCGGGATCATAAGCAGCATTTGTTTCGTCTCCTCGACTTGGGTGACTGAGCATAGCTTCCACAGAGAGGTCGGGCCAGTTTGGACGCATGCTTTGTTCAAGAATCTGCATAGAAATGGGCCACGCAGTTTATCAAAGTGTTAAGTCGACAGCTGATGTATCAATATTTCAGATTGGAACACAGAAGAAGCTGTAGTCGATGGAAATTGCTACCTCAAGGTTGGTGTTGACTCGGTCCTGAACTTCCCCTTCTCGGCATCGTCTTGCGGGTCAAGCTCATTAAGCTCCCTCGGATCGCTCGGGACCGGCACCCTCCACTTCCTCACGGCGGCCACGATGACCCGGGCAGTCCTCGTGAGCGGGCTGCCTGCAGGCACCCGGTGGCGGTAGAAAGGGGTCCCTGCGAGTAAGATCCCCACAGAGATCGCGAGCCCTAGGGTCGGGAACGCGTACCCGAGGGCCGAGCCTACGTTGTCCTGAATATACGCAAGCACGAAGTTGGCAAAGAGGCACCCGAAGAAGATGCTGACCGTCCGCCAGTTGGAGAAGGCGAGCTTGTGGGCCTTTTCCTTCGGGTCGAAGTCATCAAACTGGTCCGCGCCGATCGTCGGGACGTTGGCCTCGGCCCCGCCCCTCCCGACCGCCAGCGTGTACAGCGCGCCATAGAAGACGGCGAGCTGCAGCGCGGAGGCGTTCTCGCAGTTGCCACCGTCGGCCTCCGAGCAGCGAGGCCCTCGCTGGTCGGAGGCCGGGAAGCGAGACGGCCAGGGTCCAGACCGACATGCCCTGTGTGAAGATAAATATGCTTTATTGTCTCGACCAACTGTTGAAAGGTTGCTTTTCTCGACAGCTTTTCGATTTTGGACTGGGACGACACGTACCGCGAGATAGACGGCTGATGCGACGATGGACAATTAGTGTCATGCCCCGAACCCCGAGATACGCGCACATCCCACTGCAGTCGATCAAATATGCGACATCCCAGGATATGTCGCCGACCCATTCATTTATTTACGCATGCGGAAGCGAAACAAATCCCCTGACAACATTTAACTTGGGATAGAAAAGCAGGCAATCAATCACAATACCAAACACTCATTTACAAACACAAAGGGTTTAAATACAACACTGGACGGTCTACAAAATAGACCAGCTCAACAAAAGGGGAATTATCTTAAAACCAACTAGCAGGACACGTTCTCCAATCCTTATGACTTCGCTTCTGCAACTCCTCAAGGCCAACCAAAGCTATCTAGCTGCTTCGTCCACCAGGGACCTGAAATTGTAATCCCCAAACCGGGATGAGACGATGTCTCAGCAAGTTCAACCCCCTAAACCCCTATTAGAAAGAAAATACGCCCCGGGTGGCCTAGCCACATCACACAAAGACTTACCTCGCATTAGTCTTCATCTGCAGGTTAGCACAGTTTATATAATTCAACCACGTGCAATTATGATAACCAAACAACTGCGGCACAATCACATCATCAAAACAATTCAACCACTTGGATCGTCTCAGCGATTAATCGACTCGGCCGATTACATGTCATTCTAGCAAATCAATCATTGCTCTCAATCACGATCCTATAGGAAGGTTCAACAATCAGTGGCAATCACGGCCCCACTCGGCACGACCTTTAATTAGGTGATAGATCCCGGCCCGATGGGCACGACCTCTAATAGGTGGTAAATCACGGCCCGGTTGGGCGCGACCTTTATCAGGTGGCAATTCACGGCCTTACTAGGCATGACCTCTAATAGGTGGTTAATCACGGCCTCACTGAGCACGACCTCTAATAGGTGGTCAATCATAGCTAATCGCCCATCAATTTCTACACTTAGTATTTTATAAGAATCCCTATTTATCGCAATCACACTCAATTTGCCACAACCAATCATCAATTTCAAATTCTAAATGCACAGAAGCGATCGGCACGAAATTCTAAGAGAATAAGGTCCTGACAAAATTTTCAGAATTTAATAAATAATTAAATTTATTCCGAAAATTAATTAAATAATAATATCCATATTTTTCGCCATCCACACTCAATTTATAATATCCAACCATCAATTTCAAAATCCGAATACACAAGTAGCGATCGGCATGAAATTCTGAGCAATCGGGGTCCAAAATAATTTGTCCGTTTTTTTTAATAAATAATAATATTTTAATAATTTCGGAATATAATATAATATTATAAATTCTAGAATTTCGAAGCAATTAAATAATTCAAAACTAAAATCCTATTATGTCTCATCAAGGATTAACATTAAATAACCTCTTTTAACCTTAATTAAACATACTTTAATATAAACCAACCTCTTAACCCAATTTATAATTAAATATACTAATCTACCCACCTAAACTCATTTAATTCAAACTAAACACACTTAGGGTATTATTAACACTCTAATCAAGATTTAGTGAGTTAAACTTATCGGATTAGCGAGCCGAGCAGACCAAAACGACGGGGATGCCGAGGGGAACAACTTTCTTCAAAGCGGGCCAAGCATACGAGCTCGGGAAGACGGCCAAAACGGGCCAAAACTGAGCTGCCATACCCATTTTCTTAGCTGCTACTCACAGTCGGACGAAGGTGGCTCGGCGGCTGTTCGGGCGCGGGAATGGCAGAGAGAGGCGGCGATAGCTCAGGCGGCGACCGGTGGTGGCTCCCGGAGGCGACGGCGACGGCGGCTGGACAGAAGGAATGGAGCTCGAGGTCGGGCGAGCAGGGAGGAGCGGTGCGCGGGCTTCGCGCGGACGACAGTGGCAGCGGCGAGCTTCGGCGACGGGCGGGTGCAGACGGCCGGCAACGAGCGGCTGAGCGGGTGGCGAAGGGGCTGCTCCAGCTTCTTCTCTGCAAATTTTTCTGGTCTTCGCACAATGAAGATGGAGGAGAGAGGCAACGGGAGAGAGGGAGGGAGGAGAGAGAAGGAAGGGGGCAATTTCTTTTTCTTTTTTTTTTGGTGACCCAGGGAACCCGCCGCACGGTCGGCAACCGGGGAGTAAACCCCGGGAGGCACGCAGAAACCACCACCCACGCACCCCGGGCAAGTCGCGGCTAGCACTGAAGCAACGACGACGCCGTGGATCGAACTTGGGACCTCTCGTGAAAAGTTCCCTTGCTCAACCACCTACGCCACCACCACGGGTGGTGCAATTTCTTTTCTTTTTCTCTTTCTTTAATCCAACAAAATGGCCCACCATGACATCACTTGATGATGTCATACTCCACTCACTCAAAACTCCCACAACCTTATTTTAATGGGTCCATTTTATTTTTCCGCCGGGGCATGAAATTTTGTACATTAATTTCTTCCATTTCATTCAATTCTCTTCCAATTGAGTCCAATTGAAGTCCATAAAATTAATCCAATGTCACCACACTTCAATTCACATCTTCACTTGTCCATAGAACCAACTTAAGTCCTAAAAGCAAGACCAAAGGCGGGCCTACTAATTTCTCGAGCCAAAATAGCCATTCTCTGATTTAATTTCTGAAAAATTCTGATCACATGAATAATCTGCCAAAGATGAGTCAATGATCCTGAAATGATTTGTGACACACCCTGACTTCCAATTTCTGAATTCGATCTCAATTTCACGGTTAATTTCACTTTGGCACAATATTAGTGCGGCCCAACCTACCGGGTAGCCTTTAGAAATTTTCATGTATTTGACATGTGGTTGATCATCTCAAGCCACAATGTACATCTTTGAAATATTGGTGACTTTCGGTTGTCGGGGTAATCTCAAGGTTTCAAATACGAACACAGGGTACCCAATCGATAGAAAAGTCGGTTTAGTGCTGATCGACAAGAATTGTGCGATCTGGCGGAATCACTGTGACATCCTGAAATTAGACCCCGTTTTAGTAAAGTGAAATGGGCATGTCGTCGACTTGCCTATGGTCCTTTTTCTATGAGCTGATTACTCACGAGTTAACTAACCTATTGGGTGAAGCCGTTAAGGGATGTATCTGCAGTAAAATCCCTAAAAGCTACTCAATTGGTTGGATTGGACTAAAATCGCGTCTGATCGATTCTAACCATGAAATTTAATTTGGTTTCGGGAATTGAATATTCGAGCGTGTCACAATTCATTTTTAGGACTGTCTCATCGTCTATCAATTTATTGCCGAGTCCGAAATTTCAATAAAGAAATAATCGAAGGAAAAATTGAATACACAAAGAAAATAGAAAGGAAAAGGGGAAGAGAAAAGGAAAATATGAATAATGATATTAATTATTTTCTTTTTCTCTCTCTCTCTCCCTTTTTCTCCCTTTTTCTCTCTTTTTCTCTCTCCTCTCCCCTCCCCACCGACTGCTCCAGCTGTCTCCCTCTTTGTTTTTCTTTTCTTTGACCGGTCCACCCTTATCTCTCTCTCTCTTCTCTCTCTTCTTCCCTCATCTCTCTCATGGAACCGACTTCTCTCTCTCCCCCTCACTGTTCGAACATAAGCGGAAGACCGAAGACAGAAGCGGAAGCCGCGCGAAGACAAGGGCCACTCGCCGTCGTCGCCCGTGTGCTCCGCCGCTCGCTGCTTGCCTCCGCCTCTCCTTCACCCCTTCGGCCACCGTTGAAGCTTTCTTTTTTTTTCCCCCCTCTGTTTTGTGCGAAGGCCAGCAGAGATAGAAGCGGAGGCAGCAGCGGACGCCGCTTGGAGCTGGAGCTGCCGTCGCCGCACGCCAGGCCGTTGCCGCCGTCCCTTGCCTGTGCGCCGCCTTGCCACTCACCTCCCCTCGCGTCCTCGCCACCCAGCCGTGTCCTCTAGCTCCCGTGAAGTCTCTGCTTAGCCCTGTTCCGCCCCGACCAGCCGCCTCCGGCCACCGCCCAGCTTCGTCCGGCCACTGCCTGGCCTCCTCAGCGTCCCCCTTGCCCTCCGCCGGCTAATTGAGATGGCTAGTGACCGGAATATTATGCTGATGACCGTGGTGAAGTCCGTTTATTTAATTGGGCTTTATTTTGAGCTAAATTGAATTTTTAATATTAATTATTTAATTTTCGAAATTAATTAATTAATTAATTATTTTCCGAAAATTCAACTGGGATGGCCCGTGATCAGAATTTTATGCTAATGATCGTGGTGAAGTCCGTTTATTTAATTGAGCTCCGATTTGAGCTAAATTGGATTTATTGTAATTAATAATTAATTTTCGAAATTAATTAATTAATTAATTAATTTCGGAAATTAAGATTGAGATGGCCGACGACTGAAATCTCATGCTGATTGTCATGGCGCAGTCCATTTATTTATTTGAGATTTGAATTGTGCCAAATTGATTTAATTGTGGATTTTTAGGATATGTTCCTAAATTGATTATTTGGGTAAATTGAGTACGAATTAAGGTTGTGGATAATTACTTTAGAAATGGGATGAATCATCATGAAATGCACGTGGCTCGATGAATAGTACATCATCTCGGAGAATGCACGTGGCTCGGTGATTTGGTATATCGCTTTGGAGAATGCACGTGGCTTGATGATTAGTACGTCGCCTTGGAGAATGCACGGGGCTTGATGATTAGATATGTCACCTCGGAGAATGCACATGGCTCGGTGACGAAGTATGTCGCCTTGGAGAATGCATGTGGCTCGGTGACTAGATGTATATATCACCTCGGAGAATGCACATGGCTCGGTGACGAAGTATGTCGCCTTGGAGAATGCATGTGGCTCGATGATTAGATGTATATATCACCTTGGAGAATGCACGTGGCTCGGTGATTGGTTCTATCAGTTAGGACTGAATAGCAATATATTATCAGCTTTCGGTGAGCATATGGTATACTATATCGGCCTTCGGGCGATATGTCAGCTTTGGGTGAGCAGTATACCGGTATACTATATCGGCCTATGGGTGATATGCCAGCTTTGAGTGAGCAGTATACCTTATTATCAGCTTTGGGCGAGCTATGCTATCTATTTATCAGCTTTGGGTGAGCAGTCCTGATTTGATAGGACTTCATAGATAGTATTGAATATGCCGACCGAGTATGGGTCGTGATGTCATGTAATCAACTAGGTCGATTGATCATTACTTTGATTTGATGTTGTGAATTGATTGTCTGAATGGAAATGACCATGGGTGGTCTCGTTGGCATATAATCGACTAGGTCGATTTGATCGATGCTTCGATCTATGATATGATTACTTGGGTGCCTATTGTGAATTATACTGACTTGCAGGTGGGATCTGAGACCAAGGTAAGTCCTCTGATCTGTGCTTGTTTAGGCAGCCTATAGTATAATGGTTTACTAATCGGGTCTTAGTGGGGTAGAACTCACTGAGACGTAGTCTCATCCCGGTTTTGGGAAAACATTTCAGGACCTCGATGAGAAGCTGAAGAGGAGGAGTTTGAGAAGGAGAACTCAGAGGTGAAACCTGAGGAGAAGAATTTTGGAAGAAGAAGATAATCCCGAGAGGGATCTTGAGTACAACCCGGATGGACTGAGATTCCATCTTCTTTTGAGAGCTCCATTTTGATGTGAATAGAGTAAAGTAAAAAGTTGTGAAGAGTTGTGAAGTACTCTGGTTTATGTCATGTATAAAAGTTTGGTTATAAGTTTCAATATGAAAAATATGGCCTTGCTTTTCTATCCCATTGTTTTATTGTCTGGGGATTTATAACTGCTTCCGCATGTGCTTAAAAATTGAAAGGGTCGGCGATACATAGTCTTGGGATATCGCATTTTAAAATCGACCAAGTAGAATGATGTGTTTATGCTCGAGGATCGGGGTGTGACAGTCACCCACACCTGATCACATGCCTCTGTCGAGTCGACCTATCTCCGATCTCTAATCGATTTTTAATTGTGTCGTAATGACCCTTGCGGATTAGCTCGGTCGAAAGGTCACTTCCTAGTCAAATTCTCGAGTCCGATGCATTAGAATTTCTTAACGACTCCACCTGATAGACTAGTTATCACATGAGTGGCCGACTCAAGGAAAAGAACTATATGCGTGCTAACGAAATGCCTGTCTCAATTTATTGAAAATAGAATTGGAAAATCGGGATGTCGCAATTAGTCCAAAGTTTCATCTGAAATAATCAACTTGACTTGTTTTTGTTTAAAGAGTTCTAGAAACGGCCCTTGTTTAGCCGGAGTTTGCGGATTAAGCAAAAGCAGAAGGTCAATCATGCGTTTATGAAATATATTCTTTGACAAATCTATATTAACTTGCTATTAGAATATAAAGTTTCAATCCCCATTTCTCTCAAACCAAACTACGGATAAGATAAACGGTCAACACCAAACTCGTTACTATTTGAATATAAAATTTCAACCATGCGTGCCGACCAAAAAATAAAAATAAAAACCATGTGTGAACATGAGAGATTGTCCGTCCCACTCACTGAACGTTGCTCTCATGAAGCCGGAGAGGTCCGTGTTGTTTTAATTCAGATTTCGGAAAGATTATTGCGAAAGCATCGAAAAGAAAGGAGGAAAAAAACTCCCATAATTTCGATTTCCATGAAATTGCATGACTCGATTTAATAATCGTAAACGAGGTAGTCAACACGAGACGTTGCTAAAGTGATGCACTGGAGGCTTCATAGAAGTAAAACCTTCAATTGAGAATGCAAGCATTCAAATAGAAAATATCATGTCATCAATTGTACATATGCGAATAGACTCAAGATGATAGACTAAAGAGTTATGCGGCTATGCCATTGTTTACTTTTTTTCCTTTACTGATTATAAATTTTATGAAACAATAATCGACCAAAATGTAAAGGGAAATAATACTAAAAACTCATGGAAAGAAATGCGAGTGGAAGAGGTAGAAAAAGATTTTAAAAGAAAAGATTCAATTGTATGATAGGAAGATAATGAGCAGGAAAAGAAATCTTCTAATTATTTTGTTTTGCTCACAGATTAAGAAGGAAAAAAATGGAAAATATAGAAAAGAAATTTTTTTTTTCAGTGATTTTTTGGTAACAGCGCGTAGCTGAAAACTATTAGAGGAAAAGATAATGGGCGAGCGCGGAGAGAATAAGCATTTTGTGTACGATGGTCATTTTACATAGGGGTTCATTCATCTGACCGTAGACTAGAGCCATTTTAGATTCTACAATATTTTATTCATTAATTACTCTATATATATATATATATATATATTTTAATCTTTATACTTATCTTCATAGAAAGATCATTTCCTTCACAAGTACGTTCACCTACTCCTCCAAATATCGATACCTTAGGGGTGAGTACTTGAATAAGATCAAATCAATCAGTTTTAGATGGTTCCCGCCGGAACTGGTCCGGTTCCCGCCAGAACTGGTCCGGTTCCCGATTCTTAAAATTTGGAGTTTGTAAATATTGGTTTAGTTCTGGGTTTCAGGTAGGAATTAAATCACCTGGACTGAGATGCCTGCACGTTGCGACATTGTGACTCATGCAAGAATGTTGATTTCTGCCGCTGATCGAGGGACATTATAATATTCATGCGAGAGCATATGAACATACGCCAAAGTTTCCAGGAAAGTACACATAAGACCGGACCATCCCCAACATGAAGAATTTGCATGATAATGCTTGCAAGAAAAGCGACGTGATGTTATGGAAAGCGGATGTAACAATAAACAACTTTGGATGAGCACATTGAGGAGAGAGTGAATGGGTAGTTGAATACAGCGAGGCACGCATCGTCTTTGGACCCATTAAAAGTGGAAATTTATGGTGTGAGACTGATTAATTTGGAAATTACTATTAAATTTAGGGCGACACTATTTCTATCCCTAAATAACTATATCCACTCCCATTTATATTAGAAAGACAAAACTGCTCTCAATTTTTCAATTGCAATTTGAGATGTTGGTCTCACTCCTTCTCAATTATGCTTATACGAAAATGAAGCTAAATTGCTGATTTTTGTTTATTGGAAGGACAATTTGGAGATACCTTGTTTTTGTTTAATACCTCTTTGAGGTCTTCTTCACTGTCATGTTCTAGTTCTAGTGAGTCCATTATCGGAGTCATCACATCATTGGATTTGTCCACTTCCATTCACATATGATAGATCACCTGAATCAGGCAAAACGCATATTGAAGCGAATAACAATTAATTGAGATGCATGTGAAGCTCGCAACCCAAATTCGAAGAACACCTCACGAAACGGCTACTACCGAGCAAAAGTGCAGAGGTTTATGAAATTAGCACAACGGCAGACGACAATGAAAGCACGCACAACACACAACTAGAAAATAGAGCATTGGATATTGTCAAGAATTAATATGTGACGCTCGCAACCCAAATTCGACAAACACCTCACAAAACGACTTTACTGAGCAAAAGCGCAGAGATTTAGGAAATTAGCACAACGGCAGACGACAATGAAAGGACACACAACACACAGCTAGAAAACAGAGCATTGGATATTGTCTTGATGAGATTGTGAGAGGCAGGTGTCAAGCTCGAGCAAAAGGGACACAACTCAGGCGAGAGAAGGTGGTGTCGTGCCGTCGTCTGAGAGTCGAGCAAGAGGGATGCCGAGAGAAGGAGAGAGCGAGACATGAGAGGCAAGAGGGAAAGAGGCGTGAAGCCCAGAGGGAAAGAGGAGGCATGAAAATTAGGGTTTACACTTCACTACATTTCTTTAAAATAAAAAAATAAAAAATAAATTGGTCTAGTTCGGGTGGTCTAGTCCAACCCTGAAACTGAACTAGACCAGAAGTTCCCAATCCCAAATTTAAGGTACCAAGAGTTGGACCGGCACTCTTGGGTACTAGTTTGAATTAGTCGGTTCAGTTTAGTCCAGGCAGTTTTCAAATTTAGGTGGTTCTATAACTCACCCCTGCCTACATGTAATTGCTAGTGACTAGTTTATTGGTGTATTTTCGGCCAACCAAGTGACAGTTAGATCCGCTGAATCTCGTCCATAATAAAAATGGCCATAATCATGTGTTAAGACTTGCGTACGAGGTGAATCTCCTAAAGAACAGAGGAAATGCTAAAAAGAAAGCAAATCGCGAGAAGAAGACAATAAGTAGAGGGTCGACATGGGGAGGTGTTCGTGTCATTTCCCGATCGGGATGCCTTTGATTATTACAATACGTGCGAGGTGAGAGACGTGGAAATCAACTCAACTGGAAAGAGAGAGAGAAAAGCTAGATGGAGAAAAACTAGAGAGAGAGAGAGAGAGAGATAAGCTAGAAAGAGAGATAAGTTAGAGAGAGATAAGCTAGAGAGAGAGAGAGATAAGTTAGAGAGAGAAAGCCTAGAGAGAGAAAATCTAGAGAGAGAGAGATAAGTTAGAGAGAGAAAACCTAGAGAGATAGAGAGATAAGCTAGAGAGAGAGATAAGTTAGAGAGAGAAAAAGAGAGAGATAAGCTAGAGAGAGAAAAGTTAATAATAAAGAGAGAAATCCTAGATAGAGAAACGCTAGAGAGAGACTCGAATCTGCGGAGAGCTATAAAAAGTGGCCGGAAAGTTGGGGAAGGTTTTAAGGAATTTTTGGTGCAGAAGAGCTCGCACTGTGCAATAGCGAGAGAAACACGAACTCATATCTTATACATGTAGAAAATGTGGCTGGTGGAAGGAGCTGATGATTACACCCAAGATGGGACCGTCGATCTCCGAGGGAATCCTGCTCGTCGTTCGAAGCTCGGCGGATGGACCGCCTGCTCCTTCGTCGTTGGTACTCTCTGTCTCTCTCTCCTTCCACCTGCTCCTGCGTCGTTGGTATTCTCTCTCTCTCTCTCTCTCTCTCTCTCTCTCTCTCTGCGCATATTACATGTGAATGATGGGAAGTCTGCGTTCGTGGGTCACAGTGCATTTTGCTGGTGGTCTTAAGTGGTTGGACTTGAATGGATGCATGCTCTCCTACATACTTTGGAGCAGCCTCTTTGTTCTTCCTTTTCTTTTTTTGACTGTCTCGATGATGCTGTTTAAAACTCACAATGTTTGATTGTTAACCTAACTGACAACCTCCATTCTCATCGTAGAAATGTGAAAAAGGAACATGAGATGATAAACAGCTGAAGTTTCTTTCTTCAACTTGTTATATTGGAGGTTGTGCTTGTTCTCGTTCATTTATCTCTCTGTCCATCCTTACTGGGTGCTCTCATGGGTGCTCTCATGGCATGGGGTTGAATACTTCGTTTGGGTTATTAATATTTCAGTTTACAGTGCATTTTATGGAAGAGAACTATGGAGGGATGAATGTCTAGGCAAAAAAGGAGAAGGAAAATAAAGAAAAAGAAAAGAAAAAGACATGCGGAAGGGACTATGATCACTGACATGATGGACAAATCCAATTGTATTGTCGCAAAATAAGCATTGTTTGTGGACTATGTACAGTTTTTTGCGAGCCTCACCGTGGACCCAGCAAAATTTTACTAACTTTGATTATATTAATTGGAATCATGCAAGTATCTTTCGCTCCAAGTGGTTGGTTTGGCTAGCAAATCTTGATATTCATTAAACCTATTGAAGGTGCATTGACATTAATAAGTCTTCCTTAAATCCCATTAGAATCATAGAATCATGATGTGTATTTAGCTTATGGTACGTTGAAAGCAAATTGCTAGAACGTTCACAGGTGCCAATGGCCACGCCTATTTTGTCCACCGTCTTAAAAGTCAAGAAAAAATAAGAAGATTTTGTTTATTGTCATTTTGTCCATACATCACGCGAACTTGGGTACTCTTCACTTTCCTTCCTTCACTTTCCTTCCTTCATTTTCCATGATGTCAGTATCTCTCTCTCTCTCTCTCTCTCTCTCTCTCTCTCTCTCTCATATATATTACATAGATTTTCAATACAGCATTTTTTTTTGTTCGAAAGGCACGGCATATTGAGAAATCATAAATCTGCTAGTACACTCTTGCCAGATAAAATAAGTTGGCTTCGCATGATTTTACATAAATTTTTACGACATTTGCTAATTATACATTTCTTTTAGTGGCAGGATTTTCTTTTACTAGATATACATGAGCGAAATCTCGTCTTTGTAAAAAGGAAAAAAAAACAACGGTAGAAGACTGTCGAGTAATGTCAAATTCCCGATAATCATTTACATATTGACTCTTTGACTAAATTGGTGCAGTGTTTCAAGCTTTCGAGAGGGTAGCGTACTATGGAATTTCGTCCAACCTCGTCCTCTATTTGACCAGGAAGCTTCAAGAAGGTACGGTTCAGTCAGCCAACAATGTGACCAACTGGGTCGGCACCGTTCGAGCCACTGCCGTCCTCGGCGCATACTTTGCAGACGCCCATCTCGGCTGTTACTGGACCTTCCTCATCGCATCCGCCATCTATCTCATGGTAAGGGTCGCCCGCATCGCCATCCAAGTGTGTCAATTCAGAGACTCTGATGTGTTTTGTTTTTTGTCTCTCTCCTTTCTATTATGTACGTGTGTGTGTGCTGTTCATACGAATCGAACCTCAGACCTAGTACTCTTCAGCAGGGCGCATGCCTGTTGGCATCCAAGAGTAACATGTTAAAATCAAGTTAAGTTGGCCTAAAAGTTCAACCTAATATATTCTTTGAAGGGAAAATAATATAAAGAATTCATGAGTTTTGACTCAATTTACAATATTGTCTTTAAATTTTTAATTTGTTCAAATGGTTTTTAGAAAATTTAAAATTATCTAATGTTATTCTTCCATTAATTCAAATTTAAAGATAATATTGAAAATTTTTATATAGTCCAATGACTAAATAGAATATGTGTCAAATGTTCCCGGCTATATTGAATAAATTAAAAGTTTAATACAACATTATATATTGGGTTAAAGTTTATGGATCATTGTATAATTATCCTACAAAAGTAAAGGATGTGAATCCAATTGACACAATTTGATCAATACTCAAGCTCGAGTACCTAGGATACATGATTAGAGCTTTATTTCTCAAGTTTGAGATTGGACTGTGCTCGAATTCAAGTTCTTAAAATACAATTTGTTGAACTATATATTTTGGCTATTTATAGTATTCATATGTGCATGCATGTGTAGTTAAAAATATATGAGTTTGACCTGGTGAAGTACTGGAACTCAAGAATAGTCGAACGGAACCTAGATGGACTAATCTAGTAGTTGAATTCGGGGTAGCTCAAGAGAAGCTTGACTATTTCTCACTAGCGGCGAAAATCCGTCCCAAAAGTTAAGAGGAAGCACTTAAATTATATGGTGCACAAAAGTCTAAAATGTATCAGTGTGTCTTTGTCGAAAAAGTACATTAAATTTATAGTCCAGACTCATTAAGGTTGTCTGATTAATTAATTTGTCAATACACCTTTATGAAAAGTCTAAAAGGGCACTTGAATATAAGAACCACTTCTCAATAACAGGAAAGAAGCCATGTATCGTCATCAAACACTTAATAAATTGCTCGTACTAAGTAAGCGTAGTTCAATCAAAGAGTCGTCAATACTACTTTGCGACATTGTGAAAGAATCAATAGGCACTACCATGAAATCAATGTTTCTAATTAGACACATGTAATGTGGAGAAAGTCTTCTATAATCAGTCCACCTATCGCCGATCCCGATAGGGATATTATTTTATCAACATATTATATAATCACTTAATTGAAAAGCGATTGACATGGCTCACCCGCATAAATATACTTTTTTCGTTTAGATGAGACGATTAAGCATATCTATCTTGCTTCACATAGGGCATGTTGGGGTTGACCCTGGCCGTCTCGCTTCCCGGCCTCAACCCTTCTCACTGCTCGGAAGCCAACGTAGACAATTGCAAGAAGGCCTCCACATTGCTGCTCACCGTCTTCTACGGCGCACTGTACATGCTGGCGGTCGGGACCAGCGGGACCAAGCCCAACATCTCAACCATCGGCGCGACCAGTTCGACGACTTTGACTCGAAGGAGAAGGCCCACAAGCTCTCCTTCTTCAAGTTGAGGATGTTCAGCATCTTCGTTGGGACACTCTTTGCCAGAACCGTCCTCGTCTATATTCAAGAAAATGTGAGCTGGGCTCTTGGTTTTTTGCTCCCGACCCTCGCCCTCGCTATCTCAGTTGCGATCTTCCTGGCAGGCACCCCTTTCTACCGGCACCGGGTGCCTGCAGGTAGCCCGTTCACAAGGATGGCGCAGGTCATCGTGGCTGCCGGGAGGAAGTGGAGGGTGCGGGTCCCGAGTGATCCGAAGGAGCTTTATGAGTTTGACCCGCCAGAGTATGCCAACAAGGGGAAATTCAACATCAACTCAACACCAACCTTGAGGTAGTAATTTGCATCAACTTCTAATTAATCTGAGTTCCAATCTGAAATATTTATACATCAACTGTCCATCAGAATAGTTCAGCAAAATGGGCGATCGTGTGCTATATATAAAATTTATGTCTTTCATTCTGTATTGATTTACGCATTTTTACTCTATTCTATTCATTTTCGTCTGAAATATGAGTTTTCCAAAAGCAATTGCAAATCACTATCACATGTTATGTATTTTCAAATAGAAATCATTGATTAAATCATAAGTAGATGCCTTAGTTTCATAATTGTGCATACATGAAACAGAATTCAAGAATTATTGCTAGCAAAAAGAAGTTATCCATGGACACTTGATGGAACGAGGATGTGCAGCATTTGAACATTGTTTCGGGAGTTAAACCTGTTCATGATAAGGGTTATATAATAGCACATGATTTGACACTCACTCTCAAATGCAGATTCTTGAACAAAGCATGGGTCCAAACCAGCTCCACTTCTCCGTGGGAGCTATGCTCGGTGACCCAAGTCGAGGAGTCAAAACAAATGCTGTGGATGATTCCAATCCTGATCGTGACTTTCATTCCGAGCTGCATGGTGGCCCAAACCAATACCCTCTTTGTCATGCAAGGAACTACCTTAGATAGAAGCATTGGCAGCTTCAAGATCCCCCCCGCGAGTCTAGCCAAATTCGTGACCATATCGAAGCTTGTGTGTGTTGTGGCATATGACCGCATCTTCGTCAAGATCATGCAAAGATGGACCAAGAACCCGAAAGGAATCAGTCTTTCCATAGGATGGGGATCGGCCTTGTCCTCCACATCGTGATCATGACTGTGGCATCCTTCACCGAGAGATGGAGGCTCCGAGTGGCTAGGGAACACAATTTGGTTGAATCGGAAGGACAAATCCCACTGACAATCTTCATTCTGCTTCCTCAATTCGTGCTCATGGGAACTGCCAATGCTTTCCTGGAAGTAGCGAAAACCGAGTTCTTCTATGACCAAGCGCCGGAGAGCATGAAGACCCTGGGCACGTCTTATTTAATGATCACCATGGCGGTCGGCAACTTCCTCAGCAGCTTCCTACTATCCACCGTCTCGCACATCACCAAGAGGCACGCCCACCACGGGTGGATCCTAGACAACCTGAATGCTTCACACCTCGACTATTACTATTTCTTCCTCGCAGTGCTCAACATCCTGAATTTTGCTTTCTTCCTGTCCGTGGCAAAACTCTATGCGTATCGCACCAAGGTATCAGGATTGGATGGTGGTGCTCCAGGAGGAGAAGAAAGAGCCGGTGCCGCAGAAGGAGGAAGTGCTGGTGACATAGCTCTGGTATAGGTAAAATGCGACGGATCGGATTTGTGTGGAGAAGATGATGGTGAAACTATCTTATATCCTAAACTCTACTTGGTGAATAATTTTCGGCACTTGTACAGCTCTTGCCGTCACTGCTACATCATGCCTTTACATTTATGTACAGATGATTGTTGTTGTGAAAAATAACTAATCGGACATTACATTTATATGATTCGATCAAATGCAATATAAGTCATTTACTTTATAGGTGGAGCATCATAGGATTCCATTATAGCAATTGATATAAAGAGTATCACAATTTACTGGAGTTATTCAAATACTCTTAATGTTTTTGGAACGTCCAAATTACATCCGTAATTTATATAGTGTTTAGTCATCACAATTCCATGCAAGACAACTCTTCAAAAAAATTACTCACAACTTGGGCATGGACTGTAATGATAAAAGTAACAGATCTAGGTCAAGGGAATTTAACACGTAATTAATTTATTTTGATTTTACGTAAGAAATTACCCCACTTATCTGCCCACCCGACAAAGAGTAAGAATAATGTCGGATAGATATTCACTCAATATGGTTGGCTTTGGTAAACCGAGTAAGATCATCATTACATAATGAATTTACTCTGTGTTTATAAACGAGTTAGCTTTACATCATCCATTACCCAAAACAAAAAATTTGCCTTCGAAGAGAACTTCTTTCCTTTCCCCCCATTACATCATCTTCAGTCGTGTGCTTCTCCTACGCAACACGGATTTTTTCCAACCTAGCTTAACTCTTTCCAATGCACCTGATTAATTCCCCAACTTGTAAACTTTGTCCCAAGAAAATACTCTTAGTCAAATTTTCACACGCAAAGCCCAGGTGGCTTTAGTTGAAAATAGGTCCAATGGCACCTCAGTTTCAGATGATCATCAGAAGACCACATACACATCATAGTCCCTTAGTTTAATAAATAATATCATGTAAGAGCCAAAACAAAGGAGGAAGAAGATCCGACCAATTATATCAAACCCTATTAAAAGTTTAAGTAAGGACCAACTCCAAACCCTGCTAAATATTCTTCTGAAGTTTATTAGTTTTCGATATCATTCAGTTTAAAATCTAAAAACCAAAGCTTTTCCTCCATTAATGTGTCATTGGATATCAATCCCGTATTTCTTCCAGTGTTGTACTTTTTAAGCGTAGCTAGATTTCAAGTACTTTGCAATTTCCATTTGCTTCCAGTTTCAATTCCAGGATTCTGTTTTAATATCGGTCATACAATTTAATTTTCCCTTAAATGTTTTGGAACATTTACTTTCCTCGTCATTTTCTTTCATTCGTGCATTCTCTATCTCAGTTTTCTGTGATCTTTTTTTTTTACTCTAGAGGGAAAACATCTTGATAGATCGATTGCTATGTGGACGAATTAAAACCAGAGAGGACGCTTTCATTTATTTTCATGTCATCTGAAGTCAAATTTCAACGCAAGTGCGATCTTCGCCTAGCAATGCCATGTCATTCTCGAATAGCATAAATTTTTGGAACAAAAAACTGCTCACAAGAACATCCTCCTCCTTTTGATTATACATAATAAAAACAAGAACTGATAGAATGTTCGCTCTTTGACTTTGACCGATCAACATTAGTTCAGTGATTTGTCAGCCTCAAACCCTTCCCTGTTAAATTTGGAAGGAAGTATGTTAAAATGCATCTGACCAATAAAATAAATAAAGCCAATCGTATTGAGTGAATATCTATCCAATGTTATTCTTACTCTTTGTCGGGTGGTAGATTTGGCTCGCCGCCTAAAACCTTCACCTAAGTGCCGCCAGTTGTTGAGCTTCTTTCAGAATTATAAAAAATATATGTATAACAAAAGTCTTTTACAAGTATAGGTTTTTTTCAAACAGCATTTAAATCCATGTTGCTTCCTAGTGCGCATTTGAATTACATTTCAATTAGCACTATTTGAATCTTTTTTTTTTTTAACCCTTTAGCTTAGGATGTGTTTGTTCTATAAAAGAATTTTTTGCAAATTAGTTTTCTGAACTTTCATGTGTTTGGTTTGCTGAAATTGATCAGTCAATGGAATACCATTTATGGTCAAAGAAAATATCTGTATACTTAAAATTAGGAAAATGACTTTCTTAACAAGAAACATGGAAAATATTTTCATTACAAATTATTTCTCGAAAAAAATTTCTTTTATCATGACTTTTTTTTTTTAAATTTTTCTTTTTCATACAGATACACTTTTATGGCCCGTTTCTTTCATTGAAATGTTCACAAGGAAAATATTTTCTAAGGAGTTTTCATTTGTTTGGTGGTTTAAAGAAAGTGATTCCTTCTTACTAGAAGGAGATGTCTTTTTCTCCCAATCTAAGATTGTTGTTTTAAAAACGTTTTCTATATATTAATTAGTTTTTCCACCATCCAAATATTAGAAAGTTGGAAAATAATTTCTAAAATACAGTTTTCTCATCAACAAACCCTACATTTTCCCCAAATGCTCTTCTAAACGCAAACATTCGAAAGGATGACGTATCATGGAATCTCGTCCAACCTTGTCCTCTGCATGACCAAGAAGCTTCACCAAGGCGGCACAGTCAAGGCCAACAACGTCACCAACTGGGTCGGCATCGTTTGGATCATGCCTATCCTTGGCGTGCACCTCGGAGACGCCCATCTCGGCCGTTTCAGACCTTCGTCGTTGCATCCACCATCTATCTCACGGTGCGTGTCCTGCTCATTGCCATCGAAGTGTGTCAACGGGGAAACTTATAGCCATGAGCTTTTGGTGTATCCCAAATGACTCAGATTGACATGTGAAAATCATGCTAAGCTGGGCAGGAAATTCAGCCTGATAAGTTCTTAAAATAAGTAGAGGATATAATCTGAACTGAGTTGACAGAGTTTTTCTAATTCCGCCCAGCTGGATACACGATCGGAGCTTAATTTTGTCAAGTTCGAGAACGGCCCGAGCTTGAATTCGACTTTTTTAAAATACAATAGAATTTGTTAGTTAAAAAAGATATAATTTTGATCCGGCTAAGTAATCGAACAACTTGAATTCAAAAAATTAACCGAAGCCAACCATGTTTGACTAATCTAGTAGTTAATTTAGGGGTAGCTCAAGAAAAGCTTGACTATTTCTCAAGATTGATTAGTGGCGAAAATCCATTCCAAAAGTTTAAAGGAAGCACATGCATGATTGAATGCAAAAGGGCCTAAAATGTAATTTGCAACTAGTTTTTGGTTGGAAAAAGAACAACACATTTATTGTCAAGATGCTTTAATATGATTAATTTAGTTTATGAACACGTTTATAAAAAGTCTACAATGTATTTTGTCATTTGTCTATGTCGAATGAAGGGACATTAAATTTATTGTCAAGATGCATTAGTGGCATATGATTAATTTAATTTACCAACAGATTTATGAGTACTTCTTGATTCCGTACTAGTCGACAACTTCTAATACATGAGGGATTCGTTTTGTACGAGTTAGTAATTTTTTTTTGCTATTGTTTGCCGACCTAGAATATTCTGAATTCTATCCATCAACTACTTATCATCCGCGCGACCGAAAAGTCCAAAGGTGAATTAAATAAATAAAAAAATCATTTGCCGTGAAGGACTCAACATCCTTCCAAAATTCCAACAACATCCTCATGTGTGGGGCAAGCTAACACATGAGGAAAACAAAAGAAAAGGAACAGAAAAAGTCGGCCAAAAAGTTAAAGCGGAAAAGAAAGGAAGAAGTGGGGCTGTTTAGCGCGAGACAGTGGAGAGAGGAGAAAAATAGAGTGCCCACCTCAGAGAGTATGGAGAAGAGGGAAAAAAAAAAATGAAAATCTTTGCGATCATGATTCAAAGACCAAGGATAAACGAAATTGGCTAAAATTTAAGGCATTTGTCTCCTCATCATTTTGGCGTTATATTCCGTTATTACCAGGTTATATTGATTGGTTATTGCTAGGGATAAGTCAATTTCGATCGATTTCTTTTTGGTGGAGAAAGTGATCCTAGATTGAATTTAATTCTTAGTGAATTTTTGTCCAAACTGCCGTGAAATCAATGTTTTTAATTATCATCTTTCTAATCAGTCTATGGTAAATTACAAAGAAACACGCTCTAGACACAAGAAGGTGGAGAAATTCGTCTTATACGATATGTATACCCCCCACGACCAATCAAGATAGGCATGTTGCTTTCTTTATTGTATTATACATTACTTTATTGAAAAGCGATTGACTAGCTCCTCGTCCAAAACATGCTTTTTTTCGTTTGGACGAGCAATTGAAAAGCAATCTGACTAGCATGTCTAGCTTACTTCACAGAGGGCATGTCTCTGTTGAACCCGGCCATCTCGCTTCCCGGCCTCAAACAACCTCACTGCTTAGAAGCCGACATCGACAATTGTAAGAAGCTCTCCACATTGCAACTCGCCGTCTTCTGCGGTGCGCTGTACGTGCTGGCGGTCGGGACCGGCGGGACCAAGCCCAACATCTCAATGATTGGCCCGGACCAGTTCGACAACTTCGGCCCACAAGCACTCCTTCAAGTGGTTGATGTTCAGCATCTTCATGGGAACCCTTCTTGCCAACACCGTCCTGTAAATTCAGGACACTTTGCTGGGCCCTCTGGTGCGGGCTCCTGACCCTTCCTCGCAGGGACCCCTTTCTACTGCCACCGGGTGCCTGCGGGCAGCCTGCTCACGAGGATGGCGCGGGTCATCGTGGCCCCCGCGAGGAAGTGGAGGGTGCCGGCCCCGAGTGATCCGAAGGAGCTTCATGAGCTCGGCCCGCAAGAGGATGCCGAGAAGGGGAAATTCAAGATTGAATCAACACCTACCTTGAGATAGAATTTTGCATCAACTTCCACTTCTTCCGTGTTCTCTAATAGTTTTCAGCTGCATGCTTTGACCCAAAAAAAAAGCACTTTAATGACTTTTTTTTCCCATATATTTGATCTTTATCTTTTGTTCTGTGAGTAAACAAAATAATTAAAATGTAAATTTACATTTTTCGTTATTTTCTTTTCCAATAATCATAGTCCCAGGCCTGCAGCACATCACTTTAGCAACATCTGTTGTGGACTTCCATCTCAAGAATAAATGAGTTGAGTCATATTATTTCCTGAAAAGAAACAGTATAGGTTTTTTTTTCCTCTTTTTATTTTTATTTTAATTTATAAGCTTTTGCAATAATCTCTCTGAAATCTGAATTAAAGCACCAAAAATCTTCTACGACTTCATGACAGCAACGTGGAGTAAGTGTGACAATTTCTCGTGTTCATACATGGTTATTCAGAGAGTTGTAAGAATAGTTGATGTTGAAACTCAATTATATTCAATTATAAGCCAATAGCAAGTTGCCATATATATGACAATATAGAAGTTTCTAAGTAAATATATAATAACAGCGTGATTTACCCTCTGCTTTTGCATAATAAGCACAATCCAGCCTAACAACGACTGTTTCTGGGACTCATTTGATAAAACCTAGTCAAGTTGGTAACTTTTAGATCAATTTTAAAACCAATTGCCACAAATTCGGTTCACATGTAGACTTTTAATAGTTCACATAATTATCGTGGCACAGAATGTTAATGCAAAAACACAACACGCCGAGATAACCCTAATCGAACCAAAAAGAGTAAAACATCTCAGTAAAACTCGAATCACACGAGACATAGAAATACCCTAGCCATATTTCACACTTCGTAAATCAGATTGAGTCACTTTATAGATGTCAATGGTGGTCGCAACATAAAGCATCAATCAATTCTCCCAAAACATAACGATAAAGTTACGTTCCTTTCTCCCAAAACAATATTAATGCAAGTACTGGATTTGAGTTGATGGAACTGAAAATGTAATTACTTAATTTAGGTTTCACACAAGGAAATATCCCACCTATCCAACAACCCGTCAAAGAGTCAAAACCACATCAGATAAATATTCACTCAATATGACTAGTTGGTTTAACCGAGCAAGGAATTGTTCAAATACTTTCTAAATTCGAGTTGAATTCCGAATTTGAGTAAGCTTTTAAGTCTAGGTCAACTAATTGGCATCTCCTATGTTGGATCCAAATATTGAATATGCAAGAGGTGTGTATTGGTTTTTGCCTTGTTAAGAGTGCAGTAGCTTTTGGCCACTACAATAAATTGTGTGGCGTGCTCATCAATTATATCCTTAACAAAATTGCACTGTTTTGAAGTTAATAAACCTTATGTTTAAAACATTATGAATTTTTTTTGTGAAATTGAAAGATTTTTTTGCCCGATTCGTGACCATATGGGGTCACTATGTGGTCGAATTAAAACCAGAGAGGAAGCTTTCATTTGCTTTCCCATCGTCTGAAGTCAAATTTCACGGCAGTCATTTGTGTAAAAAATCTATGCTATTCAGGAATGACGTGGTATTGCCGGGCGAAGATCGCACTCGGTTTCTCTCCATAGTAAAAGATGCACGGAAAACTGAAATGAAGAATGGACGAATGAAAGAAAATGACAAGGAAACTAAATGTTCCGAAACATTAAACGGAAAATTAAACTGCATTACTGAGATTAAAACAGAATCCTGGAGGCAAGCAAATGAAAATTACAACGTACTTGAAATGATAAACTTTGATAAGGAAAAGCTTTAATTTTTAGATTTTAGACTGAATGATATTGAAAATAATAAACTTCAGACGAATATTTAATAGGGTTTGGTGTTGGTCGTTACGTAAACTTTTAGTAGGGTTTGACAAAATTGGTCGTCTCTTCTTCCTCCTTTGTTTTGGCTCTAACATGATATTCTTGATTAAACTAAGGGACGACGATGTGTATGTGCTCTTTTGATGGCCATCTAGAAATTCAGGTGTCATTTTTGTACCTATGTTCCGTTTGCTCGTGGAAAATATCTTTCGAGAATTTTTTTTCTTACTTTCCGGTGCTTGGGGTGTGGAAAAAAGTGGTCAAAGAAAACGTGTTCTGGTTGTTGGAAAATCCCTTTCTAAATGATCTATGTTCCCACCTTTCTTGTGCATGCTCTCCTCCTCTTGTCCTCTTCTTCATGTCGAGGGGGTGGTTGCATCGGAGAGAAGGAGAAGAAAAAAGAAAAAAAGAACAAAAAAGAAGCACAAAATAAAAATAAATTTAATTTAAAAAAATTAAAGATCGAATTTTTTGGCAATTTTCTCCAAGAAAATAGATTCTTCACACTAATAAATAGAAAAAATTTTCTAGGTTTTTTTCAGGTTTCAGTTAAATACTGAAAAATGCTGTCGTCTTTCTGGAAAATAATTTTTTGGAAAACATTTTGCCATAAATGTTACATTTTTCGTGAAACATACAAAGCATAAAAGATTCACAAAATTTCCAATTCCCCTAGTATATATGTTAACACAAGATTAAAAAATTAAAGCCACCTAGGCTTTGTATATGAAATTTGACTAAGAAGATTGACTTTTCTTGGGACAAAGTTCACAAGTCGTGAAATTAATCAGGTGCATTTGAAAGTCAAGCTAGGTTGGAAAGAAGATCTCTTCGAAGGCAAATTTTCTGTTTTGGGTGATGGATGATGATGTAAAGCTAACTCGTTTCTAAACATGGAGTAAATTAGTCATGTAAGGATTTATTTGTATATATCTTACTCGGTTTAACAAAGCCGGCCATATTAAGTGAATACCTATCCGACGTTGTTCTCACTTATTTTTCGCAACAACAATCATCTGTACATAAATGCAAAAGGCACGCATGTAGCAGTGACGCCAAGAGCTGTACAAGTGCTGAATATTATTCAACAAGTAGAGTTTAGGACATAAGATAGCTTCACAATCATCTTTTCCACACAAATGCGATCCGTGGCATCTTACCTATACCAGAGCAATGTCACCAGCACTTCCTCCTCCTCCTGCAGCACTGGCCCTTTCATCTCTTCCTCGAGCAACACCATCTAATCCCGATACCTCGGCACGATAAGCATAAAGTTTCGCCACGAACAGGAAGAACGCAAAATTCAGGATGTTGAAAACTGCAAAGAAGGCGTAGTAATAGTTGAGGTGCGAAGCATTCAGGTTGTCTAGGATCCACCCGCGGTGGCCTTGCCTCTTGGTGATGTGCGAGACCGTGGATAGGAGGAAGCTGCTTAGGAAGTTCCCCACCCCCAGCGTGATCATTAAATAAGACGTCCCCAGGCTCTTCATGCTCTCCGGCGCTTGGTTGTAGAAGAACTCGATTTTTGCTCCTTCCAGGAACGCGTTGGCTGTTCCCATAAGCACGAATTGAGGAAGCAGAATGAAGATTGTGAGTGGGATTTGTCCTTCCGATTCGACCAAATAGTGTTCCCTCACCACTTGGAGCCTCCATCTCTCGGTGAAGGAAGCCACAGTCATGATCACGATGTGGAGAACGAGGCCGATCCCCATCCTGCAAAGAAGACTGATGCCTCTCGGATTATTGGTACATCTTCGCATAAGCTTGACGAAGAAGCGGTCATACATCACAGAACACACAAGCTCCGATATGGTCACGAATCGGGCTAGACTCGCTGGGGGGATCTTGAAGCTGCCGATGCTGCTATCTAAGGTAGTTCCTTGCTTGACAAAGAGGGTATTGACTTGAGCCACCATGCAGCTCGGGACGAAAGTCGCGATCAGGATCGGGATCATAAGCAGCATTTGTTTCGTCTCCTCGACTTGGGTGACTGAGCATAGCTTCCACAGAGAGGTCGGGCCGGTTCGGACACATGCTTTGTTCAAGAATCTGCATAGAGAGGGAGCCACACAGTTTATCAAAGGGTTGACTCCACAGCTGATGTATCAATATTTCAGATCGGAACACAGAAGAGGTGGAAGTTGATGCAAATTACTACCTCAAAGTTGGTGTTGAGTCGATCCTGAATTTCGCCTTCTTGACATCCTCTTGCGGGTCAAGCTCATAAAGCTCCTTCGGATCACCCGGGACCGGCACCCTCCACTTCCTCACGGCAGCGACGATGACCCGGGCCGTGCTCGTGAGCGGGCTGCCTGCAGGCACCCGGTGGCGGTAGAAAGGGGTCCCCGCGAGGAAGATCACCACAGAGATCGCGAGCCCTAGGGTCGGGAACCCGTACCCGAGGACCGAGCCTACGTTGTCCTGAATATACGCAAGCACGAAGTTGGCAAAGAGGCTCCCAAAGAAGATGCCGAGCGTCCGCCAGTTGGAGAAGGCGAGCTTGTGGGCCTTCTCCTTCGGGTTGAAGTCGTCAAACTGGTCCCCGCCGATCGTCGAGACGTTAGCCTCGGCCCCGCTGCTCCCGAACGCCAGCGTGTACAGCGCGCCGTAGAAGACAGCGAGCTGCAGCGCCGAGGCCTTCTCGCAGTTGCCGCCGTCGGCCTCCGGGCAGCGAGGCGGTTGGAGGCCGGGGAGCGAGACGGCCAGGGTCCAGATCGACATGCCCTGCGCGAAGACATGTATGCTTTAATTGTCTTGCCCATGACGGAACAATTGCATCTTTTGTACGAGGCGAAACCAATAGCTTTTCTCGAAAGGCGGAAATATTGCATGTCAACAGCTTTTCCATATTGACTTTTTGGCTCGACTTTAGGATGTCTTTTGGGAGGAAAGCGGAGAAGTACGGCGATGGCCACGTACCGTGAGGTAGACGGCCAATGCGACGACGGAGGTCCAGTAACGGCCGAGATGGGCGTCTGCCACGTACAAGCCAAGGACGGCGGTGATGTAAGCCGTGCCGACCCAATTGGTGACATCGTTAGCCGACGTCACCGTGCCTTCGTGGAGATTCTCGGTGAGATAGAGGACTAGATTGGACAGGAAACCGCGAGAAAATATTGGCTGGGTTTAACCCTCCACGTAGGCGTATGGGTGAAACAATCAGCGATCGACACGTGGCTCCACGTAGGCGAGGGCGTCAGGCGTTCAAAATTCGCGCGGGCCGCGTGTGGGGCCCACCACTCTGACGCCTCTCCCTCTCTCTCCTCTTCCTAGCCTGCCGATGCCCTCTCTCCTCCTAGCCTGCACGCTCTCTCTCTCTCCTGTCAGAGCATTTATTGCGGACGTTTTTCTCTTTCCTTCGTTTGAGAAAGAAAACGCCGTTCGGACGCACGTCCTCTCCATTTCTTTCCTTTCGAATTTTTGAATCTGAAATTCTCTCTCCGCGCTCGTTCCCCTGCCGTCGCCGACGAACCACAGTACGGCCGCTGCTACTCCGGTGCTCGCTCGCTTCTCTCTTCGGGCTCGTTGCTGCTCCGTCGTTCGTTCCGGCGTTCCCGGGGTCGCAGATGCAGCACGCGGAAGGCTCGGAGGCGAGGTTGCTGGAGAAGCTGGTGCCGTACGCGAAACGCGAGGCCGACGCCCCTCCGCCGGTTGCCTCCGTCGCGTCGGAGTCCGTCTCCCCGACTCCGACGCCGACGCCCCTCCGCCGGTTGCCTCCGTCGGCGACGGAGTCAGTCGCCGACAAACTGAAAATTTGAATCTGAAAATTTCTCTCTCCCCGCGGCTGCTCCGCCGTGCATCAAGCGGCCGTTCCCCTGCCGTCGCCGACAAACCACATTACGGCCGCCCCTGACTCCGACGCCCCTCCGTCGCCCCCGACTCCGACGCCGACGCCCCTCCGCCTCCGCCTCCGCCTCCACAGGTTGCCTCCGTCGCCCCGACTCCGAGGCAGACGCCTCCACCTCCGCCTCCGCGAGGGACATTGACGACCTGCCGAAGAACGCGGCCAACTATCCTGTCGGTCCTTTCGGCACGAAGGTTAGCCTCATAGAGTGGATTGCGAATCCGAGATGTGCATTTTATCTCTTCGACATGTGTTCTTACTATGAGATGTGATTGTTTGTGTCTATAGACTGATCTGTTTACACTTGGAGTGCATTATTGGTCTCATGCTGCTTTTGATAGTTGTATTTTACTTATTATGTAACCATTGTTCGTTTGATGCGCTACAGTAACGTCTCGCGTTTGATGTTTATATATGGATCTTCACGCTGATGAGTTCCTTTCCATATTGTCAAGACGTTCAAGTCAGAAGACTGCGGTTATAGGCACTTCTAAATGTTTGAATGGGAGAGTTTTTGGTTTTTCTGACAATGTTGGATTAGTTAATCGCTATATGTTCAAATGGTGCGGATGTTTTGTCTTTTCAGTTTCTGAACGAGCGCTTGCTGTGAACTCATGCTGTCACTTTGCATTCAATTTTGTTGATCCAGTGAAACAAAGTGATAAATACAATTGACTATTTTTTCCCTATTTGCTAAGTGCTTATCACAAAATGAAATCATTGGCTCAACAGGACCGGTAAAGCTACATTGACCAATAATTTTGATCAGAACAGTATAGAATTTTTGGTCAATTATGCATTGTGAAAGTGCGATTTGGAGGCTTTACGTGCATTGTTATGATATTGGTCAGAAACAGAAAATGCAACTCAAGACTGGGAGTTTATAAAGTTGTAGAGGCATGTCGCTTGGTGGCTGATTGTTCATTTGCGAGTCCAAGTTTGACAACCAACGAAAGCTGTTTACCATTGATTATCGAGTTAAGGTAGGAGCCTGGATTTCCGGAGAAAATGGTTCCTCAATTACTACAGACATCAGCATAAATCCTCGACAATCATTTGCTCCATCATGCAAGAAACCGGCCCTATAATTGCCCTCGACCTGGTCTTTCCGCCGCTGTGTCGAATAATCGGACAAGAACAGAGACGGGTTTGAGTTTCGCCAAGAACATTTCCTTCTTGCTTATTCGTCGCTTGTAATACGTAGAGAGGGAGAGAGAGGGAGGAAGAATGGGGAAAGAGAAAGCGGGTTTGGTCGCGTTGCTGATAATTGTGTCGAGCTGGTGTGTATCGTCGTCCTCCTACTCCTCTTCTTCTTCTTTCGAGGTGATCTCGAGCAGAGGCAAAAGACGCCTTTGACTTTTGGGTCGGCGTCGTCGTCGCCGGTCTCAATCGGGTCGGGTCATCCGTTGTCTTTCCACTCCATGGCAATGTTTTCCCAACTGGGTACCCTTCTTGACCTGTCTTCGGTTCAGTCCGGCGTTTCATTTATTAGTCGAGAGAGAGAGAGAGAGAGAGAGAGAGAGAGGTGATGCACCTGCATTTTTGCTCCTTCAATGAATTCTTGAATGCCTGGGTGACTCTCTCTTTGTGCTGTTCACGTTTAGAAAGTATGGGTCATCTCTCACATTTAACTGTCTTTGGTGATATGAAAAGGTATTTTTTCCTCCAAAAGTTCAAAAAGTTCCTACAGTTTGGCTTGTTACTACGTTGGATTGTTGTTTGATGACCTGAAGATTCATCCAATCCAATGTCATAGTGACTTATGTCTCCCTAAGTGGTGACCATAGATACTATTATCACCCCACTTAGGAATTCCCAAGTTTCAGTATGTTGATCATCAAATTAAATCTTTCACGCCAAGGGAAAATTGCTTGGAAGATTCTATATGGTTTTCATCACATTAAAGTGTCTCTTTCTCGAGGGGAAGTTGTGTTTTGGTTTTCATAACATCAGAACATTTCTTAATGGTTTCAAAAGCTGTTTCATGGATTCTCATAATTCGACTCATGCATTCAAGGATCACCGAGTCATCTTAAGTTCTGCTCTAAGTTACTTAATCTGCTTTGGCCTCATGCTCTCACTGCTTTTTTTAGGAATTTGTCTACCTCAGCCATTATGGAAAGAATTCCAAACGGTGACCACATCCCGTGTGGCATCCTCCATGGAAGAACTACAGGTGAGAATTGTGGCCTAATTTTTCTGGCAGCTAGAAGAAAGTTCTTGTTTTGTTTCATAATAGTTATGGTGTCATTTGATAATTATACATTTGAATTTATCATACAAATTTGTGTCTTGTCCATGTTATTGTATCTCAGTTATTTGCTCGCTTACTTGGATTGTTATGTGTTTTGTTTTCTCTTTTTTGTATGTGCAAGGTCATAAGTGGGCATTTGGGATAGGTGAGATCTATCGCATTTGATCCTAGCAATTAATGATTCTGCACTGGCTCGCAGATTGGACAATTAAGGTATTAAGCTTTTACAATTGTGCTTTTTGATGATTCCCGGTCTTCTTTTGTTTGTAAAATTTGCTGATAATAGATGCTCACTTTTTAGTTCTTTGGTTGCTACCATTTGCTAATTTAAATTTCTATGTATAGTTCTTTTGGTTAGTTGAACGAGATGATTTGGTTAGTTGAATGAGATGATTGTTAGAATCATTGAGTCGCCAGAAAGTTGATCACTCTTTTCTATGGCAGCATTTTGTTCTAAAACATTTTTGAAGTGGTATCCTTAATTCTAATGTTATTTCGAATTGCATGATCTCTGTGATTTAATTGTATAAAGTACAATTTGAGATGGAAATTGCTATTAAAATTTTTGAAATAGATGAGCGTTGCAGAGATGAATTCTAAATGCCCCCAACTACAATGCATGAGCTTAAAGCTTTGAGTCATAATTATTAAGCATTTTGTTATAGGTCAAAGTTCTCAACAAACTTGCTTCAGCTCGAGCTTCGGGAGCAGGTAGCGGCAGCAGAGTCTTAACAGATTTGGTAGAGGGTCTAGAAGAAGCACTGTTGCTGTAGAATTGAGGTTGAAGATCAACCAGAGTCATCCGGACTTAAAGGGAGGGTACTTGGTTTCTTGGTTTCTAGCAATGTCGTTTTCTTTTTCCTTCTCTAAGATCCCGATAGTGTAGAGGTTACAGATCTTTCCGAGACTATGGAGAGGCAGTGTTGAAGCACTTGGAGAACTCTATTGATTTAGACCCAAAGCTTCGAAAGCTCCAGTAAATTATGAAGGAGTAAGTTTTGAATCGATGAAGTTATTCTTAATAGATTGGACCTCATCATTTCAGCAGCTATTTATATTGTGTATTATCTTGTTCGTATGCGGAGGAGACAAGTTAATGCTCTAATTCTCAATTAAAGTACATACGTTCTGAATGCTCCTGGGGATGGGAGCAAGAAGGAGAGTTAAACTCGCAATGGAGTCCATGTTGGTTTTTGATTTGTATCTACAAGAGGAGTCAAAATTATAGTCCACAATGAGTTGAGCAAAATGCTGTGGGCTTACCAAAATAATATCTGAACTAGTGACCTCAGAGGAGTATTTTACTATAAAGAAAATGCAGGTCCATCATGCTATCTAGTTAATTCCTCTCTTCTTTTCTCCCTGAATAGCGCAAGACACTGGGTGAGCTTTGCATTTTGCATGTGATGCTGATCTCTAGTCTGATTGCTTTGCTTAAACAGTCCGAGTATCCGGGTTTGGAGGATGGTTCCTTCTGAGGCTCTCGCTTCATGATCCTATTCTTCCTCTTAACATTGAGGTAGAGGAATCTCTTACACAAGCTACCATAAAAATGATTTTATTGGATTAAGAATTCAATTCAAAATTTACCTGCTGTAGGCACCAACTCACGATGACGCTGTAAAACTTGGACTTGCCGTGCTTGGGGCTGTAAAGGAGTTTACAGCTTTGGATACATCCGCTTTAGACAAGTTTGTTCAAGTATCATGAGCCGATGATGCAGAGCGCTTTGGTACAAGTATCTTTCGGCACATTATACGGCGTTAAAGTCGGCTTTGGCGTCTACCTCGATTCGAGGAGGTTCATTTTTCGGATGGTTTTGGTCACAGGCACTCGAAATACTAGTTGATGGCTATGTTTACTTTAGTTTTTACTTATGTTCCATGTATGCTACAGAGATGTTATGATAAATAAGAAACGTTCTTCGACTACAGAATTTGTCGGAGGGATGTTTGAAGTTGTGATGCAACTAGTTTTTCTCGTTTTTATAATGTTCGATTAATTTTGATTGCGCGTATCTCCTGATCATTGTTCTTTACATGGAATGCGACATTTCTGTGCTTAAATGTTGTGATGTTTCCCAAAGACATCCCACGCGTCTAATGTTTGTAATGATGAAGACTCGTATTGGACGTCCTGATGAACTGACCTAAATTTCCTTTTATCTTCACTAGTCGTACGATATGCCATCCAACACAACCCAATATTATTTCCAAAAAGGGTGGTTGGACAAGAAAATAGAAAAAAAATGGGGTGTCGGGTTTGGACGTCAAATTTTTTTAGCTCAACAACACAATGAGGTTGTAAACTAGGTGCGTGCAAAGTTTGATGGATTAATTTTGAGTACGGGAGCACGTACGAATTTATTTTCGAAATCTTTAAAGAAAAAAATAAGTTGGAAATTGGTTGTTGGGCAAGGAATAGAAAAAAAAAGAATGGGGTGTCGGGTTCATATGCTAATTTTTTTTTGCTCAACAACACTATGAGATTGTAAACTAGGTACGTGCAAAATTTGATTGATTAATTTTGAGCACAGGAGCACGTACGAATTTATTTTCGAAAGCTTTAAAGAAAAGAAAAAGTTGAAAAATGGTTGTTGGGCAAGAAATAGAGAAAAAAAAATGAGGCATCGGGTTTGGACGCCAAATTTTTTTTGCTCAATAACACAATGAGGTTTTAAACTAGGTGCGTGCAAAGTTTGATGGATTAATTTTGAGTACGGAAATATGTACGAAATTATTTCCGAAAGCTTTAACAAAAAAAAAAAAGAGTTGGAAAAGGGTTATTAGGCAAGAAATAGAAAAAAAAAATGAGGCATCGGGTTTGGACGCCAAATTTTTTTTGCTCAATAACACAATGAGGTTTTAAACTAGGTGCGTGCAAAGTTTGATGGATTAATTTTGAGTACGGAAACACGTATGAAATTATTTCCGAAAGCTTTAACAAAAAAAAAGGGTTAATATCCTAAAACCCCAAACCCAGACACTTGTGACAAATTTACCCCAAACTATTTTTTGACCACCAAAACCCTAAACTTGTATACTTTTGACAAATTTACCCCAAACTGGTACACTTGTGACAAATTTACCCTCTGTTAGTTTTTGTTAAATTTTACCGTCAAATTATTAAGTTAAATGACACGTGACAATCGACTGGTATACCAATTTGGGATTTTACGCTCCATTTGTCACCGTTTACAATTTTTGTGATTTTTTTTTGGTATTATTCAATTTAGCGAAGGGTATATTTGTCACAAATTTATTAGTTTAGGGTTTTTTGCGGTCGAATAAATTAGTTTGGGGTAAATTTGTCATAGATGTACCAGTTTAGGATTTTTTATAGTCAATCGGGGTAAATTTGTCATAGGTGTACCAGTTTGGAGTTTTTTATGGTCAAAAAATAGTTTTTGGTAAATTTGTCACAGTGTCAGGTTTGGGGTTTTTAAGGTATTAATCCAAAAAAAAAAAGAGGTCGAAAAGGGTTATTAGGCAAGAAATAGAAAAAAAAATGAGATATCGAGTTTGGACGCCAAATTTTTTGCTCAATAACACAATGAGATTTTAAACTAAGTGCGTGCAAAGTTTGATAGATTAATTTTGAATACGGAAACACGTATGAATTTATTTTCGAAAGCTTCAACAAAAAAAAAAAAAAAAAAGAGTCGGAAAAGGGTTGTTCGGCAAAATGGAGAAAAAATTGAGGTATCGGCTTTGGAGGCCAAATTTTTTTGCTAAATAACACAATAAGGTTTTAAACTAATAACCCTTTTCGACCTCTTTTTCTTTTTGTTAAAGCTTTCGAAATAAATTCGTACGTGTTTCCGTACTCAAAATTAATTCTTCAAACTTTGCACGCACTTAGTTTAAAACCTCATTGTGTTATTGAGCAAAAAATTTGGCGTCCAAACCCGATATCTCATTTTTTTTCTATTTCTTGCCTAATAACCCTTTTCGACCTCTTTTCTTTTGTTAAAGCTTTCGAAATAAATTTGTACGTGTTTCCGTACTCAAAATTAATCCATCAAACTTTGGAGGCACTTAGTTTAAAACCTCATTGTGTTATTGAGCAAAAAAAATTTGGCGTCTAAACCCGATATCTCATTTTTTTTTTCTATTTCTTGCCTAATAACCCTTTTCGACCTCTTTTTCTTTTTGTTAAAGCTTTCGGAAATAAATTCGTACGTGTTTCCGTACTCAAAATTAATTCTTCAAACTTTGCACGCACTTAGTTTAAAACCTCATTGTGTTATTGAGCAAAAAAAATTTGGCGTCCAAACCCGATATCTCATTTTTTTTTCTATTTCTTGCCTAATAACCCTTTTCGACCTCTTTTTCTTTTTGTTAAAGCTTTCGGAAATAAATTTGTACGTGTTTCCGTACTCAAAATTAATCCATCAAACTTTGGAGGCACTTAGTTTAAAACCTCATTGTGTTATTGAGCAAAAAAATTTGGCGTCTAAACCCGATATCTCATTTTTTTTTTCTATTTCTTGCCTAATAACCCTTTTCGACCTCTTTTTCTTTTTGTTAAAGCTTTCGGAAATAAATTCGTACGTGTTTCTGTACTCAAAATTAATCCATCAAACTTTGGAGGCACTTAGTTTAAAACCTCATTGTGTTATTGAGCAAAAAAAAATTTGGCATCCAAACCCGATACCTCATTTTTTTTTCTATTTTTTGCCTAATAACCCTTTTCGACCTCTTTTTTTTTTTTTTGTTAAAGCTTTCGGAAATAATTTCGTACGTGTTTCCGTACTCAAAATTAATCCTTCAAACTTTGCACGCACTTAGTTTAAAACCTCATTGTGTTATTGAGCAAAAAAAATTTGGCGTCCAAACCCGATATCTCATTTCTTTTTCTATTTCTTGCCTAATAACCCTTTTCGACCTCTTTTTCTTTTTGTTAAAGCTTTCGGAAATAAATTTGTACGTGTTTCCGTACTCAAAATTAATCCATCAAACTTTGGAGGCACTTAGTTTAAAACCTCATTGTGTTATTCAGCAAAAAAATTTAGCGTCCAAACCCGATATCTCATTTTTTTTCTATTTCTTGCCTAATAACCCTTTTCGACCTCTTTTTCTTTTTGTTAAAGCTTTCGGAAATAAATTCGTACGTGTTTCCGTACTCAAAATTAATCCATCAAACTTTGCAGGCACTTAGTTTAAAACCTCATTGTGTTATTGAGCAAAAGAAATTTGGCGTCCAAACCCGATACCTCATTCTGTTTAATTTTCGTAGTGCTCCTACGCAACTCCTTTTCATTTTATTTTCCACCTCTGATTTGATTTAGTGGAAAAACTGAATGCCAAGTTGCCAAACGGTCTAGCTAAAGGTTTTTCCTAAGGAAAAAAAAAAAGTCAAACTAAAATGGTCACGAAAGTCGCTAATTATTTTGTCTGGCGGAGAAAGTTTGGGCCATGTGTACTCTTCTAGGTGGCCCGCCATGGGATTGCCGGGGGCCAAGATGAGCTTACGACTTCTGCTACAACTCACTAACACCAAACAAGACAATTGGCAGCTTTAAGCAATCTGGACATCCACATGCTATAGAGGAATTGAAACCTTATATTATTCAAAAATCTGAGTTATGTACCGCTATAGTTGAGATTCACAAGTGTCGGTTTCAGAGATGTCATGAATGCATTTACAATGGTGGTTGTTTATTCACAAGGCAAAAATCAAAGTAGACACTCTTCCTATCTCACCTCACTCATTTCATCCTCCTGCCTCAACTAGTTGAATAATCAAATTCTTAAACCTTGATTATTTCATCTTTGTTCAGCAGAAATGAGGACCGGTGGGCTGCTTAAATGGTGCAGCTTGTTTTCGCGGCTTAGTAATCCTTCATTCGTGTGATTGCACATTGGATCGGAATCTGCGAAGAAGTCGACTACTGCAGCTAGAGATTTTAATTGCTGAGCGAGAGATGAAATAGTCTTCTGGCACCTGCAAACTGGCAAGCAGCGACTGCTAGCTCTTGCTCCTGTTTTACATAACAAAACTAAATGAGAACATAAGGAGGAAACTAAATTCAGACTAAGTCATGATCGCCCATTTAGCATGAATAAAACATTGGTAAGCTGATCCTATCAAATAGTCGATGGTGTCAGCAAGCGCAGTGTTGCTCAAAGCACCACAACCCACAGAAAAAAAAAAAAAAAAAAAAAAAAAAAAAAAAAAAAGTTCGCCTAGCATGAGAATTTTCTGGTTAAGTTAGTTTAGAAGCACCCTATTGCAGCACTGTAAGTGCTTTTTAAGCTCGAAAATTACATTACATCAAAGGTCAAGTGCTTTGAAATTCTATATTAACTTCTTAATGTCTTCAATGCTACGGTGAAATTTGAGATTTGTTTAGATTGTGCCCCAATCATACAGTTTGTACTAATAAAGTACAAGATGCTGATGCGGCCCTCCTGTTTCTAACATAGCTATATGTCAATATGAAGATCAAAACCACACTGCGTTACTGGAAAATAATCATTTCATCTTCCTTGAGATGGCTATAAATAAATAACTATTGACCTGGGAGATTGAAGTCATATCTCATAAAAAAGCACCCAAATCAGATGTTCAGACACAGGATGTGAATGTACCAAGAGAGGCATCTCTCTTTTCTCATGCAGATGGAACTCACTCTACATGCAACTGTAACATTGCCACTCAAAATGTAGTAGCGGGTTTGTCGGCAAACTTGATAAATTATGTAAAAGGAGCAATACCATCTCAATAATTTACTCATGTTATCATGCTTTCCATTCGATATAGACTAACATCCACAAGCCATAGAGAACTAACCTGCTTTACTTTAAGCTGTTCATCAGAGACAGACACACGCTGAAGCTCGATCTCATGCTGCAGTTCAGCATCCCTTTTCATATTTAGATTTTCATCCTCCAGCTCCCCAAATTTTGCCTCATTTTCAGCAGACAAAGCACGCTCTCTTTCAACCTCTTATTGTAGTAATTTGTCATTAAGGAGCAAGTTTTTCATCTCCTCTTCAACATCCATCAGTCTTGACTCTGTTACTTCCATCCTCTCATGGGTAATCCTTGCTTCCTCCTCTGCAGCTTGCTTCGATTTTTGTGCTGCAGACAACATGTTGTTGAGTTCTGTCAATCTCATCTCAACCTCATTAAGCTGACTCCATGACATTTCAAGTTGCTTTTGCCATTGACTTAGAGCCATCTCTAGCTTCTCCTTTTCTTCTTCCTTCTTCTGTAATTCCTCCTCCAGCTCTGCCGTTCTATTGATCATGGCTTCAAGCTCAGATTTGAGAGTGACTTCATCAGATCTGTTTTGATCCAGAGCAGGCCCCACTCCATGGCTGCAGCTTCCACTTTCTGCGTCTGGTAGAGCTGCAAGCCTTTCCATCTCCAGAAAATCATCCATTAAATCAAGTTCTCCTGAAGAGACCATGAGATTCTTTCCAAAGGATTTCTCTTTCTTAAAATGGTCGAGTTCAGTTATTAGAGCATATGCCCATGACTCAGAGTGGCACGGCTCACAATCACTTGGCTCCAAGCAACTCGCTTTCTGCACGTCATTCTCAACTGCTACCAACCTATCCCCTACATCTGATTGGCTATCATCGAAGGACTCTACACAAACCGATGATGCAGAGAAAGACTTAAGATCGTTTGTCGCACTTGCTTTATTTTTCAAGATCTGAGTCTGCGGCATTCGGCTTCCAGCCTAGCTACCTTCTTATGCTCTCTAAATGCTGTTTGCTGACTGTTTCTGCTGCTTGGGTGCTCAAATCACGCTCAATAATCCTAAGTTCTAGCTCTTTCGACATAGAAAGGACTTTGGCTTTGAGGGCCACATTCTCTTTTTCAGCAGCATCAAGCTTAGGGCCGAGATCAGAACATATAACTGAAGAAGCTTCACTCTTGGCTGATTGAAGCTGGGCATGGACATTGGAAAGCTTAGTCTCAAGCGCGGCCTTTGTTGATTCCCACTCACGAGTTTTCTTGACCACAGCTTCTTGGATCTTCTGCTCTTGCTCTTCCCTCACCTGTCTGAGCTGCCTCACACATTCCTTAAGTGCTCCATCAAGATGACTGATTCGATCTTCTAGTGTCGAGTTCCTTTGTGTTGCAGCCTCCAGTTGTTTCTTTAGCACCAAGACTTCATTTTCAGCCTTCTCCCATCCTACCATTGAATATCAGAAGATAAAAACTTACGACGAAGTACATAGGCACAAAAATGCAAATCCGAATGCAATGTCAAAAAGATTTAATGCAGGAACGGTTGAAGTAGATGTCATCCTCAAATCTAAAACTCCATGCGATTTCACTCTTGCTCTGATTGAAAGCTTCAAATCTTGTTACCCAGACATTAGTGCTAGTAAGGCTAGTATCCTCCTTCACTTTCTCCACTTGCTTTATTGACGTCTCGGCTGCAAGACTGGAGGAGGAGGAAGAAGTTATCGATGATGATGGTGGCGCTTTAGGTTGTTTGGAGCATTTCTGGAAGAGGGGGAAGTCCTCATCCACTCGGGACTCTTGGTCCATTACAAAGCCAAGACACAACTAATTACGAGCCGCCTTTTTCTAAGAGGATGGCCAGCAGAGCAATAATCGAGTTGATCAAAGCCCCTCGAGCACGCCCCAGCCGATTGGTCAAACCGAAGCTGCAAACCCACCACAGAGAGAATCCAGTGTGTGAACAAAAACTAACACAGAGCATGAACCTTCCCAATATTAACATAACCCGACACCGAAACTTCAATCACAACATCGAATGAACTTGTGATATCACAGACTAATAGCATAATCAGAACAAGGAGACAACTAAAGTTAATCTTTTCAGCTTCCAAGGCACGACCCAACACTCTATTCGGCACAAGAGACGCACATCCCATTATGAACCTACCCATGATGCATCATCAAGCTAGAGTACACTTGCTCATCAACATGGAACAGAAATAAGAAAGAAGAATCCGTGACACCAGAAAGAGGGAGAGAGAGAGATGGACGACGTCTACCTGGCCGCGAAGGAGACGGAGACTCGGAGAGAGGTTGCTCGCGGGGTTGGCCAGTAAGGGCGCTCCGCAGAGGAAAGAGGGAGAGAGCGGAGCGGAGGTCGCGAGAGGGAGGCGAAGGGGCGTCGGCGTCGGAGTCGGGGAGACGGACTCCGACGCGACGGAGGCAACCGGCGGAGGGGCGTCGGCCTCGCGTTTCGCGTACGGCACCAGCTTCTCCAGCAACCTCGCCTCCGAGCCTTCCGCGTGCTGCATCTGCGACCCCGGGAACGCCGGAACGAACGACGGAGCAGCAACGAGCCCGAAGAGAGAAGCGAGCGAGCACCGGAGTAGCAGCGGCCGTACTGTGGTTCGTCGGCGACGGCAGGGGAACGAGCGCGGAGAGAGAATTTCAGATTCAAAAATTCGAAAGGAAAGAAATGGAGAGGACGTGCGTCCGAACGGCGTTTTCTTTCTCAAACGAAGGAAAGAGAAAACGTCCGCAATAAATGCTCTGACAGGAGAGAGAGAGAGCGTGCAGGCTAGGAGGAGAGAGGGCATCGGCAGGCTAGGAAGAGGAGAGAGAGGGGAGAGGCGTCAGAGTGGTGGGCCCCACACGCGGCCCGCGCGAATTTTGAACGCCTGACGCCCTCGCCTACGTGGAGCCACGTGTCGATCGCTGATTGTTTCACCCATACGCCTACGTGGAGGGTTAAACCCAGCCAATATTTTCTCGGAAACCGCTGCATGCCATGGTCCTGAAGACCTCGTATACTGCGCAACCATTAGTCAACAGGTCAATGTGATAATGATTTTCGTAAACTGGCATGCTTCCACTCTTCTCTCTCTCTCTCTTTTTCAAAAATAAAAATGAGATCTCAGTTAAGTTTCTTTATTTAAAGAAAATGGTGCTAATGGGAAAAAAAATGCATGAAGCCGACTTATTCAATATATTAAGGGGCAAAAGTCATAAAAAAATCGTAAATTATGTGCATAGTAACACATTGTCTCTAAACTTGTATATTACACATTAATAAGTTTGGAGTTTTTGGTTTTGGAAAAAATAATTTAAGGTGATAGGGTAAGGTTTGGGATTTTTTTTGTAACTTTTTCCCAATATTAAGTGCATAGTTGGAGATTTATGATTTCTTAACACATCATGTCTGAAACTAAAGTGAAGTAAAGTAAATTAAATATTGACCCATAACATCATGGAAAAAGACCATGGGACGAAAGTCATACGTACACAACCGTTTGTGTGACCAACTTTTCCTTGTCAATTGAAAATGCATCATTAGAGGAATGGAATAAATGGGTCAAATATATGCTTCTGATCTGGCCTTTATTTTTGGAATTCGTGTTAAGGAGCAAGCTTTCCCAAGCTCTGGATCATACTTAAGCCTTAATAAGGGACATAAATAACGTAACAAATCGCAACATGTGGTTGATTATTATGTCGGGAGAAGATACTATTACTATTAGCTCTCTTTTTATCAACTATTTATAAATATCTCGACTAATTAAAAATCTATCTAATTGTATCATGACAGAGTCATTTTTAGGTGCGAGTCTTGTGCTTTCTTTAAACAAATATAATTCAAAGAAAAAAAAATCTCATTTTTATTGACTTTTAATGCAGCGGATAAAATACTGGCCAGCCCGTGTTGGTGACATTCTGATTATCATCATCAACCGCACAACGGAGTACTTCTGATTCTAATGGGATTTAAGAAGACTTATAGATGCAAAAGTACTTTCAGTATGTTGAAATATTAAATTTACGAGATAGAATATCAGAATTTGCTAGCCAACCAACTATTTATGGGGCATTTTTTTTTTCTTGTTGTGCGAAAATAATGGCCACCAGTATCTAATTTTGCCTTCTGCCTAGACATCCATCCCTCTCAAGGAAATTAAGTTCAAATTTGAGATATTCATAACCCGACTGAAGTATTAAACCCCGTGCCACGAGAGCGCCCAAGTCAGGCATGACCGCCAAACGCGTCTATGATAAAATGATGGTAGGTTAAATTTCCCAGTTACCCTCAAAACCCAACATGAATCGTTCACACATTGAGATTTCAAAACTAAATCATCAAGAAAGGTAAAAAAGGAAAACAAAAAAAAAATGGTTGGATGATACATTCTGTGTTGTATATGTAATTTTGTATGTCGCCGGTCCGTTTGATATCTTCCCGCAATTTACCAAATCTCTCTTCAAAACAGAGAGAGAGAGAGAGAGAGAGGAGGGAGGGAGTACCAAGGATGAAGGTGCAGGCGGTCCATCCGCCACGCTTGGATCGAGAGACGGGGTTTCCTCGGAGATCGACGGTTCCATCTTGGGTGTAATCATCAACTCCTCCTTCCACCAGTGACATTTTGTTTATATGATATGTAACTGAGAGTTTGTAGGAGTGTTGAACGATGGAAGTTCAAACCCCAAAGACTTTTTATAGACGCACGGAGGCATCTAGAAGATTGTAATTTCCATGCCATCGACATAGTACTTTGCTTTTGTCTTCTTTCTCTCCTTGCCCTAGCTTCGAGTTTGTTTTTTGTTTTTGTTTTTCTTTTGTTTCCTAAGGGATGCTATCCAAGATGGTGATACCTTCGTTCGGGGAGATCATTAGGAAGGAACCCAATTCAAATTGTTGATATATTTAGTTGAATCCATCTTTGCCAAAAAAAAACTTAATACAATGAGATATGAGACAGCTATAATATATTAATTATTTCACACCACATCAATTATTAGACGTGAGGCTTTTCTAGCACAACTCACAGGTGCGTCTTAACACTCTATAATATAATGGTCGTTATCATGGTCAACTACTTTGGCGGATCGAAATTGTCATGAGCAAATAAATATAGCGGTGAACATTAAGCATAATAGATCATCGTTAGATCAATGTCTTATGTCTCGAATTTCCAACTTAATTGGTAGTTTTCCTTGAGTAAAATCTATCAAGTTGTCCCTTGGATGCTTCTCTGAGGTAATCTAGAACATAACATATCATATCAATCCCAAGTAGGATGGTAATGCACATCGTTATTCATTAGTACGATCTACCATTAAAATTCTCCATATATACTGATTTGATTGTTTTGGCTAATGTAAAATGCGCCGGATCATTGGGTAGATACTTTGAACACTCCTTTTGGGGTCTTGCCCAAGTCAGACACATCGTGAACCTGTTCATCACTTGGATAATGATTTAGCAATAGTATCTCTGAAATATGAACTAGAATGACATAAATCCTCTACGATTCACGACAGCAACGTTGGGTTTGAAAATAAAGTCTGACAGTGACACAGTTTCTAGATGGTCAACAAGACGTTTAATAAAGAATAGCATGTTAAAGAATCAAAAAAAGAATAGCATGTTAAAGTTAAAACAAAGGGCGAAGAAGAAATGACCATTTTTGTCAAATCTTATTGAATTCTAAGTAAAGACCAACACGAAACCTGTATCAAATGTCTTTTAGTTCTCAGAACCAAAGCTGGTCCTCCATTAAGGTGTCATGTAGATATCAAACCCGTGTTTTCAGTGTTGTACCTTCAAGCGTAGCTAGAATTTCAGGTACGTTGTAATATTCATTTGCTTCCAAATTCAATTCCAGTATTCTGTTTTAATCTCAGTCCTGCAGTTTAGTTTCCCTTTAATGTTCGGGAACATTTACTTTCCTTGTCATTTTCTTTCGTGCATTCTTCATCTCAGTTTTCCGTGAATTTTTTTGACTACTAAGGGCAAATATCTTGATAAATTGATCACTATGTGGTCGAATTAAAACCAGAGAGGAAGCTTTCACTTGCTTTCCCATTGTCTGAAGTCCAATTTCACGGCAAGTGCGATCTTTGCCCGGCAACACAACATCATTCCCGAATAGCATAAATTTTTTGAACAAATGACTGCTCACAAGAACATCTTCCTCCTTTCGATTATACATATTTGAAGTCTGGGATTCGTTCCTTCGTTGGGCTGAATACAAGCAAGAACTTATAGAATGTTCGCACTTTTGCTTTGATCGATCAACATTAGCTAAGTGATTTGTCAGCCTCAAACCCCAATTACCATTAGATTTGGAAGGAAGTATGTTCAAATGCATTTGACCAATAAAATAAATAAAGCTATATCTCATTCGGTTTAACAAAGCCAATCATATTGAGTGAATATCGATCCAATGTTATTCTTACTCTTTGTTGGGTTCTAGATTTGGCTTGCCCACGTCCATTCGCCTCCTAAACCCCTCACTTAAGTGCCACCGATTGCTGATCTTCTTTCAAAATCTCACACACACACACACACACACTCACATATGAAGTCTTTTACAAGTATAGTTTTTTTTTTCTTTTTTAAATAGAATTTAAATCCAAGTTGCTCTCAAGTGCACATTTCAATTACATTTTATTAAGCACTATTTGAAGTTAAAAAAAAAAATAATAGACCCCCTTTAGGTTAGGATGTGTTTGTTTCTGCCATCCAAATATTAGAAAGTTGGAAAATAATTTCCTGAAAACAGTTTTCTCATCAAACAAACAAACCCTACATTTTCTCCAAATGCTCTTCTAAATGCAACCTTCGAGAGGATCACGTATCATGGAATCTCATCCAACCTTGTCCTCTATATGACCAAGAAGCTTTGATGGGTTTTTATATTTGATGGGCCAGCTTAAGCTTGTCTGCTCATGTTGGGTCAAAATCCAACTCGTAAGTGAAGGGCCCATAAAAAAATGTAGTTACTGTAATATATAAAATAAATAAATAAAAGGTAAAAAGGGGATATGAGAACAGTGGCGTTTTTAGAAAGAGATATATGTTTCTCTATTTTCCCCCTTGAAACAGTACACGCTCTCTCGACAAACGGACTTTGGGGTTTCAAAGAATTCCTCAAAACTGCGATGGTAGTTAATCTGTGGCAATCAAGATATGTTTGATTCCGTGATATGCCTTTGATCGGTATTACATGTTTCTGGGCATGTTTTCACGTTCGTTTTTGGTATTCGATCGTTTGAGTATCGGATCGATTTTTAGGAATTTGTTTCCCTTACAAGCTTCATTAAGGCATGGTCAAGGCAGCCAACGTTGTCACCAACTGGGTCGGAATCATTTGGATCACGGCCATCCTTGGCGTGCACTTTGCAGACACCCATCTCGGCCATTGCCAGACCTTCGTTGTCACATTCGCCGTCCATCTCACGGTGCGTGTGCTCCACATTGCCATCGAAGTGCGTCCACGTGAAAACTTATAGCCGTGGCCTTGTACTGTATCCCAACTAGTCACTATCAGATTCACATGGGAAAGTCATGCAAAGCTGCGCAGAAAATTCAGCCTTGTAAGTTCTTTTAAAAAAGTAGAGGATATAATCTGAATTGAGTTGACAGAGTTTTTCCAATACTTGAGCTCGAATCCACTCAATTCCACCCAGCTGAATACACGATTGGAGCTTGATTTGTCAAGTTCGAGATCCGCCCGCGCTCGAATTTGAGTTTTTAAAATACCATAGAATTCGTTAGTTAATAAGTTTGACCGGCTAAGTAATCGAACTACTTGAATTAAAAAGATTAATCGAACCAAACCAAGTTTGATTATCTAGCAGTTGAATTCGGGGTAGCTCAAGAAAAGCTTGACTATTCCCTAATATTGATTAGCAGTGAAAATCCATTCCAAATGTTTAAAGGAATCACGTGCATGATAGAGTGAAAAAGAGCGTAAAATTTAGGGTTAATACTCTGAAAACCCTCAAACTAGTATACCTGTGACAAATTTACTCAAAACTATTTTTTTAATAACAAAAAACCTAAAATTGGTATACTTATGACAAATTTACCCTATGTTATTTTTCGTTAAATTTCACTATCAAATTATTAAGTTAAATGACACGTGACAGTTGACTAATCTATTAATTTGTGATTTTAAGCTCCGTTTGTCACAGTTTACAATTTTTGTGATTTTTGGTGGTCTTAATACAATTTAGTGGAGGGTATATTTGTCACAAATTTACCAGTTTGGGGTTTTTTGCGGTTGAATAAATTAGTTTGTAGTAAATTTGTCATAAATATACCTGTTTAGGGTTTTTTTTATGGTCGATTGGGGTAAATTTGTTACAAGTGTACCAATTTTGGATTTTTATGGTAAAAAAAAATAGTGTTTGGTAAATCTGTCATAAGTGTATCCGGTTTTGGGTTTTTCAGTTATTAATCCTAAAATTTATTTTGTAACTAGTCTTGTCAGAAAAAAGTACATAACATTTATTATTGAGACACATTTATGAACGCAATTTGATAAGTTGAATATTTTGTTATTTGTTTTTGTCGAAAAAGTGACTTTAAGTTTATAGTCAAGGCACGTTAATGAAATATGATTAATTTAATCTGCCAACAGTTTTATGAGTACTTCTTATCGACTCTAGTCGACAACTTCTAATAAATGAGGGATTCGTTTTGTACAAGTTTAAACTTATTTTTCTTTTCGTTTGCCGACCAAGAACATTCTGAATTCTATCCACACGCGGATTATGTTCCACGCGACCGGAAAGTCCAAAGGTGAAAGCCAAAAAAAAAAAAAAAAAAATCATTTGCCGGGAAGGACTCAACATGCTTCCAAAATTCTAGAAGTAATTAAGTAAACAGGCAAATTGGACCTCGGTCTTCCGCGCTTACCCTAGTAAGGAATCAACGTGGTTCGGTCATCTAGTCAACTACATCATCATATGTTTTGTCTATCTTAAGATGTGAAAATCACATGCATGATTTCGAAAATTGAGAATTCTAAACCAACTCACGGAACCAGTAACGAATAAATACAACAAAATAAGACTATCTAGAGGTGGTAAAGTCTTAAGGATTAAGCGTCCATTTATTTTACGGAAAATGTATCATTTTTTGAAAATGTTTTCCAAGAAGTAAAATGATTTTGTTTTCTGGTATTTGATTGAAATTTGAAAGAAAAAACCCTAGAAAGTATTTTCTGTTGTTTGGTATAGAAAATTTGACGGGGAAAAAAATTAAAAAATTTGTATTTTTTAATTTTTTATATTCTTTTCTTTTTCCTTCTTCCTTGGCCACGACTGGCCATAAGCGAGCTTGATCTTGTCGGCCAACAATTGGCCAAGGAAGAAGCAAAGGGAAAATAATAGATTAAAACAAAAACTAAAAACAAAAAAAAATAATTACAAATTTGGTGTCTTAATAAATAAAAATATTTAAAAATTCTAATTTAAAAAAAAAAAATTATAAGAATAAACATTTCATTAACCAAAGACCTAAGCCTAACCATCGAAAACTCACACACAGCCATTATGGACCTAAGCTTGAGGGTGGGGACTAGAGTTTGAGTGTTGGGGACCTGAACATGGCCTTTATGGACTCGAGCTCGGGTGTTGGAGCATTGGGTACTAGCACTAGGGGTTTGGGCTTGGCCTTGATGGACCCGAACATGGGCATTGAGGGCTTGGCCCCAAGTACTTGGGTCTTGGGCCTAGCCTCTACGGGCCTGGGCTCAAGCCTATCCACTAGAGAGTTGATTCTGAACGTTAGGACCTGGGGACCAACGTTGGATATTTTCATGCCCAATTGTAAAGTTTCGAGTTTAAGCATCGATTCCGAGTAATATTTTATATAACGTTTTCTGGTTCTTTTAAAATTATTTTTCTGAATTCAAGTTTTAGTAGTAAAATATTTTCTGTTAACTCATTTTTCTAAATAAGTCATACGCCGGAAGATAAAGAAAATATTTTCTGTGAAATAAACAAACTTTTAATTTAAACACACGATAAACAAGCCACATGTTAGTAGTCAACACCTGGTAAATTGCTCGTTGCAAATTGGCGTAGCTCAATCAAGGCTCATCAATATTACTTAGATACTTTGTAAAGGATTACTAACCACCAAATCAAAAGAAACTGCCATCAAATCGATGTTTTCAATTATCGTATTTCTAATTAATCCGTGGTATATTACAAAGAAACACGCTCTACGCACATGAAATGCGAAGAATTCGTCTTATATAATCAGTATACTACCTATGACCCATAAGGATAGGGATGTTGGTTTATATAACGTATTATATAATACTTAATCGAAAAGCGGTTGACTAGCTTCTCTTGCAAAATATACGTCTTTTCGTTGGACGAGACAATTAAGCATATCTAGCTTTCTTCACTTAGGGCATGTCTGTGTTGACCCTGGCAATCTCACTTCGCGGCCTCAAACCGGCTGCACCGCTCGGAAGCTGACATCGACGATTGTTAGAAGCCCTCCACATTGCAACTCCGTCCTCTGCGGTGTGCTGTACGTGCTGGTGGTCGGGACCGGCGGGACCAAGCCCAAAATCTCGATGATTGGCACAGACCAGTTCGACAACTCTGGGCCGAGGGAGAAGGCCTACAAGCACTCCTTCAAGTGGTTGATATCCAGCATCTCCATGGGGACCCTCTTTGCCAACACCGTCCTGTATATTCAGGACACTGCGCCGGGCTCTTGGGTCCGGGCTCCTGACCCCCGGGCTTGCGATCTTAGTAGCGATCGTCCTCGCAGTTACCCCTTTCTACTGGCGCTAGGTGTCTGCAGGCAGCCCGCTCGCGAGGATGGCCCAGATCATCGTGGCCGCCATGAAGAAGTGGAGGGTGCGGGTCCGTGGTGATTTGAAGGAGCTTTATGAGTTTGACCCGCAAGAGCAAGCAACCAAGGGGAAATTTAGGATCGACTCGACACCAACCTTGAAGTAGTAATTTGCATCAACTTCCACTTGTTGTGTGTTCCAATCTGAAATATTTAGGCATTAGCTGTCCATTGAAATAGTTCAACAGGATGGGCGATCGTGTGCTACATATCAGATTTTTTTTTTTTTTTTTTCTGCTATGATTTAGCTATCCATTTTTACTCTCTTTATTATTCTTTGAGAGATTATTTTTCCAAAAGCAATTGCTATCATCGAATCACTCACATATCTTCACATCAAAGTCTTTGATAAAATCATACATAGATTCCCTCATTTCATAATTTTGCATATATGAAAGTGAATTCAGGGTGTAAAATGCTAGCAAAAAAGGGTTACAATAGAATTTTTTTATTTTTAAATTATTATTATTTTTTAAATTTTTTTTTTAAGGAAAGCACTTCATAATGTTAAGGCTCAATTTGTTCAGTTGAAAATGTAATATTTTTCAAAAATATTTTTTCAAGAGGTGCTTTTTTAGGAAAATGATAATATTTTTCAATAATTGGTTGAAACTTAGAGATGAATTAGAAAATATTTTCCAATGTTTGGTTTGAAAATTTTGATTTAATTTTTCTAAGAAAAATTACACTAAAATTTGAATTTTTTTTCTTTCCTTCTTCCTTGGTCGGTAGTTGACCATAGCCGAGGGACCAACTCACCCAAAGCCAATGAGGCTTAAGCTCACTAGTTGTGGGGAGCCAATCCTCACTAGATTGGCGAGCTTTAGGCTCACTGCTAACTCATGAGGCCTCGAGCTTGTCGTGACTTGCTGACCTCTAGTGACACCTTGTGCTTGCTGATCTTGGGTAAGCTCATCCCTTGCTTGAGGCCAGCCATGGCCACCAACCAAGGAAGAAGGGAAAAGAAAAGAAAAAGAATAAAAAGAAAAGAAAAATAGAAAAATTCAAATTTTGATTTTCTTAATTTTTATAAGAAATTTTTTTAATAACTAAGGACCTAGGCTTGAGTGTTAAGGATTTGCGCACGACCTTTGCAGACCCACATGACATTTGTGAATCAGGCTTGAGTGTTGATGACTAGAGCTCGAGCATTGATGACCCAAGCACAACATTTATGGACTTGGCCTTAGGTGTCGAGGCATCGGGCACGGGCACTAGGGGTCAGCACGGTTCCCGGGTAGAACCGGCATCCAGAGAACCGCACTGGAGGGTCCGGTTTAGTTCCCAGTTCTTAAGAGATCGGTTCTGGTTCCTGGTTCCCTTTTACTGGGAATCGGAACCGGAACAGGTCAAAATTCAAAAAAAAAAACCTAATCGCTTCCCTCCACGTGATTTCCCCTGCGTTTCTTCCACCCTTTCCCTTCCTTTTTCTCTCTCTTTCTTTTCTCCCCTTTTTCCTCCTCACACGTCACTTCCTGCCCACCAACCTTTTTCTTTTCTTCTCTCTCTTCTCTTTCCCCCTCTCTCGGCCGAAACCCCACCCCTTCTTCTCTTCTTCTTCTTCTTCTTCGCCACCCCTCACTGCTTCACTCACCACCACACCGCCGCCCCACGCCCTACTCACCACCATCTCTTGGCCACTGAACCACCACCACCCACCGCTCGTCTAACGAGCCGTCTCGCCGTTGAGCCCGATGAGCTATCGTGCCGCCCCTCGCCGCCGTGAGCAAGGGCACGGCTCTCGAGCCCCTCGCCTCTGGCGGCGGCAGAGGACGGAGCGCTCGGGGTTAAGGCCGCGGGGGGGCTCGAATTCAGGCGCCATGCCTTCGGCGATCCGGAGGAGAGCGGGCGCGACGAGGGGAGTGGCGGTGGCGGCGGCGGCTTGGAGAAGAACGAGCAGTTCGTGCGCTGGTTTCACGAGGCGTGGCCATATTTCAGAGCTCACAGGGGCGGCACTTTCGTCGTCGTCGTCTCTAGCGAAATCGTCGTTAGTCGGCACTTGGATCCGGTTCTCAAGGCACACGTCGGTTTTTCCTCGCTTCTTCTGTTTCGTTTCTGATTTGTGGTTTAGCTGCATGTTAATGCTGTGAGGAAGAACAAAAGCGCGGACCCGTTCTGTTGTGGAATGCTCCAAGTGATTAAATTCGCGTTCTTCATGCCTTGTAGCTGACTTACTTTTATTTATCCAAACAAAGGGCAAAGAAAGTATATGTTCTGCTAATGTTTGCATGAGGTGCAACTAAGCATTTGTTTTTATGTCTGTTGCACAGATTGGATCTCAATTTCAGAAGTGGCTAGGTCTTGTTTGTGTGGCCTGCTTTTGTTTCTATAAAATCAATTTTCAATAATAGATCTTTAATTGCTTATACTAAGCATGTCTTTGTAGGACATGAGCCTAACTATGTTGGAAGATACAGAATAACAGACACAGCTATGGAAGCAGCTAGAGGTACTTGTTTAATGATAGAGGCTAAACTATCTCCTGGACCCCCAATTTCCAGTATGCGTCGTCATGGGCATAGTAGCCGTTTGCATGAAGTTGGTGTAAGTGTCGCAAGTGGTAACTTTCTTGCAGCCAAGGTAACGGTTTACATGCTTACTCTCTTAGTCGATATCTCGAATTAGTTGAACGAACAGTTCACATTTCTCTTGTCATCGTTCTGCTTTGGCAGCTATAGTAATGTTGATTATTTTATTTGGAGCGAAGATGAGTTATTGAAGGTGTTGATTTTGGGGCAACGGGTGAAGTAAAGAAAGTGGATGCTTCTCGTATTTGTGAGAGGCTTGATGGTGGATGTATAGTTGTATTAAGCAACCTGGGCTATTCCAGCTCTGGAGAAGTTCTGAATTGCAAGTATGGATTATTGATTTTGATGCCTACAAAAAAAAAGAAAAAAAAAGAACCTGTTGGAATCTGGAACCGACCCCGGAATCTGTGACAGGATAGGTTCTAAGTTCTTGGTTCTGACGGATAGGTTGCAGGTTTTAAAAATTGAGGAACCTATACCCGAAGGTAGGTTCCAGGTTCCAAACGGAACCGAACCGGAATCGGGAACCGCTCACCCCTAACAGGCACTAGGGCTTCAAGCTTGGCCTCAATAGACCTAGGCATGGGTGCCAGGGTAACGGGGTCCTAGGCTTAGTCTTAATGGACCCAGGTCCAGGTACCAAAGACCTAGTCCAAAACTTCGAGGAGTAGGGAATTAGCATTGGCATTTCCCTACCTAAGTATGGAGTTTCAGATCTAAGTATCAATATCTAATTATATTTTGATCAATCTTATCAAAAATATGTCCTAGAATTTAAGCATAGGTTTTATGTGGACTCATTTTCCTAACCAACCAGAATTTCCAGAAAATAAAGAAAATATTTTCACGAAACAAACATAGCCTAAATAGAGCACAATTTCTTAACATCAAAACAAAGGATGTCTAAATAGACTAGGCGGGGCTTAGAGAGCCTATTAAAGGGAGGGCTTTTTTCTGTTAGGCCTTAGCAACCCAGTCCTCCAGAAGGTCGGCCCCAGGAGAGCACTGGGCTATGTGGACAGACTTATATTGGGCCAGTCTTCGCTTGCAATCGTCGATCCATACCCACAAATTCCATGGGCTTTGATCTGCGACCGTCACATAGCTTAGCGAGGATTATCTCTCAGTTTCAGTCTCTACCAACAGATCAGTTCGTGTCTTCAAGTCAAAGTGGTTCTCCCAGTACAGCAGCGTCTCCAAAAGGGCTAGGCATTCTATGTCAATCACCGAAGAAGCTCAACTCAATTTGCGAATCCATCGACAAGAAATCCATCTGAGTTTCGACACACTCCTGCAATCGCTCCCTCCCACGATCCTTCAGCAAGAGAGCCATCTATATTGAATTTGAGGGAACCTCTCGCTGGCAGGAATATAAAATTTGCTGGATGGATTCAATTGACAAAATATGAAAAAATGTTTAGAACTCAAAATTGAAAGGTTTAAAATTGAATTGGCAAAAGACTTTTGGGCAATTTTTCTGAGTTTTGTCAATGAGAATCGTTAAAAATTTGCCTACATGGATGCTAGAAAGCAAATAATGCTTGCATGACGCCCATGGGGTTTAGGTGAAAGATCATCTAATAGAATTTTAATAATGGGCAAATATTTTACACAAGCACAAGTTTAGGGTTTTTTTTTTTTTTTTTATGTTAGAGGAAAAGGTTTAAGGCAAATGTGTCATAATAGACATATTTTGGGGTTTTTGATGAGGCGAAAAAAAAATAAATCAGGGTAAATGTATCACAATAGTATAATTTAGGGTTTTTAAAATAGCTTTTTACCATAAAGTTAAGTTAATACTTACAAAGTTAAGAAAAATAAATAACTTGAAGCATTACTAAATGTAGAACAAATCCAAGATTGACTATTAGAATGTAAGGGTTGTTAGTCAAAATGAAAGAAAAAAGTAATTAAGAAAGAAATATTAAAAAAATAATAAAATTCAATTTTTTTAAATTATAAAAGATATTCAATTTAGTTCTAAATAAGCTATGTAGGACTAGTATACACATTTGCGATTTTTGATCAAAATTAGCTGAAACGAGTCAATTGGTAAATTGTAAAAATGTTTAGAATTAAATTGACACAACTAATAGGTTTAGGATTGAATTAGTATAAATGCAATAAGTTAAAAACTTTTTTGGTACTTTTCCTACAAGGAAGGCCTATTTAATTAAGAATACCTTCCACCTTACAAAATATCCTACTAATCTCATAAATTAGGTAAAATGTAAGCTTAAGCTCGGAGTGATGGCCCAAAATATTGAATTTTTTGCTCTTGTTGGCGTGGAGAATCAAATGAATGTTCTTACGCGTAATCCATACACAAATAAGATCATTACCACTAAGCCAATTCTTATGAAGTAACAGGAAGTTAGCCCAAACGCAATAATTAATTCAAATACTACTAAGAGAAAATCACCTAAAATGGGCTTTTCTGACTTGTCTCGAAATGTTGTATAAATTTCGAAATCAGATATTCAATCACCTTAGAAAACTCTTGATAGTGTCAACTAAAATGTGTTATTGTGACAAAAGTGAACGATCTCAAATCTTTTCCTAGTTACCGGAAAAAAAAAATTATATTTTTGGTAGCCGCGGACTTATATTTCTCTTATTTTATATTTCACAAAATTAAAGAGTTTCCCCTCAAATTCATTAGAGACATGATTAAACGAAGAGACATATCTTCTTCTTTTACATCATTATCGATCCATTTATTTGGCACCTTCCGCTTAACACAAAGAAACAACTCATTCACGCTTTTCTTTTCCGCTGTTACAAGTTATGCTATTTCATCTGGTGGAGTGACTGAGCATGAAGTAACATGGATATGCCGTTTATCTTGCTATATATTCGTGCATGAAGTGGATGAGGCAGCACCAAGTCCTTGTCTCACAAAAAAGCATCAGCTTTGCAACCTACTCTCAAATACTCCTCAGCCCCTGCTTTTGTCTTTTACAAAAAGGCAGAAGTAGGTCTTTTAGGCCTTGCCACTGACCTACTGAAAAGCCTCACCACCGACATGGTGAAACTGGAAACTGGAGGTTCCTACGTTCCCAGAAGATCTAGTTGCTCTGCGGTGCCAAGGACGAGCTCCGAAATCTTGAGGACACCGTCAAGACCAACCAAGCTGTGCTTTTGGATGCTGAGAAACAGCAACGGCACAACCACCAATTCAAGGACTGGCTCAAGAGGCTGAAAGACGTGTTGTATGACATACAGGACTTGCTCGATGTTGTCGCAATTGAAGATCTCAGGCAAAAGGGCACTTCGGGCAACAAGACGTCAAAAGAGGTACGTGTTTTCTTCTCTGAATCAAATCAGCTTGCACACTACTTCAAAGTGGCTACTAAGATTCAAGAATTTCAAAAGAAACTAGTTCGGAATAAAAATGATAGGAAGTTCATCTAGAGACATTCTTAGTGAGGCAACTGTTGCTATTGGCAGGAGGAGGATAACTCATTATTTGACAAATAGACGATACATTTTTAGATGGCATAAGACTTTGTTGAGTCATTGAATGAAAACGAGCACCTAAAAGAGATCAGTGATTGTTATGTCTCGGACCTACTGTGTAGGTCATTCCTTGAAGTTGAGGTGGTCCACTATGACATAGGTGAGGCACAAATGTTCAAGATGCATGATCTTGCTTTGAAAGTGGTCGGAGATGAGTGCAAGATGGTTAATTTCAAAGCATCATTAGAGAAAATCGACATGCATCATTTGCTTCACAATTCTCCTCGCTATAGGAAGGGACCTCTTTACTTGAAGTGACGAATCTATGAGTGTTTCTCTCTATGAAGAACTTGTCCCAAAATGAATATCATTGGATGTTCTCCAAGTTCAATCATTGTCGAAATGGTCGGGCAATATAGATTTTTGCATCCTTCCTTCATTCGGTAGTCTGTTGAAGCACTTAAAATTTCTTGATTTTCTAGAAACCAATCCATCAAGAATTTGCTGGATTCAATCAAGGATTTGCTGAAGTTGCAGACCCTTAAACTCTCTAGTTGCTAAAAGCTTACAACACTTCCAAGATATTTGAGAAAATTTGTCAATTATAGAGTTCTAGATGTCTCTGAAAACCTAATCTATCTAGAGTTTGCTGGATTCACTCGCTGATATGCTGAACTTGTAGACCCTCAAACTCTTTAGTTGGAGGAATCTTACCACACTTCAAGAGATTTATGGAAATTGGTCAACTTGAGACACCTCTTAATAGATTAGGGTAATTCATTGAGCCGCATGCCGTGTGGGTTGGCTCACTTGTCTCCACTTCAGACTTTATCCCCATTCATTGTACAAAAGATAGACTATACAGTACTTGGTGGTTTAAGGAGAGTAGATGAACTGGGTGGATTAAACAGATTGGCTGGGTGGATTGCTCTTAGGAAGTTAGAGTTCCTTCGATCAGCACTGAACATAGGTCACTTGAAGGAAAAACATCTATGTTTCTTGAAGTTAGAGTGGTCAGGCAAGCAACAAGATGACGAAAGTGATAGCAATGAATTGATTGTGCGGGAGAATCTCATAAATCTGGCCCGTTTGACCATATTCTCTTCTATGGCGAGGAGTTCGCCAAACTGGCTTTCCTCCATCATGAATCTTGTTGAGCTTAGACTCAATGGATGTAGAGGATTGAAGTACTTGCCACCCTTAAGTGACTCCCTTCCCTAAGGGCGTTGAATCTCGAGGATTTGCATGCTTTGGAGTTCGTCCAAGAGGTAAGTGACCTAGAACAATGTAACGCCGCACGCTTCTTCTTCCCACCTCTAGAGCTATTGTCCCTCATCGACTGCCACAACCTTAAAGGATGGTGGAGAAGAAGGCAATTGATGGGAGCAAAATCAAGATCATTGGCAATGCGAATTTACAATCATCATTCCCAAAACTTTGCTCCGTGCATGTATTAAGTTGTCCTCACCTAAAAACGGTGCGACTATTTCCCTAAAAAGAAGTCTAAAACTTATATGGAGGTAGCGCGAAGTGGTGGAAGCAACTAGCGATGGCCGTTCCACGTTGCCATCAGAAACAACAATGGTATCCCCATTCATTCGTCTCCCTAAATTGGACTATCTTAAATTTTCTATCGTGGCGATGCACTTGATGATGGAGTCTCTTTCAACTCCTTGAGTCCAGGACCCTCTTCAGTTGCATCAAACTAAGGACTCTCTCTCATTGCATGCAATACCTATCTTCACTCTAGCACCTTGACATTTGGGATTGTGAAGAACTCGATTTGTTGAGCCACGACGATGAGCATGACACCTAGTGGCATTCTCTCACGAAATTGGACAACTTCCAAAACTCATGGTGTTATTTGATGGTATTCAACATGTCATTGCTTTACAATCTCTTTGTTCGTTGCTGTGAGAATCTGACAATACTTTTGGAATGAATTGACAATTTCTCTTCACTCCAAAAGCTTGAGAATATGGATTGTCCAGGCTTGACATCTTTGCCAGATGGGATGCGCTGCCTCACCTTCATGAAGAGATTGAGAATCGCTTGGCGTCCCGCTTTGAAAAAGAGGTGTCAGAGAAAAGAGGTGTAGACTGGGAAAATATTGTGCACGTTCCATCACGTATTTGGGACTAAAGGAAACCAATCAGTCCCCAAGCGTCCAAGTCCAGTGGCAGGGGAATTCCCTTGAAAAATAAAACAAGGAATGGTGTCATCGGATGACACTGGTCATCAAAATCCGCGGAGATTTTCACTTTTCCTTTTTTTTGTGGGCGGTGGCGGAGATTCGATGATTGATCTTCATTTTTGTCAAGGTTTAAGAGAAATTGTAATAAATATCCAGTCTTTTGGTGTGGTAGGTGAGAGGAGGAATGTGTCCTTTTGACTGTCTTGGAAGCAATGGACGTAAGCAAAAGCCATGTGGGTATTCCCAAATATGTGGAGCATAAGTAAGAAAAAGGTGATTTAACGGAAAGATACGAATTAGGGTGCTAAGGTCCGAAATAAAGATCTCAAAATCGTGATTCTCAATTTGGTTCATTCTTTATAAGCAAAAGGTAAGGTGATTTAAACAGAGATAAAATGAGCTCTTAACATCCAATTTTGTATAATTAACTAGAAATCGAGATAATGATCGGAATGCAGAGGTTTGAAAGATCGTAATTCTCAAGATGGTCAACAACCTTTGCATTTTGCAATAACAAAGGAAAGGGCGTTACTGTTTTTGAGACTAAATTCTTTCTTTTTTTTCCTAAATTGATACAGAAAATTTCATGAAGTGAAATAGTATCTATTTATTTATTTATTTCATGGAGAAATCAGAAAGAATTGCAAGTCATAAGAAGTTCCATTTAGATACACGTCCGAGTTAGAGAACAGTTGGCCGTTGGTAGGAGGAGGAAAGCTCGCTGTTTCGTGCGTGAGCATGAAATAATTGGTTGAGAAGAGGATAAAGATGGGACCGATCCTTACTACTTACCTTTTACCAAAAAAAAAAAAAAAGATGGGACCGATCCCACCTCCAAGAAAGAGTGTTTCGATCTTTGTTATAGGAGGTCTAGGAAATATCACGCTCTTTCAACTAGTGTACAATTATTGGAAGGACGAAGAGCTTATGATGTGGGATCTGTATGGTTGATGTCATTGATGTACATTTGATCATCAAAGAGACAATGAAATCTGCACAAGATGAGAGTCCCTGGGATCCAAAAGTCGAGAATGACTTCGTCTTTTTCTTATCGGCCTCATTTTCTTTTCTCACTTCATAGGACATCGTTTTGTTAGTTTTTGGATCTCGTAATGAAATATCTTTTATCAAGTGTTTTTGGATCTCGTAATGAAATATCTTTTATCAAGTGTTGTATTTAGATTTTTATTAAAGGAGACTCGCGTTCTGTGTTAACTTTGGACAAAGAAGGTCATATGTGAAAGAGACAAAACACCTTTTAATCTCAAAACTAAAGAAGTTGTTAGCTTGTTGCACATATCATACCATAAATAATTAGTGTCGAAACCTCATTAATAACTTCATCCAAACTCACTTTATGCAATAACGAAATCTCATTAAAATTGAAATGGTCTGTACAATATCGAAGGCCCTTCGACAAGGCTGGGTATGGACAAGATGCCTAGTAAAGCACAGCTTCCTACTAAGTTTGATGACACAACGCTGGAATCAAATCGACAATGTTGGACAGTAAAAACGACACCTAGTAGACCACAATTTAAGATGGATATGAGGATACAACGCCAGAATCTAATCAATGATGCTGGATGATGGTAACCACACCTAGTATGCACCATCTCTAGACGCGCATAAACACAATGTTGGAATTTAATCAACAATGCCGAGTAGATGCAACATCTAATGAATATTGCCTTTAGATGGAATTGAGGACACAATGTTGAAATCTAATCAACGACATTGGACAATGGTTAGCACTAGAATTTAATTGACGGTACTTCCTAGGATATAGATGCTCGCTAGAATTGAATCTACTATGGAAATCTTAAGCTACAGCTAGGCTAGACTAGGAAAAGATAAAGAAATAGAAAGTAGTTTGGTGTGTTGTTTGGGGGGCTTCTTTGTTGGATGACTGATGGTATTTATAGGCTAACTTGGTAACCGTCAATGGTTGGTTACCTCCTCCTAAAGAATCACTCCACGTTTTGGGTTGAACCGCCTTATCCATGCTTGTTCGACAACTATGTCATGGCTTGCCTAGCAAGCATTTAATCATTTTCCTTTTGAGTTTAGTGCCTTTGAACCTGTTCTCGCCTATTTTCACCACCAAGGATGTATTTCCATCTTTGATCTTTGGCTTTGACATGTGGTACTCTGCTGCTCCATCATGTCATTCCATGTCATGGTCTTGTCGAAATTTAGCTTGAAATTTCTTCAAATCCTTAATTGTCTTTTCCCCTATAATTATTCATGGGTTGGGCTGATAAATTATAGCCCATATATGGTTGCGATGACTGTTTCAAGGCTTTCTATCCCATGTGCCTTTCACGTGCCCATAGGGGTATTTTTGGGTGTCAACTTATGCCCTTTTCAAAAATATAAATTGATTTTTTTAAGGAAATACCTCGTTCTCCGTGTAATCTGCCGCCGATGATCATTATACCTTTCTATTTTCTGATACATTCGTAACCACTACGAACCAACGGCTCCCATTGCATCTCGACACGTCGCTTTAGTTTTTTGGCATATATTCTTAATTTTTGAATCCTCATCTCCTGTTCCAGGCAAAAGAATTCTCTCCTTCATCTCTTTCGTACTTTGTCTTCTTCCTTAAACCCTAAACCTTTGTGTCCTGCTCATAAGTTTTCTATGGCTATTGAAGCTCCTAAATTCGAACTTGCATCTTATATTTCGAACTTCGATCAAATATTCCACACAGAAGAGGTCAGCTACTGTCGATTTCAACTGTTGAGCATTGCAGAAGAGAATAAAGAGGCATTACTTCTAGGGCCTACCCTTCTGGATCACAATCATGTTCCTCCACCTCTCAAACCATGCTTTCTTACTAAAATGAACAAGAAGCTTCCGATACAATATCCCTCCATCAAAGGCATCAAGAAATCCGCACCTACAAAGTTTTGAAGTTTTCATTTATTTGAGGAGAGTTTCTATACCTCGTATCGACGACTACATAATGATGTGCCTACCTGTCTAATGTGGAAGAGTGCCAGTGTTGAAATGGCATTGGAGTTTAGCATGCTGGCCCATGATTTAAATAAAGGTTTATTGGAATTTACTGTCTACTTTTGGTCCCCATCAACTAATTGCTTCTTTTTCCCCTTGGGGACCCATGTCTGTGACCCTCTTGGACATATTTACTAATTCTGGATTTGTTTCCGATAGCATCCTAGTAGCCAACATCAAAGCCCTAGAAAACTTCCATATTCCCAATGATGTCCTTGCTTATAGTACTTTTCTTAATGAATGTTGTGAGATTTCGGGTCTTGTTCATTTCAAAGAGCAAACTAGTTTCTTGCTTTATTGGTTGTCGAAATATATATTTTTTAATCCAGCTCTCAAAGTCTCAAAGGATTTCTTTAGACTTGCTGCCAAACTTGTGAGAGGAAAGAAAGTAGCCTTTGGTCCATTTATTCTGGATGTTTTATAGAGGAGTTTAACCCATGCTGCCCTTTCGATGTCATCAAAAGAGACTGGGGTTTTGTCGAGTCCATTTTGGATTTTGCAAGCATGGATGGCCCCTTACTTTCCTTTTTTGTATAGGAAAATCCTTTGTACACTTCCATTCAATTCATCGAAATCTAAATAATCAAAAACCCAAAGTCTAGGCCGTCGATTGCTTGCCTTATCTCTTAGGAAAGCACCCGATGGAACTTCCTCATTTGTATACTTCCTTCGGGAGATATTGAACTTTGATCATGATCATGTTGACTCCTTTCTTTACAACACTCTTGAATTCTATTATCTTTTCTATGAAAACACTGAGTATCTGGATGACTTCAATGCATTCTGGTTAAATGTGCTTATTCCAGCCGAGCTGATCGTCCTGTATGACTATGTACCAAGGAGAGGTTCTACCATGAATTTGAGGCTTACTCTCCACAATACTATGTTAGGCAATTCGGTCTTTACCAGGGTGTACCAATGCTAATTGCCTAATCCATGGAATACACTTTGATGAATAGGAAGAAGTATAATTCCAATAAAGATGAACCTTTTGTTTGCTATTCTCGAATCACTGCAGCAATGCGGGACTGATTTTTCCCATATTTCGAAACTTTTCAACCTTCTCTAAGGGTCGTAGTAGAATATACTAGCTGGTGGATTTCTTTCTCATTTGAGAGTCCATAAGAAGAAGCCCTTAAGACTATTCTTAGTCATATCAAACCATGTCACGCACATCCTTATCCTTCATCATGAACCAAGATTCATGCGAATCATTTACAGTCGGCAATCTTCATCACATTTAATGAACTCCAGCTCCTTGTTCATTTCAACACTTCAACGGATGTGTACCATCTATATTAGCCAGCCATCATGTCACTTCGATTTCCAATATAGCCTTAATTACGTGCATCGTATCAATCCACTATCCCACAATGCACGAACTCCTACTTTCTCGGCTGTACTGCAACTACACACCTTCACCCTTGGTCACGTTAGTTCATGAAAGGTTGTGGCCGTTCGACTTCCAGAATTGGCCTATAAATAGTGTGGTCAATAGTGATGGGACCCCATCCATCATCTCAACCTTCGAATCCCTTACAACGGTCAACCTCTTCCTCTTTCTCTTCTCTCCCTTTCGATCGTCACTTCCTTGCCTTATGGAGAGAACTGCTCCCCTACCTCTGCTTTACATATAATCTGCTGACTCCAAAGCCGGGTTTCCTCGAGAGGCTGAAGAACCTTGCAACCCATGCCATGTCAAATAATCTTCCTGAAAGCCATCCATTCCTCGCTAACTATAAGGAATTCATGGTAACTTTTAATAATGGTATTGATAGTTTCCAGTCCAACATAGGGGACGTCGTTGCCTCGATAATGCTGAGCATGAATACTGGAAATGAATAAAAAAAGTGTAAGAAATGAATAAAAAAAGCGTTTTTGGAAATTTTCTGACCTTCCACTTTCTTATACTTCTCGCATCTCCCACATAGTCGAATAATATTTCTTCAGGAACTTGCCATTACTCGATTGTTGGAACTCTTTTCCACCTTAGTCCATCAATCGATACGCATTTCCAGTTTGAGCATTACTAACTAAATATGGGCCTTCCCAAGTTGATGACCATTTCCCAAACTTTTCGTTATTAGCATTCATAGGTAAGATGGTTTTCCAGACCAAGTCACCGATGTTGAAATACTTGGGCTTGACGTGCTTATTGTATGCTTTGGCGATCCTTTGCTTCTGGGCAACAAAATTTTCTAGTGCCGAAGTCCTACTTTCACCAAGGTCATCCACATTGGCATATATTAACTCATTTTATTCTTCCTTTGATAGGTCATCTTGCAATCTTATTTTAAGTGATTGCATCGTTATCTCAGCTTGAAGGACGGCCTCCTATCCATATGTTAGCATATAAGGGCTAACTTTAGTACTTGATCTTTTTGATGTTCAATATGCCCATAACATTGTAGATAATAACGAATCCCATTCCCGTGGGTTCTCTTCTAAATGCTTCTAAATAAGATTAATAATGATCTTATTTGAAACCTCAGCTTGACCATTAGCCAGAGCATAATAATGTGTCAAATGTACCATTTTGATGCCTCTGGACTTCAAAAACATTAACATCTCCTGCCCAGTGAACACTATTCCTTGGTTAGTCGTGATCGACTCAAGAATTCCAAATCAATGGATGATTCGTTCTTCGATGAACTCCCTAATGACCTTTTGCGTTACGTTCTTATAAGAAGCCACTTCTACCCATTTTGTAAAGTATGCTTTTTTGATGAAGAGATAAATCTTACTTATTATATCCATTGCCCAACCTTGAAACGGCCCCGGTTTAATAATGGGTCTCATTGTCGTAGCAGGTGTTGAAGTGGACTATGCTTTTGGCAACAGTCACAACCTTTAGCATAATCAATGCAATCCTTCATAATAGTTGGCCCAAAGTATCCATGGCGATGCAACAACCATTTCATCTTAATCCTAGCTTGGTGTGTGCCACAAATTCCTTCAATTACTTTAGCCATTACGAGCATCGACTCTTGCTTCCCTAAACATTTTAGTATCAGGCCATCTACTTTTCTTTGGTATAATTCATTGTCTATCAACAAGTACTTCATCGCCCGTCGTTTACAATTTTTATCATTGACAATTGGATTTTTCAAATAATATACGAAAGGAGTTCTCCAATCCTATTTATCTTAACCATCTTGCTCTTCGGCTACATAACTTGGTGCTGTCATCACTCTATTGTCTGTCAAAGGTAACATTTTTACTTGCATAATTATATGCTAGCAAGTTCCTTCGATATTTTATAACCGGATTTCATTTGAGCTAATTCATTGGCTTTTGAATTTTTGTTTCTCCTAACATGAATCAATTCACATTCGGCGAAACTGCTTAGTAATTCTTTCATCAGGATATGATGTGATATTATGTTTTCATTTAAGCACTGATATTCTCCGATGGGCAAAAATTCCGTAATAAAATCTGCTGCGGCCTGCCCTTTTATTGCTTTGTGCGATCAGATAAAGCAAAGGCCCATTTAGCTATTCGGCCTCTAATAATTGGCATGGTTAACATATACTTGATCAAGTCTATTTTACAAATTACATGTACCGTAGTTGACAACATAAAATGATGTAATTTTGTGTAGACGTAATACAATGATAGACATAACTTCTCCGTGAGAGTATATCTTGTTTCAGCATCATTCAACATCCTGCTTAAATAATAAATCACTTATTCTTTTCTCTCATCATTCTCTTGTATCAGCATGCTTCCGATTATAATATCGTTTGCCGACAAATACAATTTTAAAGGCCTACTAGTCTTAGGTGGCATCAAAACGGGCATCTAGACCAAATATTCTTTTATCCTGTCGAAGGCATGCTGATGTTTTTCATCCCAAGTGAATTTCCCCTGATTTTTCAATCAAGTAATGGGGAAAAAACCTCAATCTTCCCTGGCAAGTTAGCTATAAAACAACGCAAGAAATTATTTTTCCAAGTATCATTTGGAGTTGTTTCTTATTAGTTGGTGGTGGCAATTCCAAAATGGCTTTTGCTTTATTCCTATCTATTTCTATTCCCCTTTGATGAACTAAAAAGCCTAGAAAGTTACCAGACCTGATGCCAAAAGCACATTTTTAATGGATTCATCTTCAATTTAAATCTTTGCATCCTTATAAAAGCTCGTTCCAAATAATCTAAATGGTGTACTTGATTTGATTTGATGATGACATCATCTATATAGACTTCCATAAAGTCGCCAATCATGTCAGAGAAGATGAAATTTATAGCTCTTTGGTATGTTGCTCTGGCATTTTTCAAAATGAAAGGCATCATCACCCATTCAATTGTACCAATAGCGCCTGGGCATCTAAATGTTGTCTTGTGAACATTTTCTTCTGCTATGAATATTTAATTATACCTCGAATGGCCATTTATTAGGGATATAATTTCATTACGAGATGTTGAATCAACTAACATATTAGCCATTGGCATCTCGTACTCATCTTTTGGCATTGTAGCATTCAGTTCGTGAAAGTCAATACACACCCTTAATTTCCATTTTTCTTCTTTATCGGGACTATATTCGAGGGACATTCGTCAAAACATGTAGTCCTTATGAAGCCTGTAGACAATAAACGCTCGATTTCTTCCTTAGTTTTTTGTATGACCTTTCGAGCAAAACGCCTTGGGGCCTGCTTATGTGGCCTAAATCCTTTCTTAATTCAGCAATCAATGTTTGACCACTTCTCTTCCAAGACCTGACATTTCATGGTAGTCCCAAGCGAAACAGTCTTTGTACTTTCTTAATACATCTATCAATTGGGCTCTAAACTCACCATCAAGCAATTTGTTTACATAAATTGGACGAGAACAAAACTCATCTCCAAGGTTAATTTCCTCCCATGGGTCTTGAGCTTGTATCATTTTGTCATTTTCTTTGATCGGCGATGCTGTCAACAGTGTCTATTGACTGCTCAGTTAGTTCGGCCCTATAGGCCGCATACCTTTTAATGAGGTCTTCCGATGACATAAGATTTTCCATAAATAACCTTATCTAGTTGTCTTGCCAGTTCCATCTTAGAGACCCATTCAACACTTCCCTTATCGAAACGGCAGAATGAAATACTTTCAGGATCAACTTTTGGAGGCCTACAGATGCATGTAACATGATCTACTGCCCCCCGCTTAACCTTTGTTGTGTCGAGTGTTTAAGTACATGTGACATTTGAGCTGGCATTGGCCTTGACATATTCGACTTTATCCTCGTTCCAAAAGGCCAACATTTGGTGCAATGTTGATAGCACACAATGATTTCTTTGGATCAAATCTCTCCCCAGCAATAGGTTGCAAGACTCATCGGCATCGACAATGCTAAAAGAGGTTCTCGACATCTTTGATCCTACCGTTAGGCTGGCCATGTATATTCCTCTAATTTCGGTAACTTCTCCAGTAAAGTCCAAGAGTTGAATGTTCGATGGGATTATTTCCTCATCTTTTTGACCTAGCTTCCTAAAAAAACTTTATGGGACAAGGTTCAAAGTTGATCCACCATTGACTAGTACTTTAGCAACCGGGCGACCATTGACTTTAGCACTGATATTCAAAGCCCTCAAATGGTTAGAAAAGTTCTCAGAAGGCTTTTCAAACTCCATCGCTTCTTCATTATCGAAGGAAAATTGTGCTCCTTCCTTTTCACGGACTAGGTTCTCAATTACATCAAGGATTGTTTGCTTTATTCGAAACTCATAAGGTAATCTGACTTGGACCATATATGAACTTAAAGGAGAAACTGACTTGGACAACTATCTTGGTTTATGCATTTGTTCCTTGTCTTTGACTTGTGTGACTGCCCTATCTCTCTCCCTGATTCTGACGTTACCCTCTGTGTATCTGGTTTCCTTTTCCAAATCAAGTTCTTAGCTCTATAAGGTTTTGGTCTCTTGGTTGCAATTAGTGTTGGTTTAACCTGAGTAATATGGATCTAATTGACCTGCTATTATAATTGACACATTCTTCTTTTCCTCTGAGCTCTCTTTTTTTGGGTTTGTGTCATAGTTTTACTTTGGTCTTCTTGGGCTTCGTACCATTCACCCTCCGGTGGGTCATGAGGGATCTTTAACGTCCTTCGACGGTCTTGATCTCCCGCATTACTAATCTCCCCATCCAAGATGAACGACTCTATGCAAGTAAATAGGTGGAGGTGTGGAGCTCACATAGTAATCAAACTTCCTACTATATTGTCCTAATGTATCTATGGTCGGATGTCCTTCGTCATACCTTTGTTTGAACGACTTATAAGGTGTTTGACGAGGGAAATGAGTTTCCGTGTGAGCCAATTCACTTTGGCGATGGGCACCGTGATATGGTCTAAAAGTTCTCACACTTCGGTGTTCATTGATAGTGTGATCCCTTAAAGGATAACCATACTCCCTTTGGCCTGGGGAGTCATCTTCTTCAATTACCTATCTACAATGAGTATAGACGTGTGGTGGCCTATACCTTTTACCCCAAGTTTTATTGAAACCATTCTAGTCATCACTGGAAAAGGATTGACATCTATCTCCATAAGAGATTTCCCTATATCATTAGCAAACTTTATATTTTCTTGTCAAATTGCTTCTTGAATATTCTTCTTTAAGACCACATAATCAGAAGTATTATAACTCCATGAATGGTGCCATTTGCAATGTTTCTTTCCTATCAATTCTTCTTTGGATGGGGTACTTTGTCCTTCCATCAGTTTTATTTGACCGTCGGCCAATAGTAGATCAAACATCTCCTCAGTTCTAGTGATATCAAGGGTGTAATAGATTGATTCCTTTGCTTTGGTCATTATACTTGACTTATCTTTTGCTTTGGCTGGTTTCAATGCCCGGCAAGCATAAGGCTTTTTGATAACCATTTTGGCAACAGTTACTTCTACTAGCTCTATATGTTCTTCATCGAAGTCACTTGTCTCAATGAAGTTAACATCTCCTCTTCAACCATGTCTTTTGTCCTTTTCTTAAAGCAAGCTTTTATGCTTAATTGCTGTAGTGGACAATTGAAACAGGTCTGAATAAGCCTAACCCAACATTCTTTCCTTTATCTCAAACTTGAGACCATCAAAGGCTAAGTCTGTAAACGTTTTCTCGAGCAAGGGGACCAGACATTTGACCCTGGCTCTTTTGTATCTTGCTATAAATTGATTGATTGTCTCATTTGCCATATGTTTTATAGTTGACAAGTTAACTAACAAGTCCAGAATAGCTCGCTGAAATTGTGTATGGAAAAGTCGTTCTATTTGCTCCCATGAGAAGACCGAATTGGCTACTAACGCCATATACCATGTAAAGACTGTCTTCAATAATGAAAGTGGAAATAAACGAAGCTTCCAATGATTGCCATGAGTCACATCTCCACACAAGGCTAAGAAGCAAGTAATGTGTTCGAAGGTTGATTGGTCATCTTCTCCAGTAAACAACGTGAATTCTGGCATCTTGAATCCCCATGGATAAGGAATCATATCTATCTAGTTAGGGCAAGGCTTTCGATAGACATTGCCCGTGTGACCATGATCACCAACGTTATTTCTTAAAGCAAGTTTAACGACCACCTGGTTGTGTCCCATAGGTAATCCTGTTGGGTATTGGGTGTCGTAATTAGGGTGCAACATCAAGTTCATATTTCGCCGAGGATGCTGATATGCCATATGCTGTGGGCCTTGATATATGGGTGACCGTGGAGCCTGTTATGCTATTTGTTGCGAAACTTGGTACGCTGGCAGCTTTGGTGCCTAGGATAGAGGTTGTTATTGAACCTGATATGCTGGCTATTGTGGGACTTGGAATGCTTAAGGCATATTCTGGTTGAATAACGGATTATTTAGCCGCGAGTTTAGATGCATTGGTTGAAATTCTTGATTGAGTATGGGTGGATTAACATTTGGGAGTATTGGTTGAAAAGGTTGGTCCTGATTCCCTAACAAAGGGTAGTGGTTTTGGCCCCCTAGTAAAAGGTACTGGTTCCTGCCCCTTAGGCGGAGCTAACACTGCCCCACGATTGTTAGCAGTTGTTTGTATAGGTAGCATATTGAGTTGGTTGCTAGGATTACTCACAGCATGCTGGGCATTTTCTTTCATAGTAAATGACATGTCCTAACGAGGTCGCTGCCCAGTTTAGGATCAAGAGGTCCTTGAGGGATAGATCCATTGGCTTGGGTTATTAAAACAACCTCTCCTCTCTGGAGAATTCTTATAGGTGCCAAAGGTGGTATACTCTGCCCTATAATACCGAGATTTACCGCATGAGGTAATAGCAAAGATGTGTGCCTTGTGGTGATGGGAACATTCCCACTCTAAGGTTGGGTTGCATCAATTGGAGCTCGGTGTTCCCCTTGTGCACACTTATAATATGTACTGATTATCAATGACCTTATCACATCAGTCATTCTCTTGACCATGTAATCAATGAAGTCATTCTAAGTCTCTCTGATGGTTTGCCTCGTTGAAGAGAGCATGGCATGGGTAATCTCTACTGTTCTCCTTGGTTCTTCCACTTGTTGCCTTGGGATGTTTGCATTTTTGCCTTGAACTTGATTCAAGGTTGGCTGTGCATATGATGATTCTGCGTGTGGGATATCATCCATTCCTAGCAGGGGTTCATTTGTGGTTTCGTCTATATGATTACGACTTCTTGTGCGTGGCATAGCACTATCTTTAACACTAAGTCCTACCAGTCGTGCCAAAAACATGTTTCGTCGGTTTTGGATTCCACAACAAAATTATTTCACAAAGTGTTGTATTTTGGTTTTTATTAAAGGAGACTTAGGTTCTATGTTAGCTTTGGACAGCGAGGGTCAAATGTGAAAGAAATTATACACCTTATAATCTCAAAACTAAAGAAGTTGCTTGCTTGTTGCAACATATCATACCAATAATAATTAGTGTCAAAACCTCATTAATAACATCATCCGGACTCACTTTATGCAATAACAAAATCCCATTAAAATTGAAGTAGTTTGTGCAATATCGAAGGCCCTTCGACAAGGCTGGTTATGGACAAGATGCCTAGTAAAGCACAACTTACTACCAAGTTTAAGGACACAATGCTGGAATCGAATTAACAACGTTGGGTAGTAAAGGCAACACCTAGTAAGCCACAATTTAAAATGGATATGAGAATATAAGGTCAGAATCTAATCAATGTCGTTGGACGATGGTAACCACATCTAGTATACACCATCTCTAGACGTGCATAAACACAACATTGGGATTTAATCAACAACGTTGAGCAAATGCAACATCTAATGAATACTACCTCTAGATGGAATTAAGGACACAACGCGGAATCTAATCAACGACCCTTGACAATGGTTAGCACTGGAATCTAATCGACGGTACTTCCTAGGATATAGACGCTCACCGGAAGTGAATCTACGATGGAAATCTTAAGCTATAGCTAGGCTAAGCTAGGAAAAGATAAAGATAATAGAAAGTAGTTTTGTGTGTTATTCGGGGGGCTTCTTAGGTGATTGATGGTATATATAGGCTAACTTGGTAACCGTCAATGGTCGGTTACCTCCTCTGCAAGAATCGCTCCACGTCGAGGCCTTGGATTGGTATTGAGGTGTATTGTTTCCGAGCCTTGTTCGGTGCAGGGATTGGCCCTAAGTGGTTGATTCAAGTTATGGACTAAATATTGTTCCTGACATATATATTAGTGAAGTATAAGAATTCATGACACACGCGAATGATTGAGCATGCCTTCGGGCCATACATGTGTCGGCTAAGAGAAAAGATAAGAACCGCTTTGTGTGACGTATTTATGCATGCACTTAAAGAAAAAAAATGCCCATTGTCACATAGCATTGGCGGCGATGCCTCGTTCATTGAATGGGATGCCTTGATTGAGCCGAAATGTCCTAGTTGAGTCAGGATGCCTAGGTTTTGAACTCGAAAGCCTCGGGAAGCTAGCCCCAAGAAACCTCGATCAAGCCAAGATACCTTGGTCTAGCTAGGAAGCTCAGTAAGAAGTTGGAAGCCCCAATCGAGCCGAGAGGGCTCGGTCGACCTAGGACAACATTAAATGAATTTGCATGAGTGCCGGTATATGCATAAGTATGATACATTGATATATTTATTGATAAGCCAAATGTAAGTATGCATTGAAGCATGTTGCAATGTACATTTGCCTGTAGTCAAGGGTAGCAAAATTTTTGCCATTGATTTGCCATATACACTGTTTCCGAGTGTTGTACTTGTTAAGTTTTGATGATGAGATACTTTCCTAGTAGAGAACTAGGAATTTTATTATTGAGTTTCCCCAAAACTCACTCCCTTATTTTTTAGTCTTATAGGCATGAAGGTCTCATCTTAGTGTTGAGAGTTGCAGTCATGCTAGAGGAGATATATGGAAAACTTGCAGTGTGATGCAAAAAGAAAAGAGGGCCCGTAGAGAAAGGGCTTATAAAAGTCTTATTATAATATAAATTAGTGTGTTCTGTGTGATGTATGTCACTATCTTTCAGCCGTTGTTTGTCTGGGGAGTTATTTATTCACGTTTATGTATGTGTATAATAACAAGATAAAAAGAATCAGGACGGCGACGAGCTTGGGACATTGCGAAAATAACCTTTGTCTCTCATGACCCTAGAAATAGAGTTGGGGTCGTGACAAGTGGCTATGTCAATGAAACAAGTGAATGTGTAATCTTGATCTTTCTCATTTGATTGGGTTCCTCGTAGGTGACCTTCATTAATTCCAAAGTTCCTTGGTCATTCGACCCAAAAAAAATTCGGTTAAATTTAGTAGGGGCAAGAGCACAATAGAGAACATGCTTTGCTTACTTAATATCATCTGTCGTGAACTCACTTTCCTCTTTGGGGCACAAGTGAATTTCCCTTTTTTCATCGGTACAAAGGTCCATTTTGCACAACTACCCAAAGGGGCAAAAGTATACTTGGAGTGCCAAAAATTGATATGAAGAAACATTTAATTACCAAAAGTTATGAAAGTGACATTTAAGTGCCACTTTTTTTTCATAAATGGGACACTTGAGTGCCACGTCTCGCGAATGTGGTTAGAAATCCTACGTGATAATTTTTTAATAATCTAACTCGCCTATGTGGCATGCCGGAAAGCTGAATCAACGACAAAGAACCAAAACGGTATTTGTCTTTTTTTTTTTTTTTTTTTTTTTTTTTTAATTTTAATATAAATATCAATTAAATTAAAATACTTATACTTTTAATATATATTATTAAAAAAGGAGGAAGAGTAGGTAGAAGGCGAGGGCTGAGCCTTTTCTTTTAATTTAGTTCTTAAATTTAGTTATTAAATTAAATTAAATTAATATTTATATTAAAATTCAAATTTGAGGCAAAACGACGTTACTTTTGGCTTTTCTTTCCACGCCATAATGGACAACATCATTTTGCACTTGTCTCGCCAAAAAAATAACACATCAGCATTTTGATCGAATTTTCTTGCTGTTGATACTTAAGTGATTCATTTTGCTTCGATTTTGGCACTTAAGTGTACCTTTCTGAACTTTTGGCATTCAAGTGTCCATTCATGTCAAGTTTTGGCACTCTAGGTATTCGGCTTCCACCCAAAAGTCATGGGTCCATTAACTAAATGAACATGTCCATTCTACCTTCCAAATAAGAATAGTTAGCACCATTGAACAACGGAGGGACGAGTGATCAAGTTACCTTCGTTCAAGCTAGTTCTAACAGTGGTTCCCATCAGTTTTTATCTTCAAAGTATAACACTTTGTAGTAAGGGAAAATTGCTGTCATACCAAATGTTAGGCCCATGTAAGCAATCAGAAGGGGCTGAATGGGTTTTTCAAGAAAAACTAACTAATTTTGTAGAACCAACCCCAATCAGGGTTTCTCTTCCACACATAAAGTGAACTAGCAATATGTAAATTGGAAATTAAAGAATTTAGGGGAAAAGAAATTGCAAACAAAATTTATTTTGGTTCAGCTTAAGAGCGCATACTCCGTCTTTCAGATTTAGTAGTCTAAGTAGGCTGAATTCCACAAGCTATGCCAAGATTACAACTACCGCCTTGACACAATTGTACAATTAGGGTACGGTTGGTAACTGGCTAAATAATAAATGATTTTATTTTATTTTTTGCAAAAATAGATTTAGAATAGAAATTCATTTGATAATTTTTTATTCCCGGGAACAAAAATTCATTTTTTTTTTTGTTTCCGAAAATAGATTTGGAACAAAATCAAGAAATATAAAAAGTTGTTTTTTTGTTCCCGAGAACAATTTTAGAATCAAGCCCAAATCTATTTTTCTTTTTTCTCTTTTATTTTCTTATTTTCTCCTTCTCTCTTCTTCTTCCCCTAACCGGTCACTGGTTGCCATTGTCGCCATTGGCAATAGCCGACAACTGGCCAAGCGAAGTCCGACAAGCTTGTTGGAGCATCGTTTGGCCACTGTAAGCCTCGACCTTGCAAATATTGGCAAGGCTGTGCCTCATTGATGGCCAGGTGAGCCTCACCTAGCCCGACGGCCTTGCCAGATCAAGGTGAGGTCAACCTCGCGTCACTTGGGTGAGGTCAAGCCTCACCAGGACCTCACCAGTGGCCTAACGAGGCTCGTCGGGCTAGCGAGACTCGCTTGGCCATTGATGAGGCTCAACCTTGCCTAAATCTATGAGGCTAAGGCTCGCAGTGGCCAAGCGAGCCTCCGGCGAGCCCATCAGACCTTGCCCTAGCTTGGCGACCCTTCGGCGAGCTCGTTGAACCTCCTTTGGCCCGCTGCCAGCGACCGACCACAAAGGAGGAAGAAGAAAAGAAAAGGAAAAAGAAAAAAAAAGAAAAAGAAGAAAAAAGAGAGAAATATAATAAAAGTATCAAAAACTAAAAAAAATACAAAAATTTAAGAGTCCTATCAAACACATTTCTACTTTGGGAATAAAGATTTTGGCCAGTTACCAAAAGCATTCAAATGTTCATAAATTGTTCTTAGGAATAGAATACAAAAGAATCATTTCTAACTGGAAATTATTTTTGGGAGTTGAATGATTACCGAACGCACCCCTGGTCACCTCGAAGAACCTAACTTCCTTCTACAGTAATCCTGATATAGACTTGGTTACTATGGGACCCACCAACAATTGTTTTCACACTTTGTAAGCATAGCACGATAAATTCTTTCACTAGATAATAAACCACATCTTTAGGTACAACGAGTCTTTTGCACACTTTGTCTCTCACTTAGACAAAGGCATTCACTCTAAATACAACTATTTCTCTCTTTAGACAAATGAACTTGTCACTCTTGTTAAGTCTTTCGAATAACATTCAAATGGATATGACAAGCTTACTAAGGAAACGGATTCAAAAACCTCTTGACAATGCCATTTCTCTTGTTTTTGTTCATTTCAACCATCGTGTTGTGGCCGAGTTTTCTCCAATTTATGATGCTCTACATTTGAACTTGTAATTTCTAGTAGTTATTTCCATATTATCCAATGCAAACTTCCGGCAAAATTCCTTAAAAACCAAATGCAGAATCTTCTTTCAATCCGGACTGTTCAACCGATATTGCTCAGGTAAGCAATATCGGTTGCACTCCTTTAGAGAGTTATTAAATGACTGTGCTTTGATGGATCTTGAGACCAAGGGCTGTGCCTACACTTGGGTGAATAATAGGAGTGGTGAGGAAGTTGTAAAGGAGCGAATAGATCGAGCTGTGTGCACAATGGAATGGCGATTAACCTATCCAGAAGCTGAAGTTTACGCTTTACCTGCTGTAGGATTGGATCATTGTCCATTACTCTTAAATACAAAAATCAAATTAGCAAGGAGGAAGAAGAGGTTCACCTTTGAATCTTATTGGCTTCAAGATGCTGAATGTCACAGAGTGGTCTCAGATGCTTGGTCATCAGCATTAAATCATTCCTCCAACATTTCCAAGAAACTACAGACGACAACTGCAGCGCTGACTAATTGGAGCAAAATGAAGTTTACTGCTGGTCATCATCGAATAAATCTCTTAAAACAACAGATTCAGTATCACATTAATCAACCTGGTAGCAGTTATAACAACAATCAGGTTAAATCGCTAAGGAACAAATTCAGAAAATATGGTTACAGGAAGAACATTATTGGGCAATGCGATCTCGGATCAACTGGTTGAGGGGGGGGGATAGAAATACAAAAATTTTTCATGCTACTACGATTCAAAGGCGGAAGAGGAATAGAATCAGCATGCTTAAGGATGTAAATGAGGAATGAATTAGGGAGCCAGATTAAGTGAGGCACATGACAAGTACGTTCTTTCAGACCCTTTATTCTTCTGCTGGTCACCGAGACTATGGCCCTACTTTAATGCAATGCCCGAAGATAGTGACAGATACAATGAACAGACATTTAATAGCTGAAGTCACAAGAGAGGAAGTACAGCAAGCAACGTTTTAGTTGGGAGCCACCAAAGCACCAGGACCTGACGGTTTTAATGGCCTTTTTTTTTTTTTTTTATCATAGTCATTGGGACATTATACAGGATGATGTCTTTACTGCAGTGCAGAATTTTTTCATTACTGGTGTGATGCCTGCTGTTATTAACAGAACTTCTATATGTCTGATTCCTAAAGTACCGAATCCAGAGAGGTTAGATCAATTTCGCCCTATCAGTTTATGTAATTTTCTATACAAGATTATTTCCAAAGTCCTAGTGAATCGCTTAAAATTCTGTCTACCAGATTTGATTGCCACAGAACATAGTGCATTTGTGTCAGGCAGACAGATACAGGACAACATCTTGATAGTTCAAGCGCTCCTCAAACTAGATATGCAGAAAGCTTATGATAGGGTTGAGTGAGATTTCCTGGAGGACTATTTGCACCAGATTGGATTTCATGATCGATGGGTGTTGTGGCTAATGCAATGTGTTACAACCACCTCTCTAAATGTAAAGATCAATGGCGAAGATCTACCTTACTTTCAACCATCCGGGGGACTCAGACAGGGCGACCCTCTTTCACCTTATTTATTCATCCTTGTGGCAAATATGTTATCCACTCTCATCCACCAAGCTGTCAATATGGGTCATCTACGGGGACTAAAACTTAACAGGTGGTGTCCTGTTTTATCCCATCTTTTTTTTGCCGATGATGCTATCTTTTTTCTGGATGGTAGATCCCAGGAATGTCAAAACTTGGCTAACATCCTCAACCAGTATTGTATTGCCACAGGACAGGAGATTAATAGGAATAAATCAGGTCTATTTGTGAGCAAAAACTGTCCTATGTCTCTCAAGACAAATATGGCAAGAGAATTAAGGGTGCCAATCATTGATAAAATGGGCAAGTATCTAGGCATTCCTTCAGATTGGGGATCCTCTAAGAGAGACATGTTTGCGTGGATTCTAACAAGTAGGGGTGAGTAGCGGTCTAAGGTCGACCCTGGACCGACCCTGGACCGGCCCAACCCTGCCGGTCCTGGTCCGGTTCCTAAGGGGACTGGGTCGGTCCTTGGTCCTGAAATTCCAGGACCAACACTGTGCGGGTTGGTCCTCGGTCCTAAGAGTTTTGGGTCGGTCCAACCCTAGACCAACCCTGTATATTATATTATATTCTATTATTTATAATTCTTTTATATATTCAAACCTAAGTAAAATGTCTATTATATTATATTATATTGAGATGTTCTATCAATAGCACTAATAGTAATTTCAATTTAAAACTTTTGTTGAGTATTAATTAAGTGTCATTTGTTTTGTTTTCAGGTGTTTAGAAGTTCAAGTGAATTAAGAAGATGTGAAGTTATATATTCATGGTTTATATTAAGTATTTTGAACTTTTTATGGTTTAATTGTAATTTACTAATGAATTTCAGCTGCACTTTGCTTTTCAATTTGTGTCAAATGGTAGAAGTTTTTGAAGAGTAGAGTAGTACTGTAGTTGCTACGGTGATTTGCTAGTCAAGTGGTGTGAAGCTCATTTTTTGGTTGAGTGGACTCTACATGATTAAATGCAGGAAAATGCTTTTGCATATGGTGTTATGAATATTAAAGATAGATGATTACAAGAAATTTCCATCTTGTCCCATATCTCGATGAGTGGTTAGCAGGTACGAAATTTCTATTATTGTGTCATCTTAAATTTTCTAAATATGTATTGGTATTTATAGTTTAGTTGCACAATGCCACATTGTCGATGAATGTGTAATTTGAATTTGTAGGTTTGCTTTTTTAGGGAGTATAAAAAATAAGATGAAAAAAATTATCGATCGGTCCCGGGTTGACCCTGGAACCGGACCTAACCCATTGGGTCGGTCCGGTCCTTGGTCCCAGGCTTAATAGGGTCGGTCCTCGGTTCTAAAAATTGAGGACCGACACTGTACGGGTTGGTCCTAGGGTTAGGGGGTGGTCCGGACCAACCCGGACCATGCTCACCCCTACTAACAAGAGTGAATGCTAAATTGGCGGGGTGGAAAGAAAATTTAATTTCCAAAGGAGGGAAGGAGGTTCTGTTAAAATCTGTGGTTCAGGCTCTACCTCAGTATGCGATGTCAATTTTTAAGATTCCTGTCTCCATATGCAGGTCTGTCGAACAAAAAATCGCTAAGTTCTAGTGGCAACATACGAGCAACAGATCTGGAATTCACTGGAAGTGCTGGGATCTTCTAAAAGAGAACAAAAGTACAGGGGGGTGGGCTTTCGAGACTTATTATCTTTCAATAGAGCCCTTCTGGGAAAGCAGGCCTGGAGGCTTTTTCAAAATCCATTATCTTTGTGGAGTAAAATTTTCAAAGCTTTATATTTTCAGTTTGCAGATTTTTGGCATGCTAAAAGGGATCTAGACCTTCATGGGGTTGGAGAAGTCTTCTAATAGGCCGAGATTCTATTCTTCCTAAGTTGTGTTGGTCAGTAGGAAATGGCCAGAAAATCAGAGTCAGACAGGATCAATGGCTACCTATGGGAATCCTATGCGGACCTCTTAATAGAGAGGAACTGAGAACAGTAGTAGGCTACATCAACTCAGAACAAAACGAATGGAACATCCAGCTTCTTAATCAAACATTCGAGGAGCATATTGTTAAAGAAATATTGGCAATTAAATTGTGGACAGCATCTACTGATGATAAACTTGTATGGACAGAGACTACAGATGGACAGTACACAGTGAAGAGTGCTTATAATTTCATCAAGAAGACAGAAGCAACACAGGTCTGTTCTCGCCCTTCCTCATCTTATATTACTCCCATCCATCTATGGAAACAAATATGGAAGATCAAGACGGCTCCTAAAATTCGTATCTTCCTCTGGTCTATTAGTCACAATGCTATTCCTACAAAGCATAACCTGTTCCGTCGCGGCATCACTACTGATCCGCTTTGCATACTCTGCTCTACCCATTCCCTCGAACACAACAGAACATTTATTTCTGCAGTGCCCTTGGACACAAAATATATGGAACCATCCCAAAGTGCAAATCAATGTAACAGCTTATGCAATTCATCGCATAGATGCTTGGCTTGCAGATATACTTGAACATAAGGGTAACGTACCAGAATTTGAGATAATAGCAGCTCTTTTATGGCAAATTTGGAAGGCTAGAAACCATGTTATCTTCCACCATCGTTCTACGCACCCGGACCAGCTCGTCGAAACAGCTCTGGCTCTCGCCCAGCTGAATCTTACAATCCATCAGCAGCAACCGAGGACAGATAGTCGTTGGGTGAACCCGAACAGTACCTGGATCCCACCGCCGCAGGGCATGACCAAAGTGAATATAGATGGCGCTTTCCTTATTGCAGATAATCTGGGTGCGATCGCCAGTATCACTCGCGATCACACAGGCAGCATGATCGGAGGCTTTACTAGAAGCGTTCCTGCAACCTCTGCAATTGAGACGGAGATTCAAGCCTTCTTATATACCATAAAGGACCTTTTACAGCAAGGAAAGAATCAATCTTACCTGATGGTGGAGACTGATAGCATTATTCTCGTCGAAGTCCTCAACCGCGATCGTCTACCACCGTGGGAATGCCGTGCCCTTCTTGCCGAATGCGGAGATCTATTGCCCTCTTTTTCGAACTTGAAGGTGCAACATTGTAGAAGAACAGCCAATGCCCTAGCTGACTGGGCCGCAAAAGCCCACGGACGAGGCTCCCTTTCACCAACTTGGGCCACTTCACCTCCTCAAGTTATGTTAGATATGATATGTAATGAAGCCCTTCTAGTGGGTTGTACTCTTTTCCCAACTTAAATAGTTATAAATTCTATTTTCCGACCAAAAAAAAAAAATCAGACCTTTTTATTTATGGCAGGTTTTGATCACACAACTCGGCAATCTCTTGAATGAATTAGTTTGTGAGTTCTGGCATAAATAAACTTCGAAAAAAAATTATTCATTCGGTTATAAATCTATTGCATGGGATGTAGTACAATGACACTTTCACAAAATTCAATACAGTCATTCTGATTAATTTTTGAATGAAAATGCTGACGTGATGATCTAGTTATCACCGACCGTCCTACGTGATATGACCGGTGTCTAATGTGGAAAATATTAAGTAAAATGACATTGTTTTGTTTATTATTAATTTTTATTATTTTTTCTCGTCGTTCTGTTTATCTTTAAAATAAATCAGAATTTTTTTTTCCTTTTCTTTTGTTCAGCTCCACTGTTCAACTTCCTCAAGTGCTATCTTTAAACTTCAAACTTAATGGTCAATTTTACGGTGGTGAGTCGTTCAATAATATGTGTTAGTTAAAATTTAGTTTCATGATATCATTTTTTTTTTCAAATTTAAATCAAAAGAGACGAATTTTTGAAATCTAATCGGTAACTTAACCATCAAGTTTGTTTTTCCAAACTAACATCTAGTTTTCTAAAAATATTTCACAATATTTGTCTCTATGATGTTTTAGGTATCTGTAGAGCTTTGAGGCTCAATGATTTTATTTTATTTTATTTTATTTATTTGTGTTCTTTCTATAAAAGCTTCCTCAAGCCCTTTCAACTTGAACTGCTCATAAGTTTCTAGGTGTCTGATCTAACTGCTCCTTGAATTTTGGGTAACTTAACCCATCAAACTCTCGTTTGATCCCACCTCCAAATCAATGCGAGCGACTCTTTGCAAAACGCCCTAAATACCTTCTAAGCGAATTGTTTAAGTGAAATCTCTTCCATTTCACGTTGAGCTATTTCCTTTCCTTACTTCAAGACTTCTATATATTTTATAACTTAACACTACCCATTGCATGTGAATCCGATGTGTATGGATTTGAAAGAACCGAGGAAAATTGAGTGAGCCTAATGAGAGGAAATCTTAAATGAGTGATGGACCGTGAACATCCGGCTTTGAGTGGTTCCGGTACCAAACAGGTCCGACCCATGAAGCATAAGCTGTAGGCTGGGCTCTCTAATGAAAGACTCCTGGCTCTAACATGATTTTCCATTATTGAACTAAGAAATGACGATATATATGAGGTCTTTTGACGACCATCTAGAAAGTGAGATGTCGATTATTAACCTGTTTTTTTCAATTAATGTGACATCCTGAAATTCAACCCTGTTTTTGATAAAGAGAAATGGGCATTTCGTCGACGTGCTTACGGTCCTTTTTCTCTGAGCTGATCACTCACGAGTTAACTAACCTATTGTGTGAAGCCGTTAAAGGATGTATCTGCAGTAAAATCCCTAAAAGCTACTCAAATGGTTGGATTGGACTAAAATCACATTTAATTGATTCTAACCATGAAATTTAATTTGGTTTCGGGAATCGAATATTCGAGCGTGTCAAAATTCATTTTTAGGACCTTGTCTCATCGTCCGTCAAATTATTGACGAGTCCGAAATTTCAATAAAGAAATTATCGGAGGAAAATTGAAGACCAAAAGAAAATGGTAAGGGAAAGAGAAGAGAAAAAAAATAAGAAAAATATTATTATTTAATTTCTTTTCTCTCTCTCCCCCTTTTTCTCTCTTTTTCTCTCTCTCTCTCTCTCTTCTCCCTCTCGTGCGTCCGAGCAAGCGAACCCGAAGCTCGAGCGAAGCCGCAACTCCGTTGCCGCCCACCGCTCGCTGCACCAGAGCCGGACCGCCCGCGCATCCGCCGCTCGCCGCCGTGTGCCGCTTGCCCTCTCCTCTGCCTAGGCGCCCCTTCCCCGTGCGAGACAGCCCTGTTCGGCCCCTGCTCAACTCGGTTCCGCCCCGTCCAGCCGCCTCCGGCCACCGCCCAGCAACGCCTGACATCCCCGGCGTCCCCTTTACCCTCCACCGGCCTCCCCTCGCCGACCTAGCTGCCGGACAAGCTCCAGCCAGCCTTGATCAGCAACCCACGAAGTGGGTTTCCAGCGGCTTTAGGCCCAGTTTTGGGCCATTTTCGGGGCCCGAACCCGAGCCGTGCTTTGGGAAGTTTTGTTCCTCGCGTCGCCCCCGTCGGATTGATCCGATTTGCGCGCGATTCCGGTGGGTAATCTCACTAATCCCAGATTAGTTGGCTCATTATGCTTAATGGTGGTTTAATTTTAATTAATTAGGTTTATGTGGTTAGATTAGTATGGATTAGTGTTTATTAGCCAATTGTGATGCGAATTAGACAAATTGATTGTGCAATTAGCAAGTAGACGTGGTCTACTATTTATTGGAAGTGTCTCGGGATTTTTCCCGACCCTTAGTGGGCTTCAATTAAGCTTTCCGGGCCTAAGTGGAATTTTTAATATTTAAATATTAATTTTTGGAAATTAATTAAATAATTATTTATTTTCCGAAAATTCAACTAGCATGGCTCGGGACCGGAATATTATGCTGATGATCGTGGTGAAGTCCGTTTATTTAATTGGGCTTTATTTTGTGCTAAATTGAATTTTTAATATTTATTAATTAATTTTCGAAATTAATTAATTAATTATTTTTATTTTTCGGAAATTAAAATTTTGATGGCCGACGACCGAAATCTCGTGCTGATCGTCGTGGCACAGTCCGTTTATTTAATTGAGCTTTAATTTGTATGGAATTGATTTAATTATGAATTTTTAGGAGTTATTCATATTGACTTGATTGTTAATTATTTGATTGAGAAATCGTTGGGTATTGGTTATCACCTGAAAGGAAATACGTGGGCTCGGTGAATTGGAATATCACCTGGAGAATACACGTGAATTCGGTGATTGTTTATGTCATCTTGGCGAAAAGGTCGCCTAAGAGAATGCACATGGCTTGGAGACTCGGTATGTCCTCCTGGAGAATGCACGTGGCTTGATGACAGAGTTTGGCATCTAAAAGGGCATGTGGCTCGGTGAATTGATGCATCACTTTGGTGAGATAGCACCTAAGAGAAGGCACGTGGGCTCGAGCATCGTAAAAAGGACACGTGGCTCGGTGATCTGATGCGTCACCTTGGTAATTGAGTGCCTTACAGAATGCACGTGGGTCCAGTGTTAGGAGATAGCATCTAAAGTGGCACGTGGCTCGGTGACTTGATGTATCACCTTGGCGAAGAGGTCGCCTTAGAGAATGCACGTGGGCCCAAGGTTCGAGGCAAGTGGCTCGGAGACTTGGAATGTCATCCTGGAGAATGCACGTGGCCTAGCTTTTAGACACTCCTCCGTGGAGAATGATTTGTGTGACATGTAATCGACTAGTTCGATTTGTTTGGAGTAAATGGGTGCCTATTGTGAATTGTACTGACTTGCAGGTGGGATCTGAGGCCAAGGTAAGTCCTCTGCCCTGTGCGTGTTTAGGTAGCCTAAAGTATAATGGTTTACTAATCGGGCTTAGTGGGGTAGAACTCCTGAGGCGTAGTCTCATCTCAGTTTGGGGAAAACATTTCAGGACCCCGATGAGGAGCTGAGGAGAAGGAGTCTGGGAAGGAGAACTCGGAGGTAAAACCCGAGGAGAAGAATTTTGGAAGAAGAAGATAATCCCAAGAGGGGCCTTGAGTACGGCCTAGATGGATTGAGATTTTATGTTCTTTTGAGATCTCCATTTTGATGTGAATAGAGATAGAGTAAAAAGTTGTGAAGTGCTTTGGTTTGTGTTTTATATAAAAGTTTGGTTATAAGTTTCAATATGAAAAATATGGCTCTGCTTTTCTATCCCATCGTTTTATTGTCTGGAGATTTTAACTACTTCCGCATGTGCTTAATAAATAAAAGGGTCGGCGATACATAGTCCTGGGATATCGCATTATAAAATCGACCAAGTCAGAAGGATGTGTGCGTGCCCGAGGATTGGGGCGTGACATCCCCTTTTTATGGTATCAGAGTGAAGTTGAAGATTGGAGTGATAAGGAGTGTTGACCATGGGATAGTTAGTAGGAAATGCCTTTAAATTCATGCTGGTGCATGTCTGTGTTAGTTGAGTGCTAAAATTGTTTGTTGTTTGGATCGCTCTGTTTCTAATTTGGTGTTGAATTGGAAACATGTGTTAGTTGAGTAAAGCTACACCATGAGCGATCAGGAGCCGAGAACTCCTGCAAAGAGGACCAGTAGGGCCGTTATTCGGGGTAGAGCTCCGACTCGTGTCGGAACCCAAGGCAGACGTGGTCGAGCGCCAGCACAGGCTAGCGCGAGTGGAATGATTCCACTTGTCGTAGATGTCGGGGTAGCAGCCCCTAATGATCCTAGGGTGGATGGGATCTTGCGTGTTTTGGAAGCGATGGGTAATAGAATGGATCAGCAAGCTGCTACTGTTGAAGCCGCCGCCAGCCGCCGCCGCAACCGCCACCGGAGTTGCCCCGGAGTTGCCCGCACTCGCGCCGCACCTGCAGTCGCACCTGCCGTTGCTCCAGCTGCCATGAATGTTGAAAATCCACTGGAGATAGTGGTCGCTGTAAGACCAATCCATAAGTTGGTGGAGCATTTCCTAAAGTTAAATCCGCCGTTGTTTACCGGGTCTGGGGATCCCGAAACTACTTCTTCATGGATTCAGAAGCTCGGGAAGGCGTTTGCACTGCTGATGTGCAACGAGGCTGAGAAGGTAATGTTAGCAACTTACCAGCTGGAAGGAGTTGCGGACACTTGGTGGATGACAACTCGTGAAATGATCTTTCCGGAAGGCACTGTTCAGGACTAGAACACTTTCCGCGAAGCCTTCAATGATAAGTTTTTCTCTGAGACTGCTAGAGAGGTGAATATGGCAGAATTTCAACGTCTTCGCCAAGGTTCTCTATCTGTTGATGAGTATGAGGCGAAGTTTGCTGAACTTTCGCGATATGCCCCCGAGTTAATTGAGAATCCTGTGAACCGAGCGAGAAGGTTCAGAGATGGATTCATGCAAGGTTTGAGAAGCGCCTTAGTCCTTCTGGATTTGAAGACTTATAATGACATATATCGGAGAGCTCAGAAGATTGAGAAAGATCAGAACGATAAAGCTGCCTCATCTGGATTGATGTTTAGCTCTCATAGAGACAACATCCACCAAGGAAAGAGGCCGATGTTTGGAAATAGATTCCAAAGCCCGCCCAGCAAGAAGAGTGGATTTAATAGGCCAGGACCTATTAGGAATGATGCGTGTCGCTTGTGTGGAAGAAGACATGGGACAGCACCGTGCCCAGCTAGGACGGGTGCATGTTTCGAATGTGGCCAACAGGGCCACATAGCCAGATTTTGTCCAAAGAAGCAAAGAGGACAACTTCAGTTGCCGCCGCCACCACCGATGAGACAGATAGGAGGGTATGCCCCTCAGAATGCACCGCAAGGAGGACAGCAGAGACCTCCAGCTCAGGGCACTGTGTACGTGATTACCTAAGGTCAGGCAGAAGCTGCGCCTGGCATGATCACAGGTACGGTCTCGCTCAACAACCAACCTGCTTATGCTTTGTTTGATTCGAGAGCAAACCATTCCTTCATTGCCGAGCAATATGTTAGGATGTTAGGGTTGAGTCCTGTATTGTTGGAGTCGGCAATTTGCATATCTACACCCTTGAAAGATAAAGTTATTGCTGCTTTGGGATGTTCGGGGTGCAAGTTAGAGATTGGTGAGAGAGTGGGGAAAATTGACTTGTTAGTCCTAGCCATGTATGATTTTGATTTGATAATTGGCATGGACTGGCTCACCAATCAACGAGCTAAAATGGACTGCTATCGCAAGGCGATTCAGTTTGACCCATTAGGGGGTAAAAGCTTCGAGTTTGTCGGGATCGAGGAGGACCTTCGATTTCCTTAATCTCGTCGTTGGAAGCAGCTTGTTTGTTAGACGAGGGTTGCCGAGGGTACTTAGCAACTGTCGTGGATACGACATTTGAAGAGCTGAAAATGGAAGATATTGCAGTGGTACAGGAGTTTCCAGATGTCTTTCCAAAAGAATTGCCAGGGTTACCGCCAGAAAGAGAGATTGAATTTGTGATCGAGCTAGCACTAGGGACAGAACCAATCTCAAAGGCACCTTATTGAATGGCGTTATCTGAGTTGAAGGAATTGAAGGTGCAGATGTAAGAGTTACTGGATAAAGGATTTATTCGTCCTAGTGCATCACCTTGGGGAGCACTAGTTCTGTTTGTTAATAAGAAAGATGGTTCGTTGCGTTTGTTCATCGACTATCGACAGATTAATCAGGTAACGATCAAGAACAAGTATCCATTGCCGAGGATAGATGACATGTTTGATCAGCTGCAAGGAGCATCAATATTCTCGAAGATCGACTTGAGGACAGGATATTATCAGCTGAGGATTCGAAAAGATGATATTCCTAAGTCAGCATTTCGTACCCGGTATGGCCATTACGAGTTTACAGTGATGCCGTTTGGATTGATGAATGCTCTAGTTGCATTCATGGATATGATGAACAGAGTGTTCAAGGAATATCTGGATCAGTTTGTGATCGTGTTCATAGATGATATATTGGTCTATTCGAGAAGTGATGAAGAACATGAGAATCATCTAAGAGTAGTACTCCAGACCTTAAGAACTCATCAGCTGTATGCTAAGTTTAGCAAATGCGAGTTTTGGCTGACTCGTGTTGCATTCTTAGATCATGTGATTTCCGGAGAAGGAATCTCCGTCAACCCGAGCAAGATAGAAGTCGTGATCAAGTGGCCGAGACTGACGACCGTGACAAAGATCAGAAGTTTTCTGGGGTTAGCAGGTTATTACAGACGGTTTGTGGAAGGGTTCTCATCGATAGCGTCGCCTCTGACAAAGCTCACGAAGAAAAACGAGAAGTTCATATGGACAGACAAGTGCGAGCGTAGTTTCCAAGAGCTGAAGGAAAAGCTTACTACCGCACCTGTGCTGACGATTCGATCTGGTCCTGGAGGATTTGAGATCTATAGTGATGCGTCATTCAGGGGATTGGGTTGCGTGCTGATGCAACATGGCAGAGTTGTTGCATACGCTTCCCGGCAGTTGAGACCTCATGAATTGAATTATCCGACGCATGACTTGGAACTCACAGCCATCATATTTGCGTTAAAGATTTGGAGGCACTACTTGTGTGGGGAAAAGTTTCAGATCTTCACGGACCATTAGAGTCTCAAGTATTTGTTCTCTTAGAAGGAGTTGAACATGAGACAGCGCCGATGGATGGAATTACTGAAAGACTACGACTGTGATATTCTATATCACCCGGGAAAGGCGAACAAGGTCGCCGATGCATTGAGTCGGAAGTCTTCAATAGCACAAATCTTGGTTAAGGAGTGGAACCTAATCGAGAGAGCTCGAGATTCGGAATTCAAATTTGAGGTAGGCCACCTTTCAAGTCTTATGGCCACCCTCAGAATTGAACTGGATGTCCAGGTCAGAATTAAAGAACTCCAACCGACAGATCCAGATGTACAGAGAATTCTTCAAGAGGATACCAATAAAAGAAAGGCTGATTTTCAAGTTGTTGATGACGGGACTCTAAGGTTCCATGGACGTTTAGTTGTACCTGACGATGTTGAGCTTAGAGAAGAAATTTTATCTTAGGCACATCGTAGCACTTAGAGCATTCATCGTGGAAGTACCAAGATGTATCAGAATCTGCGTCAACACTACTGGTGGTCAGGTATGAAGGCGGACATCGCCAAACATGTGGCCAAGTGTTTGACTTGTCAGCAAGTAAAAGCCCAGCATTGCAAGCCGGGAGGACTTCTGCAACCTCTCGCGATCCCAGAATGGAAATGGGAACATATCACGATGGACTTCGTGACTGGACTACCAAGGAGTCACAGGGGAAATGATTCAATTTGGGTAGTAATCGACAGGCTGACAAAGTCGGCTCACTTCATTGCGGTTCGAAAGGACCTCAGTCTTGACAGGCACGCAGACCTGTATGTGCATCAAGTGGTTCGTATGCATAGAGTGCCGGTTACGATAACATCTGATAGAGACCCGAGGTTTACCACTGCTTTTTGGAAGAGCTTGCAGAGTGCTTTAGGTACAAAACTTCAATACAGTACGGCATATCATCCTCAGACAGATGGCCAGTTGAAAGGACAATTCATACTCTTGAAGACATGCTGAGAGCGTGTGTAATAGACTTCAAAGGAAGTTGGGAAGATCAGCTTCATCTGGTGGAATTCGCCTACAACAACAGTTATCAGCAGAGCATCAAGATGGCTCCTTTTGAAGCGTTGTATGGCAGAGCGTGCAAAACTCTAGTATGTTGGGATGAAGTTGGAGAAAGGAAGATAACAGGCCCAGAGTTGATTCAGCAATCAGTAGATGCCGTGACAGTAATCAGAGACAGATTAAAGACCGCGCAGAGCAAGCAGAAAAGTTATGCAGATAAGCGTCGAAGGTCTTTGGAATTCCAAGTTGGTGATCACGTTTTTCTGAAAGTGTCACCAATGAGAGGAACTTCGCGCTTTCGTAAGAAAGGCAAGCTGAGTTCGAGGTACGTAGGTACGTTTGAGATTCTTGAAAGAATCGGAAACCTAGCGTATCGTCTTGCGTTGCCGCCAAGATTGGTGCAAGTGCATGACATCTTTCACATGTCGATGTTAAGGAAGTACGAGCCTGACCCGACCCACGTGCTCAATTTCGAGGAATTAGACGTGGATGACCGTGTGTCATACGTAGAAAGCCCGGTCCAGATTGTCGATCGTAAAGAGCAAGTTCTGCGTACAAAGACCATTCCGTTGGTCAAAGTGGTCTGGCAACACCACGGCATTGAAGTAGCGACTTGGGAGACTGAAGAGTCGATAAGACAGTTGTACCCCCGCCTTTTTTAACAAAGTGTAATGGTTTAAATTTCGAGGACGAAATTTTTATAAGAGGTGTACAAAGACCATTCCGTTGGTCAAAGTGGTCTGGCAACACCACGGCACTGAAGGAGCGACTTGGGAGACTGAAGAGTCGATAAGACAGTTGTACCCCGCCTTTTTGAACAAAGTGTAATGGTTTAAATTTCGAGGACGAAATTTTTATAAGAGGGGAAGAGTTGTGACATCCTGAAATTCGACCTTGTTTTCGATAAAGAGAAATGGGCATTTCGTTGACGTGCTTACGGTCCTTTTTCTCTGAGCTGATTACTCACGAGTTAACTAACCTATTGGGTGAAGCCGTTAAGGGATGTATCTGCAGTAAAATCCCTAAAAGCTACTCAATTGGTTGCATTGGACTAAAATCACTTTTAATTGATTCTAACCATGAAATTTAATCTGGTTTTGGGAATTGAATATTCGAGCGTGTCACAATTCATTTTTAGGACCCTGTCTCATCGTCCATCAAATTATTGACGAGTCCGAAATTTCAATAAAGAAATTATCGGAGGAAAATTGAAGACCAAAAGAAAATGGTAAGGGAAAGAGAAAAGAAAAAAATAAGAAAAATATTATTATTTAATTTCTTTTCTCTCTCTCCCCCTTTTTCTCTTTTTTCTCTCTCTCTCTCATTCTCCCCTCCGCGCGTCCGAGCAAGCGAACCAGAAGCTCGAGCGTCTCTCCGTCGCCGCCCACCGCTCGTTGCACTAGAGCCGGACCGCCCGCACGTCCACCGCTCGCCGCCGTGTGCCGCCTGCCCTCTCCTCCGCCAAGGTGCCCCTTTCCCGCGTGAGACAGCCCTGTTCGGCCCCTGCTCAGCTCGGTTCCGCCCCGTCCAGCCGCCTCCGGCCACCGCCCAACACCGCCCGACATCCCCGGCGTCCCCCTCACCCTCCACCGGCCTCCCCTCGTCGCCCTAGCCACCGGACAAGCTCTGGCCAGTCTTGATTAGCAACCCACGAAGTGGGTTTCCAGCGGCTTTAGGCCCGGTTTTGGGCCGTTTCCGGGGCCCAAACTCGAGCCGTGCTTTGGGAAGTTTTGTTCCTCGCGTCGCCCCCGTCGGATTGATCCGATTTGCACGCGATTCCGGTGGGTAATCTCACTAATCCTGGATTAGTTGGCTAATTATGCTTAATGGTGGTTTAGTTTTAATTAATTAGGTTTAGGTGGTTAGATTAGTATGGATTAGTGTTTATTAGCCAATTGTGATGCGAATTAGACAAATTGATTGTGCAATTAGCAAGTAGACGTGGTCTACTATTTATTGGAAGTGTCTCGGGATTTTCCCGACCCTTAGTGGGCTTCAATTAGGCTTTCCGGGCCTAAGTGGAATTTTTAATATTTAAATATTAATTTTTAGAAATTAATTAAATAATTATTTATTTTCCGAAAATTCAATTGGGATGGCTCGGGACCGGAATATTATGCTGATAATCGTGGTGAAGTCTGTTTATTTAATTGGGCTTTATTTTGTGCTAAATTGAATTTTTAATATTTATTAATTAATTTTCGAAATTAATTAATTATTTATTTATTTTACGGAAATTAAGATTTTGATGGCCGACGACCGAAATCTCGTGCTGATCGTCGTGGCGTAGTCCGTTTATTTAATTGAGCTTTAATTTGTATGGAATTGATTTAATTATGAATTTTTAGGAGTTATTCATATTGACTTGATTGTTAATTATTTAAAAAGAGAAATCGTTGGGTATTGGTTATCACCTGAAAGAAAATACGTGGGCTCGGTGAATTGGAATATCACCTGGAGAATACACGTGAATTCGGTGATTGATTATGTCATCTTGGCGAAAAGGTCGCCTAAGAGAATGCACGTGGCTCGGAGACTCGGTATGTCCTCCTGGAGAATGCACGTGGCTCAATGACAGAGTTTGGCATCTAAAAGGGCACGTGGCTCGGTGAATTGATGCATCACTTTGGTGAGATAGCACCTAAGAGAAGGCACGTGGGCTCGGGCATCGTAAAAAGGACACGTGGCTCGGTGATATGATGCGTCACCTTGGCGATTGAGTGCCTTAGAGAATGCACGTGGGTCTAGTGTTAGGAGATAGCATCTAAAAGGGCACGTGGCTCGGTGACTTGATATATCACCTCGGCGAAGAGGTAGCCTTAGAGAATGCACGTGGGCCCAAGGTTCGAGGCACGTGGCTCGGAGACTTGGAATGTCGTCCTGGAGAATGCACGTGGCCTAGCTTTTAGATACTCCTCCATGGAGAATGATTTGTGTGACATGTAATCGACTAGTTCGATTTGTTTGGAGTAAATGGGTGCCTATTGTGAATTGTACTGACTTGCAGGTGGGATTTGAGGCCAAGGTAAGTCATCTGCCTTATGCGTGTTTATGCAGCCTATAGTATAATGGTTTACTAATCGGGCTTAGTGGGGTAGAACTCACTGAGACGTAGTCTCATCCCAGTTTGGGAAAAACATTTCAGGACCCCGATGAGGAACTGAGGAGAAGGAGTCTGGGAAGGAGAACTCGGAGGTAAAACCTGAGGAGAAGAATTTTGGAAGAAGAAGATAATCCCGAGAGGGCCTTGAGTACGGCTTAGATGGATTGAGATTTTATCCTCTTTTGAGATCTCCATTTTGATGTGAATAGAGATAGAGTAAAAAGTTGTGAAGTGCTTTGGTTTGTGTTCTATATAAAAGTTTGGTTATAAGTTTCAATATGAAAAATATGGCCCTACTTTTCTATCCCATCGTTTTATTGTCTGGAGATTTTAACTGCTTCCGCATGTGCTTAATAAATAAAAGGGTCGGCGATACATAGTCCTGGGATATTGCATTATAAAATCGACCAAGTCAAAAGGATGTGTGCGTGCCCGAGGATCGGGGCGTGACAATTAAAGCGACACGAAGCTTGCTATTCCGATTGCATATATGTTAGTTACAATAGTCAAGCTATCTAGCCTTTGCATATATAAATATAAGATCCCGTTGACTTTCTTGGTACCGGGCTCACTAATTGTGAAATTAATCAATTGTATTTGTAAGAGTGAAGCTAGGTTGGAAGAAAATCCGTCAGCCTAGAAGAGTGAAAACTATATATGCGGGGAAAGGAAACCAGATTTGTCCAAAGCCCTTGTTTTTTATTTATTTATTTTTGGGTGTGCAGATGATGGAAAGCTACTCGTTACTAAACACAGAAAGTAAATACATAGCCGACGTAATTCTTACTCTTTGTCGGGTGGGTGGACAAGTGGAATATTTCCTTACGTGAAATCAAAATTAAGTAATTAATTGTTATGTTCCATTGACTTAGAAATGTTACTTTTAAGAACGTTGTCTTCATTGAAAGAAACGTATTGTTATCGTTATTACTTTTTGCTAATTTGCTCTAGAAGTTGTAGATACTTTATGTTGCAATCACCATATACAACATTCGAAAGGTGACTCAATCCAATTCTACAAAGCTCGCTAAATTGGCTAGTGCAGTTCTGTACCTCGTGCGAATCGAGTTTTCTTCCGATAGCTAACTCCCTTTTGTTCGACTAGGGTTAACTTGTTGTGTCCTTGTTCTTGCGTTTCCATTCTGTGCCGCAATAGTTATGTGAACTGGTAGAAGTTCTCGGTGTAGACCGAATTCGGGACACTTAGTCTAAAGTTAGATCTGAAAGCATCGATTTGATTGGTTTCTGTCAAATGAGTCCAAGAAACAGTCACTGTTTAGCTGGATTTTCCTGATCATGCAAAAGTAGAGGGTCAATCACGCTGTCATGATGTATACTAGAATTTTCTATTTTGTCGTCTACATGGCAACTTGCTTTTTTTTTTTTTTTTTTTGGACGAAAGCAGAGAAAATATTATATCTTCGGTAACTTACATCCAGCCTTTAAAGCGTCAACATACACAAGGTCTAGCAAAAGGAAAGGAGGAGATAAGTTCCAGTCTTGGGCCTGCATGGCCAAATTGTGGGCTTTCGCGGCCCAGTCGGCCACAGCATTAGCCTCACGCTTGCAGAAGCGCACGTTCAGGTTAGGGAAAAGAGGGAGAAAAGATGTCGCCTCCGCAAACAAGACGCGCGTCTCCCATGGCGGCGGATCCTCCCCTGTCTACATGGCAACTTGCTGCTTGCATATAAATGAGTTCCAGTCCCCATTTCTCTCAAGCCAAGCAAGGAAGAAGAAAAGTGGTCAACATCAAGCATCAACTAAATATCTCGCAGCTCTCTGAGCGACCATGTGTGGACAAGAAAAATTTGTCAGCGACGCATGGTTGGATATGGGACGACATCTTTTAGTTCTATTCGTTTGTCTCGGGCTCGAAAAGAGAGATCCTCTCGCTTACATAACGTTGCTGTCATGAAGTCGTGGAGGATTTATGGTGTTCTCATTCAGAATTCAGAGAGATGATTGTAAAAGCATCAAAAAGAAAATAGAAAATTGTTTTGCTCACAGAACAAAGAAGATAAAATTGATAGATACAGAAGAAAAATAGCTTCGTTTGAGTGAATTTTTTTGTCAAAGCACACAGCTGAAAACTATAGAAAAAGCATTTCGTACACGGCAGTTGTATCACTTATGATAACACATGGAGAAGTTAGCCAATAAAATGCGAGCTTTTCAAAATTCAAGTAGAAAAATTGATTGGGATGCATATAGCACTCGTAATATAATTAGCTAATTAAGCCACATCGGTTGTGTGATCAAGATAAAATACTTTTTTAGTTTGGAAGAGTTATGACTAGACTTGTCAAAAAGTTTTGTTGTGCAATTGTGCCTTGGCAGGCCAAGTCCCTATAGCTTTACAACATACCCATCTATGCATAATGAAAATTCAACGTAACTCCTCAACGGTTACAAGGTATGGCGGGGAGGAAGACAACTGGGGTAGCAGATCACAATAATCGATTATTGTCAACGTGTCTAATTTATAAATGCTTAAATATTTATTAAAACAGGCTAAATTCACTTTGATGCGTTGTTTTATCCATCGAACCGCTGTTTCCGCTTAGATAAATTAATAGATCATTCAAGTACATTTTTTTTTTTCTTAAACGTGGTGTGCTAATCTATGTATAATGAAAATTCAGGTGGCACAACTCCGAGGGCAATAGATGACTCATTACTGCACAATGTAGAAAGCAAAGATTATCATGCTCAGGATTTGCAAGCAATTTTACGTGAAGAAATATTGGAAAGGTGATGGCATTAGTTTTTCTAAAATTTTTAATCTAGCTAGTGTGGGTGCCACTTTGTGTTGTGTTCAGGCTTTCTCTTGTATTTTACCATGTGCAGGCTTGGCTCCGTGACATGTTCCTTTAAACAAAACGTATATGTCATTATCGTAATAGTGAACATGGGAAGAGAAATTTTATAACTAACTATATCTCAACCTCACTCACTCACTCAAACAAAGTCTCTCTCAATAGGATCTTTTTACATGACATGACATGACATGACATGATACGCAATTAAGCAGATTTAAATCCTGGGAAAATGAGTTCATATCATATCATAAACAGGTATGATGAGATTAAAATTTTGGCTTACGAGAGTTGACCCCTTTAACCTATTTAAATATGAATTAACACATTTAAGTTGATGCGTTAACTTGTCATTTGTTTTAGCACAATATAATCAGACACGTTGTGACGGGTTTAATGCTCATATTTAATGTAATTAACTCCTCAACGGGTGCAACGCATGGCGGGGAGGAAGACAACTGGGGGTAGCAGATCACGATAATCGACGATTAATTCACTATCACCATTTAGATGCATATTTCAATGAGGAAACAGTAGCCGTTGGGAGGAGGAGGAAACTTACTCTTTCGTGTGCGAGAATAAAATAATTGGTGGAGAAGAGGATAAGAAGGAGACCGTCGAACTCTTATTTGATCCCACCTCCAAATCTATGAGAGGGTCTCTTTGCAAAACACCCCTAAATGCCTTGTGAGCGAACTGTTTGAACGAATCTCCTCCGTTTCACATTGAGCTATTTCCTTTACTTCGAGGATTCGGGGCCACAAATTCACTACCAAAAGTTATGTATTTTGTATCTTAACACTACCCCACACACAAAGGTTGATTCAATGATGGAGCAATCAAGCATGTGAATCCGATGCATATGGATAGCACTTTAATGAGAGGAAATCGCACGAATGAGGGATGGTCCAAGAAATTCGACTTTGAGACCCTTGGTTCCGAGCCAACCAAGTCTGACCCATAAAGCAAAAGCTGTAGGCTGGGCTTGGCTTGGCTCTAAAATGATTTTTCTTTTTTAGTCTATGGGGTGATGATGTATGCGAGGTCTTTTGATGACCATCTAGAAAGTGAGATGTTGATTTCTAGTCTATTTTCAATTAAAGCGGCACGAAACTTGCGATAATCGTACATGTTAGTTACAATAGTCAAAAGACATCTAGGCTTTCGGTCGAATGAGCCCAAGAGGCTGTCGCTGTTTAGCTGAAATTTTTCCGAATTACGTCAAAAGCAGAGGGCCAATCGCGCTGTCATGATGTATTCCTAAAATATTATGTATTGTCTTCTATATGGCAACTTGGCATTTGCATATAATTGAGTTCCAATCCCCATTTTTTCTCAAACCAAACTACGGAGAAGAAAAGGGTCAACATCAACTGAGTATCTCGAGCTCTCGGAACAGCCCTGTGTGAACAAGAAAAATTTGGTCAACGACGCCTGATTGGACATGGGACTACATATTTTGGTTTGTATTCGTCCTTTGCTCGAAAAGTTACGCTCGTGCTCGAAAAGAGAGATCGTCACGCTTACTCAACGCTGATGTCATGAAGTCATAGAGGGTTTACTGTGTTTTGATTCGGATTTCAGAAAGATTATTGCAAAAGCATAAAAAAGAAAATATAACAAAAATGGGTAGATTTATCTATTATGTGTTTTTTTCCCCTCACGGAAAAAGAAGATAAAAAATAAATAATATAGAAGAAAAATAACTTCATTTCAATGAATATTTGTCATGGCATACTACTAAAAAATAGACCTATCGGATCGAGTTTGGGTCGGGTCATAAATAGTCAGACGCAAATCAACATATTTTACCCGTTTATGACCAATTTATTGTAATGCAAAATTTTTTATTCATACTTGAGTCAAACCATTGTCAACCCATATCTGATTCTTTGAACTAAAGTTAAACAAGCTTATTTCTTTTCTTTTTTCTTTTTTTAATGGTATTGGTAAGACACTTTCATGTAATACAAATCTAGTAGACAAGTTTTATAATTTTTTTTAAATAACCCTTTGTTTATTTCTTAGAAATTTTTTTTCAAGAGGTAATTTTTCTAGAAAATTACAATATTTTTTTCATTTTTGCCTAAAATGTAAAAATAAATTAGAAAATATTTCCAATATGATTAAATTTTCCTTCGTGCACTCATTTTAATTTTTAAATTTTTATTTTTTTAAAATATAATTTTTAATTTTTTTTTTTTCCTTCTTTAGTCGCCAGTCACGATGATGGCCAGCGACTGGCCATAGGCGACCTTGAGCTAGCTTGATTCCGGCAAGCCAAGCCACGCCGGATCAACGAGCTCGAGCTTGCCTAAGGCCAAGATCGGTGAGGCTTGAGCCTCACCAAACATCAACACCTCAAGTCTCACTTGAGACTGGTGAGCTCGAGCTCCGCCGGCCTCCAACAAGCTCATCCCTTGCCTAGCTAGTCACTAGTTGTTGTTGTGCCGACTACTGGCTAAGGAAGATGGAAGAAGAAAGGTAAAAAAAAAAAAAAAAAAAAAAGGAAATATAAAAAAATTATTATAATTTCAATTTTTATTAAAAATATTCTTGTAAGGCTAAAGAGTGAGTGTGTGAGCCTTGGGTTAGAAACGGGTTCTAAGTCCAATCCATTTAGACCCATTTAGTTTTGGCTTTCAGTTTTTAAACTTATTTAAGTAGACTTTTCAAGATTTAAGTGACCCATTTATATTTTAAATGGGTCATGTATGGGTTTAAAACTCTTTTTGATAAGTCTACTAAAAACTAGAGAAAAAGCATTCTTATGACAGTCACTTCACATATAGTGACACGTGGAGAAGCTGGCCCATGAAAAGTGAGCCTTTCAAAAATCGCGCCTATGATGAATTATTCCACATCAATCACGTCACCAAGGATATGATACAAGTTTAGTGAGGGGAAGGTTAGGTAGTGCAATTGTGCTTTGGCAGGCCAAATCCGAATAACTTAACATCATACCCATCCAAAACGAAAAAACCAAATATAGCGTCCGCTCTATTTCACCGGATCCAAAATTATCATCCAAGTGATGAACGGGCCTACAATGTGTTCAATTTGGGCAAGGTCCCAAACAAAGTGTTCGAAATATCCACACAATCTTATATTGATCCAACATGTTTTTCATGGGTCAAAATTATCAAATAAGTTTTCATGGGGACTTATCTCGCAACCTTCAATTCAGGTGGAACCATGTAAAGTTTGGCTAGTGAGTTACTAAACTTTCACCTAATCTAGACTCTTTCAAACCCATACCAATTTCGCTATTTAGATTCAAGTCTTTAGCATGCAAGATCATTTTTTTTTTATCACAACTAATTAGTTTTTAAGTAAGTCAATTAGAAATTCAAGTAAAGTGTTGGGGAATACTTTTACGAACTAGAGATTTAATGGATTCAATAATTTAATTATGCTAGATTACTCTAACATCATTTAGGTATATTTTCTTTTTAATTCTTGAAAATATTTTGTCAAGCAGTTTGAATTAATTTTAAATTATTCACTATGATGCAAGGGGTGATCATGTGGGTCCGCACAATCAATGAAATAACAACTAATAATCAAAAGTAATAAATTAATTAATTGCTAGAAAGAAAGAACTTTGATCAATGCAAACTAATTAATTTTTTTTATTGGGTTTTCTATTTATCTTAAAAGAAAAACTGACCTATTTGTAATGCGTGAATTGCAATATTATATCAAAATTATGACCTAGTTCTAACGATAGACAAAGATTAACTCATTCTATTCTACCATATGCATTATATATTAAATCAACCTAGACATGCAATCACTAAATGACATGGAATTGATGATATGACATTGTGGCATAGCAAGCTATGACATCCGCGATTCTGGCCCTTGTCTCAATCATGAGAGATGGCAAAGGGATAGGTATGCCAATAATAGGGATTGACCATGGGCCGATGGATCGGTCATGGACCAATTGGCTTGATCAAGAAAGGCGACTAAGGATTAACCATGGTTCGATCTAAGGATTGGCATGGGTCGGCCAAGGGATCGGCGGTGAATCAATCCATCAATCACACAAGTTGATCATAATTATTTGACCATGGATCGGCCTCTTAACCATGAGGGTCGATTATGGGATGATCCCGCACTATCGCAGATTGATCAGTGGACAATGATGGATCGATCTTGCACGATCATGCACTGATCGGGGGTGATTCTCCATGGCCATGCATTGGTCGCAGACAACCATGGACCGATTCCGTGCAATGGTCTATCAGTCGTGGATCGATCAATCCTATGCAACTACATGACAATTGAGGGTCAACCATGGACCGGCTATGCTCAAACATGGATCGGTCACAAACCGACCATGGATCGTTGCGAAAGATCATGGATCGGCCACGGATCCAATAGTGAGCCTGGTTGGTCCAACCATGGATCTGATACTGAGCTCGGTTAGCCAGGCCACGAGCCCGGCCTTGTATTAGGCTGTGAGCTGGTTCTGAGCTAGGTCAGCCAACCCTAAACCTGGTCAGCCCGACTTTGAGCCCGATCAACTTTGCTTTAAGCTTGGCCAGTCCTGGCCACCCGCCAGCCATGATAGGTCATCAACCTAGCCACGCTAGTCAAGCTTGATTACGTCCAACCTCGTCTGGTCGTGAATTAGCTACGAACCTGAATTGGGTATTCAATCATGGATGAACACAAGAAACTCTTGTTCGATTGTATTGACGCTCATATCGGCTTCCTTTAACGAGTCATTGTTTACGTGGCAAACATTTTTACTATTTTTTCTATCCTATGTAGCATCACATCAAAAAAGGGTTGGCAAATGTTAAAAAGAAATACTTCACATTAAAAGGAAAATATGTAGAGAGAGAGAGATCGGAGGGGTGGCATCCGGGGATGATCAATTCTAGATGGGTCACTTCTCCGTTCAGAACTGAGAATTGTTTGAATAACTCACTCATGTTCTAGAAATACTTAACATTAGGTTAAATTACATTACAAGTATCAAAACTTGACACATGTGGCTATTTAAGTGCCAAAAGTTCCAAAAGGTACACTTAAGTGCCATTCTTTTATTAAAATTGGGACACTTAAGTGCCAACTCCAGTAAACTTGCCAAAAATCCGATGTGGCAATATTTTAATAATAAGCTTGGTCTACATGTCTCACCGGAATATCCACTCAGCAATATTTGCTTAAAACGATGTTGTCTTCTGTGTTCACTTAAGTACCGGTTGTGATTAAAAAATGATCACTTAAGTGTTAAGTTATGATGTAAGTGATTTCTTAAGTGTCAATCGTGGTTGAAAGTGAACACTTAAGAAAAGTGATCACTTAAGTGCCAAAAATGATATTGTTTAATGTACTCTTGATGTCTATGTAGATGTTTTTTTTTTTTTATTAAAAGAATTGCCATGTCACTAAAAAATCATGTTGAAAAAAGCCACGTCAGCAGTTTGACCGGAATTTCTCATTGTTGACACTTAAGTGTCCATTTCTTTTTCGATTTTGGCACTTAAATATCCATCCGTGTCAAGTTTTGACACTTAGGGTATATGACACTTCTTAATATTAAAACTAGCCAAATTCACTTTGACGTGTTTTTTATCCAATGTATCACAAATTTTGGCATAATAGTCTAATATATCATTCAATCACATGAATCTCTTAAACGTGGTGCACTAGGTTATGCATAATAAAAATTCAGGTGGCATAAGTCCATGTGCAATAGATGACCAATTACTGCACAATTGTAGTAAACAAAACAATCTATGCATTAAGATTATTATGCTCAGGATTTGCAATAAATTTTAAGTGAAGAAATATTAGAACTTGATGGTATTATTTTATTTTATTTTTTGTTTAATCTAGCTAGCGTGGGTGCCAGTTTGCGTTGCCTTAAATAATGTCAAAATTGGTCACAAATCCATTTTTTAACCCATATTAATGGGTTGAGTTGTTGTATGGGTTAGTTATAAGTAAATTGATTATAACTTGGTTTATAATGACAAAGGTCAAAATAATATATATTAAATGAGTTTACAACTTACTTAAACTTAACCAATCTTTATGATTCTCTTTTCAATTTCTCTTGTCCTCCTCGATTTTGCACTCACTCACTCTGTGCTTTTATCTCAGTTTGTGTATAAGTTTTCCTATATTGAGTTAAACATAAAGGATTGTGTGTGATGGGAAGTTTCAATCCGATACACATTTGAGTTAGGAAATAGTCACCCGCGGCAGGCGGAGGAAAACTCACTCTTCCGTGCAAGAGAACAGAATAATCGGTAGAGAAAAGGACACGGAGAAGACAGTGAAACTTTGTTTGACCTTACCTCCAAATCCATGTAAGGGACTCTTTGCAAAATACCTCTAAATATCTTCGCAGCGAGTCTCTTACATTTCACATTGAGCTATTTCCTATCCTTACGTCGAGACTTCCGGGCCACAAATTCACTACTAAGAGTATATGTGTTTTATCTCTTGAACACCACCCGTTACATAAAAAATTAATTTCATAATGGAGCGCTTAAGCATGTGATCCATTGCCTATGGATATGAAAGAAATAACGTGGAAATCCTGCAAATGAGTGGCGGGCTCTTAAGATTCGACTTTGAGAGCTTTGGCTCCGATACCAAACAAATCCGACCAAAAGCAAAAGCTATAGGCTAGGCTTGGCTCTAACATGGTTTTTCTTTATTAAACAGGGGATGACGATGTATATGAGGTCTTCAGATGACCATTTATAATGTATTTGTCGATTTTAACCCATTTTCAATGAAAGTGACACAAAACTTGCTTTTCCAATTGCATACGTATTGGTTACAATAGTCAAAAGCCAACTAGGTTTCACACGTATAAAGTCAGAATCTTGAGTTTTCTTGGTACCAAGTTCACTAGTTGTGGAATTAATCGAGTGTATTTGAAAGAGTCAAGCTAGGTTGTAAGCAAATCGGTCTATACGATGTAATAATTCTTAGTCCTTGTCAGGTGGGTGGACAGGCGGAGTATTTCCTTACGGGGAATCAAAATTAAGTAATTACACGTCATGTTCCATTGACTTAGATCTGTTACTTCTATTAATGTTGTTTTCTAAGAAAGAAACGTATCGTTATCCTTATCGTTGTTTGCCAATTCGCTCCTCGAGTCCTAGATGCTTTATATTGCAACCACCATTGACGACAGCTAGTAATGCGACTTGATCCAATCTAACCGCCCCCAAATTGGCTACTGCATTTCCATAACTCGTGCGATTCAAGTTTTCCTCCGATAGCTAACGCTCTTTTGTTCGACTAGGGTTATCTTGGCGTGTCACGTTCTTGCATTTCCATTCTGTGCCGCAATAGTTATGTGAACTTGTTGGAAGTCTATATGCGGACCGGATTCCGGACAATTAGTCTAAAGTTTGATCCGAAAGTATCAACATGATTGGTTTTTGGTAAATGAGTCTAAGAAACAGTCGCTGTTTAGCTGGATTTTGCTGATTACGCAAAAGCAGAGGGTCAATCACGCTGTCATAATGTGTATTCCTAGAATTTTCTATGTTGTCGTTTATATGGCAACTTGCTATTAGCATCTATTTGAGTTCCAATCTCCATTTCTCTCGAACCAAACAACGGAGAAGAAAAGGGGTCAACATCAACTATAGATCTTACGACTCTCTGAGTGTGAAGAAGAAACTGGTCAACGTGCAAGGTATATTGGAGTAAGGGTGCATTTATTTCGTGAAAAATAAATGATTTTGAAAATATTTTCTAAAAAAGTGTTGCTTGAAATAATTCATCAATGAAAAGTGTTTTCACTGCTAATTATAATTTATATCTAAATATTTTCGTGTACAATATTTTTTTTTTGGTTAATTTGCTTTGTTAGCGATATAAGCGATCATTTTGAAAAAATATTTTCTAAATCATTCAATTATTGCGAAACAAATATACCCTAAAATTACTTCAATTTGTCATTTGCTCAAAAAGTATATTCTTGCTTGAAAAGCGAGATTGTGACACATCTCAACGTTTCTGTCAAGTATCGTAGATGATGTATGGTGCTTCAATTGAGATTTCGGAGAGTTTATCGCAAAAGCATACAAAAAAATAACAAAAATGGTACAGTTATCCTTCGATTATTTTGTTTTGCTCACAGAACAAGAAGACAATAAGGAAAAATGTAGATAAAAAGTTTCGTTTCAATGAATTTTTTTGTCAACATACAGCTGAAGACTATTAGAGAACAAAACGATGGGCAAGCACGGAAAGAGAAAGTATTCCGTATATGACAAGTCACACAATATGATGATGAGACATGAAGAAGCCGACTAATAAGTGCGCTCGTGATAAATATTCTATTTTTGATGAGATTTATTTTTTATTCCTGGGTGTGTGAAACAAAAATCCGTTTGATAACACAATTTCATTTTAATATTTCTAGAAAAAATTTTAATCTAGAAATAAGTTTGGAATAGAAATGATAAGTGAAAATTTTCCATTTTCCTATTTCTAGAATAAATACTAAAAATGAAAATTCTTTTCACTGTTCGCCCTCGCTACTAGCCGATCGTGGCTGCCTATCCACCAGTCGCCATTGGCTGCCTTCCCTGCTAGCCACCTCCTACCGTTCCCTTCCACCGGTTGCCTCTCGCCACCACCTGCTAGGAGGAAGAAATTTTTTATCGTTATCGATTCATTTCTAGTTAGAAATTGTGTCTAGAAATATAGTGGTTCTCATTTGTGCCGTAAAAGTCCAATTTTTCAAATTTGAAATGCAAAAGTCAATTGAGATGTCTATCCCGCCAAGAATGTATTTGGTTAATTATGCCACATTAGTTTTGTCACCAAAAAAACTTTTTCAGTATGGAGGAATTGCGGCTGGGCTAGTCAAAAAGTTAGGTTGTGCAATGATGCCTTGGTAGGCCAAGTCCAAACAACTCAACAGCCTAACAATCTAAAAGAAGGAAACAATTATAACGCCGAACGATTCCATCGAATCCAAAAGCATGATTTCAAGTGAGAAACCGACCTACAGTGTGTTCGATTTGGTCAAAGTTCCAAGAGGAGTGTTCAAAGTTTTAACATAATGCTGTAATGATCCGAAACGTTTTACACGAGCCAAAACTATCAAAATGAGTATTCATGGGGACCTATAATGATATATCTTACTTATGAATAATACCACAGTGCATTGCCCACCCGTCCTGGAACTGACATGTTATGCTCGGTTTTAGATTACCTTGGGAAGCAGCAAAAGACTATTTCACTGCACGCCAACAGCTAAGTTGGAAATTCTAGACATAAGAGATTGATTTATTCTTATTCAGAGATCTTGGATATAAATCCTATCTTCCTCTACCGTCTTCTCCTTAACGTTTCCCATGTATGAAAAATAAGAGAATTTGGGCGATTCCTTGTCCTAATATTCACCCACCTACACACACACACACATATATATGAGGTAAGAAAATGGAAACTGACTTCCATTTAGAGTGGCTTTGATAGCTATCATATGCAATTGCAAGCTGTGAGTTGAGAGATGGGAAAGTCAATTCAACTGAAGCATGAGCGGGAAAAGTATCAAAAAAGTTATAAATCTATTGTATTGGTATTGATTCAGTCATAAAATTTTCTATTTGACCAATTTAATCATAAATCTATTGTATTTGTACCAATTGAGTTCATTTGACCAATTTTTAATAGAAATCGCTAACATGGGTGTTGACCATCTTACATAATATGACCAATGTTGACATGGATACAATTTACAATTTTTTAATGTTTTTTTTTCAATTTTTTTATTCTTTTTATTCTATATTTTTATTGTGATCAGCGAGGGTCACTAGTGAGGTCATGGCCCTCACTCAAGCTATCACTGGCTGCGAGCGAGGACTACCAAGCCCTCACTGGATTTGGTAATGGCTCAAACATTGGCTTGGGTGAGGACTGCCATTGCAACCTTTAGTGAGGGCTTGACCCTCGTGGCTGGGTGGGGGCTGCCCTTGCTCAGTGAGCCTTGCTAGACACAATTAAAAAAAAAAAAGAAGGAAAAATAATAATAAAAAAATTCAAGAAAGTATTAGAAAATTGTAGAATTTGTGCATGTCAACGTTAGTCATGTCATGTAGGATGGTTAGTATCCATGTTAATGATTTCTAGTCAGAATTGGTCGGATGTAATAAATTAGTACCGATGTGAAATTATTTATAACTAAATTTGTCAAACTGAAAGGTTTATGACTCATTGGTATTAATGCAATATATATATTTACAGTCTTCTAATGAAAGAAAGACTCAACTCTGTGTATAATTATAGAAGGTTGGTTTTGGGGTCACAAAGCTCTTCGCACAAGTTTGCTCTAAGTATGGAAGAACTTGTATTGTTCAACACTTATAAACACAAACTCATATCTCATACATAAATAAAAAGTATGGAAGAACTTGTATTGTTCAACACTTATAACACTTTATGATTTGAGCTTGTGCAATAATTGATTTTTTGAGCCAAGGTGACAAGCATGGCACCTGGTGGCGATCCCTCACGAAACTTCGTGGTCTTACAATTGGAAGACTTCCAAACTAGTGGCAGCAATGCAATTTCCTGAGGTTGAATGCTGTGAGATCTAATGTGTTTGTTGGAATGAATTGGCGATGTCTCTTTGCTTCAAGATTTTCGAATCATTGACTGCCCATGTTAAACATATATATATATTTTTTTTTTGATCGGACATGTTAAACATATTTGCCAGCTGAGATTTCTCGCCTCACCTCCTTGAAGAAATTGAGAACTGTTCAGTGTCTCGCTCTCTTGCTCTCGCAGAGGGGTGCCGACCAAAATGCGCTGTAGATAGGGAAATATAATTTTTTTTTGGGACCAATATATGGTTCCAACTCAATAATTTTTTGGCTCCGCCGGGGGGAGAGAGGAGTAGCAATTCACTTTTTAGTCATTTTATACAAGAAAACACTATCATTTTATACCACCCACCTGGGTGGCGTTGCTGGCTTTAGGCCTCCTCCCCCTCACGAAGGGGAGGGGTTCAAATCCTCAGCGCGTCGCAGGGTGACTTACCCGCTGGCGTGAGTGTGGTGGCTAGCTTGCGTCGGCCCCAGGGTTTGTCCGCCGGCTGTCGGCTTACGGGTTTCCCTAGGTCACAAAAAAAAAAAAAAAAAAAAACCACTATCATTTTTATGATATTCGCGTGTTTAGGTAAATTTAATTCATTTTTTACTATTTTCATACGTCTTTGTTACTCATATAAATATGTAAGATGCCCATTTTCGGACTTCGCAGGTATAATTGCATCATCTCATACTCATGTAAACAAATATAATATTCTTTTAGTACATCATTAGACAGCACAATATAACAATGAAATTCAATTGTCATTCGTGATACTTTTCTTCAAAGAACTAAAATCGAAATAGCTATATTGTTGCACGCAAATTTTATAGGTTGGTAATATGACTAATTTAGATTCGTAATAACCTTCTTTTTTTTTTTTTTTATTACAGTCACACCAATTTTTTCAAGTACTTTAACACAAACGATATTTTATACCCGTTATCATGGCACATCGTTTAGTTCCCTTCCTTAAAAATGGCAGAACTAGTGCTTTTTTAGTCTTGCTATTGAAATACTAAAGCTAGCTAGTTTCATCACCTATCCAAAGATGCAACTGCTGCGCGGCACGAGCAATGAGCTCCAGACTCCTAGGCTACGTTTGGTCGTCCGGATTTCTAATCAAGATAGGACTAGATAGGATAGTATATAAAATCATGAGATTTTTTATATCCTATCTACTGTTTGGTGAATCACAGTATTAAAGTTGAATATATTCACATCATATCATGTAATTTTTTAATATAAACCGCATATTATTATAAATGAACCTATCAGTTCATAAACGGAGATGGTAAAAATCTCTTGTAACACTATTCCTTAATTTATTTTTACTTTTTTTTCCTCTTTTTTAAAATTATTTTTCTTTATTATTTCTTTTTTCCCCTTTCATCATTCTTTAATAAAATTTTATCAAATAGTAAACTGTACTAACATACCCATAATACAAAAATACCTAAACTATATATAATAAATATAAATATATAATTTATAGATTGAATGTTTATTATAAGATAGAATTAAAGTTGAATATATAAATTAAAATTAAATTAATTTAAAAAATTTAATTTTTAATTTTTAATTTCTTAAATTAGAATTCAAATATTATTTATATTGAAATATAATTTTAATTTTGTTAATTTAATAAGTTTGTTATTCGAGAAAAATAATTTTCCTATTATGAACATTATAAATCCTATCCACTTTTGTCCTACCTCCTCTATGGGATAATTTTATTCGGCCTATATCCCCATTATATCCGATTTTATCCTATCATGAGCAAACACCAAACATAGGATATAATAAATCATATCATATCCTGAATTTTATCCTGACTGCTAAACGCAGCCCTAGGGACATAGTCAAAGTTGTTCGAGTAGTGGTTTTAGACGTTATTTGTATCGAGAAAATCTCTTAATATATTTTGAAATTAACAAAACTATCCAGTATTTATATTGATCTTGATATCTGCAAGGAAAATATCTATGTTTCAAGTAATGTTCAAGCAGCGAGTATTCTTAATGATTAAAAGACCAATATGAACAAGTCTAGAAAAATGGGGAACTCATATTAACTTGAAAGCGTCAAGGTTTTATGCCTACAATATCCATATAATTATCATTGTTAAATACCTTGTCAAGAACGGTCGATCATACATTCAGGAAGTAAGAAACAACAAACTATGTGAATATCAACAAGACAATTGCATGAATATCATCATGGTGAATGACTGAATATAAGTTGGATATTATTAGGATTTACGCTTGAAGATGAGCAAGGATCTGAATGTCATCAAAATACTATCTATGGCTAAATATTAGTAGAGCACCTAGTTTATTTGTGACGAAACTCTTACTACAACCTCCAAGATATTATTCTAAGATATTTTATATCATAGCTTTACAGCTTGTGATCTGCCATGGATTCCAACTTTGGAAGATATTGATCGACTTTCAGTCTTAAAGATTATCTTTGCGACATTTTTAATCACACAAAACATCTAAACTAATTGGCAATGTCACGAAGGCAAAATTCTTTCCCTAGTTGAATCAATCTACTTATGGGAACCAAGATTTGTTTGTATGGGCAATCAAATCGACGGAATCTCTAATTGTTCAACCTTTCAACCTTAACAGCTACCATGATCTTCTCAAGAATTGTCCAACGGCTAGTTTGGCGATTGATACTCATGAGATTGTCCAAATGGAAAGTTTTAGATGCTGAAGAGTGTAAAAGAAAACCAAGGCGTCAAAAAGAAAGATGATCAAGAGAAACAAAAAGCTTAAGAAAGCTTCACAAATTCTTATTTGTCTTTTGTGAGCATTCAATTTTAATCTATTTAGAAGTGTTGGTAGAGTGATAATTTGTGTTTAGGTGTGAGATACTGAGTCCTGTTAGTTTGTGTATAAGCAACACCTAACAGTGAACATAATCAGGGTGGGCGGCCCTACCTTGGAACCGTAAGCCATTCACTAAGGATTGGTTCTAAAAAATTGAAATTGGGAATTACTTGTTGTTTCTAAGGATCCACTTGGGAACCAAACCATCGGTTTCGTCCGGTTCTCATGTGGATCTATAAAACTAGTTCTCATTCCCTATAAAATTGCTCTTATCAATTAATATCACGGTGAACCTAGTTTTTATGTAGAGCACTATAGCTTGTTGAATTGTGAGCCACTGATTTTGATTAAGGATTAAAATTATAGGGCAAAATGAATCGACAATACTCGTTAGCTAGAAACTTAATTTCTCCAAAGATCATGGTGAGGTCCTCTAAGGGTTTCCTCACAGCAAGAATATGTGGAGAATTATACTCTATGTTTGAAGTCCTAACATCCATAGAAGTCAAAACATTAATCACTTAATCCATCTTTTTTCAACGTCAACCTAATTTAATCACGGTGATGGCTAAAAAGAGACCTAGTTATGCTCTTAAAACAAGCCATTGGCTTTAAATTTCATATCATGATGGCAAAGTGCCGCAACATTTATGGACATTTTCAATCTGTCTTCTTCATCCTTTTCATTTGTTTTTTTTTTTAATGAAGAAATTAGTAAATGGATTACTTAGAATGAACAATAAGTAGGGGGATCCTATTACGCATCCGAGAGACAAAGTTAGTCAATAATGGCCAATATTACAAATATATATTTACATATATAGTCAATAATGGCCAATATTACAAATATATATGTACATATATATTGGTAAAAAATTACAAAATAATTAAGTTGGAATTTTTTTTTCTAAAAATACATACATCCGGTCCGAGTGGGTGGTTCAGCGCTCGAAATTGGGAACCGGACCAACATTCATAGCTACTAGTAAATCGGAAACAAGAATTGGACCGGTCCTCATGAGAATAGTCGATTCCGGACTGGTTCAATCTGATTCTTGGTGGTGCAGTAGTCTAAGAGGTCCGAGCAGTTCGAGCAATTCGGGCTGTCTTAGCGGTTTCTAATTCTTTTGCACACTCCTAGCAACACCTACTTCGAAGAGAAGTGCTTAAGTTCAAGCAACACTTACTACTGTAACTTCTCATTGATTATTGGAATCTAACTAGTAGATTGTCAGTATGGGAGAGTGGACGTAAATTTACGTTAAGCTGAACCACTATAAAGCTCTATGTGCAAAGTATTCTATCTCTTTCCATATATATATATTCATTTATTGCTTGATTGAAGCACTGCACTAGATAACTTAAATATTACCAAAATTTGATTATATTCATATTCTATTTTCTCTGCTCCTAATTATATTCATCTTGACACTTTTTTTTTGTAATAATTAGGGAGAATTTGTTAAAATCACACATTCATACACATTCATCCCCACTGGATGATATTGTTAGCCTACCTCAATTTATACCTTTCTTTTTTGTTTCGAAACTTTTATTTACAAAAGTATTATTTTTACCTTTCTTTTTTTCACCTTTGGTGTTCTGCACATTTTGGAGTTGGTTTTCTAAAAATTGTTATGAACTTGATTATTTTTCCCTTTATATTCAAAAGTATATATTTTTTAACCTAACCATATATTCCTCCTCATAAATTTCACCTTTGGTGGTTCTGCACATTTTTGGAGTTGGTTTTCTAAAAATTGTTATGATCGGACTAGTTGATTGTGTATGAATGTACGTTTTGCCTTTATTCAATCAATTCCTAACTTATCTTGGCTCCGCCACTCGAATCTCCTCCGAGCTGAGGCAAAGCGCCACGACTAACAACAACATCGTGATGAAACCGGCTCATGCAGAGCCTTAAAGTGTGTAACAAGATTGAAGGACTTTGGGAGAAATTTTAATACACGCGAATGAGGTAATAGTCGCCATCAGGAGGAGGAAAACTCACTCTTTCGTGCGCAAGGACGAAATAATTGGTAGAGAAGAGATAAGGAGGAGGCCGGCCAACTCTTGTTTGATCCCATTTCCGAATCTATGAGAGGGACTCTTAGCAAAACACCTCTAAATGCCTTCTAAGAAAATCTCTTCCGTTTCACATTGAGCTATTTCCTTTCCTTACTTTGAGGCTTCCGGGCCACAACTCACCACTAAAAGGATTTTATACCCTAACACTGCTCCTAACATAAAGGTTGATTTAATGATGAAGCGCTTAAGCATGTGAATCCCACGCGCATGGATATCAAGGAATAAGGAAAACTTATTATGCGCTTAACGAGAGGAAACCCCACAAGTGAGTGTTGGTCTGCTGAGGTTCGACTTTGAGATCCTTGGCTCCAAAACCAAACAAGTCTGACCCATAAAGCTTAAATTATAGACTTAGCTTGCTCTAAAATGATTTTTCTTTATTAAACTAAGGGATGACGATACACATGAGGTCTTCTGACGACCATCTAGGAGGTGAGATGTCGATTTTTAACCAGTTCCCAATTAAAGCAGACACGAAACTTGCCATTCCGATTGCAAGTATGTCAGTTTCAATAGTCAAAAGCCATATAGGCTTTGCATATGTAGAGATAAGAATCTGACTTAAAATCTTGAGTTTTCAAAGTACCAAGTTCACTAGTTGTGGAAAAAATCAGGTGTATTTGAAAGAGTCGAGCTAGGTTGGATGAAAATCCGTCTAGCCTATAGGAAGCACACGAGTGAAAGCCATACATTGGGGAAAAGGAATCCAGATTCGTTCAAAAGCCATTATCTTTTTACAGGATAATGTAAAGCTACTCGTTACTAAATTAAAAAAGTAAATTAATAATGTAATGTTCTACCAAAAAGAAAATTAATAATGTAATGACAAACACACGCCCACATTCCATTGACTTAGATCAGTTACTTTTATTAATGTTGTTCTGAGAGAAAGGACTGCGCCAATTTGCTCTAGAACTCCTGGATGCTTTATGTTGCAACCACCATTGAGGACCTCAGTAAGATGACTCAACCATATCCATGAAGCGCGCATTATTTGGCTAGTGCACTTCTGTATCTTGTGCGATTCGAGCTTTCCTCCGATAGCTTACTCTCTTTTGTTTGACTAGGGTTATCTTGTCGTGTCGGGATCTTGTATCTCCATTTCATGCCGCGGTAATTATGTGAGCCATTAGAAGTCTGTATGCGGATGGAATGTGGGACAATTAGTCTAAAGTTTGATGTGGAAGTATCAACTCGATTAGTTTTTGTCAAATGAGTCCAAGAAACAGTCGTTGTTTAGTTGGATTTTTCTGATTACGCAAAAGCAGATGGTCAATCACGCCGTTATTGTGTATATTCTCAAAAAACTCCATATGGCCATTGTTTAGTTGTTTAGTTGCAACTTGGTGTGGCATAAAATTGAGTTTCAGTTCTCGAACCAAACTGGGAGAACCAAGGGTCAGCATCAACGCTCTGAACAACCATGTGCGAACAAGGAATTGGTCGACGCGCGTGGTTGAATATGTGGGGCTACATATCAATCGTCCTTTGCTCAGTTAGATTTACTCGTGCTCGAAAAGAGAGATGGTCAGACTGACTCAACGTTGCTATCATGAACTCGTGGAGGATGGTGAGGAGTGGTCCTGAGAAGAGGCCTCTAGTGAGTTTTGAAGATGCAATGTATCTCCCCAAAACTCTCTCAAACGTGTTTAGTGAACACCTTTTTTTTTTGCCATAGGTCTTTAGGGCCCCAAAGGCCTTCGTCAAAATCCTACCAAACGCACCCGATGTATGGTGCTTTAATTCAGTTTTAGAGAGATTATTGCAAAAACATATATATATATATATAAGGATAAGTGCACTAAAAATCCTAATATTTGTTATGAAAATATAATTGAGTCATAAAATTTTTAAAGAGTACAGTCAAGTCCTAAACGTTGCTAAAATTTTCCATTTTTCTGGTTGGGCGGAGTTGATGGAATGACTTGATTGCACAAAATTGACAAATTTTAGAACTTTATTGCATTTTTAAAGAGTTTTGAGATGTTATTATACTTTCGTGACAAATTTTAAAACTTGATTGCACTTTTTTAAAAGTTTTAAGACTTAATTGTATTTTTATAACAAGTTTTAAGACATTCAATACACTTATCTTCAAAAGAAAAGAAGAAAAAAAACTCTAATTTCACTTTTCGTGATATTTTACAATTCAGTTTAATCCAACAAGAGATGTTGCTAAAGGGTCTAATTTCCTAAAATAAAAAATACATAAACTTTAGGTGGAGTCTTAATCCTGATCAAAACATTCTTTTGACTCATAAAAATCACCAACTTTAGTTCCAAATTAGATCTCCGTTAAAATGTCATTATATTGATAGTCACATGTGAGATTGCTACACGTGTCCTTTTTCATTTGAGCTGCAGCGCACCCAATCAAAACCAAGCAAAATCTTATCACCAAGCACACATCCCTCAATCTTCCTCTCTCACTTGAGTCAATCTTCCTCTCCCATTGTCGTCTACAACGTAGCTCATAATAGCAGGAGAGCTCGTGCCAGCACCGAGCTCGTCAACTACATTAGAGGTTAACGTTGTGCCTGCTTTAAGGCTCGACCACTGTGAAGCCAGAGCCAAGCCTCCGCATCTAGATGTGGAAGCTCGGGGAGGGGAGCTGACGCACCAAGCTAAGCTATCCCATAGGCAACAAACTCAATTCCGAGACCGTAGAGCTTGCCTATAAGTGTGCTCTTCATTTGCCACTTTTTAGATCCTGTAAATTGGAAAATTTTCGAGACCTGAAAATCTTCTGGTATAAATTAATAATTCTCTAAAGACCAATAGGTAGTCCCTTGAAAAGGATGAGAAAAAAGGCTGTGTATGTGGGATAGCATGCTAATTTCGGTAATGTGGGTGTGTGTATAGGGAAAAGCCACCTAAAAAAAAAAAAAAACTCAAATCATGCCAATTATGATACATTTACCATAAAAAAAAATTATGACATAAAAAACCCAATACTTATGTGGCGCATTTACCCTCCGTTAAGATTCAATTAGATAATTTTTCCAACCAAAATAAAATTGTTTTTATTTCACTTAAGCCGCATGGACGCTCTATCTACACTGTTTGTTTTTTAGCATTCATATAAGCAAATTTTAAATGGTTCTCATTGATAGAATTTTGACGAAATGTGAATATGTCACATAGGTATATATTTGAGATTTTTAATATCATAGAAAAAATTAGGGTAAATTTGTCATAGTGGACATAGTTTAGGATTTTTTTTTTGTGATTTTTGTCCAATATTAATACCTATAATTAGAGAGAGAGAGAGAGAGAGAGAGAGAGAGAGAGAGAGAGAGAGAGAGAGATGGTAAGACGAACAGTAGTGGTAGGTTGTTCACTATCATTGTGTTTCAGTGAAATTTTTTCAAAGCATGCATCTGAAAACTATTAAGCTTGGAGGGAGAATGCATTTCATATATGACAGGCATTCCTTAGAGAGATGACACGTGAAGAAATCGACCAATAAGAGATGGTCTCTTCAAAATTCAAATGTAAAAATAATTTGTGACATATATCACGCTAATAGTGTAATTGGTTAGTAATGCCACATCAATCATGTGACCAACGACAAAATATCCTTTTAGCTTGCCAAGAAGTTAGGTCATGTAATCCTGCCTTGACACGCTAAGTTCAAATAACTTAACAACAAACCACTTTAAAATCATTATCCAAGTGATGAACGGGCCAGCAATGCGTTTGACTTGGGCAAAGTCTAGAAGGTAGCGTTCAAAGTATACGTACAATTTTGAAATGCTCATGCATATTTTACATAAGCCAAAACAATCAACATGAGTATTCACAAGGACTTGCATGACGAATCTTACTTATGAATAACATTATATTGCCTGATTGATATATTTTCCTTATTAACCGCAGGCTAACCAGCTATGTTCGAAATTTTAGGCATAAGATGATCTTTTCTTGACAATGACTAGTTTATAGGTTTATCATTGGCCACCCATGTGACGGTCAGATCCGCTAAACCCGTCCATAATAAAAATGGCCATTATCACATATTTAAGACACACGTACGAGGTGACATCTCTTAAAGAACAGAAAAAAAAAAAAGCAAATTGCAAGAAGACGACAAAAGTAGAAGGTCGACGTGGGGAGGGCGTTCGTGTCATTTCCAATCGGGATACCCTTTGATAATCGCAAGCCGTGTGAGCCGTGTGAGGTGAGAGATGAGAAAAGTCAACCGAACCGGAGCGAGAGAGCGAGCGAGAGAGAGAGAGAGAGACTCTGTGGAGGGCTCTATAAAAGGGTCGCTTTAGCGTTGCGAAACTCTTGGCAGAAGATAGCTTTTAGTGCAGAAGAGCTTCTACTGTGCAACACCCAGAGAAACACAAACTCATATCTTTATACACAAAGAAAATGTCACTGGTAGAAGAAGGAGCTGATGATTACACCCAAGATGGGACCGTTGATCTCCGAGGAAATCCTGTCCGTCGATCGAAGCGCGGCGGATGGACCGCCTGCTCCTTCGTCGTTGGTACTCTCTCTCTCTCTCTCTCTCTCTCTCTCTGTGCGCATATTACAAGTGAATGATGGGAAGCCTGTGTTCAAGGGTTGAGAGTTCTTGTTTTCTTGCGTTTGCTGATGTGCTTCTTTTTGGGGTGTGTTTGATTGGTTAAGATGCATCGTCATGCTCGTCCACATATTTTGGAACTGCTTTTTTGCTTTTGATTTTCTTTCCTGGACTTTCTTGATGATTGAGTCGTGCACCTTGCAAATTTGCAATGAGTGAATGCCGCGTGTTGGGTTTTGAGCGCAGCTGGAAAGTTAAAACCTAACCGACAAGCCCCCATTATTATCATTGAATTGCGAAATACAGACATGATAATAGACGGCTGAGGTAATAATTTCTTTCCGCAACTTGTTGCTTTGGAAATTGTGCCTCGCGCTTTTCTATCTCTCTGTCCATCCTTTGCCGGTGTGCTCTCCTCGGTATGTTGTAAAATACTTCATTTGGGTTATCAATATTTCAAATTTAACCTTAGTTTCATGGAAGAGAACTGTGCATAAAGACCAATGTTCGCGCAGAAAAAGGAAAAAAACGTATGAACATTAATACACTGAATAAATTCAATTGCAGTCGCAAAATACCCATTGGATGTGGACCATTCGCATTTTTTTGTGGACCCCGATGTGGACCTGCAAAAATACGATTGACTTCCATTCAGATAATTAGGGTCATGCAGACATCGCTCCTTCCAAAGTGGGTGTAAAGATTGAGTGAAAGCAGCTATACATGCGAAGTCTCTTCTCCATGGCTTTAAGACTCTGCAGAAGAAGTAGGTTGAGCTGCAAAGTACACAATAAAGACAATTTTCCAATTTTCTGATAGGGTACCAGTGGCCATTATTATTCTCCAAAAAAGTAAACAAGATCTGCCCCATAATTAGGTGGTTGGCTGGCATATCTTCATATTCAATCTGCAATTCAATTTTTCCAACCTACTGAAAGTACTTTGGCATTTACAAAGTCGTCCTTAAATCCCATTATTGTGAATCTAGAATATGCTACTTTTTACTATCCATGATGGTGGTAATCAGAATGATACCACCATAAATTCGCTAGGGCATCATCACCCCACTGTCTTGAAAGTCAAGAAAGATGAGAAGCTTCCATTTGCTTTGGATTTAATTTTTTATCTAAAGTAAGTACAAAACTCGAACCGAAAACTTTGACTTCCTCTTTGGAAAATTCTACGCTAGAGAGTTCATGACCGGTCGAGATATATGCAGAAGATACTGAGGAGAGCCAGTAATACCTTCTCCCAAATAGAATAATCAAACCACAGATAGGCGCATTTGTCACATCTTTTCTGTCCCCAATTTTCCAGCTTTCAGTCTTAATCTTGAACAGCGAAAAAGCTAGCTGCCTAACACTAACTCCAACTCGAATATATTAAAAAAAGAAAAAGAAAAACACTAACTCCAAATCATAAAAGAAGAAATCCGAACCATATATTATGCCCCATTTCTTCCAAGATTCCTCTCTGATAATTCATGTTCATTGCGACAATCTCCTTTTGTCATCTTGTCCATTGATTCACGCAAGCTGCCCGTTGTGTACCTCTTACTTTCCTCCCTTCATTTTCCATGATTTTATTGGTCCTTTTATTACACTTAAACATATTATTAAGCAAGTCGATTTCAATTAAATCCACTGGATCATGCATGCCCGCATGATGTCATGTTGATGATCGTTTTTCCGTCTTGCCATTCTTCGACTCTATCTGAACAAAAAAAATTAGCGAAAAATCGATAATCCTATGCATATTATCCTGGAGCAGTAGTGCACAGCGGAGACAGCCTGGCCGCAATTATCCAATTTGGCTTGTTTTATTATATATATATTGGTTGGCTTCGTTAGTCTTTGCGTTGACTGTTGACTGTTGACTGTTGACTAAATTGGGTGTAGTGTACGAAGTCTTCGAGAGGATGGCGTACTATGGGATCTCGTCCAACCTCGTGCTCTACATGACCAAGAAGTTACACCAAGGCACGGTCAAGTCGGCCAACAACGTTACCAATTGGGTCGGCACCATCTGGATCACCCCTGTCCTCGGCGCGTACATCGCGGACGCCCATCTCGGCCGCTATTGGACCTTCATCGTCGCGTCCGCCATCTATCTCACGGTATGTGCCACCCACTTCTCTGTTGGAGCGGGGAAAACTTTTACGGTCATTATCAGACTCGGCAATAACCTTTTTAATGTTCCAATATGGAGAGTCGTTGGACCCAAGCATGTCCTTAAACTGCTTCGTTTATCGGAGTTAATCCCAAACGTATCGGATTGACATGTGGAAATTATGCTAAGCCGGTTTGAATTTTGTCCTTTGAAAAAACAAAGGATATGATCAAAGTCGAGTCGATATGATTTAATTAATATTTGAGCTCGAATCTGCTCGATTGCACCTCGGTGGATGCAAAATCGGAGCTTGATTCGTCTAGTTTGAGATCAGCTTGAGCTCGAATTTTTTTTTGGTCGGAAATGAGGCTTACTTTCATTTAAAACAAGGATTACAAGTAGACGGTAGAACATAAAATATTCAGAAGGGGTTGAGGTGGCACATTTAACCAATTTGTGGGTAAAGACTTGAGGCGATGCGCTTTGGCGGTCCAATCAGCTCGAATTTGAATTCTTAAAATATAATATGAATCTTTTAAAGCTATATCATTTATCCATTCATATTATTCATATGCATGAGGGATTAATTTAATTTATCAACAGATTTATGAGTGCTGTCGACAGATTCAATGCTAGTCAACAACTCGTTATACACGAGGGATTCCCTTTTGTGCAAATTAAAATTTAACTTTGATTCTTCTAAGCTATATGCTATAATTGTAGTAGTTTTGGGTTGTACATAAGATCCGATTCCTCGTGCTCCATATGAACTCGAGGACAATTTTGTCTTCATTTGCCGGCCAAAGAATTTTCCAATTTCTAAATCCACGTGATTCGAAAAGTCCAAGGTAGAGAGAATAATTTTCCGTGAAGGGCTCAAAATGCTTTGAAAAAAAAAATCCTATACTGCTCGATATATTAATAATAATTAATGAATAAAAAAGACAAGTTGGACCGCCGTTTGGAAGGGCTGACCCCTCTCAAATCGGAGGTTGTCGCCATGTTCCTCAGTCGTCCATGCTTATCCAGGTTAGAACCAACGTGGTTCAGTCATCTAGTCAACTATTCCATCGCATACTTCCAAGAGAATATATGTTAGAATACTATTTTGTCTGTTTCAGGACGTAAAAAATCATGGGGAATTTCGAAAATCGGGAAGTGTAAAACTGAATTACACACAAACTAGAGATACTAAAGTCTATAGATTAAATTTAAATACACAATAATAATTCACCATGTTATTTATTAATGTAAATGCGATGTTAAATATAAGAACATTGCTCACCAATAGGTAACGAGCGATGTGTTTGCCTAATTGAAAAGAGATCGACTTGTTCTCGTGCAAAAGATAATCTTTTCGTCATGGATTGAATTATTGAGCATGTCTAGCTTAATTCATCCAGGGCATGTTGGTGTTGACCATGGCCGTCTCGCTTCCCGGCCTCAGGCCGCCTCACTGCTCAGAGGCGAATGTCGACAATTGCAAGAAGGCCTCCACGTTGCAGCTTGCTGTCTTTTTCGGCGCGCTGTACACGCTGGCAGTCGGCACTGGCGGGACCAAGCCCAACATCTCGACGATCGGCGCGGACCAGTTCGACGACTTTGACCCGAAGGAGAAGAACCACAAGCTTTCCTTCTTCAACTGGTGGATGTTCAGCATCTTCTTTGGGACCCTCTTTGCGAACACCATCCTCGTGTATATACAGGACAATGTAGGCTGGGCTCTCGGGTATGGGCTCCCCACCCTCGGGCTCGCGATCTCAATCGGGATCTTCCTCGCAGGGACCCGTTATTACCGGCACCGGGTGCCTGCGGGCAGCCCGTTCACAAGGATGGCCCGGGTTATCGTGGCTGCCGTGAGGAAGTGGAGGGTGCGGGTCCCGAGTGATGCGAAGGAGCTTTATGAGCTCGACCTGCATGAGTATACAAAGAAGGGGAAATATAGGATTGACTCAACACCAACCTTGAGGTAGTAATATGCATCAATCTCCACTACTTCTGTGTCCCAATCTGAAATACATCAGCTCTCGAGTTAACATTTTGATAAACTGAGTGATTCACTCTCCATGCAGATTCTTGAACAAAGCATGCGTCCAAACCGGTACGGCTTCTCCGTGGAAGCTATGCTCGGTCACCCAAGTCGAGGAAACTAAACAAATGCTGCGGATGATCCCTATCCTGATCGCGACTTTCGTCCCAAGCTGCATGATGGCTCAAATCAATACCCTCTTCGTCAAGCAAGGGACTACCTTAGATAGAAGCATCGGCAGCTTCAAGATCCCCCCGGCGAGTCTATCTGGATTCGTGACCATCTCGATGCTCGTCTCTGTTGTGTTGTACGACTGCTTCTTCGTCAAGATCATGCAAAGATGGACCAAGAACCCGAGAGGCATCAGTCTTCTTAGCAGGATGGGGATCGGCCTCGTCCTCCACATCGTGATCATGACTGTGGCGTCCTTCACCGAGAGATGGAGGCTGCGAGTGGCTAGGGAGCACAATTTGGTTGAATCGGGAGGACAAATCCCAATGACGATCTTCATTCTGCTTCCTCAATTCGTGCTCATGGGAACGGCTGATGCATTCCTGGAAGTAGCAAAGATCGAGTTCTTCTATGACCAAGCGCCGGAGAGCATGAAGAGCTTGGGCACGTCTTTTTCAATGACCACTTTGGGGGTGGGGAACTTCCTTAGCAGCTTCCTCTTATCCACCGTCTCGGATATCACTAAGAGGCACGGCCACCATGGGTGGATACTAAACAACCTGAATGCATCGCACCTCGACTATTACTATGCCTTCTTTGTGGTGCTCAACGTCTTGAATTTTGCATTCTTCCTGTTTGTGGCGAAACTCTATGTGTATCGTGCCGAGGTCTCAGATTCGATGGTGGTGCTTAAGGAAGAATTGAAGGGGCTAGAGAAGGTACATAACCAGGAAGTGCCGGTGACATAACTCTGTGGTAGGTAAAATGCCGCCGCTAAAGATGACTGAAACAATGCTTATAGTCTAAGCTCTGCCTGGTGTATAATATCCAGCACTTGTATGGCTCTTGGCGTCATCGCTACGATGTGCAGCTTTACATTTATACGCAAATGATGATGATGAAGAAGATGATATTTATTCTCCTTGGAAAAAGATGAAGATACAATCTCTAGACAGTCCGTTCACTGGTACGGCTTTTTCTTTGCTAGTTTACATGCCGTCGAGCTCAAAGGCGACATTCGAATGACAACTCCTGGTCCGCAATTGCTTTCAGTATCAGATGGTCAAAACTCTGGCAATTCATTGTACAAGTTCAATCGTCGTAAATGTCAGTTAACGAGAAATGATTGATCCATCTTCACACAGCTATTATGATAAAACAAAAAAGGGAGAATTGTCCAAAAAGTCCTAAACCTAATGCAGTTTTGTCTAATTCAGTCATAAACATTTTAACTCTGCTAATTGAGTCATAAATCTTTTTCACTTCTTGCCAATTCAGTTTATCCGGCCAATTTTAGCCGGAAAATACTGACGTGGATGCCGGCGGTGCCACATTGGATGCCACCGCCTGCGCTTAACGTGGATAATTTTTAATAATATTTTAATATTTTAATTTTTTTGAATTTTTATTTATTTATTAATTTTTTTCCTTTTTGGCTTTTTCCGGTGGCCAGCCCTTGGCCATAGGTGACGGCCGGCCACCGGCCACAGCCGGCCGGTTGGCCTCGCCTGCCGCAGGCAAGGCCCGGCTAGGCAAGGGCGACCCCCGGCGAGGGCGCCCTGGCCACGGCAAGAGCCAACCTCGCCAGATCTAGGCAAGGGCCCTCGCCGGGGTCGCCCTCGCCCGGCAAGCATCGGCCTCGTGGTGGCTCCAACGCCCGGTGGCCAGGTGAGGGCGATGCCCGGCGAGCCGGCCAAGGGGGAGCCCTCGCCGGGGTCGGGCTCTCCTAGGCGGGTCGGCCTCGCGTGAGCCTGCCCGAGGCGAGGCCCCCTTGCCAATCCCCGGCGAGGCTCCCCTCGCAGGGGAGCCCTCGCCGAGGCTCACCCTCGCCCGCCCCAAGCATCGGCCTCGCCCATACCAGATTTGGCGAGGCCGGCCCTCCCCCGGCCGGTCAAGGGTCGGCCTATGGCTGGTGGCCAACCATCACCCGCCCGGCTAGGGCGAGGCCGACGCTTGCCCGGGCAAGGGCGACCCCCGCGAGGGCTCCCTCGCTAGATCTGGGCGAGGTCGACCCTTGCCGGGTCCAAGTGCGGCCTCGCCCGGCGTCATCGTCGCCTAGTCGGGCCTTCGCTTGTGGCGGCGAGGCTAGCCGGCCGGTCGTCACCTGGCCGGTGGCCGGCCATCGGAAAAAGCCAAAAAAGAAGAAAAAAATAAAATAAAAAGGAAAAAAACATAAAATAAAAAATTCAAAAAATTCAAAAAAATTAAAAAATTATTAAAAAATTATTAAAATTGTCCACGTCAAGACTAGCAGTCATAGGTGGCACCGCCGATCCACGTCGGCATTTTCCGGCCAAAATTGGCCGGATGGACTAAATTGGCAAGAAGTGAAAATGTTTAGGATTCAATTGGCAAAATTAAAAGGTTTATGACTGAATTGGCAAAACTGCAATAGATTTAGGACTTTTTGGACAATTTTCCCAACAAAAAACGAAATTGCATATGATGGATACTAAAATGCGAAACTTAGCTGCAAAGGCATTGACATCCTTGTACTAGGTTGGTTCAACAGAAGATTGACATCTTCAGGATGTTAGACTCTTCAACGCCTTAAGATGCCTTGACTTGAATCTCCACTTTGTTGCTTGTGAAGACCACAACAAACAATGCTCACCTTCATCCTTGAATTCTTTCATCAAACTAGACAATGAAGGTTGCCATCGGGACGGTGTTGGTGGTGAGATTCCTTCCAGAAGGTATTCACCAAAAAGCAGCATGGATTAGAGGCTGGCCAATAATGCCATTTGTTGGGTTGATGCAATAGAGAAACTCGATGTATTCAATTGGGAGGTCATCAATAAGGAGTCAAAGTTCGAACTTGTCAAATATAAGCAATTAGATCCACCTCTACTAAAAGGTTGAAGCTTGTGATGCAAACAAGATTATTGACTGCTTTACACCATATTAATTTTTCGATGTAGGACTTTTTTAACAAAACTCACACACACATCTCAACACCTTATGTGAAAATTCCTCCCAATGCAATCTCCAACAACAAGACACAATTCTCTATGAGTTCTCTATTTGGAGTTTTCAATTCAATGATTTTTTTTTCTCGAAGCATACATCTAACAACTATTAGAGAACAAAATAATGGGCAAATGTAGAAAGAAAAAATATTATGTATACGACAATCATACTATATGATGGTGAGACATGGAGAAGCTGGCTAATAAGGGTGCGCATGATAATTATTTTATTTTTTGCCAAATCTATTTTTTGTATTTTCAGAAATAGGTTTAAAAAAGAAATTCATCTTGTCCATTGAATCACGCAAGCTGCCCGTTGTGTATTCTCACTTTCCTCTCTTCATTTTCCATGATTTTATTGGTCATTTATTACACTTAAACATAGTATTAAGTAAGCCAATTTCAATTAAATCCACTAGATCACGCGAGCCTGCGTCATTTCATGTTTCTGATGATCATTTTTTTGTCTTGCTATTCTTTGACTCTGATTGAACAAACTTTTTCTAGCAAAAAAATCAATAATCCTATGCACATCATCCTTGAGCAGTAGTGCAGATCGGATAGAGCCTGCCGCCATTCTTCAATTTGGCTTGTTTTATTTTATATATAGGTTGGCTTCATTAGTCTTTGCGTTGACTTGTTCATTAAATAGGGTGTAGTGTACGAAGTCTTCGAGAGGATGGCATACTATGGAATTTCGTCCAACCTCGTGCTCTACATGACCAAGAAGCTACACCAAGGCATAGTCAAGTCGGCCAACAACGTTACCAATTGGGTCGGCACCCAGACGTGGTGTGACTGACGATAAAATACCTTTCCATTTGAAGGTGATGGTTTTAATTATTGATGTGATGGGCCTAAGTTGGCCTGTCCGCCCGTGTTGGGCCTAAAAGCCCGGCCCACAATATTAGGGCCCATGGATAAAGGGATATGATGAAGGGGCACGTTTCTTTTTGGAGGGGACGTATATAAGGGAGAAATAAAGAGGGAGGAAGGTACCTTTTGGCATGACGTACATTTCCTCCTCCCTCTCTCCCTTGAAACACTTCCAAAAGAAAAACAGTAAGCAAAAAAAGGTGACGCTCTCTTCCCTTCAAGGCAAATTCGCGTCATCGGATCGAACGGGATTAGTTTCCTTTCCTCATATCGGCGTCGGTGTTTAATCTGTGGCTAACAAGGTATGTTCAATTCTGTGATGTGCCTTAGGATCGGTGATGCATGTGTTTTTCCCAAGCTCGTCTTTCGCACAAGTTTAGGGGTTCGATTTAGTGTCGAATCCGGTTTTTGGGAATCCGACAATCCCCACATTGGTATTAGAGCCAGGTTCTTGTTTCCCGATCCTTTTCCATATTTTTCCCGACCCCTTTCATGTTTATGGATGATTTCTTATTGATTTTTCGTGAAATTAATCGACCGACATCGATCGGGGCGGAAAAATCCCGACACCCGAGCACTGTTCATCCATTTTTTCGAGTTTCTGTAAGTCGAAATCAATTTCTGATGGGGTTGGATGGAAGGTCTCGTCGAGACGAGTGCGACGAGTGGCGGAACGCCGCCAAAGGCTACCGGATGCGCCCCCACGCGCAGCCGGAACGAACCGGTGTCTTCAGTGCGTGCGAGGCATGCGCCAACTGACGTCATCGTGACATCAGCTGCACGCGTGCCGCATGTGCCGGTCGGTTTGCCCGACCGGTCCGACCGGCCACCCGACCCAGCGACCCGACCCGGCTGACCGTTGACCGTTGACCGTTGACTTTGACCGTTGACCCAAAAAAAAAAAAAAAAAAAGGAGAGAGAGAGGAAAAGAATGTGTTTCTTTTTTCCAATTAAGTCTATGTGGATTATATGTGATCCCTTATTTGTTCTGCATTTGTTGCAGGAATAATGCCTCTCCTTAGGTTGCGCACACCTATTCGCGCAATTACCGATGAACAAAAGAAAATGCTTTCTAAATTGATAGCTGAGCTGACTGATCATCGATGGGAGAGTGGTGACTTAATTGACCACGTTCTTGAAGTCAACGGGAAAATTCAAGGTCATATGGAATGGTCGTCCCTTGCCACAGTCTGAGATGGTGCGATTTTTCATGAACACTCTTCCACCAGAATGGCAAAGAGTGTTGAATCGCATATGGGATGTCAACAGAGCCGCTTCATATAGGAAAATTGTGATGGATTTTATAGATCATTATTACTGGATTGTTACAAGGGAAAATATCAAGAAATTGAACAAAAGAGGATCTTTCCCAGTTCGTGTATTGACTTGGTGTTAGATGTATTAGCTGGTCTTTGTTTAGTGTGCTTTGTGGACATCTCATGTAATTCTTTTCTACTTAGTTATTGTTGGTGTGGCAACTGATATGTTCGTTGTATTATGTGAAAGCATTATTATTCTATTGGATGTCAAATAGTATTTGTTTTATGTTATTGTTGATTGATGTGGGTAGTTCATAGAAGTTTTTGTAGCTTCATAGAATTTATTTTGCATAAGACAATTATATTAATGATAGTTTTAAGTTAGGATTTTTGGAGGATGATTGGAAACATAGTGACCTTTTGATTCTAAAACCTTACTTGAAATTGTTCATTAATACGATGGGTCTGTGCAAAATGGATGCATAAATGATAGGCATTAATAATTTGTGCATATATGTCTGATATGTTCAGATCAATGGCTTCAGCCACAAAGAGCATAGTTGCTGAGCTGAACAAAGGTGAGAAGCTCAATGTCGACAACTATGAAATATGGCACATGAAAATCCAATATGTGCTGGAAGAGCAAAAGAGGCACTAGAAACTCTTAACCTGACCATGGTAAAACCTGAAGAAGGAAACATTGCACAGCACAAGAGAGTTAAGGAAGCATTTGCTGCATGGAAAAGAAAGAACTCTCTTGCTCGCATTACGTTGCTGAGTAGCATGGAAATGACGTAATGCGAGAGTTTAGGCGTTTTGAGAATGCCAAGGAAATGTGGGAAGCATTGGCAGCAAGATTTGGTCATACTTCGGTGACCAGACTCAGGCAGCTCACTATTAGGTTTGACTCTTATAAAAAGCCTCATGATTAGGCCATGAGCAACATCTTAGAAAGATGTCAAACATGATTAATGAGCTGAAAGATGCTGGCCATGTCCTAACAGATGAGCAGCAAGTGCAAGCAGTGATTTGTTCCTTGTCTCAGACTTGGGAGCATATGAAGGTGCACCTGACCCATAATGAAAATATCAAAACCTTTGAGGATGCAGTGCGTCATCTTGAGCTGGAAGAGGACCGCCTCTTGGCGGTTAAGCTGGAAGCTGAAATCTATCATGTTGGTTCTAGCTCACATGGAGCTTCGAGCTCCAAGCGCAAACGTCCTAACTAATTTGATAAAGGGAAAGACAAGGAAGCAGGTCCTTCAGGGAAAAAACCTAAGCTTAACCAACATGAAAGAGGAAAGCGTCCTCGAATGAAGAAGCTTACAAGGGTGAAGTGTTACAATTGTGACAAGAAGGGTCACTATGCTCGTGACTGTCGTGAGTCAAAGAAGGTATACACCCCTTGTACTTTTCAGAACTTTGCTTTTGTATCGAATTCTGTATTCTTAACTGAGTCTAATCCTTTGTGGATTGTGGATTCAAGAGCGACGGACCATGTAGCGAATGATAGAGAATCCTTCGTGGAATTCCGACGAGTATCAACTGGAACTAAGTGGATCTATGTGAGAAACAATTCCAGAGCTGAAGTGAAAAGAATTGGCACCTGCCAACTGAACATGCGTGGTGGACGCATTTTGTTCCTACATGATGTATTGTATGCTCCGGAGATTCGTTGGAATTTAGTGTCTATTTTAGTGTTGGTTAAACTAGGTTTTAATATGAACTTCTATAATAGAGGTGTTGATTTGTTTTTGGATACAAATTTCTATGGTTGTGGTTATTTTCTGGATGGTTTCATTGTATTAGATATTGACTATGTTAATGCAAATATTTGTTATTCCCTTCCCACGTCTCCTAATTCATATGATAATGATGTGAATGTGTGGTATGTTAGACTTGGTCATATTGACCAATAACGTATGAATAGACTAGCCAAAGAGGGCTTGTTGGGCAACATTGAAAAAGTCGATTTGCCCATATGTAAGCATTGCCTAGAAGGGAAAACGACAATGAAACCATTTGGAAAATGTAAAAGAGCTGAATTTCCTCTGCATTTAATTCATTCTGATGTCTGTGGTCCAACCATGTGAGAGGCAGGCATGGGGCTGTTTATTTCATCACTTTTATAGATGATTATACTCGATTCGGATATGTCTATTTGATTTCTCATAAATCTGAAGCATTAAGTTGTTTCAAAAGGTTTATGAACTTGGTAGAAAATCAATTAGACAAGAAAATAAAAGCATTGAGATCCGATCGAGGTCGAGAATATTTATCTGATGAGTCCAGAAAATTATGTGATGAAAAAGGAATAGAAAGACAGTTGTCTATTTCATATACTCCTCAACAAAATGGTGTTGCGGAGAGAAGAAAGAGAATCCTACTGGAAATGGTTAGGTCCATGATGGCGCATGCTAACTTACCTACCACTTTTTGGAGTGATGCGTTGTTAACTGCTGCCTATATACTTAACCGGGTGCCTTCCAAATCAGTTACTTCCACTCCATATGAGTTATGGACAGGTAGAAAACCGGACTTAAGTTTTCTTAAGCCATGGGGTTGTGCTACCTATACTCATGAGTCCTCTCACAAGTTTGGGAAATTGGGTCATAGAGGAAAGAAGAGTATTTTCATAAGATACTCCGAACACTCGAAAGGGTATGTGTTCATAGGTGAGCAGGAAAGTGGGAGTATAACTGAATTTGAATCACGGGATGCCACATTCTTAGAGGATGAATTTCCTAAGAAGGGTGAAATAGGGGAAGATTACTCCCTATTTGAAACCTTGGATCGAGATAATGATATTAGTGGAGTTCGTCCAAGCGGGAGTAATATGAGAAGTGGTGAATTGAATTCAACTCATTTTCAATTGCAACCACATGATGAGACGACGTCATCATTATCTAATCCTAGTGGGAGCATGATGGGGAATGATGTGCAAAGTGTACAATCTCCCATACGGCGAATAAGTCGCCAAAGCATTCCCCGTTGACGTTTTGACATTGAAGGGGAAACTTTTATGATTGCTCCGCAAGATGAGGATGAGCCAAGAAATATTAATGAGACTCTAAATTGCTCTAGTAAGGAAAAATGGATTCATGCAATGGAAGAGGAAATGGAGTCAATGAAGTCAAACCATGTTTGGGAACTGGTTGATCTTCTAAAAGGACGCAAAACTATTGGGAACAAGTAGGTTCTCAAAATAAAGCGAAAAGTTGATGGCTCGATAGAAAGGCATAAGGCTCGCCTTGTGGCAAAGGGGTATAATCAACAGGAAGGAATTGATTATGAAGAAACATTTTCTCCTGTAGTGAGATTTACCTCGATTTGCATTATTTTGGCAATAGTGACTAGTATGGATCTTGAGTTACATCAAAAGGATGTAAAGACTGCTTTCCTCAATGGAGAATTAGAGGAAGAAATATATATGGAACAACTTGCTGGTTTCATTAAAGAAGGCCAAGAAGGAAAGGTATGTCGACTTTTGAGATCGATATACGGCATTAAGCAGTCATCGAGACAATGGTATATACATTTTCATAATGCCATAATGGCATATGACTTTACAATGATTGATGAGGATCATTGTGTATATATCAAAAGATCCAAGGATCAATTTGTGATCATATCATTATATGTTGATAATACACTAATTGCCGGAAGCAATAGAGAGTTTGTAAATACTGTGAAAAGTTGGTTATCTTCCAACTTTGAGATGAAAGATATGGGTCATGCTGCATACATTCTTGGAGTTAAGATTTCAAGAGATCGTTCGAAGAGGTCGTTATCTCTTTCGCAAGAGACATATATAAATAAGGTTCTTGAACGATTTCGTATGCAAGATTGTAAACTCATTGATACTCCTATTGCAAAAGGTGAATGATTGAGCCATAAACTGTGTCCAAGCACTCCACAAGAGAAGGAACAAATGAAACATGTTCCTTATGCTAGTGTTGTTGGGAGCTTGATGTACGCTATGATGTGTACAAGACTTGACATATGTTTTGTAGTTGGACTGGTGAATAGATACCAATCCAACCCAGGTCTAGCGCATTGGAAGGCCGTTAAGAGAATACTGAGGTATCTGAAGGGAACCGCTGATTACAAGTTGAATTACCAAGGAATGATCTGCGACTTGAAGGCTATTCAAATGCTGATTGGGGAGGAGATTTAGATGAAAGAAAATCTACCTCTGGATTTGCTTTCTTACTGAACAATTGCGCCATATCATGGAGCAGTAGGAAGCAAACGTGTATAGCCTTGTCCACGATGGAAGCTGAGTTCGTGGCATTATCAGCAGCGGTACAAGAAGGAGTTTGGCTTAAGAGATTTTTGGATCATTTAGGTGTAATTGAGAAAGCTGCAAATCCATTATTGGTTAACTGTGATAGCCAAGCAGCTATAGCGTACACCAAAGATCTAAAATATCATGGCAAGACCAAACATATAGATACCAAGTATAACTTTGTCAAAGATATGGTTGCACGAAAGGATGTGAACTTACAGTACATATCTATGCATAAAATGGTAGCAGATCCTATGACAAAGCCAATACCTAGAGATGTGTTTTGTGGTCATGTAAAATCTCTAGGATTGCGTAGAGTCTGATGTACTTGGATTGTAATTTCCCTGATTTGTTCACATTTATGAACTTTTGTTTTTTCATTGTTAATGCCTATGAATCTTTGTTTGATCTTTATGCATCTTAATACTTAGTGCATTACTTTAAGTTGAGAAAGTATGTCGGATAGATATAAGATTGGCCCACTTACACGGGTAATCGTCTCTATTTACTGTGTGATAAATAGAGATGAGACTGTTTTTAAGCTTATTATCTAGGTGATAATCGAGAGCTCAAGCTTAAAATATATAAGTCGCCTTAACTGAGTGTTAAGATGAGGACATGATATTTACTATGTCTGAAAGTAAAATAACCCACATATTTTACTTTATCTGTCTATGATGCCAGATGTGAGTTTTGATGAATTTTGTGAATGAGTAGATATGTGAACTCAAGTTAGACATTAGGTATGTCTAAACTATCATCTGTACGGTATTGAAGGTGTAGACATACGCTCCATGAGAAAGGAGTTAATACCGTAATACATATTTCATACTACGTATGCATGAGACGACCAATAAGAGTGGCAAAAGTTTGATCTCAACTTTTATGCCGTGTGAGACTCTTGAGGAAAAGAGTTCCTCAATTTTAGTGCCCTCCTTTTACTTATTCTCAAGATTTCTATTTAGTGTTTGCTATCTTAGGATGTTGCCAATGGTCATGAGTTGATTCGATTTAATGGGACATTTCTAGAAAAGCAAGCTGAACTGAAATTGAGAGTTTTGAAGGAAAGAAGAAGATCGAATTTGGAGAATCACATTGTAGTTTTGTATTCACTGGTCGACCAATTATGACTGTCTTTGGGATAATCATAATTGTAAATACAATATATATATCATTGTTTAAAAGAAATCAAGAGAGATATAAATGTGATCGATCGATCTAGGGTACTGCATACTAAATCTACTCAGAGTGTGATGCCCATTATGAGCTACTATATATTCCTAACAGATGTATGGCAACGAGCTCTCAAAATATGTTGGTTGCACGGATTATTCACCGGTATGAATGTTGAAGAGAGGTAAATAGAATCATGTTCGGCCCACCATGTACGAGTGGGAGATAATGGTTTTAATTATTGATGTGTTGGGCCTAAGTTGGCCCGTCCGCCCATGTTAAGCCTAAAAGCTCGGCCCACAATATTAGGGCCCATGGATAAAGGGATATGATGAAGGGGCACGTTTCTTTTTGGAGGGGACGTATATAAGGGAGAAATAAAGAGGGAGAAAGGTGCCTTTTGGCATAACGTACGTTTCCTCCTCCCTCTCTCCCTTGAAACACCTCCAAAAGAAAAATAGTAAGCAAAAAAAGGCGACGCTCTCTTCCCTTCAAGGCAAATTCGCGTCATCGGATCGAACGGGATCAGTTTCCTTTCCTCATATCTTTCCTCATATCGGCGTCGGTGTTTAATCTGTGGCTAACACGGTACGTTCAATTCTGGGATGTGCCTTAGGATCGGTGATACATGTGTTTTTCCTGGGCTCGTCTTCTGCACAAGTTTAGGGGTTTGATTTAGTATCGAATCCGGTTTTTGGGAATCCGACAATCCCCACAGAAGGGGTTGCGATTGTGCTTGCCAGAAAGTTAGGTCATGCAATCCTGCTCCGATATGCCAAGTCCAAATAACTTAATAACGCACCCCTATAAAATCATTATGCAAGTGATGAACGGGCCAGCAATGTGTTCAGCTTGGGTAGAGTCCATAAAGGAGTGTTCAAAGTATATGCACGATTTTGAAATGATCCAATGCATCTTACATGGGCCAAAATGATCAACATGAGTATTCATTAATTTAGAATTGAGCATAACCTATTAATGCCATGCCGAATGAGCAATGCACTTGTGATATTATTTATAAATAAGATTTGACATACAAATCCTCATGAATACTCATGTTGATCATTTCGGCTTATGTAAGATGCGCCCTTTGACAAATCTTATTTGTAAATAATACTACAAATGCATTGCTCATCCGGCGTGGCAATGACAGGTTATGCATGTTGGAGAAATCTTCGTGAAGTGTTTTGATGCTAACAAAACGTTTCCATCGGTCTAGTCTCAAGATCTCCAGGACTCGCTATTTAAAGTCCGAAGACCTCCCGGACAGCCGACTCAAGACTCAAAGTCTATCCTCATTGACCTCTAATCCGTTGAAGAAAGACTATCCGTAACCGGATGTTTCATTAAGGATACGATCTTATCGACTGGAGAAGATCTCTTGGCTGGATATGACATAATGGAATCCTTTGATTGATCGAGATTGATTCAAGGATTAAGGATCCGATGATTGGCGAAATATTCATGGAAGGTTCTACTTATGGAAACCGAGATCCTGATTGTATGGGCGAACAGAGTTGATGGGCTATCGACATATTCCTTTAATAGCTCGAATGATTTTCCTAATTGATTCCGTCCAACGGGTAGATTGGAGGAACTCCTTTGGTAAGTGCCAACGGGTATGATGGCATGAAGGAGTATATAAGGAAGACGTTCTAAGTTGTTCGAGTAGTGCGCGATAGAAAAATTCCAAAGTCTGAAGCTCCTTGTTGTTTAGTCAATTCATTTGAGCGAAATCTTGTACGCAAAAGAGAGTCTATACTTGTGAGAATCCTTGAGGAAGTGTGGTAGAATATCTACACTGTGGAATCAAGGAAAGACTGTGCTGTAACATCTCTTTTGTTCATAGTGGAATCCAGCCAGTAGGCTGTTAGTGCGGAAGAGTGGACGTAGGCTTGGAATAAGCCGAACCACTATAAACCTTGTGTTCAACTTTCTCTTCCTTACACTCTGTTTTACTTTGATCGTATTTCATTTTGTTAACAAGAAGAGAATTCCCTTTCTATCATTTGCCTAGTATCGCTTCCGTATCTCGAGAAATTGTTTTTACACCTATTCACCCCCCTCTAGGTGTTTATACTAGTCATCTCAATGCCCAATTCTAAATTACATTTGGGAAGCATAAAAAGACTGCTCGAAAGATTTTCCTTATTGACCGCAGGCTAATACCTATGTTAGAAATTTTAGGCATCAGATGATCTCTTCTTGACAATATCGAGAGGTCTTGGTTTATAATTCCTGGGGAGGGTGGTTGTGTCATTTCCCGATCGGGATACCTTTGATAATTGCAAGCCGTGCGAGTTAAGAGATGGGGAAGTCAAATCAACTGGAGCGAGCGAGCGAGCGAGCGAGAGAGACACTCGAATCTGCGGAGGGCTATAAAGGGGTGGCTTTGGGATTGCTAAGTTCTTCGCAGAAGATAGGTTTTAGTACAGAAGAGCTTGAACTGTGCAACAACCAGAGAAACACAAACTCGTATGTTATACATATAGAAAATGTCACTGGTGGAAGAAGGAGTTGATGATTACACCCAAGGTGGGACTGTTGATCTCCGAGGGAATCCCGTCCTTCGGTCGAAGCGCGGCGGATGGACCGCCTGCTCCTTCGTCATTGGTACTCTCTCTCTCTCTCTCTCTCTCTCTCTCTGTGCATATTAAATGGGAACAATAGGAAGTCTCTGTTCAAGGGTTGAAGAGAGTTCTTGTTTTCTTGCGCCTGCTGATGTGATTTTTTTTGGGGGTTGTTGATTGGTTGGGATGCATCATCATGCTCTTCCACATACTTTGGAGCTTCTTTTACCCTTCTGATTTTCTTTCCTGTACTTTCTTGATGATTGAGTGGTGAACCTTGCAATGTGTGAATGCCTCCTGTTGGGTTTTGAGCGCAGCTGGAAAGTTAAATCTAACCGACAACCTCCCATTATCATCGTTGAATTGCGAAATACAGACATAAGCGGCTGAAGTAATAATTTCTTTCTTCATCTTGTTGCTTTGGCGGTTGTGCCTCGCGCTTATTTATTTCTCTCTTTCTGTCTGTCCATCCTTTGTTGTTGTGCTCTCCCTGCATGTTGGAGAATACTTCCTCTGGGTCATCAATATTTCAAATTTAACCTTAGTTTCGTGGAAGAGAACTGTGCATATATATATGAAAGTTCGCGCAAAAAAAAATGGAAAACGTATGATCTCTAATATGACAAACAAATTCAATCGCAATTGAAACATACATACCGAATGTGGACCATTCGCATTTTTCCCAGGCCCCAATGTGGACCCATGAAAATATAATTGATGTCGATTAAGATACACAATAAAGACACTTTTCCAATTTTCAGATAGGGTACCGGTGGCCATTATTATTTTCCAGAAAAGTAAACAATTCCTGCCCCATAAATAGTTAATTAGCTAGCATATTTAATTTCCAATTCAATTTTTTCAACCTACTGAAAATACCTTGGCATCTACAAAGTCTAGAATATGCTACTTTGTACAATTATTGATAATGGTAATCAGAATGATACCGCCATAAATTGGCTAGGGTATCATCATCCCACTGTCTTGAAAGTCAAGAAAGATTAGAAGCTTCCGTTTGCTATGGATCCACATTTTTATCTACAGTAAGTACAAAACTCGAACCTAAAACTTTTGACTTCCTCGTGAGAAAATTCTACCGTAGAGAGATCATAACCAGTCGAGATATATGCAGAAGATACTGAAGAGAGCCAATAATACCTTCTCACAATAGAATAATCAACCACAAATTTACCCATTTGTTATATCTTTTCTGTCCCTAATTTTCAGCTTTAGTCTTAATCTAGACAGCGAAAAGGCTAACTCCCCCCCCCCTCGGGCCACCCCAACCCTTTCCCAAAAAAAAAAAAAAAAAAAAAAAACACTGACTCCAAATCATAAAGAAGAGATTCGAGGCATCTATTTGACCCCATTTTTTTCAAGATTCCTCTAATAATGCATCTTCATAGCGACAGTCCTTTTTGTCATTTTGTCCATTAAATCACGCAAGCCCGCTCCCTTTCATTCTCCATGATTTTATGGTCATTTATTGCACTTAAACTTACAAAGTAAGTCGACTTCAATGAAATCCACCGGATCACATGAGCTCATGTCGTATTTCTCTGATAATCATTTTTTAGTATTGCTATCTTTCGAATCTGTCTAAATAAACTTTTTTTAAGCGAAAAATCTAAAACCCTTTGTATATTATCCTTGAGCAGTCATGCAATTTGGCTTGTTTTATTATATATATATATATATTATTTTGCTTCGTTAGTCTTTTTCTTTTTGGCTAGAATTGCTTCGTTAGTCTTTGCTTTGACTTGTTGACTGAATTGGAAGCAGTGTACGAAGTCTTCGAGCGGATGGCGTACCATGGAATCTCGTCCAACCTCGTGCTCTACATGACCAAGAAGCTCCACCAGGGCACGGTCAAGTCGGCCAACAACGTCACCAACTGGGTCGGCATGGTCTGGATCATGCCTGTCCTCGGCGCATACTTGGCAGACGCTCATCTCGGCCGATACTGGACTTTCGTCGTCACATCCGCCATCTATCTCATGGTATGTGCTGTCCGCCTTGCCATCGAAGCGTGTGGGGGAAACTTTTATAGTCATTGTCAAACCCCGCGATAACTTTCCTTTTAGTGTTCCTATGTAGAGAGTCGTCATCGAATTGAACATATGAAAATCATGCTAAGTCAGCCTTAAATCCGTCCTTGAAAAAGCAAAGGATATAATTGGAGTCGACAAGACGAAATTTAAATAACACTCAAGCTTGAATCAGCTCGATTGTGCCCAGCCGGATGCACAATTGGAGCTCGATTCCTCTAATTGGGGAAAGCTGAAGCTCGAATTTGAATTCTGAAAATGCAATATGATCATGCGAAAACTATATTATAGCTATACATAATGTTCATATGTCATGCATATGTAGTTAGTACTTGAATCACTTAGTGTGCTTTTGATAATCATTTTATTCTCTGGAACAATTTTTGCTCAGAAATGATTTTTTCAGATTTTGTTCTTAGATGAGTTTTTGAGTATTTTAAAGGCATTTGATAACTGTATAAAATTTCTATTCCTATTATAGAAATGCATTTGGTATGACCTTTAAATTCTTTTTTGACTTAAAATTTCTTTTAATTTTTAAAATAATTTTATTACATTTTTCTCTTTTTTATTTTATTTTTTATTTTCTTCTTCTCCATTTAGCTAGTCACTGGCCTTAGCAAAGCCTCGCTAGCAAGTAGGCGAGGTCGAGCCTTCGGCCTTGTCAAGGCCGACAAGGTTGCTAGCCCTCGTATGGCGGGCCAACACCAACTTGATTCTGAAGTTGTTTAAAGAAACAAAGAAACAATTTTTTTTTTTTTTACAATTTTATTCTATTCCAAATCTATTTTCAAAAACAAAAAAGTTACCTAATGAATTTCTATTCTTTTTTTTCAAGGAACAACAGAATATAATTAGGCACTGTTTGACCAGTTACCAAATATGGCATTGGTAAACTCAAGAACTATGGGCCTAAACCAAGTGAGACGAATCTATTACTTGAATATGAGTTGGTCAAGTGAAGCTTGGCTTTTTTTTTCAAGATATACTAGTAGTAAAAATCGATCTTAGAAGTTTAGAGGAAGCACATATATGATATAGTGTAAAAAAAGAAAAAAGAATCTAGAATATACTTCACGGTTTGTCCTTGTTGGAAAACTATATCGAATTTATTGTCGAGACGTGCCAATAAAACAAGATTAATTTAATTTATCAACAAACTTAGGAGTGCTATTTATAGATTCCATGCTAGTCGACAACTAGTCATACAAATTAAAATTTACCTTGATTCCCATTAGCTATATACTCTAATTGTAGTACTTTGGTTTTTACATAAGATCCAATTCCTCGTACTTCATATGGAACTCAAGGACAATCTTGTTTTTATCTGCCGACCAAGAATTTTCTAATTTCATGCCACACATGAATTTTTTGTTGGAGTTATTGAAAAGAAGAAGAAACGTTTTGGGGGAATTAATACCTAACATTGCTTGTTGTAACCACAAAATTGATAAATTCGGGAAAATAATAACATAAAGAAACAATAATTGAAGGTTAGGTATGGATAACCTAATCTTCTTAAGGAGCTTGATTCCTATCAATGGTGTTGTGTAACTTTACAAATTATATCTCCCAATATAGAATACCTTGAACCTATTTGTGTCAATAGGATTTTGTTGAACACTTTTTGAAACCAGTACACTTAGAGAAACTTGAAGAGAGGAGATGTAGGTGTTTTCGCTTCTTCTTGGAATGAAGAATTTCAAGTATATTTATAGAGTTTTAGAATTCATGTACAAAAGCAATACAAGAACCATGAATTAAATGAAAGCAAGAATGTAGGAGATACATTAATTAAATAGAGACACATGAATTAATGAGATAGATGAACAAAAACAACACATCTCGTTTTGCTCGCTTTCATTGATCTATTAACCCACCATAATTACAACAATCTCCCATGTTAATGGATCAACAAAATACTTTGACTCGAGAAATTCTAAATGTGCCTATGGAAATACACTGCATCAAGATAGGTAGCTTTTATTTTAAACCTTAGTTAGTGAAACACACCGGACATATTTAATTAGTTAGTGGACTAGGCCTTGAACCGCTGGTTGTTAGTGTAAGCCCAGACAATAGATCTCACATAGAGTATTTCTGAATCAAGATTAGTTCTCGGTTGCATTCATTCTTTCGGCCCTGAATCTCTCAAAATTCATGCTTGCTTTAAAAAATCTAGCCTCTAAATTTTTTTATAGAATCGGTTAACTCCATGCATATAGGTGCATTTCTATTAAAGGTGTCCTACCATACCTTACTAAGATATTGAAATCCAAGCTATAAGAATCATTAAACGCAAAGCGTACCCTTAAAACTTTGTAGGAAGCATTGTTGCATCATAGCATTGTTTCCAAAATTTATGTGGTTGTGTTGAACCTAGTCCATGGAATCTTCAATTGCTAGGTTAGGCTTCCACCTTGGAACCTCTTTATTGGGTTAAGGCTTTTAACCCCATTCCCCTTGATGCCTAGTTTACTTTCTCTCTTGACAAATCTTTTCTCAGCAGATTTGCAATATTTTCCTTTGACTTCACAAAGTCCAAAAAAATTACTTTATTTGAAAGCAATAGTCCTATAGTATTATGTCTACAACAAATGTGTCTAGACTTATCATTATATGTCACATTTTGTGCCCTTACAATCGTTGTGTGATTGTCACAGTAAATACATATTGGAGGCATAGGTTTTGGCCACAATGAAACATCCTTTAAAAATTAATAGCTTTATCCAAAGCAGCAAACTCCAATTTCATTGTGGAGTGTGTTATTAGAGTTTGTTTTGCGGATTTCCACGATACCGCGACACCTTTTAACGTGAAAATATATCCATTAGTTGATTCCAACTCATAGGAATCCAAAAGCCAGTTGGCATTACAGTAACCTTCCAAAATAGCAGGATATTAATCATATTGCAGAACATAGTTTTTGGTTCTTTGTAAATAACCCAACACAAAGAAACACATTCTAATGCTCATGACCATGATTACTTGTATACAAACTCACTTTTCCTACTAAGTGTGCAATATGTGATCTAGCGTAGTTCATGATATACATGATGCTATCTAAGTAGCACCAACAAAGACACGCAACACGCGACACGACACAACACGACACGTCGACATGTCGTTTCCCAAAAAACAGATAATTCCGATATATTGGGACACGTTGTATATTAAATATATATTTTTATATATACATAATAAATTATCATTTTTCTGATTATTTCAATCAAATTAATTTGAATCAAAATCATAAATAAATAAATAAATAAATTAGCCTAAAATGAATATACACAAAAAAATATTAATCCTCAATTTATTAATATCATTCATTATTTCAATTTGACAAATTCAACTTTATTTCAATAATTCATAAAACTTAAAGAAAAAACAAGCGATCCATATTACGGACTCGCATGTGAGATATGTTGGAAGAGGAGGAAAAAAAAAACTTAAGGGGTGATTGCGTATCACGAGGAGTGGGAATCAAAAGATTCTTCTCTGTCCATTTATTATTTTTATTGTTGTATTTTACTTTTTCACATTTATATATTTTGCTATCTCATTTATTGAATTTTTAAAATTGACATCGATATCGAAATTATATGTGGGAAACTTGTATGTCAGAATTCCGACTCGAGTGTCGATGAGTGTCAAGAAAGTTGACTAGGTGTTGGATTTTTCGACACGTGTTAATCGAGTGTTGGAGAATGTCCGAGAGTGTTAGAGAGTGTCAGACACGTGTTGAAGTGTCCGACACGACACGAAGGCTCTTGGAGAGTGTCGGTGCTTCATAGGATACTGCCGATTACTTGAGAGTACTCCAGCTGCTTGATAATGTTTCCAGTATTGTTTGTCAAAGTTAGGTGCAAAAGAAAATTATTATCCTCATGTTTAATACAAATCTTTAAATCTCTTAATTACCTTTTCAATAATAAGACTGTGCTAAATCTAAACCATTAAATTCCTTAGAATGTTGATGCTGAGTATAACATTTGCAATACCTAAGTCCTTCATCTCAAAGTTTTTCTTGAGAACACTCTTACTAATTTTGATAACTTTAGCATTATCTTTGAAAATCAGCAAATCATTGACATATAGACAAATAAGTATATATCAAATTGACGTGGATTTAATGTGCACACATTTGTCATGCTCGTTAATTATGTAGCCATTTTAGATCATCACACGGTCAAACTTTTCATGCAATTGTTTAGGAGTTTGTTCAAGACTACACAATGATTTGACCAATTTAAACACTTTATGTTCTTGTCTTTTGGCCTTAAATCCTTTAGGTTGTTCCACGTAAATCTCCTCGTCAAGATCACCATATAAATATGTAGTTTTCGCATCCATATGATATACCTGCAAATTGTATAGCAAGGCTATAGCAATCAACATCCTAATTGATGTTATTCTTGTTACAAATAAATAAGTATCAAAGTAGTTTAGACATTCTCTTTGTCTAAACCCTTTAGTTACAAGCCGAGCTTTATACTTATCTATAGAACCATTATCTTTATACTTCCTTTTGAAGATCCATTTACTTTCAATTGGTTTATTTCTTGATGGAAGATCAACCAATTCCCAAGTGTGATTACTTCTGATAGAATCAATCTAATTATCTATAACTTCTTTCTAGTAAGGAGCATTTGAAGTTGATGTTGCCTCTTAAAACATTTGAGGCTCGCATCCTAACATATACGTTAGAAAAACAAATCCAAAAGATTAATCAATCCATGACCTCTTGCTCCTTTGAAGATTGGTTTCTTTGGTCTCAACTTTATCATTCTCATATTCTAATTCTCTAAATCTCTTCTAAGAAGGTTCACCTTAATTTCTTTTCATAGGATATATATTCTTAAAGAATTAAGCATGCCTTGATTCTAGGATAGTATTGGCATGAATTTCTACATTTTCAGATTTGTGAACAAAAAATTCGTATGTGCTGTTATTTTGAGCATAGTCGATGAATATGCAATTGATTGTTTTAGGTCCCTATTGAGTTTGTTTCGGAGGAAGAATTGCTACTTTAGCTAGGCACCCCATACTTTCAAAAAATTATACGTTGACAACCTCCCATTCCATAACTCATATAGAGTCTTACATGTTTTCTTGAGGGGCACTTTATTATTAATGTAGTTTGTAGTTAAAATTACCTCCCTCCCCCCACAAGTCTTAAAGTAAACCCAAACTCAAGAGCATGGCATTAGCCATCTCCTTTAGAATTCTATTCTTTTGTTCAATAATTCTTATTTACTATGGAGTGTAAGGTGCAGTTGTTTAGTGAATTTTATTCCAAACTACCACGCAACTCATTTAAGCTGGAAGAACTATATTCTCCTCCTCATTAAACCTAAATAATTTGATTCGTCTGTCAAGTTGGTTCCCATTCTCGTTTTTATACTTGACAAATATGCTTATAGCCTCATCTTTACTAGTCAACAGATAAAATAGCAAAATCAAGTACAATCGTCTACAAAAGTAATGAAGCACTTGTCTCGACTTCTACTTTTTACAAACTTTAAATCACATAACTTGCTATTGATTAATTATAGAGGTTCACTTGTTCTTTCAATAGATTCAAAGGATTTCTTAGCAAACTTAGCCTCAACACAAGTCTCAAACTTGTAATGGGCATCTAGCTCAAACCTTGGAAATTGTCCCAAGTTTGTTATCTTCTTTATTATAGCATAATTTACGTGTCCTCAGCTACCATTACATAGATAAGGAGATTCAATAGTATAAATTGAAGACTTATCTTTATTACTAGCCTTTGGGTACAAGAATTTCGAGTTTATATCAATGACAATTACATTTGCTTTGAATAGGTCGTTGAACAAATACCATTTTCCCGCATACATTCACCCTTTGTAAAGTGCAAAATTGTTAGATTCAAAACAATTTTGAAAATTTTCTTGATAAGTATGGGGCTAGAAATGAAATTCATACGGATCTCTAATACACGCGGCATATTTAGCAATGTGATTTCTTTGTCGGAGGTGAACTTCAAATTCACCTTTCCTCAGCCGGCAATATTTGCTGATGTAGAATTAGCCACATAGAGCTTCTCTTTTTCCTCAATCTTCTCGTAGGACAAGAACATATGTTTATTCACATAAATATGATCGGTATTGTTTGACACAAAGAATACCTCAGACATCACCACAATAGTCATTCTCTCATCTTCTTCCTATTGCCAATACTTAAAGCCCACATTGGTGAATTCTTTGGTTTCTCATTCGGTGTCACCGGAGGTAATACCATCAAACTAGGCAAAGCCTGTTGAACCATCTCTCCATAAATTGGACCATATGCCATTTGGGTTGTATTGTTTGAAAGAAGTCTTGGGTATATCAATCAAATATTTCAAGAAATGCTTAACTACATCTCAAGTTTGAAACGTGAAAAAATTTTAAGTCTACGCCTGTAACTTTTCGGAAAATGATAGGGGTGGAACAATACAATTTAATCATGATCCATCCTGGTATTTGAACTCTAGATTTCATGAAAGGTTTGTTGTCCTGCATTCGGTACACCTTCAAAATTTTCAAAATAGTTTGCATATAAAGTATTAGAGCTTTGAAAACACCAAGAATCAATACATAGGTCCCTAATTCGAACTCAACCATAACAGATGTGAAATCCTTCCTCACGTAGCTCGTAATCAATTCAACGACCTCCGAGTTCACAATTTGGCATGAGTACTCTAAAATAACGTTAGTTTATGGGACGCATTTCACTAAGCGACGGCAGAGTTCACGTTGTATAGGTTAGTACATATCGACTTGCCTCACGTCTGGCAGCGTCGGTGGCGAGGTAAACCGTGAGCTGCGGGTTGCGGGCGTAGTTGAGGCGAGCTGGGTGGCGCAACGGCAGAGCGGGGACATGGCTGGTGGCTAGCTACGGCACGGTGAGATAGTGATGGAGATAGCGTGCGGCGTCGGTGATGATGAGCAAGAAGGGACAAGCCAAGCTATGGAAGGTTTTTGACTGAAGATTCGCTGCGTCGTTGATGGGTAGGGAAATTGTAAAATGCAGAGAACTTTGGCCTTCACCGAATGGAGAAGAAGGCAGCGTCTTCTCTTTGCTGTTGACTCCTGAGTCAACAGACATGCATCCGATGGCAGCAGGAAATGAAGACAGCTCCCACGTCCAGCCCCTGCATGCAAGAACGTGTCCCCTTGCATGTGAGTGTCTTCATCCGCTGGCCACCTAGGGAGAGAGAGAGGAGACGTGGCTGTATGGTCAACAATTCCCTCTTGGTTGACCAGCTAAACAAGGAGGAAGGCGTGGAAGGCGTGGCCGGGGATGCTTCGTTCCTGCATGAGCACGGACTGAAAATTTTCGGTCCCCCTTGCCTTGTGCACGCACGCGTAAGAGACGGCGGAAATCTGCATGAGAGACAGCTTGGCGACATGTCATTTGGGATGAACCTCGTTCTTGCGGGTGGTGTTACGTAAGAAAATTTTCGATTAGACGATAAGTTATGCGATGATCACAAAATGTGACATTTGGGTCAGGTGATGGCGAGACGGCCGGAACTGGTGCCACCACTATAAATGGCTTCAGCTCCAAGGCTCACAGCATTTGTTGTCACAACACTAGGCCACAAGGTCCGAACCTCAGCAGTCAAAGCAACCATAGGAACATCTCTAGAAACATTTCAGACATCATTGGATACTTCATTATTATTAGCCATCTCGATTTTTTGATAAACCCAACAAATAGTAAGAAACACTAATCACTTTAAAAGAAATTCAATTAGCTGTACTTCACCTCCAATTATTATTTTTTATTATCACTTTTTCGAATTTATCAATTTTCTGCTTACAATAAACAATATTATGTATTCTTCCCCAATTTTGTTTTTTTTTTGTTCATCTTAATATCTCCAACAATTAATCCACGTGATCTGAAAAGTCCAAGGCTGAAAAAAAAAAAAAAGAAAAGAGAATAATTTTCCGTGAAGGGCTCAAATTGCTTCTGAAAAATTCGGTAGTGCTAAATAAATTAATAATAAGTAATGAATAAAAAAGACAAATCGGACCGCCGTTTTGAAGGTTTGAACCCTTTCAAATCTGAGGTTGTCAACATGTTCCTCGGTCGTCCATGCTTATCCTAGTAAGGGCCAACCTGGTTTAGTCATCTAGTCAATTATTCCATCGCATACTTCCCAGAGAATACGTGTTAGAATGCTGTTTTGTCTATTTTAGGATGTAAAAGATCACGGACGATTTTCAAAATTGAGAAGTTTAAAACTGAATTATATAATTAGTAACTGAGTAATACAACAAAATATGCACTAACTACAAATACTAAAGGCTATAGATTAAATTTAAACATCCAATAAAAATTCATCATGTTATTTATTAAATGTAAATTCAATCTTAAATATAAGAACATTGCTCAATAATAGGAAACAAGCAATGTGTTTACTTTTTCTTTTCATCATGTTATTTATCAATTGTAAATTTTTATGTACATGAAACAAGCAATGTGTTCAAGTTTTTTTTTTTTTTTTTTTTTTAGTTGGTCTTACGCTACTCTTATTTTAACTCACTTTTAGACTTTTGCCTTGCTTTTGTGTAAAGCGTGAAAATCGAAACTCACATATAAAATTAAATTATCCAACTCTAATTTCTTGAAAAGATGGGGATTCAAATCTCTTATCTCTTCTTTCCCATGTGAGAAGGGTGGAATCTAATGGTGAGCAATGTGTTCACCTAATTGATAAGCAATTCCATTGCTCCTAGTGCAAAAGATACACATTTTTTTGTAGTGGACGAGATGATTAAGCACGTCTAGCTTACTTCACGCAGGGCATGTCCATGTTGACCCTGGCCGTCTCTCTTCCCCACCTCAAGCCGCCTCACTGCTCGGAAGCAAATGTCAACAATTGCCAGAAGGCCTCCACGTTGCAGCTCGCCGTCTTCTACGGTGCGCTATACACGCTGGCGGCCGGGACCGGTGGGACCAAGCCCAACATCTCAACGATCGGCGCGGACCAGTTTGACGACTTCGACCCGAAGGAGAAGGCCCACAAGCTCTCCTTTTCAACTGGTGGATGTTTAGCATCTTCTTTGGGACCCTCTTTGCCAACACCGTTCTCGTGTATATTCAGGACAATGTGGGCTGGGCTCTCGGGTACGGGATCCCCACCCTCGGGCTCGCAATCTCGATCGCGATCTTCCTCGCAGGGACCCCTTATGACCGGCACCGGGTGCCTGCAGGCAGCCCGTTCGCGAGGATGGCCCGAGTCATCGTGGCCGCCGTGAGGAATTGGAGGGTGCGGGTCCCGAGTGATCCGAAGGTGCTTCATGAGCTTGACCCCCAAGAGTATGCCAAGAAGGGGAAATTCAGGATCGACTCAACACCAACCTTGAGGTAATAATTTGCATCAGCTGCCGGGTTAATCTTTTGATAAACTGTGTGACTCACTCCCCATGCAGATTCTTGAACAAAGCATGCGTCCAAACCGGTACGACTTCTCCGTGGAAGCTATGCTCGGTCACCCAAGTTGAGGAGACGAAACAAATGCTGCGGATGATCCTCATCCTGATCGCAACCTTCGTCCCGAGCTGCATGGTGGCTCAAATCAATACCCTCTTCGTCAAGCAAGGAACTACCGTAGATAGAAGCATCGGCAGCTTCAAGATCCCCCCGGCGAGTCTATCTGGATTTGTGACTATCTCGCTGCTCGTCTCTGTCGTGTTATATGACCGCTTCTTCGTCAAGATCATGAAAAGATGGACCAAGAACCTGAGAGGCATTAGTTTTCTCCACCGGATGGGGATCGGCCTCATCCTTCACATCGTGATCATGATGGTGGCGTCCTTCACCGAGAGATGGAGGCTCCGAGTGGCTAGGGAGCACAATTTGGTTGAATCGGGAGGACAAATCCCGCTGACGATCTTCATTCTGCTTCCTCAATTCGTGCTCATGGGAACGGCCGATGCCTTCCTGGAAGTAGCGAAGATCAAGTTCTTCTATGACCAAGCGCCGGAGAGCATGAAGAGCTTGGGCACGTCTTATGCAATGGCCACTTCAGGGGTCGGGAACTTCCTCAGTAGCTTCCTCCTATCCACAGTCGCACGCATCACCGAGAGGCATGGCCATCATGGGTGGATACTAAACAACCTGAATGCGTCGCACCTGGACTATTACTATGCCTTCTTCGGGGTGCTCAACGTCCTGAATTTTGCGTTCTTCCTGTTCGTGGCAAAACTCTATGTGTATCGTGCCGAGGTCTCAGATTCGATGGTGATGCTCAAGGAAGAATTGAAAGGGCTGGAGAAGGTACATAACCAGGAACCGCGGGTGACATAACTCTGTGATACGTAAAATGCCGTGGCTAAAGATGACTCTGAAACAATGCTTACAGCCTAAGCTCTGCGTGTAAAATATCCAGCACTTGAATGGCTCTTGGTGTCATCGCTACAATGCGCGGCTTTACATACACAGGTGATGATCATGATTATATTTATACTTCCTTGGAAGAATATGAAGATAAAATCTCTGTGCAGTCTATTTGCGGACGGCTTTTTCTTTGCTGGTTTGCACGCCATCGAGTTCAAAAGCAAAAGCGACATTCGAATGACCACTCCTGGTTCTCAATTGCTTGTACTATCTGATGGTCAAAACTCTGGCAACTCATTGTAAAAATTATTCAATCGTTGTAAATGTCAATAAATGAAAAATGATTGACCCATCTTCATGAAATATGATAAACCAACAAAGAAAATTGCATATGATGGAGACTAAAATACCAAGCTCAGCTGCAAAGACAATCACATCCTTGTGTAGGGTTGATTCAGCAGAAGCTCCACATCTTCAAGATGTTAAGACTCTTCACTGCATCAAGATGCCTTGAATTGAATCTCCACTTTGTTGCGTGTGAAGACCACAACAAACAATGCCCACCTTCATCCCCTGGATTCTTTTGCCAGACCGAACAGTGAAGGTTGCCATTAGGACCAAGTTGGTCGTGAGATTCCTTCCATAAGATATTCACCAAACAGCATAACGGTTGTAGACAGACCAATCATACCATTTGTTGGGTTGACGTAGAAGAAGCTCGACGCATTCGGTTGGGAGATCATTAAGAAGGAGCCAAAATTCAAGCCCGTCAATGTAAGCAATAGGATCCACTTCCAATTCTCCGACATAGGACTTTTTAACACAACTCACATGCATCTCAACACCTCAATGGGAAAAGTCCTCCCAGTGCAATCACCAACAACAAGACATGATTTTCTCTCAGATATCCCAAATGATGATGCACCACTGATTGACTGTTCCGCAATCACTAGCATAAGATCGGTAATATCTTTCTATTTGGAATTTCCTTTTCAAGAACCGATTTGCTACTTGATCGTTCCTGTGGCACAAGACATGTAATATCGTGTTTGGATCTGATGTATCCCATCGTTCTGTTGTCGGAGGCACAGATTGATTGTTCCTCCTATCCTTGGCTCCGTTCTCTTCAATTTTACGGATCATAGCACTAATGTCTTGGATTAGCTTGTCCGTTGGTTGACTCATCAAAGCGATCACCGTTTCCACCCTCTCTGCCTCCTTCTCCACTGCGTCCTCGCTCATCAATCCTTCCCCAGATACACAAAATGCTCGCTTCAAGCACTCAAAGTCCTCCTCAATCATTCGGTGATCCGACCTGGAGAAAATCCTGGAGTCCCCTCCCGCAACCAAAACGATGAGGTAGGCATCGAAAGAGGCCTTCATGACTTCTTTTATCGCTAGCGGGTGTGCTTGATCGATGAGAATTGCACAAAGCAGAGTCAAATTCTGCTTCAATGTCCGCAAAGTAGGCCTTATACGTGCACTAGCGACTTCACCAACATAGAGGCTATTGTAGAAGACATGGTTAGAGTCGACGAAGATCAAGCGATGGGCAGCAACTTCTGAGACATGTTGGCAGGCTTCACGTATGGCCGAACAGGTGTTCTCAAAGTAGGAAGCGCAGTCCTTATGGTGCTTCTTGTTGCCGAAATATTTGTGACCAAGGGAAACAACACCAGAGAGTGACATCTCATCCAAGGATTGGAGATGTGCAAGGAGATAGTGCAAAGTGTTGAGGCGGATGTAAAGGCGTCGCGTCCCCCCGCTCATTGACGGATGAGGATCGTCAGCTTCGCTCATCCGGCATCGTCGCGGGTCTTCTATGCCAACCTTACATGGTGTCACCTTTCTACAAAATTTGGCAAACTTGGAATCTTGATGACATCTCGTCAAAGGAGGGAGAGCAGGTATGTAATTTTGCTTTGATCCTGCATTGGAAATTTTCAAGAAATGATGAAATCAAGTTGTGCTAATTAAAACCAGAAGAATCTAGCAGTCCTTGTGTAATTATAAAACTAAAGCATGAACATACGTCAAGTCAACCATCGACTTGGATGAACAATTAGAATGCAATAGGTACAGAGTGATAAGCGAGGACAAGCTATATGACAGGTGACACTTACCACAGGATGCAACAAATGCAGCATAATCCTGAAAGAGACTCCCTAAACTGTTCACCAGATCATTCACCAAATCCTCAGTAGTTTCCATTCGAATGGCAAAGAAGTCGTCCAAGGTTTCTTTAGCAAACTTGATCAAGTCTTCAGCTGATTCCACGTATGGCTTTGCCTTCGATTTCGGATTCCATGTCTGTCACGGCCCACACTTCTCATTATCTTTTTGATTTGAGTAATTGTTATAATCAGTTGTAAATTTTATTCAGGAGAATATACTATCAAATGAACTCACTTCTGATTCTGTTGCTCTCTGCAGACAATCTTTGCCTTTCTGGAGCCTCACGTCTATCCATTGTTTTTGAAGCCTTGACATGGTCGACTCAACCTCATATGGAATCATATCCCTCACGATCATTTTGCCTCCATCTTCGCATTCTATGGTGTCCTCGACCACCATTTGTGCCAAAACTTTTTCTAGCTTCCCTGCACTCTCCAGTACTTTCCTGATTTCACTGTCTAGTACCAAAGCAGAAGTCAAATGTTGTTTCAGAATTAGTCCATAACAGCTGTGCAATGTGATGGCGGCGACTGCAGTTGCAACGGGATGGAACTTTCTAAGAATAGGACTGAAGGTTCCTCTTTCTTTTAAAGCCAAATCTTCAATCTCTTTCGCCAATCGAATGAGCCGTTCACTTTCATCTTGTCTTGTGTCCATTTCACGTTCTTGACATCCTGTTTCGGCCATCTAATGCAAGCGACAACAAGGAAAAAAAATTTAATTTCTCCCTCATGGTAACACAAAATGAAGGGAGAAATGAATCACTTACGCACCTTCGAGAATGCATTCTTCAGAGATGATCGTATGTAACCATCCACGTGATCTACGGTAGGGCTGGTCACTGCATTACCTTGCGCTTGTTCTGTTACTCTGGAAAGCATTACATCATCTCCTAAGATGTTTGCCACCCGCACTGCCAACGGCAGCAAATCCTCCATCAGGTTCATCCTCCCATCCTCGAAGTAGTAATGATAGTTACCCAATCTCTTCTCCAACCACCCTCGTATCGAGGTCAGAGCTAACAGTAGAACCTTAATGAATAGAGGATCTTGGTCCTGCTTTTTGGCGTCATTCGCTACTTCTGCCAACAAGATATGCGAAGCGAAAAGAAGCTCCGGTTCCAACTGCATCGTGCTGATGTATTGTTCGAAAAACACCCATGTTAGGCACAGATTGTGTATTGGCGGATTGATTCCAAGTATCGACCATGTCTTCTTCATGAGCTCAAGAAGCTCATCAACCTCGTCGAGGACTAAAGTCTCATCCCTGATGTCAAAAATCGACTTCAGCAGAGTCACATACAGGTGAATGTTCAGAGGGAATCCATCAGCCCAGTGGCAAACATCAGTAGGAGTCCCGTTTGTGCTTCGCCATGATAATGACACCACAGAATTGCTGAGGCTTCGCATGGTGTCCGAGTTTTCCCCGATGACTAAGATCTTCGTCTTGCCGGCTTGGATAATTTCTCCAAGGCGGACTGCAAACGCGTTCGATTTCTCCAGCGGGATCGACGGGTGAAGAAGCAACCCTGCTTCTAGGATCTTGAGCTGTCTCTTTTGCCAGGCATGATATTCCTTCGAGTCGTTGTATTCAGATGGTTTTTGGTGGCGAAGAAGCTCGAGCGGAAGGATTATCGTCTCTGCCCGCTTACCAATCTACGGAGATTGAAAGTGGCAGGAATGAGCCATGACATATACAAGATTCTAGTTTGAAAGATTTGTATATGTCACTCAAAAATGAAAAACTACTATTACAATTTTCATTTGTTGTATCATAAGATCAAGTCTAATTCAACATGCAAATACTTGTTCTCACATTCAATTATTATTATTTTTTTTGGTAACCCGGGAACCACCGTATAGTCGGCAGCCGGCGGCGTAAACCCGGGGCAGACTGAGCCACCATCACAGACCTAGCCGTGAGTGAGTCACGCAAATGCGACGTTTTCAGGATTCGAACTCCTCCCCTTCGTGAGGGGGAGAGAGCCCGAAATCAGCTGCACTGCCGCAGGCGGCGTGTTCTCACATTCAATTACACGAGGGAGATGAATTATGAAGCATTTGGAGACTTACGTACATGGCCTACATGGGTTCTCGTGAGCGTTTTCCTGAGCCTGTTATCACTATGCTCCGTCACCCTCATTTGTTGCCTCATCAGCTCAGCTGATGTGAGCGGCCGCTTCGGCCTAGCCGCCGCCGACTGGGGCCTCGGCGGGCTCCGAGCGCCCAAGGCCATCTTTTTTGAGGGCGTCCGATTCAGCATCTTCAACCCGAGGGCTCTCTTGACCCGGCTGCTCGGGGCCATCCCCACCCCGTTGGCCTGGGACGATGTGGATCCAGGCTCGGGCTCATACCACATCGAGGGATGGAACTTCAGAGCGCTCCGGCCCCCGAAGCCAGGCGATGATCGGCATGACATGAAGAATATCTCATATGCCGTCTCGCGGATATCGTCGGCGTCAAGGCCGTGCAGCTCGCCGAAAGGCCACTCGAGGTCAGCGGCCATGGGCGGGCGGCAGTAGGCGGTCAGGTGGCGAGGCACAGAAGATGGTCGGAGAAGGATGGTCAATGGGGGAGCGATTGAAGTGGGCAAATGTTTGGCGAGAGGAGAGGTGTAAATGAGGTGTGAATGAGCTGTTTTTCTCTAGTTAGTTGTGCGACACCACTTTCGCACTAAGAGGAGAGAGAGAGAGAGAGAGAGAGAGAGAGAGAGGAAGGGAGAGGGGCATTGTATTTGTCAACTTTCTTTGTGCGAAGAAAACGAGACATGAACATCGTTTTGATTCCGTTTTGTTTTTTCTTTCAGTTTCTTATATTAAGAAAATAGGAACTTGTTGTAGGACTACCCAACCATTAGTGATCGCATGGTTTGCGCTCAATCCCTCTACTAGAAAGGAGCGAGTTCAAATTTCTGCGTTCACTTGTGTGACTAAATTGCCGTCCGTGGGAGGTGGGTCCACGTGGGTCGTCTTGAGTTTACGTCGCTGGTTGCCGACTGTACAGCGATTCTTGGGTTATTAAAAAAAAAAAAAATTCTAGTAGGACCAATTGCTCTATAGTTATTGCATCGATCCGAAATACCCTCACAATTTATGCATATCTACGCAACGGCAAAAGAAATCTGACCTTCTCTCTCGAAATATATTTGGTGACCTCAAAGCGCCACGTCATTGGCTAACACGAGGCATGCATTTACTTGATCAGATCCATTCACGGCTCGATACGCTGCAGATGAATTAAAATTAAACAAAAGTAAATTGATTTCTGACCACAACGGCTTTTGGGAAAATTTACACGCCCGCTCAACCGTCTCTCTCTTAGACCGTTGTTTAGTTTTGGAGAAAAGCTGCACGCATCTCTCTGTTCAACCATCTGTGCCCGACCCATCTCAGCTTCAACCGATCTTTCGCGTTTAGAAGGCCCCGTTTCCGGGAAAATTGTTCAAAAATTTCTCAACTTATCATACTTTTATCAATTTCATTTAAAACTTTTCAATTTTACCAATTGAATTATAAATTTTTTTTACATTTTGTTAATTGAGTCAATCTGATTAATTTTAGTGAAAATTGCTAACACCATTGCTGGCCATCCTAGGTGACACAATTGGCATTAATGTAAACAATTTTTATTAATATTTCAATTTTATAATTTCTTTCTTTTTTCCTTTCTTTTCTTCTCCTCTCCTTTGCCATTTTCTTATGGCAACTCACTAGCTACAAGGCGAGGGTCGTCAAGCCCTTACTAGCCACAAGCAAGGGCCAGGACTCCTTCATTGGCCGCGGGTGAGAGGGTCACAACCTTGTCCACCTCACCCAAATTTGGACAAGGGTTGGGACGCCATCACCACTGCTAACGAGGCTAGCCTCTCCTAGGCGGCCTTGCCCATGGCCATGATGATCTAGGTGAGACTAGCCTCACTTGTCACAGGCGAGGAGGAACCTTGGCAATGAGTTGAACTAGTTTGGCCTCGAGCTCCATGTTATGGATAAGCTTGAGCCCTTCCAACTAGGGGCTAGAGCTTTGAGTTCGCTCGCTAAGACCTACCTCATTGAGTAAGGTCTAACGTAGATACACACTCACGCTCTTCGCTTCCACCTCCACAACCACCCATGGTCCTTGGCAAGATCCTCCACTTTGTAACTATCTCGTGCATCACCTATTCAACCAAATTCCTCAACCAGACAGATTCTTCCACAATCTTTTTCTTCACATTACTACTTGTTGACACTTGATTTTTATTTGATGCGCCATTAAAGGTTAAAAAAAAAAAAAAAAAGATTAGGATCTATGATTGCGGTAGAGCTTGTTTTTTGACCAAAAAGTGTTGTTTTCAATTTATTTCTTTTACTTTGTCATTTTAAAACAATTTCTTATTCATTTCCATTGAAAGCCAAAAAAGTTAAATAGTTAACTTTTGGGTTGACTTTTTTGATTAACTCTTTGATCAAAAGTCAACTCTGCAAAAGATGTTAAAAGGTCTTAATTTCACTTTTGCCAAGTTAATTTTTGAAAATTTTAAAGATTTGTAACAAAAAATAACTTTTTAGGAAAAGTCAACTAAATGGTTGACTTTTAATCAAACATTTGATAGAAAAATTGAAAAAATAAAAAATTCAAAAATCCACAAAACACTTCATTTTAGTTTCAATTTGACTTTAGTGTCGAAAAGTTTTTGAAAACAATTAAGAACCTTATTTTCTAAATTTTTCGATATTTGGTTTGAAATCCGCCAAAATTAAAATTACTTTCATCTTAGTCATAATTAGGTCTAGTTCTTTTTAAGACATTTGGTCTAGGGACTATTTCTCTTTTACTCGTTTACTCAGTTTCAAGAATGGTCTTGTCGAAATGTGAATTGCCACTTTTAGGCCTAATTATGGATCTAAATCAATTCTTCATGACTTGTGAACAAACACTTTCATTCCATTCATTTTCTTGAGATAAGTTTGAATCCGAGGTTCATTTTAAGAAATTTGCTCGAGAAATTACCAATTTGAGGAATTTAGCTTCCATGGATATAGGAAAACTAAGCTAATGAGATTCAATTAAGGAAATTCACGTTGACCCATTGATACTAGAGTTTAATTTTGCGCATCAAGGCTCAATTTTATTATTCAACCTCGATTCATTTTTAGCATAAGAGTCGTGATGTCAATTTGAAATCAATTTGAATACAATAGGTTATCCTAAGCATGGGCAATTCGTCGAATAGGTATCTCACAATATTAACTAAATTCAATTTCGATTAATTTGCGATTTAGATTGAGAAATTGTGAAATTGTTTGATTTGGCCTATAATGTCCAATTATGTGAACCCATGGTGTAGGTCCATTATTTTTATGATAATCAAGCAATTAGGTCAATAAAATATTAATGGATTGCACTTATGTGGTTTATTTGGCCTAATCCCTTTAGAATTAGACCGTTTTCCCTCAAATTAGTAAGTTTTCTTTTCAATTTGGTCATTGAGAGAAGAAATTGCATAAAATTTTGCCCCCCAAGGATTGATAGGATCGACCAAGAACGGGTCAAACCAGCTTGAACCAGTTTGATTAGTCCAACCAACTGCCAACGGAGGAGGCCGGTTCGACCCCTTGCTGGTTGATTCTCGATTGCTAGTGAATGCCTATCGACTCCTCATCTCGTATATTTCATCCTCACGTCCCTTGATTTTCCAGATTTACGAAAATACCCCTGGATTTCATGAAATTACAAAATTACCCCTAATTAGGCCATAATTGCAATTAACATTTAAACTCCCGTTTTTTGTAAATGAAGACCATTCGATCAATCATGAGATACACTTTAATTAGGATTAACCCCTCATGAGCTTAATTAGGCCGTTAGATCAAGTTTCGACCGTTGGATCGAATCAACAATCAAGATTTGACCTTTAATTAAGATTATATAACGATTTTCCCTCTAAAACTTTAAAGGGGGCTCATTATTCACATTTTGCAAATCTGAAGGCAAATCTCTCTTCGAAATTCTCTCTTCTCTCTCAATTTTCATGCTCAAATCGCCTCACTGCCTCTCTCACTTTGCCGTGGCCGTGGTCGTTGCCAGTCACTAGAGCTCCCACCAGCACTACGCCACCATCCATCACCTCCGTAGGTCTCCTCCCCACCATGTCATCGCCATTCAATAGCCAGAGAACTAGCTGACTCACTTCGATCGGTGCCACTTCCTCTTGGAATTGGAGACCGACGCACATGCTTAAACCTTTGCCGGTGGCTCCTCTGCCTTGATTGGCGATCTAGCGGCCTTCTTTGGCCCATTGACCACCTCAACTAGCTTCATCAAGGAGTCCTCGAGGTGCTGGTGATTGGTGCCTGGCTAGATACCCACCGAAAGTCCTCCGATCAGCTAGATCCTTTACTAGCATCCAAAATCGGTCCAAACCGAATCGATTCTATTCAACTCGTGAACCGGCAATCCAACTAGTGATTCAACCCTTTGACAAGCCCTCGGCATTTGTCTAGCATTCCTCGAAGTTTGGGACCCAATTCAAAGTTCTGATCATCGTCCAATAACGTTTGATTCAATGAAACCGCATAAGGTAATACTCGAATCATGAATCCTACGAAGCAAGATTGAACTAGTTGATCGGGGTTAGGATTTGACCCCTAGGATCATGTTTTGTACTTAGATTTGAAGTTTTGAATGTTACATGATGATTTGTGATAATTTTATGATGATTGATGATGAGTTTGAACTTGAATGTTCTTGATTCACCTTGATTTGCAAAAATCGTATGCATGTATGTGACTTGTTGTCGAGGTCGATTTGAGGTAGTAAACATTGTTTTTTTGGCCTCGAGTCATTTAAGAATATGATCTAGGTTCAACAAGCTTCGATTTGATAGGTTATAGACTCTGAATGGACGCCGTTTGGTACCTACATTATGCCTTGGAATTTGGTCAATTTTGTTGTGTTTTGCGCAATTTTCTGACGTTCTATCTTTGGACAAACTGTCTATTTGCCATTTTTCTACTGATTTTTGTGCTTATATTTTGAAGATGATTTCTCATGGAAATTGCACAAAAATGACTTGGTCATATCATATCTTTTTCTTTTTTCTTTTTTCAGAATTTTAAGTTGATTTGGTTAGGTAAAACCTTGAAAAATATTCCTTAGCTGCCCTATTTTGAGTCCGACCTATGCTTGCCTTGAAATGAGGGCTTAAATGAGTTCAATTGGATTCACATTCTCAATATGCATTACAAGCTTTCTAACTAGGTATAATTCATGCCAAATGATTGTCGTTTACTAGGTCAATTTCTAGCTAGGCATAATTCATGTGAAAATGCATTAATGTTGTTGCACTTTGTGAAGTCCATTTTACTGTTCTGTTTTGCCATTTTTGTGTAGGCTAATGTGAACCAAATTAGACTTAGGTGTCTTCATAAAATAATCATCATGACATCACATTCTACATATATAATTTTTCATAGGATTTTAACATGTCGGTAAGACATCAAAAATTACTCATGTTTTGTGCCAATCTTGCTATGATTGAGGTTGATCGGGGTAAGTACACTATCAGTGCCAAAACTTGTGTATGGCACTCATTTTGGTGCCAAAACTTTATTTTGGATCACTTAAGTGCCAAATCGGAAGAAAAAAGATCACTTTGGTGCCACCGGCGAGAGATTCTTGCCATAATTATTATGTGGCTTTTATATTGCAAAAAAAAAAAAATCAACATAGCTTTTAAACGACATCATTTTCCATCCTCCTTAAGAAAACGATTTTGTTTTGCCGTTCTAAATAGATGGCCTCACAAAAATGATGTCGCACAACTCATTTGTGGATTTTTTTTTTTATTTGGGGATTGAAATTAGGGTTTTTTTGTCTGATCCTCACCCAATGCGGACCTAGCTCGCTTGGCCACCGTCGCTCGGCCTCTCGGCCTCGTAGTTGCTCACCACCATCCCTAGGCCTCCATCGTAGTTGATCGACTAGGCGAGCAAGGAGAGGTTGAGGTTGTTGCTTGGGCAAGAAGCGATGCAAAGAATAGGAGGTGAGGGCGGAGGAGGAGAGAAAAAAGGGGGGTCGAAGGTAGAGAGAGCGAAGACGAGGAGGGCGAGGGAAATAAGGAGGGTGCATATGGAGATGGCAGATTGGGCTCTACTCAGGAAGTGGCTGAAGTGAGTCCTTCTGAAGGTGGAAGGAGAAGGAGGAGGAAAGGAGGAGGAGGATAGGAGCTTGGACTTGTCAACAATGTTGGATGAACCGAAAGTGGTGTTGTGCTGGTGCTGGTGTTGTTCTTCGGGGAAGAAGACGACTGGAAGCCCATGCCATGACTTCTCTCTCTCTCTCTCTCTCTCTCTCTCTCTCTCTCACTCAATTTGGGGATTTAGGGTTTTGAATTGGAGGAAAGATACCAAATGGCGTCTTTTTGTTGTTTAAATGCTGATTGTACTTTCCGGCAAGCCACATCAGTTTCAAAAATTAATAAAAAAAGTGTCACGTCGGATTTCCGGTCAATCAGATCGGCGTTGGCACCAAAATGATCATTTTTCAAACTTTTTAGCACTTAAGTGATCCAAAATAAAAATTTTGGCTTAATCAAAGCCTACGTTCACTCTCCCACACTGACAACCCACCGGCTAAATTTCACTATAAATCAAAAGAGTCGTTACAGTATCACGTCCTTGATTCCACAGTGTAGAGACTCTGCTACACTTTCTCAAGGTCTCACAAGTATCAAAACTCTCTTTTGAATACAAATTTACGCTCAACAATTGAATCAGCAAAAAACAAGGAACTTCAGACTTTGGAATTTTTCTATCGCACACACACTCGAATAACTAGAGTGTCTTCCTTATTTACTCCTCAATGCCTTCATAACCGTTGGCACCTTCCAAAGGAGTTTTTCCAATCTACTCGTAGGACAGAATCAATTAGGGAGATCTTGAGTTACTTAAGGAATGTGATAATAGCCCACCAATCCTGCTCGCCGATACAATTAGGATCTAGGTTTCCATAAGTAGAAGCTTCCAAGTATACTTCGCTAATCAACGGATCCAAATTACTCGAATTAATTTCAAAACGAATAATAGATCTTGAAATGCTATCTCCAGTTGTGAGAACTTTTTCAGCCGCTCGAATCAAATCCTTAAAGAAATACTCGATTCTGAATAAGTCTTCTTTGTTGGTCTAGAAACTGTCAATGAGGGCAAACTTTAAATCTTGAGTCTGGCAGTCTGGCGATCTTCAGACTTTGACAAAAAGTCTATAAGTCTTCAGACTAGACTGATGGAAATGTTTTGTCAGCTTCAAAATAAATAAGGAAGTTTTCTCTAACAAAGCGCAGGCTTAGGCCAACGTAAGTGGGATAGCGCCGCCGCTGGTCAGTGCTAGTGTAGCAGCCCCTAGCGATCCTAGAATCGATGGGATCATTTAGGCGCTCGAGACTCTTAGGAATCTGATGGGGCAGTAGGCCCAAAATCAAGCCACTGCCATTGCCACTACAACTACTTTTGTCACCAATGTTGCTATTGCTAATGCAGCCGCACCTGCTAAAGTTCCACCTGGGAACGTGATTGCTGAGAGGCCAATGCATAAGCTTGTAGAGCAATTCTTGAAGTTGAACCCACCGAGGTTCGCAGGAGCAGGTGATCTCGAGGCTGCAGCCCTCTGGATTTAGGACTTGGAGAAGGCTTTTGCACTGCTGAGGTGCACTGAGGAAGAGAAGGTTGTCCTTGCAATCTATCAGCTGTAGGGAAATGCAAGCACTTGGTGAAGAGCCACCAAAGGAATAGTGTTCCTAGAAGGCAAGGTTCCGGAGTGGAACACTTTTGTTGAAGCTTTTAATGGCAAATACTTCTCTTATAGTGCCAAGGAATAGAAGATGGAGAAATTCCAGCGCATTCGTCAAAGTCTGATGATAGTAGACCAGTATGAGGCCAAGTTTGCAGAGCTATCTCAGTATGCCCCGAGAATGATAGAGGATTCGACAGACGGAGCTAGGAGGTTCAAGAATGGCCTCCGACCGGAGCTAAAGAACCTGCTGGTACCGTTCAACTTGAAAGAGGACAACTTGTATGGCCCCATCCGAGATTTTGATGGACTTCCAGGTGCAGGACCTAGGAACATTATATGGGATGTGATGGATTTGGATGTGCCTAATGGCAATGCCTGATCTAAAGGCTAACCTCAACATGATTGTCGAGCCAGAGCCCTAGTACATGGAGCCTATAAGGAGCTAAGTGATAGTGGGAATGCATTACTTTTTGAAGTTGTCCTCATAGTATTAGAGATGCTAGGTTTACCCCGAGACCCTTTTGTAAATGGATATGATTGCGCTTTCGGGTTGTTTTTGAAGTGGCGTAGCAGGTTACGATGTTGTTGTATTGCTTAATTTGTCTGGAAATAGTTTGTATGGAATGATGTGGTTACTAATGTGTGTGTGTGTATTAAGCTATCCCTATTTGAATGGTTGGGTGATTGTATTCCACTTCCACTTATGTCTAAGTAAACAATAATACAAATCATTTGGCGATGCCTTTTGGAATGTCACATTCAAAATGGCCTAAGTAAACAAGGGTTGTTATGTACTCGAGGGTTGAGGCGTGACAAAGATTATTAATTAAACCACCATGTTCGACATTTAATAGTAAAAAGCAAAAAGTTATATCCAAATAAACACAACCTTTTAAAGATTAAGAAATTATATTTGAACAGGTACAACCTCTGAGAGAACTATTAGAAAAAATAATAAAATTCAGAATTAAATAAATAATAAATAAAAAACCGTAACTCATTCGTGAACAGTTGCACTGTTTCAACGGGACGTTATGGTTAATTTTTGTAAAAATAAATCATAATTTTCCAATGAATAAAAAATAATTATTGTTTATTAGTGTTGAATTTCTTTCACGTGCATGCTCACATTTTTTTGATATGGGATAAGGCACCCCTTAATTTGTTTTACAAACAAACTACCAATAGAGACCATGAGCGAAGAGGGTGAGTGAGAGACTAAGAGTGAGTGAGGGCTCTCCATCGACAAACATACTCGAAAGCCGGCCGATGGCTCACCGGCGATACCCCTCTCCTGAGCTCATGGTGGATTTTCGTTCGGTTTTGTTTGCCTTTCTTTTGGGCATCGATTTCCCAAGGATCCTGGCTCGGAGACACGTGAGGCAGACGAGCATAGCCCGATCTATTGAGCTCGCCCACCATCCAACACCGCCAAGCCAGGTAGGGCTTCTTCACCTGAACATTCTTTCCCTTATGCTCTGTTTCGGGCTTGCCGGACCGGGCTGATGTTGTCCGATTCGTGCGAGTTCCAGCTTCATTTGTGTGTGTACTACGATCTCGGGGCCTATTTTGTCGATTGCTGCGGATATCGACTTGAGCTCGAGCTCTGTTATTCGCGTTTCTCACTCCTCGGATGATGCGCGCCGCTTGTTTGATAGGATGCCCAAATTATATGCATGAGGGGTGTTTTCTTGTTTATGCTCATGGCTTGCTGCGTGTGCTGAAGATGATGAGTTCATCCCTTGTAGATTCCAGTATGAGTTCGAGTCTCGGTCTCGCGCAGGCCTATGGGCCCCCTCCGCCGTTGGCACCTCGTCGGTTCATCCCTTCTGCGAGCAACTCGCGTAGGTGGGAGCAGTGAGAGCAAAAAAGAAGAGAAAAAAAGAGTTTTACCGTTGGGCCTGATTTGTTTTTCTTTTGGTTAGTGGGCTTGGATTTTGTTTTGTAGTGATTGAATTGGTTTTAAGTTCATTAAGCCCATTTCTTTCCTTGTCTTTCGAGTCCTTGGCCCCAACCCTAAGACCAGCAGCAGCCCAAACTCAGACTAGGCTCGAAGGCCCAGCCCGAGTCCCATTTTCGGATTAAATAAATAAACTAATTAATTATTTTTTATTTTATTAAAAATATATATTTGAAAAAAAACCAAAAATGCTTATCTTTTCCAAAAAAATAAGAAAAAGCTTAAAAATAGATTTTGAATGGTTTTTCCTTAAAATATGTGAAAATCCTAAAAAAAGAAAAAGAAAAGAGAGAGAGATTGTGTATAAGTTCTCATAAGCAAATGTTAGATTGTTGTATGCACATTTCCTTTATTCCAATTACACCCTTATGACACATGAATTGCTATTTCCTTAGCCAAGTTAGGAATTGAATCATGATTGGTAAAAAAAAATGCTACACAAACACTTTATTTGAAGTTTAACCAAGATTATGTATCAAAAGAGCATTAATTGATTAACTAGTGTAATCAAGTCATAGATCTTAATTTCTTTAGTTACATAGGAGTAAAATTTTCTTCCAATATTTTACTTGGCTTTTTAATCGACCCATCTCAAAACAATTAGTGGCGACTACTCAATCAAAATAACTTACTAATAAAAAACTTGAATCATAAATTGCGAATTGGCGGGCCTAGGAAAGCTCGGACTAAGTCTAGACTTAGCAAACTATTAGCCTTCACGTCTGTGCATAGGGCTTGGAAGAGGTAGTGATAGCTTGGTGACTGTTGTGAATGATTTGTTTTTGTGGACTTAGGTTTTTTTGTCTTGTTTAAATATTTCTCTAACTAGGGTATTTTTTGCAAGTTAGTAGATTAGAGATAAATATTAATTTTGTTAAGATAAATGTTTTGTGATTATAAACTATTGTATATGCTTTTAATGTTTTAGCACTACATTACGGCACACACAACCCTGCCGCTAGACTTGAGATGCCATAGGATATTTTAGGATGATATTAAGATAGTTACCACTTTGATGTGAAACCGTGATATAGAGGTTACCTTTCTTTTTGCTGAAATTCTTCAAGTAGAGTTGAGGTTGAGAGGATCTGACATTGATGCAATACTGCAACAGTTAGATCACCTCTTAACTTCACTAAGCCTTCTTAGTTAGAAATTGAATCGCACGTATCATGCACATGTCTATGTGATTGCTATCGATTTTCTCTAGTTAAGTTTTCTATCCTTGCACTTTGGAATTTACTTACTTTCCCATATGTCTCAATCAGTTCGCAATTAGTTTAGGTTAGTTGTGGATTTAATACCATGGTCATTCCAATTTGGAAATAATTGTCATTAAGTCTTTTTGAAAAGAAAATGGGGAACAAAGCTTTCGAGAATTTATTTTCAATTCATGCTTTTGTTGTTTCAAGTTTTTCCTTTTCAAATTTGATATCTTTTTAGTCCATACTAGCATGTCAAATGTCTTTATTTCCCCAGTCCAATTTTAGGAAATTCCTTCCATGTCCAAATTTTTCGTGAATAAACAAAAGGGGTGGGATTAGTTTGTTGTCATGGATCGGTTTCCTATTTACACCTTATGTTTACATATGCTTGTTATTCACAAATAGGTAATCACGGACCATTCACCAATTCGAACTCAGTGAAGAGTGAGAACAAAGTAAGCCAATGAATACATGCCAAGCCATCTTGCGAGTATGGAAAGTAAGATGAAACAGGTTGTTAGTGCACTCCAACAACTCTCGAAACAGGTGAGCAAGCTTGTTCTCACTCCAACACCATTTGAATTAATATTGCCGTAAACATTTGCTGGTGGCAACTGAGGCAGTAGCAGTGATGATGACATGTCAGGACTAAAAGAGGACCCACCTCAAGTCACGATGGAGAAAGCTCAACTTCGAAACATGTTCACAACGTAGCACGATAAATGCTTTGTGAAGCTAGAAGAAAAGCTGAAGCAATTACAAGTGTCACAGAATTCATCTCCATTCAATTTATCCATTTATGCAAAAGTCAAGATGCTAAAGAAGTTCAGAATGCTAGAGTTTGAGAAGTACATGGAATCTCCTGCCTAAAAACCCAATCTGTTCATGTACCGTGAGTGGATGACTCGATACGTTAGTGACAAACCTCTCATAATCCAATCATTCCAGGCAAGCTTAACTAGGCCTGCGCTAAAATGGTACACCTCATAGAACATAAAACTTCTTGAGACCTCGGGTGAAGTGGCTAATGTGTTTATTAAACAATACAAATTCAACATTGACACCACTTTTTTCTTGTGAGAATCTCAAGCGTATTGAGAAGAAGAGTGAGTCATTTAAAAATATGCCATAAGATGGAGGAACCTAGTTGGGCAAATTACTCCAAAACTTACTGATAATGAGCTAATGAAGTTCATCAAAACTCTTCCACGTGAATTATGGACAACAAGAAGGGTATGATCTTTTAAGCTCATTAGTTTCTCATCTTAGCAAAATCTAATTGACATCAATGTTGCATGAAATCGAGTCCCATATATATTGAATTAACATCGCAATTCTTTCAATCGGTAATTTCAAATTCAATGGAAAGCCTAATAAATTGTGTTGAGTATTTACTTTTCAACAAGCGAATGCAATGGAAACCTAAAGAAACACATCTTGAGAATAAGATAAACACAGATTTCTCTATCTAAAAAGGTAAAATAACCTAACTTTGTAATATTAATAAACGTGGAAGCTAATGGGGATCTTGCAATTAATTTAATGCAAAATTATCAAAAAAATAAATGAGAAATAATAAAAGCTATTGAAGATTTACATGATTTCTTCCGACTATTAAAATCTACATCATTGAGAAGAGTTATTAGCGATTCATTATAATAGGATAATTAAAGTTGTGAATACTTGCACGTTTGAATCATATCTAAATTAAAAGTGTTTATAAATAAAACAAGTTCCTTCGATATAAATACTCAAAGCACAAATTGACGTGTTCAAGACCGAACCAAGATGAGCCACACGCTTTTACTGGGCGGCGGATCACCAGGGAGTCTTGCCCGGCCGTCAAGCTCCCTTTCACTGGGCGGCAAATGTTCTCGGCGAAGAAACCCACACGCTTTTCTAAAAAAGAAAAAGAAACCCACGCTTCTTCACTGTGCGGCCGCCTTTCAAAACACGAAGGAAACGTGGGGGTCCTACATTTCAAGGAGGACTATACCTAGGGCTTTGCAAAAGTAAACACTCCATATATTTTTCTTTTAGTTTTCTTTCCTCTCTCTTGGCCCCACTTGCTTCTTCTTGTTCGCCCACAAAGAAAGGCAAATGAGTGCACTTGTCTGACCATGGAAATATAAATTTCACAAACCCGACCAACCGATCTAGTCTAATCCAATGAAATATGGAAGTCAAAAGTCCAAAAAGAGATGCATCACTTAAGTCTCTCTCTCTCTCTTAGAACTGGAACCCAGAAGCTCGGAAAGAGAGCATCTTGAGCAAGGATAGGGCATTGCTAGGGAGATTCATATGCCGACACAATGCATTCATCAAACACAACCCATAAATGACCTCCACACCTTCCAGGTAATGTAGAAATCAATTCAAGGATTGTGTTCAAGCTCCGCTATTGATCAGTTCTTTCAAATCTTTTAAGTGGCATTCATATTGTGTCCTTTCCATGATCATGTTGTGAAGTGCGTGAAAGTCAACGCTCAAGATCATGATGATGATGGGGATCATTGCACCTAACCCTAAGACTCTTGCCTATCTATCTTAGCTTCACTGATTAAATGAAATACGTCAAATTGGAAATAGCACTCCTTATTTGGTTTGAAAAACCCGCATCAACCTCAATGCATTGGGGAGAAGAAACAAGAGAGGACATTTTAAAGCAATAATAATTGAAATTTCTCCACAATCTAAATAGAATCAGTTTCAAACTTTTAGTCACTTGAACACTCACTCCAGCCTAGATGAATTGCCAACTAATTCCTTATCAAGTTCCAAGTCTGTGATGAATGTCAACATTATAATCACCGTAGAGAGCATCAGCCCAACAATCATATCCCCACAACTCTTGTAGAAGCACATTGATAAAGAATCAGTACAGATAACAAATATATATATATATATATATATATATATATATATATATATGGTCATAACTAATCTAGAACAAAGTCTATAAGAAATAAAAAACAAAATCAAATTCCAAAATTTGTGCAAGTGAAAGACATTGTTTTACATTAAATTGCCAAACTCCACACATCTCATTGAATTAGTTAGTGTTGTGTTCCCTAGGGGGAACAAACTTTTTGATCAAGTAAGCAAAATATAATCAAAGTCGAGAGCCAAAAACTATGGCTAAACTCACTGATAGTCCTACAATAAGTTTATGATCACCAAACATTAGTTACAAACTAGAATTACTAGAAATTAAACTTAAATAAGTAATGGAAAATCTCACCACATATATTTCTTCTACTTTAACTTCTGGCGAGCTTTGAGTGAACATCATCATAGAACAAAAATGAAAATAAATAAATTATTTATTCATTAGATATATGAAGGAATTACAAGATAAAAAATATATTCACGACTTATTCTACTCAAATTTTTCCACATTCTTGATGTGCTCTTCAACATTAATTGGCATGGTAACGATTTTCAACCAATCTTGAATGCAAATCAAAGCTTCCACCACTCTTTGAGTCAAAGAATTTCGAAAGCCATCAAGTATGTGACCAAATGTACTTAAAGTCAACTTTAAAGTGTTATTACAAAAAGAGACAAAATATCCTGAGCCATTAAAAAAAAAAAAAAAGCTTTTAAACTTTTGGCTAATAGTTTTTCACCATATCAAAAGGTCGAGATCATGATCTTCTTCATGGTTGGCTTTAAGATATTTATTGAGCTCAAATAAGTTGCTCATGAACACTTTTTTCTCCTTGTGAAGATAGAATTCATATACCTTTTTCAAATCGAAATTCATAACCCATATTAAGGTTCGTCCTTGTTACCCTCCTCATGGCAATCAAAAGTTGACCACCTAAATTTCTATCACAATAACCAAAATAAGATTTCTCATAACAATGAAACAAAGGTTCCAAGGCAATTCTCATATTATCCTTCATCTCATCAACTTTTGCACTATCATCATAGATTAGTCTATAATAATACCGCACATAACTAATTTTTTTCTTGGATCCAATATTACTACAATTAAGACCATCATATTAACTTTTTTGAAACTTCCATAATATTTGTCAAACTTATTTTTCATCTTCGCACCCATAGCTTTCATCCTAGGATTTGAAACCTTCTCCGCTTGTTTAAGAGTTCTATCTAAAGTAGCTATCTCATTAAAATAATCATTTGAAGTGATATATAGAGTCTCAAACATCTTATTGGTGGCATTATAAAACTTCTTAAAAAATAAAGAAATAATTTTGGCTTATGTGTAGGAATTTCATAGTCAAGCTCAATTAAGAAGGGAGGAACATCTTTCATCCATTCAAAAGCTTTTCTAAACTTTAAGACATTGTCTAACATGGCTAAGTGGAGTTTCTCCTAGTTGTGACATTAGAACAAATTAAACCCTTATAAGTGATTATTGCTCTCTTAATGCAATTTTGGAATATTTTAACTTTCACGAGAGAACTTCTCACAGATCTAACCACATTTCAAATATGTGTAATTTACATACCTCGGTGAATTGTGCTTCTCATGTGTACAACATCATCATCAAGATCAATAGCCTATAACATCATCATCAAGATCAATAGCCTATCTCTTGATATTTTATTTTTCAACAAACCGGTGGCAACATTATTCGAACTAGCATTTTTCAAAGTGATTATGGACATTTTTTTTTATCTATTCTCCACTCGTAAATGCATCTTTCAACCATTTTTCCATTATCATTGCCTTTGTGACTAGACATCACTACAAAATTAATGATTATTTTGTGCAAATCCTAGTCATTATCAATACAATATGTAGTGAGAAATAAATAGTTTAAGTTTTGAATTGATCTCCATGTATCGGTCGTAAGTGCAACCCTAGACTTAAGCTTGCAAAAGTAAGTCTTTAAACTCATTTTTTCATAAATATATAACTTCATGTAATCTCTAGCCACCATAAATCATGAGATGTGATTGAAGGGAGGATGTCACTTATTAATAAAATCACAGAACTTGACACGCTTAACCATTGAAAAAGGTCATTCATCCATTATGATCATTTGAACAAGCATTTGCCTACAACGATCTTGATCAAGTTTTTATGTCGTTAAGATATTAACGGTATCAATACTGGTATGTTTCATTGTCATTTGAGTCCTATCTACTCTACATATAGCAAACAATTTTTGCTTTTTATTTACATTGCAAAGATACTTGTTTCAAGTATACATACCATGTTAATAGCGATACTTTTGCCATGTTGAAACACTTGAAAGGTATGTATACTTGACCCGACAATAAATATAGAACACCTTAGTTTTCCCGTTTTCAGTTGTTCCTTTATGAAAATAAAGCTAGATTGTTGATCCTATTAGATACTTTGTTTGTATTGGATGCCTCTTCGAAGTCTTCTTCACATTCATATTGTAGTGAGTTCATTACTGGATTCATAGCATCATTGGATCAATCCACTTCCACTAACTTTTAAATAGATCATATGAATCAAGCAAAACATAAATTGGAGCTATCAAACAAGAACACCCACCAAATTCAACTTTTCTTCAAGCTGTGAGATGGATTCCTTGTGCAAACTAGGAGAACTACTACAAATTCACTAAAACCAACATAATTTTACTAGTTTGATAAATAAAAATAAATTCTAAGTACTCATGGGGCAAGACATACATTCAAAGTACAAAAGAACCAAGGCTAGAAATGCATCATCTTAATAGACCTGTCAAATGAGTCTTAAACCCATGTATGAACCATTTAAAGTATAAAAGGGTCATATATGGGTTACTTCAATTTTAAAAAGCTTACCTTATATGAGTCTCAAATTTAAAGCTTAAATAAATGGGTGTAAATGAGTTAAGTTTAAAGCCCATTTCCAACCCATTAGGCTCACACACACTCTTTCTCTCCCTCTTTAGCCTTATAAAAATATTAAAAAAAACCATAATTATAATTATTTTCTTTTTCTTTTCTTTTTTCCTTTCCTTTTCTTCTTTTCTTTTTTTCTTTCATCTTCCTTCTTCCACCTTCCTTGGTCAATGGCCGATGACCAACCAAGTGAAGGAGGAACTTGCTGGAGGTTGGCAAAGCTCAAGATCACTGATCAGGTGATGTCAAGGCCTTACCAAGTCTAGCAAGGCTTGAGCCTCGCCGATTTGGTGAGGTGCAACCTTGCATGTGGCTTGTGACTAGTTGAAGAAGAAGAAAAATGAAAAATGAGAAAAAAAAATTATTAAGATTTTGATTTTTAGAAAATAAAATGAAATAAAATATAAAAAAAAGTACTAAAAGGAAGCACATGGAGGAAAATCAAATCAGATTTTCCATACCAAATGGTGGAAAATATTTGGGTTAATACCTTGAAAAATCCCAAACTGGTACACCTGTGACAAATCTACCCCAAACTATTTTTTTTACCACCAAAAACCCCAAACTAGTATACCTTTGACAAATTTACCCTAAACTAGTATGCTTGTGACAAATTTACCCTAAACTGGTACGCTTGTGACAAATTTACCATCTGTTAGTTTTAGTTAAATTTTCTTGTTAAATTATAAAGTTAAATGACACGTGACAATTGACCGGTATACCAATTTGGGATTTTACACTTTGTTTGTCACAGTTTACAATTTTTGTGATTTTTTTTGTGATATTAATCTAATTTAGCGGAGGGTATATTAGTCACAAATTTACCAGTTTATGATTTTTTGAGGTTGAATAAATTAGTTTGGGGTAATTTTATCATAAATGTACCAGTTTAGGGTTTTTTTTATAGTTAGTCGGGGTAAATTTATCACAGGTGTATCAGTTTGGGGTTTTTCATGGTCAAAAGAATAGTTTGTGGTAAATTTGTCACAAGTGTACCAGTTTTGGGTTTTTCAAGGTATTAACCCAAAATATTTTTTAGTTTATTTTCATATTTCAATCAAACATCATAAATATTGTTATTTTCCTAGAAAATGACTTATTTGAAAATATATTTTAAGAAACAAACAAAGCCTCAATTTTTTTTAAACAATTATAAAAATTGTCCACTAGATTTATATTTCATGAAAGTGTTTTAGTAATATTAGTTTTTTTTTTTTATAACAATCATAAGAAACAAACTTTCCTAGATTTGGTTAAATAGGTTGGGTTGGGTATGGGTTATGAAATTTGTTTAACAATAAATGGATCATAAACAAGTTAAATGGATCAACTAAATCTAATCCGTTAATTTGATAGGTATACATCTCAATAAACAGTGTTGGACCTCTTGTCCCATATGGGAGGGAGGTCTTGGTTACTCAAAAAGCCGTGAGGGAAAAGACTAATCCGACTATACCTGGGGCCGGGATTTGATAGGTATACATCTCAATAAACAAGCCTTGACATTTCCCACCCAAAGCGGACAATATACACAAAAAAAAGCCTTGACATTTCCCACTAGAAAAAAAAAAAAAAAAGAAAAAAATAAATAAAGATCATAGACAATCTTCGTCCACAGTGGGCTATCTCTTTGATCCTTATAGAGCCAATTTAATCATTGTGCAAGACTATGGCAGGGAAAAACAAGGAATGATATTCCCCTATGAGCAATACATGGATAAGTCAATTAATTTTTATCTTCTGTAATTGTTTTGTGTAAGTTAGAAAAGATGTAAGGAAGATCACGGTAGGTTTTTTCCCCCTCCCGATTTAAGAGTCAAGCACAGTTTCATAAAAGTAAGCCAGGTGAATTCAAAATGGCAATGCACGAGACATATTTAGTAGAAGCGAGAGAATGGTTTATGCATAACTAAATGCTAGTTTCAGCCAAGAGGCCTCTAGCTTCACTTCAAATTGGGTAGGTTGTTAGTGAACGGTTTGAGCTTAAACGATCCAAAACAATGCATGTAATCTAAGCACTAAATTAGAGGTCCTAGGCGATACTACGATAGAATCTTGAGCTTAAATGATCCAAAACAATGAGCATCAGCTCGCAGAGTTGATCAAAGTCTATCTATGCAAATCTCCATCTGTAAACCTCGTAGGACCAGATTATTGGAAACAAGCTATTGAAATCTAAGAAAAAAGTAGAGACAACAGAAGTCAGCAATCCAAAACAAGAAAAACTTATTAATTACACCAATGGTTGGGCCATTTGAGACTATGAGTCGAGTGAGAGCCGAGAGTGACATCTGTGACTCAAGCAAGAGTTGAGTAGTGGAAAGAGTGAGGCATGAGAGGCAAGAGGGAAAGAGTTAAGAGTGTCAATGTCGAGCGAGATGTGAGGTGAGAGGGAAAGACGAAGAACTAGATAAGGAGAGATTATATTAGAGTTTGCTATTTTTTAAGAAATTAATAAAATAAAATTATGTATAGTTCGGTTCGGTTGGATCAATCTAGTTTCCACTTGGAACGAGGAACCAAACTAATTAGACACTGGTTCCAATTTTTAGAATTGGGAACCAAACTGACACCCCCTGGATTTGCCTAGAACTAGCCGGTTTGGTCCAATCAAAACAGTTCCTGGTTCGGTCAGTTCGTCTTACTCACTCTAACCTCGATGGGCGCTTACTTTTCCGTAGATGCCTACTATGCTTAAGCAAAGCTTGAGCTTTGCCAAAAGAATTGGCTTAGTCATAATGTACATCGAGTTACCTATTGTCACTACTTTTTTCACAACAACCATACCCTTCCCCAAGACATTTCAAATGAAATGGTACTTGATGTCAAAGTACTTTGTTCGCTCATGATAAATTGGTTTATATATTAGATATATCGCTCTTTGGTTATCACAGTGTACAACAATACTTTTATGTTCTAACCCAAAGTCGGAAAGCAAACCCTTCTACCATTCGCCTCCTTCACTGTGAAGGTCACTGCCACTACCTTAGTTAAAGACAAGGCAATGTGGTCCTGTACATATGTCTTCTAACTCATTACACAACCTAATAGTATAAACACATACCCTACTTAAGACATACCATCATCCAAGTCACTGTCATGATATGAATCCACATAACTAGTGATCTCACTGCCATTTTTGTCCCTCCGGTATACTATAACAACATCTATTGTCACCTTCAAATATTTGAGGATCCACTTCATAGCTTTCTAATGAGTTTTACCAAGTTGCTTCACGTAATGGCGGCTAAATAGGCTCATGGCTTGTGAAATGTTAGGCATAACACATACAACTACTATCTACCACACTAGAATAAGTAACACGGGACATATGCTCTTCCTTCTTCTTAGTCTACGATGATAACTTATCCAAACGTTTGAAAGTGCTTTGCTAAAGGTGTACTCATAGATTTAGTTGACTGCATTTTACAACATGCCACAATCTTCTCAATATATTTATTTTGAGATAAACATAAAAGTCCAGCACTCTCCTCGACGCAAAATCCCCATACCTAATATTTTCTTTGCAACATCTAAATATTTCATTTCAAACTCAGTACTCAACTGCCTCTTCAGCTCATCAATATTAGACATATTCTTGATTGCTATCAACATGTCATCAATGTACAATAATAGATAAATCAAGAACCCATCCCCCAATCTCCTAAAGTAAACATAGCTCTCCATTTGTCTTTTCTAATGGTCCTAACTAGTCATGAAAGCATCAAAATGCTTATGCCACTATATAGGAGACTATTTCAGCCCATACAAAGATTTCTTTAACAAGAAAACCTAGTCTTCCTTACTAGAGTAGCAAGCTACCTCATGTAAATCTGCTCATTCAACTCACCATGAAGAAACGTCGTTTTCACATCTAGCTGCTCCAACTCGTGATCTTGTGCAGCAAATAAGGCAAGTAAACACAAATAAAAATATGTCTTACTACTAGAGAGAAAGCCTCATATGTAGTCAATTCTCTCCTACTGTGTATACCCTTCTGCAATAGGTCTTGCCTTATATCTCCCAACCTTGACACCAAGAATGCTTTCTTTTCATTTGTAGATTTACTTGCTTCCAACAATCATCTAGCTCTTGGGAATTTTGACCAGCTCCCATGTCTATTCTAATGGGATGATTCCATTTGTATGCTGATGGTTACTAGCCACTATGATGACTCAAAATTAGTTATTGCCTTAGGGTAAGATGAAAGCTCATCCGTCTCCACCTCATCATCTATAGTCAATGCATAAGCAACATCTATATAACCATAATGTGTCAATGATTTAATTTTCCTTTTCCGTCTACCCACGGCTATAGGGTGCTATAGCTATATTGGTTGTTTACTATCGTCGACTTCAACAACTATAGTCTCATTTACAGTCTCAACTTGTGTTACCTCTGAGATCTCTAGAGTCTCCACTTGAAGCTCTACGTCACTACTGACACAATGATTTGTTTGCTTTGCCGATTGTGTCTCAAGACTCCTTTGTCAAAGCATTATAGTCTCATTGAAGATCGCATCTTTATTGATTAGAAACATGGGTGATATGGGATCATAGGAGGTTTGCCTTGAGTGTCCTCCAACAATAGGTCATAGAAATCCCATAAGAATGGCCGAAGAAGGAGTTGATAAAGAGGGGTGGCGCCTTGGAACAGACTATCAATGACCTAGCTAATAACATCAAAAGTCATCTTGGCTCTTTTGCAAAAGCAAAGGTCCAGCACTGAACCTCCTGCTGGATCTTCCAATTCGGTTGCTCCCCCAACGGACATCACTGCCCTTTGTCTTTTTCTTCTGCTCAGTCGCCCTTTGTCATTTACTATGATTGCAGCAGGCCTCATCAAGTCTCTCTAGAATAAGAGTATCCTAACCGAACAACCTTGTCTAGGGAAAACAAGGTTTAGCAAAACAATATCCATTATCCGCAACAATCACAGACAATCAAGAAATTTATTATTTTCGTTGCTATTAGCTTTTCTACCGGCAAAAGTATACCTCAAGTGCTATAACTTGGCACAAATGGGCATTTAAGTGCTACATTTGAAGAAAAACGGATTACTTAAGTGCCACTCTAGCCAAAATGCTGACATTGTATTTTTCCGGTGAAGCAAGCCCAAAATGACACCATTTTGCATGCTAACGTGGCCAAATAATGCAAAAACGGCGTCGTTTTGGGGCGTGGTAAAAAAATAATATAAAAAATAATTAAATTAAATTTAAAATTAAATTTAGTTAAAACATTAAAAATAATAATTTTAAAATTAAAAAATTTAAAAAATAATAAAAAATTAAAAAAAAAAAAAGAAAAAAAAAAAAAGCCCTCAACTAGCCACCACCCCGTCTCCCTACCGTCGCCGGAATGGCTGGCGATAGAGGGGGAGGGTCGGCCGAGGTCACCGAGCCTTGGTTAGGGGTCGGCGACCCCCGGGCGACTAGGGGCGAGGGCTACAACCCTCACCAAGTTCCGTGGCGAGTGGCGAGGGTCATGGCCCTTGGCTCGGGCGGGTGAGGGCCGTTGACCCTCGCCGGATCTAGGGCGAGGGCTCGCGAGCCCTCACCGTTGGTCGGCCCCTTGTCGGCCCCCGCGACCCCGGACCCTCCCCCTCTCCGTCGCTAGCCCTCCCCACTTTTTTTTTTTTTTTTAATTTAAAATTATTATTTTTAATATTTTAACTAAATTTAATTTTAAATTAAATTTAATGAATTTTTATATTATTTTTTTATCACATCAACCTAAAACGATGCCATTTTTGCATTATTTGGCCACATCAACGTGCAAAATGGCGTTGTTTTGGGCTCGCTTTGCCAGAAAAATGCCACGTATGCAATTTGGTCGGATTTTGGTTGGATTGGCACTCAAGTGATCCATTTTACTCGATTTTAACACTTAAGTGTATCTTTCGTAAGTTATGGCACTTAAGTGTCCATTTCTACCAAGTTATGGCACTCCAGGGGTCCGCATCTCCTTTTCTACCACCTAGTTTCTTATTACTGCAAGTTATTTCATTACTGTCCCTCATAGCGATCTGAGGCATATTAGAAGAATTAGCGACATTTACCTAATTATTCATAAAAAATGACACGAACCTCTCATTTACCACTAGCGTAAATGCAATACAGCAAACAATTTTCGTTGGAAGAGGAATAAGCATTGCCGACCTCAATCGCACGATGTATCTCTTCAATCCTACCCAATAGCTGAACCTGCAAATCCAGGTCATCCTAGCAGACTCAAGTTCCTCCAGCAAATCCAGAAGTTTCAGGGATAAACCGCTCCACTTGATCCCCCCATTGATTTGAGTCTCCAGAAGCATAAGGATATACGGCTTGATAGTACTCAACAATATTGCGAACATAATGTCGAGCATTGTTAATAATCCTCTCGCAAGAGAGCGTTTATGCTTCGCACAAACTCTATCAAGTTTGACCAATCGCTACTTCTTTTCTCATTTATTTTAGGAATTGTAATCCTAAATTCGTTGCTAACCTATTTACGAGGCCGGCTAGGAGCTAAAGCATGGTAGTTCATTTTACTTTCTATGAGCTAGAGATTTGAGATTTAGAAATTTTGTTATGCTAGGAATTTTAATGTCCGTCAATTGGTACCTTGTCCTCTTTATGAAACTAGTTTTCATGCACTCCTTTTTGCGTGTCGTTTTTTATCCTAACATGCATATATGCATTGGTGCATTCAGGATTCATCTCAGTATGATTGTTAAACTTATCAATATACCTAGTTGAATATATCATCCCTCAAAATTGAAAGTCCATAAGCTGCGGGTAGAGAGCCCTAGGTTCTGCCCCATCAATATATCCTGACCTTCTCTCCAGAAAAAACTTTTCCACCTTGTTTTCCAGAAAATGAATTGAAACTTCTTGTGTTAATAGTACAAAAAACTCCAAATTAGTATACTTATCATAAATTTATCAAAAATTAATTATTTATCATAAAAAAATCTCAAACTGATACATTTCTGACAAATTCACTCTCCATTAGTTTTCCTTAAATTGAGTTAGTACCATGAAAATCACAAATCAATAAACCTGTGAGAAATAAAGGGTAAAACCCCATCATCTATCACATATTATCAAACTCAGTAATTTGACAAGAAAATTTAACAGAAATCAATTAAAGGTAAATTTATCACTGATAAATTAACTATGGATTTAATTTGGGGTGAATCTATCACAGTTGTACTAGTTTAAGGTTTTCGTGATATATCTTTTAGATTTAAGAAATCTTCTTATCATTTTGTCAATGTTTCAAACGAGTTCGGAGAGAGCATTTTACCCATAAAGCTTTCTTTATATTTCATTGATTCTCGAATAATGTATCAGACTTCAAATTGGAAACATGGATTTTACTCGTAAATTAGGGGCGCCCACCGACTTAAAAAAAAAATTAGAGGCGCCCAAATTATCTACGGCCTGTATGGATTGTTGACATGTGGCACTCGAAGTTTTCCTTTTCTTCGCATCGGTTATGCCTCACGTGAAGTAGGCAGCTTCGATGAGCACGAAACTCATGGGCTACGATTGAACTCAATGTTGCGCGTCAATTCCACCTATCTCCGTCGAGTGACCATGGCCAACAAGTACTGCCGATCTTTTCGTGTAGTACCAATAAATAAGGCTTACATTTTAGAATTACTGCCAACTATACTAAAAGATTAAATTATTAAATAAAGGCATTGTTTGACATTTTCTTTAGTGAAAATATTTCGTTGGGAGGTAAATAGAGGTTTGTAAAGATTTGAACTTAAATCCTTTTCTAATATGATTTTATGAAATAATTGTTGACTTTTCTAAAAATTTAAAGTCGTGAAATAAAAGCCTTGTCTAATATTTAATTTTTTTTTTAACAAATATGACATTTCTTTGTACACCTTCCATTACAATAAAGAAGGATACGATATTTTAAGCTTATTAGTTCCTCATCTTGGCGAGGTCTAAAATGACATCGATGTTGCATGAAATCGAGGTCTCATATATCTTGAATTAACATCGTGTCCCTTTCGATTGTTAATTTCAAATTCAATTAAAATTCTGATCAAATTGTGTTATGAATTTACTTTTCAACGGGCACGTGCCATGAAAACTCAAAGAAATACGTCTTGAGAATAAGATAAACATTTGGATTTCTCAACCTAAAAGTAAACTAACCTAACTCTTCGGAACTTTAAGCACAATGAGTCGTGCTCATTAAAAACACGAGATCTTTGTTCCAATCATCATCGAATGATGCTGGAGAGTCTCAAACATTCAACGAAGGTATATATCACTGTCTAACTATAACAAAAGAGATTTCGCTATAATGTCGCAAGGACATCTCCAGAGTCATTAATGTGACTCATCCCAAACAAAATTAGTATACTTTTTGTAGTCATTGTCTAACGATGAAGGGGATGAGTGTTGACACCTAAGTTTTTATCCAAAAATCATTTCCGAAAAATGGGAACTTGTTTTACCAAAAAAATATTTCATGTCAAATTCTTACATATAGATTATCTAGGCGTTTATTATAGTTTTTCTAAATGGAAGATGTTTTTGCTAAAAAAAAAGAAAGAAAGAAAGAAAGAAAAAGAAAAGAAAGTTGGGGCCAATGATCTAAATGTGACTAGCCAAGCCTAAGAGGTTAGATTGGAATTAAAATGGCAAGTTGGGGCCAAAATGCAATTTCCAAAAGTTGAGGGACCAATTTACAAATTTTACAAAATTTCGGCCAAACCCTTAAATCATTATCTTTCCCCCCAATTGAGTTAAAATTGAACTTGGGTCAGGTTTAATTAATCGATTGGGCAAAAAGGAAAAAATGCATTGAATTGGGCATTTTCGGGCAAGAAAATGACCAACTTTGAGGGACTCTCTTGCAAAATTGGGTGGAGACAATTGCAAAAAATGGTCAAGATCTTAAACTACTATACATGAGTTTGCCAATTGATAAAAAAACACAGCCAAATTGATGGATTAAAGCACTCAAACTAAGTACCAAAACCCAACTCACGGTTAAGTCTCAATTCGAAGCTGCTAAGTAAGCATATTGGTGGCCCCACCATATCCTACTCAGCTGCCCAATTAGCTTGATTTTTGCACGTGATGGAAGACCATAATCAATAGTACAAGTGGACAAAATTTGGCTAGGGATAAGCTGCTAAAGGCACGTGAAAATTGCAACAAAATTTGCACACTCAAAAGCTGCAAAAGTTGAAAATTTTGACCAAGTCAGACAGTTGGTGACCTAACTCAGTTGGTAGGCTTGGTAGGTGGACAAAAGACCAACAAAAAATCATTTAATTCAGGGGATAAGATCACTGAAGCAAGCTCTTTTGAGGCATGAAAGGTAGGAGACAAGACGAAGAAGAGAGAACTGACAATCGTTCCCCAAAAACGCCCTCAGAAGCAACTTCAGATAATCCAAACCCAAAAATTCTAGACCGACCTTGGTAGAGAAAAGTGGAATTTTCACAAATTTGCCGCCAAAATTAGCCAAAACCTTCAACTAGAGAGTGAAACTTTACTCAAAGATATTTCCAGCCATAGGTTGCATGTCCCAAATGGAGATCAGCAAGGCCTCCTAAAGGCCCTCGAAACAATACCCTCCTAGCAGGCCAGGAAAGCGAGTGCTTTTGAGAAAAGTGAGAGACAAATGAGGAAATCCATGACTTGTAACCCAAATTAGAATATATATAGTTTGGTTTGGTATTAATTTTACCAACAAAAGAGGTTATGTATTCTAATTTTAGAGGTCAATGAAAACCTTCATTGTCATTTTTTTTTTTTTTTTTTTGCAGATCTCATTTTTCTGTTTGAAGGAACCAACCTCCACGTGCTTCCGGAGGACAATTTTTTGGTTTCCTTGGCCAAGAGTCACTTGCAAAAGAAATTAGGAAGCAAGGTAAGCATCCTCGATGTATTTTTGTTCAAGTTTGAACATGTTTTGATCATGAAAATCAAGAGGAAAACCAGACTGGAAAACTGATTTCTAAGGTTGGAATTTTTCGAAGTGCTTAAAACCTCTTCAATAGCCCTACATGCTTGACTTGCTACTCCCCTTTGCATGCGTTTTTTTTTTGTCTTCATGAGCTTGATGAATGTTGTATGGGAGTACAAATGATGTTGAGGTCAGCTTGGTTTGATCTTTAAATCCTCGTGTGAACTATGAGATCGTTTAAGACTTTGGCCAAAAATTAAGCTTATCCACATTGATTCATGATTGGTCAGTGTGGACTTTGCATGTGTGCTTCTTAGAGAGGTCATTTCGATGTGTTCGATTGATCATTCTTTGTGATGTTTGTTGCATTTAAAAGTCCATGTTATCTACTTTCATTTTAATCAAGTGACCTTTTCCGTAGATGTTGCATGTGATGAGTGTCGAGGCTTAAATAGGAGCACGCAACTGGTTTGCTTGACTTGGGTTCAAACCCAGATTTGCAAAATCAGCTCAAACCCACATATTTAAGATTGATTTCAACTTAGTTCTTGTGTGTTTTAGTTTATGATTTTTATCTAATCTTGCTCTTTGCATGTGGTAGTATAACCTTGATATTTTAGCTCCACATGAGATTGCTTATGGGTCGAGATTAAAGGCCATGAACATGGCTCGAGGAAGCTGTTTGGGCTAGTTTAATGCACATCAAGTGTTCAACGAAATGCCCAAACTAAGCTTCAATCTTGAAACGGTCGATTCGAGCTTGGTTCTTGTGATATTCATGTACTAGATTGTTCCATATTAGTGTAAATCAACATGTATTGGTTTAGGGAATTATTTTTAAATAAAAATTTTAAAAAAAATGAAAATGCCAAAAAAAAATTATAAATTATAAAAATGATGGATGGTATCAAATTATGGTAGAAATGACATCTATGAAATTTTCCTAATTTTATAAGGTCATTTTTCTTAATTTAATGCTATTTTGGTATGTTATAATCCTTTTTTTTTTGTAAATAATCCATGTTGCGTAGATTAAAATTATTTAGAGTAGTTTCATGCATTTAGAGTAATTTTATGCACATTTAAATTCCCATTTTTGCTCATGGGGGTCCTATCCTGGGGCGTGATAACGAGGCCATGTAATATTATATGCTCGACTTGTATCAGATTTTCCTTTTCCACATTTATTTTCAAGTAATTTCAATTTTTTGGATGTTTATTTACCACACCACTTTTCAATAATTTGAGTGTAAATTTCTTTTTCTTTTTTTTAAAAAAAAAGGTTAAGATTAGTCTAGACATTTAAAAAAAAAAAACTAAAAAAACATTTACATGGACGCTTAGTGGTTTCATAAGGATTATAATTGGTAACCAAGATTGTGTGACCATTTAGATAAACAACCTTCCAAGTTAGTGGTACCGCAAGGGTACTAATAGAAACATTGGCGTAAACAAGTTCCCGTTCCTAGAAATCTCTAGTTGTGTAGGAATCGAGATAACACTCTTGTGTCTTGATTGGTTTCTAGCTGATCACAATAGGTTAGTGGCGACTTTAAAATATATAGATTGTTAAGAATAAAAATACAAAATCCAACGTCACGCAAGGTATGGGCTTGAGAGAGCCCACGCCTAATCTAGGGCCATTGGTTTGCCTCTTTAAGTAAATACCCTAAACCTCTTCCTTTTTCATCGGGACGGAAAAAGAGAGGTCGCGACAAAGAGCATCCTATCTCCATTGCCTTTTCTAAGCAGCGTATGGCGGCTTTCCAAAATTATAAACTTATTTTATTTATACCAATTTGGTTCAAAACTTTTCAATTGTACTTCTTTAATCATAAATATTTTTAAAGATTTTATCAATTGAGTTTATTCAATCAATATAAATAAAAATCATCGACGATGTGGATATCAACTCATCTTACTTAACAAGACCTATGCTGACGTTGACATTTTTTTTTTTATAATTTTCAATATTTTTTAATTTTTTTATATAATTTTTGTGATCTTTCCTTAAATTTTCTCTTTTTGGACTGAGGGCGTAACATGTGAAATAAATTTGCCCTCAGTCCAATTCGCGTACCCCGTGAAAAAATTTCAAAACAAATTGATTGACGTTCGGGAACAAGCGCTTGCTCACAATTGGACCACGTCACGATGCTCGCTGACCGACCAAAAACGTGCGGCCGCAAATGCGTCGCAGGGGATCAGATGGCGTGGCTTCCTTACGTGCGATCATCGTTCCACGGCGTCTAATGAGGAAGGCGATCCTTGGCCGATCCTCCTTCCGACCATTCTTCATATTTGAAAGGGGAGAAGAAGATTGGTGGGCCATTGCGACTATGCTTTTAAAATCGAATGATGCAGTATCGAATCTGCAAAACTGGATTTGGATTGGCTAGTTGAAAACAACGATACATCATCTTTCAGGAACAGCAGCAGAATTGTTTTTGAATAAAAATTAAGGGAGCTAATTAAAAAAATAATTTTGGATAAATTTGGAGTATCTTTGCGGATTAATCTTTTGATTTTTGAAAATTAATTGTGGGGGCTTAGAATAGATGTTAGGCATGTGGGAACTACATTTGTGGTATCTAAAAAGATTTGGATCGCATGAAAAATGGGAAAGGTTGAAATTTCCCAAGATGACTATGTGAAGGTTGAGATTTCCAACAATAACAATCTCTTTAATTAGTGCAGAAGACTCATAGATGCAAAGGGCAAATGAATGCTCACAAATGCTCATGAGATATGCATTACTTTTTGGATTTTTTTCCTTTTAATCCTAGTATTGAGGGGCACTTCAATGGCAGACTGAACGTATTGTAAGACACTACAACGTCTCGTTTTTTTTTTTTTTGGGTCAAAATGACCTGTCGTTGTTAATAAGTATTAAAATGTCGTATATATTATTCTTCGTAAAATAAATACAAAAAGGTCATAAAAAAGAGGTGGTCCTGTATATTATCATACCTTAAAATTTCCCTCAGTAGCGAGAGATCTTGATATTGAAAAATGGGAGAACATTTTGCTTTACATTTTCTTCTTCTTTTTCTGTCATGTTATCAGGTTCACGTCTGACAACAGTAGCGCAAGGAGAGAAATAACAATCTAGATTTCAAACAAGTTATTAAAACATTTCTTGATTTTGTGCCAGCAATGGAAGCCTCCAAATAAATTTCCAGTTTTAGGTTTTTTCCTAGTTTTACTATATTCCCTAAAAAGGGTTTCCTATTTTGCACACAAATATGATGTATATAAGAGATGGATTACACACTAGAGCAAAAAGATGAGAGTTTAGGGTTTTTTCCCGTGAGTTTTGTGGGTGAGATCTTTTTGTATAATAGCTTTTGCTGTGGGTGTAATCTAGGCTAAGAACCACTCAATCGGTTTCAACGATTGTAAACTCTGTACAGCGAATTTCTTGGCGAGGGACTCTTCTTGTGGAGTAGGTATCAACAGTCGAATCAAATCGTGGTGTCCTTTTCCTCGTCCATTTCACTGGTAACTTTTTTTTTCTAGAACTTGAATTGCGACTATTTGCTTTCGGCCTTTATCTTTGCAATACAAGTCACTTCTATTTCTTTGTTTTGAATAATTTGGCATCTAGTTCTGTCATAGTTATCATTGATAGATTATAAAAGGACACTCAAATCTCTTTAAATCAACGTCAACTATCTTCTCCGATTCAAATTACAGCATCTAGCAAGTTCCAAATTGTGGAATTAGGGGTCTACTTGGTAACAAAAGCCAAACAAATGTTGTACAATTATCTCGATTTTTTATTAACTCTTATGGCTCCCATCCTTTTTGAACTTATGCAATTCCATGCTTTGAATTGAAATAATTATTTTCATGATGATATTACTAAAGATCAGTACATATGAATACATTACATGAGCCTTTCGAAAGAGTCGTTATAACATATGTTGCATAAAAAATTTTTCTTAAATGCTTATCAATACACGTTTAAAGATTTTTATCTATAACTATTCATTTTGTTATCGTTCATCAAAATATGCTAGAAAAAATGAAAAGTCACATTTATATGGATAGTATATGCTCTATTTTTTTTTTTCCAAAATTGAAATGTGGACACATTTTGCATATGTAGAGTTGCGTATTAGAATAAATTATTATGAGGGCACACGTCTATGTATATACATATATATGAGAGATCTATTAAATCAAATATTTCAAAAAATTTGGGATGCATTAATAATTTCTATGTTATAGGGCACTGGATTGGGTAAGGTAAGACCAAAAAAAGCTCTCTTTCTCTATCTAAAATTGGTCGTCTCCTATCTTCGCAATTGACAGAATGTGTGTGTGTGTGTGTGAGAGAGAGAGAGAGAGAGAGAGAGTATAAGAATGAGAGCTTCCATTGGCGAGTGATAGAACCAGTAGCTAGAGATATTTAAGGGAATGCAAGTACCAGTCTGAGAGATTCTAGGCTTCTCTCTCTCTCTCTAGTCTATCCTCTCGCAACACCCTTTTAAGGTAACGTTTTCGTCGTCTTCTCCTCCTCTTCCTCCTCCTCCTCCTCCTCCTCTCTCTCTCTCTCTCTCGGGATAAAGTTTTCTCGGAATGTGCTTAGAAAACTGTCGAGAAAATTATGGGTACATAGCATTTTTCTTCTCGACTGGAAGTTCTTGAATTCATATCCCCAGAAAGAAAGAAAATCGACAATTTCCTTTAAAAGATTTCCTCTTCACGCCCTCCCTATGCATTGTGTGTCCTTTCCGAAAATCATCCACTTTCTTGTTTTGCCTCACGTTCCACTTCCATGCATTTTCACTAGTGCCCCTAATCACTGCAGAAAAATTTTCATCTTAACCGTAGACGAGAGGTTGCATTGGCATTCATTGAACAGTCTCTTTTCCTCTTTTTTCCTTGCAATCAAGATTAGGGTATCTATTGAGAAAAGATTGGGAAGAAGATGAAAGTGGGGGTGATTGGGGGTGGCGTGAGCGGGCTCGTGGCGGCCTACGAGGCGGCGAGGGGAGGAGCGAAGGTGGTGGTGTACGAGAAGGAGGACTACTTGGGCGGCCATGCCAAGACCGTCTCATTCGACGGCGTGGACCTGGACCTCGGCTTCATGGTCTTCAATCGTGTAAGTCTGCAGCTCTTCATTTCCGTTCTTCTCTTCTTCTTTTACATTTTGCCCACCATTATCTCCACTGCATTTTCCTCCATTTTCTTTTAGTCATCTCTGCTCAGAGCAATAAATGTCAGGAGCCAAACATCTCGTGACAGACAAAATGACTTCCTCGTCATTTCTCAATTCGCCCCTTTTATCCTCTTTTCTCTAGAAATACAACAAGTAACTTTGTAGGTTGGGGTTCTAGGGAGGTGCGAAGACAGTAGAAAAGGTAACTTCTAAACGCGCATTGTGCAGATTTAGAAAGTCGCAGTGCCTTTCTACCCTTGCATACATTTAATGTCAATCTTCTGTTTGTTTTTTTTTTTTTTTTCTTTTTTTCGCGGCATATACATTCTGCATCTTTTTTCTCCCATCTTAAATACAAGATGGGCAGATTCTGCAAGCATATTCTCCATTTACCGTATATCGAAATGTTTTTTTTTTCAAAAATCGAAGTGCCATAAGATAAATACTAATGATTTTCGAGATAAGTAAGCTACTGACTGTTTGTCTCCATACCATTTATTTCCATTTTAATGCTATTGTAGTGGTAAGTGGAGATAATAATGTTTTTAAAAATTAAAAAAATATATTACTTTTACTTGAAGGGGAAAAAAGCTATTAGTTTTAGAAGTTCAATCAAACTATAATTGTAGGATTAGTACAAGAAAAAAAGTGGAATTGATTGTGATTTGGAACTATTTTTGGTTTTATATGAAGACCAGTGGATTGAAAGAAAAGGGCTTCCGCAGGAAAGTTGGGGGTGGTCCAATCCCGCAATGTCAGCCATAAAACCAAAAAATTACAGGCACCGAAAATGATTGGGTCTCATTGTAGTTCTTGGATTTTTTAATTCAAGTATTTCATTTTGAAAATAATTGCAAATGATGATGATGTTTAAAAATAGAAACTTTTTGTTTTAAGTAACATGTGCACGTACGTGTTGTTTTAAGTATCACAAGTTATTTGTTAATTAGACTAGTCAACCTATTTACATGAGGTCTTGCTTGTTAAAATATCAAATTATATTAAATTTACCTATTTAGGTATGTTTATGTTACAACCATATATTTCGGAGAGCTAATTTGTGCAATTACATGATTATTATTTGTTGAAGGGAGATTGGCATGTTTGATTAGGAACTATGAGGTGATTCAAGAATTTTAGATACTTCATTATTAGCAGAAAAAGGTTTAAATGATTATTTAAACATGTGATGCTCATTTGTGTGTGTAGTGTTGTCTCTAAACCTGACTTTCTAACCGCTTTGGAAAATTAATTGTCAAATGTAATCCGATGATTAAAAAACTAAGACATAAAATGTAACTTTCGAACTTGATGACAATATTTTTCTCTCCGGTGCTATTTCTAATTTCGATGAGAGAACAAATAATGGGCAGTGGGGACGGCATTGCAACATGGGACAATGGCTATGAAAGTGCACAGCTAAGCCTGTTTGTCATCTTCTTCCTGGATTTGGAACAAGTTGCATCGTATTGTCTCCTACAATTTATTTATTTTTAATCTGTATCTCCTTCTTTATCTCAGCCTTTTTTTTTTGGGTGTTTGTGGTGGGTTTTCGAAAAGATCATGGGAACACCCATTCGAAATGTACGAGAGCTCTAGGCTCGACCAGTATGACCCACAAGCGATCTTTTAGTGAACTTAGGCTCAATTCATGTAGAACCACATGAAACCCATTAATTTTATTATTTTATTTTATTTTATTTTATTTTTTTTTTTTTTTTTTTGGAGTAGATGCTGGTAATAATTTCTTACTACTCCCACTTTAGAGTGGACCTCGGTCAGGGCCTTGGTGTTTCCCTTGGCTCGCCAATCCGGCAAGGTTTAGAACCTGCAAAAAAGAGCAGGTTCTTATCTAGTTAGATTTGTTTTATTCTTTAGTGATATTTCTTTTATGTTTATAGTTGTACTATAGAGAAAGGAGTTGCATGACTAAAGCAACGTGCATGACCATACTTAAACTGAATATAGACATAAAGATAGAACGGCTCAATCAATTTCCAGCTGAGAATAAGAATAAATAGATCCACCAGCTGGGCTGCATAACAATGGCCCGCCTAGTTCTTTCCTAGCCCATGATTTTGGGGCTGCGCCGGAAAATGTATTGGCCCTGAAAGTTTGATTTCAATCATTGAGAAAAAAGGCAATTTAAGCATGTCGCGCAGATAGAAACTTAGGGAGTTGAAAATTTCTTTCTTTCTATTTACTGTGATCGGAACTATTGTATGCATGGATAGATTTTGTTTTTTATCATGTATATTATCAATAATGCATATACTATTGATCGGTTTTCTACCCTCAAGACATGGCACATCACAAAAAAAGTTGTTGGCCATTGAAATGTCTATGAACAACTTTAACCATCGAATCTTGTCTCTGATTATAAATTGATTCAATATACCATTGATGTGCTACGTCATCGATATGAGAGTTGAAGCCACTGATCTATTATTCTGTCACTTTGAGATCATGGTTCTTTGGCTTAGTAGAGAAGTAATTTTCTTCATAAAGAATCGCTTATCTTGAGCAACTTCTAATGCTGACATGAGTCCCGAGTATATTGCAGGTCACGTACCCTAATATGATGGAGTTGTTTGAGAGTCTTGGAGTGGATATGGAGATATCAGACATGTCATTCTCAGTTAGCTTAGACGAAGGCCAAGGTTGTGAATGGGGAAGCAGAAATGGTCTTTCGAGTTTGTTTGCCCAAAAGTCAAATGTGTTGAATCCTTACTTTTGGCAAATGCTCAGAGAAATCATCAAATTTAAGGAGGATGTCCTCAGGTAAATCAGGTCTTTGCTTGTAGCTTAGAACAATGATATTGATCATAATCATTTATGCCAAAGATTTCTTGGTAATCATTTTTGCAATCTTGCCAATAAGTAGAAAATATCATTAAAGAAGTGTTATTGCTAAATCAATCACGGATGACATCAGTGTAGCGAGTGATTTTGAAGCCTAAGTTTTTGGCAAAATGCTACACTGTTTGCATGAGATTTCAAACCGTTTGAAGAATGATACCTATCATTTTTTGAAAGGGAACTTTGGACATTCTATGCATTCTATAGCAGGATAAGATGATTAGATGTCTAAAGTTGTCTAGAAAATGGTCAATATTCATTCTTACGGTAGCATATCCTACATGACTTTGCAAGGTAATCAAGCTGGGCCCACTGCATTAAAATGTATAAGCCAATCCTCAAGTTCTTGCATCCTTTTTGTATGTACGACCGTACAATCACCGGCAGTCACTCTGTTTCTTGACTGTTTATCTTTGTAGTTACCTAGAAGGGCTCGAGAGGAATCCTGACATTGACCGCAATGAAACTTTGGGACAGTTTGTCAAGTCACGGGGTTACTCTGAATTATTTCAAAGGGCTTACATTGTGAGATTGTTGAATTACTGTACTCTGTCATATCCTTGATCTTCAACTCATATGACAAAATCCGTCCTTCGCTTGTTTGTAGAATGTAGATCTATGGGAATTAACAGCTGATCATATTTTTCTATAGATCCCAATTTGTGGTTCAATCTGGTCTTGCTCTTCAAAAGGAGTCATGAGCTTTTCAGCCTTCTCGGTTCTGTCCTTTTGCCGCAATCATCATCTGCTTCAGGTAGGTCATGTGGCTCTAGAAGAGTTAGTGATTGATTGTAAATGACAAAAATTGTGTTTCAAAATTTCAGATGTCCTACCAACCAAATCTCGGTAGCATTTTATATGAATAAGTCAATCAACTAATCTTTTCTTCGATCTCTATCAGTCTGTTGTCATCATACTTTGTCCATTTTTACATGTTTTCTTTGCAGGTTCTTGGCCGCCCTCAGTGGCTTACTGTCCGAAGACGCTCGCATTCTTATGTCAATAAGGTGATGATAATTCGGACATGCAGTGGTTCAAGATGGAAAACTGGACGTTCTTGGTCGTAATTTTTCCTCTGGAAGCCCTACAAAGAATTTGATGAGTTGAACTGTAAATATTTGTGAATTTCAGGTCAGAGATGAGCTTGAGTGTAGAGGGTGTGAAATAAGAACAAGTTGCGAAGTGCGATCCATCTCAACTAGTGATCAGGGTATGTATGTTGGTAGTCTCCTCCTTTTTTGCACTGGTTTGGTCACATAACATGGAATTAGAGCAAATGATATGGGCGTAATAAGTATGTTGTCATCGTAGGTATATTTGAGAATCATCATGACAATTTATAGTTTTGGTCCCTTTAGTCTGCAATTTATTGATAACAAAAGATTGAACAGGATGCGTTGTCCTAACTGGAGATGGTTCTGAAGAATTATATGATAAGTGTATTGTAGCAGTCCATGCACCGGATGCTTTGAGATTGTTGGGAGACCAAGCAACTTACGATGAGATGAGAGTACTTGGTGCATTCCAATATGCCTACAGGTATAATTGATTAATTTGTCGCTTGCACGTTTTCATGTAATGTTTTATGGCCAGTATCTGCAAATATCCAATTGTCTACAAGGGCTGTTGATGTAGAGTGGAACAATGGTGTCCACAGTGATGTCGTTGTCAATTGCATCTGCTTTAAGCCTTCTGCTTGGGAAAATTTCTATAGAAATTTCGAGAGTGGCAAGCTTCTTTTTGCTTTTTATATCTACTACAGAGTGCAAAACCATCGGTACATTTTTCTATTGGCAGCGACATTTATCTTCATCGTGACAAAACTTTCATGCCCAAAAACCCAGCAGCGTGGAGTGCATGGAATTTTCTGGGGAGTACTGAAAATAAAGTGTGCTTGACATACTGGCTCGATGTGCTTCAGGTATGACAACTGTGCTTTGCTGATTTTATTTCTGATTCTACTGTTCCCTTTGGGATCTGTTACACTACAAACTCGTGCTACATATCACCTTAAAATAAAGGAAATGAAACTTGCAGTTGTCATGGAGTGCATAAACTACACTAAATAGTACTTGGTCGATATGCATATAAGTTGTTAATGCCCACTAAAAATTTAAGCAACGTAGCATCTTCGTGAGGTGCATTCTGCAACACGTTGACAATTTCTGTGGTTTGACCGCCTCTAGAACTCCCTTTCTGCTGGCACCAGTTTCAGCATGAATGATCCTTTTTTCTTTAATGGGGCCCGTGAAAATTTGCAGAACCTTGATCAGAAGGATTTGCCATTTCTCGTGACTCTCAATCCTTCACGAGAACCGCAAAACACTTTGCTTAAGTGGTGCACTGGCCATCCAATTCCATCTGTTGCCGCATCAAAAGCTTCACAAGAGCTAGATCAGATCCAAGGAAAAAGAGGAATTTGGTTCTGCGGAGCATACCAGGGTGAGCCTTTGAAATTCCTATATTAGCGCTAGTGATTGTTTTTGTAAAAACACTGAGTATCATTTATTTCTGGGCATGTGATAAAGAATACTTCTACAAGGTTCTTGCCATATTTCTTGAGGTTAAATTTTGAATGAGGAGGGTCCTAAGTTATGCCTAATTGACGAGTCAATTTTGTGTGGTCTTTGCTCATAAAATTGCTGTGATTTGAATATTTTGGTAGAAAGAATTTTTTATTTCTTGGACTCAGGTCGCCAAGGGAACGTAGTTTTTATTTCATTACCAACTTAAGTTTTTATTCTTCTTTCAGGATATGGCTTCCATGAGGATGGATTGAAGGTATAGACTCTCTCTCTCTCTTTCTCTCTCTCTCTCTCTGTGGGCAAGTTGTATATGCGAATCTTAAGTCAAGGGACTTATTTGCAGGCTGGCATGGCTGCTGCACATGGAGTGATTGGACAAAGTCATTCTGTTCTTGAGAATCCTCAACATATGGTTCCTTCACTCAAGGAAATGGGGGCACGCCTTTTTGTTACTAGATTTCTTGGACGTTATATTTCCACAGGATCGTTAATGTGAGTATACTACTACTTATCATGATAACTATTGGCTGGTAGTGTACATATCTCCTTGTCTTATGTGGATCTTCAGAACTGTTAACCGTCATTGCTCTGAATCAGCATCTGAGTCAACATCTTCTCGTCTTTAACGTCATATCCATTGCTACTTTGTTGTGGTCCACTTCTGCATATTAGTTAATCACTCAGAATCAGAATTTGTGAGTTTACTTGTCAATAATAGTGATACTCGAAACTTTACCAAAAAAAAAAAAATAGTGATACTCGAAAATGCAAAATGTTCTTGTTGACTCACGGTTTAGGGGAACATATTGAAAATTACATAGTGATAATTGTGCTTTCTTGAGTGGCAGTTTATTAGAGGAAGGAGGCACGATGTTTACCTTCGAGGGAACCACAAAAAGATGTCCTCTAACAGTTAATTTGAGGATCCACAGTCCACAGTTTTACTGGAAGGTATCGTTCTATCTTTATGTGCAATTTCTGCCCACACTGAATCAGACAATGAGGACCCCTCTACAGATGAACAGTTTTTGCTTTTCCAGGCTGAGACCCTTTTGTGTCTTAACAGAGAATTTTTTGGTTTTTCAGGTGATGACTCAGGCTGATCTAGGCCTGGCAGATGCTTACATAAATGGTGATTTTTCTTTTGTAGATAAAGATAGAGGTCTTCTAAATCTTTTTCAGGTATTTTCTTCATCAAATGGACTTCATTTATTAATGCTGTATCCTTTTGAGCTTTTCAAATACTTAATCACTTGCCAAGAATATGGAAAATTGCAGATTCTCATAGCCAACAGAGATTCTGATACTACCGTCTCGAAATTAAGTAAGAAAAGGTACATAATACATTACTAATTGGAACAAAATATTTTCGACCTTGTACGATCGTATTAAAGATACTAAACTGGTGGATGCCCTTTTTTGATTAGGGGTTGGTGGACACCAATGTTATTAACAGCTGGTATTGCTTCGGCTAAGTACTTCTTCAAGCATGTATCAAGGCAAAACACTTTAACACAAGCTCGCAGGAATATCTCCCGGCATTATGATCTGGTAGATACTTTTATTCCTATTCTTTTTTCCTAGCATTTTGTCAAGAGAACAGAACAAACCAGAATACACTGTCAATTTCTCAACATGATTTATATCAAAAGCAGGATTGTCCTTGTGCATATGATATGATGTAATGCTATGATTTCCATTTTGTCATGTTGGCAGAGTAATGAACTTTTTTCGCTGTTCTTGGATGAGACTATGACATACTCATGCGCAGTATTCAAGGTCAGTAACCACAACTGTGTTTTTATATTCCTGCTGCTGAATACGTGCTTTAGAAGCCAGAGTGAATAAAAAATCCATATCTGAATGCAGTCTAGTCGCTCAAAACAATGATGCGTACTTGTCCTGTTGAAATATTTGATAGATGGAAGGTGAAGACCTAAAGGTGGCCCAGATGAGAAAGATCTGTCTTTTGATTAAAAAAGTAAGTTTGATTTGCTATTAGTTGGGCTGCTTGACGGTTACCCTTTGACTGTTTTGTGGCTAATACTTTTGCCTTACCAAAATGTAGGCAAGAATTGAAAAGACGCATGAAGTTCTTGAAATTGGCTGCGGTTGGGGAAGCTTTGCCATTGAAGTTGTCAGGCAAACTGGATGCAAATACACGGGCATTACTTTGTCGAAAGAGCAACTGAAGTATGCTGAATCAAGAGTGAAAGAAGCAGGCCTTCAGGTATCCAATCTGCCTGCATTTGGTACTTGAAAAGATTACTTTATTTGGTCGGAGAGATAATGTATTTCCTTTTGACGCAGGACCACATCAAATTTCTTCTTTGCGATTATCGCCAATTGCCAAGTACCTACAAATATGACAGGATCATTTCCTGGTGAGTTTGTCTTTTCATAATATGGTTAAAATGACCCAAAAAAATGCTTAAAAGACTCACTCTTGATGGAATGAATTCACAGTGAGATGATAGAAGCAGTCGGCCATGAATACATGGAGGAGTTCTTCAGCTGTTGCGAATCAGTGCTAGCCAAAGACGGACTTGTTGTTCTACAGGCATGTGACATACACCAGTTTTATGGCTCTAACTATCGTTTCATAAGTAAAGGATGTGCTTATTTTTTTTCACTGGTGTGTTAAATTCCACTAGTTCATATCCATACCCGATGAGCGGTACGACGAATACAGGCGAAGTTCTGACTTCATAAAAGAATATATCTTCCCTGGTGGCTGCCTGCCTTCGTTAAGCAGGATAACATCAGCTATGGCGTCCGCATCCCGACTTTGGTACAATTGCTTAACATTAAGCCCATAAGTTTCTTTGTTCTTCTTCACTTATTTTCACCAAGAGACCTTCCACTACAGCGTGGAGCATCTGGACAACATAGGCATCCATTACTACCAAACGCTTCAGTGTTGGAGGAAGAACTTCATGGAGAAAAAGAGGTGACTAGTGAAACGATGCTGCAACACTTTGGTACAATTTCTCCCAGTTTAGTAGTCATTCATGACAGTTTTCTCCTTTTGCAGGAAAATATTGGCTCTGGGATTCAATGAAGAGTTCATAAGGACATGGGAATACTACTTCGACTATTGCGCAGCTGGTTTTAAGTTGCACACCCTTGGAAATTATCAGGTAATGCCTCATTATTTTAAGTAGTAGTACTTTCTTTCCTCTTGATGGGAGAAGTCTGCTTTCGCTCTGGTCAAGTTGAAAATAAAAATAATACACTAGTGCAGATTACAAACGTAATTTTTTTTCCTTTTCAAAGTGTAATTTTCAATGAACTTTGGATGCAGATTGTGTTCTCACGTCCAGGCAATGATGCTGCTTTCGCTGATCCGTATGTGAGTTTCCCATCGTCGAATTGATCTTTTCGTTGCAAAGAGACTAAGCAGCATGACCCACTTGAGCCAGCTCACAATTGATTCCCTCAGGGTCATTCAGCCCTTATTTCCTGGGAAATTTTTCTTGCTTCTTTCAGTGATTCAACATTCTTTGGTTAGTAGACACCACATCAAACGTGGAAGTTGATTGGTTAAGAGAAAAGTTCTCTTTTTGTAGTCCAGAATGATATTCAAATTGGTGCGGTTATTGATTCAGAGAAGGAGCCGACCAAACTTCTTCTGCAACTAGTAGCAAATTATCTGCATTTGAAGGTGCAAAAGTTTGCTATTCTTTAATTGCTTTTGAAGCTAATTGTACAAGCATGAGATGTGAGTTGAAAGCAAGAGATTACTATGGACAGTTTTGATTGCCCATATGGTGTCTGCATTGGAAAAACGAGACAAGATTGTGTCCCGTGCTAGTAATTTCCTCAATCTGATCGTGTCATTCTTAACGTGGGTTGGTAAGTTAGTTTCGATAGTGCAAGGTAACTTTTCATAGATCATGAAGTTGTCTCAGGACTACTGAAAGATGGCCAAAGTCTTATTCAGAGGCAAGTTATGGAATCTTGCATTCCATAGAACTTGAAATTGAACTACAATTGACAATTGAACTTGCCAACATGATAGCTAAAAGGGAAAGACAGAGAGAAGAAACCTGCCAAGCTCTCACTGTCGCTCCAAAAATGGTGAAATTCCCATCACTCAACACCTTCTAATTGATCACATCTCCCAACCCAACGAGAACTTAGTTCAATTCAAACCCCGTCAATGCTGTTCTTCGCAAATAATCCTTCTCATCCTTTTGCAGCCTCCATTGACGGAGCGAGTCCATGAGTTTTGACCCAAATGGCGAAAAATAGACTCGTCCCCGATTGGAGCACCTTCAACAATCTGCTGAGTTCTCTCATTCGGTCGGGCTCGTTTGATAAAGTGTGGTGTCTGTTCAACGATTCCAAGGCCAAAGTCAGAATCGTCAACGAGTGGAGTCTCGGAATCATGGAGAATGGCTGTTGCGAAGCTGGTCCCTTGGACCTGGCTTTCGAGATTTTTGCTCGGTTGAAGGGGATGAACTTGTCTCCAGTGGCTTACATATACATGGTCTTGACTGATGACTCTTGAAAACATGGCGATGTCAAAAGAGCGGAGAATTGTTCTAGGAGATGAGCGACTTGCGTTTAGGTGCCAAACGCAAAACCTACAGTGTTGCTTGATGGGTATTTGAGAAAAGGCAAGACGGGAGATGGTCTCGAGTTGTACCGAAAGATGAAGCTTAGTGGGGTTGCTCCGAGTGTTCATACTTGCAATCTCATGATCAACGTGCTTTGCAAGAGAGGTGATGTAAACAGGGCCCTTGAACTGTTTCAATGAATTGCGCGAGCAAGGGATCATGTATAGTGTTGTTACATTCAATATTCTCATTAAGGGTCTGTGTTGTGACTCCATAGTTCGGGAAGTCTGAGAGGTTGGTGGACTTCATGAAAAGGAGCGGCATTACATTTAACACACTCATACATTGATTTTGTAATTGGGGAAAGTTGGATAAAGCTTTCAGCTTATTTGATCAGCTGAAGTCAAGCGTTCACTCCCCATGTTGGTTACATACGACGCACTTTCAATGCCGGATATGCTAGAGCCAAGAATTTGCCTGCGGTGACAGATTTGCTGAAGGAGATGGAGGAGAGAGGCATCTCTCTTTTGAAAGTGACCCATACTATTCTAGTAGGTGCCTACGTACGATCAGACGACATGGAGAAAGGATCCGACATCTATTTATCTTTGCAGAAGGCTGGATTCACTCCTGATGTGCACACATACGGTGTTTTAGTACACGGGTTGTGCCTGAAAGGTCATATGAAGGAAGTATAGAAGACGTTTAAGTCGATCCATGATGGATGCATAGAGGCCAATGACGTGATATACAGCACAACGATCAGTGGATACTGCAAGGAGGGTAGCTCATATAGGGCCCTGAGTTAGTTTCCAGAAAAGGGCAAGAAAGGAATGGTTCCTAACTTTGGCAGCTACAGTTGAACTGTTGAGGTTCTTTGCAAGGATTGCAAGTGGGAAGGGGCGGCTGATTCACTTAATGCCATGGTGGAGTAAGGTTTCAAGCCTTCTGTTTCTCTTCATGATATGATTTGAAAGGCAAAGAGAGGCACAAGTTAGGGTGGCAAAACTGAGCTAAATTAAGGAGCCCTTTCGGGAAAGCCAATTTCTCTAGACTAATCAAATGGCACAGTCCAAAGCATTGCTTCCAACTAGAGTTGACCAATGCGAACGGGCAAGTATCTACCTCTACATCTGCTAGATTTTAACTTGCATCTTGTTGAGTTTTTCACCTCAATATGTGTTTACCAGGGTATTAATGTCACGCCCCGAACCTTGAGTGTACAAACATTCCTCTACGATCAATTAAAATTGTGATATCCCAAAGATGCATTGCCAACCCATTCTTTTTATCTTTCGATTAAAGGCATGCGGAAGAAATTTATAAACCACCTAGTCAAAGCATTAAATAATAGGGATAGTAAGCACATCAACCATTCTAAAACAACACTTTAATTTATAAAATGTTAACCTAGGAAATTTAATAATTACAAGCCTTTCTACGATCATTCTCTACTGACCATCTCAAAAACCTGTAGGGTCAAGGTTAACTTAAACTTCACTAACAATGAAGCTGACCAAAAGTGATGCCTAGCACACCTGTGTCTTGGTCCATTAGGACCCCAAACCACACATGACGATTCTCCATATTATGGGCCCGGAAAATACTTATAACAACAAGGTAAGATATAAATCCCAGCAAGTTAACAACCTAAGTCCCGAGTAGGACGCAAATTCATCTTGGAGGCAGCCTAAACATGCAATGGCATACAAACTAACCTCACCTTGGCACACTCCTACATATTAATACATCATATATACCAACACTAATGCAATAAATATAATCAACAATCAGAACATATAACTTTCATATATCAAATATCCACACGAGTCCCAATTATAAGATAAAACCTGTTTTGGCATATCCCATATCGTGCCTCACAATTTTACCCCATAATCAGGCGTAATACATCACAATCATTCACACGTGGTCCAATTATAACGACCCCTCGGACCACAACCAACACACAAGAAGGCGGTCTTCTGGCATGATTGGGCATCGTCTCGCCCTATCAAGCACAACATCATCTAGAACACTTGCCTAGATGGTATTTCATAAGAAGCATCGGTCCGGCATCAACTGCGACTCGGCATCCCAACCCTCGCCGAGCATTCGATAAACATTGGGCATTGTCCCCAAACTCCCGTTGGGTGACGGGTTCAATTAAGTGACCACACAAGCATGCCAACTAGTCCAGTGTAAAAGAGTTTGTGTTTAAATAGCAAACCTCGAAAATCTCTACATTTAAAAATTCCGGTAAAATAATCGCATGTGGTCACATACTTAAAATCAACCTACCAAATATTACATGCTTTCATTTTAAAATCCCATTGCCCCATTTAACACATAAAACACGGCGCCAAACATGACATCTTGAAGTTTGCCATTTTCTTTTCAAATAAACTTCTTTGAAAATAGAGCAATCAACAACATGTCATTACAAACTAAGACAGTCATAATTATGCATAATTTCATCCTTCTTTCTTTATAACCGAGCGTCCCTCTCTCCCTCACGAAGACCATTAATCAACGCCCACCGCTGCATCCCTCTTTCTCCACCGAAATTGCTGCCTCTTTCTTTCATTTTATATCTTGGAGTCCTACCAAAGAAGTCCACCGAAGCTGCATGCCACACGTCCACGATTTAATTCCCCCATGAGTCAACCTTCTTCAACAAATCTCATGTGTTGACCGCCCATCTTCGAAGCAGCCAGCGTCCATTTCCCCTGCCAGCGAAGCCCACCATCAATCGTTTTATTCCACCGAGTAGTCCAGCGTCTTCGTCTGTGTCTTGCCAGCAGCTCCGTATCCTGTGTTGCCTTCGTGCGCGACACCCTCCAATCGACGCCAGCTCAGCCATTCTTCAGCTCGTGTCTTGTTCGGTCAACTGCCCGTCTTCAACGCCGTGGATTCCAGCTGCACGAAGACCTTCATCCAGTGTTGTGGGCCCATCTCCATCGAGCCCACAGCCCATTGAAGCACGCCACTTGAAGCCTACATCAATTCGGCCCAAGAGTTCAGCCCAATTCAGCCCAGTTTTGCAGATGCAGTTCAGCCCATCTTGAGGCCCACTTGAAGTCAGCCCATCTCAGCCCAAGCCTAGCAATTTGCTGTGAGCTTGCAAGGCTTTTGGCACGGTCCGAGTGTCTATCGACACCGCCGAAAATTCGGATTTCGCTTACCACGCGCTGTTGTCGCGGTGAACCGGTTTCCACAATAAACTGGTGAGTTTATGCACTAAACTCTTCTTAGTAGGCTAATGGCGTTTAAGGGGTGTTTAGATTTATTTAAGTGTAATGAGTTTAATTATTAGTTTATTTAGTTAAATTAGGATAATTAGAATTATTAATTAGGTGGCTAGAAATTATAGTTAATTAAGTTAGTATGTTACTATATAGCTAGGATGCTTAGAATAATTTATTTAGCTCAATAGGTGGTTAGATTAGAATTATTTAGCCTAAGTTAGCAATTTTAGTATTTAATGTATTTATTTAATTAATTTTAAAAATTATTTAATTATTAAATATTTTCTAGAAATTAGGTCAAAATAGCCGGTGATCGGAATTTCATGTTAATCACAATGGTATGGTTAATTTTTGCAATTGAGTGTTAAATTATGCAAATTGAGTACTGATTAGATTTTTGGACATTTATTCCAAAAATTTATAAAATTCATTATTTATTTAGAGAATCGCGGGTGTCGGACTTTAACACCGAAAATGGTTTTATATACTATATAAACCAGTGGGATTTTCAAAGAAAGTTATGAATTTTCCGGATCCAATCTGACCGTGTACCTACATACGATTATTTTCTAAATGTGTTTTTAATATAAAGAAAATAGACCAAGATCACTATTTTAATTGAAACATTTGAGTGCAATGCACGGTGTCTTGAGTCGAGATTGAGTGGTCGTGTGTTGGTTAAGAGAACCCATCCCCAAACTGTGTCAAATGGATGTGATCCTATATGGGATACCCATTTAATGGGATTTGGGTTGCAATAAAGGCTAAACCTATACTCCTTCGGGAAAGTCGTCTTGAAAGACGTAACCATGTTAATGGGGTGAGACGATGCCTGACTACGCCAAGAACTGCCAAACTTCAAGTAGGCCGTACCCTAAAGGGACGTAATTATCAATTGGAACGCATGTTGAGTGATATAGATGCGCCGGATTATGGGACAAAATTGTGTGACATGATATGGGACATGTCATAACGATTTGGCCCTATAATCAGGACCCCTGTGCTTATTTGAGATTGAGTATTGCGTTCCAATTATTTGAGCTTGAGTGATGCTCTGGTTTGCGATATGAATTGTACTGACCTGCAGAGAGGATTTGAGATGAGGTAAGTATCGTTGGTTGTGTGATTGTGTGGTTATGACACTTCTTAGTGTATTTCCCTCCTAATCGGGGTTTAGAGTGTGAACTCGTTGAGATTTATATCTCACCCCGTCGTTGACTCAATTTTCAGGATCGTCGAGTAGAGGACCTTAGAGCCAAGAGAAGGTGATCTGAAGTGTAGGTCATTTAAGACTACTTCTTTTTGAAGGGCTAGTCCTTTGTAGCCTTTTGACCATAGACCTTGTATATAACTCTATGTGAATATAAAGGGTGTTTTATTGGTGAAATTGTTGTCCTGCTTTTCTATCCTGAAATAGTTACTGTCAGGGATTTATTATTTGCTTTCGCATATGCAATAAAATGAAAAGGGTTGGCGACTCGTCATGGGAAATCGCAAATTTCATTGATGATAGAGGGATGGGCACGCGCTCGGGGTTCATGATGTGACACCTCTTAATCAAGGTTTAAAGTGTGAACTCGCTAAAATTTATATCTCACCCCATCATTGGCTCAATTTTCAAGGCCATAGAGTGGAAGGTCTGAAGCCGAGCTAAGGTGATCTGAAGAGTAGATTAGATAAGACAACTTCTTTTTGAGAGTTAGTCTTTTGAAATCTTTTGGGTATAGGCATTTGTACATGACTTAGTATGTTTATAAAATCATGTTTTATTTGTTAATATGTTGTTCTGTTTTCTATCTAGATATGGTTATTGTCATAGGATTTATTGTGCAATAAACAACACGGGTTGGCGAATCATCCTAGGAAGTTGCAAATTTTATCGACTAGAGAGGGATGGGTACATGCTCGAGGATCGGGGCATGACATCTCGGTTCTCTTGTTTCCGCTTTCTCCCTCTCGGTTCTCTTTGTGTTTCTCTCATGTTCCTTGCGTTCTGCCCCCTCCTCTTGTGTTTTGCCCGTCCCCCCTTTAGAGCAACCAACCAGTGCACATGGCCTTTGTAGTTGCCAGCTTGCCAGCCGGATTGCCCCTGACCCGCGGATCACGTTATTCACCTGCCACCCCGATTCTCTTGCTCTCTGTTGCTACTCTTGCTATATGTTCTTTGCAGGTCCTTGTGCAATAGGAGGGAGACAAGCCAGCGGGCCAGGCTGAGGGGAGGAAAGGCTTGGACCAAAGGAGAAAAGAGCTGGGCCGTGGGAGAAAAGAAGTTTGGGTCGGCCCAGCGTAAGGGAAAAGAAAAAGGGGGGTGGGCCGGGCCAAGGCTGGATCCGGCCCGATTGGACCCCTAAGGTTTTTTTTAATAATTTTTAATTAATTTTTAATTAATTTTTTTTTTTTGTAAAAATAGGTGTTGACAGCTGCCCCTCTTTGATTATGGCCTTGAAGATGTTGCATTCAAAGACAAAAGACACCTAAATTATTTTGGTAATAGAGAGACCCTAGGTGCATAGGCTTGCACCAGGTCGACCTATGGAAGCGCATGGTGTCAATAAAAGGAAGAAAAACTCCGGGTTACAGAAGCACACCGTGTCATAGGAAGAAAAAGAGACCCCGGGCTACAGAAGCACGCCGTGTCATAAGAAGAAGGAAATACCCTAGGCTACAGAAGCACGGTGTGTCATAAGAAGAAGGAAAGACCCTAGGCTACAGAAGCACACCGTGTCATAAAAAGAAAGAAAGAGATCCTAGGTTACAGAAGCACGCCTTGTCATAAGAAGAATGAAAGACCCCGGGCTATAAAAGCACGCCGTGTTATAAAAGGAAAGAAAAGACTCCCGGCTACCAAAGCACGCCGTGTCATAAGAAGAATAAGAGATCTCGGGCTACAGAAGCACGTTATGTCATAAGAAGAAGAAGAAGAGACCCCGGGCTACAGAAACATGCCATGTCATAAGAAGAAAGATAAGACCCCAAGCTACGGATGCACACCATGTCATAAGAAGAAGAAGAGACCCCGGGCCATAAAATACGTCATGTCATAAGAGGAAAGAAAAGACCCCGGACTACAGAAGCACGCCATGTCATAAGAAGAAGAAGAGACCTTGGGCTACAAAAGCATGCGTGTCATAAGAAGAAGAAGAGACCCCGGGCTATAGAAACATGCCGTGTCATAAGAAGAAAGATAAAACATTAGGCTACAGAAGCACGTCGTGTCATAAGAAGAAGAAGGGATCCTAAGCTATAGAAGCATGCCGTGTTATAAGAGGAAAGAAAAGGCCCCGGGTTACAGAAGCACGTCGTGTCATAAGAAGAAGAAGAAGAAGAAGAAGAGACCTCAAGCTATAGAAACATGCCATGTCATAAGAGGAAAGAAAAGGCCCCGGGCTACAAAAGCACACCATGTCATAAGAAGAAGAAGAAGAAGAAGGACTACATAAGCACACCGTGTCATAAGAGGAAAGAAAAGACCCTAGGCTACAGAAGCACGCCGTGTCATAAGAAGAAGAAGAGATCCGGGCAACAGAAGCATGCCGTGTCATAAGAAGAAATAGAGATCCCGGGCTACAGAAACACGCCATGTTATAAGAGGAAAGATAAGACCCCGGGCTACAAAAGCATGCCATGTCATAAGAAGAAGAAGAAGACACCCTAGGTTATAGAAGCACGCTGTGTTATAAGAAGAAAGATAAGACCCGGGCTACAGAAACACGTCGTGTCACAAAAGGAAAGAAAAGACTCTAAGCTATAGAAGCACGCCGTGTCATAAGAAGAAAAGAAACCCTGAGTTACAGAAGTATGCCGTGTCATAAAAGAAGAAGAGACACGGGGCTACAGAAGCATGCCATGTCATAAGAAGAAAGATAAGACCCCGGGCTACAGAAGCACGCCGTGTCATAAAAAGAAATATAAGACTCCAGGCTACAGAAGCACACCATGTCATAAGAAGAACAAGAGACCATGGGCTACAAAAGAATGCCGTGTCATAAGAAGAAAGAAAAATAAAGTCTCACCGTGTAACAATAGGTTTCGACCGGGTTGAAAATACATGATTTAAGGAAAACTCATGAACATTTGTAGATAATATGGTTTAAGATTGACCATGAATCTTTAGAGATGGCATGATTTAAGGTTGACCATGAACATTTGGAGATGGCATGGTTTAAGGCTAACCATGAACCTTGTAGTCTTTAGGGAAGCGTCCATTAATCCCTTGGAAACTGCATGGCTTCATTGAGGAACCCTGTCAAACTCAACTTGAGTGAATGTCATTAGGGACAACATCAAAAGCTATATTGGCAAATTTGCAGCATTAATTGAATAAGCTGATCAAGCTAAGTTCGACTACTTTGAAAGACATTCGACATTAGTTAGCATCATGTGGCGCAAAACTATCATCTTGCTCGGGAATGTATCATTAATCATTAAATTCTCTTGGAGACAAGTTCTTATTGAAATGATCCCTATTTGTGAAAAAAGACTCATTAAGCATGCCAAACTAGAGCTTCTTAGTCAGAAAGGGTTTCTCACATACTTTCGATAAAATGATTGCCTGATCCCATCCATTCATGTGGGAGATAACTGGTTGCTGAGAGCATCTCACATAGCCTATATTGAAGGTTTCTAGAAACATTTGCGATGAGCACAATTTGATCGATCAAGAAGATCTTTTGAAAGGACCACAATATAGATTTGGGTCAAGGGCTTACATAAAGAGATCACTACTTTGAGGCCAATAAAACATTTATCACTAACTTTTTTGAGTTTACAAGTCGAGAACTTAGAAGATGATACAAAATAAAATTACTTTCACTCTTTCAAGCAGTAACTTCTTTGTGGCATTCTCATTTTCACTCAAACCATCCCAATTAAAAGAGACTTCGGAAGAGGGTTGTAATGTTGGCTCGAGAGGCTCGAAAGGCTTACGATTTTCAAGAGGGTTTTTAAGAGATGATGATCATCATGGCATCGTGACCAGGTCACCCGATCTTTTCAAATCATTTGGCTTTTGAAACAGAGCACATCTCGAAAAGTCCCTTGACTAATCATTTTTGCATGGGAACTTTGCTCATTTCTCTAATTTCCTTTGCTCTTGTGATAATTTTTAACGCAAGCACTTGGACTTTGATTATTTTTTTCACATAAGATGCAGCCTTTTAGCTCTTTTTCTTGGTGGGCATTGGCCTTGCTTTTATTGGGCACACTGTTTTTTTTTTTTTTTTATGCCCCATAATTTTGCTGAACTTTTTGCTCTTTGAACTTTTGGAGCTCTTATGACTTTTGAAATGCTTTTCACGTTTTCTCGTAAAGGTCAATTGTACGTGATCAATCCTTATGTCTTGCCCCAATGAAGGGAGATGATCATCGCTCGGGATTCAGAAATGAATAATTAGGCCCAAATTGGCTAAAGCAACGGGTATTAGTGTTTGGGTAGAGAAAGAAATGCTCTTCTTCACCTTGGGATGAGTCAAGTTCTGATGAGAATTCTTCTGAAGCTATCACCCAAAGATTGATGCAAGTGAAAATAATAGAATCTTTCTCAATCTTTCTCTCTACAACATGACCGTAACCTCCTATACTGCCCCAATGTAGGGTCGTTCTCGACAGGGGTACTTTGAAGGATCATCTTTATTCGGCCTAAAAGGGTAGCAAGAGATTAGTGCAATGTTTGGGATTGATAAAGGAAACGCCTTTATCATTTCGATCTTTGCACTCAATGTGAATGAATCATTCATCCTAAGAGAGGGTTGCCTATTACTCAACTCTCAAAAGTGTTTGAAGGACGTGTTTGAAAATGACTTACATTTCTTCATCCTAAACACTTCTTGTTTGGCATGGTTAACGTCTCACTTTTCACTCGAATAAAAATATTTTTACAAACCCCTTTTCTCGAGGGTCGCTGACATGAAGCACGCATAGTGACACCGGAAATAGGTCATGCGAATGATGCCATGCATTTTTTTTTTTTATCGTCTTGATTTACCTCTCATTTAAGAAATAGAGATATTCAACTGTTTGTGGGAGATTTGATGGGTGCTTGAAACACAAATAGATATGCATGTACGTAACATGTGCATGATATCTACGATGTTATGCATGATGCTATGCGACTTGGATTGCACATGAAATGGCTCCGCGGCGTTGATTTCATTCATGGAAAATATTTCTTGACTGCGCCAGTGTTTACTCATGTCAATTTGATTCATGCTCGATCCCTTTTTGATCATCGTCGGTGTCGTCGGAATCTGTAGTGCCCCTCGACACGGCCCCCGATCCGCTAAGGTCGCCACATATTTTTTTACCATTCTCTTGCTTGACCTTAAGGTCTATCAATCCTGGGGGTTTATACCTTTTTTGGTTGGTCCCAGCGCAGCTCATATAACGAAGCATACTTATCACCTCCCAAACTCGTACACAAACTAAATGATACAATGCAATACACACCACTACAACCCTTTCTATATATATATATATGCATTTTAGGGCCAAATCACTTTTATTTACATACTAAGATGGATTTTACAAGTCGGTATAACAAAAGGGCCAAGACTTTAAATAAGCTCGCTAAACCCAAAAAGAACCTGACTATACATCAAACGTGTATATCTATCCATCAGCTAGGGTCGGCCATCACAAAAAGTGTGAACCTCCACCAGTCACACACTCCTATCACACCCATCCCGGTGCATCGGCCGGTGGTGGCGGCGGCATCCCCATCATCCTCCCATCTCGGTGAACATGGACAGACATAAACTCTTGTACTACGGGGCCATCAGGTAAGCCCACATTGTACATGACCAAAACACAGACGCGGATAAACACCAAACCATGAACACCGACGCAGGGGTGCTCCAAGCACTTGACCTCTATATCAGACGGTAATCCATAAAACGTACCATGCGTGACAGGTGCTAGAGGCATTGCTCAATCTGAAATGTTAGTCCCCAAAGGGGTGAGTACAATCACTCAGCAGTAAAGATCCATAAAACTATACAATGCAACAAGCAAGACAATCAAGACGTCACAAGTAAAGCACATATCATTCATTCTATCGAGCATACATCACCATGCGGTCGTGCATATATCACCATGCAGTCATGCATATCTCACCATGCCATCATGCATATACCACCATGCACTCATACTTGTATTTCCATGAGGTTCATCCCATGCTATATGCATATACATACGCATGATTTATATCATCCATGACATCATGTATACATCCCCATGAGATCCATTCAAGCTTTCATGATCGCATTCTCAATGTTAAATAGCATCAATTCACTTTCATAAGCAAATCATGCATCATGCCATATGCATATACCCATGCACATGATTCAATTTCAATATTTATCTTTCACGAGGATCTCATTGTTTCTCTTCCAAGGACCAATGTTTGCATCCCTCAATTTATCGCTCGCACCCAACCTGGCGTCGCGAGGAGCCTCTGGCACAAACCTCCTGGCATCTCGCATCCCAAACTCCCCGAGGAACCTCCGGGCTTCCGGCACAAACCTCCAGGCATCCTGAAACTCCTGAGGACCTCCGACACAAACCTTCGGGCATCCGGCACAAACCTCCGGGCATCTCGAAAATCCCAAGGCATCGTCAGCTCACACCTCCGACGGTATCATTATTATCACAATATATAATCACATATATGTCTCATTTTCAACATGGCATTTTATGCAACAATATCAAAGGTCTAAACCATCTTTTGATGTCATATGACATGCCAAACATCACCATATATGCAGTACACATAACACCCATGATATCACATTTCATAAAGAAATTCATTGGTTTTTGAAACTAGAACCAATTTTCGGATAAAACAGAATGTACCTCTTTAGTAAAAATTATTGGAAAATTAGTAAAAAATCTCAATAAATTCTGACAATTTAACATGAGGTAGAAAAGATCCAAAGGAAGATATTTTGTGAAGAACACCATGTCAAGAAAGTTCCACATCAATCACATAGATCAACACATCACAGCAAAAGAAATTATAGCACCACTTTTGCACAGTTTCAGAAATAATTTTGATTAAGCCCTTAAATGAACTCCGAAAATTCTGAGATTTTAATATGTTATATATGTGATCTAAAGGAAAACGTCTCATGAAGAAATAAAAGTTTTATTCCTTCTGGATTGAAAGTTATAATTTTTGTAACTCTTCCTATCTCTCGGTTCACTGTCCAGATTCATCTTTTCAAAGAAAATCATTTTCCCTGATCATTACTTGTCCGTTTATCCTCAAATTTTAGTATGTTTCTCCTCAAGATGTCATCTAAAACTCTCATCAAGAACACGAGATCAAATTCGGACTGGATACTTGCACGAAATTCACAGAATCACAATAGATCATCATGACAGTTTCTAGATCTTGCTTCATCAAAGAAAAATGGTTTCATCGACCTATACTTGTCCGTTTCCTTTCAAATTTTTATATGTTATTCTACAAAAAGTCCTTTACAACTTTCATCAAGAAGTCAAAGTCAGATTTCAACTAGAACATTGCATGCAACTCACGAAATCACCAAAGGTCGAACTGTTTTTCTAGAAACAGAATACTAAGCTAGAACACAACTCCAATAACTTCGAAATTCCACACTTCATCCACATTGGAAATTCACCATTCACCACACACAAAACACAGCAAGCAAAGGGTAGATCAATGGACTCTACTTGCCTCTAATCCAAGCAAAAACACAGCAAGCAAACGGTGGGGTAAGGTGACTCGACGGCGAGACTCGGCAGCACGCACGGCAGCAAACGGCCTCCCTCTTCCTTTCTCTCTTCCTCTCTTCCTCTCTTTATCTCCTTCTCTTGCACGACAGCTCTCTCTCTCTCTCTCTCTCTCTCTCTCGGACGGTAACCCCCTTCATCAATCCGCCCCTCCTCTATTTCTTTCCCCCTCATCATTAGCAATCATTTAATTTTGCATGGCAATTGCCACTTGGCTACCATGGACTAACACTTGGCGAGCTTCTCTTGCCACTTGGGGATTTACATGCAAGTTGATGGGCCTCCCTTTGGGCCGGGCCTCTCCCTCCATTCCTCTCTTCCCATGGTTGACGGCAGCCCCTTCCCTTTGGGCTTCGCGTGTCACGCCCCGAACCTCGAGCGCGTCAACATCCCACCATGGTCATTCAAATGCGACGTTCCCAGGTTAAGTCGCCGACCCAATCAAATCTTTAATCCACATGCGGAAGCATATTATAAAACCCCTGACAATAAAATACGGGATAGAAAAGCAGGAAACAAAATCACAACATAACACTTTCATAATTCAACAGAATTACAAACAGAGGTCTACGGCCAACAGTCTACAAAAGATCGACTCTTAAAAAAAGAATTGTCCTACGATCTACAAGTCGGACACATTCTCCAATCCTCATGACTTCACCTCTTCATCTCCTCAATTGGCCAACCAAAGCTATCTAGCCGCTCCATCCACCAGGGACCTGAAATTTTAATCCCCAAACCGGGATGAGACAATGTCTTAGTAAGTTCAACCCCCTAAACCCCTATTAGAAAGAAAATACGCCCCGGGTGGCCTAGCCACATCACTCCGAAGACTTACCTCGCATTAGTCTTCATCTGCAGGTTAGCACAGTTTATATAATTCAACCACGTGCAATTATAATGACCAAACGACTGCAGCACAATCACATCATCAGAACAATTCAACCACTGGGATCGTCTCAGCGATCAATCGACTCGGCCGATTACATGTCATTCTAGCAAATCAATCATTGCTCTCAATCACGGCCCTATAGGAATGTTTGACAACTAGTGGCAATCACAGCCCCACTCGGCAAGATTAGAATTAGTGGCATCACGGCCCCACTCGGCGCGACCTTTATCAGGTGGCAATTCATGGCCCCACTAGGCAAGATTAAAATTAGTGGCATCACGGCCCCACTAGGCACGACCTTTATCAAGTGGCAATTCACGGCCCCACTGGGTGCGACCTTTATCAGGTGGCATATCACGGCCCCACTGGGCGCGACCTCTAATAGGTGGTATATCACGGCCCCACTGGGCGCGACCTCTAATAGGTGGCATATCACGGCCAATCACCCATTCATTTCCACACTTAGGATTTTATAAAGAATCCTTATATATCGCAATCACACTCAATTTGCCACAACCAATCATCAATATCAAATTCTAAATGCACAAAGAGCGATCGGCATGAAATTCTAAGAGTTTAGGGTCCTGACAAAATTTTCGGAATTTATTAAATAATTAAATTTATTCCGAAAATAATTAAATAATAATATTCATATTTTCACGATCCACACTCAATTTATAATATCCAATCATCAATTTCCAAATCCGACTACACAGAGCGATCGGCACGAAATTACGAACAACCGGGGTCAAAAATAAATTTTCCATTTTTTTAATAATATTTTAATAATTTCGGAATTAATATAATATTATAAATTTCCAGAATTTCGAAGCAATTAAATAATTCAAAATTAAAACCCTATTATGTCACATCAAGGCTTTATATTAAAAATAAACATACTTAACTTCAAACTAAACACACTTTTAACTTAATTAAACATCTTAATCTAATCATCAACCAAATAAACTAATCTAACCACCTAAACTTACTTAACTTAGACTAAGCACACTTATGGCATCATTAACCGTCTAATCGAGATTTAGTGAGTTAAACTCACCGGATTAGCGAGTCGAGCGGACCAAAACGACGAGGACGACGCGAGGATCGACTTTCCTCAAGGCGGGCCGAGCATCCGGGCTCGGGAAGGCGGCCAAAACGGGCCTAACATCCGCTGAAATACCCATTTTGCTTGCTGCTGTCCGCTGCGATTTGAGGCCGAGAAATGGTAGATCCGGGGCTTGGATGAGATGGAGAAGGACCGGGGAAGGTTGAGGGGTCGAACCGGGCCTAGGCGAGACCCGAACGGTGGCCGGAGGTGGCCGAACGACTCCGGCGCGAGCTGATGTAGCAGCTGCGACGCGAGTTGAGGTGGAGCGGAGAGGCGAAGACGGCGCGACGGCGGGCCGGCGAGCGCGGGGGTGGCGCGGGGCAGACACACGACGGCGGCGGCGACGGCGACGGCGGCGTGCGAGCGGGAGTGGACGGCCATGACTGTTCCAGCTTCTTCTCTGAAATTTCTTTGATCTTTGCACAACAACCATGGAGGAGAGAGGGCGACGGGAGAGGAAGGAGGAAGACGGAGGGCGTGCGGCCAAGGCGGAGCGGCGACGGCGGTGGCGAGCTCCGGCGACGGGCGTGCGGCGTCGAGCTCGGCTGGTCTCGGTCGGCTGCTGCACGAGACCTCTCCCCCTCCTTCACGGTTGGACTCAAGGAAGAAGAAGAAGACATTCTCTCTCTCTCTCTCTCTTTCTTTTCCCTTTTTTTTTTTTTTTCTTTAATCCAACCAAGATGGCCACTATGACATTACTTGATGATGTCATACTCCACCATCTCCCACAACCTTATTCCAATGGGTTGCTTTCAATTTCCGCGGGGTCCAATTCTTTGTACAACAACTTCTTCAATTTCACTCGACTCTCTTCCAATTGAATTAAATTAAAGCCCATAAAATTAATCCAATGTCACCACACTTCAATTCACATCTTCACTTGTCTATATAATCAACTTAAGTCCCAAAAGCACGACTAAAAGCGGCCTACTAATTTCTCGAGCTAAAATAGCCATTCTCGGATTTAATTTGCCAAAGAACTCTGATTGCATGAAGAATCTTCCAAAGATGAGTTAATATCCCTAAAATGATTTGTGACACACCAGACTTCCAATTCCCGACCCGATCTCAATTCCACGGTTAATTTCACTTTGGCACGATACTAGCGCGGCCCAACCTACCGGTAGCCTTTAGAAATTTTCATGCATTTGACCCTGTGGTTGATCATCTCAAGCCACAATGTACATCTTTGAAACATTGGCGACTTTCGGTTGTCGGGGTAATCTCAAGGTTTCAAATACGAACACAGGGTACCCAATCGACAAAAAAGTCGGTCCAGTGCCGATCGACACGAATTGTACGATTTGGTGGAATCACCCACACCTGATCACATGCCTCCGTCGAGTCGACCTATCTCCGATCTCTAATCGATTTTAATTGTGCCGTAATGACCCTTGCGGATTAGCTCGGTCGAAAGGTCGCTTCCTAGTCAAATTCTCGAGTCGATGCATTAGAATTTCTTAACGGCTTCACCGATGATAGTTTTTTTTCACATGAGTGGCCGACCCAGGAAAAGAACTATATGCGTGCCAACGAAATGCCCATCTCAATTTATTGAAAATAGAATTGGAAAATCGGGATGTCACATCGCGGGTCAAGCCCTAATGGCCGAACAGTGGGGCTCTTGTGGGCTAGTCTTGGCCTAAGAATTTTGGCCAGCTTCCTCTTTTAATAATCTACTTTAAATCCCCACTCATATAAATACCTAATTACACTTACTCACTTGGCCATAAAACTTTGCATCATAAATTAATAAATTCCAACTTATAAAACACATGGCCAAGAATAGAATTTTCTTTCCTGTCAAATAATTATCCATTGAAAAGCTTAGCCTTAATCTTATTGCAACTCGTGGATCAAATGGCTACAATATAACTTGATGGTACTTCCATCACCTATCCATGGTTCATAGCACATCTAGAGGTTGTCATGAAATTCTAGGATGCCACAGAATCTGAGAGACTTTCTTCATGCACATCCGAGTCACATGAGTTCTTATCATGATTATGCATAATGAAATGCTCGGGGTGTGATGAGATGAGTTGGAGCATGTGAACAATTAAGATCATGCATGGTGTTTTTGAAGATTTTACTTTTTTGAAGTATTTTTTGTAAAACGTTTCAAGAATTCATCCTCATATCATCGGATCTCCTCGTTCTTGCAAAACAGTCAAACTTGTGAGCAAGTGGAGGTCTAGGCCTTAGCGACCATTATAGGATTAGTTTGACATGCTTCCACATGTCCTCAATAAAAATGCGTCTACTTTATCGAATGAGGAAAGATAAAGCCGTATCTTAACACACACCACCCTCGACCAACGGCTCAAGATTGGGGCTAACCATACATAGTTCATGCTACGGATGACATAGATAGGAAAGAAAAAACAACAAAATCCCACCAAGGGATTAGACATAAGATAGAGGACTAAGCTGAACGAGAACCGCCTACTCTAGGGGGACAATTATGACTTCGGAGGACTCGGCTTCCTTGCATGTTAGGATGGTGCATATGACGTCCTCCTCGAAAATTGAGTTCACTTTATCTGCATGATTTTGTGGCATCCTAAAATTTCATAGCAACCCCTGGATATACCATGAACCATGAATAGGTGATGGAAGTGCCATCAGATTATATTATAGCTATTAAACCAATGGATTTCAACAGATTAAGGCCGAGCATTTTAATGGAAAATTATTTTGTTGGAAATGTACCTATGTCCATAAGTGATTAAGGATTGTATTAAAAGGATAAATTGATAGGAAAATTTTATTCTTGACCGTGCGCTTTATAAGTTGGATTTTTATTGATTTATGTTACAAAGTTTTATGGCCATATGAATTTGTAATTAGGTATATATTTAAGTGGAGATTAAATAGAAAAATTGAAGAAGGAGTGGGCTGATTTTCTTAAGGCCAAACCAGCCCACAACCCCCCACCGTTCGACCGGCTAAGGCTCGGTCCAAGGAGCCCAAAGGGCTGTCGACCGAAGGAGGGAGAGGCCCGGCCCATTGAGTCCATCAACTTGCATGGAAATCTACAAGTGGCAAGAGAGATTAGCCAAGTGTCCTCTGCATGCAATCTAATGATTGCTAATCATGAAGGGGAAAGAAAAGAGGAGGGGCGGAGTGAGCAAGGGGGTTGTCGCGCGAGGGAGAGAAAGAGAGAAAGAGAGAAAGAGAGAAAGCCGAGGGAGAGAGAGAGGGTTCGTGGGTGCTTCGGCGAGGGAAGAGGAAGACCAAGCCCTACCGTGTGTGTGCCTAGCTTCGTCGTCGATCGTGATGTGTTCAAAGTCCCCAAGTCGCCGTTGCTTGCTTGATTTCGTCGGATCTAAGGCAAGTAGAGTCCGTTAGCCTACACTTTGCTTGATGCGGTTGTGTGTGAAGTGTAATAGGTGTTGAAAATGCTTGGGTTGTGATGTTGAATGCTGGAAACTCGAGTGAATGGTGGTAGTTTTCCAAGTGAGCTGTTGCATGTAGGAACAGTCCGATTCCGTGCGATTCCGTGAATTTTATAAAATTATCCAGTTATAATTTGATCTTGAGTTATTCATAAAAGTTGTAGATGACATCTTGGGGAGTAACATACTAAAATTTGAGAAGAAACGAACAAGTATTGGTAGGTGAAATGATTTTTCTTTGAAGTGTTAAATCTGGAAATCGTTACCGAGGGTTAGGGGAAGTTTTGGTGAATGTAGCTCATGATATATAACGAATCTGACTTTGAGTTCTTCACAAAAATTTTACCTCTAGGTCTTGGATATGACATATAAAAATTTCAGAATTTTCTGAGTTGATCTAGGTTTATACCGAATTTGTGAATAAAACTGTGCAATGTTGATGTTTGAGATTTTAGGGCTGTAATGCATGGACTGTAGTGACCCGTACAAAGCTCTTTTGACATGGTGTTCTTCATGAAACCTTTTTCTCTAGATCTTGTTTATAATATGTTAAATTTTCAGAATTTATTGAGATCGTTTACTAATTTTTCCAGAATTTTAATTAAAGGAGTGCATTCTGTTTTATCCGAAAATTATTTTATTTCAAGAACAAATGAATTGCTCTAGGGAGCATGATATCTTGGGTGGTTATGTGTACTGCATATGTGGTGACATTTAGCATGTCATGTAACATCAAAAGGCTGGTTTAGACCTTTGACATTATGGCATCAAATGCTATGTTGAAAGTAAGGCATATATGTGAATATACATTGTGATGTTGATGATACCGTCGAAGGTGTGAGCCGACGATGCCTCGAGAGTGTCGGGATGCCCGGAGTGTGTGTGCTGGATGCCTAGAGGTGTGTGCCAGATGTCCTCGGGAGTTTCGAGATGCCCAGAGGTGGGTGCCGAATGCCCGGAGGTTTGTGCCGGATGGCCTCGTGACGCCAGTTGGGGTGCGAGATGCCCGGAGGTGTGTGCTAGATGCCCGGAGGTGTGTGCCAGAGGTTCCTCGCAATGCCAAGTTGGGTGTGAGCGATATATGGGGGATGGAAACACTGGTCCCTGGAAGAAAGATGAGATCCTTTTGAAAACTAAAATTGGGAATTGAATCATGCACATGTGTGTGTGCATATGGCATGGGATATGATTGCCTATGAAATTGAATTGATACTATATGGCATTGAGAATGCGATCATGAAGGCAATGAATGGATCTCATAAAAAAAACATATATATGATTGTATGGGTGATATGGATCATGGGCATGTATGTGCATATGGTATGGAATATAAATTGCCTTAATGAATGAAACTTGTGGGTATACAAGCATGATTATACGGATGATATGTGCATTTCACACAAAATTGTGGTTGTCTTGCCTGTTGCATTGTGTAGTTTAATGGATCTTTACTGTTGAGTAGTTGTACTCACCCCTTTTGGGGACTAATATTTCATATTGAAAGATGCCTCTTTCACCTGTCACTCGTGGTACATTTTATGGCTTACCATCTGATGTTGAGGTCGAGCCCTCGGAGCACCTTTGCGTCGATGTTCATGGTCTGGTGTTTATCCACATCCGTGTTTTGGTTATGTATGATGTGGGCCTACCTAATGGCCCCGTAGTCCAGGAGTTCCTCTTCGTCCATGTTCGTCGAGATGGGAGGATAATGGGGATGCTGCCACTGCCATCGATCGATGCACCAGGCTGGGTGTGATAGGAGCGTGTGACTGGTAGAGGTTGACACTTTTTGGATAGCCGACACTAGATGATGGATTTGTGTACATGTCTGATGTAGAGTCGGGTTCTTTTGGGTTATAGCCGAGCTTAGTTAAAGCCTTGGCCTTTTGTTGTATCGACTCGTGATGTCCATCTTAGTTATATAAATAAAAGTGGTTCGGCTCTAACTTATATATGATATGTAGTTGGTGTGCATCATATTATTTTGTTGGAGTAAGGGATAGGGAGATTGGAATATGCTTCCGTTATATGAACTATTATTTGGGATCGATTTAAATATATATATATATATATACACAAACCCCTAGGATTTATGGACCCACTACAATTCAAATGATATCAGAGTGACATGTTATTAAGACAAGTGATAGCTGAGCGAGCTGTGGCGACCCTAGCGGATCGAGGACCATGTCGAGGGGTGCCACAGATTAGGTAAGGATTTAGTTGCATGTTAGGCTAAACTTCCTTGAAAGTCAAGATGCCCTCATCTAGCAATTGTTGGACTTTGCACTTCAGCATGTAGCAATTATCTACGTTATGCCTCTTTTCTCCCATGTGGTGCTCGCGGTCTTGGTCACATCAAACTCGGTAAACTTTGTGGGGTTGTCCTTAGGTACCTTCTTCGTAACCATCCTCTTTTTGAGGAGCATGGGCAACAGCTTCGACATTGGCCCCGGTAACAAAGAAAATTCCCTTCAACGGGTCTCTTGCCCTTGTCATATGCCCGAAATGAGCTCCCTTGGGCCATTATAGGCTTATGTGTGGGTGTTGAAGGTGGCCTAGAGAGAAACGGCATTTGCACTAGCGCTACGTCAACCCCAATTTCCTTATCCTTCCTCTCTAGGAATTTCTTAGCGCTTTAGGTAGATATCCTTCCCTTGATAAATGCCAACTTGACTCCTTCACCTACATCTATCAGTTGTGAAAACATCTGGCATCTTGAGAATACTAATCCTTAGAAGTATTCAAGGGGCAATGTCTTGAAGAATAGTTGCTTCATCTCCCTCTCATTCAAGGTTGGCTTCAAACCTGTGAGGCCATGGTTTCCACTTTTGTATGAAGGCCTTAAATGACTCATTTCTCTTCTTTTCTACGTGAGTTGACTCTTCCCTTATGGAGGCGAGCTCGGTGTTGAACTTGTATTGCTACAAGAATTCATTGGCCAAGTCCTCCCAGTTGGTGAACTCTTTGATGTCCAGCGTGATGAACCACGTCAAGGCAATACCTTCTAAGCTATCTTGGAACGTGTGAATGAGGAAGGGCACGTTGTCAGCATAGTGAGCCATTTTCCTCAGGTATGGGTCTTAGGGCATCTTGTTCCGTCATACTTCCTCGTGAACTTAGGCTCTTGGAAAGTCTCGGGGAAGTTCATCTTAATATACAAGGACAGCTTGTCAGCTCCTTTCAGCTTGTATCATTGCAAGGTGCACAATTGCTCCTCCATCTTAGCCAAGTGCTTTTCACTCTCTCTATCTAGGTGGGGCGTTGGCTCTTCCTTCCGTGGAGGATCTAAGTCAACGACGATTGGGGTGACAGAAGGGGCTTCTCCGGCAGTTTCCTTTCCCGAAAGATTGGCGATATGTGGGTCTCCTGTTAACAGGGGAACATCTCTTAACGATGTAGGAGTGGATGCCTCGGCGACAGCTACGACGGGGGACTCTTTGAGCTTTTGGCTTATTTTGAGCATCATCGCGGAAAGTTGGGCCAGTTGGTCCTCCATCTTAGCCATGCATGTGTTGGTGTCTTCGTTCTCCATCCTAGCTTTCGTGCGAGTGCGAATCGGAGATCTCCGTTTGGCTGTGTCGACGATTGACAGAGGACAATCAATTGGCTAGTACCTGATAAAAGAGTAAATAAGTGTATATAAGCACATGAAATAAACAAGTGGTCAGCCCATGATAGAGATCTAATCGGCCCAATTAATTTATTTCATTGAAAGTAAGGTTGCTACATAATGCAAGAAAAGATACAAGGGAGAACCCTTAAATAACGAAGCTATTTTGAAGACAGAAAGACACTCTTAACTTCCAACATTGAGACTCGAGACAAACACCTTAACATTGTAACGTATGTAGGCATGGTCCCACTACATATCGCACTTAACTCAATCTAACTAATGAAGACAGCTTCCGCTCGTGGCAGCCCCACAAACTCGGGTCAACTTCGAGGCACGCTCCTCGAGCTCCTTTTGAGGCGCTTGATCTCGGCTTAGTGGGTGATCTTCAATGGCACTTTAAGAATCTTCGGGCAAAGGCTCTCTTTAAGGGTGGAAATGATGCGAAGCTTGGGTACCCCCATCGTATGCTAACCAAAGTTACAACCAACCTAATTTGCCATGGATTGACCAAAAAGGAAAGCGAATAAGCAATGCTAATTACACAAACATGCGCATGGGGCAGCGGTTTGATTTCTACCCTAAATTGCTCAAAATGGAGCCATAGGATTACCAAATCGAACTAATAAGATCGCGGCTAGGTCGGGTTACCCATGACTCCAGCTTCGTCAAAAAGCTGACTGGTGTCGCACGGTTGCAGACCAAGGTGGGGACCTTTGACATCAAGAAACAAATTTCGGAGTTAAGATAGATGACTCGTACTACATGGTTGTAGTCGGAGTGGTATCCACCTCAACACTATCCTAAGTGATCCTATGCGACCCAGGTCTGGCAGCATGTAGTGTGTGTTGTGGTGTAGTACAATGTAGGGGACGCAAGCATGACAATTTCATAAGTAATCAACACTTCATACATAAATAAACCATTCATTCCTACACCCCCTACAAAACAAGAGTTAGTAATCACTACCCCTTATAACTCTCATAAACATTTAACATTCAACACGTTATGGATGCACCTCGGATCCTTGCTGCCAAACAAAATATTTTTTGAACAAGATCAATTTCGGCCTAAGTCATCTAGGTATAAAACCAAGTCTTCAATGGAGCTGCCAAGCTGTCGCGACCTACCCCTCGAGGGGAGGGAGTAGGTTTAGGAGTATTGCTTAAAGGATGGACCTAATGCCCATGATTAGACACGAACTCTCCCAAGCCCATACCCCGCATGACATTGAGATATTTTTAGGAATTTTGCAAAAAGAAGTTGTCACTAGCCTATTGGGGTTGGCTAGAAACCAAGCGAGGCATGGGAGTATACCTTGCTTCCTACACAATCAAAGAATCTAGGGTCGGGGACTTGATTACACTAATTGACCAATTAGTACCCTTTCAGTACCTAATCTTATTCATTTTAAAAGAAAAGATTTTTGTTAGGCAGTTTAGATTGATTTTATACCTATCCACTAACATATGAAGTGATCATGCGGGTGCGCAATCATTAAAATACTAACTATAGCTACCAAAATTCTAATTGCAGTAAAACTGAGCACGTGCAATTAAACAATCACAAACATAATTATCTATGTAAATTAAACCTGCGACGTAATTGAAATGCAAGAAAACAAATGCCTAATTACACTAAAAGGGCAATACATAGCAATTCCTAACCAAACCTTGCATTTTTAAGATTTTCGAAATTTTTAATTTTTTTCGAAGAAAAAAATATTTTTATATTTTTATATTCAGCCGGGCCAGTTGGGTCCAATTTGACCCAACCCCGATTCGTCCCAGTCGGTGCAGATTAGGTTTGGTCGAAGACCGGACCCGGGTTCGATCCGATTGGGGGGGTTTGGCCGATTGGCCCGCCCAAAGAAAGCAAGGCCCGACTAGATCATGGTTGGGCCTTATAATTGGTTCGAATTGGGCCCAATCAGAGGGGCCCAAACCTCTTGTAAGTGGACTCCTCTTTGCGGGCCCACGCAAAAAGGAAGGCCGAGTGAGCCAGATCAAAGGTCTGGCCCAACTCGGCCTATCCTCTAGTCCGAGACCGTTCGATTGTGACCAGAGGAGGCCACGACGGCACAACCCCAAGGGGGCTCTAAGGAGGGCGACGGTGACTAGCTCCGGTCAGGGGCTCACAGGGGAAGCAAAGGGGTCGGCCGAGGATGATGTCCTGCCAGACTGTGACCCTATGCTGCGACTTCCAATCGTGATTGGGAAGATGGTAGATGCGAACGGCTCAACGGTCTCCAGCTAGGGTGCAATAGACACGTTTCGACTAGGCAGGGGGAACAACCTGGCTTCCAGCCGGGCCGCAACGGCACTTAGGCGACCGGGAAAAAAAAAGGCTCAAGATTAGGACAAAGGCTGGTCTTCACTTGGGCAATTCAACAAATAGGTGGGGGGCACTACAACCTAATGGATTTTGTCTCGATTGAGGCCCAAGCACTGATCCAGACTCCCAAAAAAAAAAAAAAAAAAACCATGCCAAAACATCAAGTAGGGTAGGTTGCCGAGCTCGCCTGAACTGGTCGGGATGAACTCTAGCCGGCTCATTTCCAAAGATGCACGCCAAGTGTTCGAGGAAAGGCCTACCTAGTTTCCAGCGGGAATGGCAGCGGTTGGCAGCTCACCGGCGGCAACAAGGCTCCCCGGGGGAGGGGGGGGGCTCCTTGGCTCCTTGGCTAACCTCCATGAGTCCTTTTCTCCCTCTCGGTTCTCTTTATGTTTCTCTCCTGTTCTTTGTGTCACACCCCGAACCCCGAGCGTGTGCCGATTCCTATTTGGTCAATAATAATTTGCGACTTCCCAGGACGAGTCACCGACCCTTTCCATTTTATTGCACATGCGGAAGCAAAAAGAAATCCCCTGACAATAATCATCTCGGGATAGAAAAGCAGGACAATAGATTCACAAACAAACATGCTTTTATATATACACTGAGTTATGCACAAAAGTCTATGGCCAAAAGACTACAAAAGACTGGCCTTCCAAAAAGAAGCAGTCCTAACTGACCTACGCTTCGATCACCTCCTTTCGGCTCCGGTCCTCCACTCGACGACCCTGAAAATTTTGTCCCACAAATGGGGTGAGATATCATCTCAAATGAGTCTAAGCTCTAAATCCCAATTAGGAGAGAAATACGCTCAGAAGTGTCCTAATCACACAAGCACACAATCAAGGAGACTTATCTCGTCTCAGATCCACCCTGCAGGTCAGTACAATTTATCTCATAGACAACATGAGAGCATGAGCAACAACTAAGCTCCAATAACTGAAACGCCACACTCAATTAATCATGCGTTCCTAGTTTTGATATCGGCATATAGCACGGCTTACTCTCAGTTCGGCGGTCTTCTGGCATTACCAGGCATCGTCTCACCTCATTGAGCACGGCACGTCTCTTTATCAGACGACTTTCCCGAAGGAGCATAGGGTCCAGAATCTACTGCGACCGGATTCCCGTTGTCCAGGGGGTATCCAAAATAGGGATAACATCCAGCTCAACAGCCCGGGACGATTTTTCTTAACCATCACATGATCACTCAAATATGGCTTAGGGCACTGTGCATTGCACTCAAATGCTTCAATTAAAATGGTGAGCCTGGCCTTTTCCTTCGTATTAGAAATTCACATGAAATTACTCGTGTGTGGGTACACGGTCAACTTGACCTAGAAAAATTGATACTCTTCCTTTTTGAAATCCCACTATTTCAAATAGTACTAAAAACTATTTTCGATACCAAAACTCGACACCCGGGATTTTCTGAATAAATATCGAAAATTCACAATTTTTGGAATTAAATACCAAAAATCCAATCAGCACTCAATTCGCATAATTTAACACTCAATTGCAGAAATTAACCACACCATTGCAATCAGCACGAAATTCCGGTCACCGACTATCCCGGCCTAATTTCCGGAAAAATAATTATTTTTTAATTAATTTCGAAATTTAATTAATTAATTCAATTTAATTTCTAAAAATACTAACCTAGGCTATAATCATTAAATTAATAACCAATACGGACCCGGAAAATTCCCGAACCCTTCTAGATAAACAGTACAATTTATTTAGGCCTTAGCTAAACCATGCTAATCACCTAACATGCTCAGTTAAATAATTACATTTCTAATTTAATCTAACTAACCACCTAATTCTTAATAAAATAAATCTAAACACCCCTTAAACGTCATTAGACTACTAAGCAGAGTTTAGAGTATAAACTCAACGGTTAATTATGGAAACTGGTTCACCGCGACAACGACGCGACGGCGGCCGAAATATTAATTTTCGGCGGTGTCGGCGAACTTGGACCGGGCCTAAAACAGGCCCAACACAACTCAGCAAGGCTGAGTTTTGGTCTTGGGCTTCTGCAGGGCTGCTGGTCGTAGGCTTGGGCTTTCTTCGTGGGCCCAAAATGGGCTGAACTTCAAATGGGCTAAAACCAACTGAACTTGGGCTTGAGCTTGGGCTTCAAAATTTGCTTGAGATGGGCTTAAAATCACTGTGCTGAAGATGGGCTTGTGGATGAATTCGTGGGCTGATGATGCGGGCTGGATACGGGCCCAACTGCTGACCAAAATTCGCTGGCTTCGTGGACAATGGTGCTGCCTTGTTTGGACTTCGCTGGCGCACGAGGAAAGCAGCTACTGGCGGTGAAGATAAAGACACGAGGCAGAAGGAGCTGGACGTTGGCCGCGTGGAGAGGGGATCGCACGATGAAGCTGCTGGATCAAATTTCGATGGACTCCTCTGTTCGTGCAAAGAAGTGGAGATTGGCGGTCATCACACCTGCTGGAGTTGACCCCGATGGACTGAAGACACAGCTTGAAAGGCACGAGCTTCTTCGGTCGAGAGCTGGACGAACGGATTGCTGGCTTCACTGGCGAGCTGGTGGAGGCGGCGTGCGGATCGTGGGTGGACAACGAAGCAACGCCAAAGAAGGGAAATGATGGGGTCAACAAAAGGAATCTTGAGGGATGAGGGTTGACCGAACAAGCATCACTTGGTGGACGTGTGTGGCAGCTTAAGGGTGGGGAAATTGGTGATGGGATGAACGAAGTAAAGGAGAAGAAAAATGAGTAGCTGCTGGCCTGTGTTGATCCGTGAGAGAGAGAGAGAGAGAGAGAGAGAAAAGAAGGGGCGTGCGGTCTTCAGCTGGGATAAGAGACGCATGAAGATGGAGGTGGAGGCGGTGGTCTTGGCGTGCGGGAGAAGCAGCCGGTGGAGGGTCCCAAAGTAAAGCAACTCAATCCATTACATTAATTTGCATGTCCCCTATTTCTTTCCACTTGATAATTCCATGAATTAACAAATTGTAAAGCCAAAATTGCTGCCCCTTTGTAAAGCTCCCGAATTTCACTTAAATTCTCTTGAATTTCTTCATCGATTCTCCAAATCGATGTCTAATTTCATCGAAGAAAAAGCCCGTACAAATTTCTGCAAGTCCCAGCAACACTCAAAGCTCGGCTTGGAAGTTCTAATTTTCATCAAATGAGTCCATCCGAATTTCCGTTAATTTTCCGCGGCATCCGAATCAATTTTCCGTAAAAATCTTGAATCTCGAAAATTCTTCTTTAGAATGAGTCGACGTTTCTCAAATAGCTTTGACACCACGTAACTTTCAATTTTTGAAATCGGGTTCAAATTCACAGTTATTTTCAATCCGGTGCGCTTTTACCGTGACCTAGTCTATCGGGTAGCTTTTAGGAATTTTAGTGCAATTGACCCATGATCGATTTATCTCGAGTCACAATGTACATCTTCGACACATCGACGACTCTCGATTGTCGTGAAAATCTCAAGATTTCAAATACGGACACAGGGTACCCAAAACGATAGAAAATCAATTTAGTGCCGATCGATGAGAATTTTGCAATCATGTGGAATCACCCACGTTTTGATCACTCATCTCAATCGAATCGACCTATCTCTAATCTCTTATCGATTTTTAATTGTGCCGCAATGACCCTTGCAAATTAGCACGGTCGAGCAGTCGATTCCTAGTCGAATTCTCAAGTCTTTTGCGTTAAAATCCCTTAATAATTTTCCCCGAGATAGTTTAGTTATCTTTTGAGTAATCGCTCGAGAGAATAGCACTATAGACGCGTCGACGAAAGGACCGATTTATTCAATTGAAATCAGATTTGAAAAATCAGGATGTCACACTTTATGTTCTGCCCCCTTCTCTTGTGTTTTTGCCCGTCCCCCCTCTAGAGCAATTGGCCGACGCGCATGGCCTCTGCAGTTGCCAACTTGCCGACCGGACTACCCCTAACCCACGGATCACATCGTTTACCGGCCACCCCGATCCCCTTGCTCTCTGTCGCTACTCCTGCTTTCTGTTCTCTGCAGGTCCTCGCACAGCAGGAGGGTGACAAGCCAGCGGGCCGGGCTAAGGGGAGGAAGAGCATGGGCTAAAGGATAAAGGAGCTGGGTCGCGGGAGAAAAGAAGTTTGGGTCGGGACCAGCGTGAGGGAAAAGAAGAAGGGGCTGGGCCGGGCCAAGGCCAGATCTGGCCCAACCCGACCCCTAAGTTTTTTTTATAATTTTTATAATTTTATTATTATTATTATTATTATTATTATTATTATTATTATTATTATTATTATTATTTTATTTTTTATAAAAATAGGTGTCAACAATATTGTCTAGCAAGTTCCAAATTGTGGAATCAGGAATCTACTTAGTAACAAAAGCCAAACAAATGTTGTACATTTATCTCGAGTTTTTATTAACTCTTATGACTCCCATCCTTTTTGCACTTAAGAAATTTCACGCTATGAATTGAAATTGTTATTTTCACGATGATATTACTGAAGATTAGTACATATGAATACAATACATGAGCCTTTCGAAAGAGTTGTTATAACATATATTGCATAAAAAAAATTTCTTAAATGCTCATCAATACATGTTTAAAGATTTTAATCTATAACTATTCATTCTGTTATTAGTCCTCAAAATGTGCTAGAAAAAAATTGAAAAGTCACATTTATATGGATAGTATATGCTCTATTTTTCTCTAAAATTGAAATATGGACACATTTTGCTTTTGTAGAGCTGGACGTTGGCCGCGTGGAGAGGGGATCGCACGATGAAGCTGCTGGATCAAATTTCGATGGACTCCTCTGTTCGTGCAAAGAAGTGGAGATTGGCGGTCATCACACCTGCTGGAGTTGACCCCGATGGACTGAAGACACGGCGTGAAAGGCACGAGCTTCTTCGGTCGAGAGCTGGACGAACGGATTGCTGGCTTCGCTGGCGAGCTGGTGGAGGCGGCGTGCGGATCGTGGGTGGACAACGAAGCAACGCCAAAGAAGGGAAATGATGGGGTCAACAAAAGGAATCTTGAGGGATGAGGGTTGACCGAACAAGCAGCACATGGTGGACGTGTGTGGCAGCTTAAGGGTGGGGAAATTGGTGATGGGATGAACGAAGTAAAGGAGAAGAAAAATGAGTAGCTGCTGGCCTGTGTTGATCCGTGAGAGAGAGAGAGAGAGAAAAAAGAAGTGGCGTGCGGTCTTCAGCTGGGATAAGAGACGCACGAAGATGGAGGTGGAGGCGGTGGTCTTGGCGTGCGGGAGAAGCAGCCGGTGGAGGGTCCCAAAGTAAAGCAACTCAATCCATTACATTAATTTGCATGTCCCCTATTTCTTTCCACTTGATAATTCCATGAATTAACAAATTGTAAAGCCAAAATTGCTGCCCCTTTGTAAAGCTCCGAATTTCACTTAAATTCTCTTGAATTTCTTCATCGATTCTCCAAATCGATGTCTAATTTCATCGAAAAGAAAAGCCCGTACAAATTTCTGCAAGTCCTCAACACTCAAAGGCTCGGCTTGGAAGTTCTAATTTTCATCAAATGAGTCCATCCGAATTTCCGTTAATTTTCCGCGGCATCCGAATCAATTTTCCGTAAAAATCTCGGAATCTCTGAAAATTCTTCGGAGAATGAGTCGACGTTTCTCAAATAGCTCTTGACACCACAGAACTTTCAATTTTTGAAATCGGGTTCAAATTCACAGTTATTTTCAATCCGGTGCGCTTTTACCGTGACCTAGTCTATCGGGTAGCTTTTAGGAATTTTTAGTGCAATTGACCCATGATCGATTTATCTCGAGTCACAATGTACATCTTCGACACATTGACGACTCTCGATTGTCGTGAAAATCTCAAGATTTCAAATACGGACACGGGGTACCCAAAACGATAGAAAATCAATTTAGTGCCGATCGATGAGAATTTTGCAATCATGTGGAATCACCCACGTTTTGATCACTCATCTCAATCGAATCGACCTATCTCTAATCTCTTATCGATTTTTAATTGTGCCGCAATGACCCTTGCAAATTAGCACGGTCGAGCAGTCGATTCCTAGTCGAATTCTCAAGTCTTTTGCGTTAAAATCCCTTAATAATTTTCCCAGATAGTTTAGTTATCTTTTGAGTAATCGGCTCAGAGAATAGCACTATAGACGCGTCGACGAAAGGCCCGATTTATTCAATTGAAATCAGATTTGAAAAATCGGATGTCACACTTTGTGTTCTGCCCCCTTCTCTTGTGTTTCGGCCCGTCCCCCTCTAGAGCAATCGGCCGACGCGCATGGCCTCTGCAGTTGCCAGCTTGCCGGCCGGACTACCCCTAACCCACGGATCACATCGTTTACAGGCCACCCCGATCCCCTTGCTCTCTGTCGCTACTCCTGCTTTCTGTTCTCTGCAGGTCCTCGCACAGCGGGGAGGGTGACAAGCCGCGGGCCGGGCTAAGGGGAGGAAGAGCATGGGCTAAAGGATAAAGGAGCTGGGTCGCGGGAGAAAAGAAGTTTGGGTCGGGACCAGCGTGAGGGAAAAGAAGAAGGGGCTGGGCCGGGCCAAGGCCGAGATCCGGCCCAACCCGACCCTAAGTTTTTTTTATAATTTTTATAATTTTATTATTATTATTATTATTATTATTATTATTATTATTATTATTATTATTATTATTTTATTTTTTATAAAAATAGGTGTCAACAATATTGTCTAGCAAGTTCCAAATTGTGGAATCAGGAATCTACTTAGTAACAAAAGCCAAACAAATGTTGTACATTTATCTCGAGTTTTTATTAACTCTTATGACTCCCATCCTTTTTGCACTTAAGAAATTTCACGCTATGAATTGAAATTGTTATTTTCACGATGATATTACTGAAGATTAGTACATATGAATACAATACATGAGCCTTTCGAAAGAGTTGTTATAACATATATTGCATAAAAAAAATTTCTTAAATGCTCATCAATACATGTTTAAAGATTTTAATCTATAACTATTCATTCTGTTATTAGTCCTCAAAATGTGCTAGAAAAAAAGTGAAAAGTCACATTTATATGGATAGTATATGCTCTATTTTTCTCTAAAATTGAAATATGGACACATTTTGCTTTTGTAGAGCTGGACGTTGGCCGCGTGGAGAGGGGATCGCACGATGAAGCTGCTGGATCAAATTTCGATGGACTCCTCTGTTCGTGCAAAGAAGTGGAGATTGGCGGTCATCACACCTGCTGGAGTTGACCCCGATGGACTGAAGACACGGCGTGAAAGGCACGAGCTTCTTCGGTCGAGAGCTGGACGAACGGATTGCTGGCTTCGCTGGCGAGCTGGTGGAGGCGGCGTGCGGATCGTGGGTGGACAACGAAGCAACGCCAAAGAAGGGAAATGATGGGGTCAACAAAAAGGAATCTTGAGGGATGAGGGTTGACCGAACAAGCAGCACATGGTGGACGTGTGTGGCAGCTTAAGGGTGGGGAAATTGGTGATGGGATGAACGAAGTAAAGGAGAAGAAAAATGAGTAGCTGCTGGCCTGTGTTGATCCGTGAGAGAGAGAGAGAGAGAGAAAAGAAGTGGCGTGCGGTCTTCAGCTGGGATAAGAGACGCACGAAGATGGAGGTGGAGGCGGTGGTCTTGGCGTGCGGGAGAAGCAGCCGGTGGAGGGTCCCAAAGTAAAGCAACTCAATCCATTACATTAATTTGCATGTCCCCTATTTCTTTCCACTTGATAATTCCATGAATTAACAAATTGTAAAGCCAAAATTGCTGCCCCTTTGTAAAGCTCCGAATTTCACTTAAATTCTCTTGAATTTCTTCATCGATTCTCCAAATCGATGTCTAATTTCATCGAAGAAAAAGCCCGTACAAATTTCTGCAAGTCCTCAACACTCAAAGGCTCGGCTTGGAAGTTCTAATTTTCATCAAATGAGTCCATCCGAATTTCCGTTAATTTTCCGCGGCATCCGAATCAATTTTCCGTAAAAATCTCGGAATCTCTGAAAATTCTTCGGAGAATGAGTCGACGTTTCTCAAATAAATTCTTGACACCACAGAACTTTCAATTTTGAAATCGGGTTCAAATTCACGCTTATTTTCAATCCGGTGCGCTTTTACCGTGACCTAGTCTATCGGGTAGCTTTTAGGAATTTTAGTGCAATTGACCCATGATCGATTTATCTCGAGTCACAATGTACATCTTGACACATTGACGACTCTCGATTGTCGTGAAAATCTCAAGATTTCAAATACGGACACGGGGTACCCAAAACGATAGAAAATCAATTTAGTGCCGATCGATGAGAATTTTGCAATCATGTGGAATCACCCACGTTTTGATCACTCATCTCAATCGAATCGACCTATCTCTAATCTCTTATCGATTTTTAATTGTGCCGCAATGACCCTTGCAAATTAGCACGGTCGAAAGCCGATTCCTAGTCGAATTCTCAAGTCTTTTGCGTTAAAATCCCTTAATAATTTTCCCAGATAGTTTAGTTATCTTTTGAGTAATCGGCTCAGAGAATAGCACTATAGACGCGTCGACGAAAGGCCCGATTTATTCAATTGAAATCAGATTTGAAAAATCAGGATGTCACACTTTGTGTTCGCCCCCTTCTCTTGTGTTTCTGCCCGTCCCCCTCTAGAGCAATCGGCCGACGCGCATGGCCTCTGCAGGTTGCCGGCTTGCCGGCCGGACTACCCCTAACCCACGGATCACATCGTTTAAGGCCACCCCGATCCCCTTGCTCTCTCGCTACTCCCGCTTCGTCTTCTCTGCAGTCCTCGCACAGCAGGAGGGTGACAAGCCAGCGGGCCGGGCTAAGGGGAGGAAGAGCATGGGCTAAAGGATAAAGGAGCTGGGTCGCGGGAGAAAAGAAGTTTGGGTCGGGACCAGCGTGAGGGAAAAGAAGAAGGGGCTGGGCCGGGCCAAGGCCGATCCGGCCCAACCCGACCCCTAAGTTTTTTTTTTATAATTTTTATAATTTTATTATTATTATTATTATTATTATTATTATTATTATTATTATTATTATTTTTTATTTTTTATAAAAATAGGTGTCAACAATATTGTCTAGCAAGTTCCAAATTGTGGAATCAGGAATCTACTTAGTAACAAAAGCCAAACAAATGTTGTACATTTATCTCGAGTTTTTATTAACTCTTATGACTCCCATCCTTTTTGCACTTAAGAAATTTCACGCTATGAATTGAAATTGTTATTTTCACGATGATATTACTGAAGATTAGTACATATGAATACAATACATGAGCCTTTCGAAAGAGTTGTTATAACATATATTGCATAAAAAAATTTCTTAAATGCTCATCAATACATGTTTAAAGATTTTAATCTATAACTATTCATTCTGTTATTAGTCCTCAAAATGTGCTAGAAAAAAATTGAAAAGTCACATTTATATGGATAGTATATGCTCTATTTTTCTCTAAAATTGAAATATGGACACATTTTGCTTTTGTAGAGCTGGACGTTGGCCGCGTGGAGAGGGGATCGCACGATGAAGCTGCTGGATCAAATTTCGATGGACTCCTCTGTTCGTGCAAAGAAGTGGAGATTGGCGGTCATCACACCTGCTGGAGTTGACCCCGATGGACTGAAGACACGGCGTGAAAGGCACGAGCTTCTTCGGTCGAGAGCTGGACGAACGGATTGCTGGCTTCGCTGGCGAGCTGGTGGAGGCGGCGTGCGGATCGTGGGTGGACAACGAAGCAACGCCAAAGAAGGGAAATGATGGGGTCAACAAAAAGGAATCTTGAGGGATGAGGGTTGACCGAACAAGCAGCACATGGTGGACGTGTGTGGCAGCTTAAGGGTGGGGAAATTGGTGATGGGATGAACGAAGTAAAGGAGAAGAAAAATGAGTAGCTGCTGGCCTGTGTTGATCCGTGAGGGAGAGAGAGAGAAAAGAAGTGGCGTGCGGTCTTCAGCTGGGACAAGAGACGCACGAAGATGGAGGTGGAGGCGGTGGCCTTGGCGTGCGGGAGAAGCAGCCGGTGGAGGGTCCCAAAGTAAAGCAATTCAATCCATTACATTAATTTGCATGTCCCCTATTTCTTTCCACTTGATAATTCCATGAATTAACAAATTGTAAAGCCAAAATTGCTGCCCCTTTGTAAAGCTCCGAATTTCACTTAAATTCTCTTGAATTTCTTCATCGATTCTCCAAATCGATGTCTAATTTCATCGAAGAAAAGCCCGTACAAATTTCTGCAAGTCCTCAACACTCAAAGGCTCGGCTTGGAAGTTCTAATTTTCATCAAATGAGTCCATCCGAATTTCCGTTAATTTTCCGCGGCATCCGAATCAATTTTCCGTAAAAATCTCGGAATCTCTGAAAATTCTTCGGAGAATGAGTCGACGTTTCTCAAATAGCTCTTGACACCACAGAACTTTCAATTTTTGAAATCGGGTTCAAATTCACAGTTATTTTCAATCCGGTGCGCTTTTACCGTGACCTAGTCTATCGGGTAGCTTTTAGGAATTTTTAGTGCAATTGACCCATGATCGATTTATCTCGAGTCACAATGTACATCTTCGACACATTGACGACTCTCGATTGTCGTGAAAATCTCAAGATTTCAAATACGGACACAGGGTACCCAAAACGATAGAAAATCAATTTAGTGCCGATCGATGAGAATTTTGCAATCATGTGGAATCACCCACGTTTTGATCACTCATCTCAATCGAATCGACCTATCTCTAATCTCTTATCGATTTTTAATTGTGCCGCAATGACCCTTGCAAATTAGCACGGTCGAGCAGTCGATTCCTAGTCGAATTCTCAAGTCTTTGCGTTAAAATCCCTTAATAATTTTCCCGTATAGTTTAGTTATCTTTTGAGTAATCGGCTCGAGAGAATAGCACTATAGACGCGTCGACGAAAGGCCCGATTTATTCAATTGAAATCAGATTTGAAAAATCAGGATGTCACACTTTGTGTTCTGCCCCCTTCTCTTGTGTTTCTGCCCGTCCCCCCTCTAGAGCAATCGGCCGACGCGCATGGCCTCTGCAGTTGCCAGCTTGCCGGCCGGACTACCCCTAACCCACGGATCACATCGTTTACAGGCCACCCCGATCCCCTTGCTCTCTGTCGCTACTCCCGCTTCGTTCTCTGCGGGTCCTCGCACAGCGGGAGGGTGACAAGCCGGGCCGGGCTAAGGGGAGGAAGAGCATGGGCTAAAGGATAAAGGAGCTGGGTCGCGGGAGAAAAGAAGTTTGGGTCGGGACCGTGAGGGAAAAGAAGAAGGGGCTGGGCCGGGCCAAGGCCAGATCCGCCCAACCCGACCCTAAGTTTTTTTTATAATTTTTATAATTTTATTATTATTATTATTATTATTATTATTATTATTATTATTATTATTATTTTATTTTTTATAAAAATAGGTGTCAACAATATTGTCTAGCAAGTTCCAAATTGTGGAATCAGGAATCTACTTAGTAACAAAAGCCAAACAAATGTTGTACATTTATCTCGAGTTTTTATTAACTCTTATGACTCCCATCCTTTTTGCACTTAAGAAATTTCACGCTATGAATTGAAATTGTTATTTTCACGATGATATTACTGAAGATTAGTACATATGAATACAATACATGAGCCTTTCGAAAGAGTTGTTATAACATATATTGCATAAAAAAAATTTCTTAAATGCTCATCAATACATGTTTAAAGATTTTAATCTATAACTATTCATTCTGTTATTAGTCCTCAAAATGTGCTAGAAAAAAATTGAAAAGTCACATTTATATGGATAGTATATGCTCTATTTTTCTCTAAAATTGAAATATGGACACATTTTGCTTTTGTAGAGCTGGACGTTGGCCGCGTGGAGAGGGGATCGCACGATGAAGCTGCTGGATCAAATTTCGATGGACTCCTCTGTTCGTGCAAAGAAGTGGAGATTGGCGGTCATCACACCTGCTGGAGTTGACCCCGATGGACTGAAGACACGGCGTGAAAGGCACGAGCTTCTTCGGTCGAGAGCTGGACGAACGGATTGCTGGCTTCGCTGGCGAGCTGGTGGAGGCGGCGTGCGGATCGTGGGTGGACAACGAAGCAACGCCAAAGAAGGGAAATGATGGGGTCAACAAAAAGGAATCTTGAGGGATGAGGGTTGACCGAACAAGCAGCACATGGTGGACGTGTGTGGCAGCTTAAGGGTGGGGGAAATTGGTGATGGGATGAACGAAGTAAAGGAGAAGAAAAATGAGTAGCTGCTGGCCTGTGTTGATCCGTGAGAGAGAGAGAGAGAGAGAAAAGAAGTGGCGTGCGGTCTTCAGCTGGGATAAGAGACGCACGAAGATGGAGGTGGAGGCGGTGGTCTTGGCGTGCGGGAGAAGCAGCCGGTGGAGGGTCCCAAAGTAAAGCAACTCAATCCATTACATTAATTTGCATGTCCCCTATTTCTTTCCACTTGATAATTCCATGAATTAACAAATTGTAAAGCCAAAATTGCTGCCCCTTTGTAAAGCTCCGAATTTCACTTAAATTCTCTTGAATTTCTTCATCGATTCTCCAAATCGATGTCTAATTTCATCGAAGAAAAAGCCCGTACAAATTTCTGCAAGTCCTCAACACTCAAAGGCTCGGCTTGGAAGTTCTAATTTTCATCAAATGAGTCCATCCGAATTTCCGTTAATTTTCCGCGGCATCCGAATCAATTTTCCGTAAAATCTCGGAATCTCTGAAAATTCTTCGGAGAATGAGTCGACGTTTCTCAAATAGCTCTTGACACCACGTAACTTTCAATTTTTGAAATCGGGTTCAAATTCACAGCTTATTTTCAATCCGGTGCGCTTTTACCGTGACCTAGTCTATCGGGTAGCTTTTAGGAATTTTTAGTGCAATTGACCCATGATCGATTTATCTCGAGTCACAATGTACATCTTCGACACATTGACGACTCTCGATTGTCGTGAAAATCTCAAGATTTCAAATACGGACACGGTGGGGTACCCAAAACGATAGAAAATCAATTTAGTGCCGATCGATGAGAATTTTGCAATCATGTGGAATCACCCACGTTTTGATCACTCATCTCAATCGAATCGACCTATCTCTAATCTCTTATCGATTTTTAATTGTGCCGCAATGACCCTTGCAAATTAGCACGGTCGAGCAGTCGATTCCTAGTCGAATTCTCAAGTCTTTTGCGTTAAAATCCCTTAATAATTTTCCCAGATAGTCTAGTTATCTTTTGAGTAATCAGCTCAGAGAATAGCACTATAGACGCGTCGACGAAATGCCCGATTTATTCAATTGAAATCAGATTTGAAAAATCAGGATGTCACACTTTGTGTTCTCCCCCTTCTCTTGTGTTTTTGCCCGTCCCCCTCTAGAGCAATCGGCCGACGCGCATGACCTCTGCAGCTGCCAACTTGCCGGCCGGACTACCCTAACCCACGGATCACATCGTTTACCTACCACCCCATCCCCTTGCTCTGTGTCGCTACTCTTGCTTTCGTTCTCTGCAGGTCCTCGCACAGCAGGAGGGTGACAAGCCGGGGCCGGGCTAAGGGGAGGAAGAGCATGGGCTAAAGGATAAAGGAGCTAGGGTCGCGGGAGAAAAGAAGTTTGGGTCGGGACCAGCGTGGAGAAAAAAGAAGAAGGGGCTGGGCTGGGCCAAGGCCGCCGATCCGGCCCAACCCGACCCCTAAGTTTTTTTTTTTTTAATTTTTTTAATTTTATTATTATTATTATTATTATTATTATCATTATTATTATTATTATTATTATTATTATTATCATCAATATTTTATTTTTTATAAAAATAGGTGTCAACAATAGTGTCTAGCAAGTTCCAAATTGTGGAATCAGGAATCTACTTAGTAACAAAAGCCAAACAAATGTTGTACATTTATCTCGAGTTTTTATTAACTCTTATGACTCCCATCCTTTTTGTACTTAAGAAATTTCACGCTATAAATTGAAATTGTTATTTTCACGATGATATTACTGAAGATTAGTACATATGAATACAATACATGAGCCTTTAAAAAGAGTTGTTATAACATATATTGCATAAAAAAATTTTCTTAAATGCTCATCAATACATGTTTAAAGATTTTAATCTATAACTATTCATTCGGTTATTAGTCCTCAAAATGTGCTAGAAAAAAATTGAAAAGTCACATTTATATGGATAGTATATGCTCTATTTTTCTCTAAAATTGAAATATGGACACATTTTGCATATGTAGAGTTGTGTGTTGGAATAAATTATTATTAGAGCACACATCTTAATATATACGTATATATGAAAGACCTACTAAATCAAATATGTCAAAAAATTTGGGATGCATTAATAATTTCTATGTTATAAAGCACTCGTTCACACATTTTACATCGGTGTCAAATTGGATTGGGTATGGTAAGATTAAGAATCGCTCTCTTTCTCTCTCTAAAATTGCTGTGAGAGAGAGAGAGCTGCCATTGGGGAGTGATAGAACCAGTCCGAGAGATTCTAGGCTTCTCTCTCTCTAGTCTATTCTCTCGCAACACCCACAAGGTAACGTTTCCGTCGCTTCTCCTCCCCCTCCTCCTCCTCCTCTTCTCTCTCTCTCTCTCTAGGGATAAAGTTTTCTCGGAATGTGCTTAGAAACTGTCGAGAAAATTATGGGTACTTAGCATTTTTCTTCTCGACTGGAAGTTCTTGAATTCATATCCCCAGAAGGAAAGAAAATCCACGATTTCCTTTAAAAGATTTCCTCTTCGCGCCCTCCCTATGCATTGTGTGTCCTTTCCGAAAAATCATCCACCTTCTTGTTTTGCCTCACGTTCCACTTCCATGCATTTTCACGAGTGCCCCTAATCACTGCAGAAAAATTAGGGCATCTATTGAGAAAAGATTGGGAGGAAGATGAAAGTGGGGGTGATTGGGGGTGGCGTGAGCGGACTCGTGGCGGCCTACGAGGCAGTGAGGGGAGGAGCGAAGGTGGTGGTGTATGAGAAGGAGGACTACTTGGGCGGCCATGCCAAGACCGTCTCATTCGACGGCGTGGACCTGGACCTCGGCTTCATGGTCTTCAATCGTGTAAGTCTGCAGCTCTCCATTTCCGTTCTTCTCTTCTTCTGTAAGTTTTGCCCACCATTATCTCCACTGCATTTTCCTCCATTTTCTTTTAGTCCGCTCTGCTCAGAGCAATAAATGTCAGGAGCCAAACATCTCGTGACAGAGAGAATGACTTCCTCGTCATTTCTCAATACGCCCTTGTTTATCCTCTTTTCTCTAGAAATGCAACAAGTAACTTTGTAGGTTGGGGTTCTGGGGAGGTGCGAAGACCGTAGATAAAGGCAACTTCTAAACGCGCAATGTGCAGATTTAGAAAGTCGCAGTGCCTTTCTACACGTGCATACGTTTAATTTCAATCTTCTTTTTTTTTTTTTTTTTTTCCGTGGCATATACATTCTGCATCTTTTTTCTCTCATCTTAAATACAAGATGGGCTGAATCTGCAAGCATACTCTCCGTTTGCCATATATCGGAAAGCTTTTTCCAAAGACCGGAGTGCCATAAGATAGATATTAATGGTTTTCAAGATAGATATGTTGCTGACTGTTGTCTTCATACCATTTATTTCCATTTTAATAGTATTGTAGTGGTAAGTGGAGATTATAATGTTTTAAAAAATTCGAATAATATATTACTTTTACATGAAGAGAAAAAAGCTATTAGTTTTAGAAGTTCAATCAAACTCTAATTGTAGGATTAGTACGAGAATAGGGTGGAATTGGTTGTGATATGGAACGATTTTTGGTTTTCTAGGAAGAACAGTGGATTGAAAGAAAAGGGCTTCCGCAGGAAAGTTGGGGTGGTCCAACCCCGCAATGTCAGCCATAAAACCAAAAAATTACACGCACTGAAAATTGATTAAGTCTCATTGTAGTTCTTCGATTTTTTAATTCAAGTATTTCATTTTGAAAAGAATTGCAAATGATGACGATGTTTAAAAAAAGAAACTTTTTGTTTTAAGTAACATGTGCACGTACGTGTGGTTTTAAGCATCACAAGTTATTTGTTAATTAGACTAGCCAACCTATTTACATGAGGTCTCGCTTATTAAAATATCAAATTATATTAAATTTACCTATTTAGGTATGTTTATGTTACGAGCATATATTATTATCAGTTGAAGGGAGATTGGCATGTTTGATTAGGAACTATGAGGTGATTTAAGAGTTTCAGATACTTCATTATTAGCATAAAAAGGTTTAAATGATTATTCAAACATGTGATGCCCATTTGTGTGTGTAGTGTTGTCTCTAAACCTGACTTTCTAACCACTTTGGAAAATTAATTGTCAAATGTAATCCGATGGTTAAAAAACTAAGACATAAAATGTAACTTTCGAACTTGATGACAATATTCGACCAAAAAAAAAAAGGAACTTGATGACAATATTTTTCTCTCCGGTGCTATTTCTAATTTTGATGAGAGAACAAATAATGGGTAGTGGGGACGGCATTGCAACAGGAGACAATGGCTATGAAAGTGCACAGCTAAGCCTGTTTTTCATCTTCTTCCTAGATTTAAAAAGCTTTTTTATTTTTTTGGTAAGGTAAGTATGTATTAGCTTTAACCAATCTATATAAAAGGAGGTCCCGGCACCAACTTACACTCAAAAAGACAAACTAGTCTAAAAGAGTGGAAGGGGGCTAGAAAATGAAAGCAAAACAGCCTAAAAAGGCAACAACAAAACAGAGGCAAACCAGCCCAAACAGGGCAACGAAGCAGCCAAAACAGCGGCAAACCCAACCAACAACGTCAACAACCAAGGAAGAGAGAAGGAAAACCAAACAGCAACAGCAGCCCTCAGAACATTAGCGACGGCGCTTCATGGCCTAGACTGGTCCCCAGCACTCCGCCCACCGACAAAACAACACCAACCAGCAGCGGCACGCCCAGGGAAAACAACTTCGAACCGAACCTGGTCCCCACCAACGCTTTAACTTCCAATCGGATCACCCCTCTCCACAAGAAACATTCCTGGATTTAAAAAGTTGCATCGTATTATCTCCTACTTTTTTATTTTTTTTAATCTGTATCTCCTTCTACTTATGTCAGCCATTTTTTTGGTGTTTGTGGCCCGTTTTCGAAAAGATCATGGGAACACCCATGCGAAATGTACGAGAGCTCTAGACTCGACCAGTATCACCCACGAGCGATCTTTGAGTGAACTTAAGCTGAATCCATGTAGAACCCACATGAAACCCATTAATTTTTTTTTTTTTTTTTTTTTTTTTTTGAGTAGATCCTGGTAATAATTTCTTACTACTCGCACTTTAGAGTAGACCTCGGTCGGGGCCTTGGTGTTTCCCTGGGCTCGCCAATCCAGCAAGGTTTAGAACCTGCAAAAAAGAGCAGGTTCTTCTCTAGTTAGATTTGCTTTATTCTTTAGTGATATTTCTTTTATGTTTATAGTTGTACTATAGAGAAAGGAGTTGCATGACTAAAGCAACTTGCATGACCATACTTAAACTGAATATAGACATAAAGATAGAACGGCTCAATCAATTTCCAGCTGAGAATAAGAATAAATAGATCCATCAGCTGGGCTGCATAACAATGGCCCGCCTAGTTCTTTTCTAGCCCATGATTTTGGGGCTGCGCCGGAAAATGTGTTGGCCCTGAAAGTTTGATTTCAATCATTGAGAAAAAAGGCAATTTAAGCATGTCGCGCAGATAGAAACTTAGGGAGTTGAAAATTTCTTTTTATTTACTGTGATCGGAACTATTGTATGCATGGATAGATTTTGTTTATTATCATGTATAATATCAACGATGCATATGCTATTGATTGGTTTTCTACCCTCAAGACATGGCACATCACAAAAAAAGTTGTTGGCCACTGAAATGTATATGAGCAGCTTTAACCATTGAATCTTGTCTCTGAGTATAAATTGATTCAGTATACCATTGATGTGCTACGTCATCGGTACGAGAGTTGAAGCCACCGATCTGTTATTCTGTCACTTTGAGATCATGGTTCTTTGGCTTAGTAGAGAAGTAATTTTCTTCATAAAGAATTGCTTATCTTGAGCAACTTCTAATGCCGACATGAGTCCCGAGTCTATTGCAGGTTACGTACCCTAATATGATGGAGTTGTTTGAGAGTCTCGGAGTGGATATGGAGATATCAGACATGTCATTCTCGATTAGCTTAGATGAAGGCCAAGGTTGTGAATGGGGAAGCAGAAATGGTCTTTTGAGTTTGTTTGCCCAGAAGTCAAATGTGTTGAATCCTTACTTCTGGCAAATGCTTAGAGAAATCATCAAATTTAAGGAGGATGTCCTCAGGTAAATCAGGTCTTTTGCTTGTAGCTTAGAACAATGATATTGATCATAATCATTTATGCCAAAGATTTCTTGGTAATCATTTTTGCAATCTTGCCAATAAGAAGTAGGAAATATCATTAAAGAAGTGTTATTGCTAAATCGATCACGGATGACATCTGTGTAAAGAGTGATTTCTTGAAGCCTAAGTTTTTGGCAAAATGCTACAATGTTCGCATGAGATTTCAAACCATTTGAACAATGACACCTATAGCAGGATAAGATGATTAGATATCTAAAGTTGTCTAGAAAATGGTCAATATTCATTCTTACGGTAGCATATCCTACATGACTTTGCAAGGTAATCAAGCTGGGCCCACTGCATTAAAATGTATAAGCCAATCTTCAAGTTCTTGCATCCTTTTTGTATGTACGACCGGACAATCACCGGCAGGCACTCTGTTTGTTGACTGTTTATCTTTGTAGTTACCTAGAAGGGCTCGAGAGGAATCCTGACATTGACCGCAATGAAACTTTGGGACAGTTTGTCAAGTCACGGGGTTACTCTGAATTATTTCAAAGGGCTTACATTGTGAGATTGTTGAATTACTGTACTCTGTCATATCCTTGATCTTTAACTCATATGACAAAATCCGTCCTTCGCTTGTTTGTAGAATATAGATCTATGGGAATTAACAGTTGATCATATTTTTCTATAGATCCCAATTTGTGGTTCAATCTGGTCTTGCTCTTCAAAAGGAGTCATGAGCTTTTCAGCCTTCTCGGTTCTGTCCTTTTGCCGCAATCATCATTTGCTTCAGGTAGGTCATGTGGCTCTAGAAGAGTTGGCGATTGATTGTAAATGACAAATTGTGTTTCAAAATTTAGATGTCCTACCAACCAAATCTCGGTAGCATTTTGTATGAATAAGTCAATCAACTAATCTTTTCTTCGATCTCTATCAGTCTATTGTCATCATACTCTGTCCATTCTTACATGGTTTCTTTGCAGGTTCTTGGCCGCCCTCAGTGGCTTACTGTCCGAAGACGCTCGCATTCTTATGTTAATAAGGTGATGATAATTCGGACATCCAATGGTTCAAGATGGAAAATTGGACGTTCTTGGTCGTAATTTTTCCTCTGGAAGCCCTACAAAGAATTTGATGAGTTGAACTGTAAATATTTGTGAATTTCAGGTCAGAGATGAGCTTGAGTGTAGAGGGTGTGAAATAAGAACAAGTTGCGAAGTGCGATCCATCTCAACTAGTAATCAGGGTATGTATGTTGGTAGTCTTCTCCTTTTTTGCACTGTTTTGGTCATATAACATGGAATTAGAGCAAATGACATGGGCGTAATAAGCATGTTGTCATCATAGGTATATTTGAGAATCATCATGACAATTTATAGTTTTGGTCCCTTTAGTCTGCAATTTATTGATAACAGGAGATTGAACAGGATGCGTTGTCCTAACTGGAGATGGTTCTGAAGAATTATACGATAAGTGTATTGTAGCAGTCCATGCACCGGATGCTTTGAGATTATTGGGAGAACAAGCAACTTACGATGAGATGAGAGTACTTGGTGCATTCCAATATGCCTACAGGTATAATTGGTTAATTTGTCGCTTGCACGTTTTCACGTAATGTTTTCACGGCCAGTATCTGCAAATATCCAATTGTCTACAAGGGCAGTTAGTTGATGTAGAGTGGAACAATGGTGTCCACAGTGATGTCGTTGTCAATTGCATCTGCTTGGGAAAATTTCTATAGAAATTTCGAGAGTGGGAAGCTTCTTTTTGCTTTTTATATCTACTACAGAGTGCAAAACCATTGGTACATTTTTCTATTGGCAGCGACATTTATCTTCATCATGACAAAACGTTCATGCCCAAAAACCCAGCAGCGTGGAGTGCATGGAATTTTCTGGGGAGTACTGAAAATAAAGTGTGCTTGACATACTGGCTCGATGTGCTTCAGGTGTGGCAACTGTGCTTTGCTGATTTTATTTCTGATTCTGCTGTTCCCTTCAGGATCTGTTGCACTTACAAACTCGTGCTATATCACCTTAAAATAAAAGAAGTGAAACTTGCAGTTGTCATGGAGTGCATAAACTACACTAAATAGTACTTGGTCGATATGCATATAAGTTGTTAATGCACAATTTAAGCAACGTAGCATCTTTGTGAGGTGCATTCTGCAACACGTTGACAATTTCCGTGGTTTGACTACCTCTAGAACTCCCTTTCTGCTGGCACCAATTTCAGCATGAATGATCCTTTTTTCTTTAATGGGGCCTGTAAAAATTTGCAGAACCTTGATGAGAAGGATTTGCCATTTCTCGTGACTCTCAATCCTTCACGAGAACCGCAAAAGACTCTGCTTAAGTGGTGCACTGGCCATCCAATTCCATCTGTTGCCGCATCGAAAGCTTCACAAGAGCTAGATCAGATCCAAGGAAAAAGAGGAATTTGGTTCTGCGGAGCATACCTGGGTGAGCCTTTGAAATTCCTATATTGGCACCAGTGATTGTTTTTGTAACAACACCGAGAGTATTATTTATTTCTGGGCATGTAATAAAGAATACTTCTACAAGGTTCTTGCCATATTTCTTGAGGTTTAATTTTGAATTAGGAGGGTCCTAAGTTATGCCTAATTGACGAGTCAATTTTGTGTGGTCTTTGCTCATAAAATTGCTGTGATTTGAATCTTTTGGTAGAGAGAATTTTTTAATTCTTGGACTCAGGTCGCCAAGGGAACGTAGTTTTATATTCCATTACCAACTTAAGTTTTTATTCTTCTTTCAGGATATGGCTTCCATGAGGATGGATTGAAGGTATAGACTCTCTCTCTCTATCGCTCTCTCTCTCTCTGTAGGCAAGTTGTATATGCGAATCTTAAGTCAAGGGACTTATTTGCAGGCTGGCATGGCTGCTGCACATGGAGTGATTGGACAAAGTCGTTCTGTTCTTGAGAATCCTCAACTTATGGTTCCTTCACTCAAGGAAATGGGGGCACGCCTTTTTGTTACTAGATTTCTTGGACGTTATATTTCCACAGGATCGTTAATGTGAGTATACTACTACTTATCATGATAACTATTGGCTGGTAGTGTACATATCTCCTTGTCTTATGTAAAAAATTCAGAACTGTTAACTGTCATTGCTCTGAATTAGCATCTGAGTCAACATCTTATCGTCTTTAACGTCATATCCATTGCTACTTTGTTGTGGTCCACTTCTGCATATTAGTTAGTCACTCAGAATCAGAATTTGTGAGTTTACTTGTCAATAATAGTGATACTCGAAAATGCAAAATGTTCTTGTTGACTCACGGTTTAGGGGAACATATTGAAAATTACATAGTGATAATTGTGCTTTCTTGAGTGGCAGTTTATTAGAGGAAGGAGGCACGATGTTTACCTTCGAGGGAACCACAAAAAGATGTCCTCTAACAGTTAATTTGAGGATCCACAGTCCACAGTTTTACTGGAAGGTATCGTTCTATCTTTATGCATAATTTCTGCCCACACTGAATCAGAAATTCAGGACCCTCCTGCGGATGAAGTGCAGTTTTTGCTTTTCCCGGCTGAGACCCTTTTGTGTCTTAATAGAGAATTTGTTGGTTTTTCAGGTGATGACTCAGGCTGATCTAGGCCTGGCAGATGCGTACATAAATGGTGATTTTTCTTTTGTAGATAAAGATGGGGGTCTTCTAAATCTTTTTCAGGTTTTTTCTTCATCAAATGGACTTCATTTTTCAATGCTGTATCCTTTTGAGCTTTTCAAATGCTTAATCACTTGTCAAGAATATGGAAAATTGCAGATTCTCATAGCCAACAGAGATTCTGATACTACCATCTCGAAATTAAGTAAGAAAAGGTACATAATTCATTACTAATTGGAACAAAATGTTTTTGACTTTGTACGATTGTATTAAAGATACTAAACCAGCGAATGCCCATTTTTTATTAGGGGTTGGTGGACACCAATGCTATTAACAGCTGGTATTGCTTCGGCTAAGTACTACTTCAAGCATGTATCAAGGCAAAACACTTTAACACAAGCTCGCAGGAACATCTCCCGGCATTATGATCTGGTAGATACTTTTTTCCTATTCTTTTTTCCTAGCATTTTTCCAAGAGAACAGAACAAACCAGATCAGAACAAACCAGAGTACTGTCAATTTCTCGACATGATTTATATCAAAAGCAGGATTGTCCTTGTGCATATGATATGATGTAATGCTAGGATTTCCATTTCGTCATGTTGGCAGAGTAATGAACTTTTTTCGCTGTTCTTGGATGAGACTATGACATACTCATGCGCAGTATTCAAGGTCAGCAACCACAACTGTGTTTTTATATTTCTGCTGCTGAATATGTGCTTTAGAAGCCAGAGTGAATAAAAAATCCATATCTGAATGTAGTCTAGTCACTCAAAACAATGATGCATACTTGTCCTGTTGAAATATTTGATAGATGGCAGGTGAAGACCTAAAGGTGGCCCAGATGAGAAAGATCTGTCTTTTGATTAAAAAAGTAAGTTTGATTTGCTATTAGTTGGGCTGCTTGACGGTTACCCTTTGACTGTTTTGTGGCTAATACTTTTGCCTTATCAAAATGTAGGCAAGAATTGAAAAGACGCATGAAGTTCTTGAAATTGGCTGCGGTTGGGGAAGCTTTGCCATTGAAGTTGTCAGGCAAACTGGATGCAAATACACGGGCATTACTTTGTCGAAAGAGCAACTGAAGTATGCTGAATCAAGAGTGAAAGAAGCAGGCCTTCAGGTATCCAATCTGCCTGCATTTGGTACTTGAAAAAATTACTTTATTTGGTCCGAGAGATAATGTATTTCCTTTTGACGCAGGACCACATCAAATTTCTTCTTTGCGATTATCGCCAATTGCCAAGTACCTACAAATATGACAGGATCATTTCCTGGTGAGTTTGTCTTTTCATAATATAGTTAAAATGACCAAAAAAAAAATGCGTAAAAGACTCACTCAAGATGGAATGGAATCACAGCGAGATGATAGAAGCAGTCGGCCATGAATACATGGAGGAGTTCTTCAGCTGTTGCGAATCAGTGCTAGCCAAAAACGGACTTCTTGTGCTACAGGCATGTAACATACACCAGTTTTATGGCTCTAACTATTGTTTCATAAGTAAAGGATGTGCTTATTTTCTTTCACTGGTGTGTTAAATTCCACTAGTTCACATCCATACCCGATGAGCGGTACAACGAACACAGGCGAAGTTCTAGCTTCATGAAAGAATATATCTTCCCTGGTGGCTGCCTGCCTTCGTTAAGCAGGATAACATCAGCTATGGCGTCCGCATCCCGACTTTGGTACAATTGCTTAACATTAGCCCATAAGTTTCTTTGTTCTTCTTCACTTAATTTATTCACCAAGAGACCTTCCACTGCAGCGTGGAGCATCTGGACAACATAGGCATCCATTACTACCAAACGCTTCAGTGTTGGAGGAAGAACTTCCTGGAGAAAAAGAGGTGACTATGACACGATTCTGCAACACTTTGGTACAATTTCTCCCAGTTTAGTAGTCATTGATGACAGTTTTCTCCTTTTGCAGGAAAATATTGGCTCTGGGATTCAATGAAAAGTTCATAAGGACATGGGAATACTACTTCGACTATTGTGCAGCTGGTTTTAAGTCGCACACCCTTGGAAATTATCAGGTAATGCCTCATTATTTTAAGTAGTGGTACTTTCTTTCCTCTTGATGGGAGAAGTCTGCTTTCGCTCTGGTCAAGTTGAAAATAAAAATAATACACTAGTGCAGATTACAAACGTAATTTTTTTTTCATTTTCAAATTGTAATTTTCAATGAACTTTGGATGCAGATTGTGTTTTCACGTCCAGGCAATGATGCTGCTTTCGCTGATCCGTATGTGAGTTTCCCATCGTCGAATTGATCTTTTCGTTGCAAAGTGACTAAGCATGACCCACTTGAGCCAGCTCACAATTGATTCCCTCAGGGTCATTTAGCCCTTATTTCCTGGGAAATTTTTCTTGCTTCTTTCAGTGATTCAACATTCTTTGGTTTGTAAACACCACATCAAACGTGCAAGTTGATTGGTTGAGAGAAAAGTTCTCTTTTTGTAGTCCAGAATGATATTCAAATTGGTGCGGTTATTGATTCAGAGAAGGAGCCGGCCAAACTTCTTCTGCAACTAGTAGCAAATTATCTGCATTTGAAGGTGCAAAATTTTGCTATTCTTTAACTGCTTTTGAAGCTGGTTGTGCAGGCATGAGATGTGAGTTGAAAGCAAGAGATTACTATAGACAGTTTTGATTGCCCATACGGTGTCTGCATCAGAAAAATGAGACGAGATTGTGTCCCGTGACAGTAATTTCCTCAATCTGATCGTATCATTCTTAACGTGGGTTGTTAAGTTAGTTTCGATAGTGCAAGGTGACTTTTCATAGATCATGGAGTTGTCTCAGGGCTAATGAAAGATGGCCAAAGTCTTATTCCGAGACAAGTTATGAAATCTTGCATTCCATAGAACTTGAAATTGAACTAAATTGACAATTGAAATTACCAACATGATAGGTAAAAGGGAAAGACAGAGAGAAGAAACCTGCCAAGCTCTCACTGTCGGTCCAAAAATGGTGAAATTCCCGTCACTCGACACCTTCAATTGGTCATATTTCCCAATCCAACGAGAACTTAGTTCAATTCAATCCGCGTCAATGCTGTTCTTCGCAAATAATCCTTCTCACCCTTTTGCAATCTCCATCGACGGAGCGAGTCCATGAGTTTTGACCCAAATGGCAAAAAATAGACTCGTCCTTGATTGGAGCACCTTCAACAATCTGCTGAGTTCTCTCATTCAGTCGGCCTCGTTTGATAAGGTGTGGCGTCTGTTCAATGATTTCACGGCCAAAGTCAGAATCATCAACGAGTGGAGTCTCGGAATTATGGCGAACAGCTGTTGCGAAGCTGGTCCCTTGGACCTGGCTTTCGAGATTTTTGCTCGGTTGAAGGGGATGAACTTGTCTCCAGTGGCTTACATATACATGGTCTTGACTGATGACTGTTGAAAACATGGCGATGTCAAAAGAGCGGAGAATTGTTCTAGGAGATGAGCGACTTGGGTTTAGGTGCCAAACGCAAAACCTACAGAGTGTTGCTTGATGGGTATTTGAGAAAAGGCAAGACGGGAGATGGTATCGAGTTGTACCGAAAGATGAAGCTTAGTGGGGTTGCTCCGAGTGTTCATACTTGCAATCTCATGATCAATGTGCTTTGCAAGAGAGGTGATGTAAATGGGGCCCTTGAACTGTTTCAATGAATTGCGTGAGCAAGGGATCATGTATAGTGTTGTTACATTCAATATTCTCATTAGGGGTCTGTGTTGTGACTCCATAGTTCGGGAAGTCTGAGAGGTTGGTGGACTTCATGAAAAGGAGCGGCATTACATTTAACACACTCATACATTGATTTTGTAATTGGGGAAAGTTGGATAAAGCTTTCAGCTTATTTGATCAGCTGAAGTCAAGTGTTCACTCCCCATGTTGGTTACATACGATACACTTTGAATGCCGGATATGCTAGAGCCAAGAATTTGCCTGCGGTAACAGATTTGCTGAAGGAGATGGAGGAGAGAGGCATCTCTCTTTCGAAAGTGACCCATACTATTCTAGTAGGTGCCTACGTACGATCAGACGACATGGAGAAAGGATCCGACATCTATTCATCTTCGCAGAAGGCTGGACTCACTCCTGATGTGCACACATACGGCGTTTTAGTACACGGGTTGTGCCAGAAAGGTCATATGAAGGAAGCATAGAAGATGTTTAAGTCGATCCATGATGGATGCATAGAGGCCAATGACGTGATATACAGCACAACGATCGGTGGATACTGCAAGGAGGGTAGCTCGTATAGGGCCCTGAGTTAGTTTCCAGAAAAGGGCAAGAAAGGAATTGTTCCTAACTTTGGCAACTACAGTCGAACTGTTGAGGTTCTTTGCAAGGATTGCGAGTGGGAAAGGGCAGCTGATTCACTTAATGCCATGGTGGAGTAAGGTTTCAAGCCTTCTGTTTCTCTTCATGATATGATTTGAAAGGCAAAGAGAGGCACAAGTTAGGTTGGCAAAACTGAGCTATGTAAATTAAGGAGCCCTTTTGGGAAAGCCAATTTCTATAGACTAATCAAATGGCACAGTCCAAAGCATTGCTTCCGGCTAGAGTTGACCAATGCCAACCGGCAAGTATCTAACTCTGCATCTGCTAGATTTTAACTTGCATTTTGTTGAGTTTTTTACCTCAGTATGTGTTTACCGGGGTATCAATGTTACGCCTAAACCCTGAGTGTGCGAACATCCCTCTACGATCAATTAAAATTGCAATGTCCTAGGACGCGTCGTTAACCCATTCTTTTTATCTTTCGATTAAACTCATGCGGAAGCAATTTATAAACCACCTAGTCAAAGCATTAAATAATAGGGATAGTAAGCACATCAACTATTCTAAAACAACACTTTAATTTATAAACTGTTAAACCCTAGGAAATTTAATAATTGCAAGCCTTTCTATGGCCACTCTCTACCGACCATCTCAAAAACCTGTAGGGTCAAAGTTAACTTAAACTTCATTAACGATGAGGCTGACCAAACGTGATGCTTGGTACACCCGCGTCTTGGTCCATCAAGACCTCAAACCACACGCGACGATTCTCCATACTATGGGCCTGAAAATATTTAATAATAACGGGGTAAGATATATGTCACGCCCCGAACCTCCAAGCGCGTACCCATCCCTCTTCGGTCGATAAAATTTTGCGACTTCCCAAGATGAGTCGCCGACCCCTTTCATTTTATTGCACATGTGGAAGTGAAAATAAATCCCCTGACAATAATCATCTCGGGATAGAAAAGTAGGACAACAGATTCACAAACAAACATGCTTTTATATTCACACTGAGTCATGTACGTCTATGGCCAAAACACTACAAAAGACTAGCCTTCCAAAAAGAAACGGTCCTAATTGACCTACACTTCCGATCACTTCCTCTCAACTCCAGGTCCTCCACTCAACGACTCTGAAAAATTTAAGTCCACGACGGGGTGAGATATAAATCTTAGCGAGTTCACAAGCTAAACCCCGATTAGGAGAAAAATACGCCAAGAAGCATCCTAACCACACAATCACGCATTTAGCATAGAGAACTTACCTCACCTCAATTCCAACCTGCAGGTCAATACAATTCAAATACTCAATTAAACAATTCAATTCAAATTCACCATCAATCAGTTGATTCATTCGACTCCATGTCATCAATGTCATCCATAAATTCTGTCGATTCAAACATTGATCGCCTAAGCTGAAATAGATATACTTATATATCATTGCTACCCAAAGCTGATATCTAAAATTTGCTCGCCGAAGCTGCCAGATCAAATAATACTCACCAAAGCCGCTAGATGACACGTGCTCGCCGAAGCTGATATCTAAAGTGCTCGCCGAAGCTGCTAAAGCATTATTACTTGGCATTACTCACCAAAGCTACTAGAGATCTATAATGGTATTAATGCTACCCGAAGCTATTATAGATCTATATTGCTCACCTAAGCTGATCAATGCTCACCTGAGCTGAAATAGTAGTTAAAACCCACTCTCGGTGTCAACACCCGACACCCGGTATTTTCTAATTAAAATACGTATATATCACAATCATCAATCAATTCAACAATACAACATTCAATTGCAAAAACTAAACACATCACCGCGATCAGCTCGAAATTCTATCAAGTTGCTCTCCCGATATAATTTCCGAGAAATATAATTAATAATTAATTAATTTCGAAAATCAATAAAATAATTCAATTTAATTTCTAAAAATACTAACCTAGGCCAAAATTATTAAATTAAATACCAATACGGACTCGGAAAATTCCCGAACCCTTCTGGATAAATAGTACAATTTATTTAGGCATTAGCTAAACCATGCTAACCGCCTAACATGCTCGATTAAATAATTAAATTTCTAATTTAATCTAACTAACCACCTAATTCCTAATTAAATAAATCTAAACACCCCTTAGACATCATTAGCCTACTAAGAAGGGTTTAGTGCAAAAACTCACTAGTTAATTGCGGAAATCGGTTCACAGCAATGATGGCGTGACTGTGGCACCCCTTGAAAGGCCCCCGATCTATTAGGGTCGCCATAGGTACTTATCACTTATCCTACTACATACCACTAATAACTTTTTGATTAAAGTGGAATCAAAGTTCAAAGGGGTTGATCAATAAAATTCTTCTCCCACCTTTTTTGTAAAGATCCCAGTGCTGCTCATCAACGGAAGCATAAATGAATCTCACCATCCCTTACTCTAATAACAATAATGCAATTGCACACCAACTATTCACCATATAAAACGATAAAGCCAAGTCACTTTTATTTACATTTTCACGATGGACGTCTCGAGTCGGTATAGCGAAAAGGCCAAAGCTTTTACTATGCTCGGTTAATTCAAAAGAACACGACCCTACGCTTGACATATACACCCATCCATCAACAACCGCCGACTAACCAAAGAGTATTAGCTCCCACTAGTCATACGTGCCATCACACCCAACTTGGTGAATCAGGCGGCGGCGGCGGCAGCATCCCTGGCATCACTCCACCACGCCGGACATGAACAAACAAAAACTCCTGGATAATCGGGCCATCAGCAAGACCCACGTCGTACATCACCAAGACACGGACTCAGACATACATCAGACCAGGTACACTAATACAAGAATGCTCTGTGCACTCCACCTTGACATCGGATGGCAATCCATAATAAGTACTGCGCGCGATTGGTAGCAAAGGCATTTTTCTAATCTGAAATGTTAATCACCAAAAAGGGTGAGTACAACCACTCAGTAGTAAAGATCTACCAAACTACACAATGCGTCAAACAGAACAATCAAGGTATCATGAATAAAACACATATCATTCATGCATTCAAGCATACCTCACCTTACAGCCATGCATATATCACCATACAACATGCATAAATCACCATGCACTTGTACTTATTTCATCGAGCAGCCATGCATATTACCATGCAACGTGCATATACCACCATGCATTTATACATGTATCATCAAGCAGCCATGGATATATCACCATGCAACGTGTATATACCACCATGCACTCCATGCTTGCATTCCCATGAGGTTCATCCCATGCCATATGATTCAATTTCTCGATCTTTAACTTTCAATTAGATCACACCATTTTCTTCCCAGGGACCAATGTTTGCATCCCACAATTTATCGCTCGTATCCAACCTGGCATCACGAGGAGCCTCCGGCACACACTTCCGGGCATTCGACACACACACTCCGGGCATCCCGTACCCCAACTGGCATCACGAGGAATCCCCTCGGCACACATCTCCAGGGCTTCCGACACACACACTCCGGGCATCCCAACACTCCCGGGGCATCCGGCACACACACTCCGGGCATTCGGCACCCACACTCCGGGCATCCCAACACTCCCGGGGCATCGTCGGCTCACACCTCTGACGGTATCATCATTATCATAATTTATATTCACACATGTATCTCAATTTCAACATGGCATTTAATGCAACAATATCAAAGGTCTCAACCAGCTTTTGATGTCATATAACATGCCATATGTCACCACATATGCAGCATAATCAACCACTCAAGACATTATATCACATGAAGCAATTTCATTTATTTTTTTGAAAATGCAACAAATTTCCAGATAAAAACAGATTGCACTCCTTTGGTCATAATTCTTAAAAAATTAGTAAACAGCCCTAATAAATTCTAAAAATTCAACATGTTATATGCAAGATCTAGAGGAAAATATTCCATGAAGAACACCATATCAAAAGAACATCATACAATTCAGTACAGTCCACGCATCACAGTCCTTATAATTTCGGAATATTGCCATACATAGTTTCATTCACAAATTTGGTAAAAATCCCAAGTCAACTCCAAAAATTCTGAAATTTTTATATGTTATAGAAAAAATCAAGAAGTAAATATTTCATGAAGAACTCGAGATCAGATTGGTGATAGATTAAAAACTATAATCACCGTAGCCGTCTCTAACCCTCAGCAACAATTCCCAGATCTAGCCATTTCGGATAAAATCGTTTCACCAACCTAAAATCTTCCATTTTCTCTAAAATTTTAGTATTTTACTCCTTAACATGTCATCTTCAACTTTCATTCAGAACACGAGATCAAATTTCAATCAGAGAATTTTGTAAAATTCACAGAATCACACTAGGTCAGCATTACAATTTCCAGATCTAACTTCTTCAAAGAAAAATGGTTTCACCGGTCTATACTTGTTCATTTCTTCTGAAATTTTGATATGTTACGCTCCAAGAAGTCCTTTACAACTTTCATCGTATGCAACTCAAGAAATCAACAAAGGTGGGACTGTTTTCTTTTTCCAGAAACAGAACACTAGGCTAGAACACAACACTTATAGCTTCGAAATTTCACACTTCATCCAAATCCGAAATTCACCATTCATCTCACACGAACACAGCAAGCAAAGGTAGATTAACAGACTCTACTTGCCTCTAATCCGAGCACAACACAGCAAGTAAAGACGGCGGGGCAAGGCGAGACTTGACGGCTCGACGGCGGCGATGAACAGCAGCGAACGGCCTCCCTCTTCCCCTTCCTCTCTCGCTCGCTTGCTCTCCCTCTCTCAGTTTCACTCTCTCTCTCTCTTGGACGGTCACTCTCTTTCTCTCCTTCCCCCTTTCTCTCGCGCTACACCCCCCTTGCTCAATCCGCCCCTTCTTCTTTTCTTTCCCCTTATGATTAGCATGTAATCATCACAAAACATGCAAGGGGACACTTGTATAATCTCCCTTGCCACTTGGTAATTGCCATGCAAGAGGATGGGCCTCTCATGGGCCACCCCTCCTTCCGTCGATAGCCCTATGGGCTTCATGGGCCGGGCCTTAGCCGGTCGAAGGGTGGGGGATTGTGGGTTGGGTTTTTGGGCCGGGTTGGCCTAAGAATTTCGGTCCACTCTCCTTTAAAAGATCTAACCTAAATTACCCACTTATAAAAATGCTTAATTGCATTTTAGGTGGCCATAAAATTTTTGTAACACAAAATAGTAAAATCCAACTTATAAAACGCACAGCCAAGAATAAAATTTTCCCCATCAGATAATTGTCCAATAGACTGCTTGACCTTAATTTATTACAATTCTTCGGTCTAATGGCCACAACATACTTCAACGACACAACCATTCACTTCTCCATAGGTCGTAATGTCTCTAGGAATTGCCATGAAATTTTGGGATGCCACAATTCTCTCATTCTTAGAGAATTTCATCCTCGAAATCAGACATCACTTATGCCTTTTGAAACAAGCAGGGGTACTTTTCTTTCATCGATTCCTCACTCACCCATGTGGCTTCCTCCACACCGTGATGTCGCCATAATATCTTTACCAAGGGGATTTTCTTGGTCCTAAGAATTTGCTCCTCTCGATCCAGCACTTGCACAGGCTCTTCGATGTATCTCACTTTCTCATTCACTTTGGTGGCTTCATGATCGAGTATGTGACCAGGATCCGGCTGGTACTTTCTTAGCATCGACACATGAAACACATCATGTAAATTTCCCAATTTAGGAGGCAGCGCCAAACGATAAGCTCTCCTATTCTTTCAAGTATCTCAAAAGGTCCAACAAATCTAGGGCTTAACTTACCCTTCATTCCAAATCGAGATATTCTTTTCATAGGGGATACTTTAAGGGGTACATGATCTCCACATTAAACTCTAAAGGCCTTCTACGCCTATCCACATAATCTCTTTGTCAGTTCTGGGCTGTCTTAAGTCTTTTCCTGATTATCTCGACCGCTTCCGTAGTAACTTGCACTAGCTCGGGTCCTATCAATTTTCCTTCACCTACTTCATTCCAACAAACAGGGGTTCTGCACCTTCTTCCATATAATGCTTTATATGGAGCCATGCCTATACTTTTCTGAAAACTATTGTTATAGGCGAACTCCATCAGGTGCAAATTTTCATTCCAATTTCCTCTAAAGTCAATAACATAGGCTCTTAGCATATCTTCTAGAGTCTGGATCACTCTTTCTGTTTGTCCATCTGTTTGAGGATGAAAAACAGTACTAAAATGAAGCTTTGTCCCTAAGGTATTTTTGAGACTTCGCCAGAAATTTGAAGTAAACCTAGAGTTTCGATCAGAGGTGATCATTACAGGAATACCATGTAAGCGTATTACCTGGCTTACATACATCTCAGCAAATTTACTCATTGAATAGTCTATGTGGATAGCTAGGAAATGAGCAGACTTAGTCAAGCGATCCATTATCACCCAAATCGAATCGTGACCATTTGATGTCCTTGGCAGTCCTTGCACAAAGTCCATCGTTACATGCTCCCATTTCCACTCTGATATGTCTAACGGTCTCAATAGTCCTGCAGGTTTGCGATGTTCCGCCTTCACTTGTCGGCACGTTAAACATTGAGAAACGTGTTTAGCCGTATCTACTTTCATGCCATTCCACCAAAATTGCTGACGCAAATTCCTGTATATCTTTGTACTACCCGAATGAATACTATAATTACTCTTATGTGCCTCCGACAGAATTTCCCTCTTCACTTCTTCATTGTCGGGAACACAAAGTCATCCTTGGCATCTTACCACTCCATCTTTAGAAACTTGAAATTCTGGTCTTTTTCCTAAAGACACAGCGTCTTGTATCTTCAAAATCTCCAGGTCAGATTTTTGTAAAATCTTAACTTTCTGAATGATTTCAGGCTCAATCCTTAATGCAGTAAGCATACTAGTAAGGTGCTCCATTTCCAACTTGAAGTCTGAATTCACAATAGACTTTAACAGATTCCACTCTGTTATTCTTAGATTAGCCATGTCCTTAGCCGACTTTCGACTAAGGGCATTTACTACCTTATTTGCCTTTCCTGGATGGTATCGCATCTCATAGTCATAATCTTTCAATAACTCCATCCACCTCCTTTGTCTCATGTTCAACTCTTTTTGCGAAAACAAATACTTCAAGCTTTTATGATCTGTATAGATTTCAAACCTCTCTCCATACAGATAGTGTCTCCATATTTTCAAAGCAAACACTATAGCTGCCAATTCCAAATCATGCGTTGGATAATTCAGTTCATGAGATTTCAATTGTCTAGATGCATAGGCCATGACCTTGCCATGTTGCATCAAAACACATCCCAGTCTTTTGTGAGATGCATCACTATATACTGTAAAACCATCAGACCCATATGGTATAGTCAGGATTGGAGCCGTGGTCAATTTTCTTTTAAGTTCTTGAAAGCTCCTTTCACATTCTCCACTCCATTCAAACTTTACATTCTTTCGCGTGAATTTCGTTAAGGGACCTACCAGTCGTGAAAACCCTTCAATAAATCTTCTATAATAACCAGCCAATCCTAAGAAACTTCGTATCTCAGTGGGTGTTGTTGGTCTCGGCCAATTTATTACCATCTCAACTTTCGCCGGGTCCACTGCAATTCCTCCTCCTGACACCACGTGTCCCAAAAATATTATCCGGTCCAGCCAAAATTCACACTTGCTGAATTTGGCATACAACTTATGATCTCTCAGAGTTTGCAAAACTATGCTCAAGTGTTGCTCGTGCTCTTCAGGTCCTCTAGAATATACCAGGATATCATCAATGAAGACAATCACAAACTGATCCAAATAAGACTTAAATACCCTATTCATCAAATCCATGAATGCGGCTGGTGCATTCGTCAATCCAAAAGGCATAACTAAGAACTCATAATGTCCATAACGAGTCCTAAATGCAGTCTTAGGAATGTCTTCTTTCTTTATCCTTAACTGATGGTATCCTGATCTCAGGTCAATCTTAGAAAAGACCGAACTTACTTGTAGTTGGTCAAATAGATCATCAATTCTAGGCAAAGGATATTTATTCTTAATGGTCACTTGATTTAGTTGCCTATAGTCCATACATAAACGCATCGATACATCATTCTTTTTCACAAACAAGACTGGTGCACCCCAAGGAGAAGCACTTGGCCTAATGAATCCTTTATCAAGCAACTCTTGTAGTTGTACCTTCAATCCCTTCAGTTCCATTAAGGTCATCTTATACGGGGTTTTCGATATTGGTCCTGTTCCAGGCATTAGTTCAATTTCGAACTCAATTTCTCGTTTCGGTGGTAAACCAGGCAACTCCTCAGGAAATATATCTAGAAATTCACTGACTACTCGAATTTCATCAAGCTTAGGTTCTTCCCTAGTAAAATCCTTAGCCACTGCTAGGTACCCTTGACATCCTTCATCAAGTAATGCACGGGCTTCTATTGCTGAAATAAGTGCTACAGATAGGTTGGTCTGACCTCCGAAAAAGTCACAACTAAACTGGTCAGATAAAACAAATTGGATCACTTTCCTATAACAATCCATTTTTGCCTGATACTCACGAAGCCAATCCATTCCTATGTTAATATTAAAATCATACATAGCCATTACGACTAGGTCTATTTCCATATCCCTTCCTATTGTTATCTTACATTTTGCACACATCATCGTAGATAATACCATATTCTTTAAAGGCGTTGAAACACAAAGAGGCGTCTCAAGAGACGTAACTTCTATTTCACTCAATTTCCTATATCTTTCATATATAAATGAATGCGTAGCACCCGTGTCAAACAATGCATATGCCTTCTTGCCATTTATGAAAATCATACCTGATATAACATTTATGGAAGCTTCCGCTTCCTCTTGGGTGACTGCAAACACCCTTCCTTGTGCTGGTGGCCTATGAGGATTCCTTGGTAGGTTTAGTCTAACAGGACTCTATTGTGCTTGTCGCACCGAGCCAACACTCATTTGCGACCTCTCTTGTGGGCAGTCTTTCTTAAGGTGACCTACTCGTCCACAACCATAACATCTCAGTCGTCCATTGCAAGGTCTTGGGCCATGCCGCCCATCACACCTTCGACAAACATCAAGCTGATTGGGTGCTTTCCCTATATTCAGGCCATCCCTAGCTCTTCCAAAATTTCCAAAATTACTCTTTTTCTTCACATCCCAAGTCTAACCTTGACCAGGATAGGGTCTCTTCCCCCTTCTGATATCACTAAAGCTCAACTGTCTTTTAGACTCTAACCGCTTTTTCACCTGCTCTTATTCCACTAACTGTGCCCTTTCATAAATCTCATGATAATCTCCTCTATTCAAAGGCACCAGTTGTTTCCTAATATCAGTCCTCAACCCTTTCAGAAATCTCTTAGCTTTTTCCTCACGATCCTCAATCAATCTAGGAGCATACCTAGACAATTCAGAAAATTTTGCCTCATACTGATCCACTGTCAGCTCCCTTTGTTCCAACTAAACAAATTCAGTGATCCTCTTATCCTTAGCACAGTCAAAGAAATGCTTCCTATTAAAAGCTCTAACAAACTCATCCCAATTCACATCAGTACCTGGTGGAAAGATCGTATCCCTCGAAACTCTCCACCAAAACTTTGCATTTTCCTCCAGCTAATACTCGCCAAAACTATTTTCTCAAAGATCACTACAGTCCCAACAACCGGAAAATCTGTTCTATCCCATCAATCCAATGTTCCGCCTCCTCAGGACTTCCTATTCCACTGAACTTAGGTGGCTTCAGCTTCAAAAATTGCTCCACCAGTCCTTGAGGGCGACGTTCCACTCCGAGTTGTTGCTGTGCTTGTCTATCCATCAGATTTCCAATATTGGCCAATGCCTGCAGGATATCTTCCATTCGGGGTTCAGCCCTTGCAGTAGAGGCTTCAGCCCTCGATGGATGAGCACTTCTAGCTCGCACCATGACTTTCCTGCAGTTTCCAAGCATTTGCCTTAGGAATAATCTGAGACTCACTGTCTCCATTTAAAAGCAACCACTACTACTAGGGATCTACGAGTAAATACCCATCACCCGTTATTCAAAGTTAACCAATTTTTTCCATTCAATATCCTATGGTGTGCATTGCCATTATATTCCTTAATTTCCAAATGAGGCTCCTTATCACTCCACCTATAACCATTCACTCTGATACCAATCTCCTGTGGCACCCCTCGAACGGCCCCCGATCCATTAGGGTCGCCACAGGTACTTATCACTTATCCTACTATATACCACTAATAACTTTTTGATTAAAGTGGAATCATAGTTCAAAGGGGTTGATCAATAAAATTCTTCTCCCACTTTGTTTTGTAAAGGTCCCAGTGCAGCTCATCAACGGAAGTATAAACGAGTCTCACCATTCCTTACTCCAATAACAATAATGCAATTGCACACCAACTATTCACCATATAAAACGATAAAGCCGACTCACTTTTATTTACATTTTCACGATGGACGTCTAGGGTCGGTACAGCAAAAAGGCTAAAGCTTTTAACTATGCTCGGCTAACTCAAAAGAACATGACCCTACGCTTGACATATACACCCATCCATCAACAAGCACCGGCTAACCAAAAAGTATCGGCTCCCACTAGTCATACGTGCCATCACACCCAACTCGATGCATCGGGTGGCGGCGGCGGTAGCATCCCTAGCATCACTTCACCACACCGGACATGAACAAAATAAAAATCTTGGATAATTAGGCCATCAGCAAGACCCACGTCGTACATCACCAAGACACAAACTCGGACATACACCAGACCAGGTACACTAATACAGGAATGCTCTATGCACTCCACCTCGACATCAGATGGCAATCCATAATAAGTACCGCATGTGACTGGTAGCAAAGGCATCTTTCTAATCTGAAATGTTAATCCCCAAAAAGGGTGAGTACAACCATTCAGCAGTAAAGATCCACCAAACTACACAATGCGTCAAACAGAATAATCAAGGTATCATGAATAAAACACATATCATTCATGCATTCAAGCATACCCCACCTTACAGCCATATATATATCATCATACAACATGCATAAATCACCATGCACTTGTACTTATATCATCGAGCAGCCATGCATATTACCATGCCACGTGCATATACCACCATGCACTTATACATGTATCATCAAGTAGCCATGCATATCACCATGCAACGTGCATATACTACCATGCACTTATACATGTATTGTCAAGCAGCCATGCATATATCACCATGCAACATGCATATATCACCATGCACTCCATGCTTGCATTCCCATGAGGTTCATCCCATGCCATATGATTCAATTTCTCGATCTTTAACTTTCAATTAGATCACATCACTTTCTTCCCAGGGACCAATGTTCGAATCCCACAATTTATCACTTGCATCTAACCTGGCATCGCGAGGTGCCTCCGGCACACACCTCCGGGCATCCAGCACACACACTCCGGGCATCCCGTACCCCAATTGGCATCACGAGGAATCCCCCCAGCATATACCTCCAGGGCTTCCGACACACACACTCCGGGCATCCCAACACTCTCGAGGCATCCGGAAACCACACTCCAGGCATCCCAACACTCCCGGGGCATCGTCGGCTCACACCTCTGACGATATCATCATTGTCATAATTTATATTCACACATGTATCTCAATTTCAACATGGCATTTGATGCAACAATATCAAAGGTCTCAACTAGCTTTCGATGTCATATAACATGCCATATGTCACCACATATGTAGCATAATCAACCACTCAAGACATTATATCACATGAAGCAATTTCATTTATTTTTTTGAAAATGCAGCAAATTTCCGGATAAAAACAGATTGCACTCCTTTGGTCATAATTCTTAAAAACTTAGTAAACAGCCTTAATAAATTCTAAAAATTCAACATGTTATATGCAAGATCTAGAGGAAAATATTCTGTGAAGAACACCATATCAAAAGAACATCATACAATTCAGTACAGTCCACGCATCACAGTCCTCATAATTTCGAAATATTGCCATACATAGTTTCATTCACAAATTTGGTAAAAATGCTAAATCAACTCCAAAAATTCTGAAATTTGTATATGTTATAGAAAAAATATAGAAGTAAATATTTCATGAAGAACTCGAAATCATATTGGTGATAGATTAAAAACTATAGTCACCGTAGCCGTCTCTATCCCTCAGCAACAATTCCTAGATCTAGCCATTTCGGATAAAATTTTTTCACCAACCTAAATTCATCCATTTCCTCTAAAATTTTAGTATGTTACTCCTTAACATGTCATCTTCAACTTTCATTCAGAACACGAGATCAAATTTCAACCAGAGAATTTTATAAAATTCACAGAATCACACTAGGTCAGCATTACGATTTCCAGATCTAACTTCTTCAAAGAAAAATGGTTTCACCGGTCTATACTTGTGAATTTTTTCTGAAATTTTGATATGTTACTCTCCAAGAAGTCCTTTACAACTTTCATCGAGAAGTCGAAGTCAAATTCCCACTAGAACATCGCATGCAACTCAAGAAATCAACAAAGGTCGGACTGTTTTTCCAGAAACAGAACACTAGGCTAGAACACAACACTTATAGCTTCGAAATTTCATACTTCATCCACATCCGAAATTCACCGTTCATCTCACATGAACACAGCAAGCAAAGGTAGATTAATAGACTCTATTTGCCTCTAATCCAAGCACAACACAGCAAGCAAAGATGGCGGGGCAAGGCCGGACTCGGCGGCTCAACAGCGGCGACGAACAGCAGCGAACGGCTGCCCTCTTCCCCTTCTTCTCTCGCTCGCTTGCTCTGCCTCTCTTGGTTTCACTCTCTCTCTCTCGGACGGTCACTCTCTTTCTCTCATTCCCCCTTTCTCTCGTGCGACACCCCCCCCGCCTTGCTCAATCCGCCCCTTCTTCTTTTCTTTCCCCTTATGATTAACATGTAATCGTCGCAAAACATGCAAGGGGACACTTGGATAATCCCCTTTGCAACTTGGTAATTGTCATGGAAGAGGATGGGCCTCTCATGGGCCACCCCTCCTTCTGTCGATAGCCCTATGGGCTTCATGGGCCGGGCCTTAGCCGGTCGAAGGGTGGGGGATTGTGGGTTGTGTTTTTGGGCTGGCTTTGCCTAAGAATTTCGACCCACTCTCCTTTAAAAGATCTAACCTAAATTTCCCACTTGTAAAAATGTTTAATTGCATTTTAGTTGGCCATAAAATTTTTGTAACACAAATTAATAAAATCCAACTTATAAAACGCACGGCCAAGAATAAAATTTTCCCCATAAGATAATTGTGCAATAGACTGCTTGACCTTAATTTATTACAATTCTTCGGTCTAGTGGCCACAACATACTTCAATGACACAACCATTCACTTCTCCATAGGTCGTAATGCCTCTAGGAATTGCCATGAAATTTTGGGATGCCAAAGCGACGGCGGCCGAAATCCGAATTTTCGGCATTGTCGGCAGACTTGGACCGGGCCTAAACTTGGCCCAACAAATCTCAGTCCAAGCTGAGATTTGTTCTGGATTTGGGCTAGGCTTGCTTCTTGGGCTTTAGGTGGACTTCAAAACCGCAGGCTTTATGTACTGAACTGGGCTTGCTGAATTTTTGGGCTGAACTCGCTAGGCTTCAAAGGCTGGCTTATGGGCTTCGCTGGGCTTGATGTTTCACTAGGCTTCACGGGCTGAACAAGAAAGCCCGAAGGAGCTACTGGGCTTGACTGAAACTTATATGGGCTGAGTTGATTCCAACCAACTGTGGGCTGGGCTTGAGGCAGGAAAATTCAAGTGGACCGGTCTTGCGGGCGAAGGAGAGAGGCAACGCGGCTGCCTCGGTTTCCTACTGGGAACAAAAACCAATGGAATCGTGGACTGCTACAGGTGTGTGAGGCGGCGGAGAAGTGGATGAGGAAGCAGCTGGATGAAGACTTCGCTCGGTGGGGATTTCTTCGGTCAATCTTCGGTGGTCTTCAGCTGGGGAAATCTTGACCGAAGGAATGAAGACGTGTGGGAAGAAGACATGGACGGCAGCCTGCTCGAGGCTTCGTTGATTTCAGTTAAATAAAACAAGCGAGGGCGATCAACAAACGAAACTTCGGTGAGGTGAGAGTTGACCAAAGAAGACAAGATTTAGTGGAGATGGTAGAAGGAATTTGGGCAAATGAAAGAAAGGTGAAAGAGAACAACCTATAAGCAGAGAGAGAGATTCGGTTGAGGGGGGCTTCAACAGATGAAATCATTAATGATAGATAAGACACAATCAACACCATTAGAATTATTCTCAGCGACAGCTGCAACATCATATGTATACTCAATTCTAATTCCTTCACCCTTTTTATTTTTCAGCTTAAAACAGTCTCTTCTACGATGCCACTCCTATCACAACACCAATAGACAACTCCACTAATCCTAGACTGACTACATCTATCCATGTTCTTGCTAACACAAGTACTAGTTCTTTCTTTACAATCACCTACTAAAGTAACAAGTATAGTCACACTCCATGTTCTGAGAAATATTTACCATCCGAAAAGAGGAAAAAATAGAGTCTTTGTCTAAAGAAATGCGTTGAGAAATGACAGATGTATAGAACCTTTCAACGAGATAGTACTTTTTCAACTCTCTCATAATGGAATCTATTCCAAACATATATGCCATGGTTCCTTGCCTCAATAGGGTACAAATATCTAAATTGGATATTTTTAGATACTTTTTCAAACTTATTGCCGATACTAAGTAGCATTCAAAAATTTGTATCCATTTTTCGTGATATTATGCATGGATTGGATATATTATGGAAAATTTTTCAGAAAAAATTCTGTCTTCCACAATCAAATCTGATAAGTGAGATTTCGAGTGAGTGTTGACATAATCTTCTTCTATCTGAAGAAATGATTCATCGAAATAATGAGTCACCATTGATATCGACCCATCTGAGATCTCCAAATGTTCAGGAGTTCCTCTATTCAATCCTTTTCCTTCTTCTTGTTGCTACATATATCATTCGTACACATCTTCTCTTTGTTTCCTGAGCCTATAGTGAGTTATAGACAAAGTTCGAAAAGGTCAAATCTTGGATGATTCCATCATACATGATGGAGTTGTGAAAACTTTTGGATAGGTTCACCAGATTCTTTCCTACGAATATCTTCACTCATAATCAAATTGTGAACCTCATCAAATGTCAAACTTCTCGACCTAGAGGAATTACTAACGATAGTAGTATTTCAACTATCAGGTAATGAGGATAATAGAATTAATGCATGTACCTCATCTTCAAAGTTAATCTCAATCGAACTCAATTAATTAATGACCTCATTGAATTTGTTGATATGCTCAGCAATCGACGTACCTTTTCCAATTTTTAAGTAAAATAGACGTTGCATCAAATAGACCCTATTGATTGCATAGTGCTTTTTGTACATTTCATCAATCCCACAATGGCTTTTTCCTTCATGATGTTAAATGCGATGTTACGAGCCAACGTCAACCAAATAACACTTATCACTTGTTTATCTGGCAATTCCCACTCAGCATCTTTCATGGAGTCTAGTTTCTTTCCAGATAAAGGTAAGTGCAAAATTCTCAGGTACATACAATCCTCATTCTGCATTTTCTAGAAAGCAAAATCTTTTCCATCAAATCGGTCAATTCTCACATTTCCTTCTTCCATCATTATCGATTTGCTTTAAGTCAGTTGAACCTAGCTTTGATACCACTTGTTGTGAATATATACAAGTGAATCAAATAAAATTAGTCGGAAGGAAGGAAAGGGAATCGGACACTAGATTTATGTGGTTCAGTCCGAATATTGGTACTTATGTCCACGGGGAGAGTATCATAGAATTCCACTATAGAAACTAAGCAATATACCGGATATTACAATCACTCGAGTACCCAAACAATCACTCAATATTTCTCAGCCCCTCATTATATCCAATGACTCACACAGTGTTTACCCCCTTTACACAAATTCTACTCACAAAAATTTATATGGCTAAATTACTCAGGTGTAATTGCAACGAGAAAATCTCCCACAAGAAGAACTCTCTCTTCTCTCGGCCACTGAATGGAACTTGGTGCACTTCTTGTCTTCAAATGTCCTCTCCTTTTATAGAATAAACAAGACCAAAAAATGGACTCGATAAATGGCAAGAGCGGCACTCGCATGACAAATCTCTACAGCAGCAACGGCGCCCTCCATTTTTCATGGAATGCCTGCATCTAATGAGGGGAGCAAAACTATATCCGTCCTTGCACAGGGCCCTTCCTTCCTCTCCCTTCAATTATTTATTTCCCTTTGGTCTACCATCGTCACTTTTCCAAGATGAAAACAAAATTCTTTGCCCAGAATTGTGCACTTCACTTTTGGCTACAGGGTGTGGCCAACAAGAGAGGGCCCCTCTTCATTTATTGAGAAGCTAGTGAAAGTCTTTCTTTTGAAACTGAAGAGTTTGCGCATGTTTACTTCAATAATTGTAGCTTCATGAGAGTCAAACACGCAAATTCTTTCTGCTGCTTTCCTTGTCTCCATTCTTCCTTGCCCTTTTGCATGCAGAGCATTTAATGTTGAGAGTCCAGCCAGCGTACAAAAACGCAGATGATCACAAAAGTCCAACTTGGACTTTTTATTTATCGAGACGAGCTCGCACGCTGTAATTTTTTTATATTTATTCTGAGATATATTTTAACAGCTTATGTAAAGTTGCACATGAGAACAAATTATATGAGGGCAGACCTCTTTATATAAGAGATCTACTAAGTCAAATAGTTCAAAAAATTTCAGATGCACTGATAATTTCTATGTTATAGGCCACTTGTTCGCACATTTTACATCAGTGTTAAGTTGAACTGGGTAAAGTAAGATCAAGAATCACTCTTGCTCTTTCTCTCTCTAAAATTGCTCGTCTTCCTATCTTTGCAATTGACAGATTGTGTATGAGAGAGAGAGACAGAATGAGAGCTGCCATTGGGGAGTGATAGAACCAGTAGTAAGAGATATTTTTGGGGGGGGTGGTGTGCAAGGACCAGTCTATTCTGGGTAAAGTAAGATCAAGAATCACTCTTGCTCTTTCTCTCTCTAAAATTGCTCGTCTTCCTATCTTTGCAATTGACAGATTGTGTATGAGAGAGAGAGACAGAATGAGAGCTGCCATTGGGGAGTGATAGAACCAGTAGTAGGAGATATTTTGGGGGGGGACAATGTGCAAGGACCAGTCTATTCTCTCGCAACACCTTTTTAAGTTAACGTTTTCGTCTTCTTCTAATCTCTCGCTCTCTCTGGGGACAAAGTTCTCTGGGAATGTGCCTAGAAAGTAGAGAAAATTCTGGCGCATTCTTCTCTACTGGAAGTTCTTGAATTCATGTTCCTAGAAAGAAAGAAAATCTACTGGAAGTTCTTGCATTCTTCTCCTCTTCGCGCGCTCCCTGTGCATTGTGTATTTCTTTCTGAAAAATCATCCATTTTCTTGTTTTGCCTCACGTTCCACTTCCATGCGTTTTCACGAGTGCCCCTAATCACTGCAAAAAAAAAAAAAAATTTCAACTTAACCCTAGACGGGAGGTTGCATTGGCATTCATTAAACTGTCTCTTTTCCTCCTTTTTCTTTGGAATCAAGATTAGGGCATCTATTGAGAAAAGATTCGGAAGAAGATGAAAGTGGGAGTGATTGGGGGTGGCGTGAGCGGGCTCGTGGCAGCCTACGAAGCAGCGAGGGGAGGAGCGAAGGTGGTAGTGTATGAGAAGGAGGATTACTTGGGCGGCCATGCCAAGACCGTCTCATTCAACGGTGTCGACCTGGACCTCGGCTTCATGGTCTTCAATCGTGTAAATCTGCAACTCTCCGTTTCCGTTGATCTCTTCTTCTTTTACATTTTGCCCACCATTATCTCCACTGCATTTTCCTCCATTTTTTTAGTCCTCTCTGCTCAGAGCAAAACATAGATCTAGTTGTACATGTCAGGAGCCAAACATCTGGTGACAGATAGAGTGACTTCTTCGTTATTACTCAAATCGCCCTTGCTCGAGCTCTTTTCCCTATAATGACAGATAGAGCAACTTTCTAAGTTGGGGTTTTGGGGAGGTGCGCAGGCAATAAGAAAAGGTAACTTTCTAAACGTGCCATGTGCAGGTTTAGAAAGTCACAGTGCCTTTCTCGACGTGCATACGTTTAATTTCAATCTTCGTCTTCTTCTTCTTTTTCTTTTCTCCATGGCATATATATTCGCAGTCTTTTTTTTCTCTAATCTTAAATACAAGATGGGCTGATTTTGCGAGTATACCTCCATTTGCCCGGAAAACTTTTTCCAAAGACTGGAGTGCCATAAGATAGATATTAATGGTTTTCATGAGATGTAAAGCTGCTGTCCGACAGTTTCCATACCATTTATTGCCATTTTAATGCTAGTGTAGTGGTAAGAAGAAACAAATGATTGATGGTCTTTCTTTTTTTGTTCAATTATCTCTAGAACAATGCAAAATTCAATATCACAAACATATGATTCCAAAAGGCATATGGAATCTTAATAGGTGATGAATTTGTTCATTGAAAGAATTCTCTCTTGTCGTTCTAGTTGAACAGTCGAGTTCATGTCGAGAAAGACGACAAATGGCATGTTGGAAGGAATCTTCCGTGGTTGCAAATTGATTTAAGAAGAGGTTAACGTCCTTTCTAATATAAATTACTGTACTTCCAAGCTACCACATTTGAATATTAAAACAAGTCAAAAGATGCTACATATTGCAAGTGGGGATAAGTATTTTTTTTTTTTTTTGGTCCAAGAGCCGTTCCAAGAGCAATTTAAAAATTGGAATAAAATATTACTTTTACTTCAAGGGAAAAAGGCAAGCTTTAAAAGTTCAATAAAACAAACTCTAATCGTAGATTTAGTACGAGAATAGAGGGGATTGTAATATGGAACTATATTTTGGCTTTATAAGAAGAAACATAGGAATGAAAGAAAAGGGCTTCCGCAGGAGAGCTGGGAGTGGTCCGCCCCTGCAACGTCAGCCAAAAAAAGAACAAAATTAGAGGCTCTGAAAATGATTGGGTCTCATTTTAGTTCTTGGATTTTTTTTTCAATTATTTAATTTTGAAAAGAATTGCAAATCATGACGATGTCTAAAGCAAGAAACTTTTTGTTTCAAGTAACTTGTGCACGTACGTGTTGTCCTAAGCATCGGTAGTTATTTTGTTGATTAGACTAGCCAATCTATTTACGCGAGAATCTTGCTTATTGAAATATCAAATTATAGTAAGTTTTCTTATTTATGTATGCTTGTGTTATGAGGATAATATCAGTAAATTGAATTTGTGCATTTGCATGATTATTATCAATTCAAGAAAGATTGGCACGTTTAACTAGGGACAATAAGGTGATCTAAGAGTTTTAGATACTTTGTTATCAATATACATATGTTCAAATCATTATTTGAACATGTCCTACTTTTTGAATATATATGTATATAGTGTTTTTATTGAACCCGACTTTCTAACTACTTTAGAAATTTAATTGTCAAATGTAATTCAATGATTAAAAAACTAAGACATAAATTCATTATTCATGGCATATATATTCCCCATCTTTTTTCTCCAATCTTAAAAATGAGATGGGCTAATTTCAAGAGTATACTCTCCATTTGCAGTGTATTGGAAAACTTTTTCCAAAAATCAAGGCACCATAAGATAGATATTAATGGTTTTTGTGAGAGGTATTCTGCTGTCCATCACTCCCATACCATTTATTTCCATTTTAATGCTGGCATAGTGGTAACAAGAAACATATGATTGATGGTCTTCCTTCTTTTGTTCAGTTATCTCTTTGTTCAGTTATCTCTAGAGCAACGCAAATTTCAATATCCGCAAACATACGATTCCAAAAGATCTTAATAGATGATGAATTTGTTCACTGAAAGAACTTTCTCTTGTCCTCTTTGATTGGGTCTCATTTTAGTTCTTGAAGTTTTTTTAATTCAAATATTTAATATTGAAAAGAATTGCAAATGATGATGATGATGTTTAAAAACAAAGGATTTCTCTGTTTCAAGTAACTTGTGTACGTAGGTGTCGTTCTAAGCATCAGTAATTATTTTGTTGACTACACTAGCCAATCTATTTACCCGAGGATCTCGCTTATTGAATATCAAATTATATTAAGTTTTACTATTTTGATATATTTATGTTACGAGGATAATCTCGGTCAGTGTATTTGTGCATTTGCATGATTATTATCAATTCAAGGGAGATAGGTATGTTTAACTAGGGACAATGAAGTGGTTTAAGAGTTTCAGATGCTTCGTTGTCAATATGAAAATGTTCAAATGATTATTTGAACAAGTCTTGTCATTTGAATAGGTTTAAGAGCAACACTATATATATATAGACAATGTTGTTCTTAAACCCGACTTTCTAACTACTTTAGAAAATTAATCATCAAATGTAATTCAATGATTAAAAAACTAAGACGTAAATAGATTATTTATGGCATATATATTCCGTGTCTTTTTCTAAACCTTAAATACAAGACGGGCTGATTTTGTAAGTATACTTTCCATTTGCCATGTATTGGAAAAAATTTTCTAAAGACTAGAGCACCATAAGATAGATATTAATGGTTTTCATGAGAGGTATACTGCTGTCTATTAGTCTCCATACCATTTATTTCCATTTTAATACTAGTGTAGTGGTGAGAAGAAATAATGAGAAGAAACATATTATTGATGGTCTTCCTTCTTTTGTTCAGTTATCTCTAGAACCATGCAAATTTCAATATCCATAAACATGTTATTCCGAAAGGTGAATTTGTTCACTGAGAGAACTCCCTCTTGTCCTCTCTAGTCGAACGGTCAAGTTCACATGGAGAAAGACAAGAAACACCAGCGGAAGGAATCTTCTATGGTTGCAAATTGATTTAAGAGGAGGTTAACGTCCTTTCTATATGTAAATTATACTATCACTTCCAAAGTACACATTTGAATATTGGTACAAGTCACAAGACGTTACAGCAATTTAAAAATTGGAATAATATATTACTTTTACTTGAAGGGAGAAAAGCTATTGGCTTTAGAAGTTCAATCAAACAAACTCTAATCGTAGATTTAGTATGAGAATAGTGTGGAATTGATTGTGATATGGAACTATTTTTTGGTTTTATAAGAACATAGGATTGAAAGACCAATCTAACACAAATGGGAGCTCTAGGCTCAACTAGTTTCACCCACCAGAGGTCATTCAATAAACTTAGGTTGGATTCATGAGAAACCTGCATGAAAACCCACTAATTTATTTGGGTAGATATCAGTAATAATTTCTCACTACTTGCACTTTGGACCTAGGCGTAGGAGTAGACCTCGATCGCGGCCTTGGTAGTTCCCTAGGTTTGCCAATCCGGCAAGGTTTAGAACATTAATATTTCGGTTTCTTGTCTAGTTAGATTTGCTTTATTCTTTAGTGAGATTTCTTTATGTTTATAGTTATACTATAAAGAAAGGAGTTACATGACGAAAGCAACGTGCGTGACCATACTTAATCGGCCAGTCAGTTCCAACTTAGAATAAAAATGAATAGATCTGGCCTTAGTCGGGCTTCATTATAATGGCCCGTCCAGTTCTTTTTCCAACCCATGAGTTTAGGGCTGAGCCAGAAAATGTGTTGGCGCAGAGAGTCCGATTTTTATCGTTGAGGAAACAAGCAATCTAAGCGTGTTGCCCAAGTAGAATCTTAGGGAGTTGAAAATTTCTTTCTTTCTATTTACAGTGATCGGTACTATTGTATGCATAGATTGAATTTGTTTAGGGCCCATTTGGTAATACTTTGATTCTGCTCTTTTGTTCCTAAGAACAAAAAAAGAACAAAATCTATCTAATAATTTTTTTTTTCCCCATAACAAAAATCCATTTTTTTTTTTTTTTTTTGTTTTCGGAAATAGATTTGGAACATAATTAAGAAACGGAAAAAAGTTGTTTCTTGCTCCTGGAAATAATTCTTACAATCAAGTATAAATTTTTTTTTTTTCTTTTTTCTTCTTTCATTTTCTTCTTCTTCTTCCTTTTGGCCGGTTGACGACCTCAACCATAGTTGGCAACTGCCTAGAATAGGGTTGGCGACCTCGCTAGAGTGTCGTTGGCCCAAGCTCAACTATCGGCGAGGCTTGGCCTTGTTAGGCCACCGCAAGGCTTGGCCTTGCCTAGATCTAGTGAGACCAAGCCTCATTGTGGCTAGGTGAGCCTCCATGTGAGCTCGTTGGTCCTCGTCCTGGCCTAGCGAGGCTTCAATGAGCTTGCCTAGCCAATCATCGGCCACCATCGTGGCTAGCGACTAGCCACAAAGAAGGAGGAAGAAGAAGGGAAATAGAAAAAGAGAAAAATAATAAAAATAGAATAAAAATATTAAAAATTAAAAGAAACAAAAAATTTAAGAATCCTACCAAATGAATTTCTATCTCGGGAATAAAAATTTTGGATAGTTATCAAATACTTTCAAAATTTAAAATCATTCCCGATAACATAATCTAAAAAAAAAAAAAAAAAATCATTTCTAAGAAAAATTATTCCTAAGAATAAAATGGTTATTAAACACGCCTTTATTATCATGTAAAATAATATCATTGATGAATACGTTGTTCATCGGTTTTTATCCCCATGACATTGCACATCATCCAAAAATTCATTGGCCATTGAAATGTCTTTGAGTAGTTATAACCTTTGAATCTTGTCTAGAAGTATAAATTGAATAAAAATACCACTAATGCAGCTTCATACATCATCGGTAACAAGAGTTGAAACCATTGATATGTTATTTTGTCAAGCATGGTTCTAAGCATTAGAAACTAGGGTTAATATTATGAAAAACCTCAAACTAGTATACTTTTAACAGATTTACTCCAAATTAATTTTTTGACTACCAAAAATCTCAAACTAGTACATCTATGACAAATTTATCCAAAATGATCACACAAAAAATTTTAAACTGATACACTTGTGATAAATTTACCCCAAATTAATTTTTGACCATCAAAAACCCCAAATTGGTATATTTGTGACAAATATGCCTTCCTTTAAATTAGATTAATACTATAAAAAAATCACAAAACCGGTATAGTTGTGACAAACGAAGACTAAAATCTTAAATTAATATACCAATCAACTGTCACATATTAGCCAACTCAGCAATTTGACAATAAAATTTAATGGAAACTAATAGAGAGTAAATTGTCAAAAGTGTACTAGTTTATGGTAAATTTGTCGAAGTTATACCACTTTGGGATTTTTGATAGTCAAAAAATTAGTTTATAATAAATTTGTCACAAATATACCAGTTTTGGGTTTTATGTGGTATTAACCCTGGAAGTTATTTGTTAATTAGACTAGCCAACCTATTTACATGAGGATTTTGCTTAATAAAAAAATCAAATTATATTAAGTTTACCTATTTAGGTATGCTTATATTATGAGTATAGTCTCGAAGAGTGAATCTGTGCATCTACGTGATTATTTTCAATTGAAGGGAGATTGGCACGTTTAATTAGGAACAATGAGGTGATTCAAGAGTTTTGATACTTCATTGTCAGCATGAAAATGTTTAAAGGATTCATTCAAACATGATACTCATTCTTGCAAGCACACGCATTTATATATTGGTGCTATTTCCATCCCCATTTTAGCCAAGGCACTCCTTTTTTTTTTTTTCTGATTAACTTACCGAAACACCCTCTCTCTCTGTCTCTCTCTCTCTTGAATTTATTGTTTTTTTTTATCAAGCTAATCCATAAAATTGATTTTATACTTATCATCTCTCTCATCTCTCTCATAAGTTTGACAATATATATGGTCTAGTACAACCAACAAAATATCATTTTACCGTGCATCTTTTTATCACCTTGCTTGGAGAATGTTGTCAATTTTAATTTATGGTCTCATATTTTCAATAATAAGATATATTCATTTGTGATAGTTTATGAACAAATATTTACTTGCCTTCTTTTTATCATATATTATGAGCGAAATTATATTTTGAAGTCAAAAATTAAATCATTCAATTATCTAGCCAATATTGATAAAAAAATGGAAATGAAAAGTTGACCAAAGTATGAAATTTTTTAAATTTTTCATAAGCATGATCAAATGTCAAACATATTTATATTTAGATCATATCTAAATATTAGCAAAAAATAATCACAAAAGGAGGAAAAAAAAGAAGAAGAAAGAGACTTCTTGCTATTCTACTCCTACTATGAATAAAGTAATTGATATTGATTGTAGATTTAATCTTATATCAAGTAGATCAAAACTTTAAAATATGTTTAAAACTTTCCTTTGAAAAAATCTGATTAGAGTCTAAAGGTGCAAATAACTCCCACAATGTCAAAGTCCGCTAGATAATTAGATTGAATTTTAATTTTCAACTTTGAAATTAAGTTCCCTTCAAACTATTGATAAAAAAAATAGGCAATTAATTATATTTTCATAAGCTGTTATATCTAGAAATTTGTAACCTTCTGTGTAACTTTTTTTTTTTATATAAAAATATGAGATCATATATTAAATTTAACAACCTCCTCCTCTAACCAAAGTGATAAGAGGATGCATGATATTGTTTGGTTTAATTTGACATTTACATTGTAAAAATAATAACATAAGAGAGATGATAGAAATAAATGCAGTTTTGTGAGTTAACCTGATAAAAGAGGAAATAACAAATTGAAGAGAGAGAGGAGGTATTTTGGTAAGTTAATTGGAAAAAAAGAGTATCTTAGCCAAAATAGGAGTAGAAATAGCACCACCCTTTCTTTCTCTATTGATAGTTATACTATAGAGAAAGGTGTTACATGATTAAAGCAACGTACATCACCATACTCAAACTGAATGTAGACATAAAGATAGAAAGGTTCAATCAACTTGTAATTGAGAATAAAAATAAATAGATCTGATCTTGGTCGGGCTGCATAATGATGGCCTACCTAGTTCTTTTCCCACCTGGAGTTTGGCACTGGCCGAAAAATGTGTTGGCCTGGACAATTCGATTTCAATCGCTGCGGAAACAAGCAACCTAAGTGTGTTGCATGAGGGAGTTGAAAATTTCTTTCTTTTTATTTACAGTGATCGATACTATTTTATGCACAGATAGAATTTGTTTATTATCATGTATAATATCAATGATGAATATGCTATTGATCGACTTTTTACCCTCAAGATGTGGCACATTGCCGGAAAAGTCGCCAATCATTGAAATGTCTATGAGTAGTTTTAACCATCGAATCTTGTATAAGAGTATAAATTGATTTAATACACCACAAATGCGCGGTGAACGTCATCGGTAACAAGAGTTGAAGCTATTAATCTTTTATTCAGTCGCTTTTGAGATCATGGTTCTTTGGCATCTCATAAAAGTGATTTTCTTCAAAAAGAATGTAATTTTATTTATAAAGAATTAATAGTCTTGAGCAACTTCTAGTGCTAACGCAAATTAAGGGTCTCCTGCAGGTTACATACCCTAATATGATGGAGTTGTTTGAGAGTCTTGGAGTGGAAATGGAGATATCAGATATGTCATTCTCGGTCAGCTTAGACGAAGGCCGAGGCTGTGAATGGGGAAGCAGAAATGGTCTTTTGAGTTTGTTTGCCCAAAAGACAAATGTGTTGAATCCTTACTTCTGGCAAATGCTCAGAGAAATCATCAAATTTAAGGAGGATGTCCTTAGGTAAATCAAGTCTTTTTAGTGCTCAATACTGGAAGGTCATTGTATTTCTGTCTCTAGTTCTCTGTATTGATTGTAGCTCAGAACAATGATAGTGATCATAATCATTTTTGCCAAAGATTTCCCACTAATCTTTTTTGCAATCTTGCCAATGAGCTTCCCACTATAGGTAGGAATTATCATTAATGAAGTCTTATTTCGAGCTGACTTCATCAGTAATTTCTTGAAGCGTAAGTTTTCGGCAATATGCTACACTTGACATGAGATTTTAAACTGTTGAACAATGATAACTGTCATTTTTTGAAAAGAAACTCTAGGACATTTTATGCATTTTATAGCAGGTAAGATGATCAAATATTATATGTTGTCTCAAAATGTTGATATTCATTTTGAAGGTAGCATTATCCTACATGACATTGCAAGGTGACAGGTTGGGCCTAGTGCATTATAAAGTATAAGCCAATCTTCAAGTTCTCGCATTATTTTTGTATAAACGACGGAACAATCATAGGCCTTCACTTTGTTTGATGCCTGTTTATTTTTGCAGTTACCTAGAAGGACTTGAGAGCAATCCGGACATCAATCGCAGTGAAACTTTGGGACAATTTATCAAGTCACGGGGTTACTCTGAATTATTTCAAAAGGCTTACCTTGTGAGATTGTTGAATCACTGCACTCTGTCATAGCCTTGATCTTTTGTTCATATAACAAAATCTGTCCTTCGCTTGTTTGGAGAATGTAGATCTATGGCAATTACCAATTAATTTTATATTCCTATAGATCCCAATTTGTGGTTCAATCTGGTCTTGCCCTTCGGAAGGAGTCATGAGCTTTTCAGCCTTCTCAGTTTTGTCCTTTTGCCGCAATCATCATCTGCTTCAGGTAGTTCATGTGGCTCTAGAAAGTTACTGATTGATTGGAAATGATAAAACTGTGTTTCGCCATTTCAGTTGTCCTGCCAATGAATTCTCTGCTGCTTAACTTGGTGGCATTTCATATAAACGAGTCAATCGCCAAATCTTTCCTTCCACCTCTATCAGTCAGTCCTCATAATACTCTTTGTTTAACTTTAATTGCTTTTTTTGCAGGTTTTTGGCCGTCCTCAGTGGCTTACAGTCCGAAGACGCTCTCATTCTTATGTCAATAAGGTGATGATGATTAGGACATTCAATAGTTCGAAATGGAAAACTCGACATGCTTGGTCGTAATTTTCTCTCTGGAAACCCTACAAATTGAACTGTAAATATTTGTGAATTCAGGTCAGAGATGTGCTCGAGAGTAGAGGGTGTGAAATAAGACCAAGTTGTGAAGTGCGATCCATCTCCACCAGTGATGAGGGTAAGTACTTGCGGTTTAGGTCTCGTCTTTTTCGGCATTGTTTTGTCACATGACATGGAACTAGAGCAAACAATATGGACATGATAAACAAACTGTCACGGTAGGTATACTCACGAATAATCAGGAAAATCTACCTTTTTCTATCCTTAAAGTCCGCAATAGTAACAGAAAGAGATTGAACAGGATGCATTGTCTTAACTGGAGATGGTTCTGAAGAAGTATATGACAAGTGTATCGTAGCCGTCCATGCACCGGATGCTCTGAGAATGTTGGGGGACCAAGCAACTTATGATGAGACAAGAGTACTTGGTGCATTCAACTATGCCTACAGGTATAATTGGTTAGCCTGTAGCTCGCACATTCTTGGATAATGTCACGACTAGTGTCTGCAAACATACTACTGGACAACCAATTGTCTACAAAGGCACAGTCGGTCGATGCAGTATGGAACAATATGTTCACGGTGATGTCATTGTCCATTACATTTGCTTTAAGCCTTCTGCTTGGGGGAAGTAAAATTAAAATTTCAAGAATGGCAATCTTTTTTTTTGCTTTCTATATCTACGGCGGAATGCAAAACCATTGATATATTTTTCTATTGGCAGCGAGATTTTTCTTCATCATGACAAAACTTTCATGCCCAAAAACTCAGCAGCGTGGAGTGCGTGGAATTTTCTGGGAAGTGCTGAAAATAAAGTATGCTTGACATACTGGCTTAATGTGCTTCAGGTGTGGCGAATGCGTTTTGCTCATTTTATGTCTAATTCAGCTGTGCCCTTCATGATGCGTTATGCTGCAATGCATGCTACATGCTACAACGCATGCTACATATCGCTTTTAATAAAGGAAGTGAAACTGGCAGTTGTCATGGAGTACATAACCAAATTTATCTGGTAGGTCGATATGCATATAAGTTGTTAACGACTACTAAAATTTTAGCAGCATGGTGAGGTGCATTCCACAAAATGTTGACCATTTCCAGTGTTTGAGCCTCTAGAACTCCCTTTCTGTTCTGACCAGTTTCAGCATGACCGATGCTCTTTTAATTAATTGGGTCCATATATATTTGCAGAACCTGGATCAGAAGGATTTTCCGTATCTTGTGACTCTCAATCCTTCACATGAACCGGAACACACATTGCTTAAGTGGTGCACTGGCCATCCAATTCCATCTGTTGCTGCATCAAAAGCTTTGCTTCAGCTACATGAGATCCAGGGAAAAAGAGGAATTTGGTTCTGCGGAGCATACCAGGGTGAGCCTGTTAAAGTTTCTATGCACCAGCGATTGTTATACCTCAACTTTTTAGCAATGCTGAGAGTATTATATTCCTACGCATGTAATAAAGGATATTCTTACAAGGTTCTTGCGGGTCCTCACTTAGGCCAAATTGATGAGATGGTTTATGCTAATAAGGTTGCTGTAATTTGAATCTATTGGTATGGACTCAGGTCGCCAAGGGACCATAGTTGTATGTTTCATGACTAACTTGAGTACTTATTCTTTTTCAGGATATGGATTCCATGAGGATGGATTGAAGGTATAGACTCTCTCTCTCTCTCTCTCTCTCTCTCTCAGAGCAAGTTGCATATGCTAATTTTAACTTGAGGGAGTTCTTTGCAGGCAGGCATGTCTGCTGCACATGGAGTGATGGGACAAAGTCATTTTCTTCTTGATAACCCTCGACATATGGTTCCTTCACTCAAGGAAATTGGGGCACGCTTTTTTGTTACTGGATTTCTCAGACGCTATATTTCTACAGGCTTGGTAACGTGAGTATATTAGTACATATCATGATAACTATTGGCTTGTAGAAAACATAGTTCCTTGTCTTTTCTCTGTAGATCTTCAGAAGTGTTTTAAGTGTCCTTGCTTTGATAGAGCGTCATAGTCAACATCTTCTCATCTGTAGATCCTCAGAAGTGTTAAGTGTCATTGTGGTCCACTCCCGCATTTTCATTAATATCTTAGAACAGAATTTGTGAATCTACTTGTATATTAAAATGATATTCAGAAATGCAGAATGTTCTTAGTGACTTATCACTTAGAGGAACATTTTGAGAATCAGGTAGCAATAATTATGCTTTCGGGATTGGCAGTTTATTAGAGGAAGGAGGCACGATGTTTACCTTTGAGGGAACCACAAAAAGATGTCCTCTAACAGTTACTTTGAGGATCCATAGTCCAGAGTTTTACTGGAAGGTATTGTCTCAACTTACATGCGACTTCAGCCCACTCTGGATTAGACTATTTAGGACTCTTGTACAAACAAGGTCTAGTTTATGTTTTTTCGTGCTGAGACCTTTTGTGTCCTAATAGAATTTTTGGCTTTTCAGGTCATGACTCAAGCTGATCTAGGCCTGGCAGATGCATACATAAATGGTGATTTTTCTTGTGTAGACAAAAATAAAGGTCTTCTAAATCTTTTTCAGGTTATTTTCTTCATCAAACAGACTTCGTTTTATAAATGCCATATCCTTCTATACATACCAAATGCTTAATCGCTTGTCAACATTATGGCAAGTCACAGATTCTCATAGCGAACAGAGATTCCGATGTTGCCATCTCGAAATTGAGTAGGAGAAGGTACTCAATACTTGACTAGTTGGAACTAAATGTTTTTGACTTTTTATGTTATTATTAAATATACTAAACTAGTGTATGCAACTTTTTCATTAAGGGGTTGGTGGGCACCGATGTTATTAACAGCTGGTATTGCTTCGGCTAAGTACTTCTTCAAGCATGTTTCGAGGCAAAACACTTTAACTCAAGCTCGCAGGAACATCTCCCAACATTATGATCTGGTAAAAACTTTATTCCAAATCTATTTCTCAAGAGAACAGAACGAACCAGAACACATTGTCAGTGTCTCAACATTGATGGGTATCAAAAGCAAAAATGTGCTTGTACATACGGTATTCTGTAATGCTGTTTTTTATTTCGTCGTGTTTGCAGAGTAATGAACTTTTTTCACTGTTCTTGGATGAGACTATGACATACTCCTGCGCAGTATTCGAGGTCAGTAGCCACAACCCTGTTTTGAAATTTTGCTGCTAAATACGTGATATAGAAGCAAGAGTAAATACAAATCCACCTATGAAAGTCCAGCGGCTCAAAATAATGACGCATTGTTGTGCTGTCGAAAAATTCGATAGATGGCTGGTGAAGACCTAAAGGCAGCACAGATGAGAAAAATCTCTCTTTTGATTGAAAAGGTATGTTTTACTTGCTGTTAGTTTGGGGCTGCTTGATGGGTTAACCTTCGACTGTTCAGTGACTAATGCTTTGCCTAGAAAAATATTAGGCGAAAATTGAAAAGACGCATGAAGTTCTTGAAATTGGCTGCGGTTGGGGAAGCTTGGCCATTGAAGTTGTTAGGCAAACTGGATGCAAATACACAGGCATCACTCTGTCGAAAGAGCAATTGAAGTACGCCAAATCAAGAGTGAAAGAAGCAGGGCTTCAGGTACCCAGTCTACCAGCATTTTGTACTTGACAACTTAATTCATAAGTCCGAGAGATAATGTATGTAATTTTTTCATTGCAGGACAGCATCAAATTCATTCTTTGTGATTATCGCCAATTGCCAAGTGCCTACAAATATGACAGGATCATTTCCTGGTGACTTTCTCGCCATTTTGTCTATTTGTAATCTGGCTAAACAGACCAAAACGATGCTTAAAAGACTCTTAATGGAATGAATTCACAGCGAGATGATAGAAGCAGTCGGCCACGAATACATGGAGGAGTTCTTCGGCTGTTGCGAATCGGTGCTAGCCAAAGACGGACTTTTTGTTCTACAGGCATGTGACATACAATGGTTTTACGGCTTGAATTATTGTTTCAAAAGTAAAAGACGTGCTTATTTTTTCACACTATTCTGTTAAATGGTGTGCGGAATTTCACTAGTTCATTTCCATACCCGATGAGCGGTACGAGGAATACAGGCGAAGCTCAGACTTCATAAAAGAATATATCTTTCCCGGGGGCTGCCTGCCTTCCTTAAGCAGGGTAACATCAGCTATGGCCTCTGCGTCCCGACTTAGGTACAACTGCATAACATCAAGTGCACAAATTCTGTCTTCTTCACTTCATCCATTCACTGAAAGATCTTCCACCACAGTGTGGAGCATGTGGACAACATAGGAATCCATTATTACCAAACACTTCAATGTTGGAGGAAGAACTTCATGGAGAAACAACGGTGACAAGCGATATGATGCTGCGATGACTTTGGTATAATTTCTCCTGGTTTTGTGGTCATTCGTGACCCCTTTCTCCTTTTGTAGGAAAATATTAGCTCTGGGATTCAATGAAAAGTTCATAAGGACATGGGAGTACTACTTCGACTATTGTGCAGCTGGTTTTAAGTCTCACACGCTCGGAAATTATCAGGTAATTCCTTCTTTTAGGTAGTACTACTTTCACTCTCATTAAGTTGAAAATAACGCAAGTGCAAATTACAATGCACTTTTTCTTTTGGTGCTTCTTCTAAAAAGTATAATTTTTTATGAACTCCGAAATGCAGGTTGTATTCTTACGTCCAGGCAATGATGCTGCTTTCACCGATCTATATGCGAGTTCCCCTACGTCGAATTGATCTTTAAGTTGCTATTTGATTAAGCAGGACCCATTTAAGCCAGCTCATTCTTGCTTCTCTCAATGTGCAAACTTCTTTGGTTGTGAACACCATGTTCAAACATGCAAAATCAATCGGGTTAGAGAACAATTTTCTTTTTGCAGTCCAGAATAATGTTCAAATTGGTGCAGTTATTGATTCAGACAAGGAATTAGCCAAAATCCTTCTCTTGCGAATAAGTTATAAACCAACTGCATTTGAAGGTGTAAATAAACTATTCTCCAGCTGCTTTCGAATCAGGTTGCACAAGCATGAGATCATGGGAGTTGAGATACAGAGACTAATTCAGACAGTTTTGAGTGTAAACGTGATGTTTGCATCGGATGAACAAGACGAAATTACCTGCCGGCCGAGATATATTTTCCTCGATCTGATAGATGACGTTCTTAACATGGGTTGGTAACTTCGTTCCAATAGCACGAGTTTAATTTTTCATGGAGCAAGCAGTTGTTACCACGCTAATGAAAGATCCCCAAACTCTTATTCAGAGGCAACTTGAATGACAATTGGCAAATGAGCCTGCCAACATATATAAAGGGGAAAGACAGGGAGAGCAGAGACCCGCCCAGCTCTTCCTGTTGCCCAACAATGGTGGAAACCCCGCCACTCCACGCCTTCTCATTGATCACATCTCCCAATCCAACGAGAACTTAGTTCAATTCAATTCAATCCTTCTTGCCCTTTTGCAATCTCCATCAGCGGAGCGAGCCCATGATTTTTTGACCCAAATGGTGAAAAATGGCTTCGTTCCCTACCCGAGCGCCTTCAACGCTCTGCTGAGTTCTCTCGTTCGATGGGGCTCGTTCGACGAGGCATGGCGTCTGTTCAGTGATTCCAGGGCCAAAGTCGGAATCGTCGACTAGCGGAGCCTCGGGATCACGGTGAAGGGCTGCTGCGAAGCCGGTCGCTTGGACCAGGGTTTCAAGATTTTCGCTCAGTTGAAGGAGATGAACTGGTCTCCAGTGGCTTGCGTGTACACGGCGACGTCGAAAGGGCGGGAGAATTGTTCTCCGAGATGAGCGAGTTGGGTTTAGTCGCCAAACGCAACACCTACAGAGTTGTGATTGATGGGTATTTGAGGAAAGGCATGAAGGGAGATGGTCTCGAGTTGTACCGAAAGATGAAGCTCAGCGGGGTTGTTCCGAGCGTACATACTTGCAATCTCATGATCAATGTGCTTTGCAAGGGAGGTGATGTGAGCAGAGCCTTCGAACTGTTCGATGAAATGCGCGAGCGAGGGATTGCGTATAGTGTTGTTACATTCAACACTCTCATTCGGGGGCTGCATCGTGACTCGAGGGTTTGGGAAGCCTAGAGGTTGGTGGACTTGATGAAAAGGAGCGGTATAAATCAAGACGTGATTACGTATAACACGCTCATAAGCGGATTTTGTAATTGTGGGAAGTGGGATAAAGCTTTCAGCTTATTTGATCAACTGAAGTCAAATGGTCACTCCCCATCCTTGGTGACATACAACACTTTAATTGCAGGATCTGCTAGAGCCAAGAACATGCCTGCAGTGACAGATTTGGTGAAGGAGATGGAGGAGACTCAGGAGAGAGGCATCGCTCCTTCGAAAGTGACCTATACTATTCTCATAGATGCCTTCGTGCGATCAGACGACATGGAGAAAGCATCCGACATCTATGCATCCATGCAGAAGGCTGGATTTATTCCTGATGCGCACACATATGGTGTCTTAGTGCACGGGTTGTGCATGAATGGTAATATGAAGGAAGCGTCGAAGTTTGCTCAAGTCTATGCATGATGGATGCATAGAGCCCAATGATGTGATATACAACACAATGATCCACAGATACTGCAGGTAGGGCAGCTCGTATAGGGCCCAGATTTTGCTCACAGAAATGGGCAAGAAAGGAATGGTTCCTCCTTGTTTGGTTCAACATTCTTAAGGGACTTTGAATTTCCAAAGCTGTTGAGGAAAATATTAGGTATTTGGTTTGAGATTTTGAGATCTCATTGGTCAAATGCTAGCATTTGGAAGGCTGAAAACTCAAAACAGATTTTTATCTATTTTGGGTTTTCATGGAAGGTTAAGTAGGGGTTTAATAAATTTTTTTTCTTTCCAATATTACCCTCGTTGATAATCGCGTTTTCCTCTTTTACCCTAGACAATACTGTTCATCGTCTTCTTCCTTCGACTTGCTACTCCATCGGTGAAGCTCAGCTAGTAGAGCTTAGCCACGGGCTCCACCGGCCAGATTTAGCCCCAGCCTCCAAGAAGCCTCACCTGAGGTCTCGCAATCTCAAGCATTGCCTGGGTCGCGCGACCAAGGCGACACTGCCTCAGTCAGGGCATTGCCTAAGGTCGTGCGTGACCTCAGGCGAGATGCCTCCCCACAACATCAAGCACCACCACCACCAGCTACCTCTCCATCGTCACCAGCACCACCACCAGCAACAAAGCAAGCCACCTCCCCATGATTTTACCCTTCCTGATGCATCTGCATCTACAACCCAGGACATCACCTGAGATCGTGCTACCTCAGGCGAGCCACCTCCCCACCACCACCGCCGCCGCCACCAGCCGCCTCCCCACCACCAGCAACACCACCAACAGCAGCTGCTCAAGCTGCCTCCCCCACACTTTCACCATTTTCGATACTCTGCATCTCCTCTTCTTTCTTTCTTTCTTTTCTTTTCTTTTTTTTTTTTTTTTTTTTATTATCTCAAAGTTGCTTTACAAAATATATACAAAAATTTACCATCGCCCGCAGCGGTAGCGCTAGCTTTGGGCTCTCTCCCTCTCACGAAGGGGAGAAGTTTGAACCCCAGCATTGTCGTTAGGATTCTTAAGCGTGACGCCGTGGTGGTGGTTCCTACGCCAGGTGTCACTTGAGGGTTTATGCCGTGGCTATCGGCTGGTAGCGGTTCCTCTAGTCCCAAAAAAAAAATATATATATATATACACACACACACACTAATGAGTATCCAAATACTCTTGCATTCATTGAATGCCCATTCATTCAAAGATATTTGGGGAAATGTAAAGGTATTTTTTCAAAGTTGAACCAAACGGACCGAAGTAAGGTTTGGAACCGTCCGTTTCTCTATATGACGTGATTTCGAAGGCAAAGAGTGGCAGAGTGGCAAACCTAAGCAATGTACGTTATGGAGTTCTTTTGCAGAAAGCCAATTTCTAATCAAATGGCATTGTCCAAAGAGTTGCTTAGCTGTAATTCACCAGTGCCAACCGGCAGGTATCGACCTCTGCATCTGTAAGATTTTACCTTGCATGTTGATGAGTTTTCACCTAATCTTGTGTCTACCAGCACATGGGTTGGGTATCAAGTTGTGCATAATTTTGGTAATGCTCAGGTTTTGCAGCTTTGGATATTGTGGATTTTTAGATTTGAATATGACATTTTTGTCATGAGTTTACTTCCTATAACTAAAGATTGATGTTACAGAACCAACATGAAAAATCATCCTTTGTTGTTGAGAAGCAAAACACGTATTATTCATTATGTGACAAGAAAACGACATCGAACAATGACCCAAAGGTCAGAGAGAACAAACAAAGACGAAGCCATAACTATTTTTTTCTTTTCTTTTTTTTTTCAGAGAGAGAGAGAGAGGAAGAGGGAGGGGGAGGGAGGGAGGGCGAGGGCGAGGGCGAGGGAGAGGGAGAGGGAGAGAGGGGGAGGGGGAGAGGGAGAGAGATGACAATGGACTTAAGATTCGAATAGTGGAAGGCCAATTTCCAAGTAAAAAATGAAAGAGTAAGGGCTCATTTAGTTCAATGCGGAATTGGATTCTTCGGAGAATGTTATTCTCAATACTTTTCATGTTAGAGAAATAACAATTTGGAATTGGATTCCACGAGACATAGGATTCCTCAAAAATGCGGAATTGAATTACCTAGTATTGATATTCCAATTCCATATTTCTAATTGTGAAATCTATCAAAAAGCTCAATTCTATCAGTCGCTATTCCCATTCACCGATCGCTGCCACTGACCACCACTCGCCAATCATTGCCACCGCAGGTCACCTTTCCCCAATGGCTACTGTCGATCACAGATGAGAAGCGTTGTTTACTTGAAATGGGCATCCAACTATAATTTTATGAACATGAATAACAAGGAATCTCATTAATGAACTCATAAGCAAACGGTAGAATTTGCTCAGATTACATCTATGGAATGTAGTTGAACCATGTTTACATAATCACAAACGGTAATAATTGTTTATAATTGGATAAAGTGATAGTTCAAAACTACTGAATGTAATTTAGTGACTGATGGAATCTGATGGCCATTGTACCACTTAAGAAATGTGTGTTCCGGTTCATGTTGACCATTTCCAGTGTTTGAGCCTCGAGAACTTCCTCTCCGTTCTGACCAGTTTCAGCATGACTGATGCTCTTTTTATTAATCGGGTCCATATTTATTTGCAGAACCAGGATCGGAAGGATTTTCCGTTTCTCGGTACTATTGTATGCATGGACAGAATTTGTTTATTATCATGTATAATATCAATAATGAAATATGCTATTGATCATTTTTTTACCCTCAAGACATGGCACATCACCGAAAAAGTTGCAGGCCATTGAAACATCTATGAATAGGTTTAACCATCAAATCTTGTATGGGAGTATAAATTGATTTAATATACCACAAATGTGCGGCATACAGCATGGGTGATGAGAGTTATAGCCATTGATCTGTTATTCTGTCACTTTGAGATCATGGTTCTTTGGCATCCCAGAAAAGTGATTTTCATCATAAAAAAGTAATTTTCTTCAAAAAGAATCGCTAGTCTTGAGCAACTTCTAATGCTGACGTGAATCACTGGTTGCCTGCAGGTTATGTACCCTAATATGATGGAGTTGTTTGAGAGTCTTGGAGTGGAAATTGAGATATCTGAATTGTCATTTTTGTCAGCTTAGATGAAGTCTGAGGCTGTGAATGGGGAAGCAGAAATGGTATTTAGAGGTTGTTTGCCCAGAAGACAAATGTGTTGAATCCTTGCTTCCAGCAAATGCTCAGAGGAATCATCAAATTTGAGGAGGATGTCCTCAGGTAAATCAAGTCTTCTGCTCGCAGCTCACAATAATGATATTGATCACAATCATTTATGCCAAAGATTTCCTACTAATCTGTTTTGCAATCTTGCCAATGAGAAGTAGAAAATATCATTAATGTAAGTGTTGTTGCCAGCTAAATGGATCATGGATGATGTCAATGTAGAGAGTGATTTCTGAAGCCTCCTGCACTTTAGATTCCAAACTCTTTGACCAATGTTATTGGTCATTTTCCAAAAGGGAACTCAGGACATTCTATGCATTTAATAGCAGGATAAGATGATTAGATATCAAATGTTGTCTTGAAAATGGTCAAAATTCATTCTCACAGTAGCATATCCTACATGACTTTGAGGTGATCAAGCTGGGCCTACTGCATTAAAATGTATAAGCCAATCTTCAAATTCATGCATCCTTTTCGTATGCACGACCAGACAGTCAATTCACTCTGTTTGATGACTGTTTATCTTTGCAGTTACCTAGAAGGACTGAGCAATCCCAACGTCAACCGCAGCAAAACTTTGGGACAGTTTATCAAGTCACGGGGTTACCCTGAATTATTTCAAAAGGCTTGGATTGTGAGATTTTTGAATCACTGCAATCTGTCATATCTTCGATCTTTTACTCATATAACAAAATCTGTCATTAGCTTGTTTGTAGAATGTAGATCTATGGCAATTACCAATTAATTATATTTTCATGTAGATCCCAATTTTTGGTTATATTGGTCTTGGCCTTCAGAAGGAGTCATGAGCTTTTTAGCCTTCTCGGTTCTGTCCTTTGCTGCAATCATCATCTGCTTCAGGTAGGTTATGTGGCTCTAGAAGAGTTAGTGATTGATTGTAAATGACACAAACTGTGTTTGGCAATTTCAGATGCCGTACCAACCAATTCTCTGCTGTTTATTTGGTAGCATTTTTTATCAATAAGTCAATTAACTAATCTTTTCTTCCATCCCTATCAGTCTTTCATCATAATACTGTCCATTTTCACATGGTTTCTTTGCAGGTTTTTGGCCACCCTCAATGGCTTACTGTCCAGAGATGCTCACGTTCTTATATCAATAAGGTGATGATATTTTGGACATTCAGTGGTTCAAGATGGACAACTGGACGTTCTTGCTCATAATTTTTCCTCTGGAAGCCCTTCAAAAGATTTGATGAGTTGAACTGTAAATATTTGTGAATTCAGGTAGAGATGAGCTTGAGAGTGGAGAGTGTGAGATAAGAACAAGTTGTGAAGTGCAATCCATCTCAACTAGTGATGAGGGTAAGTACTTTCTGTTTAAGTCTTGTCTTTTTCTGCATTGTTTCGGTTACGTGACATGGAACTAAAGCAAACGATACGGGTGTAAGTAGGTATATTTAAGAATCATCATGACAATCTGTAGTTTTGGTCTTTATAATCCACAATTTATCAGTAACGGGAGATTGAACAGGATGCGTTGTCCTAACTGGAGACAGTTCTGAAGAAGTATATGATGAGTGTATTGTAGCCGTCCATGCACCAGATGCTCTGATATTATTGGGAGATCAAGCAACTTACATGGAAATGAGAGTACTTGATGCATCCCAATATGCCTACAGCTATAATTGTTTAATTTGTAGTTTCATGTAATGTATTCATAACTAGTATTTGCGAACATACTACTGGAGAAACATCCAATTGTCTACAATGGCACAGTTAGTTGATGTAGAATGGAACAATGGTGTCCACAGTGATATCGTTGTCGATTGCATCTGCTTTAAGCCTTCTGCTTGGGAAATTTTCCTTTGATATTTCGAGAATAGCAAGCTTCTTTTTGCTTGTAATATTTACTACAGAATGCAAACCATAGGTACATTTTTCTATTGGCAGCGAGATTTATCTTCATCATGACAGAACTTTCATGCCCAAAAACCCTGCAGCATGGAGTGCGTGGAATTTTATGTGGATTACTGAAAATAAAGTGTGCTTGACGTACTAGCTCGATGTGCTTCAGGTATGGCAACTGTGTTTTGCTGATTTTATTCTGACTCAGCTGTTCCCTTCAGGATCTGTTTAGTGTACATGTCTTCTTTTTGTCTTTTGTAGATCCTCAGAACTGTTAATCATCATTGCTCTGAATCAGCCTCGAGTCAAACATCTTCTCATCTTTAATGTCATATCCATTGCTACTTTGTTGTGGTCCACTTTGCATTTTAGTTAGTGTCTCAGGAACAGAATTTGTGAATTTACTTGTTAATAAGAGTGATACTCGAAAATGCAAGATGTTCTTATTGACTCATGGTTTATGTTGGAATTGTTCAGCTGCTATTTTTTGTCATGTTTTCCTCTGTTTTCCTCTATTTTTTATTAAAAAAACAGCCAAGTTCATTTAGTTATGCAAGTTTGTGTTCTGTTTTCTCTATGCTTCTCTTCCTCATTCAAAAACTATAACTTCTGATTTTCTGTTTCTTGTTTATTGTTTTGATCAGTAACAACAGTGGTATCATGTATGATATTGAGGGACTGTGAAGTGAAGCAACTATCGAAGTGTAAAGAAGTTAAAGGGTGATGGAGACAGGGTCGAGTGGTTTCTCTGCGATGGCTTCTCCAGTATTTACTGGAGAGAATTATCAAGCATGGGCTGTTAAGATGACAGCATTTTGGAGGGTCATGATCTGTGGGAAGTGTGGAGGATGATTATGAAGTTGCTCCACTTCCAAATAATCCGACCATGAATCAAATCAAACTTCATAAAGAGAGAACCACAAGAAAAGCCAAGGCAAAATCTTGCCCGTATGCCGCTGTCTCGCCTACCATCTTTACCCAGAATTATGAAGTGTGACTCGCAAAGGCCATATGGGACTTCTTGAAGGAAGAATATGAAGGAGATGAGAAGATAAGAGGTATGAAGGTGCTGAATCTCTTTAGAGAATTTGAGAGACAGCAGATGAAAGAGTCTGAGTCAGTGAAGGAATATTCGATAGGCTAGTGGGGATAGCTGATAAAATCGAGTTTTAGGGACCGACTTGAAGGATGAAAGGCTTGTTCGTAAGATCCCGGTGTCTCTTCCGGAGAAGTTCGAAGCCACCATAGCTTCTCTCGGAAAATACAAGAGACTTAGCCGATATAAAGCTTGCACTTGTTAAATGCTCTGCAGCACAGGAGCACGTAAGACCGATGAGAAGAGAAGAGTTTGTAGAGGGTGCGCTACAAGCTAAAGTAAAGTCAAATGATGGAGGCAAAGGGAAGAAATGGATTCAGTCCAGAGAAAATGCTGGTGACTCCAAGTTTGTAGCAAAATAAGGAAATTCTGGTGGATCTAGCAAATGGAAGATGAACAAAAGTCTTGTTAATACCGTGGTGGAACTAATCATCGCTTTTTAGATGTTGGAGAAAGTCTGATGCTAGATGCGAAGATGTCACAAGTTGGGTCACATGGAAGCCATCTCGCAAAGAAAAAAATTACCAGCAAGCGAAAAGCACAGTAGCAGTGAATGAAACCGAGGAAGAGCACTTGTTTGTAGCTTCTTTTCGAATCTTCTGTTGGGAATGATGCATGGCTGGTGGATAGTAGCCGTACCAATCATATGACCTGGCAAATTCAAACTGTTTAGGAATCTAGACAGCCGCTCAGGTCCGTAGTCGAATTGGCAACTGGACGTATATCGAAGTGCAAGGGAAGGGTATAATGGCTATTGAAGGAAATCGAGGTGAAGCGATCGGTGATGTTCTTTTTGTGCCAAACATTGACCGAACTCAAGTAAGTGTTGGTCAATTAGTTGAGAAGGGCTATAAAGTGAAGTTCGAAGAGAAGGAATGTCTTATTAATAATGCGAGATAGCAAAGAAGTGCTAAGAATCCCAATGAAGGACAAGAGTTTCATGTTCAAGCCACAAGAGATACAACAAATGGCTTTAAAGTGCAAAGAAGAAAATGCGAGATATGGCATAAAAGACTTGGGCATGTTCACGGGAAGAGCATGTTGTTTATGCAGAAATAGCTTGCGATGACTTGCCAAGTTTGGAGGAGGAATTTCCACGGTGCGTAACTTGTCTTCTTGGCAAGCAAGCCGATTTCCTTTCAAAGGAGGAGGCTGGAAAGCATGTGAGAAGCTGCAATTAGTCCACACAGATCTATGTGGACCTATGTCCGAGTCTTCTCTCAATGGTAGCGAGTATTTCATTACCTTCGCTGATGATATGACTAGGATGAGTTGGATTTATTTTCTGCGAGCCAAGTCTGAAGTTGCTGATGTGTTTGTGAAGTTTAAAGCCTTAGTTGAGAATCAGAGTGAGAAGAAAATTAAAATGCTCAGGTCTGATAATGGTTCTAAGTATACTGCTCACAAGTTTAAGTTGAATTGTGAGTAGCGAATTGTGCGGCTTCATCGCTCCATATTCACCTCAAATGTAATGGGGTCAGTGAGAGGAAAAATATAAGCATTATGGAGATGGCCAGATGTATGATGCAGGAGAAGATGTTGCCTAACAAGTTCTGGGCTGAAGCAGCTAATACTGCAATGTTCCTATTGAACAGATTACCCACAAAGGCCTTAGAGAGGTCAACACCTTTTGAAGTCCTCGGTATTGTGTTAAACCTTCGTGAAAATTTGAAGGTTTTTGGGTGTTTGTGTTACACTCATGTTCCCGAGGTCAAGAGGGACAAGCTGGATAAGAAAGCGAGCTTGGAATCTTCATCGGGTACAGTCTCCAATCAAAGGCTTACGTAATTTTTCACCCTATGACAGAGAAGGTGACTGTAAGCAGAGATATTGTTTTTCTAGAGGAAGATGAGTGGAATTGGATGGAAGGAAAAAGTGCAGAACAGCAGTAGTTCGAAAAACAACCTGCAACAGATGTAGATGTTGATGAAGTTATAGATGGATTTGAAGACAGTACGGATGATTTACCAGTGAGAGGCACAAGGTCACTTCCTGAAATCTATGAAAGAAGCAAGGTGGCAATGCTCGAACCATCTAACTTTGTGGAAGCTAAGGAGGATCGAGGTGGATTGCAAAGAATGTAGGAGGAGATTGCAATGATCCCGAAAAACCACACATGGGAGCTTGTTGACAGACCATCTGATAAGAATGTAATTGGGGTTAAGTGAGTGTTTAGAACAAAACTTAATCCTGATGGTTCTATTAATAAACACAAAGCTAGACTGGTGGTGAAAGGCTATGCACAAATATGGGGAATAGACTATTCTGAAACATTTGCTCCTGTTACATGACTTGATACAATAAGGCTACTATTAGCTATTGCAGCAGAGAAGGGGTGGCCTATATTTCAGTTAGATGTCAAGTCTGCATTCCTGAATGGAGAGCTTGAGGAGGAGATTTTTGTTGAACAACCTGAAGGCTTCAGTATCAAAGGCCAAGAAGAGAGTGTATACAGGTTGAGGAAAGCTCTATATGGACTGAAGCAGGCTCCAAGAGCTTGGTATGGGAAGATAGATCGATATTTGCAAGATTTTGGCTTTGTAAAAGCTTAAGTGAGTTCACTCTTTATGTCAAGAAGGTGAATCACAAGTGTTGTAATTCTGTCACTTTATGTAGATGATCTATTAGTGACGGGGAATGATATGGAATTGATAGAAAAGATGAAGCAAGATCTATTTGCAGTTTTTGAGATGTCAGACTTGGGAAAGATGGCTTATTTTTTAGGTCTGGAAGTCAAACAGGCTTCATATGAGATCTTCATCTGTCAGAAAAAATACATGAAGGAAATTCTAAAAAAGTTTCAGATGGAAGATTGTCGAAGTGTAAGCACTCTTATGGCTGCTAAAGAGAAGCTACAAAAGAGTGATGGAACAGATGCAGTAGATGCTTCTATGTATAGAAGTCTGATTAGGTGTCTCATGTATCTTATAGCAACCAGACCAGACATTCTATTTGCTGTGAGTGTTTTATCCAGGTTTATGAGTAGTCCTAGTCAGTTACATTTGATTGCAGCAAAAAGGGTATTGAGATATCTCAAAGGAACATTGTTCTTTGGTGTGAAGTTTAAGAAATGTCAGAAGTTTAATTTACAAGGATTTTCTGATAGTGACTGGGCTGGTTCAGTATATGACTTGAAGAGTACGTTTGGATATTGTTTCAGTCTTAGTTCTGCTTGTTTCTCCTGGTGTTCCAAAAAGCAAGAGATTGTAGCTCAGTCCACAGCAGAGGCTGAGTTTATAGCAACTACTGCAGCTGCAAATCAAGCTTTGTGGCTGAAGAAGATAATGAATGATTTGTGGTTGAATTCTAGTGATTGTATCGAAGTCAATGTGGACAATCAGGCTGCTCTAGCAATATCACAGAATCCAGTTTTCTATCGCAAAACCAAGCATTTCAAAGTCAAATTTTTCTTTCTGCGTGAGGTGCAACAAAGTGGCAAAGTTAAGTTAATCTATTGCAGATCTGAAGATCAGCTTGCAGATATGTTCACAAAACCACTTCAGGCTGGAAGATTTGAGCTGTTAAGAGAGAAAATAGGAACTGCAGCAGAATCGATCCAAGGAGGAGTTTGTTGGAATTGTTCAGCTGCTGTTTTCTGTCATGTTTTCCTCTGTTTCTTTGTTTTTTATTAAAAAAACAGCCAAGTTCATTTAGTTATGCATTCAGTGTTTTTGCTATTTTCTAGGAAGTGAATTAGCACGTTTAGGTGCAGTTATATGCTGCACGTGTGTGTGTGGTTTGTAAGCAGTTATTGTTCTTGTTTAAGTTGTCCTGTACTTGATAGTTTCTTCAGAAAACTGACGTATGCAAGTTTGTGTTCTGTTTTCTCTGTGCTTCTCTTCCTCATTCAAAAACTATAACTTCTGGTTTTCTGTTTCTTGTTTATTGTTTTGATCAGTAACAACAGTTTAGAGGATCATATAGAGAATTGCGTAGTAATAATTGTGCTTTCCTGAGCGACAGATTATTAGAGGCAGGAGGCATGATGTTTACCTTTGAGGGAACCACGATAAGATGTCCTGTAACAGTCACTTTGAGGGTCCACACTCCACAGTTTTACTGGAAAGTATCGTTCTATCTATACACGCAACTTCAGCCCACACCAGATCAGACTATTCAGGACCCTCTTACGAATGAAGTGCAGTTTTTGCTCTTTCCTGCTGAGACGTCTTCATAGAGAATTTTTGGTTTTACAGGTCATGACTCAGGGTGACCTAGGTCTATCAGATGCTTTCATAGGTGATTTTGCTTTTTGTAGATAAAGATAGTGGCCTTCTAATTTTTTTTCCAGTTGTTTTCTTCATCAAATGGACTTCATTTTTGCTGTATCCTTTTGAGCTTATCAAATGCTTAATCACTTGTCAACAACGTGGAAAATTGCAGATTCTCATAGCCAACAGAGATTCTGATACTACTGTATCGAAATTAAGTAAGAAAAGTTATTCAATACGTTACTAATTGGAATGCATGCGGCACCCAGGAAAGAGATATTCTTTTATGAAGTTTGAACTTTGCCTGTATTCATTGTACCGCTCATTGGGTATGGAAGTGAGATAGTGAAATTTAATGCACCATTTAATAGAACAGTGAGAAAAAATTAACATGTTTTTTACTTTTGAAACAAAAATTCAAGCCGCAAAACCGTTGTATGTCATATGCCTGTAGAACAAGAAGTCCGTCTTTGGCTAGCACCGATTCACAACAGCCGAAGAACTCCTCCATGTATTCGTGGCCAACTGCTTCTATCATCTCGCTGTGAATTCATTTTATTAAGAGAGTCTCTTAAGCATCGTTTTGGTCTGTTTAGCCAGGTTAAGAATAGACAAGAAGGCCAGAAACTCACCAGGAAATGATCCTGTCATATTTATAGGTACTCAGCATTTGGCGATAATCGCAACGATGGAATTTGATGCTGTCCTGCAATAAAAGATTTACATTCATTGTCTCTCGGACTTATGAATTAAGCTGTCAAGTTCAAAATGCTGGCTGATTGGGTACCTGAAGCCCTGCTTCTTTCACTTTGATTCGGCATACTTCAGTTGCTCTTTCGACAGAGTAATGCCTGTGTATTTGCATCCGGTTTGGTTGACAACTTCAAAGGCCAAGCTTCCCCAACCCCAGCCAATTTCAAGAACTTCATGCGTCTTTACAATTCTCGCCTACATTTTTTTAAGGCAAAGCATTTGTCACAGAACAGTCAAAGGTTAACCCGTCAAGCAGCCCGAAACTAACAGCAAGTAAAACAAACCTTTTTAATCAAAAGAGAGATTTATCTCATCTGTGCTGCCTTTAGGTCTTCACCATCATTATTTTGACAGGACAACAATGCGTTATTATTTTTGAGCCACTGGACTTTCATATGTGGATTTGTATTTACTCTTGCTTCTAAAGCACATATTCAGCAGCAAAATTTCAAAACAGGGTTGTGGCTACTGACCTCGAATACCACGCAGGAATTATGTCATGGTCTCATCCAAGAACAGTGAAAAAAGTTCATTACTCTGCAAACACGACAAAATGGAAATCAGCGTTACAGAATACCGTATGTTCAAGCACATTTTTGCTTTTGATACACATCAATGTTGAGAGACTGACAATGTATTCTGGTTCATTCTGTTCTCTTGAGAAAATGCTAGGAAAAAAAATACGGAATAAAGTTTTTACCAGATCATAATGCTGGGAGATGTTCCTGTGAGCTTGAATTAAAGTGTTTTGCCTTGGAAAATGCTTGAAGAAGTACTTAGCCGTATACCAGCTGTTAGTAACATCGGTGTCCACCAACCCCTAATAAAAAAGGCGCATACACTGGTTTAGTATATTTAATAATATCATACAAAGTCAAAAACATTTTGTTCCAACTAGTAAAGTATTGAGTACCTTTTCTTACTTAATTTTTTACGATGGCTATATCGTAATCTCTGTTCGCTATGAGAATCTATGACTTGCCATGATGTTGACAAGCGATTAAGCATTTGGTATGTTTAGAAAGATACAGCATTTATAAAATGAAATCTGTTTGATGAAGAAAATAACCTAAAAAAGATTTACAAGACCTTTATTTTTGTCTACACAAGAAAAAAATCACCATTTATTTATGCATCTGCCAGGCCTAGATCGGCCTGAGTCATGACCTACACGAAAAAGCAAAAACTGGGCCTTATTTGTGCAAGAGTCCTGAATAGTTTGATCCAGAGTGGGCTGAAGTCGCGTAAGTTAAAACAATACCTTCCAGTTATACTATGGCTTATTGATCTTCAAAGTAACTATTAGAGGACATCTTTTCATGGTTCCCTCAAAGGTAAACATCGTGCCTCCTTCCTCTATTAAACTGCCTATCCTGAAAGCATAATTATTGCTACCTGATTCTCAAAATGTTCCTCTAAGCGGTGAGTCATTAATAACATTACGCATTTTCAAATATCGTTTTTATTGACAAGTAAATTCCCAAATTCCGTTCTAAGATATTAATCAAACTGCGGGAGTGGACCACAATGACACTTGACACTTTTGAGGATCTCCAGATGAGAAGATGCTGACTATGACACTATATCAAAGCTATGATACTTCAACACTTATGAGGATCTATAGAGAAAAAACCAGGAACTATGTACTCTACAAGCCAATAGTCATCATGGTAAGTAGTAATATGCTCACGTTTTCAAGAACAAAATGACTTTGTCTGATCACTCCATTTGACATGATTGCACATTCTATTCCATCCTTTGGTCCTTTTTGTGCCAACATGGCTTATAAAGACTCTTCGTGAATGGTGAGATACAAGATCAAATGCACACCTTGGATAGGCGGTACTAGTATAGGAGATTGCGAAAGATATCGCTTAAGCTCTTTAACAGATTTTTGACATTCTTCATCCCAATTGACCTTAGTGTTCTTCTTCAACAACTTAAAGAATGGCTTAGCAGTTTTTGACAATTGGGAGACAAATCTTGCAACATAATTCAATTTTTCCAATACGCTTCAGACTTTCTTAGCAGTAGAAGGAGGTTTTAGCTTGCATATGCCCTTTACCTTAGAGGGATCTATCTCAATACCTTTGTTACTAACCATAAATCCAAGAAGCTCCCCAAACTTTGCCCCAAATATGCATTTTGTGGGGTTATGCCTCAGCTTGAATTTTTTCAATCGATCAAATAATTTTCTCAAGATTTCAACACGGTCTTCATTTTGTCTTGACTTTGCAATCATGTCATCGACATAAACTTCAATCTTCTTATGCATCATGTCATTGAATAGTGCCACCATGGCTCTTTGATATGTTGCCACTGCATTATTCAAGCCAAATGGCATAACTTTGTAGCAAAATGTTGCCCATAAAGTGATGAAAGATGTTTTAGTCTTATTTTTCTCTTTCATCCGAATTTGGTTATAACTAGAAAATTCATCGATGAAGGAGAATAGTTTGAAGCCAGCAGTACTATCAACTAAGACATTGATGTGTGGCAAAAGAAAATCATCCTTGGGGCTTGCCTTATTTAGGTCGCGGTAATCAATGCAAACTCAGACCCATCCATCCTTCTTCATAACTGGGACTATATTAGCAATCCAATCAACATAATGAGTGACTTCGATGAAACCAACATTTAAGAGTTTCATGAATTCTTCTTCAATCTTTTTCAATAACTCAGGTTTTGTCCTTCTGAGCTTCTGTTTCTTGGGTGGAAAATTAGAATCGAGTGGTAACGTGTGTTCCACTATCTCAGGATCTAAACTCGGCATGTCAGCATACGACCAAGCAAAGACATCTTGGTATTCCTTCAAAAGTCTAATTAATCTATCGAGCATCCACTTGAGAGACCTGCCCCAATCTTGGTTTCTTTGGGGTTATTTGAATCTCCTAAGTTTACGGTGATTGGTTGCTCAGTGGTAGGAGATTTGGACTCTTTACGTTTGAGTCATTCCCTTTCAATAACTCAAGGATTGTCATCATTTTTGAGTTAGAATAATCGAGTTCGCCAAAGTCTCTTGAATGCAAATTTGAGCCATGCAAATGACTATCATGATGTGAAATGTCATGGCTGAAATGCAATAAAAAATGGTTAGTATATAAATATAAATGAATGCAATGCACGCAAATGCCAAGAAAAACTTGTTTTTAAATGCAGGTTTTAGAAAAATTTATTAGGAACTAGCCCTCATGTCATTAGACATCCTTGCTCTACTAAAACTTTTTAAAACTATAGATTGTGCGGAGGCTTAGGCCTCAAAGCATCATCATAGGTCTGGTTTGGGAAACCTCACACGTCTTGTAATAAAATGTGAATTTTATTGATATGCAAAAACTGCATTACAACGTATATCATCTTGGATCCATAGAGTTTGTGATCTAGATTATTACAAGTGTAAACAAATGAAATGTTTGGAATTCCCTCTTAGGGGATAAATGAATGGAATACAACTAAAATGAAATGCAGGAACTAGAAACATCCCTTACACAGCGGGATCTGCAGGCTCTTCATCTTCACCAACGGTGCCAACCAAACCATCTTCGAACAAGTCAGCGAAGTGGTAGACATTGGCTTCCTCTTCTTGCAAGAGCTTTGGTGGGCCAAGGAAGAAATCCTCCAATGGTGGGGGCAAGAGGCGTTGGTAGCTCTTACATTTAATATTCAGGCCTTTATAATTACCTTGATCCTTACGATCACCCTGATAACCTAAGCCTTCACGCTTGTTCATTTTCACCACCTCAATAGGATTTGGCATGCCTTGGGCAAGCTTGCCCAAACATTTTCTAATAGCAAAACCATTCTTGAGCAATTCTTTACTTGACATCAAGAATGCCTTTAAGAATTGAGACTTCTTGATGATTAACCTAGCAGGCACATGAGTGACAGACACAAGCTCAAATGAGTGGTAACTCGACTTTCCCTTGACTTCAGGCTCAATGAAGGGTATGGCGGTGTTATGGAAAGTCTCCACATCTCTTTCGCATTGGATAGTCACAACCTTTCCATTGATGGGAAGTTTCATCATCTGATGAATATTGGAAAGAATGATCCCTGCAACGTAGATCCAAGGCCGTCCCAACAGCCGGCTAAAGTTGCTTGGGATATCCAACACTTAGAATTTTTTAGTAATGGTAATAGGGCCAACTATTAGCGGTAGGTCAATTTCCTGTATTGATTCCTTTCTTATCCTATCGAAGGCTCAAATGGGAATCTTTGGAGGGCAGATATTTTCATTACTATCCCCAATTGATGGAGGGTGGATAAAGGGCAAATGTTCAATATGAAACCATTATCAACCAATACCCTCGAAATCCTGATTCCAAAATGTTGAGAGGACACATATTACACCTTAATGTGTGCTTGGCCTTCAAGAGGGAGGTCTTTCTCAGAGAATGTTATTTAACCTCTAAGAAGTATGACACCCACAAACTTCTCCAATTGTACTTCTCCAATGGTCTTAAGCACATGGACTTCGTTCAAGATTTTGAGGAGGACATTTCTATGTTTTTCAGAAGTCTTGAAAAGCTTTAATACGGAAATTTGCACCGATCTCTTGCGCAATTGGTCTATCACTTATGCCTCACTTATTTTGAGTGTTTTAAGGAGTTGTTCGGCTTCCTCATTGATTACGGCCTTCTTTCCCACACCTTCACGCAATGGGTAGATTCGACCCGATCGGGTGACAGCATCTATTTCATTTATATTATAGTTCCAAAGGACCGTCATGGTGTCATAAGTAGGAGACATCTTGGTATTGGAGCATTCACCAACTTCTGGTGGGAATTCAATGACGACGAGTCCAAAACCCATGCTTGAGATCTTCATGGCTTCAAAATTGTCAATCAACAAGCTGACTTTGATGACACCCTTGTTGGTTGCACCAACCCCACGAGGAATTCTCTCTATAATCAGATCAATCACAACAGGCTCAATCATAGCCACAAAGTCATCCCCAAATTCATCTCCTCCCCACGGCCCACCTAGATCCCACGAGTGAATAGGAAGTTGGATCTACATTGGATCTCATATGAATCACCCCATCTATCCTTTTGAGGAGAGGTTTGGTTTCAAACTTGGTTCGAACAAGAGAAGTACGCCATGCTAATGTGCCTTGGATGATACACATCTCAAAGTCAGGTGCTGATGAATGCATTGAGCTATCCATGTGGCTGAGAGCCCTCACAGCCCAGGCACAACGACGCAATTATCAGGGGCACGCTCTACCACTGAGCTAATAGCCTGTCGTGCAGGGGGGAAAATCAATATACTTTTAATGTCGAATCAAGATCAACTAGGACAAAAATAAAGCATTGGGTCGAACTCTTCTCTGGTGTCAAGGTAAAAGCTATGAATAGTCATCGACTCCCGAGAAAGGGTAAAAGAATGGGACCTATTCTGGAACATACAATGCATTACAGACGTATGATCATTACACTTCAACCGGGTTATTCTATTCCACCTCTTAGAAAGAAAATATATGAAAGAAAGATCTCCCTCCAAGCCATACATACGACTTTCATCGAATACGGCTTTCCACAGAATTCAATATGTATCCATGAGATCAAGTATGAAATTCTGTTTACTCACTTGAAATTGAGTATCCGTTTCCCTCCTTTCCTGCTAGGATTGGAAATCCTGTATTTTACATATCCATACGATTGAGTCATTGGGTTTTTGAAATAGTGTTTAAAAAAAAAAAAAAGTGCTTAGAATAATTGCTATTTGAATCGAACCTGTTCTAAAAAAGTCGAGGCATTTCGAATTGTTTGTTGACACGGACAAAGTCATGGAAAACCTTTGAAATTATTTCAATATTGGACCTTGGACATATAATAGTTCCAAATCGAATCTCTTTAGAAAGAAGATCCTTACGGAGACCGAGGGGGACTGTCGAAAAAAAAAAGGCCTCATAAAATAAGGATACGCAAACATAGCACCGACGATATTCATATAAAGCATCCTTGATTACATGCGGGCCATCTGAGAAGAAAGAGACGCATCTTCAAATTCGAAATAAGTAAGTGCCACAGACAAAGAAAGTAACTCAGAATACCACCGGATAAGTTTGTTGCCAGCGCTTTCCCGGGCCGAGCCGGAATTCTTTATTCGATTCGAAAAGAAAGGGCAGGCAAAGCCCGAAGGGGGCTATCCCAATAGGCCAGCGGGCGGAACGAGGAGAGGCCCCGGCAATCATACGACCGCGGTCGAAAAAGCGTGTTCCCTTCAGATAAGATCTCCCAGTGGGACTACCGAGTTCAGTGCCTAGGAGAAGAGCAACAAAGCAAACTTACCAAAGTGGGGATAAGTATTTCCAAATATCTTTATAGGACTTTAAATGGCTAATCTGATTGAGCAGATGGTTAGCCCTAGGTTAGAGAGATTGTTTAGGCTAGGGACAACTTTAAGGAAAACCGTGTTTTTGGGCATAAATTTTGAATTCATTGAAAGTTTGAGTTTCTTTTGATGTCGCTTGAAGTTACAACCAACCATGCTCTTAGCAAACTGAGCTGAATGAGAGAGTCAAGTATGCTCCACCAGTACATACGCATTTCGCATTTCTAGAGAAGAAGATGTTGTGAAGTATAGTCTAAGGATTCATAGCATAATTTCCTTTATTCTTTAGTCGTTTATTCAATTTTTTAAGTTTTAAGAAAGGAGAGAAGAGAAAAGAGAAAAGCCAAATGAAGTGAAAGTGTTCATATAAGGAGGTGATAGCAGGCTTGAGTGTAGGACGGTCACCCGTCCCCTTGACACAAACACGAACTAATCCTTCTCTCTCTCGAATGTATGCCTGGTTTTCATCGAATTTTTTTTATTACCTTCGAAAACAAAGCGGAATTCCGTCTTGACATGATGAATAGTGCTGCCCACAAGTATAGCGTAGTCCTTGTTTATAAAAAGGTAGTATATGCATCAATTTGAAATAAGACATAGGAAAAAATCTAGACCAAAGAGCCCCAACTCATATCATACCAAGAATTTGCCATTGACCTAATAAAGCCGTTGTGACACAGGTGTATCGAGGTAGGCCGTGGATTGAATAGAGAAAGAAGGGCTCGTATTTGACAGATTTCGAGCAACCCCCAACCTTCTACTTGGCCACTCCTCTCTCTTCCGGCTCTAAGTGACCTGACCACTTTCATGCTTCGAATGAGAAGTTGCGCTTTCGATCTTGTTCTCAGCTCCGGGTCTGGTCCTTTAGGCGAGGCTCTTTACTTTACAGGGTGGTTTTTCTTTTGAGTAATGCTAAGTTAAGCTCTTAGAGTTTCATTCCTAATCAAAAGGATTAGCCCTCTTTTTTTAAGCAAAAGTTATATGCAGTGGAATCAAGAAAGGAATAAGAAGCCAGTATAAAAAAAGAACTCTTTCTTAGGTTAGGAGAGCCATCCTGCAAGGAATCTTTAATGAAAGAAAAGGGGCAAGCTTCTCAAGTCCAGGGTGGCCCAGCTGCGCCAAGGAAAAGAAAAGAACATAAGAAGCATTTGACTCCTTCATGCATGCTCCACTTGCCTTAGGAGGATATAGCTCAATTGGTAGAGCTCCGCTCTTGCAATTGGGTCATTGTGATTATGGGTTGGATGTCTAATGTCTAGGCAGTAATGATAGTATCTTGTACTTGAACTAGTAGCTCACTTTTTCTAAATAATGGGGAAGAGGACTGAAACATGCCACTGAAAGACTCTACTGAGACAAAAATGAGTTGTCAAGAACATAAAGAAGGTAGGATGGACAGTTGGTCAGATCTAGTATGGATCGTACATGGATGGTAATTGGATCTCCCCATCTACTAAGGATGATGTCTTTGGGGTTTTGGAAATAACTTGGAGGAGGAATACTTAACCAAAAAGTCATACTTCTCACTTGGTTGCCCCAAGTATCCACCATTTCAACTTTCTCACAGGCCTTCCTTACGAACTCATGATCCTAGCGAGATGTTTCCCCATCCTTGTCATCAGAGTAGACTTCTTTATCTTTCGACAAAGCTAGAGTAAGATCTTCATCCTCCCATCAACTTGGGACAATGTCCTTTATGTCAATGAAGAAACTCGATGGTGGTGTGAACTTCACATTAAAGTCACACTTACCACTTAGTTGGCCAAGAATATCAACAACTTCACCACTTTTGCGAGCTTTTTGAACAAACTCACGGTTTATGCGGGAAACTTTATATTCATTCTCACTTCTAGTGTCAGAGTCTTGGTACATAAAGTCTTTGCTTTTCGAGGTTCGACAATCCTCCTTTCGAGTGTCATCCTGACTTGGATTCCCAGCTTCCTTTATGACTTTTGAGAGTATATTTTCGCCAGACAAATCAACTTTAACCAAAGACATTTAACTTAGAATTTGAGTATGTTGTATTTTAAGATATACCCTACAACTTTCATGAAGAAATCGAAGAGAAATTTTCAAGAGCGGGCTCACCATCTTCATATTAAAGAATTTCCTAGCTTAGCCAACTTTGCTAAGCAAGCTATCTTCTCATCACAAGTGATGTCACCTTTTAGCTGGCGATTAGCGAAGGGTGTTATCTATTCCAATTTTTGGATATCCATCGGGAGTATACGCTTGTCATCATCCCCAAAAACATGTTGACATCTTCAGCGTATTTCGGAAGGGGATTTTGTTGGACATCCGGCATCAAATGTGACATCCTGAAAATTCAGTTTTGTTTTCAATTGAATGAATCGGGCCTTTCATTGACGCGCATATAGTGCTATTCTCTAAGCTGATCACTCATGAGATAACTAGACTATATGGGGAAATCATTAAGGGATTTTAACGCAAAAGACTTGAGAATTCAACCAGGAATCGACTACTCGACCGTGCTCATGTGCAGAGATTATTTCGGCGCAATAAAGATCAATTAGAGATCAGAGATAGGTACGTTCGACTGAGTTGTGTGGCTAAACGTAGGTGATTTCATCAAATTGCAAAATTCTCGTTGATCGGCACTAGACCGATTTTTCTATCATTTTGGTACCTTATGTCGGTATTTGAAACCTCGAACTTTTCATGACCACTGAGGATTGCTAATGTGTTGAAGATGTACAATGTGACTCGAAACAAATTGATCACGGGTCAATTGCACCAAAAATTTCTAAAAGCTACTCGGTAGATTAGGTCACGCTAAAATCGCGCCAGATTGAAATTAACTGCCAATTTGAAGCCAATTTCAAAAATTGAAACTTCTGCTATATCACGAGTTATTTAGGAACATCGACTCACCCTTTGAAAATTTTTCTACAAACCGAAATTTTTGGTAGAAATTTGATGTAAGGCCGTTTTCGACCGGAAAATTCAGTGGACCGTTTTTTATTGCATTTTTGGGATGCAAGTTGGTTCTATTAGTGAAGAAAAATGTCAATTTGATCGTGGACACCTTGGTTGGATTTTTGAATGACAAATTGAGCTCAAGTGGGTGGGAATCGAAGGGGAATTTAATGGAATTGTTGTGTATTTGTGCAAAATTCGTAGCCCTTGCTTCCTCAAAATTTTGGACCTCTTCCAAGGCTTCCTAAGGAAGCTTGTTGGTCTGCTTTCGGCTGAGGAAGCCAGCCCATCCATGGTGGGGCCTCTTTAAGGAGGCAAGAGGATAGAAGTGAAGCTTGGAGGGACCCTCAAGGCTTTTGGTTGTCCCCTTCTTTTCCATTTGGTCAACCTCTCCATTTCCATACCAATGGAGCTCCTAAAATTTGCAGGAAAATCGAGCATCAATCCCCTGCTGTTTGAAGCCGCCGCTCGCCTTTCGGACCGCCAGCATGTCGCTCGTCGCGCACCCAAGCTCCTGGCGAACCAACCGTTGCGCTGCCTGTGTCCGAGCTCCTCTCACCATGTTCCTCACTATTCGACCATCGTAGCTCTACCTGGAAGCCGCACCGCCGCCGTTCAACCACCGGCTGCTGCCGGAGTAACCCACCTGGCCTTCGGTCCATTAGCCTTGCCGTTTTAGCCAAGTCAAGTAGCCCTTTGGTCCTTGGAGCAAAATCCGAACCAGCAAGGGTCTTGAAGCTTCAGGGCCCACTTTAGACCACTTTCGGGCCTCGCTTGGTGCCGCCACTTCGGAGTTTATTGCTTATCTCCACCTCGCCCTCCTCATGAACTCATCAGAATTCAAAACCGGTGAGTTTACTCACTAAACTCTGCTTATGGAGTTAATTATGCTTAAGGGTTGATTAGTTTAGGTTAATTAGGGATTAGGTGGTTAGTTAGAATAGATTGGCAATTTAGTTGTCCAATATTGCATGTTAGGTGGTTAGAGTAGTTCACTTAACAAGTGGATAAGTCGTATTATTTATCTAGATAGGTTCTGAAATTTTCCAAACCCGTTTCGATATCTAATTAGGCTTTTCCAGCCTAAGTTTGTATTTTTGGTATTTATTGGTATTTATTTAATTAATTTTTTAATTATTTAATTAATTATTATTTTCAGGAAATTAGATCGGGATAGCCAGTGACCAGAATTTCGTGTCGATTACAATGGTGTGATTGACTTATTTAATTAAATGATATTTTGTGCTAATTTAGTGGAATTTGTAATTTTGGGATATAATCCCAAAATTAAGTATTTTTAGTATTTGATTGGGAAACACCGGGCATAGGTTTACAACGCAAAAAATGTGTTTGTGGACTATATTAAATGGTGGAATTTTTGAAAAAGGAAAATATTGTATTTTGGCTAAGGTCGATTGTGTACCCACACATGATTATTTTTATCGGGAATGATAAAAATGGTGAAATTCTCAGTTGGTGAGAACAATATACTATATCAGCCTACCGGATCTTGATATATCAGCTTAGAGTGAACAATATACTTTATCAGCTTAGAGTGAGCATCATCGGTATACTATATCAGCCTATGAGCCTGGATATATCAGCTCAGAGTAAACAGTATACCTTAGCAGCTTTTGGTGAGTATTATTAGTATACTATATCAGCCTACGGGCCTTGATATATCAGTTTAGCGCGAGCAATATATTTTATCAGCTTAGAGTGAGCTATATTATTTATCAGCTTAGAGTGAGCATTATCAGTATACTATATCAGCTTGAGGGCCTTGATATATCAGCTTAGAGTGAGCAATATACTGTACCAGCTTTGATGAGTTATACCATCTGTTGTCAGCTTAAGGTGAGTAATGTTCGAATTGATCGAATTGTGTGGATGGTATTGATGGTATGGAGTCAAGTGAGTCGATTGATCGACGTTTGATGTGAATCGAATTGAAATGATTGGGTGATTTTATAAATTGTACTGACTTACAGGAAGGAACTCAGTCAAAGGTAAGTCCTTTGATTTGTGCTTGTGCTTAGGCAGCCCTTGGGGCGTATTTCCTTCCTTATTATAGTTTAAGGGGTGGACTTGCTGAGACGTCATCTCACCTCATTGTGGGATAACATTTACAGGTCGCTAAATGGTTGTACCTCCCGAGCGTTTTGGCCAATTGAAAAAGGTCACTAAGCAAGTATCTTATTTTCCACTTCATGGGAACCCTAGGGGATGGGTCTATGAACTCAAAAGGTCCGTTGTTTGGGTTGATGAGGGTCTACCCCATAGGATGCCCCATCAATATAAATCATGGTATCGTCGTGAGCGGAATGAATAGAGAGAAGGTCTCATACCGGAATCTAAGGTCCCTATATCAATGCTGGAGGTTGTTTTTGGAAAAGGCACGACAGATCCTCCTGGTGGTTCAGTGGTGGACCCGAGTTTGTCGATCTAGGACCCCGGAGTATTCAGTTGAAGACTCGAATGCTTAGAAGATCTATAGCACTCTAGACCCCCCCTTTTGTAGACCTTGTATATATCGGCTATTATTGTATATGACATAGTTTGATATGTGTATATAAGTGTGTTGTGGTTTGAAAAATTGGTGGCCCTACTTTTTATCCCATCTTGTTGTTGTTTGGGGATTTATTTATTCACTTCCACATGCGCATTTAAAATGAATGGGTTAGCGACGCGTCCTGGTACATCACAATTTAATCGACCATCAAGGGATGGGCATGCGCTTGGAGGATCGAGGCGTGACATCCCCGTTTAAGTGGTATCAGAGCAAGGTTAAATACTATTGCTTATTGTAATTAAGGGCTAAGTGTTACATGGCAACCTGAGTCACATGAAAATTACCTCTAGTGCCTTGCAATATTGTCATGCATAGTGAATGGCTAAGTACTACATGATATCTAGACTCGTGTGAGTTGCCTCTAGTGCCTTATACTATTTCCTAGTGTAATAAAGGACTAAGTACTATACGATAGCAAGACTTCATGTGAGTCACCTCTAGTGCCTTATATTATCACTTGTAGTAATCAAGGGCTAAGTGTTACTAGGTGACTTAAGTCACATGGGAATTACCTCTAGAGCCTTGAGTTTGATCTTGAGTCTGTTATTAGAGTATTGAGATTGAGATTGAGTATTGAGTATTGGGATTGCAATTGAAGTTGAGTATTAATTATAGAATTTGAATATTGATAGTGAATATCGAGTGTAGATTGAACCACCGATATGATTTACCTGCGCCTGATTATGGGACGAAATTATGTGACACGGAATGGGATGTGTCATAATGATTTGACCCTATAATCAAGACTCTTGTGAATTGATTGATTGATTAACTAAGATTGAATGAGAAGTTCCAAATGCTTGAGATTGTTGCTGCACTTATGTGATATATGAATTGTGTTAACATGCAGGAGGAAACTGAGGCGAGGTAAGTCTTCTGTATTGTGTGCATAGACTGTCTCTAGGCATATTTCCTTCCTAGTCGGGGTTTAGGGGGTGAACTTGCTGAGATATTGTCTTACCCCATCATGGGCTTAACATTTCAAGTCCCTAGCGTGAAGAACCCGGAGCTTGAGATGGAAGAATCAGGAGCATTGGTGGCTAGGAAGTTCTTTTTGGAGATAGACCTCCTATACCTAGACCCTAGACTTGGCCTCTGTTTGTAAATCGGATTGTTTATAAAAGCTATGTTGTTTGATTTCAAATTTGTTGTCTTGCTTTTCTATTCAATATTTGTTTTTTAGTATTATCGACCACATTAAAATGAATGGATGGGCACGCACAATTTTATTATTGAGGTTGGCACGCACTTGAGGTTCGAGACGTGAAACATACATCACAGAAAACAAAATAAAAGCATTAAGGAATTGCAAAATGGGGACCACCACTAGCACGTTCAGCAATACCAATTGGAAACTGCACAGTATACCCCTTGCCAATAGAAAATTCAACTTATATTCATCAATTCACAAAAAACCGCACCTTGACGTCCTAATCAAAGCAGCCAAATCAACGACATAAAACAAAAATATTCCTCTTACCATCATCGTCATCGCTGCCATCATCATCATCATCGCTGCCGTCAGTTTGGCATTCCATGACGTGTCCACACTTTGTCGACATTTTGCTTCAACGAGTTGCAAAGGCCCCCTCTTGGATGAACAAAGAATCAACTATTCTAAAGAAAACTATGGCCGTCCTTGCACAGGGCCCTTCCTTCCTCTCCCTTCAATTATTTATTTCCCTTTGGTCTACTATCGTCACTTTTCCAAGATGAAAACAAAATTCTTTGCCAAGAATTTTGCACTTCACTTTTGGCTACAGGGTGTGGCCAACAAGAAAGGGTCCCTCTTCATTTATTGAGAAGCTAGTGAAAGTCTTTCTTTTGAAACTGAAGAGTTTGCGCATGTTTACTTCAATAATTGTAGCTTCATGAGAGTCAAACACGCAAATTCTTTTGCTGCTTTCCTTGTCTCCATTCTTCCTTGCCCTTTTGCATGCAGAGCATTTAATGAAGGGAGGCCGGCCAGCGTACAAAAACGCTGATGATCACAAAAGTCCAACTTGGACTTTATTTATCGAGACGAGCTCGCACGCTTTAATTTTTTATATTTATTTGTCAACCTCAAACCTGCAATATATTTTAACGTAGAGTTGTGCATGAGAACAAATTATTATGAGGGCACACCTCTTTATATAAGAGATCTCCTAAGTCAAATAGTTCAAAAAATTTTAGATGCACTGATAATTTCTATGTTATAAAACACTTGTTCGCACATTTTACATCAGTATCAAGTTGAACTGGGTAAAGTAAGATCAAGAATCGCTCTTGCTTTTTCTCTTTCTAAAATTGCTCGTCTTCCTATCTTTGCAATTGACAGATTGTGTATGAGAGAGAGAGAGAGAGAGAGAGAGAGAGTAAAAGAATGAGAGCTGCCATTGAGGAGTGATAGAACCAGTAGTAGGAGATATTTGGGGGGGTGCAAGCACCAGTCTATTCTCTCGCAACACCTTTTTAAGGTAACGTTTTCGTCTTCTCCTAATCTCTCGCTCTCTCTGGGGACAAAGTTCTCTGGGAATGTACCTAGAAAGTAGAGAAAATTCTGGCGCATTCTTCTCTACTGGAAGTTCTTGAATTCATGTCCCTAGAAAGAAAGAAAATCTACTGGAAGTTCTTGCATTCGTCTCCTCTTCGGCACTCCCTATGCATTGTGTATTCCTTTCCGAAAAACATCCATTTTCTTGTTTTGCCTCACGTTCCACTTCCATGCGTTTTCACGAGTGCCCCTAATCACTACAAAAAAAAAAAAAAAAAAAAAAAAAAAAATTCAACTTAACCCTAGACGGGAGGTTGCGTTGGCATTCATTAAACTGTCTCTTTTCCTCCTTTTTCTTTGGAATCAAGATTAGGGTATCTATTGAGAAAAGATTCGGAAGAAGATGAAAGTGGGAGTGATTGGGGGTGGCGTGAGCGGGCTCGTGGCAGCCTACGAAGCAGCGAGGGGAGGAGCGAAGGTGGTAGTATATGAGAAGGAGGATTACTTGGGCGGCCATGCCAAGACCGTCTCATTCAACGGTGTCGACCTGGACCTCGGCTTCATGGTCTTCAATCCTGTGAGTCTGCAACTCTCCGTTTCCGTTGATCTCTTCTTCTTTTACATTTTGCCCACCATTTTCCTCCTCTTTTTTTTTTTTTTTTTTTTTTTTTTTTTTTGAGTCCTCTCTGCTCAGAGCAAAACATAGATCTAGTTGTCCATGTCAGGAGCCAAACATCTGGTGACGGATAGAGTGACTTCTTCGTTATTACTCAAATCGCCCTTGCTCGACCTCTTTTCCCCATAGTGACAGATAGAGCAACTTTCCAAGTTGGGGTTTTAGGGAGGTGCGTAGGCATTAAAAAAGGTAACTTTCTAAACGTGTCACGTGAAGGTTTAGAAAGTCACAGTGCCTTTCTCGACGTGCATACGTTTAATTTCAATCTTCTTCTTCTCCACGGCATATATATTCGCATTTTTTTTTCTCTAATCTTAAATACAAGATGGGCTGATTTTGCAAGTATACTCTCCATTTTCCATATATCGGAAAACTTTTTCCAAAGACTAGAGCGCCATAAGATAGATATTAAGGGTTTTCGTGAGACATATGTTGTCGTCCCACAGTTTCCATACCATTTATTTCCATTTTAATACTAGCGTAGTGGTAAGAAGAAACATATGTTGAATGGTCTTCCTTTTTTTGTTCAATTATCTCTAGATCAATACAAAATTGGGTTAATACCCTGAAAAACCCCAAACTGGTACACTTGTGACAAATTTATCCCAAACTATTTTTGACCACAAAAAACCCCAAACTGTATACCTTTGACAAATTTACCTCAAAATGGTACAGTTATGACAAATTTACTTTCTGTTAGTTTTTATTAAATTTTATTGTCAAATTATTAAGTTAAATTACACGTGACAATTGACTAGTATATCGATTTAGGATTTTACGCATCGTTTGTCACACTTTAAAATTTTTTTGATTTTTTTGTGGTATTAATCTAATTTAGCGAATGGTATATTTGTCACAAATTTATCAGTTTGAGGTTTTTTGCGGTCGAATAAATTAGTTTAGGGTAAATTTGTCGTAAATGTACCAGTTTAGGGTTTTTTATGGTTAGTCGGGGTAAATTTGTCACAAGTATACCAGTTTGGGGTTTTTCATGGTCAAAAATAGTTTGGGGTAAATTTGTCACATGTGTACCAGTTTGGGGTTTTTTAGGTATTAACCCTACAAAATTCAATATCCACAAACATACAATTTCAAAAGGCATCTCAAATCTTAATAGGTGATGAATTTGTTCATTGAAAGAACTCTTTTTTGTCGTTTTTGGTCAAACAGTCGAGTTCATGTCGAGAAAGACAACAAACGGCATGGTGGAAAGAATCTTCTGTGATTGTGAATAAATTTAAGAAGAGGTTAACATCTTTCTTTATGTAAATGATACTGTCAATTCCAAGCTATCACATTCGAATATTGATACAAGTCAAAGACGTTACATATTTAAACTAAGGATAAGGATTTTTTTTGGTCCAAGAGCCGTTCCAAGAGCAATTTAAAAATTGGAATAATATATTACTTTTACTTCAAGGAAAAAAAAAAACAAACTCTAATCGTAGATTTAGTACGACAATAGAGGGTATTGTTATATGGAACTATTTTTTGGTTTTATAAGAAGAAACATAGGAATGAAAGAAAAGGGATTCCGCAGGAGAGCTGGGGGTGGTCCACCCCTCCAACGTTAGCCAATAAAAACAAAATTAGAGGCTCTGAAAATGATTGGGTCTCATTTTAGTTCTTGGATTTTTTTTTATTCAAGTATTTAATTTTGAAAAGAATTGCAAATGATGGCGATCTCTAAAACAAGAAACTTTTTGTTTCAAGTAACTCGTGCACGTACGTGTTGTCCTAAGCATCGGTAGTTATTTTGTTGATTGGACTGGCCAATCTATTTACGCGAGAATCTCACTTATTGAAATATCAAATTATATTAAGTTTTCCTATTTATGTATGCTTGTGTTATGAGGATAATCTCGGTAAGTGAATTTGTGCATTTGCATGATTATTATCAATTTAAGGGAGATTGGCACATTTAACTAGGGACAATGAGGTGATCATTGTCAATATAAAAATGTTCAAATCATTATTTGAACATGTCCTGCTCGTTTGAATATATATGTATATAGTGTTGTTACTGAACCCGACTTTCTAGCTACTTTAGAAATTTAATCATCAAATGTAATTCCATGATTAAAAAACTAGGACTTAAATTCATTATTTGTGGCATATATATTCCCCATATTTTTTCTCCAATCTTAAATATGAGATGGGTTAATTTCACAAGTATACTCTCCATTTCTGGTGTATTGGAGAACTTTTTCCTAAGACCGAGGCACCATAAGATAGATATTAATGGTTTTCATGAGAGGTATGCTGCTGTCCATCAGCCTCCATACCATTTATTTCCATTTTAATGCTGGCATAGTGATAAGAAGAAACATATGATTGATGGTCTTCCTTCTTTTGTTCAGTTATCTCTAGAACAATGCAAATTTCAATATCTGCAAACATATGATTCCAAAAGGCATATGGAATATTAAATGAATTTGTTCACTAAAAGAACTTTCTCTTGTCCTCTCTGGTCAAACGGCCGAGTTCATGTCGAGAAAGACGACAAACAGCATGGTCAAAGGAATCTTCCATGGTTGCAAACTGATTTAAGAAGAGGTCAACGTCTTTTTTATATATAAATCATACTATCGCTTCCACGCTTTCACATTTGAATATTGATACAAGTCACAAGAAGTTACATATGTCAACTGAGGAAAGGATCTTTCTTTCTTTTTTTCTTCTTTTTTGGGTCCAAGAGCCATATCAAGAGAAATTTAAAAATTGGAATAATATATTACTTTTATTTGATGGAAAAAAGCTATTGGCTTTAGAAGTTGAATCAAACATACTCTAATCGTAGATTTAGCATGAGAATAGGGTGGAATTGATTGTGATATGGAACTATTTCTTTGGTTTTATAAGAAGAAACATAGGATTGAAAGAAAAGGGCTTCCGCCCGCCTGGGGGGGTGGGGATGCACCCCTGCAACGTCAGCCAAGGAAAAGAAAAATAGAGGCCCTGAAAATGATTGAGGGGCGCCGGGGGATGCACCCCTGCAACGTCAGCCAAAAAAAAATAAAAAATTAGAGGCTCTGAAAATGATTGGGTCTCATTTTAGTTCTTGGAGTTTTTTAATTCAAATATTTAATATTGAAAAGAATTGTAAATGATGATGATGTTTAAACAAAACGGAACTTTCTGTTTCAAGTAACATGTGTATGAACGTGTCGTTCTAAGCATTAGTAATTATTTTGTTGACTACACTAGCCAATCTATTTACGCGAGGATCTCGCTTATTGAAATATCAAATTATATTAAGTTTCCTTATTTAGGTATACTTATGTTATGAGGATAATCTCAGTTAGGGTATTTGTGCGTTTGCATGATTATTATCAATTCAAGGGAGATAGGCATATTTAACTAGGGACAATGAGGTGACTTAAGAGTTTCAGATACTCCGTTGTCAATATGAAAATGTTCAAATGATTATTTAAACATGTCTTGCTCGGTTGAATATATATATATATTGTTGTTCTTAAACCCAACTTTCTAACTACTTTAGAAAATTAATCATCAAATGTAATCCAATGATTAAAAAACTAGGACGTAAATAGATATTTTGTGGCATATATATTCCGCATCTTTTGTCTCAAATCTTAAATACAAGATGGGCTGATTTTGTAAGTATACTCTCCATTTGCCATGTATTAGAAAACTTTATTTAAAGACTAGAGCACCATAAAATAGATATTAATGGTTTTTGTGAGAGGTATAACTGTCTGTCAGTCTCCATAACATTTATTTCCATTTTAACACTAGCTAAGTGGTGAGAAGAAACATATGATTGATGGTCTTCCTTGTTTTGTTCAATTATCTCTAGAACCATGCAAATTTCAATACCTGCAAACATGTACTTTCAAAAGGCATCCAGAATCTTAATAGGTGATGAATTTGTTCATTGAAGGAACTCCCTCTTGTTCTCTATGGTCAAATGGTCAAGTTCACATGGAGAAAGACAAAAACACCATAGTAGAAGGAATCTTCTACGGTTGCAAATTGATTTAAGAAAAGGTTAATGTCCTTTCTATATCTAAATCATACGATCACTTCCAAGCCACACATTTGAATATTGATACAACTCACAAGACTTTACATAAGGATGTGGGTTTTCTTTTGTTTCAAGAGCCATTCCAACAGCAATTCAAAATTTGGTATAATATATTACTTTTACTTGAAGGGAAAAAAGCTATTGGCTTTACAAGTTCAATCAAACAAACTCTAATCGTAGATTTAGTACGAGAATAGAGTGGAATTGATTGTGATATGGAACTATTGTTTCATTTTATAAGAAAAACATAGGATTGAAAGACCAATCTAACACGAATAAGAGCTGTAGGCTCAACTAGTTTCACCCACCAGCGATCATTCAATAAACTTAGGTCGGATTCACAAGAAACTTGCATGAAAACCCACTAATTTTTTTTTTTTTTGGGTAGATATCGGTAATAATTTCTCACTACTTGCACTTTGGACCTAGGGCGTAGGAGTAGACCTTGATCGCGGCCTTGGTAGTTCCCTAGGCTTGCCAATCCGGCAAGGTTTAGAACAGAAAGAAAGCGGTTTCTTGTCTAGTTAGATTTGGTTTATTCTTTAGTGAGATTTCTTTGTGTTTATAGTTATACTATAAAGAAAGGAGTTACATGACTAAAGCAACGTCCATAACCATACTTAATCGGCCAATCAGTTTCCAACTTAGAATAAAAATAAATAGATCTGGCCTTAGTCGGGCTTCAAACAATGGCCCATCCAGTTCTTTTCCAACCCATGAGTTTGGGGCTGAGCCGGAAAATGTATTGGCGCAGAGAGTTCGATTTTTATCGTTGAGGAAACAAGCAATCTAAGTTTGCACAAGTAGAAACTTAGGGAGTTGAAAATTTCTTTCTTTCCACTTACAATGATCGGTACTATTGTATGCATAGATTGAATTTGTTTAAGGCCTATTTGGTAACATTCTGATTCTATTTTTTTGTTCTTAGAAATAAAAAAAGAACAAAAATCCGTCTAGTCAATTTTTTTTCCTATAAACAAAAATCCTTTTTTTTTTGTTCACATAAATAAATTTGAAATAGAATCAAGAAATGGAAAAAAGTTGCTTCTTGCTCCCAGAAATAATTCCTTGAATCAAGTATAATTTTTTTCTTTTCTCTTCTCTTTTCTTCTCTTTCATTTTCTTCTTCTTCCTTTTGGCCAATCGCCGACCTCAACCATGGTAGGAAACCGGCTAGACTAGGCCAACAACCTCACCAAAGCATCGTTGGCCTGGTGACGTCAAGCCACGGTGAGGCTCATTGACTAAAGCCTTGCCGTGGTTGGGAGAGGCTTGTTGGCCCAAGCTCAGCCACCGGCGAGGCTCGACCTTGTTAGGCCACCACAAGGCTCGTCCTTGCCCAGATCTAATGAGGCCAAGCCTCACTACGGCCAGGTGAGCCTCCACGCAAGCTCGCCAAATCTCATCCTAGCCTAGCGAGGCTTCGGTGAGCTCGCCTAGCCAGTCGTTGGCCACCACTATGGCTAGCAACTAGCCACAAAGAAGGAGGAAGAAGAAGAGAAAAGAGAAAAGAAAATTGAAAAAAGAGAAAATAAGAGAAAAGAAAGAACAAGAAAAATATAATAAAAGTATTAAAAATTAAAAGAAACAAAAAAAAAAAAATTGAAGAATCCTACCAAATGCATTTCTATCTTGGGAATAAGAATTTTGGATAGTTATTAAACACTTTCAAAAATTTAGAAATTATTCCCGGGAATTGAATAAAAAAAATCATTTCTAAGCTAAAATTATTCTTAGGAATACTTTTGCTATTAAACACACCATTATTACCATGTATAAAATATCAATGATGAATATGCTATTCATCGATTTTTACCCCCAGGACATTACACATCATCCAAAAATTTGTTGGCCATTGAAAAGTCTTTGAGTAGCTATAACCATTGAAGCTTGTCTGGAAGTATAAATTGAATAAAAAAAACCACTAATGCAGCTTCGTACGTCATCGGAAACGAGAGTTGAAGCCATTAATATGTTATTTTGTCACTTTGAGATCATGGTTCTAAGCATTAGAAACTATGGTTAATATTACAAAAGATCTCAAACTAGTAGAGAGCAAATTTGTCAAAAGTATACTAGTTTATGGTAAATTTGTTGAAAGTATACCAGTTTGGAATTTTTGGTTGTCAAAAAATCAGTTTATAATAAATTTGTCACAAATGTATCAGTTTTGGATTTTTTTGTTGTATTAATCCTGGAAGTTATTTGTTAATTAGAATAGCCAACCTATTTACATGAGGATCTTGTTAATAAAAAAATTATATTATATTAATTTTACCTATTTAGGTATGCTTATACTACGAGGATAATCTCAAAGAGTGAATTTGTGCATCTACGTGATTATTATCAGTTGAAGGGAGATTGGCATGTTTAATTAGGAACAATGGGGGTGATTCAAGAGTTTTAGATACTTCATTGTCAGCATAAAGAGGTTTAAAGGATTTATTCGAACATGATACTCAATCCTGCGCGCGTGTATATATTGGTGCTATTTCCATCCCCATTTTAGCCAAGGCACTCCTTTTTTTTTTTCCGATTAACTTACCAAAATACTCTCTCTCTCTCTCTCTCTCTCTCTCTCTCTCTCTCGCTTGAATTTATTGTTTTTTTTTTTTATCAAACTAATCCACAAAACTGATTTTATACTTATCATCTCTCTCATCATTTTGACAATATATATGGTCCAGTAGAACCAACAAAATATCATTTTACCATGCATCTTTTTATCACCTTGCCTAGAGAATGTTGTCAATTTTAATCTATAGTCTCATATTTTCAATCATAAGATATTTCTATTTGTGACAGTTTATGAACACATAACTAATTGCCTTTTTTTTTTTATCAAATAGTATGAGTGAAATTATATTTCGAAGTCAAAAATTAAATCATTCAATTATCTTTTGAATTTGGAAATGAAAAAGTTTAATTTCATGATCAAATGTCAAACATATTTATATCTAGATCATATCTAAATATAAGCAAAACATAAGCACACAAAGGAGGGGGAAAAAAAGAAAGAAACTTCTTGCTATTCTACTCCTACAATGAAGAAAGTAATTAATATCATTGTAGATTTAATCTTATATCAAGTGGATCAAAACTTTAAAGTATGTTTAAAACTTTCCTTTGAAAAAATCTGATTAGAGTCTAAAGGTGCAAATAACTTTTTAGCTCATATTTAAAATATACAGAATACAATGATGTTTAACTTTAAAAACCTACAAACTTATTCCCAAAAAACATCCACAATGTCAAAATCTGTTAGATAATTAGATTGAATTTTAATTTTCAACTTTAAAATTAAATTTCCTTCAAATTATTTGATAAAAAATGGGCAATTAATTATATTTTCATAAGCCATTATATCTCGAAATTTCTAACCTTCTATGTAACTTTTTTGATTAGAAATATGAGATCATATATTAAATTTAACAACCTCCTCCTCTAGGCAAAGTGATAATAGGATGCATGATATTGTTTGGTTTAATTTGACATTTATATTGTAAAAATAATAATATAAGAGAGATGATAGAAATAAATTTAGTTTTGTGGGTTAACCTAATAAAAAAAAAAGGAAATAACAAATTGAAGAGAGAGAGGAGGTATTTTGGTAAGTTAATTGGAAAAAAACAGTATCTTAGCCAAAATAGGAGTAGAAATTGCACCACCCTTTCTTTCTTTGTTGATAGTTATACTATAGAGAAAGGTGTTACATGATTAAAGCAACGTGCACCACCATACTCAAACTGAATACAGACATAAAGATAGAAAGGTTCGATCAATTTGTATTTGAGAATAAAATAAATAGATCTGATCTTGGTCGGGCTACATAACGATGGCCTATCTAGTTCTTTTCCCACCCAGAGTTTGGCACTAGGCCGAAAAATGTGTTGGCCTGGACAATCCGATTTCAATCGCTGAGGAAAGAAGCAACCTAAGTTTGTTGCACGAGGGAGTTGAAAATTTCTTTCTTTCTACTTTCAATGATCGGTACTATTTTATGCATGGATAGAATTTGTTTATTATCATGTATAATATCAATGATGAATATGCTATTGATCGGCTCTTTACCCTCAAGACATGGCACATTGCCAAAAATTTTACCAGCCATTGAAATGTCTATGAGTAGGTTTAACCATCGAATCTTGTATAAGAGTATAAATCGATTTAAATAACCACAAATGCTCAGCAAACGTCATGAGTAACAAGAGTTGAAGCTATTGATCTTTTATTCTGTCACTTTGAGATCATGGTTCTTTGGCATCTCATAAAAGTGATTTTCTTCAAAAAGAATGTAATTTTCCTTATAAAGAATCACAAGTCTTGAGCAACTTCTAATGCTAATGCGAATTAAGGGTCTCCTGCAGGTTACATACCCTAATATGATGGAGTTGTTTGAGAGTCTTGGAGTGGAAATGGAGATATCGGATATGTCATTCTCAGTCAGCTTAGACGAAGGTCGAGGCTATGAATGGGGAAGCAGAAATGGTCTTTTGAGTTTGTTTGCCCAAAAGACAAATGTGTTGAATCCTTACTTCTGGCAAATGCTCAGGGAAATCATCAAATTTAAGGAGGATGTTCTTAGGTAAATCAAGTCTTTTTAGTGGTCAATATTGGAAGGTTATTGTATTTATGTCTCTAGTTCTCTGAATTGATTGCAGCTCAGAACAATGATAGTGATCATAATCATTTATGCCCAAGATTTCCCGCTAATCTTTTTTGCAATCTTGCCAATGAACTTCCCACTATAAGTAGGAATTATCATTAATGAAGTTTTATTTCCAGCTGACTTGGTCACAGTTGACATCAGTGAAGAGAGTGATTTCTTGAAGCCTAAGCTTTAGGCAATATGCTACACTTTTGACATGAGATTTTAAATTGTTTGAACAATGATAACGTCATTTTTCGAGGGGAAACTCTAGGACATTTTATGCATTTTATAGCAGGTAAGATGATCGAATATCAAATTTTGTCAAAAAAGTTGAATATTCATTCTGAAGGTAGCATTATCGTACATGACATCGCAAGGTGACAAGTTGGGCCTAGTGCATTATAAAGTATAAGCCAATCTTCAAGTTCTCGCATCCTTTTTGTATGCACGACTGGACAATCATAGGCATTCACTCTGTTTGATGCCTGTTTATTTTTGCAGTTACCTAGAAGGACTTGAGAGCAATCCAGACATCGATCGCAGTGAAACTTTGGGACAATTTATCAAGTCACGGGGTTACTCTGGATTATTTCAAAAGGCTTACCTTGTGAGATTGTTGAATCACTGCACTCTGTCATATCCTTGATCTGTTACTCATATAACAATGTCTGTCCTTCGCTTGTTTGGAGAATGTAGATCTATGGCAATTACCAATTAATTTTATATTCCTACAGATCCCAATTTGTGGTTCAATCTGGTCTTGCCCTTCGGAAGGAGTCCTGAGCTTTTCAGCCTTCTCAGTTCTGTCCTTTTGCCGCAATCATCATCTGCTTCAGGTGGTTCATGTGGCTCTAGAAGGTTACTGATTGATTGGAAATGATAAAACTGTGTTTCACCATTTCAGTTGTCCTACCAATGAATTCTCTGCTGCTTAAGTTGGTGGCATTTCATATCAATGAGTCAATCGCCAAATCTTTCCTCCCACCTCTATCGATCAGTCCTCATAACACTCTTTGTTTAACTCTACTTGCTTTCTTTGCAGGTTTTTGGCCGCCCTCAGTGGCTTACCGTCCAAAGTCGCTCACATTCTTATGTCGATAAGGTGATGATAATAGTTCAAAATGGAAAGCTCGACATGCTTGGTCGTAATTGTCTCTCTGGAAACCCTACAAATTGAACTGTAAATATTTGTGAATTCAGGTCAGAGATGTGCTCGAGAGTAAAGGGTGTGAAATAAGACCAAGTTGTGAAGTGCGATCCATCTCCACTAGTGATGAGGGTAAATACTTGCGGTTTAGGTCTTGTCTTTTTCGGCATTGTTTTGTCACATGACATGGAACTAGAGCAAACAATATGGACATGATAAACAAATTGTCACAGTAGATATATTCACGAATCATCAGGAAAATATACTTTTTTTATCCTTATAGTCCCCAACAGGTAACAGAAAGAGATTGAACAGGATGCATTGTCTTAACTGGAGATGGTTCTGAAGAAGTATATGACAAGTGTATCGTAGCCGTCCATGCACCGGATGCTCTGAGAATGTTGGGGGACCAAGCAACTTATGATGAGACAAGAGTACTTGGTGCATTCAAATATGCCTACAGGTATAATTGGTTGGCCTGTAGCTTGCACTTTCTCGGATAATGTTTTGACAACTAGTGTCTGCAAACCTACTACTGGACAACCAATTGTCTACAAAGGCACAGTTGGTCGATGTGGTACAGAACAATATGTTCACGGTGATGTCGTTGTCCATTACATTTGCTTTAAGCCTTCTGCTTGGGGGAAGTAAAATTAAAATTTCAGGAATGGCAATCTTCTTTTTGCTTTCTATATCTACTGCGGAATGCAAAACCATTGATATATTTTTCTATTGGCAGTGAGATTTATCTTCATCATGACAAAACTTTCATGCCCAAAAACTCAGCAGTGTGGAGTGCGTGGAATTTTCTGGGAAGTGCTGAAAATAAAGTATGCTTGACATACTGGCTCAATGTGCTTCAGGTGTGGCAAATGCGCTTTGCTCATTCTATGTCTAATTCAGCTGTGCCCTTCAGGATGCATTATGCTGCAATGCATGCTACATGAATGCATGCTACATGTTACAACGCATGCTACATATTGCCTTAAATAAAAGAAGTGAAACTGGCAGTTGTCATGGAGTACATAAACCAATTTATTGGGTAGGTCGATATGCATATGAGTTGTTAATGACTACTAAAATTTTAGCAGCATGGTGAGGTTCATTCCACAACATGTTGACCATTTCCAGTGTTTGAGCCTCTTGAACTCCCTTTCTGTTCTGACCAGTTTCAGCGTGACCAATGCTCTTTTAATTAATTGGGTCCATATATATTTGCAGAACCTGGATCAGAAGGATTTTCCATTTCTCGTGACTCTCAACCCCTCACATGAACCAGAACACACATTGCTTAAGTGGTGCACTGGCCATCCAATTCCATCTGTTGCTGCATCAAAAGCTTTGCTTCAGCTACATGAGATCCAAGGAAAAAGAGGAATTTGGTTCTGCGGAGCATACCAGGGTGAGCCTGTTAAAGTTTCTATGCACCAGTGATTGTTATACCTCAGCTTTTTAGCAATGCTGAGAGTATTATATTCCTACGCATGTAATAAAGAATATTCTTACAAGGTTCTTGACATCTTTCTTGAGGTTAAATTTGAAGAGGAAGGTCCTCACTTGGGCCAAATTGATGAGATGGTCTTTGCTAATAAGGTTGCTGTAATTTGAATCTATTAGTATGGACTCAGGTCACCAAGGGACTGTAGTTGTATGTTTCATGACTAACTTGAGCACTTATTCTTCTTTCAGGATATGGATTCCATGAGGATGGATTGAAGGTATAGACTCTCTCTCTCTCTCTCTCTCTCTCTCTCTCTCTCTCTCTGAGCAAGTTGCATATGCTAATTTTTAACTTAAGGGACTTCTTTGCAGGCAGGCATGGCTGCTGCACATGGAGGGATAGGACAAAGTCATTTTGTTCTTGATAACCCTCGACATATGGTTCCTTCACTCAAGGAAATTGGGGCACGCTTTTTTGTTACTGGATTTCTCAGACGTTATATTTCTACAGGCTTGGTAACGTGAGTATATTAGTACTTATCATGATAACTATTGGCTTGTAGAGTACATAGTTCCTTGTCTTTTCTCTGTAGATCTTCAGAAATGTTTTGAGTGTCGTTGCTTTGATACAGCGTCATAGTCATCTCCTCAGAAGTGTTAAGTGTCATTGTGTCCCATTCCCACATTTGCGAATTTACTTGTCAACAAAATGATATTTGGAAATGCAGAATGTTCTTAATGACTTACTGCTTAGAGGAACATTTTTGAGAATCAGGTAGCAATAATTATGCTTTCGGGATTGGCAGTTTATTAGAGGAAGGAGGCACGATGTTTACCTTTGAGGGAACCACAAAAAGATGTCCTCTAACAGTTACTTTGAGGATTCATAGTCCAGAGTTTTACTGGAAGGTATTGTCTCAACTTACACGCGACTTCAGCCCACTTTGGATTAGACTGTTTAGGACTCTTGTACAAACAAGGCCTAGTTTATGCTTTTTCGTGCTGAGACCTTGTGTCCTAATAAGGAATTTTTGGTTTTTCAGGTCATGACTCAAGCCGATCTAGGCCTGGCAGATGCATACATAAATGGTGATTTTTCTTGTGTGGACAAAAATAAAGGTCTTCTAAATCTTTTTCAGGTTATTTTCTTCATCAAACAGACTTTGTTTTATAAATGCCGTATCCTTCTATACATACCAAATGCTTAATCGCTTGTCAACATTATGGCAAGTCACAGATTCTCATAGCGAACAGAGATTCTGATGTTGCCACCTCGAAATTGAGTAAGAGAAGGTACTCAATACTTTACTAGTTGGAACTAAATGTTTTTGACTTTTTATGTTATTATTAAATGTACTAAACTAGTGTATGCAACTATTTGATTAAGGGGTTGGTGGACACCGATGTTATTAACAGCTGGTATTGCTTCGGCTAAGTACTTCTTCAAGCATGTTTTGAGGCAAAACACTTTAACTCAAGCTCGCAGGAACATCTCCCAACATTATGATCTGGTAAAAACTTTATTCCAAATCTTTTTCTCGAGAGAACAGAATGAACCAGAATACATTGTCAGTTTCTCAACATTGATGGGTATCAAAAGCAAAAATGTGCTTGTACATACGGTATTCTGTAATGCTGTTTTCCATTTCGTCGTGTTTGCAGAGTAATGAACTTTTTTCACTGTTCTTGGATGAGACTATGACATACTCCTGTGCGGTATTCAAGGTCAGTAGCCACAACCCCGTTTTGAAATTTTGCTGCTGAATACGTGATATAGAAGCAAGAATAAATACAAACCCACATATGAAAGTCGAGTGGCTCAAAATAATGACGCATTGTTGTGCTGTCAAAAATTCTATAGATGGCTGGTGAAGACCTAAAGGCAGCACAGATGAGAAAAATCTCTCTTTTGATTAAAAAGGTATGTTTTACTTGCTGTTAGTTTGGGGCTGCTTGATGGGTTAACCTTCGACTGTTCAGTGACTAATGCTCTGCCTAGAAAAATTGTAGGCGAGAATTGAAAAGACACATGAAGTTCTTGAAATCGGCTGCGGTTGGGGAAGCTTGGCCATTGAAGTTGTTAGGCAAACTGGATGCAAATACACAGGCATCACTCTGTCAAAAGAGCAAATGAAGTATGCCAAATCAAGAGTGAAAGAAGCAGGGCTTCAGGTACCCAATCTACCAGCATTTTGTACTTGACAACTTAATTCATAAGTCTGAGAGATGATGTATGTAAATTTTTCATTGCAGGACAGCATCAAATTCATTCTTTGTGATTATCGCCAATTGCCAAGTGCCTACAAATATGACAGGATCATTTCCTGGTGAGTTTCTCGCCATTTTGTCTATTTGTAATCTGGCTAAACAGACCAAAACGATGCTTAAAAGACTCTTAATGGAATGAACTCACAGCGAGATGATAGAAGCAGTCGGCCACGAATACATGGAGGAGTTCTTCGGCTGTTGTGAATCGGTGCTAGCCAAAGACGGACTTCTTGTTCTACAGGCATGTGACATACAATGGTTTTACGGCTTGACTTATTGTTTCAAATGTAAAAGACGTGCTTATTTTTTCACACTATTCTGTTAAATGGTGCGTTGAATTTCACTAGTTCACTTCCATACCCGATGAGCGGTATGAGGAATACAGGCGAAGTTCAGACTTCATAAAAGAATATATCTTTCCTGGGGGCTGCCTGCCTTCCTTAAGCAGGATAACATCAGCTATGGCCTCTGCGTCCCGACTTAGGTACAACTGCATAACATCAAGTGCACAAATTTCTGTCTTCTTCACTTCATCTATTCACTGAAAGATCTTCCACCACAGTGTGGAGCATGTGGACAACATAGGAATCCATTTTTACCAAACACTTCAATGTTGGAGGAAGAACTTCATGGAGAAACAAAGGTGACAAGCGATGTGATGCTGCAATGACTTTGGTATAATTTCTCGTGGTTTTGTGGTCATTCGTGACACCTCTCTCCTTTTGTAGGGAAATATTAGCTCTGGGATTCAATGAAAAGTTCATAAGGACATGGGAGTACTACTTCGACTATTGTGCAGCTGGTTTTAAGTCTCACACGCTCGGAAATTATCAGGTAATTCCTTCTTTTAAGAAGCACTACTTTCACTCTCGTCAAGTTGAAAATAACGCAGGTGCAGATTACAATACACTTTTTCTTTTGGTGCTTCTTCTACAAAGTGTAATTTTTTATGAACTCCGAAATGCAGATTGTGTTTTCACGTCCAGGCAATGAAGCTGCTTTCACCGATCTGTATGCGAGTTCCCCGACGTCAAATTGACATTGAAGTTGCGATGTGACTAAGCACGACCCATTTGAGCCGGTTCACAACTAATTCCCTTAGGGCCACTCAGCCCTTGGTTCCCGAAATTTTTCTTGCTTCTCTCAGTGTGCAAACTTCTTTGGTTGTGAACACCATGTTCAAACATGCAAAATAAATCGGGTTAGAGAACAATTATTTTTTACAGTCCAGAATGATGTTCAAATTGGTGCAGTTATTGATTCAGACAAAGAATTAGCCAAAATCCTTCTCCTGCGAGTAAGTTATAAATTGACTGCTTTCGAATCAGGTTGCACAAACATGAGACCATGTGAGTTGAGAGAGAGAGAGATTAATTCAGACAGTTTTGGTTGCAAACATGATGTTTGCATCAAATGAACGAGACGAGATTGCCTGCCGACCGGGACAGTATTTTCCTCGATATGATTGATGACATTCTTAACATGGGTTGGTAACTTCATTTCAATAGCACGAGTTTAACTTTTCATGGATCAAGCAGTTGTCACCACGCTAATGAAAAATCCCCAAACTCTTATTCAGAGGCAACTCGAATGACAACTGGCAAATGAGCCTGCCAACATATATAAAGGGGAAAGACAGGGAGAGCAGAGACCCACCCAGCTCTCCCTGTCGCCCAACAATGGTGGAAACCCCGCCACTCCACGCCTTCTCATTGATCACATCTCCCAACCCAACGAGAACTTAATACAATTCAATCCTTCTTGCCCTTTTGCAATCTCCATCAACGGAGCGAGCCCATGATTTTTTGACCCAAATGGTGAAAAATGGCCTCGTTCCCTATCCGAGCGCCTTCAACACTCTGCTGAGTTCTCTCGTTCGGTCGGGCTCGTTCGACGAGGCGTGGCGTCTGTTTAGTGATTCCAGGGCCAAAGTCGGTATACTCGACCAGCGGAGCCTCGGGATCATGGTGAAGGGCTGCTGCGAGGCCGGTCGCTCGGACAGTTGAAGGAGATGAACTGGTCTCCAGTGGCTTACGTGTACACGGCCTTGATCGACGGCTATTGCAAACACGGTGACGTCGAAAGGGCGGGAGAATTGTTCTCCGAGATGAGCGAGTTGGGTTTAGTCGCCAAACGCAACACCTACAGAGTTTTGATTGATGGGTATTTGAGGAAAGGCATGAAGGGAGATGGTCTCGAGTTGTACCGAAAGATGAAGCTCAGCGGGGTTGTTCCGAGCGTACATACTTGCAATCTCATGATCAATGTGCTTTGCAAGGGAGGTGATGTGAACAGAGCCTTCGAACTGTTCGATGAAATGCGCGAGCGAGGGATTGCTTGTAGTGTTGTTACATTCAACACTCTCATTCGGGGGCTGCATCGTGACTCGAGGGTTTGGGAAGCCGAGAGGTTGGTGGACTTGATGAAAAGGAGCGGTATAAATCCAGACGTGATTACGTATAACACGCTCGTACGCGGATTTTGTAACTGGGGAAGTGGGATAAAGCTTTAAGCTTATTTGATCAACTGAAGTCAAATGGTCGCTCCCCATCCTTAGTGACATACAACACTTTAATTGCAGGATCTGCTAGAGCCAAGAACATGCCTGTAGTGACAGATTTGGTGAAGGAGATGGAGCAGAGAGGTATCATGTCACATCCCGAACCTCAAGCGCGCGAACATCCATCGATGGTCGATAGAATTGCGACGTTTCTAGGACGCGTCGCCAACTCATTCATTTTATACATATGCGAAAGCGAATTAATAAATCCCAAACAACAATTAAACATGAGATAGAAAAGCCGGACAAACAATTTTCACAAAACATGCTTTGTATACACATCAGGTTTATATACAGAAGTCTAAACCCAAAAAAAACTACCAGGCTAACCCTACCCCGGACCCTACATACTTGGGATCCGGGTCTACTACGACACCATCTAGGATGTCGATGTGTAGAGGGTCAGCTATTTCTACTCTAGGCCCTTCAACCTCAGGCCCCTAGTTTGTCGCGATATCTTTCAAAATATCGGCATCCACGACGAGGTCGAGTACCTCCTCATACTCGGAATCGACAACAAACTCATCAAAATCATCCAAGGGGCCCTCCTGAACCCCATCAGGCCCGTGACGAAACCACGCTTTCAAAGGATGAGATACCAACGGAAGTAGGCCCTCATCGACTCAAATGGTGCTCACTACAAGCTCACGGGTCCAAGGGGTCCCATGGATAGGGAGAAGGGTACGCTCGGTCTCCGCCTCACGTGGCCACCCAAAACGAACGTGGCGCACCACCATCTAAGGACCTAAGAAATTTTAAACCACAACGGGGTGAGATAAATCTCAACAAGTCTACACCTTAAGCCCCGATTAGAAGGAGAATTCACCCAGAGGTAACCTAAACATGCACCATAAAGGACTTACCTTGTCTCAGTACCTCCCTACATATTAGTACATCTCATATATCATATGCATACAGTATTTGCATTCAATAATTGAAACACTTCGATTCATTCATCAATTAATCACAGGGTCTCGATTATTAGGCCAAATCGATATGACACGTCTTATTTCATGCCACACAATTTCATCCTATAATCAGACGCAGCTATCTCAATCACTCAAACGTATCCCAATTATTTACAACCCAACGGCCACGGCCAACTCATCAATCGGCGGTCATATGGCATAATCGGGCATCGTCCCGCTTCGTCTGGCACGGTAACGTCTACATCTAGACGGCATTCCCGAAAGAGCATCGGTCCAACCTCCCCTGTGATCGGCATCCATTGTCAAGGGCATCTGAACTTAATCAGGCATCGCCCCCAACTTTCATCGGGTGACGAGTTCCGATAGCGATCACACGCACATCCATGCTCGGTCAAGAACATCATGCTTTGCATTCAAATACTTCCATTTCAAATAATGGACTTAATCTATTTTCTTCGTATTAAAAATACCCGGTAAAATAATTCTGCGTGGTCACACAATCAAATTGAACCATAAAGCATGATATTCTCCCATTTCAAAATTCCACGATTTTATATATACCTAAAATATTTTTGGGCTCAAAACTCGACACCGGTATTTTTCTAATTAAATACCATAAAATCATATTTTTGTAATAATAATTAAAAATCATCATCAAGCACTCAATTGCATAAATTAGCAATCAATTTCACACTTCAATGCAACCACGACAATCAACGCAAAATTCTGATAACCGGCTATCCCGGTATAATTTACGCTAATTATAATTAATTAATTAAATTACAAATTAATTTAATAAATTACAAATTATTTAATTAAACCACTTAATTAATCTACATAAGCTAATATAACCAACCTAATTGAACTAATTAAATTAATGTAACTAAGCTAACTAATTTAATCTAATTAAACTAACTACATAATCTAACTAACCCCTAACTAAATTAATCTAACCACCTAATCATCTAACTAAACTAAATAACTAAATAATTACACTAACTAAATTAACCTTAATCCTAATTAAGCCTAACTAATCCACTAATCCTTAATTAACACTAATCCACCTCACTAAATGCAATTAACTTCCTAATCCAAGATTAGGGTGTTAATTTACCGGATTAGCGTGAAAACGGGTTCACGGCGACGGTAGTGAAATCCCGAGCTTACGATGGCTCCAAAGGAGGGCCGGAAGAGGCTGGGCTTTCAGTTTTGAGGTGGCTGAACCGAGGGGCTGCCAAGGGACGAGTGGGCTGGCTGGGGTGGTGGACGTGGAGTGGTGGCAGTGCTAGTGACTAGGCGGGGGTTGGCGGGCCGAGGGCGATCAATGGCAGCTCGAGCGGGCTGGCGTCGGGCTAGAATTGGACACGATAGACGCAGGCTGACATCGGCTTAGGGACGGGCTCGCGGCTGGGCTCGACCAGTAGCTGGAGTTGGTCAGGTTGCTGGCACGAGGAGGCTGCGACAACGGTGGACTGGTGGCTTTGCGTGCGGCAAGGATGGAGGGGCTAAGTAGAAGGAAAATGGAGAAGAAGAAGAAGAAGAAAGGTAGAAGAAACAACAAGGTTTTGCTAGAGAGGGGGGATGTGCACACCAAGGGGGACAAGGGCGAGAGAGAGGGGGACAAGGGTCAAGAGGGTCAAGGCATGCACCAATGGGCTTCCAAGGCAAATATCTAAGCAATGATCATACTTTGCACAAAGTCTTCAGCCCTCTTAAGTCCATGCAGCCTCTAATGGGTAATTTCTTCACTTTTCCCTCACAAACAAACCAAAATTGAAGGCCAAAAATGCCCATTGCAGCAGCCCTACGAATTTCTCTCTAATTTCTTCTCAATTCTCCACAATTAACTCCAATTTGATGGCGAAAATTGCTGAGGAGGTTGCCCATACCAATTTCCACAATTTCCTTCACAATTTTGAAGGCCAAAAAGTCCCTCAATTTTTCCCATCCGAATTTCTTGATTTAATTTTGCCGATTTTGATTTTTCCACCAAAATTCCGGTCTCGATGGAATTTTCCTAAAAGATTAGACAATGTCCTAATAATAAATCATGACACACTCGAACTTTTGATTCTCAAAACCAAGTTCAATTTCGTGCTTAAAATCAACCGGACGCAATTTTAGCGCGACCCAACCTACTAGGTAGCTTTTAGGGATTTTAGCGCGTTTGACCCGTGGTCGATTATTTTCAATTCACATTGTGCATCTTCGACTCATAGGTGACTCTCGGTTGTCGTAAAAATCTCAATATTTCAATTATGGGTACCGGGTACAAAATCAACAAAAAATCGATTTAATGCTATTCGACATGAATTTTGCAATCAAGTGGAATCATCCACAATTTAATAACGTGCTTATGTCGAATCGACCTATCTCCAATCTCTAATCGATTATAACGATGTCGTATTGACCCTTGCTGATTATCACGGTCAAGCAGTCGATTTTTGATCAAATTCTCAAGTTTATCGCGTTTATATCCCTTAATTTGAGAGTGATCAGTTTCGAGAAATAGGATCATAGGCGCATCGATGAAAAGCTCAATTCATTTAATCGAAACAGGGTTGAAAATTCAGAATGTCACAACTTTTCCCTTCTAATAAAAATTTTGTCCTCGAAATTTAAACCATTACAATTCTTCTTCAAAAAGGTGGGGGTATTGTCATCTCATCGAATCTTCGCTTTCTCGCGTAGATCTTCTGTTCCGTGGTGTTGTCAGACCACTTTGACCAAAGAGATCGTCTTGTTGCGCAACACTTGCTCCTTTCGATCCAAGATCTAAACTGGTCTCTCCACATACGACACTCTGTCGTCTACGTCTAATTCTTCAAAATTCAGCACGTGGGTTAGGTCAAGCTTGTACTTTCTTAACATCAACACATGGAAGACATCATGCACCTGAGCAAGTCTTGGGGGCAACGCAAGACGATATGCCAGAGTCCCTATTTGCTCCAGAATTTCAAAGGGACCGATGTACCTTAGCTTCCCTTTCTTGCCGAAGGGCGAAGTACCCCCTCATTGGTGACACTTTAAGAAAGACATGTTCATCAACTTGGAATTCCAATAGTCTTCAACACTTATCTACATAACTTTTCTTGGCGACTCTATGTGGTCTTAAGCCTTTCTCGAATAACTTCAACGGCGTCAACTGACTGTTGAACCAACTTTGGGCCAATAATCTTTCTCTCTCCGACTTCATTTCAACAAACTGGAGTTCTTACGCTCTGCCATACAACGCTACAAACGGTACCATCTAAATACTCTATTGATCATTGTTGTTGTAGGCGAACTCGACTAGATGAAGCCGTTCTTCCCAGCTTCCTTTGAAGTCTAACACACAAGTTCGCAGCATGTCCTTGAGGGTTTGAATCGTCCTCTCAGACTAGCCATCCATCTGAGGATGATAGGCCGTACTGTACTACAACTTCATTCCCAAGGCAATCTATAAACTATTTTAGAAAGCGGTGGTGAACTTCGAGTCTCGATCTAACGTAAACATCATTGGCACTCCATGAAAACGAACTATCTATCGCACGTACAACTCAGCATATTTGTCTAATGCATAGTCCTTTCGTACGGCAATGAAGTGAGCAGACTTTGTCAATCTGTCAACTACAGCCCATATGGAATCATTACCCGGCTGACTCCTTGGTAATCCCATCACAAAGTCCATTATGATATGTTCCCATTTCCACTTGGGAATCTCGAGAGGTTGCAAAAGTCCTCCTAGCTTGCAATGCTGTGCTTTCACTTGCTGACACGTCAGACACTTGGCGACATGTCTAGTACCGATTCACCAATAGTGTTGACACAGATTCTGATACATCTTTGTACTGCCTAGATGAATGATGTAACTGCTACGATGAGCTTCTGACAAGATCTCCTCCTTAAGCTCTGCATCGCCAAGTACACACAATCGTCCACAAAACTTCAATATTCCATCTTCAGAAATCTGAAAGTCGGGTTTTCTCTTTTCTACATCCTCTTGCAGAATTTTTTGGATCTCAGGATCTATCAACTGCAACGTCTTGATCCTTAACCACACTTCCAATTCAATTCTAAGGGTGGCCATAAGACTTGAAAGGTGGCCTACCTCAAATTTGAAAACCGAATCTCGAGCTCCTTCTAATAAGATCCACTCCTGAATCACCATCTGTGCAATCGAAGACTTGTGACTCAACGCATCTACGACCTTGTTAGCTTTTCCAGGGTGATACAGAATGTCACAGTCATAGTCCTTGAGAAGTTCCATCCAACGACGCTATCTCATGTTCAACTCATTCTAAGAAAATAAATACTTGAGACTCTAATGGTCTGTAAAGATCTGGAACCTTTCTCCGCATAAGTAGTGTCTCCAAATCTTTAGAGCGAAGATAATCGTTGCGAGTTTTAAGTCATGCGTCGGGTAAATCAACTAATGAGGTCTCAACTGACAGGACGCTTATGCAACAACTCTCTCATGTTGTATTAACACGCAACCCAGCCCTCTATACAATGCATCACTAAAGATCTCGTATCCTCCAAGACTAGATGGAATCATCAGCACGGGTATGGTAGTCAGCTTCTGCTTAAGCTTTTGGAAACTACGCTCGCACTTTCTATCCAGACGAACTTTTCTTCCTTCTTCAGCAATCGAGTCAACGGCATGGCTATTGCTGAAAATCCTTCCACGAACCATTTGTAATAACCTGCCAATCCCACGAAACTTCTAATCTCTGTCACTGTCATCGGTCTTGGCCAGTTGATTACGGCTTTAATCTTGGTTAGGTCCACGGAAATTCCTTCACATGAAATCACGTAACCTAGGAAAGCTACACGAGTCAACCAAAACTCGCACTTACTAAACTTGGCGTACAGTCCATGATTTCGCTAAGTCTGAAGCACTGTCCTTAAATGTTTTTTGTGCTCCTTTGGACTTCTCGAGTACACTAGGATATCATCGATGAACACAATCACGAATTGATTCAGGTACTCCTTGAACACTCGGTTCATCAGATCCATGAAAGCAGCTGGAGCATTTGTCAAACCAAACGGCATTACGGTGAACTCATAATGGCCGTAACGCGTACGAAACGCTGTCTTTGGTATGTCTTCCTTCATGATTTTTAGGTGATGGTAATCTATCCTCAAGTCGATCTTGGAAAATATCGACGCTCCCTGTAGCTAATCAAACAAGTTGTCAATCCTCGGTAGTGGGTACTTGTTCTTGATCGTCACCTGGTTGAGTTGTCGATAGTCGATGCAAAGACGCAACGAACAATCTTTCTTCCTCACAAACAGGACTGGTGCTCCCCAAGGTGATGCATTGGGACGTATGAATTCCTTATCCAACAACTCCTGCATCTGCACCTTCAGTTCCTTCAACTCTGATAACGCCATATGGTAAAGAGCTTTAGAGATTGGCTCCATCCCAGGGGCCAACTCGATTACAAACTCGATCTCCCTTTCTAGGGGCAAACTAGGTAATTCCTTCGGAAACATGTTAGCAAACTCATGTACTACTGCAATGTCCTTCATCTTCGGCTCCTCAACTGTCGTATTCACGACAGTCGCCAAGTAACCTTGGCAACCCCCGTCTAACAAACATGTTGCCTCAAGCGACGAGATTAAGGTAATCAAGAGTCCTCCTTGACTTCCAATAAACTCGAAACTTTCACCCGCTAACAGGTTAAACTAAATCGCTTTACAATAACAATCTATAATAGCTTGTTGCTTAGTGAGCTAGTCCATGCCAATTATCACATCAAAATCATACATAGCCAAGACAACCAAATCTATCATTTCCTCTCGTTCACCAATAACCAACTTGCAACTAGGACAGCCTAGTGCAGACAACACCTTATCTTTTAACAGGGTCAATTTACTAATGACTGACTCCAACGGTTCTGGACTCAACCCTACCAACTTAACGTACTGCTTAGCAATAAATGAATGCGTAGCTCTAGGGTCAAATAAAGCATAAGCAGCATGGTCGTTTAGCGAGACCGTACCTGTGACTATGTTTAGTGAGTCCTCTGCATCTTGTCGGGTGACAGCATACACCCTTCCCTGTATTGGAAGCCTGTTCATCATGCCCTGCAGTGCGTTCTACAGCACACTTCCTCTATTTTGTCCCATCGGCAGTAGTGGCAACCGTGATCCCATTGGCCTGTGGGGACAGTCTTTAACCTGGTGGCCCTGCTAGCCACATCCATAACAAGCACTCATCCTAGTAAAGCACAGGGCTGATCCATGTTGTCTTCCGCAAAAATGACACATGCCATTTTGGCTCAGCGTTGACTTTCCTATCCCACTATTTCTGTTAGGCGGAATGGGATACCTTCCTTCTGACACCGGCTTCTACCCAAATCGATTGCCATCTCTGTTTGAACCGAACCGTGACCCAGATGCGACGGCTCGTTTATTTAAATTTTTCTCTATCAGCTGGGCCTGCTCATACAAATCATTGTAGTCCTTCAAATTAAACGACACCAGCGGATCCTTCAGCTCCAGTCTCAATCCATCTTGAAATCTCCTTGCTCGGTCTACGGGATCCTCAATCAGCCTGGGGGCATACTTGGACAACTCGACGAACTTCACCTCGTACTGGTCTACAGACATCAAACCTTGACGAAGGCATTGAAATTCCTCCATCTTCTGTTCTCTAGCGCAGTCAGAGAAATATTTCCCATTAAACACTTCAACGAAGGCTTTTCACACCAGAACCACACCTTCAAGAAAGACTCTTCATCCGGTGGCCCTCCACTAGGTGCTTACATTTCCCTGCAACTGGTAGACTGCAAGGACCACCTTGTCTTCCTCCGAGCACCTCAGCAGTGCGAAGGCCTTCTCTAACTCTTGGATCCAGAAGGTTGCGGTCTTGGGATTGCCTGCTCCTGAGAACCTCGGCAGGTTCAACTTCAAAAACTGCTTTACCAGCTTGTGCATCAATCTCTCCCCAATCATGTTCCTAGGTGGAATCTTGGCAAGTGCGACAACAGTAGCGGCAGCAGCATTAGCGGCAGCAGTGGCAACAGTAGTAGCGACGGCTTGATTTTGGGCCTGCTACCCCATCAAATTTCCAAGGGTCTCAAGCGCCTACACGATCCCATTGATTCTAGGATCGCCAGGGGCTACTACACCAGTACAGACCTGTGGCGGCACTCTTACACTCATGTCGGCCTAAGCCAACGCTCTTCCTCGAGTACTGACCTTAGTCGGCGTCCTACCCTAAGTGACAGACGCTACTGTCCTCTTCCTAGGAGTCCTTTGTTCTGAATCACTCATACTACAAACTTTTTATAGAACCTACTTCCCAATTCAAACTTAGAATTAGAAAACTTGAGTGACCCACACGAAACAATCTACCAAACAGCTAATCATTCACATGCATCAGCATAAGAAAAAGGTATTTCCTACTAACTATCCCATGACCCATCACACCTTATCACTCCAGACACTAACTAGCTCTGATATCACTTCGGGTGAGGATGTCACGCCCCAAACCTCGAGCGCGCGAACATCCCTCGATGGTCGATAGAATTGCGACGTTCCCAGGACGCGTTGCTAACCCATTCATTTTATACATATGTGAAAGTGAATTAATAAACCCCAAACAGCAATTAAACATGAGATAGAAAAGTAGGACAACCAATTTTCACAAAACATGCTTTGTATACACATCAGGTTTATATACAGAAGTCTAAACTCAAAATAAAATAATAAAATAATAATAATAATAATAATAATAATAATAATAATAATAACTACCAAGCTAACCCTACCTCGGACCCTACCTACTTAGGATTTGGGTCTACTACGACACAATCTGGGATGTCGATGTCTAGAAGGTCAGCTACTTCTACTCCGGGCCCTTCAACCTCGAGCCCTTGGTTCGTCACGATATCTTCCAAAATATCGGCATCCACGACGAGGTCGAGTACCTCCTTGTACTCGGAATTGATGGCAAGCCCGTCAAAACCATCCGAGGGGCCCTCCCGAACCCCGTTAGGTTCGTGACGGAACCACGCTTTGAAACAATGAGGTACCAATTGAGATAAGCCCTCATCGACCCAAATGGTGGCACCACAAGCTCACGAGTCCAAGGGGTCCCGTGGATAGGGAGAAGGGTATGCTCGGTCTCCGTCTCATGTGGCCACCCAAAACGAACGTGGCATACCTCCATCTAAGGACCTGAGAAATTTTAAACAACGATGGGGTGAGATAAATCTCAGCGAGTCTACACCATAAACCCGATTAGGACGAGAATTCACCTAAAGACAGCCTAAATATGCACCATAAAGGACTTACCTGTCTCAGCACCTCCCTACAAATTAGTACATCTCATATATCATATGCATACAGTATTTGCATTCAATAATTGTAACACTTCAATTCATTCATCAATTAATCACAGGGGTCCCGATTATTAGGCCAAATCGATATGACATGTCACATTCCGTGCTACACAATTTTGTCCAATAATCAGGCGCGGCTATCTCAATCACTCAAGCGTGTCCCAATTATTTATGACCCAACAGCCACGGCCAACTTATCAATCGGTGGTCATCCGACATAACCGGTCGTTGTCCCGCTTCGTCAAGCACGGCAACGTCTACATCTAGATGGCATTCCCAAAGGAGCATCGACCCAGCCTCCACTGCAACCGGCATCCATTGTCAAGGGCATTTGAACTTAATCAAACATCACCCCTCCCCCGACTTTCATCGGGTGACGGGCTCCGATAAAGATCACACGCACATCCATGTTCGGCCAAGAATATCGTGCTTTGCACTCAAATACTTATATTTCAAATAATGGATGTGGCACCCCTAAACACCTAAGGTCGCCACAACCTGCCAATCGCTCTGTCTTTATAAGATATCTGTTACTTGTCTTTTACATAAAGGGGTTTAAAGGAGGACCGAGGTCCTTAGGCTTTTTTTTTTTTTTTTTTTTTTTTTGAAAACGGTCCTAGCGCAACTTATTAGCGGAAGCATAAACGAGTCTCGCCATTTCTCCCTCCAATAACCATAATGCAATGCACACTAACTACACACCATAAGAAAAGATAAGGCCGAGCCACTTTTATTTATATTTTCATGATGGATTTCTTGGGTCGGTACAACCAAAAAGAAAAGCCAAGACTTTTAACTACACTTGGCCACAACCCAAAAGATATCTCGACCCCTTTATCGATCACGTGTCATCCTCCATCTACAAGTGTCGACTACTCCCAAAAAGTGTTAGCTCTCCACTCCTCACATGGCCATCACACCCATCCTGGCGCATCGGGTGGTGGCGGCGGCAACATCCCCCGAATCACTCCATCTCGGCGGATGTGGACCGACAAGAACTCCTGGATGACCGGGCCCCCAGCCAGGCCCACATCATACATGACCAGCACGCGAACCCGTATAAACGTCAGACCAGGGATAGTAACGCAATCAATCTCCAAACACTCGACCTCCACGTCAGATGGAATGCCGTAAAAGGTACCCCACGTGACCGAAGAGAGCGGCATCTTCCTAATCTAAAATGTTGGTCCCCGAAGGGGTGAGTACAGCCACTCAACAGGTAAAAGATCCATTAAACTACTCAATGCATCACACAATACAATCATAACATCATAGCTGAATACATATCATCCATGCATCCAAACATAACTTACCTTGCAGCCATGCATGTGTCATCATACCATATGTACATGCATCCTCATGCGCTCATCACCAAGCATTCATACATATACCATCATACCATAGGTGCACATACAACCATGCACTCATCATCATCATATCATACACATACCATCATGCCATAGGTGCACATACAACCATGCACTCATCATCATCATATCATACATATACCATGCCTCATGTACACATACCATCATGCCATAGGTGCATATACAACCATGTACTCATGCACATCATATCATATAGCCACACATACATATCATCATACCATGCATGATTTAATTTCCACTTTTTATCTTTCAATCTAATCACCACATCTTTCTTTCCCGGGATCAATAATTGCATCCCACATTTTATTATTCGCACCCCAATATGGCATCGCGAGAAACCTCCGGCACACACCACCAGGCATCCGACACCCCCACATTCCGGGCATCTTGCATCCCAATTGGCATCACGAGGCATCCCCCTGGCAAAAACCTCCGAGGCTTCTCGAAACTCCAGAGGACATCCGGGCATGTATCACAATACAACCGGGCATCCGGCACCCCCCATCCCAGGCATTCTGACACTCCCAGGGCATTATCAGCTCACCTCCAACAATCTCCTCATTCATTATAATTCATATTCACCAATTTATGTCTCACAATCAACATGGCACATGATGTAATGGCAACAAAGTCAAATTCGTCCTAGGTGATTTAATATAGATGGTTAAAGCTTCTGTTTCAATACCGAAATTTCCAGATCTGACTACTTCCGAAAAACCACGATTTCACCTAGTTATTCCTGTTAGTTTTCTCTAAATTTTTGATATGTTAAACCTCAGGATGTCCTTTACATCTTTCATTGAGAAATCGAAGTGAAATTTCAACAAAAAGATAGCCTTACAGTCCATTCATTCATCAAAGGTAGTTACCGAAATTTCCAGATTCAGTCTCTCCGAAAAATAAATATTTCACCCACTTATACTTGTTCGTTTTGTCCCAAATTTGAGTATGTTATATTTCAAGAAGTCCTTAACAACTTTCATTTAGAAGTCGTGGCCAAAATCCAACTCAAACAACACATGCAAGCCAATAGAACATCCAAGGTCGAACTGTTTTCTCAAGAACAGTTTACTAGTCTCAACCATCCCTCTTAAAACTTCAACTTTTAACACCCCAAACATCCGAAATCTATCACCATTCAAGCACACATACTAGGCACAACATGCAAGAGCAGATTAAGGATCCCAACTTGCCTCTAAACCGAGCAAACAGCAAGCACATGGCGACTGGACACGGCGACGAACGACGGACGCACGGCGGATGGTCGACGGACAGCTCTCCTCCTTTCCTCTCTTTTCCTTTCTTCCTTTCTTTCTTCTCTTTCTCTCCTCTCTTTCTCTCGGTAACCCTCTCTCTCTCTCTCTCTCCTTCTCAGTCGACACCCCCCCCTTCATCATCAAGCCGGTTCTCTTAGTTTCTTCCCTTCAATGATGAGCAATCATTTGATTGCATGCATGACACTTGGACTTAGGGGGATTAACACTTGTCAATCCTCCCATGCAAATAATGAGCTCATCCGGCTGGGCTTGGGCCAGCCATGGGCCGACGGTAGCTCTCCTTCTTGGCTTTGTGGGCCAATTGAGAATGGGATGATTTAATTGGGCTAGTTTGGGCCTTCAATTGTCCAGCCCATCCTCATCCTATTAATTCACCTAATCCTTAATTATATAAACACCTAATTGGAATTTATAATTCACAAAACTCTGTGACCTATCTTAATAAATTCCAATCCATAATCCCACATGGCCAAAAATAGAATTTTCCTATTAAATAATTATTCACCAAAAGCTTGGCCAAAGTTTTAATGCATGACATGAATTAGAGCACCCTAAAGATTGGCAAGGAATTCTAGGATACCACAATGGACTTGGCCTATTTTCTTCGTATTAAAAATACCTAATAAAATAATTGTGCATGGTCACACAATCAAATCAAACCATAAAGCATGATATTCTCCCATTTCAAAATTCCACGATTTTATATAGTACCTAAAATATTTTTGGCCTCAAAACCCGACACCCGGTATTTTTCTAATTAAATACCATAAAATCATATTTTTGCAATGAGATGTTTTGTATTCATCCCATCCTCGTCATCGGAGTAGACTTCTTTATCTTTCGACAAAGCTAGAGTAAGATCTTATTCATCCTCCCATCCACTTGGGACAATGACCTTTACATCAATGAAGAAACTTGGTGGTGGTGTGAACTTCACCTTAAAGTCATACTTACCACTTGGTTGGCCAAGGATATCAACAACTTCACCACTTTCGTGAGGTTTTCGAACAAACTCATGGTTTACGCAAGAAGCTTTATATTCATTTTCGCTTCTAGTGTCAGTTATTGGTACATAAAGGCTTTGCTTTTCGAGGTTCGACAATCCTCCTTTCGAGTGTCATCCTGACTTGGATTCCCAGCCTCCTTTATGACTTTTGAGATTATGTCTTCGCCAGACAAATCAACTTCAACTAGAGACATATGTCCTGGAGCGAGCTCACCATCTTCATATTGAAGAATTTCATAGCTAACTCCTTGTCTTTCTTCGGGGCATACCTATGATTCATGATCTCAACTAACCTTCCTTCTCGCATGATCCCCTTAATATGTTCATCCAACTCTACCAATGTGGCAAAGTTAATACAAGTGTGACTATACATCTTCTTGAAAAAGTCACGAAGCATGGCTTGAAGAAATAATTTCATAGCCTCTTTCTCAAACAAGGGTGGTTTTACTTTAGACGCGGTGGCTCTCCACCTTTGAGCATAGGCTTTGAACGTTTCGGTCCTTCTCTTCCCAACCCAAAATTAAACATGCATACATGTCTTTTGGACTTTGTTTCTCAACCAATCAAGCAAGAAAGTGAACCATCAACGGGTCACTTATTACCAAGGCCACACGCCAATCACAAACACGGGCAGTTCTAAATTAATAGCGTGATTGTATGCATGAGGGGTATATGTGATGTTTCAAAAATATCTTTCGAAATCATCCACGAAAAGTTTTGAGACAAAGTGATGTCTCAGGTATGAAAGACATTCAATTATCAAGGCTAGCCCTAGACTCACATGAATGCACTCACAAGCATGCAGGCATTCCAAATACAATTCAAACCATGACTTTCACAATTGTCAAATCAAGATTTAAGAAAAAATTTGAAATTATTTCGAATTAAGGAATATTTAGGTTATGGAACACATTCAATTACCAAGGCTAGCTTGGGGCTCACATAAATGCACTCATAAGTGTTGCAGACATTTTGAATATGGTCCAAACCACGACTCTTCATTAAGCCAAATCGAGTTTTGGAGAACACTTTCTTAGTAAATGGTTTTCAGAAACATCATATGTACCAAAGTATTTAGGAATTTGATTTGAAAAGAAAACTTGTTAAAAATCATTTCACAATGAATATCGAGGTGTTTAAAGCAACTTTAATGAAGATGGAATGACCCAGGTCCATACATAAACTAACATAGGAAGTTTACCTAAACAATCACAATCAAGTTCATATCTAGAAATTTCATAACAAGCATGTAAAAAACAGCAAAATTGAACAATGCCTAATGACAATTTGGCAATGAAAAATTCCTAACATGCATGACATGATAACGAACAACTTTTGTGAAGAAAGTTTTCCTAAACGAGTTGTACATGATTTTACAAAAACAAAAAACAAAAAAAAACAAAAAAAAAAAAAAAAAAACAAAGACAAGCAATAGAATGTCAGAAAATTGTTGAAACAGTAGGACATTCAGTCGATATCACAAGGATTTGTCCTATCAAAACAGGTCTAAAAATCACCCTATTTTTACATAACATAGCCAACATAATGATAAACAAGTTTTATTAAGGGATCAAGTGCAGAATCCTTATAGAAAAAATAAACCAAAAATGTTAAAGGTCTGTCCAAACAGGGGTTAGAAAATGGATCCGAATTTGATCCCATGTCTAAATTCTGATCTAGTATAAAAATAAAAATAAAAATGCAAAGTGGTCCAAACAATGAGCGACCTATGTGAAACTAGCAGCATTAGAAACCTCTAAATGTATCTTATGACTTCCTAAAAATGCTTGAGTCCAAACTAAGTCAATTTGATACCCTAAAATCGAGATCTCTAAAGGTGCACGTGTTAGTAACTAAAAAAAAAAAATAAAAAATAGAACACAAGCACATATTAGAAAACCTCAAAGTCATTCAAATCATGCATAAACAGCATGAAGGAATCACATGGGACTTAGGATTGGATGCGACGGAAAATTTTGATAATTATCTAATCCTAAATCAATATACAAAAATGTCATACAATTCAATGACATTATGAAACGATTCAAGATTCCTAATGATATGCTTAGGACTCATAAATGTGATGAACACTTTTATGACACAGATTTAACATGCGAAATGATGCTCAAATGATATAGCCTAAGTGTGTATGCAAACCTTACAACATGCAGTTCAATTGTCGTGAATGCATAACAGCAAAATTTAGACTCTAGATGACTCAAACAAACATGACAATGTGTATATATAGTAAGGTTTCATTTCAGCATTAACTCCACAAAATAGGCTTGATTTTAGCTATCTCGAGACATACAAAAATCCTATGAAAAATCCCACATACAGAACACATAATGAGGAATATTTTTTGTTTAGAGTTTGAAACCTAATTATAATCACATTAAAAATAGTAAAAATGGCAAAACAGATGTGCATATCCAAGTTATATATTGTTGCGACACCTTTTCACATTAACTCATGTAATTGACACACTAGCCTACATCAAAACTTAGCAAATTATGCATTAATTGAACACATACATCATGTATTTCATCTTTAATGAAGGATTTGAGACCAAACAAACTCATCTATGGACTCAATTTCACTAAAACGCAATTCGGAATAGTGTGATTTTGACCTAGTTAAACACATCCAAAAATTTCAAAGAAATTACAGGATGTTCTCCACACAATTCTAAGCAACATTCATGAGGAAAGTTCCTCCATAAATCAACATAGAGATCAGTACAAAAATGACAAAATCAGAAATCAATATAGTGCAGATTGACCTAAGCTTAGATTTGAGTCATTTTGACTTGGCTAATGTGGCATCCCAAAATTCATAACGACCTCTAGTTACATTAAAAGTTTGGACCTTAGGCCCAAGTGAGATGGGCCTAAAGTGGGCCATAAGCCCGGCCCATTGTCGGCGCATGGAGGGGGAGAAGGAGGAGCCGCATGGCCTCCAAGTGTCTTCAACCAGGGAGACACTTGTCTCCTTCTTAGGGACAAGTGTCCCCATGCAAATGAGAGTGCATGCAAGTATAAAAGCATCCAAAAGAAAGAGAGAGAGAGGGAGAGGGAGTGGCTGTCGTCCAAGAGAGGTGCCGCGAGAGAGGAGAGAAAAGTGAGAAAGAGAGGAAGAGAGAAAGGAAGGAGCTCGCCCGTCGCCGCCTGCACGCCGTCCGTCCGTCGCCGGTGTGCCGTTCGTGTGTCGCTGTCCACTTGGTCTTTGAGGCAAGTTGGGGTCCTTTGCTGCTCCTGCATGTGTGTGTGTTACATGTATGTTTGGTATAGTGTCGAATTTGAGTGATTGGAAGGGGGAAACCGAAGCTTGGAATGGCTTGTTCTTGAGTGGTATTGCTGTATCTAACATCTTAAAATAAAACATACTAAAATTTTGTGTAAAATGATGGAGATTTAAGGGGTTAAACTCTCATTCTACGGAGACCTCAGATCTGGAACGATTTCACTGACATCTTGATGAATTTGTGGTTGCATGTTGATTTGTGCTAAGAATATCTCTTCGATTTCTTCATGAAAGTTGTAGGGGACATCTTAAACTACAACATACTCAAACTTGAAGCAAAATGAACAAGTATAACCTAGTAAATCGACTAGATCTTGAAGATGGAAATTCTGGAGATGTATGTCTAAAATTAAAAAAAACTTGTAAGAAAAGATATTTTAATCAAAACATTTTTAAGATAATGGATTTGTGTGGAATTCAAACAAATTTCATGAAGGAAAGTTCCTCCAGAAATCAACATAGAAAATTGCACAAAAATAGAAAAGACTAAATTAAGACCGAAATTGGTGAACATGGATAATGTTAAATGAGGAGATTGTTGTGGCGAGATAAGAACAAAATTGAAAACTAACTTAAACTTTTGGAGAATCACTCATTTTGGAGGTTTTTTTTCAAAGGTCAAACGACACTCCATCGGCACGTGCAACCTATTGATTCGAAGCTAGTGATGTCTATTTTAAAAGTCTACATGATGACATGCATATATGACTGATGATGATGATGATGATGACGAGTTGAAATAAGGTCAATGATTGAGTATGACATGAACCTCATTTTGACCAAACCATTAGATCAATCTTATAATTATGAAATTGCAGATTCAAGCTAAATCAACTACAATAATTCAAGTTCATTCAAGAACACTCATTCACATTGAAGTTTCAACAACTCATCAAAAATCATATAAGCATAACATATATCCCTAAGATTAAACCCTAGCCTTGGCAAGTTCGACTAGACCGGTTTTCGAGTCACCGGCAAGAAGATCTTAATCGCTGGTGATGAATCGGTGATTGATTCAATAGATCATAATCAAGACCAGGTCGAACATCATCTAGAGGCTTGATTGGAAGTGAGCGATGCCTCTGAGAACCTTTGGTGATGGCTAGTTCAACTTGGGGACAAATCTAGTCCTAGTCGGACCAGCTTTTGACTGCCGATAAGAAAACAAATCATTGGCGGTATTCCGGCAATTGATCCGCCAATTGATTTGCCAATCCCTAACCACAGCTAGGTCGAGGACTCTTCAAGGATTTGATTGGTAATGATCGGATCCACCTAGGACTGTTGCCGATCACCAGTTCAACCGATCTAGCCAACTGGAGCCGAAACCATCAACTTTTGGATTGATCAGAGAAGCAAAGCCGAGCATGAATCTTAAATGGCCACGGAGCTCAAACAAACAATAGCAAGGATGGAGGGAGATTTGAGATGCCGATCGCCACCAGCACAGTAGAGGGGGATCGATCCATGAGCAAAAAATAGAGGGAGAAGAATGAGAGTTTTTTTTTTTTTTTTTAGCCAAAATAGAGAGGAGAGAAAGAGTGGATCTAAGGAGAGAGAATGTATTTCGTGCAAATGAGCCTCCCTTGAAAAATGGAGGGAAAGTGGATATATATACCCCTTCCAAATCGAGCAATTTTGGCCGTCAATTCGATTTGACGGTCAAAATTTTGATCCAACAGTTAAAATTTCATTTTAAAGGCTGCTATTAACACTTGATTTTTAGTCAACATAGTTAAAAGGTAAAAAAAAAAAAAAAAATCGAGATTTGGATTTCTAATCGCGATGGAGCCTCATCTCTCGACCAAAAAGCGTCGTTTTTCATTTCTTTCTTTTGCATTGTCGTTTTTAAGTAATTTCTAGCTCATTTTCAAGAAAAATCCAACAAAGTCAAACGGTGGACTTTTGAGTTCACTTATTGGTCAACCGTTTGTCAATTTGGGTCAAAAATTGACTTTTTTTATCCAAAAAAATCCATTTAGCTTTAATTTCACTTTTATCAAATCAATTTCTTGAAAATTCAAAGATTTGACCAAAAAAATCGACCTTTTGAGATGGTTAAACCTTTCACCAAAAAAAAAAAAATAAAATCAAAAATAAAAATAAAAATGCACAAATATATTTCTTTTAATGCCAAATTGACTTTTGTGTCAAAAATTTCACAAAATTCAATTAAGAACTTTGATTGTTGAATTTTTAAATTTTTGGTTCTAAATCGACCAAAAATAAAATTACTTTTATTCTAGTCATAACTAGGAGTAGTTCTTTATTTAATATTTGGTTTAGGGATTATCTAAAATCTACTTAGTATTTAATTTCACGATTTATCGAGTCAAAATACAAATTGCCATTTTGAGCCTTAATTAGGGGACCAAAATTGATCATTCATAACTTGCGAATGGACGATTGTTTCTCACTCATTTCCTTAAGATAAGTCCAAATTCGAAATCAATTTTGTGAAATTTATACCAAAACTAATCAATTTGAAGAATTTTATCCCCCCAGGTAATAGAAAATCAAGCAATTAACCTTCAATCAACAAAATTCGAATTGACCCATTTATGACTATGGTTTAATTTCATGAATCTAGATCCAATTTTAATATTAGGTTTAGATCTATTTTTAACCTAAGCTCGAGCACTTCAATTTTAACTAATCTTACATATGAGTAACTCATTAGATAGGGCAATTGTGACACTAATTGAGTTCAATTTTAGTTAATTTGTAATTTTGCCTATTGAATTGAAAATTTTACCATTTTAGCCCTTTAGGCCCAATTCAAAGCACCTATTGTCGTTTCGACTTGTTGTTTTTCATGATAATCATTCAATTAGGTCAATAAAAGACCCCTAGATCTCATTCATAAGGTTTGATTAGCTTAATTGCATCTTAATTTGCCAATTTCTTCTTAAAATGATAAAAATCCTTTTCAATTTGGTCATTTATGGACCAAATTGCATAAATTTTAGACTCACAGAGGTCTCAAGTGGACAAAATAACCAAACCAAACCAAATTGGTCAAGAACCGATCAACATCCAACCAAACGGATTGAACCAGTCTAACCGGTCGCCAATGGGACTAGCCGGTTCAAGCTCTTGTTGGATGGTTCTTGGCCTCCGGCAACCGGTTCTAGAACCCTCTCAATGTCAATCTCAATTTTGCACCTTCGATTTCCCAAAATTTTACAGATTAAACCTCGAATTTCGTTAAATTGCAAATTAACCCCTAATTGAATATTTTGACGCAATAATCGATTTTGGCTTGGTTTTTTACAAATCAAACCTAGTAGATCAATTACCCAACACCTCAAAATCATGATGGAGCCTTCGAAATCGATTTTTGACCGTTGGATTGAAATTTTGACCGTCGGATCAAACTAACGACGGCCGAAATCGCTTAAGGAGTATATAAATGAAATGTCCTCCATTTTCAAGGGGGGCTCATTTGGCACAAAACCTATTCTCTCTTTTTAGATCTCTCTCTCTCTCTCTCTCTCTCTCTCTCTCTCTCTCTCTCTCTCTCCCATTCCTCGCGAACCAAACCAGTTCATCGCCGATTTAGGCTTGCCAGCCTCACGCCGGCGGTTTGGTAGCTGCTGCTCAACCCCACTCATCTCCTCCTCCTTCCTAATCTATTTGTGGCTGAAGATTGACTAGGTTTTGATCGAGAGTTGTCCCATCAAGCTAGCTTCCCTCTCGGCGTCCATAATCGGTCCAACTTGGATCGGTGGTTCCAGGGATCCTAGCCGGAGGTTAACGGCAGTTCTGAGGTCCTAAGCGATTCAGATTTGATCCTCAGCGGTTTGTGGAGATTCGAAAGTGTTTTGACATTTTGATCTGATTGATTGTGATAGAAACCAATGGAAATTGCGATGAATGTAACAATTCGAAACTCAAATCCGATGAAGTGAGATCGAGTTAGTCGATCGGGATTAGGATTCAAGATTAGGAACTTTTACATGCTTAAGATCAATGATTATAAATGCTACAATAATTTGTTCTTGATTGTGTTCTTGAGTCTATTTTGGATTTCCATATGTTTGTACCTAGGTTACTGTTTTGACCAAAACAAGGTCTGAAACAACCTTGTTTCAACTCAATTCCTCTTAATATTAGATAGTAAACATCTCGAGCTTCGAAACGGTAGGTCGCATGCCCCAATTGAGTGTCATTTGACCCTCAAAAAACACCTCCAAAGATAAGCGATTCTGCAGTATTTTAGGTTTTTTTTTTTTCAATTATGTTTTTGTTTTGCCTTCTGTCTTTGCTATTTTTGTGCCAACTTTTGTGGTCCTTTTTTGACAAAATTTTTTCATGAGTTTTGTTCCAAATCATCTTTTGAATCTTCTATAATTATTTCATGATTTTTGGATGTGTTTAACTACGTCAGATCTACTCACATCCAAGCCTAGGTCAATTTGTTCCATATTGATATCTGATTTTGTCATTTTTGTACTGATTTTTTTGTTGAATTATGGAATAACTTTCCTTCATGAAAGTTGCTCGTATTAGTGTTATGCATGTCCTATATTTTTTTCAAAATTTTAGACATGTTTAGCTAGGTCAAAAGCACTTAGATCTATACATTAGTCCAAAATTTGTTTTGATGAAATTAAGTCCACAAATGCACCTATTTTGTCATGACCCCAACTCCATCTCTAGGGTCATGAGTGACAAGGGTTATTTTCGCGACGTCCCAAGCTCATCGCCGTCTTGATTCTTTTTATCTTGTTATCATGCACATGTAGAAACGTGAATAAACAACTCCCCGAACAAATAATAGCTGGAAGATTGGGACATACATCACACAGAGCACGCCGATTAATATTATAATAAGACTTTCACAGCCCTTTCTCTATGGGCCCTCTTTTCTTTTTATATCACAATACGATTTTTTACATAGGCCAAGGGAAATCCTATCTCCTTTAGCATGACTATAGCCCCAAAACTGACGTGAGACTTCCATGCCTACAAAACTGAAAGATGAGGGGTAAGTTTTGGAGAACCTCAGTAAGTAAAATTCCTAGTTCTTTACTAGGAAAGCATCTCATCATTAAAGCCTAACAAGTACAACACTCGCAAACAGTGTTAATGGCAGATCAATTAAGCTATTTTACCAAATAAGCTTATCAACATCACATAGTAACATATTTAATAAGTTCATTAACCACATAAATGGTTCTTCCCATACTTTCAAAGGCTTTTAGCCACAAGCTAGGTATCCGGCCTTAAGTCAGGCATCCCATACTTTCAAGGGCTTCCTAGCTCAATCAAGGCATCCAGCCATCAAGCCAAGCATCCCATACTTTCAAGAGCTTCCCATACTTTCAAAGACTTCCTGGCTCAACTAGGGCATCCGACCATCAAACTAGGCATCCCATACTTTCAAGGGCTTCCCATACTTTTAGGGGCTTCTTGGCTCAACCAGGGCATCCCGTTCAATGAACGAGGCATCGCCGCCAATGCTATATGACGACGGATGCTTTTTCCACTTTAAGTGCACACACACAAGTGCATCACACAAGTCGGTTCTTATATTTTCTCTTAGTTGACACATGTATGCCAACATGCATTCATTCATGACGCCGATTTTAATCATCAATTTTGCCAAAAAGAAAAAGAAAACAAAATTTTTAAGAAATAAGGAAAACCTTTTTTTTTTTTTCTCGGGGGGCCATTTTTTTCACGTGCAACACACAAGTATAGAGTAACCGCCGGCGAAGGAGCTCGGGTGAGGGACTTCTTATTCTCTGCTCGCTGGATTTTCTCTTAGTTGACGACGGATGCTTTTTCCTCTTTATTTTTCCTTTTGGTCCAAAAGTCTATTCACAATTTTATTGAGTGCACACATCCTACAAAGTAAGTATTACTCAAGTGCATCACACAAGCTGGTTATTGTGGTTTTCTGTGTTCACTTCTCTCAAAGACCTTTCTAACGTCGGATTCTTATATTTTCTCTTAAAATATAGATTTTTGTGAACAAAGTAGGACTTTGATGTCTCATGATAGATGATCCATTTCTTGACATGGAAATTAGCATGAAAATGTCTTATGTATGGCCCAATCAAGTTATACCACAACTGGCATGCTCATTCATTCATGTCTATATCATGAATTCTTATACTTCACTAATACATATGTCGAGAATGATCTTTGATCCGTAATCAATCATTTGTGATGTTTGTTTAGCGTCGATCCCAAAAATGGAGAAGGCGCCATTCCGACCATTTTTCATGAACAAGGCTCGGAAAAACCCGGTATTTTCCTCAATATCGATCCAAGACCTCAAGGCTTGGGTACACCTCACTTTAGTGATGATCCCGAGCTTGACGGACCTCGACTCCATCCCGATGTGAATACACATGTATCGAGAATGACTCTCGGCTTGCTGTTTCATTCAACGCCAAGCATAAAATCCCCGTGTCCACTTGAACTATGGAAATTAGCATGCTTAGTGCCTTACCAAGACCTCATGGATTTGGGCGATCCCCATACCAATCAAGGCATAAAATCAACACACCTCAATGTCGACTTAGGACCTTGCGGCCTTAGGCGATTCCCGCACCAAGCAAGACTTGGACTTGATGTCCTATTTATGTCGAAACCAATGCTTTATGGCTTAGGCGACTTTGTCTTGCAATGAACTCAACCCGAGCGAACCTCGGCTCCATTCCGAACGTGAATAACTCAAGCACACATTCAAGCACAAACATGAGCAAGACCATACAAAAGATCTAACATCATACTCACGACTTGACGGTGAGCACCTAACTAGACTCGATAATGGAAACTACCGCTCTAGAGGAGACATAGGGATCTTACTTACCTTGGCAAACCTTGAAGACCAACTTAGATTAGCTTGAGGGATTAAGGATGCAAGGCCGAGAGAAAGAAGAATGAGGGGGGCGTCCAAGGAGAAGGAGGAAGGAGGAAATGAGAGGCGAGGTGAAGAAATGAAGAAGGCTCCTCCTATTTATAGCCCCTTGGTACTATCATTACTAAGCCAAGCGATCCAATTTTAAGTTTCCAAGTGTCCCGCTAGAATACTTAGGTGGCAAACATAAGTTGCAAGGTGTCAAGCCTATTTTAAAAGGTGGCACACCTAATGGCCTAATGTAATGATTGGAAGCTTACTCGTTTCATTCCTATTTGACCATTTATACAATGCCATCATGACTTGGCCTACTTGTTCCTTAAGGAAAATCTTATGGTAATGATAATCATAAATTTCATGGACACCTAAGCTTATAAGTCACAAACTTCTTCTCCAAGGCAAATCTCAAGCCATCATTACCAAATCTTCGGATGGACACCTAGGCGGGATGACTCATCCTTGTATTTAATGAGGCATTCTAGAGTCTCATATATGTCTTCTCTTGATTGGTTCATTTGTCCAAAGTCCCTTACTTAATTCCCAAGGCAAATTTTTGGTAATCATTACCAAATCTAGGAATATATATCCAAAGTGATGAGTCATCCTTCTCATTAAATGAGGGAGTTCTAGAATTTTCTTTTGTTTTGTCCTTTTCTTCATCAAGAAAACGGTCTAAAGAATTCTATCATCCAAGTTAGTTTCGAGGTCGGAGAATGAATCATTAGGTACACCTCGAAAAACTGAATCATGTACACCTGAGGTTTGGCCATTACCTTCCATATTTGCCCAACCGTTCCTTTGGACGGTTGGTCGGCCAATAGGGTCAGTTGTCCTTTAATTGGTTCGAGATCAATCCTAAGGCTACTCATGGCCTAGAATAAAGCCAAGGCACTCATGGATGTTATAATTAGTGACAGAATAACCGGGTCTATTCCTGGACTCATTCTGATTGGCACCCAATCCATCATTAGAGTTCATGGTTGGTACATTACCGATCCATGATCGGACATCACCAATTCAAGATTCCGTTCTGATCACTAAACATTAAATAGGGAATTATGCATTTTTGGTCGGAAGAAAGTCGCATTTTGTCAATTTGGATCGTCCATGTATTAATGCATAACCGGGCAGAATCACCCACAACCAAAAACTGCAACCAATCGGATCGACCCATGACCATCCATTGATCCAAAACCATCCCGTGATCAATTCTTGTGATCAAAAAGTCATCTTATGAGCTGGTGATCCTATCCCATCAGTATGGTCGGTAAAAAATTCACTGTTGACACCTTGACCAATTTGTGACCGGTCGATCAATCGGATCATGACCAGTCGATCAGTCACCGACCGATCCGTGATTCCTTGCCAATCGAATTGATCGATCCATGGCCAATGGCCCATGATTGATCCTTTTAGGACCTTATGACCAATCCTTATGGGGTCAGAATTGAGGATGTTATATATTTGGTCTCAAATCCTTCATGAAAGTTGAAATACATGATACATATGTTTAGTTGATGCATGTTTTGCAAGATCTTTATGTCAGCAAAGTAAGTCAATTGCATGCATTAGAGTAAAAGACACTGCAACAACATGAGCTAGGCATATAGTTTGTCATTTTTTTCATTTTGCCACGACTCATATGATCTTAATTGAGTTTCGAACTCTTAACGAGAAATCTTCATCATCGCATGCTCTATATGTGAGATTTTTAGTAGGATTTATGCATGTTTTGAGGATGGCAAAAATCATGCTCATTTTGTAAATTTAATACTAAAATGAAACCTTGTAATATGTACACATTTCCATGCTTGTTTGAGTCATCTAGAGACCAAATCTTACGATCACGCCTTCTTGATGATTGAACCGCATGTTGCAAGGTTTGTATACATGTTTAGGTCATGTCCTTTCAATATCATCTTGCACATTAAATTTGTCTCACAAAAGTGTTCTTCCCACTTAGGATTCCCAAGCATACCATTAGGAATCATGAATTATTTCATAATGTTATTTAAATTGTATGACATTTTGCATGCCGACTTAGGATTAGATGACTATCTAAACTTTCCTTCACATCCAATCATAAGTCCTATGTGATTTCTTCATGGCATGTGTGCATTCTTTGAATGATTTTGAGGTTTTTTAATAAATGCTTATGTTTTGTTTCCTTAGTTACTGATGCGCATACTTTTAGAGATCTCGATCTTAAGATATCAAATTGACCTAGTTTGAACTTGAGCTCTTCTAGGAGAATGTAAGGCACACTTAGAGGTTTCTGATACTGCTAATTTCATGTAGATCGCTCATCGTTTAGACCACTTTTCCATTTTCTTAAAACTAGATCGAAATGTGGACAATGGATCAAATTCAAACCCCTATTCTAACCCATGTTTGGACAAATCTTTGATATTTTTGTTCCATTTTTTCTATTTGGAATCTACACTCGGCCTCTTAATGAAACTTGCTTGTCATAATATTGGCTATGTTGTATGTAAATTTGATGATTTTTAGATATGTTTCAATAGGACAAATCCTCATGCCATTAGATGAATGTCCTGTTATTTTGACAAATTTCTGATGTGTTATTGCTTATTGTTTGATTTTTGTAAAATAATGTGTAGATTGTTTAAGAAAACTTTCTTCATGAAAGTTGTTCATCATCATGTCATATATGTTAGGGAATTTTTTCATTGCCAAATTAGCAATAGGTATTGCCCAACTTTGTTGTCTTTTTTTTTTTTTGAAATCCCAACTTTGTTGTCCTTACATGCTTATTCTGAAATTTCTTAATATAAACATGATTGTGATTGTTTAGTTATACCTTTTAGGTTAGTTTGTGCATGAAATTAGGCCATGTCATCTTCATGGAAATTGTTCTAAATGCTTTGATCTTTTTTGTCAAACAATTAGCATTTTCAAAATTGCATCTTTCAAAAAATACTTTGGTACATGTGATGTTTTTCAAAAACAATTTCTAAGAAATTATTTTCTAAAACTCGATTTGGCTTAAGAAAAATCGTGATTTGGACCATATTCAAAATGCTTGCAATGCTTATGAGTGCATTTATGCGAGCCCCGAGCTAGCCTTGGTAATTGAATGTGCTCTATATGTTTTTGAACTCATACATATAATCCATTCATGCATCAGAAATTGCTTGTGTTTATAATTGGCGTATGCTCTTTGTAATAAATGACCTACCGACAGTTCACTCTCTTGCTTGATTGGTTGAGAAATAAGGTACAAAAGATCTGTATGCATGTTTACATTTTTGCAATGCATGTGACTTTTAGATGAATGATAGGGTCGATACATGATATCGAGGTAAAACCCTGAGAACGACGTGCGGACCCCTGGAGTGCCATAAATTTGCACAAAAGGACACTTAAGTGCCATAACTTACAAAAGGTACACTTAAGTGCCAAAATCAGAGCAAAATGGATCACTTGAGTGCCAATCCGGCCAAAGTCCGGCCAAAAGGTTGACGTGGCATTTTTCCGGTGAAGTGAGCCCAAAACGATGTCGTTTTGCATGCTGACATAGCCAAATAATGCAAAAACAGCATCGTTTTGGGCTAACGTGGTAAAAAAAATATAAACTTAAATTAAATTTAAATTTAGTTAAAATATTAAAATTAAAAAAGGGGGAGGGGGCCCTGGCCACCGGGATAGAGGGGGAGGGGGAAGGGCCGGCCGACCGACGGGGAGGGGGTCACACCCCTCGCCCGACGGGGGCGAGGGTTGCGGCCCTCCCAATCCGGCGAGGGTCGGCGGCCCTCACGGCCGGGCCAAGGGCCGCCGCTCGTCGGGCGACCCTTAGCGGCGGCGGCCCTTGGCTCGGCCGAGCAGGGCCACCGACCCTCGCCAAATCTAGGCGAGGGCCCCAACCCCTCGCCACTAGCCGATATGGGTGAGGACCGTAACCCTCGCCCGACCCTCCCCCTCCGTCGCCGGCCCTTCCCGACGAACCTTCCCCCTCCGTGTGGCCCTCCCAACGACGGGAGGAGGCCCTCGGCCACCGCCCCCCTTTTTTTTTAATTTTTTTTTAATTTTAAAATTATTATTTTTTAATATTTTTAAATTTTAATTTTAAATTTAATTTAATTAATTTTTATATTAATTTTTTTACCACGTCAGCCCAAAACAACGCCGTTTTTGCATTATTTGGCCATGTCAGCGTGCAAAACGGTGTCGTTTTGAGCTCACTTTGCTAGAAAAATGCCACATCAGCCTTTTGGCCGGACTTCGGCCGGATTTTGGCCGGAGTGGCACTTAAGTGATCCATTTTTATTTGAATGTGGCACTTAAGTGTACTTTTCATAAGTTATGGCACTTAAGTGTCCCTTTATGCAAAGTTATGGCACTTGAAGCGTTCTTTTGCCCCCTGAGAACACATAGATCGCTTGATTAGGAAACTTACAAGCGTCATTGGCCATGTGAGAACACAATTGATCAAAAATTGCTATAAGTCACAAAAATGGATTGGGTAGGTGTCTTAATGGGACTCTCGCATGAAAATTTGACTTTCGTATTGAACTTTCTTTAAATGATTGATCTTGACATGATGTCATGTTTTTTTTTTTTTTTGATATGTATGTTTATTTCTTTCCATTATATGCATCTAATTATAGGTTTTTAGATTAGGTTTGGATTAGGACCTTGAAGATGGAAAAAGCACGAAAGGATGAAGTGATGACATCCTTATGAGCGAAGCGTACAATCAAGAGGGCTACCATGGTAAAGGTATCCTTAAATCCAATATCCACACCCAATCTCTTCTCTCAAAGTGTGTTGCCCATGTGGATATGGATCGCAACACTCCTCTGTCACTCGGGGTACGAGCTTGGGAGAGCTCGCAATCTCGTGAATGGAACTCATGAAAGGCTTGATCTGAAAGATGAGATGATGACGTCTTTTGGAACACGAGCTGTGAGGGAACTCTTGTGATCGAGTACCCTTAAATCCAACCTTTCCCACTTTTCTCTCCTCTTGATAGTGAGGGATCGAGGGGTGGCGAGATCAGGTCGCGACAGGCTTGGCGACTCTACTAAGGACTGATTATTAGATTAAGAGGACTTGAAGCAATTTAAAATGGTTGTTGTGCTTTAACTAACGTGTCTTGTGTAGGATCGCCTACATGTCAAAGTCGTGTGGAAAATCAAGTTAATCGCTAACCTCATGTTAAATGGTCTTGTAGGTGGGAGTTATAATGGGAGACATGCTTGTAAACCCTTTGTTTTACAGGTGGTGTAAGGATGTATGAATGTATAAGGATTTATATTGAAGTGCTAGATGTTTAAATTTAAATGCATGTTTACAAGCTTTAGCATGACACTACACACACAACCACGGTCTAAAACCCCGATCACCCAATTTAGAACCTTAGAAGGGTTTATGTGTGGAATCTGCAAGTGAATACTCGTGGTAATCCATTACTGTGATCATACTCACTGCTGTAGCCCTAGCTCTATAGACCATTGCCCTCGATAGCTTCAAAATATTCTCAGACTCCATTATTTTCTTCATCAAAGAACTTGGCCATGTAGGATTGTTTCTCAATCTATCACAATACTTGCTTGCTAGCCATTCAGTACTAACTTGAGGAACATGTAGAGTTCTATTACATATATGTACGAGGGTTTTGACTTGTAAAGTATGCTCTCTCTACACTTTGGAAGCATAAATGAGCCAATCACAACCCTCTGGACACATTGCCCTCAACCTATTTTGTGCATTCTTAAGAAACCTCACTTGTCTCCCATTTTTAAATAGCACGCTTTCTAATGGCTTCTCTAAACTCTTCAACATTACCAAAACTCATCCCCAACTTGAAAAGGGGATTCTCCATATCAACCTTAAAATTGAACTTAGGATGTGAACACTCATTTTAGCTATTCATATTCAAGAAATCTATATTATTAGTCAGCACATCTACATACATGCTGCTATCTCCAACCTCCATATCCCTCCCCATCAATCTATTACCCTCGGCACATCTTACATGTCTTTTGTATAATTCATCAAGATCGATAATGGCAAATCCATCATCTTGAGCACCTTTAGTAACTTCAACATACATATTATCATAAAGATTCACTGCTTCACATCCCTCACCTGATGCAAAATGAAAACAAATATAATGTCAATATGTTATTATGCACTAGAAAAAAAAAAAAAAAACATAACAAAAACAGAAATAATTGCAACACCTAAGATTTGTTTGCCACTTCAAAATTTCTTTTGAAGTGAAATTTTGCAAAAAGAATTAAAATTCTAATTCACTTGAAACCATATAGGTTGGAGAGTTGGTCCCATAAGTGTTTGTACTTGGCGAAAAAGGCATGAAAAAGAATTAAAAACACAAATAGAAAAAGTGGATGGGCAGCCTTCATGAAATATAAAACAAAACACAAATAAGTAAATTAGCCCCAAACGACAAAACATACATCACAGAAAACAAAATAAAAGCATTAAAGAATTGCAAAATAGGGACCACCACTAGCACGTTCAGCAATACCAATTAGAAACTGCACAGTATACCACTTGCCAATAGAAAATGCAACTTATATTCATCAATTCACAAAAAAACGCACCTTGACGTCCGATCAAAGCAGCCAAATCAACGCCATAAAATAAAAATATTCCTCTTACCATCATCGTCATCGCTGCCGTCAGTTTGGCATTCCATGACGTGTCCACACTTTGTCGACATTTTGCTTCAACGAGTTGCAAAGGCCCCCTCTTGGATGAACAAAGAATCAACTACAATGAAGAAACGTAGCAAACGAACAAACAAAAACGAAGAAACCTATATAAACGAAGTTTCAATGGGAAGAGACGTGATAGACTATGATTTTCGTCTCAAACGAAAAATTAGTCAAAAACAAAGAAACGAAGCAAACATAGAAACCAAAGAATAGAAGAAACGACGGATCACATATGAGAAGAAAGAAGCGAAGTAATTGTGGGGATTTTGGTTATAGGGATTTCAATATTTGACCTAGAATTTTTGGAGAAGAACGAGCAAGAGCAGAAGCAGAGAGCGTGGGGAAGGGAAATATTAATACAATTTGGGTTTTGTTTTTTATTTTTGTTTTTAAGAGTTCAATTTTATACCTTTAAATTTTTTTGACTAAAATGCCCTTCTCCAATTAACCTGAACAATCACATGCTTGCCAATTAATCAAAGGTTTCGGTGGCCAGCAAGCTCAGGCTCTCATTTGAGACAATTTGACCACTTCATACTTTGACCACTTCTTATTTGAAACAATATCCACTTTGAACCTTTTTTTTTTTTAAGAAAATAGCTCCACTTTAGGCTCTTATTTGAAATTTTCTCTACCCTTTTTTATATTTTAATTGTAGAATTTATATAAAAATGGAGTTAATTAATTAATTAATTAATTAAAAGTGCACACGGTCATTTTAATTTTAATTGAAACTTTAAAAAAAATTAATTGCATGGTCAACAACGCTTGCTGACCATGCAAACGGTCAGTAACCGTTGCCGACGACGTTGTGCCTTGTGCACAACGTGCACTGCCGAACGTGCACATTATGTGCTGCGATGGCAGAAAAATAGGGGCGCCTATCAACTGTTGCTGATGAACAATAATAGAAGAAAAAAGAAGATAATGTGCGCATGAGAGAAAAAGGGACTAAAATATCGAGAGTGCGGCAAATAATCTCCACGAGATTGCTAGCACAATTTTAATAGTGATTATTTCGAGTTCTTTCTTCCGTTTGATGTGCAATTGGCGATGTGTTTGAACTAGAGATCTAACATTTGTGGGGCTCAAAACATCATAATCAAGTCGTTTAAAGCACGTCACGGAAGGTAATCATTTAACTCCCTTTGTTCTTATGATTTTTTTATTAAAACGCACAAACAACACCTTTAGAGATACTTTTATAGTAAACTTTAACTTTGCTTCAATTGTGTTTATGTTTATTTCACCTTTGAATGTTTCGTAAACCCCAACACACATTACAAATCGCAAACCTTAATTGGTACTTATAATTGAATAAAGTAAAACTTAAAATCTATACAATGCAATTTATAATAGCTAAATAATTAATATTGATCAATTATATATTTTCTGTTAATCATTTTATTCAATAACTGTAAAAAATAATTTTTATTGAAAAAATTATAATGTAGTTTTAAGGTAGATAATTACCTATATTTTATATTTTAACTATACTCTCCAAAATTAAAAATAACGAATATTTTTAAAAATATATTTTTATTTTTAATTATACTAATTAATAAGTAGCAATAAATTGATATTTTTATATAATTTTATCGAATAGTTTTTTAGCTAGAAAAGGGAAAGGAATTGTAACTCCTCCATTATATACAAGCGAATCGGATAAAATTAGTCGAATGGTAGGAAAGGGAATCGGACACTGGATTTATATGATTCAATTCAAATATTGGTATCTATGTCCACGAGAAGAGTAGTACGGAATTCCACTATAGAAACCAAGCAATATATCGGAGATTACAATCACTCGAGCATCCAAACACTTACTCGGTGTTTCCAGCTCCCAATTATACCCAATAACTTGCACAGTGTTTAACCCCTTTACACAATTTTACTCACAAAAATTTATCTAGCTAAATCATTCAAGTGTAATTGCAACGAGAAAATCTCCCATGAGAAAATCTCTTCTCTCGGCCACCGAATGGAACATGGTGCACTTCTTGTCTTCAAATGTCCTCTCCTTTTATAGAATAAACAAGACCAAAAAAAAAATTGGACTCAATAAATGGCAAGAGCGGCGCTCGCATGACAAATCTCTACAGCAGCAACGGCGCCCTCCATTTTTCATGGAATGCATGCATTTAATAAGGGGAGGAAAACTATGGCCGTCCTTGCACAGGGCCCTCCCTTCCTTTCCTTCAATTATTTATTTCCCTTTGGTCTACCATCGTCACTTTTCCAAGATGAAAACAAAATTCTTTGCCAAGAATTTTACACTTTACTTTTAGCTACAGGGTGTGGCCATCAAGTCAAACACGCAAATTCTTTCTGCTGCTTTCCTTGTCTCCGTTCTTCCTTGCCCTTTTGCATGCAGAGCATTTAATGTAGAGAGGCCGGCCAGCGTACAAAAACGCAGATGATCACAAAAGTCCAACTTGGACTTTATTTATCGAGACGAGCTCGCACGCTTTAATTGTTTATATTTATTTGACAACCTTAAACTTGCGATATATTTTAACAGCTTATGTAGAGTTGTGCATGAGAACAAATTATTATGAGGGCACACCTCTCTATATAAGAGATCTACTAAGTCAAATAGTTCAAAAAATTTCAGATGCACTGATAGTTTCTATGTTATAAGACATTTGTTCGCACATTTTACTTCGGTGTCAGGTTGAACTGGGTAAGGTAAGATCAAGAATCGCTCTTGCTTTTTCTCTCTCTAAAATTGCTCGTCTTCCTCTCTTTGCAATTGACAGATTGTGTATGAGAGAGAGAGAGAATAAGAATGAGAGCTGCCATTGGGGAGTGATAGAACCAGTAGTAGGAGATATTTGAGGGGGTGCAAGTACCAGTCTATTCTCTCACAACACCTTTTTAAGGTAACGTTTTCTTCTTCTTCTAATCTCTCGCTCTCTCTGGGGACAAAGTTCTCTGGGAATGTGCCTAGAAAGTAGAGAAAATTCTGGCGCATTCTTCTTCTCTGCTGGAAGTTCTTGAATTCATGTCCCTAGAAAGAAAGAAAATCTACTGGAAGTTCTTGCATTCTTCTCCTCTTCGGCACTCCCTATGCATTATGTATTCCTTTCCGAAAAATCATCCATTTTCTTGTTTTGCCTCACGTTCCACTTCCATGCGTTTTCACGAGTGCCCCTAATCACAGCAGAAAAAAATTCAACTTAACCCTAGACGAGAGGTTGCATTGGCATTCATTAAACTGTCTCTTTTCCTCCTTTTTCTTTGGAATCAAGATTAGGGTATCTATTGAGAAAAGATTCGGAAGAAGATGAAAGTGGGAGTGATTGGGGGTGGCATGAGCGGGCTCGTGGCAGCCTACGAGGCAGCGAGGGGAGGAGCGAAGGTGGTAGTGTATGAGAAGGAGGATTACTTGGGCGGCCATGCCAAGACCGTCTCAGTCAACGGTGTCGACCTGGACCTTGGCTTCATGGTCTTCAATCGTGTAAGTCTGCAACTCTCCGTTTCCGTTGATCTCTTTTACATTTTGTCCACCATTATCTCCACTGCATTTTCCTCCTTTTTTTTTTTTTTTTTTTTTTTTTTGAGTCCTCTCTGCTCAGAGCAAAACATAGATCTAGTTGTACATGTCAGGAGCCAAACATCTGGTGACAGATAGAGTGACTTCTTCGTTATTACTCAAATCGCCCTTGCTCGTCCTCTTTTCCCTATAGTGAGAGATAGAGCAACTTTCTAAGTTGGGGTTTCAGGAGATGCGCAGGCAAGTAAAAAAGGTAACTTTCTAAACGTGCCATGTGCGGGTTTAGAAAGTCACACTGCCTTTCTGGATGTGCATACGTTTAATTTCAATCTTTTTTTTTTTTTTTTTTTTTTTTTTCGTGGCATATATATTCCGCATCGTTTTTCTCTAATCTTAAATACAAGATGGGCTGATTTTGCAAGTATACTCTCTGTTTGCCATATATCAGAAAACTTTTCTAAAGACCGGAGCGCCATAAGACAGATCTTGACGGTTTTCATGAGACATATGCTGCTGTCCGACAGTTTCCTTACCATTTATTTCCATTTTAATGCTAGCGTAGTGGTAAGAAGAAACATATGATTGGTGGTCTTCCTTTTTTTTTTTTTTTTTTTTTTTTGCTCAATTATCTTTAGAACAATGCAAATTCCAATATCCACAAACATACGATTCCAAAAGGCATCTGGAATCTTAATAGATGATGAATTTGTTCACTGAAAGAACCCTCTCTTGTCGTCTCTAGTCAAAAGGTCGAGTTCACATCAAGAAAGACGACAAATGGCATGGTGGAAGGAATCTTCTATGGTTGCAAATTGATTTAAGAAGAGATTAACATCCTTTCTATATGTAAATTATACTGTCACTTCCCAACTACCACATTTGAATATTGATACAAGTCACAAGACATTAAATATGCCAACTGAGGATAAGGGTTTTCTTTTGGTCCAAGAGCCGTTCCGAAAGCAATTTAAAAATTGGAATAGAGGGGATTGTAATATGGAACTATTTTTTTGGTTTCATAAGAAGAAACATAGGAATGAAAGAAAAGGGCTTCCGCAGGAGAGCTGGGGGTGGTCCACCCCTGCAACGTCAGCCAAAAAAAAAAAATTAGAGGCTCAAAATGATTGGGTCTCGTTTTAGTTCTTGGATTTTTTTATTCAAGTATTTAATTTTGAAAAGAATTGCAAATGATGATGATGTCTAAAACAAGAACATTTTTGTTTCAAGTGACTTGTGCACGTACGTGTTGTCCTAAGTATCAGTAGTTATTTTGTTGATTAGACTAGCCAATCTATTATGCAAAAATCTCAATTATTGAAATATCAAATTATATTAAGTTTTCTTATTTATGTATGCTTGTGGTATGAGAATAATCTCAGTAAGTGAATTTGTGCATTTACATGATTATTATCAATTCAAGGGAGATTGGCACGTTTAACTAGGGACAATGAGGTGATCTAAGAGTTTCAAATACTTCGTTGTCAGAATGCAAATGTTCAAATGATTATTTGAACATGTTGTGCCCGTTTGAATATATATATAGTGTGTTGTTCATGAACCCAACTTTCTAGCTACTTCAAAAATTTAATTGTAAAATGTAATTCAATATATAAAAAACTAAGACGTATATTCATTATTCCCTATCTTTTTGGCATATATATTCCCTATCTTTTTTCTCCAATCTTAAATACAAGATGGGCTAATTTTGTGAGTATACTCTCCATTTGTCGTGTATTGGAAAAAAAATTCCAAAGACCAAGGCACCATAAGATAGATATTAATGGTTTTCATGAGAGTTATGCTGCTATCCATTAGTCTCCATACCATGAATTTCCATTTTAATGCTAGCATAGTGGTAAGAAGAAACATATGATTGATGGTCTTCCTTCTCTTGTTCAGTTATCTCTAGAACAATGCAAATTTAAATATCCGCAAACATACGATTCCAAAAGGCATCTGGAATCTTAATAGGTGATGAATTTGTTCATTGAAAGAACTTTCTCTTATCCTCTCTAGTTGAATGGTCAAGTTCGCATTGAGAAAGTCAACAAACGGCATGATCGAAGGAATCTTCTGTGGTTGCAAACTAATTTAAGAAGAAGTCAACGTCCTTTTTATATGTAAATCATACTACCACTTTCACACTACCACATTTGAATATTCATACAAGTGACAAGACGTTACATATGTCAACTAAGGAAAATGATTTTTTTTTTTTTTGGTCCGACAGCCGTTTCAAGAGCAATTTAAAAATCGGAATAATACATTACTTTTACTTGAAGTGGGGTGGGGCGGGCGGGCGCGGCGGTTGGTTTGGCACCCCTGCAACGTCAGCCAAAAAAAAACAAGATAGAGGCTCTGAAAAATGATTGGGTCTCATTTTAGTTCTTCGAGTTTTTAATTCAAATATTTAATTTTGAAAACACTTGCAAATGATGATGATGTTTAAAAAAAGGGAACTTTTTGTTTCAAGTAACATGTGTACGCACGTGCCATTCTAAGCATCAGTAATTACTTTGTTGATTACACTAGCCAATCTATTTACACGAGGATCTCGTTTATGGAAATATCAAATTATATTAAGTTTTCCTATTTAGGTATACTTATGCTATGAGGATAATCTCGATCAGTGTATTTTTGCATTTTGTGCATTTGCATGATGATTATCAATTCAAGGGAGATAGACACGTTTAACTAGGGATGATGAGGTGATTTAAGAGTTGCAAATACTTCGTTGTTAGTATGAAAATGTTCAAATGATTATTTGAACATGTGTTGCTCATATATAGTGTTGTTCTTAAACCCGGCTTTCTAACTACCTTAGAAAATTAATCGTCAAATGTTATCCAATGATTAAAAAACTAAGACGTAAATAGATTATTTGTGGCATATATATATATTCTCAAATCTTAAATCTTAAATACAAGATGGGTTGATTTCGTATGTATACTCTCCATTTGTTGTGTATTGGAAAACTTTTTTTAAAGACCGGAGCACCATAAGGTAGATAGTAATGATTTTTGTGAGAGACATAATGCTGTCTGTAGTCTCCATACCATTTATTTCCATTTTAATACTAGTGTAGTGGTGAGAAGAAACATATGTTGAGTCTCCATACCATTTATTTCCATTTTAATACTAGTGTAGTGGTGAGAAGAAACATATGGTTGATGGTCTTCCTTCTTTTGTCTAGTTAGATTTGTTTAATTCTTTAGTGAGATTTCTTTACGTTTATAGTTATACTATAAAGAAAGGAGTTACATGACTAAAGCAACGTGCATGACCATACTTAATCGGTCAATCATTTTCCAACTTAGAATAAAAATAAATAGATCTGGCCTTAGTTGGTTGGGCTTCATAACAATTGCCCGTCCAGTTCTTTTCCAACCCATGAGTTTGGGGCTGAGCTGGAAAATGTCTTGGCGCAAAGAGTCCGATTTTTATCATTGAGGAAACAAGCAATCTAAACGTGTTGCACAAATAGAAACTTAAGGAGTTGAAAATTTCTTTCTTTCTACTTACAATGATCAATACTATTGCATCCATAGATTGAATTTGTTTATGACTTGTTTGGTAACACTCTGATTCTATTTTTTTGTTCCTAGGAACAAAAAAGAATCAAAACCCCCATTAATAAATTTTTTGTTCCTGAGAACAAAAATCTGTTTTTTTTTTACTCTTGAGAATAGATTTGAAAAAAATCAAAAAAATGGAAAAAAAAAAAAAAAATGTTGCTTCTTGCTCCCGGAAACAATTCCCAATATCAAATATAATTTTTTTTTCTCTTTCCTTTTTTTCTCTTTCCTTTGCTTCTTCTCCCTTTCTGTTGGTCGCCAACCTTGACCATGGTTGGCAACCAGCCAAACGAGGCCCGGCAACATTGAGCCACGGCGAGGCTCGTCGAGGTTGCCGACTTGATGACATTGAGCCATGGCAAGGCTCATCGGCCCAAGCTCAACCACTAACGAGGCTCAACCTGGTTAGGCCATTGTGAGGCTTAGCCTTGCCTAGGGCGAGGCCAAACCTCACTGTGACTAGGCAAGCCTCCACACAAGCTCATCACACCTCATCCTGGCCTGGCAAGGCTCTAGCAAGTTCACTAGACCTTGCCCAACTAGTCACCGGACATCATCGTGCCCAGCGACCACAAAGAAGGAGGAGGAAAAAGAGAAAAGGAAAAAGAAAAATAATAAAAATTTAATAAAAAGTATTAAAAATTAAAACAAACAAAAAAAAATTAAGAATCCCACCAAATACAATTCTATCCCGAGAATATAAATTTTGAACAATTATCAAACGCTTTCAAAAATTTAAAAATTGTTCTTGGTAACAGAATAAAAAAAAAAGAAAAATCATTTTTAGACAAAAAAATATTTCTAGGAACAGAATGGTTATTAAACGCACCATTATTGTCATGTCTAATAATATCAATGATGAATATGTCGTTCATTAGTTTTTACCCCCAGGACATTGCACATCACCCAAAAATTCATTGGCCACTTAAATGTCTTTGAGTAGCTATAACCTAAGTAGCACCACACGCGACACACGACACAACACGCCGACACGCCGACACGCCGACACGTCATTTCTCAAAAACAGGGAATTCAGACATGTTGTATATTAAATATATTTTTATATATACATGATAAATTATCATTTTTATGATTATTTCAATCAAATTAATTTTATTCAAATTCGCAAATAAATAAATAATTAAAAAATCCTTGAATGAATTTACACTAAAAGCATTAATTCACCATTTATTAATATCATTCATCGTTTCAATTTGACAAATTCAATTCTAGTCCAATAATTCATAAAATTTGGTAAAAAAACAAGCAATCGACGTTCCGGACTTGCATGTTAGATATGTTGGAAGAGAGGAAAAAAAAACTTGAGGGGTGAATTGTGTATCACGAAAAGTGGGAGTCAAAAGAAAAGAGAATACTAGGTTTTTCTTCTTTCTCCATTTATTATTTTTATTATTGTGTTTTATTTTTTCAAATATATACATTTTGACATCTCATTTATTAAAAAATTTTAAAAATGACATCGATATCAGAATCACGTATCAGAAACTCGTATATTGGAATTTCAACTCGAGTGTCGGAGAGTGTCGGAAAAGTTGACTAGGTGTCGAATTTTCCGACACCCGTTGACCAAGTGTCGAAGAGTGTCCGAGAGTATCGAAGAGTGTCGGACACGTGTCGAAATGTCCGACACGACACGAAAGCTCTTAGAGAGTGTCGGTGCTTCATAGGCTATAACCATTGAATCTTGTCCGGAAGTATAAATTGAATAAAAATACCACTAATAAGCTTCGCACATCATTGGTAACAAGAGTTGAAGCCATTGATATGTTATTTTGTCACTTTGAGATCATGGTTCTAACTAGTAGAAGTTAGGAATAATACTACGAAAAACCCCAAAATGATATATTTGACAAATTTATCCCAAATTAATTTTTTGACTACCAAAAACCCTAAACCAGTACACCTATACAAATTTACCCCAAATGATCACAAAAAAACCCTTAACCGGTACACTTGTAACAAATTTAGCTCAAACTAATTTTTTTACCACCAAAACTCCCCAAATTGATAAATTTGTAACAAATATACCCTCTATTAAATTAGATTAATATCATAAAAAAAATTACATTGTGATAAATAGAGAGTAAAATCTCAAATTATTATACCAGTTAATTATCACATGTCAGCCAACTTAGTAATTTGATAGTAAAATTGAACAAGAACTAATAGAGAGTAAATTTGTCAAAAGTATACCAGTTTAGAGTAAATTTGTCAAAGGTGTCTTGGTTTGGGATTTTTGTGGTCAAAAAATAAGTTTGAAGTAAATTTGTCATAAGTATACCAATTTTGATTTTTTGTGGTATTAATCCTATAAGTTATTTGTTAATTAGACTAGCCAACCTATTTACATGAGGATCTTGCTTAATAAAAAGTCAAATTATATTAAGTTTAACTATTTAGGTATGCTTATATTACGAGGATAGTCTCGGAGAGTGAATCTGTGCATCTGCATGATTATTATTAGTTGAAGGGAGATTGACACGTTTAATTAGGAACAATGAGGTGATTCAAGAGTTTTAGATACTTCATTGTTAGCATGAAAAGGTTTAAAGGATTTATTCGAACATGATGCTCATTTGTGCATGCACGCATGCATGTGTATATATTGGCTCTATTTCCATCCCCATTAAGTGTGGTCCGTATGTAGACAATTAAGGAGTTGAAAATTTCTTTCTTTCTACTTACAGTGATAAGTACTATTTTATGCATGGATAGAATTTGTTTATTATCATGTATACTATCAATGATGAATATGCTATTGATCGGCTTTTTACACTCAAGACATGGCACATCGCCGAAAAAGTTGCCAGCCATAGAAATGTCTGTGAGTAGGTTTAACCATCAAATCTTGTATAAGAGTATAAATTGATTTAATATGCCACAAATGCGCAGCAAACATCATCAGTAACAAGAGTTGAAGCTATTGATATTTTATTCTGTCACTTTGAGATCATGGTTCTTTGGCATCTCATAAAAGTGATTTTCTTCAAAAAGAATATAATTTTCTTTATAAAGAATCATTAGTCTTGAGCAACTTCTAATGCTAATGCGAATTGAGGGTCTCCTGCAGGTTACATACCCTAATACGATGGAGTTGTTTGAGAGTCTTGGAGTGGAAATGGAGATATCGGATATGTCAATCTCAGTCAGCTTAGACGAAGGTCGAGGCTATGAATGGGGAAGTAGAAATGGTCTTTTGAGTTTGTTTGCCCAAAAGACAAATTTGCTGAATCCCTACTTCTGGCAAATGCTCAGGGAAGTCATCAAATTTAAGGAGGATGTCCTAAGGTAAATCAAGTCTTTTTAGTGCTCAATATTGGAAGGTTATTGTATTTCTGTCTCTAGTTCCTTGAACTAATTGCAGCTCAGAACAACGATAGTGATCAGAATCATTTATGCCAAAGATTTCCCGCTAATCTTTTTTTGCAATCTTGCCAATGAACTTTCCACTATTAGTAGGAATTATCATTAATGAAGTGTCATTTCCAGCTGACTTTGATCACGGTTGATATCAGTGAAGAGAGTGATTTCTTGAAGCCTAAGTTTTCGGCAATATGCTACACTGTTGACATGAGATTTTAAACTGTTTGAGCAACGATAATGTCATTTTTCGAAAGGAAACTCTGGGACATTTTATGCATTTTATAGCAGGTAATATGATCAAATATCAAATTTTGTCTCGAAATGTTGAATATTCATTTTGAAGGTAGCATTATCCTACGTGACATTGCAAGGTGACAAGTTGGGCCTAGTGCATTATAAAGTATAAGCCAATCTTCAAGTTCTCGCATCCTTTTTGTATGCACGACCGGACAATCATCGTCATTCACTCTGTTTGATGCCTGTTTATTTTTGCAGTTACCTAGAAGGACTTGAGAGCAATCCGGATATCGATCGCAGTGAAACTCTGGGACAGTTTATCAAGTCACGGGGTTACTCTGAATTATTTCAAAAGGCTTACCTTGTGAGATTGTTGAATCACTGCACTCTGTCATAGCCTTGATCTTTTGTTCATAACAAAATCTGTCCTTTGCTTGTTTGGAGAATGTAGATCTATGGCACTTACCAATTAATTTTATATTCCTATAGATCCCAATTTGTGGTTCAATCTGGTCTTGCCCTTCGGAAGGAGTCATGAGCTTTTCAGCCTTCTCAGTTCTGTCCTTTTGCCGCAATCATCATCTGCTTCAGGTAGTTCATGTGGCTCTAGAAGGTTACTGATTGATTGGAAATGATAAAACTGTGTTTCACCATTTCAGTTGTCCTACCAATAAATTCTCTGCTGCTTAAGTTGGTAGCATTTCATATCAATGAGTCAATCGCCAAATCTTTCCTTCCACCTCTATCGATCAGTCCTCATAACACTCTTTGTTTAACTTTACTTGCTTTCTTTGCAGGTTTTTGGCCGCCCTCAGTGGCTTACTCTCCGAAGACGCTCACATTCTTATGTCAATAAGGTAATGATGATTAGGACATTCAATAGTTCAAAATGGATAACTCGACATGCTTGGTCGTAATTTTCTCTCTGGAAACCCTACAAATTGAACTGTAAATATTTTTGAATTCAGGTCAGAGATGTGCTCGAGAGTAAAGGGTGTGAAATAAGATCAAGTTGTGAAGTGCGATCCATCTTCACTAGTGATGAGGGTAAGTACTTGCGATTTAAGTCTTGTCTTTTTTGGCATTGTTTTGTCACATGACATGAAACTAGAGCAAACAATATGGACATGATAAACAAATTGTCACAGTAGGTATATTCACGAATCATCAGGTAAATCTACTTTTTTTTTATCCATATAGTCCGCAATTGGTAACAGAAATTGATTGAACAGGATGCATTGTCTTAACGGGAGATGGTTCTGAAGAAGTATATGACAAGTGTATCGTAGCCGTCCATGCACCAGATGCTCTGAGAATGTTGGGGGACCAAGCAACTTATGATGAGACAAGAGTACTTGGTGCATTCAAATATGCCTACAGGTATAATTGGTTGGCCTGTAGCTTGCACTTTCTCGGATAATGTTTTGACAACTAGTGTCTGCAAACCTACTACTGGACAACCAATTGTCTACAAAGGCAAAGTTGGTCGATGCAGTATGGAACAAAATGTTCACGGTGATGTCGTTGTCCATTACATTTGCTTTAAGCCTCCTGCTTGGGGAAAGTAAAATTAAAATTTCAAGAATGGCAATCTTTTTTGCTTTCTATATCTACTGCGGAATGCAAAACCATTGATATATCTTTCTTTTGGCAGTGAGATTTATCTTCATCATGACAAAACTTTCATGCCCAAAAACTCAGCAGCATGGAGTGCGTGGAATGTTCTGGGATGTGCTGAAAATAAAGTCTGCTTGACATACTGGCTCAATGTGCTTCAGGTGTGGCAAATGCGTTTTGCTCATTTTATATCTAATTCAGCTGTGCCCTTCAGGATGCGTTATGCTGCAATGCATGCTACATGAATGCATGCTACATGCTACAACGCATGCTGCATATTGCCTTAAATAAAAGAAGTGAAACTGGCAGTTGTCATGGAGTACATAAACCAATTTATCAGGTAGGTCAATATGCATATAAGTTGTTAACAGGTAGGTCGATATGCATATAAGTTGTTAACAGGTAGGTCGATATGCATATAAGTTGTTAACGACTGCTAAAATTTTAGCAGCATGGTGAGGTGCATTCCACAACATGTTGACCATTTCCAGTGTTTGAGCCTCTAGAACTCCCTTTGTGTTCTGACCAGTTTCAGTGTGACCAATGCTCTTTTAATTAATTGGGTCCGTATATATTTGCAGAACCTGGATCAGAAGGATTTTCCGTTTCTCGTGACTCTCAATCCTTCACATGAACCGGAACACACATTGCTTAAGTGGTGCACTGGCAGTCCAATTCCATCTGTTGCTGCATCGAAAGCTTTGCTTCAGCTACATGAGATCCAAGGAAAAAGAGGAATTTGGTTCTGTGGAGCATACCAGGGTGAGCCTGTTAAAGTTTCTATGCACCAGTGATTGTTATACCTCAGCTTTTTAGCAATGCTGAGAGTATTATATTCCTACGCATGTAATAAAGAATATTCTTACGAGGTTCTTGCCATCTTTCTTGAAATCTAATTTGAAGAGGAAGGTCCTCACTTGGGCCAAATTGATGAGATGGTCTTTGCTAATAAGGTTGCTGTAATTCGAATCTATTGGTATGGACTCAGGTCTCCAGGGGACCGTAGTTGTATGTTTTATGACTAACTTGAGCACTTATTCTTCTTTCAGGATATGGATTCCATGAGGATGGATTGAAGGTATAGACTCTCTCTCTCTCTCTCTCTCTCTCTCTCTCTCTCTCTGAGCAAGTTGCATATGCTAATTTTAACTTAGGGGACTTCTTTGCAGGGAGGCATGGCTGCTGCACATGGAGTGATAGGACAAAGTCATTTTCTTCTTGATAACCCTCGACATATGGTTCCTTCACTCAAGGAAATTGGGGCACGCTTTTTTGTTACTGGATTTCTCAGACGTTATATTTCTACAGGCTTGGTAACGTGAGTATATTAGTACTTATCATGATAACTATTGGCTTGTAGAGTACATAGTTCCTTGTCTTTTCTCTGCAGATCTTCAGAAGTGTTTTAAGTGCCGTTGCTTTGATACAGCGTCATAGTCAACATCTTCTCATCTGTAGATCCTCAGAAGTGTTAAGTGTCATTGTGGTCCACTCCCACATTTTCATTAATATCTTAGAACAGAATTTGCGAATTTACTTGTCAACAAAATGATATTTGGAAATGCAGAATGTTCTTAATGACTTACTGCTTAGAGGAACATTTTTGAGAATCAGGTAGCAATAATTATGCTTTCGGGATTGGCAGTTTATTAGAGGAAGGAGGCACGATGTTTACCTTTGAGGGAACCACAAAAAGATGTCCTCTAACAGTTACTTTGAGGATCCATAGTCCAGAGTTTTACTGGAAGGTATTGTCTCAACTTACACGCGACTTCAGCCCACTTTGGATTAGACTATTTAGGACTCTTGTACAAACAAGGCCTAGTTTATGCTTTTTCGTGCTGAGACCTTTTGTGTCCTAATAAAGAATTTTTTGTTTTTCAGGTCATGACTCAAGCCGATCTAGGCCTGGCAGATGCATACATAAATGGTGATTTTTCTTGTGTAGACAAAAATAAAGGTCTTCTAAATCTTTTTCAGGTTATTTTCTTCGTCAAACAGACTTCGTTTTATAAATGCCGTATCCTTCTATACATACCAAATGCTTAATCACTTGTCAACATTATGGCAAGTCACAGATTCTCATAGCGAACAGAGATTCCGATATTACCATGTCGAAATTGAGTAAGAGAAGGTACTCAATACTTTACTAGTTGGAACTAGATGTTTTTGACTTTTTATGTTATTATTAAATATACTAAACTAGTGTATGCAACTATTTGATTAAGGGGTTGGTGGACACCGATGTTATTAACAGCTGGTATTGCTTCGGCTAAGTACTTCTTCAAGCATGTTTTGAGGCAAAACACTTTAACTCAAGCTCGCAGGAACATCTCCCAACATTATGATCTGGTAAAAACTTTATTACAAATCTTTATCTCAAGAGAACAGAATGAACCAGAATACATTGTCAGTTTCTCAACATTGATGGGTATCAAAAGCAAAAATGTGCTTGTACATACGGTATTCTGTAATGCTGTTTTCCATTTCGTCATGTTTGCAGAGTAATGAACTTTTTTCACTGTTCTTGGATGAGACTATGACATACTCCTGCGCGGTATTCGAGGTCAGTAGCCACAACCCCGTTTTGAATTTTGCTGCTGGATACGTGATATAGAAGCAAGAGTAAATACAAATCCACATATGAAAGTCCAGTGGCTCAAAATAATGACGCATTGTTGTGCTGTCGAAAAATTCGATAGATGGCTGGTGAAGACCTAAAGGCAGCACAGATGAGAAAAATCTCTCTTTTGATTAAAAAGGTATGTTTTACTTACTGTTAGTTTGGGGCTGCTTGACGGGTTAACCTTCGACTGTTCAGTGACTAATGCTCTGCCTAGAAAAATTGTAGGCGAGAATTGAAAAGACACATGAAGTTCTTGAAATCGGCTGCGGTTGGGGAAGCTTGGCCATTGAAGTTGTTAGGCAAACCGGATGCAAATACACTGGCATCACTTTGTCGAAAGAGCAATTGAAGTATGCCAAATCAAGAGTGAGAGAAGCAGGGCTTCAGGTACCCAATCTACCAGCATTTTGTACTTGACAACTTAATTCAAAAGTCCGAGAGATAATGTATGTAATTTTTTCATTGCAGGACAGCATCAAATTCATTCTTTGTGATTATCGCCAATTGCCAAGTGCCTACAAATATGACAGGATCATTTCCTGGTGAGTTTCTCGCCATTTTGTCTATTTGTAATCTGGCTAAACAGACCAAAAAGATGCTTAAAAGACTCTTAATGGAATGAATTCACAGCGAGATGATAGAAGCAGTCGGCCACGAATACATGGAGGAGTTCTTCAGCTGTTGCGAATCGGTGCTAGCCAAAGACGGACTTCTTGTTCTACAGGCATGTGACATACAATGGATTTACGGCTTGAATTATTGTTTCAAAAGTAAAAGACGTGCTTATTTTTTCACACTTTTCTGTTAAATGGCACGTCAAATTTCACTAGTTCACTTCCATACCCGATGAGCGGTACGAGGAATACAGGCGAAGTTCAGACTTCATAAAAGAATATATCTTTCCCGGGTGCTGCGTGCCTTCCTTAAGCAGGATAACATCAGCTATGGCCTCTGCATCTCGACTCAGGTACAATTGCATAACATCAAGTGCACAAATTTCTGTCTTCTTCACTTCATCTATTCACTGAAAGATCTTCCACCACAGTGTGGAGCATGTGGACAACATAGGAATCCATTTTTACCAAACACTTCGATGTTGGAGGAAGAACTTCATGGAGAAACAAAGGTGACAAGCTATATGATGCTGCAATGACTTTGGTATAATTTCTCCTGGTTTTGTGGTCATTCGTGACCCCTTTCTCCTTTTGTAGGAAAATATTAGCTCTGGGATTCAATGAAAAGTTCATAAGGACATGGGAGTACTACTTTGACTATTGTGCAGCTGGTTTTAAGTCTCACACGCTCGGAAATTATCAGGTAATTCCTTCTTTTAGATAGCACTACTTTCACTCTCGTCAAGTTGAAAATAACGCAGGTGCAGATTACAATACACTTTTTCTTTTGGTGCTTCTTCTACAAAGTGTAATTTTTTATGAACCCCGAAATGCAGATTGTGTTTTCACGTCCAGGCAATGAAGCTGCTTTCACCGATCTGTATGCGAGTTCCCCGACGTCAAATTGATATTTAAGTTGCGATGTGACTAAGCACGACCCATTTGAGCCAGTTCATAACTAATTCCCTTAGGGCCACTCAGCCCTTGGTTCCTGAAATTTTTCTTGCTTCTCTGTGTGAAAACTTCTTTGGTTGTGAACACCATGTTCAAACATGCAAAATAAATCAGTTAGAGAATAATTATTTTTTACAGTCCAGAATGATGTTCAAATTGGTGCAGTTATTGATTCAGACAAAGAATTAGCCAAAATCCTTCTCCTGCGAGTAAGTTATAAATCGACTGCTTTCCAATCAGGTTGCACAAACATGAGACCATGTGAGTTGAGAGGAGAGAGAGAGAGAGAGAGAGAGAGACTAATTCAGACAGTTTTGATTGCAAACATGATGTCTGCATCGGATGAACGAGACGAGATTGCCTGCCAGCCGGGACAGTATTTTCCTCGATCTGATTGATGACATTCTTAACATGGGTTGGTAACTTCATTTCAATAGCACGAGTTCAACTTTTCATGGATCAAGCAGTTGTCACCGCGCTAATGAAAGATCCCCAAACTCTTATTCAGAGGCAACTTGAATGACAATTGGCAAATGAGCCTGCCAACATATATAAAGGGGAAAGACAGGGAGAGAAGAGACCCGCCCAGCTCTCCCTGTTGCCCAACAATGGTGGAAACCCCGCCACTCCACGCCTTCTCATTGATCACATCTCCCAACCCAACGAAAACTTAGTTCAATTCAATCCTTCTGGCCCTTTTGCAATCTCCATCAACGGAGCGAGCCCATGATTTTTTGACCCAAATGGCGAAAAATGGCCTCGTTCCCTACCCGAGCGCCTTCAACACTCTGCTGAGTTCTCTCGTTCGGTCGGGCTCGTTCGACGAGGCATGGCGTCTGTTCAGTGATTCCAGGGCCAAAGTCGGTGTCGTCGACGAGCGGAGCCTCGGGATCATGGTGAAGGGCTGCTGCGAAGCCGGTCGCTTGGACCGGGGTTTCAAGATTTTCGCTCAGTTGAAGGAGATGAACTGGTCTCCAGTGGCTTACGTGTACACGGCCTTGATCGACGGCTATTGCAAACACGGCGACGTCGAAAGGGGGGGAGAATTGTTCTTCGAGATGAGCGAGTTGGGTTTAGTCGCCAAACGCAACACCTACAGAGTTTTGATTGATGGGTATTTGAGAAAAGGCATGAAGGAAGATGGTCTGGAGCTGTACCGAAAGATGAAGCTGAGCGGGGTTGTTCCGAGTGTACATACTTGCAATCTCATGATCAATGTGCTTTGCAAGGGAGGTGATGTGAACGGAGCCTTCGAACTGTTTGATGAAATGGGCGAGCGAGGGATCGCGTATAGTGTTGTCACATTCAACACTCTCATTCAGGGGCTGTGTCGTGACTCGAGGGTTTGGGAAGCCGAGAGGTTGGTCGGGTTGATGAAAAGGAGTGGTATTAATCCAGACGTGATTACGTTTAACACGCTCATACACGGATTCTGTAATTGTGGGAAGTTGGATAAAGCTTTCACCTTATTTGATCAACTGAAGTCAAATGGTCATTCCCCATCCTTGGTGACATACAACACTTTAATTGCAGGATCTGCTAGAGCCAAGAATTTGCCTGCAGTGACTGATTTGGTGAAGGAGATGGAGGAGAGAGGCATTGCTCCTTCGAAAGTGACCTATACTATTCTAATAGATGCCTTTGCACGATCAGACGACATGGAGAAAGCATCTGACATCTATGCATCCATGCAGAAGGCTGGATTCATTCCTGATTTGCACACCTATGGTGTCTTAGTACACGGGTTGTGCATGAATGGTAATATGAAGGAAGCATCAAAGTTGTTCAAGTCAATTCGTGATGGATGCGTAGAGCCCAATGATGTGATATACAACACAATGATCCATGGATACTGCATGGAGGGCAGCTCGTATAGGGCCCTGAGTCTGCTTACAGAAATGGGCAAGAAAGGAATGGTTCCTAACTTCGGCAGCTACAGTCGTACTATTGAGGTTCTTTGCAAGGATCAGAAGTGGGAAGAGGCAGAGGATTTACTGAATGCCATGGTGAAGGTAGGTTTGAAACCGTCTGTTTCTCTTCATAATGTGATTGCAAAGGCAAAGAGTGGCACAAGTTAGGGTGGCAAAACTGATCTATGTACATTATGGAGCTCTTTTGTGGAAAGCCAATTTCTATACATCAACCAAACGGCATTAGTTCATAGAGTCACTTGGCGGTAATTGACCAGTGCCAATGGGCAAGTATCGACCCTTGAATCTGTAAGATGTAACTTGCATCTTGGCGTGTTTTCACCTAATCATATGTCTACCATCACATGGGTTGGGTATCAAGTTGTGCATAATTTTGTTAATACTTAGGCTTTGCAGTTCTGGGTGTAGTGGATTTTAAGATTTGAATATCGACTGTTTTGTCGTGATTTTACTTCCTATAACTACTGTGTTGATCTTTGATTGCTGTTATTGACCCAACACAAAAAGTCATCCTTTGTTGTCGAGAAGTGAGGCACACATATCTCTTCATTATGTGACAAGAAATCAACATCGAACAATGACCCAACTCTCAAGCTGCAGCATCATTTTGTTATTTGAATGTTTTTTACTGGGATGATGAATCGTTTGTTTCAAAGTCCGTTCATAGATTTGTGGGATGAAAATATTCCATGTGCAGAACTTCTAATTCCTGGAGGAGCTACCTTTTGAAAACCGATCAAAATGGCGAGCACAATGGTGTCTGTCACATTCAGTGACGTCGACGGTGCCCAACGCTACGAGAGCAAAAGAGGAGGGAAGCGAATCGTTCATAATTTGAAAATAGGAGAGAACAAAGGACAGGGAGGACAGACAAAGAACAAAGCCATCACTGAAGGAATTGCAGCATATTTTGAGAGAGAGAGAGAGAGAGAGAGATGGCAATGGACTTAAAGATTTGTAAAATGGGAGGCCCATTTCCAAGTTTAAAAAGAAAAAGCAAGGGAACTGGATTCTTCAGAGAATGGAATTCTAATTCCTATATTTTTAATGTTTGGAGAGAAATCAAAATGTAGAATTGGATTCCACATGAAATAAAGATTCCTAAAAATGTGGAATTGGATTACATAACAATAGTTAGTATTGATATGCTGATTCCACATGTCTAACACCATGAAGTTATCAGAAAACTCGACTCTATCACAATCACCATCCCCATTCCCCGATCGTTGCCACCGACCACCACTTACCGATCAACACAGCCATTGATTGTCTTTCGTTGGTTGCTATTGTCGATTGCAAATGAAGAGTGTTGTTTATTTGAAATGGGAATCCCTTTGAAGATTCTTTATGATGAACAACGAGGAATCTCATTAATGTTCATGAGCAAACAATAGAATTTGCTCAGATTCCATCCTTGGAATCTAGTAAACCATGTTCACATAATCACAAATGGTAATGATTGTTTATAAATGAATAAAGTAATAGTTAAAAATTACTAATTGTAATTTAGCATAATAAAACAATTAATATCAATCAAACACATATTTAATGTTAATTTTATTATTTGTTAACTAAATAATTTACGTTTTAAAGAAAAAATATATTGTAATATAAGTTTAAAATAGATAATTGCTCATATTTAACTAAATTTGACAATAATTAATTAAACCTCAAACTGGTACACTCATAACAAATTTACATATAACAAGTATACCCAAAATTAGTATATCTATGACAATATTATCTTCCATTAATTTCCATTAAAATTTATTATCAAATTGCTTTGAATTGGATGACACATCGATTTGGGATTTTAGCCTTCATTTATCACATGTATATCAATTTGTGATTTTCCATGCTATAAATCCAATTTAACAAAAATTAATAGAAAGTAAATTTATCACAAATGTACTCATTTGGGGGTTTTTTGTGGTCAAAAATGTACTCATTTGGGGGTTTTTGTGGTCAAAAAAATAGTTTGGATTAAATTTGTGACATGTTTACCAATTTTGGTATTTTGTAGTCAAAAAATTAGTTTTGAATAAATTTTTCACATATGTCTCAATTTAGGTTTATAATATAGAATTAAAATAAATAGTTGACTATATTTTCTTACTTCAATTATACTAATTAATAAGTATCAATAATTGATATTTTCCATATAATCTTATTGAATAGTTTTTTTCGTCTAAAAAAAGGAAAGGAATTGTAATTCCCCCATTTACGTGAAGCGATAGAATGCCCCATTCAATTCTGAGAGCGCAACATGGAATGATTGTTACATCGAACCAAACACAATAGTGGTGCGATTATCAATATGTAGTGATTGTTGCTACAGTGAAAAATTAATACCACAAAAAAATCTCTACAAATTTACCTTTAAAAATTATCCAAAATTGATACATTTGTAATAAATTAACCTAAACTACTTTTTGGAACCACCTAAGACACCAAAATAGTATGTTTGTCAATTTCCTTTAATTAAATTAATAATACAAAAAACCACAATCAATACACATGTGACAAGTGGAGGATAAAACACCAAACTAGTACATCACTCAATAATCATATGTTATCCAACTTAATAATTTGAAGGTAAAATTAAACAAAAACTAATATATGGTAAATTTATCACAGATATACTGATTTGGGGTTTTAAATTAGTTTGAAATAAATTTATTATAATTATACCAAGTTTTGATTTTTCGTAATATCAATTGTATAATGAAAATATTAGCAATCTTGTCTAAAGAAAGTACCTATGAAATACAATTACAGCCAAATGCAACATAACAATTGACCGTTTGTGTTTTTATTTGACGGATCAAATGTCGGTCACATCCAATTTTCGTTTAACGGGCTAAATAATTAAAATTACTAAGGGAACGAGTTATCCCTGTTGCCGTGAAGAAGGTCACATATGTTATGTCATATCAAATTTGAATCACTTTTTCAGATATCCCATGTTGTCTAGTTCTACATAAAGTCTAAATATAATGCATCCGTAAGCAAGGATTTTTTTTTTCCTAGGAAATTATTTATATATTTTGGAAGCAAGAAAAACGTTCCATGGGAGAAAAGAGAGCATGTAACCAGTAGCAAAAAGCAAGCCACCAAGCTGTCAGACAGACAAAAGCTGGATCTGTCTCATCTCCTTCATTAAATAAAAAAGCCTCGAGCGCCCACCACACCACCTCTCTCTCTTCTCCCTTCATTATGAGACTCCAACGTTCCCTTTTTTCAAACACCTTGGAGCCACCCCCAAGATTTCAAACCCTCTCTCTCTCTCTCTCTCTCTCTCTCTCTCTCTCATCAAATGCCCGTCACGCACCGCAGAATGCACGCAGTCTCTCTCTAGACCTCTCTGTCTGCATCTGTTCCTTGATGGGCTTTCTTCATTTGAGGCGAACTTCTCCTCTTCCATGAAGATCTTCAAGCCTTGAGGAAGACACTCCCTCCCTTTGTGAGACTGAGCTTCTGCCGTTGATGGGGTGCTTTCTTGCGTGTTTCGGGCTCTCCAAGAAGCGGAGGCGCAGAAGAAAGCCGATCCATTCTGGAGACCAAGTACATAAGACCCTTTTTTCTTTTAATTCCAGAGCTTCCCATTTTGACCTTCCTCTGTTTCGTGATTGATGTGTTCTTGGGTTGTTTGCAGGTTGGCCATGGGAAATATGAGCCTCTCGATAACTCGTCCCAGCTAGATCTGGAAATCGGTCAGGACTCCAGCACCTCGACTTCTTCCTTGAGGTTAGCCGAATCTCTCTAGCAAAAGTTGCTTAAATTACTGATTCGTTAGGATGGTGCTTATGGTTTTGTTGCATATGCTTTTGGTTTTACATAGCAAGAAACAATCTAGTGCGAAGACCCGAAAGAAAGTCCGGTTCAACTTGAATGTCCAGACCTATGAGCCTATCCCGAATGCGGATCCTTATTTCTCGGATAGCGATAAAGAGGGAGATAAGAGAAGACCCGATGATGAAACATCCCGGCTAGATCCGTCCCCGACGCTACTCGACGAGGGTTCAATCGCTTCGACAGGTGCTCGCTATTCAGAGAATTATAGGTATCAGAACTGCAGGGACTGCTCTGATGAGGAAGATGAATTGCTCGACGATGACAGCGATTTCGAACTCGAAGATGAGGATGATGATATAGGCAGTGACGAGGATATTGACTTCTACGGCAATATGCAGGATTCTGGAATGAGCCAGAAGCAAATTCCCCTGCAATTCAATTCCTCAGTGTCTTCAAGTATGAAAGAGCAAGTATCTCTGTGGCGGTCAGATTTGGACAAGACTGAAACCCCGATATCATCCCATCATTCCATGAGTGTCCTAGAAACGAAAACTCTGAACACAAGTGAAAATGCTCGATGTAGGACTCAATACGTTGATTCTGTACTAAACCCAGTCGAAAATCTTCTGCAGTGGAAAAGAATCAAGGCGAATGCGATGCAGGTTAAGCACCAGCTCAAGGAGAATGTAGCATTGAAGAAACAATCTAGCGCGCCATTTTCACCGAATGCTAGCTTTAGTCCCTCAGCTTCCTCTTTGGGATCCAATCCAGTTGCTTCTAAATCTAAACCTCTTGGCACGGTGAACACAAGCCTTTCAAACTGGTTGGTCTCGTCCAACGCTGTTCCATCCAAGAATGCACCTGTTAGTAAGAGCAGCGCCATCTTATTCAAGACCGTTTGATCGAAGCAAAAGCATGTTTCATCAAGCTGACTTCATTCATCAACAGATGGGATCGAGATGAACTTCATGGGAATCTTAAGGAATAACAAGGAAACAGCTGATGAAACACCGGTCTTCTGTAATAAAGCAATTGCACATGGCAATACAATTTGACAACATTGTGTTTAGGATTTTCATCCATCATCCTGGATAAAGACAGTAACCTTCAGTCACATACATGCCATCATCCGATATTTTGTGTGTTTTGAGTCATATTCTTTGCCTCTTAAAAGGCAACGATTGTTTATCTGCTCTCTGCTTCTTGTTTGTGAGAGAGAATTGGTCTTTTTTTCTCCTTAGGGTATTTGGGGGGGTGCTTGACTACTTCTGGTTGTTGTTATTTTGTTGGTGATGATCATATCTTGTTTGATTGTCTTGAACTGCCAAGAGGGTTGACTACAAATTTCAACATGACACCAATATTCTCAGCATCATAGTTCATCTGTTTACATCTGAACTGAAGATTTGAAATGAATATAGAACCCAGTACGGGCAACAAAATTTCTGCAAAATCACACACATTTGTGATCCATGTTTTATTCTCCTAATATCTCTGTTAATAGAATGAAAGGACGATTGTCATACTTCAGAATCATCGCCTTTGTTCCACGTCAAGCATCTCAAACAAAGTAATGTGTTCTGATCATTCCTCACTCAAGGCCTATTCTAATTACCAAACTCAAAACATTCTCTCGAGATGAACCCAAAAGCGCGGATTTTATGCTTCACTCATTCCTGAGGTGCTCCGGAAAAAAGGACTTCGGCAGATACAAATTTGAGATTAGTCCATGACACTCGAATGTAAGCCAGAAACCAGAAAGAACAATGACCACAGTTGGTAGCTCTTTGGATTATTCAGTGCTTGATATTTGTTCAAATGAAGGTATCCGTTTCAAGAGGCGCTATATGCTTCAACTAGCATAGGACTCTTGCACGGATTTGTGTACTTGGGGCCATCAGGGCCGTTCATTTTAGAAGAAAAAGAAGAACCGTACGATCAGACAAACACAATATAACTGGGAACACGGTGTCCCTACCTTGAAATAAATTTCAACTTTTATTTTATTTTTCTTTTTTTTTCCTTTTTTTTTCTTTTTTTTTTTTTTCTTCTTTTGGCCGGTCGCCGGCCTCGCCATGAAAGAAGTAATTTTCAAGAAAACTTACTAGCAACTGATTTCAGAATATTCGCTTTTTTGTCTTAAGAAGTTGCTCAACATTTACTAACTCTACTCGAGCAATGGGTTTAAACTTTTACAATGAACTATTAAAAAAATAATAATAATTACTCTCCAACTCCGAAATCGACATTTCACCTTGAAATATTGCTAATGATTGACAAAATTACTGAGTACTACTTGCTTTTGCTATAGAATAAGCTATTAAACAATGTGAAAACCTACTATTCTATTTTAAACCACCAAGGTGGTTGCCCTAGTAATTAAAGGTTACTTGTCTTCCACAATATCATAAATTCGATTCACATCGTGAACGAATCTCTGAATGACTCGTGTTATATTGCCTGGCAATGGCATACCTCGTATGGTGAGACTTCCTAGTTGCTAATTACTTCATGAGGTTATGGAAACATGCTCACCAACTTTAAACTCTCAGATCACAAGTGATTTATTAATGTAACAAAGGTTCAAATCAAAGTTTCCAAAATAGATATAAGATCCTTGACGTCCATAATGGGTCCGTAGCACCGATTGCCCCCCTCTTCGCCCTTTTACTTCTAAGAAAGAAGTTGACAACTTAATTTTCTGTGTGGAAAAAGTACTGACCACGTTTAACAAATACTAACTATAATGTGATACTTATAAAGTTACTCATGACTTTGGGAAGTTGACAAATTTTTAATAACTCACAACACAGAAATTATATTCATAACTTAAGAATATATATATCTGTGTGTGTATATGCACGCACGCGTACCCGCACTAAGATACCACCTATTAATTGATGGAATCTTATGCCTGCTAAGAATTCTTGATTTGGATATAATATGTTCAAATCACATCATCTTCTGCCTAAAGTAATCTTCCACCTAAAGTAATCTTGAGGGTCACGTTTATCACCGAGGAGATGCCTTCCCATGAATGTTAAATGGTGTAATCCTTTTTCCCTATTTTGTTTAGATAAGCGGTCTTATCCAGCATAGTTTTTGAGAGTTTGGTGATCATTATAAAGGGTTGTTAATTTTCTTTTAAATATAAATGAATTCCAATATGTTTAGTAAATTTTAAAACAGAAAATCATTTAAGATTAATGTGGGTTCGTAAGGTTTTACTTCCTAGAAACATTCATGAGTGATTTAGTAAAATCTCACATGTTGATTCTGGATTCTTTGCAGAATTAACATTTCCAGCCTGAAGAACTATAATTGCTAACAAAGAGTATGTAGAAGTAAACCATGCTTCCATAACTTTGATGAATTACACCACACAGCAAAACAGATTAAGAGAGAGAGAGACACCCACACACATGTATATGTATATATCTATATATATGAATTTATGTATTAAGCAAAAAATAATGGGTAGCGACATGGTCATAAACTCAGTATTGGCGTCTTTCTTACCATTGAGAATCCTCCTGCATGGTAATCTCAGCGGTCAATTAGACTCATACTCGAGCGAATGCGGTATGAATTCACTTGTAATGTATTTCATACATAGTATTTTGCATCTTAGGCTATCAAGATGAACCCAACACCTTCTTTCCTCATTTGAGGAAAAGCACTACTCTTCCTCTTTTTTCATAGCCGTAGTCACCAAAAGACTCATGATGTCGCAGAAAACAATCTTGGTGGAGGCAATATTCATTACTTGCCATTCCCGAACCACACAATCATCCTTGACAATAAGTGATGGTGTTGACATGGCCAATCTGCCATGTGGTGATGAGCAAGAGTAATACGCTTCTACATTATGGTACATACGCAAGAATCATTATCGTCATCATCACTGTCGCTTGGCTCACTGCAGGACCAACAAGGCAATGCTTATCACAAGGCATCAAAATCAGGGAAAAAGCAATAAAAGTCAAGTACCATCTGGACAAAGATGAAGTACCAAAAAAAAAAAAAAGAACTAAGGGAGTTCACTCAACTGAAAAAAGACCACAAAGATTGTTTAGATGAGATTATTTATACAGCATACTCGTTCTTCATCATTTCTTTTTTTGCAATGGGTGAGAGTTCCAAGCATCCACAGATCTGATTTTATCAAGCAGGGAACAATGAATCTACAACCACCACCATCGCTTTCGTTTGGCTATTATTAATGCCAATGGCTTCCTTCTCGAGTACCCCTAATCTATTTTCTGCTTAATTGGCATAAAGGTGCCTACGCATCATATGTGGACAGAACTCAGATGTATACTCAACTCAAAGGCAAGGAAGCATATTCAAAAGCAAAGAGATTGAAGGGAGGAATCTGGTGATCTGTTCACCAAGTTTGCTTCAGGTTATATGCAGTTGAAAGGATGCACTCATCCTCAGACAGATTTTTATTTAAGAAAACGATGACCGATTAGAGATGGAACATGTATCACCACTTTTCTGCAGGCAGGAAGAAAATTAGGAAATAAGAAGAGTACAGCAACTTGTGCAGACAATTTTAATGACAATGGATTCCTAATAGACACCCAACCCACCATACACTACTATTGCGGCAACTTTTTCACAGACAAATCAAACTGTGTTGACTTTTTCTTAGGAGAAGACAAGTCTCTGGCCATCAAATTCCATGTCTCTTATTCACCCAATGCAGAAGCCAAATTAAGCTGGGACATCCAGAAAAATGACAATTGTCTTTTTTCTTCACTATATTTAGCTCATCATTCGTTGGTTTTGATTTTCAAGGGATATTTATGGGCCTATGGTCAATATGAAGACCTACTACTCTCTTGTTAGTACCATAAGGATAGGCTTTCCTAAATTTTTCTTATCCATTGTCTATATTCCCTTGCCTTTACCCTTTTCTATCTGGGATATATACATGTATATCACATTTGAACTTCACTAATGCTTTTCAATTTAGTCATATGAAGAGTGCAAGGACAATCCACATGTTTCACATATAACTTGCTGCCAGCAACAATTTCGTTACAGCTTTACAAGATTAGTATTACAAGCACGAATTCAGAAAGATCATTAAACCTGTGAGGGTCACACCTTCCAATAAATTAAACAAGAAAAGAAAGCAAATTGACATCGCAGAACATATATAGCAGTCCAGAACAAGAGCTGACCAGTGGACCAGTGAGAAGGCACATCCTTTCAAAATTAAAGCAACAGATCTGTTTGATCATGAGCATCAAACCAACCATATGCAATGTGAAGGATCAGATAAAACCATTCATCATTTGGCACTTGTAGAATCACTATCTTCCCTCCCCTTACTCAAAAAATCATCACATTCCCCATTCCATTATGTCATGCTTTCATTCAAGTGTAGACACTCAATTTTGTTTGTGGCCATACTTAAGGAGATATTGATTATGGTCCAAAAGGGTTCACGCATTGCTTAATGTCTGCTTCATTTTATGAGAGCTAGGTCAATCTCATCATCATCTATTCTCGGCCATAGATTTCAACAAAAAAAATTCTCCACTATGTCTTTGCAGGTTTGAATATTAAATCTTCCCAGGTACATGGAGAATCCTTATATATGATAACGCAAATCAACCCTCAACCAACATAACTAGAAGCCTCTAAATACCTCCTAGGTTGGCATTAAAATAACAGACCTTACTGTCAACATTCATTTGGCAAGGACTAAAGCCTAACATATATTAAAAATATGAAGAGTGAAGATGATCTCGGACAGTTGAACTCTGAGCACGTTAGGCAAAAAGACTGATAAGGAGGTCTTAACAAGATAAATTATGCAATTTAATGCCTTCTTTCTCCTCAAATATCATAATCTGCGAATTCTCTGGTGCAGTTTTCAATAATCAAGAAGGCTCAATCTTTTAACAGTAAGAATCTGAATCTAATGAATATTGTAAGGGAAAAGTAGAGACTGCTAGAAAGCAAGTCTAGCATCGACCTTTCCACTGTAGACCATGAAAAAGAGTTTTCCATTGATTTATTTCAGTGGAAAAAGCTAAAACCTTCTTACAAGCAACTGGCCATTGTCACAGAAGACGCCCAATCATATGGTCACAATGTCTAAAAGAGAGTCAAGCTTCAGCCAATCCTTGACAAGCCCTAGATATGGCCTCTCAATTTTATTGGATTTCAAAACTATTGTTGAATAGATAAGCTGACAAGTTCCAGACATGGGAAAGCATAAACTGCAAATGTATTGCGAAACTATTAAACGGGTGAAGAGAGAAACAAATTATGTAGCGCAATAATGGAAAAATCTTGACCGACCTTGCTTCAGTTAAGCATCACTAAAGCTCTAGTTGCTCAAACAAGTTAGTTTATTAATTATAACAATTTAGATTACACCACCTTACCAAGCATTTCCTCTCTAAGTGGAGGCGACCATGGGATCCTCTTAACCCACTGAGCTTTGGCTTATACTGTGTTCACCAGCAATATTAAGTATAGACAAATAAACAACAGTTAGGTACTTCCCATTCTCAATGACTAATATGAAACCATTGCAAGCATGAAGTCAAATTGTAGTTACGACAGCAAATATTAACTTGCCATGGCATGCTGAACTAATGGTATTACAACTATTCATTTCCAACCTTTGGCAAACTGAAGTATCAAAGGGAAAAACGATATTAAGAGGAACTTTTCTCCTTCACCAATGGAGACTGCCATCAAAGGTCAAAATCCTCTTTCTCTCACACTTTTAGACTGTACTCAGAACCAAGCACCAGCGCCGGTATTAGAATATCACACCACATAACTTCTGTTTATAGTTGCAAGAAAACCTCAAAAGTCACTTTACTAAGCTTTCTTAGCTACATCATCCCTAGTAAGGCCGGATGCAGGACCAGTACTAACCAGATCAGCACCCTCCACACCTATTGTAAGATCATAACAACTATTTTCTCTGTTTTCTCACCTAAGAAGATAATAAGAACCATAAATCCTGCCCTTAACAGCCACCCACCACAATTTGAAGAACCACAATTACAACAACAGTGTCTAAGCTTTAATAAGATTGAGGCAGTTCATCCTAGAAAATGCAACATTAACCACCTGAATAAAAACTTATAATCACAAACATGACAGCTTACAAACTTTTAAGAGAACAATCAAACATTTAACATACTACTAATGTGTCATACCTCGGTTGAAACTCCAACACCTCGGTGAGACTGTTGCCGTTGCTGTCATTCCACTGCACCTTCCTCCTAGTCTTCTCGGAGGTTCTAATCATGCCACCACGTCTCGGCGGTAACAACGACTTCACCTCGCTGTCCTCTTCTACATCGCCATGACCCTCATCCTTTCCAGAGTCTACATCACTCACAGGCTTCACAGGCTTCTCATGGTAGCCATTTGCATCCTTAGCGATCTCACCCATCAACAGTTACACCGCTACTTACAACAGGACCACCGAAATTTCTTCTGATGCCGAGTCAAAACCCGCATTAAAAAACCTTAAGCAAAGACAAGATATGCCAGGTCTTCGGGTTGAAAGGAAAACCCATTTGCCCAAATTGCTTAAGAATCACGCGATCACAAAGAACTGACCCCCCAATCCAAAACATGCCGATCATTTTGGAGGGAGGCGTTAAAAACTATAAACCCAAGGCACGCGAAGACGAAAGTCAACGTCCGCTTCTTGCCGTCTTGATCTAATCGCTGAAGATAAAAACCAAAACGGGCAACGACCCAACAACCCCCAGGCGCTGGAAACGACGGCAGAAACGGAAAGCCCCCAGATTTGCAACTGCAGATCGAGTTGATCTAAGAAACGAATGCTAATCTCGAACTTGGGATATGAAAGATTGCCCTCCGACACGGACGAAAACAGCTAAAACCCAAGAACCCAGAAAGGAACAAATGCAAGATCGTTATGGAGCCTCGACTTGGAAGCGGTACGCTCTGCATTCGATCGAAATGATGGGGAAACGAGGGGACGAATATGCGCATTTATGATGACGGAAAGCGAAGCTGGGGAAATGAAATGGGAAATGAAATAAAATATGGAGTTCGGGTTGGTGGAGGACACGTGAACATAAATTGGTCTTCGGTCTTCGCGGTCTGCGGGGCCCCCTCGCAAGCTAACTTTCTCCCATGGCGTTCGCGCTGGTGACGTTAGTTAATATCGTTACGGTAGAGACCGTGGAGAGACTTGGAAGATCTAGCATGGCGTGAATTCTCTTATAAGATGTACTTATTAGACCCGTCAATCGGTTGGGTTGGGTTGAAAATAATCGGCCCAAATTAACTCATTTGCATGAAATCGAACTTATCTTTTTATTATAAATTCCTGTCCCATCAGTTATTGAAATTTGTGGAATGCATGCACATTGATCTTAACTATTAGGATCATTGAATTCGATAGATTCCAAGTAAGACCCGCCAACATGTGTTAGGAATGTTAGGATGTTGTCGAGTATCCAAACAAATTATTGCACAGTCCTTACTTTTTCTCTTTACTCATCTATCCGGACAGCTAGCCGATCATAGTACATCGTACTGTTGTTTGAAAGGCAGGGCTGCTTGAGTGGAGCTTCAATTTTAACGTGTGGAAATTGCTTCGTTAGAGATTGCAGACATTATCAGAGCAAAAATATCTTGAAGATGCTGGAAGGCAGAGAAAATTGCAAATGTGTAAATAAGTGAGTTACGTACGGATAAAGGTCGAGTAAAGGGAAACTCAATTCTTGCAGCAGCAGCCAGTGACCATAAAATCAAGAGATAATCATTGAAATGCTAGTCTCAAATTGGGCTATAGACAGAATCATCTGATAGACTGGAGTCCATACTTTTGAAAAACAAAAGCGTGGCGTAATCAAAATCAAAAGTTCTGATCAGTTGTTTCTAACAACTACTCTTCTTTCCATTATGACCGTCTTGACACTCAAAATATTGTGGTATAAAAAGCCGCTTAGGTAGAGAGGGTGATAACAACGACACTTCACCATAAAAAGAAAACACCAGAAACAACCTCAGAAAAAGAGTATGATGAAAAAGACGGCAGACCTGGATTGATTGTTAACTTCATTCAACTCTAAAAAATAAATATTTAGAAATCAAATTATAACCACATCTAGCTGACTATTTCATAAGTCAAAAGCGTGGAAAAGTCAAGCTAATTGACCAATGAATCCTCTCAAGGCCCCTAATCTACAGTAATGAAGAATGGTTATGTTCGGCAAATGAATGCAAGAAGAACCATACTACTTCACGTGTCTGAATAATGATGAGCAAGAACCAGGAAGGTAGGTCTAGCCAACTGAGAGCTTGGAAGGAGCAAGCGACTGCTCTCCTCGTAAAGTAAATTTGACAATGTAACAGTAAGAGAACTCCACAGGTGGGCAGCGAAATGATGGTGGATAATCCACCATACTCGCCACTAGAGAACCTGGTCACTCCCTAATGACAATGTAGAAGTCTAGCAATGTAGAATGGATTCAAAAGGGAAAGCTAGCAGCCTAGCAATTTGTGGCATAAGCACGACTGACCAGACCACCTTCATCGCCATCGGTCCAATAGGTAGCAAACACGCCTCGCTAAAGTTGTCCAAGCATTATAATGACATAAATTGGCTGGACTCCTTTCACTGGAAATATTTAATAATCTAAAACTTCTGGTAAACAGAAAAATCAGAGAGGTCACATAAGCAGTTGAGAGGAACCTACCTGTAATTCTACCATTATGTTCATCAACCTTTTCTCCAGCTCAAATTGGCATGTTGTCTGACTCAATCTATAATGACAAGGCACTTGCTTTGAACCAGCATGTGTTGAGAGAGGTTTGGCCAAAAACCCATAGTAAGAATGCATCCTTGATGGAGATCAAACAAATTGCCTTCTTTGACAGTTGGGTGCTTGAGTGAAGAGATGGATTTGTATCTCAAAACTCTTAAGATCATGAACTAGAAAAAATCCTTACCAAGAAAATCAATACAATTATTTACAGAATCCAAGTTCATGGGTTCAGCCTGACAAAGTCTACAATTGAAATCCCATATTTCCTTCTGCTGCAGATTATACCTTAATCACACCAAAATAGTAATCCACAAAATTCGGTACATCTAATTAAACATTCACAACAATTCTGCATGAAACTATACCTTTGTCCTCCAGGATCTTCTGAAAAAAAAAAAATCAATACAATATGTATGTCCTAAATAGCCTTTCATAAAAAGAGTTGCCGTTAGGCCTTTCCCCTTCAACTGGTTTTCAAAACATCAGATTATCAGAGAATCTTAATTGCTCTCCTGATGAATCACCGTTCCTGTTTCTTGGAAGCTTGGCATTAATCAGCCATTAGGCTTATTGTCATCAACCCTTTAAACAAATGTGTCATGTGCAATGAGAAAAAAATGTTCCATTTAAATCTTAAGCATCTCATCAACTCTCATTTAAGATTTATCAATGCTTCAGTTGAGTCAACCCACTGTGGCCATGAAACTTCTACCAGAGTTCATAATGAAGTTTGGGAAACAATTTCTAGAACTTTCCACGAGACACAATCAAAGCCGATGTTAGTAGATCTTTAATAGCTTTTAAAGAACTAGATTGCTCCCAAATGTAACACTAGCAACTGCACGTGGTGGTGATGCATAATTGATGATGTCACAAATGCAGCGCTGATGATGTCACAAATGCAGCGCTGAAGACACCAGAAATGTACTAATCAAACCGAAGGGCTTACTCTGGTTGTCTAACTGATTGATTCTTCATATTCGTACTCATTTTTGGAACCATTTTTCTGCCTATTTGCAGGGCATATGATTGACGTGTGAACAAACCAGCAGAACTTTCAATGTAGGGTATATACATGAGTGAAGGACAAACATTACATATCAACCACAAGATCCATATGCATAATGGCCCCATGGAGCAAGTGGCAGCCACGAATTAAGATCCCCTATTTCCTCTATAAGGTGCAACCAGTCAGACTTGAACAAAAGAGTCTTCATTTGTTGGCAACAAGTCACTTAAGCAAAATTTCTAGTAACTCTATTCATAGCAAAACAAATTAATGATTTAATAGAATCAGTTGCTCATTGCCGACCATGAACAGGCAAGAGTAGCCTACCTAAATGAAAAGAAGAATTACAAAATGAAGGAGCAACTATCAGTGACCTTCATTCCAGCTCAAATTCAGGTCCCGGCCGCATCAACATGCTCTCCGATTCAAGCTGAGCCAGCAACGGCCCGCTCGCATCACCGAATCTCAAATTCCGATTACAGGACAACAACCCAAACAGCCCGAAGCCGACAACGACGACCCCAATGGCATGCACGATAAACAACAGATTCATCAGCGCAACGCCCCGCAAACTGTCCTCCTCAAGAGCACATTTCACATCAAGATCCCACTGTCCTGTCGAAACCCTCAACTTGTGACACCCCTTTAAGGCAAACATATCAGTACCCAAATTCAGCCCAGCTTGCAAAGCCCAAGTCCCCTTGAGCACCAGACCAGACGACAACAAGTACTCTGCAAAGAACGCGGAGGGCCTCACCCCCAAGTACAAGCAAGAACCGGCACAAACCAGACTCAATTTCCCCAACAGCTCATACACGGGCGCGCCCAGACCGCCAACCCCCTTCCCGATCACCGAATACTCCACCAAGAACGCGACACCCGCGACGACAAACACGTACCCTTCGCCCACCGCGGCGCCGTCGACGTGCTCCTTCAGGATCACCAGGACGAGGAGGGCCCAGAAGAGGAAGACGGCGGCGGACTGCTGGAAGAAGGCGAAGCGGTAGGTGGGGTGGCCGGAGAAGGTGAGGAAGAGGAAGAGCTCGGAGAAGGAGGCGATGGGGAGGGCGAGGAGGAGGGCGTAGAGGTCGAGGTTCTTCCACCTGGGCTCCGCGAAGTACCAGGGCTTGGATCTGTAGGAGGAGGGGCTCTTGAGGTAGAGGGAGTAGGAGCAGAGGAGGCGGCGGAGGCCGACGGGGAAGAGGAAGAGGAAGGCGGAGAAGTGGGTGGCGAGGGACGCCATTTTTGCCTCGATCCAAACACGGCGGTCGGCGGCGGCGGCGGCGGCGGCGGCGGTTCTGGTTATTTGATGCGGGGGGGTGGGAACGGTGATGGCATCGGTTGGAATTTTTCTTTAGGAGTGGTTTGGGTTTGGGTGTGCAGTCTGCACGACGTTTGGCTCCGTTGCGTTCGTCTCCTGGGAAGAGAAGGTTCTTTGATTTTTGTTGATGCTGTGGCCAAAAGACAAAAATAATATATGAATATACCAAAAAACAAAAAAAAAACAAAATTAATATCTTGAAAAACCCCAAATTAATACATTTGTAATAAATTTACCTCAAACTATTTTTTTTTTGACTATCAAAAACTCCAAATTTGTATATTTTTGATAAATTTACCTCAAACTGGTACACTTGTGATAAATTTACCCTATATTAATTTTCGTTAAATTTTATTGTCAAATTATTAAGTTAAATAACACTTGACAGTTGACTAGTATATTAATTGAGGATTTTATGCTCCGTTTATCACAGTTTACAATTTTTATGATTTTTTTTGTAGTATTAATCCATTTAGTTGGTGGTATATTTGTCACAAATTTATCAGTTTTGGGTTTTTTACGATCGAATAAATTAATTTAGGATAAATTTGTCATAAATGTACTGATTTAGGATTTTTTTTTATGGTCAGTCGAGTAAATTTATTATAGGTATACCAGTTTGGGGATTTTAATAGTCAAAAAAAATAATTTTGGGTAAATTTATCACAGGTATACAAATTTGATTTAGGGTATTAACCAAAAAAAAAAATCTTAGACAAAACATCTCCTCAAGCAAAACAATAAAAAAGATAATGACACAAACAGCCACTGAACAAAAAATAATATGCAAAATGACATTATTTTACCCCAAAATTATTAATTGAATTCGATTAAAAAGGAAGAGGCAGCATTTGAGGGCCTCTATATACGGACTACGTTCAAGATAAGAAATATGCAAAAGAGAGAAAATGTGAAATTTTTATATATTGTGATGTATTCTGATAGGAGTGTACATAACGTATATTAATCAAGGATATGCACAATTACAAAGAGATTGGAGAATAGGTATGGAAAATTAAGGGAAATATTTCAAATATCTCTAGAACTTATCGCAATTATCTCTAATATCCTCTCAAATGCAAGGTGAAATTGAAAAAGTCAACTTGCTCGTTGATAAAAGATCCTAAAAACACCTGGTGTATTACTGAAGCGGTTCGATGTGCTGAAGAGAGATTAGGCAAATGTTGACTTGGCTGCTTAAATGGATATTATATGTTGCTATGACCACTACGCATGCTACGTGACGAGGGGCTATGTTCCCTGCAGGAGGCGAAGGCTATCGTAACATAGGAGGCTATCATGACTGATGTGTAGACCCTGCAATATCAAAGCAAGTTGATATGCTTATTGGACTATACGAACTATGTTAAGGATCGACATAGAGAGATATGGATGTTAGTAATTATTGAAAAAGAGAAGGACATAGGATAAAGAGATGTGCAACAAGTGCGCACACGATGCAATGTGCACCCTATGTAACTCAAAAGCTATAATACCGAGATAAGTGAAGCTCTAATACCAAGATAAGAAATATGTGAAAGAGAGAAAATGTGAAATTCTTATATATTTTTAATGCATTTTGTTTAAAAGAATGCATAGCCTATTTATAAATTTTATTAGGTAACTATTTAGCTAACACATCAATCAAGAATATATATGACCAAAAGAATATATGGAGAATCTTCTATAGGGAGAATTACCAAAAAAGTTCTAAACATATTGCAATTATGCCAATTCAGTCCTAAATTTTTTTTTTTTTGTCAATTTAGTCCATCCGGCCAAAATTGACCAGCCGCCATTGACATGAATGCCGGTCGTCCGGTGAAAGCTAACATGGCAATTTTTTAATTTTTTTTTTCGATTTTTTAAGTTTTTAATTCTTTTTTTTTTCTTTTTCCTCCTTCTCCTTCCTTTGACTGACGAGGCTCGTCCCCGCCGGCCACTAGCAAAGGCGAGCCTTGCCCAACAACGACGAGGCCGCCGACGCTAGATCTAGCGAGGTTGAGCCTCGACGTCCCTGGGCGAGGAGCCTCGCCAGCCACTAGCGAGGTCGACCCTCACCTTGGATTTGGCAAGGCTCGACCCTGCCTAGCCATGGCGAGGGTCGACCTCGTCAATGTCAGTGAGCTCGGCTCTCACCATGGCTAGGTGGGGCCAAGCATCACCAACCCTCACCTCTGGCCGATGTCGGTCGGCCAGAGGAAGGAGAATGTGAAAAAAAAAAAAAAGAACTAAAAAATTCAAAAAGTGTTTAAAATTTTGAAAATATATATATTTAAAATTTGCCATGTCGCTTTCGCCAAATGGCCAGTGTACACATTAGCGTCGGCCGGCCAATTTTGGCCAGATGGACTAAACCAGTACAATTGTAAAAGGTTTAGGATTAAATTGGCCAAAAAAAAAGTTTATGACTGAATTGGCACAATTATAATAGATTTAGGACTTTTTTGGTAATTCTGTCTCTTCTATATATGTGTGTACCATCACAACGAAGATAAAAAAAATCAAAGAAAATATTTAAAATATTTCTAGGGAAAATCATAAATATCTACTAAAGTTCATTTTCTTATAGGAAAACAGGCAAGGCTAGAATGTGTGTTAGATGACATCAAATTAAAATCCTTCGACCAAACCCCCCTCTCCCCCTCCTTTGCCACCAGCACTCTCAACAAATTCCCTACCTTTTCCCACCCATGAACATCCCAAATCTCTTGATCCGTTGTGGTTTTCGGGAGCACATGGCTGTCACGGTTTGATCAAACGAAAGAGATCGTGAGTGAAGGAGAGTGCAGTGCTAGAGCAACCAGTTCGTGGATTTGGTGTGCCATCACAGGCTCGTCCAAGTATGACTAGGAGCAAAATTGAGTTGAGCTACTCGCGAATAGCTTTGGCTTGGATCGATGGTTGCTCAACATTGAGTCGCTTGATTTCGAGTCGACCTCAAGCTTGGCATTGAAACGGCTCATCTTGATTATAGAATGAGTGTTGCCGTGCAAAGCACAGCATGGAATTAATAAGAAATTCCATGTGAAATAACTAATGAGATATTGACAAGTTAATATAACTAGTTGTGCCCTAATTCACTTGTTCGAACTTTTGAGTAAAAATGAAGATATAACCGGATATCTTAATGGGTTTGGATGAACCCTTTCGATAATGATGAGTAGTGGCCATCTGAACAAACATAACCATAAATTGGTGATCACTTTTGATGGGCTTATAAGCTTACTTTGGTCCAAAGTGGCTTACCGATGATTAGGAAGAAGTAGAGAAACTTGCTTCCGGAGTGGATTTAATGTTCCATTGAATAATGGAGAACTTGCATCGTTCTTACTTACGTCAATTGCGGTGAGTAAACTCCACGCAACGCAAAGTCCATCCCCTACTTCTGAATTGGATTTGTCGGTGGTTGTGACTTTTCTCCTAGAAAAACATTTACAACCTCCAATTGGAAAAACATTTACAACCTCCAATTGCTCTAATTTCATGGAGTCCCTTACCACCATGTGAGCTTATATTCAACAATCAAAGTTCAAGATCCTCCAATAGGAGGGTGGATGATGGGTAAATAGTGTTATGGCATTTTTCTTCATTGACCCGGTCCACAACTATCTCAAACATAATAACCCCACATCTTTGTTGGTAGCGTCACACGACTTTATTGATCTTTCGTTAAATTATCAAAAAGAAGTACTGGGAATTTGATAAGAGATGGATAACAAAAGCTTCAGAAATGAGCAAGTGAGTTGACTCAGCAGGATCGGTGAAACATGTCTCTCTTATCAAAGCCGTTAAATTTATCTGTTCATCGAAAGAAAAAGGAGAAATGACGTATATGGACACTAAGACTGGTCTAGGAACTTAGTTTATTTAATGATGTGACATTATGTTATTGGGCATTCAAAGTACTGTTTGCTCGTTTAAAATGGATAAAATTATCAAAAAAATTCCTAAATTTATTACATTTGTGCCAATTTAATTTTAAATGTTTTAATTGTATCAATTGAGTCCTAAATTTTTTTATAATTTGCTAATGTATTCATCAGGAAAAATATCCAAAAAGTCATAAATTTATTGTACAGCAATTAATTCAGCCCTAAATCTTTTAATTGTGTCAATCCAGTATTAGACCTTGAGGGTTTGAAGTAAGTATCTTTTTTTCAAATAAGAATCTAAATTGAATAAGGGCTGAGAATAGACCTTTTTTCAAATAACGACCTGAAATGGTTGTGTCAATTTTAAACAATGACTTGTCCTTATCAGCTAATTAAGGGCATTTCCATTCTTTAAATTTTTTTTTATTTTCTTTCCTTTTTTCTTTATTTTTTCCTTTTTCTATTTTTCCATAAAGATGACAAAATAAAAAAAGGAAAAAAGACTGAAACTTTAAAAAAAAATTTAAAAAAAAAAACAAGCGAGAAGGTTGGCCCAGCCCTCTTGCTTGTATATTTTTCTTTTTCTTTTTTTACTTTTTTATGTTTTAACCTTTTTTTTTTTAATTTTTGAAACAAAAAATAAAAAGGAAAATGACAGAAAAATGAAAGAAAATAATTTAAAAAATGAAAAAAAAAATGCCCTTAATCAACTAGTGAGGTTAGACCCTTTTTTGAGATTGACGTGGTCACTAGATAAGGACTAGCTATCCCCACCGGCCCGTGCATGAGGGCTACAAAGCCCCCACTAGCTTAGGCAAAGGTTACAGCCCTTGCTAAATCTAGAGAGGGCTCACCAACCCTCACTTTAGCCAATGAGGGTGTCGCTAGCTCTTGTGGACCACAATGAGGGCGCTACGGCCCTCTCCCACCCACTTCGTGGTTAGCGACGACCTAAACGAGGGCCACAACGCCTTTGCCTCATCAGATCTGGCGAGCCCTTTCTATGGCTGGCAAGGGCATCATGAGCCCTCGCCTAGGCTATTGACAAGCCAAAATGAAGGTGCCATAGCCCTCGCTCACCTTCACTATGGCCCATGAGGGCCACAACACTCACCTACCGTGGGTCCTCACCTATGGCCTATGGGGTCGTCGACCTTTGCTCAATGGCCGATAGAGGTTGCTAGTGACCCTTTGTAAAAATAGGGAAAAAATGAAGAGGAAAATAATAAGAAAATTTCTAAAAAAATTTTCCAATTAGTGCTAGTTGTACTATATAAGACAATCGACATTAACTAAACCACTACATTAGTTAATCCAATTAAAATTAGCCGAGAACAAGTAATTGGCAATTTGTTAAAAGGTTTATGACTAGTTTTGCAAATCACTAAAAGGTTTATGATTAAATTAACACAATTGAAATGTTTATGATTGAATTAGTAAGTTGTAGAAAGTTTTAGAATTAAATTACCACAATCGAAAGTTTTAGGATCAAATTAGTTGCCATACAATAAGTTAAAAAAATTTTGGATAATTTTCCTATAGTCCATCTAGTCAATTTTAGTTAGAAATTACTAACATAGACATTGATTATTCTACATGACATGGTTGACGTTAACGTTGACAAATTTTTAAAATTTTTTCTTTCTTTCTTTGTTTTGTTTATAACTTTGGGCTGGCACCATGGGCAAGGGCCTCTGTACCCTCGCAAAGACCCAAGCAAGGTTATTGGGCCCTCACCCAAATCCAAGTGAGGGTCATGACATCCTTGTTAGCCATAGGCATGGGGCTCGCGACTTTCACTTGTGGTTGGTGATGGTGTTGCTGCTCTTGCCTAAATCCTAGAGAGGGTTGGGGCCCTTGCGTTGCTGACCTCTCTTGGATCTTGGCAAGGGCCTGACATCCTTGCCTGTGGCCAACAAGGGCGTGAAGGCCCTTGCCTAGACCTTGCCTATAGCCGAAGAAGGTCAATTAGGGCGCGTTTGGTAACGATTCTCTTCCCAAGAGTTGATTCTGACTAGAAATGATTATTTTTTATTATGTTCCCGGGAACTGATTCTGAGTAAAAAAAACACGTTTGGTAACTGTCCAAAATTTTTTATTCTGGAATAGAATTGCGTTTGATACCGTGCTAATTAATTATGTTCCAAATGAATTTCTTTTGATTTTTAAATAATTTTTTTACTTTTTTACTTTTTTTCTTTTATTTTTTTCCTTTTTTTTTTTTTTTTTTTTTTTTTTTTTTTTTTTCTTTCCCCCTTTTTCTAATTCTTCTTCTTCTTCATGTGGCCGATCACTGGACCGGCCCTCGTCCGGTGAGTGTCGCCGGCCCTCGGCGAGGTCGGCCCTCGTCGGCCGAGCCTCGCTGGCAGCTAGGCGAGGCCAGCCCGCCACTGGTAGGGCTGGGCGAGCCTCACACAACTGCCGGCGAGGCTCGCCTGGCCATCGGCGAGGCTGGGCCTCGCTAGATCTGGCAAGGCTGAGCCTCGTCGGTGGCTGGGCTTGCCTCCGGCGAGCTCGCCGGACCTCACCCTGGCCTGGCGAGCCTCCGACGAGCTCACCGGACCGGCGGCCGGCAGCGGACAGCGGCAGCGGGCGACAGCGGGTGGTGGCAGGCGGTGGCGGACGACAATCGCGGGATGACGGAAGGGAAGAATGAGAGTTTCACTGTTTTGATTCTTTTTCTGATTCTCGGACGAAGAATCATATTTTTTTTTTTATTCTCAATTCTCTTTCCAATTTGTTCCTGAAAACAAAATTTTACTAAACACGATTCTCGTTCCAAACTGATTCTGGGAACAAACAATCAGAATCAGACACTGTTTGGCACGTTGCCAAACAGGCCCTTAGTAGCCTCACTAGTCCATAGTTGGGGAAAAAAAGGAAAGAAAAGAAAAGAAATTAAACATAAAAGAATAGAAAATTAAAGAAATTGTCCATGCCAACGATTTGCAATCAAATTTAGCTAAATTGACTGCTTTGACAAATCGTCAAAAGATTTTGGACTCAATTGATACAATTGAAAGGTCTGTAACTGATACAATGAAATTAAGATTTTTTTTTTTTTTTTTAATTTTCCAGTATAAAATGTCTACTTATAGTTATAGCATACCTAACATTGTTCTCAGAAAAAGAATCACGCGAATCAATTCAGGCAATGAATATTAGAAAATTCTGACTTCTCTCACTAGTTATTCAAATCGAAACCATCTACTTCGAGGTCACGTTTCTCCAACGTAGTAGGAAGGCATTCTGAATTCTCCACCGATGAAAAAGAAGCAAACCCTTGACTTTGTTGCTCAAACTGTCCAAAAAACCGGAACCATCGGATGTTCAAGACTCCACCATCTGCTCCTTCATCAGTCGGTCTCCACTCTCTCCGAACGAGTCCTTTTCAGCCACCCACCAGCGAAATTGGGAGTCCACACCCCATGACGATTCACATGTGTTTTGTGCAGTTTGAACTTTTGAATCGAGAAGGGAAGATGGAAGTCTCCAACTGGGTTCGTCCTTCCCTTTCCTTCCCCGCTGTCTCTCAACCCACATTCCTGGTCAAAAAGTCAGCCGAGTCTCCCAATTCATTTGCACCGTCCAATTCGGTCGCCGTTTTTCGCATGGCCTCGTTCCGTTCAACGAAAGTGATGCGAGCCCATCCCGAGAAGTTTCCGATCTCGAACACTCTTGAGCTTCGTAGAACGCTTGTCTAGACCTACCGCATCAAACGAGTACTGATGTAAGGTTTATCATGCTAAACTTTAGTTAGTCGAATATCGAGATTTTATCAAATACAGTAGCCCCGACAACAAGCTTGAAGTGTCCATATATTTCCCATTTTGCGATTGAGAATCCGTAGAAATGAGCTTGCATACTTGTATGCAGATGGAATTCTTCATTGTACTGCCTAATCCGACGAGCACTGAGCACCACCCGGGACTAAGTCATCCGCAGCTGGTTCATGACTCGCGAAACGAACGGTCGAGATTCACCCGGTCCCTGACGAGCCCGAGCTGGACACGGGTTTCCCTTGTCACCGAACAGTTGCCAAGGCGTGCGAGGCCGAGTGGGTCCATGCTCCCCCGGAGAGAATGGAGCCATTAGAATTGCAGATTCAGATCCTTCTTTCTTTCTTCCCCAAAAATCAGGGGACCACAGAAAAATAACGCAGACGAGAGACCGTGTACAATTGACATACGTGGTTCCTGAAATTCCAAGCCACCAGAACGTGTGGCTCCTGATGCTCCCTGACCCCCTAATAAAGAAACGGGAGGCTCTCATCATCACACCACACCCCCAAAATATCACCTCCTCCCCAGAGCACAACACCAGGCGAAAGACTCAAACCACACACATTCGCCCCAACCTTGCATAGAACCAAAAGAACCCCAAGTCGATCCTACTGCTGAGCTTGAGCTTCAGCTCGAGCTTCTTGGTTGGTTCTTGATCTTTTTGTTGTTGCTTCATTCGTTGTGATGGCAGCGACATCGATCTCCGCCGCGAACTTGAAAGGTGGGTTCGGGTCTTCCTTCCATGGGAGCTGGGGGAGCTCGACCATGGGCGAGGACCACCATGCTCTGATGGCGAAATCGGCGGTGAGAGTGAAGGTAGCGAGTAAGCCGGTAAGGTGTCAACCGATGATGAAGAACGTCAATGAAGGTAAAGGGCTGTTCGCGCCAATCGTGGTGGTGACCAGGAACCTCATCGGGAAGAAGCCTTTCAACCAGCTTCGCGGCAAAGCCATTGCTCTTCACTCGCAGGTACCGGCACGCATTCTCGTCTGGATGACCATTTATAAATCAGTCTTCGTATACCTAACGTTCGTTCATATATTAAATCCGTCGGCTTTTGTGCAAATTGATTTTGTTCTTTTAGTATATAGTTTCACTAGAGTAGCATCTGTCTCAAGTAATGGTATCCATGAATGAATGAATGAATGAAATAGAGAGGTAATGGTTTAGAATGGATGGATATTCTAGTTCTTGTATGCATTGGGATAGATGAAATTATAGAAATTCAAAATTATATAGGTCCAATAGATATTAAATATTAAATTTGTGTGACATATGAAAGAAGTAGGAGAGAAAATCAATCAATGGTATCCTTGAAATTTAGAGAAAATATTGTTTTTTGACAGATGAGCTTGTGGTTTACAAAAAAAGAGAAAAAAAACCAGATGGGTTGGATAATTTGTCTGAAAAATGTGTGGTTAAGCAATTTTCAGACTGTTGACATCCAAAAAATAAAAATTTTGATATTAGGAGGTACCAATTCACTTGCATTTTACAGTTTTCCCGCAATTCGAAAATTTAGGAGTTATAGTCCACTTGATTTATCATATACATAACATCAAAACTGATCATAGCATACACTCTGTATATAATCAGGTGATCACAGAATTCTGCAAGTCGATTGGAGCTGATGCAAAGCAAAGACAAGGACTGATCCGATTAGCCAAGAAGAACGGAGAAAGGCTGGGGTTCCTTGCCTAGGACGAATCGAAGTTTGATCGTCGGTGCATTTGTTTATTTCATGGGACGAGAATGTTTTGGTCCAATTAGCATATAAATATATATATGTCCGGTCTCCCCCACATACAATTTCTACTGGCTTGTTGCTAGGGTTTCCATGTAATGTAGTCATATACTTTTGCCTCACGAGCTTCCTCATAGTTAAATTCAGTTCTCAGATGTTGGAACCTATCGCTTCTCGATGGCTTAATGAATTCGCCTTCAAAGAAAAGTGCTTGCGATCAATTGAAATTGCTCTTTTAGGGTTTGGAAATCTGGAAATCGAGTTTCAGATCCTCCTCGGACCCCAGAAGCACTCTCATTCCTTGCCTTGTCCTCAAGCTAGAGTTTTGTGATGCCCTAGTTTCCGGCGGCACGAAAAAGCCATGACAAGTCTCAACCTATATTGTCTGATTGAATCAGTAGCTTCATCTTGGTACCTTTCCTATACTTGACTGATTTTCTCTTTATATTATTGATCCTAATCGTGCAGGACGCACAGTGATCGATTGCGAATAACGATGACATGTCGAGTAAGGTTATTGAGACATACATACAGTATAGAAAGACAAGAAACATTTTGCAAAAAGCACCCGTTTGAAATGCAAGATTCGTTCTTATAGCTTATCAATCCTTGCTATTTCAGCTAACAACCTTGACATGTTCTTTAACTGTACCACGATTGAAGAAATGTACCATTAATAACAGAGATACGGACACGCCTCTGTGTTATTAAAGTCTAAACGTGATCATGGGGCAGGCTCAGGACGCTCCCAACGAAATTCCCAGTACCCGGGCAAATATGCGCAAGCCCGCCCGGTAGAAGATGGTGGGCAGGCCTGGCCTACCCACATTGGCTATATCAAAAATAGAAGCCTATGGCATGTCTTCAGCTTCAATTACGGTTAGCAGCTCTGGATCTCGGACCGAAACGCTACTCGATCCAGGCCGGTCGTCAGACGTTAGACCCGAGAACCAAATCGCTTCTCTTGATCGCTTCTCTTGGTAACCAGTTTGGAACTGGACAATCCAGGCCGATTTCCAAGTCGTATCAACCCTATGCTCTCACCTCTACTGAGCATATCGACAGATCTCGGGCTCCCTTGCTCCAATAGAACCTTTAGAAATGAATTTTCCATAGACTCGTGTTGGAGACATGACATTTATCAAACTCATTGGGTCGGGGATAAATAGATCGTTATCTATTTTTGCTGGCCAATAACTAGAAAACTAGTAGCCAGTTTTTTTTTTTTTTTTTTTTTGAACAGAACTAGTAGCCAGTTAGAGACTCGCAGTTTTATCTCCATGCCTAGCTAATAGAATGCTAATCTTTCCTTGCCGCGTCCTGAAAACTGAGGCCAAACACAATCTTTATTGGCTCATCTTTATCAAGGAGCCAATAGACAGGACCAATCACACCGATGCTGAAATCCAAAAGAGAGTTAAAAATTGACACAAAATGTCCGCTAATTGCAGTTTTTCCCCTTCAGGCTTAATAATCTAGTGAGAGATCTTAAGGATGGAAGATCTTGATTTCAAGAAAGACCTTGCTACACAACATCCCGGTCTCCTCCTTGCTACTTCATTGATAAACCTTCAGATTTGAACACCACTAGATGCTTCAAATTGTCTCAGTGAAATACTAACGCACCCCCTTTTCGCTAACATCTATTATCAGATTCTTTCATTCTAAATCTCATTAAGCTCAACAAGGGGAAAAAGATCAACGTTTGGAATCGTAATACAGAGGAATGCGTCACATTTTTGCCAGGAGAGTACCCAAAAGAAAAACACAGAAGCGAGATCAATGCTTCAAGTTTATGTAGCACAGGTTCTGAGGTCAAACATCATGCAAGAAATATAATCAAGCAAAGGCATCACAAAAGCAGGAGTTTCCACAAACTCCACAGTATAACGACAAACTTCAATAGATCTGAAAGGTAAGCTGGACAATACATAATTAAGTGCAAAAGGAGGAAAATGAATTCATATTGCTCATCATGTGGTAATCTTCACAACAAAATGCATTTCTAATGTTTTTTTCTTCAAGCAAAACACGATGAAGAAACAGCTTCAGAAGGTAAAACAAAATTGCAAACCCAGAAGGGGTTAAAACATCTCTAAAGCATATGAAGCCTTTTCTTTTTGTTTTGCGTGCTCCGGAGCATGCCAAGCTTGCTAAACCATCCACGCTATAAATATAACATTGCATTACTCTCACCAAGTCCTGCAGCTGCCACTGAAAGTAACACCAACAGAATTGGCGGCAGAGATTCAGGCAGTGTAACGTCCCCTGACTGATTTTTCCCTTCTAGAGTCATCCTGCAATAAACAAGACAGTCAAGAAGGGAAGATACATGATGTACAACAACACCAAACTCGCTATGGTAAGACTTACATGGAAGCTGTAAGTGATCTTGTCAGCGACATCCATGATTTCCTTCCACTTCCTACCAATACCCGTCTACATAAGAGGAGATCAATGCAGTTAGTATTTTATGTTGAGCAATTGAATCATCCACAACCTTGAATGACGAATTGGGAATAGGCATGGCTACATGCAAAGATACTTCACAAATCCCCAGAAATTAGGCTTTGGAGTGTGGATCTAACTACTTTACCAGCTTCAGGTCCCAGGTTTGGCAATTGAAACAAGATCCAAGTTATAATTCCATAGGACAAAAAAAGAACTTAAATTGCATTGCCTTGGCATAATCACCGTGAACCATACAACATTGATGGTGCAGGGGCTTGAGCAGATTTAACTCATAGAAGGACAGCAGGCACACATTGGCTGTTTGTAAAGGACTAGTTTTAAAAATCTACACCGCACCAGCCACATATGTTGCAATGTTGACTTAGATGGAGGAATGCCAGCAAATCAACTCATGTAAGCAAAGACATCACTATGGCTTGACTGCGCTTATCAACAGGACTTGATATTTTGAAAATCTAATGCTCATTGAACTATCATAATCACTGTTGAAGAAAGTTGTCTTGGCAAGAAGCCCAAGTGATCATCTGGCTGAACATAGGAGTTCATTTGCTAAGACCCAAATAGTATGACCACTGTCAAGAAGCTTCACATTCCAGCATCTTTTCCCTTTCCAGGTTTTTTAGATAAGAAGGTAGGTGGAATAGTTACAGGCAAGAACTGCAGTGGGACTTTCAAACTGTCTAAACTGATCTTAAGCCTTATAAGACATGAACTAATCAGTGTATACATCAAGTTCTAATACAGAAATGAGCTTGTAATTTTCATTTTCTTCTTGTAATTTATTTTTTCTTCTAAGGATGAGAAAGGATAATATTGGCTAAGCCAAGGAGACGGTGACATGAACTAATCCATAGAGCCATCAAGTTCTAATGCAGAGAGAGCTTGTAATTTTCTTTTTCTTCTAAGGATCAGAAAGAAAAATATTGGCAGAGACAAGGAGATGCTGATCGCTTTTGAAAAAACTGACGAGCTACACAATCAATCAGCTACATGATAACATGAACACTTATAAAAATATGTACATATTGACAGGAAGGAAAGATCAATGAGAGATCTTCACCACATAGTTATCATAGTATGGTTAGAGAGAATCACGACAAAACATTTGATCAATCAGCAGGCCCCATATAGGTTACTTAAATTTATTTATGCACCTGTAAAGCCTCATTTGAAGCTGTCTTTGTCCACAGAGCAAGTTTGTCCCCTCTTTGGCGCACACTAGCAACCACCCCGCAGATGTCATCTGCCTCATCGAATTGCTCTCCGATCAAACCCATCATCTACCAAGGTAAACAGATTTACCAGTTTTAGTATAAATATACCATAAAAAACTATTGAACATGTGTAACCCAAATGTGTTGTTCCTTTTCCCCATTCACTGAATTATTCGATAGGTGTGTAGAAGGTAAAGAAAATGAATCAATAGGAAAGTCACTTTAAGCTTCTCACAGTTTCAAGCCACATCGCATCAAGGGTAGCCTTTCTGCTGCTGGTAACAGTCCACTTCCCTCCATTAGCACACTCGGGATCTTCCCATTTGGGTTCAACGCCGGCTTTAAATAAGTGAAAATCAGCATTTGCAGGCAACTTGCTCGGCTTAAAGATTTGATCATACAAACTGCAAGAAAATAGTTAACCATTCAATAGGTCGAAGGAACAAAGATATTCATATGAACTTTGGAAAATGTCAATATCGATAGAAGTATGAAAGATGAACTCTTGTAAGGCATACACCTTGGTAATCACTTAGAAGTTCTAAAGAAAAAACTGAATACCAATGCAAACTAAATAGAAGGGCAGACTGCTGCTAAAAGGAATCACACGACAATATTAGACAATACCAAAGCAACGGTCAGAGAAAAAAGCAATTATATTCAGTTCCAAAGAGAGCAACTTCAACAAATAGAACAAATAAAAAGCCGCTCTCCAGCGAGCACATTAGTTAAGCTGAGCTCATGCTTGAGTAGGTATTATCCTACTCTTGCATGTGGAAAGTACCATTCTTTATCTTTCAACAAATTTCCTCAAGTTGACAATTCAAGTCACAAGTCGAGCCTGCAGTTTTCCTGTCGTATTGGATATCATAAACCTTAATAATATTGAAAAAAAATTAAACCAAACCAAGCCCATAGGATTCGGATTTCCTCCAGGTTTCCTTCTCTTTCCCTTCCCTTTCAGTTACACGCTAAGACCATTAGATCATCTCAACCCAGAACTTTTCCTGAACTAATCTTTTGCCCTTTCAGCAGCGCAATCAGCACATGCTCGCAGTCATCAGGAAGCTCGACCAGATCACGAATTGCTAAGGCACCCAATTACTTACTACATACCAGCAGCACAACCCACATCACCAGATCCAAAACTACCTCTTCTATTCCACAGGAAACAAAACGAGAAAATCCCAATCAACCACACCATCAGGCTAGACACCCACATCATCGGCAAGGGTACCCAACAAGCAAACCTCGATAAAGCCCTAAGAACAGCACGAACGCACAAACTCAGCCGGAAAGCGCCGGCCTATCCAGCAGATCAACGGCGCAGGAGCCTACGGGCACGCACGAACAGGGGAGCGAAGAAGGACGGACATCGGGATCGGAATCGAAGCGTACCACCAGAACTCTTCGACGGTGTCGAAGGTGTAGACCTTGCGGAGAGAGGTGCCCCAGGCGGCGCCTTGCTTGGGCTTCGATTGGTTGTCGAACCAGAAGGTCCACTTCCTCTCCAGCTTGTGCGGCTGCTTCGCGGCCGCCGCAGGCACCGCCTCCGCCGTCGCCGTCGCGGGAGCTCCTTCGATCTCGGTCGCCATGAATCCCTAGCTCGTCTCTCTTGCTCTGCCTGCTGCTCTGCGTTTTCTTTCTATGGAGGTGGAGAGAGAGAGAGAGAGAGAGAGAGGGTCCTAAAATTTCTCAGCTTTCACAGCGACCTCTTTAGGTTTTTCTTGAGTGAATTTTTAATTGGAAAATATTTTTATTTAAAAAATTGTTATTTATATTATTTACAAAAATAAATAAATAAATATTAATGATGAAAATTGTTATTAATAACCCTAAATTGGTACACTTGTGACAAATTTACCCCAAATTATTTTTTTGACCACCAAAAACTTCTAACCGGTACACTTGTGACAAATTTACCCTATGTTAGTTTTTATTAAATTTTACAATTAAATTATTAAGTTAAATGACAAGTGATAGTTACCTTTGGACATGACGATATCTGTTTTGTGGATCAATGAATTCCTCTGGAGCAGGAAACGAAAGTTATTTTACGTTCCCTTTATCACAATTTACAATTTTTGTGATTTTTTTGCGGTATTAATCCAATTTGGCGGAGGATATATTTGTTATAGATATACCAGTTTGGGATTTTTTGTGGTTGAATAAATTAGTTTGAGATAAATTTGTCATAAATATATCAGTTTATGGCTTTTTATAGTCAATCGGAGTAAATTTGTCACAGTTATACCAATTTAGAGTTTTTCATGGTTAAAAAAATTATTTGGGGTAAATTTGTCACGAGTGTACCAGTTTAGGGTTTTTCAGGATATTAACCCTATTAATAATGAAAATAATTTTCCGTCAATGAATTATTTAAAGATATATAAGCCACATTTCTTAATAAAAATTCGAATTGTTTATATTTCACGAAACTAGCAGCTACACTTCGAGCATGAATGATGCTCATTTAGGGAAATATACAAATATCTTCTCATAGACATGATAATTACGCATCTTATCTTCAGTTTTGGACTTTTAGGTAAATTTGACAATTCACCAAATTTTATCTATACTGTTTTCAAATTTTCTATAATACCACACGACCTTCACAATAACAAAATCTAAAATGATAATTTTATATAGTTAAACTAGGAATGAGCATGATCCGGGTGGGCGACTCTCACCTTGAAACAGGAAATCGGTCACTAAAAACCGGTTCCGAAAAATTGAAATCGAGACTCGTCTGTTAATTCCATAAATCCACCTAGAAATTGGACCATCCATTTGATCTGGTTCACAAGTGAGTCCATAAAATCGGTCCTCAATCCCTACAAAGCTTGTTCAGCCTTAGATTCGAATTGAACTACGAGCTATTTATTTTTTTTATTAAGAATTGAAAACAATAGGGCAAGATGAATAGACAACACTTGTTAGCTAAAAACCTTATTTTTTCGAAGGTCATGGTGTGGTCCTCTTAAGATTTTCCAACATCAGAAACAAGTGGAGAATTAGACTCCACGTTAAAATTCTTAACCTCACACAAGTTAAAACATTAATTGCTTGAGTAATTTTTTTTTAACGTCAACCTAATTTACTCATGGGATGGCAAATGAAAAAACCTAATTATATTCTTAAAATGAGCCATTAGCTCTTATGAACATCTCCGATCGGTTCTCTCCTTCCTCTACATTTTTTTTATTTTATTTTGATTAAAAAAAGCAAATAAATGGATTATTAGAATGAAAAAGATAGGAGGTTAATCCTATTAGACACCCAAGAGAAAAATTAGTCAATAATATCCATATATTTGATCGAAAAATTACAAAGTAATAAAGTAATTAAAATGGCATTTCTTTTTTAAAATATATACACACAGACACACCCCCTCAATTCGATTTGGGTGGGTGGACAGGCGGTTCCACGCTTAGAACCGAGAACCAAATCGATACTCACTCCACCAAATTGGAATTAGGAATCATACCAGAAACTACCGATTCTGATTCATTCTAGTCCAATTCCTTCTTGACTCTTTTGCAAACCCCTAAATTAGACTGGTTTTTTTCTTTAATGGGTAGCTGCTTCCTCTTAAACTACTAGCATAATACATTTACTTGTACAAATAATATTCAAGTATATGATTTCAACAATTTAGAGACTTTCAAATGTAAGATGCTCACTAGAAGAAAAAAAACAAAAAGTCTAATTTCTAGCCTTAAAAGTTTCCAAAAGAAATCTCAAAAGCTTAAAGTGAGAGCTAAAGTGAACTCTTTCTTATTTAGTATCGACTTTATTTGCTATTGAATATCCAGATATTTACATATTGCTTTAAGTATATGAACTCTTCAAAAATGATTTTTGTGAAAAAAAAAAAAGGGAAATTAGCTAAATTGGTCAATTTTTCATAATTGCCTCAGTTGTACACTTCAACGCCAACATGCCTTCTTTTCTCGTAGTGCTAGCACTTCCATATCAAGTAATTGAGAAGCTCTCACATCATCTTTCATTTTCAGCCCATAGATAAACATCTTATTTTATTTTATTTTTTTTGAAAGAAATAATTGATCTCTCTTTGGAGCCACCATGACATGGCCCCTCCACCCACCGCTGCAGACCGAGCACCACCATAGCCAAAAATCGCGACCATCGCCATTACTAGCTTAGACACCAAACACCACCACAGCCACTTCATCAATTCCACTACTACAGGCAAAATAGTCGCTTGAGAATATGAGGTCATGCTCGTGCCAAAGCAATTCCCTCAAATATTGAGTGCAAGATGTTTTGGACCCTAAACTATATCATATACCTACGATCGTCGTAGATGAAGACTGCCAACATCACCAACAATAGAAAGAAGCACGCCGCCACCTTTGAACCATCATGAGTGTAGTGTTTCAAAAATGTGACTATAATAAACGCTCTTTGTGTAAGTACATGAGCATACACTCAGGCCCCGTTTGGTTCAACATTTGGAAAAAGGCTTTTCCCAAATGCAAAAGTCTTTAGCCTAAAGAGCTTTGAGGAAATGTAAGATTGTTAGGTAAACTATAACTGAAAAGTGTTTTAGGGAAATGCAAGACTGTTTGGTAAACATATATTTGAAAAGCCCTTTGGTGTGACCAAATTAAGTTTTTTAGTTTTAGTATTTTTGAAATTGCAAAAAAAAAAACAATGACTATATGACATTTTACATTTTCATGTTAAGAGTAATGTAGAAGATACATATTAGTAAATTTATTTAAAAATTATATTAAAAGAATTTGATTATAGATTAGATGCAAAACTCAACTTTTGGCCTAGGGTTCTTTTAGGTTTATTTTCAACTTTGAATAATTTTTTTTTAATTATTCTAGTATTAATCATCTTCGTTAATTAATGATCATTCTAATGTATTGATAAAAAGTTGGGCTATTGATTGCCAGAAGATAAAAATGATAAAGAAAAAAAAAGGTGAACTTATTCGATGGATGGTGAAGCAACCGATTATGGATGTTAATTTTCTTTAATAAGCACCGCATATAAAAAAGGAGGTCCTCATTAAAAAAAATAAAACCAAGTTCCTCTCATACAAATTTGACTAAAAAGAGTCATTTCATGATAATAAACATGGTCATTTATGTCCGGAAAAAAGAAATACGTTATACTTAGTATTACAAACATCAACAACTTTGTAAACTTATGGCTATTTCATCACGTAAACCTACTATGTCCGGAGATGCACACAAATTTGAATCACCCACCCATTCTTTGCATCATCATAGTCAACTGAATATCCATAATTGGGATCCAATTCTGCTTGTTCAAAATCCGTATCAATCATGTTATTTCTCCGTATATAATTGTGCAAAGTCATTGCCGGTACGACAATTTGCACTTGCTTTTCATATGGATAACTTGGCATATGAGTTAAAATCTTCCACTTCTGTTTTAATATACCAAAGGCTTACTCAATTGTCAAGCGTAGCGAGGAATGGGCATGTTTGAACACTTCTCGATATCCCGTAGGTGAAGGACCTCCTCGAAACTCTAGCAAATGATATCTAATTTCTTTATATGGCCCCAAATAACTAGTCAGATTTGGATATCCAGCATCTACTAAGTAATATTTACCTATATAAATATATTGTAAATTTAATCAACATATGCCAATTAGATTTATGGATGTATCTAAACCATTGAATAACATACCTAGAGGAGGACGGGGAAAATGTGTGTCACGTCTTCCAATAGCTTCATAAAAGATATGGGTATCATGAGCTTGTTCTTCCCAACCGGCCCAAATATAGACAAATTCCATATTAAAATTACATATGGCTAACACGTTTTGAGTTGTTGTTCCTTTTCGACCAATAAAACAAATTTGATCAAACGTAGGTACAACCGCTGAAATATGTGTACCGTCAATAACTCCAATACAATCCTTAAAATATGGATAAAGTCTTCAATCTTTCTTGATCTTCTCTGGAACTTGTCTATATTGTGGATCAGTTGGTTGGATTAAATATTTTCTCATATCACATACTTTATCTAAAACTAAGTTGAAGTGCCTAGTTATGGTTTCTCCAAAGCGTTGAAAATGCTCTTCTGCTAATCTATTACCTATACCATGTCCTAGAATATGAAGAAACATACCAATCATTTCTCTAACATCGGTATTCCTAGATCCTCGAAGGCCATAACGTGTTACTAAATTATGCGTTAAATTGTTAATACAATCTTATGCATTCTAAACATATTGTAGCACCTTATCAGATTAGCATCTTCGCTAATTAACTATTTTAACCATACATAACCTGTATATGTTGAGGTCATGTAACCTAAATGTTAGTCGCTTGATAAAGAATTACAGCTTGAGTGACTGAGATAAGATCCCATAATTCATTTTCCTCTTACTCATGATTTTCCCTTGTATGTGAATCATCCATAACCGCTTCAAGTAACAAAATATAAAGAAAAACAATGCATTAACCATCGCATATATGCAAACTATCACATTAAATGAACATCAAATGAAAACAATTCTAACATCAAACATTAATTGAAATTAGGTTCACAATAACTGCAAAAAGATCCATAGATAGAAATAAAATGGAATGACTAAGCTTCAAACATGAAAACAATAAGATGCTAACATCCTATCTACAAAGACTTGATTTTTTTTCTCAACTCATATTTGAGATACTTTATTTTCTTTGCATCATCCTTTAAGCTTATGAAAACTTATTTATTGTCTATATTTTCCTTTAAATGAGAAATTGCAGAAAAGTACAAGTTTTCATCTCCCACAATCTCAAGTATGGAATCCAATATCTCTATGAGGTCCTCATAAGGACCAACTAAACTGGTTGCTTTGGATACAGCACTGGTAGTGCTCCTACTCTCAACAACTGTAAGCAACCTGTTAATTTGTGTTCCGAGCTCCTCTCTTGTGCTCAATTTCTTATCTTTCTTTCCTCGAGCTTACATCTTTGAAGTCTATGCGGCTCTCTTATGAGTTTGAGTTCCAGTTGGTTCAACAAGGGTTTCATCCACATGATCCTCCAAGTTTTCATCAGTACACCTTACAAAATCAGCGATACTAGGTTGTGTGGTCTCCACATCATTATCAACACATAAACTTTGTGCAAAATTCCATGTGATTCCTCCAGTAGCAATTGTATCTCTAAATATCATATGTAACTTTATTTCAAGATCATGATGTATGCCTTTCATCCTAAAAGTCTTAAACTTTGGATTAGCATGTTACAATGAAGCATTTGCATAAGTTATATCATTAAAGGTGAGCTTAACATGAAAGTAAAAAAAGAAGTGAGGAAAACTTGAATTTTACTCTCCCACCATTCGTCACTTGCATTAATGGTTTTCTTCCTTGAATCCCATTCTAATCCAGTTTCATTATAAAGCGATGACCTCCATCTTTTCCATTATTCCTTGAGATTATTCCACTTACTCTTCATTTTTTGTTTATCATACTTTTTGCCCATTAGCTCCTCCAACTTACTAATTATTACTGTCCATCCATCTCTTGTTGTTTGCAGGACGATTGCCTTTTTTCAATTTGTTCGATACACAACTTACAAAAGATTTCTATATCTTCCGAGCTCCAAAATGCCTTTTCCTTTGATGAACTCATCTACTAGTAAAGTGACATGAACAATTAAGAGACATAGACATACAAGATCAACCATGAACCAATCCAAATGAAGAACATAAACAAATGAGTACAAACGAGTGTAAACCATCAATTCACATTTGACAATTTGAGAATAACACACAATTTTTCTCCTCCAACAATTCTCCTCAAAAATAAATTGCTAGATTTCTGATTTTTTTATGAGTCAAAAACCCACTCAGGCCATCTCTTATCAAAAAACTAGAAGATATTCACTTAAAAAAAAAAACTAACATTGAGAAAAAACAAGGACACGCAAAAACATTATACTTGCATACAATTGGCTTTCAGCAATAACATTAAGTCATCCAAATAATGAAGAAACTACAGGGCAAGTGAGTGCCTTATTCGTCACTAATGTGTATTGGATGGTGAAGTAAGACCAAGCTCATGAAAGAGCTGTTCTGGTCCAAATAATGAAGAAATTACAGGGCAAGTGAGTGCCTTCTTCTGGTCGCATTCACAAAGTCGAAGGATTTCTAAAGAATTCCAAAAAATGCATCAAATAATCTATCATTAAAGATCTTAAATGAGAATGTCCATATTCTGAAGTATCAAGTTGCGCCACTCAATCTAAATAAAGCAGTAGTAATAGACTTAACCGTACAATCCCAATCAGTACCTGGCTCACAATTCCTTCCTCGTTTATACCCAACTAATCTCACATTTTGTTCTGTTAAGATATGTAAGAATAGAACTTATAATCAATTTGCAAGCATAAAATATTGGAGTATTGATTCCAACACAACAACGATTCTTTTTACACTTAAAAAGTAGAAATCAGACGGTGTTGTGATCAAACAAAGAAATGTATCAAGAACCAATAAAAGTCCAATATTGCACAATTAACACTACAACCCTGCATGTAATTTGACAAAACAGAACTAGAAAGAACACAATTTTTCTCCTCCGACAATTCTTCTAAAAAACAGAAGACAAAAGTCACTAGAAATGTGAGACTTTCTTATTTGTTAAATTTCAATGACGGGACTCATCGTGGTAACGATCTTGCAGACAAGTTCGACTGGGCGCTCATTAGGAGAGAGAGGATGGACAAGAACATCGAGTTGTTTTCCTGTTATTTGTACCAACTCTCAAGGTAATAAACTCGGAAACTATCGTCAGGTGAATGAACATCAAAAGCAGCAAAGGCACAAGATTCCAGGTCCCACAACACGAAAAAGACCCGATTAACGGATAGGCGAAACCGCAGGATAGCATCAGAAAACATGCGAGCATTAGATCCAAACAAGCGAAACCGCAGGAGAGGCTCCAACGGTCGATCCGACCCATATAACCACACAACACACTGGATAACACATAGGAAGGAAAAGAGGCCAAACCAGCAGATTCAATCGCTGGAGCAAAAGACACGCCACAAACAAACGATCGGAATAGACCGAGAAGATCGAGATAACAGGCAAATCACCATCCAGCGACGAAAAGGAAGTAAAGAGGGAGGAAGAGAGAGAGAGGAGAGAGAAAGAGGTGGCAAGAGTGGAGGCGATGTTGTGAACCACAAGGTGGATATCGGCAAGAGCGGATGTGTTGTGAGACGAAGAAGAAGCCGTCACATGATGGACTGTAGAACAGAGGAAAGAGCGTTGAGAAAGGTAAGGTTTTGTTTTATATTGGGTAAAATTGGACTTTAATAAAATTTTGAGGGTAAAATAGGCAATCAGCAAAAATTCATTAATCCTGTACACCAGCATGCCGAAAATGCTGAAATGCCCAAAGCAGGTCTGGGCTTTTAGCATTTCAAAGGCAAGCATTTTGGAAATGGGGGCTTCAAATGCTGAACCAAACACCAAATTTTTTTCCCAATGAACTTTGGGCCTCCAAAGCCCCTTGGGAAAGCCGAACCAAACAGGACCTCAATAGCACTCATAAACTACATACACACTTCACTCTCTGTCACTCCCTACACACTTTAACATTCTATGAAGACCACTCACATAAACATGCTACCCAACTCTCTTCAATTGACTACACAAGACTCTTCACTCTACTTCAATTGGCCTATTTATAGAGAGAATCCTGTCAACATAGTACAAAGGAAGTGTTAAACAATAGTGTGATGTGGACTCATCTATAATTACAAACATTAACTACCCCCTAGGTGATTTTCATCCACACTGCTCAATTAACACTAGGAAATGTCACCACAAACAACAACTGCTAATTCTAGATAGTTAATCCTAAACAAGTTTAGATAAGTTGAGTCTTAATGAAGAATATATATATATATATATATATATAGAGAGAGAGAGAGAGAGAGAGAGAGGTGCTTCTTCAACACTCCCCCTCGTTGACTAATCTCTCTTGATAGGGATCTAGCAACAATGCCAAAATTGCCTTTGAACCATTCAACTATCTTTCTCCCTTTTGTACCTTGCGAGGCTTCCTCATATGTAGATGGCTTGATTACTCCAACATTTTTGGTCAATGTCGCATTTGTACATTTAGGATTTGAACTTCTTTGCCTTGTTGATAGCCTAAGTTAGGGTTTCTGCTCTTTAGGTTCTTCCATCTAACTTGGTCGAACCTCTTCTATCATTCTTGGACATACACCAATTTACCATAGAATTTTTTATTTTTCAAGTGATCATGTTTTGACTTCTTCTCTTCCAACTACGAGATCATTTCCTTCTTCAATTGGTTGGCTCTTATCAAGTTCATCATTTTCTTCCATTCTTTGATGAACATCTTTTTCAATTTGTTTTGAATTTGGTAATTCTACAACTTGTGATGACCACCACATTGATAGTTCACCAAACACCACATTTCCGAAAGCGTAACACCTCCTTGTTGTAGGGTCACAACATTTTCACTCTTTCCTTTGACCATCGTAGCTCACAAATATGCAACAAACTGCTTTTTATCAAACTTGCTGTGTAAATTGTTTGGAACAAATGCATAGCATACACGTCCAAATACTCTAAAATGACTTACCATGAACTTGTGATTCAACAGCTTTTGTATGGTGACATAAAGCCAAGTCTTACTTGAGGTAGCCTATTGATCATATGCACTATTATTTTCATATATTCGGCCCAAAACTTGGGGGGAACATTTTTCACATACAACATGCTGTTGTAGGTCTCCGACAAATATCGATTCTTTCTTTTGGCAACTCCGTTTTGTTGTGGCGTATTTGGGTAGGTAAATTGTTGATATATATTGCAATATTGAATATACTTTATAAACGCATATGATGTATATTATCCTCCATTGTCCGTGTAAAGGCAATATTTTCTTGCCTACTTCATTTTTTACTTTTGCTTTAGACTCCTTAATTTTGTTTAATACTTAAAATATTTCTTTCATAAAGTCAACCTAGACACACCTAGAAAAGTCATCGATTAAAGTTATCATTTACTTCGATCCTTTGATTGACGGTTGCTTCATCAGTTCAAATATATTTAAGTGAATGAGTTCGAGAGGTACCTTGGCTCTAAATGTGGGTTCCTCATATGGAAGCTAATGTGCCTTCCCATACTAGCATTCAGCACATATTATGCATTCTTGAACTTCCAAGTGGGGAAAACCCTTCAACATTCCTTTCTTCATCATCGCCTTTAACTTATGGTAGCTTACATTCCCAAGCCGTGCATGTCACAAATTAAGCGTAGCACTCTTTTGAGTTTTGTCCACGTATGTCGTCTGTGCTGATATCACGTAGACAAACTCTTGTTGACACCCTTCCAAGATTGGCGTACTAATAGCTTTCAAACTACAAGTACACCTTGACATTTCTTGGACCAAACACCACATAATTGCCCGAGTTTGTAAATTAAGACATAAGCAATAGATTCTTCTTCATTCTGGCACATGATATATATTTTTTAGTTCAACCTAATGTGAATTGAATTGGGGTGTTATTACCATTTGGTCGACATGGGCAATCGACAATCTTGAGTTGTTTATTGTGACAACTACTCATCCATCAATGTATTCAAACATGTTTGATAGTTTTCCTTAATTCCGACCATATGATTTGAACATTCTGAATTAACTATCCTATCACTATTATAGTTAATTAATTTATCACTTACCATGATGAGGGTCATCGCATCTTCTAACTCTATAATGGAGGAAGTTGTGAACTCTTCTTTTTATCTACCGTTAGAAATGCTTGGAAATTCAACTCCTCTTCACTATCGTTCTCCTTTGATGCCATAACAATACCTTCCACTCTTTTGAATCAACAATCCCTAGGAAAGTGACCTAGTTATGCTGTAGTTGTAACACTTTGCATTATGCCTTCTATTGTTCTTATCTTCTTTGTCATCCTTGTTGTGATCTCGGCAAACTCCCCAGGTCAAAGGCATAATCTTTTGATTGCTTTTACCATTCTCGATGACTTTTTCTATGTTTGTCAACACTAGCCTACACCATTTCTCCTCTCAGCCTTGAACCCTATTTTATCATTGAAGAGGGCACTTCTATCCCACTTAAATTGAGACCTTAAACATTTGTCAAATCTAAAGCCTCTTGATTGAACAACATATTCTCCAACTAGGTCAAAGTTAGCTCATTTGCCCATCCATGAGTAGCTGTAACAATACCATTATACTCCGACCTTAACCCGTGAATTATAATTCTTCTCATCCTTGTCTCAAAGATGATGTCTTGAGGATTTAACGTTAAATTTTCTTTTGGAAAAGTAATGACTTACGGCCATATCTCGTTGCAAGATTAAGAGGAGCTCTTACTCCAATCTTTGAAACTTGGCATCATTCATACTCACAAATAACATGACCAAGTTATCCCAGGCCTCCTTTGGGGTGTTCACGCTCTTTATTGTTTTAATAATTCATCTTCAATAGTTAGAGCAATAATGTAAATAATCTTTCCCGATTTGACGTTCTATTTTCACAATATTCCATAAGTCTTGACCCAACAAGTAATACTGCATGTGGGTATTCCAATTATTATAATTGGAGCTATTGAGCTTCTCCACACCATTCACCAAGTAAGCTTGGTCTCAAACCAACCAACTTCACAGTCCCTAACTTGTGCACTAGCAAAACTCCGATGTTCTGCACTCCCTAACCACTTGCTTTGATACGGTGCCCAATGCCGGGGCTCTGATACCACTCGTGAAGTTTCAAAAGTGTGATTATAATAAACACTATTAATATTATTACAAGAACATATACTCAATAGCACTCACACACTACACACGTCACTCTTTGTAACTCACTACACTCAAGCCACACACTTCAACATTCTATGAAGACCCATACACACGCTTCCCAACTCTCTTCCTTTAGACAAGACTCTCCACTCTACTTCTGTTGGATAGAGGACCTTCCCTATTTAGAAAGAGACTCCCATCGACATAGCACAAAGGAAGGGTTCTACAATTGTGCAAATTGGACTCACCTACAATCACAAATATTAACCATCCCTAGGTGATTTTCTTCCACACTACTTAACTAACACTAAGGGATTTCAATACCACAAAACAACAACTACTAATTCCAAATATTTAGTCGTAAATAAATCTAGAGAAATGGAGTCTTCATAAAGAATCAAGAGAAGTTGAGAGAGAGAATGGGGGGTGCTTCTTCAACAATGACCACCATCACTGCCGCTGCCATCAACCATCATTACTAAAAATAAAGTTGCAAACAATTGGTCCTGCTAGAAGTCTAGTGAAAAGATATCCCCATTGATATTATTATGGCCTGAAGAATTGTTACTTATTGAGAGTATGCTCAATGAGGATTTGAACTTAACTATCAAGATCTCAAGTCTTGCCCATAGCATAGAAAGTTAAATGTCTAACAATCGACATACAACTTTCTACGTCTCGTGAATTAAAAGATGAATTGTTATGATAACATCATAATGTTTTTCCAATGCTAATTCTCTTTATTACGTCAAACATGAAAAGAAAAAAAATGAGGGGATCATTTTTTTCATAGCATTAGGCAATGGACGCATTAAAATAATCCTATCCAAACTCGATTTATCAAAGAATGGAGCAAACCTAATCTGTTGAATCCGATGGATTTGGCCGATGTCCCTGGCCACTCGAATCACTAAATCCGGTGGATGCAATGATCGATCGCTCTCTGTCTCTCTCTGTCTCTCGCTTTCTCTCTCTCTCCCATGTGTGGGGGCACAACCTTGCGCATGTACCCGAATAATCCTAGAAGGAAAATTGCGCGCTCAATTCACTAGCGTATGCATCGAATCGAATCTCAACCGTCGAAAATGGCGGATTCCCAGTAGATTCTTCCGTCAGATCCGAGTATCCATGTTAAAAATTTTAGTACAGATAGAAGGTTGCTGAAATCCTCTCCCTCTCGGATGACCCGAAGGAAAACACGAAAGCTGCGGACGTGGCGACACGACACGACTTCTACGTCCGAGAGTCCGACCCACAGAGAGAGAGAGAGACCGTCCGATGTTTACAGGGGAGCGCCATCAAAAGCTCGACGCGAAGCATGCAAGTCTCAACACATGGACGCGGCACGCCACCGCCACCGCCACCTTCCTTGCATGCCCGCCACGCCCCTCTCCCTCTCTCTCTCCGCTTCGCTTGATAAGTCCTTCGGTGGTGGGCAGTTTCGCTTGCTCGGCTTTTATCATCAGAGAGAGAGAGAGAGAGAGATGGCTGCGACGACCGCGGTGATCCCGTCGGAGAACGAGGCGCTGGCGACGGAGGCGCCTTACGCGCCGCTGACCTACGAGAGGAGGGTTCGGACTGACCTGGAGAGGACGCTTCCGAAGCCCTGTGAGCTTGTTCAATTCTTCCTTTCTTTTTTCGCGCGTCGACCGTTTGCTTTGATTGCTCGTTTGCGCGACGGGACGCGACCGCATGTTTGTCCATCACGATTTACAATCCGGCTTGGAGGGGGGACGTTCGTCGTAATTCTTGGTGTGGTGAGAAGTGCATGCGAATCGGTAGAGAGAGATGATAACTTCAGGCATGAGACCCGCGAGCGTCGTTGACATGCAACAACTTCGGAAAGAAGCATGATAGATGATAAATTTTAATTGCCCGATTCTACTCGGATATGATGAACTAATTGTAGTTTGATTGATGACCTTGTAAATTATGACTCCGATTCCTACACCAAGTCCACTTATGTATGATATCAAATGATTATCACCCGTCATCAGGCCTTACTCCACCCATATGGACCGGTCAGTTTGCTGCTTGCTGTCAACTAATGCAAGAGCAAAGACATATTCTCTAATTATATGATTGTGACTTAGGCCTGGTTGACCTGATACTCATATTCACATTTTGCATGACGCATGGAACGAATTTCCAAGGACCGAATTATTTCAAAACCCAAGCTTCAGGTGCTAAACTGTTTTGGTTAAAATATATGAGGACTAAACGAAATGCACCAAACACTAGGGACAGCTGCAGGGATTTACTTGCCCAAACATTCTTGGATGCATAGAAATTTGCTGGGATGTAGTTGTTGTGACAGACAATGGTTTTTATGATCGTTTCGCATGTGATCCAAATTCAAAATGCGACACTATGTATTGGAGTATAATGTACTTTCTAGAAGAGAGAGTGAGCCAAACATCTTGAATGAGGATCCACTTCATTTGATTGATGAATTGAACATGTTTACCTGCATGACTCTATTGTAATGCAATGCGTTTGAGATGGTGCATGCATGACATTACTTTTCTCTGGCTATTGCATGGACATGTCTGTATTATTCTGGGACATGTGCTAATTGTCGTCTCAGGGCAACTGGATGCTGAAGGATGATACTTAAGGAAATGGGGAAGGCATGCCCATTGAGCTTAGGAGTGATGGACCATTTGGACATTTACATAGAAAAGCTTACTGTTTCTTGTGCCCAGAGGAGACACCTTTCATAAGAAGAAGATTCGAAGTTTGTTAACAATGTCATCATAATTGGTTTCCTTAGGCATATCCTGCGAACTTTTTTTTTCAGTGATTTTAATGGGAAAGCAAAGTTACTCAAGACATATGATTCCTAGCCTTTTCCTAGTTTTGACTCAATATGTCGTGGCTCAAACAGCACCAAAATTGCCATAACATATTGAAAAGTCGAGGCATGTGCTATTTATAGGGACATTTGTCTTTCCTTCTCATGGAAGCTATCAAAGTTTCCAGGAAAGAGATATATTAATGAGATCAGGATCATTGAGGTTATCTATGTGATCATTTCCAGTGCTGGAATGTTGTCGGACCATTACCAATTATTCTAAAAGATTTAACTTCTCTCGATCACTCCTTTCACGCGTAGGCTAGACTTTAGCCTAAAACTAACGGGTGGAGTATATATAATTGGAGAGGTAAGTAAGGGCCTAGAAAGATGTTCTCTCGGAACCTCCTCCACTTGCACCATATGAAAATGTTGTGTAGTCATTTGTTATATGAATGTGTGGTTTAATAATTAGATATTCTAATGTGTGTCATGAACCACTTTTCTCTGTCAACCTTATTCTATCAGTTGTCTTGTTCTATGACAGATCTGCCCAGGGCATTGAAAGCTCCTGATACTGACCATCCTCATGGAACACCAGGCCATAGGAGTAACAATCTCACTGTTCTTCAGCAGCATTGTGCCTTCTTCGACCAGGATGGCAATGGAATTGTCTACCCTTGGGAGACTTACATTGGTAAATTCACATGTTACTATAAAACAAGCGATTTGCCTTGGCTGCTGCTTCATATGGTTGATTTGTTCTCTTTTGGGACTTCTAGAACAAATTGTCACTAGAAGGACATGGCAAGTCCCAGTATGATCCAGTATTGTGTTTTACAATTGTAAATTGAATGAAGTTTTAGACTGCCTCGAAGGCAATGACATTAAAATTTGAGACCTGTTTTGCCTAACTTCTGATGGACATTTAAGGAATGATGCACTGGCAAAATTTGAGCTGTAACTGTTAAGATCAGGAATTAAAATAGACTTAAGATTGAGAAAGAGGTATGTGTAGAATTTGCTTGTTCTTTGCATAGATCCTATTTTAATCTCATGTTGACATCCATTGCCAACATGTTTAACATGAAGGCTTGTCCTACTGTTCTGTGTGCTTTTTCGGCTTCGGCCTCTAAGTTCTTTCACACCTTCACAGGGTTACGTGCAATAGGTTTCAACATGATAGCCTCTCTGATCATGGCAATTGGTATCAATGTGGGACTAAGTTATCCAACCCTACCTGTAAGTTATTTTGACACTCTTCCCTGAGTATGCTAATTTATTTCTGGAGCTGGTAATTGAGTCAGGCATACCAGTAGATTCAGTCAGTAGTTCATCATGAATATTTTTCAGTAGCTAAAATACTAGCTTGATTTGTTTAGCATTTTGAACAATGATAATTCGGACAAAATATGTTAAAAGGCCATCTGGTAGTGTGATAGAGAGAACCATTCTGGCTAGAATGGGTAAGACTAGGAATGAAGATGATCATTGTGGACAAGCAAAGGTCACCAAAAATAGAGTTTTGACCGTTCCCTTGGGAGGTTCCAATTTGATAGAATCAATCTCATAATAGTTTTGAACTGGTACATGCTCTGTTTTCCAACTCCTGAATAAGCACGTGGAATTGGCAAGGCATGGCACATTAATGGAGCATTTTTGTGCATTATGATTGGTAACTACTCTACATTTTACATGTGAAGGGTTGGTTTCCTTCTCCCTTCTTCCCCATTTACATAGACAACATACACAAAGACAAGCACGGAAGTGACACTGGAACATATGACACTGAAGGAAGGTACTTATTGTTCGTGAGGCTGAAACTGTATATTTAAGGTCTTTGCTCTCTCATGTACATATTGATACCACGAAGTGGAATAACAGGTACGTACCGGCACATCTTGAGAACATGTTCAGCAAATATGCTCGTACTGTTCCTGACAAGATGACCCTTGGAGAACTTTGGGATATGACTGAAGGGAATCGAAATACATTTGATATCTTTGGCTGGTTAGTTTTTTTACTTTCTCTCGGTTTTTTCTTTTTACTCTTATAATAATTGAGGGTATGATACTATGTCTCATGTAAATGAGATGCAGCATGCTATGGAAGCAGAGAAAACCATCTGCATTTTTGTGCATCATTACTTAGTTTATGAGTTAACAATGATCTTGAGACTTTGGAAGTTCATTTGTCGACACAAGTCTGAGATTTTGGTCATTTATTTGTTTAATCTTCAAAGCTAATCCTGCATACACGATAGATGCCATATTCATGTCTTATAAATAGCGGTTGCAGGATGCATAAGGTTCCTAAATTGGTTTCATGTTACTACGCCACTGTTCTTGTTTGAGATCTGAAAGTCCTCTGGTGACCGACTGGGTGGGGAATGCAGGGTTGCCAGCAAGTTTGAATGGGGAATTCTGTACATCCTGGCGAGGGACGAGGACGGCATGCTGTCAAAAGAGGCCGTGAGACGCTGCTTCGACGGGAGTTTATTCGACTATTGTGCCAAGATGCAAATGGGAGCTGAAGGAAAGATGGGCTAGACTAGCAGCCGTGTGTAGTCGGTCACTTCTTGTGTAATGAGCAGCGAATACGACCGGTGTGCAGCCAAGAAAACCACGTTTGTTTCAGATTCATAGTCTGGAATCCCCTCTTGTTAAATACGAGTTGAACATACTTTGTTTGCTTAAATAATGAAAGACTGCCCTAATTTGTGCGTAACTAATTTTCTGCTTGAGGACCACCACTGCTTTGCTTGGTGATATAGATCATCAAGATAGATCCCAATCCAAAGATGAAAGGATGTAGTTTTTGGTAAGGGGAGTTTCATTGACAATGGGAGCAAGATACAACAAAGGAAAGACAAGTGCCTGGTGGAACATGGAAAGTGGTTTTTGTTCGTTACACGTTGCAAGAGATGATGTTTTCAGGAGATGTAGTATAGAGGATTTGGAAGCTTGAACGTCCTCTTGGCATTAGGAAGTCCCTGGATGCTGCTGTATTGGTCTCCAAGAATGGCCCATATGCGATACCCTCCACTGACTAATTTCTCCCTCACCTCAGCCTTGTAGCTCTGCACTCCTTTCAGCTCATCCTCAGGTCTCCTTCACCAAACAAAAGAGGAAAACAACAATTAGATTCCTGAAAAACAAAAGACATTTTATGATAATTACTAGAAGAATTTGAAAGAAAGAGAGAGAGAGAGAGAGAGTGAGAGAGAGAGACCTCAGGACAAGGCTGCTCCAGCCATGGAAACCCACATTGACAAGGTTGTCAATGGTGGCAGATCTGAGGTGTTCCCTCCTGGAAGAGACCAAGATGATCTGAATGCCTTTGGCCTTGATCTCATTGAATAGATTGAGCGAGTGCTCCAAAGCCGGTGCCTTTGCCTTGCTCATCCACTCTTCTAAAGAAGTCGCATTCAACTTCTCCCCCCTGTTCATCAGCAACCCAAACAAAAGGGCATGAGCGAACCAAACTCATATCTCATCGATTTAGCCTGACACATGATTCGTTCATACAGAAGATATAAGAAAGAATAATCGATACCCATACTGATGTTTCTTGAAGTAAGGGACAGTAGACAGCAAAGTGTCATCAATGTCAAAGATCCATGCATCCCTGCCATCCCTCTTCAGGCTGCAGCTGGTGCTGAGGTACACCATGCACTCCTCGACCGCCCGCTCTGAGTCGACCAGGTACTGGGTACTCCTCATGTACTTGCCGACGTAGTTGACGCACTCCTCGGGCACCACCTCGAACTCCCGGATGTTGTGGAGCTCTACATTCATCCTCCAGCCCTCGCAGTAGTTCTTCAAGCTGATCTTGACCCCATTCCTCGTTCTCTGGCTGTTCAGGATGTTCCAATCTGCAGAGCAGAGGGAGATGAGGAGGCCCAGAGAGAGGGACAGAGAGAAGAGGGCTCTGGCCGCCATGTTCAGCTCAGGATGGTGAGAGAGATGAGGTGTGTAGATCAGACTCTGATATACTTAGGATTAGTGCTGATGATGAGCATGTGAGCCCCACAGAGCGCATGTTCAATGGGGACAGGGTGACTTTTGTTCCAAGAATCACATGCTGCTTGGGTTGAGCATTTCTTTTGCACCGAAACAGAGGAATTGATTGGTCCACTAATCATTTTATTAAGCTTTCATGATGCGTCCCCTAGAGAAAAGAGGTAGTAGAGAGAATGGCAAAGAATGAATTTGCCAGAAGATTTCATGGGATTCCTCTAAGTTGTTGTAAAAATTTAAGTTTTTAGATGAAATTGTGGTTTCTAATACTGTCATGTATAGGTTGGATTTGACATAAATATAAAGCATGGAAATATGCAATCGAGGAAACAAATGAGGGCTTAGAAAGATTTTGTGAGCTTTTGTTGAAGCCAACATTTCAAAATACTTAAGTTATTATATGAAAACTAGATGAATGTGTGATTTATTATTTAAATATTCCATCAATTTAAATATTCTATCATGCTTAGACCAGTCTTTTCATATCACGGTTAGTCTAGTCTTTTTGTCTAGTACTAAGCATGACACATTTAATTGGGGAGATAAATGGAGCCTCGTAAACTTTGACATATTTAATTGGGGAGGCAAATTAGGCTTGATAAAATTTAAACTTAGGAATTTTAGCTTTAATATCATGTGAGATCCACTGTCAATTATTCTAAAACTTTAAATTGTTAGATAAATACGTGATTTATTATTTAAATATTCTATCAAATTTGAACTCATGAAATATTTTGTGAAATTGCTACTAGCTTTTCTAAAAGCATAAAGTTTTAGACAAATAGGTGATTTAATATTTACATATTCTAACATTTGCAATCATAGCATTAAGATTGAACATTGAAGACTTGAATGAAATCACTTAATCAATGGGTTCGGATGTAATCCGCTTCTTTAGCCGCCTATCTAAGAATGGAAAAGGAGAGTGTGATACAATGTTGTTACAACTTACAAGTGTTCCTAAGACAGTCAATAGATCTAGATAAAAACAGTAAAATTTCATATTTGGTTGTGTAATTGAACGGCATGGTAGGGATTGCCCGTGGCCTTGAAATCGTTACTTAGGAAAGAGGTGTTATGGGGTGGGGCTCTTTAATCAGGGTTTCATCGTTTTCCGCATAATGTCACCTACAGTTTTTTGTCTGCACCTTAATAAACAACCATCATCATTCCTGGGCCATGAGCTTGCTAATTTTTCCTGTCTTTTTTATATTTTGATTCTTCTTTCTAGGCGAACATCAGCACATGAGCTGGTCAATTATCTTTTGAGCTTTTAGTACATACTTGTCGTTGCAATATGTCAAAAAGACAAAATGGGCTTTTGACGATGTAGCAGCCACTTTTCACGCGCAACCGTGATTAAATGCGCAATTTCCTCCGCTCAATCGACAACCCAGAAAACAAGATTAAAATAAAGCCGTTTTCTCAGAAGAATTTTCAGAACGGACATAATTCATTGTATAGATCTTTTTCAAAAAAATGAGATAATTCATTGTATAGATCTTTTTCAAAAAAATGACTCAATTTCAGATTTCTATTTGATAATTTTCCCAAGAAAATTGGTTCTCGAGGAAGCGAGGATCCTAGGAAGTGATTACTGTTGCCAAATAGACTATTTCAGAGTTGTTTCCTTGTCCATTTCATTATTATCCACGGAATTTTCTTTTTTTATCGATCCTACTCTATTTCTACTCTCTTTTTTTATCGACCTTACTCTATTCCTACTCTAACGCATATGTTTGAATAGTTAAAACTTAGCCAATCAACCAGATAATACATCAATACAAACAGGAATTGCTGCCATGGACGTCATAAAATTTTCGCTAGGAATTCATCCATGTCTCCTTGCATCAACCATCTAGCACCAGAAAAAAGTGCTCCACAGGTATTAAAATACACGGGCAGCGTAGTTCCATATTGAAACATCGATAAACAACATTTGTCAATAAGCCAATTCCATGATTCGATCAATGTCTCTTCAAGCATGACAAATGCAGGAAGATGGAACAATAACCACATCATCGAGAGACAAAATGATACAAATCTAACAGAAAACTGGTCCAGTTGCAGCAGCCTGGGAGGCTCTGTTTCAAAGTGTAGATTTTATTCACGTTACGACTGTGTTTGTTTAAATGAAAAGAGCTTTTTCGCAAATTAATTTCCCGAACATCATGACCATAACATGCCCTCTTGTACTCAACCCGAACTCAATCAATCTTTAGCCGTGAGGGAAATTAACAAGGCCACAGGCGGAAAGGCTGAAGGAAAGAACCCAATGTCTAAAATGGATATACTTAAAATCTTCTAAAACCATGACGACGCTTCAAAAAGAGAATCTGAGGTTTACACTTCCACTGGCAAGGTCAAACCACATATATGAAAACAAATAACATGAACAAAAAGATAACGGCAACCCTCAGACGATGGCGTTGGCTGCACTGGCAATTCTCGGCCACAGGTCTGCACACTCTTTTCCGATAGGACCAGTAATGGCAGAACCTGAAAAATTGTTACAAGAGGATGAGAAACGAGGATCATGGAGAAACAACGTCCACAACAGCGACTCTGATTTCAAAGTCGGGCCAAAAGCTTTCATCAATCAAACACGTCTTGCCTCTAAAAGCACACTATTTGTATCCGGAGGCCTAGTCCTCTAAAATATCACTGCTTTCTTTTCTATGGATTCGTCAATACTGCTCTACAACTCTGCATTACGGTTTATTGAATCAAACCATTTGAACTTGTGAAAACATTTGCATGTCTTGAAGAGAACTATACCTTTCATTTCTCCTTTCGGGTTCACAATGACACCGGCATTATCTGCAAATATATAATCAATTACAGAGTCAGAAAACAAAATACACTGCCGGAATGCAAGAAATTAATCGATATGGTACATCTACTGATGCAACATAACAAATGCATCTAATGTGCAATCACTTAATAGAGTGGTCCAGAAAACGAAAATAAAAACAAGTGAAAAGAGGTTGTTGGTAGAGTTTGTTGAGCCCAGATGGAGCAGATGTCACAATAGGAGCAACGAGACATCTGTAACGAAGGACACTCTCACTTTTCCAGACTCGTAACTGTATCAACCACTGATGTATGGTGGATACCTGACTAATGTCTGGTGAATTACAGGTAATGTTTTGCTCTATAAGACTATAGCACCGCTACGATGGACTTCCATTTATAAAAATGTATGAAGACAGTGTCATCTTTGACATGGGAGAGCTGAAGAAATACAGGCCAATCTCAGAGACTAAGACAGTATCCCAACCTTGACAGGGATGATAAAACAATTTTAACATCTGGTATAGGGGTAAGGTTGGTAATATTCACTCTTGCTGGTTTTGGGAGGTGAAGAGGAACCTAAACAACTCCTCAGCACCACATCACCAGCAAAAAATAAATATTATAGAAAATAAACCAAATTTTAAGACATGAGAAAGTGGAATGATATATGTCAAATCGTGGAAAGTGAGATTCAAACAAAATATACACACAGCACAATTGAGAAAACTAATCACTCATGTAACTACACACTTTGGGAATCAAAGACTCAAAAGTAACTCAGTCAAATTTAATTGGCAAGTCCATGAACAAAAACAGTTGAACGAAAAGGAAAGAGTGCTCGACACCAACCATTGCATCTTGAAGAAAAAAACTAATCTGAAGTTTTTCCATTTAACTTCATTTACAAACATCAACTATTTCCATTTTATGTTTAGCTATAGGAGCAGAAGAGCATAAAAAGTGATGTCACAATGAAAGCAGAATTTTTCTTGTTAATACTTATGAGTATTGCGTAGATATGACCTATGAGAACTCAATCGACCATAAAAAAATCGTTGACCTATGAGAACTCAATTGACCATAACAAAATCGTCACCTAATTAAATATGACCACGAAAACATGAAGGGAAACTTGCTAAAAGTTCAGATGCACGTTGGTACCACTGAATGCAACCACAGCAACCCAAGTAAGAGGCAAGCAGACAACCGACGCATATAATCCAAATTAAACGAAAAGTCAACAGCGATCCCGACCTTCAAAGTACATGAAGACACCGTCCTTTCTGCGCCACGGCTTGCGCTGCCTGACGATGACCGCGGGCATGACCTTCTTCCTGAGGTCGGGCTTCCCCTTCTTGACGGTGGCCATCACCATGTCGCCGACGCAAGCGGAGGGCAACCTGTTCAAGCGACCCTTGATTCCCTTCACCGAGATAATGTAGAGGTTCTTGGCCCCAGTGTTGTCCGCGCAGTTCACCGTGGCCGCCACCGGCAGACCCAGCGACATCCTGAACTTGTTACCCGCACTACCTCCGCGTCCTACAAGATCGACAGATCATCAGAAACACAAATTTCAAACTGCCCGATTCACTATCCCGACTACCCAGACCAAATTTCCCCAGAATCACACGAATGGTAGCCGAATTTGGGCCCCCCCCCTAAAGACCATCCAGTTCCCTCTCAAGCTACAATCATATTCAGCCAAAAGCACCCACAACGCCCGATCAACACAAAGAGCGTGTCTATCTCAAGAGATCCCACCAGTCTAAACCCACGAGTAAAAAAACTTAAGCTACCATGAACAAAGCATCGATTTTTTTCCAAACTAATTCAAAAGGGTAAGTCCAAAAGCAAGATCTTTTGCAAGAAAGCTAACTAGCAAAGAGGCAAATGAAATCGAACACTGCGGCCATAGATTGATCGCCGCATCTTTCCCAGGCAAAACCATATGACACAAAGCAGAAAGAGAAGGAGAGGGAGAGAGGGATGACCTCGCTTCGACATTTTCGTCGGCAGGAGAAGCGACCACCAAGCAGAGAGGCGACTAGGGTTTTGGGGAGGGTGGCGAAAGCCTTCAATATATAGCGGCGAGAGGTAGCCGAAGAAGACCGAAGGCGGAGGGGAGGAACCGGACTGAGCTAGGGTTTCTGCTCGAGCTAGAATTTCATTTGAAGCCCACCATCGCGAGTGGTTTTGGGCTTCTTTGCATGCGGCCCATTTGTCTCTGCCCAAAAGCCCATCCATCCACCTGATCTTTGGGATTTTTCTTTTTTTACTCGGCCTTACTTTATTTTCACTCTAACTCTTATTCTCATACTTTTATTATTAAAATACAATTAAATCTTAAAATTTTCAAAAGTACAATCAAGTGTCGAAAGTGTAATTAAGCCATAAAATTTAAAAAAATATATAATCAAGTCCTAAAACTAGTAATAAAAGTACAATCGAATCCTAAGACATTAAAAAATTGCAGCTAAGTCCCTGATTCTCCAATAGATTGACCCGCAATAATACCTACAACTTCTCCTATTTCGATCCGGTCGCCATGAGTAGGACTCCCTACGATTTCATCAACCGATAAGCTTATCAATTGAGTCATGAGACTTTCAAAAGGTGTCGTACCTTTTGAAAATCTTAGGACTTGATTGTCCTTTACAATACATTTCATGACTTAATTACACTTTTTTTAAATTTTGAGACTAAATTGTACTTTAATGATAAATTTTAAGATTTCTAATATATTTATCCCTTTCTTATAAGTTATTTTTTGTTCTTTATTATTTATTTTGACTATAGATACGACAACACATATAAATATTCGAATCACATCAGTCCAAAAAGCTTTGATGCGTTGCTTATTGCAAATGATTCCTTTTTTCCAGTTATTTTACATTTCCACCTTGTTTTTTGGGCCATCAAAGCTTGCCCAGACACTACTCCGTTAAATACCCAGTGCTTAGCTTACCGACGAGCAAGTATCGGGAACGTTCAAGCCTTTTTCCCCCCTCAGCTTATGCTATCCTTAGTCATCCAACTCCGTCTGTACTTTTATTATTTAAAACCCATAATTTTCAAAAAAAAAAAAAAAAAAATTCAATCGGGTCATTAGACTTCCCTATAAGTTAGAGGTCATTCCACTCGCACTCTAATGAACAAAACCGTCAGAATATCTTCGGGATCAGCTGACAGGTTTAGAGGAAAAATTTGGCAGTTCAACACTCAAACGCGCCCTTCATGTAAGATTTAACAAGGACTGGTATGAGTACTTCGGGATCCGAACTTCGAAAGCTACTAGCAAAGATCAGATGCTGCAGTTGAGCCGGATGTGGCAATAGGTCAAATGAGAAGCACGAGTGAATAGTTAGAAATTTCTTGAGAAGATTTTATTTGTGAGACAGTTTATGTAACTTTAAAGGCCTTGTCGAGCCGAATCAATCTACAAGCCTCTGGTATATGAAAATGTGTAGACTCCAACCGTTTGCAATGAAGATGTGCATTAAGTGACCTTTGCATTCCCTCTTTCTAACCAGGTTCTTCCTTGTGCAGAACTGCAGCAACTATTTCGCGAGTGACCCTTGTTGATGCCACTTTGTACCGAGATTGAACTATGGCAAATAAGACACTGAAAACATCCTGACTAGTATTTCAGAAACTGCTAGTCTAAAATCATTAGAGAACTCCTGATAGCCAAATAAGTCCTCACAGAAGGATCTCAAAAGCACCAAAATCAATAACATGGACTGCTTCTGAAAGTGAAACTTCTCATAGAACAGCAGACGCCAGTAAATCGCATCAGGTGGACATTGATGGCTGAATAATTACAACATTCCAATCTAAAAGGAAACAAATTACAAGATTTTTACATTTTCAAAAATCCTGTAAATCTACAATCAATCCATGCCTTGTATTGTCAAACGAGAAAGCATTCTAAGTCGAAGACACTGACCATCTCAGAGACTTGTTGAAGAGATCTCACGTGTCGTATAAACTCATTACCAATTTCCTTCTAACTAAAGTAAATTATTATTATTATTATTATTTTTGAAATAAAAAAGCCTGATACTTGGTAAAAAAAAAACCAGAATCCTATTACTGCATTCTCGTTCAACTCCTGTACAGTTTCGATTGGAGAACACGACTCTGAGAATGAATACGTGCTATAGCAATCGACAAGGACTGCAAAGGTGATAAAGCTGAATCGAAATGAATAAGATAGAGGCCATCGCGGACGTCCGTCATCCTTAATGTAGGAAGACAATCCTCTGAACCCTGGAGATAGCATTTTTAAGTGAGTTCACCAAATTTGCTGAGACTCAGAAAAATAGAAAACTAATATAAGAGTCTCAAAATAAACAAGCAAGCGGTTTAGTAGATACTGAGCATCTGCGACACTGTCTAGTACTATAAAATCAAAATCCCTCATCTTTAAGCATTAAAGTGTTAAACCATCAATACCTCTTCTAAGAAAGACCATTTCAGATCAATTTGTTTAGACAGAGTATAAAAACTCGAACAAACAGTGTGTTTGATGCTGTAGAAGCTTTCCATCATTTTCAAAACATTGATGTCAATACACGTATCTTTTTCCATACATTTTGTTCTAATGCAAATGAAAATTGAACATGCATCAAAATTCCATCATGAAATTTTGCTTTTCATTTCATTTTTTACTTGAAAACCACGAAAACTGTTCCTCTTCCTTAGCTTTACAGGATAAATATCCTGCAGAAAACAAGGTCTCCTGCCAGAGCATCTGCTTGAGAATTTCTGACTGTTACAAGCCAAAAAAAAAAGTCGTTTGACCTGAAAACTAAACAGGACTTGATAAGGTGTTGTTCAATGCATCTACTATTTATCCTGTTGGACGCCAAGAGCCTCAAATAAGATGAATGCTTGATTGCTGTCAATCTCATAAAACATTTGAAAAAAATCTGATATAGAAGAGGCGAGTGCAAAGAAAAGAACCTGTATACAGAGATCAAATGACTTGCAGTCCGGCACATTGCGATCGATGTTTAGAACACGCCCGTTGCTTGATCTTGCTTTGAATAGCGTAAGCGGACAGCCCAGGTCCCAGCCACCGCAGTCACACTGTCCACCAGATTTCCATCTTTCAATGAGACTAGAGGGTCCACCGTGCCGCGTTCTTGGTCCACCATGAAGTCCTGCAGGGACTGCAACTTCCACGCTGACAACACCATCACTGGAATCTCTATCGCTGCACACTGAAGTGCAGGCATCTGGCTGATTGATCTTCCTAGTTACACCATTCTTTTTGAGAAACTTCAAGCCCCAACCTCCCGTTTCTTCCTTCTGAATGTCCCCCATGCGGTTCTTCACTACAATGGCAGCTAATTCAAGATTGGGCGGAAAAAGATGCTCTGGAATGCTAAGCCCGCCTGGCACAGCCAGGTTTTTGTGCGTATCTTGGCCTGATTCTGGGGAATAATCATCCAAAATCCCACTTTTTCCAGACACACTTCTCTGCTTAGATTGTTGACCAGGCCTGAACACGTTCGCCACTTTCTTTGCCAACTTATTATTCTTCTTGCATTTGACTCCCACTGTTTGTCCCTCTTGCAGAAAAGTTTCCCAGCCACCAAACAGAACAAACTCAGTCTGCACGATTTTGAGATTCTCCTGGCAAAGTAATATCGACGTTACCACCTCCATCTTTCCTATGAGACGAGGCTCGTTATCACGACTCACATGTTCTGTTGAAGCCTGCCTTCTTGAATAGAACAAATACACCCAGTCTGAACCCACGGGACTCGATGATCCGACATTCACGGGATCAGCTACGAGTATCTCCCTCTGGTTATCGATGGACAGAACAAAATGCGGCATCCCAACCTTCCACGTGCAGTGGAGCATACCCTGAGAAAAAGCAGCACTGGGAGAAGAAGATCTATCGGTGCTCCATGAACTTGTGCTCGCAACTGAAATGAGTCTTTTGTGTTTAGAGTCAAGACCAGAGCTTAGTATTTCCCGAAATGGCACTTCATTTTCCATCTTTATCGGTGAGCTGACACTCTGCTGATTCGGAGAGTCTGTCAAATGACAACCTGCCGAGTCCTTAGCATCATGTGGGTTTGATCTCATATATTTGGCATCATCCCCGAGTGCACCAAAATGGCAAAAAAGAGGACTTTGATATTTGTCTTTTGAATTGATAGTCTTGCTTCCCACTATTGAATCTATAATCCACAGCCCGGCATGCCTCTGGACAACATTCCCAGTCCCAATTGCTGAAACCGAACACTGGAAATTAGGCGAAGAGGTCAAATTCACCAGTATGTTGCATGCCGCATCCTTTGACGCACCTCTGTGAACCAATTCCAGGCAGCGCCGGAGGTAGTTCTCATCGAGAGCAACCAGATGCTTTGGGATCCTTGTACTTAAGCCGAGAGGTCTTTGGGCAGTCGCGTCCTTCGCACATCTTTCCTGGCTTTGTGATTGGCTGATATTTACTACAAGGTCATCATCCATCCGCTTTGCAGCGGTTTTGGAGAAGTCGGAACAATCACCGTGTGACGAACACACCTTCTTTCTCACCCTGCTCTGTGAATCTTCTTCCTCTCGCACGTCTTTCCCAGTAATTACAAATGAGTTCACCATGTTCAACCTTCAGCTACTTAAAAGCAAACACTAACGTGTGCACCAAAATGATTGGGACGATGATGCGTTGCATCGCTGAGCAACCATATTGTTCGCTAACATCTGAAATCACTGGTCCAGAAATATCCAAATCAGATAATTTGAAATGTTTTAAAACTTAAGCGAAAAGGATATGTCTCTTGTATTTTAGCTTGGCTTCTTTAAAGAGAACCCGGATAAACAGGTAATGATTGGCACATCATGCTTGCAAGTATATACGTAAATACAATCCAAAACTCAAGAAAAGAAAGACGACAGTGTTAAGCTCAGCTTGAATTGCGAAACTAGATGCAGAAAAACGATAACCTTTCAGGGGAAATAACACTTAAACAGGCAGAAAGTAACCCTTCACCCTGATTTTGGAAAACCATAGAAGCAAGAACCTTGAATGATCTATCGAAAGAATTCAGTAGCAAATGATTGATTTTGCCCAAGAGCCAGCTCAGCTTCTCTTCAACAACAGAAGATTAATCCCACAAAAAGAAGAAAAATTTGGAACACCCCAAGAAAATTTCCTTCGGAATGGAGCAACCACATGAGCTCCACACCATCACAAAAAAAAAGCATTCAACTTTCAAAACTGCTTTAAGAAATACACACCCTTTACCTTTGGTCCCCCAGCTCACGTCCACCCACAGGAAAGGACATAGAAAAATACAGGTCACACACAAAAACCCACAAAAAGTTGGAAACTCCCAAAGCCTGAGTTGAAACCTACTCAATCCTTTTTAAAAAAAGAAGGATGAAGACTTTTGATTATAAGGATGAAGACTTTTGATTATACCTGAAGAAACGGATCCAAGAAAGGAACCGCCAATGCTGGGGTTGTGTGTGTTGCACCAGAAAACAAGAACCACCCTTTTTGAACCCCAAAGAAGCAGATGGTTTTTTTAATAAAGCAGAGAGAGATAGGAGAGAGAGAATCCAATCCTTTTGCTTTCTGAGCTTACCTAAGAGGGCACAATAACGGGCACTGTTATGATCACCAACCAAGCACAGAGAAATTTCACTTGTGAAAAGAGAAAAAAAAAGTCAATGGTGGAGATTGAAATCAGAATGGAAAAAGAAACCACTAGCGAGAATATACCAGGTTCTTCCAATAGTCGTTGAACCAGAACATGGAGCCGCAAAAGCCAAGAATCCTTCCTTCCTTTTTCCACACTTTGAAGCGATGAGTTTCAACAGGGGGAAGGTAGAGTAAGAAAGTGACCATTAACTGAAAAGTGAGAGAGCTGTGATATGGTGTGATATGGTGCTTAAATTTTGGCAATTGTAAGCCACGTTTTCAGTTGGAAAGAGGAGAAGTTTGAGCTCAATTCAGTCATCATGTTGTCTCTGTTTTAAAGCTTCTTTGCTTGGAGACTACAAATCCATATTCGGAAAAAAGACAATATCGTATGTATTTTATATCGAATCAAAGATGCATTTATTTTACTGAAAATTAAAAAGTCAATGATTAAAAAAATACTTTTAAAGAAAAATGATTAGTTTTCATTTGTTTAATGGTTAGAGAAAGTGATTTCCTTTTTATTATAAGGAAAAGTTATTTTCCCTCGATCTAAGTTTATTGATTTCAATTTATGGAAAACAATTCATACAAATGGATTCCAAGTGTAGGATTTTATTCATAATGGAATCCGATGTTAGTGGCACATGCCTGAAGGAACAGTGTGTAATGTGTAGTGAATGAAGCAAGTAGGACTAATGACCTAGCTTATGATTGAGACATTCCATTCTACATGCCTATCCTTCTTTGGGTCAGACTTATCATGCCAATATTATTATTATTATTAGGAGCAAATATTCTATCAGCCAATCATGGTGTTGGACAATGTGCTCACATGCAATTGCTTCGGTGGAGAATTTTAATGTTCCTAACTAACCCATGTGATGGTTAACCCATGGCCTAAGTTTCACCCCATCCAAAATTGATAACACCACTGCCAAACTATCTATGAAGAGGTCAATATAGATGCAGTTATTGTTAATTACTAATTGGGATTTTAGAGAGATCATAAGCGCAAATTTCTCCTTCAGACGTTGTCGTGCAAGCAATATCCAAACCTCCTTTATAGAAAAAAAAAAAAGAAGAGATTATTTTATGCAAAAATGTGATGTAAAGTAAAGTGTCTTTGAAGCAGACGGCTGAGATATGTGACCGTGTTTTTTTGATGAGTTAAAAATTAAGCAAAAGCGTCAATTTTGTCTGGAGTTTGTCCAAAGAAAAGCATGGAAGGAGACAAACATCGGGTATGCTGGATCTCGAAGTTATGATACAATAATTCTAAGTGGGATGAAAGAGACAAAGGATGAATTTCGAATTTTGAAATTTAAATAGAAGCAAAGTGTCAGTGGATCATTTTTGGAAAAACAAATTGTATTTTTCTCCTACAAAATAAATTTAAAATTTCTGAGAAAATTTTAAATGTGCACACCTTGAATAAATGTTGTAAGAACTCTCAAAATGGAAAGGCCCAAAGGATTGAATTGCTGGTGATTGGGTTTGATTGGCAAATCTCAATTCTTTTTGCCAACAACAAAATCCAGTCTTGGATTATGCACGGAGAATCAAGCTATCATCGTTGATTTTTCACATGTGAACTAACTTGCCAAACAGGTGAAGAAAATTGCGGTACAACTAGTGCAGCCTTAAATGACTTGAAATGTCATTTTCTTTTTCCTTACGAAATTACTAAACTTTAAACACAAATCATATCTCTCTCTAGTGATCTAAACTTTTAGGGTAAAACACCTTTAATTACATCATTTTTTGTCATTTCTTCAAATAAACTTTCTATAAATTTAAATATTTAGCTAGAGTATGTATCTTTTATCCTTATTAAAATGGTTTATCTATTTATCAAGTCAAATGTACATCGAACAACTTCATTGAATGCTATGCAATATACATAAAATCTATGCGCCGACTTCATTGCTTTACATATTTTATCTATGTTAGATCTTCCCAGTTCACATTGCATAAAGTTGAATCCAATGCATGCGAATGCCCCCACAACTCTAAATAACTACTATTTTTTTAGACCCATTTTTCAAGGGCTTTGAGATAAATTATTAAATATAAAATTTTGAAGCAAATTCAAATGTTCGGGGAGGGAGAGAGAGAGAGAGAGAGAGAGAAGGTGAGGGTGAGCTGGTGCGCATGATGGATACAAGACCTCCACTACGCAAGTGGAGAAATAGAATAATTTTTCGAGCATGATATTGACTCTTGTCGTCTTCTCCACGATCCGTGTGGCTTTCGTTTTCAGGGCAATGTGAATGCAGAGACCTGGAGGAGATAACGTAGGGAAGGGTTCAAGCTAAAGCAAGAGCAAATTAGCAAAGAGATTGCCCAACGATAAGGCTCCCAAGTTACAAGACATCTTGAATTTGACTCCATTAAAAAAAAAAAAGAACACCCGCACCTCAACTATTTTCAACTTACATTTAACATCACTTCAAGTCATGTAAAAACTTTCCACGATTTCTCCACAATTGAAGTACTTTTCCAGCAGGTGGAATGCGTGTAAAGTACTTGTTAAATACCTAAATTAATTTTTTGATCATTGATAGTTTTCCTAACGCATTATTGTTGTCCAGATATGTCATTTCTTTGAAAATGGAACATTTTCCTTGTTAGTGTATATTCCCTTGGGGAAAATCCTACTCAAGTCAAAGTTTCATTAAAAAAGAAAAAGTTGAAGAATGGGCTTGTGCAAGGGTATGGGCATCCCCAAAATCATTTTTGGACACGCGTCTATTCCTCTGCATGGACTCAGTTGGAAGCCAAGTGTTCAAACACCGAAGTGTCTGGCAAGTGGCCAGTGCCCCTGCCAGGCGAAGGGGAAACCGCTCGGTTTGGGCAGGAAGCTCGTGGATTTGACATTTTTCTGGGCCTTTTCACATTACTCCTAGGAACTATCCAAATGAAAGGAGTGTCTTAGGAGTCTTTTTATAACTTTAGTTGATGAGACTTTCGCGATAGAACGTGAGATAAACACCATGTCATTGTCCAAGTGTAGTTGCGGATTGGGCATCGCCACCTGAGATATCAAAGTGTGCAGTTCTTCATTTGGCTATAGTAAAAACTCTGGTGTTGTACTCTTTTCTAGACGAATTAAGGTTACGTGAAACAAGCCATGTAAATCCCGGTGCATTCTTTCATGGCTACCCTTCATTGCCTCAGTTTGTACTCTATGCTAATAACTATTGATATAATCGCCTATTTTCGGATGACGTTGCAGTCATTATCATTTGTTGCTCATGGTTGGAGTCATTATATATGATTAATTGAATGAAAAATCTCAAATTAGTACACCGATAATTTGTCCAAAAATAATTTTTTAATCACAAAAACCCTCAAATTGATACACCTATCACAAATCTCCCTTAAACTAATTTTTTTTAATCATAAAAAAACACAAACCGGCACATTTGTAATAAATTTACCCTCATTAATTTCCATTAAATTGGATTAATTACTATGTGTTATACAACTCATTAATTTGATGGTCAAATTTAATGAAAACTAACGGTAAATAAATTTGTCATAAGTGTACCGTTTATGATTTTTTGTTGTCAAAAAATTAATATGGGGCAAATTTATGATATGTGTATTAGGTTGGAATTTTTCATGGCGTCAACATATATATTATATGGAAACATTTTTTTCAGCACGATGTTGACTTTTGTTTCCTTCTCCACACTCTGCATTTGCTTCCTCAGTCTCAGTCCGCGTGCTTTTTCATTGTCCGGGCAATGGGAATGCAAAGACTTGGACCAGATACCGTAGTGAAGGGTTCAAGGAGATCGTGCAGAGCGTTGAGGAGGGATGTAAAGCCGTTGCGTCCCACCACCGCTCGTCGTCGATAGGTGGAGATGCTCAGCTCCGCTCGTCGTGAGACTCGTCCCGCATTCTCGCGAGTCTTCTCCGCCGACCTTGCAAGGGGGTCGCCCTTCTACAGCGTTTGGCAAAGTTGGAATCGTGACGACATCCCGTTAAAGGGGGAAGACTTGGTGTTGAAGTTTCGCATCGATCTTGCATTGAAAATTCTAAAGAAATGATGCAATTGATTCGTGTTAATTATGAACTGAACCTTATAAAATTCTCAACATCCCGGAAATCATTGACATAAATGTTAGTAGTGTTACAAAAAACGGTCACTGTTCACGTGGATAATTTTTATAATTTTTTTATAAAATTTGTTGATATATTTTATAATTTGTTATTATATTTTTATTTTTATTTTTTTCCCAATGAAATCTGAAGAATGTCGCCAATCATAGAGGAGGCCTATGATTCTCGCCAGCCACTAGATGATGGCCGTGAAGGCCTCACCTAGTGGATGGCGAGGGTCGTCTAGCCTTTTCTTGTGGTTGTGAGGGTTGGTCGACCTTCGCATGTGACCAATGAGGGTTGGCCGGCAACCCTCTTTGGGCTTATAAGAAAAAAAAAAAAAAAAAAAAAGGAAATAAAGAAAGAAAAAAAAAAAGAGAAGAAAAAAATTTTAAAATTTAATTTTTTTTTAAATTATAAAAAAATATTATCTACGTCGGTGTCGGTTAAATGCCAAGTAGGATGACCAGTCAAAAGTTGCTAGAACAACTAAATTGGCAGATCGCAAAAAAATTATAATTAAATCGGTCAAATTAAAAGTTTTAGGACTAAATTAGCATAAATACAATAAATTTAGAACTTTTTGGTAATTTCCCTTTTAAATAGATTTGTCACTCTTGCTCTTCGTCATCTAAGGTATCATAGGTCAACAGACATCCAATTTTTTGGCCGTAAAAAAAGATCTACGTTCATTTTCTTTTTTCTCATTTAATTATAAACTGAAGCGGGAACGTACATCAGGTTGGACTTAGATTATATAATGCAATAGGTACAGGGTGCCAGGCAAAAACAAGCTATTTTTTGTTGGGTCATGAAGAACACGCTTATATGAAAGGGTAACACTCATCACATGATGCGAACAAACGCAGAATAGTCCCCAAAGAGATCTCCCCACCATCAGCAAGATCACGAACCGTATCCTCAGCAATTTTCATTCAGAATGGCAAAGAAGCCATCCACGGTTTCTTTATGGAACTTGATTAAGTCTCCAGCTGATTCCACGTTTGGCTTGGCCTTCGATTTCAGATACCATGTCTGTTACGAGCCACACTCGTGACTATCTTTTGTTTCGAATGATTGTTGTAACTAGTTGTAAAGCTTATAAAGTAGATTACGTTGTCGGATGAACTCGATTGTGATTCCACGGCTGGCTGCAGATCTTTGTCTTTCTTGAGCCTCTCATTGGTCCATTGTTTTTTAAGCCTTGACACGGTTGGCTCAACCTCATATGGAACCATTTCCCTCAGAATCATTTTGCCTCTATCTTCACATTTTGCCGAGTCCTCGACCACCATTTGTGTTCCATCCAATTTCTGGCTTCCCTGCACTCTCTGGTAGTTTGATGATTTCTTCATCAAGTATCAAAGCGGAAGTCGAATAATGTTTCAGAATTAGTCCATAACAATCGTGCGATGTGATGGAGGCAACTGCAGTTGTGATGAGACGGCACTTCTTACGAACAGCACTTAAGGTTCCTCACTTTTTTAGGCCAAATCTTCGGTCTCTTTCGCCAACCAAATGAGCAGTTCACTCTCGTCTTGTTTCCATTTCACATTCTTGACATCGACTTCCGGCCATCTGGTGCGAGCAATAACAAGGGAAATAAATTAATTACTCCATAATGGTACCGCAAAATGAACAGAGAAATGAATCACTTACCCATCTTGGAGAATGCATTCTTCACAGACGATCATACGTAGTAATCTCCAGTTGGGTCTGTCGCTTCATCACTTTTTGCTTGTTCTATAACCATGGAAAGCATGACATCATCTCCTAAGATGTTTGCCGACATCACTGCCCATGGCTGGAGATTCTTCGTCCAGTTCATTCTCCTGTTCTGGAAGTAGTCCTGCTAGTTATCCAATCTCTTCTCCCACCACCCTCATATCGAGGCTAAAACTATTGATAGAACCTCAATGAACAGAGCGTCCCTATTCTGCTTCTTGGTCTCATTCGCTACTTCTGTCAACATGGCATGTGAAGCGAAAAGAAGGTCCCGTTCCAACTGCATCGCGCTGAGGTATTGTTGGAAAAACACCCATATTAGGCATGGATTGCGTATCGGCCAGTTGATACCAAGTATTGACCATGCCTTCTTCATTAGCTTGTCGACTTCAGAGGAGTAAAGTGTCATCCCTGTTGTCAAATATCGACTTCAGCAGAGTCACACACAGGTTAATTTCCAGAGGCAATCCCTCGGCCCAGTGACAAACATCAGTAGGAGTCCTGTGGCACTTTGCCATGATGGCAACACCACAGAAATTGCGGCGGCTTCACATGGTGTCCGAGCTTTCCCCATCTTCTATGGTCATTGTCTCGCCGGCTTGGATAATTTTCTGAGACAAGACCTTGAACTGTCTCTTTCAGCCAGCCATGATATTCTTAGGAGTCGTTGAATCCGGATTGTTTTTAGGTGGTGGAGAATCTCGAGTGGAAGGATTATGGTCTCCGCCGGCATACCCATTTACCAATATTAACAATGGCATGAATGAAGCAATATACACACAAGATGCACATTTGAAAGATTTGAATCTACCGATTAACTTTTAAAAAAAAAAACAAAAAACTTGAGCGCTACAGTTAATTTGGATACGGAATTGCATTCTCCAAGAACCTATAAGAACCTACTCTTTCCATACCGAGATATGACTACACAGTCTCGTTCTTCAGTCAGTACCTCCAGCCATTTTCTCCAAGCGGTAAACCTCCCGTGCTCATCGTCGGATCTTGCCTGGCCTTTGAACAATCTATCTTCTCTACAATCTCTCTTCTCTTCTGTCTCTCCGGTGCTCTTTGAACAATCTTCCCGTAATATGCTTTGAATTGCAACGTCCTATTCTTTGTTGCAGCAAAACCCATGACTAGTAGGCGTGTCAATAGTTCGGTTTGGTTCGGTCTTTTTGAAAAACTGAACCAAACCGAACCGTTAGGAAAAACTTCCGAACCGAACCGAATACAAACCGAACCAAACTGTTTTTTTTCGGTTTGTCAACAGTTCGGTTCGGTTCGGTTCAGTTTTTCGGTTTTTAGTTTTCAGCTTTTAACTTTCGGTTTTTGCATTTGTTTTTTTTGGATATTTTTTTTCTGTTGTATATATTTTTCGTTTCCAAGATATAAACTCTTATCCATCTGTTGGTTCGATTCAGTTCGGTTAACCGATAAAAACCAAATCGATAAAAAAAAAATTTCGATTTTTAATGAGACCCGAACCGAATGAAAACCGAACTGAAAAAACCGAATTTTTCGGTTCAGCTCGGTTCGGTTTTCGATTTGGTTTTTGACACCCCTAATGAGTAGTACAAAACATGAACGGGAAATAAACAAACAAAACAGAATTCATATGCCTACAATGTCACTCTTGTACAATTTTTCTCGCGAAAAAGGACATTATAAATATCTTAACTATCATATGACGCTTACTTGAGTGCTATAACTTTTTTTTTTTTTGTTCACTTTAGTGTCATCACTTATGTATATGGCGCTCTCTTTAATCCCATCACTTTGTTTCCAATCACTTGAGTATTATATAACTTTTCAATCGATCATTTTAGTCTCATAACTTTCAAAAAGCGTTCATCACAAGTGCCATGATACTCGGATTTCTAGCACTTGGATGAAGGTTTTCTAAAATGTTATGATACTCAAGTGATCAATTAAAAGTTAAGGCACTTAAGTGAATGCTTTTTTAAAAGTTGTGACACTCAAGTGGTTGAAAAAAAGTTTAGCACTCAAGTAAGCGCTATAGAAAAGTTATGACACTTGTAGCGTTTTTATCTCATTTTTCTCATGTATAATTAGAAATTTAATATTTATGAAGGGCAAAGTATTGGGGCCAATACGTGGCATCGCATGACTCGTTGAAGGGATGTGATGATCAGCTTCGCTCGTCCCGCATTCTTGCGAGTCTTCTATGCCGAACCTGCAAGGGTCGCCTCTCGATGTCATCTCGTTAACAAGGGGAGAGCAGGTGCAATTTTGCTTTGATCCTGCATTGAATATTTCCAAGAAATGATGATATCAAGTTGTGTTGATCAAGAACACCACATTATTTTCTTAAATATGATACTTTCTAGGAAACTAACTAATGTGTCCCGACTCTTTCGATAGATTTGCCGCACTTCCTCTTCACTAATGAATAGACATCTAATGTTTCTGCAATAAAAGAAGAATCTGACGTCATTTCTTTCTTATTTAATCCTAAAATTGGCAGCGTAAACATACATCAACCGTTGACCTAGATGAACGAGAAGAATGCAATAGGTACAGAGTGATGACCGAGAACAACTATATGAAAGGTAGACACTTACCACATGGTGCAACAAATGCAGAATGGCCCTGCAAGAGACTCCATAAACTGTCAGCAAGATCTTTAGTGAACTTGATTAAGTCTTCAGCAGATTCTGCGTATGGCTCTGCCAAAATTGCTTGGACCGAGACTTGTTTGAGGTAGTCGACAGGATCAACCTCAATCCGAGGTTGTGAGGGCTCAGTGGCAGCCTCCATTTCCAATCACGAGGAGGAGTCAGCGAAGAGGAGATATGGAAGAGAGAGATATCGGGCATATAGAGAGAGGGGCGTGTGCTACAGCCTTGGCCGGCCCTGACTCTGCTCCTGCCTTTTTCAATCAACTTGATCCCAGCTTCAAGAGTCAAGACCTTGTCCGAATCTTTGATGCTCTATCATTGACATCATCACCTGGTCCACAGCTAACCACCATGCTCAGATGTTCTTGGATGAAATTCCCTGCGGTAGCCACATGCACTCCGTCAGATCTCGGATTGCCATATCTAGCCTTTTGCCTTCAAACTCATCCGAGTGATTGGACGATATTCCCTGCGGTAGCCGCATGCACTACAGCAGATCTCGCATTGCCATATCTAGCCTTTTGCCTTTAAACTCATCCGAGTGATCACAGCAGGGTGGGCTTGGAGGTTGAGGCAGCAAACAGTGGGGGACAAGGACAGGCGCACACATGAGCGGCGGATAGAGAATTGTGCTCCACCATGAACTTCCTGTAATTCCAAGCAGAATAGTACTCGGGATTGATCTCAGGAGCTGCGCGCTCATGTAGAGAGCCTCCTTCATGCATCTGGGAGCAACATCACATCACAATCAATTCAAACAAATCTGACCAAAGAAATCGTCTGTGCTCGTATAACGCTTTGGATCTCGCAACCGAGGACAGGATAGAAGTAAAACGAAAATTCACAGAGAGAGAGAGAGAGAGAGAGAGAGAGAGAGAGAGAGGTGATTAGAGAGAATCTGGGATTGAAGAGTTGTTAGCTTCTGGGCTTTGGCAGTTCTGGCTTCGGAGTCATCGAATGCCGGCCATGCATTTGTTGGATGTATGCCCTAAAGCTACTATGTAATAATTACATATTAGGGATTTTAGTTGTACTTTCATTATTATTATTATTTAATTAATGGCAATAACGTATTCATTCATTTATCTAATTATTTTATATTTATGAATGATTCCATAAGATCAGTTACAACTAGACCTATTCTTGAGACGTCAAGAATATATGTGACGAGTTCATAGTTAGACTGAATCTTTAAATCGTTCCCGGTCGATGGATTATTGAGTGGATATTAATAATCCTGTTGAGACCGGTGTGTTCTTAACTTCGCCATTAAGTATTTGATACTTAAGGGAATAGTGAGTCACATGTCATTGGGTATTATGATGCCTGAGTCAGGTGTTTGTATTAGACAAGTTCACTGAACGTGACGCATATGGAACGATTAGCGACACAAAAAGGAGAGAGAGAGAGAGAGAGAGAGAGAGGGGGGGGTGAACTTGGAACCAAGAGAGGCTTAAGGATCAAGGAAGCTGTGGGTTCTGAGTCTTCTGATCAGACAAAAATGAGAGAGAAACGTGGGACCCATGATTTTGGTATTTCTGTCATTCTAATCGTCAAGAGAGTGAAGAAGCCAATAGAGGGGTGGATTTACCGCTGCACCTTCAAATTATTCCATGAATATGTACTTTGGGCTTATCACAAAGAAACCACTAATCCACGCTATTCTTTTTCTCCGTCACAAGTTATGCTATTTCATCTGGTGGATTAACTGAGCATGAAGAAACATGAAGATGCCGTTGGCCTTGCCATATTTTCGTGCCTCAAGTTTATCATGAGAAAGCACCCAACCATTGATTCACGACAAAAGCATCAGATCTGCAAACTTCTCTCAAGAACTCCTCAGCTCTAGCTTGTTGCTTTCTGAAATGGCGGAAGCAGTCCTCTTCAGCCTTGCCACTGACATCCTGAAAAGCCTCGCCACCGAAATGGTGAAACCTGGAGGCTCCTTCGCTTCTCAAAAGATCCAGTTGCTCTGCTGTGCCAAGGACGAGCTCCAAAGCCTTGAGGACACCGTCCAGACCATCCAAGCTGTGCTTTTGGATGCCGAGAAGCAGCAATGGCACAACAAGCAGGTCCAGCTTTGGCTCAAGAGTCTCAAGGACGTCCTGTACAATGTACAAGATTTGCTTGACAACGTCGCAACCGAAGATCTGAGGCGGAAGGTCAGCCCCGGCAGCAAGATGACGAAAGAGGTGCGCCTTTTCTTCTCTAAATCAAATCAGCTTGTATATTGCCTCAAAGTGGGTAATGAGATTGAGGGACTTAGGAAGAAATTGGATCGGATTGAAAAAAATAGGAATTTCAAACTAGAGGAGCATCAGAGTGAGACAACTCTTCCTATTCAGAGGAGAACTCCCACTGTTGAATGTGAGGAAAATATAATTGGTAGAGAAGAGGATAAGAAGGAGATCATCGCACGTTTGCTTGATTCCTCCTCCGGAGAGAGTGTCTCGATTGTTTCCATCATCGATATAGGAGGAATGGGAAAAACCACACTTGCTGATCTGGTGTACCAGGATGAAAAGGTGAAAGAATGTTTTGAGCTTAAGATGTGGGTGTGCCATGGGGATCCTAAAATCTTTGATGTGGATGTGATCGTCAAAAAAATTCTGAACTCTGCCAAAGATGATCCTGAGGTGAAGAAAAATCTGAAAGGCATTGAGAATAAAAATGAGGAAGCGTTGCAGAGGCTCCTTGGTAAGGTACTAGAAGGAAAGAAATACTTGCTTGTTTTGGATGACTTGTGGAATGAGGATCGCATGAGATGGTTGAAACTCCGGCCTTTGCTAATGGGCGGTTCAAGGGGGAGCAAGATACTCATAACCACGCGCTCTTTGTCAGTTGTGGAGGCTACAGATGCCAAGTCAGTTAAATTTAATCTACGTGGCTTATCTGCAGAAAAGTCATGGGACTTGTTCAAGAAAATGGCTTTTGGAGATGCGGAAACATCATCTGAATCGGGATTAGAAGAGGTAGGTCGAGATATAGTTGAAAAATGCGCTGGTGTTCCCCTTGCCATCAAAACAATAGGTAGCCTTCTATATACCAAAAAGAAAACAAAGGAGTGGCTCAATTTCAAAGAGCGTGAACTTTCAAATATAGATGACTCGGCCGAAGGAATTATGGAAGTCCTCAAGGTCAGCTACGACCATCTTCCATCGCATTTAAAACATTGTTTTGCATATTGTGCGCTGTTTCCAAAAGATCATGTCTTTGATAAACAGACAATGATACAACTCTGGATGGCACAAGGCTTTATCCAGTCATTGGAGGGGAGTGGCGATCTAGAAGAGACTGGGGATAATTATGTCTCGAATCTACTGTGTAGGTCCTTCCTTGAAGTTGAAGAGATCGATGATGACACTAGTGAGGTGAACACGTTCAAAATACACGATCTCATGCACGATCTTGCCTTGAAAGTCACAGGACATGAGTGCAAGATGATTGATCTCAATGAAGGGGGCATCAATAGAGGAATTCGTCATGCATCATTTCTTGAACAATCATCTTCGCGACAAAAATTGACCTTGCTACGTGAAGCAACCAATTTAAGAACATTTCTCTCTTTGAAGGAGTGGCACAGTATACCGACCGATTTTCCAATTGAAATTATCTCCAAGTTGAGGTGTTGTCGAGCATTGGGTTTCGGCTATGAAGACTTTTTTATCCCTGCTTTCTTGGGGAGTCAATTGAAGCATTAAGGTTTCTTGATGTTTCTAATAACGAATCTATCCATAATTTGCCGGATTCAATCACGGATTTGGTGAACTTGCAGACCCTTAAGCTCTCTAACTGCCAGAAACTTACAACACTTCCAAGAGATTTGAAGAAATTAGTCAACCTTAGACACCTCTTAATTGATGGGTGTAAAGAACTAAGCCACATGCCATGCGGGTTGAGCCACTTGTCTAAGCTTCAGACTTTGAACTTATATGTCGTCCAAAAGATGGACCATAAAGTACCCGGTGGTGTGGGGAGCTTAGATGAACTGGGTGCCTTAAACAGATTGGGTGGATCCATTGTTCTTCGAAACTTGAAGTTCCTTCAACCGGTACCGAACAAGGGTCACTTGCAGGAAAAGGAACGTCTTCGTTGCTTAAAATTATACTGGAGGATGGATCAGCAAGATGGCAAAAGCGACAGTGACGAATTGATCTTATGGGAGAACCTTAGGCCGCACCTAAATTTAACCAGTTTGACCATATACAGATGTAAGAATAGGAGTTCACCAAGCTGGCTTTCCTCCATGGCGAATCTTATTGAGCTCGATGTTAGTGTATGTACAGAATGGAAGTACTTGCCGTCCCTACGTGAACTCCCTTCCCTAAGGAGATTGACTCTTAGTAACTTGTATGCGTTGGAATTCGTTGAAGAGATAAGTGATCTGGAGCAATCTGATACTTCACCCCCCTGCTTCCCGTCTCTAGAGCAATTGGATCTCAATTATTGTCATAACCTGAAAGGATGGTGGGGAAGGAGGCAACCAATGGAACCAGATCAGGATCATCAGCAGTACAATTCATATTCATCATTCCCAAAACTTTTGTCCATGGAGATATCAGATTGTCCCCACTTGAATTCAATGCCACTTTTTCCCCAGATAGAAAGCTTGGAGATTTTTGGGCATAGCATAAAATGGTTGCAACAAAGGGTGGCGGTATCCACATTCATCCCCCTCTCTAAATTAGAGCGGCTACAGTTTCAAGTAGTGCATGTGGAGCACTCGATGCTTGAGACTCTACTTCCATTCCTCAGAAATCTTAAGACCTTGGTCTTCGACTATTGTAACGAATTAAGGAGTCTCTCTTGTGGCATGCAGTCCTTGTCCTTGCTGCAAAGCCTCGACATTCGCGAGTGTAAAAAACTCGATGTGTCAAGCCACGACGATGAGCATGGAACCCAATGGCGTTCCCTTGCAAAACTCCGTCATCTTAGGTTCTTCAATCTTCCGAAACTAGTGGCGTTACCTGAGGGGATTCAACATATCACCACTTTGGAATCTCTTGATGTTAGTCAGTGTGAGAATCTAATGAGTTTGCCAGAATGGATTGGCAATTTCTCTACTCTTCAAAATCTTGACGTTTCTGACTGCTCAAAGTTGACGTGTTTGCCTGATGGGATAAGCCGCCTCACCTCCTTGAAGACATTGAGAATCGCTGAGTGTCCCGTTTTGCAAGAGAGGTGCCAAAGAGAGTGTGGTGCAGATTGGGAAAAGATTGCACACCTTCCATGCTCACGGGAAGAAATTATTGTGCAGTGGTGAAAACCAACCAATCCCCAGGCGTCCAGTCTAGTGGCAGGGGAATACCAATAAAAGAAAACAAGATGTGGATGTCATCGGGTGACATTTGCAATCAAAGTCTACAGAGATTTTCATTTTCGTTTTCGTTTTTTCTTTGGTGGTAGAGCTTCGTGATTGATCTTTACTTTTGTCAAATGATTAGTGAAATTATATTGAATGTCAAATCTTTTGACATAGCAGGTGAGACGGCGAGTGAGACCTTTTCACAGTCTTATAAAGCAATAAACATTAGCAACAGCCATGACGATATACCAAGTATGTAAAGCATAAACAAGAAAAAGGTGGTTAGAACGTAAAGAAACGAGCTTCCGTATGAAGGTTTGAAATAAGTAATGAAGAAACAAAATTATTAAATTGATGCATAGAGGTCTCAAAATTTTAACTTTTGGTTTGGCCAATTGATATTAAGCAGAAGGAAGGTGATTAAAATAGAGAGAATATGAGCTCTTAACGTCCTTCTTCAATACAAGTAAATAAAAATTGAGATGATGATAGGGGTATAGAGGTTTGAAAGCTCTTAATGGTCAGTTTAATTCATTTGTGACGGTCACCAATCTTTACAATAAGAAAGGAAAGGGTTTTACCCGTTTCCTGATATTAAATTCTCTCTTTTTTTTTTTCTTTTTTTTTTGTGGATTGATACAAAGAATTTCATGAAATGAAATGGTATTGCTTCGTTCATTTTTTTTCCCAAGATGAAGAGAAATGGGCCAAAGCAGTAAAAACAAGTGGACCAAATGCTGTTCATGCGAGGAAACTTGATCCTTATCGCCAAAACTGTCATTGCTTCTCACTAGGAAAGACAGTATGTTTGATTTGAACGATATAATCGCCAACGATGACAGCTAAATTGCTCTTTTGGAGCCCATCATCACGTTCCTTCTGTTCAAAGCCAAAACCACCTTGAGCTCCAAAATGACCTCATCATTGCTTGAAGGGATGGTACGGACACGACCCTCCATGTCGGCCTTAGACTCGTCGAATCGAGCAAAAGATCAATCGAGATGCGTTCTCTGCCTACGCGTGATGTCCCACCTACAACAAGTTTGAGAGCCAAGACGAGAGGAAGAGGAGGCTTGAGGCCGAGTACAAGCCCAAGAGTCGTCTAGGGCTGGTGAGGTCAATGTTGACCTGGAATTGAAACTGAAGAAGGGAAGATTAGAGAACATAGTGAGGAAACCTCACCCTCCTGCACAATTCCGGAGACCGAGATTCAATTCTTTAAAACTCGAACCGCTCCCTACTAAATAGATCTTCCACATTAAGGAAGAGCCTTGAATGATGTGATTTTCACGTGAGATTTGCAGTGAATGCATGATTTGGATGTATGTGTTCCGACTAATGCAGTCGAATTTGGCTATCTTGCTGAATTTCTATGCAGCAAGGTATCCTATTGATTTCATTTGGCGATAAAACTTCAGACTCATGGACCAAATACTTCTAATATAGTCAAATGATAAATGCCCGCACATGGGAGAAGAGCTAAACAGGTTTAGCAACGAGTCTTAGTAATAAATGAATGTATCTTTGAAGGCTACCAAGTAAATTACATTTCAAAAAGTAAGAAGTTGATTAACATGCCGAGCAGATTCTCCCTCCTTCCTCTTAAGGTTACGACATTTTATAAAGGCTTGTGACCAACGTAGTGCAAAATGCTCCATATCAATCTCTTAATTTTTTTTAATGTTTTGGGGTGTCGCGACCCTCCCAATCGACAACCAAAAAAATGACAAATGACAAGTTTAGAAGTAATGTCAATTTGAGGATCAACGGTCCTCAATCGATATAGGTTCTTCCAAACTTTTGCCTCACGTGATGTTTGGATTTACATCTTAATTCGATTAACCTTAAGAAAATTCTACATGAGGAATCACCACTAACTTATTGAGGTAGGTTAGAAGTCAAGTAAGATATGGGAAAAAATCTCACTTTCTAGGCACCCTTAGGGAGGAGGATTTAATTACACTAATTATCTAACTAATGCCCTTTTTGATTCACTAACTTGATTAGTTTATTTGCCTAAATGATTCAAGCAATCTTTGACCATTTAATTATCCTATGTCACTAGATGATATTCATATGCATGATTGTGCAATCAAAGAAACGTAAGCAATCACAACAAATGCAATGAAAGTAAAGTGTAGGATAGTAAAGTCAAAAAAGCACCAAATATAAAATACACATTGCCTTGTTATGAAGCCCTATGATAGCAGCCCCTATGAACTAAGTTGTAATTGAGTTCATTTTCTTGCCTAAAAGATCAACCTATCAAAAACTAAACTATATCAAAGGCGTTTGCTAAAAAAAGTTCAACTATATATGCTAACTAAAATGAAACTAAACTAAATCTAGCGCTAAAACTAACGATCTAATCAATGTCTACGCCTAAGCTATTTTCTGATTTCTTTTTTCGATTTTTTCTGAAGTTTTATTAATTAATTTTTAAAATTTTTAATTCCGAAAACGGGGACCGGGCTGGGCCCTTGGGCCCGATCCCAATATGGGCTGTTGCGAAAACTCTCGGGTTTGGGCCATGAACACAAATTGGGCTCTTGTATCAAACCCATCTTCAAAGCAATTCAAGCCCAATTTAAAAAGCAAATTAGGCCCAACGCATCAGTAATCCAATGCTTCTATCAAAGCAGAACAACCCCAATCATATTCTAACTAGAATTAATCCGGGATCTATCAAGCCAATTCCCAAAAATCATCAATCCAATTATAACTAAATTAAGACCAAACTTCCCAAAAAAACTACTAGGGTGCGTTTGGTAACCATTCCCAAAAATAATTTCTACTTAGAAATATATATATTTTTTATTTTATTCCCTAGACAAATTTCTGAGCATTCGAAAACATTTGATAACTGTCATCCAAAATAGAAATGTGTTTGGTATGACCTTCAAAATATTTTATGACTTACAATTTCTTTTTCTTTTTAAAATAATTTTATTACATTTTTTTTCTTTTTTTTTCTTGTCTTCTTCTTCCTCTAGTCCATTGTCGGTGAGGCTCAATCTTGTCGGGGGCTGGTGAGGGTGGACCTTGCAGTGGCTAGGCGAGGCTCGCCTCACCAAATCTAGTGAGGCTTCTCGCAAAGTTATTGGCCATCGCCATGGCTACGTGACCTGATTGGGGAAGAAGAAGAGGAAGAGTAAAAGAAGAAGCTTGATTCTAGAGTTGTTCAGAGGAACAAAAAAATAACTTCTTTTTTTCACTTCTTATTCTATTCCAAATCTATTCTTGGAAATAAATTTATTCTCGGGAACAAAAACATTATCAAAAGGATTTCTGTTCTTTTTTTTTTTTTTTTATCCTAGGAAATAAAATAATAGAAACACATTATCAAATAGGCCCCTAGTGTATTTCTCCATTTCCCCCTCTCTCTCTCTCTCTCTCTCTCTCTTTTGCCTTCTTCCTTATTTATTTTTGAGAAATACTTGTCTAACTATCATTATTCGGGAAAAGTACCAAAATAATCATAAACTTTTTACATTGGTACCAATTCAATCATAAACTTTTCAATTGGACCAATTTAGTCCTAAACCTTTTTACATTGGTACCAATCAGTCCATCCGGCTAATTTAAGCCGGAAATTGCTGACGTGGCCGCCGCCTGTCTTATGTGGCGCCACGTGGACAAATTTTATAATTTTTTATAATTTTTTTTTCAGATTTTTAAATTTTTTTCTTTTTCTCTCTCTTTTTTTTTTTTTTTTTTTTCTTTTCTCCTTATCCTTTGGCCGGCGAGGTCACCGGCCGGCCGACCATCGCCGGGCGTCGGCTAGTAGGGCGAGGGGCCCCGCACCCTCGCCGACCACTAGCGAGGGCTGCTGCGCCCTCGCCGACCACAAGCTAGGGTGTCGCCCCCACCCGCATCCGGGCGAGGGCCGAAATCCTCGCCCGTTGGCCAACGAGGGCCTCTCGTGCCCTCGTCGGCCACAGGCGAGGGCACAGCAGCCCTTGCTCGTGGAGGGCGAGGGCCACGGCGGCCTCGCTCGTGCCGGGCGAGGGCGCGTCATGCCCTTGCCCGCCATGAGCAAGGGCCGTTTGTGCCCTCGCCTGTGAACGATGAGGGTGTAGAGGCCCTCGCCGGCCAACAGGAAAGGGTGCCCTCGTTGGCCACAAGCGAGGGCACGGCGGCCTCGCCCGGATCCGGGCGGGGGCCAACGCCCTCGCTTGTGGTCGGCGAGCGCAGCGGCCCTCGCTTGTGGCCGGCGAGCGCAACGGCCCTCGCTAGTGGCCGACGAGGGCGCGGGGCCCCTTGCCCTACTAGCCGGTGGCCAGCAATGGTTGGCCGGCCGGCGAGGTTAAGGAGAAAAGAAAAAAAAGAAAAAAAATTAAAAATCTGAGAAAAAAATTATAAAAATTATAAAATTTGTCCACGTGGCGCCACATAAGACTGCCGGCGGCCACGTCAGTAATTTCCGGCTTAAATTAGCCGGATGGACTGAATTGGTACCAATATAAAAAGGTTTAGACTAAATTGGTCCAATTAAAAAGTTTATGAGTGAATTGGTACCAATGCAAATGTTTAGGACTATTTTGGTACTTTTCCCTCATTATTCTGCTGTGAAAATAATAGCATGTTTTGGGCCAAAAAATAAATAACAAATAATTAGAAATTATTGTGAGGTACACTTCTTCAAAAATATGTGGCTCACAATATGATGTTATTCTAATTGTAGCAAAAAAAATGTTATGCTAGCAAAGTCCCCTATATCACCTTCTTCACATTGCGGACCAAGAACTCTCAAAATTGGGTCAATTTCAGGACATTCAAAGCTTTAATTAATGGATACCACTTTCAACCTTCAAGCCGAGCACAATCGAGACATCACCGTGAGTTACGTCAATCCATCACCACCGGAACATTGTCTACTATTGCCCTTATTGGCAAATATCATCACCGTTAATCAACAGTGACCACTTTTCACGAACACAAAGAGAATGAACAACGGAAGGCTAATGCAATAGGGGCCTTGTCTCGACCATTGCCAGACCTTGTTATGTACGTTCCTACATGAAACACATAGCAAAAGACAAAAAAGGGAAGAGGAGATGCGGTCACAGACTCATGGTGACATTCGAAAAGGAAAAAGAAAATCATATACTGAGGTTAATAAAGATTATTACTAAGTGACTCCTATTGCTACACACTCGATGCGGGTCAAGATCAAAGGAAAATATATACGACCTTGGTTCAAACATTTTGTCCGATAGGTGGTGAGCGCATCGATTAATGAATTTTACGAATCATTATCAGACCGTCACTACCACATCAACGTGCATTGAAAATGCGGACATAGTCTTAAACGGAGACGAACTTCACAAAAACAACAAAAAACTTCAACCGCGTTTGTAGACTTGACTGACCAGGACAAATTAAGGATGCTCGTACCTGTGGATGCTGTATTCGGTCGCAATTAGAGGTCGAACTTGTGCAACGAGGCTCTGGTGAGTGTCGCCGGTGACGATGAGCGCCGGTAATGGAACCTTTAGCGAGAACATATCACTCCAAGTCTTCACAGCCAAAAAAGGGAGATTAATGAGGAGGGAAAGTGAGGCTCCGAGATTGCGAGAAATGATTAGGGGTGTGCAACCGGACCGGGTTTACCCGGTTCCCGGTCCGGCCCACCCGGAAAACAAGGTCGGGAACCGGTTCCGGTTAAAACCGGGCTGGGAACCGGTTCGACCGGACCGGTTTGGGAACCGGTTGGAGAACCGGTTTTTACCCCCAGCAAAACCCTAATTTTATTTCTATCTTTACCCGCAGAGGCGCAGACGCAGAGAACCAGACTTCCCTGAGCTCCTCTCCCGGTTCCCCTCGCGCTCGCACCACCACCGCCAAGCTCCTCCTCCTCCCCCGCCCCGCCGCCCTCGCCGTCACCGTCACCGTCACCGTCACCGTCGTCGTCACCCCCGACAACCTCCACCTGCTCGACCCCTTCCTCGCCTCCTCCTCCTCACTCCAGCCTCTCGTCTTGCCTTCCCAGAGCCCCCCGCCGCGCCACACCCGCCGCGGTGCGCTTCGGCTCTGTTTTCGTAGCTTTTTGCCAACGTGGATTTCGACTCATAAAAGTGGTTTTCGTTTGGTTTTCTGGGTGATGGGGTGGAGCAGGATTTGGAGTTTGGGTGGCGGGTGGTGGTGGCCACGGTGATCGGTTTTCTGGGGTCGGCGTGCGGGACGGTGGGCGGCGTCGGGGGCGGCGGCATTTTCGTGCCCATGCTCACCCTCGTCGCCGGGTTCGACACCAAGTCTGCTGCTGCCATCTCCAAGTGTGAGTCGGACAAAATTCCTCAGAATATCATAATCTCCTTCTCAATCACTTTTCTATTTCCTTCTTTTAGTGCCGTTGCAAGTGGTCATTTGTACAGGATTCGGTGCCTACCATAGGTTGCAAAGAGATTATACTAGAGTTGGAATGAGATGTGACGTGATGGTGGTGAACACTTTCCTTTTTACCTTGCCACACGCGTTGAAGAGCACACAGAAGTAACCAAAAGGAAGGAAATCATTTTTTAACGAGCTTAGATTGATAATTACGCTCGAAAAGTGGAAACTTTTTTCTCTGTGTTCATTGTTTCAAGTCCAGTGGTTTTTTTGTTGATTTGAGGTTTGTTTATGAATTGTTTCCTTTTTTTTTTTGGCCTTTCCTTGCTTCTCTAGCTAAAGGAGCTGGGAAGAATTATGCCAACTTCTCAGCAAGGACTTTTGTTAATTGAAAGTTTTGGTATTTGTGCAGGTATGATAATGGGGGCATCCACGGCCTCTGTCTGCGGTACAACCCGAGAGTACCCCATCCGATGAGGGAAGTTCCCATCATAGACTATGATCTGGTCCTTCTGTTCCAGCCCATGCTAATGCTCGGCATCACCGTCGGTGTAGCGCTCGGTGTGGTCTTCCCTTGCGGCTCATCACCGTTTTAATCATCATACTCTTTTAGGTTTGTCACTGGGAAATTATGTTCAATTCTTTCTCGTTCTGCTTTCCACTCGATTTCTTTAGCTCCTCCCGTAAGTAGAACAATTTAGTTATTGACCAAAAGACTGTCAACATTTTTCTTGACCATTTGAATGATTAGGAACCTCATCAAGGTCGTTCGCAAAGGGGTTGAGACGTGGAAGGAAGAAACAGTCTTCAAGGTTAGTTTGATTCGATTAACCGAGGCAAGTCAATGGTAGGGGTTATTTAACGCACTGACTAATTTTGATCTTGATATTTTTGCTGGGGATTGCAGAAAGAATTGGCCAAGCAGCAAGATAACTCATCTAGACTTGCTTTTCTAAGGTTAATTTTTATGCAAAACAGGTTCCAATATAAACAGGGTCAACCCTGTTCCCGGACCGGAAAAACAGGGTGGGCCGGGAACAGGGTCCAATAAAAACAGGGTAGGGAACAGGGTCCAAAAAAGGAGAACCGGTTATAACAGGGTAGGGAACATGGTCCAGGTCTAGACCCTACCCACCCTGGACCCGCTGACCCCTAGAAATGATGGCAACAATGTCTAACCACGTGGAGAGGGCCTTGAGCGTCGACGAACAGTGAGCAAAAATGGTTCTGAAAAATCTGTCCGCGCCACCCCATTTGTGGACGTAAAAACGCTTTGGAATAAAAGAGACGCCTTTGATCATTCAAAACACCTGTTTTTATTAAAAGGCTACCTTAAATCAAATGTTTAATCGGATCCAAGATCTCTAATATTAACTCAAATCCTACGGTGCCTAATATATTGCTTTAAGTGGTCGATTGGTTCTTGAAGCTGAAATTTCTTTAATCGGATCCGAAATCTCTAAATTTCATCGTCCTTAAATCAAATCTTTAAAATAAATTAGAAATTAGTAAAATTCTAATTTTTTTGGTTAAAGGTCAAATTCTTCTATTTGGCCAAAAGGTCAATATTTGGCCACTTTTATAAAAATTCTAAATTTAAGGGCCTAATCTACATGCCTATGTTAATATATTGACACCTACATGCATTTTTTACGTTTTTGTAATTTTTTACCAAGAGTTGACATTTTCTTTTTTCCAGTTTGACTAATAGTCAACCTATAAAAAGTCAACTCTTGGTTTATTAAAAAAAATGATACAAAATTACTAATGAAATGTGATGCTCCTAATTTTTACATGCAATGAGATACTAAACACTTGCTAACTTTTTATAAATAGTTTTTGAACTTTGGTTTAATGCGAAATGTGGTCCATAAACTTTAGCACAATGTGTAATGTGGTGTTTAAAATTTTGATACATGTTCAATATAGTCATTGGATTATATAAAAATGTTCAATATAGTCCATGATCTCGAATTAATGGAATGACAATATTGAATATTTTCATATAGTCCATTGACTATATTAAACATGTACCAAAATTTCAGGGACTATATCGAACAAATTAAAAACTCATAGACCATATTGCATACTAGGCCAACGTTCAGGGACCACATTGCACATTGGGCCAAAATTTACAGACCGTTTGTATCACTATTTTAGTTTTTTTGTCAAGAGTTGTGATTGAGAATCTCGAATTTGGAATTTTCTAACTTTAATTGTCGGAAAAATTCAAGTGTCAACAGAGAAGTTATGTTTTTCGTCATTATAATTTTGGGATTTCATTTTTTGTCCTTAGAATGTGCCTGGTTACTTTTCTAATCCCCGTGCTATTCTTTGGCGACAATGTAAGACCTTCTACCCCCACTTCCATCCAAAGTTAATTGTTGAATTAGCACCATCTATCCACACGTGGCAACTAAGTATTCAAGCTCTGTATAATTTGTTTTAGCTGCTCTTTTTTTTTTTCTTATATCAAAAGAAAATTATATTTATTACTTAAAAGAGTACAAAAGTACATGATCTTCATGACAAAGCAAATTGAAACAAAATATTAATATTGAAAAACAAAACCAAATCCAGAAAACAAGAATGATCAACGTAGTACTAGCAAAATTAAGCACAAACTCGTTCCACAAGAGTGGATATGTTAAACAAAATCTACAATCGATTATTGGATATGGAGTATTTGTCAATAAGCACACGCTAAATATTCCTTCTCCAATAATTGTAACATTGCCAGTTGGTGGTGCATACCTAGATTCGGCTTTCTCTACACCATCGTCGTATGGAGACAATAGAATAGGTTAAATAAATATAGATCTAACATGTGGAGAAGCAAATCTTTGTAATTCAATGAGACACCAAAACTCTTACGATTATCAATGAAACTAGAGATAGGAAACCTGCACACAAACAAAGTAGAGAGGCATCGAATCCCCACAAACATATTTATTAAACTTCCAAATTAGATCGGGAGAAGATGGACCCAGATCTAGAACTAAATCGGGAGTGTTCAAAATCTAAAATAGAGAACTAGATCGGGAAAAGAGAGCTTCCAAATCTAAATTGGAAAAGAAAAAAAAAAGCAGTAAAAGAACAATAAAATGCAAACAAAATCAACAAAACAGAGAGGGGACCCATGGCTAAAGGTTGAAGAAGATGATATGCAAAGAGAGAGAATAGAGATAAAATATTTTTTTGGCTCTCTCGCTAATTTGTTTTAGATGCTGACTCAACAAATTTCAGCATACTTTGAACGGGAATTTAATGAAATAACCTAAATTGTCGTCGAAGAATGGTACGGGAATTAAAATTATAACTCAGACCAAAATCAAAATCTCTCCACGCTATAAGGACAAAAAAATGAAATTTCCCTTGATATCTTGTATCGTCAATATTTAAGGATTTTTATTTTATGACATTTTGCAAAAAGAATTGCAATGTCAGGTTCCATCCCAACATAAAACATTGAGAATGTTTATATATCTTAGGTGCTAACATTTTAAGTCGTCCTAATATGACGCAGTGCAAGATATATTAGATATTAACTTTTCTCATTTGTAATATTGTATCCTTTTTGTAAACGCTCCAGATTTTTTTTTTTTTTTTGGTGACCCAGGGAACCTCGGTGCGCCGCTTCGCGGCGGAGAGTAAACCCTGGAGTGGGTAGGGCCCCCACCGCTGGCCCATCCACGGGTAAGTCGCGCGTTGAGCATTGAAGACTGAACGCGAAGTCTCGAACTCTTCCCCTGGCGTGGAGGGTACCAAGCCTTAACCGCGCGGCCACCGCGGGCGGTGGTCCAGATTTTTTTTTTTCAATCATATCATAGTGCAAAGATGTGATTAAGTATCGTATCTTGATCTTTTACAAAGTTTGCAAATGCTTACGATGTGTCCCCAAACTGCAAACCATAATAAATATATAATATTTTTATTTTAAAAAAAAATTGTGATTTTTAATCTTCCACTATTTAATGTGCTTACAAATTGTTTTTATTTTTTTAAATGAAACATTTGCATTATTCGTTGAATTGATATATTTATTTTGGAAGGAAAATACTTGCAAAAATCTAAATTTTGTTAATTCCATAAAAAAAGAAAAAAGAAAGAAAAAAGGCAAGAAAGCGATGGCAACTACACTGGCCCCATCCCCAATGGGTTTTCGTGGGAAAAAAATTTAGTATTTAGTTCAGCATTTGGAGGTGTCCTTGGCCAAATGCGACGACTTTGAAATCTTGAAAGCCCAAAGCAGGTGGAGACCTGCTTTGAGCATTCAGCATTTGTGGAATGCTAGTCCTCTTATTAATGAATTTCCTTTTTCCAGACATATACGACCATGTTTACTATCATGAAATGACTCTTTCTAATCAAATTTGTATGAGAGGAACTTGGTTTTATTTTTCTTAATGAGGACCTCCTTTTTATATGCGGTGCTTACTCAAAAAAATTAGCATCCACAATCGGTCACTTCACCATCCACCGAATAAGTCACATTTTTTTTTTTTTTTTTTTTTGTCATTTTTATCTTTTGCCAATCAATAGCCCAACTTTTTATCAATACACTAGAATGATCATTAATTAATGAAGATGATTAATACTACAATAATTTAAAAAAAAAAATTATTCAAAGTTGAAAACAAACCTAAAAGAACCCTAGGCCAAAAGTTGAGCTTTGCATCTAATTTAAAATCAAATTCTTTTAATTAATTTTTAAATAAATTTATTAATATATATCTTTTACATTACTCTCAACATGAAAATGTAAAATGTTATATAGTCATTGTTTCTTTTTTACAATTTTAAAAATACTAAAACTAAAAAACTTAATTTAGTCGCACTAAAGGGCTTTTCAAATATATATTTACCAAACAGTCTTGCATTTCCCTAAAGCACTTTTTAGTTATAGTTTACTAAACAGTCTTGCATTTCGAAAAACCCATTTACCTCAAAGGTATTTACATTCTCCCAAGGGCATTTCCCCGAAGCCGAACCAAACGGGCCCACTATCCCTCTGGCCTCGAGGCCCAAGAGACTCAACGGGCAATTGCAAAGGATTTGGCAGAGACTTTACGATAAATTGCCGAAACACTCAACTTCGGCTCGGGTTCGACTTAGTCCATATATTATAGTGTACATTTTAGATTATGGACCGGCCTAGACAACACATTTGACCCAACCTTCGTGTCAAGACCCATTGTCATCTTAACCTTAATCTTGCCCAATAGCCAAATGCTGCAGGAAAAACACATCGGGACTGCACCAATTTCCAGTCTCTCGAGAAAAATATAGTAGCTACCGTGAATATAGTAAGACCATGATCCTCCTTCAGCTTTTGTAAGGGGAAAAGGATACACTAGGCCATCTAACTTGGTATCCGATCATTTCAAATGCATAGATTATATTAATCATTTGGTTCAACCCGCCATAATCTCAATTTAAGATTTTGGGATAAATGCATTACAAGTCCTAAAACTTGTTATAAATGTATAATTGAATTCTAAAATTTTCTAAAAGTAAAATGAAATAAAAGAACTTATTATGAAAGTATAATTGAGAAAAGCCTATTCAGAAAGTGCAGTTGAGTCCTATTACTTATTACAAAAAAGGCAATGAAATCCTAAGATTTTAAACGACGGTATAACTATAACGTAGCTACCAAAAAACTGAAACCATCACTGTCAATTGTAGCAAGTTCAAAATTCATGTCAATAGTGATGGAAGGCTGCCATGCGTGTTACCACCAAAACTCCTCCGATTTGCAAAGCAAAGAAGTAAGGCGAAAAATAATTGAATTCCAAAAGCTTGCAAAAGTCTTGACAGTGTTTTCCAGAAGAATCAACTTGAACTAAACACTAATTCGACTTTTCAAGCTATATTAGAAAATGACAGACCAAAAAAGGAAAAAGCTACGTTAGAAAATGAAGAGGCTTTTGAAGAATCTTCTACTACTTTTCAACATTGGAACCGACGATTTAGACACTATTGCGATTAGTCTCGAATGCAGGCATAGCAGCAATTGAATAGCAAAATCCATCCATAACGATGTGAATTTTTTACATGTTCCCATAATAAAAGGTCGACCGTACTCTTCCGTTTCAAAAAATATTTTTTTTTTCTACATGGGTACTATTGATAAAAAAGAATACCAATCAAATTATTTGTCGGCAACTTCTTGGCAATTCACAAATACTTTTATGAAGAAACTAACTCTTTTTTGACATTTGATAAATTGTCAACTTCTCTTATCTCTTATTGTTTTATTTATTTATCTGTCTTATTAAAGTCTAAATTTATGAACTTCCATATAAATTTACCTATAACTATTTGAGTGACTTACTGACTATTTTCACTTAAATTACCAACTAGTTTTAGGCTATCAATTATAATTTGAGTTACTTACCAATGCTTACTTGGTTGTTTAATTTATTAACTTTTTTTCATCTAACGCCCTAACTTTACAAACACACCTATGAATTTACAAACTTCATTGGCGTAACTTTCCAATTTTTCTCACATTAGGTGACCAACTAGTCTTGGCTTTTTTTTTTTTTTGGTCGGAATATTCTTAGCGTACAAAGCCTCATTCGAGCTACTTTTAACTTTTTTTTTTTTCATTTTCCTTTAAGTTGATCAGCTTGTCTATCAGTTACTAAACACAAAAATTAGCAACTCTTTTTTTTTTTCTTTTTAATTACCCTTCTTAATTTGAGTGTTTACCAACATTTATCTAATTAAGTTACCAACAAGTAACTAGCTCTCATATGAATTGGTTATCAATGTTTATTTGGTTTTTACAAATTTCTAACTTCTCTTATCATTTATAATTTTTTTTTACCTTTTTCTACAAACACCTTAAACTTATCAACTATTATGAAAATACAAACCTTTTTTTTTTTCAGTGATTTATCATCTTTCTGCAATTAAGTTAACAATCGTTTATTATTTAAAATTACTGACTTAATATTAAGTTACCACTTTAATTTCCCTTACTTGTCATTTTTTTCTAAATTTATGACCTATATTTAGAAAATATTGATCTCAATTAGAGTGATTACCGGCTTCTCTTGGACTAAGTTACCATATTGCGTTACCATCTCCTAATTGAGTTACTCACAAATGTTTATTTTCTTTTTTTTTCTACACCAACTTCTCTAATCTCTAGCCACCAAAGCTTCTCTCATCGTTTACCAATTTTATTTACATTTCTTATCAACAGTTTAATTTTACCAACTACTTTATGAAACTATCATCCTAGCTTTATTTGTGTGATTTGGGTAAATTTTCTCCAATTAAATTACCAAATAGCTTTGAATTACCAAATCTTACTTGAATTACTTACTTTATTCGTTGTTTTCTCAAGTTTTTTTTTATTTAACTTTTTCATTAAGTTGCTATGTTTATCTGCATGTGTTACCAACTTCTTAAATTTACTAACTCTTTTAGAAATTACTGATTTCTATTAGAGTGATTACCAACTTTTTCGATCAAGTTACCAACTAGTTTTGTATTACCTTCTTTAATTTGAATTGGTTACTGAGTTCCGTTGGTTTTTTGTTTTGAAATTACTGACTTATCTTTTCTCTGATAATGATAAATTTATAATTTTCTACCAGCTTTGAATTTGCCTACTATTGTATGAAATTATCAAATTTTTCGTACGCCTTATTAACTTTTGGGTTAATATCCTGAAAAACCTCAAACTAGTAGATCTGTGACAAATTTACCCAAAACTATTTTTTTTACCACCAAAAACCCCTAACTAGTATACTTTTGACAAATTTACCCCAAATCAGTACACTTGTAACAAATTTACCCTCTGTTAGTTTTCGTTAAATTTTACTCTTAAGTTACTAAGTTAAATGACACGTGATAGTTGACTAGTATACTAATTTGGGATTTTACGCTTTGTTTGTCATAGTTTACAATTTTGTGATCTTTTTGTGGTATTAATCCAATTTAACAGAGGGTATATTTGTCACAAATTTACCAGTTTTGGGTTTTTTGCGGTCGAATAAATTAGTTTGGGGTAAATTTGTCATAAATGTACTAGTTTAGGGTTTTTTATGGTCAATGGAGATAAATTTGTCGAAGGTATACCAGTTTAGGGTTTTTGGTGGTCAAAAAAATAGTTTGGGGTAATTTGTCACATGTGTATCGGTTTGAGGTTTTTAGGGTATTAACCCTTAACTTTTTCCCAATTAAGTTATCTATTAGTTTTGGATTGTCAGCTCACATTTGAGTTGCTTATCATTTGGTTTTTTAACGTACTAATTTTTCTGTTGAGTTGTTGCTTCTTTTTTTGCGTTACTTACCAAACCCATTATACGATTAGATACCAATTAATTTTCCATTATTGACGCTTATTTCACTTAATTACTAACATTTTTTCATTTTTTTCAAATTAGCAACTTCTTTTGTCTCAGATAAAGAAAAGCTATCTTAGTACTTTATTAACTTTTATTTAACTTTCTTACCAGCACCTTGAATTTACCAATTATTATATGTAATTTCCCATGTTTATTTGGTGACTTACCAACTTTATTTCCTGAATAAGTAACTCAAAAGAAAATTGGTATCCAACTCAAATAAGAGTTGGTAATCTGAAAATAGTGGATAAATTAATTGGAAAAAAGTTGATAAATTACTTAAATTAAAGCTAGAAATTTCTTGAAAGGATTGATAAATTTAATGCATAATTAAGAGAGATAAATGAAAATTGGTAAAATATAAGAAAATTTGGTACAAAAGAAAAATAAATTTAATAAGTAACTCAAATGAGACTTGGTAATCCATAATTAGTTGATAACTTAATCAGAGAAAATTTGGTAAGCAATTTAACTAAGGTTGGTAATTTCTAAACACTTCATTGAGAAACGCATATAAAAGTTTGTAATGCTAAAAAAATTGGACAATTAAATAAAACAAATATATCTCAGTAAGTATGTAACTTAAATGAGATTTGACAATACAACATTAGATGATAAATTAATAGGAGAAAAGTCTATGAGTCACAATAATTTAGGTTGGTAATCTCTAGAAATAGTGAGAAGGGTGACCAAAATGAAAAAAAAAAAAAAAAAAAAAACAATTTAAATTTATAGAAAGTTGGTAAATTAGGAAAACCAATAAGAGATTCATAAGTAACTCTAATAAGAGTTGATAACCAAAAACTAGTTGGTAATTTAATCGGACAAAAGTGATGACTCACTCTAACTTTGGCTAGTAATAGAAGAGCTAGAAAAATCGAAGTGTTGGTAAATTATGCAAATAAAAATGGGTAAGTAGTATAAAAATTGCTAATTTACAATCATCATAAAAGAAGTTGTTATTTTATGAAAGTATTGGTAAGTTACCAACATGTAAATCAAAAATATAAAAAAGAAGTCACCGTGCTTTTTTTTTTACCAACAATTTTTCCATATTTACCAATACTTATTGAAACTTATCAGCCTAAAAAGAGTCCCTATTTTTGGGCACAGAACAGTAGCATTATACAAGATCAATATGGTTTAAATATTGATTTTCTGGGAATTTTATCACAGCATTGGACAAAAAATCGAATTACATAAATGTATTTACGCATTGAGAAACGAGAAGGTACGCAAAATTTGAGTTACTAAAACACTGAGTCACATTCACAATAAAAAAACAAATATATCTTAGAAAAGAGTTCACAGCCTCAGAAAACATTTAACCATATATAACAAGTCCATGATCTTGTCTGAACTGTCAAAATTAACTTTTTTGCTTTTCTTTTTATACATGAAACCCTGAATATAGTGTTAAGTAATTACATCAATTTTCTTTGTATAAATTGTGATTATCTATTTCCCAGTCTCAGGTCTACAGAGTCTAATCGATATACTTTATAACATACATACCTTATATACAAAAGTACATTAATTCCTATCGTCATACTAATTAGTCCGGACTCATGTATTGATACACTAGCTCTTATTAGTCAGCCAGTCTGCAGAAACAGAGATCCGGGCTTCACCGAGTCCTGCAAAACTGTGATGGAATTGCTCGGGTCTGTAAGATCTGGCTATTCAAATCCAAGATTGGATTGAGTAGTTAAAGGAATTGACTCCACTGATATGAGCAAAGATATCAGATGATTCCATCATGTCATCTTCTTTCACAACCACCTGAAACGAAAGCCAAGGAAGTGTTATTATGTTACAAATGGATTACGATCAGGGAAGGATATTTATCGGGTTTGTGATGATTAATTATTTGTTCTCGATATCACTATTCGCAAGGCATCGCTTGATCTTTGGAAGTTTCTTTTGAACCACAGACATGGCATGTCCAATGCAGATTTTTTGTAAGGAAAGTTATTCTCACTTCGTCCTTTTCATCATCCCCAAGATGGCCACAAGCGAGCCTAGAGTTCTCGCCGAATTCCTCGTTCTTTGCGAATCTCCCTCTCACTCGCGGACGGCTGTCTGCCAGAGTTTTGCGGCACGCATACTGCAGAGATTAGGAAAGTTTCTTCAGCTAAAGTTACTGCCCTACAAAAGGTAAACTAAAACATGAATGATGCGAGAGAAGAAGAAAACGAAGACCTTAATCTTCTTGCTGAAGTTCCTTTCGTTCCTCTTCTTCATGTACCGATGGATCTTCTCCTTCCTCTGCTCAACTGAGAGTTTTCCTACCTTGTAAGTTGGGTCTTCTAAGTTTGAAATATCTGTTGCGAAAGGTGCAGAACTCGAATTCGCGTTCATCAGCTTTTGGCTTGCAGTGCAAAATACCTTACACGGTATCAAATCGACACAATTCCATAAGAATTGGTCACCACAAATACTACAAGAGCACATGAGATTTAATGCCATGTGCGTACCAACTGCATTGAACTTTAAAACTTCATATTCAAAATGAAGCATAATGTGCTGTAAAATCTTGTCAATACCTGCATATCCTCAGGAATAAGCACCTGGGTTGGATCCGAGCAAAAGATTCCACTGTTATTGTCAGCCTGGTAATCCAGATCTTGAGCTTGCAAATCTGATTTTATTAGAACACTTCCCGAGAAGATTCCTGACCTATCTGCAGATAATGTGCCAGTCATATTCTCCGGCATGTACGGCCTCATTGAGCCAACGAAGGAGCACAAAGGCGATGCAGGGTCCAAAGGAATATATGGAGGCACAGACAAAAAGCAATCTTGTTTGAACACTGAGGCAATCAATGGAGGGCCAATTAACGGTGACATAGTTTCACGAGTAAAATTTGGTAGCCCGTTAGTGCTATTGGTCAGTGGAAGTTGATTTTCTGTTTGCTGCACTGAAGGGAAATCCATCAACAGGTTGTCTTGTTGAGGACAGACGAATGGGGAAACCGAAAATGGAGGGGAGGGAGAGAAATCAATCGAAGCAGAAATGTCATTATCGACATCTTCTTGTGGATCAAAGAACGTTGTTTGATTTCCGTTGTGGTTAATAGTGCCAGCAGTCATGGTGTTACTTGTAGTCGTGGCAGGAGTTGTGGCTGTTGTATTGATTCCATGGTCTTCCTGCAGGAGATCGCCAAAGTTTTGCAAATCTTCAGGTAAAGAAAATTTGGAGGAATTGGGGTACTCTTTATAGCAGCAGTTTGAACACGATGTGATCTCAGAGTTCTGTATACTTTCTGAACATAATTCAGAGTTGCAAAGTTCTAACAGTTGAGCACTTAACGGGCTTGACATATCATCCTGCAGAACAACAGATGAAACTCCACGTTTGAACAACAATAATTTGTTGAACAAAGACTAGTAAAGCATATCAATCACCACTAAAAGTCGAATTACTCATGTTTATGATCCATACACTACAAGTGGTCTCTGTAACCATTCTTGATGTTTAACTAGTAGAAGAGGAGACATCAATTCTGGACAGTTATATGATGATGCTTGGATTCTTAAAGTTGATTTGCAAAACAAGTTTGGTGAAGGTGAACAGTGTCATCTTTCTGAGAAACAATAAAGCAGGAAGATTATGTGCAATTTTGCTGGCATCTTGTGATATGCAACAGATAGATAGCAGATGCGAAGATGGGTTTCGATGGCATGTTTATGTGAGGTAAAATATAGGATGCCTAATCTGGCCAAGCACTAGTCATGGAGAGGCATTCAAAAAGAAGCCATTAGGTGATATGAGAACACTGAAGCGATGTCATAAGGGGTCCCTACATGAGTTTCAACAAGTCAGGCTCATAATCTTCAAACCAGAAAGCTATTGCACAGGCAGCATGGAAGAGTTTCAGAGCTTTCTCAAAATGATCAAAGCAAGAGTTTTGAGCTTTTCACTTGGACAAACATTTTATCAAAGTATGAGACTGTAATATGACCAAACAAACATTATCATAGATATATTTTGTCATGTTAATGATCAATCAAGTTTGCTGTAATCAACTCAATGGTCATCAGACGATAATGAAGACTTTGGCTAAATTACAACGTTTTCTCTTGAAAAAGTGGATTGATACAAAGGGAAAGTGCATGGTATCCTTATCAGATTTTAAGATGATGTCAGAAATCCAACCTGAAGCTCAAACAGTTCCTTCAAATTCAATTACCTAAAGAAGACATAAAGATAAAAAGATGCATTGAGATTAAGGTGTCATTACTGGCTTCAACATTAGTAGTGTCCTCATCACAAGCACACAATGTTTAGATGATCATTTCCCGATCAAACCAGACACATGCTGATCTTGAGCTCAGGCAAATCATCGTATAGCAAAACACACCAAAGACTGAAAAGAACCCAGGACTTTTGTCCAAAGAGAGAATGGAACAATGGAAGAAAGCTTCAGCCTTGCATCCAAAATCCTGCTCTTTTTTTTTTCCTTTGCAGAGAGAATGCATGATTAATGCAATGCATGCATGCATTGTGTGTATGTACAGAAAAGAACAAGGAATGGAGACGGTTTCAGAGGGCAAGAGAATTTTACAGCCGGCAGCTGCTGAGGCGGATGAAGCACGTCCTCCAGCATTCTGTCCTCGGACATCGGCAGACAATCAAACAACCCGATGAAGAAACTTTGCAAGATCTAGATGAACAGACCCTCTCTCAAAATGGCACTGAAAGAAGAAGAAGAAGAAGAAGTCACGATCACGCGCTCCCCATGATCACCACCTTTCGTGGTGATCGAGAGGATGCTCACTGAACCGCGATATATAAAGGAGAAAGCTCCATCGACGACGATCAGAACAAAGTGTGCGCGTCTCTGTATGTGAATGTGTGTGTTTGAGAGAGAGAGAGAGAGAGTAGAGTTAATTTTAGCTAGCTAAGGAAGGGGAAAGAATGGGGTGTCAATAGTCTGTTGGTTTGCGTATAAATACATACGGCATTTCAGGCGGGGGCGTGTCCGTACGGAGCTGTCAGCTCAGGCACTTGGGGTTGTGTCAACCCCGAAAGCGAAGGCGGGCCACACCTTGGTTCCTGCTGACGTGGCGGGCGAGGTGAGGAGGGCTGTCGGACACATATCGTCGGGCCGGCGACGTGGGCCCCGGCTCATCGCAGCGCTCTTGGACAGAAGCTGGGTTGACCGATTCCTAGCCGACTTTCGGATCCCCTGCATTGCCAAGCTTTCACCCCAATTTCTTGCCGACTTTCTGATCTTCTTTTTTGGGTTGACCGAGCGTTTCAACCCAATTCCTAGCCGACTTTCAGGTTTTTCCCATTGCCCAGTTTACACCCCAATTCCTAGCCGACTTTCAGTATTTTTATTGCCTAGTTTTCGCCCGCCCTTCTCTCTCTTTCTCTCTCTCTCAATAGTTGCAAAAAAAGACGACAGAGGCCAATCAGTTGCAAATGCATGAACCGGATTCGGCGTGCTCTGGCTACATGGAAGTAAAGATAATAGCCGATGAAGACTACAAAAAGTGCTTCGAATGTAAACCATGTTCGTTATCTGTGGAAAAAAAGTTGTTCAACTTGTAAGATTTGTTTTGTTTTAAATATTGAAACCTCCTTGAACTTTGGCATATGTGTGCAATTATCCTCAAATTATGAAAAATTGTAAATAAACCCCCAAACTTTGGCACAACTGCACCACAAACCCCAAATATTTTTTATTTTTTCTGCAACTATTAATTTTCCATCTATATGGTCGTTAGGGCCGTAAAATTTGAGATTGGGTTGAAAATAATCCGACTCAAATTGACCAATTTACGTGTAATACCAATTTAGTAACCCATACTTGACACAACCCATAACCAACCCAAACCATTTACTAAAATATTTCCATGAATCCAATATGTGAAAATCTGTATCCACCTAGTTAACTCATTTTAAGCTCTTCATGCATATATGTTCTTTGGATAAAAGCACTATTTCAACTATTAAATGCTAAAGAATTGGCTTTCAACATTGCATAAAATTTTCACTTTTTGTATTGATTCACAATGCAAAATGAGAGAAAGTTAGTACTTGACTGTCAATTTACAAAATTGCAGCAAAAAATAATGTAGAGGAATTGAAATTTTAATTAAATGCAATGTAAGATATTAAACAATATGATTTGTGCTGACCATATAATGCAATAATAGGAACTAAGATTAGAATATTGCATAAAAAAATAAAAATACCAAATGGAACCAAGGAAAGAAGTTTTTTTTTTTTTTTTTTATCCACAAGGAAAGAAGATATTAAACAATATGATTTGTGCTGACCATATAATGCAATAATAGGAACTAAGATTAGAATATTGCATAAAAAAATAAAAATACCAAATGGAACCAAGGAAAGAAGTTTTTTTTTTTTTTTTTTATCCACAAGGAAAGAAGATATTAAACAATATGATTTGTGCTGACCATATAATGCAATAATAGGAACTAAGATTAGAATATTACATAAAAAATAAAAATACCAAATGGAACAAAGGAAAGAAGATATTAAACAATATGATTTGTGCTGACCATATAATGCAATAATAGGAACTAAGATTAGAATATTGCATAAAAATAAAAATACCAAATGCAACCAAGGAAAGATATTCTCCAATAATTAACAAACAAAATCTACAAGATTAATAAAAATAAAAATAAAAATTAATGGGGAACGAAAGAAGCCTTCTTGATATTTTTAATAAGGGGTGAAGTTGGGCCCATCTCTTAGACCCACCAAGACTTCTCTAAACTTAGAATAACCCAAGGAGTCAATTTTTTTCTCATTCAGATTGAAGTGACAGTGACAAAGGTGAGTTGTGTTTGGTTTTTGGATAAACTATGAATCCATTAAATACTCATATATTTTTGCATTTTGCCATTCTAAATCCATGTGTAACTCATTTACTAAGTATTGCTAACCCATATAATAAGTCAGCCATCAAATATGGTTAAGAAATGGGTTTATGACCCATTTTGACAAGTTTAGTGGTTGTTAAGTGTTATTGGAAACGGACTTACCCAGTTTTTTCACCCAAATAACCCCTATTGGATGGTTAATGAAGTTAAGATAAAAGAGGATCCATAATTAAGTTAAGAATATTTTGTCAAGGTGGTTTTGGTCGAAAAAGTGAGTTAGTCCCTTTTGAGGTAATATCGTAGACGGAAAAACTAGTAACTAACAACAAAACCAAACTTCATGAGAGTAATACGTCAACTTTTTGAAGTTTGAGGTTTTTGCACAATTTTTTTTTTTTTTTGAGCGGAGATGTTGAACAAATATCTTTTCTAGGAAATGTTGTGTTAAGTGATTCATTATTGATCACCACCTTATATGATACCTTAGAATACTTGTGGGAGTTAAGGCCATGTAGAATAGACCGAGATGTTGTATAACCTCATCAAACTAGCAATGTAGAAACTATGGCTAAAATAACATAAATAACGATAAAGATACATATATAAATTGAGTGTATTGTTTTTACCGCGGAACCTTAAGCTATCTAAAAGAAGGGCAACAATATACAAATAATATATCTAAAAAAATTTAAAATCTAATAAACTGTGCTATGACTTCTTATCATCATTATTATTAAAAAGATGGGGAAAAATATTGACCGCCTGTCCTCTAAGCATGGAATTTGGAGGTTAATTTCTCGGGGGCAAGAATCAACAAATCTTAATGCCACCTTAAACGCTTTTTCTAGAAAGGAGCAATTTGGTCACTTGCTTGAATCGAACGTGAGTGTTCATTTGTAATACATTAAAAGTGCAATTAGGAACACGATTCCTTTAAAAATATACCAAGACCAATACGAATATATCACATCGTTTGAAACTAACAGATTTAATACAGTTGTCGTTCCAACTTTATATAACAAATCTTTGTGAATTCTACTCTAGCAAAGACAACACGACACGAACATAACATGAACTTGCGCCTTTATTCATGTATTGATTTCTAGTTTTATTCCAATCACATGAATTTCTGTGCTTTGGATAAATGCTCCTGTGCTTCTTCTTTTTTTTGTGGGGGGTTTGGATAAAGGAAAAGTGAGGAGGGGGCAAGTAGCTGGACAGTACGTGGCAAAGTGTGTTCAATCGAAGCCCATATTATACGTCGCACCAAATTCCCATATATTCCTGTCGCAGCACAAAAGAGAGACCAAATGCATGAGTACCCACCCACGAGAGGAGAAAAAGGAAGCCTACAAGCATTTTGGGGCTCTTTGAATCGATTTTGTTTTCCTCTATTTCCCAAACTCTAGTTAGACATATACACATGGTGTTGTTCCTCTTTTTGTCTTTGCCATGCTTGGAGTCGGTCTTCGTTTGTGCCGTGCTTGTGTTCTGGTGGTTCCATTAACGGGAGCCAAAACATTATGAATTAAATCGAACATTTCAAGAGAGTGAATTATAATAACAATGATATGAAGAGTGATATGCATAAGTTACAATAGTTCGTTAGAAGGGTTATGTGCATAGGTTTTCCATTGAATTTTAAATAAGTAGAAGAGGGGAGTAGGGCCATTGAAAATTCACATTGAAGAATTGCGATTAATTAGAAGGGGAGTGAAAAAGAAAAAGAAAATGAAATGAGTTTCTTTACACCATGTCAAAGGAATAATTACAATCAATCCAATTTGTATTTAAATTATTACAAGGTGAAAAGGGGCGTATGTATCTAGGGCTTGCTAACGCTTCATGTTCAAGCTATGCAAGAGGAGGAGATCTGTTCAGATCAAGTCCTAGAGATGCTATAACCCAATATTGGAATAAGCCATCCCAGCCTGCAAATCAAGGGTATATTTGTTTTGATCTCTAGGGAAATAGTTATTCTTCATTGTTTTCTCAACTACTAATACGGCTATCGAAAGAAAAGTACTGAGCAAAGCATATTAGTTCATGTCGGCTGCTCAAGAAATGGACGAGTCTCCCCGATGACACGTTGCGATATTACCCTGGTTCGGCGAACTGTTGTATCAGCCTGTCGGATGCCATCTCAACCGTGCGTAACATGCCCGACAACCCCCTGTGCTGGTGTCTTACTGAAGATGGGTCAAACTTCTCCACCTACCTCTCCCCTCCAGACAAAACTGTGTTGATGCTGTTCACGCCAAATCGTCCCACGATCGAATCTCGATTCCTCGCGTTGATATTGCGTTTTGCCTTGAGGAGAAAGCTTCTGTCTTGCCAGATTTGGGAAGTTCCATTGCACGAAGGGGCTTCCATGTTTGATGAAATTCCGAGGAGAGCGAAAGGGACACGATGTGCTTTGCTTTCGTGGAATCTGAAGATTTTTTTTTTTGGGAGGGGGGGCGTTCTTGACAACACTGTTGAGGACTTTCCATGGAAAGAGGGAACAATATATATTCTTAGCAGTGAGGAAACGCAATTCTGTAAGGCGTGCACGGAGACCCGCGATTTACAAGATTGCATCCGTGGCAAAAATCTTTGGACTAAATCAATAAAGATCAGGTGAACATGGAGAGATTGAGAAAGAGAGATTTGACAATGATGATGGATGGGATGATCTCACATTCACGTAGCATTGGGGTCTTCTTTATGATCGGCTTCAATTACTGCTGGCAGAAGCGGGGTCTTAAGCACGGTTGACCCGAGCCCCGTTTTCCAAATATTAGGAAAAAAAAAGGAGATTGAACTAATTCTATTTCCAATTATTAGACATAATAACAACTTAATTGAGGAATGTTAATGGAAGTACTCGTATAGCTAAACCAAATTTGAGTTCAAGTATATCTCCAAATAACTTGACATAAAGTTACAAAGTGGTGCCCAATGATAATTGCTCACAAATTACACACAGAGAATGTCTAATATATTTGGTTTGTTTGATACTGTATTTTTTACCATGATTCAGACAATATAGTGTCGCCGTTGTCCTCTTGATCAGGTTGGGCATATTCATTAGGAGTCAATTGTTGCAAAAACATATCATGCCTTCCAGTTGCCCTTTCTATATTTTTCGTAGACAAATTATACCTATTGTCTTCCAAGATCCGGTGTTTAGTACGAAATATGAACTCAAATGGTACAGCAAATGCTTGTGGGGTCAGTATCACGAGCCATGGTCGAACAAATCTATAGTTGGAGGCTCTCCTCTTTCACCATTCAGGACATTGACTTTGTCTTTGCCAACTCTATGGATGCAGTCGGAGTAATCTGATTGATCCCAAGTACGTCTTCATCTATTTGGCAAATGAAGACGAAGACCTAGCGAAAGGCTGGGATGATCTTCTTCTTACGAAGAAGAAACCATACAAGTGTTTGGGCACTGCTTGATGAATGGTGCCATTTCCGTCCTTTGAGTGGAACTCATTGTATAGAAACCATTGGTGTTTGCAACAATGATATTCTAATGCCAACTCATCAACATTGCCAATATTTGTTCCGCTTTGACATTATGACCCTTCATAACATGGAACATAGAGAGTTTTAAGGCATTCTAACACAGGCAGATTCTTATTGCTTCATTGAAGAAGGGATCACCCTCCTTGTTTCACCAATTTAACCAGCCTCATGAATAGAAACTAAATGGCTCGGTTGTTTGACAATAATTGCAGGCGCTCAAAGCATCACTAAAAACCTATTATAAGTTCCTAAAATCTTGAGCAATTGTACAATCTTGTGGTGTCAACGGCGAGAGATCGAAACTTCCATTGTGCATTAGTACACCATCTCCTTGCATATCTTTTTGAACAACTTGCACATTGAATTCCACCATTGTCATGTCCTCAAGTAAATTTTTTTTTTTTTTTTAAACTTGTGTACCATGTACAACAAATCTCTGACTCTTGATGCCTCAGTAAAGTGATTATAATGTATTGAGCCCACACGTTTGTTGGCTGTAACATTATTAAACTATTGGAGACTATCTCACACGGACAAGTTAATGCAGCTGCACATTTAGTGCACATGGAAAAAATACCATCACAAACAAGATTTGATTGTTAGACCAGACTCTTGATTTGGGAGGTGTTCATGTTGCCATTATCTAGTGTGATGATGATGCATACTTTGTCAGTGATGATGAAGATTTTGCCAAAGATGCCAAATTTATTGACAACTCTCATTATTTTGACAGTCACATTTCTGGATTCAAATGCGAAGTAACTATAAGAGGTTGATGATATAATTCTCATTTTTCATATACCCAAGAGTCAGTGACAACATAATACACGTAATTCATAGGGCTCTCCATGTATCAGAAATCAAAGAGACTTCAAAAGTTTACCCATCGACAGAAGATGGACCAATACTGCCCTTTTCTCTTTGTACAACACACTGCAATTTCTAGTGTTTGTTCCAACAAAATGGGCTTGAAATGAGAAAGTTTGCATGTATCAGACGATGCGGAGATCGGCAGCAAAAACAAAGGGTTGCTTAATAATAAGAGAATAACATGCAAGCTATCACTAATTACTCACATCATCATAGTTGAATGGGTTTCTAGAGCAAGAATGTCTTCCCGACCTTAGACGGTCTTCTCCACAAAGCTAGCGGCCTCAGTTGCTTAGCGGTCTTCAGTGGTAGACGGATCAGTCGGAGAAGTGTCTTGTTGAGGACCGACTTCTGGTGTTCTCCACTACAAGTCGCTCTAGGGGTAAGGCTTTTGCGTCTCGTTATCTTTGAATTTGCTTTGTTGCGAACAAGGAGCTGGCATGTATACATTGTCATTGCATATTCACTAATCGAGTTCCTTGGCAATCACAAGGAGAAGTCCAAATTAAGTTTGGATCCTCGGACACAGCTGTTGCTGTTGTTGTTGTTTTCCATGCATTGTGACATGTAGATCGCAATTAAATTCGTTGCAATGGAAGATGAAATATACGAAATTGACAAAAGGCTTGAGAGAGGAAGAGCATTTGCAAGTGGATATGTAAGTGAAGATTGGCGAATGATGAAAAAAAGAGGAAAGGGGCCAATTTATCTAGGTGATTTTATATTAATTGTTTTTTGGGCTCCAACAGCCACTACAATGACCTGATCCAGTGATTGGGTATTCGGGTCTGAGACCTTAAAAATTTGTCAACCATTGGACTTGGCCTTCAAGGCCGAACAAAAGAAATGCCGGATCTGGGCTGGCCCGTTAGGGCCCACTCAAGGCCCAAAAGTGGTACGGCCCAGCCCAATTCAAAACGATCCACGCCTGGGCATGAGCCCAATTGTGCCAGGCAGTGCGGTGCCGGGCGGGCAAGGCCCATTTCCCAACCCTACCTCTGGTGGACGACGGCCCAACTTCGGCGGGATGTGGCGATCCCCTCAGCTCAACCTCATTTTTTGACCCCAAAAAAAAAAAAAAAAAAAAAAAAAAAACCTCATTTAGAAATTCTGATAAAAAAAAACAAAAACTTCTTTAGAAATTACGAAGTCATTAGGTTATATTGCTTATTTATAACAGGGTGGCATATTTTTACCCCTTATATGATTAAACCCACCCCCTTTTCATTAAAAAGACAAAGTTGCCCTTAATTATTCAATTGTAATTTAAAGTGGTACCTCCCGATTTATCTATTTTCTGTCTTTTGTTATTTTTTTTTATGTAGGATCTAATTACCATAACTAAGAATATCACATGTTTTTTTTCTTGTTTATTGTGGATGAAAGACATTATGTTCTCTCTCTATTTTTATATTTTACTTTCTATAAAAATTAGTTTTTCGAAAAGAGAAATTTCAATAAAAACCTAGTTATTTTCTATATTGTCAAGCAAATTTATGGATTAATTATCTAGTAAATCTATAAATAAATAAAAAATAACATAGATAACCTTTCCACACGGTCACATTTTTATGAACTTACATCTTTGTTGTGCATATCACTATTAAATTTTTTTTACCAGTTACTTTTATATAAATATAAATATTATGGGTTGATCAAATGAAATCACGAAGAAAAAAAAATACACCTCTTTAAAGCTTTCCCAAGACAAAATCATAGTTATGTTCCCATTCATGAAACTTTAAAAGATGGAAATTAATTATATGATATATCAAAGCTTTGTTTAAGATAAGAATTTTTTGTAAAATGCCATTGGAATTTCATTATTTTGTATTGACAAAATTAATACCATTTGCAGAGTGTTTATAAACAATATCAAAATACCCCATTATTATAACTTTTTCATATCAATGTTTTTAGTACATTTCTAAACACTCATATGATGTCTTACATGTTTCGTGTCAAAATATCTCGCCAATGGTTGAGAAAAAAGACAAATTATTTGATATCATAAATATAGAGACTTGATATATATCTTTAGACTAATGAAATTAAAAAAAATTAAAAATTCACCAAGTAAGGAAGCTTTTGAGATATGAGGGACCAAAAATAGATAGGTTGTTATATGAGCAATGATACAAAAGACACTAGTTTTTTTTTTTTAAAATAGCAATAAGTTCACATTTAAAAAAAAACAAAACAAAACAAAACAAAACAAGCATATGACGTTCTAAATTATGACAATTAGATTCTATACAGAAAAAGAAGAACTAAAAAATATAAAATAAATAAATTTGGAGCCACTACTTTAGATTGTGATTGAAATTGAGGATAATATTGGCTTTTTAGTGAAAATAAGGGTGAATTTACTTATATAAGTAGTTGAAATAGTGCCGCACTTTATAATGGTATAGTAAACTTGTGGCACCCCGAAACACCTTAGGTCGCCATAGGCACCTATTGCTACACCTAATGGACACTAGTTACATCTCTTAGTAGAAGCGTCATAGTTCATAGCCATTTTTTTTTTTTTTCGAAAACGGTCCCAGCACGACTCATTAGCGGAAGCAAAATTTAATATCGCCATCTCACCCTCCAAACAATCATGATACAATACACACCACTAAGTACCATAGGAAAAGATAAAGCCATGCCACTTTTATTTACATATTTTCATGACGGATTTTCTCGGGTCGATACAACAAAAGAAAGCCAAGATTTTCAGCTATACTTGGCCACATCCCAAAAAGATACTATGACCCCTAAAATGATCACATGACATCCTCCATCTAATCAGTGGCAGCTACTCCCAAAAAGAAACACTAGCTCTCTACCCCTCACGCAGCCATCACACCCATCCTGGTGCGTCGGGTGGTGGTGGCGACAGCATCCCCCTAAACACTCCGTCTCGGCGGACATGAACTGACAGAAACTCCTGAATAACAGGGCCCTCAGCCAGGCTTACATTATACATAACCAGCACTCGCACTCGCACAAAGGTCAGTCCAGGGACGAGAACGCAGTTGATCTCCGTACACTCTACCTCTACATCCGATGGGAGGCCCTTGCGTGACGGTAGGAAGCGAGATCTTTCTAATCTGAAATGTTGGTCCCCGAAGGGGTGAGTATAACCACTCAGCAGGTAAATGACCAATAAACCACTCAATGCATCATGTCCCACAATCATCACAATCATAGCATCACAAGTCATTAAAGCATTCATACACAATTTACCTTGATATCATGCACATGTCATCATACCTCATGTACATGCATCATCATATAGTCAACACCATCATGTCATACACTCACCATCATCATGTCACATGTACCATCATGCCATAGCTGCACATACATCCATGCACTCATCATCATCATATCACATGTACCATCATCATTACCATGCATCCATGCACATATCATCTTCATGTCACATGTACCATCATCGTTACCATGCATCCATGCACATATCATCATCATGTCACATGTACCATCATCATTACCATGCATCCATGCACATATCATCATCATGTCACATGTACCATCATCATTACCATGCATCCATGCACATATCATCATCATGTCATGCATATACCATCATGCATATTTCAATTTCAATTTCTCAATTTCATCCCTTTCATTTTGGACCGCCACATTTCTCTTTCCCGGGACCAATGTTTGCATCCCGCATTCATCATTTACGCCCAATCTTGGCATCGCGAGAACCCTCCGGCACAATACCTACCAGGCATTCGGCACCCCCACGCTTCGGGCATCTCGTATCCCAACTGGCATCACAAGGACCCTCTGGCACAATACCTGCCGGGCAACCGGCCGTACCCTTCTAGCCAGGCATCTCGCACCCCAACTAGCATCGCGAGGCATCCCTCGGCACAATACCTGCCGAGCTTCCGGCTCCCCACGCTCCGGGCATCTCGAAACTCTCGAGGACCCTCCGGCATCCGGCCATTCCAGGCCACCGGGCAACCGGCCATACCCTTCTAGCCAGGCATCCCGACACTCCCGGGGCATCGTTGGCTCACACCTCCGACGGCCTTCTCACTTATCTCAATTCACATCTCCAATTATAGTTCAATTTTAACATGGCATGTGATGTGATGGCAATCAAGATCATTTTCATCCTTTGATTCATACATGCATCTCCAATCATCATCATACATGCAGCAATACACAATCATTCATAACAATACAATTCATGGAGTCCATACAATTTAGAATAGTCCATTTATCATGCTTTTTTGAAGTTTACCAAATTCCAGCTTGTACCATTTTAGAAAACATTGGAATTAAATATCCATATGATTCTCAAAAATCATGAAATCAAGACATGAGATAGACAAGACAATAAGATAACAATTTCGTGAAGAACACATGCCCTAAAGAGTTTCACACAAGAAGATATATTCCACACAAATACAGCATGCAATTTCGGATAGAAACAGATTGTGCAGTTTTTGAAATAATTCGATTAAAATACCCGAATGACCTCCGAAAATTATGAAATTTTACCAGGTTATAGTTAAGACACTAAAGTAGATTTTTCATGAATACATATAGGCCAGATTCGTTCTAGATAATGTTTTTATAGACGTCCGAAGCTCCTGATTCTAGCACCGAAACGTCCAGTATAGCTATCTCCGAAATATCGAGTTTTCACCCACTTATTCTTCTTCGTTTTGTCTGAAATGTGGATATGTTTTACTTCAAGAGGTCCCCTACAACTTTCATCAAGGGATCTAAGTGAAATTTCCAAAGAATAGCCACCATATGGGTCCAAGAAATCTCGGGTGTCCAGTACCGTGTTTCCAGATTTACCGTCTTCAAGAGAAAGTCGATTCACTAGGCCACACTTGCTCATTTTACCTCAAATTTGAGTATGTTAGTCTTTAGGATGTTCTCTACAAGTTTCATGAAGAATTCGAAGGGAAATTCTCGGTAAAAAGTAACATGCAACCCACGAAACTACCAAAAGGTCAGCAAAGCAGTTCCAGATCTAGTGTCTTCGTAGGAATAGGGTTTTACCCCTTAAATCTCAACCATTTTGTCCAAAATTTTAGTATGTTATAGTTTGAGATGTTTTATACAACTTTCATGAAGGAGTCAAAGTCAAAATCCAACTCGAAACATGCATGCAAGCCTCCACAAGTTTCTGAGTCAGGCGGTTTACACGAAATCAGCAAGCTCTTTCAAGAACAAACCACTCTAGCTTCGGTTCCTTACCTCTAAACATCCAAGATTTCAACCACACATGCAAGACATACATGCAAGAGTAGAAATTGATCCTAACTTGCCTCTAAGATCAAGCGGACAACGGCGAACGGACGGCACACGGACGGCGAACGGGCGGCGACGGCTCCTTCTTCTCCTCTCTCGGCTTCCCCTTCTCTCTCGCCACTCCCTCTCTCTCTCTCACAACTCTCTCTCTCTCTTTGGCGTGGCCGAAAACCCTCAACCGGCCACTCTCTCTCTTCCTTTTATTTCCCCTAATTCCCATCATTAGCAATGATGGTGTGCCTCTCCACAAGCCAATGCATGTAACCCTCTTTTTAAATACTAATTAAATCCTTATTAGACTAAATTACTATAGGGTAAAATTAAATGACTAAACACTTAAAATCACAAATCCATAGATTCTAATTCACGATACATATGGCCAAAGATAAGTCGTCCTCTTCCAAGATTTATCCATTTAGACTTGGCCATAGATCTCAATACAAGACACTAATTGGAGCACCCCTAATGACTAGCAAAGAATTTCAGGATGCCACAAAACTTGTATTGCATATAGAGTCTACAAGGAAATTAATATTTGGATAACTAAGAATTATGTCTAGATGTACTTGAATTTAATAGGGTTGATCTATTGTTAGAAATGAGAATCACTGAAATTTTTCTTTGTCATGTCACTTGTTAGCTTGTAAAAATTAAAGTTTTCTTCAATAGCGTATGAAATAATGATTTTTGCCCATATCTACCTTTAAAACAATAGGTTAAATCAGAGGAAATTATTACGAGTGTAAATTTCAGTCATCATGGATTACCTAAAGTTATGAGAAAGTTTAAATTTTAAATTTATCGCTTTAAATGACTGACACATTAGTCAATTAAAAACAAATGGTTTGTCACCTTCATTTCCATCTTCACGACCTCATAGTATTGTTGCCCTCGCCGACCCAAGGTCACTAGGGGTAAACATGGTCCTGGTTGGGCCGATCCACCCTTTAACCCTAAGATCAACTTGCACAGTATTGGTCCTAAATTTTTGGGACTAAGGACCGACTTTATGGAGCCTGGGACTGAGGATCGGATCAACTCAATGGGTTTGGTAAGGTTCCATGGTTAAATCAAGACCAACCGATTTTCTTTTTTTTGTTTCATTTTTGTACTCCCTAAAAAGGCAATTAAGAATCGAACTAACCTAATGGGCCGGTGATGAGTGAGGTTAGCAAAGAGAGGCAAGCATCGAGTAGTGAGCATGACAAGCATCAAGTGACTAGAAGTAAGCGAGGTGAGTGTCCAGCTGCGAGTAGAGAAGTTGTTTCTCTCGATTTTGGCAAATTAAAGACTAAGAGGACAAAGGAGACAGAAGAGAACGAGTACTAGAGGAGGATGCCATGAAGAGTTATTTACACCACTTTAGACACCATGAGGACCCCTCATAGAGACATTTTCCTCATTTGTAAATTATAACAGTTGATGCCATAAAAGACAAAGTTTAAGCTATTAAAGAACAGTGTAAAATTACTTGGACTCCTCACTAAGGAGCCATTTAATGTTATTGAACCATTATGCCACCTCTAGCTTCGACTACCTACCAGCATTATCAAACCCATCTCCAAACGGTTTATAGTGATACCGTCGCCCCCGTTACATCGTCTGTTGCCTCCACCTCCGCTTCCGCCTTGAAAGGTACAATTTAGGGTAATTACAAGAATTGTTTGTGTTTTCTTATGCAAACTGGAAGAATCACGTCTAAAAGTAGTGAAATTTATAAATCGCTTGGTTAATGAATTTTTCGTAAAGTGCATAGTTTTTTATCTTTATAGTGATGAAGTCATCCCGCCATGTCGTCCATTTCCTCTAGCTCTATATTGAAAGATATGATTTGGGGTAAAATTGCAAGCGTTTGTATTTTCTTGTGTAAACTAGAAGAATTATGTCTAGAAGTAATGAAATTCATAAATTGCTTTGTTATGAATTTTTGGGCATAAATTGCCCTTTTTTTTTTATCTTCACAGTGACGATGACACCCCCGTCGCATCATTCGTTGCCTCTGCCTCTATTTTAGAAGGTGCAATTTGGGGTAATTCCAAGAATCACTTGCATTTTCTTGTGTAAAGGACAAAAAACATTATCTCGAAGTATTGAAATTTATAAGTCACTTGGTTTATAAACTTGTGAATAATCATAACACATGCTACCACAAAGATGAAGTAATGAATTTCAAGTAATAATTTTTTTTTTTAGTATAGTATTATGAATGCAATTTATTTGAATTTGGATTCTTAGCAATCTTGAAAATATTGAACCCTTGAAGTATTGTCAATGAGAAAAAATAAAGTTCCTAAGAACCCTCAACTAACAAACTACTGTAAGAAACATTCAAACTAGGACAATGCCATAGATGAACAATTTTAAATCAAGTGCAAATTTAAGCTAAGAGGAAAATTCCAAAACCATAATTTATGAACAAGAGCCTAATGCCCTAAAACATGTGCAGCTGACCTTTTTTTGTCACACACAAAAAGGACACAAAGCAATGTAACTTAAAGCCATGAATTACCCAAGTTGCTAGCCAAAAGAAATTAAACAAATTGGAAAGACATCATACTCAACATCAATTTAGCTAGAAATGAACCATTTTACATAATTTTTTCCACTTATATAGTAAAAAACAAGGATAGTTGGATACTTTATATAATTTTATTATGGAGGTAGTTTAATAGAAAGATTAAGAGAATTGATTGGGTGATAGTTTTAATCTGTTATGAAAATAACAATCTATTTGGAACCACAAAAAACTAAATAATGAATAATTATAAATTGTTGTGAGGTCTACTCCTTCAAGAATTTATGATTCATAAGAAACTATTATTTTCATAATAACCCAAAAAATTGTTGTGTGCAATTATGAGGAGTATTCTGTCAACTTATCTAATCAAGAAAAAAAATATAATATGTTTTAAGTTAGATGTGGCTGTCTTGCTTGTATCAAATTTAAGGTTGACAATTGTGTCTATGAAGTTATAAAGTATATTTTTTAGCATAATCATGTATTTATTATAAAAGATCAAAAGCATTTAATCAAATGTAGAAAAATCATGTTTGATATTTGCAAGGATGTTTTAATTTTTTTTTTTTTGGTCAATCAATGATTAAAATTAGTAAAACTAGCATTGGGCGCTTACAACATATAAGTTTTTGGCAAATAAAGTAGGATTGAGTAAAAACTTGGGTTTCAACCTAAATTATTTTCATTGTATGCAAAAGCAAAACCCAATATTTTTTTATGATGTATAGATAGATTAAGGTTATATATTGACAAATTTATTTTGGAAAGATAATTTGTCAAAATTTGATTATGATTGTACAGATAGAATAAGAAAATAGATTTACAAATTTATTTCGGCGATGTGTTAGTTTTAAATTTCAAATATTGTACCAATATATGTAATATGATATGTGCACATTTTGTTGAGATTAATCACCATTAGAAGAATGTTTTATTCGATTAAACATTTTTATTGGACAAAATGACATAATCATTTATTTGGTTATTTGAGGCGTTTTTAAAGTTTATGGGAAATAAAGCTTTGCAAGCCATGTTCACCGATCAAGACCAATCCATGACAAAAAAGCAAAATCTAACTCACGCAAGATGTTTTGTCCAAAAACAAAGAAAAAGAAATGCTACGATAATGGCTCTATCTTACCATATAAAGATCCAAAAGAGCATTAAGTACATACTACACATAAAAAACATTGCCACAAATATATGTGCTTTTCAAACCACATAAAACCTTCACTACATTCACCCTACAAACAAAGTGCACATACATGTGAATGAATACAAAACATGTTCAAAATAAAACACTCTATCTCAAACTCTTGACATCATTCATCTTCAAATTTTAAAATAATATTTGAGCTAAAGTTACAATAAATATCAACAATACAATCAACATTATCTTCAATCTAGAATTTCTTTATTTAGGGTTGTCAAATCTTGTTTCAAATGTTTTAATTTTGCCTTGAAAGCCTTGACTTCTGCGTCCACCAAATAGCCCTTCATCCTTAGTATGGTTGAACATTGGTTCTTACTCGATATTGCTTCGATAAAAACTTTTGGACATAGTCCTTACGATTTACTGATTTCCTCATCAACCTAAATAAAAAAAAAAAAAATGGAATACTTCCAATATAGATGGATACATGTTATAAATAGAGGAAAATTTTGTGGAGAAGAACATATGGTACTTGAGCAAATTGCATTTGGACAACCAAAAGAACATCCTTAACTATGAATGAATGGAATTAGAAATACTTAACGAGCCATTAATCTATCATTTTCTTACAAAAAAAAAAAAAAGAAAACTTTCTAAACAAAATGAGAAGAGGAATATGATAGCATTTGACAATTGAATTAGCTATATTGATTATGCTACTTAACTAAAAGGATCATCAGAGTAATTTTTACTTTAATTGTGCCATGTATGTCCATCTATTTTCTTTTGGTTAAATGAATAACTTACTAACAAAGCATGCCATGCATAAAGATCAAACCACATACTTTTCAATATGTGAATCTCATTCTCAAGTTTAGTTATTAAGGGCAGATTTCTCACACTTAGCTAAATAATTATAGGGTAATGGTTGTGATTAGACTTTTTGGACCAATTATCATGTTAGGAAAACATATATTGATTCCTACATTTTTAGTTAGTGGAGAGGCTAAACTTAAAATAGAAGCATGATCACTATTTCCAGCATTTGCAACTATTAGTTATAGTATATCCAGCTTATCTATATAGCCTTCATCACCAAATACTCTAACGATTGTTTGAAGGTTAGAAAGTTGATATTTGATTTGGACGCATGCATAAAGATCACGAGGATGCAATGAATGAAATTTGATGAAACCAATGAACTCTTTGAGTAAATAAAGAAATTGTTTATTGCTATAGGAGTGTAGTCAATTAAAACAATTATTGATCAAGTCCCTTTTCAACATGACAATATGTGAAGGGTTCAAGATTTTCAAGAGTTATAATAATTCGAATTCAAATAAATTGCATTCATAATACCATAATAATATTTTTTTTCTTCATTATAGTGGAAGCATCGTTATGATCATCCACAAATTTATAAATCAAACGACTTATGAATTTCATTATTTCTAGACAATGTTTTCTGTCATTTGTGCAAGAAACGTAAGCAATTCGTGTAATTGCCCCAAATCATACATTTTGAGAAAATGCGACATAGTGGTTCATTGGACAATGGCTTAGTTATGAGTTAGAGGGAGAGAGAAAGAGGGCACAATTGGGAGGGCGCAATGATTCGGCAATGACGGGGGCAATGAACAAGTTAGATCCGGAGGGGGCGGTGTGGTGGTTCGTTGGACGAGGGCTTGGTTGTGAGTTTGAGAGCGAGAGAGAAGGTAGAGTTAGGAGGGGGTAGAAAATTCAGGATATCAAATCGCCATTGCCCCCATGCAACTAGATTCAAATATTGGGGGTTTAGAAATTTCAGTTTTAATTTTCTCTTGTTCTCCGATAAGGTGTTGAGTAAGGTTTAAAGATTTCACCGTTTTTCTTTCCCTCTCTCTTGCTAAGTTGTCTATCTCACTGCTTCAAAATTTTTCTTATATGATCTAGGTTTGCTTTGGTTTGAATTTTGGTTTTGTACTCGTTCTTTGACATTCTACTTGATTTCTCTTTTGTTTTGTCTCATCAACGAAGAAGACATAACCATACTCACATTTTCTTATTTTACAAGATCCAGAGTTCGTCGACAAGGTCATGGTAAATCCTCTTTTTATTTATTTGTCTCTGATAATATTTAAATAAACACATTTCTTTATACTCATCACGATGATTTGTAAAGTAATTATTCCCAAACATTTCAAATTTCATGTCCATCAAGTGTTCAATGTTTCATCTAAATTACTTCCAGTATTAATTTGTTCCGGTTATTAGTTGATTTGACTTAAAATATGGTTTCAATACTCTTGATGTTGTAGGGCTGGTTGCTTCCCAACCACACGATGATATCTAGAAAACTTTATGCGCTTTGGCTAATATAATATTTGGCGCATGCCAAATGTTTAGTAAAGTAATGAGAGTTCGCAATTTTTCCTATAGTTGGTTCTTCTATTTCATCGTGAATTGGAAAGATTGAATTCACTCATCTATATCATTGGAATCTGTTTGACATGACTTGAGAAGGTGGCTATGCATAATGTAAAGTCAGATAAGACTGTATTGATTGTTTGGCATTCTTACTTTGTTCGGAAGTTAGGTCAAAGTAACAAGGAAGTAGTAAAAAAGAACAAGACAAAATGGAATAAAATAAAATAATAGAAAAATAATTCACAAAACCTCTAGAAATAACTAACGAAATTACCATGCCTTTCGTCTTATATATAGGTTGCATTTAAAAAATTGATGAAATTATATCATGGAACTTGCGAAGATCATTTCCATTAATTCATTTGCTTGCCAGAAATGTTTAGATACCATTAATCTATTCCTCAGTTTGCTATTTTGTAGCATTTGCTAATAAAGTAGATTAATTTAGTAGAATAAATTAGTATTCTTTAAGTGCAGTCATTTGTCGCTTGTATAATTTATTTTTAATAGGATCTTGACATTGTTGTATAATTTGTTTTTGGTTGATGGATCAAGACAAAAATATATCAACAAAAGTGGATGGACATAATTAAATGAGTTTGCTCATGGAGTTGCCATTCCATTGAGCTGATAAAGTGAAATTTGCAACCGTAAATACGACAAATGAGTGGATGGACATAAAGCAATGAGTCCGCTTATGAAATTATCATTCCCCCATGTAATTGATAAAGTTGAATTTGCAACCGTAAGTACGATAAATAAGATGATGATACCTAACTCTCGTCCTCCTCTGGGTAAAAAAGTGAGCTAATCAATCAAAAAATTAGGATAATTTTTTGAGAATTATAGATGCGAAAACACATAAAACAGTTATGGGGAAATGCATTTTATTGTGGGCTTGAATGTTGAGCATAATGTTGATAATTAAACATCTATTATGTTGATGCACTTAAGAAAGTGCAAAAAGAATCATCATGCAAATAAGAAGCAAATGTTGTTTGTATCACATAACAAAGATGTGGCTGATGAGGTAGGGGAAAACACTAGTGGTAATAGTTTTTTAATGGTATGGAAGTTTGATTAAAAATGTTATAGGTATGTGCTTACTCAGATAATCATTATTGATGAATAACCTTTTTCCATGATTAAGCATGTCGGTTTTCACAATTTTATTACTGAGTTACAATATCTTTTCCAATGTCTTTCATGAGCGAAAGAACTTATTTGAAACTTTACTTTGGCAAGCTTAATTATAAGATTGCACTCACGATTGATATGTTAAATTCCATTTAAAACTTAAACTAGTTATCTCTCATTACACATTTTATTGATGAAAACTGGAAGTTGTATAAAAGAAATATCAATTTTGTGGTGATGTATAATGATAAGGGTAGGAAGAATGGGAAAATAGTGAAGAAATGCATTTATGACTGCAGAATTGAAAAAAAAAAGTTGTCTATAATTATGGTAGATTATGCAGTTCCAATAATGTGGCCGTTAGTTATTTGAAGGAAAATTTTTCAAAATAAGGGTTTTTGATTTTGAATGGTGATGCTTTATATATGAGATACACTTGTTCATATATTTAACTTTATTGTAAGAGATGGATTGAATAAGGTGCGTGATTCTATTGTATGTATCCAAAACGTAGTTAGGTATGTGAGTTCTCTCATAAGAGCTAAAACATTACAATCTTGTATCAAGAGTGATAAGATTGCACATAATGGTTAGGTTTGTCTTAATATTGCCATTAGATGAAACTCCATTGACATAATGTAATATATCGCCATAAAGTTAGAAATTTTTTTGAAAGAATGGAAGAAGATGATTTATTTTTCTTAAGAGATATTGATAATGATTCTCCTTGATATGAAAATTGGGAAAATGCCATCATTCTTTCTAAATTTCTGAAATAGTTTTATGATATAATAAAAGGATATCGGGAACTCATATATTACTTCAAATGATTATTTTGAGGAGATAGTTATGTTGTATAAATATTTGAGTTGTATAAATATTTGAATGATGCGGCAAATTCTCTAAACTCAAAGCTTCAAGCTATAAGTATAAAAATGAAAGAGAAGTTTAACAAGTATAATGAAAACGTGGATAAAGTAAATGTGATGGTATTGATTGTGGTTATATTAAATTCTACAAAAAAATTGAATTATGTAAAGTTTTATTATGGACAAATTTATGATGATGAAGTGTAAATTGATGAGATGCATGATAAAGTAAAGGTTGCCTTGGAGCGTTTATATAAATTTTATGAGCAATCTTTTTTTGGTTCTTCTAGTAAACAAAATTTAGTGGTTCAAGTATGAGTATTAGTAGTAACGGTTCCAATGCCAATAATAATGATAATGTGTATGACATCCAAGCTTATGAAAAGGCTTTCTCAATGCGAAGAAAAAAGTGTTTGATGAAAACAAATCTGAGCTTGGTTGGTAGTTTGAAGCTGAAAGTGAAGATGTTCTTAATCTCGACCTTTTGATGTGATGGAAGAATACTGGGTCAAAATATAAAATATCATCTTTGATGGCTCAAGATGTTTTGTCTCTTTCTTTGACTATTGTTGTTTCAGAGTCAACTTTTATTATGTTGAGACATGTACTAGATGATTTTCAAAGTTCTTTAACTCTAGAGTGGAGGAAGGTTTGACTTAAGATTGGTTGAGAATTGTACACGTGCCGATTAATATTGAAGAATGCATCAAGAATGCGGAAAAGTTTGAGTTGGGTAATGTATATTTCTTTCTATCTTGTAATACATTATTTAATCTTATTTTTTCTTTTTGGTTTTAGATTTGGATTGTCTTATGGAGGATATCATCATTGAAAAATAGACTTCATTTTGTTGAAACTCCGATTTTGTAGTAAGTAAATAAACTTCATTAAACCTCGAATTTTTGCATATGTCTCTAGAGCATGGTTTCTCATTGATTTTTATTTTTATTTAATGTATGAATTTCTAGTCTTTTTTAGAGATTTTGTACTATGTGGATTGACTCACTTGATTTCACTTAGGTGGAGTTATGCTAATTTCACTTTTTACAAAGGAGTTATGTTTGCATAAAGGTTTGTTAATTGTTTTAGATAAATAAAGAGTTTTTGTAGTAGTTGTGGGAATGAGACTAATATTAGACCCATGTTTGTTGCTAATGTTTATGCAATGTTAAGATTTTTGCCTTGTCTTATAATGTTTGTTTATGATAATTTGTAATTAGTCTTGTGGATCATTGGTTTTTCGTTTAGTTAAAAGATTCATATACTTATTGATTACATGTACTTAATATTTTAATATAAATTATGAGGATTACGTTATAGTTTTCTCATGTATTTATGTAAAATTTGAAACCATATAGATATTGAGTGGTTGCAAAACATGTTTCAGTGCAAATAGGGTAGACCCTAAATCGAATTGGAAAAATAAAATAGGTTCCAAAATAGATGTCAGTCGCAAATATGGTAGAGTACATGGTCCTAAAAAGAGGAATTGATTATAACAACGTATCGTACATGGTCCAAGTGTAGAACCTACCCATCTCGGATATGATTACCCCTACTTGTAATGGCACAATAGTGATACCCAATATTTTCTCATCTCCTCACCCCATTCTTTCTTTAGCTGGCGATGTAAAAGAGAGCAGCTGAAGGCGTTTCATAAGAGACAGACGATCTAGTCAGCAACATCCAAGCTCAAATGGGCCGACTTAGCTTTCGGGCCTGAGTTAATTGGGCCTGCACGTTGCGGGCCCTTTTTCACGCACTCTCCTCATTCTCCCTCATTTTCTTTCCTTCTCCACTCACGCTGCCCCGCTCCCTCTCTCTCCCCCTCCCTCTCTCCCTCCTCTTGCCGCTGCTCTCCAAAATCTTCCACCAAATCTCTTCTTCTTCAAAGACGCAGCAGCAGCAGCAGCAGCCCCAGCAGCCCTCGCTACACACTCCCCCCCTCGCGCTCCCCCAAGCCGCGTGCGGCGGAACCCGAAGCCCTAGCTCTCGCTCCCTCTCCTCTCTCGCGAAATGAACTGTTCCAGTACGTCTCTCTCTCTCTCTCGCTCGCTCGCTCGCTCGCCGTGTCGAAGCATGTACCTCGTGTTGTGCCCCGCGTGCGCTTTTGCTTCGGTTGGGTTTCGGTGCTTGCCTTCTCAGGGGTTGATCTGAGTTCTTGATGGGTTTTTGTCTCTTTTCTGTGCTTGCAGTATCCGGCGAGGTGCCGGAGGAGCCCGTCGTCTCGACCAAGTCCGGCCACGTCTTCGAGAGGCGCCTAATCGAGCGATACGTTTCGGTCTGGGTCCCGCCACTCTAGGGTTTATGCTCTTCGTTTCGTTCTGTTTTGTTCTTTCCGTCTTTTTGTTGTTGCGGAGAGACGTGTGGATGTGAAGGGGAGAGGGAAATGAGCATTTGGGTAGGGTATAGTTGATTCGAAATTTGAGGCGACATAAGCCTGCGACCTAGAAATCAGTAGTAGCTTGCTTTTTTCAGTTGTTGAATAAGTTCTTGGTGATATGGAATTTCTGAGTGAATGGCCGTGCTTCTTGGCACTTCTTGATTGGTGAGAGTGTCGGGAAGAGAAGGAAATAACAAATCTTGGTTTTGTGGAACTTTCCCCCTTATTCTTTTTCTTCTGCTCTTTCCCTTGAATTGAAAAGAAAAACGGATGTAGGCAGAATTGAGCTAGGGGAACTGTAGAAGTGGTTTCTCTGATGGTTGTCTAGTTCCTTTGCATGTGCCATGGGAAACAGTGCGCAGGTTAAGCTTTTAAGAGTAAGGTATGATAGTAGTTCCAGTCAATATTAGTTGGATTTATAAAATGTAAGATGAATGAGCTCTGCGTACTTGTATTAATATAAAGAAGGATTGTTCCTTTTTGTTTGGCGGATTTATCGTGTTACAATCCTTCATGAAAATGATAAGGACTCAGGCATCTTTTGACTATTTGACCTGTGTGAACGGTAAAGTTTATGGATTTATGCTTTGTTCTATATGATGTATATGGTCTTCACGCATAAAATTTTTACATGGATGTCTTCATGTGAGAATGATCAATTTTTCTTGTTCATTTGGGTAGGATTATGGAAAGTGCCCAGTTTCCGGGGAACCACTTACCATGGATGATGTCCTCCCTGTGAAAATGGGAAAGGTATTCTTGGCATTATTAGTTTGAATCCTTTATAATGCTCTAGCACTTTCGTGGAAGTTTTCCTGATTCCCATTGCTTTTAATGCAGATAGTCAAGCCCAGACCTTTGCAGGCTGCCAGCATACCTGGGTTGCTCAGCATTTTTCAAAATGTAGCATATTGCTATTTTGCTATATCTGACTTCTTTTTTTGGCATGCTGTGAATACTTAAAACTTCTTTTGACTAATGCTAGTGCATTTAACAGTCATCTGGTTTCTATCTAATAGGAATGGGACAGCTTGATGCTTTCCAACTTTGCACTGGAACAACAACTGCATACAGCTAGGCAAGAGCTAAGTCATGCATTGTACCAGGTATTGGGCAATGCAGTATCATGTCCTTTACGCCTTATTTAGGATCCAATGTTAAGTTATAAGGTGTCTTCTCTGAAGTCAGCATTGCCATATTATTTGGTCTCTATCATAAAAGCATGTATCATGTGGAAACCAGCTATTTGACTTCTAGTGCCAATCATGGATTATTTTGAGAGTAGATCCATGGATGTGCTGTTCGTCAAACATAACTAGTTTTCATCAATGGTGTTATCATGATAGAAGTTATAGAAGTATCCAAAAGATGCTGAGTGCCTTACCACAATTGACTATTTTATCTCGTTTGACATTTTCTGTTTCATGTTTTCACCTGAGAAATGTTATGGCTTCTTCAAGAATGTTGTACTTTAAAAAATTCATTCATTTACCAGAGGACACTCATTAAAATTGATTAACAATTAAGGGACTTAATCGACAATTTACTCATTCAATTACATTTTCAATCATCAAAATTTCTTATTGTTTCAGGGTGATGTATGTTCTCTTGGATAAATTGTAGTTTTGATCCCTTCTCTCTACTTTATATTTTATATAGGTTAAAACCCATATGGAACTAATTTTATGGAATTGTCCCTGCTTTGTCACTTTTGCAGCATGATGCTGCTTGCCGTGTTATTGCAAGACTTAAAAAGGAAAGGGATGAAGCCCGATCATTACTTGCACTGGCTGAAAGACAGATACCCATGACAGCATCTTCTGATATTGCAGTGAATGCTCCTGCCTTGAGCAATGGGAGAAAAGGTTCTTCCTTTTTATGTCTTGCTTAGCTTTTTGACATTTGATCGGTGATCAAGTAGTTACTTTCGCTCTCTTTCTATGTCATAGCTTCTCTAGATGAAGAGCCAGGCTATGCTGGGAAGAAAATGCGACCTGGTATTTCTGCAAGCATCATTGCTGAGATAACGGATTGTAACTTAGCACTTTCTCAACAGCGTAAAAAGCGACAGGTACATTAGGATCTATTTTTTGGCCTTCTAATTTTACTTTTTACGCCATAATTTTGCTCTTTTGTCCTTTCGGTGGCAGCTTTTTATTTTCATTTTCACTTCTCAATCATGGTTAACAAGAATATGTTCTGAATCTATAACTGACCTTAAATGTTGTCAGATTCCCTCTACACTGGCACCTGTTGAGGATTTGGAGAGGTTCACCCAACTTTCTAGTTATCCGCTGCACAAAACTGGCAAACCAGGCATTACATCTCTTGATATTTGTCATTCCAAGGTGTGATTCTAAATATTCCTATTTCATCCAGAATGTATTAATGCTGATGTTGTAGCTGAAAATGCTTCCATTGTATGTGTGCTTCATGTGCTGATAATGTAACACATAGTTGTCAAACATATATTAGGATTTTGACCTTTCATCTTGTCTTCTTGTAGATTTAGTACCAAAGTTAGGCTAGTCATGTTGAGCATGTGATGAATGGACTGGTGAATAATGCTTGATTAGGGGTGAGTTTGGGAATGCCTTGTTGTTCAGAATTTGCATTGACAAAAGGGATCTCGACTTAAAGTGTATTTAGTGAAAGAAAATGCTTGGTCTTCATGCGTAACACATCATAAAGCAAGTTTTAAAATGAAAAAGATAATAAAGGGAGAGTGCAGATGCAGATAAGCATGGACAGGCAACACACGCCAGGTTGGTTTGACTTGACATTGGGATTGCAATACCTATGCTAGATGCGGCTTGCCTAGGTTGCCTACAACCTTGTGATATGTCGTGCTTATGGTTGACCTGATGAGATCTGTCTCACATGGGGTCACTAGCAATCCGGGCAAGGCGATGCTCGGGTTGCATGACCCATGCGAGATTGCAAGACCAAGTGGTGGTGGCGACTACTGCCACCTCTCTCTCTCTCATCATCTGGTGGCTTTCAAAGTGATGTTGGCGATCATGCCAAAGTGGTGACACTGAGGCATCAGACAGCTAACTTTTCCCTTCTTTGACAGCGAGCATGCTTGGGTTTTTAGCATAAAATTGAAAGTTATTGAGGGCAAGATAGGACAATCCGAAACATACACTAATACTCATCTCTATTCCAAAAATGTTGAAAACCCAGTGACTTTTTATTTATTTTATTTTATTTTTGGCCCTGGGGGAGGTTTTGGTACCTGCCTTGGCCTTTAGACTTTGCTGAGGCAGCTTTAGGCTTATAGAATTACAAAAGAAGTATTTGCCAGTATTAGAATTTCGAGCCAAGGTACTTTAGAGACTCAGAGTTGCTTTTAAAGCTTTATCAACACCTTAGTTGCTTTCGTTGTTCAGTGCAACTCAAAGCTTATAAAAATGCTCGATTACTTAGAGATAGGAGTATACAAGTTGAAATGGTTCAGTCCAGGTTTCAATATGAATTTATAATGAGGTGATCCATCGGGTAGTGATTTTATAAATTAAAAGCAACTTAAATTGATGAAGCATCAAACTCAAATTGAACTAGAACCATGTTTTGTACTGTATGGCTTTTGATTTCAACCTTTTGGCTAGGAAGAATGAATATGACATCTTGTTTTCTGGTTTGATAGATGAATGTGGAAAATGGAAAACAAAATAGATAAATGAAGCAGCCAATAACATAGAAACCAAAGATAGAGCATATAGGAAAAACTTTTGTTTCAAGCAATTTGTATCTTCAGATCATTTCAGATGTTGTTCATCTGTAAATTAATGGATAGAGACCTTACACTTAGTTTTGATGATTCTGGTTTATCTCTCTTCTTGGAAAATTTCTTCCAGGAGTCATCGAATTTGTTACAAGAATAGCTCCAACACGGGTTCAAAGTATATAGTAAGATTTCATTGTAGTCTAGGGTTTCAAGTCCCTGGCAGATCTTCTCTCTAGTTTTATTGTTGTTAATCTGATCAATCTGCTAAGAGAGCACAGAGTAAAGCTGAAGCTTTGGAATGAATGTGGCTTCAATATAGGTGTGAGAGACAGAAAGAGATATGCAGTTTAAGAAATAAAACTTGGTTACAAAATTGACCTTTGCTTTGAAAGATGAGAAACCACCACCATTAGGGTGGCTTATACTAAAATCCGAGCTGTCAATGGAAAAGTGAAAAGAAGTCATGTTGTTGTGTGCTGCAACAATAATTCTTTGGGTCTTAACAGGCTTTGGAAGTCTTGACATGTGAACAGAATCCAAAGATGTAAAACTGTTTGGTTCTGATAACCGAATTAGACACAACAGAAATTTTTTGATTTAGTTTGGTCTTTGTTTTCTGTACTGCGGCTTGTTAACTTAAAATTTTGAGGGCTGAATCTGTTCTTTTCTTGTTTCTTTGAGATGCATTATTGGTCTTGTATAGCAGTAGTGCTCCTCAATGAATTCAAGTCTTTTCTGAATAACGAAGAGTTTTTGGTGGAGTTGTTGAAATCCAATTTGATATGTATCTGTAAGCCTAACTTGAAGGCTTACAGATATGTATCTAGTTACAAGGGGAAAATCAGGTGTGATTTGGCAATCGTGTGACTTGAAAATGTGTCTGACTGGATGTAGTATGCTATAAAGGACCGCTGGGATCGTCTCTTATGTTGGCAATGCTGATTATTCCTCTCATGATACTTCAGCAATTTAATCAATGCACATATCATCTTGCTAATGACGTTCTTCCATGAAGTTATTTGCTTTCCTTAATTAAGCTTTTCTTCCTATGAACAGGATATCATTGCAACTGGTGGGATCGACACATCTGCTGTACTTTTTGATCGATCATCTGGACAGATCATGTCTACACTATCAGGGCACTCAAAGAAGGTTTTCCTCTTCTTCTTCTTCTTCTTCTTCTTCTTCTTCTTCTTCTTCTTCTTTTTCTGGTTGGGGGGTGCTGGTATTCCTTTTTTTTTTATTTGTCATCAAATGACTCTTAGCTTGTTTGTGCATCTTATTCTAGGTTACCAGTGTGAATTTTGATGCCCAAGGTGATCTGGTTTTAACTGGTTCTGCAGATAAGGTAAGCTGCTTTCAGAACCATCCTTTCGGATTTTCCTTTCTTCATGCATATAATATCCACAAAGCTAGGGTTATATGCTAAAATATAGAGCAAGTATATGGTTAGTAATGGTGGATGAGGAAGGAGATGAAATAAATGAAGGCATACTTGACTTTTAGGGCTTGCACTTGGGCATTAAGTTGGAGAAATGCTACAGTAATTGTGACATTGCTGTTTGATCAGCAGTAATACAGGTAGAAATATGGGCTATTAATGCCAAGTGTGCTAGAGGAGAAAATGGATGGTGATACAAAGCTGTTTTTGTTCATTGTCTTGGATATATTATATTATATTGATGCTTTAGGAAACCAATACCTTATTTGCTCTTCTATTTAATTGTTTCATCAAAATACTGCTGCATCTTGCTTGTGGAGGACACATGCATTTTTTATTTTCTTGTTTGGAGACATGTGGATTGAGCAGTGGCCTTTTTGGGTAATTGGAGGTTGAAAATGCAGAGGAAGGAAAAGGTGCAAAAGCATTTTTGTTTGGGTCTGGATGAATCTTTAAAATGAATGACTTTAAAATGAATGACTTGACGATATTCTTCCCTAAAATGCTGTGGCTATCGCAAAATGTTGGGTCAACTGTACGATACAATAATTAGGAGCCTGGTATAGATAACACTCATTATATGCCCATGAAAGATCCTGTTGGCCGAGTCTTTGAATTGGCTTGATAGAAATGGTTTTTCCTTGTTTTCTGGATGATTTGAATTGATTGGGTGTTACGCATCCTGCTATTGGATTTATTGACCTACAGGCCAGAATGTATGTTTTCCCCCTCAAGGGTGTCAGGAGATGTTAAAAATGTCTGGCAGCTGAATTCTTTGGAACTCTTTTGTTGCAGAATCTATTTCTTTTTGTCCCTAGTACAACATGAACTTTTAGTGGTGTGTACTATTCATCTGACGTGCTAACCTACTGAGCATGTGAATCTTCTTTATGTAGAACTCTGCATTTCTTTACTCTAGTCCCCCTTATATGACAAGGAAAAAAGAGAAGAAAATAAATAATTCTGGTGAATATATCCATTTTGCATGTGGTCGGCTCTGCATATGCTGTTCTCTTCATTCTAACCATAATGATTGCAATAGTTTGCTGAAGTAGTCACTACTGTAATTTTGTCATACTTCCTCTAGATGATTATGTGTTTGATCTGCAGACTGTGCGGATTTGGCAAGGTTCTGAAGATGGGAGCTATAACTGTCGGCATATATTGAAAGATCATAGTGCTGAGGTACTCTTGGTGACCTTTTTTTCTTAATTAAATACCTTCCTTTCAATTATGAAAAAGGAAAAGCACATTCCATGTCACATCTGTCTTGGCCATAGTCATAAACATGCCTTCTCAACAGTTTATGCTGTATTCTTAGCTAAAACATGCTTCCTTGGTATAAACTTTATGTCTCTTGTTTGTATGAAATCCTTTTGCCTGTTTTTTTTGCTTCATTTGGTATAGTCAACTATCTCAATGAGTTTTTACTGTTATCTGAAGCTTGGTGGTCATTCTCCTATTAGTATTGTTCAGTTATGTACTGAGTCAAAATAGCTTTAAATACAGTCATGAGGCTTAAAAACACAGGCAGTCTAGAGAAGCAACAGAATCTAGTCTTTTATTGGGAACTAAAGACATGATTTTGATGTGTAGTGATGATAATTTCTTCATCATTTATGTGCAGTTTAACTGTGCAGCTTATTGTCTGCCAGCTTTGCCTAAGAACATGGTGATTTATCTTGTGCATGGTCTGATTTAGTGTTTTGATTTAAGTGGATGTCTTCTGGGAATATTTGTTAGGTTGATTAAGAATACCTGCAATATTAACGGTTTGTGCCACCACATGTTTCTGCCTCGATTATTAGGATGATGGTGTGAACATTGTTGAACTGTATTGTAACCTTGGCTTAGATTCTTTGCTGCAGTCATCTGAGGATTAGATGTTCAACTGAATAGCTTGTTACACCCAGTAGATTTGATTTTAAACTGTGTTATCTAAGGTTTGTCATTTCCAGTGAGAATTCAGGTTTTTTAGTTGGGTATATTTTTAATATGTGGTGTTTTAATGCCATAATAAACCTAGTAGATAATGAAGGATCACCTAAGACAGTTTCAATTTTGTGTTTCACATTATAGTGCTATAGAGTTGGAGGAATCTAGTATAACTTAATCTAGGGTGATGGCTTGATGGGACTGGGGGCAATCTTATTCTTGTACCTTTTTTGGTGACGAAGCCACTGACACATCTTACTTTCTAAAATGTGTTTCTTGGATGGGTTTCATCATTCTTTTCCGGAAAATAGATCATTAAAATAAGGTTTAAACTATGAATTTCTTGATCTTGGAAGTAAATTTGGTACTGGTGGGTGTGCTGCAAGCTCTGGAGTTCTCGAGGGAAATTTTTTTTGAATTGTTCTAAGCCTAATTATGACTGTTATTTTCAAGTGGTAGAATGATTTTATTCCTGAGGTGGTCGTGCATTTGAATAAAAAGACTTACGAAAAACGAATGGCATAATAATGAGTGGATTTGAGAGTCTTTGAATGGTTCTCTTGCCACAATTTTTGGGGCATAATGAAGCCGTCTTCTGTCCATTTGTAAGTTTGGTATTGATTTCCAGTATACTACATCCATCTGTTAATAATGAGAGGATTTGGGAGTCTTTGAATGGTTTTCTTGCCACAATTTTTGGGGCATAATGAAGCCATCTTCTGTCCATTTGTAAGTTTGGTATTGATTTCCATTATACTGCATCCATCGTTTGCATGCATGCGTGCATGCATGTTTGTTTCCTGGAAAAGAGCTGGACAGTTCAGCAGCTTGGAAGTTTAGAGGGAAAATAGGTAAAAGGTTTTTAAGAAATAAAATCAATTAATAAGAACATTAGCTTAATTCTATGAGGTGGATTGACAAATTACTGCATAGAAGTGCTTTTCTCATCTGCTAACTGAAACGTATTAGGTCTTACTATTTGAATTGATCAACTGCATATATTTAATTTCTGCTATAATGAGGTCATGGGCAGACACCACTGCCAAGTGCTACAATGCTTGAGTGCCTTGGGGTGTCTCAAAATGTTTGAGGTAGGGATTCTTTGGAGGCTTGTACATGCCTCACCACCTGAATTGCGTTTCTCCTGCTCACAGTTTACCTATAAAAAATAACCTTGTAGTATGTTTCACAATAGGTATGTCCTCAGAGCTTTATCCCGGGAAAAGCACACGCAGTATGTTATGCCCAGTGGAAGACTCTTGAAGGGCCTGTGAAGGGCTTAGGAAAGAAAAATTCCTGGTCTTTTTGGCTACTTTTATGATCTAGTTTAACCAACACCCGTTCTCCCTTATTCTAATGACTGAAGGACGGGGACAATCAAACTTTCATGACCCTATTTTAAAGACAAGGCAATATATGATCCCGACAATAGTGAAAAACTGAAGTGACGAGGTGTTTGGGTTGTCTATAGTTGACATTAGGTATTGGTTTGGGTTAGTAATGGATCTTCTTTCTTCATGCTAGGTTAATGGAAAAGGGTAAAAAAAGAAATGAATAGTCAGAACTATTCATTTGTAAGTACTTTATGACCCGATATGATATGGTGCTTCTGTCCATATGTGGTGTTCGTACTTCTTATAAGTGTTTGGCCTGATTGTTTAAACTCAAAGGATAGTTTAAAATTTGAAAAACTATTCTGAACCAAGATTTTCAGTGGTTCAAGTTATTTCTTGTTTTGGTTTTGCTCAAAACTTTGAGCTTTGATGAGATAGTCCATTCCTTCATGAAGCATTGCAAAGCCAAGGAACATTGTCCTTACGCACATAATTGAACCTTTCTCCCTTAAATGAATAAACCAAACCCAAGAGGAGATATATTATTACAAGCCTGCCCTCTTGCATTGTGATACCAAGCACCTCATTGGCTGCTAATGAAGTAGCCTTCAAAAGTAATTGATAATGCTCTCCTACATAGGAAAACAAAACACTACTCATCAGATAATCTACTTTGCATTATCCTTTCAATGGGATTGGTACTTCTTTGGATTGGGACAATATCTTCTCAGCTGGGAATGAATTATGCTAACTTCTTGACAACTGCAACTTTTTGGGACTGAGTAAAAAATGTGCCATGCCTTCTGAATTAGAGCTCTGTTACAGGACTCATAATTGGACTGCAAAATCTGTACTGGATAATGAATATCCATGTTTCTGTCAATGTCATATGTGTACTTTGGATGATAATTCTTGTGAAGACTGTAATAACTAAATTAAGCGATGATGCATTTTGAGCAACTTTGTTTTATGCATGTGTCTTTTATTAATTTGAACATAAGTTGAACTGCAAATTATGTTTTACTCTTTTCTGCAATGATACGTGTCATCTTCCTGCCCTTTTCCAACATCCTCTTCCTTCAAACTTCTGATTCTGGTGGTGAAAATCGTGTATCAGCATCAGAATGGTTGTAGGTCTGAAGCTGTGTTGTATGATGCTTGATTTACTATAATGTTGGTTTGCTTTTCAAATTGGCTTATCTCAATGTTGCTTCATTTGAGCTAATATTAAAGAAGTAATTCTTGATTGGAGAAGTGGCTTTTTTATTTTTCTGATATCCTCTGGGGGTGGAACTATCTAATTATGTTGCTGGCATCATGTAGTTAATAGCGACCAACTTAAAATTACTGCAAGATTTGACTGTGGATGCTAGTGGGATGCTAATATGGTGTCTGATGATAGTCATAATTACTGAGAAAATCCTGGGGATATCATAAGCAACTATCAAAAGAAACTTTCTGGAATAAGAATATTTTTACCCTAGATTGCGCAACTTTGTTCTAAACAATTTTGCTTGAAAAATTCATTGGCAGATTATTATGGCATATCCCCTATTTGTGATTGATGTGTGATGTAATTATTCATCTTTTCAGGTGCAAGCAATCACAGTTCATGCCACAAATAACTACTTTGCAACAGCATCTCTCGATAATACATGGTGCTTTTATGAGTTTTCAACTGGTTTATGTCTTACTCAGGTCTCAAACTCTCTCTCTCTCTCTCTCTCTCTGTGTGAGGGTGCATGCGTGGAATTTTACACATACATCGACGCAAAACTTGTATCTGTTGGGTATTATGTGTCATGGATGTTCAGGCAAAAAAACAATTATATATGATGATTGAGCAGAAAAAGTGCCAGGCTCCTACAAAAACTGCATTAGCTTTGCACTTACAGTGCTTTTGCAACTCATATATACATATTAACACATATATTATAGTTCAAGAAAAGCTGATGACGTATGGTGACTAAGTTTATGAGACAATTTACTTTGAAAGAATGTTCCTTGTTTAAATACTCTAAGAACAACTTTCCTTGACTTTTGAAATTCATTATCTGAGTAAATATGATATTCTGAGAACATCACCTGAAGCATTAACATAGTTGTATGGTTGCTGCAGTTTCTTTTGAGGTCATAATGCTGAAGTGCTTTTGATTATGAATGGTTGAGGTTGTCTACTCTCATTCGTCAAAAGATATTCTAAGATCATTCTTCCTTGCTTTTTCTCCATCATTATGCAGGTTGAAGGTGCTTCGGGATCTGAGGGTTATACATCTGCAGCTTTCCATCCTGATGGTCTTATCCTGGGTACTGGCACCTCGAATGCCGATGTTAAAATATGGGATGTAAAAACACAGGTACTATATTCACAATCTGTCTGAGATTGAAAGGGAATGTTATTGCTTTGGCTGGGTCCACAATTGTTTCCCCGTTTGAATGGGCATTTTCACCACAGTTGTTTCTTAGTATTTATACTTCCATGTAGTATAGAATATGATACATTAATCTTGCATCCCACCCTGACGATTTGCATGTGCAGTATTCCCTTCTATTTTCAGCTTTTGTTTGTCACGCTTAGTTTAGTGACTATATGCCAATTTGGCATGCTGTTAGAAAAAGGAAGTTGTAAGTGGCAGAACTCCATATGTCATGATTTGACAGGCATCCTCATTTTTTTATTCACTGGAATGTCCCAGTTAATTCATTTATCATGATATAGCTCAACAATCTTGCTAAATCATTTTGAGATAAGTCAGTCACTTCCACAATTCTGCCAGCTGTCATGTTATTCTTGCACATTTTTGGTTCCTCTTCCTGTCCATTTTAGGTTGGCAACATGTTGTAACTGTTTCTCATTTTGAAACAGGCGAATGTTACGACATTTTCTGGCCATACCGGGCCAATTACTGCCATATCTTTCTCTGAGAATGGATACTTCCTTGCGGTACATGTTCCTCTGACCTTTCTTCTATTATCAATATAGATTTAGACATGCCATCTGACTTAGATATTTATTTCATAGACTGCAGCTCAGGATGGGGTTAAGCTGTGGGATCTGCGGAAGTTGAAGAACTTTCGCACATTTTCAGCGTATGACAAGGACACAGGGACAAATTCTGGTATGACATCCTCTTAGACCTGCTTGTTGTAGCGAGAGTAGATCTGGGTGGCAGTGAGCAGTAAATGCCTCCCTGTTTGCTTGGACTTGTTCTGGATAGTGAACTTTTTCTGTAGAACTCCCTCAAAGAAGATTATACATCGTATTGTTCTATTTTCTCATTTCAATGAAGATTATTCAGTGTGTGAATTATCAGTGCAAAGAGTAACTATGACAGAGTCTCTCTCCTATTTTGCAGTTGAATTTGATCATAGTGGATGTTATCTTGGACTTGCTGGCTCAGATATAAGGTGAGTTTCTATATGCTAGATTTTGTACTGGACTTGTGAGAATAATAAGGTAATATAGGATTGTGTTTGTTTAAGAATATTTACCTGTTGTTTATTTTCATTGTGTTTGGTAGTTTCCCTTGCTTTCAATTTCTCTGATAGCTGAACTATATTTTCTATGAAAGTGGAAAACAATGTCTTTTTGATAATTTGCTTATGGAAAGGTTCCACGAATGCTTTGTCAGAAAGGTGGGAAATTCAAAACTGTGATTTCTCTTGAAACTTTTCTACTTTCATGAAAGTTAAAAATTTTCTCTGCTGAGGACCATAACTCTATGCATCAATGGGAGGATTATTTTACCTCTTACATATTCGAGATTAAGTGACTTTGTGTTCTTGTATTCTTCTGTCCAATGAAAATGCATGTCTAGAATCAGGACCTGTTTTTTCCTGACTTCCCTCCAATTTTGTTTAGTAGTGCCAGCTATTTTGAGAAATAACTTAAATTTTGTGATTTGCCAGAGTATACCAAGTTGCCAGTGTAAAATCAGAGTGGAATTGTATCAAGACTTTCCCTGATCTATCTGGGACAGGTCATCTCTTCCCCTCCTCTACTCCTCTCCTCCTCTCTCTTCTTCAAAATCTTGCGTGTCTATAAATGTGGCCACCACTGATATTCTGGTCATGATTGCAGGTAAAGTGACGTGTGTTAAGTTTGGTCCGGATTCAAAATACATTGCTGTCGGATCGATGGATCACAATTTGCGAATCTTTGGATTGCCTTCGGAGGATGGTGCTATGGAATCATGAAGTGTTGGGATCACATCTAGCAGGTAGGATCAGCTTTTGTGAGAGCAAAGTAGAGTTTAAGTTTCTGTGCTTGGACTGGAAAACTCACATGCTTAGAGTTTAAGCTTTGTGCCAGCTGAATCAGAGTATGAAACATCCTGTACTGCTGCAGTGAACAATTAGCGGCCCTTTGTCTAACATGATTACGATTCTTTGTTTTTCTTTTCGAATTTTGCCTTCTTGAGCACTAAGTCGTGTATACTATTGTTGTACAAGATTTTGGGACTGACCCATCCTCTACTCTCACATGGCATGAGAAAAATACTTATTGGCAGCTAAGCATAGCGTAGTCTCTCCCAATTAAAGGCACTGGTGATATTGCCATTTCCTAATTGAATAGTCGAATCACGAAGTCCACATACGAAGACAGCTGCATCGTACGTGATGCGAAAGGTTTAAGCCTGGATGACCTCCTTTTACCACAAGGTCCATAGAACAGTTTACATTCATGGTGATCGTTGTCGACCTCATCAGTTTTACCTCAGTTCTGTTCCTCTGTTAGATACTTTCCCAAAATTCCTTGCTGTAGTTACGGATCTCTTTTCTATCATTTGGCCTTTCTGATTGTATTGCCAATTCTAAGTGGAATTCCCTCTGGGCGATACGAGAATTGGTCATGTATTTGAGGGATCGAATCTGCCCCCTGGTCAAAAACAGTAATTTCGCACAAGCATGCCTCCATTTCCTAACTGCATTTCTTCTGCATATATAAACTAGATGCACGATAGCTTTGTAATATCTAAGCTTCACTTCGTATAAGCTATCCGTGCATTCCACGAGGATTGGGACGACACGATTCAACTTGTAATTGAAAATTTCAGCCTACATACATTTCGAGGCCTTTTTCTGCGCTCATGGTGATTTTAGGCTTGGTCTCTCCTGCTTGGTTCAAGGCCTCTAATAGAACTCAAAAAATTGTGAGCGAAGGATATCCAGTTTAAGGGAACAATCCAAATCAAGTCTTGCCTGTGTCTAGACGGGCAGCATGTGAGGGAACCACTCCTGATGAAATCGTTCATGGAAAACTGGAAAAGCAATGAGTCAATAATTTATTTTCGATGAGCTCGTTCAGGGAGAGAGGATCTCTTCGTGGTGGCGAGGAAAACATCGATCAGAGTTTGGAGGAACAGGAAGTGATTTAAATTAAGGTCCGAAAATGATTTGGTTGGTAATCATCTTCCGCCTTGTCCATGAATTCGGGGACATGCACGTCTCTTCAATTTGCAGATAGTGATTGGGCACGGATATTTAAATCAGCCACAGACTAATTGATTCTTTTAGAAAGGGACATACGTTGACACCAAAAGATGTCCATGTTGTTGATCGATATCTCACCCGGCAAAAACTGAGTGAGAAGCAATGGAGATAAGATTCGCCGAGTGTCGAAATTTTTCAGTCATCAAAGTCAATTGGTTGACAAGAAAACTAGCAATTGGTGGACAAGGAAACTAGTTCTAGCTAACAGGGAATATAGGTGAAAAATAATCTAGTCTTGGAGTGAATTTTTGACAAATGATGATCGAGTTAACTGATAAAAAGCCACGTTGTAACCATTGACAAGTGAAGATGGAATTACCACCAAGCAATGTGGCCGACAAAGTCAAATACAATCGATGGAAATTGAAATGGTGGCAACTATTAGAGAGATAATAATCAGGTAGTGAAAACAATTGATTTCGATATAATTACTAGATAAGTAATAATCAAGTATTGGAATCAATAGAGCGTTGAGCGAGATAATCATTGGTGGAAGGAGCATAACTCATAAATGGTGGAATCTATGATCTTAGACATGTTAATAAGGATTGTTGGATTGAATGAAGCATATTGAACTAGCATTACTTCTTAATAACCATTTGTTAACTGTAGATTATACATATAAATACTTCAATTATAGTTTGTACAACTCCAAATTCATCAAAGAATAAAAGTTATTCAAATTTATCTTCCTACTTGTCTATACAGTTATTTCTATATGGTCAGCAATGATTGTTTCCAGACCCAAGACCTTCAATTTTCTAATCTCTTATATTTCTTGTCCAAGAATTAACAAAAGACCCTTCACAATCTTTTCTCTCGAGGTGATTCATCAAGCACGAATCGTGTAGACTAGGATTGTAATCGCGCACAAGACGCCTACTTTGGAAATTTTAGATTGTGAATGTACGTTATTGCCCTTCTATACCTTGTTTTGCGAAGGATATTATGGGAAATGCATAAAGACAAACGGCGCCAATTTCTAGGGTTTAGTGGAATTCAGGAAAGTTGGGAATTTGCCCATTTGAATTTGCTATCCTCCTCCCGCGCGCTCTCTCTCTCTCTCCCCCCTTCCGTCCGCCTTGCTCCACCGCCCAGCTGCCGGACTCCGCCGCGCGACCGCCGCGCCCACGCCGGCGAGCCACCCCCTCCACCCGGCTCCGGCGACGGCCTCGGGAGCTCCCGAGAAAGCCACAACTACGGCCATTGCCGACCCAATCGACCTCATCCGAGATCCCCCGAGTAAAAGAGCTTCTTCGACTTTGGATCAATATTGTTGCGTGAACTCTTGCCGAACGCTTGCTTGTAATGAGCCTAGAAACCGATCTTCCGCTCAAAACCTGCCAATGCGCAGGCGGTTTGCCGAAACAAATGGGGTAATTTTTCAATGAGGATATTGTCATCGACATACTCCTGAGGCTACCGGCCAAGTCGCTGGTGCGATTCAAATGCGTCTGCAAACGGCGGTGGTCTCTGATCTGATCTCCGACCGGGGCTTCGCCAAGTCGCATCTGCGGAGCTGCTCAAGGTAGGGGATTTGATTCCTCGGTGGCGATGAGGGTCGCGTGGTGGTACCTCATAGGATCAAACCTTTCCAGGAGCCCTGTGTCGTGGGGACCTGTGATGGGTTGGTATGTTTAATTGTCCCCAGCAATTTTCTCATATATAACCCAACCACCAAGGAGCGTATTGAGTTGCCTGGTTCTGATTTTGGTGATCAAAATGAGTGATTCGGTGGAGTCAGATGTGAGTTATTCCGTGGATTTGGATATGACTGTCAGTCCGATGACTACAAAATAGTGGAGGGCGTTGCTAGTGTTAGTGATGAAAATTGGGAAATGGCGATATTTTCGCTCATGTCTGCTTCTTGGAGAAGGATACAAGTCGAGTTCCAGGAAGAGGTACAAAGTCATGTTGAATTTTCTGGCCAAAGAGTTTATTGGAAAGGGGTCTGACACCGGTGTGTCTGTGGCTGGAGCATAAACAACAAGTGGGAAGCTGTGATTATGTCATTTGATTTGTCAGAAGAGAAATTTCACCAGGTGCTTCCGGTCCCTGAAGCTGATGACGACATAGTTCCCCTGGGACTCAGGATTCACAGGGTGAATCTGTTTGTGAATCTGTTTATATACAACAGCGCCCATGATCCCCACATCGAGGCATGGACAACAGAGGAGCATGGGAGAGGAGCATCGTGGACAAAAGTGTTCAGTGTTGATTGCAATGCCTTCATAAATTGGAATACCCTGGGAAGAACCCCTCGCCTACACAACGAGTGGAAAAATTGTTTTCTGGATAACTATGAAGCGGATGACTCTGTTTAATCCGGAGGATAATACTTGCAATGCTTATCCCATAGGGATGGACTGGCTTATCGACTTTGCTATCTATCTAGAAACTCTTGTTTCTACCTATCTTGGCTGTGAGCCATCAAAAAATCCAGAGCCTTTAATAGCTGTTCTGGTGCATATGGTTTTACTATTTTCTTTCTAGTCTAGAGCCTTTACTGTAGTATTTCCGATCATAACTTGTTATGCAATGGAACTGATTATTCTCTCTATTTCTATTTCATTATTAAACTTTTCCTTCACATGCCTTAGGCCCATAAATTGCCAAGAGCCATATTTTGGTCCCTACGCAATTTAACTATCTCCTTGCTTTGGTAAACTTGAGCAGGGAAAATCACATCCCCCTCCCCCTTCAAAAAAAAAAAAAAAAAAAAACACAAAAACAAAAACCTACCCCTCATATTGGGAGATCAAGTTCACTCTTGCGTTCCTATAACTTCTGATTTGCCACTTCTTGAGCCTATGATACTCCATGATGCGACTAAATTTGACTGATTAACTCTAAGCTGACTCTCAATTTATAAAGATTCAGCAGTGAACTGGATGCTACTATTAGTTGTTGTTGCAGTTGCAATAGTTGATCAAGGAGGGGAACAAGGTGTAGCTTCTTCAAGCCCCCCCGGATGGGGGGGGGGGGTGTGAGGAGTGTAGTGATGCTCAGAGACACATTAGATGTACTTAAGATTAGTATAAGAATAAGAAATCCGTTACCTTGATTCCCCGTGTCTGGCAACAAATCCTCATAGAAGAACTGTGGATGCCACTACAACAGCAAATTAGAACAGTCTACTGAGGTTTCGAGAGCTTATTCAACTAGAGGATTTTGAGATCTTGATAATGCTGAATTCAGACCTTCAGATCCTGAGGAAACCAGGATGCTAAAGAGCCAAACAGTTACCAAACATAATTCTGTTCTTTTGTCCTCCTTTTTACTTTGATCAGTGGGATCAACGATACAATAGACAATACCATTGTTTAAGGCAAAAAGAAAGTATGATATTTCTTCCATGAAGATATCCTTATCCAGCTACCTCTGCAAATGGAAAATTCAAGTTGCGTGATGACCAAAGGCACTCACCAGTTGGTTCACATAATCTCTTTTGCCCATATAAGGTTGTGAACACGAATGTTTGGTTTGTCCCGTCCCATGCAAGTGAATAGGGAACCGTTACTAACAAGAGGCTTTGAATTAAGAAAGAAGACTAAAATAACTCAATCAAGACCGAACAGAAGATGATTACAAATACAATGACAACAAATTCAAGAATGTTATGGATTACCCGACATTTCTTTTTTGCTATAGGTTTTAAGGGGCATTCTAGCATGACACCAAGCACTGCCCCTTGCGTGTTGCCAACAATCCAGGTGCATAAGACACCAGCGCCATCACTTGCCATTACTCGCAAGAAGATGGAGTAAAACAAAAGGTTTTGTGTAGCGACTCTCATATAGAAAGCTCTTAAATTTCCCTTCTATCCTTCTGTTCAAGGGAAATGCATGACTAGAATCAGGACTTGTTTAGAATTCTGACTTTCCTCTTCTTTTGATTAAGTAGTGCCAGCTTTTTGGGGAATAACCTAAATTTTGTGCTTTGCCAGAGCCTATCAAATTGCCAGTGTAAAATCAGAGTGGATTTGTATCGAGACTTTCCCTCATCAATCTGGGACATGTCATCCCTCCTCCTCCTCCTCCTCCTCCTCCTCCTTTCCTCCTTTTTTCTTCTTTGAAATCTTCCATGTCTCTAAACGTAGCCCCCGCCAATATTCTTGTTCTGATTGCAGGTAAAGTGAGGTGCGTTAAGTTCAGTCCAGATTCAAAATACATTGTGGTCGGATTAATGGATCACAATTTGCGAATCTTTGGCTTGCCTTCAAAGGATATTGCTACAGTAATTGTGACATTGATGTTTGGTCAGCAATAATACAGGTAGGAATATGGACTATTGATGCCAAGTGTGCTAGAGAAGAAAATGGATTGTGATAGAAAGCTGTCTTCGGTCATAGTCCCGGAGACATTATATTATATTGATGCTTTATGAAGCCAATACCTTATTTGCTTTTCTATTTTATTGTTTCATCAAAAGACTGAGGACACGTACATTTTTTATTTTCTTGGAGACACGTAGATCGAGCAGTGACCTTTTTGGGTAATTAGAGGTTGACAATGCAGAGTAAGTGCAAAAGAATTTTTGTTTGGGTATGGATGAATCTTTAAAATGAATGACTTGACGATAATCTACCCCCAAAATGCTGTGGTTATTGCGAAATGTTTTGGGTCAACTGTACGATACAATAATTAGCAGCCTGGTATAGATAACATGCCCATGCTCTTGCTCGATTCTTTGAATAGGTTTGATAGACATGGTTTTTTGGATGATTTGAATTGATCGGGCATTATGCATCCTGCTATCGGAGTTATCGACCTACAGGCCAGAATGTATGTTCTCCCATTAAGGGTGTCAGGAGATGTTAAAAATGTCTGGCAGCCAGATTATTTGAAACTTTTTTCTTGCAGAATCTATTTCTTCATGTCCCTAGTACAACATGAACTGGCATGTACTATTCATCTGACGTGCTAAGCTACTGAACATGTGAATCTTCTGAGAACTCCGCAGTTCTTTGCTCTAGTCCCCTTTATGACAAGGAAGGGGAAAAGAGAAGAAAATAAATAATTCTGGTGAATATTTCCATTTTGCATGTGGTTGGCTCTGTATACGTTGTGCTCTTCATTCTAACCATAATGATTGCAATAGTTTGTTGAAGTAGTTGCTACTGTAATTTTGTCGTACTTTCTCTAGATGATTATGTGTTTGATCTGCAGACTCTGCGGGTTTGACAAGGTTCGGAAGATTGGAGCTATAACTGTCGGCATAATGAAAGATCATACTGCTGAGGTATTCTCCTCTTTTACTTTATTAAATACCTTCCTTTCAATTATGAGAAGGAAAAGCACATTCCACGTCACATCTGTCTTGGTTGTAGTCATAAACATGCCTTCTCAACAGCTTATGCTGTATTCATAGCTGAAACATGCTTCCTTGGTATAAACTTTATGTCTCTTGCTTGTACGAAATCCTTCTGCCTGTTTTCTTGCTTCATTTGGTATATCAGCTATCTCAATGATTTTTCCTGTTATTTGAAGCATGGATGTCATTCTCCTACTAGTATTGTTCAGTTATGTACCGAGTCAAAATAGCTTTGAATACAGTCACAAGGCTTAAAAACACATGCAGTCTAGAGAAGTAATAGAATCTAGTCTTTTATTGGGAACCAAAGACACGACTTTGGTGCACAGTGATGGTAATTTCTTCTTCATTCATGTGCAGTTTAACTATGCAGCGTATTGTCTGCAGCCTGCTTAAGAACATGTTGATTTATCTTGTGCATCGTCTGATTTAGTGTTTTGATTTAGCGGATAACTTTTGGGAATATTTGTCAGGTTGATCAAGAACACCTGCAATATTAACTGTTTGTGCCTCCACATGTTTCTCCCTCGAATATTAGGGTGATGGTGTGAACATTGTTGAACTTTGCTGTAGCCTTGGCTTAGATTCTTTGCTGCAGTCATCCGAACATTAGAGGTGCAACTGAATAGCTTGTTTCACCTGGTAGATTTGATTTTAAACTGTGTTATCTAAGGTTTGTCATTTCCAGTGAGAATTCAGGTTTTCTAGTTTGGTATACTTTCAATATTTGGTGTTTTAATGCCATAATAAACTTACCAGATAATCAAGGATGACCTAAGACAGTTTTAGTTTTGCGTTTTACATTATAGTGCTATAGAGATGGAGGTATCTGGTAGAACTTAATCCAGGTTTATAGCTTAATGGGACTAGGGGCAATCTTATTGTTGTACCTTTTTTGGTGACGAAGCCACTCACACATCCTACTTTCTAAAATGTGTTTCTTGGATGGGTTTCGTCATTCTTTTCCAGAAAATAGATCATTAGAATAAGGTGCATGCAATGAATTTCTTGATCTGGGAAGTGAATTTTAGTACTCGTGGAAGTGCTGTGATCTCTGGAGTTCTGGAGGGGAATTTTCTTTGGAGAATTATTCTAAGCCTAATTATCACTGTTATTTTCAAGTGGCAGAATGATTTTATTCCTGAGGTGGTCATGTGTTTGAATAAAAAGACTTTAGAAAAAAGGCATGGCATGATAATGAGAGGATCTGAGAGTCTTTGAATGGTTTTCTTGCCTCTAGTTTTGGGGCATAATGAAGCCATCTTCTGTCCTTTTGTAAGTTTGGTAATGATTTCCAGTTTACTGCATCCATCTGAATAATTGTATTACCGTATGTACATGTGTGTGTTTGTATGGAGTTTCCTGGAAAAAAAGCTCGACAATTACAGCAGTTTGGAAGTTTAGAGGGAAGATAGGTAAAAGGTTTTTAAGAAATAAATCAATTAATAAGAACATGAGCTTATTTACATGAGGTGGATTGACAATGTATTGCATAGAAGTGCTTTTCTCGCCTGCCAAGTGAAACGTATTAGGTCTTACCTTTTGAATTGATCAACCGTACATATTAAATTTCTGCTTTAATGAGGTCACAGGCAGACACCACTGCCAAGTGCTACAATGCATGAGTGCCTTGGGGCGTCTCAAAATGTATGAAGTAGGGATTCTGTGGAGGCTTGTGCATGCCTCGCCACCTAAATTGTGTCTCCTACACACAGTTTGCCTATAAAAAATAACCTTATAGTATGTTTCCCAATAGGTATCCCAGGAAAAGCACGCGTGGTATGTTATGCCCGGTGGAAGACTCTTGAAGGGCCTGTGAAGGGCTTAGGAAAGAAAAATTTCTGGTCTTTTTGGCTACTATTATGATCTAGTTTAACCAACACCTGTTCCCCTTATTTTAATGACTGAAGGTTAGGGACACTCAAAACTTTCATGACCCTATTATAAGGACAAGGCAATAAATGATCTTGACAATAGTGAAAAACCAAAGTGATGAGGCTTTCAGGTTGTCTATAGTTGACATTAGGTATTTGTTTAGGCAGGTATTGATCTTCGAATTTCACGCTAGGTTAATGGAAAGAGGTAAACAGAAAAAAAAACAAAAAAGGAAATGAATGGACAGAATTATTCCTTCATTAGTGTGGGGTGGGGTTTTTGCGGTGGGGAGAGAGATAAATTGTGAATGTACGTTATGGCCCTTCCCGATATTATGGGAAATGCACAAAATAGACAACATATTATATAATATAATAAGGTACCAATTTCTAGGGTTTCGTAAAATTCAGGAAGGTTGGGATATGCCCAATTGAAAATTCCACGCCAGCTCTCTCCTCCTCCTCCTCCGCCTCGCCTCCGCCCGGCTGCCGGTCTCCACCGCCCGACCGCCGCACACGCCGGCGAGTTCCCCCTCCGCCCTTGTCCAGCGGCGGCCTTGGGACCTCTCGAGAAAGCCGGCTACGGGCCATCGCCGATCCAATCGACCTCGTCCGAGATCTCTCCTGTTTCCATTTTGCCGAAACTAATGGCCGAAAGTATACCCGAGGATATCATGGTCGTCGAGATACTCTTGAGGCTACCGGCGAAGTCGCTGGTTCGATGCAAATGCGTCTGCAAGCGGTGGCGGTCTCTGATCTCCGGCCGGGCCTTTGCCAAGTGGCATCTGCAGAGGCTGAAGGCAGGGGATTTGATCCCTAGCCAGAGAATCATCATCGGTGGCCGCAACGGCCCCCTCAAGACCGTGGACTACGAAGCGCTCGACGGCGGCGGCGAGGGTCGCATGGTGGTACCTCATGGGATCGAACCTTCCCGCATCGTGGGGTCCTGCGATGGCCTGGTATGTTTAATTGGCCCCAGCAATTTTGTCATATATAACCCGACCACCAGGGAGTATATCGAGCTGCCCGGTTCCGATTTTGTTGATCAAGCTACGTTATTCCGAGGGGCCAGAAATGATTCATTCTATGGATTCGGATATGACTCTCAATCTGATGACTACAAAATAGCCCTAGTAGTAGGGGATGTTGTTGAAGTTGAAAATTGGAAGGTGGCAATATTTTCGCTCAAATCCTGTTCCTGGAGAATGATGATGATAGAAGTTCCGTTCCAGGAAGAGGAAGTCGAATGTTGCGGCCCAGTAGTTTATTGGAAAGGGGCCTTACACTGGCACGTCTATGTCTGGAACACGAATGATGAGGGCTTTTCTGCGATTATGTCATTTGACTTGTCGGAAGAGAAATTTCACCAGGTGCTTCCAGTCCCTCCAGTCGATGAGGACATACTACTCTTGGGGCTGGAGATTCATGGGGCGAATCTGTTCATATACAATACTGCCCAAAATCCCCGCATTGAGGCATGGATAACAGATGAGTACAGGATAGGAGCATGGTGGGAAAAATGGTTCAGTATTGATTCCAATGCCTTCATAAATTGGAATACACCCTTCGAGAAGATCCCCCTTGCGTACACAAGGAGTGGAAAAATTGTTTTTTTGATGGATAGGAAGTGGATGATTCTGTTTAATCCAGAGGATAATACTTGCCAAGATCATCTCTTAGGGATGGACTTTGATACCGAATATGCCATCTATTTGGAAACTCTCGTTTCTCCCTACCTTGGCGGTGGAGCTGTTCAATGATCTTGTCGATTTTGAAGAAAAAAATAGTGTCGAAAGTCTATTCTTTGGTAAGTTTATTGTGCTGTTAGTACTCTGTCCAGATGTAGGGTTAGATGTCTGCTCAATGAATGGCCATTCAATCATCTTTGGTTTGCTAGAATAATGAGAGACGATAAGTAGAGTTTGAGTTTTAATGTGCTTGACTGGAATGTGGATACTCGTGCAACTGAATTCGAGGATGAACTATCTTGTAATACTATAGTCAAGATCAGCGACTCTTTTTGAATCTTGCCTTCTTGAGTACTCTCTGTACTTTTGCTGTGCAAGATTTCGGGAATGACCCATCCTCTCATTGGGCTGCATTTGCATGCACAGCTTGATGAACATACCGTCGGGATCAAAGCACAATGTAGTCTCCAGTTAAAGAAACTGGCGATAATGTTATTCCCTAATTACCAAATAAACTATTGAATCCACGTACCAAGATGTGAGTTATCTATTCAAAGGGATGGTGATGGCAAAATCCCGCTGTGATGTGAAATGGTGCAAAAGGTTTAGCCTAGATGAAACTCTTTCGTTGCAATGTTCATAGAACTGTGTACATTTATCGTAATAGTTTTTCATCCCATTGGTTTAACCTTGAATGCCTGCTTCTGTTTCTGGAGTTAGATACTCCTCTACGTACCCTGTTGTAATTAGGGATCTCTTGTTCTTTTGTGATTTGACTTTATGAACAGATTGCTAATTCTAAGTAAAATTCCCTCTGGGCAAACAAGAACCACTCAGGTATATTACTCTGCATGCCATCGAATCTTTTCTTCTCTATTAATCCACACATTGAAGAAAACAGATTACAGAAATGACCGCGCACACCCACAAGAATTCCTCACTCTTAGAAAACAAGCTTCATTTGAAGTTGAAATGAGTTTAAACAGGAATGAATCTCAAGTAGCCGGTACAATCAGCCGTTTGGCCCCATCACATACTTGGAAGAGTGCCTCAACAACTAATATAACTCTTTTGCCCATTTAAGGTTGTGAACGTGAATGTTTGGTTTGTCCCGTGCAAGTGAACAGGGAACCGTTACTAACAAGAGGCTTTGAATCAAGAAAGAAGACTAAAATAACTCAATCAAGACCGAACAGAAGATGATTACAAATACAGTGACAACAAAATCAAGAATGTTATGGATTACCCGACATTTCCTTTTTGCTATAGGTTTTAAGGGGCATTCTAGCATGACACCAAGCACTGCCCCTTGCGTGTTGCCAACAATCCAGGTGCATAAGACACCAGTGCCATCACTTGCCATTACTCGCAAGAAGATGGAGTAAAACAAAAGGTTTTGTGTAGCGACTCTCATATAGAAAGCTCTTAAATTTCCCTTCTATCCTTCTGTTCAAGGGAAATGCATGACTAGAATCAGGACTTGTTTAGGATTCTGACTTTCCTCTTCTTTTGATTAAGTAGTGCCAGCTTTTTTGGGAATGACCTTAATTTTGTGCTTTGCCAGAGCCTATCAAATTGCCAGTGTAAAATCAGAGTGGATTTGTATCGAGACTTTCCCTCATCAATCTGGGAGATGTCATCCCTCCTCCTCCTTTCCTCCTTTTTTCTTCTTTGAAATCTTGCACGTCTCTAAATGTGGCCCCTGCCAATATTCTTGTTTTGATTGCAGGTAAAGTGAGGTGCGTTAAGTTCAGTCCAGATTCAAAATACACTGCGGTCGGATCAATGGATCACAATTTGCGAATCTTTGGCTTGCCTTCAGAGGACATTGCTACAGTAATTGTGACATTGATGTTTGGTCAGCAATATTACAGGTAGGAATATGGGCTATTAGTGCCAAGTGTGCTAGAGGAGAAAATGGATTGTGATAGAAAGCTGTCTTCGGTCATAGTCCCGGAGACATTATATTATATTGATGCTTTATGAAGCCAATACCTTATTTGCTCTTCTATTTGATTGTTTCATCAAAAGACTGCTGTATCTTGCTTGTGGAGGACACGTGCATCTTTTATTTTCTTGTTTGGAGACACATAGATCGAGCAGTGGCCTTTTTGGGTAATTGGAGGTTGACAATGCAGAGCAAGGAACAGGTGCAAAAGAATTTTTGGTTGGGTATGGATGAATCTTTAAAATGAATGACTTGAAGATAATCTTCCCCAAAATGCTGTGGTTATTGCGAAATGTTTTGGGTCAACTGTACAATACAACAATTAGCAGCCTGGTATGGATAACACTTGTTATATGCCCATGCTCCTGCCCGATTCTTTGAATAGGTTTGATAGACATGGTTTTTTCTTGTTTTCTGGATGATTTGAATTGATTGGGCATTATGCATCCTGCTATCGGATTTATTGACCTACAGGCCAGAATGTATGTTTTCCCCTTAAGGTGTCAGGAGATGTTAAAAATGTCTGGCAGCTGGATTTTTTGAAACTCTTTCCTTGCAGAATCTATTTCTGTGTCGCTAGTACAACATGAACTTTTGGTGGCATGTACTATTCATCTGACGTGCTAAGCTACTGGACATGTGAATCTTTTGAGAACTCCACAGTTCTTTGCTCTAGTCCCCCTTATGACAAGGAAGGGGAAAAGAGAAGAAAATAAATAATTCTGGTGAATATTTCCATTTTGCATGTGGTTGGCTCTGTATACGTTGTGCTCTTCATTCTAACCATAATGATTGCAATAGTTTGTTGAAGTAGTTACTACTGTAATTTTGTTGTACTTTCTCTAGATGATTATGTGTTTGATCTACAGACTGTGCGGGTTTGACAAGGTTCGGAAGATTGGAGCTATAACTGTTGGCATAATGAAAGATCATACTGCTGAGGTACTCTTTGTGACCTTTTTTACTTGATTAAATACCTTCCTTTCAATTATGAAAAGGAAAAGCACATTCCACGTCACATCTGTCTTGGTTGTAGTCATAAACATGCCTTCTCAACAGTTTATGCTGTATTCAAAGCTGAAACATGCTTCCTTGGTATAAACTTTATGTCTCTTGCTTGTACGAAATCCTTCTGCCCGTTTTCTTGTTTCATTTGGTATAGTCAACTATCTCAATGATTTTTCCTGTTATCTGAAGCATGGATGTCATTCTCCTACTAGTATTGTTCAGTTATGTACCGAGTCAAAATAGCTTTGAATACAGTCACAGGGCTTAAAAACACATGCAGTCTAGAGAAGTAATAGAATCTAGTCTTTTATGGGGAACCAAAGACACGACTTTGGTGCACAGTGATGATAATCTCTTCTTCATTCATGTGCAGTTCAACTGTGCAGCGTATTGTCTGCCAGCCTGCTTAAGAACATGTTGATTGATCTGGTGCATGGTCTGATTTAGTGTTTTGATTTAGCAGATATCTTTTGGGAATATTGGTCAGGTTGATCAAGAACACCTGCAATATTAACTGTTTGTGCCTCCATATGTTTCTCCCTCGAAAATTAGGGTGATGGTGTGAACATTGTTGAACTTTACTGTAGCCTTGGCTTAGATTCTTTGCTGCAGTCATCCGAACATTAGAGGTGCAACTGAATAGCTTGTTTCACCTGGTAGATTTGATTTTAAACGGTGTTATCTAAGGTTTGTCATTTCCAGTGAGAATTCAGGTTTTCTAGTTTGGTATGCTTTCAATATTTGGTGTTTTAATGCCATAGTAAACTTACCAGATAGTGAAGGATGACCTAAGACAGTTTCAGTTTTGCGTTTTACATTATAGTGCTATAGAGATGGAGGTATCTGGTAGAACTTAATCCAGGGTTATAGCTTCATGGGACTAGGGGCAATCTTATTTTTGTACCTTTTTTGGTGATGAAGCCACTCACACATCCTACTTTCTAAAATGTGTTTCTTGGACGGGTTTCGTCATTCTTTTCCAGAATATAGATCATTAGAATAAGGTGCATGCTATGAATTTCTTGATCTGGGAAGTGAATTTTAGTACTCGTGGACGTGCTGCGATCTCTGGAGTTTCGGAGGGGAATTTTCTTTGGAGAATTATTCTAAGCCTAATTATCACTGTTATTTTCAAGTGGCAGAATGATTTTATTCCTGAGGTGGTCATGTGTTTGAATAAAAAGACTTAAGAATAAAGGCATGCCATGATAATGAGAGGATCTGAGTTCTGTGAATGTTTTTCTTGCCTCAAGTTTTGGGGCATAATGAGAGGATCTGAGATCTTCTGTCCTTTTGTAAGTTTGGTATTGATTTCCAGTTACTGCATCCATCTGAATAATTGTGTTACCAAATGTATATGTGTGTTTGTATGGAGTTTCCTGGAAAAAAAAGCTCGACAGTTACAGCAGTTTGGAAGTTTAGAGGGAAGATAGGTAAAAGGTTTTTAAGAAAAAAATCAACTAATAAGAACATGAGCTTATTTACATGAGGTGGATTGACAATGTATTGCATAGAAGTGCTTTTCTCGTCTGCCAAGTGAAACATAGTAGGTCTTACTTTTTGAATTGATCAACCATACATATTAAATTTCTGCTTTAATGAGGTCATGGGCAGACACCACTGCCAAGTGCTACAATGCTTGAGTGCCTTGGGGCGTCTCAAAATGTATGAAGTAGGGATTCTGTGGAGGCTTGTGCATGCCTTGCCACCTAAATTGTGTGTCTCCTACACACAGTTTGCCTATAAAAAATAACCTTATAGTATGTTTCACAATAGGTATCCCAGGAAAAGCACTCGTGGTATGTTATGCCCGGTGGAAGACTCTTGAAGGGCCTGTGAAGGGCTTAGGAAAGAAAAATTTCTGGTCTTTTTGGCTACTATTATGATCCAGTTTAACCAACACCTGTTCTCCCTTATTTTAATGACTGAAGGACAGGGGACACTCAAACTTTCATGACCCTATTATAAGGACAAGGCAATAAATGACCTTGACAATAGTGAAAAACGAAAGTGATGAGACTCTCAGGTTGTCTATAGTTGACATTAGGTATTGGTTTGGGTAGGTATTGATCTTCGAATTTCATGCTAGGTTAATGGAAAGAGGTAAAAAAAAGAAAAAAAGAAAAAGAAATGAATGGACAGAATTATTCCTTCATTAGTACTTTATGATGCAATAGGATATGATGCTTCTGTCCATATGTCGTGTTTGTATTTCTTAAAAGTGTTTTAACTGATTGTTTAAACTCAAGAGATGGTATAAAATATGAAAAACTATTGTGAACCAAGATTTTCAGTGGTTTAAGTTCTTGATTTGGTTTTGCTCCAAACTGTGAGCTTTGATATGAGAAGTCCAGTTTGGTTTCTTCACGAAGCATTGGAAAGCGAAAGGAACAGTCGTCCTTGGCCACATCACTGAACATCTCTCCCTTAAACCAATAAATCAAACCCAAGAGGAAATATATTATCACAAATCGGCCCTCTTGCATTGTGATACCAAGCACCTCATTGGCTGCTAGTGAGAAGCAGCCTTCAAAAGTATTTGATAATGCTCACATCCTGCATAGAAAAATGAAACAATTCTCATCAGAAAATCTACTTCCCATTATTCTTTCAAAGGGATTGATACTTTTTTGGATCGGGACAATATCTTCTCAGGATGAATTATGCTGACTTCTTGAAAATTGCAAATTTTGGGACTGAACAAAATTGTGCCATGCCTCTGAATTAGAGCTTTGTTATAGGACTCATGATCGGACTGCAAAATCCATACTGAATAATGAATATCCTTGTTTCTGTCAATGTCATATGTGTTCTTTGGATGATAATTCTTGTGAAGACTGTAATAACTAAATCATGTAATGATGCATTTTGAGCAACTTTGTTTTATGCATATAGTCTTTCATTAATTTTAACATGAGTTGAACGGCAAACTATGTTTTACTCTTTTCTGCAATGATATGTGTGATCTTTTTCCTGCCCTTTTCCAACATCCTCTTCGTTCAAACTCCTGATTTTGGTGGTGAAAATTGTGTATCAGCATCAGAATGGTTGTAGGTCTGATGCTGTGTTGCATGATGGTTGATCTACTGTGATGGTGGTTTGCTTTTCAAATTTGCTTATATCGTTGTTGTTTCGTTTGAGCATTAAAGAAGTAATTCTTGATTGGAGAAGCGGCTCTCTTATTTTTCTTACAATTTTTCTGTTATTATATGGGATGGAACTATCTAATTATGTTGCTGTCACCATGTAGTTAATAGCGATCAACTTCAAATTGCTGCAAGTTTTGACTGTGGGTGCTGGTGGGATGCTAATATGGTCATAGATACTGAGAATATGCTGGTGATATCATTAGCAAGTATTAAAAGAAACTATTTGGAAATAAGAATTCTTTTGCCCTAGATTGCGCAATTATGTTGTAAAAAGGTTTTTCTTGAAAATTTATTTGGCAGATTATTATGGCATATCCCCTATTTGTGATTGATGCTTGATGTAACTATTCATCTCTCCAGGTGCAAGCTATCACAGTTCATGCCACAAATAACTACTTCGCAATGGCATCTCGCAATTATGAGTTCTCACAGTTTTTGGTGCTTTTATGAGTTTTCACCTGGTTTATGTCTTACTCAGGTTTCGAAACTCTGTGTGTGTGCGTGCGGACGTGTGCGCAAGGGCGCGCATGCACTTTTACATGTACATCGACACAAAACTTGTATCAGTTGTATTATGTGTAATGGATGTTCAGGGAAAAAAACAATTATGCATAATGATTGAGCAGAAAAAGTGCCTGGCTCCTAGAGAAACTGCATTTGCTTTGCACTTACAGTGCTTGTGCAACTTATATATACATATTAACACATATATTATAGTTCAAGAAAAGCTGATGACGTATGGTAACATCAGTTTTATGACACAATTTACTTTGAAAGAATGTTCCTTGTTCAAATAGTCTAAGAACAACCTTCCTTGACTTTTGAAATTCATTACCAGAGTAAATATAATATTCTGAGAACATTGCCTGAAGCATTAACATGGTTTTACTGTTGCTGCAATTTTTTTCAGGTCACAATGCGGAAGTGCTTTTGATTATGAATTGTTGAGGTTTTCTGCTCTCGCTTGTCAAAAGATATTTTAAGATTGTCCTTGCTTTTTCTCCTTCATTCTGCAGATTGAAGGCGCTTCAGGATCTGGTTAAGCTTTTCATCCTGATGGTCTTATCCTGGGTAATGGCACCTCAGATGCTGATGTTATGGGATGTAAAAAGACAGGTATAATGTTCACAATCTGTCTGACATGGAAAGCAATGTTGTGGCTTTGGCTGGGTCCACAATTGTTTCTTGGTTGAATGGGCATTTTCGCCACACTTGTTTCTTTGTCTTCTTACTTCCATGTAGTATAGAATATGATACGGCAATACTGCATCCCACCCTGATGATTTTCATGTACAGTATTCCATGGTCTAATTTCAGCTTTTGTTCCTCATGCTTAGTTTAGTTACTATATGCCATTTTGGCATGCTGTTAGAACAAGAAGGGAAGTTGTAATTGTCAGAACTCCATATGCCATGATTTAACCGGCATCCTCATTTATTTATTCACCGGAATGTTCCAGTTAATTTATATTATCATAGTATAGCTCAATGATCTAGCTCAATCATTTTGAGATAAGCCAATCGCCTCCACGATTCTGCCTGCTGCTCATGCTGTTATTCTTGTGCATTTTTGGGTCCTCCTGCCCATTTTAGGTTGGGACATGCTGTTGTAACTGTTACTCATTTTAAAATAGGCAAGTATTATGACATGTTTTGGCCATACCAGGGACAATCACTGCCATATCTTTCTCTGAGAATGAATACTTCCTTCGGGTACATGTCCCTCTAACCTTTCTTTTATTATCAATAGAGATTTAGACATGCCATCTGACTTAGAAATTTATTTCATAGACTGCAGCTCAGGATGGGTTAAGCTGTGGGATCTGTGGAAGTTGAAGAACTCTCGCACATTTTCAGCATATGACAAAGACACGGACAATTTCTGGTATGACATCCTCCTAAGCCTGCTTGCTGCAGTGAAAGTAGATCTGGATGGCAGTGAGCTTTAGATGCCTTCCTGTTTGCCTATTTTTTCTCTGAAGAGTCAATTTTTTCTATAGAACTCCCTCAAAGAAGATTATACATTTTACTGGTTCTATTTTCTCTTCTTTTTTAAAAGGGGGAAAAAGAAAAGAAAGAGAGAGGGGAGGGGGGGGAAGGAGGGTTGGCTCAGTGTGTGAATTATCAGTGAGTAACTATGACTGAGTCTCTCTCCTATTTTGCAGTTGAATTTGATTATAGTGGATGTTATCTTGCACTTGCTGGCGATGAGTTTCTATATGGTAGAATTTTGTACTCGACTTGTGAGAATAATAAGGTAATATAGGATTGTGTTTGTTTATAGAAAATTTACCTGTTCTTTTATTTTAATTGTATTAGGTAGCCTCTGTTGCTTTCAATTTCTCTGAAAGCTGAAAGATATTTTCTGAAAAGTTGGCAAACAATGTGTTTATAATAAGTTGCTTACAAAAATGTTTCACCAACCGCATAGTCAGAAAGGTGGGAACTTCAAAACTGTGAATTCTCCTGAAAATTTTCTACTCTCATGAAATTTCAAAAGTTTCTCCGAGAGCACCATAACTCTATGCACCACCAATGGGAGGATTATTTTGCCTCTTAAGTATTCAAGATCGAGTGACTTTGTGTCCTTCTATTCTTCTGTCCAATAGAAATGCATGTCCAGAATCAGGAACTGTCCTTGTATTCTTCTATTCTTCCTGATCTGGGACAGGTCATGTCTCCTCCTCCTCCTCCTCCTCCTCCTCCTCTCCTCTTTCTTATATAAATCTTGCATCTCTGAATGTGGCTTCCACTGATTTTCTGGTTTGGGTTGCAAGTAAAGTGATGTGCACTAAATTTGGTCCGGATTCAAAATACATTGCTGTTGGATCGATGGATCACAATTTGCGAATCTTTGGCTTGCCTTTGAAGGATGGCGCTATGGAATTTTGAAACGTTGGAATCGCATCAAGCAGGTAGGATCAGCTTTTGTGAGAGACAGCAAGAGTTTCGTTATGCTTGGACCGGAATACTCATGCACTTAAAGCTTTGTGCTAGCTGAATTTGAGCCTGAACCATCTTGTACTGCTGCAGTTACAATCAATGGCTCTTTGTCTAACGTGATTACGACTCTTTGTTTTTCTTTTCGAATTTTGCCCTTGTTGAATGCTAAGTCATACATACTATTGTTGCACAAGTTTTCATGAATGACCCATCCTCTATTCGGGCTACTCTTGCACGGCATGAGAAACATATTATTTGCATCAAAGTGTTTTTGTAGTTTCTTCAATTAAATAAGTTGGTGATATTTCCATTTCCTAATTGATTGTGTTGAATAAATTACTGAAGCCCACATATGAAAATGCGCATGTGATGCGAAATGTTTAAGCCTAAATGACCTTTTACAAAAATGTCGAGAACAATTTACATTCATTGTGATGTTTTGCAACTCATGGGTTTTACATTGGTTCTGTTCCTAATATACTTGCTCGAAGTACCTTGACGTCACTCTTTCAAGTGGTGTTCCCTTGGGATTAAATTGCTAATTCCACTTGCTAAAGCCGTCAAGCGCTTTGTAGTCTATGGTCTCGGAGGGCCTAGAGCCTGCAGACCTATCAAACCCACACCATCCATTCTCTTCTGCGATTGCTCTCTTGGTTTCTTCTGCTTGGTTCAAGGCCTAGTTGGAACTTGAAAAATTGCAATTGCAATCCACGCATCTCTGTCCAAAAAAAAAAAAAAAAATCCACGCATCGCAGCGAGCCTTCAAGTATATTTTCCAATAGTATATAGCTTGTGTCACTTATTTCAAGTGTAGCTTCCCGAGTTGGCACCTTTTCCGAAGAGGTATAGCTGGTCCCTACACTTATCAGCCGGCACAAAAATAAGAAAAACAAAAAATGTCGGTAAAGATCGTAAGAAGGATCATGAGAGGACAAGTCAGAAAAATATGAGTATTTGATCTACTAAGTTGTGACATTTTGTTCTACGAATGATGGCATGGAAAATTCACGATATGCTGATGGAATAATCTTTATAAAAAATGTTGACATAGATAGAAAAAGGGGATATTCAGAACTGGAGGAAGCGTAAGGAAAACATTAAATGCTTTTTTTTTTTTTTTTATCCCTACGACAAAGAAGGGATTGGTGAGTATCCTATTGAATTATTTTAAACTTAGAATATATATCTATATATATCTCTCTCTCTCTCTCTCTCTCTCTCTCTCTCTATATATATATAAGAAATATGGTACCAAACGCTCTCTCCCCTTCCCTCCGCCTTGCCTCCGCCCAGCTCCCCAGGCGACCGCCGCCCACGCCGCGCGGCTCCGGCGACGGCCTTGGGACCTCTCGAGGACGCCACACCTACGGCCAGTGTCGACCCAACGGACCTCCTCCGAGATTCCCCGAGTAAAAAGCTTCCTCGACTTTGAATTGTCGTTGTTGCGTGAACTCTTGCTGAACACTCGTTTGTATCAGCCTTGCTCGCTCAAAACCTGCTGACGAACAGGCGATTTTGCGGAAACCAATGGCCGAGAGTATACCCGAGGATATCATCGTCGACATACTCTTTAGGCTACCGGCCAAGTCGTTGGTGCGGTTCAAAGGCGTCTGCAAAAGGTGGCGGTCTCTGATCTCCGACCCGGGCTTCGCCAAGTCGCATCTGCAGAGGCTTGAGGCAGGGGATTTGATTCCTAGCCAGAGAATCATCACCTGCGGCCGCAACAGCCCCCTTGAGACCGTGGACTACGAAGCGCTCGACGGCGGCGGCGAGGGTCGCGTGGTGGTACCTCATGCGATCAAATCTTTGGGGAAGCCCTGCATCGTGGGGTCCTGCGATGGCCTCATATGTTTAATTGGCTTCAGAAATTTTGTCATATATAACCCGACCACCAAGGAGTATATTGAGTTGCCCGGTGCTGATGTTGTTAATCAAGCTGAGTTATTCTATAGATTTGGATATGAATATCAAGATGAGTTATTCTATGGATTGGGATATGAGTCATTCTGCGGATTCGGATATGACTCTCAATTTGATGACTATAAAATAGTAGCAGCAGATGTTTCTAGTGATGAAAATTGGAAGGTGGCAATATTTTCTCTCAAGTCCGGTTCTTGGAGAAGGATACAAGTTCAGTTCCAGGAATGGAAAGTTGAACTTTCTGGCCAGGGAGTTTATTGGAAAGGGGCCTTTCATCGGCACGCTTATGTCTGGATGATGGACGATAGACGATCCGCGCAAAGATGTGATTATGTCATTTGATTTGTCGGAAGAAAAATTTCACCAGGTGCTTTCGGTCCCTGAAGTTGATGAGGAGATAGATCTCCTGGGACTTGGGATTCACGGGGCAAATCTGTTCATATACCACAGTACCGATTACTTCATTGAGGCATGGCTTATAGATGAGTACAGTAGAGGAGCACTGTGGACAAAATTGTTCAGAGTTGATTGTAGTCCCTTCATAAATTGGAATAATACCCCCATTCCAAGAAAACCCATCGCATACACAAGGAGCGGAAAAATCGTTTTCCACATGGATATGAGCCTAATGATTCTGTTTAATCCGGAGGATAATTCTCACAAGGATTATCCCATAGAGGAGGACTCTGGATATGCTATGTATTTGGAAACTCTTGTCTCTCCCTATCTTCGCAGTGAGCCATCAAGAATCTAGAGCCTTTAAGAGTCGTTCTGGTGCTTTGAATTTTACCTTTTTTTTTTTTTTTTTCTAGCTTAATGATTCGGCCATCTTGAGCTGTTGAATGATTTTGTGGATTTTGTAGAAGAAACAAAGAGTGTTGAAAGTCTATTATAAGACCTGGTCATTCTTTATTAACTTCATTGTGCTTTAAGTACCTTGTCCACTTTAGATGTAGGGTCAGATCTCTGCTTGATGAATGGCCATTCGATCATGTTTGTTTTGCTGGAATACTCACTTCACTTGCTAATTTGTCCAATTTGATTTGGTGTAATTTCACCAACAATTTACCGGTCTTGTTATGTAGTGAACATTCAACTATAATCATGTGAGTCATTCATGCATAAGTAGTAGTATTTATTGGCATGTAACGAAGAAAACGAGGCCAATTTTCACCACGCTCGACTTGGGCAGGCCCGGCGTGCCCGGCCCAGTACCCGCACAGGGCGTGCCACACGTACACGTAGTCCACGCTCCCGAATGAATGGCTCTTTTGTCTTACGTGATTACAACTCTTTGTTTTTCTTTTCGAATTTTGCCCTTCTTGAACGCTAAAAGTCGTGCATACTATATTGTTGCACAAGATTTCGTGAATAACCCATCCTCTGTTCGGGCTACTCTCGCACGCCGAACACGTGGACGCGGATACGGCCGGCTACTCTCCCAATATATGAAGGCCGGCTACCGGCCATCGCCGACCTAATCGACCTCAATCCGAGCTCTCTCTCCTGTTTCCATTTTGCCGAAACAATGGCCGAAAGCATGCACGAAAATGCCGTCGTCGACATACTCTTGAGGCTACCGGCGAAGTCGCTGGTGCGATGCAAATGCGTCTGCAAGCAGTGGCGGTCTCTGATCTCCGAACCGGGCTTCGCCAAGTCGCATCTGCAGATGCTGAAGGCAGGGGATTTGATCCCTAGCCAGAGAATCATCATCGGTGGCTACTATACCGTGGACTACGAAGCGCTCGACGGCGGCGGCGAGGGTCGCATGGTGGTGGTACCTCATGTTATCAAACCTTTGGGGGAGTCCCGCATCGTGGGGTCCTGCGATGGCCTGGTATGTTTTATTACCCCCTTCAAATTTCTTATATATAACCCGACCACCAGGGAGTATATTGAGTTGCCCGTTCTTGATCTTGATATTCTTCATCAAGCTGAGTTATTCTATGGATTTGGAGATAAGTCATTCTGCGGATTCGGATATGACTCTCAATCTGATGACTACAAAATAGTAGCAGCAGATGTTTTTAGTGATGGAAATTGGGAGGTGGCAATATTTTCTCTCAAGTCTGGTTCTTGGAGAAGGATACAAGTTCCCTTCCAGAAAGGGATACAAGTTCCCTTCCAGAAAGGGAAAGTTGAACTTTCTGGCCAAGGAGTTTATTGGAAAGGGGCCTTTCATTGGCACGCTCGTATAGACGATCCGCGCAAAGATGTGATTATGTCATTTGATTTTTCGGAAGAGAAATTTCAACAGGTGCTTCCGGTACCTGAAGTCGATGAGAACATGGGACTTGGGATTCACGGGGCGAATCTGTTCATATACCACAGCACCACCCGCAACAGCACCCGTTACCTCATGGAGGCATGGATTACGGATGAGTACGGGAGAGGAGCATTGTGGACAAAATTTTTCAGTGTTGATCGCATTGCAAATAAACCCCTTGCATACACAAGGAGCGGAAAAATCATTTTTCAGATGGATATGAAGCTAATGACTCTGTTTAATCCTGCGGATAATTCTTGCAAGGATTATCCCTTGGATTATCCCATGGGGAGCGACTATGATGCTATATATTTGGAAACTCTTGTTTCTCCCTATCTTCGCAATTCTAGTTTAATGATCTGGCCATCTGGAGCTGTTGAATGATTTTGTGGATTTTGTAGAAGAAATAAAGAGTGTTGAAAGTCTATTATAAGATCTGGTAATTCTTTATTAACTTTGTTGTGCTTTAAGTACTCTGTCCACTCCAGATGTAGCTTGAGGAATGGCCATTCGATCATCTTTGTTTTGCTGGAATATTCACTTCACTAGCTAATGTTGTCCAATCTGATTTGGTGTAATTTCACCAACAATTTATTGGGTCTTGTTATGTGATGAACATTTAACTATAATCATGTGAGTCATTCATGCACGTGTAGTAGTATTTATTGGCATGTAGTGAAGAAAACGAGGTCAATTATCTTGCTACAAATTATAAAGTGAAGAATATATCACAAGATTTGAGAACATGTGTATCCTATGTGAAATTCAGCTGATGCAATTTAAGATAGGGATCCTATCTAAGTGCGGATCGTGGAACTCTTCACGTGAAGTTCTTGTTTAAGATACTTTTCAATTTCATAAGAGCCCTTGAGTCATGAATTGTCCTGAGATCACAATATGATGAAGTATTTTGGGCGTGAGTAACTTATCATCTATCTCACTCCCGCATGTAGGGCAACCGGTTATCCTCACTATTTCTGTTCCATTATCAGGTTAATCCTTCACATGCCTTGGGCCTCTGCTAAGAGCATCATTTTGGTCCACGTGTAACTTAACTATTTGTTTGCTTTGGTAACCTTAAGCAGGGAAAATTGCCCCTTAGACTATATTGGTGGATCATGTTCACTCTTGTCTTCATTTAGCCCATCTTTTGCCATTTCTTGAGCCAGTGACCCTCAATGATGTGATTAGGTTGAATTGAGTAGCTTCAAGCTCACTCTCGATTTGTAAAGATTCAGCACTGAACTGAATGCTACAATTAGTCCTTGTTGTAGCTGTAATAGTTGATCAGAGACATGTTAGACATAATTAAGATGAGTAAATTTAGTGTATGAATAAGAGATCCGTTGCATTAGTTCCATGCCTCTGGCCACTGCAGCAGCAAATTAGAACAATCTATCGAGATCTTATTCAACTACAGGATTTTGATATATTAATAATGCTGAATTTCAGAACCGCAGATCTTGAGAAATCTAGGATGCTAAAGAGTCAAACTTGTCAATGCATATCAAACATAATTTTGCTCTTTTGTCGTCCTTTTTACTTGGATCAATATGATCAATTATACCATAGACGAACCACTATTCAAGGCAAAAAGGAAAGTATGATATTCTTCCGTGAGAATATCCTAATCCGACAACCCCTATAAAGGTAAAATTAAAGTTGCATGAAGACTAACGGGTACCTATAAGTTGGTCGAAACAATCTTGGTTGCTAGGTACCTAGCAAACTAAATTCTAAATTTTAGATAAGTAGTGGATTTCCAAACCAAATCAAGTATTGAATGATTCCATATGGAAAGCATGTGAGGCTTCGACTTTGAGAACCACCGAAGAAATTGTTCATCGAAACCTGGAAATGCCAGGAGTCAATAAATTATTTTCGACCAAAATAGGGATGAAATCCCATAAAATAGGGATGACGAGGAAAAAATTGATCAATGATCGCCATAACAGAAAGTGATTTAAGGTGCGTTTGGTAACATTTCTATTTAAAAATTGTTTTTGGGAACATAAATAGAAAAAAAGTATTTTTGCTTCAGAAACAACTTTTGAACAAAAAAATGCTTTTGGTAAACTGCTTCGAAATATAAAAGAATAGAAACACGTTTGGTAAATTTGTATAATTTTTTTATTCCTTTTAATTTTTTAATATTTTAATTTTATTTTTTCTATTTTCTTTCTTATTTTTCTTATTTTCTTATTTATTTTTCCTTTTTTTTTTCTTCTTTTGGCCGGTCGCCGGCCTCGGCCATGGTCGGCGACCGGCCGACGAGGGCTGGCGGCCTCGCCCAGCCACGGTGAGGCTTGCCGGCCCCCGGCGAGGCCGAACTCGCCCGGGGGGCCTGTCGAGGCTCGGCGTGGCGGGCTGCCGGGCGAGCTCGCCCGGTGGCCGGCGAGGCTCGGCCTCGCCGGGGCCGGCGACACTCCGACGAGGTCGCTAGCTCTCGACGGTCGGTTGCCGACCATGGCCGAGGCCGGCGGCGGCCAAAGAAAAATAAAGAAAAAGAAGAAAAAAAGAAGAAGAAAAAAGAGAGAAGAAAATGGAAGAGAGAGAAAAAATGTTCCTAAATTTTGTTCCTAAACAAGAAACAAAAATTTTTTTTTCTTTCTTTTTACATTCCAAATGTATTTCCTTAACAAAAAAATAGATTTGGAACAAAAACGCAAACAAACGCGTTTGTTCCTTTTTTGTTTTCAGGAACAAAAAAACAAAAAAACAGTATTTAAACAGAAAAAAGAAGTGAAAACAAACAGGCCCTTAGAATACGAAATCGAGAAACGGTTTCATCAGTATCATCTTTGGGCCTGTCCATGAATTCTAGCGAAAGCTTGCGCAGACCTGTGGGGACTGATAAACCGAGAGACATACATTTCACGCGGCAAGGAGAGAAGGTTGAATCTCTAGTGGTAAGTGCGACGGAAAAGCTTGAAAGTGAAAGGTCGAAGACGATTCAGATGGTAAAGAAGATGTAAAGGTGCAACCTTTGCTTCAGTACACGTCATCCAAATAAATACGTTTTCAAGGCTTCTCGAAAGGAAGTGACAGGGAACGTGCCACTAAAAGATATAATATGAAAAGTTACCATCATTAAATGCACATCTGTTCAATTGACTGTGCACAAATATTAAGAAGAATTGAAAATCATAGAATTCTTTTAAAAGGAGGTATGTATTGACACCAAAAGAAATCCAATCTCGGTTGACAAAGACCGAGTGCGAAATAATAGAGGTGAGACTTGCCAAGTGCCAACAATTTCTAGTTGGCAAACTCAGCTAGCCAACAAGAAAACTAATTTTAGCTGACAGGGTATATAGGCGAAAACAACTAAGTCTTGGAGCGAAATGTCGACAAAAGAAGATTGAGTTAACAAGGCCGCATTGGTATAACTGTGCATGAAGTGGAGATGAAATTATCACCAAGTAATGGAGTGGATAAAGTCGAATATAACTGATGGAAATTGATATGAATGCAACCATTAGAGAGATAATTATCATGCAGTAAATATTTAACTCAATTGCCACCATTAAAAAAGTAATCATCAATTAATAGAACAAACGGACATAGGTGTAATATCAAAGGAGATACTCGTCAGTGGAAGTAGCTTAATTAATAGGCGGTGGAATGGAGGATTGTGCACTTGTGAATAAGAATTGTTGAATTAAAAGAAGCAAGTAAAACTAGCATTATGTATTACCAATCATTTGTTATCTATAAATTATATAATAAATATACTTTTGTATAACTCCCAATTAATTAAAGAACACCAATTGTTCAAGTTTATCTTTACATGACTGTTAACGATTGTTCTTGGCCTTTATATTTTTTGTGCAATAATTAACAAAGTACCCTTCACAATTATTTTTTATCAATTTGCTCAATCCGCATTCCGGAAGCTGACTTATCAATAATTTTCCGCGAAACAGTTTAGAATGACGCGAATTGTGTAAATTATGGTCAGAATGCGCCGCACCTTTTGATATTGAGCGCATGCCACCGGATATTAATAAATACTTTTCCAGCCACGAGAGAGACCTAAAAGTATGAATGTACGTTATCACCCTTCTATGCCAAGACGCGACACCTGTTCAGTGAAGGCTATTATGGGAAATGCACAAAGTGAGACGGCATATTATATAATATAAGAAATTCAACTGTACCAATTTCAATTTCTAGGGTTTCATGGAATTAAAAAAAAGTGTGAAATTCGTCCATTTGATAACCTCACACCCGGTCTCTCTTTCGCCCTTTACTCTCCTCCGTTTGCCTCTCCGCCGAGCCACTGCCGCTCGACCCCACCATATCCGGCGCTGCTGGACTCCAATCGACCTCATTCCGGCGTCGAGCGTGCCCATGGTACGAGATCTCTTGTTTCCATTTTGCGCCCCACGTGGCAAAAAGATATGGTTAACCCTCGTCTTGTTCTGTGCTGGGTAAGCTTCTTCACTTCGAATTATTCTTGCGCGACTTTGAGTGAACGCTTCCTTAGATGAACCTTGGTCAGCAAAAGATTAGGCCTCCGTGATGGCAGAAATTTTCACCGAGGATATCCTCATCGAGATACTCTTGAGGCTACCAGCCAAGTCGTTGATGCGATTCAAATGTGTCGGTAAACGGTGGCGGTCTCTAATTTCCAACCCGGGTTTTGCAAAGTCGCATTTGCAAAGGCTAATGGCGAGGGATTCAATTCCTAGCCAGAGAATCTTCAAAACCAGCCCCTTTGAGAGCATAGACTACGAATTGCACGACGGTGGCGTCGGTGGTGATGACGATCTCGCGGTGGTAAAGGTTCATGAGCTGAGAATTGGCGATCCTTACTGGGAGCCTGACCTCGTGGGGTCTTGCCATGGCTTGGTATGTTTACTTGTTCCCGGTAGGTTTTACCTATATAACCCGACCACCAAGGAGTCTAGGAATTTTCCCTGTTCTGATCTTGTTCCACAACATGAGTTAGTCAATGGATTCGGATATGATCCTCGATCTGACGACTACAAAATAGTACAAGCTGGTGGTTCTAAAAAGTGGCAAGAGGCAATATTTTCGCTCAAGTCCGGTTCTTGGAGAAGGATACAAGTCCAACGAGAAAGCCATCCCGCCTATTTCAAGCGAGGAGTTTATTGGAATGGGGCCTTACACTGGTGCCTCTTTGAATTGAGCAGAAACAAGAACGAGACTGCAATTATGTCATTTGATTTGTCAGAAGAGAAATTCCACCGCGTGCTTCCTGTCCCTGAAGTTGATGAAGTTGATGGACGTGTACTTTTCACGGGACTTGGAATTCATGGGGCCAATCTGTTTATATACCAAGAAACCTATAATAATGATTGCATCGAGGCATGGATAACGAATGAATACGGGAGAGGACGATCATGGACTAAATGGTTCAGTGTCTCAACTAAAAGGATACCTGGCTACACATATTGCCAGACGATCGCTGTCACGTACACAAGGAGTGGAAAAATTGTTTTTCTAATCGATATGGGCAAGATGATTCTATTCAATCCAAAAGATAATACTTGTAAGGATTATCCCATCCGGAGGAGGGATGGCTATGTTGAATCTGCTATCTATTTGGAAACTCTTGTTTCTCCCTATCTTGGCTGTGGGCCATCAATAATCTAGTGCCTTTTACAAGTTGTCCTAGTGGATTTGGTTTTACCCTTTTCTTTCAAGTTTGCTTTTTGGGGAGATCTGGCCATCTTGAGCTGTTGAATGATCTTGTGAATTCTGAAAAAGAGAAAAGAGAGTGTCGAGAGTCCATGAGTTATAGTCATTCATCAGTAGCTTCACCATTGTGCCTACTTTTCTGTCCTCTCCAGATATAAGGTTAGATCTCTGCCTGGTAAATGGCTGTTCAATCATCTCTGTTTTGCTTGAATCATGTGAATGTTAAAGCAAGCACATATCTAGTGATTTTGTTACAATGGAACGAGAGAGACACAATTCTAACATGAGAACTGTAAGAGTAGGTTTCCACAAAGCCTTGACCATAATTCAGACGAAAGCAGAAGCTTCAGGTTAAGCACATATTAGATGACAAGCTAAATCTGCTTATTGACTGAGCAGCAGAGCAGCGAAACTGCTCAGAAATTTATAATGGTCCGATGAGCAATCGTAGCCAAGTCCACAAAATTCCAACCTGGTATACAATTAGCATTTGGATTTGGGATTTTGCTGGACTCCCGAGTATTCGGAGCTTGTACCTGAAAGTGGATGATAGAGCGCAGTGATTGCAGTGTCCTTGATCCCGCGAAGGAGGATTAGGATCTTGCGGTGAGACGTTGAATTCTTCTGCATCCATCTATTGAGATGTAGTGTGGTGAATCATGGATCGAAGATCACAGAGAGCGACCTCTTACATGTGCACTTGAGCAGACATTTCAATATGGTGTTTGTGCATACGTCCCTTACATGATTGTTCATGGACATGACAGAAACGAATTTGCAGTTTATTAATTTCGTTTTTTAGTTTATCAAAAATGAATTCTATAAGCACTGCTATAATCTCTTCATGGGTGTAACTAGATCAAAAATCTTTTAGGGGCTCAGTTTGTTCTGGGGAAAATCGATAATTCAAAAAGTATATTCCAAATTTGGATCGTTATCATTGCTTAGAAGAATGAGCTCATAAATAATATTTTCATGGTTAGTAACAATCTATGCCTCATCATATTTGATAATAACGAAAATAACTTGCGCTTACAATAAGCATTTGACCCCATTACATAGTTGGAAGGGTGCCCCATCACAGTTAAAACTAACTAGTTGAAAAGTACAATCGGTAGTCAGGATTAAAGGCCTATGCAAATTGCAGTTCATGCATAAAATTGAGTGCTTCTTTAGAGGGAGTCACTCTCGACATCATCAAGTGATCTGCAATTGAAGGCAGGCATGGAGATTTAGCTATAGCTACCTCAACATTCTTCAACTCGAACTCTGGGTTGTGAGCTAGACACAAGTTCTTGAATTTTTCACGAGGTCCACTGGTTCCACTTAACCTTTTCGACATAAGACACAAAAGACAATTAGAACGGACCTCCTCTGTGGGATTGCAAGGATGGACATTGGTAAATATGATAACTTACGCATCTCTTCCTAAGGAGAAGGTGAAGCCGATGCCACAACCAAGTGCTACTGAGTCGTTCATGCTTATGTAGTATTACTTATTGCCAACTAGGATGCTAAAGAGTCATATCAAGGTGTTTCCAAGAGCTTATTCAACTAGAGGATTTTGAGAACTTGATAATGTTGAATTCAGAACTTCATATTATGAGGAAACTAGGATGCTAAAGAGTCAACCAATCATTGCATAATGAACATACTTTTGTTCTTTTGTCCTCCTTTTTACTTGGATTAGAATGATTAATTAGACCATAGACAGGACCAATATTCAAAACAAAAGGATAGTATGATATTTCTTCCTTGAAGAATCCTGTTAAACAACCTCTGCAGCGGTTAAACTTAAGTTGTGTAATGACCAAAAGTACTTGTTAGTTGGTTGAAACAATCTTGATTGCCATCTTAGGTTGCGAATACGAATGTTTGGTTTGTCCCTTATGAGTAAACATAGAGGTTTCAAAAAAAAAAAAAAGAGTAAAATATCTCAATTAAGATTGAGATGATTGCGAATATAATGACAACAAAATCAAGAATATTACGGATCATTTTTGATGTAGGTTTTAAGGGACATTCTAGCATGCCACCAAAAACTGATCCGTGCATGTTGCCACTAAACTTTTGTCGATCCATATTGAGAGAGAGAGATGAAGTGTGAATGTACGTTATGGCCCTTCTATGCCATGATGGGAGGCTTTGTCTCGCGAAGGATATTATGGGAAATGTACAAAACGAGACAGCATATTATATAATATAATAAGGCAGCAATTGCTAGGGTTTCATAAAATTCAGGAAAGTTGGGAATATGCCCAATTGAAAATTCCACGCCAGCTCTCTCCTCCTCCTCCTCCTCCTCCTCCTCCGCCTTGCCACCGCCCGACCGCCGCCCACGCCGGCGAGTCCCCACTCCGCCCGTGTCCGGCGGCGGCCTTGGGACCTCTCGAGAAAGCCGGCTACGGGCCATCGCCGACCCAATCGACCTCGTCCGAGATCTCTACTGTTTCCATTTTGCCAAAACAATGGCCGAAAGTATACCCAAGGAAATCGTCCCTAGCCAGAGAATCATCATCGGTGGCCGCAGCGGCCCCTTCAAGACCGTGGACTACGAAGCGCTCGACGGCGGCGGCGAGGGTGTGCTACCTCATGAGATCGAACCTTTTCGGGAGTCCCGCATCGTGGGGTCCTGCAATGGCCTGGTATGTTTTATTAAGCCCTTCAAATTCAAATTTCTTATATATAACCCGACCACCAGGAAGTATATCGAGTTGCCCCGTCCCGATTTTGTTCATCAAGCTACGTATCCATTCTACGGATTCGGATATGACTCTCAATCTGAGGACTACAAAATAGTAGCAACAGATGTTTCTAGTGATGAAAATTGGAAGGTGGCAATATTTTCGCTCAAATCCCGTTCCTGGAGGATGATGATGATAGAAGTTCCGTTCCAGGAAGAGGAATTCGAATATGGCCGCCCAGCAGTTTATTGGAAAGGGGCCTTACACTGGCTCGTCTATGCCTGGAATGAGAAGGCCAAACCTAAGATTAAGGCCAAACCTAAGATTATGTCATTTGACTTGTCGGAAGAGATATTTCACCAGGTGCTTCCAGTCCCTCAAGTTGATTTGGCCACACGACTCCTGGGACTCCAGATTCATGGGGCGAAACTGTTCATATACAATACTGCCCAAAATCCCCGCATTCAGGCATGGAGAATTCAGGCATGGATAAGAGATGAGTACGGGACAGAAGTACCGTGGACAGAATGGTTCAGTGTTGACATAAATGGGAATATGAAGATCCCCCTTGCGTACACAAGGAGTGAAAAAATTGTTTGTTTGATGGATGGGAATCGGATGATTCTGTTTAATCCCCAGGATAATACTTGCAGGGATTATCCCTTAGGGGAGGACTTTATTACCGAATATGCCGTCTATTTGGAAACTTCCGTTTCTCCCGACGGTGGAGCTGTTGAATGATCTCGTGGATTTTGAAGAAAAACATAGTGTCGAAAGTCTATTCTTTACTAAGTTTATCGTGCTTTTAGTACTCTGTCCAGATGTAGGGTTAGATGTCTGCTCGATGAATGGGCATTGAATCATCTTTGGTTTGCCAGAATAATGAGAGACGGTAAGTAGAGTTTGAGTTTTAATGTGCTTGACTGGAATGTGGATACTCGTGCAACTGAATTCGAGGATGAACTATCTTGTAATACTATAGTCAAGATCAGCGACTCTTTTTGAATTTTGCCTTCTTGAGTACTCTCTGTACTATTGCTGTGCAAGATTTCGGGAATGACCCATCCTCTCATTGGGCTGCATTTGCACGCACAGCTTGATAAACATACCGTTGGGATCAAAGCACAATGTAGTCTCCAGTTAAAGAAACTGGCGATAATGTTATTCCCTAACTACCAAATAAACTATTGAATCCACGTACCAAGATGCGAGTTATCTATTCAAAGGGATGGTGATGGCAAAATCCGGCTATGATGTGAAATGGTGCGAAAGGTTTAGCCTAGATGAAACTCTTTTGTTGCAATGTTCATAGAACTGTGTACATTTATCGTAATAGTCATTCATGCATATGTAGTAGTACCTATTGGCACCTAATCAAGAAAACCAGGTCAATTATCTTACTTCATGTCACAAAGTGATGTATCTGAGAACAAGTATCCTTTGTAGAAATTCAGCTGATGTGGTTTCAGATAAGGATTTTGTCTAAGTGGAAATTATGAAACTCATCCCGTGAAGTTTTTGTTAATATACTTTTCAATCTCTTAAGACAAAGGTCATGCCCTTGAGTCACGATGCTTAACATCACGAATACCAAATATTCGCATAATTTCAGTTTAAGGAAAGATAGTTTATAATCTGTGAAGTTATTATGCTTATACAGCTGTAAATTGTCGTGAGATCACAATATGATGTGGTACTTCTGAGCGTGAGTACCTTATTATCTACCCTACTCCCACATGCACATGGAAATAGTTATCCTCTATTTTAATTTGATTATTAAGCTTTTCCTTGACATGTGTTCGGACCAGAAATTGCTAAGAGTATTATCCTAATCCACACATAATTTAACTATATGCTTGCTTTGGTAATCTAAAGCAAGAAAAATTAACTGCCTTCACCCCCACCCCCACCCCCCCCCCAACACACACACACCAAATCTCTCTCACTCTTGTCTTCATATAACCAATCCTTTCACTTCCTGAGCCAATGACACTGCATGATGTAGCAAGGTTTGACTGAGTATAAACTCACTCTCGATTTATATAGATTCAGCAGAGATGCTACACTTAGTCCTTGTCGTTGTAGCTGCAATAGTGTGTCAAGGAGGGGAACAAGGTGTAGCTTAGGGGTGATCGGTTCCCGGTTCGGTCCGGTTCCACCTTGGAACCGGGAACCGGACTGGAGCACCGGTTCCCAAAATTGCGGGCCGTGGACCGGACCGTTTGGTCCTAGGACCGGGAACCGGACCGGCCATCGGTTCCGGTCCGGTCCGGTCCGGTCCAAAAAAATCGACTCTAATTTTTGCATCAAAGAACTAAAGAGTGACCGTCTTCTTGACCGATCAATCCACCCGATTCTCGGGCAATTCAACAAAACTAATCACACGTGTTTCACGTGCAAAATATTCAAACTTCACTCGTGTGATTCACGGGATCTCTTGAAGTCTTAATCTCACATCGAAACTAACAAGGAGATTTTTCTATAAATAAAAGAGTAACAAAAAGGGTTTTAATGGTCTCTTGGCCACATAAGAGGTTGCTACCTCAAATTGCAACTTTGGTTGCAATAAGTTATCATGTTTATATGTTTTATTAATTCTATGTATATGAATTATATATAAAAAAATTTGTTCGGTCCGGTCGGTCCGGTTCGGTCCGTTCCCACCTTGAAACCGGGAACCGGACCAACCGGCCACCGGTTCCAAGATTAGGAACCGGGGACCGGACCGCCGACCATGGGAACCGCCCAAAACCGACCGGTTCGGTCCGGTCCGGTCGGTTCCCGTTCGGACGGTTCCCGTTGCACACCCCTAGTGTAGCTTCTTCAAGGCAAGGGAATGAGGAAAAAAAGAAGGGCGGGGGGGTGGTTTACTGATGCTCAGAGACAATAAATATACATTGCCTTGATTCTGTGCGTCAAGCGACAAACCCTCATAGAAGAATTGTGGATGCCACTACTGCAGCAAATTAGAACAGTCTATTGACTTGGATGTCCTCCCCCTGGTTTTCTTAATCAACTACACCGAATCATATTAACAGGTTTTCCAGGGCATATTCAGCTAGAGAATTTTGAACTCTTGATAATGCTGAATTCAGAACTTCAGATCCTGAGGTGCTAAAGAGTCAACCCGTCAATGCATATCAAACAGAATTTTGTTCTTTTATGGGCCTTTTTACTTGGATCAGTATGATCAATTATAACATAGACAGGTCTGCTATTCAAGGCAAACAGAAAGTATGATATACTTTTGGTGGATACATCCCTATTCAACAACCTCTGCAGAGGTAAAATTCAAGTTCCATGACTTTACCTATTGGTCGAAACAATCTCGGTTGCCCATATGAGGTTGTGAATACAAATGCTTGGTTTGTCCCCCGCAAGTAAACAAGGATCCATTACAAAAAGGAACCTTTGAATTAAGAAATAAGACTAAAATATCTCAATCAAGACCAAAAATAATATGATTGCAAATAGAATGAGAACAAATTCAAGAATGTTATGGATCACCTGATATTTCCTATCCGCTGTAGGTTTTAAGGGGCATTCCAGCATGCCACCAAACACTGCTCCTTGCATGTCACCAACAATCTAGGTGCATAAGACACCAGCATCAACACTTGCCATTACTTCAAAACAAAAGGTTTGGGTGGCGCCTCTCATATTGGAATATCTTAAACTTTTCTTCCTAATTATGAATAGAAGAGATTTCTCTAGGGCAAGTATGGTTGAACATTGAAAGTGACATACCAGCAAACAGGGGCCAGAAAGGTCAGCAATCTTGCGGGTAAGTGTACGCAGTGAGATACCATGTCTTAGCGTACTGCCCTTCATTTAAAACAGTAACTATCAAATTAAAATTCTCAAAACACGAACATTTATGTCAAAAGTCCAAGCGAGACCTTTAGCTTGGTAAAGAGATGTGGAAGAACCACTTGGCACAATGTGTCGGGGCTCTCTACAGCAAGATAACAAAGAGACTGACCAGTACAGCAAGAACCATTGGCGACCTTTCACAAGATTTGGAAGGCATGAGTGCAAAAATTCATAGAGATCAGGGGAGATAAAAACAGAATCGTCCACCAGATTTTGGAGAGGTTTGTCTGAGCAATGCTTGTCAGTTGCGTCTTCGAACAAGTCAGAACCACTGGTACTTCCTTCATCTTCTTCCTTCATACTTGGCGATTTCCCGTTCTCACAGACTGAAGCACATTTTTTTTTTTTTTGAATTTTCACGGCCATCAGCTGTTGCTTTGCTTTTATCTAGAGTAAATTCTACTAACCCTTCCGAAGAAACATCTTGCCATCTAGGTTTTTCATCATTACACTCAGCAGGAAGCGATTGATAGAGTTCAACGTCCTGCTCACACTCCTTTGATCTGAGTCCATCAAATCTGCTAGTTGGAACGAAGTAAGAAAAGTACGAAGAGAGAGACTTCCTTTCTTTAGAACTTGGCCTGGCCTATACAACAATTGAATTAAGTATACAAACCTTGAGTCAATTGTTAGAAATTCAAATATACAACAAGTAACAGATCATTCATCCCCCTATTCAGAAAAATATGAGAAAAAGTAAAGAGGACGACAGATAGACATGACCTTTGTGACCTCATGACTGTTTTTTCATAATGACTAAGCTAAACCAGAAGCTTATTATCATCACTATAATAGAGAGCCCAGTTACTTAAGGCCTACACCCTTTTCAATAATAATGCATTAGGACAAGAATGACAGGCAATGCTGACACAGAGCATCTGTGGATATGTAAATCATCGACACAGTATAGCAGGGCGCACTCCTTAAAAAAAATGTCATTGCACAGCAAAGGAAAGCCAGCTAAGAAGTACAAAGAAAGTGGTTCTTCATTGCAACGCAAAGTAGAAATGAAGTATTTAGGACAATTTGAGCTCAACTAGCATAGCCAATAAATTTCAAAAGATCCATGGTTTTGGACAATGATAGCAGGCTCTTTGAGGGTGAGAGTGGCGCCTGTACTTCAAGTTGCGGTCTCTGATGTTCAACCAGTCCATTAGAATGAAGGGAGGCATGAACATTTGTGGAAAGGAAGAGGGCTAGAGGGGAATCAACCTTAGTGGCGATTTAGCCCAATTTCAGCTAGATCAACGGTTACAATCAGACTATACAGCTACAGAGCATTCCTACATGTCATCATAACATTTAAATAGGAATGGACATTGAATGGGAAACACGTTGTCACATGACTCATGAATTCCCATGTCACTCCAATATCATAACCAAGTATAGAAACTGAAATTTCCAATATATTCATACTCCTGTTACCATCCTATATTTTCCTCTTTTTTGGTTCCACTCAATCCATTTCTACATAGCATTTGTTACTCAGGCCGTCTACTCTAGATAGACTAAGGACAAAGCGCAATTTAGATCATATGAGAAAAAGAGAGCAGTCACCTAAATACCAGCCTAAACTGAGAGAGAGCCCTTGATAGAACTGTGGATCATCCAAGTCAGGCATGTGATGAATACTGGATTGAGTCCTTATCCACCAAGTGACAACAGCCACATCTGTCAACTCAAAATCCACAGACCACATAGTCCAATGCCACTGCTCAAATGTGGCTGCTTGGCTTGCCATAAGTATTGGTCAGCAACCTCAGCCCAGCTAAGTTCACTAAGCCAAATATGTCACGCCCCGATCCTCAAACGCATGCCTATCCCTCACCTAGTCCATTAATAGTGACGCATCGCTGACCCATTTCATTTTAATACGCATGTGGAAGCAGATAATAATTCCCAGACAATAAAACATTGTGATAGAAAAGTAGGCCGAAATTTTTACAACATGAAAATACATAACCACACTTTTATACAAGGCAAACTATATATTTGATCAAAATCCAAAGTTTGCAAAACAGGATGGGTCTTAGTCCTCATCCGGGTCATACTTAGGATTCTCTCCTCCTCAAAATCCTTTCCACTAAGCTCATTTCCTTCTAGCTCCTCGTCTTTTTCCGGTTTGTCCTCGAGCTCTTCTTCTTCAAAATTCACCTTAGTCTTGTCCTCAGCTTCCTCTACTATAGGCTCCACCTCTGGCCATTCCCACTCCCGATCCTCCTCTTGTCCCTCCCCTTGCTCGACTATCTCCCATTCTTTTTGGCATGCTCCAATTGGATCCCGCTGCTGAGTACACAGGTGACTCAGCATTGCTCTCGAGCTTCGGGTCATTTGCATCCACTACCGACCTATCCTTATGATCGGCTATCCTCTTCCCGAATGTCTCCTCAAGGACAAACATAGGCACATCAATTTCTAGCATGGGACCCACTCTTTGCCCATCATAGTACTCATGATATCATGATCGATACTTGTGGAGCCTTAGGGTGTCTTTTCCCATGTCAACCCAGACGGTCGACTGAACCAAGACGTACTCTAGTCCTTCAAGATGGGGATGTATCGGGAAGTGAGTCTCCATCTCTGTGATTTCCGTGGAACACCAAAATGCATGGGAGGACGATGAGATGGAGGTGCTGCCATCTAGGGGCCTGAAATGGTTATACAATAACCATCAAGATCAGGTCTCAGCGAGTTCTATCCTCTAAGACTCGATTAGTAAACCAATATACTAATCGGGCTGCCTATGTACACATGAGTCAGAGGACTTACCTTGGCCTCAAATTCCACCTGCAAATCAGCATAGTTCAATAGGCAGCCAAGCGATCACATCGCATATCGATATCTCAATTGATCGACCTAGTCGATTACATGTCAAATAGACTATTCACCGGTTAATTTCATCCATACTATACAATTTCTAGTATAATATACCTAGTCGTCGAGCCACGTGCATTGTCTAAGGTGCTGAATCACCAAGGCGACATACTTAGTCACTAAGCCACGTGCACGTGCATTCTCTAAGGTGCCATATCACCAAGGTGATGCACTAATCACCGAGCCCCATGTATTCTCTAAGGTATCTTATATGCCAAGGCGATGTACTAATTACCTAGTTACATGCATTCTCTAAGGTGCCATGTCACCAAGGTAACATACTAAAAACCGAGCCACGTGCTTTTTCAGGTGATATATATTCAACAATTACGTGCATTCTCTAAGGTGACCTATTCACCAAAGCGATGTAATAATCGCCGAGCCACATCACACAGCATTTCTTCTCATCTTTTATCATACCCGATAAAATATCACAATGTGAGACACAGCGATTAGTTTTAAAAAATATAATATTTTTCTTTCCATAACTCTCACATTTTCTGTAGTCCACTAAAATATTTTTGGCATTATCAACCGATGCCCGGTTATTTTTCATTTAATAACCAACATTATTCAATTTAGGAAATAATTCATGAATTCACAAATAATTCAATTTAGCACAAAATAAAGCTCAATTAAATAAACGGACTACGCCACGACAATCGGCATAAAATTCCGGTTGTCGATTATCTTTGCCTAATTTCCGAAAATTAAATAAATAATTAAATAATTTCGAAAATTAATAAATATATACTAAAAATCCAATCTAGGCATGTAATACCCAATTGGACACCAGAACGGATCGAGAAAAATCCCGAGATGCATTCAATAAATAATATAGGCTATCCTCTAGCTAATTACACTAGTCAAATGCCTAACATACATCATAATTAATTAATAATCACTAATCTACTTTAACCTAACCACATAATCCTACTTAATTAACATTAATAAATCCTTAAACATAATTAGCAAACTAAGTAAGGATTAGTGTACTAAACTCACTGATCCGCTCGCATCGAAACGGCGGGAACGTCGTGCGACGTTTAACTCCAAAGCGGGCCTTGGTTCGGGGCCCAGAAACACCTCAAAGCGGCCCTTGAAGCTTGCTGGAAACACACTTTTCTGCCCTCTGATCTTGCTGCAAACAGAAGTGATTAAGGTTGGTTTAGGCAAAGCAAGGTCGGCAAGGGTAGGCGGGTGGTTCGGTGAGGCAAGAGGCGGTCGAACGGAGCCTACGGTGGCCGGAGGGACTCGCGGCAGCCTGCTGGAACCGCAAGACAGGCTGAGCAGAGCTGGAACGGTGGCGTGGGGCGCGACCAGGCGCGGGTGGAGGCGCGCGACGGCGACGGCAGCGTGGACGTGCGACGGCGAGGCGGCGTCCAGGCAGTGGCTGTTCCAACGTGGCTGGCTGCAGCTTCTTCTTCCTTGCTGGTTGGGGGTGTTTTAATTTCATAGTAACTTAGCAGATAATGAAGGATGACCTAAGACAGTTTCAGTTTTCCGTTTTACATTATAGTGCTATAGAGATGGAGGTATCTGGTAGAACTTAATCCAGGGTTATAGCTTAATGGGACTAGGGGCAATCTTATTGTTGTACCTTTTCTGGTGACAAAGCCACTGACACATCTTACTTTCTAAAATGTGTTTCTTGGATGGGTTTTGTCATTGTTTTCCAGAAAATAGATCATTAGAATAAGGTGCATGCTATGAATTTCTTGATCTGGGAAGTGAATTTTAGTACTCGTGGACATGCTGCGAGCTCTGGAGTTCTGGAGGGGAATTTTCTTTGGAGAATTATTAAAAGCCTAATTATGACTGTTATTTCAAGTGGCAGAAGGTTTTTTTTCTGAGGTAGTCATGTGTTTGAATAAAAAGACTTAAGAAAAAAGGCATGGCATGATAATGAGAGGATCTGAGAGTATTTGAATGGTTTTCTTGCCTCAAGTTTTGCGGCATAATGAAGCCATCTTCTGTCCTTTTGTAAGTTTGATATTGATTTCCAGTATACTGCATCCATCTGAATAATTGTGTTACCGTATGTATGTGTGTGTTTGTATGGAGTTCCTGGAAAAAAGCTCGACAGTTACAACAGTTTGGAAGTTTAGAGGGAAGACAGGTAAAAGGTTTTTAAGAAAAAAATCAATTAATAAGAACATAAGCTTATTTACATGAGGTGGATATTGCATAGAAGTGCTTTTCTCGTCTGCCAAGTGAAACGTATTAGGTCTTAGTATTTGAATTGATCAACCGTACATATTAAATTTCTGCTTTAATGAGGTCACGGGCAGACACTACTGCCAAGTGCTACAATGCTTGAGTGCCTTGGGGCGTCTCAAAATGTATGAAGTAGGGATTCTGTGGAGGCTTGTGCATGCCTCGCCACCTAAATCGTGTGTCCCCTACACACAGTTTGCCTATAAAAATAACCTTATAGTGTGTTTCACAATAGGTATGTCCTTAAAGCTTTATCCCAAGAAAAGCACTTGTGGTATGTTATGCCCGGTGGAAGACTGTTGAAGGGCCTGTGAAGGGCTTAGGAAAGAAAAATTTCTGGTCTTTTTGGCTACTGTTATGATCCAGTTTAACCAACACCTGTTCTCCCTTATTTTAATGACTGAAGGACAGGGGACACTCAAACTTTCATGACCCTATTCTAAGGACAAGGCAATAAATGATCTTGACAATAGTGAAAAACCAAAGTGATGAGGTTTTCAGGTTGTCTATAGTTGACATTAGGTATTGGTTTGGGTAGGTATTGATCTTCGAATTTCATGCTAGGTTAATGGAAAGGGGTTTAAAAAAAAAAAGGAAATGAATGGACAGAATTATTCCTTCATTAGTACTTTATGATGCAATAGGATATGATGCTTCTGTCCATATGTGGTGTTTGTATTTCTTAAAATTGTTTTACCTGATTGTTTAAACTCAAGAGATTGTATAAAATATGAAAAACTATTCTGAACCAAGATTTTCAGTGGTTTAAGCTCTTGATTTAGTTTTGCTCCAAACTGTGAGCTTTGATGAGATAAGTCCAGGTTGGCTTCTTCACGAAACATTGCAAAGCCAAGGAACGGTTGTCCTTACCCACATAACTGAACCTCTCTCCCTTAAACCAATAAATCAAACCCAAGAGGAGATATATTATCACAAATTGGCCCTCTTGCATTATGATACCAAGCACCTCATAGGCTGCTAATGAGAAGCAGCCTTCAAAAGTATTTGATAATTCTCACATCCTGCATAGGAAAACGAAACACCTCTCATCAGAAAATCTACTTCCCATTATTTTTTCAAAGGGATTGATACTTCTTTGGATCGGGACAATATCTTCGCAGGATGAATTATGCTGACTTCTTGAAAATTGCAAATTTTTGGGACTGAGCAAACATTGTGCCATGCCTTCTGAATAAGAGCTTTGTTATGGGACTCATAATCGGACTGCAAAATCCATTCTGAATAATGAATATCCTTGTTTCTGTCAACATCATATGTGTTCTTTGATGATAATTCTTGTGAAGACTGTAATAACTAAATCATGTAATGATGCATTTTGAGCAACTTCATTTTATGCATATATTGTCTTTCATTAATTTTAACATGAGTTGAACTGCAAACTATGTTTTACTCTTTTCTGCAATGATACGTGTGATCTTTTTCCTGCCCTTTTCCAACATCCTCTTCGTTCAAACTCCTGATTCTGGTGGTGAAAATCATGTATCAGCATCAGAATGGTTGTAGGTCTGTTGCTGTGTTGCATGATGGTTGATCTACTGTGATGTTAGTTTGCTTTTAAAATTTGCTTATATCATGTTGTTTAGTTTGAGCTAATATTAAAGAAGTAATTCTTGATTGGAGAAGTGGCTTTCTTATTTTTCTAACAATTTTTCCGTTGTTATATGGGATGGAACTATCTAATTATGTTGCTGTCATCATGTAGTTAATAGCGATCAACTTCAAATTACTGCAAGTTTTGACTGTAGGTGCTGGTGGGATGCTAATATGGTCATAGATACTGAGAATATGCTGGTGAGTGGTGATATTATTAGCAAGTATCAAAAGAAACTGTCTGGAAATAAGAATTCTTTTGCCCTAGATTGCGCTATTATGTTGTAAAAAGGTTTTTCTTGAAAATTTATTTGGCAGATTATTATGGCATATCCCCTATTTATGATTGATGCGTGATGTAACTATTCATCTTTCCAGGTTCAAGCTATCACAGTTCATGCCACAAATAACTACTTTGCAATGGCATCTCGCAATTATGAATTTTCACAGTTTTTGGTGATTTTATGAGTTTTTACCTGGTTTATGTCTTACTCAGGTTTCAAAACTCTCTGTGAGTGTGTGTGCACGGGCGTGTGCACAAGGGTGCACCTGCACTTTTACATGTACATTGACACAAAACTTGTATCAGTTGTATTATGTGTAATGGATGTTCAGGGAAAAAAAAAACAATTATGCATAACGATTTAGCAGAAAAAGTGCCTGGCTCCTAGACAAACCACATCTGCTTTGCACTTACAGTGCTTGTGCAACTCATATATACATATTAACACATATATTACAGTTCAAGAAAAGCTGATGACATATGGTAACATCAGTTTATGACACAATTTACTTTGAAAGAATGTTCCTTGTTCAAATAGTCTAAGAACAACCTTCCTTGACTTTTGAAATTCATTACCTCTGAGAACATTGCCTGAAGCATTAACATAGTTTTACTGTTGCTGCAATTTCTTTTAGGTCACAATGCTGAACTGCTTTTGATTATGAATGGTTGAGGTTTTCTGCTCTCGCTTGTCAAAAGATATTTAAGATTGTCCTTGCTTGCTTTTTCTCCTTCATTCTGCAGATTGAAGGCGCTTCAGGATCTGGTTAAGCTTTTCATCCCGATGGTCTTATCCTGGGTACTGGCACCTCAAATGCTGATGTATGGGATGTAAAAAGACAGGTATAATGTTCACAATCTGTCTGAGATGGAAAGGGATGTTGTTGCTTTGGCTGGGTCCACAATTGTTTCTTGGTTGAATGGGCATTTCAGCCACACTTTTTTCTTTGTCTTCATACTTCCATGTAGTATAGAATATGATACGGCAATCCTGCATCCCACCCTGATGATTTGCATGTACAGTATTCCATGGTCTAATTTCAGCTTTTGTTCCTCATACTTAGTTTAGTTACTATATGCCATTTTGGCACGCTTTTAGAACAGGAAGGGAAGTTGTAAGTGTCAGAACTCCATATGCCATGATTTAACTGGCATCCTCATTTATTTATTCACTGGAATGTTCCAGTTAATTTATATTACCATGGTATAGCTCAACGATCTAGCTCAATCGTTTCGAGATAAGTCAATTGCCTCTGCGATTCTGCCTGCTGCTCATGCTGTTATTCTTGTGCATTTTTGGTTCCTCCTGTCAGTTTTAGGTTGGGGACATGCTGTGGTAACTGTTACTCATTTTGAAGTAGGCAAGTGTTATGACATGTTTTGGCCATACTGGGGGCAATCGCTGCCATATCTTTCTCTGAGAATGGATACTTCCTTGGGATACATGTCCCTCTAACCTTTCTTTTATTATCAATAGAGATTTAGACATGCCATCTGACTTAGATATTTATTTCATAGACTGCAGCTCAGGATGGGGTTAAGCTGTGGGATCTGTGGAAGTTGAAGAACTCTTGCACATTTTCAGCATATGACAAAGACACGGACAATTTCTGGTATGACATCCTCTTAAGCCTGCTTGCTGTAGTGAAAGTAGATCTGGATGGCAGTGAGCTTTAGAAGCCTTCCTGTTTGCTTATTTTTTTTGCTCTGGAGAATGAATTTTTCTATAGAACTTCCTCAAAGAAGATTTTACATTTTACTGGTTCCATTTTCTCTTCTTTTTAAAGGGGGAAAAAGAAAGAAAGAGAGCGGGGAGGGGAGGGGAGGGGGAAGGAGGGTTGGCTCAGTGTGTGTGAATTATCAGTGAGTAACTATGACTGAGTCTCTCTCCTATTTTGCAGTTGAATTTGATTATAGTGGATGTTATCTTGCACTTGCTGGCTCATAAATAAAATGAGTTTCTATACGGTAGAATTTTGTACTCGACTTGTGAGAATAATAAGGAAATATAGGATTGTGTTTCTTTATAGAATATTTACCCGTTCTTTATTTTAATTGTACTAGGTAGCCTCTGTTGCTTTCGATTCTCTAATAGCTGAAAAGTATTTTCTGAAAAGTCAGAAAACAATGTGTTTATGATAAGTTGCTCATAAAAAAGTTTAACCAAACGCATAGTCAGAAAGGTGGGAAATTCAAAACCGTGAATTCTCTTGAAACTTTTCTACTCTCATGAAATTTCAAAACTTTCTCCGAGAGCACCATAACTCTATGCACCACCAATGGGAGGATTATTTTGCCTCCTTAGTATTCAAGATCGAGTGACTTTGTGTCCTTCTATTCTTCTGTCCAATAGAAATGCATGTCCAGAATCAGGAACTGTCCTTCTTTTCTTCTATTCTTCCTGATCTGGGTAGGTCATGTCTCCTCGTCCTCTCCTCTTTCTTATATAAATCTTGCATCTCTGAATGTGGCTTCCATTGATATTCTGGTTAGGGTTGCAAGTAAAGTGATGTGCGTTAAACTCGGTCCTGATTCAAAATACATTGCCGTTGGATTGATGGATCACAATTTGCGAATCTTTGGCTTGCCTTTGAAGGATGGCGCCATGGAATTTTGAAACGTTGGAATCGCATCAAGCAGGTAGGATCAGCTTTTGTGAGAGACAGCAAGAGTTTCGTTATGCTTGGACCGGAATACTCATGCACTTAAAGGTTTGTGCTAGCTGAATTTGAGCCTGAACCATCTTGTACTGCTGCAGTTACAATCAATGGCTCTTTGTCTAACGTGATTACGACTCTTTGTTTTTCTTTTTGAATTTTGCCCTTCTTGAACTCTAAGTCGTGCATACTATTGTTGCACAAGATTTCGTGAATGACTCATTGTCTATTCGGGCTACTCTCGCACAGCATGAGAAACATATTATTGGCATCGAAGTGTTTTTGTAGTTTCTTCAATTAAATAAACTGGTGATATTGCCATTTCCTAATTGATTGCGTCGAATAAATTACTGAAGCCCACATACGAAAATGCGCATGTGATGTGAAATGTTTAAGCCTAACTGACCTTTTACCAAAATGTCTAGAACAATTTACATTCATTGTGATGTTTTGCAACTCATGGGTTTTACATTGGTTCTGGTCCTAGTATACTTGCTCGAAGTACCTTGCCGTCACTCTTTCAAGTGGAGTTCCCTTGGGATTAAATTGCTAATTCCACTTGCTAAAGCCGTCAAGCGCTTTGTAGTCTATGGTCTCGAAGGGCCTAGAGCCTGCAGACCTATCAAACCCACACCATCCATGCTCTTGGTGATTGCTCTCTTGGTTTCTTCTGCTTGGTTCAAGGCCTAGTTGGAACTTGAAAAATTGCAATTGCAATCCACGCATCGCAGCGAGCCTTCAAGTATATTTTCCAATAGTATATAGCTTGTGTCACTTATTTCAAGTGTAGCTTCCCGAGTTGGCACCTTTTCCGAAGAGGTATAGCTGGTCCCTACACTTATCAGCCGGCACAGAAATAAGAAAAACAAAAAATGTTGGTAAAGATCGTAAGAAGGATCATGAGAGGACAAGTCAGAAAAATATGAGTATTTGATCTACTAAGTTGTGACATTTTGTTCTACGAATGATAGTATGGAAAATTCACGATATGCTGATAGAATAATCTTTATAAAAAATGTTGACATAGATAGAAAAAGGGGATATTCAGAACTGGAGGAAGCGTAAGGAAAACATTAAATGCTTTTTTTTTTTGTTTTATCCCTACGACAAAGAGGGGATTGGTGAGTATCCTATTGAATTATTTTAAACTTAGAATATATATCTATATCTATGTCTCTCTCTCTCTATATATATATATATATAGAAATTCTATGGTACCAAACGCTCCCGCTCTCTCCCTTCCCTCCGCCTTGCCTCAGCCCAGCTCCCCAGGCGACCGCCGCCCACGCCGCGCGGCTCCGGCGACGGCCTTGGGACCTCTCGAGGACGCCACACCTACGGCCAGTGTCGACCCAACGGACCTCCTCCGAGATTCCCCGAGTAAAAAGCTTCCTCGACTTTGAATTGTCGTTGTTGCGTGAACTCTTGCTGAACACTCGTTTGTATCAGCCTTGCTCGTTCAAAACCTGCCAACGAACAGGCGATTTTGCCGAAACTAATGGCCGAGAGTATACCCGAGGATATCATCGTCGACATACTCTTGAGGCTACCGGCCAAGTCGTTGGTGCGATTCAAAGGCGTCTGCAAGCGGTGGCGGTCTCTGATCTCCCACCCAGGCTTCGCCAAGTCGCATCTGCAGAGGCTTGAGGCAGGGGATTTGATCCCTAGCCAGAGAATTATCATCTGCGGCCGCAACCACCCCCTTGAGACCGTGGACTACGAAGCGCTCGGCGGTGGCGAGGGTCGCGTGGTGGTACCTCATGCGATCAAATTTTTGGGGAAGCCCTGCATCGTGAGGTCCTGCGATGGCCTCATATGTTTAATTTGCTTCAGAAATTTTGTCATATATAACCCGACCACCAGGGAGTATATTGAGTTGCCCGGTCCTGATGTTGTTAATCAAGCTGAGTTATTCTATAGATTTGGATATGAATATCAAACTGAGTTATTCTCTGGATTTGGATATGAGTCATTCTGCGGATTCGGATATGACTCTCAATCTGATGACTACAAAATAGTAGCAGCAGATGTTTCTAGTGATGAAAATTGGAAGGTGCAAATATTTTCTCTCAAGTCCGGTTCTTGGAGAAGGATACAAGTTCAGTTCCAGGAATGGAAAGTTGAACTTTCTGACCAGGGAGTTTATTGGAAAGGGGCCTTTCATTGGCACGCTTATGTCTGGACGATAGACGATCTGCGCAAAGATGTGATTATGTCATTTGATTTGTCGGAAGAGAAATTTCACCAGGTGCTTCCAGTCCCTAAAGTTGATGAGGAGATAGATTTCCTGGGACTCGGGATTCACGGGGCGAATCTGTTCATATACCACAGCACCGATTACTTCATTGAGGCATGGCTTATAGATGAGTACAGTAGAGGAGCACTGTGGACAAAATTTTTCAGAGTTGATTGCAGTCCCTTCATAAATTGGAATAATACCCCCATTCCAAGAAAGCCCATCGCATACACAAGGAGCGGAAAAATCGTTTTCCACATGGATATGAACCTAATGATTCTGTTTAATCCGGAGGATAATTCTCACAAGGATTATCCCATAGAGGAGGACTCTGGATATGCTATGTATTTGGAAACTCTTGTCTCTCCCTATCTTCGCGGTGAGCCATCAAGAATCTAGAGCTTTTAAGAGTCGTTATGGTGCTTTGAATTTTACCTTCTTTTTTTTCTAGCTTAATGATCCGGCCATCTTGAGCTGTTGAATGATTTTGTGGATTTTGTAGAAGAAACAAAGAGTGTTGAAAGTCTGTTATAAGATCCGGTCATTCTTTATTAACTTCATTGTGCTTTAAGTACTCTGTCCACTCCAGATGTAGGGTCAGATCTCTGCTTGATGAATGGCCATTCGGTCATCTTTGTTTTGCTAGAATACTCACTTCACTTGCTAATTTATCCAATCTGATTTGGTGTAATTTCACCAACAATTTACCGGTCTTGTTATGTAGTGAACATTCAACTATAATCATGCGAGTCATTCATGCATAAGTAGTAGTATTTATTGGCATGTAATGAAGAAAACGAGGTCAATTTTCACCACGCTCGACTTGGGCAGGCCCGGCGTGCCCGCCCCAGTACCCCGCACAGGGCGTGCCACACGTACACGTAGTCCACGCTCCCGAATGAATGGCTCTTTTGTCTTACGTGATTACGACTCTTTGTTTTTCTTTTCGAATTTTGCCCTTCTTGAACGCTAAGAGTCGTGCATACTATTGTCGTGAATAACCCATCCTCTGTTCGGGCTACTCTCGCACGCCGAACACGTGGACGCGGATACGGCCGGCTACTCTCCCAATATATGAAGGCCGGCTACTGGCCATCGCCCACCTAATCGACCTCAATCCGAGCTCTCTCTCCTGTTTCCATTTTGCCGAAACAATGGCCGAAAGCATACACGAAAATGCCGTCGTCGACGTACTCTTGAGGCTACCGGCGAAGTCGCTGGTGCGATGCAAATGCGTCTGCAAGCAGTGGCGGTCTCTGATCTCCGAACCGGGCTTCGCCAAGTCGCATCTGCAGATGCTGAAGGCAGGGGATTTGATCCCTAGCCAGAGAATCATCCTCGGCCGCAACAGCCCCCTCAAGACCGTGGACTACGAAGCACTCGACGGCGGTGGCGAGGGTCGCATGGTGGTACCTCATGTTATCAAACCTTTGCGGGGGTCTCGCATCGTGGGGTCCTGCGATGGCCTGGTATGTTTTATTACCCTTCAAATTTCTTATATATAACCCGACCACCAGGGAGTATATTGAGTTGCCCGTTCTTGATCTTGATATTCTTCATCAAGCTAAGTTATTCCGTGGATTTGGAGATAAGTCATTCTGCGGATTCGGATATGACTCTCAATCTGATGACTACAAAATAGCAGCAGCAGATGTTTTTAGTGATGGAAATTGGGAGGTGGCAATATTTTCTCTCAAGTCCGGTTCTTGGAGAAGGATACAAGTTCAGTTCCGGAAAGGGAAAGTTAAACTTTCTGGCCAAGGAGTTTATGGAAAGGGGCCTTTCACTGGCACGCTCGTATGGACGATCTGCGCAAAGATGTGATTATGTCATTTAATTTGTCGAAAGAGAAATTTCAACAGGTGCTTCCGGTCCCTGAAGTTGATGAGAACATGGGACTTGGGATTCACGGGGCGAATCTGTTCATATACCATAGCACCCGTTACAGCACCCGTTACAGCACCCGTTACCTCATGGAGGGATGGATTACGGATGAGTACGGGAGAGGAGCATTGTGGAAAAAAAATTTCAGTGTTGATCGCATTGCAAAGAAACCCCTTGCGTGCACAAGGAGCGGAAAAATCATTTTTCAGATGGATATGAAGCTAATGACTCTGTTTAATCCTGCAGATAATTCTTGCAAGGATTATCCCCTGGATTATCCCATGGGGAGCGACTATTGTGCTATATATTTGGAAACTCTTGTTTCTCCCTATCTTCGCAGTTCTAGTTTAATGATCTGGCCATCTGGAGTTGTTGAATGATTTTGTGGATTTTGTAGAAGAAATAAAGAGTGTTGAAAGTCTATTATAAGATTTAGTCATTCTTTATTAACTTCGTTGTGCTTTAAGTACTCTGTCCACTCCAGATGTAGCTTGAGGAATGGCCATTCGATCATCTTTGTTTTGCTGGAATATTCACTTCACTAGCTAATGTTGTCCAATCTGATTTGGTGTAATTTCACCAACAATTTATTGGGTCTTGTTATGTGATGAACATTTAACTATAATCATGTGAGTCATTCATGCATGTGTAGTAGTATTTATTGGCATGTAGTGAAGAAAACGGGGTCAATTATCTTGCTGCAAATTATAAAGTGAAGAATATAGCACAAGATTTGAGAACATGTGTATCCTGTGTGAAATTCAGCTGATGCAGTTTAAGATAGGGATCCTGTCTAAGTGCGGATTGTGGAACTCTTCACGTGAAGTTCTTGTTTAAGATACTTTTCAATTTCATAAGAGCCCTTGAGTCATGAATTGTCCTGAGATCACAATATGATGAAGTATTTCTGGGCGTGAGTAACTTATCATCTATCTCACTCCCGCATGCAGGGCAACTGGTTATCCTCACTATTTCTGCTCCATTATCACATTAATCCTTCACATGCCTTGTGCCCCTGCTAAGAGCATCATTTTGGTCCACGTGTAACTTAACTATTTGTTTGCTTTGGTAACCTTAAGCAGGGAAAATTGCCCCTTAGACTGTATATTGGTGGATCATGTTCACTCTTGTCTTCATTTAGCCCATCTTTTGCCATTTCTTGAGCCAGTGACCCTCAATGATGTGATTAGGTTGAACTGAGTAGCTTCAAGCTCACTCTCGATTTGTAAAGATTCAGCACTGAACTGAATGCTACAATTAGTCCTTGTTGTAGTTGTAATAGTTGATTAGAGACATGTTAGACATAATTAAGATGAGTAAATTTAGTGTATGAATAAGAGATCCATTGCATTAGTTCCATGCCTCTGGCCACTGCAACAGCAAATGAGAACAATCTATCGAGATCTTATTCAACTAGAGGATTTTGATATCTTAATAATGCTGAATTTCAGAACTGCAGATCTTGAGAAATCTAGGATGCTAAAGAGTCAAACCTATCAATGCATATCAAACATAATTTTGCTCTTTTGTCGTCCTTTTTACTTGGATCAATATGATCAATTATACCATAGACAGACCACTATTCAAGGCAAAAAGGAAAGTATGATATTCTTCCGTGAGAATATCCTAATCCGACAACCTCTATAAAGGTAAAATTAAAGTTGCATGAAGACCAACGGGTAGCTATCAGTTGGTCAAAACAATCTTGGTTGCCAGGTACCTAGCAAACTAAATTCTAAATTTTAGATAAGTAGTGGATTTCCAAACCAAATCAAGTATTGAATGATTCCATATGGAAAGCATGTGAGGCTTTGACTTTGAGAACCACCGAAGAAACTGTTCATCGAAACCCTGGAAATGCCATGAGTCAATAAATTATTTTCGACCAAGCTTGTTTAGAGATGAAATCCCAGAAAATAGGGATGAGGAGGAAAAAAATTGATCAATGGTCGCCATAACAGAAAGTGATTTAGAATACGAAACCGAGAATGGTTTCGTTAGTATCATCTTTGGGCCTGTCCATGAATTCTAGCGAAAGCTTGCGCAAACTTGTGGGGACTGGTAAACCGATCACGCGGCAAGGAGAGAAGGTTGAATCTCTAGTGGTAAGTGCGACGGAAAAGCTTGAAAGTGAAAGGTCGAAGACGATTCAGATGGTAAAGAAGATGTAAAGGTGCAGCCTTTGCTTCAGTACACGTCATCCAAATGAATACGTTTTCAAGGCTTCTCGAAAGGATGTGACAGGGAACTTGCCCCGAAAAGATATAATATGAAAAGTTACCATCATTAAATGCACATCTGTTCAATTTGATTGTGCACAAATATTCAGAAGTATTGAAAATCATAAAATTCTTTTAAAAGGAGGTATGTATTGACACCAAAAGAAATCCAATCTCGGTTGACAAAGATCGAGTGCAAAATAATAGAGGTGAGACTTGCCAAGTGCCAACAAGAAAACTAATTTTAGTTGACAGGGTATATAGGCGAAAACAACTAAGTCTTGGAGCGAAATGTCGTCAAATGAAGATTGAGTTAACAAGGCCGCATTGGTATAACTGTGCATGAAGTGGAGATGAAATTATCACCAAGTAATGGAGCGGATAAAGTCGAATATAACTGATGAAAATTGATATGAATGCAACCATTAGAGAGATAATTATCATGCAATAAATATTTAACTCAATTACCACCATTAGAAAAGTAATCATCAATTAATAGAACAAACAGACATAGGTGTAATATCAAAGGAGATACTCGTAAGTGGAAGTAGCTTAATTAATAGGCGGTGGAATGGACGATTGTGCACCTGTGAATAAGAATTGTTGAATTAAAAGAAGCAAGTAAAACTAGCATTATGTATTACCAACCATTTGTTATCTATAAATTATATAATACATATACTTTTTTATAACTCCCAATTAATTAAAGAACACCAATTGTTCAAATTTATCTTTACATGACTGTTAACGATTGTTCTTGGCCTTTATATTTTTTGTGCAATAATTAACAAAGTACCCTTCACAATTTTTTATCAATTTGCTCAATCCGCATTTCGAAAGCTAACTTATCATTATCAATACTTTTCTGCGAAACAGTTTAGAATGACGCGAATTGTGTAAATTATGGTGAGAATGAGCCACACCTTTTGATATAGACCATGCCACCGCATATGAACAAATACTTTTCCAGCCATGAGAGAGAGACCTAAAGGTATGTACGTTATCACCCTTCTATGCCAAGAAGCGACACCTGTTCTGTGAAGGATATTATGGGAAATGCACAAAGTAAGACGGAATGTTATATAATATAAGAAATTCAACTGTACCAATTTCGATTTCTAGGGTTTCATGGAATTAAAAAAAGTGCGAATTCGTCCATTTGATAACCTCACACCCGGTCTCTCTTTCTCCCCTTGCTCTCCTCCGTTTGCCTCTCCGCCGAGCCACTGCCGCTCGACCCCACCATATCCGGCGCTGCTGGACTCCAGTCGACCTCATTCCGGCGTGGAGCGTGCCCATGATACGAGATCTCCTGTCTCCATTTTGCGCCCCACGTGGCAAAAAGATATGGTTAGCCCTCGTCTTGTTCTGTGCTGGGTAAGCTTCTTCACTTAGAATTATTCTTGCGCGACTCTGAGTGAACGCTTCCTTAGATGAACCTTGGTCAGCAAAAGATTAGGCCTCCGTGATGGCAGAAATTTTCACCGAGGATATCCTCATCGAGATACTCTTGAGGCTACCAGCCAAGTCGTTGATGCGATTCAAATGTGTCGGTAAACGTTGGCGGTCTCTAATTTCCAACCCGGGTTTTGCAAAGTCGCATTTGCAAAGGCTAATGGCGAGGGATTTAATTCCTAGCCAGAGAATCTTCAAGACCAACCCCTTTGAGAGCATAGACTACGAATTGCACGACGGTGGCATCGGTGGCGATGACGATCTCGCGGTGGTAAAGGTTCCTGAGCTGAGAATTGGCGATCCTTACTGGGAGCCTGAGCTCGTGGGGTCTTGCCATGGCTTGGTATGTTTACTTGTTCCTGGTAGGTTTTTCCTATATAACCCGACCACCAAGGAGTCTAGGAATTTTCCCTGCTCTGATCTTGTTCAACAAGATGCGTTAGTCAATGGATTCGGATATGATCCTCGATCTGATGACTACAAAATAGTACAGGCTGGTGGTTCTAAAAAGTGGCAAGAGGCAATATTTTCGCTCAAGTCCGGTTCTTGGAGAAGGACACAAGTCCAACGAGAAAGCCATCCCGACTATTTCAACCAAGGAGTTTATTGGAATGGGGCCTTACACTGGTGCGTTATTGACATAAGCATAAACAAGAAAGAGAATGCAATTATGTCATTTGATTTGTCAGAAGAGAAATTCCACCAGGTGCTTCCTGTCCCTGAAGTTGATGGAGGCGTACTTTTCATTGGACTTGGAATTCATGGGGCCAATCTGTTCATATACCGAGACACCCGTAATAATGATTGCATCGAGGCGTGGATAACGAATGAATATGGGAGAGGACAATGGTGGACTAAATGGTTCAATGTCTCAACTAAAAGAATACCTGGCTACAAATATTGGCAGACGATCCTAGTCGCGTACACAAGGAGTGGAAAAATTGTTTTTCTAATTGAAATGGGCAAGATGATTCTATTCAATCCAAAAGATAATACTTGTAAGGATTATCCCATCTGGAGGAAGGATGGATATGTTGAATCTGCTGTCTATTTGGAAACTCTTGTTTCTCCCTATCTTGGCTTTGGGCCATCAATAATCTAGTGCCTTTTACAAGTTGTCCTAGTGGATTTGGTTTTACCCTTTTCTTTCATGTTTGCTTTTTGGGGAGATCTGGCCATCTTGAGTTGTTGAATGATCTTGTGAATTCTGACAAAGAGAAAAAAGAGTGTCGAGAGTCCATGAGTTATGGTCATTCGTCAGTAGCTTCACCATTGTGCCTACTTTTCTGTCCTCTCCAGATGTAAGGTTAGCTCTCTGCCCGATGAATGGCTATTCAATCATCTCTGTTTTGCTTGAATCATGTGAATGTTAAAGCAAGCACATATCTAGTGATTTTGTTACAATGGAACGACAGAGACACAATTCTAACATGAGAACTGTAAGAGTAGGTTTCCACAAAGCCTTGACCATAATTCAGACGAAAGCAGAAGCTTCAGGTTAAGCACCTATTAGATGACAAGCTAAATCTGCTTATTGACTGAGCAGCAGAGCAGCGAACCTGCTCAGGAATTTATAATGGTCCGATGAGCAATCGTAGCCAAGTCCACAAAATTCCAACCTTGTATACAATTAGCATTTGGATTTGGGATTTTGCTGGACTCTCGAGTATTCGGAGCTTGTACCTGAAAGTGGATGATAGAGCGCAGTGATTGCAGTGTCCTTGATCCCGCGAAGGACTTTCTCCAAGCCCACCGATCTCGGATGGTCGAAGGAGGATTAGGATCTTTCGGTGAGACGTCGAATTCTTCTGCATCCATCTATTGAGATGTAGTGTGGTGAATCATGGATCGAAGATCACAGAGAGCGACCTCTTACATGTGCACTTGAGCAGACATTTCAATGTGGTGTTTGTGCATACGTCCCTTACATGATTGTTCATGGACATGACAGAAATCGAATTTGCAGTTTATTAATTTCGTTTAGTTTATCAAAAATGAATTCTATAAGCACTGCTATAATCTCTTCATGGGTGTAACTAAGATAAAAAAAATCTTTTAGGGGCTCAGTTTATTTTGGGGAAAATCGATAATTCAAAAAGTATATTCCAAATTTGGATCGTAATCATCGCTTAGAAGAATGAGCTCATAAATAATATTTTTATGGTTAGTAACAATCTATGCCTCATCATATTTGATAATAACGAAAATAACTTGTGGGTACAATAGCATTTGGCCCCATTACATAGTTGGAAGGGTGCCCCATCACAGTTAAAACTAACTAGTCGAAAAGTACAATTGGTAGTCGGAATTAAAGGCCTATTCAAATTGCAGTTCACGCATAAAATCGAGTGCTTTTTTAGAGGGAGTCACTCTCGACATCATCAAGTGATCTGCAATTGAAGGCAGGCATTGAGATTTTAGCTATATCTACCTTAACATTCTTCAACCCAAACTTTGGGTTGTGAGCTAGACGCAAGTTTCCGAATTTTTCACGAGGTCCACTAGTTCCACTTAACCTTTTCGACATAAGACGCAAAAGACAATTACAATGGACGTCCTTTGTGGGGATGGACATTGGTAAATATGACAACTTACGCATCTCTTTCTAAGGAGAAGGTGAAGTCGACGCCACGGCCAAGTGCTCCTGAGTCATTCATGCATATGTAGTAATACTTATTGCCAACTAGGATGCTAAAGAGTCATATCGATGTGTTTCCAAGAGCTTATTCAACTAGAGGATTTTGAGAACTTGATAATGCTGAATTCAAAACTTCATATCATGAGGAAACTAGGATGCTAAAGAGTCAACCGGTCATTGCATAATAAACGTACTTTTGTTCTTTTGTCCTCCTTTTTACTTGGATTAGAGTGATCAATTAGACCATAGACAAGACCGATATTCAAAACAAAAGGATATCCGGTTAAATAACGTCTGTAGCGGCTAAACTTAAGTTGTGTGATGACCAAAAAGTATTTGCCAGTTGGTCGAAACAATCTTTGTTGCCCATCTTAAGTTGCGAATACGAATGTTTAGTTTGTCCCTTGTGAGTAAATAAGGAGGCTTCGAATCAAGAAAGAAGACTAAAATATCTCAATCAAGATTTGAGATGATTGCGAATACAATGACAACAAAATCAAGAATATTACGGATCATCTCATATTTCCTTTTTGATGTAGGTTTTAAGGGACATTCTGGTATGCCACCAAACACTGATCCGTGCATGTCGCCACCAAACTTTTGTCAATCCATATCGAGAGAGAAATAAAGTGTGAATGTACATTGTGGCCCTTCTATGCCATGATGGGACGCTTTGTCTTGCGAAGGATATTATGGGAAATGCACAAAACGAGACAACATATCATATAATATGATAAGGCAGCAATTTCTAGGGTTTCATAAAATTCAGGAAAGTTGGGAATATGTTCAATTGAAAATTCCACGCCAGCTCTCTTCTCCTCCTCCTCCTCCGCCTTGCCTCCGCCCAGCTGCCGGGCTCCACCGCGCGACCGCCGCCCACGCCGGCGAGTTCCCCCTCCGCCCGTGCCCGGCGGTGGCCTTGGGACCTCTCGAGAAAGCCGGCTACGGGCCATCGCCGACCCAATCGACCGCGTCCGAGATCTCTCCTGTTTCTGTTTTGCCCAAACAATGGCCGAAAGTATACCCGAGGATGTCGTCGTCGACATACTCTTGAGGCTACCGGCGAAGCCGCTGGTGCGATTCAAATGCGTCTGCAAGCGCTGGCGGTCTCTGATCTCCGACCGGGCCTTCGCCAAGTCGCATCTGCAGAGGGTGAAGGCAGCGGATTTGATCCCTAGCCAGAGAATCATCATCGGCGGCCGCAACAGCCCCCTCAAGACCGTGGACTACGAAGCGCTCGACGGCGGTGGCGAGGGTCGCATGGTGGTACCTCATGGGATCAAACCTTTGTGGGAGTCCCGCATCGTGGGGTCCTGTGATGGCCTTGTATGTTTACTTGGCCCCTCCAATTTTGTCATATATAACCCGACCACCGGGGAGTATATTGAGTTGCCCAGTTCCGATTTTGTTGATCATGCTATGTATTTCAGTGGAGCCAGATATGATTCATTCTATGGATTCGGATATGACTCTCAATCTGATGACTACAAAATAGCCCTTGTTGAAGTTGAAAATTGGAAGGTGGCAATATTTTCGCTCAAATCTTGTTCCTGGAGGATGATGATGATAGAAGTTCCGTTCCAAGAAGAGGGAGTCGAATGTTGCGGCCCAGCAGTTTATTGAAAAGGGGCCTTACACTGGGACGTCTATGTCTGGAACACGAATGGTGAGGGCTTTTCTGCGATGATGTCATTTGACTTGTTGGAAGAGAAATTTCACCAGGTGCTTCCAGTCCCTCCAGTTGATGAGGGCATACTACTCCTGGGACTCGAGATTCATGGGGCGAATCTGTTCATATACAATAATGCCCAAAATCCCCGCATTGAGGCATGGATAACAGATCAGTACAGGATAGGAGCACCGTGGAAAAAATGGTTCATTGTTGATTGCAGTGCCTTGAATACGCCCTTTGAGAAGATTCCCCTTGTGTACACAAGGAGTGAAAAGATTGTTTTTTTGATGGATAGGAAGTGGATGATTATGTTTAATCTGGAGGATAATACTTGCAGGGAATATCTCTTAGGGACGGACTTTATTACCGAATATGCTATCTATTTGGAAACCCTTGTTTCTCCCTACCTTGGCGGTGGAGCTGTTGAATGATCTTGTGGATTTTGAAGGAAAAAATAGTGTCGAAAGTCTATTCTTTAGTAAGTTTATCGTGCTTTTAGTACTCTGTCCAGATGTAGGGTTACATGTCTGCTCTCGATGAATGGCCATTCAGTCATCTTTGGTTTGCTAGAATAATGAGAGATGGTAAGTAGAGTTTGAGTTTTAATGTGCTTGACTGGAATGTGGATAGTGCAACTGAATTCGAGGATGAACTATCTTGTAATACTATAGTCAAGATCAGCGACTCTTTTTGAATTTTGCCTTCTTGAGTATACTATTGCTGTGCAAGATTTCGGGAATGACCCATCCTCTCAATGGGCTGCATTTGCACGCACAGCTTGATAAACATACCGTTGGGATCAAAGCACAATGTAGTCTCCAGTTAAAGAAACTGGCGATAATGTTATTCCCTAATTACCAAATAAACTATTGAATCCACGTACCAAGATGCGAGTTATCTACTCAAAGGGATGGTGATGGCAAAATCCCGCTGTAATGTGAAATGTTGCGAAAGGTTTAGCCTAGGTGAAACTCTTTCATTGCAATGTTCATAGAACTGTGTACATTTATCGTAATAGTTTTTCATCCCATTGGTTTAACCTTGAATGCCTGCTTTTGTTTCTGGACTTAGATACTCCTCTATGTACCCTGTTGTAATTAGGGATCTCTTGTTCTTGTGATTTGACTTTATGAACAGATTGCTAATTCTAAGTAAAATTCCCTCTGGGCAAACAAGAACCACTCAGGTATATTAGTCTGCATGCCATCAATTCTTCTCTTCTCTATTAATCCACACATTGAAGAAAACAGATTACAGAAATGACCGCGCACACCCACAAGAATTCCTCACTCTTAGAAAACAAGCTTCATTTGAAGTTGAAATGAGTTTAAACAGGAATAAGTCTCAAGTAACCGGTACAATCAGCCGTTTCGCCCCATCACATACCTGGAAGGGTGCCTCAACAAGTAATATAAATAGACCTATTTGGCTACAGAATTCTGAGGATAGATGTGGATATATTTAGGCAAAATTGAAACAATGAAGAATGAACTTCAGAGGAGAGCGGCGCGAGCAGGCCTTGTTGCAACTTCAGGTCTTGTAGTATGGTATGATGAGTGAGTGAAGCCCCATAACTGCACCACAAACGAGACAATGGGATTGCTAATACGAAATGTGGAGCCTATTCTTCACAGATGTAGATGACAAGTGAACATTAGCAACGGAACTTGCAATTTAGTTAAAGTCTTATCCTCCAAGGCGGTAAGATCCACATAAAATGTGAAACCTAAAGCAAGCAAGACAATAATTCTTAGCACATTCAACTCTATGGAGATAGCCAATCTAATTCACTTCTCTTTTCCCACACACAGAGTTCAACAGATTATTCATGCACCTTTGTACATCAAGGTCATCAACCTCCTTAAACAAAACTAATTTGTCAGAAAAAATCAAGTTAAAAGATGTATTTAAGGCCTATGCAAATTGCAAGTCGTGCATCAATTCAAACGCTTCATCCAATGAAGTCTATCCTAACAACATGAAGTGATTGCAATTGAAGGCAAGCTTGGACATTTTAGCTTGTTACCTCAACATTCTTCAACTCGAACTTTGGGTTGTGAGCCAGACATAAGCTTCCAAATGTTTCACAGGTCCACTTGTTCCCACTTAACCTATTCATAACAAAACTCACAACAAGAAACCTCGATGGGGGTCCTCTCTCGACATGCAGAGCCTCCCTCTACCAACAATGGTAGTTTTTTTTTTCATCGCATCTGTTTCTGAACCCGTATTTTCACTTCTAATCCCATCTCTTTCCTGTGCGACCTTGTAGTTATCGTCTACCCCTTCCCTTTGCAATCATAGCTCCGATTTTCTGCTTCGTTGGTGCCTCGGAGCGTTTCTTCTCTAACAAGCTTCCCTCCCAATTTCTGCGATGAATTTTCATTTACTGACTTGACCTTCCCCGCAATTTCCTTTATAGAATCCTCTTAGCCCAACCAAATTCCCTGCTGTGTTGCATCGATGATGGTGTTGCTTTTGCTCTTGTCAATTATCTCAGCCATCAATTCCGCTTGCTTCTTTCCTTTTCAGCTACAAAATTATGATCGTTACCTGTTTGTTGAATTACCCCAATGTCTCTATCAGTTTCGTTAATCCTCTATCAACCACATAGCCAGTAATCTATTACTTTTTGCATGCCGACTCCAGTCCTTACCTCCTTTGATTTCTGAACTGAGACCTTCATCATGGACTATCCTGAACAGGAAGAGAAAGCATGCCTTGCTGCCCTCTGTAACAGATTGGGTCGATTATGGTCAGAGCAGGAAATCGATACCTGGGATGAGTCGCCACCCCTGGAAAAAATTGAAGAATGTCGAAGGATATTAGTCGGTAAGGTTTTCTCAGACTCCCCTATTAATCTACCAGCATTCCAGAATACAATGCAGCGTGCTTGGCGTACAAATCATGTGCAAATCTCTCAACAGGAAATGGATATCTATGTGGCTAAATTCAAGTTAGAGAGTGATAAACGGAAAGTAGAAAAGGGAGGACCGTGGCGATTCTCTAATAATTTGGTGATCTTTCAACCCTGGAAGCCGAATACTCCTCTCCACTGTTATGATTTTTCTAAATGTGTATTCTGGGTTCAAGTATTTGGCCTTCCCCTAGAATGGTGCACAACTCAGATGTTAAGCAGAGCTGTAAGAAGCATTGGAAGAATGCTGGAAGTTAAGCTTGATACCAAAGAAGGAACAACTTCGAAAGTGGGTCGTGTTAGGGTGGAATTAACCTAAGTGATCCCTTAAAAACAGGGCAACTGATTCGTATTGCAGGCAAAGCATTATGGCTAGACTTCCGATATAAACGGCTTCCCCATTTTTGTTATTCATGTGGACAAATAGGACATTATGCCATGTATTGTCAAACCATACCTTTCACTGAAGCCAAGATGGAAGGTAAGGAGAAGATGGCCTTCGGTCACTGGTTGTGAGCTGAAGTTAAGCAGAATAGTCCGTACTGGAGGACTTTCTATGAAGGCAGCCCTCCCTCTGACGAAACTGATGACGTTATCCCAGAAACTCCTCCCTTCCTAACATCTAAAGTACCCGCTCTACCTCCTCCTGAAGAAGTCACCTCAAAGGCAGATTATCAGGTTGTCGCTGAACGTAGGAATGTAATTACTACTGATAAGATCCCGGTCTCATCAAAATAGAAAGGTATACAAACAGTCTATCATGAAAAGGAGTCAAGTATCTCGATTATAGCAATGGATACAAGTGAGCCAATGCACCAATACTTACCTCTTGTAGAAACAGGGAATGGTGTAAAGCCGAAATAGGATTCTATTGCTCTTCCTCCTCCCTTGGCAGCTTCTGCCGGAGGTGCTCTGGTCCCGGTCCTTGCTCTGCACAAAGTCCAACAAGAAACTGTTCAACGACTTGGGAATGCCAAGAAGATAAAACCTTCTTGTATTGCTACTAAGACAGGAACATCGAAGAAACTCAAGAGATACAATCCATATGACTCGGGATCTCACGGATCGGACTATATTGATGACATTCATTTACTGGATACTCCTGTCCTAACGGTTGAAGAAGTTAGGAATTGGGCCGAGGTGGCTTGCCCCAAAAAGCCACCGGTAGCAAAATGAAGCTCATATGTTGGAACCGTCAGGGACTGGGCTCTTCCCTGACGGTTCAAGCCCTAAAGGCCCTAGTGGCCAAAGAGAGGCCGGATGTATTTTTTTTTAATGGAAACGAAGAATCGAGAACTGTTTCTTTCCAGAATTCAGCGTCGACTTCAGTTCACTAATTCCCATATCGTTAATCCAGTAGGCATAGCTGGAGGTTTGGCCATGTTTTGGCATTCTCACATAACTCTACAAGTGGAAATTACTACTTCTGACTTTATTGATTCAATATGTATAGAGTTAGGGAGAGGAACACCTATGAGAACTCTTTACCTTGGATTTGCGCTGGGGACTTCAACGAAATTGCCTATCATTGGGAGAAAGTAGGTAAGCGCCCCCCTGATTTTTTTCGAATGCAATCCTTTAGAGAGGTTCTACACGATTGTGCATTGATGGATATCGACAGCAAGGGATGCGCGTTTACCTGGATGAATAACCGTGAGGGGAATGAGTTTGTTAAAGAGAGATTGGACCAGGTTCTTTGCAACTGGAACTGGAGTATCACTTTCTCTAAGGCTGAAGTCTGCACTTTACCAGCAGTGGGTTCAGATTACAGTCCTCTGGTACTTTATATTGATGCCAGAGTGTGCAGAAAAGGGAAGACCTTCTACTTCGAAGCTTACTGGTTGCAGCATCAGGACTGTCAAGATGTCATCGACACAGCTTGGTCTTCAGCTTGAGCTAAGGGATATAACCTGCCACAAATGTTAAAACAGGTCAGTTGGGCTCTTCTGAAGTGGAGTAGAGCCACTTTTTCTAAAGGAAACGAGCAGATAATATCTTTACAGTAGCAACTTCAAGTGTTAATGTGACATTCAGATTTTCGGGTTTTAATTTCGACTGGATAAATAGGGCCGTTTTCGTTCAGTTGAAGCCAGAGATTGTGAAATTGGGATGCAAGTACGCCACAGTGGTAAGGAAAAATACCAATTTGATTGATGAGGTGTTGAATGAATTAATGGGGGTCGATTTGATTTAATTCAAGTGGGATTAAGATTCAATTGGAAGAGAATTAAGTGGAATTGAAGAAATTGTTGTACAAAATTTCATGCCCCGGCAGAAAAATAAAATGCAACCATTGGAAGAGGTTGTGGAGGATTGAGTTAGTGGAGTATGACATCACTTGGTGATGTCATGGTGTGGGGCAAGTGCCAAAGATCATGACAAGTGGAGGGTAGGGATTTGTTTTTCAAAAGGTGGGATGTCACCTCCAACCCATCTCCATCATCTTCAACCTTTGGCTTCTTGGAAATAGGGAGGAGAGAGAGAGAGGAATTCGGCCGGACCAGCAGCCCCGACTGCCCCCCTTCGCCCACCGCTCGGCCGCCCGTTCGTCGTCGCCGTCCGCCGCCGCCAGTGCCGTTCCTCCTCCGCCCGCGCGACCAGCTAGCTCACGCCATGCTCCGCCCTAGTCAGCCCAACCGAGACGCCATCCGCTCGAACCAGGCCAGCAGCTGCTCGACGCCGCCCCTTCGTCGCCTGCTCGCCGCCGCTCGTCACCGCCGTCCGCCGCTCGTGTGCCGTCCGCCGCCCCGCTCAGCTGCTCTCCTTGCCGCCCGCTCGCATCATCGTCGTCCTGGCCGTTGTTCCGGCTTCCCTCTCGCCCAGCTCGCCGTTCCAGCGAGCTGTTCAGCTCGTTTAGCCCACCTCCGGCCGCCGTGAGACCCCGCCTGGCCGCCGTGTGCCACCGTCCAAGCTTCGCCTCCTTCCTCCGCCGTTCCTCCGCCCGAATCGCCGCCGAACAGCCCTCCTCCGCCCATGACCAGCAGCAAACAGAGAAGAAGAAAATGGGTATGGCAGCCCGTGTTTGGCCCGTTTTGGCCGCCTTCCCGAGCCCGGATGCTCGGCCCGCCTTGAGGAAAGTCGATCCTCGCGTCGTCCTTGTCGTTTTGGTTCACTCGGTTCGCTAATCCGGTGAGTTTAGCTCACTAAACCTCGCTTAGAGGGTTAATTATGCTTAAGGAGGTTTAGTTTATGTTAAGTATTATTAGGTTGTTAGTTTATGTTATTTAAGAGTAGATTAGATTAAGGTGGTGTTTTAATTTAAAGTGTGCTTAATTAAGGGTAAGTAGGTTTATTTAAAATAAGCCTTGATTTGACATAAATGAATTTACTTTTGATTTATTTAAATGTCTCGAAATTATTAAATAATTTAATAATATATTATTATTTGAAATTATTAAAATATTATTATTTAATTATTTTCGGAATTTATTAAATAATTAAATTTAATTATTAAATTTATCAGACCAGCACTACATTAGATAAATAGCAAGTCAGTAAGCTGAAAGGGTTGCTCCACAATGCTTGGCAGTAGGAGGAACAGTACCGGGCGATGCGATCTAGGATTAATTGGCTCCGGTGGGGTGATAAAAACACTAAATTTTTTCACGCCACTACTATTCAATGGCGAAACAGAAACATAATCAGGATGCTACTGGATGAGAACCAAAGATGGGTTCGAGATGATCAACTACTCAAAGACATGACGCTGGAATTCTTCTCTAAGCTCTACAAATCAGAAGGTTATCGTGACTATGGGCCTATTCTCGAGAAATGTGAGTGTGTTGTGACAGATGCTATGAACATGCAACTTATTTCAACTGTTACTCTGAGAGGAAGTTCGTCTCGTTGTTTTTCAGTTGGGGAAATCTCGAGCCTCCGGTCTTGATGGTTTTAATGGCCTGTTTTACCAACATCATTGGGAAATCTTAAAAGAAGACGTTTTTTCCTCGGTGGAGCAGTTTTTTCAATCTGGTTTGATGCCCCCCGAACTCAACAGAACCATTATCACACTCATACCGAAAGTCCCAAATCCAGAATGTCTAGATCAATACCGACCCATTAGTCTTTGTAATTATGCCTATAAAATTATTTCCAAGGTGCTCGCCAACAGACTAAAGCCTTTCCTTCTTGACATCATTTCTATGGAACGAAGTGCATTTGTAAGTGGCCGTCAAATACAAGACAATATCTTAATTGTGCAGGAGATTCTACATTAGCTGAAGATGAGAACTAGAAAGAAAAAATTCTAGGCTGTTGTCAAGATGGACATGAAAAAGGCGTATGACCATGTTGAGTGGGACTTTCTTAACGACTACCTGTCCAGGTTAGGTTTCCATCCTAATTGGGTTCATTGGACTATGCAGTGCATCACTACCGTTTCCATAAGTGTCAAATTTAATGGCGATCAGCTGCAATACTTCCAACTGACGCGAGGGATTCGACAGGGAGATCCTTTATCACCCTATCTTTTTATTCTAATGGCGAACATGCTGACTACTCTCATCCATCAAGCTCTCCATATGGGAAACCTTAAAGGTATCCAACTAAACAGATGGTGCCCAACTCTGACTCATTTGTTTTTTGCCGATGACGCTATATTCTTCCTAGATGGGTCAATACCGGAATGCCAAGAACTAGCCAATATTCTCAATCAGTATTGTCTCGCTACGAGACATGCAATCAACCGGAATAAGTCGGGTATTTTCTGTAGCAAAGGCTGCCCTTCCCGACTTCAGGATAACTTAGCATAAGAAATTCGAATCCCGGTATTAGCTAAAACTGGAAAATACCTTGGTATCCCGTCGGACTGGGGAAGATCTAAACGAGACATGTTTGCTTGGATACTCGGGAGAGTCAGTGCCAAACTAGATGGTTGGAAAAAGAGTATCATTTCTAAGGGTGGTAAGGAGATTCTTATTAAAAGTGTAGTGCAGGCAATACCTCAATACGCTATGTCTATCTTTAAAATCCCTGTTTCGCTTTGCAAGTCCATTGAAAAAAAGATAACACGTTTTTGGTGGCAAAATGATAACAGAAAGTCTGGCATCCATTGGAAAAGCTGGGAAGTATTAAAGACTGGAAAGGAATTGGGAGGACTCGGGTTTCGCGACCTTGTGGCTTTCAATAAAGCCATGTTAGGTAAACAGGCTTGGCGACTACTGCAACAGCCTACTACTTTATGGGCTAAACTTTTCAAAGGTCTGTATTTTCACTCAAGGGACTTCCTAACAGCCCTAAAAGGTACTCACTCTTCCTGGGGTTGGCAAAGCATACTAGTTGGATGGGATGCTATTTTACCTTCGATTCAATGGTTAGTTGGCGATGGATCTAGCATCAATATTAGAGAGGACCGATGGCTTCCTAAAGGTAAAATTAGAGGAATAGCTGCTGTACACGAACCTCAAAAGGTTGCTGATTTGATCGACACAAATACTCACCTATGGAATATGAACTTACTGAATTGTTTCTTTGATGGTGAGACTATTGCAGAAATCATTAAGATCCCTATTAGACCTCATTATGTGTCAGACAAGATCATTTGGCCGTGTACAACTCAAGGTGATTATACTGTGAAAAGTGCGTATTCTGTTCTCAGGCATGTTCCTTCCACTACATCTGTAAATAAGGCATCTTCCTCATATCAGCCTCCACAGTACCTCTGGAAAAGAATCTGGAAACTCCAAATCCCTCATAAAGTTAAAATTTTCCTTTGGTCTCTATGCGAGAACGCCCTACCCACTAAGGACAACCTATTTCGCAGGAAACTTTGTGCCAATCCTATATGTATCCTCTGCTCAACCCAGCAACCCGAAACTTCAGAGCACCTCTTTTTATTATGCCCATGGACCTCCCAGGTCTGGTCCCACCCCCAGATCAGCGTTCCTATACTACCAGCAGATATTACTCGCATAGAAGACTGGCTAGCTACTCTATTTGTTACAAGACAGACATTACCTGGACTCGAGCTCATCGCCATACTGTTGTGGCAAATTTGGAAGTCCCGCAATCGGTCCATATTCTGCCAACAGACTCCTGCTCCTTCTTACGTTGTTGCTGAAGCACGTAGCTAGGCTCGCATAGCTGCAATTTCTCCTGTTCCTGCTGATCGTAGTCGTCCAGATCTGGACAGCTTATGGCGGCCCCCTGATCCCGGTGTTCTGAAGATAAATATTGATGGGGCTTGCAAGCCAGGAAGCGACCATGGATCAGTTGCCTACCTTTGTCGTGATCAGAATGGCCATATCATCGAAGGATTCACGAAGACAGTACCTGCATCTTCGGCTTTGCAGGTGGAGGTTCAGGCTCTGTGTTTCACCCTTCATCATTTGATCCACGCCAACAAGACCTTAGATCCCCTTATCATCGAGTCCGACTGCCTTGTGATGGTTGAAGCGGTGAATGATCTTCAAGTGTCGCCATGGGAGGTTCGTCCTCTGCTTGCCGAAGCTGCTGCCCTGCTCCCTCGTCTCACTCAGTCGTGCATTAGGTTTTGCCGAAGAGATGCCAATGCTGTTGCGGATTCGGCTGCTAAGGCCCATAACAATGGTCTTTTGATGCCTTCTTGGGCTTTTTCCCCCCCTTCTCCCTTGTTAGACATTATAGCCTTTGATGCCTTTCAAGCGGGTTGTAATGTTCGGTTCAATTAATATATTGCCTTCTTTCGACCAAAAAAAAAAAAAAAAAAAACCTATTCATAACAAGATACAAAAGAGATGATTAAAAATGGACCCCTCCTTTATTGGAAAAATGGAAATTTGTAAACGACAACTTACATATCTCCATCTAAGGACAGGGCAAAGTTGCCTCGACCACCAAGTGCAAGTGAGTCATTCATGCATATGTAGTAGTACCTATTGGCACCTAATCAAGAAAACCAGCAATTATCTTACTTCATATCATAAAGTGATGTATTTGAGAACAAGTATCCCATGTAGAAATTTAGCTGATGCGATTTCAGATAAGGATTCTGTCTAAGTGGAAATTATGAAACTCATCACGTGAAGTTATCTTTAATATACTTTTCAATCTCTTAAGACAAAGGTCATGCCCTTGAGTCATGACCTTAACATCACGAATCCTAGACATTCGCATAATTTCAGTTTAAGGAAAGATAGTTTATAATCTGTGAAGTTATTATGCTTATACATCTATAAATTGTCTTGAGATCACAATATGATGTAGTATTTCTGAGCGTGAGTAACTTATCATCTATCTCACTCCCACATGCAGTGCAATTGGTTGTCCTCACTATTTCTGTTTCATTATCAGGTTAATCCTTCACATGCTTTAGGCCCTTGCTAAGAGCATCATTTTGGTCCATGCATTATTTAACTATTTGTTTGCTTTGGTAACCTTAAGCGGGGAAAATTACCCCTTATACTGTATATTGGTGGATCATGTTCACTCTTGTCTTCATTTAGCCCATGTGTTGCCATTTCTCGAGCTAGTGACACTCAATGATGTGATTAGGTTGGACTGAGTAGCTTCAAGTTCACTCTCGATTTGTACAGATTTAGCACTGAACTGAATGCTACAATTAGTCCTTGTTGTTGTAGCTGGAATAGTTGATTAGAGACACGGTAAATGTAATTAAGATGAGTAAATTCTGTGTAAGAATAAGAGATCCGTTGCATTGATTCTGGGTGTCTGACTATTGCAGTAGAAAATTAGAATAGTCTATTGAGATCTTATTCAACTAGAGGATTTGGAGATCTTAATAATGCCAAGTTTCAAAACTGCAGATCCTGAAAAATCTAGGATGCTAAAGAGTCAAACCTATCAATGCATATTAAACATAATTTTGCTCTTTTGTTGTCCTTTTTACTTGGATCAATATGATCAATTATACCATAGGCGGACCATTATTCAAGGCAAAAGGAAAGTATGATATTCTTCCGTGAAGATATCCTACTCCGACAACCTCCGCAAAGGTAAAATACAAGTTGCATGATGACCAGTGGGTACTTATAAGTTGGTCGAAACAATCTTGGTTGCCCATATAAGGTTTTGAATGCAAATGTTTGGTTTGTGTCCTACAAGTAAACAAGGACCCATTACTAACGGGAGGCTTCAAATCGAGAAAGAACACTAAAATATCTCAATCCAGACCGAACAGAATATGATTGCAAATACAATGACAATAAATACATTAACTTTTCCTTTTCGCTTTAGGTTTTGAGGGGCATTCTAGCATGCCACCAAACACTTCTCCTTGCATGTCGCCAAAAATCTAGGCGCATATGACACCGTCATAGGCACTTGCCATTACTGTCATATGTCACTTGCCATTACTCTTTAGAAGGAGTAAAATAAAAGGTATGTGCGGCAACTTTCACGTAGAATTCTCTTAAACTTCTATCCTTCTGTCCAGTGGAAATGTATGACCTGGATTAGGGCCGGCTGTAATTCTGACTTTCCTCCTTTGTCGTTTTAGTAATGCCAGCTATTTTGGGAGCTGTTATTTTGTGCTTTACTTGAGTATATCAAATTGCCATTGTAAAATCAGAGTTCGCTTAAGCTTTGTGACAGCTGAATCTGAGTTGGACCATCTTGTACTACTATAGTTAACCTTGATGGCTCTTCATGCCTAACATGATTATCACTCTTTTTTTTTTTCCTTCTCCTTTTGAATTGAGCCTTCTTGAATACTCAGTATACTATTACTATACAAGATTTCAGAAATGACCCTCTCGTCGTGTTACACTCACACAACTTGACAAACATACTATTGGCATTAAAGCACAATGTAGTCTCCAATTAAAGAAAGTGGTGATAATGCTATGCTAATCCCTAATCGATTACCGAATAAACTATTGAATCCACATACTATTGGTGTTATTTAACTATTTGTTTGCTTTGGTAACCTTAAGCGGGGAAAATTGCCCCTTAGACTATATATTGGTGGATCATGTTCACTCTTGTCTTCATTTAGCCCATGTTTTGCCATTTCTTGAGTCATTGACACTCGATGATGTGATTAGGTTGAATTGAGTAGCTTCAATTAAACCCTTCATTTGAGCTTGCATTGAGTCGACATCCTCTAACTTGTCCATTAATGTAGGTGGAGGTTGATGTCGGCCTTCAAATAGCTCAAAGATCACCTTTGTCGCTCAACCGAAGAATTTCACATCAACCCATTTGAAATATTTGTATTTCGAGCCTTCTCTATACTTGCACCCATGGAATCTTCTCCTCAAATTGAACCGAGTCCAAGATGTTCTTCTCAAACTCAGTAATTCGCAACAACAGTAACACTCACCATCCAATTCACTTTTTTGGAACGAATGTGAGCTGCTGCTGGGGCTTCTGCCCTTCATTTGCAAGATCAAGCTAATAATTTTGGGAGAAAATCGAAGTAGGCGCTCGGATTAGCCAGTTAGAGTTTTAACTTTCGGTTCTATTTGAATTTGGAGATTTAGGGTTCTTACTTGGGGAAAGATGTCAAACGGTGTTGTTTTGTTGTTTTCATGTTGACTATACTTTCTGACGAACCATGTTGACTTCAAAAATTAATAAAAAAAGTGTCATTGGATTTCCAGCCAATCAGATTGACATTGCCACTGAAATGATGATTTTTCAAACTTTTTGGCACTTAAGTGACCAAAAATAAACTTTTGGCACCAAAGTGAGCGTCGTACACAACTTTTGGCACTTCTAGTATACTTACCCCATAAAATATGATATGACAATCTTGCATCCCACCGTGACGATTTGCATGTGCAGTATTCCTTGGTCTATTTTCAGCTTTTGTTCCTCATGGTCAATTTAGTCGCAATATGCCAACTTGGCATGTTGTTAGAAAAAGGAGGGAAAATGTAAGTAGCAGAATTCCATATGCCATGATTCAACTAGCATCCTCATTTTTGTATTCACCAGATTGTTCTAGTAAGTTTAGTTCTTCATGGTTATAGCTCAACAATCTTGCTTGATCATTTCGAGACCAGTCAATCACCTCCACGATTCTACCTTCTTCTCGTGTTTTATTCTTGCGCATTTATTGTTCATCTTCTATCCGTTTTAGGTAGGGCGACATGCTATTGTAGTTGTTTTTCATTTTGAAATTGTAAAATATGAGTTTTGACCCAGTCAGAAAACAGAGAGAGAGAGAGAGAGAAGGAAAGAAAAGAAAAGAGAGAAATAAAAAGAGAAAGGAGGAAATAAAAAGGGAAAGAGAGAAGGGAAAAGAAGGAGAGAGAGAAAGGGAGACCAGAGAGCTTGTGCAAGGGAAAGAAAGTAAAGAAAAGGAGAAGGAGAAGAAGGAAATGGAGAAAAAGAGGGTTTCATGCGTTGTCGCCATGGGAGCCTTGCCAAGCCACCTCAACCATATAATGCAACGCCCGGTAAGCACCCGTGCCCCTGCCCCCCCGCGATTCATTCAATCGAATTAAGTTTGGACTTAGGGCTTGAAATTCAGAATTTTGGGAAAATAGAGTGGCGAAGTATGATTTTTGAGTCGTTGAGCCATGTATTTTTAAAGAAATTATATTTTAGGGTGTTGTGGAGTTATAAGATTTTACGGATCGTAATTTGAGCTTACGGTTTGCCGGAAACAAAATTTTAAAGTTTATCATGCATGATGAACATAGCACGACCGGGATTTTGGGGCCATATTTTGTTGATTTTTGTTTGATTTCGGGTTGGCTAAATTGGGGTTGTTGTAGTATGTTGGAAGGGCTTTCCATTGACTATAAGTATGCTTGAAACGGGGTTCAGTAGAGAAAGTTACGAGGTGACCAATTTTCACCCTCAAGTTTCACATTGCGGACAGCTTAAATGATCGCTTTGAATATGTGGTTTATTAGCACGTAGGTATCGTTTTGTCGATGAATAAGCATAATTTAATCGAGTTTTTAGTTGGAGAGTAGCATATTACTTGGTTTGGATATTGTTTTTGATTAATTGATAGGAATACGAATGTGTTGGCTTGAGTAACCACATAAGTTGATTTTCGGCTTTCCCAAATGAGTGGTGCTATTTCTTCTAAGAATTTATAAGCTCATGTCTTTAAAATAATAAAGATTTGATATTTTATGAGTTATGAATAAGCATGTTTGTTGCATAAAATTTGAATAAGATATTTACTACGTTTTGGTATTTGAAAATAGAGTGAGAACTTTTCGGTCGAAATATATATTTTGTTTGATGAACGAAGCTGAGAAATATTACATATTTTGGGTCTGTGAAATTTTTTTACGAAAATGTCAACTTTGAGATGGTATATGGAATGTTAATATAGAAATCGATTTGTGATAAGCTTTTTGACAAGTATTTGATTTGATTTAGATTGTAAAACTGGTTTATGAGATGAGTTCTAAAATGATTTGAGAAATATTTTACAAAAAGTATTTGTAGCGAATAAATTGAGTTGCGAAAGGTTATGTGGTTGATTTATTAAATATATTATGACATATGAAATGATTTTTGGATCTGGCTTTGTAAATTATGGAGGTTGTTGTAGATTGGTGTTGATGCTTAATATCGTTGTATGCCTAGTAAGATGCTTACTCTAGGATACCCTTGTGGGCCGAACCACTGGTTAATAATAGGTGGAGACCTTGCTAAGGGGGAATTCCTGGTCACGTTGTCACTAAGTGTTGTGTCGTGACCATGATTTGATATTGAGCAACAGATTGGTCAATGGATTGGACTATTGACATGTGATATGAGCTTAGTCAATGGAGTGGACCATTGACATGTGATATGAAGTTGGTCTATGGAATGGACCATTGACATATGATTTGAGTTTAGTTGATGAAATGGACCATCGACGTATGATTTGAAATTAGTCGTTGGAATAAACCATCAATGTGTGATTTCATTAGACCATTGATGAGATTAACCAATTAAATGGACCATTGGCATGTGAATTAATGAGATTGATCAATGAATTGGACCATTAATGTTTGTTATGATATTATTGTGAAATGAATCTGCTATGCTAAAGCATATGTGACTTATTCTCTTATTTTATGTTTGTTATATTATGTATTTGAGTTAAAAGAGTTGCGGTTTGGTTTATAAATATGCATAGTAGGTGCTCAATCCATTTAGAAGAAATGCACTACTCACTGACCTATGGCTGCTCATCCCTTTATTTTTCTAATCTTTTTCAGGCTTCTCAGCTAACGATGAGTAATATGAGAGCGATATCGACGAGGGGACTTTTAGGAGTTGGATTTTGGGAGCTTTGAGATTGCGTCCTTCAGGTCGAAGGGCGGCTGTGTCATCCCCCTTCATGATATTTTCACGGTGTGATAGAAACAGGCAAATGTTACGACACTTTCTGGCCAACCGGGGCAATTACTGCTATATCTTTCTCTAAGAATGGAAACTTCCTTGCCGTAAATGTTCCTCTGATCTCTCTTTTATTATCAATAGAGATTTTGGACGTGCCATATGACTTGGAGATTTATTTCATAGACTGAAGCTCGGGTTGGGGTTAAGTTGTGGGATTTGCGGAAGTTGAAGAACTTTCGCACATTTTCAGCATATGACAAGACATAGAGACAGGTTCTGGTATAACACCCTCTTAGCCCTCTTAGCCCTGCTTGTTGTAGTGAAAGTAGATCTGGGATGGCAGTGAGCAATGGATGCCTCCTTGTTTGCCTGGATTTGTTATGAAGAGTGAACTTTTTCTATAGAGCTCCCTCAAAGAAGATTATACATTATATTGGTTCTATTTTCTCTTCTTTTACAAAGGGAAAAAATAAGAAAAAGAAAAAGGAAAGAGAGACAGGGGAGGAAGGAGGGGAGGAGAGGGAAGCGGGAGGAGGGTTGGCTTAGTGAGTGTAAATTATTTGTGCAAATATAACTATGACCGGGTCTCTCTCTTATTTTGCAGTTGGATTTGATCATAATGGATGTTATCTTGCACTTGCTGGCTCAAATATAATGTGAGTTTCTATGGTAGATTTTGTACGCAACTTCTGAAAATAATAAGGTAATAAAGGATGTGTTTGTTTACAGAATATTTACCTGTTCTTTATTTTCATTGTATTTGCCTTTTTTTCAATTTCTCCAGTAGCTGAAAATATTATCTGAAAAAAGAAAGCAAGTGTGTTTCTGATAATTTGCTTATAACAAAATTCCACCAAACATAAGGTAAGAAAAAGTGAGAAATTCAAAAGTCTGAATTCTCTTGAAACCTTTCTACCCTCATAAAATTTCCATAGTTTTTCCGAGAGCACCATAACTCTATGCACTAATAGGAGGATTAAATTTTATTTTTCTGGTAAGGTTAATAGGAGGATTATTTCACCTCTTAAGTATTCGAGATCGAGATACTTTGTGTTCTTCTATTCTTCTGTCCAGTGGAAGTGCATGTCTAGAATCACAACGTATTGTTATACTGCTTTCCTCCTGTTTCGTTTAGTAGTGCCAGCTGCTTTGGGGAATAACTTAAATATTTTGTGCTTTGCCAGAGTATATCAAGTATAAAATTAGAGTAAATTGTATCAAGTTTTTCCCTGATCTATTCGGGATAGGTCATCTCTGCCTCTCCTCCTCCTTTTCTCCTCCTTTGAAATCTTGCACATGGTACATCTGGTAATGTTTCTATTCTCGGAAACAAATTCTATTCAGAAATAGAATTATCAATTTCTATTCTCAGAAACAATAAAATAGATTTTTTTTTTTACTTTTAGTTTTATTTCAAATCTATTCCCTTGACCATTTTTCTTTTTCAAGAAATAGAAAAATTAGTTGATATTCTTTTAATGCTCTAGGGAACAAAAGAACAAAAAAATAGAAAAAACATGATGGTTATTGAAGAGACTCTAAACGTGACATTCATTCTAGTTGCAATTGTACGTAAAATGACAAGCGTTAAGTTCGTCTGGATTCAAAATACATTGCAATCGGATAGATGGATCACAATCTGCGAATCCTTGGCTTGCCTTCGAAGGATGGTGCTATGGAATCATGAAGTACTAAGATTGCATCAAACAGGAAGAATAAGCGTTTGTGAGAGACAACAAAGTAGAGTTCAATTTTCGTTACACTTGGACCGGAAAACTCACACACTTGAGACTTTGTGCCAGCTGAAATAGAGTAAGAACCATCTTTTACTTGCTGTAGTTAATAATCAGCATACTATTGTTGTACAAGATTTCGTGAATAACCCATCCTCTATTCGGGCTACTCTCGCACGGCATGAAAAATGTACCATTGGCACCAAACCATATTTGTAGTTTCTCCAATTAAAGAAACTGGTGATATTCAAATTTCGTAGTTGATTGTCGTATAAATGATTGAAATCCACATATGATGACTCGTTACGATGCGACAGATTTAGCCTGGATGATGTCCTTTTACCACAATGTGTGTAGAACAATTTGCAATCATTGTGATGTTTTTGACCTCATGCGTTTTACCTTAGTTCTGTTCGTTGATTAGATACTTCCTCAAAATACCTCACTGTCGCTTTACCAAGTGGAGTTCCCTTGGAACTAAATCGCTAATTCCACCTGCTGTAGCCGTCCAGCGCTTTGTAGTCTATGGTCTTGAAGGGCCTAGAACCTACAAACCTATCAAAATCCACATCATCCATGCTCTTGGTAATTGTTCCCTTGGTTTCTTCTGCTTGGTTCAAGGCCTAATTAAACTCGAAAAATTGCAATTGCAATCTACGAATCACAACGAGCCTTCAAGTCTATTTTCCAATAGTGTACAGCTTGTGTCCTTCATTCCAAGTGCAATTTCCCAAGTTCATCTTTTCTGAAGAGGTGTTAGCTAGGCCCTATAGTTGTCGACCAGCACAAAAATAAGAAAAACAAAAAACGTCGATAAAGCTCATAAGAAATAGGAGGACAAGTCAGAGAAATACGAGTATTTGATCTACTAAGATGTGACACTTTGATCTATGAATGATATTATGGGAAATTTGCAAAATGCCAATATAATAATCTCTGTACGAAATGTTGAGATAAATAGAAAAGGGAATGTTCAAATAACATCCACTAATATCATGGAAAACATTATTAAAATACTATTAAAAGAAGGTTTCATCATCAGCGGCCGCAAGAGCCTGCTCGAGACGGTAAACTACGAAGCGCTAAACGACGGTGAGGGTCCCATGGTGGTACCTCATCGGATCAAACCTTTCTGGAAGCCCCGCATCGTGGGGTCCTCCGATGGCCTGGTATGTTTGGCCCCAGCAATTTTCTTATACATAACCTGACCACCAGGGAGTATATTGAGTTGTCCGATTTTGGTTTTGTTCATCAAACTGAGTCATTCGGTGAAGTCAGATATTCTAGGGATTCAGATATGACTCTTAATCTGATGACAACAAAATAGTAGCAGCAGATGTTTCTAGTGATGAAAATTGGGAGGTGGCAATATTTTTGCTCAAGTCTGGTTCGTGGAGAAGCATAGAAGTCCAGTTCCAGGAAGTGGAACAAAGTGATGTCGTAATTTACAGCCAAGGAGTTTATTGGAAAGGGGCCTTACACTGGTGCGGCCATGTCTAGAGCATAGACAACAAGTGCCAAGTTGTGATTATGTCATTTGATTTGTTGGAAGAGGAATTTCGTCGGTGTGTCTGGTCCTTAAAGTCGATGAGGACTGTTGGGAATAACAGATCCCCGAAAACCGGATTCGACACTAAATTGAACCCCTAAAACGAATGTGGAAGCGAAGCCCGGGAAAATCACGTATCACCAATCGTAAAGCACACCACGGAATCGAGCGTACCTTGTTAGTCACAGATTAAACACCAATGCCGATAAGAGGAAGAGATTCTGATCCCGTTTGATCCGATGACGTCGATTAGCCTTGAAGGGAAGATGGCGTCGCCTTAAGCGCTTGGAGGAAAAGAGAGGGAGAGGAACGTACGTTGGAATTATGCCAAAGCGTACGTTCTCCCTCTCTCTCCTCCCTTATATATGTCCCTCCAAAAAACAATTAATCGTGCCCCTTCATCCATGGGCCCTACTCTTGTGGGCCGGGCTTTTAGGCCCAACATGGGCGGACGGGCCAACTTAGGCCCATCTCCATAAATAAAACCATCATCTCCCACTCGCACATGGTGGGCTGAATAGGATTCTCTTTACCTCTCTTCAACATTCATACCGGTGAATAATCCGTGCGACCAGCATACTTTGAGAGCTCGTTGCCATACATCTGTTAGGAATATATAGCAGCTCATAATGGGCATCACATCCTCAGTAGAGTTAGTATGCAGTTCCCTAGATCGATCAATCACATTTATATCTCTCTTGATCTCTTTTAAACAATGATATATATATATATATATGTATTCATAATTATGTATTATCAATTATAATTATCCCAAAGACAGTCATAATTGGTTAACTGGTGAATACAAAACTACAATGTGATTCTCCAAAATCAATCTTCCTCTTTCCTTCAAACTCTCAATTTCAGTCCAGCTTGTTTTTCTAGAAATGTCCCATTAGATCGAATCAACTCATGACCATTGGCAACATCCTAAGATAGCAAACACTAAATAGAAATTTTGAGAATAAGTAAGAGTCATGAGGGCATTCAAACTGAGGAACTCTTTTCCTCAACAGCCTCACATGGCATAAAAGTTGAGATCAAACTTTTGCCACTCTTATTGGTCGTTTCATGCATACGTAGTATGAAATACTTATTACGGTATTAACTCCTTTCCCATGGAGCGTATGTCTACATCTTCAATACCGTACATATGATAGTTCAGACATACCCAATGTCTAACTTGAGTTCACGTATCTACTCATTCACAAAATTCATCAGAACTCACATCTGGCATCATAGACAGATTAAAGTAAAATATGTGGGTTATTTTACTTTCGGACATAGTAAGTATTATGTCTTCATCTTAACACCCAGTTAAGGCAACATACGTGTTTTAAGCTTGAGCTCTCGATTATCACCTAGATAATAAGCTTAAAAACAGTCTCATCTCTATTTATCACACAGTAAACAGAGGCGATTACTCGTGTGAGTGGGCTAATCTTATATCTGTCCGACATACTTCTCAACTTAAAATAATGCACTGAGCATTAAGATGCATAAAGATCAAACAAAGATTCATAGACATTAATGATGAAAAACACAAATTCATCAAATGTGAACACTTCAGGGAAATTACAATCCAGTACATCAGACTCTACGCAATCCTAGAGATTTCATATGGTCACAAAACATATCTCTAGGTATTGGCTTTGTCATAGGATCTGCTACCATTTTATGCGTAATATGTACTGTAAGTTCACATCTTTTCGTGCAATCATATCTTTGACAAAATTATACTTGGTATCTATATGTTTGGTCTTGCCATGATATTTTGGATCTTTGGTGTACGCTTTTTCTGCTTGGCTATCACAGTTAACCAATAACAAATCTGCAGCACTTCTAATAACACTTAAATAATCCAATAATCTCTTAAGCCAAACATCTTCTTATACTGTTGCTGATAATGCCACAAACTCATTTTCCATCGTGAACAAGGCTATACACTTTTGTTTCTTATTGCTCCAACATATGGTGCCATTATTCGGTAAGAAAATAAAGCCAGAGGTAGATTTCATTTCATTTAAATCTCCTCCCCAATCAGCATCATAATAGCCTTAGAGTCGCAGATCCTTTTCTTAATGACTCATCGTATAATCAACAGTTCCCTTTAGATACCTTAGTATTCTCTTAACGGCTTTCCATTGTGCTGGACCTGGATTGGATTGGTATCTACTCACCATTCCAACTGCAAAAGATATGTCAAGTCTTGTACACATCATAGCGTACATCAAGCTTCCAATAGTACTAGCATAAGGAACATGTTTCATTTGTTCATTCTCTTGTGGAGTCCTTGGACACAGTCTATGGATCAATCCTTCACCCTTTGCAATAGGAGTGTCTATGGGTTTACAATCTTGAAATCTTAACTCCAAGAATGTATGCAACATCACTCATGTCCTTCATCTCAAAGTTGGAAGACAACCAACTCTTGACAGTATTAACAAACTCCATATTGCTTCCGGCAATCAGTATATCATCAACATATAATGATATGATCACAAATTGATCCTTGGATCTTTTGATATATACACAATGATCCTCATCAATCATTGTAAAGTCATATGCCATTATGGCATTATGAAAACGTATATACCATTGTCTCGAAGACTGCTTAAGGCCATATATCGACCTCAAAAGTCGACATACCTTTTCTTCTTGGCATTTCACTATGAAACCAGCAGGTTGTTCCATATATATTTCTTTCTCTAATTCTTCATTGAGGAAAGTAGTCTTTACATCCATTTGATGTAACTCAAGATCCATACTAGCTACTATTGCCAAAATAATGCGAATCGAGGTAAATCTCACTACAGGAGAAAATGTACCTTCATAATCAATTCTTTCCTGTTGATTATACCCCTTCGCCACAAGGCGAGCCTTATGACTTTCTATCGAGCCATCAGCCTTTCGCTTTATTTTGAGAACCCACTTGTTCCCAATAGCTTAGTGTCCTTTTGGAAGATCAACCAATTCCCAGACTTGGTTTGATTTCATTGACTCAATTTCCTCTTCCATTGCATGAATCCATTTTTCCTTATTAGGGCAATTCAGAGCCTCATTAATATTTCTTCGCTCATCCTCATCTTGCGGAGCAATCATAAAAGTTTCCCCTTCAATGTCAAAACGTCGACGGAGAACACTTTGGCGACTTGTTCACCGTATGAGAGATTGTACACTTAGCACATCATTCCCAATTATGCTCTTACTTGGATTAGATAATGATGATGTCGTCTCATCATGTGGTTGTAATTGAGAATGAGTTGAATTCAATTCATCACTTCTCATATTACTCCCACTTGGATGAACTCCACTAATATCATTATCTTGATCCAAGGTTTCAAATAGGGAGTAATCTTCTCCTATTTCGCCATTCTTAGGAAATTCATCCACTAAGAATGTGACATCCCGTGATTCAAATTCAGTTATACTCCCACTTTCTTGCTCACTTATGAACACATACCCTTTCGAGTGTTCTGGGTATCTCATGAAAATACTTTTCTTTCCTTTGGGACCCAATTTCCCAAACTTGTGAGAGGACTCATGTGTATAGGCAGCACAACCCCATGGCTTAAGAAAACTTAAGTCCAGTTTTCTACCTATCCACAACTCATATGGAGTGGAAATAACTGATTTGGAAGGCACCCGGTTAAGTATATAGGCGGCGGTTAATAACACATCACTCTAAAAAATGATAGCTAAGTTAGCATGCGTCATCATGGACTTAACCATTTCTAGTAGGATTTTGTTCCTTCTCTCCGCAACACCATTTTGTTGAGGAGTATATGGAATAGACAACTGTCTTTCTATTCCTTTTCATCACATAATTTTCTGAACTCATCAGATAAATATTCTCAACCTCGATCGGATCTTAATACTTTTATTTTCTTGTCTAATTGATTTTCTTCCAAGTTCATAAACCTTTTGAAACAACTTAATGCTTCAGATTTATGAGAAATCAAATAGACATTTCCGAATCGAGTATAATCATCTATAAAAGTGATGAAATAAACAGCCCCATGCCTTCCTCTCACATTCATTGAACCACAGACGTCAAAATGGATTAAATGCTGAGGAAATTAAGCTCTTTTATCTTTTCTAAATAGTTTTATTGTCGTTTTCCCTACTAGGCAATGTTCATATATGGGCAAATCGACTTTTTCAATGTTGCCCAACAAGACCTCTTTGGCTAGTCTATTCATACGTTGTTGGCCAATATGACCAAGTCTAGCATGCCACATAATCATATCATTATCATACGAAGTAGAATACGTGAAACAAGGGAATAACAAATATTGACATCACCACAATCAACATCTTGTACAATAAAACCATCTAGAAAGTGACCACAACCATAGTAGTTTGTATTCAAATACAAATCTACACTTCTATTATGGAAGTTCATATTAAAACCAAGCTTAACCAACACCAAAATAGACACTTAAATTTCGACGAATCTCCGGAGCATATAGAACATCATGTAGGAACAATGTGCGTCCACCACGCATGTTCAATTGGCAGGTGCCAATTCCTTTAACTTCATCTCTGGAGTTATTTCCTACACAGATCCACTTGGTTCCAGTTGGTACTCGTCGGAATTCTACAAAGGATCCTCTATCCTTCGCTACATGGTCTGTTACTTCTGAATCTACAGTCCACAAAGGATTGGATTCAGACAATAATACAGAAATTGACACATAAGCAAAGTTCTCAAATGTACAAGAGGTGTTTACCTTCTTTGGCTCACGACAGTCGCGAGGATAGTGACCTCTCTTATCACAATTGTAACACCTCACCCTTGACATTTTCTTCACTTGAGGACGTTTTCCTCTCTTGTGTTGTTTAACTCTTGATTTCTTGCAATAAGGACTTGATCCTTTGCATTCCCACATATTGAACGAATCAATACGCTTGCGCTTAGAGCTCAAAGCCCTTTCTGAGCTAGAACCAACATTGCAAATGTCTATTTTCGACTCAAATGTCGTTAGGCGGTCCTCTACTAGCTCAAGGTGGCGCACGGCGTCCTCAAGATCTTCCATAATATGGTCAAGAGCTTCTAGTGCTTCTTGCTTTTCCAGCACATATTGAATCTTCATATTCAATATTTCACAATTATTGCCATTCATATCAGTAATTACGTTCTTAGTTGCTGAAACCATCGATCTGAACACATCAGACATATATGCACCAATAATTAATGCCTATCATTTATGCATCCACTTTGCACAGACCCATCATATCAATGAACAATTTTAAGTAAGGTTTCAGAATCAAAAGGTCACTATGTTTCCAATCATCCTCCAAAAATCCTAACTTAAAACTATTATTAATATAATTGTCTTATGCAAAATAAATTCTATGAAGTTACAAAAACTTCTATTAACTACCCACAGCAGTCAACAATAATAGAAAGCAAACAATAACTAACATCTAATAGAATAACAATGCTTTCACATAATACAACTATCCATTACACTAAGTAATATATACAAAGAAGAAATATCATTATAGAAAGAGATATTCACACCCAAAAACATCTCAAACTAATCTAAAAAATAAGTAGGGAATGTCCCTTCTAATCTATCAGTCAAAATATCTGAGAAATTTGAAAGCACATTTGCCAACCATGGAAAAACTTTTGGAGAGCTTTCATGTCGCCACCAAGGCGCATTCACTCTGCGCCATGTGGCGCTCAATCTAAAGGTTGAACTTTTGGTTAACTCAATCCTATAGTACTCTCTTACAAAAGCTTCCACTAGCCTCCTATAACCCGGGACCATGTTGACCTCCCATAGCCGATCTAACACTGCTTGCCATTCAGGTGGAAGAGTGTTCATCAAAGCCGGCACCTTCTCAAAATCCGGCATAAGAAAACCATTCCAGATGATTTCCTATATCATCTGATTGACCCTGCCCACATGTGATACTAAATCACCGTCATGCCACCGATGATTAACTAAATCTGACATCAGCCTTTTAAGTCTTGCATTTCCCTCGTCCGTTCTCGGGATTGCAGGTATCCGTGCATAACGCATCATAGTTCCTGCAACAAATGTAGAATTAAAATTGGATCACTTATAATCCATAATATACATAAGGGAAAATACATAATTTTCCATGATTCATGCAACAAATGCAGAATAAAATATGGATTACCTATAACCCACACAAATATAATTGAAAAAGAAACAAATTCCTTTTTTTTTAGGTCAATGGTCAACGGTCAACGGTCGTTGGTCAACGGGTCAACGGTCGTCGGTCGGGTCAACGGGTCGAGCCGATCGTCGGACCGGACGGGCCGGGTCGGACGAACCGACCGGCATGTGTCGCGCGCGTGCGCGGCACGCGCCAGGCCTCCGCGCGGGTCGGGTCGGGTCGGCTTGCAGGTCGGGTTGCCGGCTAGCCAACGGTCGTCGGCGATGATGTCATCGATGACGTCATCCCGGCGATTACCCTAACGTCACGATGACGTCAGCACGCGCCGGTTCGTCGGTCGCCAGCGCGTACATGCCGGTTTGCCACCGGCGCGTGTGGCACACGCGCTGGCCGATGCCAGCGCTTCGGGCGCGTCGCGCCCACGCGCAGCAGCTTCTGGCCGCGCGTGTGGGAGCGTGCGGCGTCGCCCGGCGGCGCACGACCTATCGCCGGACTTGTCTCGACGAGCCCTTTCTCCCAGTGCCTTCAGAAATTGATTTCGACTTACGGAAACTCAGAAAAAAAGGATGAACGGTGCTCGGGTGTCGGGATTTCTCGCCCTGATTCGTACGGCCGAATTACTTTCGCGAAAAATCAATCAAAAAACATCAAACAGGTCGGGAAAACGTGAACTAGGGCTCTGATACCAATGTTGGGAATAACGGATCCCCGAAAACCGGATTTGACACTAAATCGAACCCCTAAAACGAATGCGGAAGCGAAGCCCAGGAAAATCACGTATCACCGATCGTAAAGCACACCACGGAATCGAGCGTACTTTGTTAGTCACAGATTAAACACCAATGCCGATAAGAGGAAGAGATTCTGATCCCGTTCGATCCGATGACGTCGATTAGCCTTGAAGGGAAGATGGCGTCGCCTTAAGCGCTTGGAGGAAAAGAGAGGGAGAGGAACGTACGTTGGAATTATGCCAAAGGGTACGTTCTCCCTCTCTCTCCTCCCTTATATATGTCCCTCCAAAAAATAATTAATCGTGCCCCTTCATCCATGGGCCCTACTCTTGTGGGCCGGGCTTTTAGGCCCAACATGGGCGGACGGGCCAACTTAGACCCATCTCCATAAATAAAACCATCAAGGACGTACATCTCCTGGGACTCGGGATTCATGGGGCCAATCTGTTCATATACGACAGCGCCTGTGATCCCCGTATCGAGGCATGGATTATAGATGGATACAGGAGAGGAGCATCGTGGACAAAATGGTTCGGTGTTGATTGCAGTGCCTTCATAAATTGGAATACCCCGTTAGGAAGGACCCCCTCGCGTACACATGGTGTGGAAAAATCGTTTTCTAGATGGATATGAAGCGGATGATTTTATTTAATCCAGAGGATAATACTTGCAAGGATTATCCCATAAATGGGGGCTGCGATATTGAATTTGCAATCTATTTGGAAACTCTTGTTTCTCCCTGTCTTGTCAGTGGAGCTGTTGAATGATCTTGTGGATTTTGAAGAAGAAATAAAGAGCTTTGAAAGTCTGTCGTTTATCAACTTAATTGTGCTATCAGCACTGTCCGTTCCATACGTAGGGTCAGATGTTTGTGATGGTTTTATATGAGATGGGCTTAAGGCCCGTTCGCCCAAGTTGGGCCCAAAAAGCCCGGCCCACGGGAATAGGGCCCGTGGATGGAGGGACGTATAAAAGGGAGGAGAGAGAGAGAGAAGAAATCTTTTGGATAATTCAACGTACGTACGTTCTTTTTCCCACGCTCTCTCTCCAAAAGAAGAAAACAGTAAGGCACAAGGCACGTTTCTTCTTCCCTTCAAGGCGTCGTCGGCCAAATTCTCTTCCTCTCATCGGCGTCGGTGTCTAATCTATGGCTAACAAGGTACTTTCGAATCCGTGGTGTGCTTTAGGATCGGTGATACGTGATTTTCCCGGGCTTCGCTTCCGCATTCGTTTTAGGGGTTCGATTTAGTGTCGAATTCGGTTTTCGGGGATCCGTTATTCCCAACATTGGTATCAGAGCCCTAGTTCATGATTTCCCGACCTGTTTGATGTTTTTTGATTGATTTTTTCGCGAAAATTTTCGGCCGTACGGATCGGGGCAAGAAATCCCGACACCCGAGCGCTATTCATCCATTTCTTCGAGTTTCTATGATTCGAAATCGATTTCTGAAAGCATAGGGTGAAAGGGCTTGTCGAGACGAGTCCGGCGACATGTCGTGCGCCGCCGGGAGATGCCGTACGCGCCCACACGCGTGGCCGAAGAAGGCGCTGTGCGTGGGCGCGACGCGCCCGGAAGCGCTAGCTCGCCCAGCGCGTGCGGCGCACGCGTCGGTCGGCGAACCGGCACGTGCGCGCCGCCGGCCGGCGAATCGGCATGCGCCGGTCGACGGACCGATGCGTGCTGACGTCAACATGACGTCACCCAACGGTCGGTAACCGCTGGGATGACGTCAGCGCCGACGACGGTTGGCCGGGCGGTCACCGGCCGGCGACCCGACCCGACCCGAACCGAACCGCGGACGCCAGGCACGTGCGCTGCACGTGTCTGCTGACGTCTGCGTGATGTCAGCCAGCGCACGCGCGCGACTCGTGCGGTCGGTTCGTCCGACCGGCCGACCGGTCCAACCGGCCCGTCCGGTCCGTCCGGTCCGACCCGACGCCCAACAACCCGCCGCCCGTTGACCCGTTGACCGTGACCGACCGTTGACCGACTGTTGACCGTTGACTGGCCGTTGACCGTTGACCCAAAAAAAAAAGAAAAAAAAGGAATTTGTTTCTTTTTCAATTATATTTGTGTGGGTTATAGTTAATCCATATTTTATTCTGCATTTGTTGCATGAATCATGAAAAATTATGTATTTTCCCTTATGTATATTATGGATTATAAGTGATCCAATTTTAGTTCTGCATTTGTTGCAGGAACTATGATGCGTTATGCACGGATACCTGCAATCTCGAGAACGGACGAGGGAAATGCAAGACTTAAAAGGCTGATAACAAAGATAGATGATTATCGGTGGCATGACGGTGATTTAGTATCACATGTGGTTAGGGTCAATCAGATGATACAAGAAATCATCTAGAATGGTTATCTTATGCCGGATTTTGAGAAGGTGCCGGCTTTGATGAACACTCTTCCATCTGAATGGCAAGTAGTGTTAGATCGGCTATGGGAGGTCAACGTGGTCCCGGGTTATAGGAGGCTAGTGGTGGCTTTTGTTAGAGAGTACTATAGGATTGAGTTAACCAAAACTTCAACCCTTAGATTGAGCACCACATGGCGTAGAGTAAATGCGCCTTGGTGGCGACATGAAAGCTCTCCAAAAGTTTTTCCATGGTTGGCAAATGTGCCTTCAGTTTTCTCAGATGTTTTGACTGATAGATTAGAAGGGACATTCCCCATTTATTTCTTAGATTAATTATGTAATGTTTACTACCTGATTGTTGTTGATTTAGCAACCGATATGTTAGTTGTATTATGTGAAAGCATTATTGTTTTATTGGATGTCAATTATTATTTGCTTTCTTTATTGCTTTGGTTCTTTGTGGGTAGTTAGTCAGGGTAGTAATAGAAGTTTTTGTAACTTCATAGAATTTATTTGCATAAGACAATTATATTAATAATAATTTTGAGTTGGGATTTTTGGAGGATGATTGGAAACATAGTGACCTTTTGATTCTGAAGCTTTACTTGAAATTATTCATTGATATGATGGGTCTGTGCAAAGTGGATGCATAAATGATAGGCATTAATTATTCGTGTATATATGTCTGATGTGTTCAGATCGATGCTTTCAGCAACTAAGAATGTAATTGCTGATATGAACGGCAACAATTGTGAAATATTGAATATGAAGATTCAATATGTGCTGGAAAAGCAAGAAGCACTAGAAGCTCTTGACCATATTATGGAAGATCTTGTGGATGCTGTGCGCCACCTTGAGCTAGTAGAGGACCGCCTAACGGCATTTGAGCCAAAAATGGACATTTGCAATGCTGGTTCTAGCTCAGAAAGGGCTTTGAGCTCTAAGCGCAAGCGTATTGATTCGTTCAATATGTGGGAATGCAAATGATCAAGTCCTTATTGCAAGAAATCAAGAGTTAACTAACACAAGAGAGGAAAACGTCCTCCAGTGAAGAAAATGTCAAGGGTGAGGTGTTACAATTGTGACAAAAAGGGTCACTATGCTTGCGACTGTCGTGAGCCAAAGAAAGTAAACACCTCTTGTACATTTGAGAACTTTGCTTATGTGTCAAGTTATGCATTATTGGTTGAATCCAATCCTTTGTGGATTGTAGATTCAAGAGAGACAGACTATGTAAGGAAGAATAGAGGATCTTTCGTGGAATTTCGACGAATACCTACTAGAACTAAGTGGATCTATGTAGGAAATAACTCCAGATATGAAGTTAAAGGGATTGGCACCTGCCAATTGAATGTGCGTGGTGGACGCACCTTGTTCTTACATGATGTTCTATATGCTCCGGAGATTCGTCGAGATTTAAGTGTCTATTTTGATGTTGGTTAAGCTTGGTTTTAATGTGAACTTCCATAATAGAGGTGTAGATTTGTATTTGGATACAAACTACTATTGTTGTGGTCACTTTCTGGATGGTTTCATTGTACTATATGTTGACTGTGGTGATGTCAATATTTTTTATTCCCTTGTTTCACGTCTTCTACTTCATATGATAATGATGTGATTATGTGGCATGCTAGACTTGGTCATATTGGCCAACAACATATGAATAGACTAGCCAAAGAGGGCTTGTTGGGCAACATTGAAAAAGTCGATTTGCCCATATGTGAGCATTGCCTAGTAGAGAAAACGACAAGGAAACCATTTGGAAAAGGTAAAAGAGCTGAATTTCCTCTGCATTTAGTCCATTCTGATATCTGTGGTTCAATGAATGTGAGAGGAAGGCAAGGGGCTGTTTATTTCATCACTTTTATAGTTGATTATACTCGATTCGGAAATGTCTATTTGATTTCTTATAAATCTGAAGCATAAGTTGTTTCAAAAGGTTTATGAACTTGGTATAAAATCAATTAGACAAGAAAATAAAAGCATTGAGATCTGATCGAGGTCGAGAATATTTATCTGATGAGTTCAGAAAATTATGTGATGAAAAAAGAATAGAAAGACAGTTGTCTATTCCATATACTCCTAAACAAAATGGTGTTGCAGAGAGAAGAAACAGAACCCTATTGAAAATGGTTAGGTCCATGATGACGCATGCTAACTTACCTATCACTTTTTGGAGTGATGCGTTGTTAACTGCTGCCTATATACTTAACCGGATGCCTTCCAAATTAGTTACTTCCACTCCATATGAGTTATTGACAGGTAGAAAACCGGACTTAAGTTTTCTTAAGCCATGGGGTTGTGCTACCTATACTCATGAGTCCTCTCACAAGTTTGGGAAATTGGGTCCCAAAGGAAAGAAGAGTATTTTCATGAGATACTCCGAACACTCGAAAGGGTATGTGTTCATAGGTGAGCAGGAAAGTGGGAGTATAAGTGAATTTGAATCACGGGATGTCACATTCTTAGTGGATGAATTTCCTAAGAAGGGCGAAATAGGAGAAGATTACTCCCTATTTGAAACCTTGGATCAAGATAATGATATTAGTGGGGTTCATCCAAGTGGGAGTAATATGAGAAGTGATGAATTGAATTCAACTCATTCTCAATTGCAACCACATGATAAGATGACGTCATCATTATCTAATCCTAGTGGGAGCATAATGGGAAATGATGTGCTAAGTGTACAATCTCCCATACGGCGAACAAGTTGCCAAAGTATTCCCCGTCGATGTTTTAACATTGAAGGGGAAACTTTTATGATTGCTCCACGAGATGAGGATGAGCCAAGAAATATTAATGAGGCTCTAAATTGCCCTAGTAAGGAAAAATGGATTCACGCAATTGAAGAGGAAATGGAGTCAATGAAGTCAAACCAAGTCTGGGAACTAGTTGATCTTCCAAAAGGACGCAAAGCTATTGGGAACAAGTGGGTTCTCAAAATAAAGCGAAAAGCTGATGGCTTGATAGAAAGGCATAAGGCTCGCCTTGTGGCGAAGGGGTATAATCAACAGGAAGGAATTGATTATGAAGAAACATTTTCTCCTATCGTGAGATTTACCTCGATTCGCATTATTCTGGCAATAATGGTTAGTATGGATCTTGAGTTACATCAAATAGATGTAAAGACTGCTTTCCTCAATGGATGATTGGAGGAAGAAATATATATGGAACAACTGTTGGTTTCATAGTGAAAGGCCAAGAAGAAAAAGTATGTTGACTTTTGAGATCGATCTATGGCCTCAAGCAATCGTCAAGACAATGGTATATACGTTTTTCATAATACCATAATGGCATATGACTTTACAATGATTGACGAGGATTATTGTGTATATATCAAAAGATCCAAGGATCAATTTGTGATCATATCATTATATGTTGATGATATACTAATTGTTGGAAGTAATATGGAGTTTGTTAATACTGTCAAGAGTTGGTTGTCTTCCAACTTTGAGATGAAGGATATGGGTGAGGTTGCATATATTCTTGGAGTTAAGATTTCAAGATTGTAAACCCATAGACACTCCTATTGCAAAAGGTGAAGTATTGAGCCATAAACTGTGTCCAAGAACTCCAAAAGAGAAGGAACAAATGAAAGATGTTCCTTATGCTAGTGCTGTTGGAAGCTTGATGTACGCTATGATGTGTACAAAACCTGACATATATTTTGCAATTGGAATGGTGAGTAGTTACCAATCCAATCCAGGTCAAGCACATTGAAAAGCCGTTAAAGAATACTGAGGTATCTAAAGGGAACTGCTGATTAGATGCTGAGTTATTAAGGAAAGGATCTGCAACTCTAAGGCTATTCTGATGTTGATTGGGGAGGAGATTTAAATGAAAGGAAATCTACCTCTGGGTTTGTTTTCTTACCGAATAATGGCACCATATGTTGGAGCAGTAAGAAACAAAAGTGTATAGCCTTGTCCACGATGTAAGTTGAGTTCGTGGCATTATCAGCAGCAATATAAGAAGGTGTTTGGCTTAAGAGATTTTTTGGATCATTTAGGTGTTATTGGAAGTGCTGCAGATTAATTGTTGGTTAACTGTGATAGTCAAGCAGCAAAAGTGTACACCAAATATCCAAAATATCATGGCAAGACCAAACACATAGATACCAAGTATAATTTTGTCAAAGATATGATTGCACGAAAAGATGTGAACTTAGAGTACATACTACGCGTAGAATGGTAGCAGATCCTATGACAAAACCGATACCTAGAGATGTGTTTTGTGGCCATATGAAATCTCTAGGATTGCGTAGAGGCTGATGTACTGAATATTGTTATTTCCCTAAGTATTCACATTTGATGAATTTATGTTTTCATCATTAATGCCTATGAATCTTTGTATGATCTTTATGCATCTTAATGCTCAGTGCATTACTTTAAGTTGAGAAGTATGTCGGACAGATATAAGATTAGCCCACTCACACGGGTAATCGCCTCGTTTCTTGTGTGATAAATAGAGATGAGACTGTTTTTAAGCTTATTATCTAGGTGATAATCGAGAGCTCAAGCTTAAAATACGTATGTCGCCTTAACTGAGTGTTAAGATGAGGACATAATACTTACGATGTCCGAAAGTAAAATAACCCACATATTTTACTTTATCTGTCTATGATGCCAGATGTGAGTTTTGATGAATTTTGTTAATGAGTAGATATGTGAACTCAAGTTAGACATTGGGTATGTCTGAACTATCATCTGTACGGTATTGAAAGTGAAGACATACGCTCCATGGGAAAGGAGTTAATACCGTAATACGTATTTCATACTACGTATGCATGAGACGACCAATAAGAGTGGCAAAAGTTTGATCTCAACTTTTATGTCGTGTGAGACTCTTGAGGAAAAGAGTTCCTCAATTTTTAGTCCCCTCATGACTCTTACTTATTCTCAAGATTTCTATTTAGTGTTTGCTATCTTAGGATGTTGCCAATGGTCATGAGTTTGATTCGATCTAATGGGACATTTCTAGAAAAGCAAGTTGAACTGAAATTGAGAGTTTGAAGGAAAGAGGAAGATCGATTTTGGAGAATCACATTGTAGTTTTGTATTCACCGGTTAACCAATTATGACTGTCTTTGGGATAATCATAATTGTGAATACAATATATATATATATATATATATATATATATATATATATATATATATATATATATCATTTTTGAAAGAGATCAAGAGAGATATAAATGTGATCGATCAATCTAGGGTACTGCATACTAAATCTACTCAGGATGTGATGCCCATTATGAGCTGCTATATATTCCTAACAGATGTATGGCAACGAGCTCTCAAAGTATGCTGGTCGCACGGATTATTCACCGGTATGAATGTTGAAGAGAGGTAAAGAGAATCCTGTTCGGCCCACCATGTGCGAGTAGGAGATGATGGTTTTATATGAGATGGGCTTAAGGCCCGTCCGCCCAAGTTGGGCCCAAAAAGCCCGGCCCACGGGAATAGGGCCCGTGGATGGAGGGAGGTATAAAAGGGAGGAGGAGAGAGAGAAGAAGAAATCTTTTCAAGGTGAATCCGCCGTCTCAAAGAATTCAAGAAGCTTCTCAAATCTCGGCCTCAACCTACTCATGAAGACTCGGGAAAAAGGTCTTCAACAGTTAAATCAACCAGCAACCTGGAAATAAATCAGTCATCCTAAAGATCTCATTATCGGAGAAATTAATGAAGGAATCCGCACTGGAAAGGCGTGAGTCTAGTGCCGTGAGCTCTTATTTCTGAAATTGAACCAAAGCATAAGACTCGAAAAGCTGGATTGAAGCTATAGAAGAGCTATTCCAACATAAGAATGTCATCTAAACCAAAAGGAAACCGTATCGGAACCAAATGGGTGTTCAAACAAAGATGAATGAAAAAGGAAAAGTCATACGCAAAGCAAGACTCGTGGCAAAGGATATAGAAGAAGGAATAGACTATGATGAGACCCCGCCTCTGTGGGCAAGGTTAGAAGCTATTCGTCTATTACTTGCATTTGCTTTGCTATAAATTTCAGGGTTATTCCAAATGGACGTCAAAAGCGCTTTCCTAAATGGATTTATCCATGAGGAAAGTTTTTACGTGAACAACCCCGTGGTTTGAAGACCAAAAGAAGCGAGACTCGGTCTTGGCCCAAAAAGGCCTGCATATGGTTTAAAGCAGCACCTCGAGCTTGGTACCTACGTACTAAGTAAGTTCTTATTAAAGAGTGGTTTTGTTAAAGGTAAAGTTGATACTACTTTATTTATTAAAAAGGAAAACAAAAGTTTTATACTTGTTCAAATATATGTGGATGATATCATATTTGGATCCTAATGAAAGTTCCAGTGCAAGAAATTTTCAAAGTCTATGCAAGGATGAATTTGAAATGGGTAATGTGTCTTGGTTTTCAAGGAAATGGCAAGATTTTGGGATTGAAGACTCATGCACGAAACCGATGTGACAACACCAAACGCAATCAATCTCACCAAAAATCCAATCCTTCATTCAAGAGCAAAGCATATAGAGATTCGACATCATTTTATTAGAGATCATATTCAAAATGGAGAAATCTCAATTCAATTTGTTGATTCGAAAAGTCAACTAGCGGATATATTCACAAAGCCATTGGAGAAAAATCAATTCGATTTTATCCAGTACCAGACTCAACATTTTGAAGCTTGAAGAAGTTAAAGACCGAAGAATCTACATCAATCGAACTCTATCCTTCGACTCTATGGTATCGTAACTCTATACTTCGACTCGAACCTCGCACTTTCCGACCCTTCATTGCATAGACCGTAAGTTATTCTTTTAATCTCAAAAAGGTACGATCTTTGAATTCGGAGTTATATTTGATTGATACAATCTTTAATTTTTGTAAACATGCCTTTTCAAAAGGATAATCTCTTTTTAAATGGCAGTTATTATTTTTTTTAAGAAAGACGACTGCTCACCTTTCTTTGTAACGATTGCTCTTGCCTTTTCAAAACTGAGTTATATACGTTTTCACTTTTTACTCGATTCTCAAAACCCTAAAAGGCATTCTTCTCTCAACCCCGTTTTCTACTTCTCAGATCCATACTCGAGAAAGGTCATTTTTCCTTGGGAAAACGAGTGAAGGAATCTTCCATTGACAAGAAAAGATGTCTTCTTCGAGAAAGTCGTCAAGGATAGCAAGGGGTCCACAGGAGAATGAAAGAGGGACCTACGCACTTCGATCTCACCGAGGAAGATGATTTGTCGAGACAGCAACGGAGTCCTGATCACTCACCATCTACCCCTGGTGCGGGTCATCATCCGTGAATCGGTGAGAGCTTCGCTCTATCGCATTGAAGGTTTTAGTTCTCCTCTGAAGTACAGATTTTTGAGCGAATGGAGGAATTGGGAATTGCTCCCAAAGGTCTCTTCCTCATTCCAAGTGACCCTCGGGTTTCAGGACCGATTCTAATGAGGGGAACCAAGATGATAAAATGTTTAGTGATTTTCAACCGAGAATGGGCATTGCCGCAAATGAAGGGAAAGAAGATGGAGTTGTTTAGACGAATGATCGGGATAATTCAACGTACGTACGTTCCTTTTCCCGCGCTCTCTCTCCAAAAGAAGAAAACAGTAAGGCACAAGGCACGTTTCTTCTTCCCTTCAAGGCGTCGTCGGCCAAATTCTCTTCCTCTCGTCGGCGTCGGTGTCTAATCTGTGGTTAACAAGGTACGCTCGAATCCGTGGTGTGCTTTAGGATCGGTGATACGTTATTTTCCCGGGCTTCGCTTCCGCATTCGTTTTAGGGGTTCGATTTAGTGTCAAATCCGGTTTTCGGGGATCCGTTATTCTCAACAGTTTGCTTGACGAATTGCCATTCAATCATCTTTATTTTGCTAGAAGAGATAACAAGTAGAGTTTGAGTTTCAATTTGCTTCACTGGAGTGTGGATACTCTCGTACTTAAGCTTTGTGCAAACTGAATCCGAAGATGAACCATCTTGTAATTCTGTAGTTAACATCGGTGGCTTTTCATGTCTAACATGATTATCACTCTTTTGTTTTTGTATTTTTTCTTTTCCATTCTCTTTTCGAATTTTGTCTTCTTGAGCACTCTGTATACTATTGCTGTACAGGATTTCGGAAATGACTCATCCTCTCATCGAGCTGCATTCGCATAGCTTGATAAACATACTATTGGTATCAATGTGTAGTGTAATCTCCATTCAAAGAAAATAGTGATAATGTTATTCCCTAATCGATTACGGAATAAAATATTGAATTCATGTACCAAGATGCAAGCTATCTATTCAAAGGGTTGGCGATGGCAACATCCTACATGATGTGAATTGGTGTGAAAGGTTAAACCTAGATGAAACTGTTTCATCACAATGTTTATTGTACGGTTTACATTCATTGTAATAGGTTTTTACCCCGTCGGTCTTACCTTGAGCATCGGTTCTATTTTTGCAGTCATATACTCCTCTAAGCAACTTGCCGTAATTTTGTCATATATAACCCGCCCACCGGGGAGTATAGAGAGTTGCCCGTTTCCGATTTATATCGACAAAATGGGTTATTCTATAGATTTGGATATGACTCTTGCTCTAACGACTACAAAATAGTAGAGGGCCTCCATAAAAATTGGGAGGTGGAAATATTTTCTCTCATGTCCGGATCTTTGAGAAGGATACAAGTCTAGTTAGATGAAAGCCGCCTCGAGGTTTCCGGCGAAGGAGTTTATTGGAACGTGGCCTTACACTGGTGCGTCTTTGACCAAAGCCTAAATCATAGGACCGAGATTATGTCATTTGATTTGTCGGAAGAGAAATTCCACCGGAAGAAACAGCTTAAAGAGTTGATGGGAGACTTGGTTAAAGAAGCTTTAATGCAAGAGGCCAGAGCACAGGACCAGAGATTTCACGACACTCATCTTTCCAGTGAAGAAAGTGTTAGTGGAAATACTTTAGAGCGTGAAGACAGAGAACACGGTAGTCCAGCCACGCCAGCGTCTTTAGACACTATCGCGGAGCATAACCTGGACACCTAAGCAGAATCCAGTAGAAACTTCTTTTCTTCTCCCGCAAGGGAATTTTGTAATCTTTATTCTTTTGAGATGGCTATATAAGCCATACTCCGGCATTAGTTGCAGGCACCGGTTTTCAGAAGCTCACAAGCATCCTTAAGCTGTGATCTTCCGCAAACCGCCCTTGTAATCACTCCCATCCTGTAAATTTTCCTTTTCGCAATAAAGAAGAAGTTCAGCCCAAGGTCTCCGAGTTCTTGCAAAAGTTTCTTTGCTTAGTTCGAGGCCTTCCCGAAAGGGAACGGCTATCTTCCAATGTACGTTTCCAATTACTTAAAGCCTATATAGGCTTGTTCTATATCCAAATTTTCTTCCATGTTATCATGCTCAGCATTTCATTCCTGCATGAAACTATTACCAACCCGTCTGATAATAGTTAGGATTTTGAAACACCCGAAGTTATTCCAAAGTTAGCCCAGAGGTCCTCGAAGGGGAAAAAAGTACGCAGGAGGCGGAAGAAAGTACCCGTTTTGACCGTAGGCAAAGATAGGAGGAAGATAGGGTGTGGGATACCCCTGTCACAGTAGGCAGCCTGCAGGAACAGAAGCGCTGATCCATTACAACCTGGAAGATAGGTAGGATATAAGAAGATAAGGGTATAGGTCTTTGATTTGGTGGAAACTTAGCTTGGAATAAATGAAGATGAGCCTAGTACCGAGTAGGATTAAGTCTCATTAAATTAACTCCCATAAGTACCCGCTCTTGCATGACATCTCACTGTCCTCTTTACATTCATTGCATAGTAGCAGAACTAATAGAAAAGCTCACATATAGTTTTGATTCTTTCACACTAGCCCAAGTTAATTACCCAGAATTTTTAGGTAATATCCAGATTAGTCTATAACATTTTAATACTAAGTTTGCAGCCAGACATCAATATTGCTTACATGGAGGACGTACTCGTATTTCTAGAAGAGCTCATAATACACGAAATAGTAGTCCAGATAATCCTTTTATTTTTTAGACTCTTAGCACTAGACCTAGAAGGAATTTTATGATATTTATTTCCTTTCTTGCAAGCTTTGTATTATTGTGCTATTTTATTCATACACCAGTTTTAATATTTTTTTATTAGAAATTAAAGGCTTAATTTATATTTTAGAACAGATTTTAAAAGTTGAAGTGAACCGGCATTTTTTCCGGCGCAAACTCCCACAAAAAAGGTTGGTGGAACTGTTGAAAGATCTTGTGGATTTTGAAGAAGAAACAAAGAGCATTGAAAGTCTATCCTTTATCAACTTAATCGTGCTATCAGCACTCTGTCCGCTCCATATGTAGGGTTAGATGTCCACAAAGAGCAGTGGAACGAGAGAGACTCGTTTCTAACAAGATAACTGTAAAAGTATGCTTCGCAAATATTTTAACCATAAGTCGACAAAAAGCAGAAGATTAGCATTTGGGTTTGGGATTTTGCAGGACTCTCTGGTAGTCGCATTCCGTAACGCTAACGATTCAGGGTTCGAGCGACATAAATTCGGAGCTCGAGCCTCGAACCTCGAAAATTTGAGTGGATGATGGAGCACAGTGGTTGCGGCGTCGTCAATGCTGCGAATGACTTTCTCCAAGGCGACCGATCTCGGAGGGTTGAAGGGGAGGAGGATCTTCCGGTGGGTCGTCGAATTGTTCTGCATCCATCTATTGAGATGTAGTTTGGCGAATCAAAGATGTGAATCGAGCAAACATTTCTATATGGTGTTTGTGCATGGCTTCGTTACGTTGTCGTTTATGGACATGATGGAAACCTAATCTGTAGTTCATTTATTTTGTTCAACTGTTCGCAAATGAATTCTATAAGCATCGCTATAATCTCTTCGTACATGTATTTAAAAATCTAATATCTTTTTATTTTGCGGAAAATCGATAATTCAAAAGATATTTTAAAGTTTCAGATCATTATCACCGCTCAAAATAATATGTTAAATAATTTTATTTTTTTTCACAATTAGTAAGAATTTATGCTTCATCATTTTTGTTGATAACGAAAATATCTTTCGGTTACAATGCCCCATCACAATGGAATGGCGTCCCTTTGTGGTTAAAGCTAATTAGTTCAAAAACACAATTGGTAGTCGGAAGATGACTTCATGGCCTACGCAAATTGCAATCCATGTATAAAAATCGAGGGCTTCATTTGAGGGAGTCACTCTTGACAACATCTAGTGATCTTCAACTCGAACTCCCGGTTGTGAGCCAAACACAAGTTCCCAAATGTTTCACAAGACAATCTCGACAAGATCATTAGGTAGTGAAAAAGAAAATGACTTGGGAAGAGAGAACATGATAAACAATCGACCAAGATGCAATTATTAGAGAAGTAATCATCAAGTGATAAAATCGACAGATTTAAGTGTGATGTCAAAAGAGGTAATCGTCGGTGACAGGAGTATAATCCATAGATAGTAGAATCTACAATCCCACATATGTGAGAAAGGAATGTTAGATTGACTAAAGCACATACAATCGCCATCGTTCTTCTTACACGTTTATTAACTGTAGATTATATATATAATACTTGAATTTTAATTTATATGACTATCGATCAATCAAAAAATGCCAAATATTTAAATTTATCAACCTATTTATTTGGATATTCCAGGTATCTTTACATGGCCGGTGACGATTATTCTCAATCTTAAGACCTTTAATTTTCTTATAGTTTATATTTTCTGTCCAAGATCCACGAAATGTGTAATTCACAACTTTTGTCGATTTACTCTTTGATCTTTATGGGGGGAGAGAGAGATAAAGTGTGAATGTACGTTATGGCCCTTCTATGCCATGATGGGACGCTTTGTCTTGCGAAGGATATTATGGGAAATGCACAAAACGAGACGATATCATATAATATAATAAGGCAGCAATTTCTAGGGTTTCATAAAATTTAGGAAAGTTGGGAATATGCCCAATTGAAAATTCCACGCCAGCTCTCTCCTCCTCATCCTCCTCCTCCTCCTCCTCTGCCTTGCCTCCGCCCAGCTGCCGGGCTCCACCGCGCGACCGCCGCCCACGCCGGCGAGTTCCCCCTCCACCCGTGTCCGGCGGTGGCCTTGGGACCTCTCGAGAAAGCCGGCTACGGGCCATCGCTGACCCAATCGACCGCGTCCGAGATCTCTCCTGTTTCCGTTTTGCCCAAACAATGGCCGAAAGTATACCCGAGGATGTCGTCGTCGACATACTCTGGAGGCTACCGGCGAAGTCGCTGGTGCGATTCAAATGCGTCTGCAAGCGGTGGCGGTCTCTGATCTCCGACCGTGCCTTTGCCAAGTGGCATCTGCAGAGGCTGAAGGCAGGGGATTTGATCCCTAGCCAGAGAATCATCATCGGTGGCGGCATCGGCCCCCTCAAGACCGTGGACTACGAAGCGCTCGACGGCGGCGGCGAGGGTCGCGTGGTGGTACCTCATGGGATCAAACCTTTGCGGGAGTCCCGCATCGTGGGGTCCTGCGATGGCCTGTTATGTTTAATTGGCCCCAGCAATTTTGTCATATATAACCCGACCACCAGGGAGTATATCGAGTTGCCCGGTTCCGATTTTGTTGATCAAGCTACGTTATTCAGTGGAGCCAGAAATAATTCATTCTACGGATTCGGATATGACTCTCAATCTGATGACTACAAAATAGCCCTAGTAGTAGGGGATGTTGTTGAAGTTGAAAATGGGAAGGTGGCAATTTTTTCGCTCAAATCCTGTTCCTGGAGGATGACGATGATAGAAGTTCTGTTCCAGGAAGAGGGAGTCGAATGTTGCGGCCCAGCAGTTTATTGGAAAGGGGCCTTACACTGGCACGTCTATATCTGGAACACGAATGAGGAGGGCTTTTCTGCAATTATGTCATTTGACTTGTCGGAAGAGAAATTTCACCAGGTGCTTCCGGTCCCTCCAGTCGATGAGGACATACTACTCTTGGGACTCGAGATTCATGGGGCGAATCTGTTCATATACAATACTGCCCAAAATCCCCGCATTGAGGCATGGATGACAGATGAGTACGGGATAGGAGCACGGTGGGAAAAATGGTTCAGTATTGATTCCAATGCCTTCATAAATTGGAATACGCCCTTCAAGAAGATCCCCCTTGCGTACACAAGGAGTGGAAAAATTGTTTTTTTGATTGATAGGAAGTGGATGATTCTGTTTAATCCAGAGTATAATACTTGCCAAAATCATCTCTTAGGGACGGACTTTGTTACCGAATATGCCATCTATTTGGAAACTCTCGTTTCTTCCTACCTTGGTGGTGGAGCTGTTGAATGATCTTGTGGATTTTGAAGAAAAAAATAGTGTCGAAAGTCTATTCTTTAATAAGTTTATCGTGCTTTTAGTACTCTGTCCAGATGTAGGGTTAGATGTCTGCTCAATGAATGGCCATTCAATCATCTTTGGTTTGCTAGAATAATGAGAGACGGTAAGTAGAGTTTGAGTTTTAATGTGCTTGACTGGAATGTGGATACTATAGTCAAGATCAGCGACTCTTTTTGAATTTTGCCTTCTTGAGTACTCTCTGTACTATTGCTGTGCAAGATTTCGGGAATGACCCATCCTCTCATTGGGCTGCATTTGCATGCACAGCTTGATAAACATACCGTTGGGATCAAAGCACAATGTAGTCTCCAGTTAAAGAAACTGGCGATAATGTTATTCCCTAATTACCAAATAAACTATTGGATCCACGTACCAAGATGCGAGTTATCTATTCAAAGGGATGGTGATGGCAAAATCCGGCTGTGATGTGAAATGGTGCAAAAGGTTTAGCCTAGATGAAACTCTTTCGTTGCAATGTTCATAGAACTGTGTACATTCATCGTAATAGTTTTTCATCCCATTGGTTTAACCTTGAATGTCTGCTTCTGTTTCTCGAGTTAGATACTTCTCTACGTACCCTGTTGTAATTGGGGATCTCTTGTTCTTTTGTGATTTGACTTTATGAACAAATTGCTAATTCTAAGTAAAATTCCCTCTGGGCAAACAAGAACCACTCAGGTATATTACTCTGCATGCCATGGAATTTTCTCTTCTCTATTAATCCACACATTGAAGAAAACAGATTACAGAAATGACCGCGCACACCAACAAGAATTCCTCACTCTTAGAAAACAAGCTTCATTTGAAGTTGAAATGAGTTTAAACAGGAACAAGTCTCAAGTAACCGGCACAATCAGCCGTGTGGCCCCATCACATGCCTGGAAGGGTGCCTCAACAAGTAATATAAATAGACCTATCTCGCTACAGAATTCTGAGGATAGATGTGGATATATTAAGGCAAAATTGAAACAATAAAGAATGAACTTCAGAGTAGAGCGGCGCGAGCAGGCCTTGTTGCAACTTCAGGTCTTGTAGTATGGTATGATGAGTGAGTGAAGCCCCATAACTGCACCACAAACGAGACAATGGGATTGCTAATACGAAATGTGGAGGCTAATCTTCACAGATATAGATGACAAGTGAACATTAGCAACGGAACATGCAATTTAGTTAAAGCCTTATTCTCCAAGGCGGTAAGATCCACATAAAATGTCAAACCTAAAGCAAGCAAGACAATAATTCTTAGCACCTTCAACTCCATGGAGATAGCCAATCTAATTCACTCCTCTTTTCCCACACACAGAGTTCAACAGATTATTCATGCACCTTTGTACATCAAGGTCATCAACCTCCTTAGACAAAACTAATTTGTCAGAAAAAATCAAGTTAAAAGATGTATTTAAGGCCTATGCAAATTGCAAGTTGTGCATCAATTCAAACGCTTCATCCGATGAAGTCTATCCTGACAACATGAAGTGATTGCAATTGAAGGCAAGCTTGGACATTTTAGCTTGTTACCTCAGCATTCTTCAACTCGAACTCTGGGTTGTGAGCCAAACATAAGCTTCCAAATGTTTCGCAGGGTCCACTTGTTCCACTTAACCTTTTCATAACAAGATACAAAAGAGATGACTAAAAATGGACCTCTCCTTTATTGGAAAAATGGAAATTTGTAAACACGACAACTTACAGATCTTAATCTAAGGACAGGGCAAAGTTGCCTCCACCGCCAAGTGCAAGTGAGTCATTCATGCATATGTAGTAGTACTCAAGAAAACCAGGTCAATTATCTTACTTCGTATCACAAAGCGATGTATCTAAGAACAAGTATCCCATGTAGAAATTCAGCTGATGCGGTAGCAAGGTTTGACTAACTTTAAACTCACTCTCGATTTATATAGATTCAGCACAGAGATGCTACAATTAGTCCGTGTCGTTGTAGCTGCGATAGCATGTCAAGAAGGGAAACAAGGTGTAGCTTCTTCAAGGCAAGGGAAGAGAAGAAAGGGGGGGGGGGGTTTACTGATGCTCGGAGACAGTAAATATACTTTGCCTTGATTATGTGCGTCAAGCGACAAACCCTCTTAGAAGAATTGTCGATGCCACTACTGCAGTAAATTAGAACAGTCTATTGACTTGGAAGTCCTCCCCCCAGTTTTCTTAATCAACTACAACGAATCATATCGATAGGTTTCCCAGAGCTTATTCAGCTAGAGAATTTTAAAATCTTGATAATGCTGAATTCAGAACTTTAGATCCTGAGTTGCTAAAGAGTCAATCAGTCAATGCATATCAAACAGAATTTTGTTCTTTTATGGTCCTCTTTACTTGGATCAGCATGATCAATTATACCATAGACAGGACTGCTATTCAAGGCAAACAGAAAGTATGATATACTTTTGGTGAATACATCCTCATTCAACAACCTCTGCAAAGGTAAAATTCAAGTTCCATGACTTTACCTGATGGTCGAAACAATCTTGTTTGCCCATATAAAATTGTGAATACAAATGCTTGGTTTGTTCCCTGCGAGTAAACAAGGACCCATTACAAAAAGGAACCTTTGAATCAAGAAATAAGACAAATATATCTCAATGCTACAATTAGTCCTTGTTGTTGTAGCTGCAATAGTTGATCAGAGACACGGTAAATGTAATTAAGATGAGTAAATTCAGTGTAAGAATAAGAGATCCGTTGCATTGATTCTGGGTGTTTGGCCACTACAGTAGAAAATTAGAACAGTTTATTGAGATCTTATTCAACTAGAGGATTTGGAGATCTTAATAATGCCGAGTTTCAAAACTGCAGATCCTGAAAAATCTAGGATGCTAAAGAGTCAAACCTATCAATGCATATCAAACGTAATTTTGCTCTTTTGTTGTCCTTTTTACTTGGATCAATATGATCAACTATACCACAGACGGACCATTATTCAAGGCAAAAGGAAAGTACGATATTCTTCCGTGAAGATATCCTAGTCTGACAACCTCCTCAAAGGTAAAATACAAGTTGCATGATGACTAGAGGTGTTAAATGGGTCCACAACCCATTTATGGACTCATGTTTACTTAAATGGGTCGAGCTTATTTCTCAAGGAACCCATTAATGGGTTTTAAAAATAAAAAGGACTAAATTATGTGGGTCTTAAATGGGTTTGTTTTGTACCCATTTAAGACCCATTCCCCAACCCATTAAAGATGAAAGCTTTTCTCTCAAAACCTCACAATCTCTCTCTTCTCTCTTTAAATTTATAAAAATATTTTTTTTATAAAAACCGAAATTATAATTATTTTTTATTTTAATTATTTTAATTATTTTTTATCTTTCTTTTTCTTTATTTCTTCTTCCTCCGGTCGCCGGCACGGCGATGGCCGACGAACGGTCGAGCAAGCCTCGAGCTCCGGCGAGGCTTGAGGCTCGCCGATCCGGCGAGGGGCGACCTCGAGCTCGCCTAACACCGACGATAAATGGGTCATAAACGGGTCCGACCCAAACCCAACCCGACCCACCCGTTTAACGGGTCTAATGATGACCAGTGGGTACTTATCAATTGGTTGAAACAATCTTGGTTGCCCATATAAGGTTTTGAATGCAAATGTTTGGTTTGTCTCTTGCAAGTAAACAAGGACCCATTACTAACGGGAGAATTCAAATCAAGAAAGAAGACTAAAATATCTCAATCAAGACCGAACAGAAGATGATTGCAAATACAATGACAACAAATACATTAACTTTTCCTTTTCGCTGTAGGTCTTGAGGGGCATTCTAGCATGCCACCAAACACTGCTCCTTGCATGTCGCCAACAATCTAGGTGCATATGACACCGTCATAGTCACTTGCCATTACTCTTTTAAGAGTAAAATAAAAGGTCTGTGCGGCAACTCTCATGTAGAAAGCTCTTGAATTTCTCCTATCCTTCTGTCCAGTGGAAATGCATGACCTGGATCAGGACCGGCTATAATTCTGACTTTCCTCCTCTGTCGTTTTAGTAATGCCAGCTATTTTAGGAGTTGTAATTTTGTGCTTTACCTGAGTATATCAAATTGCCATTGTAAAATTAGAGTTCACTTAAGCTTTGTGACAGCTGAATTCAAGTTGGACCATCTTGTACTACTGTAGTTAACCTCGATGGCTCTTCATGCCTAACATGATTATCGCTCTTTTTCTTTTTTCTTTTTTTCCTTCTATTTTTTGAATTGAGCCTTTGTGAATACTCTATATACTATTACTATACAAGATTCCAGAAATGACCCTCTCGCCGTGCTACACTCACACAACTTGACAAACATACTATTGGCATTAAAGCGCAATGTAGTCTCCAATTAAAGAAAGTGGTGATAATGCTATGTTAATCCCTAATCGATTACCAAATAAACTATTGAATCCACATACAATCGGCGTTATTTAACTATTTGTTTGCTTTGGTAACCTTAAAGTAAGGAAAATTGCCCTTTAGATTGTATATTGGTGGATCATGTTCACTCGTCTTCATTTAGCCCATGTTTTGCCATTTCTTGAGCCAGTGACACTCAATGATGTGATTAGGTTTAACTGAGTAGCTTCAAGCTCACCCTCGATTTGTAAAGATTCAGCATTGAACTGAATGTTACAATTAGTCCTTCTTGTTATAGCTGCAATAGTTGATCAGAGACACGTTAGACGTAATTAAGATGGGTAAATTTAGTGTATGAATAAGAGGTCCATTGCATTGATTCCATGCATTTGGCCACTGTAGTGGCAAATTAGAACAATCCATTGAGATCTTATTCAACTACAGGATTTTGATATTTTAATAATGCTGAATTTCAAAACTGCAGATCCTGAGAAATCTAGGATACTAAAGAGTCAAGCCTGTCAATGCATATCAAACATAATTTTGCTCTTTGTCATCCTTTTTACTTGGATCAATATGATCATTATACCATAGATGGACCACTATTCAAGGCAAAAAGGAAAGTATGATATTATTTCGTGAAGATATCCTAATTTGACAACCTCTACAAAGGTAAAATTCAAGTTGCATGAAGACCAACGGGTACCGATCAGTTGGTCGAAACAATCTTGGTTGCCCGTGTAAGGTACCTATCAAACTAAATTCAAAATTTTAGATAAGTAAAAATCTGATACATTTTGGGGGCTTGGTTTGTTTTGCGAAAATTGATAATTCAAAAGATATTTTAGAGATACAGATTATTATCACCCCTCAAAAGAATAAGTTATATAAAAAATATTTTCACGGTCAGCAATAATTTATTAGTCTTCATTTTTGTTGATAACAAAAGTAACTTTTAGTTCTTACCAAAAAAAAAAAAGTAACTTTGAGTTATAATGCCCCATCACAGCAATGGAATGGTGCCCTATTGTGGTTTAAACTAACTAGTAAAAAAACACAATCTGTAGTCAAAAGATGAATTCATAGCCTATGCAAATTGCAATCAATCCATAAAAATCGAATGCTTCATCGGAGAAAGTCGGATGCAATTATCAGAGAAGTAATCATAAGTGATAAAACCGACAAACTTATATGTGACATCAAAGGAGGTAATTGCTGGTGAAATGTGTCACGACCCGACTTCGAGCACATGCACATCCCTCCGTGGTTGATATAAATTTTTAAACATCCCAGAACCTGTTGTCGACCCATTTGTTTATCAAGCAAGCGGAAGCGAAATCATATTCTCCCAACAACACAGAAATGAGACAGTAAACATAGGATTATATTTTTACAAACTACACACGTCTTACAAACCACACTTATTCCTACTATAGCATTCCAATACAGAAGAGTCTATCAAAACATGGAGTGTTTTAAAATAAAAAGCTTCTAGGCTAATTACGCTCTGAGCTCTTCGTCCATGGGGTCAGGTCTCTATGTACAACCCTGTCAGACTCTTCAATCGACTAGAGTGAGTGGTCACCCCATATCCAGACTTGACGGCAGACCCGTCACTATCTGGCAGAAGCTACCAAGGCATCCATACTCCACTGCCTGTAGACCTCTGCCTCTTGCCTGCCCACTCTCTATATAGGGACCTGAAAATGTTAGCCCACTAAGGGGTGAGATCACATCTCAGCAAGTCAATCCCCTATCCCAATTAGGAGAAGGGCACGCTCAACATGCAATCTAATCAAATTTCTTACACTTTCTTAATGCCCGTACTTTCTTGCATGTTAGTGTCAATCAACCATACGATAAATTATCGATACCATATATCATTCAAATACTTTAACATATATATGGATAAGGACACAAATACCAATTCAATGACTATGGCCAACTTAACAGATAACAGTTTTTCGGCATAACCGGGCTTCGCCTCACATTGTCGAGCACGGCAACGTCTACACATAGATAGCATTCCATTTAGGAGCATCGGTCCATCATCCACTGCGACCGGCATCCGTTGACTTGGGGTATTCTCGAAGGAGCATTGCCCGGCTCCAAAGGCTCGTGATAGATTCTCAAGCCATAGTTATATTCATTCAATGTCACACTTTAAAAATCTATTGCATCTCTAATTCACAACATCAATTCATCAAATTTCCAGCAAGAACACTTCAAACAGACATAAGCTTCTACTAAACAGAAATTGGCAGAAGACTGTCCAATTACGCGCTTTCAAGTTCAAAGTCAGAAACCAACTCATATGAGCTCGAAAAATTCTCAAAGTTGGACACGTGATAAAAAACACATAAAAAAACATTTTTCATGAAGACACTGAGATACAGATCCGTCTGGATTCGGCCTAGAAATTTTCTACATCCCGCACTAAAATCGGGTCCAGTTCCAGAGAGTCTAACTCATCGAAATCAGTTCGGTTCTGGGTTGAAATCTGGTCTGTTTGATTTGAAATTCGAGTATGTTAAACTAGAAGTTGTAATGAACAACTTTCGTGAAGAAACTAATTGGAAATTCGACCTCTAAAGGTCGGTAACAGCCCTCGGAATCATAACAGGTCGCGGTTCACAGTACTGTCCGAATTTCTGCTTAAAGGATGACGTAGTTAAAATCGTCATCTTTTTAATTTTCAAAAATTCTGAGAAAAATATATGTTATTATTTAAGATTTCTACAACATTTCTTCAGAAGGAAATTTCTTCAAAATTAGAACACATAGTCGTCTACAAAATTAGCAAAACGCGCACGTCCAGGAAACTGTTTCAAGAACCAGCCTCTGTTCTTGGCCGAATCTTCATCCACGGTGTTCCTCTTGCCCTCTAAACCATAACTAAGCTTTTCTATGGCTATTCTAACATTCCTAACCAACATCCATCCATGTATAACATCATCTACCTCTTTCATATACAAATGAACTCCTAAACAAGGGTACTCAGCCCCTAATCCGAATTTAGAAGACAACTTAATTTGTGGATTGAAAAACTTCCGGCGACGGTTCGTCGAAGCTGAGCTCAAGGCCAAGGGCGCTCGGCTTAGGCGGATGGTGTGCAACGGTGAGGGTGATGGTGGTGAGACAAGCAGATGATGAAATTAGAGAAAATAAAAGCAAATAAATGGAGGTGAAAGAAGATGGGTGCTACGGTAGAAGGGAGAATGCGTGAGGGGGAGAAGAGAGAGAGAAGGGAGAGAAAAAGAAAAGAAGAAGGGAGGGGAGTTGTCGAGAGGAGGAAGGGGGAAAAGAGAAGAGAGAAACAATAAAGTAAAGGAGGGGAAGTTGAGGGGAAAATTGCAGCAGAAGGGTTGGCGTAGGGGAGGGGGTGGAAAAGTGGGAGAGAGAGGGAGAAAAAGAAGAAAGAGAGAAGAAAGAGGAGAAGAAAGAAAAAAATGGGGTGGAAATTTCGGTGGAAAGAGGGGGAAACGTAAGGGAGAAGAGAGAGAGAAGAAAGAGAAAAGAAAAAGGAGGAAGAGGAATCTCGGCCTGAGGAGGAAAGGAGAAAGAGGAGAGAGAGAGAAGGAAGATAATAATAGTATTGTTATCATTTTCTTTTTCTTTCAATCTTTGATTTTCATCCGATAATTTCTTTTTCCGAAATTTCGGGATGTCATAAAATGAGCATAATCCATAGATGGTAATTTACGATCCCAGATATGTGAGTAAAGAATGTTGGATTGATTGAAACACATAGAACTAGCATTGTTTCTTCTTACCCGTTTGCAAACCATAGATTATACATATAAATAGTTGAATTACAATTTATATGATTGCCAATGAATCAAAAAATGCCAAATGTTTAAATTGATCAACCTATTTATTTGGATATTCCGGGTATCTTTACATGGCGGACAACCATAATTCTAAATCTTAAGACCTTTAGTTTTCTTGTAGTTGATATTCGTGTCCAAGATCAACGAAATGTGTCATTCACAACTTTTGTCGATTTACTCGTCGGTCCATATCAATCGATCGAGAGAGAGAAAGTGTGAATGTACGTTATGGCCCTTCTATGCCATGATGGGACGCTTTGTCTTGCGAAGGATATTTTGGGAAATGCACAAAACGAGACGACATATCATATAATATAATAAGGCAGCAATTTCTAGGGTTTCATAAAATTCAGGAAAGTTGGGAATATGCCCAATTGAAAATTCCACGCCAGCTCTCTCCTCCTCCTCCTCCTCCTCCTCCGCCTTGCCACCGCCCGACCGCTGCCCACGCCGGCGAGTCCCCCCTCCGCCCGTGTCCGGCGGCGGCCTTGGGACCTCTCGAGAAAGCCGGCTACGGCCATCGCCGACCCAATCGACCTCGTCCGAGATCTCACCTGTTTCCATTTTGCCGAAACAATGGCCGAGAGTATGCCCGAGGATATCGTCGTGGACATACTCTTGAGGCTACCGGCGAAGTCGCTGGTGCGATTCAAATGCGTCTGCAAGCAGTGGCGGTCTCTGATCTCGGACCGGGCCTTCGCCAAGTCGCATCTGCAGAGGCTGAAGGCAGGGGATTTGATCCCTAGCCAGAGATTCATCATCGGTGGCTGCAACGGCTCCCTCAAGACCGTGGACTACGAAGCGCTCGACGACGGCGGCGGCGAGGGTCGCATGGTGGTACCTCATGGGATCAAACCTTTGTGGGAGCCCCGCATCGTGGGGTCCTGCGATGGCCTTGTATGTTTACTTGGCCCTTCCAATTTTGTCATATATAACCCGACTACCAGGGAGTGCATTGAGTTGCCCGGTCCCAATTTTGTTGATCGAGTTCGGTTATTGGGTGTCTACGGATTCGGATATGACTCTCAATCTGATGATTATAAATTAGTAGCAGATGCTTCTTCATCTAGTGATGAAAATTGGAAGCTGGCAATATTTTCGCTCAAGTCCGGTTCTTGGAGAAGTATAGAAGTCCCGTTCCAGGAAGAGTTTAATGAATTGGTCGGCCAAGGAGTTTATTGGAAAGGGGCCTTACACTGGCACGTCTATGTCTTGTGCATGTACGATAAGCGTGAAGGTGTGATTATGTCATTTGATCTGTTGGAAGAGAAATTTCAAGAGGTGCTTCCGGTTCCGGTCCCTGAAGTCGATGAGGACATATGTCTCCTGGGACTTGGGATTCACGGGGCAAATCTGTTCATATACAACTGCACCCATGATCGCCGCATCGAGGGATGGATAACAGATGAGTACGGGAGAGGAGCATCCTGGACAAAATTGTTCAGTGTTGATTGCAGTGCCATCATAAATTTGGATAGGAGCTTTGAGCAGACCCCCCTCGCGTACACAAGGAGTGGGAAGATTGTTATTTGGATGGATATGGAGCGGATGATTATGTTTAATCCGGAGGATAATACTTGTAAGGATTATCTTGTAGGGACGGACCTTGTTAATGAATATGCCATCTATTTGGAAACTCTTGTTTCTCCTTATCTTGATGGTGGAGCTGTCGAATGATCTTGTGGATTTTGAAGACAAAATAAAGAGTGTTGAAAGTCTATAGTAAGTTTATTGTGGTTTTAGTACTCTGTCTGGGCTAGATGTCTGCTCGATGAATGGCCATTCAATATTCTTTGTTTTGCCAGAATGATGAGAGACCGCAAGTAGAGTTTGAGTTTAAATGTGCTTGACCGGAATGTGGATACTAGCACACTTAAGCTTTGTGCCAACTGAATTCGAGGATGAACTATCTTGTAATACTATAGTTAACATCAGTGACTCTTTTTGAATTTTGCCTTCTTGAGTACCCTGTGTATTATTGCTGTGCAAGATTTCTGGAATGACCCATCCTCTGGTTGGGCTGCACTCGGACGCTCAGCTTGATAAACTGGCGATAATGATATTCCCTAATTACAGAATGAACTATTGAATCCACGTACCAAGATGCAAGTTATCTATTCAAAGGGTTGCTGATGGTGAAATCCCACGTGATGTGTATTGATGCGAAAGGTTTAGCCTAGATGAAAGTGTTTCATCACAATGTTTATAGAACAGTTTACATTCGTTGTTGTAGTTTTTCACCTCGTTGGTTTAACCTTGAATGTCCTTTTTGTTTCTGGAGTTAAATACTCCTCTATGTACCTTGTAATTAGGGATCTCTTGTTCTTCTGTGATTTGACTTTATGAACAGATTGTTGATCACAAGTAAAATTCCCTCGGGGCAAACGAGAACCACTCAGGTATAGTACTCTGCATGCCATCGAATCTTCTCCTCTATTAATCCACACATTGAAGAAAACAGATTACAGAAGTAACCGCGCACACCCACAAGAATTCCTCACTCTTATATAAGTGGAGGTCGAATCAGAAGTTTTACAAGAATTGAAAACAAGCTTCATTTGAAGTTGAAATGAGTTTAAACACGAACAAGTCTTAAGAAACCGGCACAATCAGCCGTTTGGCCCCATCACATACCTCGAGGGTGCCTCCACAACTAATATAAATAGACCTATCTGGCTACAGAATTCTGAGGATAGATGTGCATTTACTAAGGCAAAATTGAAACAATAAAGAATGAACTTCAGACGAGAGCAGCGCGAGCAGGCCTTGTTGCAACTTCAGGTCTTGTAGTATAGTATGATGAGTGAGTGAAGCCCCATAACTGCACCACAAAGGAGACAATGGGATTGCTAATACGAAATGTAGAGGCTAATCTTCACAGATATAGATGACAAGTGAACATTAGCAGTGGAACTTGCAATTTAGTTAAAGCCTTATTCTCTAAGGTGGTAAGATCCGCATAAAATGTCAAACCTTAAAGCAAGCAAGACAATAATTCATAGCACATTCAACTCCATGGAGATAGCCAATCTAATTCAGTTCTCTTTTCCCACACAGAGAGTTCAACAGATTATTCACGCACCTTTGTATACCAAGGTCATCAACCTCCTTAGACAAAACTAATTTGTCAGAAAAAATCAAGTTAAAAGATGAATTTAAAGCCTATGCAAATTGCAAGTCGTGCATCAATTCAAATGCTTCATCTGATGAAGTCTATCCTCACAACATCAAGTGATTGCAATTGAAGGCAAGCTTGGACATTTTAGCTTGTTACCTCAACATTCTTCAACTCGAACTCTGGGTTGTGAGCCAAACATAAGCTCCCAAATGTTTCACAGGGTCCACTTGTTCCACTTAACCTTTTCATAACAAGATACAAAAAAGATTATTAAAAATGGGCCCCCATCCTGTATTGGAAAAATGGAAATTTGTAAACACGACAACTTACAGATCTCCATCTAAGGACAGGGCAAAGTTGCCTCCACCGCCAAGTGCAAGTGAGTCATTCATGCATATGTAGTAGTACCTATTGGCACCTAATCAAGAAAACCAGGTCAATTATCTTACTTCATATCACAAAGTGATGTATCTGAGAACAAGTATCCCATGTAAAATTCAGCTGATGCGGTTTCAGATAAGGATTCTGTCTAAGTGGAAATTATGAAACTCATCATGTAAAGTTATTGTTAATATACTTTTCAATCTCTTAAGACCAAGGTCATGCCCTCAAGTCATGACGCTTAACATCACGAATCCCAAACATTCGCATAATTTCAGCTGAAGGAAAGATAGTTTATAACCTGTGAAGTTATTATGCTTATACAGCTGTCAATTGTCGTGAGATCACAATATGATGTAGTACTTCTGAGCATGAGTACCTTATTATCTACCCCACTCCCACATGCAGTGGAACTGGTTATCCTCTATTTTAATTTGATTATTAAGCTTTTCCTTGACATGTCTTTGGACCAGAAATTGCTTAGAGCATCATCCTAATCCATGCATAATTTAACTATATGCTTGCTTTGGTAATCTAAAGCAAGAAAAATTAACCACCTCGTACCCTACCCCCCCCTTTCATCCCCTTTTCTCCCATTCTTGTCTTAATTTAACCAATCCTTTTGCCACTTCCTGAGCCAATGACACTGCATGATGTAACAAGGTTTGACTGAGTAACTTCAAACTCACTCTCAATTTATATAGATTCAGCACAGAGATGCTACAATTAGTCCTTGTCGTTGTAGCTGCGATAGTGTGTCAAGGAGGGGAACAAGGTGTAGCTTCTTCAAGGCAAGGGAATGAGGAAAAAAAAAAGAAGGGGGGGGGGGTTTACTGATGCTCAGACACAAATAATATACATTGCCTTGATTCTGTGTGTCAAGCGACAAACCCTCATAGAAGAATTGTGGATGCTAGTACTGCAGCAAATTAGAATAGTCTATTGACTTGGATGTCCTCCCCCTGGTTTTCTTAATCAACTACACCGAATCATATTAATAGGTTTCCCAGAGCTTATTCAGCTAGAGAATTTTAAAATCTTGATAACACTGAATTCAGAACTTCAGATCCTGAGGTGCTAAAGAGTCAACCAGTCAATGCATATCAAACAGAATTTTGTCGTTTTATGGTCCTGTTTACTTCAATCAGCATGATCAATTATACCATAGACAGGACTGCTATTCAAGGCAAACAGAAAGTATGATATACTTTTGGTGAGCACATCCTTATTCAACAACCTCTGCAAAGGTAAAATTCAAGTTCCATGACTTTACCTGTTGGTCGAAACAATCTTGGCTGCCCATATAAGGTTGTGAATACAAATGTTTGGTTTGTCCCCTGCGAGTAAACAAGGACCCATTACAAAAATGAACCTTTGAATCAAGAAATAAGACTAAAATATCTCAATCAAGACCGAAAATAATATGATTGCAAATAGAATGACAACAAATTCAAGAATGTTATGGATCACCTGATATTTCCTTTTTGCTGTAGGTTTTAAGGGGCATTCTAGCATGCCACCAAACACTGCTCCTTGCATGTCACCAACAATCTAGGTGCATAAGACACCAGCGTCAACACAAGCCATTACTTTAAAACAAAAGGTTTGGGTGGCGCCTCTCATATTGAAAAATATCTTAAACTTCTCTTCCTAAATATCAATAGAAGAGATTTCTCTAGGCCAAGTACAGTTGAACATTGAAAGTGACATACCAGCAAACAGGGGCCAGAAAGGTCAGCACTCTTGCGGATAAGTGTACGCAATGAGATACCATGTCTTAGCGTACTGCCCTTCATTTAAAACGATAACTATCAAATTAAAATTCTCAAAACACAGACATTTATGTCAAAAGTTCCTATGAGACCTTTAACTTGGTAAAGAGATATGGAAGAACCACTTGGCACAATGTGTCAGGGCTCTCTACAGCAAGATAATAAAGAGACTGACCTGTACAGCAAGACCCATTGGCGACCTTTCACAAGATTTGGAAGGCATGAGTGCAAAAATTCATATAGATCAGGGGAGATAAAGACAGAATTGTCCACAAGATTTTGAAGAGGCTTGTCTGAGCAATGCTTGTCAGTTGCCTCTTCAAACAAGTCAGAACTACTGGTACTTCCTTCATCTTCTTCCTTTGTACTTAGCGATTTCCCGTTCTCACAGACTGAAGCACATTTTTTTGAATTTTCACGGCCATCAGCTGTTGCTTTGCTTTTATCTAGAGTAAATTCTAAACCTTCTGAAGAAACATCTTGCCATCTAGGTTTTTCATCATTACACTCAGCAGGAAGTGATTGATAGAGTTCGACGTCCTGCTCACACTGCTTTGATCTGAGTCCATCAAGTCTGCTAGTTGGAACAAAGTAAGAAAAGTACGAAGAGAGAGACTTTCTTTCTTGGGAACTCGGCCTGGCCTATACAACAATTAAATTGAGTATACAAACCTTGAGTCAATTGTTAGAAATTAAAATATACAACAAGTAACAGATCATTCATCCCCCTGTTCAGAAAAATATGAGAAAAAGTAAAGAAGAGGACATATACACATGACCTTTGTGACCTCATAAATGTTTTTTCTTAATGACTAAGCTAACCCAGAAGCCTATTATCATCACTATAATAGAGAGCCCAGTTACTTAAGGCCCACAACTTTTCAATAATAATGCATTAAGACAAGAATGACAAGCAATGCTGACACAGAGCATCTGTCTATGTGTAAATCATCGGCACAGTATGGCAGGGTGCACTCCTCAACAAAAATGTCATTGCACACCAAAGGAATGTAAGCCAGCCAAGAAGTACAAAGAAAGCGGTTCTTGATTGCAACACAAAGTAGAAATGAAGTATTTAGGCCAATTTGAGCTCAACTGGCACAGCCACTAAATTTCAAAAGATCCATGGTTTTGGACAATGATAGCAGGCTCTTTGAGGGTGAGAGTGGCGCCTTCACTTCAAGTTGCAGTCTCTGATGTTTGACCAGTCCATTAGATTGAAGGGAAGCATGAACATTTGTGGAAAGGAAAAAGGCTAGAGGGGAATCAACATTACTGGCGATTTAGCCCAATTTCAGCTAGATCAACAGGCAGAATCAGACTATACAGGTACAGAGCATTCCTACATGTCATCATAACATTTAAATAGGAACACACATTGAATGGGAAACACATTGTCACATGACTCATGAATTCCCATGTCACTCCAATATCATAACCAAGCATAGAAACTGAACTTCCAATTTATTCACACTCCTGTAACCATCCTATATTTTCCTCTTTTCGATTCCACTCAATCCGTTTCTCCATACCATTTGTTACTCAGGCCGTCTACTCCAGATAGACTGAGGAGAGAGCACAATTTAGATCAAATGAGAAAAAGCGATGGCTCACCTAGATACCAGCCTAAACTGAGAGATAGCCCTTGACAGAACTGGATCATCCAGGTCAGGCAAGTTATGAATCCTGGATTGATTCCTTATCCACCAAGTGACAACAGCCACATCTGTCAGCTCAGAGTTCAGAGACCAAATAGTCCAATGCCACTGCTCAAAAGTGGCTCCTCGGCTTGCCATAAGTATTGGTCAGCAACCTCAGCCCAGTTAAGTTCACTAAGCCAAACACTTCTCACGCCCATATATTCACTATCATACGCCCTTTCCTACTTGACTTAAGCATGAATCAGCTCATCCAGGCCTCAATCACCGATGCCTCAAGTTGTACAACACGCGGATCAAGCCCCATTTTCTTCCATTGAATCCGCCTTTCACAGAATCTCACTCTCCTTCAAAACACCAATTCTTTTTTTAATCTCATAATAACTTCTGACCCCATTGACAGCATCCCAAGCCGTCTGGACGACAATCAAGACCCTACTTTGACACCTATACGCATGCTAAATCCCGCGGACATTAAAAGCCCCAGAACGCGATCAACCGCAAATGCCAATAAAAATCAAGCAAAACACATCAAACTAAACGATGCAAACAAGCGCACGAATACAAACGTAGACACCCATATAAAAAAGAAACGAGAAAAGTCACCTGGGGTTGGTTCCCACGGTCGCTGGATTGTGGAGACGGAGAGGGAGGAGGAGAAGATCCCGGGGAAGGAGCAAAGAGACCCGAAAGCTTCTCCGAGACTCTCCCCTTCAACGCATTCATCGTCTTTTCTCTATCCTCGATGCTTTCTTGCTTGTCCGAGGCATCATGTGATGCGCATCTTCTTGAAAATGACCTTCCTCCTGCGGACGCTTGCACAAGCTGATTTCTTCCCTTTTTCTAACTGGGTTCAACGCGTCATGCGATGGGCATCTTCTTGAAAGATCATAAATGGATCTCCTTCCTTCCTTTGAATTCTCTCTTGCAAGCTGATTTCTTTCCTCTTTTTGCTTTCCTCTTTTTTCTTTCCTGGGGATCAATTAACAAACGTCAGGCGCGACCCGCGAGTGGGCGTGTTCGTTTTGGGCTGCGTTTCCTCGTCGAATTCGTGGAGATCAAGAAGAGCAAGAAGAGCCCTGTCGGTGACCCCACGGCTGGTTTCCGAAGGGCGGAGCGATGCGCGGAATTTGAAGGTTAGGTGCGCGAGAACTTTCAGCGTCCGGACAAGACTTTCTGGACGAGAGAGAGAGAGAGAGAGAGAGAGGAGGAGGCGTGGCGCGGGGCCTCCGAAAGGTGGAAAGTGCTTCACGCCACGGATCGCACGTACGTCTCCCTCGCCCGACACGCACGCGTTTTGCTGCATTTGCATCCGCATGTGGGTAGAAATGGTCATGTGACGGTACATTGTGGTCGCGAGAATGCAACGGTTGCCATTGTTAACCATGAATTGCTGATAGGAGGAGGGTGCGTAGAGTTCGTCGAGGGCCTTAATTTCATGCCGGTGCAAGTTGATTGAGGCATCAGGGGAATTCTACTCCACTGCTCGTGAAACCGTTCTGAATCGGAGCCGCCTATACGGGTCGAGAATCTTGACTTGACGGATTAATGAGACTAGTAAGGTGCTCCGTGACTTCCGAGTAGTTAAGATCGTATCTTTAGATTATTAAAAACACTCATCTTTTTCATTTTTTTTTTGTCTATGTGTAAATATATTAATATCATTAAGCAAATGAGGTATGAAAGCTTAGGGAATTCCCTGACATTATGGAGTCATTTTAAATGAAAATAAGTTCTTGTGAATCTTTTAAGCTCGTCATAGATGGCATGGGTTTTACTAGATTGGAGAGATAGATTTAGTCTGATATGTGAAAACTAATTTGAAATATAATTTGATCGCTATTTCAGAAGAAGGGGAAAAATGGCGTGTGTGCCAGTTTGGTTCAATTTGGCCTGAGATATAGTAGAGTTCAGCGCAAGAGTAATTTCGAGGCCAAGCAGGGGCAAAAGGTACAACTGTAAAAGACTTTTCTTGGTTATTTAGGCATATGTTAAGGTAAGGTAACTCATCAGTGAAGAATGGTGAAATCTAGTGGGATATTCATGAGGTAAATCAAATACAGTTTAGTGTGTGACTTATGCTCACCAAATAATTTCTCATGAATTGGCAATTAGCTATTGTGATTAATTTTAAAGGAAGCATGGGCAATCACGAAATTTCTTAAACAAAAAAATTTTGAGTTTGTAAAGGAACCTCTGAGTTTGCTATGTCTATGAGCAAGAATGTGTATGTCGCATCTATGCAAATTTAACATGTAAAAGATAAGCCCGATGCCGTTTTTCTCATGGAAACAAAACAACCTGAAGTGAAGCTTCAACGAGTGCAGCATAGTTTAAAGTTTCAACATGCTAATATCCTTAATCCAGTTAGTTTTGCTGGGGGTTTAGCGCTGCTATGGAATGAGCCAGTTTATTTTAAAGTACTATCTTCTAATCCATACTTGTTTCATACTAGTGTAAGTCAGGGGAAACGAGGTAGATCCACTAGTATTACTTTTATTCATGCCCCTACTAATTATCAACAACGTTAGTCTTTGTGGGATGATATAAGACAAATACAAGTCAGCAATAGCATGCCATGGATATGTGTGGGTGATTTTAATGAGAAAAAATGGGGAGATGTCTTGCACCCCAGTCTCGGATGTTTTCTTTTAGAGCCTTTATGAATGACTGTGAATTTACTGAGCTTGAAAGCCACGGTTGTAAGTATACATGGATGAATAATCGAGAGGGCGAGGAACTTGTGAAAGAAAAATTAGATAGGGTGCTATGTACTATGGACTAGTGTCTCTTATTTCCAGGGGCAGGAGTGTATGCACTTCTAGCAGTGGGGTCTGATCATAGCCCTCTACTTATTTACACGTCAGCAGACTATTGTCGTAGCAAGAAACCTTTTCTTCTTGAAGGTTATTGGAATGAGGATGAGGAATGTCAAGAAGTCATCTCGCGTGCCTGGAATCTACATTGTCAGTTATATCCCAGTTTTCTTATAGTGGATAGGGTCACAAAGGCTTTGACTGCATGGAGTTGGAACAAATTCTCTAATCGACGCAACAAGGTGCTTATTCTTCAAAATCAGTTACAGAACCTGACAAACCATCCACATCTAAAGTATGACAGGGTAGAGGATTCTCAAATCAAAGCTGAAATCTCTCGAACTTGGGCACAGGAAGAGCAGTATTGGGCATCACGTTCCAGAATTCAATGGCTGAAATGGGGCGATAAAAATTCACGGTTTTTTCATGCTACTACGATTCAACGAAGGCAAAGAAACCGAATCACGATGCTGCAAACTGAGGATTAGCTATGGGTTCGTGATATCCCTACTCTTCAGGATATGGCTACCACTTTCTTTTCATGTCTATATACATCAGATGGCTATAGGAACTATCAACCCTTACTTTATCAATGTCACCAGGTGGTCACTAGGGAAATGAATGATCAGTTAACTGCACCACTTACAATGGATGAGGTCAGGCAAGCTACTTTTCAAATGGGGTCAAATAAAGCCCCTGGTCCTGATGGTTTGAATGGATTGTTCTATCAAAAGCACTGGGACATTGTCTAAGATGATCTATTCCTATTAGTTCAGAATTTCCTAATCTCAGGGGTATTACCTACAGGTCTGAACAATACTATTATCATGCTGATTCCCAAAATACCTCAACCCGAGAAGCTTGAGCAATACCGCCCCATTAGCCTATGTAATTTTGCATATAAAGTCATATCCAAGGTACTCGCGAATCGTCTCAAGCCTTGTTTGCCTACTCTTATTTCTCAAGAACAATCCGCTTTTGTGCAACGAAGACAAATCCAGGACAATATACTCATTGTCCAAGAGGTTCTTCATCACTTTAGAACAAGAAAGAGGACAAGTACATTCAATGCACTCTTGAAGACCGACATGACAAAGGCATATGACAGAGTGGAATGGGATTTTCTCAGGGACTACTTCCTAAAATTGGGCTTTCATTCTATTTGGGTGACCTGGATTATGCAATGTATTACTACAATTGCTTTCAGTGTGAAATTCAATGGGGAATCATTACCTTACTTCCAACCATCTCGTGGCCTTCGCCAGGGGGATCCCCTATCACCATACCTTTTCATTCTGATGGCCAATGTCCTCTCGAACCTCATTACACAAGCTGTAAGTATCGGACATCTAAAGGGCATTCGGTTGAATAGATGGTGTCCTACCCTATCCCATCTTCTTTTTGCTGATGATGCGATCTTTTTCTTAAATGGTACCATCTCTGAAGGTTAGAACTTGGCCAACATTCTTAATCTATATTGCTTAGCAACTGGACAGCTTGTAAACCGCAATAAATCCGGCATGATTTTCAGCAAACACTGCCCTACCACTCTTCAGGACAACATGTCTCAAGAATTGAGGACTCCTATCATGCAACGTTATGGTAAAATCTGAGTATACCATCAGAATGGGGCAGATCAAAGAAGGAAATGTTCTCTTGGCTGTTGGCTAGAGTTAATGCTAAATTGGAGGGCTGGAAGGAGAAATTTATATCAAAAGGGGGTAAGGAAATTCTCATAAAGCTGTTGTTTAGGCTCTTCCACACTATGCCATGTCTATTTTTATGTTGCCTCTTTCTATTTGCAAATCTATTGAACAGCGAATTGCTCGCTTTTGGTGGAGAAATGATCAGAATAGAGTCGGTATACATTGGCTGCAATGGGACTTTATGAAAGCTCAAAAACAGCAAGGAGGTATGGGCTTTAGAGACCTAATTGCCTTTAATAAAGCGATGCTTGGAAAGCAGGCATGGCGCTTACTGCAACAACCTCATTCATTATGGAGCACACTTTTCAAAGGCTTATATTTCCATTCGACAGATTTCCTTGAAGCTAATAGAGGCACAAGGCCGTCCTAGGGATGGCAAAGCATGTTATTGGGACGAGAAGCTATTCTACCTAATCTTCGCTGGTCAGTTGGGAATGGTACCAAGATAAGAATCTGGGCTGATAGATGGTTACCGATGGGTATTCTATATGGACCTGTAGCTAGGGTAGAACCTCCTATGGTGGCAGATCTTATTGACCCCATCCACCATAATTGGAATTTGACTTTGCTACAACAATTCTTTGATCAACAGACAATGGCAGAGATTCTTACTATCCCAGTAAGACCTCTTATATATGAAGATAAACTGATTTGGTCAGCTAAGGCAGATGGCAACCACATGGTTCGCAGCAACTACCATTCTATTAGACAAGCATGTACCACTCTACAGCACAGTAACCCCTCTACCTCTACTCATCAATCCTCAGCATTATGGAAAAGCTTATGGACAATGCATATAGAACCAAAAATCAAATTGTTCCTTTGGTCTGCTTGCCATAATGCACTGGCATCCCGAGCAAATCTCTTTAACATGCATATACTTACGGATTCTACATTCTATCTATGTCATCAGAATGTTCCAGAAACCACAACGCATATCTTCTTAAAATGTACTTGGACTTATACTATTTGGACAGACTCACAGATCAATCTATACCCAACGACACTGACAAGTGATCGGTTTGATACCTGGATTACAGCACGGGCGACTAATTCTCAGCATTCACCTCCTCTTCCTCTCGTGGCTAATATCCTCTAGCAGATCTGGCGACAGAGGAACAACTTCCTCTTTTGAAATTAGCAACCGGATCCATCCATGGTTGTGCAGACCGCATTGGCTCATCTCAGGGCATATCAAGTCCACTCAGCTCCCTCACGCTTTAGATCTCCTCTGGCCTCCACCAATCGGTCTCATCTATGGCATCCCCCTGCAAAAGGAACCCTCAAATGTAACATTGATGCCAGCTATCAGCCGGGCAGCGCTGAAGGTTGAATCGCTTGTATTTACAGAGACGAGCAAGGGAGACTTACTAACATGTACACGAACCGAGTCCAGGCGCACTCCGCTTTTGAAGCAGAACTTCAGGCCCTGACGTCTGCTCTACACCATTTGATCGATCGAAGTCTCCACAAAGGGTTGCTAGAGTTGGAAACTGACTGCTTGAATCTTGTTGAAATCATCAAAGGGCATCGACACCACCACAGGGGAGCTGCGATCGGCGATCGACGGCAGCCGCTGCTTCGATTTCTCGAACCTCAAGCCGCAACACCGCTACCGTGCTGCTAACCTACCTGCTGACTGGGTTGCGAAAGCCCACAGCTCTTTTTCGGCCCATGATAGCTTTTCTTCTCCCCCGTTAGCTTTACTTGATCTTTTACTCGTTGACGCTTCTCTTTCAAGTTGTAATATCACGTTATCTTAAATGCAAGTTTATTTCCGAACAAAAAAAAAAAAAACATGTAAAAGATAATGAGCTTTATTATGAGATTTTTGAATTACTAATTGTTGACACATGTATGTGAAAAGAGAAAATATTTCCGGATTGGAAATTTTTTTCTTTAAAATTTTCTATAAAAACAAAAAAGATTGAAATTTTAAAAAATATTAATTTACGCTTGTCCATCGATAGACTATTCATAAAATAGCTAACTGTTAATATTTTCGGATAAAATATATATTGTGATCCCTTAAAGTTTGAAATCCTCTTTGCATTATACAATAGTTAGATGATGGAAATAAACAATCTTAAAATACAAATTCATATACTAATACCGTGAATAAAATTTCGTTACTAAAAAAAAAAAAAAAACTATATATTAAGTGACTATTTTGCATTTTCTTCATGATGTATTATCCTGTGATGTATTATCCTATGCTGCATTAGAATTGCACCCAAGGAAGAAATTTACAAATTTCCTATTTTTCTTTCAATAATCAATTATTAGTCAAAAGAGCTTAAGCATATCATAGACATTGATGCTGTTTCAAATTCCTAGCAAGAGTGGATTATGACCTCATCTTTTAAGTCTTAAAAAACTACATATCCCAAGATGCATATACTTACTAGTTATTATAGGAAACCAAATCCTAATTCTGTTACAAACCCTACATTATAAGTTGAGATGCATTTGGTTCAATTTTCTTAATGGGCTTTTGGCCTCGAAATCCCCTTGGGGAAATGTTGAGGTGTTTGACAACCCATCCCAATGAGTTTTCGACTAAATGCTGGCCTTAGAAAAACTGAAAGCCTAATGCTAATAAGGATTAACATTGAGCTTTCAGCATTTAATCAAATGCTGAAATTAGATTTCTTCCTCCAAAACTATCTTCAGAAATTTTTAATTCTCTAGTTTTGTCCTCATTACTGTTCATTTTTTCTTGAGAAAGGGCAATCGACAAGAGTAGCTGTTGAGGGTGGTCAGCTAGGGTTGATTGGGCTAGCGGGGACGGATTGGGCTAGTGAAGGGTCGGTGAGAGGCCGGCAAAGTCGTGTGATGGCCACTTGGGTTGCGCAACCTTGGCGATGCTTGCCTGAGGTCATGCAAGCCCAATCAACAAGACCTATGGTCATACAAACCTAGATAGCCATCACTAAGGTCGCATGACCAAAGCGACCGTCACTCAGGTTTGCGCGACCCAGGTAATGGTCATCTAGGTGGCACAACCTTGACAACAATCGCCTAGGGTTGCACGACCATCGCTGAGGTCGCACAACCTTGGGCGACGGTGCCAGCGCTAGCCAAATCTCACTAGCGGCTAGAGGTGTCAAAATGGGTACACAACCTATTTATGAACTCATATTTGTTTAAATTGGTCATTAATGTGTCAAGTCTTATTTCCCAAAGCACACATAATGGATTCTAAAAATAAAGAGACTGAAATAAATGGGTCTTAAGTGGGTCTAATCTGCATCCATTTAAGACCCATTTATCAACCCATTAAAAATGTACCCAGCCTATTATGGGGACATAGCCACGATTACTCTCCCTCTTCGTTTCCATCCACCCTTCCACAAATCTGATTCGCCGCCGCCCATCGAGGTCGTCCGACAGCTCAATCGTCACGGTGTCGCTGGTCCTGCACTCCTCACAAACCCTAACCCCCGTTTCAAGCAGATAAATCACTCCGGTCACCACCTGCGGTGGGGTTTTTAGCTGCGCAGCTCGAGCAAGAGAGAGGGAGAGAGACAGATACTAGTCATCATGGTAAGTGAATATCTGCTTCTAGCCATTGTTTCCCAGCTCTGATTCGGCGACAATGCCGGCCGTTTTCTTGTGGCGCGGGTGGTTGGCGGGAGCTGAGTGTGGAGTGAATCCTTGTGGAATGCGAGTGTCGCGGCCGATTCCTCCGTTTTCTCGTGGATTTTCGCTGTTGTTGTCTTCCTCTAGTCCTCGATCTGTGCGGGATTTCGCGGGGCTTTTGTTGTGATCTGTTGGTATGGTGGGGTTCGTTTGCTGGTGTTTGAACGGATCAGTGCCGTGCACGTGATCCGCGTAGAGCTTGGACGCTGATGCTGTGTCTATAGGCTTTCTGGTTTTTTGTTTCCCTCCTGGACCGTGGGAATGGCGTGTGATTCGCTGAGCATCGCCAATCCGTAGCATGCCGCTTGAAATGATCACACGTCCCCAAGTTTTTTCTTTTTCTTTTTTTGATTCACTTTGTTCGTTTATGTTTGCTACGTTCCTCTAATTTTTCAGCATCACGAGACATTCATATATCTACTACCAAGTATTGGTTTCCATTCCTAGTGCCAGATTCATCTATAGCAGATTGTTAGTAGATTTTGGAGCTGCTTAGTGTAGACGTGGATGTAGTTTAACAGGTTTGCCTTCATAAGAATTTACATTATAGGTTTAGTCAATTACTCGAGGACCCAGTGAGGATTCTGCTTGCATGAATGAGGACTATTTATTCAAACTTCTTTTTAATGATCATACAATTCGACTTGTATTTTTGTCAGTGATCAATATTTATGTCCTAGAGGTTTAGGAATTACTGTTTTGTCGTTAGGATACCTGGTTGCATTTTTTTGTTTATTTGAGATTCTGAACTTTTAAAAATCTGGTTGGTCAATAATTTATGGTGCTAATGGTTTGGGTGTGTAATGCAGTCCAAGATGGTTGTTGAAACAAGAAGTAACAAAAATTGTCAGATCTACTAATAGACAGCTGTGTGAGAAATCAATCAAAACTAAGGTGGTGCAGTCCTCCAGTCTCTTTAGACATTTTTCCTTCCTAGTAAATTTTGATATATGCAATTGTTGCAGGTTGGTGCTTTTGCTGTCTTGAAAGAACTTGTGGTTGTATTGCCAGATTGTCTTACTGACCACATTGGATCACTTATTCTTGGAATTGAAAATGCACTGAGTGTATGTACATTGTCATTTTCCAAATGTTTTGTTAGAGTTTTTTGACTCCATGATGTAAATGATCTACTGGTTATATTCAACATAGAATAGTTTCGCCACCCTTTTAAGTCACCATCCATAATCTAATCTCAAATCCATTTCATGATTTGTGTATCATCAAATGTGGACTCTACACACATTTTGCCACATCTATTTTAAAAACAAGTTTAAATGGGTCATAAATGGGTTGCTTAGCATTTTTTTTTTTTTTTTTTGATGGATGCTTAGCAATTTAATGGGTTTTAAATGGGTTGACCAGGGAACCTCTCTGGATGCAGAAGAAAAAAAGGAAAAGAAAGAAAAAGAAAAATGAAAAAATAATTTTTTTTGAAAAATTATAAAAAAATTGAAAAATTATTGATTAGATTTGTATTGCTTGGAAGTATTTTAGTAATATATATATATATATATTTTAAAAATATTTTAAAAACATAAGGATAAGTTTTCCTAAATTTGGTTAAATATAAAAATATTATATTAATATGGGTCAGGTCAGCTATGGGTGGGGTATGGGTCATGTCAAGTATGGGTCAGAAAATTTACATTAGGCATAAATGGGTTAATGTGTCAATTTGGGTCAGACCATTAATGACCCAACCCAAACCCGACCCGACCCACCTGTTTAATAGCTATACTAGCGGCCTTAGCCCTTCATTGGAAGGTTTTTATTTTTATTTTAAAAAAATAAAAATTAGACTCAAAAGCCCTTTGCAAAAAAATATTTGCCAAACATTATTTAGGACAAAGTAGCTTTGTAAATGATCTTTTACGAGAACACAATTTGCATTTCCTCAATGGAAATGGGCATTAGATCAAAGGCATTTACATTTCCCCAAAGTTCATTTGCAAAATCGAATGAAACACACCCTATATGTACTTACACTAGATGAATTCAATTTGCCTTTTCTTAGTTTCCTGCAATTACTCTGTCTAGCCTAGTGAGTTTACCGAAATTTCCCAACATTCAAATAGGAAAAAAATGTTGATAAGTTTGCGATTAGTGGAGCGGCTAACCATGGCTCGAAAAGGATACCTTCGAGTACATGTGGATGAAGAGGAGAAAGGCTATTCGGTCCCTTTGGCATATTTAGATTGCAAGATCTTCCAAGCTTTGCTTAATAATTTTGAAGACCAAATTCGTTCAGAGCACAGGCGTGTCAAGCTACTGTGCTCGCAATGGTTGTTCGAGAGAGTGATCATTCTGGCCAAGACGGAACGTGAAGAGGCTAAGCACGTGTCACGCAATAAAGGTTTTTGGACCATGCTAGAACTTCGATGAATTTATTTTTTTGTAAATGTAGAATCTGAATACAATTTATAATATATTTCTTTTCCCATCCCTTTCTTTTTGTTTAAGTTATTCTATGTGTGGAAATTTATGGATATGTAAGTAGTAATATAGTCGATAGAAAATATATTTAGTATTTCTCGTGAAGATTTTGTAGCTATATTTTGTCCAGATAAATTTTTCTCTTCCTAAAGTTTTTATTTGCCCACTCAAAACCAAATAATTTTCGTAGGTGATATTGGTTATTAATACTGGGTTTATCTTTAGTACATGGTGGCCTCGGTATTCTTTTGTGTGCACAATTCACTTTCATCAACATTGATTTTTTCCCTCCGGACGAAAAGGTAGGTCGCCGTAAAGTAGTAGCGAAGTTTGAATTCTAGCAAAACAATTATGATTTGACTCAAACGACAAGCCAATATGGAGATGATGAAAACATTTCTCGAAATTGAGCCCGTAAAGGAAACCCCATCCAAGTAGGCTTCCTAACTTGTGTAGGTTTCCTACATTGGATCCAAAGAGACAACTTCTTTGTGAATTACACTCTGAAGCAATCCAAGAGGAGCTTTTAGTATTTGAGTCAAGCAAAGCCTTGTGGGTAAAATTTATGAATTCTTTTGTGAGATTGGGAAATTATTTTTTGAGGAACTGAATGCTAAATACTATGTGAATGTAATTAGGAATTGGGGCACACTTAGAGTATTTGAGTGCCTCGAGTGTGGTTTTATCACTTAATTTATAGTTGCTTGTAATCTTGGTTTTATCACTTAATTTATAGTCAAATCATGTGCTGCTTTCCTTTTGTTTTGTTATCGTTTGTTTTTGCAACGATGATGAGTAAGTTATCGGCCAACTATACACGCAATAAGATGTACAATTAAGTTAAAAGTGTCCATATTCCAAGCTTTCTGAGCTCAAGTTAACAAGTAATGATTGAGTGAACAAAAGCGTGCCTATAACCCGCGAGAGGGAGGTGGCTTGAGTAAAAGAGATGGTAAAAAAAAAAAAAAAAAATACGGATAAGACCATTTTCTGAAGAAGTAACGGTACTTAATCCTTAACACTAACCATATTTTTTATGAAACTTATTGGTCTAAGTTTGAGGTTTATCTTTTTTGGGTTTGCTATACTATGTAGAGAGATTATACTTAATGGTCGAAGCATAGCTCACAAGTTCAATTAATGCACTTCCTCTTTTTCCTTGAAATCATTTCACGGCAATAATTTTTCAGTTTGTTTTCCTGTCCATTATCATCAATTTGATTTGAATACATTTATGTCCTATCTTAGATTTGTAGGGCACTAGTTATATGCAAAGAGAATTATGAAAGAATAAGTCATACAGGCAACGTAGGCCGATTTCATTATTTAAGTTCTTTACAGAAACATATAAAAATTGGTACAATATACCTTATGCAAATTCCAAGTCAAAAGTATTTAAGACGCGAAAATGCAATCCCACAATCTCAATAACTAGAACAAGAATATATATAACCAAGTAAAAGATTAACGTGCATGTTTTGGAATCCATCTGCTTAATGTGGAAAACTAATGATTCAAGCATAAGTACTTCTCCTCTATTACTCTATGTATCACTGGCTCAATGAGACTATCCCTCACCTTTAGCATTTGGTAAACGCTCATTATATGAGGATAATTTCGTGTGTTGAGGTTAGAAGAAAGATTTGAGTACTATTTATACAATTTTCAATCAGGCCGTTTACTTATGAGCTAAGCTCAACTCGCTACATTGGCCAATTTCATATTAAGCTAATTAATAAACTTTTTGTCTCATCTTATTAGATCAATCTCATGAAACGATAAATTGCAATATCAATTAATGTAGCTCACATTATAAAAACTTACATTATCTTACTTGAGCTATATTAATTAAAATTGTATTGTATGTACACACCTTGGTCTACAAATAATTTTTGATAGTTAATCATATCCTGTAAAATTTCACATACCGAACCATGGTGGTAGCTACATATATACACACAAAGTCTTTCATAATCATAGATGCTTTAAACTCTATTGATATGGATTCAATATAGTAATGTAGAGAATGGATATTGCCTCTCATAGAGAGTAATACCTTATGTATTATCCTTTTTATCAGTCATCATTCTTTTATCTTAAGTGTCACAAAAAATTTGTTGTTGCAACCTCTCTTTTGCCATCAAGGAAAAATGAAGAGGTTTAGGGGTATTACCAAAAGAGACGAGCCAACGGTCTTGGATTTTTGGCATGGGTTCTCCTAAGCCCATGCCTTGCGTGACATTAAATTTCGTATTTTAGTTCTTAACAACTTAAATATTTTTAAGAGTCACCACTAGCCTATTGAGGTTGACTAGAAACTAGTCAAGACACATAACGGGGACTTGTTTACACCAATATTTCTATTAGTGCTCCTATAGTACCACTAACTTGAAAGGTTGTTTATCTAAATGGCCACACAATCTTGATTGCTAATTATAATCCTTATGAAATCACTAAACGTCCATGCAAATGTTTTTGTAGGTTTGTTTTCCTTAATGTCTAGACTAATCCTAATCTAATTTAGAAGAGAAATTTGCATTCAAATGAATGAAAAGTGGTGCGGTAAGTAAACATCCAAAAAATTGGAATGACTTGAAAATAAATGCAGAAAAAGAAAACTTGATACAAGTTGGATAAATAATATTACATGGCCTTATTATCACACCCTAGGATAGGACTCCCATGAGCAAAATGAGAATTTATGTATACATGAAATTACTCTAAATGCATGAGACTACTCTAAATAATTTTAATCTATGCAATATGGATTATTTACAAAAATGATTATAAAATACCAAAATAGCATTAAATTAAGAAAAATGACCTTATAAAATTAATAAAATTTCATAGATGTCATTTCTTCCCTAATTTAATATCATCCAACATTTTTATTTTTATTTTTGAAATTTTCATATTTTTTTTTTTTTTTTTTTTAAAATTTTTATTTAAAAATAATTCCCTAAACCAATATATGCTAATTTACACCAATGTGGAACAACCCAATATATGAATATCACAATAATCGAGCTCAAATCAGTTGTCTCAAGTTTGCAACTTGGTTCGAGCATTTTATCGAACATTTGGCGTGCATCAATCACCCCAAAGTAGCTTCCTTAGGCCATGTTCTTGGCCTTCAATCTTGACGAATAAGCAATCTCACATGGAACTAAAATATCAAAGTTATATTACTATATGCAAATAATAGGTAGAAATCACAGCCTAAAACACACAATAACCAAATTGAAATCAGCCTCCAATGTGTGGGTTTGAGCTATTTTTTGCAGTTCTGGGTTTTAAACCAAGTCAAACAAACATGTTATACTTTACTAAAAAAAAAAAAAAAACATGTTGTATGCCTAAATTCAAGCCTTGACACTCATCACATGCGTGATCCATAAGAAACATCATTTCATTTGAGTAAAAATAAGTAATATGGACTTTCAAATGCAATAAACATCAATAGAGAATGATCGTCAGACACATCGAGATGAACTCTCCAAAATGCATACATGCATGACCTACGTTGGCCAACCATATCTCAATATAGATTGGCTTGGTTTTTTACTCAAGTTGTAAACGATTTCATGGTTCACATGGAGATTAAAGACTAAACCACGCTGACCTAAGCATCATTTGTACTCTCATATAACATCCATCAAAGTCACGAAGACAAGTAATGCATGAAAAGGGGGCATAACAAATCAAACATGCAAGACTCTTGAAGAAATTTCAGCACTTGGAAAAGATCCAGCATCAAAATAAGTTTTCTGGATTGATTGTCCTCTTGCTTTTTCACATTTAAAACATAATTAAATTTGACCAAACATACATCTAGGATTCTTACATTGCTTTCTAGTTTCCAAATTAACACCGAGTCAAACTATATGTATTCTAGTTTGGGTAAAAATCATGGCTTTCCTCATTTGTCTCTCACTTTTTAAAAAATACTTGCTTTCCCTCCACCGTGACCAACAAGGCCCAACACTTGGAAAATTTTTAAACTTTCTTCACTTGCCGGGAGAGTATTTTTCGGGAGGCTTTAGAGGCCTTCCCGATGTCCATTTGGGACATGCAACCTATGGTTGGAAAGATATTGAATGAAGTTTCACTCTCAAATTGAAGATTTTGGCTAATTTTGATTGTAAGTTTGTGAAAATTTCACTTTTCTCTCCAAGAGTCAGTCTGAAATTTCCAGGTTTTTTTTTTTTTTTTTTCTTGAGTTGCTTGTGGTGGTGTTTTTGGAGAACGATTGTGAGCTCTCCCTAATGCTTTTTGTCTCCGACTTTTTATTCCTAAAAAAAAGCTTACTTCATATATTTTATTCACTGAATTAAGTAATCTCTTGGTCGGTTTTTGCCCCCTACCAAGCCTTCCAACCAAGTTAGTTCACCCATTTTCTGACTTAGCCAAAATTTTCAACTTTCGCAATTGTTGAGTGTGCAGATTTTGCTGTGATTTTCACGTGCTTTCAACAGCTTATCCCTGTCTAATTTTCGTTCATTTGCACTCCTAATTATGGTCTTCAACCATGTGCAAAATTAGGTTGATTGGGTAGCTGAGGGGGATATAATAGGGCCACCAAGTTGCTTACTCAATAGCTTCAAATTGAGAGCATCTCATGGACTGAGTTTTGGCAGTTGGCTTGAGTGCTTTAATCCATCAATTTGGTTGTGATTTTTGATCAATTAGTAAGCCTATATATAGTAATTTAAGATCTTAATCAATTTTCACAATTGTCCTCGCCCAATTTTGCAAGAAAGTTCCTCAAAGTTGATTATCTTCTTGCTTGAGAATGCTCAATTCAATGCAATTTGGTCATTTTTACCTGATTCGATTAATTAGACCTAACCCAAGTTCAATTTCAACTCAATTGGGGGGCCAAGATGATGATTTAAGGGCTTGGGCGAAATTTTACAAAATTTGCGAATTGATCCCTCAAATTTTAGAAATTGCATTTTGGTCCCAACTTGCTGTTTTAATTCCAATCTGAGCTCCTACGCTTGGCTAGCCACATTCAAATCATCTGCTCCAACTTTTTTTTTCTTTTTTAATTTTTTATCTTTATTTTTTAAATTTTTAAAAATTTTGATTTTTTTCATATCAAGAAAATAAATGCATTTAAAAACTATACTAAATGCCTATGTAATCTTTATGCAATAATTTGACAAGAAACATTTTTGTGGAAAAATAAGTTCCCATTTTTTTTAGAAATGATTTTTGGGCAAAAAATTTAAGTGTCAACATCTATGCTACTAGAAAATGTTTTTATAGTTCCAATGAACTCGCATATGTTTTGTCCATATGATTAACCTTTTTATGTGTAACAAGATATATATTCAAAGTTAATAATTGGATGCTCGTAACTTTTACTTAAGATTTATACAATACCTTGAGATTATATATATATTCAATTCGATGACTGTCACGTCACAACCCCGGACACGCGCACATCCCTTGGCGGTTGACTAAAATTTTGCAATGTCCCAGGATGCGTCGCCGACTCTTTCATTTTATTCACATGCGGAAGTGAACTCATTAACCCCAGACAACAATCAAACACATGGGATAGAAAAGAAGGATAACCATTTTTTCTCAAAACACACTTTATAAACAAACCGAATTAAACCTACATGTTCATATACAAAGGTCTGACTCAAAAAGAAACCACTAGGTCATCTATACTCTGGACCTTCAGCCTCAAGCTCTAGATCTTCCATGCTACGCCCTGAAAAAGGTAACCTACGACAGGGTGAGATAAAAATTTCAGTGAGTTAAACCCTAAGCCTTGAGTAGGGCGAGAATTCACTCATAGGTGCCCTAAACATGCACCATCCAGAACTTACCTCGCTTGGGCGTGACCTTGTAAATTAGTACATCTCATATGCACTTATAAATGCAGCATGCGTAATCAACAATTGGAACACTTCATAACACTCATTGAATATTCATAGAAGTCTTGATTATAAGTTCAAATCGTTATAACATGTCCCATTCCGTGCCACACAATTTCTTCCCATAATCAGGCGCGGATAACTCATATCGATGGTCCAATTCACACCCGATATTCACTCTTAATATCCAAACTCAATATTTTAACTCCACATCCCAACTCAATATTCAAACTCAAGGCTCTAGAGAAGGCTCCCATGTGACTCAATCACCATGTAACACTTAGCCCTTGATCATAAATAGCAATAGTACAAGGTTTTATAGATGGCTCCCACGAAGTCACGTTATCATGTAGCACTTAGTCCCTGACCCAAAGTGGTGACTTTGAAGTTGTTTATCGTAACACTTAGTCCTTTTCCACATAAAGCAACAATATAAGGTTCTAGAGGTGGCTCCCATGAAGTTACGCTATTGTGTAGCACTTAGCCCTCGACTATGCAAGACAGGAGCGCAAAGCTCTAGAGGTGGTTTTCATGTGACTCAGTTCACCATGTAGCATTTAGCCCTTGACTACAATAAGTAACGGTACAAGGTTTTAGACGTGACTCACACGAAACTTCATTATCGTGTAGCACTTAGTCATTTACTTACTCACAACCCATTCGGTTTCTCAACACAACACATCATCTTTCAATAGTCATCACATAATCACCACCAAGCACTCAATTCCACAAATCAATGCATCCCCGATGATTAGCATAAAATTTCAATAATCGGCTATCCCAATACAATTTATGCTAATTATAATTAATTAAATTAATTTCAATTAAATAAATAAATTGCAATTAATTAAATTGAACCACTTAATTAACCTGACCATGCAGGCACTTCATCCACCAAATCAACTCTTAGCTTTAATCATATAGTCAAAACACCAAAATCCCATTTTAAAAATAAACTTAATAACGCTTTTTTTTTTGTTCAAAACCTTCCGAGATAAATTCGTGCGGGTCTCGTATTTGAAATTAACCCGCCAAACTTTACACGCATCTAGGTTGAAACCTCACGATTTTATTGAGCCCATAAAACTCGATGTCCAAACCCGACACCCTATTTCTTTTCTAATTTCCTTTCCAACCACCATCTTTTGAAAACTAACCTTTGTCCCCTCTCTATTTTTTTTTTTCAAAACGTTTAGAAAAAATTCATAGGTGCTCACATGCTTAAAATTAATTTGTCAAACTTTGCACACACCTAGTTTAAAACCTCAATGTTTTGTTGGACAAATAAGTTTTGGTGTCCAGACCCAACACCTCATTCATTTTCTATTTAATAGTCCAAAAGGTAATGTTTTGCAATAACAATAAATAAGCAAAAAGAGCAATCCACCTTATAATCTCACATATAAGTTATCAGCATGCCACAAGTCCACCACATCACTAAAAACACCTTATCCAGCAAATACAACATCAAGAACAACCACAAGACCATAACCGGTCCTAAATGGCAGAAATCGGGCCACTCACACGTCTCCAAGTTTAAATCCAGAAACCTAATCAAATGAGTTTTGAAAATTCTCAAATTTGAATATGTTGTAAAAGACACATAAAAGAACATTTTTTATGAGACACTTTAACCCAGATCTTTCTAGATTAAGCCCAATAAATCACTCAATCCAGTACAAAAACTGTGTCCGTTTCCAAAAAATTTATTTTCTGAAATTAGTTTGGTTTGAGACCCAAAAATTGTTCATTGGATCTAAAATTTGAGTATGTTAAACTACAAGATGTGACAAACAATTTTTATGAAGAAATCATTTTGAAATTCGAACCCTAAGTGTTGATAAAAATCCCTAGAATCCCCAAAGGTCACAGATTCCAGCACAGTCCGAGATTCTATTTGCAAATGACGAAGCTGAAATCTCATTCTTTAAAAAAATTTCTAAAAATCTTAAGTAAACTATATGTTATAGCTGAGGGTGTCTAAAACATTTCTCAAGTCAAAATCATAATACATTTGAATCCAAAAAAATAACAAACGGCGAGGGTCTAGAAACTAGAACTAAAGAAAGTCCACATAATTAGACTAATCTAACCTCATTAATGCTAATCTCACTAATTAGATCAACATTAATCTATCCTAAGGCTAATCTAACCATTCTAGATTAGCACTAATCCATCGTAAGACTAATCTCACTTAGTACTAACCTAACTAAGCTAATTAATATTAAACTAACCCCTAAGTGCAATTAACAATCTAATCAAGGATTAGAGAGTTAACTCACCAGATTAGCGAACAATCTAATCAAGTACTAATCACGACAACGACGATGTGAAGGTGGTGAAGACCCGTGTCTACGAAGGCCCTAAAGGAAGGCCTGAAGGGGCTGAAAACAGCCTTGCAAGTCTCTGCTTATTGTTGGAACTCAGTCCTGAAGCTGCTGGTTTCGGTTCTTGGAGGGGTTGCTGATCTTGGCGTGGTTGGTGGAGCAAGGCGGAGCCGGATGGGTGGTGATGTTGCTGCTATAGTTGTGGCGTGGAGGTGGCTGGTGTAGTGGATGATGGAGAGATGGGTTGGTGGACATGCAGCAAGAACATAATGAGGAGAAGCAAAAACCAGAGGAAAGAAGGAAGAAAATGAGGAAGAAGAGGAGGAAAGCAGAAGCAAGGGTTGGCCAAAGGGGGGGGAATATGCATAACAAGGAGGGGACAAGGGGGACCTAGGTCTAACAAATCAAGGCTTGAGCCAATGAGAAGCCAAGCAAAAAATCCAAACACTTGAGTGTTTTTCACCCCTACTTCAGCCAACTTTGTCAAGCCAACACCAATGGCCAATTTTCTCCAAATTGACTCACAAACAAACCCAAATTGAAGTCCAAAAATGCTAGCTAACGTGCCCATACGAATTTCCATCTATTCCATCACAATTTCTCACCAAATTAAGTTATTTTGACAATCCAAAATCCTATGGCAGCAAGCCATACGAATTTCCCTTCCACTCTTCAAAAATTGAGCCAAGTTGGTGGTCAAAAATTCAACCAAAGGTGCCCATCCGAATTCTTAAATTCCTTTTTGCCAAAAATCGATTTTTCCACAAAATTCCAGACTTGTCAAAATTTCTCCGAAAGATGAGATGAGATCCTAAAAATGAATCATGACACGCTTGAACATTCAATTCCCAAAACCGAGCTCAATTTGTGGTTAAAATTAACCGGATGCAATTTTAGCTCAATCCAACATTCCGGATAGCTTTTAGGGATTTTACCACGGTTATATCCCTTAACGGCTTCACCTAATAGGTTAGTTAACTTGTGAGTGATCAACTCAAAGAAAAAGGATCATAGGTGTATTGGTGAAAAGCCCATTTTATTTTATCGAGACGGCATCGAAATTTGGGATGTCACAATGACAATGCATTTAGAATCACTTTATCAAATGTTAAGGAGTTGTCATATATCACAATGTTACTAAATGTAACAAACACATATATCAACTTTATAAGAGCAAAACTAAAACAGCTCCCACTAAAAAAGAATATCCCATAATGTTCCTAAGTTTATGTTAATGACATGCCATTCAAGAACACAAGGGCGAATGCCATTAGTTAATGAATTTACAACCATATCATCTATGGAAATATGCTCTACTGTAACATCACAATTCTGTACCATTTATTTATAATTAAAAACTTGACCACCATATATTTAGACTCCTTGAGACATCTATTGTTGTGAATACACAACACTAAAGAGTTATTGTCTCAATACAACTATATGAGTTTATCTATAAAATCAAATAATCAACTCTTTAACAAGATTCTAGAGCCAAATAACTTTGGTAATAGCTAAAAAGCATGCTATAAGCTCTGTTTACATTGTAGAGGATGACATAAATCTCTATTTTTCCTTTGCCATAATACTGCATCTAACATAAAAATATATCTTGTTGTTGACTTCATGTCATCCTAACGACCAACAAAGTCTGCATTCAAATACCTTATTAGTTGCAAGACCTAAATATGTGTGTAAATTATCATATAGTCTTTTGTCCTCTTTAAGTATCTTAAAACCTTTTTGGCAATAACCTAATGATTGTGTCTAGGATTTAACTAATATCTATCTAAAAATCTCATTGTAAAAGAAATGTTTGGTTTAGTGCAAATTTGGGCATACATAATACTTTCAAGTGCATTGACATAATGTAGATCATTCAATTGGGTTTTCTCAATATCTAAATGAGGATATTGTGATAGATTCGGATCATCACCCTTAATGACATGAGCAATTCCTAACTTGTAGTGATTTATTTTGAATCTTTCCAAAATATGATTGACAAATGTCCTATGAGATAAATCAAATATATGGCAAGAACAATTCGACGGATGTTAGTGCCAAGGATAAAAGACACCTCATTAAAGTCCTACATGTCAAAATTTTCGATAATATCCACTTTGCTTCATTTAGTAATTAATAATCACTACTTACAAGCAAGATATTATGTATATAGAGTGTGAAAAATAAATTTCCTCTCATTGACCTTGTAGTATATACACTGATTTACATTGTTCTCAATAAAATTGAATAAAGTGACAACATTATGAAACTTCAAGCATCATTATCTAGAAACTTGCTTGAGGCCATAAATAAGACTTTTTAGTCTACACATAAGCTTACCTAAATCATCTCCTACAAAACATTTGGGTTGTATCATATAGACTTCTTTATCAATGTATCTATATAGAGAGACAATTTTAACATCCATTTGGCATAACTTTATATCAAAATGAGGCCATTTCCACTCTGAAAGAATCTTTATAACTAGAAAAATGTTTCTTCACAGTCCACTCATCTTTTTCGAGTGAAATACTTGTTTACCAGTTTGGTTTTAAACTCCTCAATCTTTCTTTGGAGTCCCTTTTAGTCTTATACATCCATTTGTAGCTAATGAGCTCCTAACCTTCAAGCAACTCAACAAGTTCCAAACACTATTTTGTTTCATAGATTGTATCTCATTTTTTATCGCATCTAACCACAGATTTGATTGATGACAAGAAACAACATTTGCATAAGTCATTAGATCAACCATATATAAGATATCGTAGTCATGTTCTCATAGATAAAATATATAATCTAGTGATATAACTTATCATCTCTCCTTAGCAAATCTCATGAGTTGAGCCACAACCACTTCATTTTGCACTTGAGAGGCTTAAGAAATTTTATCAAAAACTGTCTCAATAACAGTACCCTAAATCTCAATAAGCTTATTTTGTGATATAGGAGACTCTATAATTATCTATATAGGCAAAGATAAAAACATAGTGGTCTCCACCTTATTATTATCCTTAATAGTCTAAGTGCAGCCATCTTTTGTGGCTACATCAAACTCTAAAAACTTTGTTGGATGTGATTCCACAATTCTTGTACTTTTATCAGGGTTATAAAATTGATGTCCTTCAAATTATCTAGGTAAAAAAAAAATAATAGTAAATGATTCTAGATTCCAATTTACTTAATGTTGGATTTATATAATCTCACTTCTGTAGACTACTTGAAACCTTAAGATGTTTTAAGCTAGGTTTACATCAAATCTATCACTCAAAGAGAGTTAATGGAACAATCTTGATAGAAACACGGTTTTGTATGTGAAAATGTTGTTTTCAAAGCATTAGCTCACATAAAAATCAAGTAAATTAGTCATACTAATCATACTCATCATCATGTCCATTATGGTGTGATTAAACCTTTCAACCACATCATTTTATTCAAGATTTTCAGGTATACTAAATTAAGTTACCATTCTAAAATCTTCCAAATATTTGACAAATGGCTCTTTAAACTATCCAGTATTGCTATATTTGCCTAAATACTCACCACCATAGTTAGGTCTCACCTTTAAGACTTATCCCAACTATTTTTTGATTTTAGTCTGAAAAAAATCTTGAATTTATCTAGAGATTCAGACTTTTCTTTAATCAAGTATAGAAGAAATAGTTGTCAATGACTATATTGAAATAAAAATTTTACACAACATTATTATATATGATCTACTAAGGTTAATGTGAATGACCTCTTACAAGTCAAAATTTCAGACTGTAATTTTATTCTTCATTTAGTTATTTTACTTCTACAATAGTCTACGCAAGTCTTTAAATAATTTTAAGAGTGGACAAATGTGAACTTTGTCAGCTTTTCTATTCTTTCTTTAGATGTGTGATCAAGATGTTAATGCATAAGACTATCCTTTAGGCAAAAGTCTTTTGAAAACAACATTTTCAACCGTATACGCAATATATATATCATTAGGAGTTAAACACAATCTATACAATTCATTGAACATAATGTAATACTCAACCTTATATAAATTAATAAACATAAAAATAACATTGTTTTTTTTTTTATTCAAACATGATATGGAAACTAAGTTCTGTCTCAAATGAGGTATATAAAATTGTTTCTTATTAAAACCAAAATCTAGAATTAAAATGATATCTCTCATGAACTTAATGTCAACTTTAGCGTTGTCTTCCACGATGAGCTATGATTCATCTTGATTTGGCTTCCTTAGATTTATCTATGACATTCAAAAATTCTATATTAGTAATTATGTAATATTTGAAAATTCAAGTATGTGATAATAATACTTAGGATTTAAGCTAAGTATTATTTGCCTCATTATTCGGACAAGTATGTGAAAATTTTAGTCAAATTATTAATTTCAAAGACGCTATGAGTAATTCTCATAAACGTATGTTGTCCCGAGTCCGACGTGTGAAGTGAATTATGTGTATGCTAATGTTATTGTGGTATTAATTAATTTATTGTAATCTTAGTAGTGACAGTTTATATTGGTTTTATATTAATTGTACAAGTTTTTGTTAATTAAGAATAATAATAATAACTTGTGTTAATTATGCTAGAAGAGGAAGATTTCGTTCTGCCTACCACATTTCCTTTGCAAGGTTTATTTATTAGAAATTTAAGTGCCACTTGTCCTCATATTATGTATTTCATGGCCATATGTTCTTAGAACATAATATTTTGTGATTAAATTCTTTTATACTTTAACTAAGTAAGGATTATTTCAAGATGATTGATTTTTTCTCTTGCATTTTCTTTGGCCAAGTGCAAGAGCCTCGCTTTGCATAATTGCCACATCAAACTGAAGATGAGCATACAAATTTACACCTAGCATTACAAGAAATTAAATTATTTTAATTAATTTTAACAAAACTCACTTTATCTTGCCAAAGACCCTTTTTTTCGTTTCTTCCAAAAACTCAAACAGAAGCTGCATGTGTTAATTCCACTTTTTAATCCAATAATTTGGATAGCAAAACTTTGTATTTAAGAGCAATTAAGGTGGTAAAGACCATCAAAAGCTCATGATTTGCGGTTGTGTCAAGGTAAGTGGAGTTTCTAGTGTTAAGTTAACTTAAATTTACTTAATTACTTCTATCTTGGTTAGTTGAATGAGAAATGAAGAATTGATATGGTATGGTGGTTATTAAGTGACTAATAAATTCTTGCAAATTCGTTTTATTTTACTTTGGTTCATTTTGGTTCGTTCTGTGTGCTTCTGGGTACTCAAGATATGGTCATTATGTTATATTTATCATGAAGATCTATTGCATGTTCATTTTACTTCTTTCTACTTTATTCTGAGTAGTTAGAATTTGTCATTCTGTTATATTTGCCTTGAAAATCAATTGCATGTTCGTTCTACTTATTTCTGCCTCATTTCAGATAGTTAGACTTTGTTCATTCTATTATATTTGCCTAGAAAATCCATTACTTGTTCATTCTGCTTCTTTCTACTTCATTATGAGCAGTTATAATTTGGTCATTTTGATATGTTTGTCTTATTTTTCATTGCATATTCGTTCTGTTTCTTTCTACTAGAATTCTACTAATCTGAATCTATTCATTTCACTTGTTTTTGCTGAAATTTCCTACAATAGAACCTATTTATTTGTGAATCTACTCATTTGATTGAATCTGTTCATTTGTGAATCTGTTTGCTTGCTAAATTTATCAACTTGTGAATCTATTCATTGATAAGTCTATTTATTAGTTTGGACATACTTTATTGAATATGATTTATTCCTTGTTGAATCCATTAATTTGTTGATTCCGTTCATTATTAAATCTGTTCATTTATAAATTAGTTCATTGTTGGATCTATTTTTTTTTTGTTCTATAAGCTTTTTATCAAGCCAAAATTTACCCTTTTGATTGTTCAAACTTTACAATCAGAATGTACTTGTTTGTCTAGACACATAACATACACATTTGATTTATTATATTTTAACATCTAAAACCTACTCAATGTTTAGACTCAAAATATACCAATTTGATTTACTCGATTTTAATGCCTAGAAACTTCTCAACATCTTGACTCAGAATGTACTCATTAAATGTCCATACTTTGACAACCATAATATGATTAAATGTTATTAGATATGTGGTTATTTGATTAATGCATTAAATTGAGTTGAAAATGTGCGATATACTTTTGAGTATGCATATATCGTGGCATGAATGAGATTAATGTAATTCCATTACTTGTATAGCGGTGATTGATGATGCCTCGTAATAGAAGTTTGTAGGATGCCCTAGTGGTTGAGATGCCCCAAGAAGTGTTTTGAGATGCTTCAAGAGTCGAGATGCCCTTATGATGGGGATACCTCGAAGTTGAGATGCCCAGTGGTTGGGATGCCTAGTAAGTCGGGATGCCCTAGGAGTATTCAAGAGGATGAAATATTAAAGAATAAAATGCATTGTCATATGATAAACCAAAACATTTGTGTGAGTAATGATGTGCATGTGCATAAGTCTAGATGGACATATTATTGGTTGACGACTTTTATGATAAATAAAAATGGGAAATGTTGTGACATCCCAAATTTCAAGTTCTGTTTTCAATTGAAGGAATCGGGTTTTTCATCGACGCGCATATAATTCTATTCTTTGAGCTGATCACTCACGAGATAATTGGTCTATCTGAGGAAGTCGTTAAGGGATTTTAACACAATAAATTTGAGAATTCGATCAGGAATTGATTGCTCGACCGTGCTAGTCTACAAGGGTCATTACAGCACAGTTAAAAATCGATCAGAGATTAGAGATATGTTAGTTCATTTGAGATACGTGATCAAAGTATGGATGATTCCACTTGATTGTAAAATTCTTTTCGATCGATACTAGACCGATTTTTCTATCGTTTTGGTATCTTGTGTCCACATTTGAAATCTTGAGATTTTCACGACAACCAAGAGTCACCAATGTGTCGAAGATACAATTTGAATAATCCTCCAATCATTTTACTCAAACAATTCAATCCATCAGATCGAACTTTCGGTCAATCAACTCAATCGATTTTATGTCATCATGACCTTCCCTTGGTCAGCCAAATCAATACTATCTATGAGGTCCGATTCAATCATATCAAGACCGCTCATTCTAAACTAATAAATAGATAGTATAGCTCGTACTAAGCTGATAATAGTATACAACTCTCTATCTAAGCTGACATATCAAGCCCGTAGGTTGATATAGTATACTAATAATGGTCACTCTAAGCTGATAAGGTATACTACTTTTTATCTAAGCTGACATATCATAGCTCGTAGGTTGATATAATATACCATCCCGATTATCTGACAAATTCACCATTTTTATTATACTCGCTCACACGGTCTTAGTCAACATACAATATTTTCACACTTGAAAATTTCACTAATTTCAACAGTCCACAAATCTATTTTTGGCGCTAGGAACCGACACCTAGTGATTTTCCAATTCATTACCAAAATTAATAATTTTTGGGATAAATACCCAAAATCATAAATCACCCTCAATTTGCACAAAATAAATCAATTAAATAAACAGATTACACCACCGCAATTAGCATGAAATTCTGGTCACCGACTATCTTGATCTAATTTTTGAAAAATAATTAAATAATTACAAAAATTAATTATTAAATACCAAAAATAGCAACTTAGGTTGGAAAAGCCTAAATAAAAAGCGAGATAGGCCCAGAAAATTTTCGAACCACTCTAGATAAATATTAAAGCTTGTCTAAGCTCTAATTACACTACTTTAACCATCTAACATGTGGTAACGATTAATTAAATTGTTTATCTAATCTAATTATCCATCTAATCCATATTTAGTCTAAACTAATCAACTCTTAAATGTTATTAACTTATTAAGTAAGGATTAATGAACTAAACTCACTTGTTAAGCAATCCGCTCGGATCAAAATGACGAGGACGTGGCGAGGGATGAGAAACTCCAAAGTGGGACTACCTTTCGAGGTTGGGAAAGCCATAAAAATGGGCCTAACAGCAGCTTTGGGACCCACCCGGCTTGGCTTCTGATTGGTGGCTGCCAAGCTTTGGTGGCTAGTTGGGGCCGAAACAACTAAGGAAGACCGGTGGAGGCTACAACAGGCTTCATGGTAGCGGAATGGTGGCGATGGAGCTTCGACGGGCTGGGTGGTGACCTAAGATAGCTCAAGGATGGCGAGACCATGGTGGATGACGCAGCTGGGCGCGGGAGGTGACGGGATGGTGTGTGGTGTCGTGTCTCAACCCTTCGAACACGTGTCCATCCTTACTTGGTCGATATAATAGTGATGTCTCATGACGCATCGCCGACCCATTCGATTTTAAATACTCATGTGAAAGTAGATATAAATCCCCAGACAATAAAACAATATGATAGGGAAGTAGGACCAACTTTTCACAAAATACATTTTTATAAACACACAGGTCTATATACAAAGGTTTACAAAAAGGATCGGCTCCCGACAAAAGAGAGTTATCCTACGACTAGCTAGCTGAACAAGATCGCCGATTTTTTGGGCTTCACCTCTTAAACTCCGGGACTTTCGGTCCTTCACCAACACCATTTAAAGACTTGAAAATAGTTATACAATAACCAATGAGATAATGTCTTCGCGAGTTATATCCTCTAAAACTCGATTATGAAGCAATTATGACCTAAGGGCTGCCTAAGCACCACCACGAGTCAGATGACTTACCTTGGCCTCAGTTCATTCCTACAAGTTAGTTCAAATCATAAATACTAACAATCACATCATTCAATCAAATAGATCGAATCATTGATCAATCGACTCAGTCGATTACATGTTATAAAGACTACTCCCCGGTCATCTCAATTATTCAATCTCTAATCTTACTCATGGCTCAACGAGCATAATCTATCAAATTCTTGGTGATAAACATGATCCCAAGGACACAACCTATCTTAGATGGAAATCACAGCCCAATGGGCACAACTTTTAATAGGTGGCAGATCATGGCTTGGTTGGGCATAATCTTTAGGTGGCAAATCACGACCCGGTGGCAACGGCCTGATGGATACAATCGATTCCAAATTCTATGGCAAATCTCGGTTCAACTAGCATGGTCCATTTATAACCTATCATGGTCATTTTCCCATCAAATACCAATATTTCGCAATTTTGGGATATTTCCCATATTTACTAATTACATTCAATTTTCACAAACCGGTACTCATTAAATAAACAGAAGCACCACTGCAATCAGCATGAAATTCCGGTCATTGGCCATCATGGTTGAATTTTCGAAAATAAATAAATAAATATCAAAATTAATAATTAAAAACGAATAAATAGACTTAGGCCGGAAAAGCCTAATTAGAAGCCGAGAGGGGCCCATAAAATTATTGAACCACTCTAGTGAAATACTAGAGCTTGTCTAGACTTTAATTGCACTAACTATCCACTTAACATGCATTGGTAAATAATTAAATTCACTAATTTAATCTAATATAACCACATAATCTATCTTAGCCTAAACTAATCAACCCCTAAGCACCATTAACCTACTAAGCGAGGATTAGTGAGTTAAACTTACCTGATTAATGATCCGCTTTGATCAAAACGATGGAGATGCGACGGTGGCCGATAAAACCCAAAGTAGGACCGCTAATGGGGGCCCAAATCGGGCATCGGGCAAGCCCGTAGCTTGGCTGGAATTTTGCCCCTGCACTACTAACCTTGTTGTTTCGATGGAGATGGGCCTTCCTGTGATTGAATGGAGCGGGCCGAGAGGGAAACGAGTGAGAGATTGAGGAACGGTGCCTAGGGCTCGGCGAGCGGAGCTGCTATGTGGGCTACAAAGTGGAGAGGGCAGCTACTTTGGTCGGCTTTTGCAAATGTGGAGAGGAGTTGCGAGTCAACAAAACCAAAGCTTAAAGGGATTTTGGTGGGGTGTTGACCTAGTGGAATATGTGGGCGAGCTGCAGCATTCGGTGGAGGAAAAATTTAAAAGAAAATGGAAGCAGCCAGGTTGAATGAGCTGCACGCTTGAAGAAGAAAGTAAGGGGGAGTGACATTAACCAAATGGGATGAATGTGTAGAAATTAAGAGGTAAAGAGAAAGAGATGATGAGGGAGAGAGAGAAAGCTGTCAATGGGGCTGCTGCAAGTGTGATCGTTTGAATGAAAGAAAGAAAAAGAGAGAGAGACATGCGGTTGAGAGATAGAGTAGTCCAAGTCAACAAAGGAAAAAGAAAAGTGTTGGTAGAGAAAGAAAGGGGGAAATAAGAGACGTGTGAGAATGGAAGAGAGGGAGGAGAGAGAGAGAGAGAAGAAAGAAAGAAATGGTCAGATGGGGGGTGTGCGAGTGGGACCAAGGAAAAAGGGAGAAAAAAAAATTAAAACCAAGATTATAATTTGCTCAACTTCAAAATAACTTGCCAATTAGTCATCCTATGGCCAATTCTTCACCAATTGCATGATTTGAAGTCTAATTGAAGACCAAAATAAGATGGTCCCTCAATTCCATGAATTTCCTTCAAATCAAAATTCTATTTCATTTTTCTCGGAATCTGAATTTTTGAACAAACTTCTTCGATTGAGGTCCGATTTGTTGAGGAAAAAGCCCACAAAATTCCCTTCACATATTCACCACACCAGATGCCAAAAATCTCTTCAAAATGACCAATTCGAATTTCCATTCGTTTTCTAAAACGTTCGCATAAATTTTCCATAAAAATCCCAAACTCGACGAAAATTCCTCGAAATGTGAGTCAATGTTCCTAAAAATGATTATGACACAACAGAACTTTAAATTTTTTAAATCGAATTTAAATCTGCGGTTAATTTCAATCAGACGTGATTTTAGCGCGACTTGGCTTACCAAATAGCTTTTAGGAATTTTTGGTGCAATTGACCCGTGGTTAATTTTCTTTGAACCATACATACCTCTTCGACACATTGGTGACTCTCGGTAGTTGTGAAAATCTAAAGGTTTCAAATACGGACACAGGGTACCCAAAACGATAGAAAATCGGTCTAGTGCCGATCGATGAGAATTTTTCAAATCAGGTGGAATCACCCACCCTTTGATCACAAATCTCAGTTGAATCGACCTATCTTCAAACTCCGATCGATTTTTAATTATACCGTAATAATCCTTGCAAATGAGCATGGTTGAGCAGTCAATTTCTTATCGAATTCTCAAGTCTATTGCATTAAAATTCCTTAACAGCTTCACCTGATAGGTCAGTTATCTCATGAGTGGCCATCTTAGAGAACAACACTATAGGCACATCGATGAAAGGCCCAACTTATCCAATTGAAATCAAAACCTGAAAATTAGGATGTCACACGTGGGGGACGCTCGGTGCGAGCGGTGTCGTGTGGCGGTTTCAAATGGCTTGGCAGGCTAGAACAGGTGGCACGACGGCTTGGGGCTGGCTAGTTTGGTGTTTTGGGCTGCTGGAGGTCTTTGCACGCATTGAGGGAGAGAGAGGATCAACCGGTGAAGAGGAGAGAGGGAGGGGGAGACAATTTAGGCTAAGGGGGGCCACCATGTCTCTTTCTTATCTCTTTGCTCCCTCCAACTTGGCCCACCTTGCTTGCTATCCACCACTGTCCATTTTCCAGACTAAAGAGCCCTCTTCTAGAAGAGTGAGTTGGTCCAAAAGTTAGGTCCATGGGGGCACACGAATTTTGAATTAATTTCCCCCAAATTGGACTCCATTCCTTCATGAATCAACTCAATTCAACCTCGAGAAATCTAACCATCGAGTCCTTGATCAAATTGGCATTTTTTCTTGCCAATAGAACCATCTTGCTTCCCAATCTAATGATCAAAAGTGGTCCTCTGAATTTTCTGGATGAAAACGACCATACCTCGACTTTTTTTCCCAAAAAGTCTTGGTTTGTAGAAAAATCTTCGGAGACTAAGTCAACATTCCTAAAATGGCTTTTGACATGACAAAAATTTCAATTTCTAAAATCAGATTCAAATTTGTGGTAATTTCAATATGGTGCGATTATAGCATGACCTAGGCGATTGGGTGGCTTTTAGAAATTTTTAGTGCAAATGACCTGTGATCGATTTTCTTCGAGCCACAATAGACCTCTTTGACACATTGGCAGTGGTCGTGAAAATCTCGAGGATTCAAATACGGACACAGGGTACCAAAATAACAGAAAAATCAATTTAGTGCGAATCGACGAGAATTTTGCAATTTAGTAAAATCTCCCACGTTTAGCCACATCTCAGTCGAATCAACCTATCTCTGATCTCTAGTTGATTTTTAACTATGTCGTAATGATCTATACAGATAAACATGATTGAGTAATCGATTCCTGGTTGAATCCTCAAGTCTATTGCATTAAAATTCCTTGATGAGTTTCCCAAATCGTCTAATTATCTCAAGAGTAATAAACTCTAAGAACAATACTATAGACACATCAATAAAAAAAAACCTGATTTATTCAATTGAAAGCAGAATGAAATTTTAGGATGTCACATATAGTATGGATTAGATTGTTTGTGTTAAATTGAGTCGATTGACTAAGTTGATCGATGATTTGGATTGAATTAATTGGTTGAATAGATGAACTATATTAACTTGTAGGAAGGAACTAAGGCAAGGTAAGTCCTTTGTTTTGTGTGTGCATAGACTACCTTTAGGCATATTTCCTTCCTAGTCAGAGTTTAGGAGTGAACTTGCTGAAACATTGTCTCATCCCGTCGTAGGCTAAACCCTTTCAAGTCCTTAGTTAGATGGTTGCTCTTCCAGAGCATTTTGGCCAACCTATGAGGGTTACCAAGCGGGTTTTTAGCTACTCCGATCCCGGAAGTCTATGAACTGATAGTGACCACCGTCTGGGCCGAAGAGGACCTACCTCATAGGGCACCTCATCGATTCCGAGCGTGGTTTCGCTATGGACCCAATGGATTCAGGGTGGGTCCCCTTAAGAGTTCTAAAATCCCCACTGCGGTAGTTGATGCTACTCTAGACGAGATGCAGCTAATCCTCTTGATGATGTGGTGGAGGACCCGAAGCCCCGGAGCTTGTGGAGACCGAAGAATTGGCGAATGAGTCTAGTTAGTTGATCTTAGGACAGTTTTGTTTTGAGAACCGAGCTTTTGTAGACTTTTGTATTTAGACTAGTATTGTATATAAACTAGTTAGCTGTGTATAAAGGTGTGTTGTGGTTGTGAAATTGTGGTCTTGCTTTTCTATCCCATCTTTGTGCTATATGAGGATTTATTTATATGCTTCCGCATGCACATTAAAATCAATGGGTCGGTGACGTGTCCTGAGATGTCACATTTAAATCGACTATTGAGGGATGTGCACATGCTCGAGGATTGGGGCGTGACAAATGTAATGTCTATTTATGTTTGTATCATATTTATTGGATGATTATGTATTCATTTTTTATATATCGAGTGAAGTGATAAGAGAATTTTTCTAACTTAAAACTAAAAATTTCATTTGTTGGGCTTCGGCTCATCTCTTTTATTTTTTGAACTGTAGGTTGGATACCCCTCAACTTTTGCGCTATGGAGCTCCTATGTATAATGGAGTTTTTTTTTTTTTTTATTTTATAAAAGTATGCTTAAACCAAAGTCTAGAATGTATTCCTTTTCGGTTTGTTGCTTGATATTGGAACCTTGACGGTGAGTTAGTTGGTCAATTGAATGGCTTCAATCTAGATGACAAAGACATAGCAAATGGAGAGGTTATCGACCTGTGACTTCATTTTGAACATTTGTATGGGCAGACTTTTGGTAATATAGTATAGTATGAAGATAGGTCTGCATACCTTTGCCTAGACTTTTGTCCCCCACCTTTACCCTACCCAGACTTCTATCTTTTGCTCAAAATGTAATCAAGTTGTGTGAATTGATATGTGGCATAAATAAAAGAAGCATAAGTATGTTAGGTTATATTTGTAAGGCTTTAATTGTTAAAAGAATATTCGTAAATATCTGTTTTCGCTTCTACACGTTAAAAGAAAGTAATAATATGAGAAACACATGTCGAATGATGTTCTGAGATGTCACATTATCAATCCCCTTATGATAAACAACATATTTGCTAACTATTATCTAGCCATAGTGAACTAAACAAGCTTATGATAGGTATTGAATTTATAAATAATACCAAAGAATCATTAATTACAAGCTCACGCTTGGACAACTAAGTTTTATATATTTGCTGCAGTTCATGTTTATGTGACATTTCTTTCTAAAAAGAAGTAACAATTATCAATCATTCTTGAAAGATTCTATCTTAAGACTCAAATTATCAAAATGATCAATGATTTCATGAGTTCTTTTATGAGTATGATTTTTGGACATCATATGTACCATTCTTAGGACGTAATCCCTAACCTCATATGTCACGGCCCGAACCCTGGGCACGCAACAACCCATTCTTTGGTAGATAGAAAACGATGTCCTAGGACTCATTGCCGACCCTTCATTTTTAATCTTTTTTTATGCGCAAGCGGAAAATGAACCATCTCCCCATCAACAAACAATCAAACAATCAAATAGGGATAGTGAGATGAACAACAAAAACACAACCTCTACTCATATATATACATTTTTATATTGGATTAACCTACGGAGGATCGTTTCCATTTATAAGCCCAACAGAGGGGCCAATCCATCATCTAACCCAGACCAAAAAGAGACTAGTCTAGGCTAACCTAATTGTAGACCAAAAAGAACCATCGGGCTTGATACTACGTAGTCACTCGGAGATGGTGGACTTAAACTCCGTCATTTAGAGTTGGAGCCGTATGGGTCATTTGCTAGTGAAGAGGGGCCATGATTCTCCACTGCATCATTAGGAGGGTCCAGCTCAATGGGATCCCGGTCAGCATCCTTGGGGCCCTTACCAAGAGGTCCATCAAAACCTCTCAAAGGACCGAGCAACATATCTCCATCCCATATGAACCATGCCAATAACCTATGGGGTATCCATTGCCCTGGTCCCTCATCCACTCAGATAATGGAGAGATACTTCTTGTACATATGTGATCATCCTGAAAAGTGGTGGTGCGTCACGACAGTATCCTAGTCCTTAGGATACCGAACCTCATTGGCGGAAGTGCCATCCTAAGAACCTGAAAGTGGTTATGCAATAACTAGTGAGATATAAATCTTAGTGAGTCCTCCCCTAAGCCCCAATTAGAACACTAACTTAACTCAGGGTATCTTTCCAAAACCACCCCACAAAAAACCACGACTAACAACCAACAAATCACAACAACCAAGGTCAACCGCTAACTACATAGTCGGTTCGCATGCAGCCTTACCTGGTATGCCATATCCTGCATGTTGAATCTCGGCACAATACATGCAATGCACATGGCCATTAGATGATGCAGATCATCAATCACATACGAGTCGTATCACAAGCGATCTCACTTGGCCATTACCACACCCTATACATTATCGATTTATGCGTGCATGCCATAAACAATGTGCTTCACTCATGCACAGTCAAAACCAATGATGCCATGATTCTCATACTCTTTCTTGCACTTTAGTGCGCCATCTATCATGCATTAATCAATCACACGGGTTTTGATTATAATGTAAAATCGTTATGACACGTCCCATACCGCGCCACACAATTTTACCTCATAATAAGGCTCAACCAACTCAACCATCATGCGTGCTCCAGTTACTAATGACCTATCGGCCATAGCTAACTTTCCAATTAGTGCTCATCCACCTTAACACTCATGCGTGCTTTAGATAATAATGACCTCCCGACCATGGCTAATTTTCTAGTTAGTGCACATTTGACTCCCATCGAGCTACCAATAAAAGATTGCATTTCGTCCCGCCCTGTCAGGCACGGCTTCGTCTAACACTCCCGTTTAAACGGTATCCCAAAGTGGGTCATCGGTCCATAATCTATTGGACTAGCTTCGACTCCCATCGGGTATCGCCCCTAAACTCCCGTTGGGTGATGGTCCAACATTTGATCATGCAAACATACCTCCTCAATTCCTTCTCTCATAAAAGTAGTCCATATCCAATGTCCCTTGAACAATCCATTATTTCTTTTTTTGTAAAAATCACTCAATGCATGCAAATGTCCATATATTTATACACTCAAATCACTTTATAAGATCAAAACGCATGAAATTAGACATTTTTATTCTCGAGTGAACAGTGCTCGTGAACAGTATCATATGAACAATAACTCGTGAATAGTGTTCGTGAACAATAACTCGTGAACATCATGAATAGTGAAATTCCATAATTCAATAATTAATAAATTAAATCCAAAAAATCATTGAAACAATAATTAAATTAAATAACCAATCAATTAAAGCTAAACATGTTTAATTAACCACATTAGCCACATTAAGAAAATAAAGTGAGATTAAGCTAAACTAATCCTAACCATCTATCTAACCACTAGAACTAACACTAATTAAACCAACCCTAAGCAAGTTTAGGCTCTAATTGGTGGATTAGGAGCTAAACTCACCAATTAAACGGGCTAGAGAGATGGACGCGGTGGCAATGACAAAGGCTACACACCGGGACCTCAACCACGATGATCTAAGGCAGTCCTGGGCGAACAACAACCACAAGCTCTACTTCCCATAGCAACTCTAAAAACCGAACAACTAGAGGAGGAGAGAGGTTGAACGGCTTGGCCGCAGCTCTCGGCGAGGGGTTGGCCGACAATCGGCGACACCAGGGGGTCAAGGGGGAGTGACTAGTAGCGGGGTTGGGTAAAAGCTTGGTCAAAATGGGAGAAAATGAGTTGAAAATGTGAAACAGGTGAAACTGGGTGGACTCTAGGCAGTCTGGCGAGCGGTGGCTTCTCGCTGGTTAATGGGTCGAGCCGGTAGCTTTGTTCGGCGAGTGGCCGAGCTCATCCGTATGGTCTGGGCCTCCTGGACATAGTGATGGGTGGAGCATGCGCTGATTCTCACGGTAAAGGCAATGAACAACTCAAGTTTTCGCAAAAGGTCATTTGGAGCAGAATAAGGCCAGGTGGTTAGACTGCCACTATCTTTTGGTCGGCCGGCGGGTCATCCAGCGGCTCCGACCGGCGAACAGCCAAGTTAGGGCGGACGGTCTGGATGTCCTAAGAACAGTGGTGGGTGGCACGGAAAGATGGTTTGTATGGGAAGGCAAGAATCAACTCAGCTTTTCCCAAGAAGGTCTATTAGAGCATAAGGAAGAAGAAAGGGAAAATAAGGAGAGAGAGAGAGAGAGAGGTTGAGAGAGGGCCGAAGGAGGGGAGAGAGAGAGTAATGTGAGGGCTACTGCATTCTTCTAGAAGGCCAAAAAGCATGCCCTAAATCCCCATGTACATGACCTCATCTTTCTCTCTCTTCCTTTGCCCTTATCCAAATACTTTTAGGGGCAATTTGGTCATTTCTACCTTGCACAAATTACCAATCTGTCCTTGAGCTGAAATTGATGGGCGGGCCCAAGAAATGAGCTTGGAAATGAATAAGAATGGGCTCGGGAATTGATTGGGCTCAAATGGGCTTAAGGCTAGGTAATGGGCTTGGAAGAGAAAATAATGGATTGGGCCCAATGGGCTCATTTGCTTGCCTTAGGCCTTCCATGGTGGTTGTCCCACCTTGTGCCTAAAGTCCACACTAGTTTTGCTTGGCCCATGTCCTCATGGGCTCATTTTTTCGGACTATAAGTCTTTTTCCCTACACTCGGCTTACCTGGCACTGCTGACTATCGAAGTCGCATCATCCAAAGTCCGTCTCGGATATTCTTGATAATTCGAAGTCCAATCTTGGGTTCTCATGCCATATCAATTTTGCCCTAATGCCATTTTGGGTACAACTTAGACTGACAGTCGGCTTTGAGGATTCATATGTAATCGACTCATGCCAAACCACGTTCAAGACATCTCGATACATGGATGTCTTTGACTACATGAAATTGCGGATGATAGATTCTTATTTCAAAATACACGATTATTGAGGATTGACCTAGGGTCATTCGCGGCTTGATAAAATTAAATGGAATCCTCCGTCGTTCCATTATGTTCTATCCGCGAATCGACTTCTAGTTATTCTTGAAATCGGCCTGCCTATCTACAAGATTGTCCTCACGCAAGTCTTACGGTCAAGTCGTTTTCCCAAGTCAAGTTCTTTAGTCGTACGAGTTTTATCCTCATTAGCCTTTCCATTCAAGGTCAGTATCTCAGGAGTAATCAATTCTTAGTGAAATCAACCAATAATGCATTGACGAAATTTACATTCATTCATTTACATTCATTCATCCCTCAGAGGGCTTGAATTTCAGGATGTCACATCATAAGTACCATAATACCTTACATTAAAAAGTCTTTGTAGATGTGTCCTAATTTCAATATTAAACAAGACACAATTTCAAACCACCAAGGATTCCATCAATGTTTTAGTAGTGCAGTTGGTTGGTAAATCACTTTTCAAGTCTTCTTAAATGGAAAGTTTTATGGATAACAAGCAAATCCGATTGCTATCTTTCCAAATAGTAAAATGTGCTTTCTAGAATTTTGTACCATCGGTGGTGTGATCTACCTACCTATCCTTTATAAGAGCAATTTGAACTTCTACCAACTCCATCTCAAACAGAAAATCCTCTTTTCACTTCTTAAAGTTTGAACCTTAATAGTTATTAAGCTATTGATTACAGATAATGTGACTAAAATAACAAAAAATGTACATGATTAGTATTATGTGAGAATCGTGCGACTTGAAACTGTACAAGTACACACCCAGAGAGTTACATACATCATCACATAATAATCTTTCGACATAATACATAATATGCAATTATGTACTTTCCATATGACAATGGCCATGAGAACTTGTTCCAACATTTGTGAATTATCACCTTTTTGGTGTATGAATCATTAGGATTAGTTATTCCTCAACCATTTATTGTACATGTATCCCTCCATGAACTAATACACAATCACCTCTTTTGGGATTATAACAATGCATTAGTACATGAGACATCCCTTTATTATATGAGACCGATATTTCTCAAAAAGTATGCCACTTTGGCGGTCATAACTTGATTGAATTCTTGAAAATCTCTCATTTAGTGCTATAAACTTTATGTCTCATATTTACTGTATACATGTAATTTTAGATATGATGATAGAAGCAATTTGTCACTAAAATTACATGTCATACTAATTACATTACTCAATTCATTGACACATGTTGAACTTTATCTATGTTATTAATGAATCAATGTTCTACGCATTTTTTTTTTTTTTTGGTGATGATATTCATGTGAGCTATAGAATATCTTTGTATGAGCACACAACCATCGACCACACACCGATTGGAGGCCGCAAGCACCCACACACAGCACCTAAGTGTGCAGCACGTGGAGCATACGTGTGGGTTCCTAGGCCCATTTTCTAGTTTGAGCGTTAACAGTTCGACCAGTTCACCAGCCTAATCAAGGATAAACTAGTTCGGGATTATGAATGGGTCGGATTTCGAGTCAGGTCACTGGGTCAATCGAGTTAGGTAGTTGGATTCAGGTCGCTGAATTACTAACGTCATCATGACGTCAACTCTAGCGCGTGTAGTGTATGCACTAGCTTTGCCCGTGCATGAGGGTGCATTGGGGTGTGTGCTTGATGCACGCTGCCACCTAGTGGCGCCTAGCCATGCGCGGCTTACCCTGAGAACACGCCACCTACGGTTTTTCTCATCTTAATGAGCTCTTTTTATTTATATAATTAAAATCGATTTTTGCTATACAAAAAATCACAAAAAGGGCAAAAACTATACATCCATGTTTTAGTCATAGAAACTTTGTTACCACATGTAAGATGCGAAAACGCAATCCCACGATTTCCATAGTTAGATAATAATACATATAATCGAGTAGAAAGATTAATGCATTTGTGTCGGAAACCATCGTTCTTGATGCAAAAAAGTAACGATCTAAGTACAAGTACTTCTCTTCAATTATCTTTGCATCACTGGCTCAATGAGACCGCCCTTCATCTTTAGTGTTTAGTAAACACTCCTTATGTAAGAATAATTATGTGTATTGGGGTTAGAAGAGAGACTTGAATACTATTTATAGAGTTTTCAACGAGACTGTCTCATTATAAGCTAAGCTCAACTCGGTTTACACTAGCCAGCCTCATACTCATCTATTTAAGAATTTTCTATCTCACCTTATTAGACTAATTCCGTAAAACGGTAAGTTATTATATCAATTAATGTAGTTCACAATAGAAAAACTTCTACAAAGTAGTCATGTTGTTTTTGTACGAGGTTCAGCCATTTTTATGCTAAATCTCTGCCCATCATTCAACTGGTTATTTCCCATTTAAAATCTGAATATAACACCAAAAACTTATGTCCTGACACTTTTCCTGGCCACAACATAACGTAGGGAAAGATTGAGAAGAAAGTAGCACAACGGAGAACTGGAATATCATACAACATGCAACGCATATGATATAGCAGTTAATTTCTAAAGAAACCTCATTATTTTTCATTAAATAATCACATAGTTCAATACCAAATTGACTGATATTTTTACACACACCCAGCAGAACCATGTCCTGAGGAACTGAAGAATAACATTTTGGGACATGAGACCTAACTGAACTAGAATTGACAGGACTTACATAACACAGCTTTGACATTCAATTTTGAAGTATTTAGGCTTTTGGTTCCTCATTCTGAAAACCATGGCCGACACCGGGGCTGTGACCCTTGCCTTCGATATCATCTGGTGTCTTTGTAACGATTAGCGTTTCCCTCGGAGCTTTCGGTCGAACAGCTTCCTTCTTTAAGCCAATGAAATAATGGCCCAATCCGGGGCTGCTCCCAGGGGTTGTGGGGAGGAAATCATCCTTGAACAGTGCTTCTGACTTGCCCAAACTGGCCGCCTGATCATGTGCAATAGGCGACGGAACCATCTCCTCCCCCTCATCAAAATGATCATCGTTCGTAGGAGACTGACTCGGAGTGAGAAATTGTGCTGCTTGTTTGTGCATTTGGTCGTAATTAATTGCACGGAGTTCGTCCTCCCATGCCGATTTTATTGACCTTCCCTCAGAAGTTAGAATTGCATCGAACGCAATGAAGGTGAAAATTATCACAAATATCGATATGACTTGGAGATCAGCCATAGCCAGAGAAGTGTGGAAAAGGAAGTTTGATTTTCTACTTTGAAGCAAGCAATGAGAAGAAATAGGTAAGTCGGAATATAGTCGACGGAATGAGAAGAACTTGAAATAAGCATTGCTATTTATAGGCCTGAGAGAGTGACATTTTGAGAATCTTAACCACTGACCAAACATATAAAACTATGTACGTGGACTTCATCGTGGTTCTTCTTCTTCGTGGATGGTGATAATTGCAATGAGATCACTCAAAGCTAATCACTCGTATATATTATGTTAATGTTATTGCAAGATCAATATAATTATTTCTTCTAATTTAGAAGATCTCTCTCTCTCTCTCTCTCTCTCTGTGCTGTTTGTGCCTCTTTACACTTTGCCACTTCCATCATAAATGAAGACCCGAACGGAAAGGGGCTCGCCCCACCTTTGATGATTTTGGCATACCATTGTAAAATTTCCAACTAAAACTGGCCACTGCTCTCTTTGACCTTTCGATTGTGGTGAAGAAAACTCCTCTCTAGCTCTGAATGAGGCATTTAATATGACAACGACTATTATTTGTTGACCTCGTCTCATGGTTTCGAAAAGAATTTTGAGTGCTTAGATAGTAACCACGAATTATAGCTAATAATTACCGCTCTATCATGGAATTAGGTTGTGAGAAGGATACGTCAAGTTCAAGCACACGTTGAAATGATCTTGCACATTGCTCTTAACGTGCCCTACTATCAAATGCTTCATCTGACTAAATTAAGAGAAGAGTCCTTGATGATATATTATGAATCAGGCGTGACATGACCAAGAAAATTTAATTGCACTTTCCTTTGAAGGTTGACCCAATTAAAAGGTTTGTGACTATTAATTTTCATACAGTAGGTTTGGAACTGATCGTGTAATTTTTCTCATGAACTTATTATATGTGTATGCTAGTTGATTTGATGATTTCTTTGGAATTCTTGTTAAAGAGACTCCTTTTAATAAGGAGGAAATATCAAGAGATGAAGGGTTTAGCATACAGATGACCACATGATGAGGTCACCACAATCCACATGCACCAAACATTTAGGGATTCTCTGTACTCTCCACTTGGAGGAGAAGAGTATAAATGTTGACGGCTCGTGTGCAAGCTCGTACCAATAGCTTTGGCCGACAAAGTGAAATACCAAATGTCTGTCCTTTGTTGTTTGACCCTTCAATTTCTCCATGGTTGTCACATTAAGCTTTAAAAATTGGTTTAGAATGGGCATGCTTTGCCGCCCAAAAGGCACATAAGATTCTTTTGTTTCATTGCTAATAAAATAAGGATGGTCTTACCTATTGTTTTTGGGACACATAAGACCCTTCAATTTCTTGATATATTTCTCCATACATCGATGCACATCATAAGTGAGCTACCAACAATCCTCTACTCTAATATCACTAGTTTGGTCATGTAGCAAAAGTAAAATACATTCACTTGAAGAGATCATTATGTGGGAACTCAAGTTTGACCCTGTCAATATATTTATTTGGATTGACATTTACACATTAGATGAATGTGGTCAAAGTCTAATTGATAGAGTTAATGAAAGAGTCTATCTACATTTTATTAAATCAAAATAATTAATTGAACATTTTAGAGATTTTAAGAGCCAATTTCATTTGAGAGAATTTCATAATTATAAAGAATTGATTCTAAATTTATAGTGTCAAAATATTAAGTTCACTTTGTGGCCCTTGTCACGTAAAAGTTTGAGTTTCCCAACTTTCTTTTCTTAGTTCAATTGATTACTTGAGGATTATCAACCCTTGTTAAGTACTCTTGTTTACTGTTTATCTACGGTAATTGACAAAAAAAAAAAAAATCATCCGATTGCATATGAGAAATAGAACTCTTGCTTTTCAATAGAGCAACTTTCTTCAGAAGAATTTCCCAAAAATATGAGAAAAAGCTGCCAAAATGATCACGGATGCACCTTCCGCAATCATTTTGCAAAATCTAATAGGTGCGGCAGATCTCCAGGAAAACAAAAGGTCAAAGGCCAAATGCACCACAACCATCAAACTTTCGAAAGGAAAACCCCACCACTCGTCTTTGTCACAATCAGATCAAAGTTGTATTTTGTTAAGTCCTTCACAACTTAGTGAAATGGACCAAATGATGAGCCTCCAAATTGGTATTCTCTTGCCCCTAGCAACCCTCCAATCAAAATGGAACATCGTTTGTCCATTTAACAAATTGACATTTTTTCATTTAAATAATTAAAGAATCTGACTAAAGAAAATGGCGTGGTTGGCTCCTACACCGGCGGAACCCTCCCAACTGCCTCCCACTAACATTTTATAATCCACAAATTGGAGACAAAAACAATTTCATTTTGTTGATTTGCCAGTTAAGTGCGCATGGAATTTCGGTGGAATTAATTAAACTGTAATAGAGTCGTCCAGGACTGGTTTGATGATGACCTTTTGACTCTTCAAGACAGAATTTTCTAGAGAATCTATGAGTTGTTGACCAATTGTCCCACGGACAGCATTCCCAGGGCCAGTTGAAATTAAGAAGGGCAAAGCATGATTTTTGTTTTCGAAATATGAGCACAAAAGTTGAATTATCTTAAAAATCTATGAAATCTTTGTAAATTTTTTATGAATCGATTAAGTTCAGATCTTAAGACTGTGTTGATGATCCTTATTACAGAACAATTTGCAAGGTGTGGTTTAATTGATAATCTCTAAATCCTGAGCCAAAAATCCCTTGACACCTAATCAACTACAGCAACCCTGAAAGATTGGCAATAAAAAATAATTCAATCATGACAAAAAAAACATATAAATTTCATTTGTTTAGTATGGGGTCTTCCAAAACCCTTTAATGATTTTGCGCATGATGATTGACTTCATTTATCATAAAGAGTTGGAATAACATCCACTGAATACTAATTTTATGCATTTTGCCGATACTTTGGTCACAAAATGTCCATGAGTGTCTATAATTGTCCTTTTCAAGAAGAATTGAAGAAGTAAAAATGAAAGCATGGAGATGATAGAATTGTTGGCACATAAAAATACATTTTAGCTAAAGGCCAATTTCTAAGTAGGACATATTTCGAAACAAAATATTACTATTGTTATTGTTGTTGTTGTTGTTGTTGTTTTATATGTGTTGCCATTGATAAATTTTATAGCAAGCAACACGATCAGTTTACAATTCCAATTAAAGCCAAAATATGATGATTACTTGCAAAGGCGGGAGCAGTCATTGCTATTAGATATTCCGTCGTATATGGTGAATAAGCAGTTATCTGTGAGTATGTATAAGTTGTAGTATAGAGGAGAAGAAAGACGGACAGCATATTAGCCATCTCTGTTTTCCACGATTTCCTGATATCAACTTGACGAACCCAATATTGAGTGGTGATTATTTTTCTCGATTGTCAGTCGTCTTTTCATGATGACTGTTATTGTTTGTTTCAAGTTCTTCGGAAAAGCTAGAGCTATCAAATTGGAAAGAATAGAACCTCTCAATTATCTCTGGGGAGATATGGCTATCCTCTAGGTTGAAATTAATATAGGGTTCCATTGTGCGACGCGACATGAACATTAAATTAAGTTGTTTGTTTTATGCCCCATTCCACTGATTTAATTGCCGAAATGCCTCGCAAGAATGAATGGAGATCATGGGGGTAAAAAAAAAACACCGTGAAGCCATTGTTCACCTGTTTGGGAACGTAACAAAATGGTCCGATTTAAAGACAAATCTTGTCGCGCTACTTGATCAAACAAAAAACAAAGAAGCCATTGACCTACATGAAATGAGGAATACACAGTAAAAGTGAGCACAACCCAACTACTCAAGAAGATTAACTTGAACATACTTCATTCTGGTTCCATTAAGCTTGCTTGCTTGTTTGGCTGAAAAATTCTTTCTCAGTTCATATTGAACACAGAGAAAGATATGTTGTGTTTACATCGCCAACTTATAGTAATTCATCAGGTTTCCTGAAATATGTAGAGTGTCTCAAATGCATCACGAATTAATTAATTCAAATTAGGGTCATTAAGCAAGGACTAACCCGGAAAGTTTTTTCATTACAGAAGCAATCGGTAACCAAAGAACTACAACCAGTACTTGCATTATCCTTATTACGATGCATGTTTCATGTATATACACTTACCGACACTCTTTACTCCAGCAGTAGCTAGAAAATATAACCTTGGCCATCACATGAACTATAAAGACGCGCGCGTGTGATATGTAACAGAAGAGGATCATTTGGTGAGCAATGTCCTGTGAGTTGCACTGAACTAAACAAAACCCTAGTTATGAACCCCACGTCCGACGCTCGTGCTGTGGCCTGGACACGTGGACCCTAGACTGTTCGGAGGCAATTGTTGTGAGTCTTGTGACGCTGCCCCAACTTTGCGCGCAAGAGGTCAAGCATTTGTTGCGGAGGAAAAAGCGATGGGATTACGTACTTCTCAATTAAATGAATAGTTTTAGAGCCTACGGAGAATCTGAATAGCTTCAGTACCTCTATTAATCTATTTGATTGAATAGCAAATTCAATTTAGTATGTAATTTATGTGCACCGAATAATTTTCCATGAATAATTTCCCATGAATTGGCTATTGGCTATTATGATTAAATTTAAATGAAGCATGGGCAATCACGAAATTTCTTAAACGAAAATGTGAGCTTGAAAAGCAACCTCTGAGTTTGATATATATATGAGCAAAAGTGCATATGTTGCGTCTATGCAAACTTAACATGTAAAAGATATTGCGCTTTATTATGAGATTTTTGAATTACTAATTGTTGACGCATGTATGTTAAAAGAGAAAATATTTCAAGATCGGAAATTTTTTTCTTTAAGGTTTTCTATAAGATAAAAAAGATTGAAATTTAAAACTGAAGTACGTTCGAAGTGAAGTAAAAAAAATATTAATTCACCCTTGTCCATGGATAAATTATTCATAACATAACTAACTGAGAATATTTTGGGAAAGAGCCAAAAATATTTGTGATCCCTTAAAAGTGTGAGATTGTCGTTGCGTTATACAATAATTAGATGACGGAATTAAGCAATCTTAAAATACAAAACTATACACTAATATAGCGAATGAAATTGTCATTGCTAAAAATGAAAAGCTATATATTAAGTGACTATTTTGCACTCTCTCATCGTAACGTATTATCTTACGCTGCTTTAGAATTGCAGCCAAGGAAAAATTTTCGAATTTCCTTTTTTTTTAAAATTATTTATTGTTATTCAACGGAAGAGCTTATCAATATCTCTAGTTAGAGTAGATTAAGACCTCATCTTTTAAATCTTGAAAAACTACTTATCCCAAGATGCAAATATTAACTAGTTATTATAGCAAACCATATCCTAATTCTTCTGCAAACCTTTTATTTTAAGCAATCTATATATTGTTATGGTAGATGAATTGCAATTTGCTCTTTTCTAGTTTCTGCAATCAATCTCTCTAGCCTAGTAAGCTTAATGAAATTTTCCAGCATTCAAATTGGAAAAAAATGCAGAAAAGTTTGAGATTAGTTAAGGGTGGCTCAAAAGGGATACTTTCAAGTATATGTGGATGAAGAGGAGAAAGGTTATTCGGTCCCTTTGGCAGACTTAGATTGCAAGATCTTCCAAGTTTTGCTTAATAATTTTGAAGACCGGATCCATTTGAAGCAAAGGCGCATCAAGCTACCATGCTCGCAATGGTTGTTCCAGAGAGCAATCGATCTTGTCAAGGCGGAACATGAAAAAGCCAAATAAGAATGTTTTTGGAACATCCTAGAACTTTGATGAATTTATTTTTTGTGGATGTAGAATATGAATACAATCCCCAATATATTTCTTTTCCATTCCTTTCTTTTTGGTTATGTTATTCTATATATGTGGAAATTTATGGATACGTAACGAGTAATTTAGTTGATAGAAAAATTTATTTAGTATTTAGTATTTCTCGTGAAGGTTTTGTAGCTATATATTGTCCAAAGAGAATTTTCTCTTCCTAAAGTTTTTATTCGCCCACTTAAAATCTAATAATTTCTGTAGGTGATATGGGTTATTAATATTGGGTTTATCTTCAGTACATTGTGGTCTCATTATTCTTTTACGTGTACAACTCACTTTCATCAGCACTGATTTCAGCAAATAGCACTTCTTAGGAATTACCGAAGTAATTATCCAAATCGATAGACAATGACTTATGTTTTAAAAAGAAGAACTTAAAGGAAAAGCTATAGAATTTGCCGAAGTTCGGAAGTTATATTTCAATGTGAAAACACTATGTATCCTTAACCATCATATGATACAAAGCTTAAAAAAAAAAAAAAAAAAAAAAAAAAAACAGCGGCCTAGCTTGTCCCTTGAGAAAAATTTCTTCATCAGATCTCTCCCTCTACTTTATGTATGAAAGAAACTAGATCATTTTGAGTCATTAGTATTTTTCCTTTATAAAAATTTATGCTTTTTAAAATAGTAGAAACCTAGATTTTAATCTTCAGTTATATATTTATTTATAAAATTTTGTGTTTTAGCATAGGACGACAAGCATAGCACATAGGTAATGTGATTGATTGATCCCAGCACCTCAGTTGTTCGACCAACACAAAAAATGCCTTTCTATAATCCAAGCACATGTTACTTCTATGTCCATGGATGACAACTATTTGTCAAATCTTGCTTTGCATATCAAAATCACAAGATAGGGGGAAACCAGATTAAATTAATGACTACTGCATTTCCACGACAATTTAAAGAACTCAACTTCGTTCAAACTTGTGGCTTTGGTTCTATGGCTCATATTATAAACTCGAAACCACTTTGTCTTAAGAAAACAGAACCTAGGTCCAAACCACCTTGTGGAGGTAGCAATTGTAATGAATAAAACCCTCACACACTAGATGGGGAAAGTGAAAAGGAATAAAGGCCATGAAAGGGACTTACCTCAACGGTGCAAACCCCTTGCACCACGTACTCCCAAAATCAACATCGGCAAATCTTTTACCGAGGAATCATGAAATAGAGCAATTGCTTGTATCTATTGAGACTACACAAGCCGCCTAGTGTTTGTGGTTGAGGATGTCTATGGTTGAGGAGGTTATGTTCGAATTCCAGCAAAACAATTGTGACTTGACTCAAACAACAAACCAATATGAAGATGTTGAAATTTTTTCTTAAAATTGAACCCATAAAAGAAACTCCATCCAAGTAGGCCTCCCAGCTTGTGTAGGTTTCCTATATTGGATCTAAATTTTTTCATTATATGAGGTAGATTTTCTTTGTGAAGAGCATCTAAGAGACGACTTCTTTGTGAATTACACTCTGAAGCAATCCAAGAGGAGCTTTAAGTATTCGAGTCAAGCAAAATCTTGTGGGTAAGATTTGTGAATTCTTTTGTGAGATTGGGAGATTGTTTCTTGAGGAGTTACGAGTGCTAAATATTGTGTGAATGTAATTGGGAGCTGGGGCACACTAAGTGTGTTTGAGTGTCTCGAGTGTTGTTGTAATCTCAATTTTATCACTTAATTTATAATAAAATCATGTGTTGCTTTCCCCTCTAAAGAATAGGTCCTACTGACCGAATCGCATAAATCGATTGTCTATTTTATTTCCTTGTTTTGTTATCATTTGTTTTTAGAACGATGGTAAATAAGTTGTTGGCCAACTATACGCGCAATAAGATGCACGATTAAGTTAAGTGTCCATATTCCAAACTTTCTGAACTCAAGTTAACAAGCAATGATTGAGTAAACAAAAGCGTGCCTATAACCGGCGAGAGGGTGGCGGCTTGAGTAAAAGAGATGGTCATAAAAAAAATATGGATGAGACCACTTTCCGAAGAAGGAAGGGCACTTAAAACTTACCATAGCCCATATAGGCTTTTTATGGAATTTGTTGGTCTAAGTTTGAGGTTAAGACTATCTATTTTGGGTTCGCTTTACTGTGTAAAGAGATTATGTATATGGTCAAAGCATCGCTCACAAGTTCAATTAATGTGCTTCCTTTTTTTCCTTTACATCATTTGGCTGCTATTATAATTCGGTTTGTTTTCTTGTCTAGTATCACCAATTTGATTTGGATACATTCATGTTCTATCATACATTTGGAGGGCACTAGTTATATGCAAAGAGAACTCTGAAAGAATAGATGACGTAGGGCGTTTCAATATTTAAGTTCTTTTCAGAAACATATAAAAATTGGTACAGTATACCTTATGCAACTTCCAAGTCAAAAGTGGTCAATGTCGTTTTCTGTAGGAGGTTTAGCCATTTTTATGTTAAATCTCTGCCCATCATTCATGTGGTTATTTCCCATTTAAAATCTGAATATAACACAATAAACTTCCGTCTTAATACTTCTCCTGGCCTCAACATAACATTGGGGAAGATCGAGAAGAAAGTAGTACAACGGAAAACTGGAATATCATACAACATCCAACGTGTCTGATAAAGCGGTAATTTCTAAACAAACCTCGTTATTTTTCATTAAATAATTATATAGTTCAATACCAAATTGACAGATATTTTTACACACACCAAGCAGAACCATGTCCGGAGGAACTGAAGAATAAGATTTCGGGACATAAGACCTAACTGAAGCAGAATTGACAAGACTTACATAACACAGCTTTGACTTTCTATTTTGAAGTTTTTTTTTTTTATTTTGACGAGTATTTTGAAGTATTTAGGCTCTTGGTTCCTCATTCTGAAAATCATGGCCGACACTGGGGCTGTGACCCGGTCTTGTGCCTTCGAAATCATTTGGTTGACCCGCAACGATTAGCCTTTCCTCATCACCACTCGGAGCTTTCGGTCGAACAGCTTCCTTCTTTAAGCCATTGAAAGAATGGCCCAATCCGGGGCTGCTCCCAGGGGCTGTGGGGCGGAAATCATCCTTGTACACTGCTTCTGACTCGCCCAAACTGGCCGCCTGATCATGTGCTATAGGCGAAGGAACCATCTCCTCCCCCTCATCAAAATGATCATCGTTCGTAGGAGACTGACTCGGCGGGAGAAATTGCGATGCTTGTTTGTGCATTTGGTCATAATTAATTGCACGGAGTTCGTCCTCCCATGCCGATTTTATTGACCTTCCCTCAGAAGTTAGAATTGCATCGAACGCAATGAAGGTGAAAATGATCACAAATATTGATATGACTTGGAGATCAGCCATAGCCAGAGAAGTGTGGAAAAGGAAGTTTGATTTTCTACTTTGAAGGAAGCAATGAGAAGAAATAGGTAAGATAGAATATAGTCGACCGAATGAGAAGCACTTGAACTCCGCATTGCTATTTATAGGCCTCAGAAAGTGACTTTTTGAGAATCTTAACCACTCACCAATTACATATAAAACTATGTACGTGGACTTCATTTTGGTTCTTCTTCGTGGATGGTGATAATTGCCGAGATTCAAATAATCTTATTATGAAAACCCGAATGGACAGGAACTCGCGCCAACTTTGTTGATTTTAACATACCATTGTAAAATTTCCAACTAAAAGTAGGCCACTGCTCGCTTTGACCTTTCGATTGTGAAAATATTGTAGTTTTGAATCATGCATGTAATATAACAACGACTGTTCTTGGTTGACCTCGTTTAATTGTTTCAAAAATTATTTTGAGTGCTTACATAGTAACCACAAAGTATGGCTAATAATTACCACCCTACCATGGAATTAGGTCGTGAGAAGAATACGTCAGGTTCAAGCACACGTTGAAATGATCTTGCGCCCTGCTCTTCACTTGCCCTACTATCAAATGCTTCGTCTGACTTAATTAAGAGAAGAGTCATCGATGATATATTATGGATCGGGTGAGACATGACCAAGAAGATTTAATTTCACTTTCCTTCGAAGGTTTAAGAATACATTGATCCAATTAAAAGGTTTGTGACTTGATTGATTTTCATACAGTAGGTTTAAAACTGATCGTGCAACTTTTGTCATGAACTTATTATATGTGTATCCTAGTTGTTTTGATAATTTCTTTAGAATACTTGTTAAAGAGACCCTCCTTATAATAAGGAGGAAATATCAAGACATGAAGGCTTTAGCATATAAATGACCATATGATGAGGCCACCACAATCCACATGCACCAAACATTTAGGGTTTCTCTTTACTCTCCACTTGGAGGAGAAGAGTGCAAATGTTGACGGCTCGTGTGCAAGCTCGTACCTTTATCTTTGGTCGACAAATTCAAGTGAAATACCAAAGGTCTCGGTCCTTTGTTGTTTGACCCTTCAATCTCTCGATGGTTGTCACATTAAGCTTTTAAAATTGGTTTAGAATGTGCGTGCTTAGCCGCCCAAAAGGCACATTAGATTCTTTTGTTTCATTGCTAATAAAAAAAGGATCGTCTTGCCGAATGTTTTTTAGACACCGATCAAGTATACTTAATTTAGTTTCTTAATGAGTGTGTCCCAAGAGTACATTTACAAAACTCATAAAATAAAAAATTATTCTTGGTATACTAAAATTCATTTGTTAAGTTGTGAGGCGATGATAGCATTTTAGTAAATGGGTGGTTCATATATAATATCCGACAAAACTCTGTCGCATCACTTTGTGTACTGTTTTGTAGACCATTCTTAGTAAATCTAAATTTATTCTAACAACAGAAAACTTCTCTAGCAGTGGTAATCGTGACTCAATATTCGCTTTAACAGGTTCGGGGAGTGAGTCATATTTAAAGGACATTTCACTAGGAAAATCTGTTATAAATAACAATTTTTGTTCAAGAAATAAATTTTTCTACTTCTATTCCCCGAACGAATTTCTGAGCAAAAATATGTGTTTGATAACGATACAAAATTTATTTCTGAAAACAGCTTAATTTTTCCCAATTGCATTTTTTTTTACTTAAGCAAGCACTTCAAGGAAACAGCTTAATGTTGTCTGAATATGTTCATTTCAGAATATATCATGTAAGAGGATGGATATAAACAATTGTTAATACATAATGAGTTCTACAAAATTATGTTGTGATCTCGTACGACCCTATGGGTTCGGTCCGATTCCATGGTCAACCGGGGTCCAACCGATTATTTATTATTTCATTTTTTGTTTTCCTTAAAAGAACAAACATAATATCACAAATTACATACTCATCAACCATGCTACATTGAGCAACCAAACTATGAACACCAATATATATCAAACATAAATATAAGATAAGATAAAATAGAAATGTACACTTGCTAAAAGTAACAAACCAGAAAAAAGAATATGCAAGGCGAGGGAATAAAGGTGAGTGGCAAGGCGAGTTAAGAGAGGCTGGCTACAAGGTGAGCAAGCAAGCGAGGCGAGTGAAGAAGGTTTCTTTCTTTTCTTGGTCGAATTAGGGTAAGGTTTCGTTCTACTTTTTAATTTACACAGCAAACTGAGTTGAGAAGAGAATATGGGAAGAGGTGCTAGGGTTTTGAGTAGACAAAAATTTATAATATATAATATATTAGATATATAATATAGAATACATCTAATATATATTATATAATATATAAAATGTATAAGTTGGTCCGGGTTAGACCAACCCTAAACTCCTATGACCAAGGATCAACTCGCATAATACAAGGTCTTGAGGTCCCAAGACTAAGGATCAACCCAGTGCCCTTTGGAACTAGACAAAGACCGGCTGGGTTGAGCCAGTCCAAAGCCGGTCCAGGGTCAACCCTAGACTATGCTCACCCTAACTTGTTGTTTCCCTTTTTTACTGTATGACTTTTGGCCAAGTTTTCTCCAATTTATAAAGCTCCACTTCGAATGTTGCACACAAATCAAGTAGGCGTTATGTCATCTGATTCTCTCCATAAAAATCTTGGCAAAAATTTTCTTAAAAACATGTGTAGAATATTCCCTCAATTAATCAAATTTTCTATTGGCTATCTTTTATTAAGGGCAAGTTCTCGTCATGCCATCTCACCAATTTCTTGAGCGAATTAGGCTAAATAATCTCGGAATGTCGTACCTTTTCGTTTTGAGATGGGTCTTCAATTTAGAAACTCCAATGATCTTCGAATCCATATATGAAAAGTGCCCGTTGATTAGGTCTAATTGTTTTGCAGAACCAAGATTTTGCTTTCAAACTCTTTCTTTTGTAGATTTACACACTTTTGTGAAATTTAGCTCAAATGCTCGTACAATCAAAACTTAGTATCAACATAATTAAGATGTGATCCTCAACACATTTAAATGAACTCGTTAAATATTTGGATAAAAACTATCAAAAAAATCCACTACGGATATATTCCAACATTAACAAGGCCTGACAAATGACAATATAACACATGTAATATAGGTCGTCTTTTGTTTATTGACATATGGCATTTGCCATACTAGTGTATTGTGTAAATTTCTTCAAGAATATGAGTAGTGCTAAAGAGTGTTTTAAGGGCACTTATTATGAATACTCAGTAAGGGAAATTCTGGCTTACTGTCAGTTGCCCATATTACAAAAGTGTTGCTATATTGAAAGATGCAATATTGTCTTATTTGAATACTGAACTTGTGCACATTTTCTATTTCAAGAAAGTTTAGTTTCAATGAGGTTGAATGCTTGATCTTGGTCCTATGAGGTTTAGAGCTTTGAAATAATCTAATTTATTGGCAATAGTGTCCATCTTTATTCTAAAAGAATTTCATAAAGTTCGGAGCAAATGTTGAGGGCCATAATTTATTTTAGAAGGAAGAACTTTCAAATATAAAACATAGCTCTAGTTGTGTCAAACACGTCTTGCGAGGTTCAGAGTGTTCAAACCATCTATTAGTAGGCATTCAAAAATATATATGCAAAAGATGGAGGCGCTTTTAATACTATTAAGTTTTTAGAATTCTACTACTATTGTCCTAAAGGTTCAGAATTTATCCTGCCTTAAGGAGTTCAGATTTTCATGCTGCAATGTCCTATACAAGATTATAGCTAAACTACTTGCAGAATATATATGTTGTGTGCTTCCTTCGATCGTTGGCCTCCACTAAATTGTTTTTATCACTGAACGACATGTCTTAGAGAATATCCTATTGTGCCAAGATCTATTACACAACTACCATAAGGGGGACAAAGTAAACGTTTGGCCATAAAGATTGATCTCAAAACTGAAAGCCTATGACATGATTAAATGGGGTGTAAAATTGTCATCAAGGTCCTAAACAATTCCAACGGTTGTGTTCGAATATACCTTCGTAGTACTTGGTTGATTTGATAACCAAGGCCCTGCGTCACTAAATCCAAGGCTTACAATGAACTTTAATGAAATATAGGTTGGCTATTTCAATAGCTCAAATGGGCTGCAACAAAGTTACTTTTCTTTCTCTATACCTTTTGTCCTGGTTATGGAAATTTTCAATAGACTGTTAATACGAAGTTGCTGCATCTTCTTTCAAATATCACTGGCACTGCAAAATGCAAAGGGTTACTCACTTATGCTTCATAGATGACTTGTTCTTATTTGCTTATGGAGATGTAGACTCCATCTTTTGCCTCATAGATGCTCTTGAAGAATTCGCTACTATCACAGAACTACGGTTTAATCTTGACAAATGTCAAATCTCTTTCTAAATTGAATAAGGATGAGAAGCACCTTATACTAGACCACAAGCCTCTTTCCACAGGTACCCTCATTATCAATGGGTGTTCCCTTTGTTACTAGAAGAGTCACTCGCATAGACTATAGTACTAATGAGATCTTAAAGAAAATTGAAAGTTGGGGCATGAAGCATATGAGTTACGCAGCGTTACAGCTAACTAAATCAGTCATTGTCTCCATTTGCACCTATTGGATGCAAATGTTCATACTTCCAAAGCAAACTATATACGAGGTTGAGAAAAGGATTTGACATTTCTAATTATTTGGTTCTACAACAAATCATGGATTGCACCGGGTTGCATGGCAAGTAATTTGCTCACCTAAAAGGGAAGGAGGATTAGGATTGCCCAAGGTGAACATATGGAACAAAGTTTTGTTAGGCCACACGATGTAGAGCCTCATCAATCATCCATCCTCTTCCCTCTGGAGCATTTGGGTTCACAACATAAAATGTAGAGGCACTCCAATTATGCAGTTCAACATTAGTAGTATGGTTTGTTGAAAATGTCTCTTCAAATTGTGACCTATTCTAACCTCAGTTATATCTAACTCAAGGTACTATTGCTATGACATATATGATGAACTTAGGCATGGGGTCCGGTTCTAGAGTGGTACAACCTAATTTGGAGCAATGGCATTAGCAAACACAATTTTATTGATTTACGGACGACAGATATCATAGAACAATGGATGACCTTGTTGACATCTAGTATAACTTTTGCAAAGCTAATGTAGAAGATAGAGCACATCTATTCTTCCAGTGTGAATGGACAAGCAGCATTGGGTGAGTATCTTTGTGCAATGTGGGATTAGGCATTTTTTAGAAGGATGATTAGGGTAACCAAGGGCAAATATTTGGCACCGAGACTTTTCAAGGATTTTTTCCCTAGCAACCATATATTACATTTGGATGAAGCACAACCGTAGACAATTTCAAAACAAGTCAACTAAGATCCATATTATTTTGGCCAAGGTGTGTAAAAATATAAGAGGTAGAGCTTCACTCCATTAAAAATTAGACTTTCCACGACAAATGTTGTATTGGCTATAATGTGGAGAGTTCCTATCTTCATCTTTTTGAATTATTAGCTCTAATTGTAATGTTGAGGAATGCCCCTAAACTATTGTACTTCAGTTGCTCTATGATGTTTACATTTTCAACCAAAAAAAGAAAAGAATGATTAAATTGTTTGTTTCTTTGTTACAGAGATGGTGGCAATTTCTAAGACATCCATAGGATTAGTTACTTTTTTTTCTTTTTTTTTTTCACACGGCCTCTCCTTCAGCTTTTAGCTTTCACTTTTAAGACTTAACACTTGTTTTTTTTTTATTTAATTTATTGAAAATATTAAAGAACTACCAAGAGAGTGTAAATTGAAAATAACGCCATGGTATCTGGTTCAAATCCGAGAAAAACTCCATAGCTATTATTCAAGAATGGAAAATAGATATATTGTTGAAAGTCTCTATCATTTCTATTATGATAAGTTCTCATTATCGATAAGTTATCAAAAGTTATAGTAATTATAGTTATAAAATAAAGTGGAACCAATTTAAAATTATAACATATGTCTCTTGAATTGCCAAATATTCCTATTTTTCATTATTCCAATCAAATCGATTCTAAAAATGAGAAATCATCCCTCACTAAAAACCAATTTAAAAAGAAGCATATATTACTATTAGCTAATTGCAAGCATGTGGCATCTTTTCTACCGTCACGTATACCTTTTCTTGATTGCAAAAGACAGTTGACGGAGCTATCATAGCTCCTTTCGGAAAAATTATGCTTGAAATTGTACCAAAGGCAGAAAATCTCATTCTTCAAAAGAATTATTAAGATTTAATTGTACAAAAAGATTAGTAGATGTCTGGGTTAGTAAAATAGAGGAGATCCATTTGAGGATTGCGTGCATGTTGTGATTATATGAAGCTATTCCTTCCTAAGAAACTTTTTGATGGATTCGCATATTCTTCTTAAAAAGTTGAGCTATCTTTGATTGATGTATTGGTACTGAATGGAAATTCTAGCCAAGATTGACGATGCAAAAGATATGCTGTAAACCGTTGGCCAAATATGATTTGTTCTCTCGACCCATCAAAACAGGTGCGTGGCCAATGGTTCGACTATTAGAAAAGGATGTAAATGGTATTATGTATAATAATTATAAGACCGCATAACACATAAAATGACATTAAACAAACAGTTTCGGAAAACATATAGGTTGTTCTATTAGCAGTATTCAAATAGCCGTCAAAACCAATACGGTGAGAAAAATGAATTTTGTGAAAATGATTGGGCAACATATATATCCCACAAGAGTCCTTAAACAATTGGAGAATTTTGTGGTATGTAATTCACATTTTTAGGTGATAAGTACATATCCAAGCTACTGATATTTCTGATAAATGTAATTATAGACAACAGTAGAAGGACACTGAAGGGTTAGTGCAAGAGTCAATTAAATAACCGCCCGACCTACTACCGTCACCCAACGAACGGCTTACGTGACAGCCGGAATTTGACCAAATCTCCAACATTGATAGCCACTGAGTGTCCTCTTCAACCTTTCTGCTTTTCAAGATCATGTATCCTCTGTGGACCTTGGTACTATGATCATATATTTGACTTCTCCAATTCGGCCCTCCACTGATAGAATTAACGTCCATTATGCAATGAATGGACCTCTGATAAGAGAGGGGCAATATATGTGTGTGTGCGTGTGTTAGAAAAAGCTTCCAAAACGGCATGGAATATTTAACTGGATATTCCGAAGGCATGAATTTTGACAATCCCATCTTTCTTGAAATTCGATACTTGAGCTTCTTGAGCTTGACAAGTACTTGGCCAACTTGATTGCATGGAGCTTGGCCTAGTCCAATGCATCTTGTAGTTCAGTCACTAAGGTCAAGCTTATTTATCGTTTCTTCTCCTCTTCGTATATTCCTAATGTATATATATATATATATATGCATCCTAACATTCGCAAATCACCCATAAACAATAGTTTCAAGTTTAGATCCTATATTTAGTTTTATGATATTATGAGACATGATCCATGATGATAGTAACAAATTATTGTTTCTGGCAATAAAAATCTTGATATTTTCACTTAGGAAGGTCACCAAAAGGGAGTTTAAGTTTGAGCTCATTAATGTATCCAACTAGAACAATCTTCATTTAAAAGTTTGAGCCAATAATTATTGTTTAACTAGAATATATTAACTGTTTCACTTTACACCACATGTCCGATGTGAAACTTTTTTGGCCAAACACCCTCAAACGTGTGCTCAAAAAAACCCTCCCTCACTTGTGAGCCATCTCAATTTGAATCTCCACTTTAACTCAACCTGATATGGCAGATGTTGTTGAGCAAAACATCTACCCTTGACTCTGCTTCAATCACCTTGGACTAGCCAAGATCAATTGGAAGCAAGGGACGCCATCCATTATTTCAATTGGGGAGTTGCATCCAAGATTCATCTTTTGATATATTTCTCCAAACGTTGATGCACATCAAAAGTGGCCTACCAACAACCGTCTACTCTAATATCACTAGTTTGATGATACCTTCACTTGGAGAGATTATTAAGAGAAATTCATGTTCGACCCGGTCAACATATCCATTTGGATTCACATTTATACATTATATGAATGTGGTCAAGGTCCAATTGATAGAGATAATGAAAGTCTATTTACATTTTACTAAATCAAACGAATTAATTGAACATTTTAGAGATTTTAACAGTCAATTTTGTTTGAGACAATTTCATAAATTATAACTAATTTATTCTAAACTTTTGGTGTGAAAATTTTAAGTTCACCTTTTGGCCCTTCTCAAGTGTAAGTTTGAGTTTCCAAACTTTCTTTTCTTAGTCCAATTCATTACTCGGGATTATCGACCCTTGTTAAGTACTCTCATTCACTGTTTATCCACGGTAATTAACAAAAAAAAAAATCCAATTGCATATGAGAAATTGAACTCTTGCTTTCAATAGAGAAACTTTCTTCAGAAAAATATCCCAAAAATATGAGAAAAAGTTGCCAAATTAGTATCACGAAAGCACCTTCACAATCATTTTACAAAATCTAATAGGGACAGCAAATCTCCAGGAAAGGAAAATGCCAAGGGTCAAATGCACCGCAACCATCAAACTTTCAAAAGAAAAACCCCACCACTCCTCTTTGTCACAACAAGATCAAAGTTCTATATTGTTTAGTCCTTCACAACTTAGTGAAATGGACCAAATAATGAGCCTCCAAATTGGGATTTTCTTGCCCCTAGCAACCGTCCAATCAAAATGGAACTCCGCTTGTCCAGTTAGCAAATTGATATTTTTTTTATTTAAATACTTAAAGAATCTGACTGAAGAACATGGCGTGGTTGGCTCCTCCACCGGCGGAACCCTCCCGACCGCCCGCCACTAACATTTTATAATCCACAAATTGATGACAAAAACATTTTCACTTTGCTGATTTATCAGTTTAGTGCGCATGGAATTTCGGTCGGGTCAACTAAACTATAATAGAGTCGTCCAGGACTGGTTTGATGGTGACCTTTGATTCTTCAAGACAGAATTTTCTAGAGATTCTATCGGTTGTTGACGGATTGTTCCACGTGTAGCATCCCCCGGACCAGTTGAAACTAAGAAGAGCAAAAGCAGGATTTTTCTTTTCGATATATGAGCCAAAAAGTCGAATTATCTTAAAATCTAGAAAATACTATGTAAATTTCATAAATCAATTAAGTTTAAGTCTTTAAATTGTGTTGTTGATCCTAATCACAGAACAATTTGCAAGGCGTGGTTTAATTGATCATCTCTAAATCTTGTGTTGAAAATCCCTTGACATTTTATCAACCACACCAACTCTGAAAGATTGACAATAAAAAATAATTCAATTATAAAACAGAAAACATATAAACTTCATCTATTTAGTATGAGGTCTTCCAAGGCCCTTTAATGGTTTTGTGCATGGTGCTTGAGTTCATTTATCATAAAGAGTTGGGGTAACATTTACTGAATACTAATTATGCATTTTGCTGATACTTTGGTGACAAAATGTCCATGAGTGTCTATAAGGGCACATTTGGTAATATTTCTGTTCCCTATAACAATTTATAAGTATTTTAACTTATTTGGTAACTGTCCAAAATTTCAATTCCCAAATAGAATTATGTTTGATACCGTGCTCAAAATTTATACTCCAAATTATTTTCTTTTAATTTTTAAATAATTTTATTACTTTTTTTTTTTTTTTTAAATTTTCTTCATTTTTTTTCCTTTCTCCTATTCTTATTCTTCAAGTGGCCAGTCGTTGGCTTTGAGATGATCAGCGACCGACTAGACAAGGGTCGACGACCTCACCGGAGTATTGTCGGCTGAGCCTCGCTGGGTGAGGCTGCTCGCCCAAACATGGCTTAGTGAGGCTGGCTGAGCCTCAGTGGGGCTGGGCGAGGCCGAGCCTGGCTAGTGGCTGGGCTTGCATTTGGCGAGCTCGTCGGACCTCGCCCTAGCCTATCGAGCCTCTAGCGAGCTCATTGAACCGGTTGCCGACGACCAACGGCGGTAAGCGGCGGACAGCGAACGGTGGTGGACAGCAACCGCAGTGATGACAGAAGATGAAGAAGAAGAAAAGTGAAATAGAACAAGAAAGAAGAAAATAAAAAGAGAAAATATGGGCTTATTCTAGAATTGTTCCCGGAACCAAGAATTGACTTTTTTTTTTTTTTTTAATTCTTGATTTTGTTCCAAATCTACTTCCGGAAAAAAAAAAATAGAAATTTGTTCTTGAAATAAATTTTTTACCAAACACAATTTTGTTCCAAAACTACTCTTGGAAACAAAAGAATAGAAATTTTTACTATTTGGCCGGTTACCAAACAGAGCCTATTGTCCTTTTCAAGAAGAATTGAAGAAGTAAAATTGAAAGCATGGAGATGATAGAATTTTATAGCAAGTAACAAAGTCATTTCACAATTCCAAGTAAAGGCTAGAATGATTACTTGCAAAGGCAAGAGAAGTCATTGCTATTTTAAATTCCTGTCAGTGTAGGGTGAATAAGTAGTTATTTGTAAGTACGTATAAGTTGTAAGAAATGAGAAGAAAGACACACAAAGATAGTGTGACATCCCAGATTTTCAATTCTGTTTTCTATTAAATAAATCAGGCATTTCATCGACGTGCCTATAAGGCTATTCTCAGAGCTGAATACTCTTAAGATAACTAGACTAAAATCCGAGAAATCGGAAGTCATTTTAAGAGGCCAATTTTAAAAATGCGATCAAACTTGAGAATTTGACTAGGAATCGACTTCTCAACCGTGCTCATCTTTAGATGCCATTATGACATAGTTAAAAATCGATCAGAGGTCAGAGATAGGTCAGTTTGACTAAGATGTGTGGCTAACGTGGGTGACTACACTAATTTGAAAAATTCTCGTCGGTCGGCACTTGACTGATTTTTCTATCGTTTTGGTATCCTATGTCCGTATTTGAATCCTCGAGATTCTCACAACAATCGAGAGTCACCAATGTGTCGAGTGGGTTCATTGTAGCTTGAAGAAAATCGACCACATATCATTTGCACTAAATATTTTGAAACCTTACCCGGTAGTCTAGGTAACGCTAAAAACGCGCCAGATTGAAATTAACTGCGAATTTGAGTTCGATTTCATAAATTGAAAGTTCCATCGCGTCACAATTAATTCTAGAAACGTCAACTCAGTCTCAGAAAATTTTTCTGCAAATAGAGACTTTTTGGGAAAAGTCATCCTAGGGCCGTTTTTGTCCAAAAAAAGTCAGAGATCGTTTTTTATCGCAAAATTAGGAAACAAGTGGGTGGTGATGGTGAAGGAAAAATACCATGTGGATCAGTGTGGTGTCGACTGAATTTATTGAGGCCGAATTATGTTGATTCAAGGAATGATAAATGTCCAATTGAAGCCAAATCACTTGAAATTCATAGCACCCCCGTGGCTGTGACTCTCGGACCTCTTCAAGCTTCCAAAAGAGGGCAATTGGGTCTAAAAATCATGGGTGGACACCAGCTGGTGGTGGGAGACCAAATGGATTGAGACAAACCATTCAAGGGGACCAAAATCGGTCCCATTTGCTAAACCAGTCTCCTCCCCACTTCAAGCAGTCGAGCAACTCCCTTTCCCATCTCCATTGCTACTGCTTGAAGTCCAAAAGTCTAGTAGAAGAAGCTAGCAATTGTCGCAGCCACCGTCGGAACTAGGGATGCCGATCGCTGCTCGCGGAGTTGCGCACAAGCCCGCGTGAGCTGCACCTCCTCCACCACCTCATCTATTCGTTTAGCCTTGCTCACCATCCTTCAAAGCTCCTAAACCACCACCGGAGCTCCTATTGCTATCACCGTGAGCCGCCGTCTCCCTTGTCCAAGACCGCTGTTGTCCCCACCGACCTTCCCTCACCGTATCCGAGCAAGCAACAACTACCAATCCACCTTGCTCACCCAAGAACAACAACGGATAGAGAGTAGGAAAAGTGGGTCTTTCAGCATTGTGTAGGCCCATTTTGGCCCGCTTCCCGGCCTTGAAAGCTAGGCTCGCTTTGCATCCTCGAGAACCGACCAACTCGTCGTGAGCCTCATTAATTCTCGCGTCTCACGTCGATTTGAATCGATTAGACTTAGTGAAATTTAATTAATTACCGAACAAGTGAGTTTAACTTACTAATCCTTACTTAGTAGGTTAATTGTAATTTTAGGATTTTATTCCTAAATTATTTATTTTTATTTATTTTCCGTTTGGAAAATAACCATTTATTTGAGCTCTAATTCGTGGATTTAAATGCTAAAAATATTTTGATGGACTGTATAAAATAGTAGGAATTGTGAAAGTGAAATTATGGTATTTTAGCTAAGGCCGACCATGTATCCATACACGACAATTTTTATTGGATATGATAAAAATAAGAAATTGGCTATATAAGTGGAGTGGTATACTATTTTGGCTAGGGGCCCTAAATTATCAACTTTGGGCTATTATATCAGCTTTGGGCGAGCATATATATAGTATACCATATTATCAGTTTTGGGCGAGCAATATATTATCCGTTTTGGACAAGTATATATAGTATACTATGATGGCCTAGGGGCCCTAATCTATCAGCTTTGGACGAGCATATATACAGTATACTATATTATTAGCTTTGAGCGAGCTATACTATTTTTTTATCAGCTTTGGGTGAGCAATCCTAATTTGATAAAACTTTATAGATAGTATTGAATGTATCAATCAGGAGAAGGTCGTGATGACATGTAATCGACTGAGTCGATTGATTGATAGTTCGATCTAACTGGGTGAATTAATGTGATTTGAGACATTTGTAAATGATATTGATTTGCAGGGTGGGACTAAGGTTAAGGTAAGTCCTCTGACCCGTGTTGTGCTTAAGCAGCCCTTATGGCATATTTGCTTCGTAATCGGGTCTTAAGAGGGTAGAACTTGCTAAGACGTAGTCTCACTCCGTTGTGGGACAACATTTCAGGTCCCTAGATGACTGTACCTCCACCTCCTCCCGTGCATTTTGGTATGCCTAAAGAGATCACTGAAATATGTTATCACATTCCAATACACCATCACCCTAAAGGCTTGGAGTATGTATTAGTGAAATCCACTATCTGGGTTGATGTGGGTGAACCCCAAAAGGTGCCCCACTAATTTCGGTCGTGGTATCACCATTACAATGATGGATGAAAGGTGGGTCCTATGCCGAAATCTGATATACCTCTATACGTTTTAGAGGTAGCGTTCGGGAAGGGACAGCAGATCCCAAGGGTGGATCGGTGATTGATGCAAAGGATCCCAAGCTCGAGGGCAATTCTAACTCCCCAGTGAACTCAGTAGTGGACTCCAGCTGGAGCATGGAAGAATGAGAGATCGTTGAGGAGGAAGAGGACCCGGAGGAGGACCCAGAGGAGGATTTGGATGAGGATTGAAATCCCACCCCTATCTGTAGACTTTGTTGGGAGCTTGTTGTTTAGAACTTAGCTAAGTAGTTTACCTTGTATATATATATATGCATTATGGTTTGCATTGTATATAAGTGTGGTTGTCTTTAAAGTTCGAAATTTGGTCCTACTTTTCTATCCCATTATTTTATTGTCTAGGGAATATTTATATGCTTTCGCATGCGTATTAAAATCAAAGGGTTGGCGATGCGTCCTGGAACGTCGCTATTTAATCAACTAGTTGAGGGATGGGCGCATACCCGAGGATCGAGGCGTGATATCCCTATTTAGTGGTATCAGAGCAATCATGTGGCACGCCCCCGAACCGTTAGAGTCGCCACAATTCGATTACCATTCTCTTGCTTGACCTAAAGGTCTATCAATCTTGGGGGTTTACATCTTTTAGATCGGTTCCTGCGCAATTTATATGGTGGAAGCACATCCATCAACTCCTTTCCCTATATTCAGAAAACGATGCATGCCAACTAAACATTTTATATAAGTTAAAGCCATACACTTTTATTTACATAACTTGATGGATATCATTAGTCGGTACATCAAAATGCCGTAGTCTTTTATACTCGGCTATACTTCAAAAGATGACCGACATCTCCTCCAATAGTCATATACTTAAAGTCCATCGATCAATGTCGGCGTCCAAAAGTTCCTTCCTTTGCTATCCTCCTCCTCGCGGCCATATACTTAAAGTCCAACCACTTGGTCCATTTGCTGGTGGCGGCGGCGACAGAGGTATCTTGTCTAGTCTGAAATGTTAGTCCCCAAACGGGGTGAGTACAACAACTCAGCAATAAAGATCCACCAAACTACACAATGCAACAAGCAAGACAATCAAGATATCACGAGCAAAGCACATATCATCCATGCTATCAAGCATACATCACTATGCAGTCGTGCATATATCACCATGCAGTCATGCATATCTCGTCATGCCATCATACATATACCACCATGCAGCCATGCATATCTCACCATGCTATCGTGCATATACCACCATGCACTCATATCATCCATGTTATCAAGCATACATCACCATGAGATCCATTCACGCCTTCATGATTGCATTTTCAATATCAAATAGCATCAATTTATTTTCATAAGCAAATCATGCATCATGCCATATGCATACACCCATGCACCTGATTCAATTTCAATTTTTATCTTTCATAAGGATCTCATCATTTTTCATCCAGGGACCAATGTTTGCATCCCACAATTTATCGCTCGCATTCAACCTGGCATCGCGAGGAACCTCCAGCACACACCTCCGGGCATCTGGTACACACACTCCAGACATCTCGCATCCCACCTGACATCACGAGGAATCTTCGAGGTTCGCCATGAAAATGGTTACCCCTACCCTCCAGGCATGCATCATAATACAACCCCTCACCCTCCGGGCATGTATCATAATATAACCGGGCATCCCGACACTCCCGGGGAAAACCTCTGGGCATATATTCATAATACAACCAGGTATCCAAAGGGCATCAACTCATTCGAAGCTCTGGGCATCCCAACTCCCGGGGCATCGTCGGCTCACACCTTCGACGGTATCATCATTATCACAATTTATATTCACACATGTATCTCAATTTCAACAATGACATTTGATGCAACAATATCAAGGGTCTCAACCAGCTTTTGATGCCATATAACATGCCATATGTTATCACATATGCAGCAAAATCAACCACTCAAAGCATTACATCACATGGAAAAATTCATTTATTTTTGAAAATGCATCAATTTTCGGATAAAAATAGAATACACTCCTTTAGTTAAAACTCTAGGAAAATTAGTGAATGGTATAAATAAATTCTGAAAACTTGACACATTATAGATGAGACCTAAAGGCAGATATCTCATGAATAACACCATACCAAAAGAACTTCACACAAAACACCATGGTCCATGCATCACAGTTTTCAGGACTTCAATATTTCAGCTTGCACAGTCTCGGAAGGAATTTAAATTGAATACCCAAATGAACTCCAAAAAGTCTGAGATTTTGACATGTTATAGACAAGTCCTAAAGGCAAATATCTCATGAAGAAATCGAAACCCAAATCGTTCTAGATTAATAGATATAGACGATTTATTCCTCCCGTTCCCGGTGTTGTCTTTTTTCCAGACTATCATCTTTCAAAAGAAACTCGTATCACTGACCTACATATATTCGTTCCTTCTACATTTTCAGTATGTTATTTCTCAGAATATTACCTACAACTTTCATTAAGGACACATGATCAAATTTGAACTGTATGATTTTATAAAAATCACAAAATCATACTAGGTCGAGGTAGCGTTTTTCCCAGATCCAGTTTCTTCAAAGAACAACGATTTCACCGACCTATTTTTGTTCATTTCCTCTAAATTTTTGATATGTTCTACCTCAAGAAGTACACTACAACTTTCATTAAGAGATCAAAGTGATATTTTCACAAGAAAGCTACTTTACAGACCACGAAATTACTAAAGGTCAGCACAACAAATTCCAGATCTAGTCTCTCCAAAGGAAAATCGTTTCACCAGGCAAAATCATTGTCCGTTTTGTCTAAAATTTTAGTATGTTATCCCTCAAGATGTTCTCTACAACTTTTATGAAGAGATCGAAGTGAGATTCCCAATAAAAAGTTGCATGCAGCCCACAAACTCGTGAAGGGTCGGACTGATTTTTCCAGAAAACAGCATGCTAGGCCAACGAATTTCTCCCCATAGCTTCAACCTTTCATCACATCTACCACAACCAAAATTCACCATCTTCTACACACACATCACAGCAAGCAAAGGGTAGGTTTTAGGACTCTACTTGCCTCTAATCCAAAGAAAACACAGCAAGACAACGGCGGGGCGAGGTGGGCTCGACGGCGGCGGCTAGGCGGACGCACAGGAAGGCAAGCCTTCTCCTTCCTCTCTTGGCGTCAATCTCTCTCTCTCGGCACCTAGCTCCAACCACCCCCTTCCCTTTTTCCTTTTGGTTGAATAAAATCCTTGCATGCTTCCATTTTTTTTGCATGGAGGGACACTTGTCCCTAAGAAGGAGACAAGTGTCTCCCTTGTTGGACACTTGGAGGAAGCCGTCCAGCTCCTCCCCCCTTTCCATGCGGTCGATAGCCCAATGGGCTTCATGGGTCGGCCTTTTGGCCCACTTTAGGCTCAACACTCTTGGGCCTAAAGTCCAAACTTAAATGGCCCAAAGTTTTCTTAAATAAGTCCATGTTTACTTCTAATAATTTACCTTAAATTTCCACTTATATAAATACTAAATTACAATTTTATATGGCCATAAAACTTTGTAACATTAAATCATAAGAATCAAATCTATAAAGTGCATAGTCAAGAACAAAATCCTCCTTATCAAATTGTCTTATTGCACCAACCTTGATCATCCATTAACATAAGATATATTTCTATCCAAACAATTCTCCATTAAAATACTCGGCATTAATCTATTACAATTCTTTGGTCTAAAGGCCATAACATAAATCAATAACACTTCCATCACCTATTCATGGTTCATGTTATATCCAGGGGTTATTATGAAATTTTGGGATGCCACAAATCATTAGGGATTGGAGTGATAAGGTGCGATGGTTCATGGGATAGTAGTAGGAAAGACCTTTAATTTCATGATGGTGCATGTCTATGATAGTTGTTTGGTAGAATTGCTTATTGTTTGGATCACTCTGTTTCTAATTCAGTATGGAATTGGAAGCAGGTTTCAGTAGTTAAAGCTGAGCCATGAGTGATCAGGAGCCAAGAACTCCTACCAAGAGGACCGGTAGGGCCATAACTCGGGGTAGGATGCCAGCCAGGGTTGGTACCCGAGGAGGTCGAGGTCAAGCGCTAGTACAGGCTAGCGCGAGTGATGTAGCACCACCTCCTATTGGTGCTAGGGTTGTAGCCCCTAATGATTCAGGATCCATTAAAATCACGCAAGCCCTAGATACCATGTGGGAGATGACGGAGCAATAGGCCCAGAGTCAAACTGCCGCCTTTACTGTTGTCGTCGCGATTGCCGCTGCAAATGCTTTTGTTGTTGCCGCAACTGTTGCTGCACTTGTTGCTGCACCTGCCGCCACACTCACCGATGTTCCAGTTGGGAACGTAGTTTTAGACAAAGAGAGACTGATCCACAAGTTTCTGTAGCAATTTTTAAAGCTGAGCCCGCCAAGATTCACAGGTACTAGAGGCCCCGAGGCCGCCTCACTGTGGATACAAGATCTGGAGAAGGATTTTGTACTTTGATGTGCATAGAGCCGGAGAAAGTAACCTTGGCAGTTTACCAGTTGCAGGGTAACGCCAACACCTTGTGGAGAGCCGCCAAAGAGACAGTGTTTCTAGATGGAGTGGTCCCGCTGTGGGATGCATTCCTTAAGGTATTCAATGAACAATATTTCTCAAGGAATGCAAGAGAGCAAAAGATTGAAGAATTTCTACGACTCCGTCAAGGGTTAATGACTATTGAACAATATGGGGTCAAGTTTGCGAAGCTATCTCAGTATTTGAATCATCAAGATTCTCACGATAACCGAGAGTCACCAATATGTCAAGTAGGTTCATTGTGGCTCGAAGAAAATCGACCACATGTCATTTGCACTAAAAATTTCGGAACCCTACCTGGTAACCTAAGTCACGCTAAAAACGTGCCAGATTGAAATTAACCGCGAATTTGAGTTCGATTTCATAAATTGAAAGTTCCGTCGTGTCACAATTAATTCTAAGAACGTCGACTCAGTCTCAGAAGATTTTTCTGCAAACCGAGACTTTGGGAAAAAATTGTCATAGGGTCGTTCTTGTCTAGAAAAAGTCAGCGATCGTTTTTTATCACAAAATTAGGAAGCAAATGGGTGGTGATGGTGAGGAAAAATATCATTTGGATCGGTGTGGTGTCGATTGAATTTATTGAGGCCAATTTGTGTTGATTCAAGAAATGATAAATGTCCAATTGAAGCCAAATTACTTGAAATTCATAGCACCCCCATGGCTGTGACTCTTGGACCTCTTCAAGCTTCTAGAAGAGGGCAATTGGGTCTGAAAATCATGGGTGGACACCAGTTGGTGGTGGGAGACCAAATGGACTGAGACAAACTAGTCAAGGGGACCAAAACCGGTCCCACTTGCCGAATCGGTCTCCTCCCCCCTTCAAGCAGCCGAGCAACTCCCTTTCCCATCTCCATTGCTACTGCTTGAAGTCTAGAAGTCCAATAGAAGAAGCCAACAGTTGTTGCAGCCACTGTCGGAGCTAGGGATGCTCAGCGAAGTCGTGCGAGCTGCACCCTCCTCCACCGCCTCATATGTTCATGTAGCCCTGCTCGCCATCCTTTGAAGCTCTTGGACCACCGCCGGAGCTCCTGCAGCTGTCATGAGCCACTGTCTCCCCCGTCCAAGACCGCTGCTGTCCTCGCCGGCCTTTGCTCATCATTTAAGAGCAAGCGGCAACTACCGATCCACCTTGCTCACCCAAGATAGCAGGAAAAGTGAGTATTTCAACACTGTGTAGGCCCGTTTTGGCCCGCTTCCCGGCCTTGAAAGCTAGGCCCTCTTTAGAGAGTATCGAGCCTTGTTGCATCCCTGTTGATTTGAATCAACCAGCTCGCCGAACAAGTGAGTTTAACTCACTAAACCTCGTTTAATAGGTTATTCACGCTTAGGGGTTGATTAGTTTAGACTAACATGAATTAGGTGATTAGTTGGATTAGATTAATGAAATTTAATTAATTGTTGACGCTTGTTAAGTGGTTAGTTAGTGCAATTAGCGAGTAGACACATTCTAATATTTATTTAATGAACCTTGTAATTTTTCCGGTCCATTTTGACGTCCAATTAGGCATTACGGGCCTAAGTTAGATTTATTAGCATTTATTTAATATTTTCCGTAATTATTTAATCAATTATTTGTTTTCCGAAAATTAGGCTGGGATAGTCGACGATCGGAATTTTGCTGGTTATTGTGGTGCAATCTGTTTATTTATTTGAGCTCTAATTCGTGCTGCATTAATTTAATTATAATTTTAGGACTTTATTCCTAAATTAATTATTTTGATAATTGTTTGGAAAATAACCGAACATCGCTTTACAACGTTAAAAATATTTTGGTGGACTATATAAAATAGTGAAAATTGTGAAAGTGAAATTATGATATTTTGGCTAAAGCCGACCGTGTACCCACACACGGCTATTTTTATCGGGTATAATAAAAATAAGAAATTGGCTATATAAGTGGAGTGGTATAATATTTTGGCTAGGGAGCCCTAAATTATTAGCTTTGGGCGAGCATATATATAGTATACCATATTATCAGTTTTAAACGAGCATATATAGTTACTATGATGGCCTAGGGGCCTTAATTTATTAGCTTTGGGTGAGCATATATATTATATACTATATTATCAGCTTTGGGCGAGTTATACTATCTATTTATCAACTTTGGGTGAGTAGTCTTGATTTGATAGGACTTTATAGATAATATTAAATGTACCGACTAGGAGAAGATCGTGATGACATGTAATCGACTGAGTTGAGTGATCGATAGTTCGATATGACTTGGTGAATTGATGTGATTTGAGACATCTGTAAATGTTATTGATTTGTAAGGTGGAACTAAGGTCAAGGTAAGTCCTCTGACCTATGTTGTACTTAGGCAGCCCTTAGAGCGTAGTTGTTTCCTAATTGAGTCTTAGAAGGGTAGAACTTGCTGAGACGTAGTCTCACCCCGTTGTGGGACAACATTTCAGGTCCCTAAATGGCTGTACCTCCACCTCCTCCCGTTCATTTTGGTATACCTGAAAAGATCACTGAAATAGATTATTAGATTTCGATACACCATCACCCTGAAGACTTGGAGTATAAACTGGTGAAATTCACCGTCTGGGTTGATGTGGGTGAACCCCAAAAGATGCCCCACAAATACCGGTCATGGTATCACCATTACAATGATGGACGAAGGGTAGGCCCTTTGCCGAAAGCTGATGTACCATTGTACATTTTAGAGGTAGTGTTCGAGAAGGGGACAGTAGATCCCAAGGGTGGATCGGTGATTGATAAGAAGGATCCCAAGCTCGAAGGCGATTTTGACTCCCTAGTGAACTCAATAGTGGACTCCAACTAGAGCATGGAAGAAGGAGAGATCGCTGAGGAGGAAAAGGACCCGGAGGAGGACTCAAAGGAGGATCTGGATGAGGATTGAAATCCCACCCCTGTCTGTAGACTTTGTTGTGAGCTTGTTGTTTAGAACTTGGCTTAGTAGTTTACCTTATATATATATGCATTATGGTTTGCATTGTATATAAGTGTGGTTGTCTTTAAAGTTCGAAATTTGGTCCTACTTTTCTATCCCATTGTTTTATTGTCTGGGGATTATTTTTATGCTTCCGCATGCGTATTAAAATGAAAGGGTCGGCGATGCGTCTTGGAACGTCACTATTTAATCGACCAGTTAAGGGATGAGCGCATGCCCGAGGATCGGGGCGTGACAGATAGCATATCAGACATCTCTATTTTCCATTGTGGCTTTTCCTATAATTTATGTTTCCTTTGTATTTTTGTTTGATTTAGTTCAATTAGTTCAATTTTTCACAACTTCTTGATATTAAGGGCCTGCATGGTTGTGTTTTTTTTTTCTTTTATGAACAAAAATTCTGTTTTTTTTTTTTTTATTCCTAGGAACAAAAAAAGAACAGAAACACGTTTGTTTGCATTTTTCTTCCAAATCTATTTTTTTCCCGGGAATAAAAAAAGAATAGAAATAAGAAACAAAAAAAAGTTGGTTTTTTTTTCAAAAAACATTTTTTGAAGAATTGAAAGAACAAAAACACAAGAAACACTTTCTTCTCTTTTTTTTTCTTCTTCTTTTCTTCTTCTCTTTTCTAGGGCGTCGGGGAAGGCCAAGAAAGATGGACGAATGACACCGAGGATGGTCGAAGGCACGCAAGCTCCAAAAGCTTCTCATCAAGAGACTTTGGGGGAGGTCCGAGAGCGAGTGAGCCTAGATCTAAACAAAGTTCGGTCGGAGAGGGAGAGGTTCGGGTTTAAGTGAGTAGGCCGGAGAAGGAGGACATCCTGGTGCCATATTTGAGGGCGAGGGTCGGCAGAAGGGCCAAATTTGACATGATCTGGGAGTTGCCATCGCCTACTGTTGCTGTCACTGCCCATCTAACGCTGTGCCGTCGTTGCATCACCGTCCCTCCACCATCACGCCGACCTAACTCCTAGGCTAGATGTCATCCCTTAAGCTGCGCCACTGCATCAGATCTCCGTCGAGCTGTGCAGCCGCTCATCTCGACGGCTACTGCCGATTCCGTCCTTGCCGTGCCAAGACGTTGCGAGATCCAGCCCCGTCGCAGCACCAGCCTAGCGCCGCCATGCCATGCCAACGCCAAGGACAAGTGATGACGAACCCTGCTCACGCCATCCTCGTCGCTACTTTGCCTTTCGAGACCTAACTGCCGCCATCCTCTAAGTCACTACCGTTGTCGATGCAAGCCATCGCCCCAGCCCTTCCTTCGGTGCCGCGAATAGAGAGAGGGAGGAGGTGCCGCAAAATCGGGTGGAAACGGGAAGGGCACGTGACCCGATTCCCTTAGGGTTTTCCTCAAGCGAGTTGGATCGTCGGGCCGGTTTAGGAACTCAGGCCAAGCATTCCATTTTTAATTAAAATAGGCCCAATTTCGGCGTGTGGGCTAAGCCCCTTTCTTTTAAGCAAAACAAAATCCCGGCCGAGCTTGCATTGCAAGCCCATCATGGTCTTAAGCTCGGGGCCCAGGTCGAACCCACCCCAAGATCCAACCCAGTTTGTTTTTATAATAATATTATATTTTAATAAATAAAAAAATCAAAAACAATTTATTTTCCCAAAAATACAAAAAATCAAAAATATTTCATATCTTCCCAAAAAGCTAAAAAGTCAGAAAAAACCAAAGAATAATTTATATTTTAAGAAAAAGATAAAAAAAATCCAAAAATGTTTTTTATGTTCAAAAATGGAAAAATGTTCAAAAAAATGCTTTTTTCCTTTACAAATGCATGGAAAACCTCTCAAAAATCCAAAAAGCCTTAGGGCTTAAATAAGATTAGGCACCGGAAAAGCATTAGTGATTAACTAGTGTAATCAAGTCCCCGAACCTAGTTTCTCTGGTTGCGTAGGAGCGAGTATTTTTCTCGATACTTCGTTTGGGTTTCTAATCAACCCACCTGAAATTGATTAGTGGCGACTTCGTTTTAAAATTAACTTACAAATTAAAAACTTGGACTATTAAGTCATAGCCTAGGCTGAGCCTAATAGACATAACCGAACGATTAGCCTCTACAAGTGCTCACCCCAATCAGGCGCCGAAAAAAGAGGTCGCGACAGCTTAGAAACTTCGCTGGGGAAACTTGAGGACTTAGGCCGTTTTATTATATTTAAACACTTTACTAACTTGTTTTTGTTTTTTATGCAAGTCAGTAGCTTAGAGGTTTATTTTTTAGAATGTTTTGTGATTATTAACTGCTGACAATGCTTTACTGTTTTAGCACTACACATAGCACACACGACCCGGCCGCCAGACCTAGGCTGCCATAGGATATCTAGGATAGTATTAAGAAAGATACGGCTTCGAACACGAGACTGCGTTGTAGAGGTTACCTTTGTTTTCCCCGAATTTCTCTAGCTGAGGTTGAGAGGGTACGCTACCAACGTGAGACTGCGACAGGCAGACTCCCTCTTAATTTCTCTAAACCTTCTTAGTTACAAATTGAGCCGCACATATTATGTGCATGTCTATGTGAGTGTCATCAATTTTCTCGCGTGAAGTAAGTTTTTTCGTGTACTTTGTGATTCACTTACCTTCCTGTATATATTGAGCGGTCCATGATTAGTCTAGGATTTGATACCATGATCATTTAAATTTGGAAGTAATTACCATAAAGTTGAAAAAAAAATTGCAAAAGAAATTACTTTCAATTGATATTTTTATTCTCAAGCATGTTACAAAGTTCTTTTCCGCAAGAAATTTCATTTGCCTCAAAAAGGGATATAAGTCTTTTTCAAAAAATTGTCGCAATTCATGCTTTCTTCGCCTTTCAAATTGAATATCTTCTTAGCCCATGATAACATGTGATATCCCAAATTTTCAATTCTGTTTTATATTGAATAAATCGAGCATTTCATTGACGCGCCTATAGGATTATTCTCAGAACTGATCACTCTCGAGATAACTAGACTATCCATGGAACTTATTAAATAATTTTAATGCGATAGACTTGAGAATTTGATCAAGAATCGATTTTTTGACCGTGCTCATCTTTAGAGGCCACTATGGCACAATTAAAAATCGATTAGAGGTCAAAGGTAAGTCGGTTCAACTGAGATGTGTGGCTAAACGTGGGTGACTCCACTAATTTGGAAAATTCTCGTCGACCGGCACTAGATCGATTTTTCTATCATTTTGGTACCTTGTGTGTGTATTTGAATCCTCATGATTCTCACGACAATCGAGAGTCGCCAATATGTCGAGTGAGTTCATTGTAGATTAAAAAAAATCGACCACGAGTCATTTGCACTAAAAATTTCGGAATCCTATCCGGTAGCCTAGGTCACACTAAAAACATGCCAGATTGAAATTAACCACGAATTTGAGTTCGATTTCATAAATTGAAAGTTCTTTATTGTCACAATTAATTCAAGGAATGTCGACTCAGTCTTAGAAGATTTTTCTGCAAACCAAGACTTTTTGGGAAAAAGTCTTCCTAGGGCCGTTTTTTTCCAAAAAAAGTCAGGGATAGTTTTTTATCGCAAAATTGGGAAGCGTGTGGGTGGTGATGGTGAGGAAAAATACCATTTGGATCGGTGTGGCGTCGATTGAATTTATTGAGGTCAAATTGTGTTGATTCAAGCAAGGATAAGTGTCCAATTGAAGCCAAATCACTTGAAGTTCGTAGCACCCCCATGGCTATGACTATTGGACCTCTTCAAGCTTCTAGAAGAGGGTAATTGGGTCTGAAAATCAAGGGTGGACACCAGCTGGTGGTGGGAGACCAAATGGATTGAGACAAACTGGTCAAGGGGACTAAAATCGGTCCCACTTGCTGAATTGGTCTCCTTCCTCCCTTAAGTAGTCGAGCAACTCCCTTTCCCATCTCCATTGCTGTTGCTTGAAGTCTAGAAGTCCAGTAGAAGAAGCCACCAGTCGTTGTAGCCACCGCCGAAGCCAGGGACACTACTCGCTACTCACCGGAGTCGCGTGCAAGCCCGCGTGAGCTGTACCCTCCTCTGCCGCCTCATCTGTTCGTTCAGCCCTGCTCATCGTCCTTCAAAGCTCCTGGACCACCGCTGGAGCTCCTATTGCCGTCGTCTCCCTCGTCCAAGACCGTTGTTGTCCTCGTCGGCCTTCCCTCATCATTTCCGAGCAAGCGGCAGCTACCGATCCACCTTGCTTGCCCAAGAACAGTAGCAGACAGAGAGCAAGAAAAGTGGGTATTTCAGCACTGTGTAAGCCCGTTTTGGCCCGCTTCCCACCCCTAAAAGCTAGGCCTGCTTTGGAGAGTATCAATCTCATTGCGTCCCCGTCAATTTGAACAGACCGGCTCACCGAACAAGTAAGTTAAACTCACTAATCCTCACTTAGTAGGTTAATCACAGTTAGGGGTTGATTAGTTTAGAATAAGATGGATTAAGTGGTTAGTTATATTAGATTAGTGAAATTTAATTAATTGTCTATGCATGTTAGGTGGTTAGTGCAATTAGCGAGTAGACACGTTCTAATATTTATTTAACGAACCTTGAAATTTTTCTATGTCCGTTTTGGCGTCCAATTAGGCATTATGGACCAAAGTTGGATTTATTGGCATTTATTGAATATTTTCCGTAATTATTTAATTATTTATTTATTTTCCGAAAATTGGGCCGGGATAGTCGACGACCGGAATTTTGTTCTAGTTATTGTGGTGCAATCTGTTTATTTATTTAAGCTCTAATTCATGCTAAATTGATTTAATTGTGATTTTAGGATTTTATTCCTAAATTAATTATTTTGGTAATTGTTTAGAAAATAACCGAGCGTCTGTTCACAATGACAAAAATATTTTTGTGGACTATATAAAATGGTAGGAATTGTGAAAGTGAAATTATGGTATTTTGGCTAAGGCCGACCATGTACCAACGCATGACTATTTTTATCAGTTATGATAAAAATAAGAAATTGGCTATATAAGTGGAGTGGTATACTATTTTGGCCAGGGGGCCCTAAATTATCAGCTTTAGGCGAGCATATTATATCAGCTTTGGGCGATTATATATATAGTATATCATATTATCAGTTTTTGGTGAGCATATATAGTATACTATGATAGCTTAGGGGCCCTAATCTATTAGTTTTGGGCGAACATATATACAGTATACTATATTATCAGCTTTGGGCAAGTTATACTATTTATCTATCAGCTTTGGGTGAGTAGTCCTAATTTGATAGGACTTTATAGATAGTATTGAATATACTATCTATAAAGTAATCGACTGAGTTGATTGATCAATAGTTTGATTTGACTGGGTGAATTGATGTGATTTGAGACATCTGTAAATGATATTGATTTGTAGGGTGGAAATGGGGCCAAAGTAAGTTCTCTGACCCGTGTTGTGCTTAGACAGTCCTTAGGGCATATTTGCTTCTTAATCGGGTTTTAGGAGGGTAGAACTTGCTAAGACGTAGTCTCACCCCGTTGTGGGACAACATTTCAGGTTCCTAGATGGCTATACCTCCACCTCCTCCCTTGCATTTTGGTATACCCGAAGAGATCACTGAAATAGGTTATCACATTCCAATACACCATCACTCTGAAGGCTTGGAATATGTACTAGTGAAATCCACCGTCTAGGTTGATGTGGGTGAACCCTAAAAGGTGCCTCACAAATACCGGTTGTGGTATCGCCATTATAATGATGGACAAAGGGTGGGCCCTGTGCGAGAATCCAATGTACCTCTGTAAGTTTTAGATGTAGCATTTGGAAAGGGGACAACAGATCCCAAGGGTGGATCGGTGATTGATGCGAAGGACGCCAAGCTCGAGGGCGATTCTAACTCCCTGGTGAACTCAGCAGTGGACTTTAGCTGGAGCATGGAAGAAGGAGAGATCGCTGAGGAGGAAGAGGACCCAGAGGAGGACCCAAAGGAGGATCCGGATGAGGATTGAAATCCCACCCATCTGTAGACTTTGTTGTGAGCTTGTTGTTTAGAACTTGACTTAGTAGTTTACCTTGTATATATATGCACTATGGTTTGCATTGTATATAAGTGTGGTTGTCTTTAAAGTTCAAAATTTGGTCCGACTTTTCTATCCCATTGTTTTATTGTCTAGAGATTATTTATATGCTTCCGCATACATATTAAAATGAAAGGGTCGGCGATACGTCCTGGGACATCGCTATTTAATTGACGAGTTGAGGGATAGGCGCGTGCCCGAAGATTGAGGCGTGACATTACATGTCAAATTACCTCTTTCAATCCATGCTTAGGAAATCCTCTACCTTTTCATGAATAAACAACAGAGCAAGATTAGGTCGTCATCGTGGACTGACTCCCTATCTACGCTTTGTCTTCACACATGCTTGTTTATTCATGGCTAGGTAATCATAAAGCATCAACGTTCGCCGATCTAGACTCGTTCAAAAGCAAGAGCAAGAATGGCTGAAGAGAATGTACCAAGTCGTGTTGCGGTCGTGGAAAGCGAAATGAAGCAAGTCTTCAACGTGCTTCAACAACTCTTGAAGCTAATAGATTCCATTTAGAGCAAACTTACTCCCGCCCCAGCCTCGATCGAGGTATTGTTACCACAATCCTCCATCAGGGGTGATCAAGGTGGAGATACCAACGATAACATGCCCAAATTGGAGGATGATCCGCACCAAACCGCGATTGAGAAAGCTATGCCAGATAGTTTGTCTAAAATTGAGCATGACAAACTCCTCAAAAAGCTTGAGGAGAGGCTGAAACAATTGCAAGGCCTCCAAGACCCTACTTTGACGAACCTCTCCATTTATTCCAAGGTCAAAATGTCGAAAAAATTCAAAATGTCTGAGTTTCAGAAGTATGATGGCACAACTTGCCCGAGGGCTCATTTGCAAATGTATTTGGTTCGGATGACCCAATACGTTAATAATGCACCATTAATGATCTAGTTGTTCCAATCAAGTCTAGTAGGCTCGACCCTAAGGTGGTACATCACGAAGAACATGAACCTCCTCGAAATATGGAGCGAAGTGAGTGAGGCATTCCTCAAGCAGTATAAGTTCATAATGGACATTACCCATTCTCGTGAAGATCTTAAGCGTACCAAAAAGAAAAAACATGAATCGTGCAAAGAATATACTATTAGATGGATATTAGATGGAGGAATTTGGCTGCCCAAATCAGTCCTGAATCAACCAATTTCAAGCTAAGAAAGATGTTTATCAAAACCCTTCCCTACGAGTACCGCAATCAAATGGTAACCACAGTCACCGAATCATTTAATCAACTCATTCCAGTATGGGAGCAAATCGAGATAGGGTTGAGGGATGGTTGGTTCACTAACCTGCACCCACGGGCAAGTTCAGTATTAAGAAAGATAAAGAACCCCTAGTAGATGTCAATGCGACCTACAATCATCCTCCAACAATTCAGACAAGTGTAGGATAGCAATAGACCACCAGCCGTCAGCCGTCCCAGCGTTACAGCAATAAGAGACAATTTACTCCTCTTCCCGGATCTCTATCACAAGTACTTGTAGTCCTCCGGAAGAAGAACCTCATTTCAATTGAGCAAAAACGACCTAACGCTGAAAGCTTTTCCAACTACAACCTATCAAAGATATGCGACTATCACATGGGAGAAGTGGGGCACTCGACTGATGAGTGCTTCGCCCTTTAGAGTCAAATCAAGAACCTGTTAGACACTAAAGCTTTCTCATTCTAGAGCAATCTGCTCCCTGATCACATCAACAAAGTAAATGCGGTATTCAATTTTGAAGTCAGTCAGATCAGAAATGTCGAAGCACATACTGCTGACATTTATCAAGGGCTGGTAGAGGCCAAGTATTATTCAGGCAATGATGTACCACCCTTACCAACAAAGAAAGAAGGGCCAAATGACATAACCACCATGTTTGGAGACCTTTTCATGGGTGCTATTGACGAAGGACCATTACGGGAAATGGGTGCAGGCCTGCTCAAGTAGAACCCTTTTTAATTTCATTACATATTCCCCTACGTGGGAACCTGTACGTTTTTCTTAAGTCTGGCTTGTTTTGTTTTCAACATTAGTTCCACTTGAATAACTAACTTTTGAAATCACTCTTCCAAAATGTAAATCCACCTATTACTAAATAAAGTTGAAGACATTTTGAGGGCATGAGGAGACACACCAAACCAGTTTGGTGATGCTGTGACATCCAGATTGTTTAACCTGTTTTCTATTGAATGAATCAGGCATTTCATTGATGTGCCTATAGGATTATTCTCAGAACTGATTATTCTTGAGATAACTAGACTATTTAGGGAAATTATTAAGAGATTTTAAGGCAATAGACTTAAGAGCTCGACCAGGAATCGGCTTCTCGACCGTGTCCATCTCTAGAGGCCATTACGGCATAGTTAAAAATCGATTTAAAATCAGAGATAGCTGGATCGACAGAGATGTGTGGCTAATCGTGGGTGATACCACTAAATTGGAAAATTCTCGTCGACCAACACCAGACTGATTTTCTTATTGTTTTGGTACCCTGTGTTCGTATTTGGATCCTCGAGATTTTCACAACAACTGAGAGTCGCCAATGGGTTGAGTGGGTTCATAGTGGCTCGAAGAAAATCGACCACGAGTCAATTGCACTTAAATTTTTTAAAAGTTACCCGGTGGCCACGCTAAAAACGTGCCAAGTGAAATTAATCACACCGAAGTCCGATTTCAGAAAATGAAGTTTCAGCCATGTCATAATAAATTCTAGGAGTGTCAATCAGTCTTAGAAGATTTTTCAGAGATTCCGAGACGTTTATGAAAAATCGGTTCGGACGCCGCGGAAAATCAACGAAAATTCGGATAGGCCAAATTAAATGAAATTTCGACTTCCAAGTTGAGATTTTGAGTGTTGGAGACTGGCAGAAAATGGTACGGGATTTTCCTTTGACGAAATCGGGCCTCAATCGGGGGAATTGGGTTGGGTGAGGAGTTGAAGCTAATTTAAGTGAAATTCGGAATTATCTTTGGACATCATTTTTTTGACTTCATTTTGAATTAGTTATTGAAATGAAAGTGGTAGAAAGTATTAAGGGCAAGAAGATATTTATGTGGGCTGTGGGGGGACCAAATATTTAATTTTTGGCTAAGGGTTTAAGACTTTTGCTCCCCCTTAGCTGGCTTCTCCAACTGCGTACGCCACCCCCTCCTTCAAACGTCTTCTCTTCACTCATCCGCACGAAGCAGCCCCACCAATCTCTCTCCTCTTCGCTTCATTTCATGCGACGCATGCAGCTGAAGAAGACCGAGCGAAATTCCACCGCCAGCAGTCGCAACTCCTTTCATCCGTGCGTCCCTTAACTCCACGCCAGCACGCCCACATCTCGATCAAATTCTCCACCAAGCGAATCACTTGTTGACCAGCAATGTCGCTTGAAGAAGCCACGTCTTCACCGGGTTCTGCCGTCCACCACTGCCACTTGGCAGCACCTGTGTTTGGTTCGGTCAACAAATCGGTGTTGAAGACCATCGAGCGAGCTTCGAACCTTGCGTCTTCAACTTCGGTCCAAAGCCAGTGAAGCAGCGCCGAACGAAGCCTCCACTGCCTTCTGCACCCACGCATCCCACCGAAAGCTACAAGCTTCTTTGTGTCTTCAATTTGCTGGTCAACATCTCCTTCCACTGAAGAAGCCGCACGTCTGTGGACTTCAGCGACTTGAAGACCCCAGCGAAGTCCACGTTTCTCCTCTTGCGTGTCTTCAGAGCCGTGGATTCCAGCTGCATGAAGGCCTTCGTTCAGCCTTTTGGGCCCGGTTCAGCAACTGTTTCTTGTTCAGCCTAGTGAATTTCTGTTGGGCCGCAAGTTAGGCCAGAATTCAGCCCAGCAATTTCAATTGTTCGGGCCCAGAAAAGCCCGGTTCAGCAGTTCACAAATCATTAAATTTCGGCCCATCTTTAGCAATAACAGCCCAATCTTTTTTAGGTCCAGTTTCCAGCAATCAATTGAAGTCCAACCCACAAATTTGAAGCTCAAGTGAAATCAGCCCAAAATTTCAGTAGGCCCAACCCAACTTGGGTCCAGCCCAAAAGCAAGAACAAATCTCAGTTGGGCTGAGATTTGTTGGGCAAAGGTCAAGGCTCGGTCCAAGCCCGCTAGTGTTGTCGAAAGCCCGATTTCAGCCACCGTCGCGGTGATTCGGTCTCCGCTTTTACCAAGTGAGTTTTACTCACTAATGCTTTCTTAATTTGCTAATTATGCTTAAAGGTTTATTAGATTTATTTAAGTGCAATTAGGTGGTTAGATTAGTTTAAAACAATTAAATTAGTGATTGAATGATGCATGTTAGGTGGTTAGACCTAGTCTTTAGCAAGTAGAAAGGTTCGGTTATTTATTGAATGCATCTCGGGATTTTTCCCGACTTGTTTCGGGCTCCAATCATGCATTATGGGCCTAAATTGGATTTTTAATATTTATTTATTTATTTTTCAAAATTAATTATTTAATTAATTATTTTTTCTGGAAATTCAACCAAGATGGCTGGTGACTGGAATTTCGTGCTGATTGTTGTGGTACAGTCTGTTTATTTAATTGAGCTTCAATTTATATGGAATTGATTTAAATTGTGAAATTTGAGGATTTGTCCTAAATTGTTTGTTACTGAATATTTGATTGGTAGATAGCCAAGTATGAGTATATAGTGCTAGTTACGTGGATGGGCTATATAGTAGAGAGAATAGTGAGAACCAACTGAGAATATCATTGGTTGAGACCAATCAGGTACGATGTTTTTGGACATACGTGGTTCGGTGATTGGAAGTATTACTGGCGAAAACGGCGCCTTAAAGAACGCATGTGAATGACTTAATACTTCTCTTGGCCTCAACATAACATTGGGGAAGATCGAGAAGAAAGTAGTACAACGGAAAACTGGAATATCATACAACAACCAACGTGTACGATATAGCGGGTAATTTCAAACGAAACCTCGTTATTTTTTCATTAAATAATTATATAGTTCAATAGCAAATTGACAGATAATTTTACACACACCAAGCAGAACCATGTCCGGAGGAACTGAAGAATAAGATTTCGGGACATAAGACCTAACTGAAGCAGAATTGACAAGACTTACATAACACAGCTTTGACTTTCTATTTTGAAGTATTTAGGCTTTTGGTTCCTCATTCTGAAAATCATGGCCGACACCGGGGCTGTGACCCGGTCTTGTGCCTTCGAAATCATTTGGTAGACCCGCAACGATTAGCCTTTCCTCATCAGCACTCGGAGCTTTCGGTCGAACAGCTTCCTTCTTTAAGCCAGTGAAAGAATGGCCCAATCCGGGGCTGCTCCCAGGGGCTGTGGGGCGGAAATCATCCTTGTACACTGCTTCTGACTCGCCCAAACTGGCCGCCTGATCATGTGCTATAGGCGAAGGAACCATCTCCTCCCCCTCATCAAAATGATCATCGTTCGTAGGAGACTGACTCAGCGGGAGAAATTGTGATGCTTGTTTGTCCATTTGGTCATAATTAATTGCACGGAGTTCGTCCTCCCATGCCGATTTTATCAACCTTCCCTCAGAAGTTAGAATTGCATCGAACGCAATGAAGGTGAAAATGATCACAAATATTGATCAGCCATAGCCAGAGAAGTGTGGAAAAGGAAGTTTGATTTTCTACTTTGAAGCAAGCACTGAGAAGAAATAGGTAAGACAGAATATAGTCGACCGAATGAGAAGTACTTGAACTCGGCATTGCTATTTATAGGCCTGAGAAAGTGACTTTTTGAGAATCTTAACCACTGACCAATTACATATAAAACTATGTACGTGGACTTCATTTTGGTTCTTCTTCGTGGATGGTGATAATTGGCCCTTCTAATATTTATGAAGACCCGAATAGACAGGAACTCGCGCCAACTTTGTTGATTTTAACATACCATTGTAAAATTTCCAACTAAAAATAGGCCACTGCTCGCTTTGACCTTTCGATTGTGGTGAAGAGAACTATTGTAGTTTTGAATCATGCATGTAACATGACAACGACTGTTCTTGGTTGACCTCGTTTAATTGTTTCGAAAATTATTTTGAGTGCTTACATAGTAACCACAAAGTATGGCTAATAATTACCACCCTACCAAGGAATTAGGTCGTGAGAAGGATACGTCAGGTTCAAGCACACGTTCAAATGATCTTGCGCACTGCTCTTCACTTGCCCTACTATCAAATGCTTCATCTGACTTAATTAAGAGAAGAGTCCTCGATGATATATTATGGATCGGGTGAGACATGACCAAAACGATTTAATTTCACTTTCCTTTGAAGGTTTAAGAATACATTAATCCAATTAAAAGGTTTGTGACTTGATTAGTTTTCACATAGTAGGTTTAGAACTGATCGTGTAACTTTTCTCATGAACTTATTATATGTGTATCCTAGCTGTTTTGATAATTTCTTTAGAATACTTGTTAAAGAGACCCTCCTTATAATAAGGAGGAAATATCAAGAGATGAAGGGCTGACCATATGATGAGGCCACCACAATCCACATGCACCAAACATTTAGGGTTTTTTTTTTTACTCTCCACTTGGAGGAGAAGAGTGTAAATGTTGACGGCTCGTGTGCAAGCTCGTACCATTATCTTTGGTCGACAAATTCAAGTGAAATACCAAAGGTCTCTGTCCTTTGTTGACCCTTCAATCTCTCGATGGTTGTCACATTAAGCTTTTAAAATTGGTTTAGAATGTGCATGCTTAGCCGCCCAAAAGGCACATTAGATTCTTTTGTTTCATTGCTAATAAAAAAAGGATCGTCTTACCGAAATGTTTTTGAGACACCGATCAAATATACTTAATTTAGTTTCTTAATGAGTGTGTCCCAAGAGTACATTTACAAAACTCATAAATTAAAAAATTATGCTTGGTATACTAAAATTCATTTCTTAAGTTGTGAGGCGATGATAGCATTTAAGTAAATGGGTGGTTCATATATAATATCCCACAAAACTCTGTCGCATCACTTTGTGTACTGTTTAGTAGACCATTCATAGTAAATCTAGATTTATTAACAGAAAACTTCTCTAGCAGTGGTAATCGTGACTCAATATTCGCTTTAACAGGTTCGGGCAATGAGTCATATTTAAAGGACATTTCAGTTGGAAAATCTGTTCTAAATAACATTTTCTGTTTCAGTAATAAAATTTTCTACTTCTATTCCCCAAACGAATTTCTGAGCAAAAACATGTGTTTGATAATGATCCAAAATTTATATTTATATATTTGAAATAGTATATTTGTTCTTTTAAGGAAAATTTTTGTTAGGCACTATCATCTCTTACAACAAAGAAAACTTAACATCATTTTCAACTTCAAACTTTGCCTAATATTCTAGTAATATCTATTAGTGGTAAAGATGTATAATGACCATACCCACATAACAATGGTATGATTGCACAAATTTCTTGTAGATTTTAAAATTTTGAATTATATCTCCCACATCCTACAACTGCTTAAATTCATTTCGTCAAATAAGTCAAATTCTTTTGCTAGTCATAAACACAAGATTTGTGTTTCCAAGATAGTAACACCAAATGAAATGTGTAAATTTTATGTACTTCACACCAGAAGTCCATCTTCACACATTTCTCAATTGCATTTCCTTTACTTAAGCAAGCACTTCAAGGAAACAGCTTAATGTTTTCTGAATATGTTCATTTCAGAATATATCATGTAAGAGGATGGATATAAACAATTGTTAATACATATGAGCTCGACAAAATTATGTTGTGATCTCGTACAACCCTATGGGTTCGGTCCACGTCCATGGTCAACCGGGGTCCAACTGATTATTTATTATTTCATTTTTTGTTTTCCTTAAAAGAACAAACATAATATTACAAATTACATACTCATCAACCATGCTACATTGAGCAACCAAACTATGAACACTAATATATATCTAACATAAATATAAATATAAGAGAAGATAAAATAGAAATGTACACTTGCTAAAAGCAACAAACCAGAAAAAGAATACGCGAGGCGAGCGGCAAGGCAAGTTAAGAGAGGCTGGCCGCAAGGTGAGCAAGTGAGCAAGGCGAGTGAAGAAGGTTTCTTTCTTTTCTTGGTCGAATTAGGGCTAGGTTTCGTTCTACTCTCTAATTTACACAACAAACTGAGTTGAGAAGAGAATATTGGAAGAGGTGCTAGGGTTTAGAGTAGACAAAAACTTATAATATATAATATATTAGATATATTATATAATATATAAAATGTATAGGGTTGGTCTGAGTTAGACCAACCCTAAACTCCTATGACCAAGGATTAATCCACACAATACAAGATCTTGAGGTCCCAGGACTAAGGATCAACCCAGTGCCCTTTGGAACTAAACAAAGACCGGCTGGGTTGAGCCAATCTAAGGCTAGTCCAGGGTCAACCCTGGATTGATGCTTACCCTAACTTGTTGTTTCCCTTTTTGACTGTATGGCTTTTGGCCAAGTTTTCTCCAATTTATAAAGCTCCACTTCGAATGTTGCACATGAATCAAGTAGGCATTATGTCATCTAATACTCTCCATAAAAATCTTGGCAAAAATTTCTTAAAAACATGTGTAGAATCTTCCCTCAAACTAGGCTATTAATCAAATTTTCTATTGGTTACTTTTATTAATGGCAAGTTCTCGTCATGCCATCTCACCAATTTCTTGAGCGAATTAGGCTAAGTAATCTTGGAATGTCATACCTTTTTGTTTTGAGATGGGTCTTCAATTTAGAAACTCCAATGATCTTCGAATCTATATATGAAAAGTACCCGTTGATTAGGTCTGATTGTTTTGCACAACTAAGATTTTGCTTTCAAACTCTTTCTTTTGTAGATTTACACACTTTTGTGAAATTTAGCTCAAATGCTTGTACAATCAAAACTGAGTATCAACATGATTAAGATACGATCCTCAACACATTTAAATGAACTCGTTAAGTATTTGGATAAAGTTTAACTATCAAAAAAATCCACTACGGATATATTCCAACATTAACAAGGCCTGACAAATGACAATGTAACACATGTAATATAGGGTCGTCTTTTGTTTATTGACATATGGCATTTGCCATACTAGTGTATTGTGTAAATTTCCTCAAGAATATGAGTAGTGCTATAGAGTGTTTTAAGGGCACTTATTATCTAAGAAGCACTGATACTCTCTGGAAGCCTTCATGTCGTGTCCGACACGCTTCGACATGTTCCGACACACAATCAACAAGTGTAAGAAAATCCGACATGTGATCAACTTTTCCTGACACGCGAGTCCGAAATTCTGACACGCAATTCCGACACTCACGGGGTCAATTTTAAAAATTTTCAATACTTGAGGGGTCAAAATGTAAATATATGAAAAAATAATGAGAATAACAAAAATAAAGGGAAAAGAAGAAAATTCTTACTCTCAAGTTTCTCACTTATAAGTTTTGATCTTCCCGTGAGTGACGATGGAACGCCTCTCTTCTCGTTGGCATCGTTCCGTTGCCCCCACATACTTAAATTATAATTTTTTTTGCTACTTTCCGCCTCTCGCAAGCATCGCTTGCGAGTTATCTCTTTTGGTCTATGTTATTGGTTTGTGAGTTATCTCTCACATTTTCCGTGGCATATTTAGTAATTTCCTTTTCTTTTGGTCATACTTCGAGAGTTCTTGTTCTGAATTTTCATTTTTCTCGAACCTTGTTTTGCAGATGAGCTCCATATCATGAACTCCGAACTCTGTTTAGGACTATAAGAAATCTCACTAATCTCCGACAAGTATAAGAAAACAGGACATGTTCCTTCAAGTTTACTCTTTCATGTTTGCAATTTTTGAATTTCTCGTTCAATCTTTGTCAAATTAAAACAATAAATGATATTAACAAATGTTGGATTAATATTTTTAGTATAAATTAATTCTATGCTCTTTTTATTATTATTTATTTATTTGTGGATTTATATATAAAAATATTTATTTAATAATAACGTATTGGAACATGTCGAAATTCTTTATTTTTGAGAAATGACGTATCAACATGTCATGTCATGTTGTGTCGCGTGTCGCATATCCGTGTTGGTGCTACACAGCTTATTATAAATACTCACTAAGGGAAATTTTGGCTTACTATTGGTTGCCCATATTACAAAAGTGTTGCTATATTGAAAGATTCAATATTGTCTTATTTGAATACTGAACTAGTGCACATTTTCTGTTTCAAGAAAGTTTAGTTTCAATGAGGTTGAATGCTTGATCTTGGTCCTATGAGGTTTAGAGCTTTGAAATAATCTAATTTATTAGTAATAGTGTTCATCTTTATTCTAAAAGAACTTCATAAAGTTCGGAGCAAATGTTGAGGGCCATAATTTATTTTAGAAGGAAGAACTTTCAAATATAAAAAATAGCTCTAGTTATGTCAAACACATGTCTTGCAAGGTTCAGAGTCTTCAAATCATCTATTAGCAGGAATTCAAAAAATATATTTGCAAAAGATGGATGCGCTTTTAATACTATTAAGTTTTTAGAATTCTACTACCATTGTCCTGAAGGTTCAGAATCCATCCTGCCTTAAGGAGTTCAGACCCATTTCATGCTGCAATGTCCTATACAAGATTATAGCTAAACTACTTGCAGAATATATATGTTGTATGCTTCCTTCGATCGTTGGCCTCGACTAAATTGTTTTTATCACTGAACGACATGTCCTAGAGAATATCCTATTGTGCCAAGATCTATTACACAACTACCATAAGGGGGACACAGTAAACGTTTGGCCATAAAGATTGATTTCATAAAAGCCTATGACATGATTAAATGGGGTGCAGTCATCAAGGTCCTAAAAGCCCTTAATATACCTTAGTACTTGGTTGATTTGATAACCAGGGGTGTCACTAATCCAAGGCTTACAATGAACTTTAATGGAATATAGGTTGGCTATTTCAATAGCTCAAATGGGGTGCAACAAAGTTACTTTTCTTTCTCTATACCTCTTTGTCTTGGTTATGGAAATTTTCTATAGCCTGTTAGTACAAAGTTGCTGCATCTTCTTTCAAATATCACTGGCACTGCAAAATGCGAAGGATTACTCACTTATGCTTCATAGATGACTTGGTCTTATTTGCTTATGGAGATGTAGACTTCGTCCTTTGCCTCGTAGATGCTCTTGAAGAATTCGCTAATATCACAGAACTACGGTTTAATCTTGACAAATGTCAAATCTCTTTCTAGATTGAACAACGATGGAAGCTCCTTATACTAGACCACAAGCCTCTTTCCACAGGTACCCTACTTATCAATGGGTGTTCCCTTTGTTACTAGAAGAGTCACTCACACAGACAGTACTAACGAGATCTTAAAGAAAATTGAAAGTTGGGTAATGAAGCATATGAGTTATGCAGCATTACAACTAACTAAATCAGTCCTTGTTTCCATTTGCACCTATTGGATGCAAATGTTCTTACTTCCGAAGCAAACGATATATGAGGTTGAGAAAAGGATTTGACATTTCTTATGATTTGGTTCTACAACAAATCATGGATCGCACTGGGTTGCATGGCAAGTAATTTGCTCGCCTAAAAAGGAAGGAGGATTAGGATTGCCCAAGGTGAACATATGGAACAAAGTTTTGTTAGGCCGCACAATGTAGAGCCTCATCAATTGTCACGCCCCGATCCTCCGAGCGTGTGCCCATCCCTCGGTGGTCGATTAAATAGCGACGTTCCAGGATACATCGCTGACCCATTCATTTTAATGCGCATACAAAAGAGAATAAATAAACCCCAGACGACAACAAGATGCGATAGAAAAGCAGGGCCACAATTTTTCGAAAACCACAATACACTTATATACACATATCAAACTATGTCATATACAATACTAGCCGATATCTATACAAGGTCCACAAAAAGGGGGGTAGAGTGCTACAAATCCTCTAAGCATTCGAGTCTTCAACTAAATACTCCGAGAACCCTGGATCCGACAGATTCGGGTCCACCACTGAACTAGTTGGAGAGTCGACCGTCCCTTTTCCAAAAGCTACCTCCAACACTGACATAGGGATCTCAGACTCCGATATGGGACCTTCTCTTTGTCCATTTCGCTCACGACGGTACCACGATCTATATTGATGGGGTACCTTATGGGGTAGAGCCTCATCAACCCAGACCATGGATCTTATGAGCTCATAGACCCATCCCCTTGGGTTCCCATGAAGTGGAATGTAAGAAACCTGCTCGGTGACCTTCTTCGGCTGTCCAAAACGCTCGGGAGGTACTGCCATCTAAGGACCTAAAAATGGTATCCCACAACGGGGTAAGATGACGTCTCAGCAAATTCACCCCCTAAACTTTGACTAGGAAGGAATTACACCCCAAGGCTACCTAAGCACAAGCACAAGTCAGAGGACTTAACTTTGCTTCTGTTTCTTCCTGCAAGTCAATACGATTCATATATTCAACGAATCACTTCAACAAATCAAAACATCAAATCAGATGAAGTCATCGATCAATTGATCCAGTTGATTCCATACCATCCAGACCATCTCTCGGTCAACCCAATCAATACTATCTATCAAGCTTGATCATGTCAAGAATTGCTCACTCTAAGCTGAAGATAAATAGTATAGCTCGCCAAAAGCTGATAATTAATATAGCTCGCCAAAAACTGATAACAAAGTATATTGCTCGCCATAAGCTAATATATCAAAGCTCACAGGCTGATATAATATACTCATAATACTCACCATAAGTTGCTAAGATATACTGCTCACCAAAAGTTGACATATCAAAGCCCTTAGGCTGATATAGTATACCAGTATATTGCTTACCAAAAGCTGACATATCAAGGCCCACAGGCTGATATAGTATACCATCCTAATCATTCAACAATTTCACAACTTTTATCATACTTGATAAAAATAATCGTGTGTGGGTACACGGTCAGCCTTAGCCAAAATACAATATTTTTCTTTTCGAAAATCTCATCATTTAATATGGTCCACCATAATATTTTTGGCATTATAGACCGATGCTCAGCGTTTCCCGATTAAATACTGAAAATAAACAATTTTCGGATAAAATTCCAAATTTACAAATATCACTCAAATTGTACAAACTAGCACTCAATTAAATAAACCAACCACACCATTGCAATCAACACAAAATTCGGTCACCGGCTATCCCGGTCTAATTTTCGAAAAATAATAATTAATTAAATAATTACAAAAATTAATTAAATAAATGCCAATAAATGCTAAAAATACAAACTTAGGTCGGACAAGCCTAAATAAATACCGAAACGGGCATAGAAAATTTTCGAACCTATCTAGATAAATAATACAACTTATCTATTTGCTAATTGCACTACTCTAACCACTTAACATGCAACATCGAACGATTAAATTGCTAATCCGTTCTAACTAACCACCTAATCCAAGCTTAACCTAAACTAATCAACCCCTAAGCATAAATAACTCCATACGTAGAGATTAGTGAGTAAACTCACTGATTTTGAGTTCTGATGAGTTCACTAGGATGGCCAGGCGGAGACGGGCCACTAACTCCAAAGCAGAGACATCAAGCGAGGCCAGGAAGGGCTTGGAAACGGGCCTCGAAACTTCAAGACCTTTGCTGAGTTTCGGTTCTGTTCTTGGCTGAGAAAGGAGGAACCGATGGCTGGTTGAGGCAGAAACGGGCAGGGACGGATGGCAGAGTTGTTGTGGGTCCAAGTGGTTAGTGGACGGCGGTGAGCTAAGCTTTGGTGACCTCCACACTGGCTCAGGCGACCTGCTAGACGGCAAGCAAGAGCGAATGACGTAGCTAGGATGGCAGAGTTGTTGTGGGTCCAAGTGGTTGGTGGACGGCGGTGAGCTAAGCTTTGGTGACCTCCACATTGGCTTAGGCGACCTGCTAGACGGCAAGCAGGAGCGAATGACGTAGCTAGGATGGCAGTGATGCGCGGACAGGCGTGTGACGCACGCAGGCTCGCGGCTAGGCGCGTGACAAGTAGTGATGGAGTTTCGGGGCTTTGTGGGCTGCTCGACAGCCAAGGGGAGCTGCTGGTCGACTTCTCTGGTTCTTGGAGGCTTCAAGCTTGCTGGAAATGGAGGAACCAACCGGAAGGGAGAAGAGGGGAGACAACAAAGCTTGGAGGGTCCCATATGGCTTCAACCTCACCCCTTTTGTCCCATTGACCATGGCCCACCGGTTGCTAGCTTCCTCAATACTCTTGCAGTCCACAAGCTTCCTTTAAAAGCTATTGAGATGGTCCAAAGGTGGTGGACCAAGGGGGGCTACAAATTTTGCAACATTTCCCTCAATTTAGATTCAATCCCTCTCTAATTGAAGTCGATTTCGGCCCTATAAAATCCACCATGGTGTCCTCAATCAAATTGACATTTTTCATTGCCAATAGAACCAACTTGCATCCTAAAAACGCGATAAAATATGGTCCCCTGAATTTTCTGGATAAAAACGGCCCTAATTTGACTTTTCGCCAAAGATCTCAGTTTGCAGAAAGATCTTTAGAAGATGAGTCGACGTTTCTAAAATGACTTGTGACATGATATAACTTTTAATTTCTGAAATCAAATTTAAATTCGCAGTTAATTTCAATCTAGCACGATTTTAGTATGACCTATTCTACCGGGTAGTTTTTAGAAATTTTTTGTGCAATTGACCTATGGTTGATTATTTTCAAGCTACAACATACCTCTCCGACACATTGGCGACTCTCGATGATCATAAAAATCTCGAGGTTTCAAATACGGACACAGGGTACCAAAATGACAGAAAAATCAGTCTAATACCGATCGACGAGAATTTTGCAATTTGGTGGAATCACCCACATTTAGCCACACATCTAAGTCAAACCAACCTATCTCTAATCTCTAATCGATTTTTAACTATGTCGTAATGATCTCTATAGATGAGCACGGTTGAATAGTCGATTCCTAATTGAATTCTCAAGTCTATTGCATTTAAATCCCTTTAATAGCTTCCTTAGATAATCTAGTTATCTCAGGAGTGATCAGCTTAGAGAATAGCACTATAGGTGCGTCGATGAAAGGCTCGATTTTTTCAATTGAAAACATAATTGAAATTTCAGGATGTCACATCAATCATCCATCCTCTCCCCTTTAAAGCATTTGGGTTCACAACACAAAATGTAAAGGCACTCCAATTATGCAGTTAACATTAGTAGTATGGTTTGTTGGCGATGTCTCTTCAAATTGTGACCTATTCTAACCTTGGTTATATCTAACTCAAGGTACTGTTGCTGTGACATATATGATGAACTCAAATATGGGGTCCGGTTTTAGAGTGGTACAACCTAATTTGGAGCAATGGCATTAGCAAACACAATTTTATTGATTGGCTAGTTTATAGAGATAGATTACAGACAACATATATCATAGAACGATGGATGACCTTGTTGACATCCACTATAAATTTTGCAAAGCTAATGTAGAAGATAGAGCACATCTATTCTTCCAGTGTGAATGGACAAGCAGCATTTGGTGAGTATCTTTGCGCAATGTGGGATTAGGCGTTTTTTAGAAAGATGGTATGAGGAACTTCAATGGATGATTAGGCAAATATTTGGCACCGAGACTTCTCAAGGTTTTTTTCCCTAGCAACCATATATTACATTTGGATGAAGTGCAACCATAGACAATTTCAAAACAAGTCAACTAAGATCCATATTATTTTGGCCAAGGTGTGTAAAAATAAGAGGTAGAGCTTCACTCCACAAAAAAGTTAGACTTTCCACGACAAATTTGTATTGACTATTATGTGGAGAGTTCCTATCTTCATCTTTTTGAATTATTAGCTCTAATTGTAATGTTGAGGGATGCCCCTAAACTGTTGTACTTCAGTTGCTCTATGATATTTACATTTTAACCAAAAAAAAAAAAAAAAAAAAAGAATGATGGATAAATTGTTGGTTTCTATCTTACAGAGATGGTGGCAATTTCTAAGACATCCATAGGATTTGCTAATTTTTTTTTTTTTTCCACACGGGCTCTCCTTCAGCTTTTAGCTTTCACTTTTAAGACTTAACACTTGTTTTTTTTATTCTAGACAACAAATTGAAAATAGGATCTGGAAAGAACTACCAAGAGAGCGTAAAGTCCCTCACCAAAAACCAATTTAAAAAGAAGCATATGTTACTATTAGCTAATTGCAAGCACGCGGCATCTTTTCTACTGTCATGTATGCCTTTTCTTGATTGCCAAAGACAGTTGACGGAGCTATCATAGCTCCTTTCGGAAAGATTATGCTTGAAATTGTACCAAAGAGGCAGAAAATCTCATTCTTCAAAAGAATTATTAAGATTTATTTGCACAAAAAGATTAGTAGATGTCTGGGTTAGTAAAATAGAGGAGATCCATTTGAGCATTGCGTGCATGTTGTGATTATATGAAGCTATTCCTTCCTAAGAAACTTTTTGATGGATTCGCATTTTCTTCTTAATAAAGTTGAGCTATCTTAGATTGATGCATTGGTACTGAATGGAAATTCTAGCCAAGATTGATGATGCAAAAGATATGCTGTAAACCGTTGGCCAAATATGATTTGTTCTCTTGACCCATCAAAACAGGTGCGCGGCCAGTGGTTCGACTATTAGAAAAGGATGTAAATGGTATATATGTATAAGAATTATAAGACCGCATAACACATTGAATGACATTAAACAAACAGTTTCGTAAAACATATAGGTTGTTCTATTAGCAGTATTCAAATAGCCGTCAAAACCAATACGGTGAGAAAAATGAATTTTGTGAAAATGATTGGACAACATATGTATCCCACAAGAGTCCTTAGACAATTGGAGAATTTTGTGGTATGTGATTTACATTTTGAGGTGATAAGTACATATCCAAGCTACTGATATTTCTGATAAATGTAATTATGGACAACAGTAGAAGGACACTGAAGGGCTAGTGCAAGAGTCAATTAAATAACCGCCCGACCTACTACCGTCACCCAACGAACGGCTTACGTGACAGCCGGAATTTGACCAAATCTCCAACATTTGATAGCCACTGATTGTCCTCTTCAACCTTTTTGCTTTTCAAGATCATGTATCCTCTGTGGACCTTGGTACTATGATCATATATTTGACTTCTCCGATTCGGCCCTCCACTGATAGAATTTACGTCCATTATGCAATGAATGGACCTATGATGAGAGAGGGACAATATATATGGGTGTGTGTGTGCGTGTGTTAGAAAAAGCTTCCAAAACGGCATGGAATATTTAACTGGATATTCCGAAGGCATGAATTTGACAATCCCATCTTTCTTAAAATTCGATACTTGAGCTTCTTGAGCTTGACAAGTACTTGGCCAACTTGAGTAGTCAGTTGACCGTGCTCTTGAGGTAGATTGCATGGAGCTTGGCCTAGTCCAATGCATCTTGTAGTTCACTCACTAAGATTAAGCTTATTTATCGTTTCTTCTCCTCTTCGTATATTCCTCATGTATATATATACATCCTAACATTCGCAAATCACCCATAAACAATAGTTTCAAGTTTAGATCCTATATTTAGTTTTATGATATTATGAGACATGATCCATGATGATAGTAACAAACTATTGGTTCTGGCAATAAAAATCTTGATATTTTCACCGAGGAAAGTCACCAAAAGGGAGTTTAAGTTCGAGCTCATTAATGTGTCCAACTAGAACAATCTTGATTTAAAAGTTTAAGCTAATAATTATTGTTTAACTAGAATATATTAACTGTTTCACTTTACACCACATGTCCGATGTGAAACTTTTTTTGCCAAACACCTCAAACGTGTGCTTAAAAAAACCCCTCCTCACTTGTCAGCCATCTCAATTCGAATCTCCACTTTAACTTGGCCCGATATTGTAGATGTTGGTGAGCAAAACATCTACCCTTGACTCTGCTTCAATCACCTTGGACTAGCCAAGATCAACTGGAAGCAAGGGACGCCATCCATTATTTCAATTGGGGAGTTACATCCAAGATTCATCTTTTGATATATTTCTCCAAACGTTGATGCACATCAAAAGTGGCCTACCAACAACCGTCTACTCTAATATCACTAGTTTGATCACATAGTAGAAGTAAGATACCTTCACCTGGAGAGATCATTAAGAGAAATTCACGTTCGACCCGGTTAGCGTATCCATTTGGATTCACATTTATACATTATATGAATGTGGTCAAGGTCCAATTGATAGAGATAATGAAAGTCTATTTACATTTTATTAAATCAAAAGAATTAATTGAACATTTTAGAGATTTTAAGAGTCAATTTTGTTTGAGACAATTCCATAAATTATAACTAATTTATTCTGAACTTTTGGTGTGAAAATTTTAAGTTCACCTTTTGGCCCTTCTGAAGTGTAAGTTTGAGTTTCCAATTCATTACTCGAGGATTATCGACCCTTGTTAAGTACTCTCATTCACTGTTTATCCACGGTCATTAACTTAAAAAAAAAAATCCAATTGCATTTGAGAAATTGAACTCTTGCTTTTCAATAGATCAACTTTCTTCAGAAAAATATCCCAAAAATATAAGAAAAGGTTGCCAAATTAGTATCACGAAAGCACCTTCACAATCATTTTACAAAATCTAATAGGGACAGCAAATCTCCATGAAAGGAAAAGGCCAAGGGTCAAATGCACCGCAACCATCAAACTTTCAAAAGAAAAACCCCAGCACTCCTCTTTGTCACAACTAGATCAAAGTTCTATATTGTTTAGTCCTTCACAACTTAGTGAAATGGACCAAATAATGAGCCTCCAAATTGGGATTCTCTTGCCCCTAGCAACCGTCCAATCAAAATAAAACTCCGCTCGTCCAGTTAGCAAATTGATATTTTTTTATTTAAATACTTAAAGAATCTGACTGAAGAAAAAGGCGTGGTTGGCTCCTACACCGGCGGAACCCTCCCGACCGCCTGCCACTAACATTTTATAATCCACAAATTGAAGACAAAAACATTTTCACTTTGCTGATTTATCAGTTTAGTGCGCATGGAATTTCGGTGGAATCAACTAAACTATAATAGAGTCGTCCAGGACTGGTGTGATGGTGACCTCTGACTCTTCAAGACAGGATTTTCTAGAGATTCTATCAGTTGTTGACGGATTGTTCCACGTGTAGCATCCCCCGGACCAGTTGAAACTAAGAAGAGCAAAAGCAGGATTTTTCTTTTCGATATATGAGCCAAAAGTCGAATTATCTTAAAATCTATAAAACAATATGTAAATTTCATAAATCAATTAAGTTTAAGTCTTTAAATTGTATTGTTGATCCTAATCACAGAACAATTTGCAAGGTGTGGTTTAATTGATCATCTCTAAATCTTGTGCCGAAAATCCCTTGACATTTTATCAACTACACCATCTCTGAAAGATTGGCAATAAAAAATAATTCAATTATAATACAGAAAATATATCAACTTCATCTGTTTAGTATGAGGTCTTCCAAGGCCCTTTAATGATTTTGTGCATGGTGCTTGAGTTCATTTATGATAAAGAGTTGGGGTAACATCTACTGAATACTAATAATGGACCAAATAATGAGCCTCCAAATGGGGATTCTCTTGCCCCTAGCAACCGTCCAATCAAAATGGAACTCCTTTTGTCCAGTTAGCAAATTGATATTTTTTATTATTTAAATACTTAAAGAATCTGACTGAAGAACATGGCGTGGTTGGCTCCTACACCAGCGGAACCCTCCCGACCGCCTGCCACTAACATTTTATAATCCACAAATTGGAGACAAAAACATTTTCACTTTGCTGATTTATCAGTTTAGTGCGCATGGAATTTCGGTGGAGTAAACTAAACTATAATAGAGTCGTCCAGGACTGGTTTGATGGTGACCTTTGACTCTTCAAGACAGAATTTTCTAGAGATTCTATCAGTTGTTGACGGATTGTTCCACTTGTAGCATCCCCCGGACCAGTTGAAACTAAGAAGAGCAAAAGCAGGATTTTTCTTTTCGATATAGGAGCCAAAAAGTCGAATTATCTTAAAATCTATAAAATAATATGTAAATTTCATAAATCAATTAAATTTAAGTCTTTAAATTGTGTTGTTGATCCTAATCACAGAACAATTTGCAAGTCGTGGTTTAATTGATCATCTCTAAATCCTGTGCCGAAAATCCCTTGACATCTTATCAACCAAATCAGCTCTTGAAAGATTGACAATAAAAAATAATTCAATTATAATACAGAAAACATATAAACTTCATCTGTTTAGTATGAGGTCTTCCAAGGCCCTTTAATGATTTTGTGCATGGTGCTTGAGTTCATTTAGTATAAAGAGTTGGGGTAACCTCTACTAAATACTAATTATATGCATTTTGCTTATACTTTGGTGACAAAATGTCCATGATTGTCTATAAGGGCGCATTTAGTAATGCTTATGTTTTCAAGAATAATTTCTAATCAAAAATGATTTTTTTTTATTCTGTTTCCGGAAACAATTTTTCTAAGCATTTTAAACCGTTTGGTAACTATCCAAAATTTCAATTCCTGGAATAGAATTGTGTTTGGTACCGTGCACAAAATTTCTATTCCAAATCATTTTCTTTTAATTTTTAAATAGTTTTATTACCTTTTTCTTTTTACTTTTTATTTTTTCTTCTTTTCTTTTTTTCCTTTCTTTCTCCTATTCTTCTTCTTCAAGTGGCCGGTCGACAGCCTTGGGATGATCAAGACCGATTAGACGAGTGCCAGCGACCTCACCGGAGCATTGCCGACCCTTGTCAACCGAGCCTCATCGGCAGCTAGGCAAGCGACCTTGCCAAGCTAGGCGGACCTCGTCGAGGCTGGGCAAGGCTCGCTTGGCCACTAGCAAGGCTCAACTTCGCTGGTGGCTGGGCTTGCCTTTAGCGAGCTCGCCAGACCTCGCCCTGGCTTGGTGAGCCTCTAGCGAGCTCGCCGGACTAGTTGCCAGTGACTGGTGGCGGTGAGCAGTGAATGGCAAACGGCAATGAACGGCAACCCCAGTGGTGGCAATAGACGAAGAAGAAGAAGAAAAGAGAAGAAGAACAAGAAAAAAAAATAAAAAAGAGAAAATATGGGCTTGATTCTAGAATTGTTCCCGGAAACAAGAATCAACTTCTTTTTTTTTTTTTTAATTCTGTTTCAAATATACTTCCGGGAACAATAAAATAGAAATTTGTTCCCAGGAACAAAAATTTACTAAACACGATTTTGTTCCAAAATTACTCCCATAAACAAAAGAATAGAAATTTTTACTATTTGGCCAATTACCAAACAAGTCCTAATTGTCCTTTTCAAGAAGAATTGAAGAAGTAAAATTGAAAGCATGGAGATGATAGAATTTTATAGCAAGTAACAAAGTCATTTCACAATTCCAAGTAAAGGGCAGAATATGATGATTACTTGCAAAGGCGAGAGTAGTCATTGCTATTTTAAATTCCTGTCAGTGTATGGTGAATAAGCAGTTATTTGTAAGTACGTATAAGTGGTAATAAAAGGAGAAGAAAGACACATAAAGATAGCATATCAGACATCTCTATTTTCCATTGTGGCTTTTCCTACAATTTAAGTTTCCTTTGTATTTTTGTTTGATTTAGTTCAATTAGTTCAATTTTCCACAATTTCTTGATATTAACTTAATGAACCCAAAAGTGAATGGTGATTATTTCTGTGATTGTCAATCGTCTTTCCAAAATGACCATTTTGTCCGTTTCGAGTGCTTCAGAAAAGTTAGAGCAATCAAATTGGAAAGAATAGAACCTCCCAATTATCTCTAAGGAGGTACTTAAACATGCCCTAAAACTCTCGTCTTGTCGAGTTTCCTCTCTATCAGCTGGGTAGAGTTTTTCTTCTCGTTAAAACCTGTTTCTTCCTCAGCTTCGAACATCTTGCCGTCATCATGAGGGTTGTAATTCTTCATCCTCTTCCTCTCCATTCGTCTTTTCCATTGTCAACACAGCTTGCTCACATTCCGCACTTTAACATCGTCTCCTATCAGTGTATCTTTTGCTGATTTCTCTCCTCCACCCATACGGTTTTTTCATCTGCATGTCGATGTTTTCTTGATTTACGACCCTGATCTTCTAAGGTGACATACCCACTCTTGTAATGGCTTGCGAAGACGATCCCGATGCATCTTGACTTGCTGCCCTCTGTCACAAATTGGGCCGATTATGCTCAGAAAAGGAAATTGAAGAATGGCATGTTGAACCCGCACCAGAACCAGTTGAGGAGTGCAAGTTAATGTTAATTGGTAAAGTTCCTTCTAACCCTACCTTTAATTTCCCAGCTTTCCAATCGGTTTTGAAGAGGGCATGGAGGTCAGAACAAGTTGATATCCTGCAGAGAGAAGCGGGAATTTATTTAGCAAAATTTCGGTCTCAAGCTGAAAAACAGAGAATCCTCGAAACTGGACCTTGGCAATTCTCCGGACATCTTATTAATTTCAAACCTTGGGTTGCCAACACCCCTCTTCACTGTTATGACTTCTCTACCTGTGCATTCTAGGTCCAGGTAATCGGTCTGCCCTTAGAATGTTGTACAAATGACATGATTCGCAAGGTAGTTAGTACGGTAGGAGCTGTTCTGCAAGTAAAATCTGATTTCGTAATTGGTTCCGCTCTGAGAGTAGGCCGAGCGAGAGTTGAGCTGCCGTTATCCGAACCTCTGAAGGTAGGTCGACTAATTAAATTCAGAAATCACACTCTCTGGCTGGATTTCCGGTATGAACGGTTACCTCACTACTGTTACTCCTATGACCGATTGGGCCATTACACTGACTCCTGCCCGTCAGTCCCTTTCGAGGAGAATATGATGACAGACCCTGGGAAAACACATTATGGCCCCTGGTTAAAAGTTGAAGTTCAGCAATACAGCCCTTACTGGAAAGTCTATTATGAACAGTCAGCTATGGAAGAGGGGTCGGAGGAAACCATACCTGAAACGCCTCCTACCAATGCTCACCCCATTCCACTTCTACCACCACCCACCCCCAAAGTACCCGCTTCTTCACAGCAGGCTACTTCGGGCTCAGCTCCTTTGACGTGTCACAATACCAATACTGCTTTAATTCTTGCGGAGGAAAAGCTTAAAGGAGTGCAAATACAGACCTCGGTTCCTCAAGCAAAGAAGGGCAAAAATGTTCGTCAGAGCATTAAAATAGGCCCTGCTAAGAAACCACGACGCTATACTCCATATGACATACCTAGAGGGCAATTGGGAACTTATGATGATTCACTTTTATTGGATACGCCAATTGTCGAGGCGGCTGAAGATAGTTTGTGGGCGACGGTGGCTGGCCCTAAATAGTCACCAGTTCAAAGATGAAACTTATCAGTTGGAACTGTCAGGGTTTGGGCAATCCCCTGACAGTTCAAGCTTTAAAAGCCCTTTTGGCTAAAGAAAAGCCTGATCTGTTATTTTTGATGGAAACGAAGAATGGTGACGAAGTTTTATCTCGCTTGAAACGTACCTTGCGTTTTTTGAATCTTCAAGTGTTCAGCCCTGTTGGCTCTGCTGGTGGCTTAGCCCTTTTTTGGAATGATGGTTTAAGGCTGATGGACATTACCTCCAATCCTTCTTTTTTTGACTTTATCTGCCAGGATATCTCAGCTGATAGATCCATGCGGATTACTTGCCTTCACGCACCTGCAGTTTTTCACGATCGTCAGTATCTTTGGCAGACCTTGTGACAGTTTAGCAATTACAATGTTTTACCTTGGGTTTGCCTTGGTGATTTTAATGAAATTCTGAACCGTTGGGAGAAAATGGGATCTCGACCTGCTGACTCTTACAGTCTATCTTCATTTCGAGATGTTCTTAATGACTGTTGCTTGTTGGATTTCCCTTCTCATGGTTGCGCCTTTACTTAGTCCAATAACCGAGAAGGGGATGCCTTAGTGAAGGAGCGTCTTGATCGGGCTGTTTGTACTGCTGAATGGCGTGTCACTTTCCCGAATGCTCAAGTGCTTGCTCTCCCTGTAGTAGGATCAGATCACAGTCCACTTGTATTAGATACTAACCCCTGTACGGTTCGACGAACAAAGCATTTTACCTTTGAAGCTTTCTGGAATCAGGATCCTGACTGTAGCTCGGTCATTCAAACCTCCTGGCACTCTGTTTCGAGGCAGCACTCTCCTCTCTCAGCCAAGCTTCGAGCGGTTGTTGCTGCTTTATCCACTTGGAGTCGAAAGAAATTCTCACATAATCGGCAACAGGCAATGGAATTACAGCACCAGTTAGAACTTACGACAAATCAGAATCCTACTTCAAAGAATCAATCACGGCAACGAATTTTGAAAACATAACTTCAGAAAGTATGGCAGAGGGAAGAGCAATTTTGGGCGATGCGTTCTCGGATAAATTGGTTAAAGTGGGGAGACCACAATACCAGATTCTTTCATGCCACTACACTTCAAAGACGACAACGTAATCAAATTACTGTATTGCGAGATGCACATCAGCAATGGGTTCGGGATCTAGGACAGCTCCAAGAGATGACTACCAATTATTTTTCTCAGCTCTATACTACTTCAGGCTCTCGAAATTATGCACAGATATTACAACAGTGCCCTCAGGTGGTTAATGCAGCAATGAATGAAAAGCTTCTTGCATAGGTAACAATGGAAGAAGTAAAAGAGGCTACATTTCAATTGGGTGCTTCGAAAGCCCCTAGTCTGGATGGTTTGAATGGAATATTTTATCAATCTCATTGGGATGTACTTAAAGTGGATATTTATCGGGCAGTTCAGCAATTTTTTAATTCTGGATCATTACCGTTAGCTTTAAATAGAACTGCTATCACTTTGATCCCCAAAACCCCAAACCCAGAAAGCTTGGATCAATATCGTCCTATTAGCTTGTGCAACTATGCTTATAAGATTTTTTCTAAAGTGCTTGCGAATAGGCTAAAACCCCTGCTACCTACTTTAATTTCTGAGGAACAAAGTGCTTTCATTGCTGGAAGACAGATTTAAGATAATGTTCTCATAGTGCAAGAAATCATTCATCAGCTTAAGACCAGAAGAAGGAAGCGACATTTTCAAGCTGTTCTAAAATTAGATATGCAGAAAGCGTATGACCGTGTAGAATGGGATTTTCTTCAGGACTATTTACTTCAATTAGGCTTTGATTCTCATTGGGTCCACCTAATCATGCAGTGCATTTCAACAACAACGTTGTGCGTCAAAATGAATGATGAGTACTTGCAAAGTTTTATACCTACCAGAGGGCTTCGGCAGGGTGATCCTTTATCCCCTTACTTATTTATTCTCATGGCTAATCTTTTATCCTTTCTAATCCGAAATGCTTTGGATATGGGCTTACTCAAAGGCATTCAGTTGAATCATTGGTGTCCTACTTTATCACATTTATTCTTTGCTGATGATGATGTGTTCTTTCTTGATGGTACCTTGTTGGAGTGCCAGAATCTATCTAATATATTAAACCAGTATTGTCTGGCCACTGGACAAACTATCAATAGAAACAAATCTGGAATTTTCTTCAGTCCATCTTGTCCTATTTCTCTCCAGCAAAATTTGACTAGTGAATTAAGGGTACCTATTTTATAGCGATGTGGTAAGTATTTAGGGATACCTACTGATTGGGGAAGCTCTAAAAGAGATATGTTTTATTGGCTCCTCAGTAGAATTCAGTCGAAATTAGAGGGTTGGAAGGAGAAATTGATATCTAAGGGAGGAAAGGAAGTCCTGCTAAAGACTGTGATTCAATCAATTCCATAATATGCCATGTCTGTTTTTAAAATTCCCATTTCATTATGCAAAGTTATAGAACAGCGTATGGCTAAATTCTGGTGGAATAATGATACAAGCAAGTCTGGAATTCATTGGCAGTGTTGGAAAGGACTACAGAATCGAAAGGAAGTAGGGGGTTTGGGCTTCAGAGATTTGATCAGTTTCAATCAAGCCATGCTTGGCAAGCAAGCATGGTGCCTTATTCAACAACCTTTATCATTATGGGGTAAGTTTTTTAGAGGTTTATATTTTCATTCCTCCACTTTTCTCAATGCTGTCAAGGGCTCTTGCCCATCATGGGGCTGGCAGAGTCTCTTGAGTGGGAGGGATGCCATTTTAACCAACATTCGTTGGTCAGTCGGGGATGGAAAATGCATCAACATTAGAGAAGACATATGGCTTCTTATGGGCATTCTAGGTGGACCAAAGGCCCAAGAAGAACCCCTTCTAGTAGCTAATCTTATTGATCAGGCTACCAGCACATGGGAAGATCGAATTACTGCATAAATTTTTCGACTTGCCTATCATTCAACAAATCACAGACATTCAGATCAGACCTTCATTTGCCAAAGATGCACTCATATGGACAGCCACTAATCAAGGCATATTTACGGTCAAATCAGCATATCATCAAATCATGAAGACTAAATCAGGTATTCCAACAACTGGTGCTTCTACATCGTATCAACTTCCTACCTGGCTTTGGCGCAATCTATGGAAGATGCCTACAGCTCCTAAGATCCGCATCTTTCTCTGGTCCATATGCAGCAACTCCTTAGCGACAAGAGATAACTTGCATCGAAGGCATATTATAGAAAGTCCTTGTTGCTCATTATGCAAAAAACAGATTCCAGAAACTTTAGAACATTTGTTCTTACTCTGTTCGTGGACTAATCGGGTGTGGTCACACTCTCAGATCGGGATCTCTGTCAACCCCAACAATATCCAACGTCTGGACTCATGGATTGTAGCTACAGTAGGGAATGGCAACCGATTACCTCGACTGGCGCTTATCTCCAATGTACTATGGCAGATCTGGCGAGCTCGGAATGGTTTCCATTTCCGAGGAACTTTTCTCGATCCGATCTAGGTCGCAGAAGCAGCATTGACTCATACCCAGGTCGATCGTTTGTCTTCGCCCTCCTGCACACAAAAGGATCGCTTGGTCAACCATAAGGAAAATCTCTGGCGTCCACCAGATCCTGGGGTTCTGAAGGTGAATATTGACGGATCTTATCAACAGGGTAGTAACCATGGCAACATAGCTTGTATTTGTAGGGTTACTAGGATCAACTCACCGATGGTTTCTCCAAAGGCGTCGCTGCGTCCTCAGCTCTGCAGGTCGAGATCCAAGCCCTTTCCTTGACGCTTCCGCATCTTCTCGATCAGGGTCTCCAGAATGCAAAGCTTCTGGTGGAATCTGATAATCTCACCCTGGTGGAAACGCTGAATCGTCGGACACAGCCGCCATGGACGGATCGCGCTCTCTTCTCTGAGGCAGCCTTCCTGTTAACCCTCTTCTTCAATCTCTCGCTAGGGTTCTGTCGAAGGGAGGCAAACAGGCAGCCGACTGGGCCTGTAAGGCCCATAACCGAACTCCTTTGAATTGTAATTGGGCCCTTCTTCCACCCTCTCCTCTTATGAACTTGCTATGCGCGGACGCTATAGCAGCTGGATGTATGGATTACTCGTATTAATATATATTTTGGAGTTTTACCGACCAAAAAAAAAAAAAAAATTATCTCTAAGGAGATATGGCTGTCTTCAGTTATTTTTTCTTTCCTCCATGTTGAAATCAATCGAGTTCCATTGGGTGAAGTAATATGAACATTAAATTAAGTTGTTTGTTTTATGCCCCAGTTCACTGATTTAATTGCTGAAATGGGTCGCGAGTATGAATGGAGATTGTGTGGTAAAAAAAAAAAAAAATTACTACGACGCCATTGTTCATCTGTTTGGGAATGTAACAAAATGGTCCGATTGAAAGCCAAATCATGCCGGGCTACTTGATTGAACCAAAAAAAAAAAAATACATTGACCTACATGAAATGAGGAATACATTTACCTCGATTCGGTGCAAATGCAACGGTGAAAGTGAGCGCAACCCAATTACTCAGGAAGATTAACTTCCACGCACTTCATTCTGGTTCCATTAAGCTTGCTTACTTGTTTGGCTGAAAAAAGGCTTTCTCAGTTCATATTGAACTCAGAGAAAGATATGTCATGTTTACATCCACAACATATAGTAATTTATCAGGTTTTTTGAAATACATAGAGGGTATTAAATGCAGCACGACTTAAATTATTCAGACAGACTGACGTTAAAACTCACAAATTTGATTCTTCTCATAACATTCTATTATTCCTTCTTTACAAGACAATATTAGATTTTTTGTCACCAGATTTTTTTTACCAATTTTTATACTTCAGATTAGCATTGTATTTTTATGAGATAGTTTCTTTAGGTCAGCTCTGGTCTTCTCATTGATAGCTCAGCTTGCTTAATTACAAGTCGTGGTTGTCGCTAAAGGATCTCTCGTCTGCAATATATCCACCATTTTCTATTAATAAGAATCTAGAAAAACCTACATTCTGTTAATCGACATTTTTCAATAGGTATTACACTGTAACCTTGTTGATTAGAAGTTTTCAAGGAGCGCAAATGCGTTATCTGCCTCGAAATAATTTCTCTCCGCAATAATTAGCTCACTAGATGTTTTCGGTACTTCATGTTAATTAGGACGAAGGGATTGATTGTTTAATGTTCAAATTAGGGTCATTAAGCAAGGAGAAACCCGGAAAAGTTTTTCATTACCGAAACAATTGGTGACCAAAGAACTACAACCAGTAGTTGCATTATCATTATTACGATGCATGTCGCATGTACATACACTATTACTGACACTCTACTCCAGCAATAGCTAGAAATTATAAACTTGACCATCACATGAACTATAAGACGGGCGTGTGTGATACGTAGCACAAGAGGATCATTTGGTGAGCAATGACCTCTGAGTTACATTGAACTTAACAAACCCTAGTTATGAACCCCATGTCCGACGCTTGGGCTGTGGCCCGGAGGCATGGACCGTAGACTGCTCGGAGGCGATGGCTGTGAGTCTTGTGACTCGGCCTCAACTTTGCGCACAAGAGGATTTCGCCAAGGTTCTCGATCGGGCAAAAGCAAAGCGCGAAGAGGCCAAGCATCTGTTGCGGAGGAATAAGCAATGGGATTATGTACTTCTCAATTAAATGAATAGTTTTAGAACATGTGAAGAATCTGAATAGCTTCAGTAGCTGTATTAATCTATTTGATTGAACAGCAGAGTGGTATGATTGAAAAACAAACAATTTGCATCTGTTTCGTTTCAATGAATTTTGGAGCGATGTCATACTATTTTCAAGGTTCAGTGGTTTACAATTTCTTAGATGGTAATCACTAACTCAAACCATGAAAGAAATAATCTTTTGTATATATTTTGTCCTAAAGATTTTTGCAACTATGGTAAGTTAATTTCAACGTTCGACAACGGTGATAAGCAATTTGTATCTTTTGAATCATGAGATGTGCTTCAACCGAAAAAAACCATGAAATGCGCATATTAATCTCCAATTTAGTATTCTCACCTTATCCTACATTTATCTCATAAGGTTTGACCTAAATATGATACGCACAATTATTAATTATTCACTTGATTGCCGGTTATTTGAAGAACCCGACAGCACATTTAAAAAAAAAAATCACTCGCAAGGGCGCCTTGAATAAGGTGAAGGCATGGCGTTCAATAGATTAGAAAAGAATCAGAAAACAAAACTCAAAACCCTAGTAACTGAGCTTATGATGAATATATATGTGTGATGCGCATTAACGATTAATTGGCCTCATATATGACCAAGAAAAGAAAAAAAAATGAAGAATAATCATCCAAAAATTATGAAAGTCCATAAGCATTTGCATCAGACAGACGTCAAAATCTTCCCACATGAACGGATATGGTCATCTTGAATCTCAAATGCGGACTCTCAATTTCGTTCCTTGCTTAGTGCACTTACATTGAGTCAGATTACAAAAAAATAATTTCTTATGAATCCTCTAGTCTCGTCATGGATGAACTTTTTTTACTAGATTGGAGAGATAGACTTACTCTAATGCGTGAAAACTAATTCAAGATATTATTTGATCGCTATTTCAAAGAAAGGGAAAAAAGTTGTGTGTGCAAGTTTGCTCCAAATTGGCCTAAGATATAGTAGAGTTTGCCACAAGAGTAATTTTAAGATAACAGGGGTAAAAGGTAAGACTGTGAAAGTCTTTTCTTCGACATTTAGGCATATGTTAAGGTAACTCATTGGTGCATAACAATGAAATCCGTGGGATGTTCATGAGATCATTCAAATTTAAAATTCAGATTCAATTTAGTATGTAAATTATGTGCATCTATGAGTTCCCATGAATTGGCTATTGGCTATTATGATTAATTTTAAATGAAGCATGCGCAATCACTAAATTTCTTAAACAAAAAAGATTGAGTTTGAAAAGCAACCACTGAGTTTGACATATATAGGACCAAAAGTACATATGCTGCATCTATGTAAATTTAACATCTTTATTATGAGATTTTTTAATTACTAATTACTATAGAGTAATTATTGACACTTGTATGTGAAAAAAGAAAATATTTCAAAATTGGAAATTTTATTTTAAAGTTTTCTATAAGATAAAAAAAGATTCTAATTTTAAAACTGGAGCACGTGAGAAGTAAAATAAAAATATTAATTAACGCTTGTTCATGGGTAAAATATTCATAACATAGCTAACTAATGATATTTTGGGAAATAACCAAAAAAAAAAAAAAAATTACTGTGATCCCTTAACAGTTTGAGATCCTCTTTGCGTTATACAATAGTTACAGGAGGGAAATTAGCAATCTTCCAATACCATCCTATATACTAATATAGTGAATGAAATTGTCATTACTAAGATTGAAAAACTATATAATAAGTGACTAATTTGCAAATTTCATCCTAATGTATAATCTTGCGCTGCATTAGAATTGCACCTAAGGAAAAGTTTTCGAATTTCCTTTTTTTTTTCTTGAAATTATTGATTAATAGTCAACGAAAGAGCTTATCAATATGCCTAGTTAGAGTAGATCAAGACCTCATCTTTTAAATCTTAAAAACAACCTATCCCAAGATGCATATGCTAACTAGTTTCATCTTTTAAATCTTGAAATATCCCTGAAAGTATAAATTTTATACCTACAAAAAAAAAAAAAAAGGAAAAATGGATATCTCAACTGTTTAAAAAAATGAGCTAATTTTTAATTTTTACCGAAGCTAATTTCTAGTTTAATTTATATAAAATTTGGATTAAAAAAATCAAATGTAGACCAAAACAACATTATTTTGGGCTTAAGCTTCATATTTGTAGCCACGTCATCACCACATAAAAAAGAAGAAAGAAGAAATAATAATAATAATAATAATAATAATAATAATAATAATAATAATAATAATATAACGTCATCTTTTTCTGTTAGCAAAAATTGATGGAGTTAAAGAGATGACATTGCACCAATTTAACAAGTTTAAAAACTTGATTTTCCTTTTTGTAGGTTTTACAGCTTAATTATCCTTTCGTAATAAATTTTAGAACTTTTAGTATATTTATTTCAATCTAATCTAAATACAAATCCATAAGGACTTGACTAGTCTGGAGCAATTCAAATGAAACATGTTATATATTGTGGAGTCCGAGTCACTTGTTGTTCCTAAGAACTCATGTATAAAAAATCATCGTTTCGTTCTCTCAACACTATCCATGGCTTCGATACATGAAACTTGAAGATGCTAAGTACTAATTTTGCCCCTCCTTTGCTCGTCCACCCACCTCAAGACGACGCTCAAATCTATATATGTATCCTATGCTAAAGATAATTATGATATTTCATATAAATTATTTGTACATTTCAAGATATTACTTACATTGCACATACATTGCCATTTGATTATGCATAATCTTAATCAAGATATTATCATAAAATAGTTATCTAATAAAGTCTAATTATTTTATATTCTTCATTAATATACACGTTGAAATATATATACCACCGGCTGCGGTGACTCCGCTTGATAAGACTCTGCTGATCCTCAGCCCAGAGGTGAAGGGTTTGAAACCCAGGGAAGGCGCTAGGTGTCTTAAGTGTGACTCTAGGGGTGGTGGGTCCTCCTGCTTACGTGTCACTTGGGGGTTTACGGCGCGGCTGTCGGCTGTAAGCCGATTCCTCCAGAACCAAAATATATATATATACAAATTTCATTCGCCGATTATCAAAGGAAGTCATGAAGAAGGCCTATGTTTCATACACCTAGCATTGACATATTTAGCAAACACAGTCCCCCTCTCGCTTCAATCCCTCTCTCACTCACTCCAGATCCCGATTTGTTCGCTACCCTCGCTTCAGCTCTTTAGCTCCCTCTCTCGTTTAATTCGCTCCAGCTCCCTCTCTCTCGCTCTTGTGCCCTCACCAAACGGACGGAAAGGTGAGCTTTTCTACTCACAAGATAACTTGCTTTACCGATTTTCTTCTTGCTTAGTCATGTATTACCTGTCATATGCAAATTAAAAGAAAGGCAAGCCTAACATTAAAAGAAAAGAAGGAAAATAGTGAAAATAGATAGCAAAGTTGTTGTTGTTAGAGTATGGATTCGGGGAGGGAATTTTTATAGCTTCGGGTGAAGGTGTGGGGGGAAGAGAGTTTAAGAGGAAGAAGATCCGCGCAGGGAAAGAAAAAAGCAAAGAAAAAAAGAAAAATAAATTTAAAGAAAGAAATAGTAAAAGGGTTTATAATGGAGGCTAGGTTGAAAAGTCGTAGGTGAGGTAGTTGTGGGCTCAATTGAGTTAGGCCCTTTTTAGCAAAATTGGACTGGGCCTTGTCCACTTTCGGACCCAACCCAGACTGTTAGGGTCCAGGTCAAACCAGCAACTGACGTGGTACGAAGTCCATCTTCAATATTTAAAGATAATAAATATAAATAAAAAATAAAGAATAAAGAAAATTGATAAAAAGAAATTAGAAAATTCATAAATTGCATAAAAATATAAAAGTCTAGAAAAATAAGAAATCATTCTAAATGACCAAAATACCCTCAAGACTTAGAAAATTGACTAAATGCTCCCTCTAGCTTAAAGTAATTATCGGAACGCCCTTAAACTCAATTTTATGGGTGATGATACTACTCGCATATGAGAACGTGAAATGTAACAAATCGTAACAAGAGGGGAATATTTATGAATCCAATTTATAATTCAAGAATATGCATACTCAAATGGTAAATATATGCAATATATGTGCAATCTTGAGATATTCGAATAATTAATAAGAAATATCATAATTATCTTTGACATAGGAAAATATCCTATCGGAAGTGCTAAATATCCTTTATGAGTTAATAATAATAATAATAATAATAATAATAATAATAATAATAATAATAATAATAATAATAATAATAATAATAATAATAATAATAAATGGAAGAAGAAAATATGTAATTTATATATTTTCAATGTATAGATTAATGAAGAATACATGATCATATTTATAAACTATATTAGATAACGATACAAAGATAATATCTCAATCAAGATTATGCAATATATGTGCAATCTTGAGAGATAGAAATAATCACAATAAAGTATCATAATTATCTTTAACATGGGAAATAATGTACATCGTCTCTTGCCAAAGCTAGCTCAAATCCCCTTGGGAGTAGTAGTAGTAGTAGTAGTAGTAATAACAATAATAATAAATAAATAAATAAATAAAAACAGAATAAAGAAATTTGAAATTTGAATATATTTCAATGTACATTTAAATGTCACTTTCATAACTTTTTTTTGCTCTTAAGTGTCTTCTCATGTCAAATTTTGGTATTCCAAGTGTTCTTTTGCCCATTTTATTACTACCTAACATATGAGATGTTCATATTGCTAAACAAACCACCAATGTACACCCAATAAAGTAATAAATAAATTGCAGGACTTACCTCAGAGTAACGAAAGCATTTGCGATATTAGTTTAAAAATTACATCACTATTCCTAGATATGATTATTAACACGTAATCTCTTAATTCTTAGGATTTTCACTTATTTAATAAAATCTAATCTACTACAATGCAATGCAATTATTCAAAATGCAATGACCGACATGCGAGATGCAACATAATGTGTAAACTATATGACATAATTTTAATGATGGACAATAAATAATCTAATAATCCTAATATGTCACACATTTCAATTTAATGACATTAAACATGCAACTAATAAGTGACGTGCAATTGATGAATTAATTTTACATGACATGCACATGATATTTTTTCTTTTTTTCTTTTTAAATTAAAATTCGTAACTAAGAACATGCAATTTAAATTAAGAAAAAGAAATTTGATCTATTTTAAGCAATGTTTTTTTTTATATTTTTTATTCTTGAAATTCAGAATAAAGAAATTACATAATCTAAAACAGGCAATGCTATTAACAAAAATTAAATCAAATTCTATCTAATTTTTTTATTTATTTTCTTTTTGAAATAATCAAGCAACATGATGACTATTCAATCAAATAATGCAATCCACAAAACTTATTTAGGAAACGGAATAAGCTAAGGATCATATCCAAGTGGTTAAGAATATGGATGAAAGATTTCTATCATATCTCGTAGTTAGAAATCAGATAGCCATCCAAGCACGTTATTAAGTTAGGAAAGTGGGGTGTTTTTAGGATTTAGTGGATATGCATATTTAATTCAATATTCTACAAAAAATAGCAATGGTTCGAAATAGGCAATCAAATATTTCGAATCAATTAAGAATAAGGTAATTACCTAATTTGAAAATTAACTTTCCCAATTTGAACTCGGGTGATCAGACCGGAATCAGGGCAGCAGGCTCAGTCACGGCGCAGCAGGCTGCATGGTCACGGAGTGCCGCGGCGGCGGTGGTTTCACATGGTGGTTCGGAAAACCTGCAAAAAGGAAAAGGAACGACAATGGGGTCTCTCGGCCAAGTGCGTCGCAACGTCGTGGATGAAGAACAACGACAGGAGGAGGAAACCTAGAAAAGCGGGTTCGATTCCTGTGGGGTGTGGAACCGGGAATCGCCTGGAAGAGCGTCAGAGCAACGGAGCTAGCTAGTGATTGCAAGATGGATGGAGCAGCGATAGCTCAGCGGCAGTGGGAGGGAAAATTCTGCACAGGACCTTTGCCTTCTTTTTTGTCGTCTCCTTCTCCCTTTTTCGTGAAAAGCAATTCTCTCTCTCTCTCTCTCTCTCTCTCTCTCTCTCTCTCTCTCCTGGGTAAGTGAAGCTCGGAGAGATGACCCACTCGCGATTTCTCTCTCCCTCAGTGTGGCCGTCTCCTCTCAGTTTCGCTAAGTAAATCGTTGTGAGAGCCAGCAAAATCTGATTGTCGTGGGCTTTCAATCGTCATTGTGGGCGCAGGAGGCTCCTTGGCGGGTGGTCGTCGTCAGATATCTTGCCTCGGCTGGACAGCAAAATCGTCGTGGGGTCTCGGGACAGCAGGGGCAGAGATGATTCAGTCTTGTTGGCTTGACACAGCAACGGCGGAACAGGGACAGAAACCGCTCGTCAATGGCGAGGAATCGACAAGGCCGGGACTTTATCATTATTTTGTGGTCGGGAGGGATCGCAGCAAGGCTGATCGTTGTTGGTGCAGCGAGCAACGACGGGAAGCAGCACTAGACGGCATCTAGGTCACAGAACAGCCAAAGGGCGGCACCGCCAATTAAGCGGCTCGGCCGTAGGAGGGTCGGCCAAGATTCCTCCCATAGATTTCTCTTTTCTCTCGTACAGAGTGTGCTTTTTTCTTTTTATACTGTCTGCTCCCCTTGATGACCACGTTTTCTTGCATCACAGAAGCGGAAGTTGAATATCATTATGAAACAACGATCATCATATGCCTCGTTGGTTATATCTAGGTTGTTCTCAAACCTCTGGCGTGGTGATTTCACGAGGAAAAAGAAAAGGAGTTCAATGGCGACAACGATCGCGGGAAAGCTTTGCTCGATCATCCAAATGTCGGAACACGAAGAGTCGAAGGGGACTCCAAGAGGATGCTTTGCCGTGCATGTGGGTGAAGAGGAGACGCGTTGCGTCATTCCTTTGGAATATTTGAAATGCCAAAAGTTACAAGAATTGCTTCAAGATCAAATTGTCTCGGAACATGACCGCATCAAGTTACTTTGCTTGCAAGAGGATTTCGACGAGGCTATTAATCAAGCGAAGGCAGAACTTGAAGAGACTAAAAATTCATGTCGCGGAGGAAAAAGTAATGGGATTATGTGCTTCTTAATTCCGTAGATGAATAGCTTCGGATGTTAGTCGATTTTGATTTTATGTGGTCCTTATGCAACTATTAGACTTGGGCCTCAATTCGTGAATATCTTCAAAATCTGGCTATATAATGTAAGTAGTTTGATTGAAAGAAACAATCTTTAGTATATATTTTGCACTAACGGTTTTTGCAATGACAATAAAGTAATTTCAAGGTTCGACAGAAGAATATTATTATGAAACTTGATATGCAATTTCTATCTTTCTAGTAGATATATAAAAAGCATAGATTAATTTCAAATTTAGCATTTTCACATAATCCTACAGTTATTTCATGCGGTTTACTCTCAGTATTGGATATACATGATCATTAAGTACTCACTTAATTATCGGGTACTCAAAGAACCCAACTATCAATTTAGAAAAAAGAAAACTAATCACTCGCAAGGGCGCCATGATGCGAGTTGATGATTAATTCGCTTCATCTATGATCAAGACAAGAAGAAAATGAAGAATAGTCATCCAAAATTATAAAAGTCCCAAAGCATCTACATCAGATAGATGTCAAAATCTGCCCACATGTTAACAATCTCCTTTTTTATTAAACCACATGCTAACCCGAGGAGATGGTCATTTTGAATCTTGAAAAATGTGAAGTCTCAATCCGGTTTGTTACATGGAGGACTTACTTGGGGTTGGGTTTTTAGTAAGTAATTTGGTGAATCCTCTATTCTTGTCATGGATGGCATATCTCTAACTGAATTCGAGAAATAGACTTAGTCCGATGTGTGAAAATCAATTCATGATATCACCTAATCGCTATTTCAAAAGAAAGGGAAATAAAATAAAAGTTACACAGATGGGCCTAAGATAGAGTAGAGTTTGTTTGAAAGTAATTTCAACGATTCAAATAGGGACAAAAAGGTACGACTGTAAAAGTATTTTCTTTGCCCTTGAGGCATATATTCTAGTAATCCATTGGTGCAAACACCATCAAATCCAATGGGTTTTGCGTGAGATTAATCAAATTTGAAAACACATAGTCAGTTTAGTATGTTAATCATAATAATCAAATAATTTCTCGTGAATTGACTATTGGCCATTGTGATATATTTCATGGAGCATGGGCAATCACAAAATTTCTTAAACAAGAAAAGTTTGAGGTTGAATAGAAACCGCTCATTTGCTCTATATACAAGCGAAATTGCATGGGTTACGTGTATGCAAATTTGACATGTAAAATATGTTGAGCTTTTATAATGAAACATATATATTAGGGTTAATACCCTGAAAAACCCAAAACTGGTACACTTATGACAAATTTACCCAAAACTATTTTTTTAACTACCAAAAACCCCAAACCGGTACATTTGTGACAAATTTACCCTCTGTTAGTTTTCATTAAATTTTATTGTCAAATTATTAAGTTAGATGACACGTGACAATTGACTAGTATACCAATTTGGGATTTTATGATCCTTTTGTTAGAGTTTATAATTTTTATGATTTTTTTGTGGTATTAATCCAATTTAGCGAAGGGTATATTTGTCACAAATTTATCAGTTGGGGTTTTTTGCAGTTGAATAAATTAGTTTTGGGTAAATTTGTCATAAATGTACCAATTTAGGGTTTTTTATGGTCAGTCGGGGTAAATTTGTCACAGGTATACCAGTTTGGGGTTTTTCATGGTAAAAAAAAAAAAAAAATTTGGAGTAAATTTGTCACAAGTGTACCAGTTTGGGGTTTTTCAAGGTATTAACCCTATATATTATTAATTAATTTGCAGTAATTATTGACATATTATATGGGAAAAGAGTAAAATATTTCAAGATTTGAAAGTTTCTTTGGTCAAATACTTGATAAGATAGAAAAAGTTCAAATTTTAAAATTGGAGTATGTGATAGATAATATAAAAATATTAATTTATGTTTGTCCATTGATATAACATCCATAAAATAGCTAATTGAAGATTTTTTTCGGAAAGATGGAAAGAGATTGTGATCCCTTAAAAGTTTGAAATCCTCTTTGAATTCTATAATAGAGATGATGGAAATAAGCGATCCTAAAATACAAATACTATATGCTAATATAATCGCTGAAATTGTGGATATGAAAAATGAAAATCAATATAATAGGCGACCATTTGAACTCTCTTTATTTATTTTCTTGCGCTGCACGAGGATGAAAATCAATATAGTAGGCGACCATTTGAACTCTCTTTATTTATTTTCTTGCGCTGCACGAGGATTGCACCCAAGGAAGAATTTGTCGAATTTTTCATTTACTTTTTCTTCAAGTTATTGATTATTAGTCAATGAAAGAGCTTATGCATATTATAGACATGACGCGTTTTCAAATTTCTAGTAAGTAGATCATGACCTCAACTTTCAAACTTTAAGAAACTATGTCATAGGAAAAAAATCCTAATTCTACTAGAAAGACTCCTTGTATTGGAAGCAATCTATATATAATTACACTACAAGAATTGCAATTGACCCTTTTTAGTCTGTCAGAATCAATCTTTCTAGTCTATTGAGCTTACTGAAATTTCCCAACATTCACGAAGGAAAAGAATGCTGAAAAGTTTGAGATCAGTCGATTGGTTTATGGCTCGGAAAGGATACTTTATAGTATATATGGATGAAGAGGAGAAACTTTATTCGGTTCCTCTGGCATATTTAGATTGTAAGATCTTCCGAGCTTTGTTTGATAATTTTGAAGACCATATTCATTTGGAGCAGAAGTGTATCAAGCTACCATGCTCACGGTGGTTTTTTTTGAGAGAGAGATCGATCTGGCCAAGGTGGAATGTAAAGAGGCTAAGTGTATGTCACACAAGAAAGGTTTTAGGACCATGCTACAATTTCAATGATTTTTTTTTTTTTTTTGGTAGATGCAGAATATGAACGCAATTATTGATATTTTTCCTTTTCATTCGTTTTTTTTTTTTGAAGTTATTTTATCTATGTGTAAATTTTTGGATATGTGAGGAGTAGTCTAGTCGATAGAAAATAATGTTGGACGCAAATTGCGTAACCCCAAGATCTCCATAACTAGAACAAGAACATGCATAATTGAGAAGAAAGATTAACGCACCTGTTTTGGGATCCATTGTTCTTGAAGCGAAAGCGGAAACACAATGTTCCACGCGCAAGTCCTTCTCCTCTATTGCCCTCCGTATCACTGGCTCAATGAGGCGGCCCCCTCACGTGTAGCGTTAGGTAAACGCCCTTAGGTGAGGATACGGGTGAGAATTAGGGTTAGAGGAGAGACTTGAGCACTATTTATAGAGTTTCCAACCAAATCCTCTCATTACGGGCCAGGGCTCAACTCGGCCCACACTAGCCAGCCCATATTAGACTAATTAAGAAACCTACTATCTCACCTTAGACCAAACCCCGTAAAACGATAAACGTTAAACGGTAAATTACAATATCAATTAATGTAGTCCACAATTAGAAAAATTCTTACATTCTCCCACTTGGACTATATTAATTGAAATCGTACTGTATGTGCGCACATTGGTCCAGAGATAATTCTTAATAGTCAATCCTATCCCATAAAGTCTTAAACACCGAATCATGGCAGTAACTGCATGTATACACACAGAGCCTTCCATGTCACAAATGTTCTCAACTTTATTGATATGGATTCAATATGGTAGTGTGGCAAATTGATAACATCTCTCATAGAGAGATCTCATTTATCAGTCACCATTATCTTAACTTTAGGCGTCACAAAAACTTGTGCCACTAGAGAATGCTTTATGGTTCTAATGAACCCACATATGTCTTGTCCTTATAGTTAACCTTTCTTTATGTATCACAAGACATATGCACAAGGCTAATAACCGGATGCCCGGATGCCCCTAACCTTCACTCAAGGTTTAAGTAATACCTTGAGACTTTTAACAATATATATATTCAACATAATAACAACCCATTCAAAAAATATTTTATTGAATGCAAAAGTTGACATATATATATCGAAATGTTACTAAATTGTAACAAAACAGATGTAAACTTTATTCAAAGAAAAATAAAACACAGCTCCCACTAAATAACAGCATCCCAAGATGCTCCTAGGCCCATACTAATGACATGTCGATCAAAAACACATGGGCGTAGGCCTTTAGTTAGTGGATCTGCAATCATATCATCTGTAGGAATATAATCTACTGCAACGTCACCATTCTGCACTGATTCCTTTATAGTCAAAAACTTGACCTCCATGTATTTAGACCCCTTGAGACTTCTGTTGTTATTAATAAACAACACTGCAGAGTTATTGTCACAATATAGCTGTATGGGTTTATCCACAAAATCAAAAACTGATAACTCCCTAATGAGGTTTCGGAGCCAAATTGCTTGAGTAGCAGTTGAAAAACATGCTACAAACTCCGCTTGCATGGTAGAAGAAGATATGGATTTCTGTTTTTCGCTCTTCCATGATACTGCACCTCCTGCCAACATAAATATATATCCTGTCGTTGACTTCTTATCATCTTGACAACCAGCAAAATCTGCATCTGAATAGCCTACTAGTTGCAAATCTGGAACATGTCTATACATCAGCATATAATCTTTTGTTCTTTTTAAGTACCTTAAAACCTTCTTGGCAGCAACCTAGTGATCATATCATGGATTTGACTGATATCTGCCTAGAAGCCTTGTTGCATAAGCAATATCTGGCCTAGTGCAAACTTGAGCATACATGATGCTTCCAAGCACACTAGCATAAGGTACATCCTTCATTTGAGCTTTCTCAAAATCTGAATTAGAGCATTGTGAAAGACTCAATTTATCACCCTTAACAACAGGAGCAATTCCTGGTTTGCAATCCTGCATATTGAATCTTTCTAAAACACAATCAATATACGCCCTCTGAGATAAACCCAATGAACAGCGTGAGCGATCCCTATGGATCTCAATGCCAAGAACAAAAGACGCCTCACCAAGGTCTTTCATGTCAAAATTTTTCGATAACATCCGCTTTGTCTCATGCAGTAAACCAATGTCACTACTAGTAAGCAAGATATCATCTACATAAAGTATGAGAAAAATATATTTACTCCCACTGACCTTGGTGTATATGCACTGATCTACTTTGTTCTCAATAAATCCGAATGAAGTAACAACACTATGAAACTTGAAATACCACTATCTAGAAGCTTGCTTAAGGCCATAAATAGACTTTTTTAATTTACAAACAAGCTGACCTGAGTCATCTGCTATAAAACCTTTAGGCTGCACCATATAAACCTCCTCATCAAGGTCTCCATTTAGAAAAGCAGTCTTAACATCCATCTGGTGTAACTCCATATCGTAATAAGCTACCAATGCCAAAATCACTCTAAAGGAATCTTTAGAAGAAACTGGAGAAAATGTTGCTTCATAATCTATTCCTTCTCTTTGAGTAAAACCCTTAGCTACCAGTCTGGCTTTAAACTTTTCAATCTTTCCTTTGGAATCCCTTTTAGTCTTGAATACCCATTTGCAACCAATAGGTTTACAACCTTCAGGCAATTCAACAAGCTCCCAAACACCATTATGTTTCATAGATTGCATCTCATCTTTCATCACATCTAACCACAAATCTGATTGAGGACATGAGATGGCATCAGTATAAGTCACGGGATCAACAACACAGCCTATATCATAATCATGCTCTCCCAAGTAGACTAGATAGTCTGGTGGTATAGCTGAAAGTCTTTCTCTAGTTGATCTTCTGAGTGGAGCTACGTCAACCTCATTATGAATTTGAGGGGCTTGAGGAATTTCATTAGGAACTGTCTCAACAATAGGATCATGTGCCACAACAGGCTCAGTTTGTGGCGCAAGAGGCTCCATAATTGTCTGCACAGGATGAGACAGAGATCCAGTAATCCCCACCATACTATCATCTTCGATAGCTTGTGAGCAGCTACCCTTTTTAGCTACATCAAATTCCAGAAATTTTGCAGTCTGAGATTCCACAATTCTTGTACCTCCATTAGGGTTATAAAACCGATACCCCTTTGAATGGTCTGGGTAAGACACGAAGTAACATCGAGTAGTTTTGGAATCCAGTTTACTCAATGTTGGATTATATAACTTCACTTCTGCTGGACATCCCCAAACTTTAAGATGATTCAAGCTAGGTTTACGTCCAATCCATAACTCAAAAGGGGTTAATGGAACTGCTTTAGTAGGAACACAATTTAGAATATAAAGAGTTGTTTTCAAAGCTTCACCTCACAGAAAATTAGGTAAATTGGTCCTACTAATCATACTTCTCATCATGTCCATAAGAGTACGATTCCGCCTTTTAGCTACACCATTTTGTTCAGGACTTCTGGGCATAGTAAACTGACCTATTATCCCAGAATCCTCTAAGTATTTAGCAAACCGCCCTTTAAGTTGGCCAGCATCACCATGCCTACCAAAATACTCACCACCACGATCAGATCTGACAATCTTAATAACTTTTCCCAACTGTTTCTCCACTTCAGTCCGAAAAATCTTGAATTTGTCAAGAGACTCGGACTTTTCTTTAATCAAGTACAAGCATCCATATCGAGAAAAGTCATTAATAAATGTGATGAAATAAAAATTTCTGCACAAGGTAGCCGTGTACGGTCCACTAATATCAGTGTGAATAACCTCCAACAAATCTGAACTTCGTACAGCAGATTTCTTCCTTATCTTAGTCATCTTACCTCTACAACAGTCTATGCAAGTCTCTTGATCATCTTTAAGAGTAGGCAAGATATCAACCTTTATAAGCCTTTCTACTCTATCTTTAGAGATGTGACCAAGACGTTTATGCCACAATACATAAGACTGTTCCTTAGGTAGAGGCCTTTTGGAAACAACCTTTTCAGCGGAATAAGCAACGTATATGTCGTTAGGAGATAAGCTCAATCGATATAATCCATCGGATAAATTGCAACACCCAATCTTATTTGAATCACAAAACATGGAAATAGTATTACTTTTTATTTCAAAAGAGTATTCACACATGTCCAAACAAGACACAGAAACTAAATTTCGCCTAAAAGAAGGTATGTAAAAAGTGTTTCTTAACACCATCCGAAAACCAGAATCTAAAATCAAAATAACATCTCCCACGAACTCAACGTCAACTCCAACGCTGTTTCCAACAGTGAGCTTTGATTCATCCTGAGTTGGCGTTCTTCGGTTTATGAACCCCTTTAGGCTCTCTCTTATTTCTTTTAGACAACCAAGCCTTAAACTTGCTGCAACGTTTCTTCACGTGTCCTCTCTCCCTACAAAAGTAGCAAAGAACACCATCCTTCTTGGTGAATGCTTTCTTAGGACCTAGAGTGTTAGAAGGACCTGCACCTTCAGAATTTCCTTTATTGTTGGAAGGACCAGCAACTTCTGAATTGCCATTATGGGTATAAGTTTTCACCTTCTTACCCTTGTCACTAGCAGAACTAGAAGCATAAAGAGCAATATGTCCTTTATCTTTCTTCAATTTTTCTTCATCTGCCACCAACCTTGCAATCAGGTCATTAACAGACCAGGTTTCATCTTGGGAACTATAATTGGTCTTGATAATCCCAAAATCAGGAGGAAGAGTATTTAAAGCTTGATGGACAATGCAAGCGTAGGAATTTCAACATTGAGAGCCCGGCTTTGTCTCAAATCAACCATCCTCAGAACATAATCTCTAACTCCACCAGAACCATTATACGTCATAGTAAAAAGTGTTTGCATGTGTGTTCCTATCTCAGCATTAGGTGAGACACGGTTTCTAGCCATCAAGGCTTCCATCATCTGTCTAGCATTGCAGTCAGCAGGCAAACCACTTTTCAAGTGTTCTTGAATGGAACGCTTCATGGATAGCAAGCAAATTCTATTGCTCTTTTCCCATGTAGCAAAATTTGCTTTTTGAGCCTCTGTACTCTCGGCAGTCAAATCGCCGGTCGATCGAGTAAGAGCCATATGAACATCTGCCATCTCCATAGCAAACAGAAAATCCTCTCTCCATCTCTTAAAATTCGAACCAGCAAGAACCTCAATGGTGACGGAGTTACCATTTACAGAAAATGTGACTGAAAAACAAGCAATGTATATAATTAGCATCATGTGAGCATTGTATAACTTGACGTACAAGTACACATCCAGAGAGTTACATGAAAAATCACATAATCACCTTTGGGCAGAATACATGACATGCAATTGTACACTCCCCACATGATAAGGGTTATGAGAATATATTCCAATCTTCGTGAATTCATCACCTTTGGGCATATGAACCATTAGGATCGGTCACTCCTCCACCACACTAACATGTATCCCTCCATGAACTAATACACAATCACCTCCTTTGGGAGTATGACTATGCATTAGACAAGGAGACATCCCAATCAATATACGAGATTGAAATTTCTCAAACTCAACCAAGTGTGCCACTTTGGCAGTCACAACTCAATTGAATCCTTGAAACTCTCTCATACCAGGGATATAATCTTTACATCTCACATACATCATATACATGTGATTTAACTTTAGTAATAGGGGCATCATATCACTCAAATCACATGCCATGCTAATTACATTGCCTTATTCATTAATAAAATACAATAAAATTTAATTTTTATTAATGAATCACACTTTTATAATGTTTATGTGATAACATATCAGTAACCCAACACATGTATTTCCAAAAACACGGAGAATACAAGAAAAATACGCAAAAATACACTAAAAATTCACGTATTTAGGGCTTTGCATGTATTTTCACATCCATAAAATCATCAAATATATAAAATAAATATACCATGACGTAGAGAATAAACATACGAGTCCATCGCCACCGGCCACGCACAAATCAGACACTCCACGCGCCGCCTGAGTGCGCGGCGCGTGTTCGACGCGCAGGAGGCGCGTGGCCACGCGTGGGGGCGCGCGTGGCCTCCTCCGGCGACGCGCCGCCCACCGTTCACTTCGTCTCGTCGAGCCCAGTCTGTTTTATATAATTTAATTTAATTTTTATTGAACGAAAAGTCTCAAAAATCACAAATTATGGCAAAATCCGTACTAATTAGGGCTAATCCGTACAAATTAGGGAAAAATCAATTACATTCGTGTTCTAGGGTTATGGAGGCTCTGATACCACATGTTGGACGCAAATTGCGTAACCCCAGGATCTCCATAACTAGAACAAGAACATGCATAATTGAGAAGAAAGATTAACGCACCTGTTTTGGGATCCATTGTTCTTGAAGCGGAAGCAGAAACACAATGTTCCACGCGCAAGTCATTCTCCTCTATTGCCCTCCGTATCACTGGCTCAATGAGGCGGCCCCCTCATGTGTAGCGTTAGGTAAACGCCCCTTAGGTGAGGATACAGGTAAGAATTAGGGTTAGAGGAGAGACTTGAGCACTATTTATAGAGTTTCCAGCCCGGGTCCTCTCATTACGGGCCGGGCTCAACTCGGCCCACACTAGCTTGCCCATATTAGACTAATTAAGAAACCTACTATCTCACCTTAGACCAAACCCCGTAAAACGATAAACGTTAAACGGTAAATTGCAATATCAATTAATGTAGTCCACAATTAGAAAAATTCTTACAAATAATATTTAGTATTTCTTGTGAAGGTTTTGTTGCAAAATTTTGTCCAGATAATTTATTCTTTCCCAAATTTTTATTTGTCCACTTGAAATAGAATGATTTCCGTGGTTAATGTTGGTTTAATCCAATTAGTTTCTTGCATTGTGATCGCGCTAAAGTTCCCAGCGATTCCTGAGAAGCAAAGAAAAAAAAAGTGTTCAATAACGAGAATTACAAGAATGCTTCAGATGATCATCGCAAGGTTGAAGCACAAATCGCCAAGACTGGCTCCAATAGTATATTTTGCCATATATGTGGACAAAGGGAAGGTACATTACTAGGTTCCTTTGGAATTTTTGGAATCCCAAAATTTTCAAGATTTGCTTCGATACGACATGGTTTCGGCGTGTGATCGTGTCAAGCTGCTTTGTTTTTTTTTTTTTTGGTCAGTCCTACTCTAATCTTACTCTAACACTCACTCTCAGATTTTTGCCATGCCTCCTTGCAAGGCGTGGGAGTCGAAATCCACTCCTGAAATGAAATCGTCCCCACCCCAATCCCCCCTGAGAAGGTGGGGATTTGAACCCCCTACCTTCCCCTTCCAAGTTGGAAGGGTGGCCACTGGGGCGAACCCCCAGTGGTTAAGCTGCTTTGTTCACAAGAGGATTTTGCTGAGGTTCTTGATCGGGTGAAGGCGAAGCGCGAAGGGGCCAAGCGTATGTCGCGAGTAAAAAGCAAAGGGATCACAAACTTCCTAATTAAATGAATTGTTTTTGAGCAGATGAAGAATCCAAAGAGCTAAGCCAAGTAAATTAACTATATTTTTATTTGGTGTTAGTTCCTAGCTACCTATATTAACTTTTTTATTGAATAGTAGAGTGGTTTGATTGAAATAAACAATTGTAATCTATTTCATTTCGACGATAGTCCAAGTGATGTCATGCTATTTTCAAGGTTCGAATCTCACCCAATTTGACGACAGAAGGCAACTCGCCCGCCCTCAATGCGAGGCTTATCCCTAATTAGCCAAATTAAAATATGGAAAAAAAAAATTCAAACCGCAATAGCTCGGCTCACATCAAATTCACTTGCATAATATGCGCAGCAATTTTTAATTTGACGGTCAAACTTATAAGACTAGATAGGATAGGATAAAAAAATCATATCCAAGAATTCAAATTGCAATAACATATAATTAGCCAAATTATAATATGGAAAAGAAGAATTTAAACCGCAATAGCTCAGCTCATATCAATTCACTTGCATTATTCATAGTAATTTTTAATTTGATGGCCAAATAGATAAAGACTTGATATGATAGCATAAGAAAACATATCGAGTGATTCAAATCACAATAATATATAATCAGCCAAATTAAAATATGGAAAAGAAGAATTCAAACCGCAATGGCTTGGCTCACTTGCATTATTTGCAGTAATTTTCAATTTGATAGAACAGATAGGATAGGATAAGAAATCCTATCTAGGGATTCAAACCACAATAACATGTGATTAGCCAACTTAAAATATGGAAAAGAAGAATTCAAACCGCAATAGCTTGGCTCACATCAAACTGATTTGTGATCACACGATAACGAACCGTTGGTGGACAAATAAATGGATTGGAATTTTAGGCCTCATAAGAAACTTGAGGTCTCAAGTTCAATTTAGTGCAATAATTCGAGGTCATGTTATGGAAAAGTAATTTCTTATAAATGTCCTTATTCAGAATGTGAATGACCTGTATGATGTTAACACCTAACTTTTTCTGAAGGTCCTTCTTGCATATTTTTTAAAATTGAGATTTAGTTCCCTATAATTGAGAATTCGAGCTTTAGACGGAAGATTGGATTCGTGATCACCTTGGTTTGCTATTTTGCGGTTGTGATGAATATATGGATTATATGGGCTAGTTATATTCATGTCTTTAATTTAAAAAACTTTGCTATCTTGAATATACAAAAAAATTGCATTGCATAATAGGATAGATTGCATTAATATTAGTTTGATATGCATTGATTGGTTTGACTCTTTAGCATCCTAGATTCCTCAGGATCTGCAGTTTTAGAATTCATCATTATTAAGATCTAAAAATCCTATAGCCAAATAAGATCTCAATAGACTGTTCTAATTTCCTGTGGTGGCAACAGATCTCTTATTCATATACTAAATTTGCTCATCTTAATTACATTTAATGTGTCTCTAATCAACTATTGCAGTTACAACAACAGGGGCTAATTGTAGCATTTAGTCCAGTGCTGAATCTTTACAAATCAAGAGTGAGCTTGAAGTTGCTCAGTTCAACCTAATCACATAATTGGGTGTCATTGGCTCAAGAAATGGCAACAACATAGGCTATATAAAGACGAGAGAAAACATGATCTACCAATATACAATCTAAAGGGTAATTTTCCCTTCTTAAGATTGCCAAAGCAAGCAAATAATAAAATAATGCATGGACCAGAATAATGGTCTTAGCAAGGGCCAAAGGCATGTGAAGGGTTAACTTGACATTTGAAATAGAAATGGAGAGGATAACCAGTTGCACTTGCACTGCATGCTAGAGTGAGATAGATGCATATTGTGATCTCAGGACAATTATGACTAAAGGACTCTTATGAAATTGAAAAATATGTGTTAAACAAGAACTTCACGTGAAGAGTTCCATAATCTCCACTTAGACAGTATCTTAAACTGCACTACCTGAATTTTACACAGGATACCCATGTACTCAGATCTTATGATATCTTCTTCACTTTATCATAAGTGACCTGGTTTTCTTCGTTACGCGCCAATAAATACTACTACATATGCATGAATGCCTCACGTGATTATAGTTGAATGTTTACCACATAACAAGACCCAATAAGATGTTGGTGAAATTACACCAAATTAGATAGGACAACATTAGCTAGTGAAGTGATTGAATGGCCATTCATCAAGCAGGGATCTAACCTACATCTGGTGAGGATAGAGTACTGAAAGCACAATGAAGTTACTAAAGAATGACCATATCTTATAATAGACTCCGTTGTTTCTTTTTCAAAATTCATGAGATCATTCAATAGTTCAAGATGGCCAGTTATCCTCCAAAAAGGTAAACTAGAAAGAAAACAGTAAAACCAAATAAACTAGAATGACTCTTAAAGGCTTTAGTTTCTTGATGGCTGACCACCAAGATAGGGAGAAAGAAGAGTTTCCAAATATATTGGATATCCGATAACGCAGTCCCTATAGGCTTTAGTTTCTTGATGGCTGACCACCAAGATAAGGAGAAAGAAGAGTTTCCAAATATATTGCATATTCGTTAAGGCAGTCTATATGTATAGGATATTCCTTCCAAGTATTATCCTCCGGATTGAACAGAATCATCCGATTCCAATACATCTTAAGAACGATTTTTCCGCTCCTTGTGTACGCAAGGGGTTTCTTCCCGAGGGGTGTATTGCAATTTACGAAGGCAGGAATGCAATCAATGCTGAACCATTTTGTCCACGATCCTCCTCTCCCCTGCTCATCCATTATCCATGCCTCGATGCGGGGATCTTGGCTGCTGCTGTATATGAATAGACTGGCCCCGTGAATTCCGAGTCCCACAAAATCTATTTTCCCATCGACTTCAAGGAACGGAAGCTCCCAATGGAATTTCTCTTCTGACAAATCAAATGACATAATCACGCCCCTCTGTCTAAGGTTTCTATATGATGCGTACCAGCATAAGGCCCCATTCCAATAAACTCCTCCCATGCCGAAAACCTCAAGATGGCTTTCTTCCTCAAATTGAACCTGTATCCTTCTCCAAGAACCGGACTTGAGCGAAAGTATTGCCACATCCCAATCTACACCACCAAGACTAACGCCCTCCACTATTTTATAGTCATCAGATTGAGAGTCATATCCGAATCCATAGAATAACTCAGATCTGAATCCATAAAATAATTTATTTTGATCAACAACATCAGAACCGGGCAACTCAATGTACTCCCTAGTGGTCGGGTTATATATGTGAAAACTGGAGCGGTCAATTAAACATACAAGGCCATCGCAGGAGCCCACGATGCGGGGAACCCAGAAAATTTTGATCCAATGAGGTACCACCAGGCGACCCTTGCCGCAGCCGTCGAGTGCTTCGTAGTCCACGGTCTTGAGGGGGTTGCCGCCGACGATGATTCTCTGGCTAGGAATCGAATCCCTTGCCTTCAACCTCTGCAGATGCAACCGGACAAAGCCCGGGTTGGAGATCAGAGACCGCCACCGCTTGCAGACACATTTGAATCGCCCCAGCGACTTCGCCGGTAGTCTTAAGAGTATGTCGACGACGATTTCCTCGGGTATACTCTCGGCCATTGTTGCAAGAGTAGGTGGCTTTCTCGAGGAGAGGTCCCGAGGCCGTTGCTGGAGCCGGGCGGAGGAGGGCTGGCCGGCGTGGGCGGCGGTCGCGCGGCGGAGGCAAGGCGGAGGGTGGAATTTTCGAATGGTATTCACAACTCTCCTGAATTTTATGAAACCCTAGAAATTCGGACCGTTGAATTTCTTATATTATATTATATGCTGGCTCACTTGGTGCGTTTCCCATAATATCCTTCACAGAACAAAGTGTAGTCTGTTGACATGAAAGGGCGATAACGTACATTTACACTTCATATCTCTTTTTCCTCCGTAGGAATGTTGGGATCGACATTGACAATAGCGTTTATTCTTTATTTACATTATTTTGAAAGAGACAAAATAAGCGGTAGGTGACCCAAAAACAGAAAGAAGAGTTCAAAAATTGGATTAGTGATTTCTTCCCTTTAAGGATAAGATGGTTATGGAATTCTGGTCTTATTTAACTTTAGGCTAAGGATTAGTAACTAAATTAAAAGTATTCTCACTTATCTTGTATTTTCTTAATCAATTCGTACTTGATATCAAAGTCAGTACTAGTGTAAAAAATAAATCTAGATGATTAACATGTGCAAAAATGCATTTACATAATCAACTTAAAACACACAAATTACTCATCCCACAATAAATGGGCAAGAATATTTGTATACTAACCTTGGATCTACCAATAATTCAAAGAATTGATTTTATTTAGGATATTACAAACCAACTTCTTTGTTTGTTGTGTTGGCTAATATGTCAAATTGAGTACATGGTGAATTGAGATCTTGAATTTCATTGACGAGTAAGCATAAATTTATACACTAAAAATAAAACACTTTATGTCTTGATATCGGTTAAAGCTTCGAACAAAAAACTCAATTTATCAAAATTTGCATTCATTGCATTTCATTAGCATTTACTTTCCATTTCATCGATAAGTAAAAATTTCACTTTCTATGGTGGACTTTTTTGTAACCAAACCAAGGCATCCCCTTTCTCTTGTTTATTGCATAACAGCCACATTGGAGTGGAATGATAACAAATATTAGAAGCATTTTAACTTGATAAGACTCTAAATTCGTGCACTACACTTGAAAGCCGAATGTCACCTTAGAAGATAAACAAACAGTGTTGCTATGCAATCAATTGGAAGCCTCGAAGTTGACAACAAGTCTTGTAGATTAACAACTATACTACATAATCGACAACTTCATCCTTGAATCCACATAATTAAAATGCATTTGCATTTACTTGCACTACTAGCGACTGGAATGGTTCAATTAACAAAACATGATTTGAGCTTGAGAACTGATCGATAAAGCCCAATGTTCTCACATCACTAAGTATTTTCATAAAAGTAGTAGTGATATTAATTTTTATATAGATACTCTTTTTTTTATGGTAATCTAAATTATGTTTCTAATCTTTTAGATAGATAATTTTTTTGACCTTTCGTAATTGTGTTTTCTTAATCAAATTTAGTGGAACTTGTGATTTTGGGCTCTACAGCTTATGATCCAAAAATAAAAATAAAAATACACAAATTCAACTTAATTCAATTACGAAAACACGAAATGCCAAAACTCAAAAATAGTTATTGATCTAAAATATTAGGAAAAAAATTAGATTAATACAAGTACAAGCATTTATAGATCAATCAATATCATTACTATATGTCTTTAAAAAAAAATGGAAATAATAGGAAGATCAACTCGACCCAAACCTATATGAGGTTATACTTTTACTATTATAAAACATCATAAGCCAGAGTATATTGAATAAAGACAATAATAATTATCACAAAGACCAAAAAGATAATAAAAATGATAAAATATTTTTTTTGCTTAATTTAGAAAATGGATAGAAATGAAAAGATATTCTAAATTCCGGTGAATAATTAAATTCCCATTTCATTGGAATCGACGTTCCCGCCAAAGCTGAGAAACAGAGCGAGCCCTGAAAATGGCGAATCAAGCATGACATTCAGCTCGAAGACTCCCATGGCCGACGACGAAGACTTCGAGAGATACCATTACATGCCCAGACAAACACAAATCGCCTCTCTCTCTCGATCTCTCGATAGTGGCCTTTCTGTTCGCTTCTCCATGTGGAGCACTTTAATAATCTCAACAAGATTCTTCTTCTCGTTCTTCCTCTTCTGCGAGCACGATGACGACGAACGCTTTGACATCAAGCTTTACCGCCGCTCCTTGCCATCGCGTCTACAGCTCCCGACTAGCCTTCTCTTGCCGTTTAGGCCCAAACACAGCAAACTTCTGCTCCAGAAGGTGCTGCAGAGGCCGAATCCCGCTTTTTCCTAGGCGGGTGCTTCGCTTTTTTTGCCAGGTAATTTCTTTAGGATTTTCTGGAATGGGTTTTAATATGCTCGATTTCTATTCTAATGCTATTCTGATGGCTTAACCGTGGAATCTCTTGTTTTGATGGTCTCTGTTGTTCAATTACATGATCAGTCTGCTTTTGAACGTTTTCATTTGCGCCAAAGATGGCAGGGGAAGAAAACTGTTGGATTTATGTTGCTCTATCTTTTAGTCCTTAAATATTGAATGCTGATGTTTAAATAATGGTATTTAACTCTGTAAATATCTCATAATCAGTGAGTACATGTTGATAGATTCTCAGATCCAAACTTCCACTGTGTGAGTGAGATGCCATATTAAATGTCGTCCTGGTTCCTTCGATTGGTCCCGACAGAAATAGGCAAATGACACAAATTTGGCTATTTTTAATGTTGAGTATGCATATGATGGCATCCTCATGACAACCTTTGAGGATTTTACTTGTTCCTTCAGATTCTTTGCTTTATTGTTTCAGCTCTCTGATAATTGGATCAGATGAAAAGATAATAACCATAGAAATTCCTGTTCTTAAACTGTGTGCTGAGACAATAAGCATGCCGAAGACCCAGACTAAATGTAGTTGGATTCTCTAGGGTTGGTTTGGCTTTTGTAGACCTCTAGGTATGGTACAGACATGCCCACCCTTTTCGTTTTGTGCCATTAGAAAGCATGTCCAAGTATTAAAGTTTGAGGAAGTACTCTATATTCATAGTACCCTGCTGCTACCTTTTGTTAGATCTTCAGGTCAATGATCTTTCTGCACTGTGTAGAGGGTGATTAAATCAGGAGGATTCTAGTATTCAACATTCCACTCGTGGAGGAATTCACATTCTGAAATGAGGGTGCAATTCCAGCCCCTTGCATATTTGTAAAATGTTAACATTATTTAATGGTTTCAAAATTTATAGTTCAAACATGTAAAGTTTCTAAAAGAAATTTGTGGAGAACCTATTGTTCCACATTTGTTATCATTTTTCCCCACATATACGAATCCTAATAGACAATTTAATAGTGATGAACATATAATTTTTCAATTAAAGAATTACTACACTCACTGATTTCTCGACTAAATGGAATTCATGGATTTGATGTGATTATCAAGTTTGCCCCCATTAGGAAATTTTTTTCATGATCTGTACCTGATACCCCTGATTTTTGTATAGACAGACGAAAAGCCGATAAGGCGATATTCACCATTTTTTGAAGCCACTTTACTGTCGAGTGGTGGTCGTTTGGGATCTGATGATTGGCAAGCTGTTCCTGACATTTGGAGGTCTTCTGCAGAAAAGTATGGAGATCGAATTGCACTGGTTGATCCATATCATAAACCACCTTCAAACATCACCTATAATCAGGTAGGTGTTTAGATTTTTCACTAAGATGTAATATATAGAAGTTATCCAATGTTGCATTTGAAGTGTTAACATGTCTTTCGTAAAAGCATTGCTGAATCTAACTCTTGACATCATTTTATTTGCCCGAGCAGAGTGGATACCTTCTACTTCATCTATCCATTCAATACTCTCAAACTTGCCTTTGGCATTGGATGACCCTTTTATGGCTGCTTGCTTAAAATCCTAGAGTAGTATTCTCTTGGTTTATACCCTTTTCTGCATAATTTTTTGTGAAGTAATCTCTAGAGCTAGTCATATAGATTTCGACATTTTTACTGTGTACTCTATGTGTAAAGTTCCATGCTATCTGAGCAATGCCCTTCTGGCAAAGTATCAATTTAGTTTGGTTGATTATAAATGTGTGTTGTTAACTTATTCTTAATTTATTCGGTTATCTCTGACCATCTTTTTCCCCTCATATCACAAATTCACTTCTCCCTTTGTAATTTTATCATAGTGCTCTCTCTCTTTCTCTCTGTCTCTGATTGTGGACACTTGCGTGCGCACGTGCATGAAGACCTACTTATATGCATCAATACTCATAAAACTGTATATTTGTCCTGTAGCGATAAATTTACAACCTAGATTTTCAAGAAACTAACAGCTATCCTCCAAACTGAACATGGCTTAGGTATGCATCTCACTCATCAGTGAATAAACATAATGACAAAAACTAAACAGGAAGTACGTCGAACCATGCAAATGTGGGTGGACTGGGATGTAGCGGAACAAATTCTTCTATTGGATCTTCCTTTTCATTCGAGCTATTCCACCTTATCCCAGCCAACTGGAAGTATAAAGAACCCCAGCTGATTAGTGATAGTGATTTTTCTTGGTTCATATAGTGATGTTGAATATGTTAGTGAGATTTCCGAGCGGATTCTGATAGGCTTATGTATTGAAAATTTGCAGCTGGAGCAAGAAATTTTAAACTTCTCTGAAGGCCTTAGAGTCATTGGAGTGAAACCAGATGAAAAATTAGCACTCTTTACTGATAATTGATGCCGTTGACTAATTGCTATCAAGGCATGCAATGTAGTAGCACAGGTCTCCTTGTCGGGCAACTATAAAAACTAGACAAAGCTTCTTTAAACTATGACTGCACATCCCTTATTTCTGATAGAACTTCTTTTTGTGATCAATGTGTCTAGTTGGATGAATGTTAAACCCTTTGCAGAGTTCAATTGGAGTGTTTTTTATCCTATACAAGTTAAAGATTCGTCTATAAAGGCAATGGTGTATGTCTATGACATTATTTTGTGGCATAACCAGAAAAATGGTCTTTCTCTATTCATCAATTCTGAATATGAATTGAGTTAGCTGTCCAACAAGTAATGACTCTGTTGGAATTTGTGATCCAATTCTAGAAACTTCATGATTTGAGCTAGAAAAGTCAAGAAAAATCCTTAAGAAAATCTAGCTTAGTTGGCAAAAGAAAAGTGTAGAAGGTAGAAGGCTCTAGAAGAATTACAATCTAGAATTTCCTAGAATAAGCCTAAGTGGACAATATTCTCCATTATTCTAGAATGTTGTATTTAGTCTCTATAAATAGGCATGTAAGTTCAACAAATGTAAGTGGGTGAGAGGAGCATGAGAATATATTCCATATCATAAAGCTCCTCCACCAACACTTCCTTCAACCATTGTAAAATTACTTTCATAAACTAAAGAAACTATTTTCCCCATATCCCGTGTCTTACATCCTCCAACTATCACATATTGTCCCTTGTCCATCCTCTATCAAATATAAACTATACCATGCTTCCGCGCATATTTAAATTCTAACATGGTATCAGAGCCAAGTATATCGGATGGTTATGGGCGTTTGTCCTCACCATCCTCAACTAAAAAGGCCAGAGCTCGAGCGAGAGCCAACAGAACCAGAGCCGGAGCCAGAGCCAGAACCAAAGCCGGAGCCAGAGCCAGAGCCTACGAGAGCCAGAGCCCGAGCCCGAGCTAACAACTACAACTAAGAACAATTTGATGCCCCGAGACATATGGGTCATCGTTGAAGAAAAGACATACACATTTGAAGGCAGGTGCAAGTGTTCCGACAAGAGAATGCAAGGGATTGTGGAAGGAAGACAACACAAAAGGCATGGGACAAATTAGAAGAAAAATCTCAAGGTATGTCCGAGACTTTACAACACAAGTCCGGATTATCCCGAAATTGGATCAAGGGGGAGTGTTGGAATTTGTGATCCAATTCTAGAAACTTCATGATTTGAGCTAGAAAAGTCAAGAAAAATCCTTAAGAAAATCTAGCTTAGTTGGCAAAAGAAAAGTGTAGAAGGTAGAAGGCTCTAGAAGAATTACAATCTAGAATTTCCTAGAATAAGCCTAAGTGGACAATATTCTCCATTATTCTAGAATGTTGTATTTAGTCTCTATAAATAGGCATGTAAGTTCAACAAATGTAAGTGGGTGAGAGGAGCATGAGAATATATTCCATATCATAAAGCTCCTCCACCAACACTTCCTTCAACCATTGTAAAATTACTTTCATAAACTAAAGAAACTATTTTCTCCATATCCCGTGTCTTACATCCTCCAACTATCACATATTGTCCCTTGTCCATCCTCTATCAAATATAAACTATACCATGCTTCCGCGCATATTTAAATTCTAACAGACTCAAATATGAAGTGCTCCCCACTTATAGAAAGAGTATATCTGAGTCTTGTGCTTTGAGATTGTTTCGTACAAGACTGAATATCTTCTCTTTTGTATGGGTCTGTACACTGCTCCCTTCATTTCTTAAAATTTCTTGTCTGATATACCAATTGTGCTGTTGATTTATGATAACTATTGACTAATATATCTTGTAAATTCGTTACCAATACTTTTGGCCGTTTCTTTCACTACATGTTTGGAAGGGTGATGGGATCTTTGTATTTCTTCGCTTTACCAGGGCAAACAAACTTACTGGTGATAGGCCACCCTAATTATCCATCAGATTGACCTAACTATATTTTTCTAATTTCCTCATGTTCTGGGTTATAAGATTAATTATTCACGAGGCTGCTATATGACTATTGGATTTCCTTCTAGTGCAACCTCTCTACCATGTATTTGCCGGGATGTCTATTGCTCCTTCAACGAAAGTTTTCTGCTCACTGATAACTTTTTGTTACCGTATTTTCATATATTTTGTTCCTTGACTGTTCAGATATCTCAGTATGCCCATTTATCTTGTCCTCTTTATTTTGTTTTGCTAAAAAACCTAGTAATTTTCCTCATGCTCTTAGTCTTGAGCAACTGCTCATATATCAAGACTCAGTGCTAATTAGTTAGAGATGTATTATTGCTTTTCAGGGTTACAAAACCTATCACAATTCCAAAGAATGAATAGAAGACTGTTTTTTCGTATAATAACATGAGTAGTCTGCATTTCCTAAGATTTTCTTTATATTATCAATAGCTTACTCTAGAAAGTACTCTACTACCAAATGAAACGAAGTTGTCCCCCTAGGTGGGTTGGTGTCTCATGCTTCTGGTGTTTTGTGTAGCTTCTTTTTTAAAGTCGCAATGCATAAGAGTTTCATGCCCATCTTCCCAAAAGGTACTTATGAAACAGCATTTTCCAGAAAAGCTTATAACATTGGATTTATTCTACTAATTGTACAATAAGAGGATGGGGCGTGTGCTCACTCAATCTTCATCTGTATGTCATTCTTTTGCATGTGTAGATGTTCATCAGCTTTAAACTCATTGTTTATGTTATTCTGGCTTGGTATAATGGCCACGGGAACTATAAATGTGGTTAGGGGATTGCAATCATCTGTTGAAGAGCTATTACTTATATACCAGCATTCTGAGAGGTTAGGAGGACATATATTGCCATCAGTTTGCATAAAAGCCTTCCTTATTCTGTTAAGAGTTATGCGATGTGCAAGCTCTTTCACAAAAAAACTAGGCCAGCTTTACAGATTGTCCATTAGTTGTGTGTGTTCATGTTTTATTTTTTATATTTTTCTGTTTTAACTCTTCTGCTGTACGGCCTCATGAGGACAACTTTTCAACAGTGCTAACTGGGGTCAGGCTTATTATCCATTGAGGTTTTGTCAAATAAATCAATCATCACTCACATTTCTTTCAAAGGAAAAGCTTAAGCATCTAAAGTCTTGTGCCGAAGATTTCTTTGGAAGCTGGGAATTGGGATCTCATAATGAATTTCTTAAATTAGCAGGACTGTACAGCTTTCATTTATGTGCTTCATGGTATGTCCATTTGCTCATTATCTTAAAGCACACACCATTGTGACCAATGCAAGGGAACATGGGATAAGCAGCTCAAGAAAAAATATCAGGAAATTGTTATCCCTGTAGCTAGTGTATGTGGGTGTGCACTGAATGTGTCTGATAATTAGTCATTTTCTCCAAAGGCTTGATGTCCCAAGAGGATAAAAAGGAAGAAAATAGTAGCTGAATTGCGTGTGTATCAGTTCTGACATATATGACTAGCAAAATCTGTGCCTCAAATGGAGTGACAATAGTTCATTTCAATCTGTCTCCAGTATGAATAAATTTGTTGGCATGCGAGTTTGCATGGGAAACTGAGCCAATCTTGGGCAGATTTCAGCATCTGCATCTGTGATCAATGATGATGTAAAAATGCTCAAGTCACTATTGGCTTTTGAGTATGTTGCCTCACTGTGCGATCATAATTTTAGATGTGGCTCTCTACTTCTCTTGTTAACTTAATGGAATGAAAGGCTAGGCCACTATTAATTCCTTTTTTTGAATCACTACATTGTTGCCCTTGCTGTTGATAGTCCTGAATTGTTCAATCGGATTGCGGAAGACTTCTGTGATAAGGCATCTATAAGATTTCTCATTCTACCATGGGGGGGATAAAGCATCCCTTTCTATTAAAGGAACAGAAGACATGCCTATCTTTAGCTACAATGAAATGATAAATCTGGGGCAGGACAGCCGTAAATCTTTGGTTGACTCCAAGGACACCTGTAAGTTACAGACATGTTTTCGCTGTATTCAGTACTTCTAGCAGACCATAGGGTACTTGGAAGTCTCATTACAGAGAGGATTTACTATTCTGTCAAGACAAATTACTCAATAATTGATTGTCTAAGGGTGCTTTAATAAATCTGTGATATAGGCAAGATGTTTCAGAATTTCAATTAATTAAAGTCAGGCATCATAAAGCAAATATATTGAGTTGACTGCAAGTTACACCAGACCTTTAAAGCCAGAAATGATTGAGAAGTGGACTAGAGTCTGTTTGACACTCTTTCAAACTTTTACCGTTTTCACTATATGCAAGTAGCTTGCAGTATAGCAGGCAATGTCCTATGACTGGTGGGTCTGTTTGATGACAGTGGAACCATTTATTCTAACAATGAGGACAAAGGGATAGGTGCAGGAAGAGCTTTCAACAGTGATTATTAGGACCAAGTGGAGCAAGGCTAAGTCTCACTCAACTATGAGTGAGATTGGTATCTCGAGTTTAGAGAGAATATTGTTTGCTGCCCTGTTTCACACAGGATTAGCAACATGCGAACATATTGTGAAGGAAAATTTCAGTAATTAAGATCTTGTCATCAAAAAATAACCTTGAATGCTACATTTTACATGATTTTTATTTTCCTTCTTGAAGGGTCGAGCTTGTTCAATTGCAGGGAATCAAGGCAACTATGGACTCATCAGCTCTGATGATGTTGCTACGCTTATCTACACCAGTGGGACAACTGGAAATCCAAAGGGCGTTATGTTAACACATAGCAATTTGCTGCATCGGGTTTATTATTCTCGGAGGCAATTTGTTTCTTCTTTAGGCACCATTAATGTGACATGCTCGAACTTGATGCTATACGAAAAACAGTGCCAACTGCTGCACATTTCTTCTTTGACTTTAGTTATGCAGAAAAAGTTTAATCCTTACAAAACAACTTAATTATTCGTATCTAAAAATACACGATGAAACCCGTGGACTGTCTGATTCTGTCCTAGAAGTAGCAATATCCTCAATGTAATGGGTAGAGTGTTTAAGCAGTAGTTCCACATCCATTCATGCATTCTTGTAATTGCTGTACAGGGTAAAAGATCTTTCCTTCTATGAATTTCATGACTCGACATAGTTTTAAGTATATTATCTTTTGGTCACTTATTTTGTATTTTCTGCCACAGCAAATTACCTAGTTCATGACATGTTGCGTCTCCTATGGTGTTTATAGGTTCCACTCAGAAGTTTGACCTCTCTCTCAATTCAATTCGAGTACTTTATTTATCTGTCTCACTTTAATTTGCTTTCTGGTACATTCTTCTCCTCTGTTTTTTTTTTTTTTTTGGTAGAAAGTAAGAATATATTGGGCTTTAGCCAAACTATACAAAAGAGATCACGGCACCAAGAACTTACACTCAAAATGGCAAAGAGACATTCTTCTCCTCTGTTTATCTCCCTTTTATATGATTTTCCCTTTCTCCTCTGCAATCAGTTTCATAAGCAAAGAGTCTGGGTCTCTACCATCTCTTAAGAAGTTCCTTCGATCATCCTAGGGATATCTTGATTCTTCTTACTAGCCCCATCCTAGAAGATGTCTTCCTCAAAATATCTTAATTACTTGCACCATGGCACCACTCAGGCCAAGTATTCACTAATCTAATGTTTTCTATAGATGTGATCCAGATGAAAAGATCACAGAAAACATTGGCACATGCACTCTTATCAACTACAATAGCTGCGTTGAAGTATGTGGGAATTTTTTTGTACCTCCTTTTTGAGGTTTATGCTATAGTGACTAAAGAAAACAATAGGTTGTATTGCCTCCACTGCCTCACCTCGCAGAGTTACATTGGTGGGGTTTGGTTCACATGGCATGCCAATTGGCCCAAAATTGATATAGGGCTGTCAGCCAAGGACAATCTACCTTCATGATCCACAAAACAGTAGGACGATAGGATCTCCACATGATCTGTCCTTTATGCTTCTGTGTGCTTCCAATCTGTTTGTGTGCCTTGGGATAGCTCCAATGTTGTTTTTTTAGCATGATGAGGTCGATAAGACCTCAGCAAGCGACCGCAGCCAATCCATACTACCTATCATGGTAGGCGTAACCTGCACGTTGAGGAGGTTCACTTATATAATTTATTTTTCTCTAGATAAGAAACTTGTGGGATATTGTACCTGCGGTACCTGGGGACAGATTTCTGAGCTTGCTTCCGCCATGGTATATCTATGAATGTTCCTGTGAGTCTTCATTTTCACACATGGAATTGAGCAAATGTACACGACTGTGAAGAACTTGAAGGTACTGTTTTCTGGTAGATTTGTATCATTTCTGCTTGCATTGTTTAGACAGCACTGAACAAATCAAAGAATAGATATTCGTGTTTTTTTTTTTGGATGCTTGTTAAAAAAAGGCTTTTGTATTGTTGGGTTAGTGACACTAGACCACGTATACTGAAGTTCTCTGGTTGAAGTCATCAAGTATTCTGAAAAACTGCCTTTTTCTAGGAATTGAATCTTTCGTCTCATTTTCTATTTTACCCTTACTGTAGGAGGACTTGCGGTAATATCAAACACACTATCTCATCTCAGTACCTCTAGTTTATGAGACACTCTACAGGTATTTCGTCCATTGAAAAGAGTATCTAGGTAATTTATTATAATGGGTAGACATTCTCTATCATATGAGTGATTGCAGCTTGTAGGTTGTTACACTCTGGAGGAGTATAATTTTTATTTTTTCAGAATCTCCCCTACTCAATCGTTTCATAGGATACCAGCAGGGCAGCACGCTTCTGGGTTGCAAGTAGTGATTCAAGTGATTATAAAGAAACCGAATTCTTGCTTCAGTTATCAACTCCCCCTTTCACCTTCCAAATTGATTGTTGACTCTTCGAAGCAGTCGCCAAATCTGGACACTATCTAGGCACAACAAGCTGCTGCCCATATTCTCAATTGACATATCTGGATCCCATGACATATAACAGCAGGATCAAGCAATTTGTCTGATAATATGAGTTCATTGAAGCTCAACTGCTCCATAATAATCTTGCTATGAAGCTCCTCTCATCTTGAAGCTTCCTATACTAAGTAAAATGGAATGCATTTTGATCAAAAGAATGTGCTAAAAAAAGGACATGGAATGCACAGCATCTGTTAAATTGTCCTGAGGACTCAAGATGACCTGGATCTCTCTCATTAATGGGCATAAACATAACGATGTTGTATTATACAATTAAAGCTACAAGCATGTCTCAGGATGACTGAAATTTTTTATGCATATACCTATGAAACTCTCAAAGGCACATAATCACAGGATAACTTGGTTGCATGCGCTCCTTATCGTTCTTTGTGTCTAAGTTGGATTACTCCATTTATACTCAAAAAGTAATAGTATTGAGTACGAATTGGGCTTTGTTGGAGGTTTGTTTGTTAAAACAAACAGAGTGTTTTCTTTGTCCCACATAGGAAAAGTGGGAGGGAGTGGGCTAATTTAAAAGTATGGGTTTTTCTTTATGTACTTAAAGAATGATTGGGTGGGGTTAGATCCCACCATACCCGCGTGCGGGTGCGCGATTATTTGGCGCACTTAGCACTTAGCGTAAACCCTTTGTTATTTATTCTAATTTTTATTTCTTTGTTATTAATTTTTTAGTAAAATCAAAGGTTTTCTTTTATTTTGAGAATTTCGGAAATAAAATATATAAAATGAAAATTCGAAATTCTATTTAAAAAAAATTATAATTATTCCGAATTTTGTTTGTGTTTTTTCAAGACGACCTTTGGAAAATTACTTATTCGGTTTTAACTTTTCCCGAAGGGTTGCAATTGTTCGTTTTTCGACTTCTTCCGAAGAGTCACATTTGTTTATCCGAACAATTTTCTAAAGACGTGTTTGTTTGCAATTTTCACGAAGAGTTGCAAGACTGTTTCATATATATACTTGTCATTTTTCGAAAAGAATGTGTGATCATTTTTCGAGTCTTCTTTCTGAAAAACAGCAGCCAATTTTTCGATTGTTTCTTAGAGAGACCTTGAAGAATACTTGAATTGCTATCTAGTATTCTCATCCGAGACTTTGTTGTATCCTGGAGGATTTTTGCCGGTGACCATTAGCAACGTTGTGGGGCAAATAAATCCTTAAAGAAAGTGATATCACGCCTCAAAGTCCGAGTTGTTTTACTCGATCCGATTTCATTGTTCTACCCAATTTCGAAGCCATATTTACAACAGGCTCTTTAACCTGTTTAAACGTATTCAAAAACATGATAAACATGCATTGTGACATTACCTGTTCTACAAACGTGTGGTGTGAGAGGGCCAGTCGGCGGAGGCTAGGCCAGCGGTCCTTGATGCGCCGACTAGCCTTCCTCCGCCAGTTGAACGGCGTCAGTCCTTCCCCTTCCACGAAGGCCTGCTCACCATCAATGTTGCGTCCCCACCACTTGCGCTGTACATCGTTGTCTCCTCCCGCGTCTCGGCATCGCGCGCGTCCGGCCTCCGACGCGTGCTTGCATATTCGATCGGGGAAGTAGACAAACAGGGGAAGAAGATGAGGAGGGGAAAGGGAGTTGGGCCAGGGGAAAAAAAAGGTCGGGCTGGGCCTTGGGGGCCCGTGTGTGGATAAAAAAGGGAAGTGCCTGGGCTTGAAGGCCCAGCCCCCTTTGGCTGCTTCTTTTTTAAATTTTTTTTTTTTTTTTTCTTGTTTGATTATTATTATTATTATTATTATTATTATTATTATTATTATTATTATTATTATTATTATTATTATTATTATTATTATTATTATTCGAAAAAAAGGAAAATTAAAAAAAAAGAAATTAATGCCTAATTAAAAAAACCTAATCAAAATTTAGGTGTCAACAAGTACTTCTTAGGAATTACCGAAGTAATCATCCAAATCGATAGACAATGACTAATGTTTTAAAAAGAAGAATTCAAAGGAAAAGCTATAGAATTTGCCGAAGTTCGGAAGTTATATTTCAATGTGAAAACACTATGTATCCTTAACCATCATATGATACAAAGCTTAAAAAAAAAAAAAAAAAAAAAACCAGCGGCCTAGCCTGTCCCTTGAGAAAAATTTCTTCATCAATCTCTCCCTCTACTTTAGGTATGAAAGAAATAATATCATTTTGAGTCATTAGTATTTTTCCTTTATAAAAATGTATGCTTTTTTAAATAGTAGAAACCTAGGTTTTAATCCAACCACCTCAGTTGTTTGACCAACACATAAAATACTTTTCTATAATCCAAGCACATGTTACTTCTATGTCCATGGATGAAAGCTATTTGGTCAAATCCTGCTTTGCATATCAAAATCACAAGATAGGGGGAAACTAGATTAAATGAATGACTATTGCATTTCAACTACAATCCAAAGAACTCAACTTCGTTCGAACTTGTTGCTTTGGTTCTATGGCTCATATTATAAACTCAAAACCACATTGTCTTAAGAAAACAGAACCCAGGTCCAAACCACCTTGTGGGGTAGCAATTGCAATGAATAAAACCCTCACACACTAGACGGGGAAAGTGAAAAGGAATAAAGGCCATGAAAGGGACTACCTCAATAGTGCAAACCCCTAACACCATGTACTCCCAAAATCAACATCGGCAAATCTTTTACCGAGGAAACATGAAATAGAGCAATTGCTTGTATCTATTGAGACTACACAGGCCGCCTGGTGTTTGTGGTTGAGGATGTCTATGGTCAAGAAGGTTATGTTCGAGAATCCTTATGGAGTAACTAAAGGTGTAGATGGAGTTGATGTTTTAATGAGACCCTCAGTTATAGTGATGTTTCGGCCTGACTTGGCCTTGGACTTGAAAGTTTTCTCTCATGGTTGATCCCATGAGAGGATGTGGGAAGAGTAGTAGCGAAGTTTGAATTCCAGCAAAACGATTGTGACTTGACTCAAACAACAAATCAATATGAAGATGTTGAAAATTTTTCTGAAAATTGAACCCATAAAGGAAACTCCATCCAAGTAGGCCTCCCAATTTGTATGGGTTTCCTATATTGGATCCAAATTTTTTTATTATATGAGGTAGATTTTCTTTGTGAAGAGCATCCAAGAGACGACTTCTTTGTGAATTACACTCCGAAGCAGTCCAAGAGGAGCTTTAAGTATTCGAGTCAAGCAAAATCTTGTGGGTAAGATTTGTGAATTCTTTTGTGAGATTGGGTGATTGTTTCTTGAGAAATTACGAGTGCTAAAAACTATGTGAATGTAATTGGGAGCTGGGGCATACTAAGTGTGTTTGAGTGTCTCGAGTATTGTTGTAATCTCGATTTTATCACTTAATTTATAATAAAATCATGTGTTGCTTTCCCCTCTGAGGAATAGGTCCTACTGACTGAATCGCATAGATCGATTGTCTATTTTATTTCCTTGTTTTGTTATCATTTGTTTTTAGAACGACGATAAATAAGTTGTCGGCCAACTATAACGATTAAGTTAAGTGTCCATATTCCAAACTTTCTGAACTCAAGTTAACAAGCAATGATTGAGTAAACAAAAGCGTGCCTATAACCGGCGAGAGAGTGGCGGCTTGAGTAAAAGAGATGGTCATAAAAAAAAATATGGATGAGACCACTTTCCGAAGAAGTAACGGCACTTAAAACTTACCATAACCCATATAGGCTTTTTATGGAATTTATTGGTCTAAGTTTGAGGTTAAGACTATCTATTTAGGGTTCGCTTGACTGCGTAAAGAGATTATGTATATGGTCAAAGCAGCGCTCACAAGTTCAATTAATGTGCTTCCTTTTTTTCCTTTACATCATTTCGCTGCTAATATTATTCGGTTTGTTTTCCCGTCTACAATTTGATTTGGATACATTCATGTTCTATCATACATTTGTAGGGCACTAGTTATATGCAAAGAGAACTCTGAAAGAATAGATGACGTAGGCCAGTTTCAATATTTAAGTTCTTTCCAGAAACATATAAAAATTGGTACAGTATACCTTATGCAACTTCCAAGTCAAAAGTGGTCGATGTCGTTTTATGTACGAGGTTTAGCCATTTTTATGTTAAATCTCTGCCCATCATTCATGTGGTTATTTCCATTTAAAATCTGAATATTACACAAAAAACTTCCGTCTTAATACTTCTCCTGGCCTCAACATAACATTGGGGAAGATCGAGAAGAAAGTAGTACAACGGAAAACTGGAATATCATACATTATCCAACGTGTACGATATAGCGGGTAATTTCTAACGAAACCTCGTTATTTTTCATTAAATAATTATATTGTTCAATACCAAATTGACAGATAATTTTACATACACCAAGCAGAACCATGTCCAGAGGAACTGAAGAATAAGATTTCGGGACATAAGACCTAACTGAAGCAGAATTGACTGGACTTACATAACACAGCTTTGACTTTCTATTTTGAAGTATTTAGGCTTTTGGTTCCTCATTCTGAAAATCATGGCCGACACCGGGGCTGTGACCCGGTCTTGTGCCTTCGAAATCATTTGGTTGACCCGCAACGATTAGCCTTTCCTCATCACCACTCGGAGCTTTCGGTCGAACAGCTTCCTTCTTTAAGCCAGTGAAAGAATGGCCCAATCTGGGGCTGCTCCCAGGGGCTGTGGGGCGGAAATCATCCTTGTACACTGCTTCTGACTCGCCCAAACTGGCCGCCTGATCATGTGCTATAGGCGAAGGAACCATCTCCTCCCCTCATCAAAATGATCATCGTTCGTAGGAGACTGACTCAGCGGGAGAAATTGTGATGCTTGTTTGTCCATTTGGTCGTAATTAATTGCACGGAGTTCGTCCTCCCATGCTGATTTTATCAACCTTCCCTCGGAAGTTAGAATTGCATCGAACGCAATGAAGGTGAAAATGATCACAAATATTGATATGACTTGGAGATCAGCCATAGCCAGAGAAGTGTGGAAAAGGAAGTTTGATTTTCTACTTTGAAGCAAGCACTGAGAAGAAATAGGTAAGACAGAATATAGTCGACCGAATGAGAAGCACTTGAACTCGGCATTGCTATTTATAGGCCTGAGAAAGTGACTTTTTGAGAATCTTAACCACTGACCAATTACATATAAAACTATGTACGTGGACTTCATTTTGGTTCTCCTTAGTGGATGGTGATAATTGCCACTTCTAATACTTATGAAGAGCCGAATGGACAGGAACTCGCGCCAACTTTGTTGATTTTAACATACCATTGTAAAATTTCCAACTAAAAATAGGCCACTGCTCGCTTTGACCTTTCGATTGTGGTGAAGAAAACTATTGTAGTTTTGAATCATGCATGTAATAGGACAACACTGTTCTTGGTTGACCTCGTTTAATTGTTTCGAAAATTATTTTGAGTGCTTAAATAGTAACCACAAAGTATGGCTAATAATTACCACCCTACCATGGAATTAGGTTGCGAGAAGGATACGTCAGGTTCAAGCACACGTTGAAATGATCAAATGCTTCGTCTGACTTAATTAAGAGAAGAGTCCTCGATGATATATTATGGATCGGGTGAGACATGACCAAGAAGATTTAATTTCACTTTCCTTCGAAGGTTTAAGAATACATTGATCCAATTAAAAGGTTTGTGACTTGATTGATTTTCATACAGTAGGTTTAGAACTGATCGTGCAACTTTTCTCATGAACTTTTTATATGTGTATCCTAGTTGTTTTGATAATTTCTTTAGAATACTTGTTAAAGAGACCCTCATAATATGGAGGAAATATCAAGAGATGAAGGGCTTAGCATATAAATGACCATATGATGAGGCCACTCTTTCTTTTGTAGATTTACACACTTTTGTGAAATTTAGCTCAAATGCTTGTACAATCAAAACTAAGTATCAACATAATTAAGATATGATCCTCAACACATTTAAATGAACTCGTTAAATATTTGGATAAAGTTTAATTATCAAAAAAATCCACTGCGAATATATTCCAACATTAACAAGGCCTGACAAATGACAATATAACACATGTAAAATAGGCTTGTTTTTGTTTATTGACATATGGCATTTGCCAAACTAGTGTATTTTCTAAAATTTTTCAAGAATATGAGTAGTGCTAAAGAGTGTTTTAAGGGCACTTATTATGAATACTCACTAAGGGAAATTCTGGCTCACTATCGGTTGCCCTTATTACAAAAGTATTGCTATATTGAAAGATGCAATATTGTCATATTTGAATACTGAACTAGTGCACATTTTCTATTTCAAGAAAGTTTATTTTCAATGAGGTTGAATGCTTGATCTTGGTCCTATGAGGTTTAGAGCTTTGAAATAATCTAATTTATTAGTAATAGTGTTCATCTTTATTCTAAAAGAACTTCATAAAGTTTGGAGCAAATGTTGAGGGCCATAATTTATTTTAGAAGGAAGAACTTTCAAATATAAAAAAGAATGTCAAACACATGTCTTGCAAGGTTCAGAGTCTTCAAATCATCTACTAGTAGGCATTCAAAAAATATATATGCAAAAGATGGATGCGCTTTTAATACTATTAAGTTTATAGAATTCTACTACTATTGTCCTGAAGGTTCAGAATCCATCCTGCCTTAAGGAGTTCAAACCCATTTCATGCTGCAATGTCCTATACAAGATTATAGCTAAACTACTTGCAGAATATATATGTTGTATGCTTCCTTCGATCGTTGGCCTCAACTAAATTATTTTTATCACTGAACAACATGTCTTAGAGAATATCCTATTGTGCCAAGATCTATTACACAACTACCATAAGCGGGACAAAGTAAACATTTGGCCATAAAGATTGATCTCATGAAAGCCTATGACATGATTAAATGGGGTGCAGTCATCAAGGTCCTAAAAGCCCTAATATACCTTAGTACTTGGTAGTTGATTTGGTAACCAAGGGCGTCGCTAATCTAAGGCTTACAATGAACTTTAATGGAATATAGGTTGGCTATTCAATAGCTCAAATGGGTTGCAACAAAGTTACTTTTCTTTCTCTATACCTCTGTCTTGGTTATGGAAATTTTCAATAGACTGTTAGTACGAAGTTGCCACATCTTCTTTCAATTATCACTGGCATTGCAAAATGCAAAGGATTACTCACTTATGGTTCGTAGATAACTTGTTCTTATTTGCTTATGGAGATGTAGACTCCGTCTTTTGCCTCTTAGATGCTCTTGAAGAATTCGCTACTATCACAGAACTACGGTTTAATCTTGACAAATGTCAAATCTCTTTCTAGATTGAACAAGGATGAGAAGCTCCTTATATTGGACCACAAGCCTCTTTCCACAAGTAACCTCCTTATCAATGGGTGTTCCCTTTGTTACTAGAAGAGTCACTCACACAGACTATAGTACTAACGAGATCTTAAAGAAAATTGAAAGTTGGGGCATGAAGCATATGAGTTATGCAATGTTACAGCTAACTAAATCAGTCCTTGTCTCCATTTGCACCTATTGGATGCAAATGTTCTTACTTCCAAAGCAAACAATATACGAGGTTGAGAAAAGGATTTGACATTTCTTATGATTTGGTTCTAGAACAAATCATGGATTGTATCGGGCTGCATGGCAAGTAATTTGCTCACCTAAAAGGGAAGGAGGATTATGATTGCCCGAGGTGAACATATGGAGCAAAGTTTTGTTAGGCCGCATGATGTAGAGCCTCATCAATCATCCATCATCTCCCCTTTGGAGCATTTGGGTTCACAACACAAAATGTAGAGGCACTCCAATTATACAGTTCAACATTAGTAGTATGGTTTGTTGGCGATGTCTCTTCAAATTGTGACCTATTCTAATCTCAATTATATCTGCTGTGACATACGATGAACTCAAACATGGGGTCTGGTTCTAGAGTGGTACAACCTAATTTGGAGCAATGGCATTAGCAAACACAATTTTATTGATTGGCTAGTTTGTAGAGATAGATTACAGACAATAGATATCATAGAACGATGGATGACCTTGTTGACATCCAGTATAACTTTTGTAAAGCTAATGTAGAAGATAGAGCACATCTATTCTTCCAGTGTGAATGGACAAGCAGCATTTGGTGAGTATCTTCGCGCAATGTGGGATTAGGCATTTTTTAGAAGGATGGAATGAGGAACTTCAATGGATGATTAGGGTAACAAAGGGCAAATATTTGGCACCGAGACTTCTCGAGGTATCTTTCCTAGCAACTATATATTACGTTTGGATGAAACACAACCATAGAAAATTTCAAAACAAGTCAACTAAGATCCATATTAGTTTGGCCAGGGTGTGTAAAAATATAAGAGGTAGAGCTTCACTCCACCAAAAAATTAGATTTTCCACGACAAATCTTGTATTGGCTATTATGTGGAGAGTTCCTATCTTTTTCTTTTTGAATTATTAGCTCTAATTGTAATGTTGAGGGATGCCCCTAAACTGTTGTACTTCATTTGCTCTATAATATTTACATTTTCAACCAAAAAAAAAAAAAGAAGGATGGATAAATTGTTGGTTTCTATGTTACGGAGATGGTGGCAATTTCTAAGACATCCATAGGATTAGCTACTTTTTTTTTTTAAAAATTCTAGACAACAAATTGAAAATAGGATCTGGAAAGAACTACCAAGAGAGTTTAAAGTCCCTCACCAAAAACCAATTTAAAAAGAACCACATATTACCATTAGCTAATTGCGTGTTAGATTAAATATAAACTAAAACCTGGCGATCCCGATTTATCAATCATAGATAAATTCGCACAAAAGTCAGGATCGATTTGTGGAAACGTAAAGATCAACATACCTCTAGTCATTGATGAAATTCGAAAAGCAGAAAACTCCCAAATCTTGGACAGATCCACGTAGCACGATCAATTTGTAATATAGGAACACCAGATCTGTACGTCTTGTTCTACTAGCCAATACCCCTCAAACCTGATTGTGTGTTTTCTGTAGTGATAGGGTTTGAACTAGACAACCTGACATTTTATTCCGTTTCTTATGTTACTAATATCTTCCATCAAGACTGTTATGGTAATATATTAACAGGCGAATATCACGTAATAGATGTGGGTGATAAATTAAGCAATAAATCGGAACTAATTGGGAATATAATAGTGGGATCATATTTAGAATAATAAATATATTATAACATTGCAAGCATGTGGCATCTTTTCTACAGTCATGTATGCCTTTTCTTGATTGCCAAAGACAGTTGACCGAGCTATCACAGCTCCTTTCGGAAAGATTATGCTTGAAATTGTACCAAAGAGGCAGAAAATCTCATTCTTCAAAAGAATTATTAAGATTTAATTGCACAAAAAGATTACTAGATGTCTGGGTTAGTAAAATAGAGGAGATCCATTTGAGTATTGCGTGCATGTTGTGATTATATGAAGCTATTCCTTTCTAAGAAACTTTTTGATGGATTCGCATATTCTTCTTAATAAAGTTGAGCTATCTTAGATTGATGTATTGGTACTGAATGGAAATTCTAGCCAAGATTGACGATGTGAAAGATATGCTGTAAACCGTTGGCCAAATATGATTTGTTCTCTCGACCCATCAAAACAGGTGCGCGGCCAATGGTTCGACTATTAGAAAAGGATGTAAATGGTATATATGTATAAGAATTATAAGACCGCATAACACATTAAATGACATTAAACAAACAGTTTCGGAAAACATATGGGTAGTTCTATTAGCAGTATTCATATAGCCGTCAAAACCAATACGGTGAGAAAAATGAATTTTGTGAAAATGAGTGGACAACATATGTATCCTACAAGAGTCCTTAAACAATTGGAGAATTTTGTGGTATGTAATTTACATTTTGAGGTGATAAGTACATATCCAAGCTACTGATATTTCTGATAAATGTAATTATAGACAACAGTAGAAGGACACTGAATGCGTTTGGTTCAGTATTTTGAAAGCCTATTGAGAAAATGCAAAGCAATTTAGCCTAAAGGACTTTAGGCAAATATAAGGCTGTTTGGCAAACTATGCTTTGAGAAGAAATTTTGAGAGAAATACCGTTTGGTAGAAAACACATTTGAAAAGTTATTTTGGTGATTAATATTAGTTTTTTTAATTTTTTTTGGTAAAAAGTTTTTTTAATTTTATTTGTTTAAAATTGAAAAAAATAATGTATGCAACTTTTTAAATATAAATTTTGACAATAATACTAAAAAAATCGAATACATATATAATTGTTTTTTGAAAAGACCAAACCCTTCATCCGATACAAAGGGTTAGTGCAAGAGTCAATTAAATAACCGCCCGACCTACTACCGTCACCCAACGAACGACTTATGCAACACCCGGAATTTGACCAAATCTCCAACATTTGATAGCCACTGAGTGTCCTCTTCAACCTTTTTGCTTTCCAAGATCATGTATCCTCTGTGGACCTTGGTACTATGATCATATATTTGACTTCTCGGATTCGGCCCTCCACTGATAGAATTTACGTCCATTATGCAATGAATGGACCTCTGATGAGAGAGGGGCAATATATATGTGTGTGTGTGTGTGTTAGAAAAAGCTTCCAAACCGGCATGGAATATTTAACTGCATATTCCGAAGGCATGAATTTTGACAATCCCATCTTTCTTGAAATTCGATACTTAAGCTTCTTGAGCTTGACAAGTACTTGGCCAACTTGAGTAGTCAGTTGACCGTGCTCTTGAGGTAGATTGCATGGAGCTTGGCCTAGTTCAATGCATCTTGTAGTTCAGTCACTAAGATCAAGCTTATTTATCATTTCTTCCCCTCTTTGTATATTCCTCATGTATATATATGCATCCTAACATTCGCAAATCACCCATAAACAATAGTTTCAAGTTTAGATCCTATATTTAGTTTTATGATATATGAGACATGATCCATGATGATAGTAACAAATTATTGGTTCTGGCAATAAAAATCTTGATACCTTCACTTACGAAGGTCACCAAAAGGGAGTTTAAGTTTGAGCTCATTAATGGATCCAACTAGAACAATCTTCATTTAAAAGTTTAAGCCAATAATTATTGTTCAACTAGAATATATTAACTAGTTAACTTTACACCACATCTACGATGTGAAACTCTTTCGGCCAAACACCCTCAAACATGGGCTTAAAAAAACCCCTCCCTCACTTGTGAGCCATCTCAATTCGAATCTCCACTTTAACTCGGCCTAATATGGTAGATGTTGGTGACCAAAACATCTACCCTTGACTCTGCCTCAATCACCTTGGACTAGCCAAGATCAATTGGAAGCGAGGGACGCCTTCCATTATTTCAATTGGGGAGTTACATCCAAGATTCATCTTTTGATATATTTCTCCAAACGTTGATGCACATCAAACGTGGCCTACCAACAACCGTCTACTCTAACATCACTAGTTTGATCGCATAGTAGAAGTAAGATACCTTCACTTGGAGAGATCATTAAGAGGAATTCATGTTCAATGCGGTCAACATATCCATTTGGATTCACATTTAGACCTTATATGAATGTGGTCAAGGTCCAATTGATAGAGATAATGAAAGTCTATTTACATTTTATTAAATCAAAAGAATTAATTGAACATCTTAGAGATTTTAAGAGTCAATTTTGTTTGAGACAATTTCATAAATTATAACTAATTTATTCTAAACTTTTGGTGTGAAAATTTTAAGTTCATCTTTTGGCCCTTCTCAAGTGTAAGTTTGAGTTTCCAAACTTTCTTTTCTTAGTTCAATTGATTACTTAAGGATTATCGACCCTTGTTAAGTACTCTCATTCACTATTTATCCATGGTAATTGACTAAAAAAATTCCAATTGCATATGAGAAATTGAACTCTGCTTTTCAATAGAGCAACTTTCCTAGAAAAATATCCCAAAAATATGAGAAAAAGTTGCCAAAATAGTATCACGAAAGCACCTTCACAATCATTTTACAAAATCTAATAGGGACAGCAAATCTCCAGGAAAGGAAAAGGCCAAGGGTCAAATGCACCGCAGCCATCAAACTTTCAAAAGAAAAATCCCACCACTCCTCTTTGTCACAACAAGATCAAAGTTCTATTTTGTTTAGTCCTTCACAACTTAGTGAAATGGACCAAATAATGAGCCTCCAAATTGGGATTCTCTTGTCCCTAGCAACCGTCCAATCAAAATGGAACTCCACTTGTCCAGTTAGCAAATTGATGTTTTTTATTTATTTAAATACTTAAAGAATCTGACTGAAGAACATGGCGTGGTTGGCTCCTACACCGGCGGAACCCTCCCGACCGCCTGCCACTAACATTTTATAATCGACAAATTGGAGACAAAAACATTTTCACTTTGCTGATTTATCAGTTTAGTGCGCATGGAATTTTGGTGGAGTCAATTAAACTATAATAGAGTCGTCCAGGACTGGTTTGATGGTGACCTTTGACTGTTCAAGACAGAATTTTCTAGAGATTCTATCAGTTGTTGACGGATTGTTCCACGTGTAGCATCCCCGGACCAGTTGAAACTAAGAAGGGCAAAAGCAGGAATTTTCTTTTCGAAATATGAGCAAAAAAGTCGAATTATCTTAAAATCTATACAATACTATGTAACTTTGATAAATCAATTAAGTTCAAGTCTTTAAATTGTGTTGTTGATCCTAATCACAGAACAATTTGCAAGGCGTGGTTTAATTGATCATCTTTAAATCCTGTGCCGAAAATCCCTTGACATTTTATCAACCACACCAACTCTGAAAGATTGACAATAAAAAATAATTTAATACAGAAAACATATAAACTTTATCTGTTTAGTATGAGGTCTTCCAAGGTCCTTTAATGATTTTGTGCATGGTGCTTGAGTTCATTTATCATAAAGAGTTGGGGTAATATTTACTGAATACTAATTATATGCATTTTGTTGATACTTTGGTGACAAAATATCCATGAGTGTTTATAAGGACACATTTGGTAATACTTCTATTCTCTGGAACAATTTATAAGTATTTTAATCCGTTTGGTAACTGTCCAAATTTTCAATTCCTGGTATAGAATTATGTTTGATATCGTGCTCAAAATTTCTACTCCAAATTATTTTCTTTTAATTTTTGAATAATTGTTTTCATTTTTTAAATCTTTTCTTCATGTATTTTTTTCCTTTCTTTCTTCTATTCTTCTTCTTCAAGTGGCCAGTCGTCAGCTTTGGGATGATCAGTGACCGACCAGACAAGGGCCAGCGGTCTCACCGGAGCATCGTCTGCTGAGCCTCGTTGGGTGAGGTTGCTTGCCCAGCCATGGCTCGGCAAGGCTGGCCAAGCCTCGGTGGGGCTGGGTGGGGCCAAGCCTCGCCGGTGGCTAAGCTTGCATCTGGCGAGCTCGTCGGATCTCGCCCTGGTCTGGCAAGCCTCTAGCAAGCTCGCCAGACCGGTTGCGGACGACCAGCGGTGGTGAGCGGCGGACAACGAACGGTGGCAGACAGCAATTGCAACGGTGACAATAAATGAAGAAGAAGAAAAAGCGAAGTAGAACAAGAAAAAAGAAATAAAAAGAGAAAATATGAGCTTATTCTAGAATTGTTCCCGGAATCAAGAATCAACCTTTTTTTTTTTTTTTCTAATTCTTGATTCTGTTCCAAATCTACTTCTAGGAACAAAAAAAATAGAAATTTGTTCTTGGGAACAAAAATTTTACCAAGCACGATTTTCTTTCAAAACTACTCATGGGAGTAAAAGAATAGAAATTTTTACTATTTTGCCGGTTACCAAACATAGCCTAATTGTCCTTTTCCAGAAGAAAGGAAGAAGTAAAATTGAAAGCATGGAGATTATAGAATTTTATAGCAAGTAACAAAGTCATTTCACAATTCCAAGTAAAGGCCAGAATGATTACCTGCAAAGGCGAGAGCAGTCATTGCTATTTTAAATTAGTGTCAGTGTAGGGTGAATAAGCAGTTATTTGTAAGTATGTATAAGTTGTAACAAAAGGAGAAGAAAGACACACAAAGATAGCGTATCAGACATCTCTATTTTCCATTGTGGCTTTTCCTACAATTTATGTTTCCTTTGTATTTTTGTTTGATTTAGTTCAATTAGTTCAATTTTCCACAATTTCTTGATATTAACTGAACGAACCTAAAATTGAATGGTGATTATTTTTGCAATTGTCAATCGTCTTTCCAAAATGACCATTTTGTCCGTTTCGAGTGCTTCATAAAAGTTAGAGCAATCAAATTGGAATGAATAGAACCTCCCAATTATCTCTAAGGAGATATGGCTGTCTTCAGTTATTTTTTCTTTCCTCCATGTTGAAATCAATCGAGTTCCATCGGGTGAAGCAATATGAACATTAAATTAAGTTGTTTGTTTTATGCCCCAGTTCACTGATTTAATTGCTGAAATGCCTCACGAGTATGAATGGAGATCGTGTGATAAACAAAAAAAAAAAAAAATTACTACGATGCCATTGTTCATCTATTTGGGAATGTAACAAAATGGTCCGATTGAAGCCAAATCATGTCGGGCTACTTGATTGAACCAAAAAATAAAATAAAATACATTGACCTACATGAAATGAGGAACACATTTACCTCAATTCGGTGCAAATGCAACGGTGAAAGTGAGCGCAACCCAATAACTCAAGAAGATTAACTTCAACGCACTTCACTGTAGTTCCGTTAAGCTTGCTTACTTGTTTGGCTGAAAAAAGGCTTTCTCAGTTCATATTGAACTCGGAAAAAGATATGTCATGTTTACATCGACAAAATATAGTAATTTATCAGGTTTTCTGAAATACATAGAGGGTACCAAATGCAGCATGACTTAAATAATTCAGATAGACTGACGTTAAAACTCACAAATTAGATTCTTCTCATAACATTCGATTATTCCTTCTTTACAAGACAATATTAGATTTTTTGTCACCAGATTTTTTCTTACCAATTTTTGTACTTCAGATTAGCATTGTATTTATATGAGATAGTTTCTTCAGGTCAGCTCTGGTCCTCTCATCGATAGCTCAGCTTGCTTAATTACAAGTCGTGGTTGTCGCTAAAGGGTCTCTCGTCTGCAATATATCCACCATTTTCTATTAATAAGAATCTAGAAAAACCTACATTCTGTTAATTGATATTTTTCAATAGGTAATTACACAGTAACCTTGTTGATTAGAAGTTTTCAAGGAGCGCAAATGCGTTATCTGCCTCGAAATAATTTCTCTCCGCAATAATTAGCTGACTAGATGTTTTCGGTACTTCATGTTAATTAGGACGAAGGGATTGATTGTTTAATGTTCAAATTAGGGTCATTAAGCAAGGAGAAACCCGGAAAAGTTTTTCATTACAGAAACAATTGGTGACCAAAGAACTACAATCAGTAGTTGCATTATCATTATTACGATGCATGTCGCATGTACATACACTATTATTGACACTCTACTCCAGCAATAGCTAGAAATTATAAACTTGACCATCGCATGAACTATAAGACGGGCGTGTGTGATACGTAGCACAAGAGGATCATTTGGGGAGCAATGACCTCTGAGTTACATTGAACTTAACAAACCCTAGTTATGAACCCCATGTCCGACGCTTGGGCTGTGGCCTAGAGACATGGACGCTAGACTGCTCGGAGGCGATGGCTGTGATTCTTGTGACTCGGCCTCAACTTTGCGCACAAGAGGATTTCGCCAAGGTTCTCGATCGGGCAAAAGCAAAGCGCGAAGAGGCCAAGCATCTGTTGCGGAGGAATAAGCAATGGGATTATGTACTTCTCAATTAAATGAATAGTTTTAGAGCATGTGAAGAATCTGAATAGCTTCAGTAGCTGTATTAATCTATTTGATTGAACAGCAGAATGGTATGATTGAAAAACAAAAAAATTGCATCTGTTTCGATTCAATGAATTTTGGAGCAATGTCCTATGAGGTATAGACATCTGGAGTACCAAAACTTGGCAGGGAGGAACACTTAAGTGTCAAAAGTTTGGAAAGTGACACTTAAAAGCCAAAATCGGAGCAAAATGGATCCCTTAAGTGCCACTTCCGACAAAATCCGGCCAAAATGCCAACGTGGCGATTTTCCGGCGAAGGAAATGCAAAACGATGCCGTTTTGGTGCTAATGTGGTAAAAATATATATATAAAAATAATAAAATTAAATTTTAAAAATTATTTAAAAAAATAAAAAAATATTTAATAACTATTTTTTTTATTTTTAGTTTTTTAATATTTTTATTTTATTTTTAAATAATTTAAATAAATTTAGTTTTAAATTTAATTTAATTAATTTTTATATTATTATTTTTTACCACGTCAATACCAAAACGACACCGTTTTTGTATTATCTAGCCACGTCAGCGCACAAAACGGTGTTGTTTTGCACTTCCTTCGCTAGAAAATCGTCACATCAACATTTTGGCTAGATTTTGGCCAAAGTGGCACTTAAGTAATCCATTTTGCTCAAATTTTGGTACTTAAGTGTCACTTTCCCAACTTTTGACACTTAAGTGTCCCTCCGTGCCAAGTTTTGGCACTTGGGGTGTACTTCTGCTGGTGTCATACTATTTTCAAGGTTTAGCGGTTTACAATTTTTTAGATGGTAATCACTAACTCAAACCATGAAAGAAATAGTCTTTTGTATATATTTTGTCCTAAAGATTTTTGCAACTATGGTAAGTTAATTTCAACGTTTGACAACGATGATAAGCAATTTGTATCTTTTGAATCATGAGATGCGCTTCAACCGAAAAAAACCATGAAATGCACATATTAATCTCTAATTTAGTATGTTAACCTAATCCTACATTTATCTCATTAGGTTTGAGCTAAATATGATACGCACAATTATTAATTATTCACTTGATTGCCGGTTATTTAAAGAACCCGACAGCGCATTTTAAAAAAAAAAAAAAATCACTCGCAAGGGCGCCTTGAATAGGTGAAGGCAAGAATCAGAAAACAAAACTCAAAACCCTAGTAGCTCAGCTTATGATGAATTTATATGTGTGATGCGCATTAATGATTAATTGGCCTCATATATGACCAAGACAAGAAAAAAAATGAAGAATAATCATCCAAAAATTATGAAAGTCCATAAGCATTTGCATCAGACAGACGTCAAAATCTTCCCACACCACCAACGATATGGTCATCTTGAATCTCAAATGCGGACTCTCAAGTTCGTTTCTTGCTTGGTGCACTTACATTGAGTCAGATTACAAATAAATAACTTATTATGAATTCTCTAGTCTCGTCATGGATGACCTTTTTTTACTAGATTGGAGAGATAGACTTACTCTAATGCATGAAAACTAATTCAAGATATTATTTGATCGCTATTTCAAAGAAGGGGAAAGAAGTTGTGTGCGCAAGTTTTCTCCAAATTGGCCTAAGATATAGTAGAGTTTGCCACGAGAGTAATTTTAAGATAACAGGGGGAAAAGGTAAGACTGTAAAAGTATTTTCTTCGACATTTAGGCATATGTTAAGGCAACTCATTGGTGCATAACAATGAAATCCGTGGGATGTTTGTGAGATCATTCAAATTTAAAATTCAGATTCAATTTAGTATGTAAATTATGTGCATCTATAAGTTCCCATGAATTGGCTATTGGCTATTATGATTAATTTTAAATGAAGCATGCGCAATCACTAAATTTCTTAAACAAAAAAGATTGAGTTTGAGAAGCAACCACTGAGTTTGACATGTATACTAGGGGTGAGCAGTGGTCTAGGGTCGACCTTGGACCGACCCTGGACCGGCCCAAACCTGCCGGTCCTGGTCCAGTTCCCAAGGGCACTGGGTCGGTCCTTGGTCCTGAAATTTCAGGACCAACACTGTGCGGGTTGGTCCTCGGTTCTAAGAGTTTTGGATCGGTCCAACCCTGGACCAACCCTGTATATTATATTATATTATTTATAATTCTTTTATATATTCAAACTTAAGTAAAATGTTTGTTATATTATATTATATTGAGATGTTCTATCAATAGCACTAATAGTAATTTCAATTTAAAACTTTTGTTGAGTATTAATTATGTGTCATTTGTTTTGTTTTCAGGTGTTTAGAAGTTCAAGTGAATTAACAAGATGCGAAGTTATATATTCATGATTTATATTAAGTATTTTGAATTTTTTATGGCTTAATTGTATTTTACTAATGAATTTCAGCTGCACTTTGCTTTTCAATTTGTGTCAAATGATAGAAGTTTTTAAAGAGTAGAGTAGTACTGCAGTTACTACGGTGATTTGTTAGTCAAGCGGTGTGAAGCTCATTTTTTGGTTGAGTGGACTCTACATGATCAAATGCAGGAAAACGCTTTTGCATATGGTATTATGAATATTAAAGATAGATAATTACAAGAACTTTCCATCTTGTCCCATATCTCAATGAGCGGTTAGCAGGTACGAAATTTCCATTATTGTGTCATCTTAAATTTGCTAAATATGTATTAGTATTTATAGTTTAGTTGTACAATGCCACATTGTCGATGGATGTGTAATTTGAATTTATAGGTTTGCTTTTTTAGGGAGTATAAAAAATAAGACGAAAAAAATTATTAATTGGTCCCGGGTAGACCCTGGAACCGGACCGAACCCATTGGGTCCGTCCGGTTCTTGGTCCCAGGCTCAATAGGGTCGGTCATCGATCTTAAAAATTGAGGACCGACACCGTACGGGTTGGTCCTAGGGTTAGGGGGTGGCCCGAACCAACCCGGACCATGCTCACCCCTAATGTATACGACCAAAAGTGCATAGGCCGCATCTATGTAAATTTAACATCTTTATTATGAGATTTTTGGATTACTAATTACTATAGAGTAATTATTGACACATGTATGTGAAAAAAGAAAATATTTCAGGACTGGAAATTTTATTTTAAATTTTTCTATAAGATAAAAAAGATTCTAATTTTAAAACTGGAGCACGTGAGAGGTAAAATAAAAAATATTAATTTACGCTTGTCCATGGGTAAAATATTCATAACATAACTAACTTAGAATATTTTGGGAAATAACAAAAAAAAAAAAAAAATACTGTGATCCCTTAACAGTTTGAGATCCTCTTTGCGTTATACAATAGTTAGATGAGGGAAATTAGCAATCTTCAAATACCATCCTATATACTAATGTAGTGAATGAAATTGTCATTACTAAGATTGAAAAACTATATAATAAGTGACTATTTTGCAAATTTCGTCCTAATGTATAATCTTGCGCTGCATTAGAATTGCACCTAAGGAACAGTTTTTCGAATTTCTTTTTTTTTTCTTGAAATTATTGATTAATAGTCAACGAAAGAGCTTATCAATATGCCTAGTTAGAGTAGATCAAGACCTCATCTTTTAAATCTTAAAAACAACCTATCCCGAGATGCATATGCTAGCTAGTTTCATCTTTTAAATCTTGAAATGTCCCTTAAAGTATAAATTTTATACCTACAAAAAAAAAAAAAGGAAAAATGGGTTTCTCAACTTTTTTTTAAAAAAATTGAGCTAATTTTTAGCTTTTACCGAAGCTAATTTCTAGTTTAATTTATATAAAATTTGGATTAAAAAAATCAGATGTAGACCAAAACAACATTATTTTGGGCTTATTCTTCATATTTTTAGCCACGTCATCATCACATAAGAAAGAAGAAAGAATAAATAAATAAATAAACATGTCATTTTTTTCGTTAGCAAAAATAGATGAAGTTAAAGAGATGACATTGCACCAATTTAACAAGTTTAAAAACTTGATTTTTCTTTTTGTAGGTTTTATAGCTTAGTTATACTTTTGTAAAAAAATTTAGAACTTTTAGTATATCTATTTCAATCTAATCTAAATGCGAATTCATAAGAACTTGATTAGTATGGAGCAATTTAAATGAAAAATGTTATATATTGTGGAGTCCGAGTCACTTGTTGTTCCTATGAACTCATGTATAAAAAATCATCGTTTCATTCTCTCAACACAATCCATGGCTTCGATACATACTAAGTACCAATTTTGCCCCTCCTTTGCTCATCCACCCACCTCAAGAAGCCGCTCAAATCTATATATCTATCCTATGCTAAAGATAATTATGATATTTCATATAATTTATTTGTACATTTCAAGATATTACTTACATTGCACCTATATTGCCATTTGATTATGCATAATCTTAATTGAGATATTATCATAAAATAGTTATTTAATAAAGTCTTTAAATATATTGTATTCTTCATTAATATAAACATCGAAATATATACATATTTCATTCGCTGAGTATCAAAGGAAGTCATGAAGAAGGACCTCTATTTCATACACCTAGTATTCACATATTCAGCAAACATAGTCCCCCTCTCACTTCAATCCCTCTCTCACTCACTCCAGCTCCCAATTTGTTCACTACCTTTGCTTCAACTCCCTCTCCCGCAATTTGCTCGAGCTCGCTCTCTCTCGCTCTTGCGCCCTCACCAAACGGACGGAAAGGTGAGCTTTTCTACTCACAAGATAACTTGCTTTATCGGTTTTCTTCTTGATTAATCATGTATTACCTGCCATGTGCAAATTAAAAGAAAGGCAAGCCTAACATTAAAAAAAAAAACGAAGGAAAATAGTGAAAATAGAAAGCAAAGTTGTTGTTAGAGTATGGATTCGGGGAGGGAATTTTTATAGCTTTGGGTGAAGGTGCGGGGGGAAGAGAGTTTGGGAGGAAGAAGATCCGTGCAGGGAAAGAAAAAAGCAAAGAAAAAAAGAAAAATAAATTGAAAGAAAGAAATAGTAAAAGGGTTTATAATGGAGGCTGTGCTGAAAAGTCGTAGGTGAGGTAGTTGTGGGCTCAATTGAGCTGGGCCCTTTTTAGCAAAACTAGACTAGGCCTTGGCCACTTTCGGACCCAACCCGGACCGTTAGGGCCCAGTCGACTAGCAACTGACGCAAGATGAAGTCCATCTTCAATATTTAAAGATAATAAAAAAATAAAAATTAAGAAAACTAATAAAGAAAATCAGAAAATTCATAAAATGCATAAAAAATTATAAAAGTTTAGAAAAATCAGAAATATTTGTAAAATGACCAAAATACCCTCAAGACTTAGAAAATTGACTAAATGCTCCCTTTAGCTTAAAGTAATTATCGAAATGCCCTTAAACTCAGTTTTACGGGTGATGATACTGCTCACATATGAGAATGTGAAATGTAACAAATCGTTAACAAGAGGGGAATATTTATGAATCCAATTTGTAATTCAAGATTATGCAAACTCGAATGGTAAATATATGCAATATATGTGCAATCTTAAGAGATTCAAGTAATTAATAAGAAATATCATAATTATCTTTAACAGAGGAAAATATCCTATAGAAAGTGCTAAATTATCTTTATGAGTTAAGAATAATAATAAATGGAAGAAGAAAATATGTAATTTATATATTTTTCAATGTATATATTAATGAAGAATACATTATCATATTTATAAACTATATTAGATAACAATACAAAGATAATATCTTAATGAAGATTATGCATAATATACATGCAATATATGTGCAATCTTGAGAGATATGAATAATCACAATGAAGTATCATAATTATCTTTAACATGGGAGTCTCTTGCCAAAGCTAGCTTGGACCCCTTGGGCCAATCTCATGATAATAACCAAAATACCCTCAAGATGTAGAAAATTGCCTAAATGCTCCTGTTAATTGAAATGCCTCTAAAATTGGTGATGATGCTACTCACATACAGAAATACGAAATGGAACAAAAAATATTAATGAAGAAGAAGAAGAAATATGAAATATATATATATATATATATATATATATATATATATTTCAATGTCCATATTAATGAAGAGTACATCATCCTATTTATAAGCTATTTCATATAACTATCCTAAGATAATATCTTAACCAAGATTATGCACAATATACATACAATATATGTATATGTGCAATTTTGAGAGATGTCGATAATCAAAAGAAAGTATGATAATTATCTTTAACATAGGAAATAATGTAGTTTGTCTCTCGCAGAGGCTAGCTTGGACCACCTTGGGCCAATCTCATGACAATAACCAAAATACCTATAGGCTCAAAAAATGACCAAAATACCCTCAACACTTACAAATTGACTAAATGCTCCCTCTAGCTTAAAGTAATTATGTAAATGCCATTAAACTCAATTTTATGGATCACGATACTAGTCACTTGCGAAAAACATGAAATGCCACAAAGAGGGGAATATTTCTGAATCTAACTTGATACCTAGTCTTTATATCTTAAAAAATGCTCATTCCTCGAACGAAAACATTCCTTTCGAAACATCATGCATCTGAAGAACCTACATTTTTGTTAGTACCTTGGTGTGTGGAGACTTCAAAGTTTTCAATGAATAATTGAAATTTAATCTTTTGGGATATAGTTCTTAGAGGACCAATAAACTTTTCTCGGTAGCGTGCTTGGTTTTGTGAATAATGCAAAACAAATAAATCGTATAGTTACTAGTTTTCACATCGTCCATAATACTAATGGTCCATTTATTTTACGAAAAATGAATGATTTAGAAAATATTTTCCTAAAATTAATCGTTTATAATGCTTGAAATATTAGTCAATGAAAAATATTTCTTTTATGAATAACAATTTATGTCTAAATATTTTCGTGGATAATCAAAATATTTTCGTTTATTTATTTTTGTAAGTACTACAAGCAATCATTTTTTGCTAAACAAACGAAGTCAAAATAAGTTCTCCATTCTAACCATTGAGGTGATTTAAGACACCTCATCCAAGTTACAAAACAACAATTCTCATTTATTGAGTAGCAACATTTCCTTATGGTTAAACTTATACAATAAACTTAACAGTCATTTCATCTTTGAATATTTACAAAATCAGTATTTTTCCTGTTTTACTCATTGATTTTGTACTGAATTGATGTCATTTCAACTTTTATGTATTAGGAATTGTAAATTTTCTAAGATATTACATTTTTATTAAATGATATGGGTTTAGTTTCATCCACTAGTTAAAATTTATTTACAAACAAAAATTATACTAATTAACAGAAATATAATCAATTAACACCAATTGATGATTAATGTAATCTAACTAATATGGGTTACAAGTTTATAATACCGCACATACATACTTATACACACACAGGCACACACACTTCTTTGTATGATAAAGAAAACCCACTGCTATTTCAACACAAATAATAATCAAGAGAATTTCAACACAATATGTGAAATGGTAATTAGAAAAGACCGGCATAATAACCATATTAAGTATCTTGTGAATTTCCAAATTTAATTCGAATCAAATAAAATTATAATTTCTATTCTTTATTGCACACACGACAATGCCATTTTTTATTTTAATTTTTTGGTATAAAAGGATTGAAGTTACAAGTTTATAATACCGTGCATATATGTACGCACACAGTTCTTTGTATGATAAAGAAAACCCACTACCATTTCAACACAATGCATGAAATGGTAATTAAAAGAATATAGCGTAATAATCATACTAAGTATCTTATGAATTTCCAAATTTAAGTTGAATAAAATAAAATTATAATTTCTCTTCTTTATTGCACGCATGAGAATGCCTATTTTTTAATTTTTCGGTATAAAAGAATTGGGGTAACAAGTTTATAATACCCCACACACATACATACATACTACCGTGCACACTCACATACATACATACATACATACATACATACATACTTCGTTGTATGATGAAGAAAACCCACTACTATTTCAACACAAATAATAGTCAGAAGAATTTCAACACGATGCGTGAAATGGTATTTAAAGAAGACCGGCGTAATAATCATTTTAAGTATCTTATGAATTTTCAAATTTAAGTTGAATAAAATAAAATTATAAGTTCTCTTCTTTTTTCTTCACAAATATTTGTTTTTGGCTTAACCGCCAAAATGTGGTCCTCTGCTATCTCAAGGTAGCACACGGCATGTGACATCTTGAATTTCCAGACCTGTTTTCAATTGAATGAATCGGGCCTTTCATTGACGCGTCTATAGTGCTATTCTCTGAGCTGATCACTCATGAGATAACTAGACTATCTGAGGAAGCCATTAAGAGATTTTAACGCAATAGACTTGAAAATTCGACAAGAAATCGACTACTCGACCATACTCATTTATCGAAATTATTATGGCACAATTAAAAATCGATTAGAGATCAAAGCTAGGTCGACTCAACTGAGATAGGTGATTAAAGAGTTGGTGATTCCACCAAATTGCAAAATTCTCGTCGATCGGTACTAGACTGATTTTTATGTCGTTTTGATATCCTATGTTCGCATTTGAAACCTCGAGGTTTTCATGATAACCGAGAGTCGCCAATGTATTGAAGATGTATGTTGTAGCTTGAAAATAATCAACCACGGGTCAATTGCACTAAAAATTTCTAAAAGCTACACCGTCGGCTAGGTCATGCTAAAATCGCGCCAAATTGAAATTAATCGCGAATTTGAATCCGATTTCAGAAATTGAAAGTTTTGTTATGTCACGAGTCATTTTAGGAATGTTGACTCATCCTCCGGAGATGTTTATGCAAACCAAGATTTTTGGCGAAAATTCAAAGTAAAGGCGTATTCGACCAGAAAATTCAAGGGACTGTTTTTTATCGCGTTTTTTTGGATGCGAGTTGGTTCTTTTGGCGAGGAAAAATGTTAATTTGATCGAGGACACGTTAGTGAAATTTATAGGACCGAAATTGGTTTCAATTGAAGAGAGATTGGTCCAATTTGGGGTAAAATGTTGTAAATTTGTAGACCCATTGGTCCTCAACCTTTGGACCACTTCCTTGGCTTCTAAGGGAAGCTTTGTGGTATGCAGTTGTGCTAAGGAAGCCAGCCAGCCAGCCATGGTGGGACCTCTTCAAGAGACAAAGGGATATAATGGAAGAGGTGTGGCCCCCTCCAAGCTTGGTTGTCCCCTTTCTTCTTCCTCTAGCTTGCTTTCTCCATTTCCATCCATTTTAGAGCTCAAGAATTGTAGAGAACCGAGCAGCACCCCTCCCTCTTGTCCGTCGACCACCCGCTAGCCACCGGAGCATCGTTGCGTGCCCGAAGCACGCCAGCCTCCCGCTCGCATCCCGTGCCTCCTGTCGCACCCTAGACCGCTGTCGAGCTTTTGTCAAGCTCATCTGAGCCATCGTGGTAGCCGTCCAACCGCCACCTGCCGTCGTTGAGCACTGCCAAGCCCCGCTGTAGCCTGTCCACCTGTCCCATGCCATTTCCAACCCAAGCTAGCTGTCTAAGCAACGCCTTTAGCCTAGCAACAAATGTTGAAACCCAGCAAACCGCCATAGGCTTCAAGGCCCACTTTGGACAGCTTCCGGGCCTTGTTAAGTGCCGCCATTTCAGAGTTTGTCGCTCGTCTCCGCGTCACCGTCACCGTGGACTCACGGGATTTCAAAACCGGTGAGTTTACTTACTAATCTTTGCTTAGGGAGTTAATGATACTTAAGGGTTGATTAGTTTAGGCTAATTAGAGATTATGTGGTTGGTTAGAACAGATTAGCAATTTAATTACTCGCTATTGCATGTTAGATGGTTAGAGTAGCGTAATTAGCAATTAGATAGGTTGTATTATTTATCTAGATAGGTTCAGAATTTTTCCGGGCCTGTTTCAATATTTAATTAGGCTTTTCCGACCTAAGTTTGCATTATGGCATTTATTTGTATTTATTTAATTAATTTTAGTATTTATTTAATTATTTATTAATTCTGGAAATTATACCGGGATAGCTGGTGACCGAAATTTCATACTGATTGCAATGGTATACGTGATTTATTTAATTGAGTGCTAAATTGTGCAAATTGAGTGTTAATTGTAATTTTGGGTATTTATTCCAAAATTTAATAATTTTAGTATTTAATTAGAAAATTATCGGGCGTTGGTCTACAGTGCCAAAAATATTTTTTTAGACTTTATAATTTTGGGATCTTATAAAATAAAGATGTTATATTTTTGGCTCAGGCCTACCATGTACCCACATACGATTATTTTTACTGGGTATTATGAAAACGGTGAAATTGTCAGTTGGTGAGAATAATATACTTATATAAGCTTCAGTGAGCATATATCAGCTTTGGTGAGCATATATCAACTTCGGTGAGCTATACTATCTATCTATATCAGGTTAGGTGAACAATAATTGTTTCGATGAAGCAATTTGATAGATAGTATTATTTGATAGATAGTGTCACGCCCCGAACCTCGAGTGCGCCAACATCCCATCATGATCATGCAAATGCGACATTCCCAAGTAGTGTCGCCGATCCTATTCATTTATTATTACGCAAGCGGAACGTATTATAAAACCCCTGACAAAAACTCATTGGATAGGAAAAACATTAAGCAATTTCACAACCAATCACTTACATAAACCAACGGAGTTCACAAATAGAGGTTTACAACCAAAAGTCTACAAAAAGGCCGACTTATAAAAAAAAAAGGAGCTGTACTACGACCTACAAGTCGGACACGTTCTCCAATCATCATGACTTCATCTCTGTAACTCCACAAGGCCAACCAAAACGATCTGGTCGCTCCGTCCACTAGGGACTTGAAAATATAAGCCCACAACCGGGGTGAGACATTGTCTCAGCAAGTTCAACACTCTAAACCCTTATTAGAAATAAAATACGCCCAAGGGCGGCCTAGCCACACCACATAAAGAACTCACCTCGCCTCAAATCCTTTTTGCAGGTTAACACAGTTCAAATCACTCAACAAATTGTAATAGGAACTTAAACAACTAGTACGCCAACAATATCATTTCAAATGACCACATAAGTCTGGATTATGAAATCAAATCGTTATGACACGTCCCATACCATGCCACACGATTCCGTCCCATAATCCGACCCATCAATAACACTCAAGCATGCGATCCAAATTGTTATTCATTGCCACACCAGGGCATAGCCTACTCGCAGTTCGGCTATCTACTGACATTAATGCCAGGCATCGCCTCCCTCCATGGAGCGCAGCTTCGTCACTACGTCGACGGCATTCCCGAAGGAGCATGGGTCCAATTGGCCTAGCCTCTACTGCGCCCGCATCCATTGTAAGGGGCATCCCATATAGGGGCAAGTCCAGCTCAACAGCCCAGGACAATTTCCACTTAATTATCACACGACCAATCCACTCGGCCTAGGACGCTTTGCATTTCACTCAATGCTTCAATTTAAAATAGTGATCCCAGCCTCTATTCTCCATATTAAGATATTCCAAAATTATTCACGTGTGTGGGCACACGTTAATTTCGAGCCAAGAAACCAATATCTCACCTTTTCAAACCCCACTATTAGAATATAATTCTTAAAATCCAATTTTGGTATCAAAACCCAACACTTAGGATTTTATGAATAAAATCCATATTTTTCCCAATCAACATTCAATTTGCATTAATCATTCATCAATTTCAAAATTTGAATACACAAAGAAAGAATCAGCACGAAATTCGAGAATTTAAGGTTGCGACAAAATTTTTGGAATTTAATAAATAATTAAATTTATTCCGAAAATTAATTAAATATTATTATTTTAATAATTTTAAATAATGTATTTATTATTTAATTTTCAAATAATTTCGAAATATTCCAATTAAATCAAAATTCCTTCATTTAAGTCAAATCACCATTAAACTAATATAAACAACCATTTGACTTTAATTAAACCTATTTTAACTTAATCATACCCTTAATCTAATTTACATCTAAATAAACTAAACTAACCACCTAAACTTAATTAACTTAAGCTAAGCACACCTAAAGCATAATTAACTCTCTAATCGAGGTTTAGTAAGCTAAACTCACCCGATTAACGAATTGATCGGACCAAAACGACGGGGAAGCCGCGGGGAACAACTTTCATCAAGTGGGCCAAGCATCCGGGGTCGGGAAGCCAGCCAAAACGGGCCAAAACCGGGCGTAAATACCCATTTTTCCAGCTATTGTGCTGGTGTCGAAGGAGGGAGGAACGGGCTTGGGTTGAGTTGGATAGGGCCGAGGGTGGTCTGGTGGAGCTCTGACGAGCTGAGGCAGGGGCGCACAGTGGCCAAAGGTGGCGGATCTGTGACCTAAGCTGGCCGAACAGCTCCCTGGACGCACAAGCAGAGGCCGACGGAGACGGCCGGGCATCGGCCAAGCGCGCGCGAGCACGGGGAGCGGCGGAGCGCGAGACGATGAGCGGTGACGACGGTCTTGGCTTCGACGGTGGCTGCAATAGTTGCTGGTCTTTGGTTGCTGGGCGACGAACAGAAAGAAGTGGGAGAGAGAGTTGACGGAAGAGAGGAAGGGGAAAGGAGAGGGGTCGGCCAACGGCGGTCCGGCGTGATGGCGAGGCGTGTGATGGTGAACGAAGACAGCAGAGCTGCCGACGGTCGGACAGGCGGACGAAGCGAGGCATTGGGCTGCTAGTTCCAGTCGAAGCTCCCCCCTCTCTCTCCTCCAAATTCCAAAGGAAGAAGATGATGTTGATGGGTACTTTTTAAGGGCCAATCTACACCATCCACTTGTCCAAATCTCCTTCAATTTGGCCCAACTACCATGACATCACATGATGTCATACTCCACTATCCAAATTCCTCCACAACCTTTATCCAATAGGTCCAATTTCTTTTTCCGTCAAGGCATGAAATCTTGTATATTAATTTCTTTAATTTCCTTCAATTCTCTTCCAATTGAGTTCAATTGAAGTCCATAAAATTAATCAAATGTCACCACACTTCAATTCATATTTTTACTTGACCATAGAACCATCTTGATCTCAAAAATGCCACCAAAAGCGGGCCTACCAATTTTCCGAACCAAATTAACCATACTTTGATTATTTTGCTGAAAAACTCAGTTTGCATGAAAAATTTGCCAAAGATGAGTCAATGTTCCTAAAATGATTTGTGACACACCCAGACTTCCAATTTATGAATTCGATCTCAATTTACGGTTAATTTCACTCTGGCACGATATTAGCGCGTCCTAATTTACCAGGTAGCTTTTGGAAATTTTCATGCATTTAACCTTTGGTTGATCAATTCAAGTCACAACGTATATCTTTGATACATTGGCGACTCTTAATTATCGGGGTAATCTCAAGGTTTCAAATAGAGACACAGGGTATCCAATCGACAGAAAAGCTGGCCTAGTGCCGATCGATAATGTGGCACCCCGAAGCGCCTAAGGTCACCACAGTTACCAAAGAAGAACCTTAGATCCTAGGCATTTTTTTTAAAAAAAAACGGTCTCAGCGCGACTTATTAGCGGAAGCATAATTTAATATCACCATCTCTCCCTCCAACAATCATGATATAATGCACACCACTAAGTACCATAGGAAAAGATAAAGCCAAGCCACTTTTATTTACATATTTTCATGATGGATTTTCTCGGGTCGATACAACAAAAGAAAGCCAAGGATTTTAGCTACACTTGGCCACATCCCAAAAGGATATTTCGACCCCTATAATCGATCACGTGTCATCCTCCATCTATCAGTGGCGGCTATTCCCAAAAAGAAACATTAGCTCTCTACCCCTCACGCAACCATCACACCCATCTTGATGCGTCGGGCGGTGGTGGCGGCAACATCCCCCTAATCACTCCATCTCGGCGGATGTGAACTGACAGAAACTCCTGAATGACAAGACCCCCAGCCAGGCCCACATCGTACATAACCAGCACTCGCACTCACACTCGCACAAATGTCAATCTAGGGACGGTGACGCAGTCGATCTCTGTACACTCTACCTTTACATCCGATGGGAGGCCATAGAAGGTGCCTCGCGTGACGGTAGGGAGCGGCATCATTCTAATATGAAATGTTGGTCCCCGAAGGGGTGAGTACAACCACTTAGTAGGTAAAGGACCAACAAACCACTCAATGCATCATACAATACAATCATCACAACCATAGCATAACACATGTCATTCAAGCATCCATGCACAATTTACCTTGATATCATGCACATGTCATCATACTGCATGTACATACATCATCATATAATCATCACCATCATATCATACACTTACCATCATCATGTCACATGTACCATCATGCTATAGGTGCACATACATCCATGCACTCACCATCATCATGCATCCATGCACTCATCATCATCATGTCACATGTACCATCATGCCATAGGTGCACATACATCCATGCACTCACCATCATCATGCATCCATGCACTCATCATCATCATGTCACATGTACCATCATGCCATAGGTGCACATACATCCATGCACTCACCATCATCATGCATCCATGCACTCATCATCATTATGTCATACATATACCATCATGCATAATTCAATTTCAATTTCCCAATTTCATTCTTTCATTTTGGGCTGCCACATTTCTCTTTCTCGAGACCAATGTTTGCATCCCACATTTACCACTCGCACCCAATCCTGGCATCGCGAGAACCCTTCGGCACAATACCTGCCGGGCATCCGGCACAATACCTGTCAGGCATCTTGTACCGCAACTAGCATCACGAGGCATCCCCCAGCACAATACCTGCCAGGCTTTCGGCTCCCCCACTCTCCGGGCATCTCGAAACTCCCGAGGACCCTCCGGGCATGCATCATGATATAACCGGGCATCTGGCACAAACCTCCGGGCATGTATCATGACACAACCGGGTATCTGGCCTTTACCCTTCTAGCCAGGCATCCCGACACTCCCGGGGCATCGTCGGCTCACACCTCCGACGGCCTTCTCACTTATCTTAGTTCACATCTTCAATTATAATTCAATTTTAACATGGCATGTGATGTGATGGCAAATAAGATCATTTTCATCATTTGATTCATATATGCATTTCCAATCATCATCAGACGTGCAGCAAGACACAATCATTCATAACAATACAATTCATGGAGTCCATACAACTTAGAATAGTCCATATATCATGCCTTTTTGAAATTTACTAAATTCCAGCTTGCACAATTTTAGAAAACATTTAAATTAAATATCCATATGATTCTCAAAAATCATGAAATCAGGACATGTGATAGACAAGACAATAAGGTAACAATTTCATGGAGAACACATGCCCAAAAGAGTTTCGCACAAGAAGATATAGTTCACACAAATACAGCATGTAATTTCGGATAAAATCAGATTGCACAGTTCTTGAAATATTTCAATTAAAATACCCGAATGACCTCCGAAAATTATGAAATTTTACCAGGTTATAGGCAAGACCTTAAGGTATATTTTTCATGAAGACATCTGGGCCAGATTCGTTCTAGATAATTTTATATAGGCGTTCGAAGTTACTGTTTCTAGTACCGACCAGTCCGGTTTAGCTATCTCCGAAATATCGAGGTTTCGCCTACCTATCTTTCTTCGTTTCCTCTGAAAGTTTGATATGTTGTGCCTCAAGAGGTCCCCTACAACTTTCATTAAGGGATCTAAGTTAGATTCTCAAAGAATAGTCACCATATAGGTCTAAGAAGTCTCGGGTGTCCAGCACCGTATTTCCAGATTTACCGTCTTCAAAAGAAATTTTTTTTTCACTAGGCTACACTTGCTCATTTTACCTCCAATTTGAGTATGTTAGTCTTTAGGATGTTCTCTACAACTTTCTTGAAGAAGTCGAAGCGAAAATCTTAGTAAAAAGTGACATGCAGCACACAAAACCACCAAGAGGTCGACTAAACAGTTTCAGATCTAGTTTTTTTGTAGAGGAAGGGTTTTACCCCTTAACACTCAGCCATTTTGTCTCACATTTTAGTATGTTATACTATGAGATGTTGTCTACAACTTTCATGAAGAAGTCAAAGCCAAAATCCAACTCAAAACATGCATGCAAGCCTCTACAAATTTCTGGGTCAGGCGGTATACACGAAAACAGCAAGCTATTTCAAAAACAAACTACAATAGCTTCGGTTTCTCACTCCTAAACACCCAAGATTCAACACCATTCCAAACACACATGCAAAACACACATGCAAGAGCAGTAAATGGATCCTAACTTGCCTCTAAGATCGAGCGAACGACGGCACACGGACGGCACACGGACGGGCGACGGACGGCAAGCGGCTCCTTCTTCCTCCTCTCTCGGTTTCTCTCTCTCTCTCTCTCGCAACTCTCTCTCTCTCTCTTGGTTTGGGCGACAGCCCCCTCAACCGGCCGCTCTCTCCCCTTTTGTTTCCCCTAAACCCCATCATTAGTCATGATTAGTAGCCACCCTCAATGGCCAATGCATGGGGTCTTCTTTTTGCCACTTGGCAAGACATGCAAGATGGGCTTGGGAGTGGGCTTGGAAGGATTTGGGCCGGCCTCTCCCTTATGGCCGACGACAACTCCTCCTTGGGCTTCAATGGGCCGGCCATTTGGCCCACCAAAAGTCCATACTCTTGGGTCTAAGGCCCAAGCCTAATTAAATCTCAATTTTACTTTTAAATAATCCACTTTTAATTCTTTCTTTTATAGATTCCAAATTCCCAATTTCATATGGCCATAATCTTGCAATATTTAATCTATAGGTATTAAATCTATGAGGTGCATATCCAAGAATAAATCCTTCTCATTAATTTATCCTATAATACTAATTTTAATAACTTATGAACGCAAATATATATAACACTTGGTCCTAAAAGAAAACCAATGGCTAAAGCATAAACCATAGGTAATTTCATTACCTAATCATGGGCTTTAATATATCTAGAGGTTGTCTTGAATTTTTGGGATGCCACAGACAAGGATTGTGCGACCTGGTGGAATCACCCACCCTTGATCACATGCCTCTGTCGAGTCGACCTATCTCCGGTCTCTAATTGATTTTTAATTGTGTCGTAATGACCCTTGCAGATTAGCTCGGTCGAAAAGTCACTTCCTAGTCAAGTTCTCCAGTCTAATGCATTAGAATCTCTTAACGGCTTTACCTGATAAACTAGTTTTCACATGAGTGGCTGACTCAAGGAAAAGAACTATATGCATGCCAATGAAATGTCCATCTCAATTTATTGAAAATATAATTGAAAAATGGGATGTCACAACTCTTCTCCTCTTATAAAAATTTTATTCTCAAAATTTAAACTATTACAAATCTTTAGCGAAAATGTGTGGGTACAATTGTCTCATCTATTCTTCATTTTCCCAAGTTGCTCCTTCAGTACCGTGGTGTTGCCAGACCACTTTGACCAACGGGATGGTCTTGGTGCACGGAACCTACTCCTTATGATCCACGATCTGAACTGGGCTTTCAACGTATGACACCCTATCGTCCACGTCTAATTCTTCAAAATTTAGAATGTATGTTGGATCAGATTCATACTTCCTTAACATTGACACGTGAAAGACGTCATGCACTTATGCCAACCTCGGCGGCAGTGTAAGACGATACGCTAGAGTCCCTATTCTTTCCAAAATCTCAAAGGGACCTACGTACTTCGGACTCACTTTCTCCTTTCTGCCAAAGCAAGAAGTACCTCTCATTAGTGACACCTTCAGAAAGACGTGCTCACCAACTTGGAATTCCAATGGCCTTCGACACTTATCGGCATAACTCTTCTGGCGGCTTTGAGCAGTCTTTAATTTGTCTTTGATAACTGCAACTGCCTCCACTAACTGCTGAACCAACTCTAGGCCTGTGACCTTTCATTCTCTAACCTCAACCCAACAACTGAAGTTCTGAACACTCTGCTCAGCATTCATTCAAAAGGAACCACCTGATTGATCTACTGAACTGGGAACTTCCGGTCTAGACCTAATTTAACTCTGACACTGACGCTCTAAGCAGATGAACCTTTTTGACACACCTACACTTCTGCATGCTTAATCAAATCAAGATCCTTCCGCACAGCCAGGAGGGGGCTAATTTCATCCATTTGTCGATTACTACTCAAAATGAAATTATTAACGCATTGACTTATTGGTGGACCCGTCACCAAATCCATTGACTTGATCCCACTTCTACACGGGGATCTCGGGAGATTACAAAGGTTCTCTCGACTTGCAAAACCGTGCTTTCACTTGCTAGCACATCTGACACTTGCGACCTGTCAGCGATATCTGTCTTCATACCGATCTACCAATCCCGATGATGTAGATTCTGACTCATCTTCATACTATCTGGACAACGCTGAAGTTGCTACAATGAGCTTCCCATAAGATCTCTTCTTTAATCTCTATATCGTCAATTACACACAATCGTCCTTAGAACCTTAGCGTTCTGTCTTCAGAAATCTGAAAATCAACATCTCTCTCATTTGCATTCTCTTATAGAATCTTATGAATATTTGAATCTGTCCACTGAAGCGTTTTGATTCTGATCTATACTATCGGCTCAATTCTGAGGGTGGTCATAAGATTCAAAAGGTGGCCTACCTTAGATTTGAAAATCGAATTTCGAACTTCCTCAAATAAGATCCAATCCTTGAGTACCAACTGTGCAACTAAGGACTCTCGACTCAATGCATTTGTGACTTTGCTCACCTTTCTAGAGTGATACGAAATATCATAGTCATAATCCTTAAGGAGTTCCATCCAGCAATACTGTCTCATATTCAACTCCTTTTGAGAGAATACGTACTTAAGACTTTGATGGTTATTGAAGATCTAGAATCTTTCTCTATACCGCTAATGCCTCTTAATTTTCAGAACGAACATAACTACTGCAAGTTCTAAGTCATGCGTAAGATAATTTAACTCATGAGGTCTCAACTAACGGGACGCATATGCAACAACTCTACCATGTTGCATTAGCACGCAACCCAGTCCTCTAAACGACACATCACTGTAGATCTCGCATCCTTCAGGACCAGATGGAATGGTAAGCACAAGTGCAGTAATTAGCTTCTGCTTAAGCTTTTGGAAACTACTCTCACACTTGTCTGTCCACACGAACTTCTCTCCCTTCCTTAGTAGTCGAGTCAACGGCGAAGCTAAGGTTGAAAACCCTTCTACAAACGGTCTGTAATACCCTGTTAAACCCAGAAAACTTCTGATCTCTGTCACTGTAATTGGTCTTGGCTAGTTAATCACTGCTTCAATCTTGGTGGGGTCCACGAAGATTTCTTCGCTTGAAATCACGTGACCTAGGAGTGCAACACGAGTCATCCAAAACTCACACTTGCTAAACTTAGCATAAAATTCAAGAGTCCTCAAGGTCTGAAGTATCATCTTCTAATGTCTCTCGTGCTCGTCAGCACTCTTCAAACACACCAGGATAACATCAATGAACACGATTACAAAACTAATCCAAATACCCAATAAACACTATGTTCATCAGACCCAAACAAACAGCTGGGGTGTCCATCAAACCACGCGGTATTACAGTGAACTCATAACTGCCGTATCGAGTGTGAGATGCTAACTTCGGTAAGTCTTTCTTCCTGATCCTCAACTGATGATACCTTGACCTCCAGTCGATCTTGAAGAATATCGATGTGCAAACACAACGAACCAACTTTCTTCTTCACGAATAGAACGGGTGTTCCTTAAGGTGATGCACTGGAACGTATGAATCCTCTATCCAACAATTCCTGCATCTGCACCTTAGGGACTAGCTCTATTCCGGGTGCTAATTCCATCACGAACTCTATTTCTCTTTCCGACAGTAAACCTGGCAATTCTTCAGAAAATACCTTAGAAAACTTATGTACCACAATTATGTTCTCCATATTTGGCCCCTCAACTGACGCATCCATTATAATTGCCATGTAGATTCGGTAACCAACAACCAAAACTAGGTCATCTTTAATGACGAATAACAAGGATTGAAGATCCTTTCAAACCTTCAGTAATTCAAAACTTTCGCACGCTAATTGAACAAACTGAATTATATCACTGTCATGATTCATAACAACAGAAAGCTCCTCGAGCCGAACCTTCTTATAAATGACTTCTCAATCATACTTAAGCAAACCCTTCAAGCACAACTATAATCAGAGATTCATCTTTCTATTACTTTATTACCATAACAAAAATTCTACAACCTTCACTCAAAATTCTACTGCATTACTCTGATAAAATTTCCTCAAGAACATTTTTCCCTTAATCGATGCATGGTCGATACCTTCATGCTTCTCTAGCCATCTTAGTGGCATCCTATTTGCAGTGACAGTACTTACACTCTCCTGAACTTACGTAGGCGGTTCTTAACCTGATGGTTACGCTGGCCACATTCAAAGCATGCTCCATTTTTACTCTGATATTGGGCTGACTCATGCCTCCTTCCACAACCTCGGCACACAATCAGTGAGTCCTCTATCTCCCATCAAGTGACATCATGCACCCTTCCTTGCACTAGGGTCCGTTCCAAGTACCCCACTAAACGTCCTAAAGCAAGTTTCCTATGTTCTTTTCTATCAACAACGGTGATAGAAATAGTTGTGGTTCTGTCGGTCTATACGGAAAATCTTTGACCAGATGACTGTACTGGTGACACTTGTAACAAGTCCATTCTCTCTTACAGCACAGGACAGGCCCATGTCTTTTCTTATAGACACGACACACGCCAATGGAGTTGAGCACTGACTTTCCAATTCTACTCTTTCGGTTGGGTGAAATAAGCACCTTTCTTCTGACATCGGCCTTTTTCCCCAATAGATTTTCATCTTTGTCTAAATTGAACCTTGACTTAGATATGGTGGCTTGATCCTCGATCACAACTCCAGATTGGGCCTCAGCAGACGCGGCAACAACGATTACAACACTGGCAGCGGTAGAAATCGCGGCAACAGCAGCGGCTTGATCTTGATCTTGCTGACTCAAAAAACTACCCAAAGACTCTAGCACCTGAACGATACCGACGAACCTAGGATCGTTCGGTGTTGCTACACTCTAAGTACCGACTTGCGGCAGTACTCTCACACGCGCACTGGTCTGAGCTTGTGCTCTGCCTCAGGTACCGAATCTTGTCAGCATCCTACCCCAAAGTATAGGTCCTACCGATCTCCTCCAAGGAGTCCTCTGCTCCTGGTCACTCATATTACAAGCTCTATATAAACACCTATTTTCCAATTCCAACACTAGGTTAGAATCTGAGTGACCCCACAAACACACTACCAAACAGCTATCAACCACATGCATAAGCATATTAAAAGCCTTTCCTACTAACTATCCCATGACTCATCGCACCTTATCACTCCATACATAGACCATGCTTTGATACCACTTAAATGAGGATGTCACACCCCGAACCTCGATCGCACCAACATCCCACCATGGTCATGCAAATGCGACATTCCTAGGTAGTGTCGCCGACCCCATTCATTTATTATTGCGCAAGCAGAACGTATTATAAAACCTCTGACAAAAACTCATGGGACAAGAAAAACATGAAGCAATTTCACAACCAATCACTTACATAAACCAACGGAGTTCACAAACAGAGGTCTACAACCAAAAGTCTACAAAAGGCCGACTTATAAAAAAAGGAGCTGTTCTACGACCTACAAGTCGGACATGTTCTCCAATCATCATGACTTCACCTCTGTAACTCCACAAGGCCAACCAAAATGATCTGACCGCTCCGTCCACTAGGGACCTGAAAATGTAAGCCCACAACCGGGGTGAGACATTATCTTAGCAAGTTCAACCCCCTAAACCCTTATTAGAAAGAAAATACGCCTAAGGGCGGCCTAGCCACACCACATAGAGAACTCACCTCGCCTCAGTTCCTTCTTGCAGGTTAACACAGTTCAAATCACTCAACAAATTGTAATAGGAACTTAAATAACTGGAACGCCAACAATATCATTTCAAATGACCACAGGAGTCCAGATTATCAGATCAAATCGTTATGACACGTCCCATACCATGCCACACGATTCCGTCCCATAATCCGACCCATCAATAACACTCAAGCATGCGATCCAAATTGTTATTCATTATCACACAATGGCATAGCCTACTCGCAGTTCGGCTATCCATTGACATTAATGCCAGCCATCGCCTCCCCCCTTAGATTGCGGCTTCATCACTACGTCGACGGCATTCTCGAAGGAGCATGGGTCCAATTAGCCTAGCCTCTACTGTGACCCGCATCCGTTGTAAGGGGCATCCCATATAGGGGCAAGTTCGGCTCAACGGCCCAGGACGATTTCCACTTAATTATCATACGACCAATCCACACTCGGTCTAGGACGCTTTGCATTTCACTCAATGCTTCAATTTAAAATAGTGATTCCGGCCTCTTTTCTCCATATTAAGATATTCCAAAAATTATTCACGTGTGTGGAGACCCGTTAATTTCGAACTAGGAAACCAATATCTCACTTTTTCAAACCCTACTATTAGAATATAATTCTTAAAATCCAATTTTGGTATCAAAACCCAACACTTAGGATTTTATGAATGAAATCCCTATTTTTCCCAATCAACATTCAGTTTGCATTAATCATTCATCAATTCCAAAATTTGAATACACAAAGCGATCAAAGACAAAATTCTGAGAATTTAAGGTCGCGACAAAATTTTCGGAATTTAATAAATAATTAAATTTATTCCGAAAATTAATTAAATAATATTATTTTAATAATTTTAAATAATGTATTTATTATTTAATTTTCAAATAATTTCGAAATATTCCAATTAAATCAAAATTCCTTCATTTAAGTCAAATCACCATTAAACTAATATAAACAACCATTTGACTTTAATTTACATCTAAATAAACTAAACTAACCACCTAAGCTTAATTAACTTAAGCTAAGCACACCTAAAGCATAATTAACCCTCTAATCGAGGTTTAGTAAGCTAAACTCACCCGATTAATGAACTGATCGGACCAAAACGACAGGGAAGCCGCAGGGAACAACTTTCATCAAAGCGGGCCAAGCATCCAGGGTCGAGAAGCCAGCCAAAACGGGCCAAAACTGGGCTTAAATACCCATTTTTCCAGCTATTGTGCTGGTGCCGAAGGAGGGAGGAACGGGCTCGGGTTGAGCTAGACAAGGCCAGGGGTGGTCTGGTGGAGCTCCGGCGAGCTGAGGCGGGGGGCGCACGGTGGCTAGAGGTGGCGGATCCGCAGCCTAAGCTGGTCGAACAGCTCCTTGGACACATGAGTAGAGGTCGACAGAGACGGCCGGGCATCGGCCAAGCGCGGGCGAGCACGGGTAGCGGCGGAGCGTGAGACGGCGAGCAATGACGGTGGTCCTGGCTCCGACGGTGGTTGTGACAATTGCTAGTCTTCGGTTGCTGGGCGACAAATAGAAAGAAGCAAAAGAGAGAGTCGACGGAAGAGAGGAAGGGGAAAGGAGAGGGGTTGGCCAACGGCGGTCCGGCGTGACGGCGAGGCGTGCGACGGGGAACGAAGACGGGCAAAGCTGCCAATGGTCGAACGGGCGGATGAAGCGGGGCATCGGGCTGCTGGTTCCGGTCGAAGCTCCCTCCTCTCTCTCCTTCAAAGACCAAAGGAAGAAGATGATGTTGATGGGTACTTTTTGAGGGCCAATCTACACCATCCACTTGTCCAAATCTCCTTCAATTTGGCCTAACCACCATGACATCACATGATGTCATACTCCACTATCCAAATTCTTCCACAACCTTTCTCTAATAGGTCCAATTTCCTTTTCTACCGTGGCATGAAATCTTGTACATTGATTTCTTTAATTCCATTCAATTCACTTCCAATTGAGTCCAATTGAAGTCCATAAAATTAATTCAATGTCACCACACTTCAATTCACATATTTACTTGATCATAGAACCATCTTGATCTCAAAGATACCACCAAAAGCGGGCCTACCAATTTTTCGAATCAAATTAACTATACTTTGATTATTTTGCTGAAAAACTCGGTTTGCATGACAAATCTGCCGAAGATGAGTCAATGTTCCTAAAATAATTTGTGACACACCCATACTTCCAATTTCTGAATTCGATCTCAATTCACGGTTAATTTCACTTTGGCACGATATTAGCGCGTCCTAATCTACTGGGTAGCTTTTGGAAATGTTCATGCATTTAACCTTTGGTTGATCAATTTAAGTCACAATGTACATCTTTGACACATTGGCGACTATCGGTTGTCGGGGTAATCTCAAGATTTCAAATATGGACACAGGGTACCCAATCGACAGAAAAGCCGGCCTAGTGCCGATCGACAAGGATTGTGTGACCTAGTGGAATCACCCACCCTTGATCACATGCCTCTGTCGAGTCGACCTATCTCCGGTCTCTAATCGATTTTTAATTGTGTCATAATGACTTTTGCAGATTAGCTCGGTCGAAAGGTCGCTTCCTAGTCAAATTCTCGAGTCTAATGGATTAGAATCTTTTAACGACTTCACCTGATAGACTAGTTTTCACATGAGTGGCCAACTCAAGGAAAAGAACTATATGCGTGCCAACGAAATGTCTGTCTCAATTTATTGAAAATATAATTGGAAAATGGGATGTCACAGATAGTTTTAATTAGATTGACTGATGGATGGTATCGATGGTATTGAATCGATTGGACTGATTGATTGGTTGAGGTTTATGAATTGTACTGACTTACAAGAAGGAACTGAGACAAAGGTAAGTCCTCTATCTCATGCATGTATAGGTATCATTTGGCATATTTCATTCCTAGTCGGAGTTTAGGGGGTGAACTTGCTGAGACATTGTATCACCCCCTCGTTGGCTTAACATTTTCAGGTCCTTAGATGGTAGTGCCTCATGAGCGTTTCGGCCTACCTAAAAAGGTCACCAAACAGATTACTCCAATTCCCCTCCTTGGGAGCCAAGGAGCCTGGGTCTACGAGCTCGTGTGATCCATTATCTGGGTTGATACGGGTCTATTCCGGAGGGTACCCAATCAATTTAGATTGTGCTGTCATTATGGGCGAGATGGACTCAGAGAAGGCCCCCTGCAGGAATTTGAGGTGCTTGTGTTGGTGTTAGAGATCGCTTTTGGTAGAGGTACGGCTGACCCTCTCGGTGGAGCAATAGTAGACCCGAGTCTCTCGGATCTAGAGTCCTTGGAGCCTTCGGTTGATGATTCAAATGCTTAGAGGACTAGTACTTTTTGTTGTTTGATAGACCTCTATGAATAGACTAATATTGTATATGACTAGTCTGTTTGTATAAAGGTGTGTTGTAGTTTTCAAAAATTGTGGCTCTATTTTTCTATCACATATTTCTGTTGTTTAGGGATTTATTTATTTGCTTCTGCATGCGCACTAAAATAAATGGGTCGGCGACGAATTCTGAGATGTCGCAATTTAATCGACCATCGAGGGATGGGCACACGCTCGACGATTGAGGCGTGACAAGGCATCCTCAAGTTTTTTTTATAACTTGGTTAAGAGCTTGTAATGCTTCTTATTTTCCATCACATATTGAATTTTTATATTGAACATCTCATAATTCTCGCTGTCCAATTTCTCTTCTTTGTCCAGTTCAGCCATTATGTTCTTAGAAGCCAAATCCAATGTATCTGAACAAATCAGACATATTTACACAAATTATTAATGCTTAACATTTATGCACTATTTTGCATAAACTAATCATATTAATGAATAAAATCAAATTAGGCTTTAGAGTCGAAAGGTTATTTCCAATCATTATCCAAAAATCCTAACTTTAAATTATCGTTGATATGGTCATTTATGCAAAAATAAGTTCAGTAAAGTCACTAAAACTTTCTTGAACTTCCCACAAATAATTATAAATTTAAACAATAATTTACGACAATAAATAACATTGAACTTATATCGACTATATATGCCATTTACACAAAGAAATATATTTAGTAGAAGTATGTCAACATCAACATGAAAAGAAATATTTACACATAAAATATCTCAAACTAATCAAAGGAAAATTAATAAATAAATAAATTCAAAGATAGCCATCAATCTCATCAACAGGGAAAGTCTCTTCTAATATCTTAATAAATTCTCCTAAGAATTCTAAAGGCATATTGGGCAACCACGAAAAGACTTTCAGAGAATCCTTATGGCTCCTCCAAGGTGCATTCATTCTACACCGAGTTACATTCAACCTGAGGGTTGAAGTCTTCATTGCCTCAATCTTATAATATTCTTGCACAAAAGCCACTTCACGCTTCTTATAATTCGGGACCGCATTGATCTCAAACTACATGCCATTCTAATGCAACTGTTCATTCAGCATCTTTTGAAAATCCAACATTATGTAACCATTTCAGATGATTCTGTATATGATCTAGTTGACCTTGATCATATGTGACACTATATCATTGACATTCCACCAATAATCAATTAATTCCTCTATTAACCCTTCAAGTTTCGCCTTTTATTCATCCGTTCTCAAGAATATAGGCGTACGTACGAAACACATCATTATTCCTGCAACAAATGCAAAACAAAAATGGTAACGAACATAATTGAAAAACACATTCTCCTCCTTTTTCTTTACGTCAACGGTCAATAGTGGTCAACAGAAAACTGGGTCGGGTCAATGGTCATCTTGGTCACATCAAGGGGTAGTAGGTTAGTGAGGGGCAAAATAATAATATCAAAGAACAAATAATGGCATAATTGTAAAAACAACAAATAGGGGTAAAACCTTAATTTCATGAAAAATTAAGAGGCAAAAGCATAAATTCTTGCCACACGCATGCCACGCATGCACTAGCAATTGCTGCGTGTGTGCAGCGTACGCACCTAAGAACTTCCTTGGCACATACAGTGCACATGTCAATGACCTAGTCTTCTTCTAGCCATATATAGGGGAGTGTCCAATGCTCCCTAGTCGTTTTTCTTGTCTCGACAAGAACTAAGACCCTATACTATCAAAAATAAATTTTGACTCACAAAAAAAAAAAAAAGAAGGATGAATTTTGGCCAAAAAACCAATTATAAATGTCAACAATGATTGGGAAACATGAACAATATCGCTCTGATACCAATGTCTAAAATGGATTTCTCAAAAAGAAAATCGATACTCGAACAATTGAATACCGGAAACAAACGCGAAACGTGTCCCGGAAACATGTAACACTAATCAAAAGGCATTTCACAAAGATGAACATATCTTGTTTGTCACAAATTAAATACTTGTTGCAATCTCAAAGGCATTAATCAAAACCTTTGGAGTTCCGTTCATCGAGAGAGTTTATTGTCTTCAAAAAGGGAACCCTACGTTTTGTCTATTATAGTTTTCAACGTTTCTCTTTTTTCTTTTATATATTGTGGAAATTTTACTTAAGAAATAACTACTATTTCTCTTATGGATCCTTCCTTTATAGGCCAGATTTGGCCCAACATGGGTGGATGAGCCTGGCTTGGCCCATCAAATAAAAAACACATCAACTATTGTGCCCGAGCCTCTCTATTTCAATTGTGACAGAGCTTGAGGCGGCCAGTGATGGGAGTTCGATGGCGGCTGTTGATGATCGGAGATGGTGCACGGTGTCTAGAGATAGTGAATGGTGGATGCTATTGTCGGTTAATAGCGAGGGCTCTCCACTTTGTATCCTTGCTGGACCTGGATCATTTGTGGGCTGTGCGAGTTGAACCAAAACCGAATTGGTCTTCTTTTCTTCTTTTCTTTTTATTTTTTTCTATTTTTTTTTTTGTTTATATGCTTATTGTTTATTTATTTACTACTAGCCTTCTTTTTCTTTTCTTTTTTGTTAAAAAAAAAGTGTGCCTAGTGTTGTTGATAACAACAACATTCAGCTGTCAATGGACGCCCCTCTTTGAAATGGTGATCGAAACGGTTCATTCTAAATACTAAAATGATACTTGAATTTTGTCGACATACCTGCCTAATGAAAGATATGAGTTGTTTGAAAAATGAACTTAAATTAACGTATATAGAAATGTACTTACATCATAGGTATTCAAGCAACTTAAAGTATTTTTAATTATTTCATAATGCCCTAATTCACATTGTTGTTAACATCCAATTAGCCGAATAGAAAAGGGAAGCGGAATCCTATTCTATAGATACAAGAAAAAGCGTTGTTCGATAGGGGAGCGAGCCTATCTAGGTTGTTCAACATTGACTACGAAAGGTGGCAACTGGATGTGCAAACCGTACAGTTTCTCTACGAAGGAAATCACAATACTAGCAATCAACCCCTTCACGTAGTAAGTATCAACCACTCTAGGATCAACTTCTACAGAATGGAATAACAACGAAGAAGTTATCGCTACTTGATCGGTAGCTTCTCATGGACATAACTTAGTAGTAGCAGCACTTCAAATTCATTATATATTTCATCGTAGCCTGTAGTTAGGATTGGAGGATGGTGCCGAAATCTGCGCCTTTGTCCACCAAGCGGGAGGCAAAAGACAACATCATAGTCGCCCCATTTTTATGCTAAAAGACTTCTCTCTGCAACGAAACCACCAGTGTTGTGCATACCATGAAACTCGATATATGTTCGTATGTTAACTTAATCTATAAGAGACAATAGCAAAAATGTCTTCTTGATTTGCTTGTTCAAATTCATCTAACCAATCTCTTGTTTCGCTCAGCTTTTGTTATGTGAATCTTCTTATGCTTTTGGTGATGCTATCGTTGAATGTGAATCATGGTAAAGATTGCACCACACTCTCTGTAACTATGTCCAACTGATTGAGATCTTCTGCTAAACCTTATTTTTCAAGTACCACTATATCCATAGCTATTTTCGATAATTCTATTTTTTCTTTCATTCACAAACCACAAAGAGAGATGAGGAAGAAGAAGAAAAAAAATGATTTATTTCTATAAATTGTTCTCGAAAATAATATTTTATTTTTTTCTACTTCTTATTTTTGTTCCAAAACTATTCCTTAGTTACTTTTCTATTCTAGGAAATAGAAAAATTAGTTGACATTATCAAACGTATTTTTATTCTTTTGTTTTTTTGTTATGGTGAAATTGGTAAGTTTTCATGCATGGCCTTGATAGCTAGATAACGCCTTATTGTTGTGCCTGATTCTCTCTGTTTTTGTTGTGACCTAGCTTGAGGTGGCCAACAATGGGAGCTCGACGACAGCTGTTGATGATTGGAGATGGCGAACGGTGTCTGGAGACGGTGGATGGTGGATGATATTGTCAGTTAATAGCAAGGGCTCTCCACTTCGTGCCCTTGCTGGGCCTGGATCGTTTGTGGGCTATGCGAGTGGAACCAAAACCGAATTCGTCTTCTTTTCTTCTTTTATTTTTATTTGTTTCTAATTTTTTGTTGTTGTTTATATGCTTATTGTTTATTTATTTACTACTAGCCTTCATTTTTTTGTTCAAAAATGTGTGCCTAGTGTTGTTGACAAAAACAACATTTAGCTCTCAACGAACGCCCCTCTTTGAAATGGTGATCAAAACGGTTCATTCTAAATACTAAAATGATAATTGAATTTTGTCGATGAACCTAGCCTGATGAAAGATATGATTTGATTGAAAAATGAATTTAAATTAACATATCTAGAAATGTACTTACATCACAGGTATTCACGCAACTTCAAGTATTTTTAATTATTTCGTAATGCCCTAGTTCACATTGCTGTTAACATCCAATTAGCCGAATAGAAAAGGAAAGCAGAATCCTATTCTATAGATACAAGAAAAAGCGTTGTTCGATAGGCGAGCGAGGCTATCTAGGTTGTTTAACGTCATTTGCGAAAGGTGGCAACTGGATGTGCAAACCGTGCAGTTCCTCTATGAAGGCAATCATAATACCGGCAATCAAACCCTTCATGTAGTGAGTATCAACTACCCTGTGAAACTTCTACAGAATCGAATAACAACGAAGAAGTTATCACTACTTGATTGGTAACTTCTCATGGACATAACTTAGTAGTAGTAGCACTTCAAATTCATTATATATTTCATCGTAGCTTGTAGTTAGGATTCGAGGATAGTGCTGAAATCTGCGGCTTTGTCCACTAATTGGGAGGCAGAAGACAACATCATAGTCGCCCCATTTTTGTGCTGAAAGACTTCTCTCTGCAACGAAACCACCAGTGTTGTGCATACCATGAAACTTGATAAATGTTCGTATGTTAACCTAATCTGTAAGAGACGATAGCACAAAAGTCTTCTTGATTTGGTTGTTCAAATTCATCTAGCCAATCTCTTGTTTCGCTTAGCTTTTGTTATGTGAATCTTCTTATGCTTTTGGTGATGCTATCGTTGAATGTGAATCATGGTAAAGATTGCACCATACTCTCTGTAACTATGTCCAACTGATTGAGATCTTATGCTAAACCTTATTTTTCCAAGTACCACTATATCCATAGCTATTTTCAGTAATTCTATTTTTTTTTTTTCATTCACAAACCACAAAGAGAGATGAGGAAGAAGAAGAAAATAAAAAAGAAAAATGATTTATTTCTGTAAACTGTTCTAGGAAAAAAGAAATTATTTTTTTCTACTTTTTTTTGTTCCAAAACTACTCCTCAGTTACTTTTCTATTTTAGGAAATCGAAAAATTAGTTGATATTATCAAATGTATTTCTATTCTTTTGTTTTTTTGTTCCAAGGAACAAAAGAATAAAAGAATGGTGAAATTGGCAAGTTACCATGCATGGCCTTGATAGCTGAAGAATAATGCTTTGTTTTTGTGCCCGATTCTCTCTGTTTCTGTTGTGACCTAGCTTGAGGTGGCCAACAATGGGAGCTCAACGACAGCGGTTGATGATCGGAAATGGTGAATTGTGTCCAAAGATGGCTGATGGTGGATGCAATTGTCAATTGGCAATGAGGGCTCTCCTCTTCGTGCCTTTAATGTGCCTGGATCGTTTGTGGGCTGTGCAAGTGGGACCAAAACCAAATTGTTCTTCTTTTCTTGTTTTCTTTTCATTTTAAATTTTTTTTTTGTTTATTTGCTTATCGTTTATTTATATACTACTGGTCTTTATTTTTTTGTTAAAAAAAAAATGTGTGCCTAGTGTTGTCGACAAAAAAAAAACATTCAATTGTCAATGAATGCCCCTCTTTGAAATGGTAGTGCAAACGATTCATTTTAAATACTAAAATAATACTTGAATTTTCTCAACGAACCCAGCCTGATGAAAAGATAAGAGTTGTTTGAAAAATAAACTTAAATTAATGTATATTGATATGTACTTACATCACACGTATTCAAGCCACGTAAAGTATTTCTAAAGTGCTTCATAATGCCCCAATTCACGTTGGCGTTAGCATCCAATAAGCCGGATACAAAAGGAAAGCAAAATCCTATTCTATAAATACAAGGAAAAATATTGTTTGACAAGAGAGAGAGGCTATCTATTCGATATCTACTGTGAAAGGTGGCAATTGGATGTGCAAACCCTACAGTTCCTCTACGAAGGCAATCAAAATACCCACAATCAAATCCCTCATGTAGTAAGTATTGACCACATTGGGATCAACTTCTACAGAATGGAATAGCAATGAGGAAGTTATCTTTACTAGATTGATGACTTCTCGGGGACATGACTTAGTAGTAGTAGCACTTCAAATTCATTATATATTTCATCGTAGCATGTAGTTGGGATTGGAGGATGGTGTCGAAATCTGCGCTTTTGTCAACCAGTTGAGAGGCGGAAGATGGCGGCATAGTTGCCCCATTTCATGGTGAAAGACTTCTCTTTGCAACAAAACAACCAATGCTGTGTATACGACGGCAAAAATGTCTTCATGATTTGCTTCTTGGAATTCTTCTAGTCAATCTCTTGTTTTGCATAGCTTTCTTTATGTAAATCTTCTTATGCTGTTGGTGACAGATCGTGGTGAAGATTGCATCATACTCTCTATAACTATATCTAGCTAATTGAGATCTTCTACTGATCTTTGTTTTTCCGGGTGCTACTATGTCCACATCTATTTTCGACAGTTCTATTTTGTTATTTCATTCACAAACCATAGATAGATGATAAAGAAGAGGAAAAGAAAAAAAATGATTTAATTCTCAAAATTGTTTTCGGAAATAAGAAGCTACTTTTTTTTATTATTATTATTTCTTGTTTTTGTTCCTAATATATTCTCAGGTTACTTTTCTCTTCAAAGGAATAGAATAATTAATAAATATTACCAAACAAATTTCTGTTTTCCTTTTTTTTTTTTTTTTTTTTTTCCGGGAACAAAAAAAAATAAAAGAATAAAGAGATTGACAAGTTACCATGCAAAGTCTTTATAGCTAGAGAATAACGTTTTGTTATTGTGCCCGAGCCTCTCTGTTTTAGTTGTAACCAAGCTTGAGGTGGCCAACAATGGGAGCTTGATGGCAGCTGTTGATGGTCAGAGCCGGTGAATGTTGTCCGGAGACAACGGATGGCGGATGCTATTATCGGTTAACAATGAAGGCTTTCCTCTTTGTTCCCTTAATGGGCTTGGACCATTTGTGGGTTGTGCGAGTATAACCAAAACCGAATTGGTCTTCTTTTCTTCTTTTCTTTTTATTTTTTATTTTTTAAATTTCGTTGTTCATTTGCTTATCGTTTATTTTTTTACTACTAGTCTTTTTTTTTTTTTTTTTTTTGTTCAAAAAATGTGTGCCATGTGTTGTCTACAAAAAAAAAAAAAAATTACTGTTGATGGATGCCCCTCTTTGAAATGGTGATTGAAACGGTTCATTTAAAAGTACTAAAATGATACTTGAATTTTGTCGACGAACTTAGCCAATGAAAACATGAGTTGTTTGAAAAATTAACTTAAATTAATGTATCTGGAAATGTACTTACATCACAGGTATTCAAGCAATTTAAAGTATTTTTAATTGTTTCATAATGCCCCAATTCATGTTGCTATTAGCATCCAATTTGCTGGATATAAAAGGAAAGTCGAATCTTATTCTATAAATACAAGGAAAAGCGTTGTTCGATAGGTGAGCAAGGCTATCTAGGCTGTTCAACATCTACTACGAAAGGCTGCAACTAGATGTGCAAACCCTACAGTTCCTCTACGAAGGCAATCACAATATCGGCAATCAAACCCTTCATGCAGTAAGTATCGTCCGCCTTGAGATCAACTTCTACAGAATGGAATAACAACGAAGAAGTTATCGCTATTTGATCGATAACTTCTCAAGGACATAACTTAGTAGTAACATCACTTCAAATTCATTATATATTTCGTCGTAACCTGTAGTTGGGATTGGAGGATGGTGTCGGAATCTACGCTTTGTCCGCCAATCGGGAGGCGAAAGACAATAGCATGGTCACCCCATTTTCATGCTGAAAGACTTCTCTCTGCGACGAGACAACCAGTGTTGCGCATACCACAAACTCAGTATATGTTCATATGTTAACTTAATTTGTAAGAGATGACAGCAAAAATGCTTTCTTGATTTGCTTGTTCAAATTCTTCTAGCCAATCTCTTGTTTCACGTAGCTTTTATTATGTGAATCTTCTTATGCGTTTGGTGATGCTATCTTAGAATGTAAATCATGATAAAGATTGCACCACTCTCTGTAACCTATGTAGCACCGATACGGACACGCGACACGCGACATGACACGCTAACATGTCATTTCTTAAAAATAGAGAATTTCAACACGTTCCGACACGTTATATATTAAATATATATTTATATATAAATACATAAATAATAATAATAATAATAATAATAATAATAATAATAATAATAATAGCCTAGAATTAATTTACACGAAAAATATTAAATAATATCATTCATTATTTTAATTTGTTAAAATAATACATAAAACTTAGAGGAAAAAAATATTGTTTAAAGAAAAATGCTGAAATGATATATCTAAATTTATTTATTTATCATATATAGCATTTTTTATTACTTCTTTCATAGTAAAAGACTTTTAAAAAAACTAAAACAATTATAAAAAAACAAAACTGAAAAAAAATTGACCCTGTGCGTGTATATTTATAGCAATTTTATTACTTCTTTTATTACTTATTTTGTGTGTGTGTGTATATATATATATATATATATATTTTTTTTTTTTTTTGGTAACTCGGAAACCCCGTACAGCCGGTAGCCGGCGAGGTAAACTCGAGGTGACGCTAGCGGAGGACCCACCACCCCGACGTCACGCTTAAGATCTCGTGCGGCCAGCGGGATTCGAACTCCTCTTCTCCTCGCAAAGGGTCATGGGAGTCTTATCAAACTGGGCCACCGCAGGCGGTGGTGTGTATATTTATATTTTGACCTCTCAAGCATTAGAAATTTTTAAAATTAACCCCGTGCGTGTCGGAATCGCATGTCGGAATTCTGGACTCGCGTGTCAGAGCATGTCGAAAAGAATTGACCATGTGTCAGATTTTTCGACACTTGTTGACCGCGTGTCGGAGCGTGTTGGGACGTGTCGGATACGTGTCGGAGTGTCGAACACAACATGAAGGCTTCCGGAGAGTGTCCGTGTTACATAGTCTGTAACTATGTCCAGCTAATTGAGATCTTTTGCTAATCCTTATTTTTCCAAGTGCTACCATGTCCAAAGCTATTTTCGACAGTTCTAATTTTTTCTTTCATTCACAAACCACAAAGAGAGATGAGGAAGAAGAAGAAAAGAAAAAAAGGAAAATTTATTTTTAGAAATTGTTCTTGGAAATAAGAAATTATTTTTTTTTTTACTTTTTTTTTTTGTTCCAAATCCATTCCCCAGTTACTTTTATATTTTAGGGAATAGAAAAATTAGTTGATATTACCAAACATATATATGTTTCAGGGAACAAAAGAACTAAGGAAAATATATCTTTTATCTTCTCATGATTTGGACCTTGATCCGTCTTTTATATTTCGTTTGTTTATTGAATGAGCAATTCAATCCAAAATAGATCGTCAATTATATGCTATCAATCGAGATTTCGTTTTTATTAGGCAGACCACCCAGAGTTTTACCTTCTCCGGTCCTGGAAGGAAACCCTACTTTCCTTCCTTCCCACAGCAGGCAACAACACTGGGGGAATCTATCTATATATACAGATAGATGCATGATCCATCTATGCCATGTGTATTCTGTGCTTGCATGATTGAAGGACTGAAGTCCGATTTTCACTTGATGTAAGGAAATTCTTTCTATCCGGCTTCGTGCAGATAGATGTTTGCCGGGGGAGATTGGTGCTCCTTGAGGTATGCCCATTGACAAGTTACCATGCAGAGCCTTGATAGCTAAAGAATAACGCTTTGTTGTTATGCCCGATTCTCTTTGTTTCAGTTGTGATCGAGCTTGAGGTGGCCAACAATGGGAGTTCAACGGCGGCTGTTGATGATGGGAGATGGCGAACGGTGTCCAGAGATGGTTGATGGTGGATGCTATTGTCAGTTGACAACAGGGCTCTCCTCTTCGTGCCTTTAATGAGCCTAGATCGTTTGTAGGCCGTACGAGTGGGACCAAACTCGAATTGTTCTTCTTTTCATTTCATTTTTCATTTTTTTTTGTTGTTTATTTACTTATCGTTTTTTTTTTTGTATACTACTGATCTTTATTTTTTTTTGTTCAAAAAAATGTGTGCCTAGTATTGTTGACCAAAAAAAAAAAAATTAAGCTGTCAACAAATGCCCATCTTTGAAACAGCAATCGAAATGACTCATTTTAAATACTAAAATAATACTTGAATTCTTGTCGACGAACCCGGCCTGATGAAAAGATATGAGTTGTTTGAAAAATGAACATAAATTAATGTATATTGATATGTACTTACGTCACAAGTATACAAGCCACGTGAAGTATTTTTAATTGATTCATAATGCCCCAATTTGCGTTGGTGTTAGCATCCAATTAGCTGGATACGAAAGGAAAGCAAAATCCTATTTTATAAATACAAGAGAAAATGTTTTTTGGTAGGAGAGCAAGGCTATCTAAGTTGTTCCATATCTACTGCGAAAGGCGGCAACTGGATGTGCAAACCCTACAGTTCCTCTACGAAGGCAATCGCAATACCGACAATCAAACCCCTCATGCAGTAAGTATTGACCACCTTGGAATCAACTTCTACAAAATGGAGTAGCAATGAGGAAGTTATCTTTACTCGATTGATAACTTCTTAGGGACATGACTTAGTGGTAGTAGCGGCACTTCAAATTCATTTATATTTCGTTGTAGCCTGTTGTTAGGATTAGAGGATGGTGTCGAATCTACACCTTTGCTAGCCAGTTGGGAGGTGGAAGATAGTAGCAAGGTCGCCCCATTTCATGTTGAAAGACTTCTCTTTGTAACAAAATAGCCAGTGCTGTGCATACCATGAAATTCAGTAAATGTTCGTATGTTAACTTAATTTGTAAGAGACACGGCAAAAATGTCTTCTCGATCTACATCTTAGAGTTCTTCTAGTCAATCTCTTGTTTTGCATAGCTTTCATTATGTAAATCTTATTATGCTTTTGGTGATAGATCATGGTAAAAATTGCACCATACTCTTGATAATTAAATCTAGCTGATTAAGATCTTCTACTAATCCTTGTTTTTCTAAGTTCTACTATGTCCACATCTAATTTTGACAGTTCTATTTTGTTCTTTCATTCACAAACCACAAAGAGAGATGAGGAAGAAGAAAAGAAAAAAATGAAAAAAATGATTTAATTCTCGAAATTATTTTCAGAAACAAAAGGCTATTTTTTTCTATGTTTTGTTTTTGTTCAATATCTATTCTTCAGTTACTTTTCTCTTCAAGGAAATAGAAAAATTAGCTAATATTATATAACAAAACTTCGTAAGAAAATAGCTAGAGAAATCTATGAAGAGCGAATTAGGTCTCAAGAAGAAAATCGATGTTTTACTACTAATTACAAGTTTCATAGGAGAGTTTATGTTCTTTTTTTTTTTTTTTTTTTTGCTTAGGAGAACAAAAGAATAAAAGAACAGAGAAATTAACAAGTTACCATGCAATGTCTTTATAGCTGGAGAATAACGCTTTGTTGTTGTGCCCGAGCCTCTCTATTTTAGTTATGATCGAGCTTGAGGTGGCCAGTAATGGGAGCTCAACGGTAGTTGTTGATTATCAGAGTTGGTGAATGGTGCAATCATAACATTGGACATCCTTACTATTAAAGAAGGTGATCACCCTAAGCGGGGCTGCCTTCTTGTTCACTATGGTCATGTGGTTGCTCTTCTTTATTACATTGTCGGAGATGCTAGGTGGACACTGGAGGAGATAGGCCAATTTTTCGATGCATGCATCTAGTGGATGTCTATGGCAAGTGAGATAGACATGCAACAGTCCACAGTGAGGGAACTAGAAATGGTGATGTTGAAGCGATGACAATTGGGGGAGTAATTATTGTTGGAAAAATATTAGATAACACAAAATTAATAATTTTTGTTGGAAATATATTTAAAAAGATTAGAAAATAAAATCAATTGTATGATACATGCAAGCATTGTCCTTAAGGAAAATTTTACCCATTAAAGTACAAAACTTGGTGTATAAGATTTTAGTAGCTATCTTGCCAAGATACAAAAGGCCTCCTTCTTTATTTTACATTGAATAATAGGACACAAGAACAACGTTATATGTATAACCTAATAAAGAAAAGAAAAGATATGAAAAAAAAAAATAAGAATATTCTAGTTTTGATGTGCCTATATAACTTTGCGATCATATTCAAAGTAACTATCTATACATAAAAGGAAGAGAGAGCCATTTGAAAACTATTATAAATAAATTGGTAATAAAAAAAAATGACAGTTTTATAGCTGTTATAAAATAGTGAAAAAAAAATAAATCAAATGTCATAAAACTGTTATAAAGCCGTTATAAAGCCGTTAAAAGCCGTTATACGATCATTAGAAAGCTGTGATATGACCGTTGCAACACTATTACAAAAATTATGTCTTTCATGGCAATCATAACTTCTAACAAATATTTCAAAACTGCTAAAATATCCAACAATTACAAGATATGGGTGTTTGGTAAAAAGAAAATGTCTTTGTTAGGCTAATTATCTTTCAAAGAGGTTATGTTCGTGATTGATTATGGACTATGATAGGTAAGTGGGTCGTCTAAAGATCAGCGGCACAACTTTGCCAAGCATGCACTCAATTGATCTTGGATTTAATCTTTTGGGGTTATTGTTGCTATACAATTCCCAGTAGCAGAGTACACAGAGTACTCATTATGAATCACCTAATGCAAATTTAGCTTTGGGCGATGCATATTATCTTCCTCCACCAGAAATTAGAGATATAGTTGATGCTCTGCCGCTTCCTGCATTATCATTCTCCCCACAAAGGGATAAAATACTATTTTTGAAGCAGAGAGTTTTACAACCTTAAGGTAAGTTTGCAAGACCGAAAGAAAGGCTGGCTAGCATCCATATTGATGGAAAATGCAACATCAAGAGTCAGATGTCATTTTATATTGGCATAGGTGTTGCAACCTTGTCTCACGATGTACCATTTAGGGTTCAGTTAATAGATTATTAAGCCTATACATAACTTAGGCTCTTCCAAGCCTATATTAATTTGCAACTTATGGTTCAAGTTGTTAACATGCAAGTGATTTTCAATATGAAATTGTCACTAATCAATTTATGGGGGGTTAATTAGAACCCAAGCAAAGTCAAAGGAGTTTTACATTACTCCTACGAACCATGAACTTTACATACGAGGACTTCGTTACACAGAATTTCTTTCAATACCGTTCTTTTTATGAAAAAAAAAAAATGTCTACTAGATAGCTTGAATTCATTTTATTAGACACCTGGACCCCTAGAGTGGGGAGACATTTAAGTGCCAACTAAAATTAGAACAAAATAGATCAGTTAAGTGCCAACGGCGAGAAAATTCTACCAAAATGTTGACATTGCGATTTTTTGGTGAGACAAGTGAAAAATGATATTGTTTTGCATGCTGATGTAGTTAAACAAGTGCAAAAATAACGCCATTTTGCTAACGTGACTAGATAATTAATATGAATATTAATTAAATTTAATTTAAAACTAAATTAAAAAAAAAAAAGATGAAGATGAAGATTGCAAAAGGTGAGGGCTCACTCCTCGCCTTCTGCCTCCTCCTCCTTTTTTAAATAGATATAAATATATTTAATTTAATTAATATTTATATTAAAATTATTTATTAAAAAAAAAAAGGACAAAACGACATCATTTTAGTTCTTTATTGCCAATTGAGCTTTCTGGCATGCCATGTAGGTAAGTTATATTATTAAGAAGTTGCCACATAGGATTTCTGGTCACATTCACCAAACTTAGCACTTAGTGTCCCACTTTTTTTTTTTTAAGAAGTGACATTTAAATGTCATTTTCATAACTTTTTTTTGCTCTTAAGTGTCTTCTCATGTCAAATTTTGGCATTCCAAGTGTTCTTTTGCCCATTTTATTACTACCTAACTTATGAGATGATCATTCTAGTAAACAAACCACCAATGTACATCCTATAAAGCAATAAATAAATTGCAGGACTTACCTCATAGCAACGAAAGTATTTGCGATGTTAGTATAAAAATCATATCAACGTTCCTAGGTATGATTATTAACACGCAATCTCTTAATTCTTAGGATTTTCACTTATTTAATAAAATCTAATCTACTACAATGCAATGCAATTATTCGAAATGAAATGATGTACAAAATGTCTATACTAAAATGATATGCTACGTGCGAGATGCAACATAGCGTGTAAATGATATGACATAATTTTAATGATGGACAATAAATAATCTAATAATCCTAATGTCACACATTTCAATTTAATGACACTAAACATGCAATTAATAAATGACGTGCAATTGATGAATTAATTTTACGTGACATGCACATGATATTTTTTCTATTTTTTCAAATTAAAATTTGTAACTAAGAACATGCAATTTAAATTAAGAAAAAGAAATCTAATCTATTTTAAGGAATTTTTTTGTTTTTTTATTCTTGAAATTCAGAATAAAGAAATTACATAATCTAAAACAGGCAATGCTATTAACAAAAATTAAATCAAATTCTATCTAATTTTTTTTTTTGGATTTTCTTTTTGAAATAATCAAGCAACATGATGACTATTCAATCAAATAATGCAATCCACAAAACTTATTTAGGAAACGGAATAAGCTAATGATCATATCGTTAAGAATATGGATGAAAGATTTTCTGTGCCGCCGAGTATCATATCTCGTAGTTAGAAATCAAATAGCCATCCAAGCACGTTATTAAGTTAGGAAAGTGGGGTGCTTTTTGGATTTAGTGGATATGCATATTTAATTCAATAATATTCTACGAAAAATAGCAATAGTTCAAAATAGGCAATCAAATATTTCGAATCAATTAAGGATAAGGTAATTACCTAATTTGAAAATTAACTTTCCCAATTTGAACTCGGGTGATCAGACCGGAATCAGGGCAGCAGGCTCAGTCACGGTGCAGCAGGCTGCACGGTCACGGAGCTCGGCAGCGGCGGCGGTTTCACATGGTGGTTTGGAAAACCTGCAAAAAGGAAAAGGAACGACAATGGGGTCTCTCGGCCAAGTGCGTCGCAACGTCGTGGATGAAGAACAACGACAGGAGGAGGAAACCTAGCAAAGCGGGTTCGATTCCTGTGCGGTGTGGAACCGGGAATCGCCTGGAAGAGCGTCAGAGTAACGGAGCTAGCCATGATTGCAAGATGGATGGAGCAGCGATAGCTCAGCGGCAGTAGGAGGGAAAATTCTGCACAGGACCTTTGCCTTCTTTTTTGTCGTCTCCTTCTCCCTTTTTCGTGAAAAGCAATTCTCACCTCTCTTTCTCTCTCTCTCTCTCTCTCTCTCTCCTGGGTAAGTGAAGCTCAGAGAGATGACCCACTCGCGATTTCTCTCTCCCTCAGTGTGGCCGTCTCCTCTCAGTTTCGCTAAGCAAATCGTTGTGAGAGCCAGCAAAATCTGATTGTCGTGGGCTTTCAATCGTCATTGTGGGCGCAGGAGGCTCCTTGGCGGGTGGTCGTCGTCAGATATCGTGCCTCGGCTGGACAGCAAAATCGTCGTGGGGTCTCGGGACAGCAGGGACAGAGATGATTCAGTCTTGTTGGCTTGACACAGCAACGGCGGAACAGGGACAGAAACCGCTCGTCAATGGCGAGGAATCGACAAGGCCGGGACTTTATCATTATTTTGTGGTCCGGAGGGATCGCAGCAAGGCTGATCGTTGTTGGTGCAGCGAGCAACGACGGGAAGCAGCAGTAGACGTCATCTAGGTCACAGAACAGCCAAAGGGCGGCACCGCCAATTAAGCGGCTCGACCGTAGGAGGGTCGGCCAAGATTCCTCCCATAGATTTCTCTTTTCTCGCGTACTGTGTGCCCCTAGCTTTTTTTTCTTTTTATACTGTCTGCTCCCCTTGATGACCACGTTTTCTTGCATCACAGAAGCGGAAGTTGAATATCATTATGAAACAACGATCATCATATGCCTCGTTGGTTATATCTAGGTTGTTGTCAACTGGCGTGGTGATTTTACGAGGAAAAAGAAAAGAAGTTCAATGGCGACAACGATCGCGGGAAAGCTTTGCTCGATCATCCAAATGTCGAAACACGAAGAGTCGAAGGGGACTCCAAGCGGATGCTTTGCCGTGCATATGGGTGAAGAGGAGACGCGTTGCGTCATTCCTTTGGAATATTTGAAATGCCAAAAGTTGCAAGAATTGCTTCAAGATCAAATTGTTTCGGAGCATGACCGCACAAGTTACTTTGCTTGCAAGAGGATTTCGACGAGGCTATTAATCAAGCGAAGGCAGAACTTTTTTTTTTTTTTGGTCAGAAAGATATTTCATTACGTATTTTCAACATTACATAAAGGAGGGGCATTACAACCGGAAGCTATGGCTTCAGCGGCTACCAAACTTTGCAAAATAAATGGAGAAAATATATTCCAGTTATGGGCCAGATCAGATCTGCCGTGGGCTTTAGCAGCCCAATCGGCAACTCCGTTAGCCTCCCTTTTACAATGCAACAGCTGCAAATTAGGGTAAAGGGATATCAAGGCTTCAATCTTAGCGAACATTGCACGTTCTTCCCACGGCGGCTTCCGTTTCGCTTGAACTATATCGATCAAGAGCAAGCAGTCGGATTCAATGATCAGATTTTCCATATTGAGGCCCTGGTGCATCAGATGATGAAGAGCAAAAGTGAGCGCCTGTACTTCCGCTTGAAAAGCCGAAACCGCTGTAAATCCTCAAGTGTAGACATCAGTAAGAAGACCTTGATGATTGCGGCTTATACACGCCATAGTGCCTTGATGACTGCCCGGATAATGAGATCCATCTATATTGCATTTCAGGAATCCGCGCTCTGGAGGTTTCCAGAAGAGTTCTGTTCGTCAAGCAGCGAAATCCCCTATTCGCAAATCTCCCGTTCGCTGATGGTTTGGAGAAGAGATACGGTGGATCCGTGTTAGTGCCAAAGCGTCCACCACTGCTCGGTTTGGGTTGGGACAGATTCGGCGAAAGATACTGTTGTTGTGCAGGCACCAGATCTGCCATAAGACATGGGCAATTGTCTCCGGTCCAGGTAAAAGTTTCGAATCGGTTGCTCTTTCTGTGATCCACTCATCTAGACAGTGCATAGTTAGAGGAGATATTGAAATGTTGAGCTACGAATGATTCCAAATTCCTTTAGTCCATGAACAGAAGAAGAATATGTGTTCGATTGTTTCTGGAGATTTCTGATTGCATATTTCGCATATAAGATCAGAGATGATATGACGAGAAAATAGATTAGCCTTGGTAGGAAGGGCATTATAGCATGCTGTCCATAAGAATATATGAATTTTCTGTGCTGTGTTGATTGTCCATATTTTGCGCCAAAGTATTATGGGTTGTTGGTAGGATGATGAAGCTTGATGACCACTTTGTGTGACTGTTCTGCTGACAAGAGTATTGTAATTGCTTTTAATTGTATGATATCCATCCTTTGTGGCTGTCCAAACTAACTGATCAATAGCATGTAACGGTCTGACAGGGATCTTGAGTAATTCTGTCATGATCATGTCATCAAAAAGTCCTGTTATAAGAGGAGAATTCCAGGTATGTTGGACAGGATCAATAAGATCCGCCACCATCCCTGGCTCCTCTCTTGTAGCTAGTCCACCTATAGGCCCAATAGGTAACCAGCTATGCTCACGTATTTTGATCTTCTTCCCATCCCCAATAGACCATCGTACATTAGGTAGGATGGCATCTCTGCCAATAAGGAGACTCTGCTAGCCCCAGGATGGGCGCATACCTTTAACAGCTAATTGAAAGTCTTTTGATTGGAAGTATAGTCCCTTGAAAATCCGACACCATAACGAGGGGGGCTATTGAAGTATACGCCATGCCTGCTTACCAAGTAGTGCCTTGTTGAAAGCTATTAGGTCTCGAAAGCCTAGCCCTCCATTATCCTTGCTAGTTTTTAACAAATCCCATTTCTGCTAATGAACTCCGACCCTTCTTTTATCATTCCTCCACCAGAAACTGGAAATTTTCTTTTCAATCATTTGACAAAGTGATATAGGAAGCTTGAAAATGAACATAGCATATTGTGGAATAGCCTGTACAATAGATTTGAGTAGGATTTTCTTGCCCCACTTTGACAGTAAAAGCTCTTTCCAACCCTCAAGTTTGGCATTTATCTTACCTAAAATCCACTCAAACATCTCTTTTCTAGATCTCCCCCAATCAGAAGGAATACCTAAATATTTCCCATATCTCTGCAACACCGGCACCCTAAATTCTGCCGCTAAATTGTGTTGAAGACTCAACGGACAGGATTTTGTAAAAAACATTCCAGATTTATTCCTATTTATGACTTGGCCTGTTGCCAGACAATATTGATTCAAGATATTAGCCAGATTCTGGCATTCTATAATGGTGCCTTTTAGGAAAAAAACTGAATCATTGGCAAAAAAAAAGATGGGAAAGAGTAGGGCATGACCTATTTAGCTGTATTCCGTTGAGGTGGCCCATATTGACAGATTGATGAATAAGGGTGGAAAAAACATTCGCCACTAAAATGAATATATAAGGGGAAAGAGGGTCCCCTTGACGTAATCCTCTTGAAGGCTGAAAGTAGTGTAGCTGTTCTCCATTAAACCGTACACTCAATGATGTGGTTGTGATACATTGCATCACCAATCGAACCCATGAGGGATGAAAACCCAATGTGATTAGATAATCTTGTAGAAAATCCCATTCAACTTTGTCGTAAGCTTTCTGCATGTCTATCTTGAGGAGTGCATTAAATTACGCTTCCTTATCCTTGTCTTGAAATGGTGAATAACTTATTGAACAATTAACACATTATCCTGAATTTGATGCCCACTCACAAAGGCAGCCTTTTCTATGGAAATTAGTTCACCAAGCCAAGGTTTGAGACGATTTGCCATGACCTTAGAAATAATCTTGTAAGCATAGTTACAAAGGCTGATCGGTCTAAACTGATCAAGGCTTTCAGGGTGGTTGACTTTGGGAATCAGTACTATTACCGTCTTGTTTAGGTCGCTAGGCATGATCCCGAAACTAAAGAAATCTTTAACCAATCGGAATATGTCATCCTGAATGATATCCCAATGGGTCTGATAAAATAGTCCATTCAGGCCATTTGAACCTGGAGCCTTCGTCGTGCCCAACTAAAAAGTTGCCTATCTTACCTCCTCTACTGTGATGACGGTAGTTAAATGGTCATTCATCTCTGCAAACACCAACGGTTGACATTGATCTAGGATCGGTCTATATTCGCGAGAACCCACAGATGTATATAATTGTGAGAAAAAAGCATAAGTCATCTCCTTTAAGGTCTGAATATCCCTCACCCAGTTGTGACTTTCATCCCGTAACATCCCAATCCTATTTCTCTACCTCCGTTGAATTGTAGTGGCATGAAAAAATTTGATGTTCTTGTCGCCCCATCTTAACCAGTTAACTCTGGAATGCATAGCCCAAAACTGTTGTTCCTACTGCCATATTTTCCTGATTTCCTCTCGAAGATGAGATGCTTCTTCAATATCAGTATTGGAATTGTATGGCTTGTTAGTAATAGATTGGAGCTGCTGTTGTAAGGCTGGCATCTTCAAGTGACCATTATCGAATTTTAACCTACTCCATCTTTGTAGAGCATAAGACACAATTTTTAGTTTATGCAATAGATTGCAATTGCGTACCTGGACTGAGTTCCATGTGTTAGAGACAACCACTCTGCACTCATGATCTTGGTTCCAATAAGCCTCATAAACGAAAGGTCGTCGGCCCCTTAAATAGTGTGTTGTTGTGGACATAAGAATGGGGCTATGGTCAGACCCCAGGGCCGGCAAAGCAAAGACCTGTGCTTCAAGATATATAAGTCGCCACTCCGTCGTACACATAATACGGTCCAACCTTTCTTTAACTTGTTCCAGACCATCCCGATTATTCGACCACGTGAAAGCACATCCCTTGCTTTCTACCTCCATAAAGGCACATTCATTTATAACAGCTTGAAAAGATTGAAGTTTATACCTGCCTGAAGACCGCTTACCTACCTTTTCCCACCAATAGAGGACTTCATTAAAATCCCCGGCACATATCCAAGGGAGATTGTTTGATGTGCTGATCGATCGAAGTTTATCCCAGAGCAACTGTCGGTTATGGTAGGAATATGGGGCATGAAGACAGGTAATTCGCATAAGCTTATCGTCCACTAAATCCCGATAGATCATGTTAGAATATTCCGCCGAAAAACTTTCTATCTCTATCGATAAAGTGTCATTCCAAAAAACCTTCATTCCACCTGCTAAACCTACTGGGTTATGCACAAAAGAGTTGCCGAAACGTAACCGTCGCTGCAAACGGTGAAGCACAATCTCATGATTCTTTGTCTCCATTAAGAATAGTAAGTCAGGTTTTTCTTTGGCCGTCAAGGCCTTTAAAGCTTGAATTGTCAGGGGATTGCCCAAACCCTGACAATTCCAGCAAATCATCTTCATTTGTATGTCGGTGGCTGTTTAGGGCCAGCCACCAAAGCTCACTGATCTGCTTCAAATGCTTCTAACATAGGTGTATCCATTAATGGAGTATCATCAAAGTCATCTATTGCTACACTCCTCATATCATAGGGAGAATATCGTTTCTGTTTCTTTGCTGGTCCCAATTTTGGATTAACTCGGGTACCTTTCAGCTTCTTCTGTTGCGGTATTTCCATGGGATAACTTATAGTTCCTTTCTGTTTTTCTTTCGCAGGGATGAAGGATGTTGGAAGGATATGCCCCTGATGTAGAGAAAGCTGCTGGGGTTGCTGGTGTGGCTTTGTCGTGGCAGAATGAGGCTGTGCTGCTGGTGGAGGAAAGGTGACTTCGGTGGCATTATCTGTTGTGGGCAATAGAGGTATAGTCGGCAATAAAGCTGGAGGTGTTTCAGGTACGGTCTCCTCATTCTGCGCCTTATTTTCAGGGGGGTTGTAGAACGCTTGCCAATAAGGATATTCTTCGCAATACGTGGCATAATGGCCAATTCTCTCACAGGAGTAACAGAAATAAGATAACCATTCATAATGGAAATCCAGCCATAGCATTCAGCCATCAATCCTAATCAGTTTACCAGTCTTTAAAGGTTCATCCAGTTTAATTTCTACTCGTACCCGCCCAGCTCTTAAGGTATAACCCTCTTTAAAGTCAACTCTAACTTCTAATACTTCGCCAATCTAATTCACTACCTTTCTTATCATCTGTTCCGTAGTCCATTCCAAGGGCAATCCAACAACTTGTACCCGAAAAGCATAGCGGGTAAAATCATAACAGTGTAACGGTGTGTTAGGAATCCAGGGCTTGAAAATGACTAAGTGACTAGAAAAGAGCCACGGACCACCTTCTAATACTCTTTGCTTCTCAATTTTTGACCAGAATTTTGCCAAATATAAACCACCCTCTCTTTGAGCAAAGTCGACATGGTCAGTTTGCCATACGCGCTTTAATGTACTCTGTAAGGCTGGGAAATTAACAAATGGTTGTGTGAGGACTTTACCCACTAGCGTCAATCGACATTCTTCTAATATATCTGGTGTTGGTTCCTCCTCCCATAGAACATAGGCAGCCTAAGCGTTGACACAAAGCAGCCAGGCGCACAGATTCTTCCTGAGTATCTGAAGCCATACCCCGAAGATGTTTAAGGCAGAGCTAATTCGAAGTGAAAAGAGCAGAGACCATGGTCCAAGTAGAACACCATGTTGTCGGACAATTGGTAGCAAACTATGGAGAAAAACAGAGATGTACCAGAGCAACAGATGAAAGTGAATCGCCACAAAATTGAATCGCGCAGCAAGCTGATGCATGCAACCAAGGAAAAAAGACTTGTCGGACTCCAGGGTTCCGCCATAGGAGACAATATCATGTGAAAGCCACCCGAAGGAAGATCGGAAAGACAGGGAATTCCTTCGCGAAGAGACAGGGCATTCCGTCGCGGAAAGACAGGGCAATGGAATACGGTTGGGTGATGGGTAAGATAAGGAATTAGGGCAAAGATGAAAAGTTAGACTACCATTAGAGGTAGACAGAACTCTGCATGTCGAGAGAATCAGGGCAAAGATCCGCCGATGATCATTCTTCCCACATTTAATAAACTATAAGCGAAGGCAGAACTTGAAGAGACTAAAAATGCATGTCGCGGAGGAAAAAGTAATGGGATTATGTGCTTCTTAATTCCGTAGCTGAATAGCTTCGGATGTTAGTCGATTTTGATTTTATGTTGTCCTTATGCAACTATTAGACTTGGGCCTCAATTCGTGAATATCTTCAAAATCTGGCTATATAATGTAAGTAGTTTGATTGAAAGAAACAATCTTTAGTATATATTTTGCACTAAAGGTTTTTGCAATGACAATAAAGTAATTTCAAGGTTTGACAGAAGAATATTATTATGAAACTTGATATGCAATTTCTATCCTTCTAGTAGATATATAAAAAAACATAGATTAATTTCAAATTGAGCGTTCTCACGTAATCCTACAGTTATTTAATGCAGTTTAATCTAAGTATTGGATATACGTGATCATTAAGTACTCACTTAATTATCGGGTACTCGAAGAACCCGACTATCCATTTAGAAAAAAGAAAACTAATCACTCGCAAGGGCGCCATGATGCGAGTTGATGATTAATTCGCCTCATATATGACCAAGACAAGAAGAAAATGAAGAATAGTCATCCAAAATTATAAAAGTCCCAAAGCATCTACATCAGATAGATGTCAAAATCTGCCCACATGTTAACAATCTCCCTTTTTATTAAACCACATGCTAACCCGAGGGGATGGTCATTTTGAATCTTGAAAAATGTGAAGTCTCAATCCGGTTTGTTACATGGTAGACTCACTTGGGGTTGGTTTTTTAGTAAGTAATTTGGTGAATCCTCTATTCTCGTCGTGGATGGCATATCTCTAACTGAATTCGAGAAATAGACTTAGTCCGATGTGTGAAAATTGATTCATGATATCACCTAATCGCTATTTTAAAAGAAAGGGAAATAAAATAAAAGTTACACAAATGGGCCTAAGATAGAGTAGAGTTTGTTTGAATGTAATTTCAATGATTCAAATAGGGACAAAAGGTACGACTGTAAAAGTCTTTTCTTTGCCCTTGAGGCATATATTATGGTAATCTATCGGTGCAGAACACCATCAAATCCAATGGGTTTTACGTGAGATTAATCTTATTTGCAAACATATATTCAGTTTAGTATGTTAATTATAATAATCAAATAATTTCTCGTGAATTGACTATTGGCCATTGTGATATATTTCAAGGGAGCATGGGCAATCACAAAATTTCTTTAAGAAGAAAAGTTTGAGGTTGAATAGAAACCGCTCATTTGCTGTATATACAAGCGAAATTGCATGGGTTACGTGTACGCAAATTTGACATGTAAAATATGTTGAGCTTTTATAATGAAACATATATATTATTAATTAATTTGCAGTAATTTTTTTGGTAAGTATTAATTTGCAGTAATTATTGACATATATATGGGAAAAGAGTAAAATATTTCAAGATTTGAAAGTTTCTTTGGTCAAATACTTGATAAGATAGAAAAAGTTCAAATTTTAAAATTGGAGTATGTGATAGATAAAATAAAAATATTAATTTATGTTTGTCCATTGATATAACATCCATAAAATAGCTAATTGAAGATATTTTCGGAAAGATGGAAATCTTTGAATTTTATAATAAAGATGATGGAAATAAGCGATCCTAAATTACAAATGCTATATGCTAATATAATGGCTGAAATTGTGGATATGAAAAATGAAAATCAATATAATAGGCGACTATTTGAACTCTCTTTATTTATTTTCTTGCGCTGCACGAGGATTGCACCCAAGGAAGAATTTGTTGAATTTTTCAATTACTTTTTCTTCAAGTTATTAATTATTAGTCAATGAAAGAGCTTATGCAGATTATAGACATGACGCGTTTTCAAATTTCTAGTAAGAGTAGATCATGACCTCATCTTTCAAACTTTAAAAAACTATGTCATAGGAAAAAAATCCTAATTCTACTAGAAAGACTCCTTGTATTGGAAGCAATCTATATATAATTACAATACAAGAATTGCAATTGACCTTTTTTAGTCTGCCAGAATCAATCTTTCTAGTCTATTGAGCTTACTGAAATTTCCCAACATTCACGAAGGAAAAGAATGCTGAAAAGTCTGAGATCAGTCGAGTGGTTAATGGCTCGGAAAGGATACTTTATAGTATATATGGATGAAGAGGAGAAACGTTATTCGGTTCCACTGGCATATTTAGATTGTAAGATCTTCCGAGCTTTGTTTGATAATTTTGAAGACCATATTCATTTGGAGCAGAAGCGCATCAAGCTACCATGCTCACGGTTTTTTTGAGAGAGAGATCGATCTGGCCAAGGTGGAACGTAAAGAGGCTAAGCGTATGTCACACAAGAAAGGTTTTAGGACCATGCTACAATTTCAATGAATTTTTTTTTTTTTTTTTGGTAGATGCAGAATATGAACGCAATTATTGATATTTTTCCTTTTCATTCTTTCTTTTTGTTGAAGTTATTTTATCAATGTGTAAACTTTTGGATATGTGAGGAGTAGTTTAGTCAAAAGAAAATAATATTTAGTATTACTTGTGAAGGTTTTGTAGCAAAATTTTGTCCATATAATTTTTTCTTTCCCAAATTTTTATTTATCCACTTGAAATAGAATAATTTCCGTGGGTAATGTTGGTTTAATCCAATTAGTTTCTTGCATTGTCATCGCGCTAAAGTTCCCAGCGATTCCTGAGAAGCAAAGAAAAAAAAAAGTGTTCAATAGCGAGAATTACAAGAATGCTTCAGATGATCATCGCAAGGTTGAAGCACAAATCGCCAAGACTGGCTCCAATAGTATATTTTGCCATATATGTGGACAAAGGGAAGGTACGTCACTAGGTTCCTTTGGAATTTTTGGAATCCCAAAATTTTCAAGATTTGTTTCGATACGACATGGTTTCGGCGTGTGATCGTGTCAAGCTGCTTTGTTCACAAGAGGATTTTGCTGAGGTTCTTGATCGGGCGAAGGCGAAGCGCGAAGAGGCCAAGCGTATGTCGCGAGTAAAAAGCAAAGGGATCACAAGCTTCTTAATTAAATGAATTGTTTTAGAGCAGATGAAGAATCCAAAGAGCTTAGCCAAGTAAATTAACTATTTTTTTTTTATTTGGTGTTAGTTCCTAGCTACCTATATTAACTTTTTTATTGAATAGTAGAGTGGTTTGATTGAAATAAACAATTGTAATCTATTTCGTTTCGACGATAGTCCAAGTGATGTCATGCTATTTTCAAGGTTCGAATCTCACCCAATTTGACGACAGGAGGCAACTCGCCCGCCCTCAATGCGAGGCTTACCTAATTAGCCAAATTAAAATATGGAAAAGAAAAATTCAAACTGCAATAGCTCGGCTCATATCAAATTCACTTGCATTATATGTGCAGCAATTTTTAATTTGACGGTCAAACATATAAGGATAGGACAAGATAAAAAGATCATATCCGAGAATTCAAACCGCAATAACATATAATTAGCCAAATTATAATATGGAAAAGACGAATTTAAACCGCAATAGCTAAGCTCATATCAATTCACTTGCATTATTCATAGTAATTTTTAATTTGATGGCCAAATAGATAAAGACTGGATATGATAGGATAATAAATCATATCGAGTGATTCAAATCACAATAATATATAATCAGCCAAATTAAAATATGGAAAAGAAGAATTCAAACCGCAATGGCTTGGCTCATATCAAATTCACTTGCATTATTTGCAGTAATTTTCAATTTGATAGCCAAACATATAAGAACAGATAGGATAGGATAAGAAATCCTATCTAGGAATTCAAACCACAATAACATGTGATTAGCCAACTTAAAATATGGAAAAGAAGAATTCAAACCGCAATAGCTTGGCTCACATCAAACTAATTTGTGATCACACGATAACGAACCGTTGGTGGACAAATAAATGGATTGGAATTTTAGGCCTCATAAGAAACTTGAGGTCTCAAGTTCAATTTAGTGCAATAATTCGAGGTCATGTTATGGAAAAGTAATTTCTTATAAATGTCCTTATTTAGAATGTGAATGACCTGTATGATGTTAACACCTAACTTTTTCTGAAGGTCCTTCTTGCATATTTTCTAAAATTGAGATTTAGTTCCCTATAATTGAGAATTCGAGCTTTAGATGGAAGATTGGATTCGTGATCACCTTGGTTTGCTATTTTGCAGTTGTGATGAATATATGGATTATATGGGCTAGTTATATTCATGTCTTTAATTTAAAAAACTTTGCTATCTTGAATATACAAAAAAATTGCATTGCATAATAGGATAGATTGCATTAATATTAGTTTGATATGCATTGACTGGTTTGACTCTTTAGCATCCTAGATTCCTCACGATCTGCAGTTTTAGAATTCATCATTATTAAGATCTAAAAATCCTCTAGCCAAATAAGATCTCAATAGACTGTTCTAATTTCCTGTGGTGGCAACAGATCTCTTATTCATATACTAAATTTGCTCATCTTAATTACATTTAATGTGTCTCTAATCAACTATTGCAATTACAACAACAGGGGCTAATTGTAGCGTTTAGTCCAGTGCTGAATCTTTACAAATCAAGAGTGAGCTTGAAGTTGCTCAATTCAACCTAATCACATAATTAGGTGTCATTGGCTCAAGAAATGGCAACAACATAGGCTATATGAAGACAAGAGAAAACATGATCTACCAATATACAATTTAAAGGGTAATTTTCCCTTCTTAAGATTGCCAAAGGAAGCAAATAATAAAATAATGCATGGACCAGAATAATGCTCTTAGCAAGGGCCAAAGGCATGTGAAGGATTAACTTGACATTTGAAATAGAAATAGAGAGGATAACCAGTTGCACTTGCACTGCATGCTAGAGTGAGATAGATGCATATTGTGATCTCAGGACAATTATGACTAAAGGGCTCTTATGAAATTGAAAAATATGTGTTAAACAAGAACTTCACATGAAGAGTTCCATAATCCCCACTTAGACAGTATCTTAAACTGCACCACCTGAATTTCACACAGGATACCCATGTACTTAGATCTTATGATATCTTCTTCACTTAATCATTTGCCATGAGATAAGTGACCTGGTTTTCTTCGTTACGCGCCAATAAATACTACTACATATGCATGAATGACTCACGTGATTATAGTTGAATGTTTACCACATAACAAGACCCAATAAAATGTCGGTGAAATTACACCAAATTAGATAGGACAACATTAGCTAGTGAAGTGATTGAATGGCCATTCATCAAGCAGGGATCTAACCTACATCTGGTGAGGATAGAGTAGTGAAAGCACAATGAAGTTACTAAAGAATGACCAGATCTTATAATAGACTCCGTTGTTTCTTTTTCAAAATTCATGAGATCATTCAATAGCTCAAGATGGCCAGATATCCTCCAAAAAGGTAAACTAGAAAGAAAACAGTAAAACCAAATAAACTAGAATGACTCTTAAAGGCTTTAGTTTCTTGATGTCTGACCACCAAGATAGGGAGAAAGAAGAGTTTCCAAATATATTGCATATCTGATAACGCAGCCCCTATAGGCTTTAGTTTCTTGATGGCTGACCACCAAGATAAGGAGAAAGAAGAGTTTCCAAATATATTGCATATCCATTAACGCAGTCTATATGTATAGGATATTCTTTCCAAGTATTATCTTCCGGATTGAACAGAATCATCCGATTCCAATGCATCTTAAGAACGATTTTTCCGCTCCTTGTGTACGCAAGGGATTCCTTCCAAGTATTACAATTTACGAAGGCAGGAATGCAATCAACGCTGAACCATTTTGTCCACGATCCTCCTCTCCCGTGCTCATCCATTATCCATGCCTCGATGCGGGTATCTTGGCTGATGCGGGGATCTTGGCTGCTGCTGTATATGAACAGACTGGCCCCGTGAATTCCGAGTCCCACAAAATCTATTTTCCCATCAACTTCAGGGAACGGGAGCTCCCAATGGAATTTCTCTTCTGACAAATCAAATGACATAATCACGCCCCTCTGTCTAAGGTTCTTATATGATGCGCACCAGCGTAAGGCCCCATTCCAATAAACTCCTCCCATGCTGAAAACCTCAAGATAGCTTTCTTCCTCAAATTGAACCTGTATCCTTCTCCAAGAACCGGACTTGAGCAAAAGTATTGCCACATCCCAATCTACACCACCAAGACTAACGCCCCCCACTATTTTATAGTCATCAGATTGAGAGTCATATCCGAATCCATAGAATAACTCAGATCTGAATCCATAAAATAATTTATTTTGATCAACAACATCAGAACCGGGCAACTCAATGTACTCCCTAGTGGTCGGGTTATATATGTGAAAACTGGAGCGGTCAATTAAAAATACAAGGCCATCGCAGGAGCCCACGATGCGGGGAAGCCAGAAAATTTTGATCCAATGAGGTACCACCAGGCGACCCTTGCCGCAGCCGTCGAGTGCTTCGTAGTCCACGGTCTTGAGGGGGTTGCCGCCGACGATGATTCTCTGGCTAGGAATCGAATCCCTTGCCTTCAACCTCTGCAGATGCGACCGGACAAAGCCCGGGTTGGAGATCAGAGACCGCCACCGCTTGCAGACACATTTGAATCGCCCCAGCGACTTCGCCGGTAGTCTCAAGAGTATGTCGACGACGATTTCCTCGGGTATACTCTCGGCCATTGTTGCAAGAGTAGGTGGCTTTCTCGAGGAGAGGTCCCGAGGCCGTCGCCGGAGCCGGGCGGAGGAGGGCTGGCCGGCGTGGGCGGCGGTCGCGCGGCGGAGGCAAGGCGGAGGGTGGAATTTTCGAATGGTATTCACAACTCTCCTGAATTTTATGAAACCCTAGAAATTCGGACCGTTGAATTTCTTGTATTATATTATATGCTGGCTCACTTGGTGCATTTCCCATAATATCCTTCACAGAACAAAGTGTTGTCTGTTGACATGAAAGGGCGATAACGTACATTTACACTTCATATCTCTTTTTCCTCCGTAGGAATGTTGGGATCGACAATGACAATAGCGTGTATTCTTTATTTACATTATTTTGAAAGAGACAAAATAAGCGGTAGGTGACCCAAAAACAGAAAGAAGAGTTCAAAAATTGGATTAGTGATTTCTTCCCTTTAAGGATAAGATGGTTATGGAATTCTGGTCTTATTTAAATTTAGGCTAAGGATTAGTAACTAAATTAAAAGTAGTCTCACTTATCTTGTATTTTCTTAATCAATTCGTACTTGATATCAAAGTCAGTACTAGTGTAAAAAATAAATCTAGATGATTAACATGTGCAAAAATGCATTTACATAATCAACTTAAAACACACAAATTACTCATCCCACAATAAATGGGCAAGAATATTTGTATACTAACCTTGGATCTACCAATAATCCAAAGAATTGATTTTATTTAGGATATTACAAACCAACTTCTTTGTTTGTTGTGTTGGCTAATATGTCAAATTGAGTACATGGTGAATTGAGATCTTGAATTTCATTGACAAGTAAGCTTAAATTTATACACTAAAAATAAAACACTTTGTGTCTTGATATCGGTCATAGCTCGATCTTCGAACGAAAAACTCAATTTATCAAAATTTGCATTCATTGCATTTCATTAGCATTTACTTTCCATTTCATAAATAAGTAAAAATTTCACTTTCTATGGTGGACTTTTTGTAACCAAACCAAGGCATCACCTTTCTCTTGTTTATTGCATAACAGCCACATTGGAGTGGAATGATAACTAATATTAGAAGCATTTTAACTCGATAAGACTCTCTAAATTCGTGCACTACACTTGAGAGCGGAATAGTCACCTTAGAAGATAAACAAACAGCGTTGCTATGCAATCGATTGGAAGCCTCAAAGTTGACAACAAGTCTTGTAGATTAACAACTATACTCCATAATCAACAACTTCATCCTTGAACCAACATAATTAAAATGCATTTGCATTTACTTGCACCACTAGCGACTAGATTGGTTCAATTAATAAAACATGATTTGAGCTTGAGAACTATTGATAAAGCCCAATGTTCTCACATCACTAAGTATTTTCATAAAAGTAGTAGTGATATTAATTTTTATATAGATACTCTTTTTTTTATGGTAATCTAAATTATGTTTCTAATCTTTTAGATAGATAATTTTTTTTTTTGACCTTTTGTATTTTGTGTTTTCTTAATCAAATTTAGTGGAACTTGTGATTTTGGGCTCTACAGCTTGTGATCCAAAAATAAAAATAAAAATACACAGATTCAATTCAATTCGATTACGAAAACACGAAACGCCAAAACTCGAAAATAGTTATTTATCTAAAATATTAGGAACAAAAATTAGACTGATACAAGTTCAAGCATCTATAGATCAATCAATGTAATTACTATATGTCTTTAAAAAAAATTAAATTGGAAATAATAGCAAGATCAACTCGACCCAAACCTATATGAGGTTATACTTTTACTATTATAAAACATCATAAGCCAGAGTATATTGAATAAAGACAATAGTAATTATCACAAAGACCAAAAAGATAATAAAAATGATAGCATTTTTTTTTTGCTTAATTTAGAAAATGGATAGAAATGAAAAGATATTCTAAATTCCGGTGAATAATTAAATTCCCATTTCATTGGAATGGACGTTCCCGCCAAAGCTGAGAAACAGAGCAAGCCCTGAGAATGGCGAATCAAGCATGACATTCAGCTCGAAGACTCCCATGGCCGACGACGAAGATTTCTAGAGATACCATTACATGCCCAGACAAACACAAATCGCCTCTCTCTCTCCCTCTCTCTCTTTCTCTCGATACTGGCCTTTCTGTTCGCTTCTCCATGTGGAGCACTTTGATGATCTCCACAAAATTCTTCTTCTTGTTCTTCCTCTTCTGCGAGCACAATGACGACGAACGCTTTGAAATCAAGCTTCACTGTCGCTCCTCACCATCGTGTCTACAGCTCCCGATTAGCCTTCTCTTGCCGTTTAGGCCCAAACACAGCGAAATTCTGCTTCAGAAGATGCTGCGGAGGCCAAATCCCGCTTTTTCCTAGGCGGGCGCTTCGTGTTTCTTGCGAGATAATTTCTTTAGGACTTTCTGGAAGTTTAATCTTGTGGGTTTTAATCTGCTCGATTTTTAGATTCTAATGCCATTCTGATGGCTTAACCGTGGAATCTCTTGTTTCGATGGTCTCTGTTGTTCAATTACAATGAACAGTCTACTTTCGAACGTTTTCATTTGCGCCAAAGATGGCAGGGGAAGGAAACTGTTGGATTTATGTTGCTCTATCTTTTAGTCCTTAAATATTGAATACTGATGTTTAAATAATGGTATTTAACTCTGTAAATACCTCATAATCAGTGAATACATGTTGATAGATTCTCAGACCCAAACTTCCACTGTGTGAGTGAGATGCCATATTAAATGTCGTCCTGGTTCCTTCGATTGGTCCGACAGAATAGGCAAACGACACAAATTTGGTTATTTTTTATGTCGGGTATGCATATGATGGCATCCTCATGACAACCTTTGAGGATTTTACTTGTTCCTTCAGATTCTTTGCTTTATTGTTTCAGCTCTCTGATAATTGGATCAGAAGAAAAGATAATAACCATAGAAATTCCTGTTTTTAAACTGTGTTGCTGAGACAATAAGCATGCCGAAGACCCAGACTAAATGTAGTTGGATTCTCTAGGGTTGGTTTGGCTTTTGTAGACCTCTAGGTATGGTACAGACATGCCCACCCTTTTCGTTTTGTGCCATTAGAAAGCATGTCCAAGTATTAAAGTTTGAGGAAGTTCTCTATATTCATGGTACCCTGCTGCTACCTTTTTTTAAATCCTCAGGTTAATGATCTTTCTGCACTGTGTAGAGAGTGATTAAATCAGGAGGATTCTAGTATTCAACATTTCACTCGTGGAGGAATTCACATTCTGAAATGAGGGTGCAATTCCAGCCCCTTGCATATTTGTAAAATGTTAACATTATTTAATGGTTTCAAAATTTATAGTTCAAACATGTAAAGTTTCTAAAAGAAATTTGTGGAGAACCTATTGTTCCACATCTGTTATCATTTTTCCCCACATATACGAATCCTACTACACAATTTAATAGTGATGAACATATAATTTTTCAATTAAAGAATTACTACACTCACTGATTTCTCGAGTAAATGGAATTCATGGATTTGATGTGATTATCAAGTTTGCCCCCATTAGGAAATTTTTTTCATGATCTGTACCTGATACCCCTGTTTTTGTATAGACAGACGAAAAGCCGATAAGGCGATATTCACCATTTTTTGAAGCCGCTTTACTGTCGAGTGGTGGTCATTTGGGATCTGATGATTGGCAAGCTGTTCCTGACATTTGGAGGTCTTCTGCAGAAAAGTATGGAGATCGAATTGCACTGGTTGATCCATATCATAAACCACCTTCAAACATCACCTATAATCAGGTAGGTGTTTAGATTTTTCACTAAGATGTAATATATAGAAGTTATCCAATGTTGCATTGGAAGTGTTAACATCTCTTTCGTAAAAGCATTGCTGAATCTAACTCTTGACATCATTTTATTTGCCCGAGCAGAGTGGATACCTTCTACTTCATCTATCCATTCAATACTCTCAAACTTGCCTTTGGCATTGGATGACCCTTTTATGGCTGCTTGCTTAAAATCCTAGAGTAGTTATTCTCTTGGTTTATAATACCCTTTTCTGCATAATTTTTGTGAAGTAATCTCTAGAGCTAGTCATATAGATTGTGACATTTTTACTGTGTACTCTATGTGTAAAGTTCCATGCTATCTGAGCAATGCCCTTCCGGCAAAGTTCAATTTAGTTTGGTTGATTGTAAATGTGCGTTGTTAACCTATTCTTAATTTATTCGGTTATCTCTGACCATCTTTTTCCCCTCATATCACAAATTCACTTCTCCCTTTGTAATTTCATCAAAGTGCTCTCTCTCTTTCTCTCTGTCTCTGATTGTGGTCACATGCGTGCGCACGTGCGTGAAGACATATTTATATGCATCAATACTCATAAAACTGTATATTTGTCCTGGAGAGATAAATCTACAACCTAGATTTTCAAGAAACTAACAGCTATCCTCCATCCTGAACATGGCGTAGGTATGTATCTCACTCATCAGTGAATAAACATAATGACAAAAACTAAACAGGAAGTACGTCGAACTATGCAAATGGGGTGGACTGGGATGTAGCAGAATAAATTCTTCTATTGGATCTTCCTTTTCATTCGAGCTATTCCACCTATCCCAGCCAACTGGAAGTATAAAGAACCCCAGCTGATTATTTATAGTTTTTATTGGTTCATATAGTGATGTTGAATATGTTAGTGAGATTTCCGAACGGATTCTGATAGGCTTATGTATTGAAAATTTGCAGCTGGAGCAAGAAATTTTAAACTTCTCTGAAGGCCTTAGAGTCAATGGAGTGAAACCAGATGAAAAATTAGCACTCTTTACTGATAATTGATGCCTTTGACTAATTGCTATCAAGGCATGCAATGTAGTAGCCCAGCTCTCCTTGTCGGGCAACTATAAAAACTAGACAAAGCTTCTTTAACCTATGACTGCACATCCCTTATTTCTGATAGAACTTCTTTTTGTGATCAATGTGTCTAGTTGGATGAATGTTAAACCCTTTGCAGAGTTCAATTGGAGTGTTTTTCATCCTTTACAAGTTAAAGATTCGTCTATAAAGGCGATGGTGTATGTCTATGACATTATTTTGTGGCATAACCAGAAAAATGGTCTTTCTTTATTAATCAATTCTGAATATGAATTGATTTAGCTGTCCAACAAGTAATGACTCAAATATGAAGTGCTCCCCACTTATAGAAAGAGTATATCTGAGTCTTGTGCTTTGAGATTGTTTCGTACAAGACTGAATATCTTCTCTTTTGTATGGGTCCGTACACTGCTCCCTTCATTTCTTAAAATTTCTTGTCTGATATACCAATTGTGCTGTTGACTTATGATAACTATTAACTAATATATCTTGTAAATTCGTTACCAATACTTTTGACCGTTTCTTTCACTACATGTTTGGAAGGGTGATGGGATATTTTTATTTCTTCGCTTTACCAGGGAAAACAAACTTACTGGCGATAGGCCACCCTAATTATCCATCAGATTGACCTAACTATATTTTTCTAATTTCCTCATGTTCTGGGTTATAAGATTAATTATTCACGAGGCTGCTATATGACTATTGGGTTTCCTTCTAGTGCAACCTCTCTACCATGTATTTACCGGGATGTCTATTGCTCCTTCAACGAAAGCTTTCTGCTCACTGATAACTTTTTGTTAACGTATTTTCATATATTTTGTTCCTTGACTGTTCAGATATCTCAGTATGCCCATTTATCTTGTCCTCTTTATTTTGTTTTGGTAAAAAACCTAGTAATTTCCTCATGCTCTTAGTCTTGACCAACTGCTCATATATCAAGACTCAGTGCTAATTAGTTAGAGATGTATGAACAAAACCTATCTCAATTCCAAAGAATAAAATAGAAGACTGCTTTTTCGTATAATAACATGAGTAGTCTGCATTTCCTAAGATTTTCTTTGTACTATCAATAGCTTACTCTAGAAAGTACTCTACTACCGAATGAAATGAAGTTGTCCCCCTAGGTGGGTTGGTGTCTCGTGCTTCTGGTGTTTTGTGTAGCTTCTTTTTTAAAGTTGCAATGCATAAGAGTTTCATGCCCATCTTCCCAAAAGGTACTTAAGAAACAGCATTTTCCAGAAAAGCTTATAACATTGGATTTATTCTACTAATTGTACAATAAGAGGATGGGGCGTGTGCTCGCTCAATCTTCATCTTTATGTCATTCTTTTGCATGTGTAGATGTTCGTCAGCTTTAAACTCATTGTTTATGTTATTCTGGCTTGGTATAATGGTCACGGGAGCTATAAATGTGGTTAGGGGATTGCGATCATCTGTTGAAGATCTATTACTTATATACCAGCATTCTGAGAGGTTAGGAGGACATATCTTGCCATCAGTTTGCATAAAATCCTTCCTTATTCTGTTAAGAGTTATGCGATGTGCAAGCTCTTTCACAAAAAACTAGGCCAGCTTTACAGATTGTCCATTAGTTGTGTGTGTTCATGTTTTATTTTTTATATTTTTCTGTTTTAACTCTTCTGCTGTACGGCCTCATGAGGACAACTTTTCAACAGTGCTAACTGGGGTCAGGCTTATTATCCATTGAGGTATTGTCAAATAAATCAATCATCACTGACATTTCTTTCAAAGGAAAAGCTTAAGCATCTAAAGTCTTGTGCAAAAGATTTCTATGGAAGCTGGGAATTGGGATCTCATAATGAATTTCTTAAATTAGCAGGACTGTACAGCTTTCATTTATGTGCTTCATGGTATGTCCATTTGCTCATTATCTTAAAGTACACACCATTGTGACGAATGCAAGGGAACATGGGATAAGCAGCTCAAGAAAAAATATCAGGAGATTGGTATCCCTGTAGCTAGTGTATGTGGGTGTGCACTGAATGTGTCTGATAATTAGTCATTTTCTTCAAAGGCTTGATGTCCCAAGAGGATAAAAAGGAAGAAAATAGTAGCTGAATTGTGTGTGTATCAGTTCTGACAAATATGACTAGCAAAATCTGTGCCTCAAATGGAGTGACAATAAGTTTGATCAAGTAGTGCTGCCGTTCATTTCAATCTGTCTCTAGTATGAATAACTTTGTTGGCATGCGAGTTTGCATGGGAAACTGAGCCAATCTTGGGCAGATTTCAGCATCTGTGATCAATGATGATGTAAAAATGCTCAAGTCACTATTGGCTTTTGAGTATGTTGCCTCACTGTGCAATCATAATTTTAGATGTGGCTATCTACTTCTCTTGTTAACTTAATGGAATGAAAGGCTAGGCCACTATTAATTCCTTTTTCTGAATCACTACATTGTTGCCCTTGCCATTGATAGTCCTGAATTGTTCAATCGGATTGCGGAAGTCTTCTGTGATAAGGCATCTATAAGATTTCTCATTCTACCATGGGGGGATAAAGCATCCCTTTCTATTAAAGGAACAGAAGACATGCCCATCTTTAGCTACAATGAAATGATAAATCTGGGGCAGGACAGCCGTAAATCTTTGCTTGACTCCAAGGACACCTGTAAGTTACAGACATGTTTTCACTGTATTCAGTACTTCTAGCAGACCACAGGGAACTTGGATGTCTTGTTACAGAGAGGATTTACTATTCTGTCAAGACAAATTACTCAATAATTGATTGTCTAAGGGTGCTTTAATAAATCTGTGATATAGGCAAGATGTTTCAGAATTTCAATTAATTAAAGTCAGGCATCATAAAGCAAATATATTAAGTTGACTGCAAGTTACACCAGACCTTTAAAGCCAGAAATGATTGAGAAGTGGACTAGAGTCTGTTTGACATTCTCTTTCAAACTTTTACCGTTTTCACTATATGCAAGTAGCTTGCAGTATAGCAGGCAATGTCCTACGACTGGTGGGTCTATTTGATGACAGTGGAACCATTTATTCTAACAATGAGGACAAAGGGATAGGTGCAGGAAGAGCTTTCAACAGTGATTATTAGGACCAAGTGGAGCAAGGCTAAGTCTCACTCAACTATGAGTGAGATTGGTATCTTGAGTTTAGAGAGAATATTGTTTGCTGCCCTGTTTCGCACAGGATTAGCAACATGCGAACATATTGTGAAGGAAAATTTCAGTAATTAAGATCTTGTCATCAAAAAATAACCTTGAATGCTACGTTTTACATGATTTTTATTTTCCTTCTTGAAGGGTCGAGCTTGTTCAATTGCAGGGAATCAAGGCAACTATGGACTCATCAGCTCTGATGATCTTGCTACGCTTATCTACACCAGTGGGACAACTGGAAATCCAAAGGGCGTTATGTTAACACATAGCAATTTGCTGCATCGGGTTTATTATTCTCTGAGGCAATTTGTTTCTTCTTTAGGCACCATTAATGTGACATGCTCGAACTTGATGCTATACGAAAAAAAGTCTGCCAACTGCTGCACATTTCTTCTTTGAATTTAGTTATGCAGAAAAAGTTTAATCCTTACAAAACAACTTAATTATTCATATCTAAAAATTGAAACCCGTGGACTGTCTGATTCTGTCCTAGAAGTAGCAATATCCTCAATGTAATGGGTAGAGTGCTTAAGCAGTAGTTCCACATCTATTCATGCATTCTTGTAATTGCTGTACAGGGTAAAAGATCTTTCCTTCTATGAATTTCATGACTCGACATAGTTTTAAGTATATTATCGTTTTGTCACTTATTTTGTATTTTCTGCCACAGCAAATTACCTGGTTCATGACATGTTGCGTCTCCTATGGTGTTTATAGGTTCCACTCAGAAGTTTGACCTCTCTCTCTCAATTCAATTCAGTACTTTATTTATCTGTCTCACTTTAATTTGCTTTCTGGTACATTCTTCTCCTCTTTTTTTTTTTTTTTTTTGGGTAGAAAGTAAGAATATATTGAGCTTTAGCCAAACTATACAAAAGAGATTACGGCACCAAGAACTTACACTCAAAATGGCAAAGAGACATTCTTCTCCTCTGTTTATCTCCCTTTTATATGATTTTCCCTTTCTCCTCTGCAATCAGTTTCATAAGCAAAGAGTCTGGGTCTCTACCATCTCTTAAGAAGTTCCTTCGATCATCCTAGGGATATCTTGATTCTTCTTACTAGCCCCATCCTAGAAGATGTCTTCCTCGAAATATCTTAATTACTTGCACCATGGCACCACTCAGGCCAAGTATTCACTAATCTAATGTTTTCTATAGATGTGATCCAGATGAAAAGATCACAGAAAACATTGGCACATGCACTCTTATCAACTACAATAGCTGCGTTGAAGTATGTGGGAATTTCTTTTTACCTCCTTTTTGAGGTTTATGCTATAGTGACTAACGAAAACTTTGCTACATAGAAGTTCATGTCTCCTTTCTATGAAAAAACAATAGGTTGTATTGCCTCCACTGCCTCACCTCGCAGAGTTACATTGGTGGGGTTTGGCTCACATGGCATGCCAATTGGCCCAAAATTGATATAGGGCTGTCAGCCAAGGACAATCTACCTTCATGATCCACAAAATAGTAGGACGATAGGATCTCCACATGATCTGCCCTTTATGCTTCTGTGTGCTTCCAATCTGTTTGTGTGCCTTGGGATAGCTCCATTGTTGTTTTTTTTAGCATGATGAGGTTGATAAGACCTCAGCAAGCGACCGCAGCCAATCCATACTACCTATCATGGTAGGCGTAACTTGCACGTTGAGGAGGTTTGTTAGGGAAATCCCTTATGATGTTTTGAAGATGACAAAATAAATCAAAGGCTTCTAATTTGTTTAATGGTTAAGAAAAGACCATGCAGATGATAGAACATGTAAAGGATATTATCAAAGTCAGAAGATGGCCAGAAGACTGAACGTAACTCATGTCCAAAGTATATTCTGAAGATTTCCAGACTTCTGTGTCAAAGTCTAAAGACTGCCAGACTTTAGTGTCAAAGTCTGTTCTACATCGAAGTCCGCTCACTCGACAAATTCCGGGCGAACGTGAAGGAAGAACCGAAGACGAGACTATATGCTGAAATTGAACTAGAAGACGGACTCTATCGAAGCCGAACTTATTCGGATGGTGTTCGACCTTAAAGCTAAATCTGTTGAAGCGAGAATATGTTCGGACTCGGATTGCAAAGTCTATCGCACTCAGACTCAGATTGTAAAGTCTATGGCTCTCAAACTTTACATCCAGATTCGACAGAACGTAACTCAAGCCCAATCATATAACGGCTAGTGATCTGGTTTGGATTCCACATCAAGATTGATTTGATTGATTCAATCTAATTGATTGACGATTGGATCTTGAAGACAAGATCTTTTTATACGAAGAAGCTTTACTTATGGAAACCAAGATTCCGTTTGTATGGGCGATCGGAATCAATTTGGGATTCTACCTTTGTCACTCAACAGCTACCAAATCTTCTAGATACAGAGCTGTCCAATGGGTAGATTGGAAGACGATTCTCTGGGATACTGTCCAATGGCTAGTTTGGAAGTGGAGGAGTATTTAAGGAGATGAAGGACCGATGAGCAAGTAAGAGATAGAGCGTAGAATTTATAATTCCAAAGTCTGAGCGACCTTCAATCATACACTTGTCTTTGGAGAGCTTAAACATTTGTGATCGTGAGAGAAATACCAAAAGAGTGACTTAGTGAGATAGTGTGATCTACTAAGTGTTTGCACTCAAAGTTGTAATCTCTTGTTGATTGCATAGTAGAATCCAGCCAAGAAGGCTGTTAGCGTGGGAGAGTGGACGTAGGCTTGGATTAAGCCGAACCACTATAAACCTTGTGTTCTTATTCTCTTCCCTAACTCCTTTGTTTTACTTGAAATTATTTTATTCCGCATATATTTGCCAAGGTTCAGTTTAAACACCTATTCACCCCCCTCTAGGTGTTCATACTAGCACTCTCAATTGGTATCAGAGCCAAGTGCTCGGTTTATAAAAGTGTTTTTACTTTTGAGCTAAAGATCTTTTATGGCTAGTATCTTGGCACCAGGACTTATGGAGGGACAAAGCAACACAAGGCCACCATATTTTGATGGAAAGGAATACGACGTGTGGAAGAACAAAATGAAAGCTTTTCTAAGATACAGAGATCTCTTACAATGGGATGTTGTGGAAAGAGGAATCAACCCCATTGCCGCGTCTACATCAAATAAGAATGGCAAAGACAAAGAAACCAAACCCCCCGCTCTTATGTCTCGGACGGAGTTGTCCAAAAGAGAAGCGCTTGATGCAAAAGCTATTTATTCTTTATATTGTGCCTTGTCTCCTGCTGAATATAATAGAATCTCTTCATGTGAAACAGCAAAAGAAGTTTGGGATAGACTTCATGTACATATGAAGGGACCGATCGTGTAAAAGAGACAAAAGTAAACTTCTTGCTTGGCCAATATGAATCATTCAAGATGAAGCAAGGAGAGTCAATTGGAGATATGTTCAGCCGTTTTACAGAAATTGTAAATGGTTTAGCATATCAAGGTCAGCAAATTTCTACCCCGATGAAGGTCAACAAACTCTTGCGAGATCTCTCAAAAGATTGGAATCATGTCAAGACCTCAATCCGGGAGACTCAGAGGATTATGCCACTCTCTGTTGATGAATTGATTGGCACTCTTCAATCCTATGAAGTGGAACAACTCAACGATGAAGATCCCGAAGGTAAGAAGTCCATTGCTTTAGTATCTAACGCTGTTTTTGATGAAACAGACTCAGAAAATGACATGGACAACGAAGAATTTGCTTTTATGATCGAGAAATTCAAAAAACTGAGTAGAAAAGGAAGGAAGTTTAGTGAAAGAAGACAATACAAGCAGAATGGCCCGAAAAGAATAATGAAATAAGATGATGAGCAAGGAAATATATGCTTGACGGCACATTCAGAATCTGAGTCTGACTCGGACACAGACTCAGAATCGAGTCCGACTTAGACACGGACTCGGAATCCGATGAGGAAATCGAGGTAAGCCATTCAAAAATTCCTCTCAAAGTTTCAAAGTATATAAATGAGCTTTGCTTAAATCTCAAATCTTCTCTTAAAAGGATCTCCGAACTTAAAAAGGAGAATTTTCGGCTTAGGCAACATGATCTTTCTCAAAAGAAAATTTTGAAATTTTGCAAAAAGATTTTCTACAAAAAAAAAAAAAAAAAATCGAGATTTGCTTGTTAAAGAAAATGATTCTTTGAAGAAAGAATTTTCAAATATTTCGACAAGATTTTCAAATGGTTCAAAAACTTTAGAGCATATTCTTTCCATACAAGTACCTTACTATAATAAGTCGGGACTTGGTTTCAATAATGAAAATGATTTTCTAATTGATTTTCCTAAAGTCAAGGAGAGACTTAAACAAAGACCTCCAAAGACATTTTACAAAAATTATTTTCAAAAAGTGTTTGTAAAACTTGTTGGTCGAAATGCCCTCAAGTGTTCAAATTGTGGAGATTCGGAACACTTTGAAAAAGATTGTCCTAAAGTCCGGAGACCTATTAAGAAAGATTGGGTAAAAACAGCATACTCTTCTAACTCTCATGGACCCAAGAAAAAATGGGTACCAAAGAAAAGATGAGTTATTTTTTGCAAGATATAAAGAAGAAAGAAGAAAGAGAATTTGGTAAGGAAGGTAAATTTTTAATTTGATTTGGGAACATAATTCTCATTATGCTTGATATTCGATATATCCTTGGTTGATTGAGATTTTATAATGATCATATTCCTTGATTTGTTTCATTGAAGAAAGAATCGCATGATTTGTTTTTGTGATTCGAGATTTAATTTGATACATGTGATCATTTTTTATATCATGCTTAAAGACAAAAGAATTTATTTGGTTTGATTTTATACTCTCAGATTTGATTTAATACGTGTGATTATTTGAGATAATTCAAATTATTTTGTCTAATTTTATGCTCTCAAATTGTCATATTTTGCAAAGTAAAAATCTGACTCTACGTGATACTAATTTTGCAAGATATTTTTTTCTGAGATACTCAAGGATTTTATTCTCTCTGATTTTATCGTATTATCACTAAGTGAGAATTTATTTTTCAAGATATTATTGTGCATAATATTCTTTCCTTAAATAACATGTTATGATGAGTTTAGAAAGAATATTTGATTATCTATGAGATTTTACATTTTGCTCTAACGTTAAGGAAGGATCCAAATTGATGGATACCAAAAAGGGAAATGAGTTGATTGCAGGAAATTCTATTCGGGAAGAATGATTGCAAATCTATGCAGATTTTGGTGCAATAAGAAAAGAATCTCAAGCGAAGATTGGTAATGTTTTTTATCAATGGTATATTTGAAACATATACCATGGGTAAGAGAATATTTTTCATCCTACCTTGCAAATCTCTACGTGCATTTTGGATGATTGTTTATTATATTGCAAAAATCTTTTGTCATAAATATAAGGCATTGCAAGTTATTACTTGATTTGGCACGTGATAAAAATATCAACTTTCTTTCTGCGAAATAATTCAATAATATATTTTTGAGATTATGCTTAAAGAAATACCCTTGATCTTGAAAGATATTATTGCATATTTATGGATATTCTTGCTATATTCTTAGAAGATATATTATATCTAGCAAGTTTGATCCGCAAATCAAAGGAAGATATTACGTGACATTTTTGCAAAGATTATTATCTGTTATATAAGAATTTGCAGGTCACAAAAGAATCTTCCATATGGATTTTGGAAAACTCAATAAGAAAATCATGGAGATTCTATGCTATCTTTTGGAAGTTCAAAGATTCTATTTCTTGTGCAAAGTTTTTGCAAATTGTTGAGGAAATCCCTTATGTGTCGTACAAAAGGTTGAGTAGTTCTATTCAATTTATTTATTTGAAGAAAGGGCATTATATATTACGTGGATATTATTACAGCTTATTTCTGGAAAAAGTTTGCTAAGTTTATGCAGGTTGAATTCGAGACGAGCTTGATTGAAGAAAATAAATTTTTGCCTCGAATTTCAAAATACAAGTGATCGTTGCGGATGTTGTTGCTACAAAGGAAATACTAGGAAAATATTCTGTTCAATGTGCACAAGCAACAATTGTTTCTATCCGCAAATATTGTCATGATCACAGGGGGAGAAAGCGAATCCAAAAGAAAAAGGAAAAGAATCGTGATCATCTCAAAAAGGCAACAAATTGAGGGGGAGCTTTGATTAATTATGGAAAAATATTTTTGGATTGATCGTGATCATATTATAGATGGAAGAAAAGGTAAATGTGTCAGAATTTGTTCTAAAAAATCTGGTTAGTGCATCTTTTATTACCTTTTGTCATTAACAAATCTCTTATTGATATTATCATTTTATTATGACAAAAAGGGTACGTGAATTTTATGATGCATCCGTGATTTTTATTGAATGTTGCTGATATATATGATCGAAATAAGCTATATTGCATATCTTTAATATTCGACTTGCTTTATAAAAGCTGATTTTTGGAAATTGTGATTCATGCAAGATATTTGTTATCATTCTCTACGTGATAACTTTTTCCATTATTATCGCTTTTTGATTATGACAAAAAGGGGAGAAGATATGAATATGCATATGTGTTGATTGGTTGATATTATTTATTGCATAATATTGAGCTGCGATTATTTTTCTATATATTGTTATGCTCAATCTATTTGCTATCTTATGATATCCTTTGATTTAAATTAATATTTTTAAAAGTGTGTTTACAAATCTGCATATTCAGAGATTGTTTTGTCATCATAAAAAATGGGGAGATTGTTAGGGAAATCCCTTATGATGTTTTGAAGATGACAAAATAAATCAAAGGCTACTAATTTGTTTAATGGTTAAGAAAAGACCATGCAGATGATAGAACATGTAAAGGATATTATCAAAGTCAGAAGACGGCCAGAAGACTGAACGTAACTCATGTCCAAAGTATATTACAAGATTTCCAGACTTCTGTGTCAAAGTCCAAGACCGCGACTTTAGTGTCAAAGTCTGTTCTACATCGAAGTCTCGCTCACTCGACAAATTCCAGGGCTGAACGTGAAGGAAGAACCGGAAGACAGACTATATGCTGAAACTGAACTAGAAGACAGACTCTATACTGAAGCTGAACTTATTCAGACGGTGTTTAGACCTTAAAGCTAAATCTGTTCAGAAGCAGAATATGTTCAGACTCAGATTGTAAAGTCTATCGCACTCAGACTCAGATTGTAAAGTCTATGGCTCTCAGACTTTACATCCAGATTCAACAGAACGTAACTCAAGCCCAATCATATAACGGCTAGTGATCTGGTTTGGATTCCACATCAAGATTGATTTGATTGATTCAATCTAATTGATTGACGATTGGATCTTGAAGACAAGATCTTTTTATACGAAGAAGCTTTACTTATGGAAACCAAGATTCCATTTGTATGGGCGACCGGAATCAATTTAGGATTCTACCTTTGTCACTCAACGGCTACCAAATCTTCTAGATACAGAGCTGTCCAATGGGTAGATTGGAAGACGATTCTCCGAGATACTGTCCAACGGCTAGTTTGGAAGTGGAGGAGTATTTAAGGAGATGAAGGACCGATGAGCAAGTAAGAGATAGAGCGTAGAATTTATAATTCCAAAGTCTGAGCGACCTTCGATCATACACTTGTCTTTGGAGAGCTTAAACGTTTGTGATCGTGATAGAAATACCAAAAAAGTGACTTAGTGAGATAGTGTGATCTACTAAGTGTTTGCACTCAAAGTTGTAATCTCTTGTTGATTGCATAGTGAAATCCAACCAAGAAGGCTGTTAGCGTGGGAGAGTGGACGTAGGCTTGGATTAAGCCGAACCACTATAAACCTTGTGTTCTTATTCTCTTCCCTAACTCCTTTGTTTTACTTGTTCATATATTTGCCAAGGTTCTTTAAACACCTATAATTTATTTTTATAATTTATTTTTTTCTAGATAAGAAACTTGTGGGATATTGTACCTGCGGTACCTGGGGATAGATTTCTGAGCTTGCTTCGGGGCTGCGACGGAGCTCAATCGACCCCTCTCTCCGACCAAATCTAGATCTCCGGCTGGTCGGCTCTTGAACCTCCTCCGATGTCTCTCAAGGGAGGTGAGATCGGAGCTACCTGCCTTGGATCCTCTCTCGGCCGTGGTTTGGGCTTCCCCAACGCCCTATTTGTAGGTGCAGGAGGGCCAGTCGGCGGAGGCTAGGCTGGCGGTCCTTGATGCGCCGACCAACCTTCCTCCGCCCGCCGAACCGGCATCAATCCTTCCCCTTCCATGAAGGCCTACTCACCATCAATGCTGCGTCCCCACCGTCTGCACTATACGTCGCTGTCTCCTCCCGCATCCCGGCATCGTGTGCGTCCGGCCTCCGGCGCGTGCTGCATATCCGGTCGGGGAAGTAGACAAACAGAGGAAGAAGATGAGGAGGGGAAAGGGAGTTGGGCCAGGGGAAAAAAAGGTCGGGCTAGGCCTTGGGGGGCCCGTGTGCGGATAAAAAAGGGAAGGAGCCCAGCCCCCTTTGGATGTTGCTTTTTTTTTTTTCTTGTTTGGTTATTATTATTATTATTTATATCCAAAAAAATGAAAATTAAAATAAAAAAGAGAAGAAATTAATGCCTAATTAAAAAAACCTAATCAAAATTTAGGTGTCAATAAGTACTTCTTAGGAATTGCCTAAGTAATTAACTCAAATCGATAGACAATGACTAATGTTTTAAAAAGAAGAATTTAAAGGAAAAGCTATAGAATTTGCCGAAGTTCGGAAGTTATATTTCAATGTGAAAACACTATGTATCCTTAACCATCATATGATACAAAGCTTTAAAAAAAAAAAAAAATCAGCGGCCTAGCTTGTCCCTCGAGAAAAATTTCTTCATCAATCTCTCCCTCTACTTTAGGTATGAAAGAAACTATATCATTTTGAGTCATTAGTATTTTTCCTTTATAAAAACTTATGCTTTTTTAAATAGTAGAAACCTAGGTTTTAATCTTCAGTTATATTTTTATTTATAAAATTTTGTGTTTTAGCATAGGATGACAAGCGTAGCACACAGGTAATGTAATCCCACCACCTCAGTTGTTCGACCAACACATAAAATACTTTTCTATAATCCAAGCACATGTTACTTCTATGTCCATGGATGAAAGCTATTTGGTCAAATCCTGCTTTGCATATCAAAATCACAAGATAGGGGGAAATCAGATTAAATGAATGACTATTGCATTTCAACGACAATCCAAAGAACTCAACTTCGTTCGAACTTGTTGCTTTGGTTCTATGGCTCATATTATAAACTTAAAACCACTTTGTCTTAAGAAAACAGAACCCAGGTTCAAACCACCTTGTGGAGGTAGCAATTGCAATGAATAAAACCCTCACATACTAGATGGGGAAAGGGAAAAGGAATAAAGGCCATGAAAGGGACTACCTCAACGGTGCAAACCCCTATCACCACGTACTCCCAAAATCAACATCGGCAAATCTTTTACCGAGGAAACATGAAATAGAGCAATTGCTTGTATCTATCGAGACTACACAGGCCATCTAGTGTTTGTGGTTGAGGATGTCTACGATCAAGGAGGTTATGTTCGAGAATCCTTATGGATAACTAAAGGTGCAAATGGAGTTGGTGTTTTAATGAGACCCTCAATTATAGTGATGTTCCGGCCTGACTTGGCCTTGGACTTGAAAGTTTTCTCTCGTGGTTGATCCAATGAGAGGATGTGGGAAGAGTAGTAGTGAAGTTTGAATTCCAGCAAAACGATTGTGACTTGACTCAAACAACAAACCAATATGAAGATGTTGAAATTTTTTCTGAAAATTGAACCCATAAAGGAAACTCCATCCAAGTAGTTCTCCCAATTTGTATGGGTTTCCTATATTGGATCCAAATTTTTTCATTGTATGAGGTAGATTTTCTTTGTGAAGAGCATCCAAGAGATGACTTTTTTGTGAATTACACTCTAAAGCAATCCAAGAGGAGGTTTAAGTATTGAAGTCAAGCAAAATCTTGTGGGTAAGATTTGTGAATTCTTTTGTGAGATTGGGAGATTGTTTCTTGAGGAATTACGAGTGCTAAATACTGTGTGAATGTAATTGGGAGCTGGGGCACACTAAATGTGTTTGAGTGTCTCGAATATTGTTGTAATCTCAATTTTATCACTTAATTTATAATAAAATCATGTGTTGCTTTCCCCTCTGAGGAATAGGTCCTACTAACTGAATCACATAAATCGATTGTCTATTTTATTTCCTTGTTTTGTTATCATTTGTTTTTAGAACGATGATAAATAAGTTGTCGGCCAACTATAACGATTAAGTTAAGTGTCCATATTCCAAACTTTCTGAACTCAAGTTAACAAGCAATGATTGAGTAAACAAAAGCGCGCCTATAACCAGCGAGAGGGTGGCGGCTTGAGTAAAAGAGATGGTCATAAAAAAAAATATATATATGGATGAGACCACTTTCCAAAGAGGTAACGGCACTTAAAACTTACCATAACCCATATAGGCTTTTTATGGAATTTATTGGTCTAAGTTTGAGGTTAAGACTATCTATTTGGATTCCCTTTACTGTGTAAAGAGATTATGTATATGGTCAAAGCATCGCTCACAAGTTCAATTAATGTGCTTCCTTTTTTTCCTTTACATCATTTCGCTGCTATTATTATTCGGTTTGTTTTCCCGTCTATTATCACCAATTTGATTTGGATACATTCATGTTCTATCATACATTTGTAGGGCACTAGTTATATGCAAAGAGAACTCTGAAAGAATAGATGACGTAGGCCAGTTTCAATATTTAAGTTCTTTCCAGAAACATATAAAAATTGGTACAGTATACCTTATGCAACTTCCAAGTCAAAAGTGGTCAATGTCGTTTTCTGCACGAGGTTTAGCCATTTTTATGTTAAATCTCTGCCCATCATTCATGTGGTTATTTCCCATTTAAAATCTTAATATAACACAAAAGACTTCCGTCTTAATACTTCTCCTGGCCTCAACATAACATTGGGGAAGATCGAGAAGAAACAACGGAAAACTGGAATATCATACAACATCCAACGTGTATGATATAGCGGGTAATTTCTAAAGAAACCTCGTTATTTTTCATTAAATAATTATATTGTTCAATACCAAATTGACAGATAATTTTACACACACCAAGCAGAACCATGTCCAGAGGAACTGAAGAATAAGATTTCGGGACATAAGACCTAACTGAAGCAGAATTGACAAGACTTACATAACACAGCTTTGACTTTCTATTTTGAAGTATTTAGGCTTTTGGTTCCTCATTCTGAAAATCATGGCCGACACTGGGGCTGTGACCCGGTCTTGTGCCTTCGAAATCATTTGGTAGACCCGCAACGATTAGCCTTTCCTCATCACCACTCGGAGCTTTCGGTCGAACAGCTTCCTTCTTTAAGCCAGTGAAAGAATGGCCCAATCCGGGCTGCTCCCAGGGGCTGTGGGGCGGAAATCATCCTTGTACACTGCTTCTGACTCGCCCAAACTGGCCGCCTGATCATGTGCTATAGGCGAAGGAACCATCTCCTCCCCCTCATCAAAATGATCATCGTTCGTAGGAGACTGACTCAGCGGGAGAAATTGTGATGCTTGTTTGTCCATTTGGTCGTAATTAATTGCACGGAGTTCATCCTCCCATGCCGATTTTATCGACCTTCCCTCGGAAGTTAGAATTGCATCGAACGCAATGAAGGTGAAAATGATCACAAATATTGATATGACTTTGAGATCAGCCATAGCCAGAGAAGTGTAGAAAAGGAAGTTTGATTTTCTACTTTGAAGCAAGCACTGAGAAGAAATAGGTAAGACAGAATATAGTCGACCGAATGAGAAGCACTTGAACTCCGCATTGCTATTTATAGGCCTGAGAAAGTGACTATTTGAGAATCTTAACCACTGACCAATTACATATAAAACTATGTACGTGGACTTCATTTTGGTTCTTCTTAGTGGATGGTGATAATTGCCACTTCTAATACTTATGAAGACCCGAATGGACAGGAACTCGCGCCAACTTTGTTGATTTTAACATACCATTGTAAAATTTCCAACTAAAAATAGGCCACTGCTCGCTTTGACCTTTCGATTGTGGTGAAGAAAACTATTGTAGTTTTGAATCATGCATGTAATATGACAACCCTGTTCTTGGTTGAACTCGTTTAATTGTTTTGAAGATTATTTTGAGTGCTTACATAGTAACCACAAAGTATGGCTAATAATTACCACCCTACCATGGAATTAGGTTGTGAGAAGGATACGTCTAGGTTCAAGCACACGTTGAAATGATCAAATGCTTCGTCTGACTTAATTAAGAGAAGAGTCCTCGATGATATATTATGGATTGGGTGAGACATGACCAAGAAGATTTAATTTCACTTTCCTTCGAAGGTTTAAGAATACATTGATCCAATTAAAAGGTTTGTAACTTGATTGATTTTCATACAGTAGGTTTAGAACTGATCGTGCAACTTTTCTCATGAACTTATTATATGTGTATCCTAGTTGTTTTGATAATTTCTTTAGAATACTTGTTTAAGAGACCCTCCTTATAATATGGAGGAAATATCAAGAAATGAAGGGCTTAGCATATAAATGACCATATGATGAGGCCACTCTTTCTTTTGTAGATTTACACACTTTTGTGAAATTTAGCTCAAATGCTTGTACAATCAAAACTAAGTATCAACATGATTAAGATATGATCCTCAACACATTTAAATGAACTCATTAAATATTTGGATAAAGTTTAACTATAAAAAAAAATCCACTACGGATATATTCCAACATTAACAAGGCCTGACAAATGACAATATAACACATGTAATATAGGCTCATTTTTGTTTATTGACAAATGGCATTTGCCATTCTAGTGTATTTTCTAAATTTCCTCAAGAATATGAGTAGTGCTAAAGAGTGTTTTAAGGGCACTTATTATGAATACTCAGTAAGGGAAATTTTGGCTTACTATCGGTTGCCCTTATTACGAAAGTGTTGCTATATTGAAAGATGCAATATTGTCTTATTTGAATACTGAACATTTTCTATTTCAAGAAAGGTTAGTTTCAATGAGGTTGAATGCTTGATCTTGGTCCTATGAGGTTTAGAGCTTTGAAATAATCTAATTTTATTAGTAATAGTGTTAATCTTTATTCTAAAAGAACTTCATAAAGTTCGGAGCAAATGTTGAGGGCCATAATTTATTTTAGAAGGAAGAACTTTCAAATATAAAAAATAATTTCAAACACATGTCTTGCGAGGTTCAGAGTCTTCAAATCATCTAATAGTAGGCATTCAAAATATATATATGCAAAAGATGGATGCACTTTTAATACTATTAAGTTTATAGAATTCTACTGCTATTGTCTTGAAGGTTCAGAATCCATCCTGCCTTAAGGAGTTCAAACCCATTTCATGCTGCAATGTCCTATACAAGATTATAGCTAAACTACTTGCAGAATATATATGTTGTATGCTTCCTTCAATCGTTGGCCTCAACTAAATTGTTTTTATCACTGAACAACATGTCTTAGAGAATATCCTATTGTGCCAAGATCTATTACACAACTACCATAAGGGGGACAAAGTAAACGTTTGGTCATAAAGATTGATCTCATGAAAGCCTATGACATGATTAAATGGGGTGCAGTCATCAAGGTCCTAAAAGCCCTTAATATACCTTAGTACTTGGTAGTTGATTTGATAACCAAGGGCGTCACTAATCCAAGGCTTACAATGAATAGCTTGGCTATTTCAATAGCTCAAATGGGCTGCAACAAAGTTACTTTTCTTTCTCTATACCTCTTTGTCTTGGTTAATGGAAATTTTCAATAGACTGTTAGTATGAAGTTGCCACATGTTCTTTAAAATATCACTGGCATTGCAAAATGCAAAGGATTACTCACTTATGCTTCATAGATGACTTGTTCTTATTCGCTTATGGAGACATAGACTACGTCTTTCACCTCTTAGATGCTCTTGAAGAATTTGCTACTATCACAGAACTACAGTTTAATCTTGACAAATGTCAAATCTCTTTCTAGATTGAACAAGGATGAGAAGCTCCTTATATTGGACCACAAGCCTCTTTCCAGAGGTAACCTCCTTATCAATGGGTGTTCCCTTTGTTACTAGAAGAGTCACTCACACAGACTATAGTACTAACGAGATCTTAAAGAAAATTGAAAGTTGGGGCATGAAGCATATGAGTTATGCAGCGTTACAGCTAACTAAATCAGTCCTTGTCTCCATTTGCACCTATTGGATGCAAATGTTCTTACTTTCAAAGCAAACGGTATATGAGGTTGAGAAAAGGATTTGACATTTCTTATGATTTGGTTCTACAACAAATCATGGATCGCACCGGGTTGCATGGCAAGTAATTTGCTCACCTAAAAGGGAAGGAGGATTAAGATTACCCGAGGTGAACATATGGAACAAAGTTTTGTTAGGCCGCATGATGTAGAGCCTCATCAATCATCCATCCTCTCCCCTTTGGAGCATTTGGGTTCACAACACAAAATGTAGAGGCACTCCAATTATGCAGTTCAACATTAGTAGTATGGTTTGTTGGCGATGTCTCTTCAAATTGTGACCTATTCTAATCTCAATTATATCTAACTCAAGGTACTGTTTCTGTGACATATATGATGAACTCAGACATGGGGTCTGGTTCTAAAGTGGTACAACCTAATTTGGAGCAATGGCATTAGCAAACACAATTTTATTGATTGGCTAGTTTGTAGAGATAGATTACAGACAATAGATATCATAGAACAATGGATGACCTTATTGACATCCAGTATAACTTTTGTAAAGCTAATGTAGAAGATAGAGCACATCTATTCTTCCAGTGTGAATGAACAAGCAGCATATGGTGAGTATCTTCGCGCAAAATGGGATTAGGCCTTTTTTAGAAGGATGGAATGAGGAACTTCAATGGATGATTAGTGTAACAAAGGGCAAATATTTGGCATCGAGACTTCTCAAGGTATCTTTCCTAGCAACTATATATTACATTTGGAAGAAACACAACCATTGACAATTTCAAAACAAGTCAACTAAGATCCATATTATTTTGGCCAAGGTGTGTAAAAATATAAGAGGTAGAGCTTCACTCCACCAAAAAATTAGACTTTCCACGACAAATGTTGTATTGGCTATTATGTGGAGAGTTCCTATCTTCATCTTTTTGAATTATTAGCTCTAATTGTAATGTTGAGGGATGCCCCTAAACTGTTGTACTTCATTTGCTCTATGATATTTACATTTTCAACCAAAAAAAAAGAATGATGGATAAATTGTTGGTTTCTATGTTACAGAGATGGTGGCAATTTCTAAGACATCCATAGGATTAGCTACTCTCTCTTCTTTTCACACGGCCTCTCCTTCAGCTTTTAGCTTTCACTTTTAAGACTTAACACTTGCTTTTTTTTTTTTTTTTTTTTATTCTAGACAACAAATTGAAAATAGGATCCGGAAAGAACTACCAAGAGAGCGTAAAGTCCCTCACCAAAAACCAATTTAAAAAGAAGCATATATTACCATTAGCTAATTATGTTAGATTAAATATAAACTAAAACCTGCATGTTTATCAATCATATAAACTACAAAAGTCGGATCGATTTGTGAAACATAAATATCAACATACCTACAGTCATTGATGAAATTCGCAAAGCAGAAAACTCCAAAATCTTGGACGGATCCACATAACACGATCGATTTGTATCACCACCTAGATAGCCAATACCCCTCAAACATGATGGTGTGTTTTCTATAGTGATAAGGTTTGAACTAGACGACCTTTTATTTTTCTTATCACATCTTCCATCAAGACCGTTATGGTAACATATTAATGGGCAAATATCATGTAATAGATGTGGGTGATAAATTAGGCAATAAATCGGAACTAATTGGGAATACAATATTGGGATCATATTTAGAATAATAAATATATTATAACATTGCAAGCATGTGGCATCTTTTCTACTGTCATGTATGCCTTTTCTTGATTGCCAAAGACAGTTGACGGAGCTATCATAGCTCCTTTCGGAAAGATTATGCTTGAAATTGTACCAAAGAGGCAGAAAATCTCATTCTTCAAAATAATTATTAAGATTTAATTGCACAAAAAGATTAGTAGCTGTCTGGGTTAGTAAAATAGAGGAGATCCATTTCAGTATTGCGTGCATGTTGTGATTATATGAAGCTATTCCTTCCCAAGAAACTTTTTGATGGATTCGCATATTCTTCTTAATAAAGTTGAGCTATCTTAGATTGATGTATTGGTACTGAATGGAAATTCTAGCCAAGATTGACGATGTAAAAGATATGCTGTAAACCGTTGGCCAAATATGATTTGTTCTCTCGACCCATCAAAACAGGTGCGCGGCCAATGGTTCGACTATTAGAAAAGGATGTAAATGGTATATATGTATAAGAATTATAAGACCGCATAACACATTAAATGACATTAAACAAACAGTTTCGGAAAACATATAGGTAGTTCTATTAGCAGTATTCATATAGCCGTCAAAACCAATACGGTGAGAAAAATGAATTTTGTGAAAATGATTGGACAACATATGTATCCTACAAGAGTCCTTAAACAATTGGAGAATTTTGTGGTATGTAATTTACATTTTGAGGTGATAAGTACATATCCATGCTACTGATATTTCTGATAAATGTAATTATAGACAACAGTAGAAGGACACTAAAGGGTTAGTGCAAGAGTCAATTAAAAAACCGCCCGACCTACTACCGTCACCCAACGAACGACTTATGCGACAGCCGGAATTTGACCAAATCTCCAACATTTGATAGCCACTGAGTGTCCTCTTCAACCTTTTTGCTTTTCAAGATCATGTATCCTCTGTGGACCTTGCTACTATGATCATATATTTGACTTCTCGGATTCGGCCCTCCACTGATAGAATTTACGTCCATTATGCAATGAATGGACCTCTGAGGAGAGAGGGGCAATATATGTGTGTGTGTGTGTGTGTGTGTGTGTGATAGAAAAAGCTTCCAAACCGGCATGGAATATTTAACTGGATATTCCGAAGGCATGAATTTTGACAATCCCATCTTTCTTGAAATTCGATACTTGAGCTTCTTGAGCTTGACAAGTACTTGGCCAACTTGAGTAGTCAGTTGACCGTGCTCTTGAGGTAGATTGCATGGAGCTTGGCCTAGTTCAATGCATCTTGTAGTTCAGTCACTAAGATCAAGCTTATTTATCGTTTCTTCCCCTCTTCGTATATTCCTCATGTATATATATGCATCCTAACATTCGCAAATCACCCATAAACAATAGTTTCAAGTTTAGATCCTATATTTAGTTTTATGATATTATGAGACATGATCCATGATGATAGTAACAAATTATTGGTTCTGGCAATAAAAATCTTGATACCTTCACTTAGGAAGGTCACCAAAAGGGAGTTTAAGTTCGAGCTCATTAATGGATCCAACTAAAACAATCTTCATTTAAAAGTTTAAGCCAATAATTATTGTTCAACTAGAATATATTAACTATTTCACTTTACACCACATCTCCAATGTGAAACTTTTTTGGCCAAACACCCTCAAACATGCGCTTAAAAAAACCCCTCCCTCACTTGTGAGCCATCTCAATTCAAATCTCCACTTTAACTCGGCCTGATATGGTAGATGTTGGTGACCAAAACATCTACCCTTGACTCTGCTTCAATCACCTTGGACTAGCCAAGATCAATTGGAAGCGAGGGATGCCATCCATTATTTCAATTGGGGAGTTACATCCAAGATTCATCTTTTGATATATTTCTCCAAAAGTTGATGCACATCAAACGTGGCCTACCAACAACCGTCTACTCTAATATCACTAGTTTGATCACATAGTAGAAGTAAGATACCTTCACTTGGAGAGATCATTAAGAGGAATTCACGTTCGACCCGGTCAACATATCCATTTGGATTCACATTTATACATTATATGAAAGTGGTCAAGGTCCAATTGATAGAGATAATGAAAGTCTATTTACATTTTTTAAATCAAAAGAATTAATTGAACATCTTAGAGATTTTAACAGTCAATTTTGTTTGAGACAATTTCATAAATTATAACTAATTTATTCTAAACTTTTGGTGTGAAAATTTTAAGTTCACCTTTTGGCCCTTCTCAAGTGTAAGTTTGAGTTTCCAAACTTTCTTTTCTTAGTTCAATTGATTACTCGAGGATTATCAACCCTTGTTAAGTACTCTCATTCACTATTTATCTACAGTAATTGACTAAAAAAATTCCAATTGCATATGAGAAATTGAACTCTTGCTTTTCAATAGAGCAACTTTCTTCAGAAAAATATCCCAAAATATGAGAAAAAGTTGCCAAAATAGTATCATGAAAGCACCTTCACAATCATTTTACAAAATCTAATAGGGACAGAAAATCTCCAGGAAAGGAAAAGGCCAAGGGTCAAATGCACCGCAGCCATCAAACTTTCAAAAGAAAAACCCCACCACTCCTCTTTGTCACAACAAGATCAAAGTTCTATTTTGTTTAGTCCTTCACAACTTAGTGAAATGGACCAAATAATGAGCCTCCAAATTGGGATTCTCTTGCCCCTAGCAACCGTCCAATCAAAATGGAACTCCACTTGTCCAGTTAGCAAATTGATGTTTCTTTATTTAAATACTTAAAGAATCTGACCGAAGAACATGGCGTGGTTGGCTCCTACACCGGCGGAACCCTCCCGACCGCCTGCCACTAACATTTTATAATCCACAAATTGGAGACAAAAACATTTTCACTTTGCTGATTTATCAGTTTAGTGCGCATGGAATTTCGGTGGAGTCAATTAAACTATAATAGAGTCGTCCAGGACTGGTTTGATGGTGACCTTTGACTCTTCAAGACAGAATTTTCTAGAGATTCTATCAGTTGTTGACGGATTGTTCCACGTGTAGCATCCCCCGGACCAGTTGAAACTAAGAAGAGCAAAAGCAGGATTTTTCTTTTCGAAATATGAGCAAAAAAGTCGAATGATCTTAAAATCTATAAAATACTATGTAAATTTCATAAATCAATTAAGTTCAAGTCTTTAAATTGTGTTGTTGATCCTAATCATAGAACAATTTGCAAGGCGTGGTTTAATTGATCATCTCTAAATCCTGTACCGAAAATCCCTTGACATTTTATCAATCACACCAACTCTAAAGATTTACAATAAAAAATAATTCAATTATAATACAGGAAACATATAAATTTCATCTGTTTAGTATGAGGTCTTCCAAGGCCCTTTAATGATTTTGTGCATGGTGCTTGACTTCATTTATCATAAAGAGTTGGGGTAACATCTACTGAATACTAATTATATGCATTTTGCCGATACTTTGGTGACAAAATGTCCATGAGTATCTATAATTGTCCTTTTCAAGAAGAATTGAAGAAGTAAAATTGAAAGCATGGAGATGATAGAATTTTATAGCAAGTAACAAAGTCAGTTCACAATTCCAAGTAAAGGCCAGAATATGATGATTACTTACAAAGGCGAGAGCAGTCATTGCTATTTTAAATTCCTATCGGTGTATGGTGAATAAGCAGTTATCTGTAAATACGTATAAGTTGTAACAAAAGGAGAAGAAAGACACACAAAGATAGCATGTCAAACATCTCTATTTTCCATTGTGGCTTTTCCTACAATTTATGTTTCCTTTGTATTTTCGTTTGATTTAGTTCGATTAGTTCAATTTTCCACAATTTCTTGATATTAACTTAACAAACCCAAAATTGAATGGTGATGATTTCTGCGATTGTCAATCATCTTTCCAAAATGACCATTTTGTCTGTTTTGAGTGCTTCAGAAAAGTTAGAGCAATCAAATTGGAAAGAATAGAACCTCCCAATTATCTCTAAGGAGATATGGCTATCTTCAGCTATTTTTTCTTTCCTCCATGTTGAAATTAATCGAGTTCCATCGGGTGAAGCAATATGAACATTAAATTAAGTTGTTTGTTTATGCCCCAGTTCACTGATTTAAATGCTGAAATGCCTCGCGAGTATGAATGGAGATCGTGTGGTAAAAAAAAAAAAAAAAATGCTATGATGCCATTGTTCATCTGTTTGGGAATGTAACAAAATGGTCTGATTGAAAGCCAAATCATGTCGGGCTACTTGATTGAACCAAAAAAAAAAAAAAAACAAACAAACAAATACATTGACCTACATGAAATGAGGAATACATTTACCTCGATTCGGTGCAAATGCAATGGGGAAAGTGAGCGCAACCCAATTACTCGGGAAGATTGACTTCAACGCACTTCATTCTAGTTCCATTAAGCTTGCTTACTTGTTTGGCTGAAAAAGGGCTTTCTCAGTTCATATTGAACTCAGAGAAAGATATGTCATGTTTACATCCACAACATATAGTAATTTATCAGATTTTCTGAAATACATAGAGGGTATCAAATGCAGCACGACTTAAATAATTCTGACTGATTGACGTTAAAACTCACAAATTTGACTTTTCTCGTAACATTTGATTATTCCTTCTTTACAAGACAATAGTAGATTTTTTTTCACCAGATTTTTTTCTTACCGAATTTTATACTTCAGAGTAGCATTGTATTTACATGAGATAGTTTCTTCAGGTCAGCTCTGGTCCTCTCATTGAAAGCTCAGCTTGCTTAATTACAAGTCGTGGTTGTCGCTAAAGGATCTCTCATCTGCAATATATCCACCATTTTCTATTAATAAGAAGTTTTCAAGGAAAGCAAATGCGTTATCTGCCTCGAAATAATTTCTCTCCGCAATAATTAGCTGACTAGATGTTTTCGGTACTTCATGTTAATTAGAATGAAGGGATTGATTGTTTAATGTTCAAATTAGGGTCATTAAGCAAGGAGAAACCCGGAAAAGTTTTTCATTACAGAAACAATTGGTGACCAAAGAACTACCACCAGTAGTTGCATTATCATTATTACGATGCATGTCGCGTGTACATACACTATTACTGACACTCTACTCCAGCAATAGCTAGAAATTATAAACTTGACCATCACATGAACTATAAGACGGGCGTGTGATATGTAGCACAAGAGGATCATTAGGTGAGCAATGACCTCTGAGTTACATTGAACTTAACAAACCCTAGTTATGAAACCCACGTCCGACGCTTGGGCTGTGGCCCGGAGACATGGACCCCAGACTGCTCGGAGGCGATGGCTGTGAGTCTTGTGACTCGACCTCAACTTTGCGCACAAGAGGATTTCGCCAAGGTTCTCGATCGGGCAAAAGCAAAGCGCAAAGAGGCCAAGCATATGTTGCGGAGGAATAAGCAATGGGATTATGTACTTCTCAATTAAATGAATTGTTTTAGAGCAAGTGAAGAATCTGAATAGCTTCAGTAGCTGTATTAATCTATTTGATTGAACAGCAGAGTGGTATGATTGGAAAACAAACAATTTGCATCTGTTTTGTTTCAATGAATTTCGGAGCGATGTCATACTATTTTCAAGGTTCAGCGGTTTACAATTTTTTAGATGGTTATCACTAACTCAAACCATGAAAGAAATAATCTTTTGCATATATTTTGTCCTAAAGATTTTTGCAACTATGGTAAGTTAATTTCAACGTTTGACAACAGTGATAAGCAATTTGTATATTTTGAATCATGAGATGCGCTTCGACCGAAAAAAAACCATGAAATGCACATATTAATCTCCAATTTACTATTCTCACCTAATCCTACATTTATCTCATAAGGTTTGAGCTAAATATGATAGGCACAATTATTAATTATTCACTTGATTGCCGGTTATTTGAAGAACCCGACAGCGCATTTAAAAAAGAAAAAATCACTCGCAAGGGCGCCTTGAATAAGGTGAAGGCATGGCGTTCAATAGATTAGAAAAGAATCAGAAAACGAAACTCAAAACCCTAGTAGCTCAGCTTATGATGAATTTATATGTGTGATGCGCATTAATGATTAATTGGCCTCATATATGACCAAGACAAGAAAAAAAATGAAGAATAATCATCCAAAAATTATGAAAGTCCATAAGCATTTGCATCAGACAGACGTCAAAATCTTCCCACATGTTAAAACCCCACCAACGGATATGGTCATCTTGAATCTCAAATGCGGACTCTCAAGTTCGTTTCTTGCTTAGTGCACTTACATTGAGTCAGATTACAAAAAAATAATTTCTTATAAATTCTCTAGTCTCGTCATGGATGACCTTTTTTTACTAGGTTGGAGAGATAGACTTACTCTAATGCGTGAAAACAAATTCAAGATATTATTTGATCGTTATTTCAAAGAAGGGGAAAAAAGTTGCATGTGCAAGTTTGCTCCAAATTGGCCTAAGATATAGTAGAGTTTGCCACAAGAGTAATTTTAAGATAACAGGGGAAAAGGTAAGACTGTAAAAGTCTTTTCTTCCACATTTAGGCATATATTAAGGTAACTCATTGGTGCATAACAATGAAATCCATGGGATGTTTGTGAGATCATTCAAATTTAAAATTCAGATTCAATTTAGTATGTAAATTATGTGCATCTATAAGTTTCCATAAATTGGCTATTGGCTATTATGATTAGTTTTAAATGAAGCATGCGAAATCACTGAATTTCTTAAACAAAAAAGATTGAGTTTGAAAAGCAACCACTGAGTTTGACATGTATACTCACGATTCGTCCCCCCAAGAACAGAATCCCATAACCCAGCCCTTACTAAATCTTTCCACCTGGTAAGAAGATCCGATTTCTACATTTCTGGAGTATGAATCAAAGCTCCCCTGAAAAGTAACGACCAAATCAGAGCTCCCTTCAATCGTACTGGGCAAGTTATCCTGTCTTCTGCGGGTGTCACAAGTGCAACAGACCTGGATTGAAACAAATGGCAAGTGAGAATGATGATGACAAGCACGTTGCAGCATTGTGTAAAAGTCTTGGTACTCTATGGTCCGAGGACGATGTTGTTGAGATTCAAGGTGGTATCTCTGCAGATAAATTGGCTGAATGCAGGAAGACTCTGTTCGGGAAACTACATTCCAAATCACATGTAAATTTTCCAGCCTTCTTTACTACAATAAAGAAAGTATGGAAGGTGGAGAATGTTACATGTACGGTGTTAGCACCAGGATATTTCTCTTTTACATTTCAGTCTGAAGCTGATAAAAAAAGAGTCGTAGATTCGGGGCCGTGGTCTTTCTCTGGAAGTTTACTCGTTTTACAGCAATGCGAACCTGACATTCCTGATCTATGTTATGAATTTACATATTGCGACTTCTGGGTGCACTTCTATGGACTACCACTTGGAAGAGCTACTCAAGAATCTATTAGAAATATAGCAGCAAAGCTGGGTGAAGTAGTTGAGGTGAAATTGGATACCAAAGGAAACAGCAATTCCAAGTTTGGTAAGGCAAAAGTTAAGATAAATCTGGAGATGCCCCTTAAGACAGGAGTTCTGCTTAATCTGGAGAATAAAAGGCTGTGGGTGGAGTTTAAGTATGAACGCCTTCCGAACTATTGTTATTCATGCGGAAAAATAGGGCATTATGCCTCGGATTGTAAAGACATTCCCTATGAAGCCTCGGGGCTAGCAGCAAACTTACCAGGCAGGTTCGGCCATTGGCTACGAGCGGAAGCTCGTGATCTAAGCCCGTACGGGAAGATCTTCTATGGCAAACAGGAGATACCACCAGATAACGACGAGATTGTGCCTGAGACTCCCACAAATTCAGCACCTAAAACAGCTACGTATCAACAACATCGGAATACAAACCAAACACTAGCCATATGTGAACCGGGCCATGCAGAACAACTAAACACTCAGGAGATGAGCCAATCCAATCAGCACTTTCCACTGGTCATAATGGAGGAGAAAGGGCCACAAAAAAGAGGAAGTTGCTGCATTGATAAAGAATCAGCTATGGTGCTATATGAGGAGGAATACAAGGAAGCAGAAATGGAGATGGAGCAGAATATAACAAGGGAAAAGGGGCTGATAAGGCATAAATCCAGATGTTCAAAGGGTTCAAATGCTAAAAAAGGCAAGAGATTTTGCCCGTATGGGGCTCAATCCTCAAGAACACCAGAATTCGACAATACTCAGCTGGTGGAAACTCCTATAAAAGTGGCGGAGAAATCAAGTCAATGAGCTTTGGTGGCTAGCCCTAATAAGCCACCGGTTGATCCATGAAGCTATTGTGCTGGAATTGTCAGGGGTTGGGCACACCCTTGACAATTCAGGCATTAAGGGTCCTAGCGACCCAGGAAAGGCCCAGTATTATGTTTATAATGGAGACTAAAAATCAAGAACTCAAGGTGCAGCGTATAAGAAGGAGGCTGAAATTTCACAACGGCTTTGTGGTGAATCCAGAAGGAATAGGTGGGGGTTTGGCTCTTTTTTGGGATGAGCAGGTAAGGATAGATGTTGAGTCTTATTCAAGAAACTATATTCATATTCAGTGCCGAATCAAAGAAACACAGCAGCAGATGCATATAACTTTTGTTCATGCTCCTAATGAATTTCAAGATAGAGTAATGTTATGGGAGGCACTATATCGGAAAAATTCTACACATCACTCACCCTGGCTTTGCATGGGGGATTTCAACGAAATATTGTATCATTGGGAAAAAGTGGGGAAAAAGAAAGCAGAATCTTACCGGATGGCAGCCTTTAGGGATTTCCTTTTTCGATGTTCTTTAATGGACTTGGAGAGCAAGGGATGTGCCTTCACCTGGAAAAACAACAGAACAGGAGAACATCTGGTCAAGAAACGTCTAGACAGAGCTCTATGCACTTCAGATTGGAGGATAGCATACCCCAATGCAGAATGCACGGCGTTACCAGCCATAGGGTCAGATCATAGCCCCCTTATTCTATCTTTCGACTCACAAAAGAAAAAAAGGAGGAAGTTTTTCAGATACGAAGCATTCTGGTCAACAAATGAAGAGTGTGGGCAAATTGTAAAGAATACGTGGGCTGAATTAGAACCCCTGAATCTGGATATGGGGAAAAAATTGCAGATTGTGGCCCAAAAATTGGGAGAATGGAGCAAAAACGGGACGATAAATGCAGATATCAGAATTAAGGTGCTGAAAAATGAGTTGCAAAGATTGACAAATAGTGTTGGGAAGGAAAAAGAAAGTGAAACAGCAAAGCAAATAACCCAGGAGTTAGAAAAGCTATGGAGTCAAGAGGAGATGTATTGGGGAATGCGCTCGAGAATTACCTGGCTCAAGTGTGGGGATAGGAATACTAAATTTTTCCATGCATCAACTATCCAAAGGAGATCCAGAAATAGAATTACCTTGCTGAAAAACGCTGAAGAGGAATGGGTGAATGAAGAACAGCCTTTGAAGGATATGACAATCAGCTTCTTCAAAAACTTGTATAACTCAGTAGGGCCTCGTAACTTCCAGCCTGTAATTCAGCAAATCCCGACCTCAGTTGATGTAAGCATGAATCAACAGTTAATTAAACCAGTCACAATGGGGGAAATTACAGAGGCAATGCAACAACTAGGAGCTACAAAAGCTCCTGGTCCAGATGGACTTAATGGGCTATTCTATCGGGATCATTGGCCACATATTAGCCAGGATATTTACAACGAAGTGCAGAAGTTTTTTGAGACTGGTTATCTAAATCCTGAGCTGAACAGAACCCAAATCACACTCATCCCCAAAACCCCGAACCCAGAGAAGCTTGAACAATTCCGACCTATAAGCCTCTGCAACTTTATCTATAAAATAATTTCCAAAGTGTTGGCCAATAGACTCAAACCTCTGCTACCACAGATTATAGCAGAAGAACAAAGTGCCTTTGTGGGAGGAAGACAAATACAAGACAATATTCTGATAGTCCAAGAAGTACTTCATAAGCTGAGAATTCGGGAAAGGAAAAACAAATTTCAAGCGGTCCTAAAGCTGGACATGCAAAAAGCTTACGATCGAATTGAATGGGACTTCCTTAGAGAATGCTTGCTCAAGAAGGGATTCAGTGAGAAGTGGGTACAATGGGTCACACAGTGTGTTTCGACGGTCTCCTTTAGTGTCAATTTTAACGGAGAGCCCCAACCTTTCTTTCAACCTATAAGAGGGATTCGTCAAGGGGATCCTCTATCCCCATATCTGTTTATCCTAGTGGCTGATGTACTGTCAAATCTAATGCAAACAGCAGTAGTCGAAGGCACAATCTAGGGAATTAAACTAAACAATGGCTGTCCTACTCTATCCCACCTGCTCTTTGCGGATGACTCCATTTTCTTCCTCCATGGTACTATCACGGAATGTCAAAATTTGGCGGAAATACTACACCAGTATTGCTTTGCTTCAGGACAGGCCATAAACCTGAATAAATCAGGTATCTATTTTAGTAAGAACTGCCCAATGAATTTAAGGAGGAATATGGCAGCAGAGTTGAGGGTCCCTGAAATAGAAAAACAGGGAAATATTTGGGAATTCCTTCGGATTGGGGAGGCTCGAAGAAAGATGTTTTTGCCTGGATTTTAGCTCGAGTCAACAAGAAATTAGAAAGCTGGAAGGAACTTTTGCTGACAAGAGCAGGTAAGGAGATATTGATTAAATCAGTAGTGCAGGCCATTCCACAGTACGCAATGTCTATTTTCAAATTACCGGTGTCAATAGGCAAAGCCATAGAGAAAAAGATTGCCAACTTTTGGTGGAGAAATGGGAAAAACACTGCTGGAATTCATTGGAGAAAATGAGAGAGATTGAAACTCAGGAAAAACGAAGGAGGACTTGGCTTTAAAGACTTAACAGCTTTCAACCAGGCCATGTTAGGAAAGCAAGCATGGCGGATTTCACAGCAACCCCATTCCCTTTTAAGCAAACTAATGAAGGGCCTATACCATCCACACTGTGAATTCTGGAAAGCTGGAAATGGAACAAGACCATCGTGGGGATGGAGGAGCGTTATAGTGGGAAGAGATTCCATAGCACGAGATGTTATGTGGTCTGTTGGCAATGGTCAGAAAATTTCCATAAGAGAGGATAAATGGCTAAAAAGCGGTTTGATCGGAGGACCGACTACAAGAGATGAACCGGGGAAAGTTAGTGCACTCATACAACAGGGGAATGGCATGTGGAACGAAACTATACTTCGAATGATGTTTGATGAACAAAGGGTACAGGAAATCCTTGCTATCCCTATCGGGCTCTCAACAACATAAGATAGATTAGTATGGATGCGCAACAATTCAGGGTCTTATACGGTAAAGAGTGGGTATTTTACAACAAGAGATAGAGCAGTCAAACCACCACTTACATCAGCAACATCCTCTCATCAAACAAATCCAGATCTATGGAAATATATTTGGCACTCAGACACACTACCCAAAGTAAAACAATTTCTCTGGAATGTCAGCCAAAATGCATTGCCTACTATGGACAACCTTTACCGAAGGAAAATAGTACCTCACCCACTTTGCCCCATATGCAAGCACGAAGCTGAGACGATCGAACACACGCTGTTGTTATGCCCTTGGACAACTCAGATTTGGATAGCATCTCCTCTGAAAATCAAAATAACCAGATTAGGGTTAACAAGAATTGATGATTGGCTGTACATGAGGAAAAAAGATTCAAAAAGCTCCTCAAAGTTCAATCAGATTGCATCGACCTTGTGGAGTATATGGCAAGACCGCAACAGGTTTATTTTCGACCAAAAGCCCCTCATCCCGGAGCAGACCCTGTTCAGATCAGAGGCATTACAGAGAGACTTTGAAACGTGGAATAAAATTGCACCAAAGAAGGCAGCAAGTGAGTCCCACACTAATAGGTGGCAACCCCCGAAACCAGGTGTGATTAAACTGAACATAGATGCGTCTTTTGTTCGGTGTGAGCGAGAGGAGAGGGGTACATACGGGACAAGAGATGATGCTGACAGGGTCGGAACAGAAACATCTTTTGCCGCAGATTGCGCCCGCAGAGCATCCACGGATGAAGAAGAGCATGGGGGCGAGAATCCGAACAGAGAAGCTGACTCTTGTGACTGCACGGGATCCACCCACAGCAACGAAGATCTGAACCGAATCACCGAGATCCCATCTGCTAGGAGCGAGCGAGGGGAGAGGGGCACATACGGGACCGGATCTATTGACAGGGTTGGCGCAGAAACTTCGTTTAATGCAGCTTGCGTCTGCAGAGCACTCACGGAGGAAGCAGAGCACGGGAGAGAGAACCCGAACAGAGAAGTCATCTCTTGCGCCTGCAGGGGAAACACCCGCAGAAACGAAGTTTGGAATCAGAACACCGAGACCCCCTTTATTAGGCGCGAGAGAGAGGAGAGGGGCGAAAACGAAACCAGATCTGAAATTCATAGGGACGAAGATGATACCTCAGTTGATGATGAGCGTGGTTGCAGCGAAACCCGGGATGAGGGAAGAAGCCGCGAACAGAGCAGGGGCGGAGCGGACAGGGGAGGAACAGGGAACAAAGCCGCTGTTGCCTGCGTATGTAGGGACTCCCGGGGTAGACTTGTTGAGGGTTTCTCCAAGACTGTTGCAGCAGCTTCAGCAGAACAAGCAGAGGCCAAAGCTCTCCTGGAAACCCTAGAATTTTTATCAGATAGAACTGAGGAACTTCTGGAAGTACACACAGATAGTCTTCTGCTCGTGCGGGCACTTCAGTTCGGCGAAGACTTCAGTTGGGAAGTGGCGCCGCTCATGGACCGGATCAAGGCAAAATTCCACAGGTTTATGGGCCTCACCTTGGCCCATTGCAGCAGAGAAGCAAATAGGCCCGCGGACTGGGTAGCGAAGGCTCATCGACAAAATTATCTTCCGAGGGATTGGGTGACTAACCCCCCGACAGCTTTATTTGACTTGTTATGCGCCGATGCTCTTGATGTATTTTCTCCGAACTCTACTAAGTAAATGAAAAGCTATCGTATTATCGACCAAAAAAAAAAAAAAAGTTTGACATGTATACGACCAAAAGTGCATATGCTGCATCTTTGTAAATTTAACATCTTTGTTATGACATTTTTGGATTACTAATTACTATAGAGTAATTATTGACACATGTATGTGAAAAAAGAAAATATTTCAAGATTGGAAATTTTATCTTAAAGTTTTCTATAAGATAATAAAAAGATTCTAATTTTAAAACCGGAGCACGTGAGAGATAAAATAAAAAATATTAATTTACGCTTGTTCATGGGTAAAATATTCATAACATAACTAACTGAGAATATTTTGGGGGAAAAAAAAACTGTGATCCCTTAACAGTTAGATGAGGGAAATTAGCAATCTTCCAATACCATCCTATATACTAATGTAGTGAATGAAATTGTCATTACTAAGATTGAAAAACTATATAATAAGTGACTAATTTGCAAATTTCATCCTAATGTATAATCTTGCGCCGCATTAGAATTGCACCTAAGGAACAGTTTTTCGAATTTCCTTTTTTTTTCCTTGAAATTATTGATTAACAGTCAACGAAAGAGCTTATCAATATGCCTAGTTAGATTGATCAAGACCTCATAATTTAAATCTTAAAAACAACCTATCCCAAGATGCATATGCTAACTAGTTTCATTTTTTAAATCTTGAAATATCCCTGAAAGTATAAATTTTATACCTACAAAAAAAAAGGAAAAATGGGTTTCTCAACTTTAAAAAAAAAAAAAAAAATGAGCTAATTTTTAGCTTTTACCGAAGCTAATTTCTAGTTTAATTTATATAAAATTTGGATTAAAAAAATCAGATGTAGACCAAAACAACATTATTTTGAGCTCTTTACCAAAAAAAAAAAAACATTATTTTGGGCTTATGCTTCATATTTTTAGCCACGTCATCACCACAAAAGAAAGAAGAAAGAATAATTAATTAAATAAATAAAAACGTCATTTTTTTCTGTTAGCAAAAATAGATGGAGTTAAAGAGATGACATTGCACCAATTTAACAAGTTTAAAAACTTGATTTTTCTTTTTGTAGGTTTTACAGCTTAATTATACTTTCGTAACAAATTTTAGAACTTTTAGTATATCTATTTCAATCTAATCTAAATGTGAATTCATAAGAACTTGATTAGTCTGGAGCAATTCGAATGAAACATGTTATATATTGTGGAGTCCAAGTCACTTGTATTCTTCATTAATATATAGCGCTGAAATATATACATATTTCATTTGCTGATTATCAAAGGAAGTCATGAAGAAGGACCTATGTTTCATACACCTAGCATTGACATATTCAGCAAACATAGTCCGCCTCTTGCTTCAATCTCTCTCTCACTCACTTTAGTTCCCGATTTGTTCGCTACCTTCGCTTTAGCTCCCTCTCTTGGTCAATTCACTCTAGCTTCCTCTCTCTTGCTCTTGTGCCCTCACCAAATGGACAGAAAGGTGAGATTTCCTACTCACAAGATAACTTGCTTTACCGGTTTTCTTCTTACTTAGTCATGTATTACCTGCCATGTGCAAATTAAAAGAAAGGCAAGCCTAACATTTTAAAAAAAAAAAAATGGTAAAAATAGAAAGCAAAGTTGCTGTTGTTAGAGCATGGATTCGGGGAGGGAATTTTTATAGATTCGGGTGAAGGTGCGGGGGGAAGAGAGTTTGGGAGGAAGAAGATCTGCACATGGAAAGAATTTAGAATGGAGGCTGGGCTGAAAAGTCGTAGGTGAGGTAGTTGTGGGCTCAATTGAGTTTTTAGCAAAATTGGACCAGGCCTTGCTCACTTTCGGACCCAACCCGGACCGTTAGGGTCCAAGTCAGACCAGCAACTGACGCAGTACGAAGTCCATCTTCAATATTTAAAGATAATAAATAAAAAATTAAAAATTAAGAAAATTGATAAAAGAACTCAGAAAATTCATAAAATGCATAAAAATGATATAATTTTAGAAAAATCAGAAATATTTGTAAAATGACCAAATACCCTCAAGACTTAGAAAACTGACTAAATGCTCCCTCTAGCTTAAAGTAATTATCGAAGTGCCCTTAAACTCAATTTTATGGGCGATGATACTATTCACATATGAGAACGTGAAATGTAACAAATCATTAACAAGGGGGGAAGATTTACGAACCAATTTGTAATTCAAGATTATGCATACTCGAATGGTAAATATATGCAATATATGTGCAATCTTGAGAGATTCGAATAATTAATAAGAAATATCATAATTATCTTTAACATAGGAAAATACCCTATAGAAAGTGCTAAATATCCTTTATGAGTTAAGAATAATAATAATAATAATAATAATAATAATAATAATAATAATAATAATAATAATAATAAATGGAAGAAGAAAATATGTAATTTATATATTTTTCAATGTATATATTAATGAAGAATACATTATCATATTTATAAACCATATTAGATAACGATATAAAGATAATATCTCAGTCAGGATTATGCATAATATACACGCAATATATGTGCAATCTTGAGAGATATAAATAATCACAATGAAGTATCATAATTATCTTTAACATAGGAAATAATGTAGATTGTCTCTTGCCAAAGCTAGCTCGGACCCCCTTGGGCCAATCTCATGATGATAGCCAAAATACCTTCAAGACGTAGAAAATTGCCTAAATGCTCCTGTTAATCAAAATGCCTCTAAAATTGGTGATGATGCTACTCACATACAGAAACACAAAATGCAACAAATTGTTAACAAGAGGGAAATGTCTATGAATCCAACTTGTAATTCGAGGTTATGCATAATCAAGTGGTAATATATATGCTATATACATTTAATCTTGAAGAAGAAGAAGAATATAATAATAATAATAATAATAATAATAATAATAATAATAATAATAATAATAATAATAATAATAATAAACAGAAGAAAGAAATATAAATTTTTTATATATTTTAATGTACATATTAATGAAGAGTACATCATCCTATTTATAAACTATTTCATATAACTATCCTAAGATAATATCTTAATCAAGATTATGCACAATATACATACAATATACGTGCAATATATGTGCAATTTTGAGAGATGTCGATAATCAAAAGAAAATATGATAATTATCTTTAACATAGGAAATAATGTAGTTTGTCTCTCACCGAGGCTAGTTTGGACCACCTTGGGCCAATCTCATGACAATAACCAAAGTACCCATAGGCTCGAACAATGACCAAAATACCCTCAACACTTACAAATTGACTAAATTCTCCCTCTAGCTTAAAGTAATTATGGAAATGCCATTAAACTCAGTTTTATGGATCACGATACTACTCACTTGCACAAAACATGAAATGCAACAAAGAGGGGAATATTTATGAATCTAATTTGAAATCTAGTCTTTATATCTTACAAAATGCTCGTTCCTCGAACAACAACATTCCTTTCGAAACATCATGCATATGAAGAACCTACATTTTTGTCGGTACCTTGGTGTGTGGAGACTTCGAAAGTTTTCAATGAATAATTGAAATTTAATCTTTTGGGATATAGTTCCTTGAGGACCAATAGACTTTTCTCAGTAGCATGCTTGGTTTTGTGAATAATGCAAAACAAATAAATCGTACAGTTACTAGTCTTCACATTGTCCATAATACTAATGGTCCATCTATTTTATGAAAAATTAATGATTTATAAAATATTTTCCTAAAATTAATCGTTTATAACGCTTGAAATAATAGTCAATGAAAAATATTTCTTTTATGAATAACAATTCATGTCCAAATATTTTTGTAGATAATCAAAATATTTTTGTAAGTACTACAAGCAATCATTTTTTGCTAAACAAATGAAGCCTAAATAAGTTCTCCATTCTAATTATTGAGGTGATTTAAGACACCTCAGCCAAGTTACAAAACGGCAATTCTCATTTATTGAGTAGCAACATTTCCTTATGGTTAAACTTATACAATAAACTTAACGGTCATTTCATCTTTGAATATTTACAAAATCAGTATTTTTCCTGTTTTGCGCATTGGTTTTGTATTGAATTGACGTCCTTTCAACTTTTATGTATTAGGAATTGTAAATTTTCTAAGATATTACATTTTTATTAAATGATATGGATTTAGTTTGCACTAGTAAAAATTTATTTACAAACAAAAATTATACTAATTAACAGAAATATAATCAATTAACACCACTTGATGATTAATGCAATGTAATTAATATAGGTTACAAGTTTATAATACCCCCGAGCGTGCGTGCGCACACACACATATATATATACATGCGCTTGCACACTTCTTTGTATGATAAAGAAAATCCACTACTATTTCAACACAAATAATAATCAAAAGAATTTCAACACGATACGTGAAATGGTAATTTAAAAAAGACTGGCATAGTAATCATATTAAGTATCTTATGAATTTCCAAATTTAATTCGAGTCAAATAAAATTATAATTTCTATTCTTTATTGCACACACGACAATGCCATTTTTATTTTAATTTTCTGGTATAAAAGAATTGGGGTTACAAGTTTATAATACCATGCATATATGTACACACACAGTTCTTTGTATGATAAAGAAAACCCACTACCATTTCAACACAAATAATAATCGGAAAAATTTCAACATGATGCATGAAATGGTAATTAAAACAAAAGGCGTAATAATCATACTAAGTATCTTATGAATTTCCAAATTCAAGTTGAATCAAATAAAATTATAATTTCTCTTCTTTATTGCACGCATGAGAATGACTATCTTTTTTTTTTTTTTTGGTATAAAAGAATTGGGGTAACAAGTTTATAATACCCCCTCACACACACATACATACTTACTACCGTGCACACTCACAGACATACATACATACATACATACATATGAATACACATACATACTTCGTCCTATGATAAATAAAACCCACTACTATTTCAACACAAATAATAGTCAGAGAATTTCAACACGATGCGTGAAATGGTAATTGAAGAAGACCAGCGTACATAATAAGTATCTTATGAATTTTCAAATTTAAGTTGAATCAAATAAAATTATAAGTTCTCTTCTTTTTTTCTTCACAAATATCTGTTTTTGGCTTAACCGCCAAAATGTGGTCCTCTACTAGCTTTTTTTTTTTTTTTTTTTTTGAAGTCCTCTACTAGCTTAAGGTGATATAGAGCATCCTCAAGTTTTTCTATAACTTGATTAAGAGATTTTAGTGCTTCTTATTTTCCATCACATATTGAATTTTTATATTCAATATCTCATAATTCTCGCGGTCCAATTTCTCTTATTTGTCCAGTTCAGCCATTATGTGACATCCTAAAATTTGAGTCTTCTGAGGAATGAATGAATGTGAATTTCGTCAATGAATTGTTAGTTGATCTCACTTGAAATTGATCACTCCTAAGATACTGACGTTGAGGGGAAATGCTAATGAGGACAGAACTCGTACGACTAAAGGACTTGACCTGGGAAAACAACTTGACCGTGAGACTTGCATGAGGATGATCCTGTAGATAGGCATGCCGATTCGAAGGACGACTAGAAGTCGATTCACGGACAGAACATAATGGAACGACGGGTGATTACGTTTACTGTTATCGAATCCACGACCGACCCTATGTCAATCCCCAGTAATCTTGTACTTTGAAATAAGAATCTATTCTCCGTAATCTCATGTAGTCAAGGACATCCATGCGTCGAGATGTCTTGAACATGATTTGACACGAGTCGATTACGCGGGAATCCTCGAAACCGCCCGTCAATCTAAGCTATACCCAAAATGGTGTTAGGTGAAATTGACATGGCATGAGAACTAAAGATTGGGCTTTGAATTATTGGGAACGTCTGGGATAGACTTTGAATGAAGCTACTTCAACAGTCGACAACGCCAGTTAAGCCGAGCAATTGAAAAAGGGATTTTCGGACCAAGGAAACGAACCCGTGAGGATGTGGGCCGGGCCGAGCCAATGTGGGCCTTAGGACCAAGGTGGGACAGCCACCATAGTGGGCCTAAAGCAAGCAAATGAGCCCATTAGGCCCAAACCAACTATTCATCTTTTAAAGCCCATGGGCCAAACCTTAGTCATTTCAAGCCCAATCAATTTCCAAGCCCACTCTTATGCATGGCCAAACCCATTTCTTAGGCCCATCCACCAGTTTCAGCCCAAGGACAGATTGGTAAATTGTGCAAGGTGAAATGACCAAATTGCCCTTATAAGTTAGTGGATAAGGGCAAAGGAAGAGAGAGAAGGGGATGTCTATTGCTCCTTCAACAGAAGTTTCCTGCTCAGTGATAACTTTTTGTTGCCGTACTTTCAGATATTTGGTTCCTCAACTGTTCAGATATCTCAGTATGCCCATTTATCTTGTCCTATTTACTTTGTTTTGCTAAAAAACCTGGTAATTTTCCTCATGCTCTTAGTCTTGATCAACTGCCCATAGATCAAAACTCAGTGCTAATTAGTTAGAGATGTATTATTGCTTTTCAGGGTTACAAAACCTATCTCAATTCCGAAGAATGAATAGAAGACTGCTTTTTCGTATGATAACATGAGCAGTCTGCACTTCCTAAGATTTTCTTTATACTATCAATAGCTTATTCTAGAAAGTACCCTACTACCAATTGAAATGAAGTTGTCCTCCTAGGTGGGGTGGTGTCTCGTGCTTCTGGTAGCTTCTTTTTTTAAGTTGCAACGCATAAGAGTTTCATGCCCGTCTTCCCAAAAGGTACTTATGAAACAGCATTATCCAGAAAAGCTTATAACATTTGAATTTACTGTACTAATTGTACATTAAGATGATGGGGCATGTGCTCGCTCAATCTTCATCTGTATGTCATTCTTTTGCCTGCGTAGATGTTCATCAGCTTTAAACTCATTGTTTATGTTATTCTGGCTAGGTATAATGGCCATGGGAGCTATAAATGTGGTTAGGAGATCGCGGTCATCTGTTGAGGAGCTGTTATTTACATACCGGCATTCTGAGGGGTTAGGAGGACATATTTTGCCATCAGCTTGCATAAAAGCTTTCATTATTTTGTTAAGAGTTATGTGATGTGCAAGCTCTTTCACAACAAACTAGGCCAGCTTTACAGATTGTCCATCAGTTGTGTGTGTTTATGTTTTATTTTTTATATTTTTCCGTTTTAACTGTTCTGCTGTACAGCCCCATGAGCACAACTTTTCAACAGTGCTAACTATAGTCAGGCTTATTATCCGTTGAGGTATTGTCAAATAAATCAAGCATCACTCACATTTCTTTCACAAGAAAAGCTTAAGCATCTAAAGTTCTGTGCAAAAAGATTTCTATGGAAGCTGGGAATTGGGATCTCATAGTGAATTTCTTAAATTAAGCAGGACTATACAGCTTTTGTTTATGCGCTTCATGGTATGTCCATTGCTCCCTATCTTAAAATTCACGCCATCATGCCACAGCAAAGGAACATGGGATAAGCAGCTCAAGAAATAAATATCAGGAAATTGGTATCCCTGTAGCTAGTGTGTATAGGTGTGCACTGAATGTGTCTGATAATTAGTCATTTTCTGCAAAGGCTTGATGTTCCAAGAGGATATAAAGGAAGAAAATAGTAGCTGAATTGTGTGCGTACAGTTTTGACAAATATGACTAGCAAAATCTGTGCCTCAAATGGAGTGACAATTAATTTGATCAAGTAGTGCTGCTGTTCATTTCAATCTGTCTCTAGTATAAATAACTTTGTTGGCGTGAGAATTTGCATGGGAAACTGAGCCAATCTTGGGCAGATATCAGCATCTGTGATCGAAGATGATGTGAAAAATCTCAAGTGACTATTAGGTTTTGAGTATGTTGCCTCATTGTGCGATCATAATTTTAGATGTGGCTCTCTGCTTCTCTTGTTAACTTAATGGAATGAAAGGCTAGGCCACTATTAATTCCTTTTTTTGAATCACTACATTGTTGCTCTTGCCGTTGATAGTCCTGAATTGTTCAATCGGATTGCAGAAGTCTTCTGTGATAAGGCAACTATAAGATTTCTCATTCTACTATGGGGTGATAAAGCATCCTTTTCTATTAAAGGAACAGAAGACATGCCCATCTTTAGCTACAATGAAATGATAAATCTGGGGCAGGACAGCCGTAAATCTTTGCTTGGCTCCAAGGACACCTGTAAGTTACAGACATGTCTTCACTGCATTCAGTACTTCTAGCAGACCATAGGGTACTGGGAAGTCCAATTACAGAGAGGATTTACATTCTGTTAAGACAAATTACTCAATAATTGCTTGTCTAAGGGTGCTTTATTAAATCTGTGATGTAGGCAAGATGTTTCAGGATCAGAATGCATCCATTCTGCTCAGCTTTTCCAGTCATTTCAATTAATTAAAGTCAGGTATCATAAAGCAAATATATTGAGTTGACTGCAAGTTACACCAGACCTTTAAAGCCAGAAATGATTTAGAAGTGGACTAAAGTCTGTTTGACATTCTCTTTCAAACTTTTACCGTTTTCACTATATGCAAGTAGCTTGTAGTGTAGCAGGTAATATCCAACAAATGGTGGGTCTGTTTGATGACAGTGGAACCATTTATTCTAGCAATGAGGACAAAGGGATAGGTGCAGGAAGAGCTTTCAACAGTGATTATTAGGACCAAGTGGAGCAAGGGCTAAGTCTCACTCAACTATGAGTGAGATTGGTATCTCAGGTTTAAAGAGTATATTGTTTGCTGCCCTGTTTTGCACAGGGTTAGGAACATGCAAACATATTGTGAAGGAAAATTTCAGTAATTAAGACCTTGTCATCAAAAACTAACATTGAATGCTACATTTTACATGATTTTTATTTTCCTTCTTGAAGGGTCGAGCTTGTTCAATTGCAGGAAATCAAGGCAAGTATGGACTTATCAGCTCTGATGATGTTGCTACGCTTATCTACACCAGTGGGACAACTGGAAATCCAAAGGGCGTTACATTAACGCATGGCAATTTGTTGCATCAGGTTTATCATTCTCTTAGGCAATTTGTTTCTTCTTTAGGCACCATTAATGTGATATGCTCGATCTTGATGCTATACAAGAAAAGGGCTGCCAACTGCTGCATATTCTTCTTTGAATTTAGTTACACAGAAAAAGGTTTAATTCTTACAAAACAACATAATTGTTCGTATCTAAAAATACACGATGAAACCCATAGACTATCTGTCTGATTCTGTCCTAGGAGCAGCAATATCCTCAATGTAATGGGTACAGTGTTTAAGCAGTAGTTCCACATCCATTCATGCATTCTTGTAATTGCTGTACAGGGTAAAAGATCTTTCCTTCTATGAATTTCATGACTCGACATAGTTTTAAGTATATTATCTTTTTGTCACTTATTTTGTATTTTCTGTCACAGCAAATTACCTAGTTCATGACATGTTGCGTCTCCTATGGTGTTTATAGGTTCCACTCAGAAGTTTGACCTCTCTCTCTCAATTCAATTCGAGTACTTTATTTATCTGTCTCACTTTAATTTGCTTTCTGGTACATTCTTCTCCTCTTTTTTTTTTTGGGTAAAAAGTAAGAATATATTGAGCTTTAGCCAAACTATACAAAAGAGATCACGGCACCAAGAACTTACACTCAAAATGGCAAAGAGACATTCTTCTCCTCTGTTTATCTCCCTTTTATATGATTTTCCCTTTCTCCTCTGCAATCAGTTTCATAAGCAAAGAGTCTGGGTCTCTACCATCCTTTAAGAAGTTCCTTCGATCATCCTAGAGATATCTTGATTCTTCTTACTAGCCCCATCCTAGAAGGTGTCTTCCTCGAAATATCTTAATTACTTGCACCATGGCACCACTCAGGCCAAGTATTCACTAATCTAATGTTTTCTATAGATGTGATCCAGATGAAAAGATCACAGAAAACATTGGCACATGCACTCTTATCAACTACAATAGCTGCGTTGAAGTATGTGCGAATTTTCTTTTACCTCCTTTTTGAGGTTTATGCTATAGTGACTAAAGAAAACTTTGCTACATAGAAGTTCATGTCTCCTTTCTATGAAAAAACAATAGGTTGTATTGCCCCCACTGCCTCACCTCGCAGAGTTACATTGGTGGGGTTTGGCTCACATGGCATGCCAATTGGCCCAAAATTGATATAGGGCTGTCAGCCAAGGACAATCTACCTTCATGATCCACAAAACAGTAGGACGATAGGATCTCCACATGATCTGTCCTTTATGCTTCTGTGTACTTCCAATCTGTTTGTGCGCCTTGGGATAGCTCCAATGTTGTTTTTTTAGCATGATGAGGTCGATAAGACCTCAGCAAGCGACCGCAGCCAATCCATACTACCTATCTGGTAGGCGTAACCTGCACGATGAGGAGGTTCACTTATATAATTTATTTTTTTCTAGATAAGAAACTTGTGGGATATTGTACCTGCGGTACCTAGGGATAGATTTCTGAGCTTGCTTCCGCCATGGCATATCTATGAACCTTCCTGTGAGTCTTCATTTTCACACATGGAATTGAGCAAATGTACACGACTGTGAAGAACTTGAAGGTACTGTTTTCTGGTAGATTTGTATCATTTCTGCTTGCATTGTTTAGACAGCACTGAACAAATCAAAGAATAGATATTCGTGTTTTTTTTTTTTTTTTTTTTTTGGATGCTTGTTAAAAAAAGGCTTTTGTATTGTTGGGTTAGTGACACTAGACCACATATAGTGTAGTTCTCTGGTTGAAGTCATCAAGTATTCTGAAAAACTGCCTTTTTCTAGGAATTGAATCTTTCATCTCATTTTCTATTTTACCCTTACTGTAGGAGGACTTGTGGCAATATCAACCACACTATCTCATCTCAGTACCTCTAGTTTATGAGACACTCTACAGGTATTTCGTCCATTGAAAAGAGTATCTAGGTAGTTTATTATAGTGGGTAGACATTCTCTTATCATATGAGTGATTGCAGCTTGTAGGTTGTTACCCTCTGGAGGAGTATAATTTTTATTTTTTCAGAATCTCCCCTACTCAATCGTTTCATAGGATACCAGCAGGGCAGCACGCTTCTGGGTTGCAAGTAGTGATTCAATTGATCATAAAGAAACCGAATTCTAGCTTCAGTTATCAACTCCCCCTTTCACCTTCCAAATTGATTGTTGACTCTTCAAGCAGTCGCCAAATCTGGACACTATCTAGGCACAACAAGCTGCTGCCCATATTCTCAATTGACATATCTGGATCCCATGACATATAACAGCAGGATCAAGCAATGTCTGATAGTATGAGTTCATTGAAGCTCAACTGCTCCATAATAATCTTGCTATGAAGCTAGCCTCTCATCTTGAAGCTTCCTATACTAAGTAAAATGGAATGCATTTTGATGAAAAGAATGAGCCAAAAAAAGGACATGGAATGCACAGCTATCTGTTAAATTGTCCTGAGGACTCAAGATGACCTGGATCTCTCTCATTAATGGGCATAAACATAACGATGTTGTATTATACAATTAAAGCTACAAGCATGTCTCAGGATGACTGAAATTTTTTATGCATATACCTATGAAACTCTCAAAGGCACATAATCACAGGATAACTTGGTTGCATGCCCTCCTTATTGTTTTTTTTTTTGGTAAAGCATGCCCTCCTTATTGTTCTTTGTGTCTAAGTTGGATTACTCCATTTATACTCAAAAAGTAATAGTGTTGAGTACGAATTGGGCTATTAACCTGTTTAAACGTATTCAAACACATGATAAACATGCATTGTGACATTACCTGTTCTACAAACGTGTGGTGCTCGAGTAAAAATGATCTGTGTTGTACAAATAGTTTGACACAGCACAATAATAACACTGGATCCCATATTGTCCGATTTTATTTTATTTCTTTTTTCACGGTTTTGTATGCTACTTATAATGGAGTATTAGGTCCTGCCACAATTGATCATTTCATATTCGCATTCACAAATATGGAGTCCTTGCATTGTACAATCTAACTGTGCTTTTGGTTTGCTGCTGCAGGGGGATTCTAAAACAGTTATCTACGGGCTCTACTGCTTGTAAGCTTATAGCTCTTACATTTGTAAGGATCAGTATGGCATTCATGGATTTCAAGGGGGTATATGAGGTCACACCTCGGCGAAGGCACTCAACCTCGGTGAAGGCAGTCAGACCAATTTTGACATTGCTCTCTCATTTATCAGTTAAGCTCTTAATAGCAATAGTCAATATTCCTTCATCAGTTTAGTATGGCATCGAGAAGATTTTTGGGTTCAATTATCTGGATTCCTATCAGCCCTTGTCTAAAAACGATATCCATGCTTTTGGTAGGGTTTGGTCTGAATATAATGAGCAACAATTATGCATTCATTGCAACCTTTTATATGGTTTTGTACTTGTCCATTGTAATTCCATACTCTCACTATGGACCCTGCTTCTAATAAGGAGAGTGCTTTCTTCCGCACTGTTTTATTTTGTACACGACTCTGATTGTCAATATCTCTGCACAGATTAACTCCTTCCACAATTAAGTGGTTGTCAGTGGGATAGATTTTCTGATTGGACCTATCTTCATGGCCTTCAGTTAGAAACTTGTTTGACTTCTGTTGCTTAGATTTATTGTCTTTTCAAATTATTGAAGCAAGCTTCCTTCTCTTTAATGTGCCGTAAAGCACATTGTAGCACTTGCAATCATGAAAATCCAAGCCTGAAGTCCATTAGTTCGGGTGGTACTACTAACATCAGATCCTTATGTTCCAATATACTACAAGCAAAAACAATCAAAGGAAAGGCTTCACTTAATAAGCTAGTTCATCTATAGGGGTATTCCTAAGCCTTCGCAACTGATTCATTGCAATGTAGGGAATAAGTTAGATGAAGAAAATTTTTTATACTTTTATTTAGTCTATGAATTCTTGCTGAAAATAAAAGAAACAAATTAAATTTTTAGTAATCAATATTTAGTGAAAAGAGCTGCTCTTAAGTTTCAGACTTTCAGTATAAGACGGATATTTTGCAGGGTAAATATCTGACTAGAGATCCGAAGCAACCCGCCTTTCTTGTTTCAATGTTGGATTGTTTTTGGGCAAGATTTTCTGCTGCCATATTATGGCCAATGCACATGTTAGCCAAGACGATAGTTTACAGTGAGATTCGTTCAACCATTGGAATATCTAAGGTACTTCTCTTCAAATCTGGTGTTATGACATCAAAGAGTAGTCATTGTAGAGATTATTCTAGCAAGTACTTCTACAGTCTGCTGCAGTGCCGTAGGAATGATCAAAATAGATATATATTGTTTTTGTCTTGGTTATTAAGGATGCTATCTTTCTTCATTCAGTCTCAAACAAGTGCATCCTGTGTCCTATTACATAAAGGAGCATAAGTTTGCAAGTGAATGATCTTTTTTTTCCTGGAATATGCAGGCTGGCGTCAGTGGAGGTAGTCATTTGCCTATGTTTGTGGATAAATTCTTCGAGGCTGGACGTTCATTTGGTTAAGACGTTTTAATTTTTTTTTTTACAGATTTTACTCTCATTTGAGACATGTCTTTTGTAGACTATTGGTGTGAAAATACAAGTTGGGTTTGGTATGACAGAAACTTCACCAGTTGCTGCTTGTCAAAGACCTTCCTGCGTTGTAAGGCAGACGTCTGTTTAAAGTGAGATTTGTGGATGTACATTCTTTTAGTTATGACAATAGTAAGTAATTTTCGGTGACAAACAACAAATTTGGACTTTGAATGTTTGCTATTACAGCACCACCTTCAGTTGATTTGTTCGCTGTATCTTTTTGTAGCGGCTTCATTCTTGATATTATATTTTCCAATGGTCCACCTTTAAGTCTTGACTGAAGCTTCGCCTCAAATGCTGTGTTTCCATGCTTTGCATCTGTCTAGAGGTGTTTCGAGAAGGAAGAAATAGATAATAGGAATTAGAAGAAGATTAGACGGTACAATAGGAGTACCTATTACCATAAGAGTATTCAAGAACATGTATCAAACCTTCAGTGACTTTAGCAACTGGAGTAAGATATTGTGCATGGCATGATTTATTTGTAAGTTTTTATCTTTGAAGGTTCTTGGCTCAAGTGGACATCCAATTCGATATACTGAACTAAAAATTGTGGATCCTGATACTGATGAGACTCTCCCTCCCCGTACGAAGGGCATTATCAAAGTGAGGGGGTCGCAAGTAATAAAGGGTTATTACAAGGTAAGATCCCCTTTAGACAAGACACAGAAAGTCATGATGTCCAGTGAAACGTCTCATAATCTCATGGAGAATACATGTTTTGAAATAGGCAGCCGAATAATTATTTCTTTAGTATGAATGTGTAATTCACATTTGGAACTTTGTAGGCCACCAGAGTACAGGTTTGGACATATTGGTCCAATTGATCCCACCATTTGAAGAGCTCTACTTTGGAGGCGGAAATAAACTAGATATTGTCTCCTCCCATCGCATATAAACTGGGACTCGAAAAATCGACCTAAATTGTCATGGGCCAATAAAAAAAAGACTGAGTAAAGAAAGTAAAGAAATTATTTTGCTTTTAAAGAAAATGGCAAGCACAAAGACATGCACATGATACGTGTGGCTCGATGTCTATCTAGAAGGCTTGTTGAAATTAAAAAGGTGTCTACCTGTCGCAGTCTCATGTTAACAACATACCCTCTTAACCTCAGCTCTACCTAAAGAAATTTGGGGAAAAGAAAGACAACATTTACATCACAGTCTCGCGTTCAAGGCCGTACCTTTCTTAACACTATCCTAAATATCCTATAGTGGCCTAGGTCTGATGGCTGGGTTATGTGTGCCATGTGCAATGCTAAAATAGTAAAGTAGGCATACCGGTTTATGATCACAAAGCATTTTATTAAAATAGACCTCTAAGCTACTGACTTGCATAAAAAGAAAAAGAAAAGAAAAACCAAGTTAGTAAAATGCTTAAACAAGGTAGAATGGCCTAAGTCCTCAAAAATGTCTCCAGCGAAGTCGCCAAGCTGTTGTGACCTCTTTTTTCGGCGCTCGATTAGGGCGGGCGACTACGGAGGCTAATGGCTCGGCTATGTATATTAGGCTTAGCCTGGACTCTCCCGACTCCACCAATTCACGACTTAATAGTTTGATATTTTTAACATAAATTAATTTTAAAAAGGAGTTACCACTAGTGGTGGGTCGATTAGAAACCCAGGCGAAATATTAGGAGAAATATTTGCTCCTTCGCAACCAGAGAAATTAGGATCGGGGACTTGACTAGTGGTGGGTCGATTAGAAACCAAGCAAAATATTGGGAGAAATATTCGCTCATGTGCAACTAGAGAAATTAGGATCAGGGACTTGATTACACTATTTAATCACTAATGCTTTTTTGGTACTTAATCTTATTTAAACCTTAAGGTTTTTTGGATTTTTGAGGGGTTTTCTATGCATTTGCGGAGGAAAAACATTTTTTTTTAGTCTTTTTCTATTTTTTGAACATAAAAAGCATTATTTATTTTTTATCTTTTTTGGAGATATTAATCATTTTTGGCTTTTTTTTCCGATTTTTTGGGCTTTTTTATTTTTTAAAATATGGGATATTTTTTTATATTTTTTGAAATATTATTATTATTATTATTATTATTATTATTATTATTTATTTAAAAACGACCCGAGTTGGATCCCTAGCAGCGGTGGGAGTGTGCAGCGGCAGAGGATGGCAATGCTCCGTAGAGATCTGGTGCAGCAATGACCTCGAGGGGTGGTGGTGCCATGGTTTGGTTTTCCCCTCGATGCCCTATTTATAGGCGCAAGAGGGCCAGTCGGCGGAGGCTAGGTCGGCGGTCCTTGATGCGCTGACCGGCCTTCCTCCGCCGCCCGAACCGGCGTCAATCCTTCCCCTTCCACGAAGGCCTACTCACCATCAATGCTGCGTCCCCACCGCCTGCGCCGTACGTCGTTGTCTCCTCCCGCCTCCCGGCATCGCGGGCGTTCGGCCTCCAGCGCGTGCTGCATATTCGGTCAGGGAAGTAGACAAACAGGGCAAGAAGATGGGGAGGGGAAAGGGAGTTGGGCCAGGGAAAAAAAAAGGTCGGGCTAGGCCTTGGGGGCCCGTGCGTGGATAAAAAAGGGAAGGGGCTGGGCTTGAAGTTCCAGCCCCTTTGGTTGCTGCTTTTTTTTTTTTTTTTCTTGTTTGATTATTATTATTATTATTTATTATTCAAAAAAAAGGAAAATTTAAAAAAAAAGAAATTAATGCCTAATTGAAAAAACCTAATCAAGATTTAGGTATCAACAAGTACTTTTAGGAATTACCGAAGTAATTATCCAAATCGATAGACAATGACTAATATTATAAAAAGAAGAATTTAAAGGAAAAGCTATAGAATTTGCCGAAGTTCGGAAGTTATATTTCAATGTGAAAACACTATGTATCCTTAACCATCATATGATACAAATTAGAAAAAAAAAATAACCAACTGGCCTAGCTTGTCCCTTGAGAAAAATTTCTTCATCAATCTCTCCCTCTACTTTAGGTATGAAAGAAACAATATCATTTTGAGTCACTAGTATTTTTCCTTTATAAAAATTTATGCTTTTTTAAATAGTAGAAACCTAGGTTTTAATCTTCAGTTATATTTTTATTTATAATTTTTGTGTTTTAGCATAGAATGACAAGCGTAGCACACAGGGTAATGTAATCCCACCACCTCAGTTGTTCGACCAACACATAAAATACTTTTCTATAATCCAAGCACATGTTACTTCTATGTCCATGGATGAAAGCTATTTGGTCAAATCCTGCTTTGCATATCAGAATCACAAGATACGGGGAAACCGGATTAAATGAATGACTATTGCATTTTAATGACAATCCAAAGAACTCAACTTCGTTCGAACTTGTTGCTTTGGTTCTATGGTTCATATTATAAACTCAAAACCACTTTGTCTTAAGAAAACACAACCCAGGTCCAAACCACCTTGTGGAGGTAGCAATTGCAATGAATAAAACCCTCATACACTAGACGGGGAAAGTGAAAAGGAATAAACATCGGCAAATCTTTTACCGAGGAAACATGAAATAGAGCAATTGCTTGTATCTATCGAGACTACACAGCCGCCTGGTGTTTGTGGTTGAGGATGTCTACGGTCAAGGAGGTTATGTTCGAGAATCCTTATGGAGTAACTAAAGGTGCAGATGGAGTTGGTGTTTTAATGAGACCCTCAGTTATAGTGATGTTTCGGCCTGACTTGGCCTTGGACTTGAAAGTTTTCTCTCGCGGCTGATCCCATGAGAGGATGTGGGAAGAGTAGCAGTGAAGTTTGAATTCCAGCAAAACGATTGTGACTTGACTCAAACAACAAACCAATATGAAGATGTTGAAAATTTTTCTGAAAATTGAACCCATAAAGGAAACTCCATCCAAGTAGGCTTCCCAATTTATATGGGTTTCCTATATTGGATCCAAATTTTTTTATTATATGAGGTAGATTTTTTTTGTGAAGAGCATCCAAGAGACAACTTCTTTGTGAATTACACTCTGAAGCAGTCCAAGAGGAGCTTTAAGTATTCGAGTCAAGCAAAATCTTGTGGGTAAGATTTGTGAATTCTTTTGTGAGATTGAAAGATTGTTTCTCAAGGAATTACAAGTGCTAAATACTATGTGAATATAATTGGGAGCTGGGGCACACTAAGTGTGTTTGAGTGTCTCGAGTATTGTTGTAATCTCGATTTTATCACTTAATTTATAATAAAATCATGTGTTGCTTTCCCCTCCGAGGAATAGGTCCTCCTGACTGAATCACATAAATCGATTGTCTATTTTATTTCCTTGTTTTGTTATCATTTGTTTTTAGAACGATGATAAATAAGTTGTCGGCCAACTATAACGACTAAGTTAAGTGTCCATATTCCAAACTTTCTGAACTCAAGTTAACAAGCAATGACTGAGTAAACAAAAGCGTGCCTATGACCGGCGAGAGGGTGGCGGCTTGAGTAAAAGAGATGGTCATAATAATATTAAAAAAAAAATGGATGAGACCACTTTCCGAAGAAGTAACGGCACTTAAAACTTACCATAACCCATATAGGCTTTTTATGGAATTTATTGGTCTAAGTTTCAGGTTAAGACTATCTATTTTGGGTTCGCTTTACTGTGTAAAGAGATTATGTATATGCTCAAAGCATCGCTCACAAGTTCAATTAATGTGCTTCCTTTTTTTCCTTTACATCATTTCGCTGCTATTATTATTCGGTTTGTATTCCCGTCTATTATCACCAATTTGATTTGGATACATTCATGTTCTATCATACATTTGTAGGGCACTAGTTATATGCAAAGAGAACTCTGAAAGAATAGATGACGTAGGCCAGTTTCAATATTTAAGTTCTTTCCAGAAACATATAAAAATTGGTACAGTATACCTTATGCAACTTCCAAGTCAAAAGTGGTCGATGTCGTTTTATGTACGAGGTTTAGCCATTTTTATGTTAAATCTCTGCCCATCATTCATGTGGTTATTTCCATTTAAAATCTGAATATAACAAAAAAACTTCCGTCTTAATACTTCTCCTGGCCTCAACATAACATTGGGGAAGATCGAGAAGAAAGTAGTACAACGGAAAACTGGAATATCATAAAACATCCAACGTGTATGATATAGCGGGTAATTTCTAAAGAAACCTCCTTATTTTTTCATTAAATAATTTTATAGTTCAATACCAAATTGACAGATAATTTTACACACACCAAGCAGAACCATGTCCGGAGGAACTGAAGAATAAGATTTCGGGACATAAGACCTAACTGAAGCAGAATTGACTAGACTTACATAACACAGCTTTGACTTTCTATTTTGAAGTATTTAGGCTTTTGGTTCCTCATTCTGAAAATCATGGCCGACACCGGGGCTGTGACCCGGTCTTGTGCCTTCGAAATCATTTGGTAGACCCGCAACGATTAGCCTTTCCTCATCACCACTCGGAGCTTTCGGTCGAACGGCTTCCTTCTTTAAGCCAGTGAAAGAATGGCCCAATCCGAGGCTGCTCCCAGGGGCTGGGGGGCGGAAATCATCCTTGTACACTGCTTCTGACTCGCCCAAACTGGCCGCCTGATCATGTGCTATAGGCGAAGGAACCATCTCCTCCCCCTCATCAAAATGATCATCGTTCGTAGGAGACTGATTCAGCGGGAGAAATTGTGATGCTTGTTTGTCCATTTGGTCGTAATTAATTGCGCGGAGTTCGTCCTTCCATGCCGATTTTATCAACCTTCCCTCGGAAGTTAGAATTGCATCGAACGCAATGAAGGTGAAAATGATCACAAATATTGATATGACTTGGAGATCAGCCATAGCCAGAAAAGAGTGGAAAAGGAAGTTTGATTTTCTACTTTGAAGCAAGCACTGAGAAGAAATAGGTAAGACAGAATATAGTCGATCGAATGAGAAGCACTTGAACTCCGCATTGCTATTTATAGGCCTGAGAAAGTGACGTTTTGGGAATCTTAACCACTGACCAATTACATATAAAACTATGTACGTGGACTTCATTTTGGTTCTTCGTGGATGGTGTTAATTGCCACTTCTAATACTTATGAAGACCCGAATGGACAGGAACTCGCGCCAACTTTGTTGATTTTGACATACCATTGTAAAATTTCCAACTAAAAATTGGCCACTGCTCGCTTTGACCTTTCGATTGTGGTGAAGAAAACTATTGTAGTTTTGAATCATGCATGTACAACGACTGTTCTTGGTTGACCTCCTTTAATTGTTTCGAAAATTATTTTGAGTGCTTACATAGTAACCACAAAGTATGGCTAATAATTACCACCCTACCATGGAATTAGATTGTGAGAAGGATACGTCAGGTTCAAGCACACGTTGAAATGATAAAATGCTTCGTCTGACTTAATTAAGAGAAGAGTCCTCGATGATATATTATGGATCGTGTGAGACATGACCAAGAAGATTTAATTTCACTTTCCTTTGAAGGTTTACGAATACATTGATCCAATTAAAAGGTTTGTAACTTGATTGATTTTCATATAGCAGGTTTAGAACTAATCGTGCAACTTTTCGCATGAACTTATTATATGTGTATCCTAGTTGTTTTGATAATTTCTTTAGAATACTTGTTAAAGAGACCCTCCTTATAATATGGAGGAAATATCAAGAGATGAAGGGCTTAGCATATAAATGACCATATGATGAGGCCAACCATATGATGAAGCCACTCTTTCTTTTGTAGATTTACAGACTTCTGTGAAATTTAGCTCAAATGCTTGTACAATCAAAACTAAGTATCAACACGATTAAGATATGATCCGCAACACATTTAAATGAACTCGTTAAATATTTGGATAAAGTTTAACTATCAAAAAAATCCACTGCGGATATATTCCAACATTAACAAGGCCTGACAAATGACAATATAACACATGTAAAATAGGCTTGTTTTTGTTCATTGACATATGGCATTTGCCATACTAGTGTATTTTCTAAATTTCCTCAAGAATATGAGTAGTGCTAAAGAGTGTTTTAAGGGCACTTATTATAAATACTCAATAAGGGAAATTCTGGCTTACTATCGGTTGCCCTTATTACAAAAGTGTTGCTATATTGAAAGATGCAATATTGTCTTTTTTCTTTTCTTTTTTTTTTGGTCGAATATTTGAATACTAAACTAGTGCACATTTTCTATTTCAAGAAAGTTTAGTTTCAATGAGGTTGAATGCTTGATCTTGGTCCTATGAGGTTTAGAGCTTTAAAATAGTCTAATTTATTAGTAATAGTGTTCATCTTTATTCTAAAAGAACTTCATAAAGTTCGGAGCAAATGTTGAGGGCCATAATTTATTTTAGAAGGAAGAACTTTCAAATATAAAAAAGGAATAAGTGCTGCAAGTCCTAAAACTTGTCACGAAATACAATTGAGTCCTAAAACTTGCAAAAAGTCCAATTAAGTCCTAAGACTTGTCAAAATGTTTTAATCGAGTCCTAAAATCGATGCCATCAAATTTCCTAACGGAATTTTTTTTTTTAACTATTCGCCACGTACAAGAGAGAAACTATTAAAAAAAAAAAAGCCACGTCAGCTTTTTCCGTTAGGGTTTTTTTGACGGCGTTGATTTTAGGACTCGATTGAAACATTTTGACAATTTTTAGGACTTAATTGCACTTTTTACAAGTTTTATGACTCAATTGCATTTTCGTGACAAGTTTTAGAATTTCTGCATCACTTATCCCTATAAAAAATAATGTTAAACACATGTCTTGCGAGGTTCGAGTCTTCAAATCATCTACTAGTAGGCATTCAAAAAATATATATGCAAAAGATGGATGCGCTTTTAATACTATTAAGTTTATAGAACTCTACTACTATTGTCCTGAAGGTTCAGAATCCATCCTGCCTTAAGGAGTTCAAACCCATTTCATGCTGCAATGTCCTATACAAGATTATAGTTAAACTACTTGCAGAATATATATGTCGTATGCTTCCTTCAATTGTTGGCCTCAACTAAATTGTTTTTATCACTGAACGACATGTCTTAGAGAATATCCTATTGTGCCAAGATCTATTACACAACTACCATAAGGGGGGGGCAAAGTAAACGTTTGGCCATAAAGATTGATCTCATGAAAGCCTATGACATGATTAAATGAGGAGCAGTCATCAAGGTCTAAAAAGCCTTGAGTATACCTTAGTACTTGGTAGTTGATTTGATAACCAAGGGCGTCACTAATCCAAGGCTTACAATGAACTTTAATGGAATATAGCTTGGCTATTTCAATAGCTCAAATGGGCTGCAACAAAGTTACTTTTCTTTCTCTATACCTCTTTGTCTTGGTTATGGAAATTTTCAATAGACTGTTAGTATGAAGTTGCCGCATCTTCTTTCAAATATCACTGGCATTGCAAAATGCAAAGGATTACTCACTTATGCTTCATAGATGACTTGTTCTTATTTGCTTATGGAGATGTAGACTCCGTCTTTTGCCTCTTGGATGCTCTTGAAGAATTCGCTACCATCACAGAACTACGGTTTAATCTTGACAAATGTCAAATCTCTTTCTAGATTGAACGAGGATGAGAAGCTCCTTATACTGGACCACAAGCCTCTTTCCACAGGTAACCTCCTTATCAATGGGTGTTCCCTATGTTACTAGAAGAGTCACTCACATAGACTATAGTACTAACAAGATCTTAAAGAAAATTGAAAGTTGGGGCATGAAGCATATGAGTTATGCAACGTTATAGCTAACTAAATCAGTCATTGTCTCCATTTGCACCTATTGGATGCAAATGTTCTTACTTTCAAAGCAAATGATATACGAAGTTGAGAAAAGGATTTGACATTTCTTATGATTTGGTTCTACAACAAATCATGGATCGCACCGGGTTGCATGGCAAGTAATTTGCTCACCTAAAAGGGAAGGAGGATTAGGATTGCCCGAGGTGAACATATGGAACAAAGTTTTGTTAGGCCGCACAATGTAGGGCCTCATCAATCATCCATTATCTTCCCTTTGGAGCATTTGGATTCACAACACAAAATGTAGAGGCACTCCAATTATGCAATTCAACATTAGTAGTATGGTTTGTTGGCAATGTCTCTTCAAATTGTGACCTATTCTAATCTCAATTATATCTAACTCAAGGTACTGTTGCTCTGACATATATGACGAACCTAGACATGGGGTCTGGTTCTAGAGTGGTACAACCTAATTTGGAGCAATGACATTAGCAAACACAATTTTATTGATTGGCTAGTTTGTAGAGATAGATTACAGACAACAGATATCATAGAACGATTATGACCTTGTTGACATCCAGTATAACTTTTTTAAAGCTAATGTAGAAGATAGAGCACATCTATTCTTCCAGTGTGAATGGACAAGCAACATTTGGTGAGTATCTTCACGCAATGTGGAACTTCAATAGATGATTAGGGTAACAAAGGGCAAATATTTGTCACTGAGACTTCTCAAGGTATCTTTCCTAGCATTTATATATTACATTTGGATGAAACGCAACCATAGACAGTTTCAAAACAAGTCAACTAAGATCCATATTATTTTGGCCAAGGTGTGTAAAAATATAAGAGGTAGAGCTTCACTCCACCAAAAAATTAGACTTTCCACGACAAATGTTGTATTGGCTATTATGTGGAGATTTCCTATCTTCATCTTCTTGAATTATTAGCTCGAATTGTAATGTTGAAGGATGCCCCTAAACTGTTGTACTTCATTTGCCTTATGATATTTACATTTTCAACCAAAAAAGAGAATGATGGATAAATTGTTGGTTTCTATGTTACAGAGATGGTGGCAATTTCCAAGACATCCATAGGATTAGCTACTTTTTTCTTTTTCTTTTTCACACGGCCTCTCCTTCAGCTTTTAGCTTTCACTTTTAAGACTTAACACTTGTTTTTTTATTCTAGACAACAAATTGAAAATAGGATCCGGAAAGAACTACCAAGAGAGCGTAAAGTCCCTCACCAAAAACCAATTTAAAAAGAAGCATATATTACCATTAGCTAATTTCATGTTAGATTAAATATAAACTAAAACCTGACGATCCCAATTTATCAATCACAGATAAATTCGCACAAAAGTCGGGATCGATTTGTGGAAACATAAAGATCAACATACCTCTGGTCATTGATGAAATTCGCAAAACAGAAAACTCCAAAATCTTAGACGGATCCACGTAACACGATCAATTTGTAATATGAGAATACAAGATCTGTACATCATGTTCTACTAGCCAATACCCCTCAAACCTGATGGAGTGTTTTCTGGAGTGATAGAGTTTGAACTAGACGATCTGACATTTTATTCAATTTCTTATGTTATCGACATCTTCCATCAAGACCATTATGGTAACATATTAATGGGTAAATATCACATAATAGATGTGGGTGATAAATTAAGCAATAAATCGGAACTAATTGGGAATACAATATTGGGATCATATTTAGAATAATAAATATATTATAACATTGCAAGCATGTGGCATCTTTTCTACTGTCATGTATGCCTTTTCTTGATTGCCAAAGACAGTTGACGGAGCTATCATAACTCCTTTCGGAAAGATTATGCTTGAAATTGTACCAAAGAGGCAGAAAATCTCATTCTTCAAAAGAATTATTAAGATTTAATTGCACAAAAAGATTAGTAGATGTCTGGGTTAGTAAAATAGAGGAGATCCATTTGAGTATTGCGTGCATGTTGTGATTATATGAAGCTATTCCTTCCTAAGAAACTTTTTGATGGATTAGCATATTCTTCTTAATAAAGTTGAGCTATCTTAGATTGATGTATTGGTACTGAATGGAAATTATAGCCAAGATTGACGATGCAAAAGAGATGCTGTAAACCGTTGGCCAAATATGATTTGTTCTCTCGACCCATCAAAACAGGCGCGCGGCCAATGGTTCGACTATTAGAAAAGGATGTAAATGGTATATATGTATAAGAATTATAAGACGCATAACACATTAAATGACATTAAACAAACAGTTTCGAAAAACATATGGGTAGTTCTATTAGCAGTATTCATATAGCCGTCAAAACCAATACGGTGAGAAAAATGAAATTTGTGAAAATGATTGGACAACATATGTATCCTACAAGAGTCCTTAAACAATTGGAGAATTTTGTGGTATGTAATTTACATTTTGAGGTGATAAATGTAATTATAGACAACAGTAGAAGGACACTAAAGGGTTAGTGCAAGAGTCAATTAAATAACCGCCCGACCTACTACCGTCACCCAACGAACGACTTTTGCAACAGCCGGAATTTGACCAAATCTCCAACATTTGAAAGCCATTGAGTGTCCTCTTCAACCTTTTTGCTTTTCAAGATCATGTATCCTCTGTGGACCTTGGTACTATGATCATATATTTGACTTCTCGGATTCGGCCCTCCACTGATAGAATTTACGTCCATTATGCAATGAATGGGGACCTCTGATGAGAGAGGGGCAATACGTGTGTGTGTGTGTGTGTGTGTGTGTGTGTGTGTGTGTGTGTGTGTGTTAGAAAAAGCTTCCAAACCGGCATGGAATATTTAACTGCATATTCCGAGGGCATGAATTTTGACAATCCCATCTTTCTTGAAATTCGATACTTGAGCTTCTTGAGCTTGACAAGTACTTGGCCAACTTGAGTAGTCAGTCGACCGTGCTCTTGAGGTAGATTGCATGGAGCTTGGCCTAGTTCAATGCATCTTGTAGTTCAGTCACTAAGATCAAGCTTATTTATCGTTTCTTACCCTCTTCCTATATTCCTCATGTATAAATATGCATCCTAACATTCGCAAATCACCCATAAACAATAGTTTCGAGGTTAGATCCTATATTTAGTTTTATGATATTATGAGACATGATCCATGATGATAGTAACAGATTATTGGTTCTGGCAATAAAAATCTTGATACCTTCACTTAGGAAGGTCACCAAAAGGGAGTTTAATTTTGAGCTCATTAGTGGATCCAATTAGAGCAATCTTCATTCAAAAGTTTAAGCCAATAATTATTGTTCAACTAGAATATATTAACTATTTCACTTACACAACATCTCCGATGTGAAACTTTTTTGGCCAAACACCCTCAAACATGCGCTTAAAAAAACCCCTCCCTCACTTGTGAGCCATCTCAATTCGAATCTCCACTTTAACTCGGCCTAATATGGTAGATGTTGGTGACCAAAACATCTACCCTTGACTCTGCTTCAATCACCTTGGACTAGCCAAGATCAATTGGAAGCGAGGGACACCATCCATTATTTCAATTGGGGAGTTACATCCAAGATTCATCTTTTGATATATTTCTCCAAACATTGGTGCACATCAAATGTGGCCTACCAACAACCGTCTACTCTAATATCACTAGTTTGATCGCATAGCAGAAGTAAGATACCTTCACTTGGAGAGATCATTAAGAGGAATTCACGTTCGATGCGGTCAACATATCCATTTGGATTCACATTTATACATTTTATGAATGTGGTCAAGGTCCAATTGATAGAGATAATGTAAGTCTATTTACATTTTATTAAATCAAAAGAATTAATTGAACATCTTAGAGATTTTAAGAGTCAATTTTGTTTAAGACAATTTCATAAATTATAACTAATTTATTCTAAACTTTTGGTGTCAAAATTTTAAGTTCACCTTTTGGCCCTTCTCAAGTGTAAGTTTGAGTTTCCAAACTTTCTTTTCTTAGTTCAATTGATTACTTGAGGATTATCGACCCTTGTTAAGTACTCTCATTCACTGTTTATCCATGGTAATTGACTAAAAAAATTCCAATTGCATATGAGAAATTGAGCTCTTGCTTTTCAATAGAGCAACTTTCTTCAGAAAAATATCCCAAAAATATGAGAAAAAGTTGCCAAAATAGTATCACGAAAGCACCTTCACAATCATTTTACAAAATCTAATAGGGACAGCAAATCTCCAGGAAAGGAAAAGGGCAAGGGTCAAATGCACCGCAGCCATCAAACTTTCAAAAGAAAAATCCCACCACTCCTCTTTGTCACAACAAGATCAAAGTTCTATTTTGTTTAGTCCTTCACAACTTATTGAAATGGACCAAATAATGAGCCTCCAAATTGGGATTCTCTTGTCCCTAGCAACCGTCCAATCAAAATGGAACTCCACTTGTCCAGTTAGCAAATTGATGTTTTTTTATTCAAATACTTAAAGAATCTGACTGAAGAACATGGCGTGGTTGGCTCCTACACCGGCGGAACCCTCCCGACCGCCTGCCACTAACATTTTATAATCGACAAATTGGAGACAAAAACATTTTCACTTTGCTGATTTATCAGTTTAGTGCGCTTGGAATTTCGGTGGAGTCAATTAAACTATAATAGAGTCGTCCAGGACTGGTTTGATGGTGACCTTTGACTCTTCAAGACAGAATTTTCTGGAGATTCTATGAGTTGTTGACGGATTGTTCCACGTGTAGCATCCCCCGAACCAGTTGAAACTAAGAAGGGCAAAAGCAGGATTTTTTTTTTTTTGGTAAAAGCAAAAGCAGAATTTTTCTTTTCAAAATATGAGCAAAATAGTCGAATTATCTTAAAATCTAGGGTTAATACCCTAAAAAAACTCCAAATTGGTACACCTATAACAAATTTACCTCAAATTATTTTTTCGACCACCAAAAACCCCAAACTGATATATCTTTAATAAATTTACCATAAATTGATACACTTGTGACAAATTTATCCTCTATTAATTGTTAAACTTTATTGTCAAATTATTAAGTTAAATGACACGTGACAATTGACTGGTATACCAATTTGAGATTTTATGCTCCGTTTGTCACAGTTTACAATTTTTGTGATTCTTTTGTGGTATTAATCTAATTTAGCGGATGGTATATTTGTCACAAATTTATCAGTTTTTGGTTTTTTATAGTCGAATAAATTAATTTGGGATAAATTTGTCATAAATGTACCAGTTTATGGTTTTTTATTGTCATGCGGGGTAAATCCGTCACAGGTGTACCAGTTTTGGGTTTTTTATGGTAAAAAAAATAATTTGGGGTAAATTTGTCACAAGTGTACCAGTTTGGAGTTTTTCAGGGTATTAACCCAAATCTAAATCTATACAATACTATGTAAATTTTATAAATCAATTAAGTTCAAGTCTTTAAATTATGTTGTTGATCGTAATCACAAAACAATTTGCAAGGCGTGGTTTAATTGATTATCTCTAAATCTTGTGATGAAAATCCCTTGACATTTTATCAACCACACCAACTCTGAAAGATTGACAATATAAAATAATTCAATTACAGGAAACATATAAACTTCATCTGTTTCGTATGAGGTCTTCCAAGGCCCCTTTAATGATTTCGTGCATGGTGCTGGACTTCATTTATCATAAAGAGTTGGGGTAACATCTACTGAATACTAATTATATGCATTTTGCTGATACTTTGGTGACAAAATGTCCATGAGTGTCTATAATTGTCATTTTCAAGAAGAATTGAAGCAGTAAAATTGAAAGCATGAAGATGATAGAATTTTTATAGCAAGTAACAAAGTCAGTTCACGATTCCAAGTAAAGGCCAGAATATGATGATTACTTGCAAAAGCGAGAGTAGTCATTACTATTTTAAATTCCTGTCAGTGTATGGTTAAAAAGCAGTTATCCGTAAGTACATATAAGTTGTAACAAAAGGAGAAGAACGACACACAAAGATAGCACATCAGACATCTCTATTTTCCATTGTGGCTTTTCCTACAATTTATGTTTCCTTTGTATTTTTGTTTGATTTAGTTCAATTAGTTAAATTTTCCATAATTTCTTGATATTAACTTTCAAACCCAAAATTGAATGGTGATTATTTCCGCAATTGTCAGTCATCTTTCCAAAATGACCATTTTGTTTGTTTCAAGTGCTTCAAAAAAGTTAGAGCAATCAAATTGGAAAGAATAGAACCTCCCAATTATCTCAAAGGAGATATGGTTGCCTTTGGTTATTTTTTATTTCCTCCATGTTGAAATTAATCGAGTTCCATAGGGTGAAGCAATACGAACTTTAAATTAAGTTGTTTGTTTTATGCCCCAGTTCACTGATTTAATTGCTGAAAAGTACGAATGGAGATCGTGTGGTAAATATATATATATATATTACTACAACGCCATTGTTCATCTGTTTGGGAATGTAACAAAATGGTCTGATTGAAAGCCAAATAATGTCGGGCTACTTGATTGAACCCCAAAAAAAAAAAAAAAAAAAAAAAATACATTGACCTACATGAAATGAGGAATACATTTACCTCGATTCGGTGCAAATGCAACGGTGAAAGTGACTGCAACCCAATTACTCAGGAAGATTAACTTCAACACACTTCATTCTGGTTCCATTAAGCTCGCTTACTTGTTTGGCTGAAAAAAAAGGCTTTCTCAGTTCATATTGAACTCAGAGAAAGATATGTCATGTTTACATTGACGACATATAGTAATTTATCAGGTTCTCTGAAATACATAGAGGGTATCAAATGCAGCATGACTTAAATAATTCAGACAAACTGATGTTAAAACTCACAAATTTAATTATTCTTGTAAACATTCAATTATTCATTCTTTACAATACAATACTAGATTTTTTTTTTCACCAGATTTTTTCTTACCAAATTTTATACTTCAGATTAGCATTGTATTTATATGAGATAGTTTCTTCAGGTCAGCTCTGGTCAGTTTCTTCAGGTTAGCTCTGGTCCTCTGATTGATAGCTCAGCTTGCTTAATTACAAGTCGTGGTTGTCGCTAAAGGATCTCTCGTCTGCAATATATCCACCATTTTCTATTAATAAGAATCTAGAAAAACCTACATTATGTTAATTGATATTTTTCAATAGGTATTACACTGTAACCTTGTTGATTAGAAGTTTTCAAGGAGTGCAAATGCGTTATCTGCCTCGAAATAATTTCTCTCCGCAATAATTAGCTGACTAGATGTTTTTGGTACTTCATGTTAATTAGGACGAAGGGATTGATTGTTTAATGTTCAAATTAGGGTCAATAAGCAAGGAGAAACCCGGAAAAGTTTTTCATTACAGAAACAATTGGTGACCAAAGAACTACAACCGGTAGTTGCATTATCATTATTACGATGCATGTCGCATGTACATACACTATTACTGACACTCTACTCCAGCAATAGCTAGAAATTATAAACTTGACCATCACATGAACTATAAGACGGGCGTGTGTGATATGTAGCACAAGAGGATCATTAGGTGAGCAATGACCTCTGAGTTACATTGAACTTAACAAACCCTAGTTATGAACCCCACGTCCGACGCTTGGGCTGTGGCCCGGAGACATGGACCCCAGACTGCTCGGAGGCGATGGCTGTGAGTCTTGTGACTCGACCTCAACTTTGCGCACAAAAGGATTTTGCCAAGGTTCTCGATCGGGCAAAAGCAAAGCGCGAAGAGGCCAAGCATATGTTGCGGAGGAATGAGCAATGGGATTATGTACTTCTCAATTAAATGAATTTGTTGTTCGGCCCAAGCCCAAGAGCGAGCTCAACCCAAAGTCAAGAACAAATCTCAGTTGGGCTGAGATTTGTTGGGCCCAAGTTTAAGGCCCGGTCCAAGCCTGCCAGTGTCGTCGAAAGCCCGATTTCGGCCGCCGTCGCATCGCCGTTGTGGTGATCCAGTCCCTGCTTTTTAATCAAGTGGGTAATCTCACTAATTCTTGCTTAGTAGACTAATGATGCTTAAGGGTTGATTAGATTTAATTAAGTGCAATTAGGTAGTTAGATTAGTTTAAAACAATTAAATTAGTGACTTAATTATGCATGTTAGGTGGTTAGACTTAGTCATTAGCAAATAGAGACGTACCATTATTTATTGAATGCATCTCGGGATTTTTCCCAACCCATTTCGGGCTCCAATCAGGCATTACAGGCCTAAATTGGATTTATTGCTAATTAATAATTAATTTTCGAAATTCATTATTTAATTATTTATTTTTCCGGAAATTCAACCGAGATGGCCGGTGACCAGAATTTCGTGTTGATTGTCGTGGTGCAGTCCATTTATTTATTGGAGCTCTATGTTGTGTTGAATTGAATTGATTGTGCAATTTGATGAATTTTTCCTAAACTGATTGAGATTGAGTAATTGAGGTGCGGATGGCCGAGTATGATTGTTTAGCGTCAATAATGCTTTGATGGGCTATTAAGTGGAGAAGTTTGTGAGAGTGAATTGAATATACTCTTGGCTAAGATCCATCGGGTACGTTAATATCGTGTGAAAGTTGAGTGAGTTGATGAGTATGTGGGGATTTATCCCAAAATTGATCAGTGTCGGTATTCAATTAGAATTTGACTGTGAGTGGTTGTGAGTTGAACCTTGAAAGTCGCCCATAGTATGGCTATGCCAGTAGGGCCGAGTTCTGCCACCGAATTTGGAGTCGGTCGCGCCCATCGGGCCGTAATCTGCCACCTATTAAAGGTCGTGCCTATTAAGCCATAAATTGCCACCTATTAAAGGTCGCGCCTGATAAGGCCGTAATTTGCCACCCGATAGGGGTCGCGCCTAATAAGATCGTAATCTACCACCTATTAAAGGTCGTGCCCATTGGGCCGTAATTTGCTTCCTAAAGATAGGTCGTGTTCTTTGGACTGTAATTTGTTGCCAAGAAAAGTGGTAGACTGTGCTCATGAAGTTGTGAGTACGATTTGAGACTGAATAAGGGAAATGACTGGGGAATGGTCGAATTGACATGAAATCGACTAGATCGATTGATCGAGATATTGATCTGTGATGTAATTGCTTGGGTGCCTATTGAATTGTGCTAACATGCAGGTGGAAATCTGAGGCCAAAGTAAGTCCTCTGACCCATGCGTGTATAGGCAGCCCGATTAGCGTATTGGTTTCCTAATCGAGTCTTAGTGGGGTAGAACTTGCTAAGACATAGTCTCATCTCGGTTGTGGGACAACATTTCAGGACCCTGATGAGGAGCCTGAGGAGAAAGAACCCGAAGAGGAGTACTTGGAGGAGAACCCCGATGATGATTCGAGTACGACCCGGATGGGGACTATGATCCCATCCTCTTTGTGAACCCTGTTTATAGGTGATTGAGTGTGAGACTAGACCTTGGTGAATAGTATGGTAAAATACTTTGATGTGTGATTATGTAAAGTTTGGTTGTGGATTTCAATATGAAAAAAATGTCCTTACTTTTCTATCACATTGTTTTATTGTCTGGGGATTTATAACTACTTCCGCATGTGCTTAATAAATGAAAGGGTCAGCGATACTTAGTCTTGGGATATCACATTCTAAAATCGACCAAGTAGAAGAATGTGTGCGTGCCCGAGGATCGGGGCGTGACATGGCTGGCTCTAATTTGTGCTTTTGTAAGGTCCTTTTGAATGCTTTTATGGGTTTTGTGTGATCAATTGCACGTTTTGTTTCAATTAGTGCACTTATAAAGAAACATACTCATGGCTTTTCCATCAAATGGAAACAAAATTTGCAAAATGCCACAAAAAATCTCATATTAACATACACCAACTGAAATAGAATATGCAATTAATCACACCAAAGCTTGCAAAAGCATTCAACAGAATCTTACGATAGCAAAAATTAGAGTGAACCACATAATAAACATGGTGAATGACAAAAGAAAACAAGTCGTATTGCAATTGGTTAAAAATTTATACTCCCATCATTTTTTGGAAGTCAATACGGTTGTACCCACTCTTTCGGCCAAATCTTGCGAATATACATCTCTTCGTAGACTAACCATTGCTTGAAATGCCATTATTGCAAGTAGGAGTTTGGGGAATGACCCATTATCATAATTTAAGGCAAAATATATAAACCATGCTACACATGCTATTTCCTCTTATTTTTAAGGGGGATTAACAAAAACTTTTTTTTTACTAAAACTTAATAACATTGAGTTGATGGAGGCCTCCATGGCACAAAAGATGGCATAATTTATTCGATTGGTTGAAGGGTTGGAGTTGTTCGTGGATTCTATTTGGATGGTTGCAATGACCCCATAATCATTAAATGCGTTTGTTGATACCTGCAAAGATAGTTGGCACCTAAGTCAATCAGTAGCATATATAGTATTAACAATTATAGCATTTTTGAATCGGTGGCGTATATAGATACCTTTTAAATATCTAAATATCTGTTAGGAGAGGTGATGTCATCGAGCTGGAGTTGGAGAGAGAGTTACCATGAAGCGAAGATGCCATTGAGAATTTGAGCTTTAATTTTTTACTCAGCTTGGTGTACACGGGACTTATAAAGGCTTTTGGAGTTCAATGATGAGACTGCCTATTTTGCTACTTCAAAGTGTGAAAAAGTCTTCCGTAAGAGCACTCATGAAAGAGGAAGGGATTAACTGAATTCTTTTTTTGTTACTCTTTTAAGCTCATGCTTGCTACTGAGGAATTTGGAAGATGACCCATTATCACCATCCAACCCGACATATATGGGCCATGCTACAAGAGTTGTTTCCTCTTGTTTTGAAAGGGGCTAACCAAAACCCAATAACAAGGAGGTCATGGACACCCCCATGGCACATGAATAGCAAACTTCATTCGAGTGGTTGAAGGGTTGCAGTTGTCAATGGACTCCGATTAGATGGTTGCAATGACCCCATAATCACTAGATGTGTTTATTATCACTTGCAAAGACAATTAGCATCTAAATAAATTAGTGGCGTATGTAGTATTAAAAATTATATAACGTTTATGAATTGGTGGGATTTATACATACCTTTAGGATATCTCTTAGGAGACTACACCCGGAGTCTACTAAGTATCGTCTCCTAGGAGGTGATGCTATCGAGTTGGAGCTAGAACTAGAGTCACCGTGAACTAAAGACACTATTGAGCATTTGAGCTTTAATCTTTCACTCAGTTTGGTGTTTCACTCGATCCAATGCGGGACTTATAAAGGCTTTTTGAAGTTCATTGATGAGACCGCTTCTTCCGCTGCTCCAAAGCATGAGAAAGTATCCTGTTAGAGCACTCACAAAGGAGGATTGGATTAATTGAATTCTTTCTCTTACTTGTTGACACATAAATTTTGGCAACTTGAGCATTTATTTATTACGTAAAAAATTAGGGTTTAATGTCTAAATCCTAAACAAAAAAATTAAAATTAAATTACATAGATGTAGTTTTAGGAGCATTTATTATATATTTTATTATTGCATTCACATTGAACCAATAACGGATGGGTTTGAATTTATGATTCTGAGCTTTAATTTGACGAGTTGGACTAAGCTCATAGAGAGAGGGAATTGGCCAAAACCCATTATTCTCTTATGGTCAAAAATTGACTTATGAGGAATGGTGATTTGATATTTTCGGAATAGATTCATATTATTCTTTCAATATCGGTAAATCTGTCATGTATTCATGCAATATATGAGTGATATTTCGGAGTAGATTGGAAGATTTCAGATGAAATATCGAAATAATAAGAATGAATATTGCACGTGGGGCATATATTGAGTGATATATTATGTCTCAAAATAAGAAAGATTGCATGATCGAGGGAGATTTTGTGCGTAAACCAAAAAGGGAAGGATAAAACATTTAAAAGAGTGAATCAGAGGAGATAAAATTTGCTGACTTTCCTTCATAGTTCAAACCCTTTGTCTATAAAAGGGACTCATTACACAACAAAAGCGGAGAGGGGGCAGCATTCACGAGAAAAGAGAAGAAAAGTGAGGGGAGATTAGACTTTTTAAAAAAAAAAAAAAGCATTTCTCTTTGGTCTCTCCATCAATGGGTCCATGAAAGGAGGGGTTTTTTTTTTTTTTTTTTTTTTTTTCTTTAATAAAATGAAGAAGGAAAAGAGAAAAGACGCCTAGGGAGAGAAAATGAAGAGAGAAAGTAAGGTCTTTCTTTTTAATAAGTGTAGAGAAGTAACATTAGAGAGAGAAAAAAATAAAACGAAAAGAAAAAGTTGGGATTCATCTTCCTCGGCCATCCCATTCCCGATACTTGCTACCTGAACTTGTGGCCATTGTTTCGCTGTCGCCGCTACCCCGAACACCGTTGCCGTTGCCCTAAACATCACTACTACTATTGCCCCTCGAGCGCCATCATGCCATGCCTGCTGACCTGCGACGATCCGGCTGCTCGACTTAGCCACACCATCGGCTTTGAGCTCGTCCCTATCCCACTCCTGATGCGCTACTCGACAATGACCCGATGAGATCCACCCCCTTCTTCCAGCGAGCTTCGACCCATGATGCCACTACTATTCACTCGTCGCCCTTAACGACGATAATCGCTGCTTGCCATAACATGATGCCTTTGCCATTTACGTTGCTCCTACAATCGCCACACCCCCTCGTCGTTACGTCTGTTGGTCCTTCGACCCTTCGACGATGAGTTGCCCACATGTCAACGAGCTGCTGCGTCTTAGCCCCCCGACGATAAGCTGTTGTGTCTTAGCCTCCTAATGATGACTCCCATTCATACAATTTCTGGTTTGCAGGAGTGAAGTAATGCTTCCGTTACTTTATTTAGGTTTATAATCGATCCAATAAAAATATATTAGTAGTGACTAATAAATAATAATCTTTTGCATGTTAAATACTTAAACCTTAAATTGCGAATTGGCATAGGTTTGGAAGAGCTCGAATTAAGTCTATACTTAGCAATCCATTAGCCAAACCCTATGTAGTCCTCTCAAGACTAGGTCGCGACAGTTTAGCGACTACACTAGGGACCTGAGTTAAAACTCTTAGTGGACTTAGGCTAATTTTCCCTTTTCAAAATTCTTTTTTTTGTTTGACAACGAGGATACTAGGTATGTCCTTAATATCAAGTGTTAAATGTTATTACAGATGAGAGGTATAAGGAGAGTAGTCTTTGCTAACCCTTGTCTTGTAGGGAGATGTTGGAATGAATGATTTATATTTCTTATTTGGAAGTGTTGCTTGCATTTAAATTGTTGTGCATGTTTTATTGCTTTAGCACTACACTATTGTACAAACAACTATGCCACTAGACTTGGGTTGCGACGGGAATTTAGAATGGGGTTGAGAATGACACTTCCTTGAAAACAAGACTGTTAGATTAGGAGGGCCAAAGATATATGAAAGCTAGGATCGCTCAACTTCTCATATTGCTAGAGATCAACATCCACTCTAGAGTTATGCAGGCGTTACCACATTTTTGGTGTCCATAAATTTCCAACTTCATATTTGGCGAGTATGAATTAACCCCAACATTGGAGGAATACAATATTGCCATTGGAATGCCTCTTAAAAAGGAGGTTGTTAGGTCGCCTCTTGGTATAGATTCTATTTGTAAGTTGCCAGTTTTTAAGAATTGAAACCGAAAAGGTAAGGAAGGTTGTTAAGGCTATTTGTTATGCATGCCCATTTTCATGTCTGGTGGAATGTTTTGCAAATCAACCAATGATTTCAAAGGTTATGATTTTTATTCTTGCATTTTTTCAAGCTAATTGTTTTTCCTCATCAAAAAATTGCCATAAATCCTTCAATTTCATGGGTGGTTAGCCAAGTTTGTGACGGGTTAAACTATCTCAATATGATTTTAGTTGAAGCATTTTTGTTATTAAGCCGTTGCAAATAAAATGGAGAAAAGACCATGCGTGCCCTTCCCGAGCTTTTGCAAATATGATTTTTCTCCCACATAAGAGGGTTTGGTTACCTTATGAAACAATTTAAGATAGATAATTTTAGGTGTCCCATACAAAAATTCGAGGTCTTAGAATGTTTTTCCTCGAATAAACAATACTCATGTTCAACTAATTTTTTAAAAATCCTAATTCTAAAGCATTCATGTAGCTGGCAAATGTTTACAAAAAGTTTCACTTTATCATCGAAATGTTGAAGCACAAAATTTACCAAGATTAGCTCCAAGAGGATGCTTTGCCATATATGTGGGCAAAGAGGAGGTACATCACGATGTTCTTTTGGAATTTTCGAAATGCCAAAGTTTCCAAGATTCGCTTCGAGACAAGATTGTTTCGGAGTGTAATCGTGTCAAGCTACTTTGCTTGCAAGAGGATTTCGACAAGGTTCTTGATCGGGTGAAGGCAGAGCGCAAAAAAGCTAATCGTATACGATGAAAAAGCAATGGGATTGCATGCTTCTTAATTAGATGAATTGTCTTACAGCAGATGAAGAATCCAAATAGCTTCAGTGGTGATTGATGTTAATAATAAAAGTTTTTATTTGATATTTGTTGCCAACTACCTATTAATGTGTTTGATTGAACAGTAGAGCAGCTTGATTGAAAACAATAATTGTAATCTGTTATGTATCAAAGATTTTCCCACCGATGTCGTGCTCTTTTCGAGGTTCAACAACGTTCGAACATTGACAATTTAGAACAAAATTCACTAATTTAGACCAAGCATTCATAAACTTAAACTCTAATTGTGTATATGATCCAACAGTTTTGTCCTAAATTAAATCGATGAACATAAGAAGTCAACATGCACTAGCAACTAAAATGAACCGGGTTTGACTCTTCACAATGGCACCTCGCCTCATCTTGAAGAAAGAATATTGTGCAATGATGTGGTAGCGATGTTATAAATCGTCATCCAGTCATGGAGGATTTTTTAACGGCGATCTTTCTAGGAAAACTTAGGGGATATTAATTGTCCCTGAGGAAAAAAAAAAAAAAACTGTTTGCTTTCTTTAAGACGTCTGAGAAGTATTGTTAAAGGTATCTTGGGTGTAAAAAGTTATGATTTTATTTGAAACGTTTGAAAAATCATGTTAAAATTGTTTTTAAGTGTAAAAGGTCATTTTTTTTAATAAATGTCTGAAAGATTGCGTTAAAATTATCCTAAGTGTAATATATTGTGTTTTTCCTGGGTGTTTTTATTTTTTTATGATTTGACAAATGATGTTAGGAGAGACTTGCATTTCAAAAGAAAAAAAGTCAAATATCATAAACTATTTATGTACTCTAAATCTATACTAAACCCAAAAACATTACAAAACATTTTTTTCATTGACTTTTTAAAAACTTTTGTAATACCTAATTTTTCTAAATTACATTAGTATCCACCGATACGCATCATATCAACAAGTCACATTAATACAAATATTACATCTTTGAAAAATTCCTACATTAATTTGATAATGTATTGACTAAGTCACAATCGTGGTACTTATCTTTAGATAATAACGATCATCATGTGCCTCGTGAGTTATCTAAACAACCAACGTTGGATCAAATCAAGAGTCAACATCACACATGCACCGTAACTGTTATCTGGCAAGCATTGTTCTTGGAGAGAGAGAGAGACAGAGACAGAGAGAGACAGAGAGGATATACTCAAAGTTCACATTTTCAGTTGTTATTTGGAAAGCGAGAGAGCGAGATAAGTTTAGGGCAAGAGTGACTGTACCTCTTGGTTTCACGAAGATGGCGAAACCAATAGTGTCCGCGAGAGAGAGGGAGAGAGGGAGAGGTTTTTTTTTTTTTTTTTTGCCAGTTCTACTCTATTCCTACTCTACACTCACTGTCTTTTGTCCACCTCTTGCAGGGCGTAGGAGTCGAAATCCACTCCTGAAACTTACGCGTCCCCATCCCATTCCCCTTTGTGAAGGTGGGGGTTTGAACCCCTCACCTCTCCCTTCCATGTTGGAAGGGTGGCCACTGGGGTGAATCTCAGTGATTTAGGGAGAGGGGTTTGACGTTGCAGAAGAAGAGAAAATCGCGGCGCCGACGAGCAAGCGTTGTGGTGGCCCAATTAAAAGGCACTCGTGGATAGAGACACCACTCTATGTCGTTTTCGGAATTTTGCGCTCGCACGATTCAGTCCTAATATTTTCCCTACGATATTACATTTTTCTATAGTCTTCATTCTCAACTTAGTGTCAAAACAAATGTTATCCCTTTTGCAACTATATGTCCCCATCCCTATTAGTCAAATTTCACGTGTTATAGCTCAATAGTCTAACTTGCACACGAGAGGATCTTGCATTATTGTCTTACATTTCTTGACAATATAAACTAAATGCTCTTAATATTTACATGGTTTTCTTCTATTTATCAGTTTAAAATTTTAGGTTGGCCTTCCTACCACATGTTCTGTGGCAATTAAAAACTTAGTTCAAAGTATCATTAAAACTATTTTTCATTGAAAGGACAGCTAGAGGAAAAGGCAGAGGAAAAAAAAATGTTGAGGCTGGGGCGGAAAAGGCGATGATAGGATGGTCATTTGGCAAGCATTTGCCCACGACTCAAATTCCATAGACGGATATCACGGACGGTTGTTTAACTCAAATTCTAAACAGGGGTCTCTTCATCCCATCGCGCCTCTGCAGCGAATGAGGACAAGAGGAAGGACGACGACGCGAGGAGAAGGACGGACGGAGGACGTCTTACGACGATGGCAGGGGAACGTTGCGCGAGACGGTGGCGAGGACAATGTCGTGCGGTACGAGGGCAGCTGGCGTCGTCCTTGGAGAGAGAGAGCGAACCAGGAGAGAGCCCGAGAGAGAGGGCGTCGTGAGTGAGAGCAGAGCGAGAAATCGAGAGTGGAGACCAAGAGAGAAGCTTGGCCGCGCCCGTGATCGCGCTTCCCGGCGTCCATCTTTCCGGTAAGTCTCCTTTCCAGTTCAATCCCCTTCGACCCGAGGATCTCGTCTCGACGACGACGCCAGGGCGGCCGGCCACGGTTCGATCCGTCTCGAGCCCGCCTGCTGGCCACCTTCGGTTCGCCCGAGTTCCGACCCGACCCCGGCGGGCTGCAATTTGTTGTTGTTTCTGCTTGGGCTGTTGATTGAACTCCTGGTCGACTTTTTAGTGGGCGCACCCCAGACGTTTGACGTTTTGTCTAAGCCAGATCCGCGTAGATTTTCTTTGGTATTGTGGGTTGGTCGTGGACGGTTCGAGGAAAGGAAAGGTTAATGGTGTTGGCACGGGTGGGTGTTGGAAGATGTCGGCATCAGGGCTACCTCGAACGGTGCCCGGTCGATGGGGCCGAGTTCTATCTTCCCGGCCAATCTCGGTGGAAGCCGAGACGAGTAGTCCGCCGGCGGTAGTCGACGCCGGTCGGGGGTGACCGGCTGAGGGTGGTGGTTCGGTGACGGGTGTGGGTGCTGGCTGCTTCGGCCGGGAGGAAAGCCTGTTTCGGTGAAATAGGGAAGATGCAGGCGTTGTTCGGGGACGGAGAAGAACGCAAGGAAGAAGAAGATTTAGGGAATAAAAAAAAAATTAAAAAATTGAAAATAAAAAAGAAAAAAAAAGATTGAAAAAAAAAAAAAAAAAAAGACACCTAGTTTTTAATTCGAAGCGAGTCGGATTTGGCTAGGCAGATTGGGTTAGCAGGTCGGACCGGATTTATCCGGTCAAACTCTCTTTCCCTTATATAATATTAATAAAAATATAAAAATTATTATCATAATTTTAAAAAAAAAAAAATTTTCGAAAATCATAAAAGGGTTTTTAAAAATTCAGAAAACTTTTAAATATTTGCAAAAATTCAGAATTTTTTTTTAGAAAATCCAGAAAATGCATAAAAATATCAACAACTCAACAATTTTAAATTTTTGGGAAATTCGAAAATTCATAAAAATTAATAAAATTCCAAAAAAAAATCTTTAAAAAATTAGAATTCCTCAAAAACCTTAGAAATTTTTGGATAATTTTCACCCCAAAAAAAGCACGACACTTTTATTCGTCAAGGCATGGCCATCATTGATAGGCATTCCCGTTCGCTATATGTAATTCAATCGAGAGAGCAAGAAAGGAAATTATGGGAGAAAGGTATACAAAAAACCGTCATGGTCATCTCGGTTCATGACGATGGCGTTTCAAGTGGCGATAAATCCATCAGAAGGCGTATATTCGGAAAACTCGGCCGCAAGAGCGGGTTCAATCTTATTGGCTTCCAAATATTCGCGGGAGTATAAAATTTTTATCAATTGCAATGTAGTTTTTTTTTTTTTTTTTGTCAGTTACTATAATTTATAATCCTCATAAGCGACATATCCTTAAGGAGGCGGACATGCACCAAACTCACCATGTTAATCATGTGGTTGGCTCTAATTTTTGTTTCTGTCCTCTTGAATGCTTTTATGGGCTTTTGTGTGACTAATTGCACATTTTGTTTCAATCGGTTGCACTTGTAAAAGAAAAAACTCATTGATTTCCCATCAAATGGAAACAAAATTTACAAAATGCCTTAAAACATCTCAAATTGGTATCCACTGAAATAGAATATGCAATTGATCACACAAAAGCCTGTAAAGGCATTCAAAAGAACCTTACATAGGCAAAAATTAGAGTCAATCACATGATAAACATGGTGAGCTTGGTGCACATTCACCTCCTTAAGTATATGTTTCTTATGAGGATTATAATTATAGTAAGTGATATGAGAAAACAAATTGTATTGCAATTGTATGTTCACCATATATTTTCAACCGAACGAGAGGGAGGAAGAAAGGAAATCATGGAAGAAAGTTATGTAAAAAACTGTAATGGTCATTGTGGTCCTACTCGTGACAATGGCATTTTTTTTTTTTTTTTTGGCAAGTGTCACAATGGCATTTCAAGCAACGGTAAGCCCACTGGAATGCGTATATTCGGAAGACTCAACCACAAGAGAGTGTTCAATTATGTTGGCTTCCAAATATCCACGGAAGTATAAATTTTTTATCAATTGCAATACGATTTGTTTTCTCATGTCACTTACTATAATTATAATTCTCATAAGCGGCCTCTCCTTGAGGAGTCAGATGTGCGCCAAAACTCACCATATTTATCATGTAGTTAATTCTAATTTTTGCTTATGTAAGGTTCTTTTAAATGTTTTTATGGGCTTTTATGTGACCAATTGCATGTTTTGTTTTAGTTGGTGTATACTGATTTGAGATTTTTGTGGCATTTTGTAAACTTTGTTGCTATTTGACAAGGAGAGCTATGATTTTTTTTTTTTTATAAGTGCAACCTATTGAAACAAAACGCGGAATTGATCACACAAAAACCCGTAAAAGCATTCAAGAGAACCTTACAGAAGCAAAAATTAGAACCAACTAAATGATAAACATGCTAAGTTTGGCGCACATCCGCTTCCTTAAGGATATGCCGCTTATGAGCATTATAATTATAGTAAGCGACATGAGATAACAATTCATATTATAATTGGTAAAAAATTTATACTACCACAAAAATTTGGAAGCCAATACGATTAGATGCGCTCTTGTGATGAAGTCTTATGAATATATGCCTCCCAGTGGACTTACCGATGCTTGAAACGCAATTATCACGAGTGGGACTGCGATGACCATGACGTTTTTGCATACCTTTCTCCCATAATATCGCTCTTGGTGCTAGCCTTGCCTTGCAAATAAAAGTGTTACGTTTTTTTGGATGAAAGAAAAGAGAGTGATTTGATGAAAGATGAATGACCCCTCTCGAGGAATTTATAGGGGGAGGTATCGCTAATTTGGGAAAGTATCTATCGTTTGCCCATTTGATTATTCGGAAGCGGATCTAATTGTACTGGCTTTCAAATATCTGTAAGAATATAAATTTTTTACCAACTGCAATATAGTTTGTTTTCTCATGTCACTTATTATAATTAATCCTCATAAGCAGCATATCCTTTTGGAGACAAATGTGCACCAGACTCACCATGTTTAACATATGGCTAGCTCCAATTTGTGCTTTTGTAAGGCCCTTTTGAATGCTTTTATGGGTTTTTGTGTGATCAATTGCACGTTTTGTTTCAATTAGTGCACTTATAAAGAAACATACTCATGGCTTTTCCATCAAATGGAAACAAAATTTGCAAAATGCCACAAAAAATCTCAAATTAGTATACACCAACTGAAATAGAATATGCAATTAATCACACCAAAGCTCGCAAAAGCATTCAAGAGAATCTTACGGAAGCAAAAATTAGAGTGAACCACATAATAAACATGGTGAATGACAAAAGAAAACAAGCCGTATTGCAATTGGTTAAAAATTTATACTCCCATCATTTTTTGGAAGTCAATACAGTTGTACCCACTCTTTCGGCCAAATCTTGCGAATATACATCTCTTTGTAGACTAACCATTGCTTGAAATGCCATTATTGCAAGTAGGAGTTTGGGGAATGACCCATTATCATAATCTAAGGCAAAATATATAAGCCATGCTTCACATGCTATTTCCTCTTATTTTTAAGGGGATTAACTAAAACTTTTTTTTTTTTACTAAAACTTAATAACATTGAGTTGATAGAGGCCCATGGCACAAAAAATGGCATATTTTATTCGGTTGGTTGAAGGGTTGGAGTTCTCCGTGGATTCTGTTTGGATGGTTGCAATGACCCCATAATCATTAAATGCGTTTGTTGATACATAGTTGGCACCTAAGTGAATCGGTAGCGTATATATTATTAACAATTATAGCGTTTTTGAATCGGTGGTGTATATAAATTCCTTTTAAATATCTAAATATCTCTTAGGAGAGGCGATGTCATCGAGCTGGAGTTGGAGAGAGAGTTACCATGAAGTGAAGATGCCATTGAGAATTTGAGCTTTAATTTTTTACTCAGCTTGGCGTACACGGGACTTATAAAGGCTTTTGGAGTTCGTTGATGAGACTGCTTATTTTGCTACTCCAAAGTGTGAAAAAGTCTCCTGTAAGAGGACTCGTGAAAGAGGAAGGGATTAACTGAATTCTTTTTTTGTTACTCTTTTAAGCTCATGCTTCGCTACTGAGGAATTTGGAAGATGACCCATTATCACTATCCAACCCAACATATAAGGGCCATGCTTCATAAGTTGTTTCCTCTTGTTTTGAAAGGGGACTAACCAAAACCCAATAACAAGGAGGTCATGGACACCCCATGGCACATGAATGGCAAACTTCATTCGAGTGGTTGAAGGGTTGCGGTTGTCAATGGACTCGGATTAGATGGTTGCAATGACCCCATAATCACTAGATATGTTTATTATCACTTGCAAAGACAATTGGCATCTAAATAAATTAATGGCGTATGTAGTATTAAAAATTATATAACGTTTATGAATCGGTGGGGTTTATACATACCTTTAGGATATCTCTAAGGAGACTACACCCAGAGTCTACAAAGCATCATCTCCTAGGGGGCGATGCTATCGAGTTGGAGCTAGAACTAGAGTCACCGTGAACTAATGAGCATTTGAGATTTAATCTTTCACTCAGTTTGGTGTTTCACTCGATCCAACGCGGGACTTATAATGGCTTTTGAAGTTCATTGATGAGACCGCTTCTTCCGCTGCTCCAAAGCATGAGAAAGTATCCTGTTAGAGCACTCACAAAGGAGGATGGGATTAATTGAATTCTTACATAAATTTTGGCAACTTGATCATTTATTTATTACGTAGAAAATTAGGGTTTAATGTCTAAATCCTAAACAAAAATATTAAAATTAAATTACATAGATGTAATTTTAGGAGCATTTATTCTATATTTTATTATTGCATTCGCATTGAACCGATAACGGATGGGTTTGAATTTATGATTCTGAGCTTTAATTTGACAAGTTGGACTAAGCCCATAGAGAGAGGGAATTGGCCAAAATCCATTATTCTTTGATGATGGAAAATTGACTTATGAGGAATGGTGACTTGATATTTTCGGATTAGATTCGTATTATTCTTTCAATATCGGTAAATCTGTCATGTATTCATGCGATATATGAGTGATATATTTCGGAGCAGATTGGAAGATTTCGGATGAAATATCGAAATAATAAGAATGAATATTGCACGTGGGGCATATATTGAGTGATATATTATTTGTCTCAAAACAAGAAAGATTGCATGATCAAGGGAGATTTTGTGCGTAAGCCAAAAAGGGATGGGTAAAACATTTTAAGAGTGAATCAAAGGAGATAAAATTTGCTGACTTTCCTTGATAGTTCAAGCCCTTTGTCTATAAAAGGGACTCATTACACAACAAAAGCGGGGAGGGCGCAGCATTCACGAGAAAAGAGAAGAAAAGTGAGGGGAGATTAGAATTTTTTTTTTTTTTTTTAAACATTTCTCTTTGGTCTCTCCATCAATGGGTCAACGAAAGGAGGGTCTTTTTTTTTTTTTTTTTCCTTTTTCTTTAATAAAATGAAGAAGGAAAAGAGAAAAGACGCCTAGGGGAGAGAAAATGAAGATGGTGGACGCCCGAAAGTGCACGAACCCTTGGTCGTTCCCCCTTCACCGGCCCCAATTATCGACGGTGGACACTGCCGGGAACTTTGTCACTGAACGAAAGAGAGCCAGTGAGCTTTAGCTAATGTTTGTGTGAGTAGATCAGTTGCGATTGAAGCTCGATGAGCAACTCGAACTCACAATGTTATTTTTGTGATGATCTGAATGTAAATCTTTGCCTTATTTTTGCGTACGAGCACCTTGGTCGAAATGCCTATCACTTACTGGATGAAACGTTCGAACTAGATCAGTATGTAACTTCAATTCAATCTTTGAAATGCAAAATCATATTGCATCAATTCAATTTGTTCTCGACTTATCGAACCCTTATTATGGCCGAATTCATTTGTATGCTCAACAAATGATGTGAAAATTGCTGTGTCATGGCTTGAGGATCTCTCTAGTTTGAGTTAAAGTGTGAATTCTGTGGCGAAAGAGTGCGAGATCTGCACGGTCGCGTGCGAAGAATGGAGCGTCAGAATCGCCATCGATCTTCCTTTGGTGTTGTTCTCTTCCTCATTGTCTGCTGATGCGTGCACAAGAGGTGAAAATTTCTGGAAATGTGACTTTTCTGATGCTGTGGTTTTCATTTTGTATCCCATACTTGGAGGACTCGTTGACGGAGTCAGATAGCTTGGAATGGATATATTTGGGGTACATTTGTTTCCGGATAAATTCTCCTACTTTTTTTTTTTCACTAACTAAAAAAATAAAAATAAAAAAGAAAAAAGAAAATTGTAGAGAAATGCAAGTCTCGGTTAGGCTGTTACGGTTTAAGAATATAATTTCATCTGATTCATGTCCTTCAAGATTAGGGAGTCATGTCTCTTGAATCTATAAATAATTTGAAATTTTACGTTGTGTTTTCTCATATGAAATGGATAAAGAAAATAAAATAAATGAAATTAAATGATATAAAAAAAAAAATTCCTCTTTTTTTTTATTTATTATTAGGATTACATTTTAGGGTCACTTGGGCGTAAGTCTTCATTTAGGCTTAGGTTTAATTTTTGGACTCAACTCATGGAGTTTTTTGTCCTGAGGCTTGATGATGAGACAATATATATTCTTTAGCCAACATTGTATCTGATTAAATTCTTGGATGCTACTTTCCATATTTTACTTACTTTCGATGCCTTGATTATGAGCTTGGTTTATTAGGTGATGTTTTCGTTTACTATATTTCAATTATGTGATTTAAATCTGAAAGCAATCATTTTCACAAGGAATTGACCACATTGTTTTCTTCAAATATGTTTGCCTTACACAAGTTGTATTTAAATTTGCTGGCTGGTTCAAGGGCTTTGCAGGCACCTAGCTCTTTTAGCTTTACCCGCATCAATTACAGACAGAACATGAGAAGAAAGTTTTCACTTTCTAGGCGTACACCGATATGCGATACTCATAACTACCAATGTAGTGAACTTAAATAGATCGAGTCTTTCTAATGGTCTAGCTTTTATGACCTATATGCACAACACCAATATCACTTTCAACACAATCAAATCCGGTATTGACCATTTCGTTTTGTTTCCGTTGGCATGACATTTATGGGATCCCCTAGCACATAGATATGCACACACGGTTGAGCTACAAATAGGGAAATGTTATGAGGATCAATATACTCTAACATAGTCTATCTTTGCCTAATGACGTGGGCAGTTTTTGTATTGAATTCGAATCAAACAAGAGAACAACACAATCATGGGGACTGGGAGAATGAGCTTGTAGATTAAGAGATTCACATTCAAAAATCTCGCGATGAGCAGTTCGAGGTTCGGTCTCCCCAAACTCCATGCCGAAATAGATGCAAAATAGGGACTGCCATGAACTTCGTAAACTCACAAAGCTGAGGATGCTACTTAGGTAAATGCAATTCATTTCCCCAAGACTTCAATCTCAGACCGAAGCATCATGGCCATCATCTTCCACCCTCAATGACATTCGACATTTGGTGGTGGATATTCTATATCGGACGCTGCTTATATGGAATACGGTTTCATGGAAAATGGAGTCCCCCTTCTTATCTGGACACCAAGAATTGGCCCTCATATATTCATTCCAACCCTTTGATAACTAAATCATCTCATTATTTTTTTCCAATTCCACAGCACACTTTCTCAGAAGCTTTTCACGCTGAAGTTCGCCGGATAGAATGGTCTTGAAGCTATGTAGTGTCTTATGTTGGACGCAAATTGCACAACCTCAAGATCTCCATAACCAGAACAAGAACATGCATAATTGAGTATAAAGATTAACGCACCTGTTTTGGGATCCATCAAACATAAAGTGGAAGCAGAAAAAAGGATTACCCACATATCAAGGGGATTCACACATCAAGTCCTTATTCTCTATTGCCCTCCGTATCACTGGCTTAATTAAGCGGTCCCACTCACGTTTGGCATTAGGTAAACGCCCCCTAAGTGAGGATATATGTGAGAATTAGGGTTAGAGGAGAGACTTGAGCACTATTTATAGAGTTTCCAACCAGTCCCTCTCATTACAGGCCAGGCTCAACTCGACCCACACTAGCTAGTTCTATATTAGACTAACTAAGAAACCTTCTATCTCACCTTAGACCAAACCCCGTTAAACAGTAACCGTAAAACGGTGAATTACAATATCAATTGATGTAGTTCCACATTAGGAAAACTCTTATATCTTCAGCATGAACATAAAATCATTTTCTTTTGTGGTCGATCATAAATTTTATTTCTCATTGAACATTGATATAATGAAACTTATGACAACTAAAACCATTTGAATCAGGTTGTAGCATAAATGATCCGATTTTTAAATTTCTCAAACATATCAATAAGGTTTCAAAAGATATATAATAATTTGATGTACAACCGGATACCTTCAATTTCATGAATCCGAATTTGTTGTTAAGTCCGATTCAAAGAGAATATAAAAGTATCAGGAGGCAAATCCATGCGCAAGATAAAATCCCCACATTTCATGATTTAGCATGTTGAGTTGAGAATTGAGAATAAGGGATCATGGGAATTATTTCTCTTTTTAACTAATTTGGATGGAACTATCATTATTGATAGTTATATTAACATCTTATTTAATGCTTCGGTTATGCTAATAAGGTAATTTCCAGTCAAAGCAAGGTAAACATGGATTATATATCAAAATTAAGATTTGATATAGTAAATGCTCGCATTTTTTTTTTTTTTGCAGATTGGTTAATTAAATGCTTATGATTTAACATTAACAAGATCACAATCAACGAGTTAGACAAGACAAGATGAATAACCTCAAGTTTATGGATGTATTTAAACATAAATTGCAGCAAACGATCCTGCTGTGGCTGCGGCAATTATTCGAGATCATCAACAAGAATGAGCTTGCACCTGAGCTTCGCGGCTATATTTCACAGGCTCGACTTATCATGCGTTCGAAGAAGAACGGATCCACGATCTCAAAAAATCTGAAGTAGAATTGCATTCTTCAATTGCAAAGTCAAGAGAGTGATCCTAGCAACGCACAACATCACAACAACCCGTAGAAAATCTAAAAATGAGCTCAAAAAAGAGAACAAAGACACCTTCGAGGCAAATTTGTGTCCTAATCGGGGCTTAGGGTTTGACTCGCTAAGATTTTATCTCACCCCGTCATGGGCTAACCTTTTTCAGGGCCGTAGCGTTGAGATCTGTTGAGTGTGGATGTGGTGGGCGCGAGTTGCGACACCTTTTTGCTGGCTTTGTCGTTAACGAAGTTTAAGGTGACCTTGATCCCTGAGGTTTTTGAGAAGGTTGGTTGGAAGTTGCTAGTGTAAGGACTTGTAAATCATTAAACTTCCTAGGGACAATAATGGATAAATAAGTTGTGGTTTTTATGGGAAAATCGCTGTTGTGTTTTATTATCCCTATGTTTGTTTATTAGCCGGGTGTTTATTTAATTTTCTTTCACATGTGCTTAATTGATAAGATAAAAAAAAAAAAAAAAGAAAAAAAGAATGGGTCGGTGACGCATCTTAGGATGTCACATTTTCAATCAACCATCGAGGGATGTTCGCACGCTCGAGGTTCAGGGTGTGACACCATTTATCCGATGTCTTATCAAATTATTGCATCTTGTGGACTTGAGCAACATGCATAGCTTTTTTTTTTCCCCAATGACAGAGCTATATTGATTTGGAATCTTTTGAAGATATTTAGATCATTATAGTCTGAAAAAAGGACAAATTGATTGCATGGTGATCGAGGCAAAGATGCTTGACAATAAGACATTGAAGGCAAGCGAAAAAAGGAGTGACAATGGTTCCAAGAACACATGCCACCATGAAGCGACTGGTGGAATTTGTATCACAGGAGAACTTTAGGCCAGTTTTCATCTTGGAGATATATGGTCCAATTCACCTTGTCGATTCTAATTGTATGAGCTAAAGACGGCATTGCATTTTAGTGATAATTGTTTCATTTCATAAGCATAAAGCTAGAGAATCCAAACTATAATTTATACACTTATTAGTGAAATAATGATATGGAACAACTTATTATTTTTTGTGTGAGGTATGGCACAGTGGGGTTTGGTAGAACAAAATGGTCATGCCAAATTCAATAGTTGACATTAATTTTCTTTTATTCGATGGCTGAGATCATGCACGTAAGTTCAAGGCCATTACTTTGTTGCATAAATTTTTGTCGGTTAAATCTATGTATCTATGCAACTTCTCTTCTTTTTAGAATAGTAAATAATTGTTGAAAGGATGTTGTGGAAACCCAAATCAAGCATAGTGCACTTTATCACCATTGGTGAGGGACAATTGATTATGAATCCTTTGTAGATATTTAATCATTGAAGTAAAAAAAAAAAAAAAAGGACAAACAGATCACTTGGTGAATGAGGCAAAGATGCTTGACTGTGCATCATTGATGCGAAGTGACAAAAGGAGCAACTCTCGGTTTGAGGAATCTGCTAAGCTATTCTCCAAACTCAAAGCTCTATAAGACAAAAGAGTACATTTGGACCTTACTTATGTGGGCACGGTACAATCACTAGACTGTGGTAATAATGCATGGCTGCCTTCTTCAAATAAGAACTTTAATAGTTAAAATATTCACCTCGTAATGCTTTATGTTAATAGCAACTCATATTTCATGTACCTACCATTTGTAAAATACATGATTTAATTAAACACTTTCGAAAGATTGCGATGCAAGAAAAGACATGGTTTATAAAACTATAAGGGACATTACCAAACTCTTGTGATTGTTGTTCAAACTTGGCAAAGAACAAGGCATACGTAATTTAGTCTTCATCGTTTCAATAAGATGCGATGGATCATTGGTTTCACCATGCACTATATTTGGATGACTTAGAGTTGCAATTTTGTTATTTTCCTCAACATATCCCTCTGAGAATACAAAGAGACTTTGCTGCCCACATGCATGTTTGAAGAAGCAATGCATGAATATGAAAGACCATAATATAAGCACATAAGAAATGAGAGAACACAATAATATGTATATTCACAACCTTAACTATATGAATGGGGACTCAAAAGGGAGTGGGGACACCCCATTTATCAGATGTATTGTCAAATTATTGCATCTTGTGGACTTGAGCAACATGCATAGCTTTTTTTTTAACAATGACAGAGCTCTATCGATTTGGAATTCTTATGAAGATATTTAGATCATTATAGTCTGAAAAAAGGACAAATAGATTGCATGGTCATCGAGGCAAAGATGCTTGACAGTAAGACATTGAAGGGAAGCGAAAAAAGGAGTGACAATGGTTCCAAGAACACATGCCACCATGAAGCGGCGCGTGGAAGTTGCTTCATAGGAGAACTTTAGGCCGGTTTTCATCTTGGAGATATGTAGTCCAATTCACCTTGTCCATTCTGATTGGATGAGCTAAAGACAGCATTGCATTTTAGTGATAATTGTTTCATTTCACAAGTGTAAAGCCAGAGAATCCAAACTATAGTTTATACATTGATTAGTGCAATAATGCTATGGCACAACTTGTTATTTTTTGCGTGAGGCATGGGATAGTGGGGCTTAGCAAGACAAAATGGTCATGCCAAATTGAACAATTGACATTAATTTTTTTATTTGATGGCTGAGATCGTGCACGTAAGTTCAAGCCCATTACTTTGTTACATTGATTTTTGACAGTTAAATCTGTGTATCCATGCAACTACTCTTCTTTTCATAATAGTAATAATTGTTGAAAGGATGTTGTGGAAATCCAAATCATGCGTAGTACACTTTCTCATGATTGGTGTGGGACAATTGATTATGAATCCTTTGTAGATATATATATATATATTTGGTAAGAAACCCTTTGCAAATATTCATATCATTGAAGTCTAAGAAAGGACAAATAGATCACTTGGTGATTGAAGCAAAGATGCTAGACCGTGCATCGTTGATGCGAAGTAACAAAAGGAGCAACGAGACGTTTGAGGAATCTACAAAGCTATTCTCCAAACTCAGAGCTCTATAAGACAAAAGAGTACATTTGGACCTCACTTATGTGGGCATGGTACAATCATGAGATTAAGGTAACAATGCATGGCTGCCTTCTTGAAATAAGAACTTTAATAATTAAAATATTCATCTCGTAATGCTTACTGTTAATAGAAACTCATATTTTCAAGTACCTACCATTTGTAAAAGACGTGATTTAATTAAACACTATCAAAAGATTGGAATGCAAGAAAAGACATGGTTTATAAAACTACAAGTGACATTACCAAACTCTTGTGATTGCCATTCAAACTTGGCAAAGAACAAGGCATATGTAATTTAGTCTTCATCGTTTCGATAAGATGTGATGGATCATCGGTTTCGCCATGCACAATAACTAGATGACTAAGAGTTGCAATTTCGTTATTTCCCTCAACATATCCCTTGGAGAATACAAAGAGACTTGTTTGCCCACATGCATGTTTGAAGAAGCAATGCATGAATATGAAAGACCATAATATAAGCACATAAGAAATGAGAGAACACAATAATATGTATATTCACAGCCTTAGCTATATGAATGCGGACTCAAAAGGGAGTAGGGACACCCCATTTATCAGATGTCTTGTCAAATTATTGCATCTTGTGGACTTATGCAACATGCATAGCTTTTTCTTCTTCTTTTTTTCCAATGACAAAGCTCTATCGATTTGGAATCTTATGAAGGTATTCAGATCATTATAGTCTGAAAAAAGGAAAAATAGATTGCATGGCGATCGAGGCAAAGATGCTTGACAGTAAGACATTGAAGGGAAGCGAAAAAAGGAGTGACAATGGTTCCAAGAACACATGCCACCATGAAGCGATGCGTGGAAGTTGCTTCACAGGAGAACTTTAGGCCGGTTTTCATCTTGGAGATATATGGTCCAATTCACCTTGTCGATTATGATTGGATGATCTAAAGACAACATTACATTTTAATGATAATTGTTTCATTTCACAAGCTTAAAGCCAGAGAATCCAAACTATAGTTTATACACTGATTAATGCAATAATGATATGGCATAGCTTATTATTTTTGGTGTGAGGGAGTTTGGTAGAACAAAATGGTCATAGTGGGGTTTATTTTTCTTTTATTCGAGATCATGCATGTGATTGGCCAAATTCAACTAATGATTGCCCTAGTTTGGTTACAAAAATAAGAAGCCTTTAATAAAAATTTTAAGTGTCAACATTTGTCATTGGAAAACATCTATTGAGATGCAAAGGGACTGGACCATGATGATGTCTTTTTTCATACATATATATATATATATATATATATATATATATATATGTATGTATGTATGTATGTATGTATGTATATATGTATGCATATGTATATATATTAAGGTGATTGGTTACATAGTGAGAAACTTCCAGTCTAGTAATTTGGAAACTATCTTTTTGGAATCGGTTCCCAATTTGGAAACTAGATATTGAACTAATCGACTTTGGAATGTGCCTTTTTTTTGTTTTATTTTATTAGATATACAATATGCATTGTGTCAAATATGAATACATGTCTTATAAATAGCAAATAGAATCAGATTTGGTAAATGAGAAGTAAGTCTTCATAGACCACAACTCCTTTGAGGTAATTCATTGTGGAAGAGAGATGTGAGATCAAAGAAACCTACTAAAGTGAGAACTTTTCAAGAGGGAAAAGATCAAAGAAATCGAGTATTAGTGATAGAGAGAGTGAGAGTGAGACCGCTAAGAGTCTATTTGCGTGTGTGTACGTGAGAGTGAGAGAGAGAGAGAGATAGAGAGAGAGAGAGAGAGAGAGAGAGAGAGAGAGAGAGAGAGAGAGACAGAGGTAGTCGTGCGATAAAGTTCCCAAATTTTGTGTTGGTTTCAACCAGTTCTACCCTAGAACCCACCTTGACAAGTTTGGTTCTTGGGTAGAACCGACCATTACAATGCATAGAAACCAAACCTATCAAAGTCAATTTCCAAATTTTTTACAAAGGCACCAAATTGGTCTTTTATGAATCAACCAAGATGAGCTGGTTCCAAGGTTAGATAGGTCTGATTACATGCCCCTAATATCTATGGCTTTCTATGTTGGAATTTAAGTGATTCATTCTAAAATAACACTACAAAAAAAAAAAAAAAAAAAAAAAAAACTCTCACAACATCATACACGGTATCAAAGGAAGATTTTTTAGTTCAAATTATTTAAAACCCCTTATTTGTCTTTTTTATTATATGTTTTATTTAAAACCCCTTATTTGTCTTTTTTTATTATATGTTTCTTTAGCCTTGGGATGAGGGCATTGTGGGCCCTCCCTATTGCCAGCAAGAGTCATTAATCGTTGATGGGGCCCAAGTTATTTCGATGGCTAGAAATCCTACGAAGGAAAAAGAAAAAAGAAAAAAAAAGAAATTTCATAAAACTTATTAAAATATTACAAAAATCATCATCATCACTTTTGGTATAACCTGAAATATAAAAAATGGGAGGAAATAATTGTGAAATTTATATGTATTTTAATGTGCGTAGAAGAAGAGAACATAAGATAGGCTTTATTAAATTACTATCTAAAATAAAATAAGAATCAAGGATATGCATAATCCAAATGAAATATAAGTGCAATCTTGAGATATGAGGATAATCAAAAGAAATATCCTAATTAACTCTAACAATATGTTCGATTAAAATGTGCACATCAGATCCAAAAAAGTGAAAGGCACACACACCTGCAGAATTTCAATAGTTGGAGCATGGACAGTTTAGTAAAACAATTGGAGCATGCCTATTTTTATGTGCGCGAGGGTCGACGGGTCTTCATGCAATGTGGGTTCCATGTATTTATTTATTTAATACAAGATGCATTAAAAGGAGAAATTGACTTTGAAGACCCAGTTCCACTTTTACTCCTGGTTTTATAATATTGAAAATTCACAGCGAGATATTAATGTTAGTCCCTCATTAAACATATATAATGCAATTCATGCTTTGCAAGGTAATAATCATGAAAATTACTTATTTTGGGAATAATGACAGCATTTCCTACAATATGAATATTGGACCTTTTGTTCAATGGTAGCACATGGACAATTGTAGCTATATCTAGGGGTGAGCATGGTCCGGGTTGGGCCAACCCACCCCTAACCCTAAGATCAACCTGCACAGTACTAGTCCTCAATTTTTGGGACTGAGGATCGATCCTATTGAGCTTGGGACCGAGGACCAAACTGACCCCGTGGGTTTAGTTCGGTTCCAAGATCAACCCGAGATCAACCGATAATTTATTTATTTCATTTTTTGTATTCTCTTAAAAAGGCAACTAGGACCGGAACCAACCCAATGGGTTTGGTCCGGTTCTAGAGTCAACCCGGGATCAATCGATAATTTTTTATTTCATTTTTGTACTCCCTAAAAAGGCGAGCGAGGACCGAATGGACCCTATGGGTTCAGTGACGAGCGAGGCCAGCTAAGAGAGGCGAGCAATGAATGTCAAGTGGGGTGAGCATCAAGCGTCAAGTAGGAAGTAACAAGCTAGGCGAGCATCGAGCGGCAAATGACACGAGTGACCCAAAGCTAGTGAGGCGAGTGTTGAGTGGCGAGCGAAGAAGTTGTTTATTTCGATTTTGGTCAATTAAATACTAAGATGACAAATAAGATAGAAGAGAACGAGTAATGGATGAGGATGTCATGAGGAGCTATTTATGCCCTTTTGAACGTCATGAGGACTCCTAACAAAAACATTTTTCTCCTTTATAAATTATGGTTGTTGATGCCGTAAAAGACATTAAAAGATCTAAGTTATTAAAAAATAGTGTAAAATTACTTGAACTCCTCACGAAGGAGCTATTTAATGCCGTTGACACCGTTTATTTTACAGTTTTCTCTATATAAAAAAATTATAAATGATATATTAGATATATATATATATATATATATATATAGAATCAGGGTTGGTCTGGGTTGGACCGACCCTAAACTCCCAAGACAAAGGACCAACCCGCACAATGCTGGTCCAGGAATCCCAGAACCAAGGGCCACCCCGATCTCCCTAAGAACTTAACCAGGACCAGTAAGGTTGGGCCGGTTCAGGATTGGTCCAGGGTTGACCCTAGACCGATGCTCACCCCTAGCTCTAGGGGTGTGCATGGTCCGAGCAGGCGGTTCCCGACCTAGAACCGAGAACCGCCCGCTAAGGACCGGTTCCGAAAAATTGGAACCGGGATCCACCCGTTTGTTGCATAGATCCACCCGGGAACCGGACCGGCGGTCCGGTCTAGTTCCCGGGTGGATCCATGGAACCGATCTTGACGCGAAAACATAAAACGATCGGGTCTATGAGTTGGGAAGGAGGGGAGAAGGTCTATGGTCGGGTTTTCAACATAGAATGATCGCGAAACAATTTTCCGCGACTATGGCGAGTGGCGGCCAACGCGAGGGGTCGAACAGCAGCGGAGGAGCGGCGGCGGCGGCGTCGATGCTTGAGGAGGAATCGAAATGGCGATAAGATTAGAAGGAACCAAGGAAGAGACAAAGAGAGAGAGAACCGAAGACGAAGGGAGTGAGGAGATGAGATCCAATCTAGGGTTTCTTTTAGTAATTTTTTTTTTTAATATTAAAAATGTTCCGGTCCAGTCCGGGTGGGCGGATCCGCCCATGGAATCGGGAACCGGACCGGTACCCACCGGTTCCGAAAAATTGGAACCGGGAACCGGACCGGTTCCCTCAAGAATCGCCGGTTCCGAGCGGTTCCGGTCGAGTTCCGGGCGGTCCAGGTGGTTCCCGGGTATTTTGCACACCCCTATCTAGCTCTCTTTGGTTCTCAAAATTCTAAAACTCTTGGAAAGAATAAAACTTATCTTGGAGAGTAGATTTTCAAGAATATGAACCCATCAACAAATCATATTATTAAATCACCTTTTTTAAGAGTTTAAATCAATAAATTATAAGTCTACTAGATTTATTAACTGCTCAATCCCTCTTTAATTAGCCAATAGGGAATTTTTCTCTATGGTACGCTCACACTTGTACATTAATGAATACCTAACATGGATAATGACAACCCAACAATACTCTTCCTAATGCTAAAGATATATAGATAGTGCCTAAAAAATGGTACTTTACCAAACACTCAACACAAACCCATTAATTCACAAAGAAAAATAGCAAGCACACCACCCGTGTAAAGAAAAATTTTACACGAACTTTCTATTTGCCCCTACCTATGTAAAACTTTCTTACGTTACTATATGCTATGGCCACTCTTTCATAAATTGACTTTTGTATCTATAAGATTCCCTTTTTTTAGAAAGTACATCACTTCATTGATGGAAGCATGTCATATAATACAACAAGCACAAGGAGCGCAACATCACTATGCTAGTCTTACTCAAAATTAAGAAAAAATATTAGCTGCACAAGTTGTGCTCGCGCCACAAAGTAGATGCCCATCTATTAAGCGACGGGTCCACGAATGGCCCATTTGTCAGATTTTTCTCTCCTTCTCACTCTCCTCTTGCAGACTCACACCTCCATTTCTCTTCTTCTTTGTCATTTCTCCCTTCTTTTTTATTTTCTTTTTTTCACTTTCTTTTCCTTCCATAACTTGTGTGGTTAATATTTTCTCACACAAATGGCCTCATATGCCCTTAATTTACTCTTAACATCCGATCGATGGTGTACAAAACCACATGTGTAGAACTTTTTTTCACATTACTAGTGTATGTTATGGGCGCTCTTTCATAAATTGACATTTGTATCTATAAGATTCCCTTTTCTGGAAAGTACATCACTTTATTAATGGAAGCATATCATATAAAACAATAGGCACAAGCAGCGCAACACCACTGCACTAGTCCTACTCAAAACCAGGGGCGCGAAAACTAAGCTTCATATACTCATATCCATGGATGAGACTAGAACTTGCTTTTCAATGTGAGCTCATGCTGAATCAACTTTGAGAAAACATCCATGGCGTTGCAAGTAAGCCCTAGGGACACAACCAACTCGTCGCTCTCCCTGCTCCGGGAAGCGACCAAGATGAGGTTGTCAGGGACCGTCGCGGGCGCCACTTGGAACGGCCTCCCGAACCCGAAATCCATCTTGTAGAAAGGGAGCTGGCTCCACTTGCTGATGCAGCAAGCGCTGCCCTCGCAGTCAACTAGGACCTTGTTCAGCTCGACGTAGTCAATGGTCGACCTTATGTAACTCTCGGTGACGGATGCGAGTGCCTCGTGCACGGTCCTGACAGCGAACGAGAAGGGATTGCTGGTCAATTCACCCGCACTGCACTCAGCACAGGACCAAGCGATGCCGTTCCCAAAGTAGCCACTCGGCAACGGGGGGTCAAACTTGGGGCGGCCGTCGACTGCAGTGAGTAGCTTCGTCGTCTCGTGAGGACTGATTCCAAGAGCTTTGGTTCGCGAGATCCACACGAGCGCCGATATGACTTCGAAGGTCGTCGGGACTACGGAAGAGCCATTCTGGGTTGTGATTCTTGACGCTTTCTTGAGCTGAATGAGAGTGTGTGGCTTAAAGCAGAAGGATCTGTAAACGAGGGGCTTGGTTTGGGGGTCGACCACATGTCCGGGCCGCCAGTCTCTCGGAGCATACTCATGGTGGGGGAAATCAATGTGCGGAGGTCGCCTTGGGCGCAACACCGATCGATCGAGAAAAGGAAGAACTGATGGCGGCTTGGCTCGAGCCGGTGTCCCGGCAAGCTATGAAGTCCATGAGGGCTTTCCCGTCGACAAGGACGTGATTCATGACGATGCCGATGACAATCCCTCCGCACTTGAACGTCGTCACCTGGATTGCATGATAAACTGTAAGGGGATATCTACTTATGTGTACTTAACTAAATAAGACCATCGGATCTAGTGAAACCCACCATTTTCAATAGTATTTACCTGCACCGTTAGCAAAGGTACTTCCAATATAGTCGGGGCTCCATCGCTGTGCTTCACGAGTTTTCGCAGCATGGCGGGATTGATGGCGCTGATATCGCCCAGCACTGCAATGTCATCCTCCGACGTCGCTTCGACGAACGGGACACCTTCTCCAGTGCATCTCACCGCCATCCTCCTGTCGCTCCCCATGACAAGTCTACCCGCAAACGGATAGAACTCGACCAATGCCTTGGCCAGTGACTCTCTGATTGTCTCGATCGCGGTGGGACGCCTTTCCCTTCCTTCACCCTTGAAGGCGATCACGTTCTCAATCACGTACGGGAAGGTCTGGTCAAGGTTCGAGAGAGCGTAGAGCCCACCAAACGTTTCCCTCGCCGGAGAAACATGAACTACGTTCGCGATCTTCACATCAAGCTTTCGCGTAGCTCCGGCTTTTCTCGGCTTCTCATTTCCTGCTTCTTTGCATAGAATAATCAAAGTTGTATTTATTTATCCGCAGGCTTTCGGCGATACCATGGTAAATGTACAACTTGCTAATTGCTACAAATAACCCTGACCGTAATAAAAGGGTAAATTATAATATCAATTAATATAGTCCACATTATGAAAACTCTTACACTGATCAATCATATACGAAATTGACCAGTCATATTTTTTTATATTGGTTGCATGAGAAATTACCTGATCTTGTCAATTAAATATAAATATATCATTGTCTATTTGAATAAATGCAGATTAAATTCAAAATGCACATGCTACGTACCGTTCTTGCTTTCATCCTCAAATGACTCAAAGGTCCCTCTGAGAATTGCGGTACCCATCCTGTGGATAACAATTATGAAACATTGAAAAAATTAACCGATTAACCAACAGAAAATATTCTTATGAGCATTCGTAGATTTTGCAATCAATTTGCCTCACTTTGATTTTTATTATCGGCACCGAACTTTTATTTCTTCAAAATTGATGGCACTTTGACTAGGATCTAACCAGCTTTCCAGTCGACTTTGACTCGATAGAGACATTGAACAATTTTCTCACTCATAAGTATCACTGTAGATGTAATATTTAAACTCACATTGATATTTTAATATATAAAAAAACTCAAGTTAAAATTAATCAAACTTGAATGCATATTTAATGTGCAAGATAAAATAAAATAAAAAAGCACATACCTAAGCAATTTCAACTTTTAAAATTTTCGAATGTTGAGTTGCAACAATTAGAGCAAGTCTGTATTTATATGTGCGAGGTTTGACAGGTCTTCTTGGCCAAGCCCTGGTCAACCCAGCTATGTGGGTTCCATGCATTAATGATTTCAATACAATATGCATTCCAAAGAGAAAATGACTTTGAAGACCCAATTTCAAAGAGAAAATGACAAACTCTTCTCACTCCCTTTGCAAATTCCAAGATGTGATCCTCATAAAACACATGAATCATGCCCACAAGACAAGCCCACAATCGGCACTGATGCCCACCATATTTGTAGGCATGCATGCAGATCGTGCATGTGCATGGGCACGCATTTAATGAGGCGGAATAGATGAGTGATAATAGTCAAACAAGCGTGTGCCTATAATCCTTGAAGATAATAGTGAAATGAGGTGGGCCACTGTCTTTGAATTTATTGTTCCTAGAGAGAAGGAAGCGTTATATGAGTCTTCTTCATGCATTTGCAGCAGGTTGTGGGTCCCTTTATTTAATGCAAAAGATTGTGGATGCCTTCCCTTTCGGCTGAGGCAAATCACTCTTCTTTGACTTCACTTGCCCACTTGAAAGTCAAAGAACTTAAACCACTCATGCGGCTTTCTTTGGCTTCTTCCTTCTATGCATGAAAATAAGATTAATGGTAGAGCAAAATTTGAAGACATCACAAAGTCTCCCCTGAACTTTTTTTTATTTGGCTAGACTTATGCTTATTTGTCTAACGGGCTCAAACTCGAGACATAATTTAACAGTTTACCTTTAGTCTAGCTAGAAATGATATCTTTCTTATTTATCTAGCTAGAAATGATATTTTTCTTATTTATTAGTGTTAAATGCTAACTTTGCCATGCAATTTATTCGATGTCCTTGGTTGCTAGTAGTCACTTCACATATTAGGGATAGATCTAAAATCATTTCAAACTGCTTGATAAACATATTTTTGTGAAATGAACAATATTAAACATTGGTTACTGTTCATCACTGTTCATGTTCCCTAGTGGAGAAGCTGATCGGAGGCCGACGACCACAGGCCAAGGGGTCGCACGCGCCGGTGATGTGCCGGCGACCGCCGCCTGAGGGTCACCCAACCCTGGTGACCATCGTTGGACCTCAGGCGACGCCTGGCTCACGCGACCTAGGCGACTGATGGCCTGAATCGCGGGTCTTCATGGCCAAGCCCTGGGTCAACCCAACTATGTGGGTTCCATGCATTAATAATTTCAATACAATATGCATTCCAAAGAGAAAATGACTTTGAAGACCCAACTCCAAAGAGAAAATGACAACCTCTTCTCGCTCCCTTCGCAAATTCCAAGATGTGATCCTCATAAAACACATTAATCACGCCCACAAGACAAGCCCACAATCGGCACTGACGACCACCATATTTGTAGGTATGCATGTAGATCGTACATGTGCATGGGCACGCATTTAATGAGGTGGAAGAGATGAGTGATAACAGTTAAACGAACGTGTGCCTATAATCCTTAAAGATAACCGTGAAATGAGGTGGGCCACCGTCTTTGAATTTCTTGTTCCTGGAGAGGGAAGCATTATAGGAGTCTTCTTCATGCATTTGCAGAAGGTTGTGGGTCCCCTTATTTAATGCAGATGATTGTGGATGCCTTTCCTTTCAACTGAGGCAAATCACTCTTCTTTGACTTCACTTGCCCACCTGAAAGTCAAAGAACTTAAACCACTCATGCGGCTTTCTGTGGCTTCTTCCTTCTACGCATGGAGATAGGATTAATGGCAGAGCAAAATTTGAAGACATCACAAAGCCTCCCCTTAACTTTGTTTATTTGGCCAAACTTATGCATATTTGTCTAACGGACTCAAACTCGATACATAATTTAACAGTTTACCTTTAGTCTAGCTAGAAATGATATCTATCTTCTTAATTAGTGTTAAATGCTCACTTTGCCATGCAATTTATTCAATGTCCTTGGTTGCTAGTTGTTATTATAATAATTGTGCACCTACATAATCACTTCATATATTAGGGATAGATCCAAAATCAATTCAAATTGCTTGATAAATATATTTATGTGAAATGAACAACATTAGACATCAGTTACTGTTCATCACTGTTCATCTTCTCTGGTGGAGAAGCCAATTAAAGGCTGACAACTGCTGGCCAAGGGGTCGCACGCGCTGGTGACGCACCGGTGATCGCCGCCTGAGCGTCGCCCAACCCTGGCGACCGTCGCCGAACCTCAAGCGACGCCTGGGTCACACGACCTAGGCGACTGATGGCCTGAATTGCGGGTCTCCGTGGCCAAGCCCTGAGTCAACCCAACTATGTGGGTTTCATGCATTAATAATTTCAATATAATATGCATTCCAAATAGAAAATGACAACCTCTTCTCGCTCCCTTCGCAAATTCCAAGATGTGATCCTCATAAAACACATGAATCACGCCCACAAGACAAGCCCACAATCGGCACTGACACCCACCATATTTATAGGCATGCATGCAGATCGCGCATGTGCATGGGCACGCATTTAATGAGGTGGAAGATATGAGTGATAATAGTCAAACAAACGTGTGCCTATAATTCTTGAAGATAATTGTGAAATGAGGTGGGCCACCGTGTTTGAATTTCTTGTTCCTAGAGAGAAGGAAGCGTTATAGGAGTTTTCTTCATGCATTTGCAGTAGGTTGTGAGTCCCTTTATTTAATGCAGAAGATTGTGGATGCCCTCCCTTTCGGCTGAATCACTCTTCTTTGACTTCACTTGCCCACCTGGAAGTCAAAGAACTTAAACCACTCATGTGGCTTTCATTGGCTTCTTCCTTCTACGCATGGAGATAGGATTAATGGCAGAGCAAAATTTTGAAGACATCACAAAGTCTCCCCTGAACTTTGTGTCTTTGGCCAGACTTATGCGTATTTGTCTAAGGGGCTCAAACTCAAGACATAATTTAACAGTTTACCTTTAGTCTAGCTAGAAATGATATCTTTCTTATTTATTAGTGTTAAATGCTCACTTGCCATGTAATTTATTCGATGTCCTTGGTTGCAAGTTGTTATTATAATAATTGTGCACCCGCATAATCACTTTACATATTAGGGATAGATCTAAAATCAATTCAAACTACCTAATAAATATATTTTTGTGAAATGAACAACATTAGACATTGGTTACTGTTCATCACTGTTCATCTTCTCCAGTGGAGAAGCCAATCGGAGGCCAACGACCACCGGCCAAGGGGTCGCGCGCGCCAGCAATGCGTCAGCGACCGCCGCCTGAGGGTTGCCCGACCCTAGCAACCGTCGCCAAACCTAAGGCAATGCCTGGGTCACGCGACCTAGGCGACTGATGGCCTGAATTGCAGGTCTTCGTGGCCAAGCCTTGGGTCAACCTAGCTATGTGGGTTCTATGCATTAATAATTTCAATACAATATGCATTCCAAAGAGAAAATGACTTTGAAGACCCAAATTCCAAAGAGAAAATGACAACCTCTTCTCCCTCCCTTCGCAAATTCCAAGATGTGATCCTCATAAAACACATGCATCACGCGTAAGTACCGATCTCTTATTCGGGACAGTGCTAAGCCTCTTACCTCCTGAATCTAAACCTAAGTCTTGATGCTCTACTCACTTTCATTGACCTGCTTGCCTACCGATAGTAGGCATGTCGTGCGATCCCCATTTACTAGCTCGCCATTGCACACCCCATGGCCGCATCAGTAATCGATGGAGCTTTGGCTTGCAACGCCGCAATATGAAGCCATCCAACGCCAAGTTATTGACCCACTTGATCGAGAACATTGTGTGACATCCTAAAATTCGAACCCTCTAGGAGAGGAATGAATGTGAATTTCGTCAATGCATTGTTGGCTGATCTCACTCGGAATTGATCACTCCTGAGATACTAACCTTGAGGAAAAGGCTAATTTGAACAGAACTCATATGACTAAAGAACTTGACCTAGGAAAACGGCTTGACTATGAGACTTGCATGAGGACGATCCTACAGATAGGCAGGCCGATTTCAAGGACGACTAGAAGTCGATTCGCGGACAGAACATAATGGAACGACGGGTGATTCCGTTTACTGTTATCAAACCCGCGAACGACCCTATGTCGATCCTTAGTAATTGTGTACTTTAAAATAAGAATCTATTCTCCACAAATTCATGTAGTCAAGGACGTCCATGTGTTAAGATGTCTTGAACGTGGTTTGGCACGAGTTGATTACTCGTGAATTCTCGAAACCGTCTGTCAATCTAAGTTGTACCAAAATGACATGTGGGCAAAATTGACATGGCATGAGAGTCCATGATTGGACTTCGAATGTTCGGAGATGTTCGGGACAGACTTTGGATGAAGCTACTTCGTTAGTCGACAGCGCCAATTAAGTCGAGTTTTTGGAAAAGGGATTTTCGGACCAAGGAAGCGAGCCCATGAGGAAGTGCGCCAGGCCAAGCCAGTGTGGGCCTTAGGCCCAAGATGGGACAGCCACCATGGTGGGCCTAAGGCAAGCAAGTGAGCCCATTGGGCCCAATCAACTATTTCTTCTTCCATGCCCATTACCAAGCCTTAAGCCCATTTGAGCCCAATCAATACCCGAGCCCGTTCGTATTCATTTCCAAGCCCATTTCTTAGGCCCGCCCATCATTTTCAGCCCAAATGCAGATGGGGAAATGTGCAAGGTGAAATGACCAAATTGCCCCTAGTTGTAGGGAGAAAAAAAAGCTAGAGAAGAGAGAGAAAGTGATGATGTCTTGCATAGGGACTTGAAGCATGCATTGAATGACGTTAATAAGGCCTTGATGGCAGCTCTCCCATTACTCTCTCTCCTCCTCTTCAGACATCAAACCGGTCAACCATCTCTCTCCTTTGTTTTCTCTTCTTCAAGTTTTTGCTCTAGCTGACCTTTCTCCAAAAACTCGAGTTGTTCATTGCCTTCCCATGAGAATCAGCCTTAGTACCCACCACCATCATGCTCAGAAGGCCCAAACCATTTAAGAGAGCCTGACCACTCGCCGTACGGAGCTGCCGACTTGAAGTTGCCGGTCGCCAGTCCGTCGGTCCGCCTGCAGCCTGCACTGTTTCACATTTTCAGCCATTTTTCTCCCATTCCAACCCTTCCTTCGCCCATCCCAACCACCACCAAGTCCCCCTTGAGCCCCAGGTGCTGCCGGTTGCCAGCGACCCACTTGTTGGAGCTCCGGCAAGCCCGTTTAGCTCCATTTCTCCTCTGGCAAGTCAGTTTTTCATAATTTCAGAGGGAAGCAGAGCTTGTGGCTACTATTTCAGCCTTGGGACCGCCTTTGACCGCTGCGGTTGAGGTCCCGAGCATAGCCACCATCGTCGCGGCCACATCTGTGTCTCTAGCCCGCTTAACGGGTGAGTTTAGCTTAGGGTTGGTTTAGTTAGATTTAATTCTAGTTTAGGAGATTTAATTAAGTTATATTAGCCCTAAGATAGGTGGTTAGATGAATGGATTAGATTAGTTTAGCTTAATCTCGCTTTAATTGCTTAATTGTGCTTATTTGTTTAATTAAGCTTGTTTTGCTCAATTAATCGTTTGTTTGTTTTAATTAATGTTTTGTTTAATTTCTGAGTTTAGTTTTTATTTATTTAATTATGAGAATTCACTGTTCACGCGACACTATTCACAATTTTACTGTTCATCCAGTGCTGTTCACAGAGTACTGTTTACGCACACTGTTCACGTGCACCATTCATCCAGAATGCGAAAAGTGTCTAAATTCATACGTGTTGATTTTATGAGATGAATTGGATGTGTTATTACATAAACATCCGATTGAAATGTATGTTTTCCACAAAAAGGGGAAAATTGATTGTCTAAGGGACATTGGAAGTGGATCGCTATTATGAGAAAAGAGAAAATGATTTGAAAGTGTATATGCAAGGGTATGCATTGGCTAAGTGCGCAAAGATAAAAAGGGAGTTGTGGTGGTCTGCTTGCGTTATCATTAAGTTGAATCCATCCCCCGCTGTGTGTCAGGTGGGCGATGCTCCTATGTGAAATGCTGTGTGGTGACAACCATACCTATGTCGCGGTAATAAGAACCTGCATGTGTGGTGTAGAACGAGCCTGTGTGGCTAGAACGTGCCTATGTGGCGTCGAACGTGCCTGCGTGGCGAAGAACGTGCCTGTGTGGCGTGGATAATGCCTATGTGGCCATATTACTATGTGTTGGATAATCGTGCCTGTGTGGCGGTGATCAATTGGAACGTATGATAAGTTGTGCCAGTGTGGCCGTAAGCAATTAGAGTGCCTGTGTGGCCGTAAGTAATTGGAATGCCTGAGTGGATAATATTGTTTATGGCACGTACGCATGAATCGATAATGTGCAGGGTATGGCAATGGCCAAGTGAGATCACTTATGATGCGACTCGTATGTGATTGATGAACTGCATCATCTAATGGCCATGTGCATTGCGTGTATTGTGTTGAGATATAACGTGCAGGGTATGGCATGCCGGGTAAGGTTGCATGCGAATCGACTGTTGATTGTTGGTTGTTAGTCAGGGTTTGTTTGTGGGGTGGTTTTGAAGAGATACCCCGAGTCGAGTTGGTGCACAAACCAGGGCTTTCTTCAAGGAGCAGCGATATGAGTTATAAATCCATTTTTCAACTCAATTTTAGTGCGTTAGGTTGTATATCAGGTTGTATATGAGTCAATTAAAGTTTTAAAACTCAATTAAGATAAATTTAAAACATCAAAGCTCACCTCTACATGGATCTTTGTAGGTTTGCAACAGACTCATATTCAATCCGTAATTACATGAAAAAAATCATTAAGATCAATAAAAATGGCATCATTTTGTTGAAATAGTCAACGTCATACCTTAGCATTACATGTAAGATTATCGGTAATTACTGGACTGCCATGTCGAATAAATCAAGTGTGACTTGGTCGGAATGATTGGATTGCATTTTCCCTCAAAGATTTAAGGCTATATTGGTTCAATTAGAAATAATTATAATGAGTTTAAAACTAATTGTGCGATGATGTTAATAATTTATCTGGTTAGTAGTGCATAATATTATTTGATGTGGAGCTTAGATGGCCACAAATTTTTTAGAGAGTGCATGAAATTCAATTCTTAAAGGCTCCCCTTTGGGTAGAGGGTGTAATTACAAAATTATATAGAGGTAGATTTTCACATTGATTTTAATTGTGAAGTGAGTGCATAAATTTATATCAAAGAGTGTAATTTCCCAAAAAGAAAATTCACACCGAACGTAATCAAATTCAGAGCACTTTCCCCAGAGAGATACCGTAGGTGAAAATGTAAAAACGAAAAGAAGGCAAGGTAAAAGTAACCGCAAGCTGAAAATGTGAATATGGGAAGTTAACCACAACAGAACAGGTATTTTAGCATTTTGTCCTTTTTGGTCTCTTGAGAAAATATTACATAGGGACAAATTTGGGAACAACCTTCACAGAGTATCACATGTGAAATTTAATTTTCCAATTAAAGCGAGACCCCTTTATGATTGGTCCGTACATCCTGCATTTTTTTTGTGGGTGGGGGGCATTTTAACAGGGGCATTTGTCGTCTACTAACTTAATGTTGAAGTTAGATCTCTTGCATTGAAAAATATTACAAGGAATCCATACCGATAATTTTTCAGCATAATAATAAGGTTGCGCGTTACTCTTTATAAAAACTGCTTTTCTTGAATCATTTTTTCACAAGGACAAAGCATGGTAATGGTAAGTGAAGATGGACACGCTTGCATGCAGTACATCTTGGCCCTCGGTGAGAGAGGCCCATTTTTTTTTTTTTTTTTTTTTTTTGGGTCATAGTGTGAGAGGCCAGTCGGACCAGCGGTGACTTGAAAGTCCTTTTCCCACTCTTCCTCTGCAGGGAATTCCTTAGGAAGCTGAATACTTGTAGGACACTGCTCCAAGTTGTCACGGGTCAAAAGTAAAAATAAAATATAAAAAAAAAAAAAGACCGCTTTCCGTTGCCTCAATCAAGACGACAATGTGGACTTACAAACGATCGCGCAATATAAACATCAATCCGGTACCAGTGCTAATTTCTAAGTCACCATCTTTATAGATGTATATTGAGATGGATGATTTTTTGTATTCTATTGCTCGTCACCATCACCAATGCGTCTTTCCATCCTTTCCACCATCGCTTATGGACGTACTTCGATTAGATATCCATCCTTTTGTCCACCGTTTATAAACTGAAATATTGTCCAAAAAATACCAATTTAATATTAATTTTTTTAATTTTATTAATTTTATTACAATTCTTTTGATGATTTGTTAATGTAGTCATTCTGACCAATTTTTTATGGAAATTACTAATGTAAATATCGGTCGTCTTAAGTCATACAACTGTCACATAAATGATTTCCAACCAAAATTAATTAGAATTATTATATTGGTAAATCATCAAAAAAATTTATGATTAAATTAGTAAAATTGAAAAATTTATGACTAAATTGGCTGTCTTTTAATAAATTTAGGACTTTTTAGATAATTACTCATTAATGGACAAATAGTGATTAGACAAACATAAATTATTTGTCCTATCCTCCACGGATAATGACCGATTAACTACTACTCCTAAACCCAATCCTTGTGCTGGTCCATGAAATCATATTAGAATAATAGAAGTAACATTATAATTAAGCTAATTGTTAGATTGTAATGTCATATGTGATTGTTAGGTTGGACGTAGCCTCATTTATAATTTTTGGATTAGACCTTTGCTATTTTTAATAACATTATTAACTAGTTTACTTTCTTAAAATACTGCTACTCTTTACATGAAAAAAAAAATTAATTTGGGAAATGAGTGCGTGCCACAGCTAAATTTGCTTCATGTTCTATCATTCATATTGGAGCCCCCCTCCTCCCTTTTCAAATGCATGGGTTTGCTTCCTCGTCGAAATTCTCGAGACCTTGTTTGCCGGCGTTGATCTCCGCCTCCTGTCCTTCTGCCAACGCAACCGCCGCGCCGTCCCTCACCAGTCACCGCGCTCATTGCCGGCTTGTCCATCATCACGCCTCTACCACGCTCACCGGCACTCTTCGTCGCGCTCAGCACGTCCTGCTGCAGCCGCGACAGCAGTTTTGCCGACTTATTCTAACGCCACAGCAGCATTCCCTGGCGGTTTCCGGTGATTCCAGGCGGCATCCCGGCTCCACTTTGACGCCACCGCTTGCCGTTTTGTTTCCTCTGCTACGTTTGATTTCCTTTCGCAGGTTGCCTAGAGCAGACTAGCATTGATCGAACCCACACCGTTGCGGCCTAGCAGAGTCCGGGCGACCCCAGCTTTCCAGTTAGACTGCCCAACACCAACAAACCTTTACAGTGGCGTCTTTTGTTCTAGCAAACCTGTCTGCAATATGCCGTGTCCTTACTGGATCGCCGTCGTTGCTGCTCTGGTCCTGACGTTCCTCCTCATGGGTCAACGTAAAGCTCCCCGCCCCAGTCCCGATTCTCGGAAACAAATACACGAAACTAGGTGATTTCTCGAACCAACTTGATGGTTTGCAATTGTTGATTATCTAATTTGATATTAGTCAATTCTAATCTTGATTTGTGCCTAATTTTTAGGCATCTCCATGTTAGGAAATTACCTATTTTGAACAATGCTTATAGTTGATAATTCAATATTTAGGTGTTACGATCGGGTTATGGATTGTATAAACTGATCGGAATGAGCCTTTTGTTTTTGTTTTATTTTATGAGATATACAATATGCATTGTGTCAAATACGTGTGTGTGTGTGAGAGAGAGATAGAGAGAGAGAGAGAGTCATGCGAAAAAGTTTCCAAATTTTGTGTTGGTTTTGACAGTTCTACCCTAGAACCAGCCTTGACAAGTTTGGTTCTTGGGTAGAACCGACCAGAGAGTCATGCGAAAAAGTTCCCAAATTTTGTGTTGGTTTTGACAGTTCTACCCTAGAACCAGCCTTGACAAGTTTGGTTCTTGCTAGAACTGACCATTACAATGCATAGAAACCAAACCTACCAAAGTCAATTTCCACATTTTTTACAAAGGCACTAAACCAGTCTTGTATGAACCGACCAAGATGAGCTGGTTCCAAGGTTGAATAGGCCTAATTGCATGCCCCTAATATTTGTGGCTTTCTAAGTTGGAGATTTAAGTGATTCATTCTAAAATAACACTACAAAAAAAGTCTCACAACATCATACATGGTATCAAAGGAAGATTTTTTTAGTTCAAATTATTTAAAACCCCTTATTTGTCTTTTTTATTATATGTTTCCGCTCTTAGCCTGAGGACGAGGGCATTGTGGGCCCTCGCCTAAATTCAAGAGAGAGAATGAAGCCTTTGCCTATTGCTAGCAAGAGTCAATAACCGTTGCTGGGGCCCAAGTTATCTCGCTAGCTGGAAATCCTACGAAGGAAAAAGAAAAAAGAAAAAAAAAGAAATTTCATAAAACTTATTAAAATATTACAAAAATCATTATCATCATCACTTTTGGTATAACTTGAAATATAAAAAATGGGAAGAAATAATTGTGAAATTTCTATGTATCTTAATGTGTGTAGAAGAAGAGAACATAAGATAGGCTTTATTAAATGACTATCTAAAATAAAATAACAATCAAAGATATGCATAATCAAAATGAAATATAAGCGCTATCTTGATATATGAGGATAATCAAAAGAAATATCCTAATTAACCCTAACAATATGTTAGATTAAATGTGTACATCAAATCCAATAAAGTGAAAGACACACACTTGCAGAATTTCAACAGCTGAAGCATGGACAGTTTAGTAAAACAATTGGAGCATGCCTATTTTTATGTGTGCAAGGGTCGACAGGTCTTCGTGCAATGTGGGTTCCATGTATTTATTTATTTAATACGAGATGCATTAAAAGGAGAAATTGACTTTGAAGACCCAGTTCCACTTTTACTCCTGGTTTTATAAAATTGAAAATTCACAGCGAGGAATTAATCTTAGTCCCTCATTAAACATATATAATGCAATTCATGCTTTGCAGGGTATTAATCATGAAAATTACTTATTTTGGGAATAATGGAAGCATTCCCTACAATATGAATATTGGACCTTTTGTTCAATAGCAGCACATGGACAATTGTAGCTATATCTCTTTGGTTCTCAAAATTCTAAAACTCTTGGAAAGAAAAAAACTTATCTTGGAGAGTTGATTTTCAAAAATATGAACCCATCAACAATCATATGAGTAAATCACCTTTATTTAAGAGTTTAAATCAATAAATTATAAGTCTAGTAAATTTATTAACTGCTCAATCCCTCTTCAATTACCCGATAGGGAATTTTTCTCTATAATACGCTCACACTTGTATATTAATGAATACCCAACATGGATGATGACAAGCCAACAATACTCTTCCAAATGCTAAAGATATATAGATAGTGAAAATGGCACTTTACCAAACACTCAATGCAAACCCATTATTTCACAAAGAAAAATAGCGCGCGCACCACCTGTGTAAAGAAAAAATTTACACGAATTGTCTATTTGCCCTTAATTTTGTCATGATATCATATTAATGGTGTACAAAATTACCTGTGTAAAAATTACCTGTGTAAAAAATTCTTACGTTACTATATGCTATGACCACTCTTTCATAAATTGACATCGTATCTATAAGATTCCTTTTTTTTAGAAAGTACATCACTTCATTGATGGAAGCATGTCATATAATACAACAGGCACGAGGAACGCAACGTCACTATTCTAGTCTTACTCAAAATTAAGGAAAAATATTAGCTACACAAGTTGTGCTAGCACCACATAGTAGATGCCCATCTATTAAGCGACGTGTCCACGAATGGCCCATTTGTCAAATTTTTCTCTCCTTGTCTCTCTCCTCTTGCAAACTCACACCTCCATTTCTCTTCTTCTTTGCCGTTTCTCCCTTCTTTTTTATTTTCTTTTTTTCACTTTCCTTTCCTTCCACAACTTGTGCGGTTAATATTTTCTCACACAAATTGCCTCATATGCCCTTAATTTACTCTTAATATCCGATCAATGGTGTACAAAACTACATGCCTAGAACTTTTTCTCACATTACTAGTGTATGCTGTGGGCGCTCTTTCATAAATTGACATTTGTATTTATAAGATTCCATTTTTCGGAAAGTACATCACTTTATTGATGGAAGCATATCATATAAAATAACAGGCACAAGCAGCGCAACACCACTGCGCTAGTCCTACTTAAAACCAGGGGCTCGAAAACTAAGCTTCATATACTCATATCCATGGATGAGACTAGAACTTGCTTTTTGGCGTGAGCTCATGCTGAATCAACTTCGAGAAAACATCCATGGCGTTGCTAGTAAGCCCCAGGGACACAACCAAGTCGTCACTCTCCCTGCTCTGGGAAGTGACAAAGATGACGTTGTCGGGGACCGTCGTCGGCGCCACCTGGAATGGCCTCCCGAACCCGAAATCCATCTTGTAGAAAGGGAGTCTGCTCCACTTGCTGATGCAGCAAGAGTTGCCCTCGCAGTCAACAAGGACACTGTTCAGCTTGATGTGGTCGATGGCCGACCTTATGTAACTCTCGGTGATGGATGCGAGCGCCTCACGCACGGTCTGGACAGCGAACGAGAAGGGCTTGCGGGTCAATTCGCCGGCACTGCACTCAGCGCAGGACAAAGCGATGCCGTTCCCGAAGTAGCCACTCGGCAGCGGGGGGTCAAACTTGGGGCGGCCGTCGACTGCAGTGAGAAGCTTCGTCGTCTCGTGAGGACCGATTCCAAGAGCTTTGGTTCGCGAGATCCACACGAGCGCTGATATGACTTCAAAGTTCGTCGGGACTACGGAAGAGCCATTCTGGGTTGCGATTCTTGCCGCTTTCTTGAGCTGAATGAGAGCGTGTGGCTTGAAGCAGAACGATCTGTAAACAAGGGGCTTGGTTTGAGGGTCGACCACGAGTCCGGGCCGCTGGTCTCTTAGAGCATACTCGTGGTGGGGGAGATCGACACGCGGAGGTTGCCTCGGGCGCAACACCGATCGATCAAGAAAGGGAAGAACTGATGGCGGCTTGGCTCGAGCCAGGTCGCTCCAGCAAGCTATGAAGTCCGTGAGGGCTTTCCCGTCGACGAGGACGTGATTCATGACGATGCCGATGACGATCCCTCCGCACTTGAACGTCGTCACCTGGATTTCATGATAAACTGTAAGTGGATATCTAGTTATGTGTACGTCAGTCTTGGAAAGTCTAAATCCCCCTAGCACTAGTCCAGAAGAACATGCTGCTCCGCAAGCGGTTGAATCATTAATTTAATAAAAAAAAAAAAAAAAAGAAGCAGTGCAGAAACGATCTCTTTCTGTTAGATAAATTGTTCAAAAGCACTATGTTGCTCCTTCTATCTTGTCCCAAAAGAAAAATCTCGCACAAAGTAGCATAATTCTCGTACAATCTCTCTAATATATGATTCATCGATGAACTAATGCAAAGGCACGCCAGAATCAGCACGACCAACATGTTCAATTGTATTTACCTGCACCGAAAGCAAAGGTACTTCCAATACGGTCGAGGCTTCGTCGGTGTGCTTCACGAGTTTTCGCAGCATGGCAGGATTGATGATGCTGATATCGCCCAGCGCTGCGATGTCATCCTCCGACGTCGCTTCGATGAATGGGACACCTTCTCCCGTGCATCTCACTGCCATCCTCCCGTCGATCCCCATGACAAGTCTGCCCGCGAATGGATAGAACTCGACCAATGCCTTGGCCAGCGACTCTCTGATTGTCTCGATTGCAGCGGAACGCCTTCCTCTCCCTTCGCCATTGAAGGCGAACACGATCTCAATCACGTACGTTAAGGTCTGGTCGAGGTTTGAGAGAGCGTAGAGCCCACCAAACGTTTCCCTCGCCGGAGAAACATGAACTGCGTTCGCGATCTTCACATCAAGCTTTCGCATAGCTCCGGCGTTTCTTGGCTTCTCAATTGCTGCTTCTTTGCACAGAATAATTGAAGCTGTATTTATTTATCCGCAGGCTTTGGGCGATACCATGGTAAATGTACGACTTGCTAATAGCTACAAACAACCTTGACCGTAATAAAAATGGTAAATTACAATATCAATTAATATAGTCCACTTTAGGAAAACTCTTAAACTGATCAGTCATATACGAAATTAACCAGCCATATTTGTTTATATTGGTTGCATGAAAAATTACATGATCTTGTCAATTAAATATAAATATATTATTATATATTTGAATAAATGCATATTAAATTCAAAATGTGCATGCTACGTACCGTTCTTGCTTTCATCCTCAAATGACTCAAACGTTCCTCTAAGAATTGCAATACCCATCCTGTGGATAACAATTATGAAACATTAAGAATATTAACCAATTAACCAACAGAAAATATTCTTATTATTAGTAACAATCTATATCTATAGATTATCATTAATGATGAAAATATTTTCATCACATTTATTATGCTAAGTGATACAAACAATCATTTTAAGAAATTTTTTCTTTTAAAAGTGTTGATTTTCTATGAGCATTTGTAGATTTTGCAATCAAGTTGCCTCACTTTGATTTTTATTATCGGCACTGAACTTTTATTTCTTCACAATTGATGGCACTTTGATTGGGATTGACCAGCTTTCCAGTCAAATTTGACTTGATAGAGTCACGGACCAATTTTCTCGCTTATAAGTATCACTATAGATGTAATATTTAAACTCATGTCGATATTTTAATATAAAAAAACTCTAGTTAAAATTAATCAAACTTGAATGCATATTTAATGTGCAAGATAAAAATGGCACATACCTGAGCAATTTCAACTTTTAAAATTTTCGAATGTTGAGTTACGGCAATTAGAGCAAGTCTGTATTTATATGTACGAGGTTCGACGGGTCTTCGTGGCCAAGCCCTGGGTCAACCCAGCTATGTGGGTTCCATGCATTAATAATTTCAATACAATATGCATTCCAAAGAGAAAATGACAACCTCTTCTCGCTCCCTTCGCAAATTCCAAGATTGATCCTCATAAAACACATGAATCAGACCCACAAGACAAGCCCACAATCAGCATTGACCCCACCATATTTGTAGGCATGCATGCAAATGGTGCATGTGCATGGGCACGCATTTAATGAGGTGGAAGAGATGAGTGGTAATAATCAAACAAACGTGTGCCTATAATCCTTGAAGATAACCGTGAAATGAGGTGGGCCACTGTCTTTGAATTTCTTGTTCATGGAGAGAAGGAAGCGTTATAGAAGTTTTCTTCATGCATTTGCAGCAGGTTATGGGTCCCTTTATTTAATGCAGAAGATTGTGGATGCCTTCCCTTTCGGCTGAGGCAAATCACTCTTCTTTGACTTCGTAAGTTCCAAGATGTGATTCTCATAAAACACATGAATCACGCGTAAGTACCGATCTCTTATTCAGGACAATGCTAAGCCTCTTACTTCCTGAATCTAAACTTGAGTCTTGATGCTCTGCTCACTTTCATTAACCTGCTTGCCAGCCAACGGTAGGCACGTCGTGCGATCCCCATTTACCAGCTCGCCATTGCACGCCCCATGGCCGCATAGGTAACTGACAAAACTTTGGCTTTCGACACCGCAGTATGAAGCTATCCAACGCCAAGTTATCGACCCACTTGGTCAAGAACATCTGACTTTGCACCCTCAAAGGGGTTGTTTAAAGGCTTGTACATGTTGGAAGTTTGGCCCTATTTGGTTCGGTTTTGGGAATGGGCTTTGGGACTCTAAAGTCCCTTGACCAGATGCAAACGTGTTTGGTTCAATTTTTTGGGCGACTTTGGCAACATACAATTGCATCTCCAAATGACCCTAAGGGCCCTTAGTCCGAAGCAGGTCTAGAGATTCTTTGGGAACTTGCATTTTCGAAATGCAAGTTCCGGTTATTGTTCATCACTTTTCATCTTCTCCAGTTGAGAAGCCGATCGATATCCGATGACCACCGGCCAAGGGGTCGTGTGCACCAACAACACACTGGTGACCGCTGCCTAAGGGTTGCCCAACCCGTGCAACCATCGCCGCACCTCGAGCAACGCCGGATCACGCGACCCCGGGCGATCGATGGCTTGAATCGCGGGTCTTCATGGCCAAGCCCTAGGTCAACCTAGCTATGTGGGTTCCATGCATTAATAATTTCAATATAATATGCATTCCAAAGAGAAAATGACAACCTCTTCTCACTCCCTTCATAAATTCCAAGATGTGATCATCATAAAACACATGAATCAGACCCACAAGACAAGCCCATAATCGGCACTGACCCCACCATATTTGTAGGCATGCATGCAGATCATGCATGTGCATGGGCACGCATTTAATGAGGTGGAAGAGATGAGTGATAATAATCAAGCAAATGTGTGCCTATAATCCTTGAAGATAACCGTGAAATGAGGTGGGCCACTGTCTTTCAATTTCTTGTTCATCGAGAGAAGGAAGCGTTATAGAAGTTTTCTCCATGCATTTGCAGCAGGTTGTGGGTCCCTTTATTTAATGCAGAAGATTGTGGATGCCTTCCCTTTCGGCTGAGGCAAATCACTCTTCTTTGACTTCGTAAGTTCCAAGATGTGATCCTCATAAAACACGTGAATCACGCGTAAGTACCGATCTCTTATTCAGGACAGTGCTAAGCCTCTTACTTCCTGAATCTAAACCTAAGTCTTGATGCTCTGCTCACTTTCATTAACCTGCTTGCCAGCCAACGGTAGGCACGTCGTGCGATCCCCATTTACCAGCTCGCCATTGCACGCCCCATGGCCGCATCGGTAACTGACAAAACTTTGGCTTTCGACACTGCAGTATGAAGCTATCCAATGCCAAGTTATCGACCCACTTGATCAAGAACATCTGACTTTGCACCCTCAAAGGGGTTGTTTAAAGGCTTGTACATGTTGGAAGTTTGGCCCTATTTGGTTCGGTTTTGGGAATGGGCTTTGGACTCTAAAGTCCCTTGACCAGATGCAAACGCGTTTGGTTCGATCTTTTGGGCGACTTTGGCAAGATGCAATTACATCTCCAAATGACTCTAAGGGCCCTTAGTCCAAAGCAAGTCTAGAGATTCTTTGGGAACTTGCATTTTCGAAATGCAAGTTTCGGTTACTGTTCATCACTTTTCATCTTCTCCGGTTGAGAAGCCGATCGATATCCGATGACCACCGGCCAAGGGGTCGTGTGCACCAACAACACACTGGTGACCGCTGCCTAAGGGTTGCCCAACCCAGGCAACCATCGCCAGACCTCAGGCAACGCCTGGATCACGCGACCCAGGCGACTGATGGCCTGAATCGCGGGTCTTCATGGCCAAGCCCTAGGTCAACCTAGCTATGTGGGTTCCATGCATTAATAATTTCAATATAATATGCATTCCAAAGAGAAAATGACAACCTCTTCTCACTCCCTTCATAAATTCCAAGATGTGATCCTCATAAAACACATGAATCAGACCCACAAGACAAGCCCATAATCGGCACTGACCCCACCATATTTGTAGGCATGCATGTAGATCGTGCATGTGCATGGGCACGCATTTAATGAGGTGGAAGAGATGAGTGATAATAATCAAACAAACGTGTGCCTATAATCCTTGAAGATAACCGTGAAATGAGGTGGGCCACTGTCTTTGAATTTCTTGTTCATGGAGGGAAGGAAGCGTTATAGAAGTTTTCTTCATGCATTTGCAGCAGGTTGTGGGTCCCTTTATTTAATGCATAAGATTGTGGATGCCTTCCCTTTCGGCTAAGGCAAATCACTCTTCTTTGACTTCGTAAGTTCCAAGATGTGATCCTCATAAAACACATGAATCACGCATAAGTACCGATTTCTTATTCAAGACAGTGCTAAGCCTCTTACTTCCTAAATCTAAACCTGAGTCTTGATGCTCTGCTCACTTTCATTAACTTGCTTGCCAGCCAACGGTAGGCACGTCGTGCGATCCCCGTTTACCAGCTCACCATTGTACGCCCCATGGCCGCATAGGTAACCGACAAAACTTTGGCTTTCGACATCGCAGTATGAAGCTATCCAACGCCAAGTTATCGACCCACTTGATCAAGAAAATCTGACTTTGCACCCTCAAAGGGGTTGTTTAAAGGCTTGTACATGTTGGAAGTTTGGCCCCGTTTGGTTCGGTTCTGGGAATGGGCTTTGGGACTCTAAAGTTCCTTGACCAGATGCAAAAGCATTTGGTTCCATTTTTTGGGCGACTTTGGCAAGATGCAATTACATCTCCAAATGACTCTAAAAGCCCTAAGTCCAAAGCAAGTTTCAGTTATTGTTCATCACTGTTGATCTTCTCCGATTGAGAAGCCGATCGATATCCGGTGACCACCGGCCAAGGGGTCGTGCGCACCAACAATGCACTGGTGATCGCTGCCTAAGGGTCGCCCAACCCCGGCAACCATCGCCAGACCTCAGGCAACGCCTGGATCACGCGACCCAGGCGACTGATGACCTGAATCGCAGGTCTTCATGGCCAAGCCCTAGGTCAACCTAGCTATGTGGGTTCCATGCATTAATAATTTCAATATAATATGCATTCCAAAGAGAAAATGACTTTGAAGACCGAATTCCAAAGAGAAAATGATAACCTCTTCTCACTCCCTTAATAAATTCCAAGATGTGATCCTCATAAAACACATGAATCACACCCACAAGACAAGCCCACAATCGGCACTGACCCCACCATATTTGTAGGCATGCATGCAGATCGTGCATGTGCATGGGCACGCATTTAATGAGGCAGAAGAGATGAGTGATAATAGTCAAACAAACGTGTGCCTATAATCCTTGAAGATAACCGTGAAATGAGGTGGGCCGCCGTCTTTGAATTTCTTGTTCTTGGAGAGAATGAAGCATTATAGGAGTTTTCTTCATGCATTTGCAGCAGGTTGTGGGTCCCTTTATTTAATGCAGAAGATTATGGATGCCTTCCCTTTCGGCTCAGGCAAATCACTCTTCTTTGACTTCACTTGCCCACCTAAAAGTTAAAGAACTTAAACCACTCATGCGGCTTTCTTTGGCTTCTTCCTTCTACGCATGGAGATAGGATTAATGGGAGAGCAAAATTTGAAGACATCACAAAGTCTCCCGTGAACTTTGTTTATTTGGCCAAACTTATGCGTATTTGTCTAACGGGCTCAAACTCGAGACATAATTTAACAGTTTGCCTTTAGTCTAGCTAGAAATAATATCTTTCTTATTTTTTAGTGTTAAATGCTCACTTTGCCATGCAATTTACTCGATGTCCTGGGTTGCTAGTTGTTATTATAATAATTGTGCACCCGCATAATCACTTCACATATTATGAATATATCTAAAATCAATTCAAACTGCCTGATAAATATATTTTTGTGAAATGAACAACATTAGACACCAAAAGGCACTAACCGATTAGTTAGTGTAACCAAATCCTCGATTCTATGGTCTCAAGCTTGTCATGGGGTGTACTTCATTGTGCAGTCAATTGACTACATTATAAATTCTCCTGCAAGAGGAGCTACAACAGGAGTTGCCGCCCATCACTCCCAAGCCGATTGAAGATGTCGCCATCCAACTTGGGGGAATCTTTACCGGATCTGGCCTCATTAGATCACTCATCACCCTTAGGATCTATCAGACACGAGAATCGTTCGTGGCATGCAAAATGAGAGCTGGTGAAAAGAGAGTTCAGTGTGAAGTAATTCTTTGGCTAGATGATGGAATGTTGCCTCTATTGACACTTGAATTTTTGCCAGCAAGTCGAACATGCACTGTGGTAAAAATACATATAAAAATATGATATGAAAAATAGTAAAAAACAAATAAAACCCAAACAAAAACGAGGAAAGAAAAGAAAGTAATTAAAAAGGTCCAATTCAGTCGAACTGACGGGGCCTGTGTCCGGTGCTGTTGTGCCCGATCCACAAGCGCAGCCCGGACCGTACCAAGCCCACCAGACTAATGCTCCGTTCGTTTCGCGGAAAACAACTTCCGGAAAATATTTTCCTGGATTTCCGGTGTTCGGTGGGCGGAAAATACATGGTCAAGGAAAACATTTTCCGGTCAACGGAAAATTCTCTCTTGACATTGAGGAAAATGATTTCCTCTTTTCAAAAGAGGAAAACATTTTCCCCGGCCTCTCGCGCTCTCTCTCGCGCTGCTTTTCCTTCTCATTTCTGCACTCTCTCACAAAAGCTTAGGGTTTCGATCTCATCCTCCTCCTTCGACGCCGACGATGGGCGAAGCATCCCTCATTCTCCGCCCTCCCGGCCGCTCCTGCCCCGCCCGCTCCGGCCGGGGCACCGCCGCCGCCGCGGCGCTCCGCTTCCCGGCGGTTCGAAGCCGCTCGGGAGGATCCGGCTCAAGAGGGAGCACCGCGGCGGCGCCGGAGGCTCGCGGGGAGCCCGCCGTCCCGGCCGCTCGTCGTGCGGTGCGAGGCTTCCGTGGACGGGTGATTGCCCCGATTCCTTTCCTTGGGATTTTTTTAGCGCTCCACGTGCTTGCTCGTGTGTTCGTTCGTTGCCTGTTTTGGGGATTTGGTTATGCTTGTTTGGGGTGATGCGATGAGGTCGCGGATCTAGCGGCGGAGCTCGCGGCTCGGGATCTAGCGGCGGAGCTCGGGCTCCCGATCCGGCGAGCTCGAGCTCTGTCGCTAGATCCGGCGAGCTTGAGTGAGATCGGCCGAGCCTCGAGCTCGCCGGATCTGGCCACCGGGTCTTGGTCGGCCGGGCGGGCAATGTGGCCATCGTCGAGCGGAAGGAGGTGGCGGCGGCGAAGGAGGAGGAAGAAGGAGGAGGAAGGAGGCGACGGCGAGAGGAAGGAGGAAGAAGGAGGAGGAGGAAGGAGGAAGGAGGAAGGAAAATAAAAAGAAATAATAAATAATAAATAATAAAAATTTCGATTTTTAAAAATATAAATAATTAAAAAATCATTTAAAAAATATAAATAAATAAAATAAATTTTTTGGTCTATTAAAAATATTAAAATTCAATTTTTGATAATTTTTCCCAAACAATTAAATGAGCTAACGAACGGTGGAAAATATTTTCCATTCAAATTTTAGATGTTGGCCGAACACCGGAAAATAGAGTCATTTTCCTGGAAAATGACTTCCAGGAAAATATTTTCCCTAAAACATGATATTTTCCGCGAAACGAACGAGCCTAAGCCTCGGCCCGTCAACCCATTCGCGCTAGACCACATATTTTGCATTCAATTGAAAATTAGAAGCATCAATGAGAGAACCCGATTAGTGCACTTTTTTCATGAAAGGCATATATTATACGTACGTAGGATACAGCCACAACGAAATTACGTAGTACGTAGTACAATAGGCATTCAGAGGCTAAACAAAAGGATAAAAGGAAAATAGAGGAGATACAAATTATTCCCCATCTTTTTTGTCACATTGTTGTTTTTCCATACGATGAGAAATACAACAATTAATTTGTTGGAGTATGTGGAGATTTTCGAGTCGATCACTGAATCATCTGTGAATACGTTATGTGAGGAAGAGATGCAAACAGGAAAAAGATTATGAATTGCACGGATCCAACAAATTAAAGGATATAATTTAATAATACGAACCCAACAAATCAGAGGACATAATTGCATAATGTTCAATAAGAGTAAATCCATTTTGTTTTGTATCCGTGCAGGAAACATTTGTAAGGCAGATATAAAGTGAGGGACCTCTCATTTTTTGTCTTCATTTTTTTCGATATGTCTTTCGCAAATCATTAGTATATCAATGAAATTAAACATCGATGAGCCGTGTGAGAGAGTTTTAGGTGTTAAAGATCACATATTGATCTCTAATGGAAAAAAGGACGAGCAACATGGGCAAATTAATCTTTGGCACAATTGCCAAATTGATTGAAATAAACGTGACACTGATGAATCGAACTTTACAAAAGGGCTGGCCTAAATAGAATGAATATCCAGAATAAAGGATTTCGACTTGGATGAAAATGCTAAACCTTGACAATGGTGTCATCTAATCCATTTAGCCAAATGTTAAAATGCAACCATCTTTACGGGCGCTCGTAAAGGAAGAAGGGAATCAAGGCCTGCCACGAATTCATCTGCAACGATTTCATCTCTGCGCACATCACATATAGGCATTCTAGTGGCTTCTTCATCAGTTTTCCCTTCTTCATCGTCCCCCAGACATCGTTAGCTGTCACCGTAGCCACTCCACCATCGCCAACTTCACTGCAGCAAGGCCTCCTCTCGTTCTGCTCTGTTTTCTGATCAGGACGGCCGAAAGAGCACAAACCCTTGGTCGCTCCCCCTTCACCGGCCCCGATTGTCGATGTCGACACCTTCAGGGACTTCGTCTCCGATCTGATCATCGATCGAAGTCAAAACCTCTCTCTCATCAAGGTAAATTCCACGCACTGTTTCTGCCGCTTATGAACAAAACACAGAGCCCGTGAGCTTTAGCTAATAATGTTCATGAGTCAAATAGCTGGAGTGGATATATTTGGGATACATTTGTTTCCGGATAAATTCTCCTATTTTGCTTCACTAATTAAAAATAAAAAAAAATAAAAATGGTAGAAAAATGCAAGTCTCATTTGGGCGATTACGTTTTAAGAATGACTTTATTTGAATTTCATTTTATTCATGTTCTTCAGGTTTAGGGAGGTCATATCTCTTGAATATTGAAATAAATTGAATTGAAATTTTACATTGTGTTTTTCTCATATTGAATGGATAAAGAAAATAAAAAAAGAAAATAAAGGATATAAAAAAATCCCATTTACCTTTACCAAAAAAAAAAAATCCCATTTGCTTTAATATTAAGATTACATTCTAGGGTCGCTGCCACGTATATCTTCATTAGGCTTAGTTTTAATTTCCGGACTTAACTTATGAGATTTTTTTGGTCCCGGGGCTTGATAATGAGTCAATATATATTCTTTACCCAACATTGTATCGAGTTGAATTCTCGGACTTTAATTTCCGTATTTACTTACTTTCGATCCCTTGATTATGAGCTTGGTTTATTAGGTGATGTTTTCATTTACTATGTTTCAATTATGTGATTTACATCCAAGAGCAGTCATTGCCATGAGGATTTGACCACATTGTTTTTTTCAAATATATTTGCCTCACCGCAAGTTGCAAGATAGAATACCTGGATTTAAATTGCTTGCCAGTTTGAGGGCTATGCATGTGTCACAGTCCGTGAATTCTCTCGTACTCGTGACACTTATGAGTGGCGCTGGGGGTTATTGAGTGAAGAGTGAGGAGGCGAAAGGGTAGAACACAACTAGTCCATAGGAGTGGCGTTAGGACGGTTGGTGTTAGGAATTCTAGGATAGAAGGATTATATCATTTAGGAGCTCTGAAGGCGGAGTAGGCCTCCCATGCAAAAACTGGTCGGGAGCTGATACCGCTCTCCTAATGAGGCCATGGCAGGCTGAAACCAGTTGTTGTGCCTAAAGAGATCCGCTGTCTTAGTCGATGGACTAGACGCCCGAGCGAAGCGAGCGTGGTAGGATCTCACACGAAGAAGCATTCACCGTATCGTTCATTGGAATAGCTACACGAATCAAGGCTCGCCTGGCGAATTCTACTTGCCAGGCGCCCGTGGGTCGTTTCGAGGCCAAGAAAACTCTCGGCCCGTGACAAATGGTATCAGAGCAGGAATCCCTCCAGTAAGCAAGTGAGTGAGTCAGAGAATCGGGCTTCTCGCTCTAGTGCGGGTCGAACAGATAAGTTCTAGTGGGACCGGTCCTAGTGGGCGGAGAGGAATCTGCCGGGGCCAAAAGATGCCCAAACGTAGTGGGGCTCTCAGCTACTAGGATGACAATAGGTACTGGGACAAGTCGGTTCATCACCGAGCCAATAGGGAGTTCGAGAAGAACCGAACCCTTGGTGAATGGGGATAACGTTCTTGGATTGATTGGTGAATTCGAAGAAGAGGTCTACTACCACGTTTTCAACAAGGAAAGAACCTCCATTGGTTTGCTAGGGTCAAAGAAGCTAGTTAGGCTGAAATGGTGCTACCAAAAGATGCGATTGGCAAAATATGCCACACTTGCCGAAAAGTGCAGGTGACCAAGAATAGTCGAGTGGCTAAGATCAAAAGAGGCTACCAATGAAGCAAAACCTGTTTTGTTAGGCGAGCGTGACTATTCGATGTGAAATCCCAAAAGTGGCACATCAATGGTTAATGGACGCAAGGAAGCGACAGAACAGATCGCAACGAGGACGTTGTGAATTTGAGTGAGGGAGAATGTCACGGTCCGTGAATTCTCCCGTACTCATGACACTTGTGAGTAGCGCTGGGGGTTATCGGGTGAAGAGTGAGGAGGCGGAAGGGTAGAACACAACTAGTCCATAGGAATGGCATCAAGACAGTTGATGCTAGGAGTTAGGATAGAAGGATTATATCACTTAGGAGCTCTAAAGGCAGGGTAGGCCTTCCGTGCACAAACTGGTCGGGAGCTGATGCCACTCTCCTAACGAGGCCACGGCAGGCCGAAACCAGTTGTTGTGCCTAAAGAGATCTGCTGTCTCACTCGATGGACTATACGCCCGAGCGAAGCTGGACGTGGTAGGATCTCGTACGAAGAAGCATTCATCGTATCGTTCGTTGGAATAGCTACACGAATCAAGGTTGGCTTGGCGAATTCCGCTCACCAAGCTCCCGCGGGTCGTTCCGAGGATAAGGAAACTCTCGGCCCGTGACACATGCACCTTACTCTTTCAGCTCTACCTGAGTCGATTGCAAACAAAACAAGAGAAGAAAGCTTTCAGTCTCTAGGCATACCTTGTTATGTGCGACTGGTATCTACCGGCGTAGCGGCCTAAAAACAATAGATCCAATCTTTCTAATGTTCTAGCTTTCGAGACCTATAAGCACAACACCAACGTCATTTTCCAGCACAATCATATCCTATATGACCGATTCAGTTTGTTTCCATTAGCTTGACATTTCCGAGATCCCCCCAACACATACATATTCTGTACGGAATTTGAATCAAACAAGAGAACAACATAGTCGCATGGGGAGTTTTAGCTCTAGCTCGTAGACTATGACTCGAACCACGCAAATCTTGTGACGAGCAGTTCGAGCATCTGTCTCTCCCCAAACTCTCTGCTAAAATTAACGCGAATGGGAACTGCCATGAACTTCGCAAACTCACGAAGCTGAGGATGCTTAGGTGAATGCAATTCATCCCCCAAGACTTCAAGCTCAGACCGAAACATCATGGCCGTCGCCAACGTCTTCCACTTTCATTGAGACAAATCCACAATAGCCATGGCTCTGTTCCTCGCCATTGGCATTCGCTGTCAATCGCGGATATTCTATCTCGGACAAGCTTTTATCAAGTACGATTTCATGGATTCATTTTAACCCTACCAAACCATTTCGTCACAATTTTCCCAATTCCATAGGCCAAATAATTGCACCGTTTGACGCTCTCAGAAATTCTCACCGTATTTTCAACCTCTTTGAAGTTCCCCATGGGAAAAAATAAAACCCATGATTTTAATAAGCCTACGGAACTTGATTTTGAATTTAAAAGGAAGAATGACATAACAGAATGCAGAAAATAAATTTTCAGTATTCAGGAGATAATGCTGAGAATTTCTTCTTCTCCCAGTAGAACAGATTGTACAGTTTATGGAACATTACTCCAGAAACCGCCAAAGACATCTTGGCAAGACATTTTGCAGGAAGGACTAAACAGGTATCGACCATCTAACATACAGACATGCATTGCAGTGAATGTTGATTTGTGATTCAGATTGTTATTGTGAACACTTCACGGTGAGCACCTCAGCGACGATCATACAAAGCACTTGTAGTGTGCATATTGACACGCCAGCAGTGAATTTGACAATAAAAATCACACAAAAATGCCCGAGTCTCTCTTCATGAAACTAAGAACGAAGAAGAAGATTATAGTGTTTATTTTATCCGATGCATGCAGGACTATCGGACGAGAGGAAGTGGTTGTCTGAGACAATGATGCTGAGGATCGCAGCCAGCGAAGGAGAAACGAACAAGTTCAGAGCAGTCCGAGCAAACTCACTGGAAAACAGGTGCTAACAGAGCTACGGCCTGCCAGTGGAGCAATGATCGGAGATGATGCTAACGGTGCCGGGAGGTTTGTTGAAGGTCACCATACGAAGCAAGAAGCCGAGAGAGATAACTCTCTGGACGTTCAGAAATCTCTGAGCCTCCCCACCGTGTGTGATTTGTGCCGAGTGCATAAGAGTTCTGGCTGGCGATGGAGGATGAGCGATGGTGGCAACCGGTGGACTGAGGCGACGGAGAGAGAGCGAAGATGGAGTAGCGTCTGGAAATGGGGTTGATCCGATAGAGAATTTTCTGCTGAGCTCCCGTTCGTGTGTTCCTCTTCCCAAATGCACGCGCCTCGTGAGCGTCGATGCTCTGCTACTCGGACGCTTGAGTTTTGTGGACGAGGTATGCAGTGGAGAGCAGTACTCTCTGATCAGGATGATTATGCTGTGGCGTTCTACACCATCCCGTGCGATCTGAGGTCCACTGTCGCGGAAAAGGGATTCGACTACTGCGCATGCTTCTTTCCACCGTGGCCGAACGAGTGCTTCGGCCACGGTGCCTGCAGTGGTGTGCGGACACATGCCTGCAGTGGTGTGCGGACACATGCCAACCGTGCGCGGACATGAGGAGAGTATGAAGAAGAAGGAATTTTTTTTAAAATAATTAAAAATTCGAATTTTTTATAAAATAAAATAATAATAATAATAAGGAAAATGTTTTTGGTGAAAGAAAGTGTTTGGTTTAGAAGTGAAAGAAAAGGGATGGAAAAAAAAAAAACGGAAAATATTTTCTCCACTTTTGAAGAAGTTTTTTCTATTGACGGAAAATGCATTCCCCAGTCAATTTATTTTTCATGAAACGAACGTTGAAAAATTCGGAAAACGTTTTCTCGAAACTTGTTTTTGGTGAAACAAATGTAGTGTTAATGTGCATATAGAAATTTCTTAAGCTTAGTACCGTAGGAAACTCACACGAATCAGTTTTTTCACACCAACAATTGCGAGTCATCTTTTGCTTGGGTTAATTCATAAGGGTTCTCACCTTTATTATCTAATTCATGAGGTTTGTCTGGGTATTATTTGATGGAGACATTCTCCGAGGCATGTTTTCTTAAAAAGAAAAAAAGAGAGTGATATAACTTGCATGGAACTCAATTAATCGTGCATCATTTATAATTTATTTATTAGAGTTTAAAATTAGATTGAACTGTCATTTTTTCTTTAAAAAAACGCCCTTCCGCTTTTCTCGTCTTGATTGATTGAAGGGTGATTCGGTCTTTTTAGTCAATCTTAAGATGCGTAGTGGGAATTATAAATATCAAGAGCATGCAAAGTGGTGTGTGAACTGGGCACCAAACGTGAGGAGTGTCTTGGAAATTTTATACAAATTAAATTAATGGGGAGACAATATATTATGCAATTATAGGTCCCGCAATTTTTTAGGAAATAAACAGATAGAATAAGACATTCAACAAGAAGATTACACTTTATACAAGGTAATGAGATTGGGGGTTTGCAAGGACGTCATGAAATTTGTCTTTAATGACAAATGCGAAATTCGCTTATTCATGAAATGGAAGACAGTCAAATTTCAAAACAATGAAAGCCCGTGCAGATTCACATTCAATCAAAGGTGATAGAGTATCCTATGAGAATGAGTACTTTTTATAGCCAAATTCCAATGGTGTGTTTCTCTATAGTATAAACAAAAGTGAATCAAAGAACTATATCACATAGAATTACACTTATGGTCATGGGCAATCTATGTAATTTGAGTATCATACAAGTGTCCCAAAAGTCTTGCAATGGAGAACCGCGAATTGGAAACTTACTCACAAGGTTTGGATTATGTCTCGATATGAGGTTTATTACTGAACTTAAGGGTTTGCCTATTCTAACGAAGCCACATTTGGCATGCCGATTGCTTTGTCAGGGAGTGCACGATGGACTATTGACCTAATCGATTTTGCAAGAATCAATTCAAGCATGAGTGCAACCACGCCATCAATGATCAAATTCAAATCAAGGATTATAGAGCTAGGTATGATAACTATCCTCACTAAATGACATCGCAATATTGCACAAATAAGGGATTGTGGCTGAGTCGGTTGTGAAATTATTCTTTTGCCAACAAGTTGAACATGCTTTTTTGTAAAGGTATATAAGATAATAAAGAAAAAAAAAAAGAAAGCAATAAAAAAGGTCCCACTCAGTCAGAATTGAGAGGGCATGGTCCGATCTGTTGGGTCTGATCCACAATCGTAGCCCAGATCATGCTAGGCCCATCAGAGTAAACCTTGGCCCAGACAAGTTCCCTCACCGCAGCCCTCAATCCATAGCCCTCAATCCATACTCTCTCTCTCTCCCTGATCTCTCTCTCTCTCTCTCTCTCTCTCTCTCTCAATCAACTGAGTTCCAAAAGATTCTCCACTACTAATCAACACCAAAAATCCACCATCCGCCATCTCCAATCGCCAAACCAGCCACCGTTGAGCCACCATTGATGACCACCACAAGCTCAGCGATAACACAATAGTACGCATACGCTGAACCTGACGAAGAAACTCTCTTTCTCGGAAATTCTTGAGGCTTCTTGATCGGCTCTCCTTCTTCTTTATCCTTCAGGCACCATTAGCCACCCCTGTAGCCGTTCCGCCATTGCCGGTTTCGTTGTAGCAAGGCCAACTCTCGTTCCGCTCTATTTTCTGGTCAGGACGCTCGCAAGTTCACGAACCTAGGTCCTTTCGCTTTCGCTGGCTCCGATCATCGGCATCGACACCACCAGGAGCTTTGTCAGTGATCTGATCACCGTCCGAGGTCAAAAACTTAAATGTCATCAAGGTAAATTCCACACACTATTTCTGCCGCTTATGAACGAAACAGAGCCCGTTAGCTTTAGCTAATGTCTGTGAGTAAAGCAGTTGAGATTGAAGCTCGATTAACAACTCGGACTTGTACTGTTATTGTCGTGATGATCTGAAAGTCAATCGTTGTTGTACAATTGCGTATGAGCTCCTTGATCAAAATGCATATTACTTGTTTGATGAAATGCTCGAACCAGATCAGTATGTAAATTCGATTCATTCGTGGAACCGCAAAATCATATTACATAAATTTGATTTGTTCTCAACTTATCGAACCCTTGTTATGGCTGACTTTGTTGGAATAGGATGCTCATTTGTCATATGGTGTTATGATTCTCGTCTTGTATGCTCGTTGACGTATGACCCGAAAATTGCCGTCTCATGGCATGCTGATCTCTTTGGTTCGAGTTAAAGTGTTCTATATGAACATAATCGAGTCTTGAATGTGTATTTTGTTGTGAAGGAGCGCGAGATCTGCATGTGCGCATGCAAAGAATGGAGCGTCAGAATTGCCATTGATCCTTGCATTTGTAAAATCTGTGAAAGAATCGCCATTGCCCCGAACTTGGACTGCGTTTTAATCCTTTGGTGATGACCCTTCCAGATGCTGTGGTTTTCATTTATTATCTCAAACTTGGAGACATTTGTTTCTGATAAATTCTTCAAATTTTGTTTTTACTAAACAAAAAAAATGACAATAAAAAGTAAAAATGGTGGAAGAATGCAACGGTGGTTATATTTTTTGAATAGTTTAATTTGAATTTCATTTGATTCATGTACTTCTAGTCTGACAAGGGACGCTATCCTCTCAAATTTCAAGTTCCATGATTTCTTCACTTGGTTGTATTTTTTGAATAGTTTAATTTGAATTTCATTTGATTCATGTACTTCTAGTATGACAAGGGACGCTATCCTCTCAACTTTCAAGTTCCATGATTTCTTCACTTTTTCTTGGTAGAAATTTACGCTTGATGACTGAGAGATATCTATCCCTAAAGCAATTTTGTCAAATGTGTATAGCTTACACACTAATTAGTGAAATATTGATATGGCATAACTTATTATTTTTTGCGTGAGTTATGGGATAGTGGGGTTTGGCAAGACAAAATGGTCATGCCAAATTCAATCGTTGACATCAATTTTCTTTCATTCAATGGTTGAGATCGTGCACGTAACTTTGACCCTAAAGAAATTTGTACAAATTGACGTGCCAGTTCCCTTGTACAGACTCATTCCCATACTACCATCCTTTCCATATGGGCTTCCATCAATACTAGCTTGTGTTCTTGAGTGGTCCAATGGCAATCCCCATTGTTCCTATATGGAAAGCTAAATTCTAGTTATTTTCTTGCAAATGTTTTCAAAATCATTTATCAATGACGGGGGCGGCAGTGCTGTATGTTCATAGTAGAGGCGTAGAATCGAATCGAACTGAAATTTCGTGCATTTTCGGCTCGAAAAAAAAAAAAATAACCGTTTGCTCTTCTCCTCCACTTGAGTTTTCTTCTCTCTCTCCTCCAATAGCATCAGACTCGCGCTCAAACCCCCTCTCTGGGATTAAATTCCTCTCCTGCGAAACCTGCAACAGTGCAGCCACGTTCGCAACAGTGCCATAGGGCCTGAATCCGAAGCTTCAGCCTGGCGATCTCGACAAGGAGGGACTTCCTCTCGCAAGCCTGCCACCGCTCCTCGCGGGACCACCGTTGCTCCTCTCGGAGGTGGCGATGGGACTTAGGGAAAAGGCGGAGAGAAGAAGGTTTGGAGACTGTGAATAGGAGGGAGAATGGGCGTTGGTGGTGGACTCGATGGAGGGGAGGAGGATAGGTGCAGGGTGGGACTTGGTGGAGTGGTAGGTGGGGTATGGAGTGGGGAGAGAGACTGGGGTCTGGAGAGCAAGATGGAGAAAAAGACGCGGGAGAGATATTTTGCGGAGCCACCTCGATTGTGCCGACTTCCCTCCCTCCCTCTCGTCTCATCTCCATCGCATATGCATATGCAACCCTCCACCCTCCTCCTCCTCCTCCTCCTCCTCCATTGTCGAACGCTCCAGTTTCCCCTATTCTCCTTCATGCGAATTCCTATTCTCGTCGATCCTTCGTTGTTCTCCCACTCACCAAGCGGTTGTGGTGCCCCTCTTCAGTTCGATTGGGGATTGGTTTCGGGTGAAGACGATTCCCATCGATTCGTTCCCTGTGATTGGCGATGGGGGAACTTATGCTCACGGACCTGTTGAAGAAGGCGGCGTTGGATTTCCCCGACAGGAGAGCCGTGTCTGACACCATAATCACGCATCTAGTGATTATGGTGTCATCGCCACCATCCAACCGAAGTCCATTAACAACTCCAACCCTTCAGCCACTTGAATAAAATATGCCATTTTATGTGCCATGGGGGCATCCATTACCTCCATGTTATTGCGTTTTGGTTAGTCCCCCCTTCAAAACAAGTGGAAACAGCTCGGGAAGCATGACTCATATATGCTGCCTTGAATTGTGATAATGAGTCATCTCTCAAACTCTTGAATAGCGAGTCATGAGCTTAAAAGAGTAAGAGAGAATTTAGTTAATCACATCCTCCATCTTGAGCTCTAATAGGAGACTGTTTCATACTTTAGAGCAGTGAAAGAAGCGATCCCATTAACGAACTCCAAAAGTCTTAATAAGTCCCATGTTGGATCGAGTGAAACTCCAAGCTAAGTGAAAGATTAAAGCTCAAATTCACAATGGCATCTTTGCTTCATGATGATTGCAGCTCTAGCTCCATTTCGATGACATCGCCCCCTAGGAGACAATGCTCCATAGACTTCAAGTGTGATCTCCTAAAAGATATCCAAGATGTATCTATATATGCCATCAATTCAGAGACGTTATAATTTTAATGCTATATATGCCACTAATTCACTTAGGTACCAATTATGTTTATGTGTATCAACAAATGCATCTAATGATTATGGGGTCATCGCCACTATCCAACCGAAGTCCACTGATAGCTTTAACCCTTGAGCCACCCCAATAATATGTCTTTTTATGTGTCATGAGGGCCTCCATCACCTTCATGTTATTGGGTTTTGGTTAGTCCCCCCTTCAAAACAAGAGGAAACAGCTCATGAAGCATGGCTTATATATGGTGCCTTAGATTGTGATAATGGGTCATCTCCGGAACTCCTCAATAGTAACTCATGAGCTTAAAAGAGTAAAAGAGATAATTCAATTAATCCCATCCTCCTTCACAAGTATTCTAAAAGGAGACTATTACACGCTTTGGAGTAGCGAAAGAAGTAGTCTCATCAACGAACTCCAAAAGCCTTATTTAAGTCCCGCGTTGGATCAAGTGAAACACCAAGCTGAGTGAAAGATTAAAGTTCAAATTCTCAATGGCACCTTCACTCCACAGTGATTGTAGCTCCAGCTCCAGCTCAATGGCATCGCCTCCCAGAAGACAACGCTCCCTAAACTCCGAGCATAGTCTCTAAGAGATATCCAAGAGGCATCTATATACGCCACCAATTCAGAGACTTTATAATTCATAACGCTATGTACGCCACAAATTCAATTAGGTGCCAATTATGTTTGCATGTATCAACAAACTTATTTAGTAAAATATGTCATTTAATGTGCCATGGGGGCCTTCATCACCTCCATGTTATTGGGTTTTGGTATAGTCCTGTTAAGGAAATCCCCTATGATGTTTTAAAGATGACAAAATAAATCCAAGGCTACAAACGTATTTAATGGTTGAATAATAGACTATGCAGATGATAGAACATGTAAAGGATATTTTCGAAATCTATACTTGAAAGAACAAGAAGATAGACTCTATGCTGAAGCTGAACTTATTCAGACTATGTTTAGACCTTAAGTTAAATATGTTTAGAAGCAAAATATGTTCAAACTTATGTCCAAATTGTAAAGTCTATTTCAGACGGAAGACACTCAGACTTTACATATAAAACGAGACACAAGTCCAGAATGTGATAAGGTCCCGAACGAAGCATGTTCGGAATGAGACAACTCAACAAAACGTAACACAAGCCCAAAATGTATAACAGCCAGTGATCTGATTTGGATTCTACATCAAGATAGATTTAATTGACTCAATCTAATTGATTGACAATTGGATATTGACGACAAGAATTTTCTAAATGAAGAAATTCTACTTATGGAAACCAAGATTTTGTTTGTATAGACGATCAGAATCAACTTGGGATTTTACTTTTATCACTCAACGACTTCTAAATCTTCTTAATACAGATTTGTCCAATGGGTAGACAATCCTCTAGATACTGTCCAATAGCTAGTTTGGAAATGGATGGGTATTTAAGGAGACCAAGGACCGATGAGCAAGAAAAAAGATGAAGCATAGTATCTATAATTCTAATGTCTGAGCGAACTTCAATCATACACTTGTTTTTCGTGAGCTTAAACGTTTGTGATCATGAGAGAAATACCAAAAGAGTGACTTAGTGAGATAGTGTGATCTACCACTAAGTGTTTGCACTCTAAGTTGTAATCTCTTGTTGATCACAAAGTGGAATCTAGCCAGAAGGCTATTAACGTGGGAGAGTGGACATAAGCTTAATCTAAGCCGAACCACTATAAATTTCATATGCAACCTTCTCTTCCCTTAGTTCTTCTTATTTAAGTACGTTGCATACTTATAGGTTATTTCAAAAGTCTGTTCCATCGCTGACAAATTCTGAACATCTCCCAGAAGTCCGGTGGCTCGTTTGTCAAACTCTGATCATTATTCAGACTTTACTCGAAACTTATTTTATTCTGCATTTATTTGTCAAGATTTATTTTGAACACCTATTCACTCCCCTCTAGGTGTTCGTAGTAACACACTGTCAATTGGTATAGGAGCCAAGTGCTTGTTTTATTGAAGTGTTTTTACTTCTAAGTTAAAGATCTTCTATGACAAGTATCTTGGCACCAGGGCTAGTTGAAGGGCAAAGCATCACCAAGCCACCCTATTTCGATGGAAATGAATACAATGTTTGAAAAAACAAAGTGAAAGCAATCCTAAAATTTAGAGATCCCTTGCAATAGGATATTGTAGAAAAATGAATCAATCCCACTGCTGCATCTACATCAAATAAGAATGGCAAAGACAGAGAAACCAAACCCCCTGCTCTTATGCCTCGAACTGAGATGTCCAAAAGAGAAGCTCTTGATGCAAAAGTTATTTATTCTTTATATTGCACATTGTCTCCTACTAAGTACAATAGAATCTCTTCATGTGAAACAACTAAAGAAGTCTGGAATAGACTTTATGTTATTTATGAAGGTATAGATCGTGTAAAAGAGACGAAGATGAACATTCTGCTTGGCCAATATGAGTCTTTCAAGATGAAGGCTGGAGAATCAATTGGAGATTTGTTCAACCATTTTACAGAAATTGTAAATGGTTTAACATATCAACGTCAATCAATTTTTACTCCAATGAAAGTCAACAAACTTATGCGAGGTCTTTCAAAAGATTGGAATCATGTTAAGACCTCAATTCAAGAAACTCAGAGGATTATACCACTTTCCGTTGATGAACTTATTGGCACTCTTCAATCCTACGAAGTGGAACAAATCAATGATGAAGATCCCAAAGGTAAGAAGTCAATTGCACTTAAATCTAACACTAATTTTGATAATACAGACTCAAAAAATGACATGGATGACGAAGAACTTGCTCTTATGATCAAGAAATTCAAAAAACTGAGTAGAAAATGAAGGAAATTCAGTGGAAGAAGACAATACAAGCAGAATGGGCAGAAAAGAATAATGAAAGAATATGACAAGCAAGGAAATATATGCTTGATGGCACATTTAGACTCAAACTCAAATGTGAAATGAGAATTAGACTCAGAATCAGAATCTGACTCAGACACAAACTTAGAATCTGACAACGAAATCAAGGTAAGTCATTCAGAAATTCTTACTAAAATTTTTAAGTATATAAATTAGTTTTGCTTAAATCTCAAATCCTCTCTTAAAAGATCTCCGAACTAAAAAGGAGAATTCATGGCTTAGGCAACAGGATCTTTTTTTTTTTTTTTTTGATGACCCAGAAAGCCCCGTACATCGCACGGCCGGAGTAAACCCTGGGGGTGAACTGGAGGACTCACCACCCCAACCACCGGGTAAGATGCAAGCATCTCCGCGGAGAGTCGAACCCTCTCCCTCCAAGAAGGGGTCAGTGGGTCCCCCCACGATGGGGAAGACTAACCAGCGGAGCCACCGAAGCGGGTGGTGGGCAACAGGATCTTTCTCGAAAAGAAAAGTTTGAACAAAAGAAAGTCGAAATTTACTTATCAAAGAAAATAATTCTTTAAAAAAGGAATTTTCAAATATTTTGACAAAATTTTCAAAGGGTTCAAAAACATTAATATCCTTTCCATACAAGTACCTCACTTTAACAAGTCAGGACTTGGTTTCAATAAGGAAAGTGATTCTCTAATAGATTTTTCTAAAGTCAATGAGAGACTTAGACAAAAACCTCATAGGCTTGTGTACAAAAAACATTTTCAAAGGATCTTTACAAAACCTGTTGGTCGAAATGCCCTCAAGTGTTCAAATTGTAGAGACTCAAAACACTTTGAGAAAGAATGTCCTAAAGTTTGGAGACTTGTTCGGAAAGATTGGGTAAAAACAGCATACTTTACTAACTCTCATGGACCCAAGAAAATATGGGTACTAAAAAAAAGGTGAGTTGTTTTTGCAGGAAATAAAAGACAAGAAAAAAGAGAGTTTGGTAAGGAATGTATATTTTTTATTCTCAATTTGGTTTGAGTGCATAATTTAAAATTTCTCATTATACTTATATTCTCTTTGTGCCTTGATTGATTTAGACTTTATAATGACCGTATTCTATGATTTGTTTTATTGAAGAAAGAATCGTGTGATTTGTTTTTGTGATTCGTGAGTTGAGATTTGATTTAATATATGTGATTATTTTTTTATCTTGCTTAGAGACAATTGAGTTTATTTGGATTGATTTTATGCTCTCAGATTTTGTCGTATTTTGCAAAGTAATATTTTGTTTTACGTTATATTAGTTTATTATGCAAAGTATTCTTTCTTAGATACTCAAGGATTTTATTCTCTCTGATTTTATCGTGCTTTGACTAAGTGAGAATTTCTTTTTCTAGATATTAATGTGCATAATGTTCTTTCCTTAAATAATATGTTATGATGAGTTAAGAAAGTATATTTGATCATCTATGGAGATTTCATATTTTGCTCTAATGAAAAGGAAGAATCCAAATTCATGGATACCAAAAGGAAATCAGTTCATTGTAGGAAATCCTATAGGAGAAGAATGATTGCGAATCTATGCAAATTTTGGTGCAATCAGAAAAGTATCTCATGCAAAGTTGCAATGATCATTTTTAATCAATGGTATATTTCAAACATATACCTTGGGTAAGAGAATAATTTTTTTTCATCCCACCTTATAAATTTTTACTCTATTTTATGAAGATTTTATACAATTGCCTATGAATTATATATGATTTATATTGCAAATATTTCTTGTCCTAAATATAAGGCATTGCATTTTTTTTACTTGATTTAGCGCGTGATAGTAATATCTACTTTCCTTTATCCGAAATGCATCAATAATATATTTTTGAGATTTATGCTCAAGGAAATCCCTTTGATCTTGAAAGATATTATTGCATATTCATGGATACTTTTACTATATTCTTAAAAGATATCTTATATCTAGCAAGTTTGATCCGCAAATTGGAGAAAGGTATTACGTGATATTTTTGCAAAGATTGTTATCTATTATATAAGAAGTTGCAAGTGGCAAAAGAATCTTTCATATGGATTTTGAAAAGCTCAATCCGAAAATTGTGGAGATTATTTACTATTTTCTAGAGGCTCAAAAATTATCTTCCTTGTACAAAGTTCTCACCAATTATTGAACAAGCCCCTAATGTGTCATACGAAATGTTGAGTAGCTCTAAATTTAAATATTTAATAATCTTATATATGCTATTCAATTTATTTATTTGAAGAAATGACATTATATATTACGTGAATATTATAACAGCTTATTTATACAAAAAGTTTGTTAGGTTTAGGCAGATGAATTCGAGAAAAGGTTGATTGAAGAAAATAAAAAAATTTCCTCGAATTTCAAAAAGCAAAATATTGTTGCAGATGTTGTTATTACAAAGGGGGAGAAAGTGAATCCAAAAGAAATGAAAAGAATCGTGATCACCTCAAAAGGCAAGAATTTGAGGGGGAGCATTGATTTATTATGGAAAAATATTTTTGAATTGATTATGATCTTGATTATTATGGAATGAATGAAAAGGTAAATATGTCAGAACTTGTTAAGTTCTACAAAATCCGATTAGTGCATCTTTTATTACTTTTTGTCATTAACAAGTCTCTTATTTACATTATCTTTTTATTATGACAAAAAAGGTAAGTGAATTTTATAATGCATCCATGATTTTTGTTGGATATTTGCTGATATATATGATCGAAGTGAACCATATTACATATCTTTGATGTTCGACTTACTTTGTAGAAGCAAATTTTTTGGAAATTGTATTTCATGCAAGATATATTTGTTATCGTTTTATATTCTCTATGTGATACTATTTCCATTGTTATCGCTTTTTTATTATAACAAAAAGGAGGAGATGATATAAATATGCATATATGTTAATATTATTTATTGAGTTGCAATTATCTTTTCATATATAATTGTGCTCAATATATTTGCTATCTTCTACTATCTTTTTATTTGAATTACATTATTCTTTAAGATTGCCTTGATTTATTAATATTTTAGAAAGTGTGATTACACATCTTCACATTCAAAGATTATTTTGTCATCATAAAAAATGGGAAGATTATAAAGGAAATCCCTTATGATGTTTTGAAAATGACAAAATAAATCAAAAACTACTAATGTGTTTAATGGTTGAGTAATAGACTATGCAGATGATAGAACATGTAAAGGATATTGTCGAAGTCTATACTTGAAGGAACCAAAAGATAAACTTTATGCTGATGCTGAACTTATTCAGACTGTGTCCTGACCTTAAGGCTAGATACGTTCAAAAGCAAATAATGTTCAGACTTACATTCATATTGCAAAGTCTATTTCAGACGGAAGGCACTCAGACTTTACATATAGAACAAGATGCAAGTCTAGAACGTGACAAGGTCCAGAACGAAACATGTTCTGAACAAGATAACTCGACAGAACGTAACACAAGCCCAAAATGTATAACAGCTAGTGATTTGGTTTTGATTCTACATCAAGATAGATTTGATTAACTCAATCTAATTGATTAACAATTGGATATTGAAGACAAGAACTTTTTAAACGGAGAAGCTCTACTTATGAAAACCAATATTATGTTTGTATGGGCAATCAGAATCAACTTGGGATTCTACTTCTGTCACTCAACGGCTACTAAATCTTCTTAAACAAATCTGTCCAATGGGTAGACGATCCTCTAGATCCTATCTAACGGCTAGTTTGGAAGTGGATGAGTATTCAAGGAGACCAAGGACCGATGAGCAAGAAAAGAGACGGAGCATAGAATCTATAATTCCAAAGTATGAGTGAACTTCGATCATACACTTGTTTTTCGTGAGCTTAAACGTTTGTGATCGTAAGAAAAATATCAAAAGAGTAACTTAGTAAGATAGTGTGATCTACCACTGAGTATTTGCACTCAAAATTGTAATCTCTTGTTGATCACATAATGGAATTTAGCTAGAAAGCTGTTAGCGTGGGAGAGTGGACGTAGGCTTGATTTAAGCCAAACGACTATAAATTCCGTGCGCAACCTTCTCTTCCCTTAATTCTTCTTATTCAAGTCTGTTGCATATTTACAGGTTATTTCAGAAGTTTGTTCCATCGCATAACAAATGTTGAACATCTACCAGAAGTCTGGTGGCTCGTTTGTTAGACTATAATCCTTATTTAGACTTTGCTTGAAACTTATTTTATTTCGCATTTATTTGTCAAGATTTCTTCTGAACACCTATTCACCTCCCCTCTAGGTATTTGTACTAACACACTTTCAAGTCTACCCTTCAAAACAAGAGGAAATAGCTCATGAAGCATGGCTCATATATGTTGCCTAGGATTATGATAATGATTCATCTCACAAACTCCTCAATAGCGAGTCATGAGATTAAAAGAGTAAGAGAAAGAATTCAATTAATCCTATCATCCTTCGCGAGTGCTCTAACAAGAGACCTTTTCATGCTTTGAAGCAACAAAAGAAGCAATGTCGTCAACAAACTCCAAAAGCATTTATAAGCCCTGCGTTTGATCGAGTGAAACACGAAGTTGAATGAAAAAGTAAACTCAAATTCTTAGTGGCATATTTGCTTCACGGTGACTCCAGCTCCAGCTTTAGCTTGATGGCATTGCCTCCTATGAGACAATGCTCCTTAGACTCCAGGCGTAGCCTCCTAAGAGATATCTAAGAGGTATATATATATGCCATCGATTTGGAAACATTATAATTTTTAATATTATATACACCACCAATTCACTTAGGTGCCAACTGTCTTTGTAAGTATCAACAAACGCATCTAGTGATGATGGGGTCATCGTAACCATCCGACCGAAGTCCACTGACAACTCCAACCCTTCGCCACCCAAATAAAATATGTCGTTTTATGTGCATGGGAACCTCCGTTACCTCTATGTTATTGGGTTTTGGTTAGTCCCTCCTTCAAAATAAGAAGGAATAGCTCGTGAAGCATGGCTCATATATGGTACCTTGGATCGTGATAATGGGTCATCTCCCAAACTCCTCAATAGCGAGTTGTGAGCTTAAAAGAGTAAGAGAGAGGATTCAATAGAGGACACATAAGTGATAAAACTTCTCAAATGTACACTTAAGTACCACTTTTTAAAAAAAATTGGACACTTAAGTGTCAACTCCGACAACCTTCTCGGATTTCTAACGAGGCATTATTTTATTAACAAAACCAGTCTGCATGGCTCACTCAAATGTCCACTTAGCAATCCTTGTCTAAAACAACATCATCCTCCATATTCACTTAAAAGCCAGTCATGGTTAAAAAAAGATCACTTAATGTCAAGTTATGATATAAGTGATCATTTAAGTTCCACTCATGGTTAAAAGTGAATACTTAGATGCCAAGTTTTATAGAAACTAATCATTTAAGTACTAAAAACGGCATCATTTAGTGTACTCTTGATGTCTATGTGAATAATTTTTTTTTTAAAAGAATTGCCACGTTAGTTAAAAATCTCGCCGGAAAAGTCGCGTCTACTGTTTGGTAAAAAATTTTCGTTGTTGACACTTGAGTATTTATTTCTTCTCTAATTTTGGTACTTAAATATATCTTTTGGAAGTTTTAACACTTATGTGTTCACCCGTGCCAAGTTCCAACACCTAGGGTGTCCTTCTTCCAAATAGAACATATCAACCTTATCTTCTTAAACCTATTATTTTGAAATAGATTACTCTTCACTTCTTCTTTGTAATTCTTCTAAGGAAAAGGAAACCTAACCCCAATGGTACTGTTCCAATTATAAGGTTTGTTTGTTTCATGGAAAATGTGTCATTTTTGGAATATGTTTTTCAGGAAAATGACTTCATTTTCTAGTGTTTGGCTAAAACTTGAAAAAAAATCTAGAAAATATGTTCCATTATTTGGCAAAGAAAATATAATGGGGAAAATGATTTTAAAAATTCATATTTTTTAATCATTTTATATTTAATACTTTTCTTTTCTTTTTTATTTTTGCTTCTTCCTTGGCCAGTCACCAACCACAACAATGGGGCCGGTGACCAGCCATAAGCTAGCTCCAGCCCCACCTAAGGCTAGCAAGGCTCAAGCTTAAGGTTCACTATCAAAAGTCACAAGCTCACCTGATCTACCCAAGCCCAAGCTCGCTAGCCATCGTCATGGCCAAAGACATGTCAAAGAAGAAGCAAAATGAACAAGGAAGAAAATAAAAAGAAAAAAAAATAAAGAAAAGAAAAGAAGAAATTAAAAATGATTGCCAACATTCCACATCAGCAATTTCTAGTCTGAAGTGGTCGGATGGACTCAATTAATACCAAGGTAAAAATGTTTAGAATTAAATTGATACAAATATAATAAATTTAGGACTTTTTTGTACTTTTCCTATGGATGAAGAAGAGAAGCATTATGGGGTCCCTTTGGCATATTTAGATTGCCAGATCTTAAGCTTTGCTCAATAATTTTGGAGACCGAATTGACTTGAAGGTAAGCGCATGAAGCTATCGTGCTCCCAATGGTTGTTTGAGAGAGTGATTGATCTGGCCGAGGCCCAACGTAAAGAGGTAAGCGTATATCACATATAAAAGATTCCAGACCACGCTAGAATTTGGATGAATATATTTTTCGGTAAATACAAACAGTTATCGATATTTTCCTTGTTCATTCCTTTCTTTTCGTTTAAGCTATTTTATGCATGTGTAAATCTTGAATTTAACTTACGAATTTAGATTAAAATCCGACGTTCAAATTGGTCGACTAAGTTTTCAAACGCCCTATATCTGTGACGCCGAATGTGTGCATACCATTGTAGGCCAAAAGAAGATGGGGAGCGTCGTAAGTACAAAATTAATAAGAGTTATATCCCATCAGGATAATGAAACTTCTCTGTTCAAAGATAAGAAAGCCTTTATAATCCCTACCCTTGACTAAAACCAAAATCTCGTAAACTTTGTATTAAAACTTCTTCTAATCTTAAAATTTGCTCATTCGCACCGTCAGCAAGTCCATTTCATTTTTCCAATGAGACTTTTTTTTTTTTTTTTTTTTTTGCTAGTGTTAAAGATACATTAGGAGATTTTACATCTCTCTCTTAATTTTCAATATTTATCAAGATTGTGCATACTTTTTCCTCAATGGTGCATATTCTAGATTGACTATAGTCGATACCATGTTAATTAGACAGTCATCTAGTAAAGTATATAAATATGTTTATGTTCAATTCATTGTGTGATATACATGAAAATATAGAGAATATACACAATTGTCTCTTCCGCATTAACTAGATAATGCTGAGAAATTTTGAGTGCATTGGATGCGATTAGCTGGTGTCATCTTCTTTTAAATAACTGCTAATCCTGTAGCATGGAAACACACAGCAACTAGGTCAGCCGCTTCTCTCTTCAGCATGCCAAACTGCTGGGCATTTTTTTTTTTTTCAACTTTTTTTCCCAACTCTAGTTCAGATTTTTCTCTCCTATTCCCCTTATCTCTCAAAATTGTCCATATATCTCTCAATTATGCATAGCATTAATTGATTGTAGTTGCTAGCATAATATCTTATTACCTTTTAAACATGAGAATGTATAATGAGAGAGATAAATGAGGGGCCTAAAAAGAATTAAACTTAGGACTTCCTATTTGAAATCACAATAAGAAAAATATCAAAGGGGGAATTGAGCAATTTTTATATATTTTTGTATATCTCATAATGACGAGGAAAACATAAGTCTATCTATAGACTTCATTAGATAATTATCTAAGATAACAAGACATCATGACATCAATCATGATTAATATATGCAGAATTAAGAGAAATATATGCACAATCCAAATAAATATAAATGGAGTATCAAGGGAGATATCTAAAATCTATGGATATATCTCTAACAATGGTATCATTCAAGTTTCATACAGCAGACGTTCTGTAGCTCTTCTGTATGGGCAAAAGGCAAACCATCCATGCTAGAATTGGATGAGTGGTCAAGAATCACTTCTTTATGAATTGAATACTATGCGATCGCACCCGTATAAAAATTGATCCTATGTGATGTAAGATTCCATCCGTGTCGCCGGTCATTCGTTAGGTCAAGTAATTTACTCATTATTGGGGAGTTAGTAAGTCTTCTCCTCGACCATCATGCAGATTAGATAAAAATTTGGTAACTTCAACAATTTCTTTGTCCCCCATATATTCTGGTTTGTAGATAACCCTGCCTTTTCTCATCCATTCGAAGTGTTTCTTTTCCGTCAAACCGGAAAAACCGATCCTATGTGATGTAAGATTCCATCCAAATCAAATCGGTATTTTTAGGCATTTTCAATTACTCATTTCAATTTTCAATGTCGATAATAAAAATCACCCTTGTTTTTATTCTCTTGTAATGCTCAAGTATTAATTAAATCGAAAACTGAGCCAAAGTGAAAATCACCCCTTTTTCTTTATATTACAGTTTATTTCTCTCTCATTTTTCTTTGAAACCTCTTCTCAATATTACAAAAAAAAAAGAAAATCCTGACCAAACTGAAGGGAATCAAACCAAACCTAGTTTTAAGTTTGGGTTCTATTCAAATCGGGTCATGATTTGGTTTGAAGATAACACACCCAAACGATTTGGTTTGATTTAGATTTTCTGAAAATTCAAACTGAATCAAACCATTGAAACTCTTAGGAGACGAGATCGTAAGCGCATGTTGCCTGTCATTCATGCGGAGGCCCCGGTCAAATTTGCTTAACCCCAGGTATTAATATTAAATTAACACGAGCATTGAAAAGATAAGCTTGCGTTTGACCCCACTTCATTTTTAAATTGATAGCAATATAATATCCTATTCACCGATGATTCCACGCCTTTTTATTCTAGGTTTTCTTTTTTTTTTCCCCGCGAGGGGGGGAGTGGGGAGGGGATTTTCTTTTTTATTATTTTATTTTGTATATGTTGGACCGACCTAAAAGGCAGGAAAAAACTTAGGCAAACCTTTGAGACGAGGAAGGGTTAGGTCACCCTTTACTGTTATCTAGGTTGTTTTCTAAGGGTTGAGTCAGCAAATTTCGTTGAGATTTGGTCCAAAAAACCATAAATATTAGTAAAGCGTTGACGGAAAATAGGGCATCCAGCAGATTTAAAACCAAGAGCCAATTTTTAAATTTCGACTGCATCTTTTATTAGGACTTGATCGGGACAATTTGTCTTCGGTTTCAAAATTTCACCCGTAATTTTCCTTCGGTTTCAAAATTTCCCTCCATCGGAAAGTTTCTGAGACTGATTTGTTTGAAATTAAATTTAAGGAAAGAGGCATTTTTTTATTTCCCATCAAGATTTACAATATTACATAAATATTTAAAAAATTAAGAAATAAGATAAATATCACAAAAAATCTAAATTATATTTACTGCAAGACAAATACACATCTACAAAAATTCTAAATTTGCCCACTAGTCACCGGTAAGCTCGGAATATTTGTGTTACAAAAACAAAAACTCAAGATATGTTTCTCATAATGGGTATAATTTCAAATTTTTTTGTGGTATTAAGCCTTAAGTTTTACGCATTGGTATTGATATGTTTTGAAAAATACCAGTCGTTTACAGCTAAAAAAACAAACAAACATACCTCAGGCTAAAAAGCGTGAGTTTCCATTTCATCCGAATAATATTCCAACGTTTTCAAAGGTGAACCTCGTGTCAGAATAGGTGGTCGACACGGAAGAAAAAGAGCGAAGAAGAAGAAAGAGAAAAGCAAAAGAAGGAAAAAAAAAAAAAGAAGGGAGGAGGTCGGCCGTCGCCGTCGCCGTCGCCGTCACCGTCACCGACCGTTGACGCGGAGCTTTTCGGGGGAGAATCGTGTCCGCGTTCGAAATCCGCAGATCTCCCCTGAATCTGTCCTGCTCGCCGTGAGTGCCCGAGCGGGGCCCACTGCTTTCCGTGGAGTCACAGTCAGAGCGCCAGCCAGCCATTCAATCAATTCGCTCACGACTGCCTTTCTTCTTCGCGTTTTCCTTTTGGTTTTTTTTTTTGTCCCTTTGGCGTTACGAAGTCCGGAGCAGGAAGGCAGAGGCTTACGAGGCATGATCCGGTAGCTTGTTTTTCGGTTCTGGAAGGCGCACGTTCTCCTCCATCATCATCATCATCATCACCCTCGTGCGCCTACGTTTGCAAGGTCGAGGATCAGAGCTCAAAAGTCCACGGGTTTTGCTTCTTCTTTCAGCTTTGTTGGAGGGAGGAAAAATAAGAACCGGCGTAGGGGGAAGTTCTCGGGTATTCATCAGGAGGGCAAGTGAGTTTCCTCATCTGGGTCTTCTTGATTCGCGGTCATCTGTTCGAACTCGTCGCAAAGATTGCTGCTTTTTTTTTTTTTTTTCATGCCCAGTTTTTGGCCGTTGCTGTCGGAGAGGGAGAGTTGACTTTTTGAGAGAATGCGTTTTGCAGTGTATCCGAAGGTGAAGGTGAAGGTGAGAGACGATTCTGGAGATCGCGATGATGTCAAGCGCGACGTTCCCAAGAGTCCGTTGCTGGGACTGAAAGCTCTCGACTATCTCTCTCTGCACGATTTCGACTCTCCTGGTAAAATATCATTGGTTTTTTTTTCTTCGTACCCAGTTGATCGTATCTATCTGATGCTTATTGCCATGACAAAGCACCAGAGGTTTCGCCCCTTTGGTTTATTTTTCAAGTCCTGGATGATTTTCCTTTTCTTGGTTATGAATGGAAGATAGCTGTTGGTGCCTCTCCCGGAGTTGAGAAAACTTGAACTTTCGTATGATTTAAAGGGTTGATGCTAGAGTTCACTTTTGGTTCGGATTTGAATTTTGATATTTGAGTTGCCTTTTGCTCTCTGTTCCCTTGTACTGATTTTTCCTTGCAAACGGACTTTAGTTTTTTCCAGATGATTAGCATCGGGTGATGAATTAGGGTAGGTCTTGATTTCCCTCGAAGAGCTTTGGACTAGAATACAATGGAATCTGATGTCAGATGTGACTCTAGGCGAAGGAAAAAAACGCGAGAAAATTCTTACTCTGTTTTGCACTGATCTGTGAAGGTACATAAATAGAGTCAGAACAGAACAATGATGTTGTGGTGAATCGATTTTATCGTGTAGAGAACAGAGGTGCAAAATTACTTGGCGAATGCCAGTTGGTAAAAAAAGAGGCAGGCACTCTCCAGTCCTGCTTGGTCATGTAAAACCTCAACTTTTATGCCCAAATGGTTGCTGGAAATTCAACACAGGTCACTGGATTATGGATAATCAATGCGAAAATGCCTTTGGTTAGATCATCTAGTGGCCTGTTCTACAGTCCTGTGAATTTAAGCACTGTAATTTGGCCATGCTCAATCCAACAGCTGAGGTCGACAAGGTTTTGATCTGACAGCTGACAAGAGATGTCGATTAGATGACTGACGTTAAAACACCTAAATCAGATGGCTGACAAGTGATGCCGCAACTTTGCCGAGTATATGGCATGGGACCATAGAAATGCCCACCTCTAGAGGGAAAGAGGGGGGAAAGTAAGTTGGTCACTAGACGTGTGTAAGGATATTGACTACACGATCACATTTAAATGCTTTACAGTGTATGACTATTTTTAAAAAGTAACATCTTCTTGGTAGTTACAATTGTGCGACCTCAGATTTTTGCTCAAGCTCCATGGATAGTAGGTTTTCTGTAAAAATGCTTTGTTGTGCTTATAGTAGTAGCCTAGCACATGCTGGCACTAACCAAATTGTGAGAAGATTCTCGTGCTTGGAATATCTGATTTGATTTTGATGAGACTCTTGCTGAAAGTTAAGGGTCTCGGGTCGACATAAGATGGTCAGCGCTGCAAAATAATGGGAGTTTTTGTTTCTCATTCCCAAAAATAGATGTAAAGCTTTTTTAGCCTTTTGACACAGAGTATATCTTTTATAAGTTGCAGGGCCACTAATACGTATTTTGTCGTGCATAAGTAGCCTTGTGACCCTGAATATTTGTCTTCTGACTTGCAGTTCCACTAGCACATATGTTGTCATGCATGTGCATCTTCATTTTCTAATAAGAAACTTAAAATGAGAGGATGTGTCTGCTTGAGAGAGATCATAACACTCAACTAACCTCTAGTTATCTAGTAATTTATCAGAGATGATACTTGTGATTCATGAAGCCAGGAAGCAAATGCCTCTGTAGATCAATTATGTGGTTTTGCTGCGGCTACCATCAAACAGCTGCTTGATGCTTTGTATTTAATCAGCTTTTATGCTTTGGCATATGGTTGATCTTTTTCTTTTTCCTTTTCTTTTTTCTGTTTATTTAAAACAATTGCTTGATTATAAATTTTCTGATTATAGTGCAGGAGCATCAAGTTTTTCGACCCCACACAGCAAGGGTCCAAAAGAGTTCCATGGAAAATGCTCTGAGATATCCTGTATCTGAAGGTCTTTAATCGTCTTTCAATGGCTCATTTCAATTAGAAATGGCCATATTGCGATGTCTTAATCATTTTAACATCTGACAACTTTTCATTGACAATGGCAGGGAAGAGTGAATCAACATCTGATGAAGACTCTAAACTAAATATCAGAGCCAGCACAGTGCCTCGTCCACGTGCAGTGTTATCTAGTCCTGGTAAATAGATCCCCCCCCCAAACGGCTTCTCTCTCTCTCTCTCTCTCTCTCTCTCTCCTCCTCCTCCTAGTGCTATCAAGTTTCTATAGTGGGGAAATTAGCACCATTCAGGCACTGATTGATTCTATTTTGCAATTCCATGTGTGGTTTAATTTTGTTGCCTCTCAAGTAATGTGACTCTTAACATTTTGTTTGTGTGATCTACAGATAATGATGTGATGATAGGGAAAAAGAACAAAAGAATTATAGAGCGGCCTTCAGCTTTGAAAATAAGAACCCCCTCCAATTGAGAAATGGTCAGCCTAAGGATATCTCGAAAGAAGCTGTCTATTATGAGCCTAAGAGCACAAGAAAACCCAAGGAGACCACTGATGATAAGATCCTGTCCAGGCGGACAAAGGAGCCGGCTAACAGAGCTGTTGCTGCGAGCCAGAGAACACTCCCTCAAACCAGAAAACCAAGCTTTGTGTGAATTTGATTTGCCAGGGATCTGAGACATATTCAAAGCAATCAGTTTTGCTGTTTCTGTGGTGGTACTCGTTCAAATATAGGCTGTCTATACCAGTGATGGTTTTAAAAAATCCAATCACTTTCAATCTAGCTAGACTAAGTCTTCTAGGCTAAGCTTACATATACATATATGAAGAAAGTGTTAACTGTTAACAGAGTTGCAGACTTTTCATATTTACCCCCGTTTCTTGCCTCTTACATTTGTATATAGGTAATACTGGTTGAGCTGTGCAATTTTGGCGGTTGTAAACATCAATGAAGATCCTTTTGCGAAGCAATCCACATTTTTTTTTTGTCTCTAATCATCACAATCGTCAATTTTATTCCTCGCTGATGTCTATTTTGTAGCCACTTGACCTTTTTTGGTCTAAATACCATGTATCTGGTATAGAGCCATTTACCAGTGTCGATTCAAAGGCGACTTTTCTTGCCTACGAAGGATGGAAATATTTATTACTCATGCAATCCTTGCTTATATTACAAACATCCATCCAATGACGATTCGAGGGGTTCGGAATGACCAAGGATCGACCTTTTTAGTGACACTCAGGAAGTAGACACAGTATCAACAGTGTTCTACTGGTTGAAACTCTGAGACTTTTCTTGCAGATGGGACTTTCAGTTTCAGTGCCATAGAGATGAGCTAAAGAAACTGTCAGTCTAATGAGCCTGAGCTCTTAATATCTCACCTGGATGGCTGGGTGATACTTATGGCCCATTAAGGCAACAGCATTGTCACTTTTGATTCTAACTATATTTTGTCACAGTTTCAGCTTTTGGCAAGAGAGTAGCAGCTAAAGGTTTGATGGAAACAGTTCATTAGAAACATTTTAAAGGTCATTCCCGTAAGAATTGACTAAATTCTGGTTTTTGGTGACTATTGCATTTAAAGTAACCAACTTACTCAAACACACTTTTAAAATTTAAGATGAATTGATAGGTAAAGACTTGTGGTGTAAAACTGAGACTCTGTATTTGAGGGATGTGTGGTACTCACCACATCAAGGGATCACTATACTAAACATTGATTTTAATCACCTACCTAATAAGCAGAACTTTTCTTTTTAAATCCATGCGCTCCAAAACGAGGAGTTTTAATACCCACTTACATAGCAATCTTTACTATTTTGTCCAACATGTAGTGTTCATGTGGAGCCATGTAGGCACCGAGAGAGAGAGAGAGTAGTTGATGCCCATGTCATAGAAGATAGGTATTAGAGTGGGTCAGGTCGGGTTAGGTTTGGGTTGGATCGTAAATTTTCCAACCCAAATTAACTCATTAATTATTTATGACCCATTTATCACTAATGTAAATTTATTCACCCATATCCAACCCAACCCGGACCCAACTCATACTCCACCATATCCATATAACTAAAGGCTTCCTACCAAATCTAAAAAAAAAATAATTGTTTCACATGATTTTATATATATATAGTTAAAACATTCCCAACAAAAAAATTGATATTTCGCTGATAATATTTTTCACCAAATCTTTTCTACTAAAAAAAATTATTTTTCGTGCTGTATGATTTTTTTTAAAAATATTATTTTTTTAAAATATATATTTTTACAATTACAAAATTAATGGAAAAAAGGCTCAAGTTTATAACAGTTTGTGCGAACGGGACTCACACGATCTGATTCAATTCAAAAATTATAAAAAAAAAATTATAAAAATTGTTCAAAAGAGGATCATACAGGGCTTTACAACCCATTTATCATTAGCCAACTCTTCAACGCTGGTGCAACAAGAGCTTACGATCTCTCGCCATTAAATGGTACAGACGCTTGGGGACCTGATTTTCTTTCCATTTTTTGGAACTTTCGGGATACTTTAATTTATTATTATTTTTATTTTTTTATTTTATTATTTGAATTGCAGAGGAGAGACCACATCGGAAACATAATGTCATATGTGGTAAGTCACATAAACACATTCTAGTTGGAAGATCAATTTAAAAAATGGTTAACGTGGATCAGTCACAGAGAGATGAGAGTTAAGTGGTGGAAATCAAAGTTTAGTAATTGGCAAATTCTTTAATCCTGTGAGCTCTTTCACAGAGATCGAAACCTGGCCAATCTCCACCATTCATTCCAAGGAAGCAATGAGCACCGCTGGATTGGGGACACATAATCCAATTGGGTACTAGTAAGATTCTCAGCAAATTTGGAACTTCACGTCCAAGGTTATTTGAAACTAATTCTATGAAAATTGAATCTAGTGTTCAGAAACTGCTAAAACACTTGGGAACTTTACTAGTAATTGCAAATTACCTCTAAAATGAAAAAAATTAATAGCTACTTGTGATTACTACTAATCAATTATAACAGAAAACTTACATTCGTGATTTTGGAAATTAGAAATAAAAGTGAAAAAGATGTTCATAGGTCACTACTTAATTTTGGACAGACTTAAATTACTTCCAAGTTAAGATATTATTAAAAAGTCTAAAAAAATTATTAATTGCATGTAGAAACAAAACTTACTTCCATAATCACGAAAATTATCTACAAATGTAGCAAATTTTAATCTTATAATATATTGAAACATATTTTTCCATATGAAAAGTTTCTCACGATGTATCGTAGATACTGATTATATTGGGATGGCTTTGAAAAAATTTTGGACCGGCAATTTAGTATTTGCAACGAAGTGAGATAGAGAATAAGTAACTGGTGAAAGAGAATCTAATTTATGACCAAAAAAAGAGAACCTAATTTCTTACTAACCAATGTCAAAAATCTTCTCATGGTGCATGGAAAGTAACCTCTTTCAATGCAAAATAACTAACCAGGTGCAAAACTTATATTGACTCCTAAATCCTTATACTAATTTGTGATTAGTAATTTTCATATGCAAAGAAATAACTTTGAATATGCTTAATAAAATATGATATGGAATTGTACAATATTTAATGCGGTTAGTACCATTTGACTTACTAGTAATATTCGTATATGACAAGTAAATTTCATAGACGTGAAAATAACTTTCAATATGCTTAGATTGGAAGATTAACAAATTTTTTGTGGTTAGTGACTTATATATGTAGTATTATCGATATGTGATTAATGATTTTCTTAATAATCAAGATTACTTTCATTAAGATTAATAAATTTGGATCGCACTTTTTCCACTCATTATTTGGCTTTGACACTCTCTTTATCATTTATACTGACTATATTACCCCTCTTTTTTTTTTTTTCCATGTTGTACCTGCAAAGAGTCAAAAGTAGGTCTATTTGGGATCATTTTCTTTGTTTCTTCTTTTTCGTCCATTTTCCTTTTTCATCTTGGTGGTTTTGTTGATTAAGGACTAGTAAATCTAACGATGTCATCGTCTTCCAAGCGATGATTCTTGGATAAGAATGCAAAACTCTTTATCCTTATGGGTGGCCAATTGTAAAAACATCACAGTTATCCTCTTCACGCATAGGTCTTTTGCTTGTGTTGTCCTTGGGCTTGAGCACCTCGATCATTTTGTTTGGATTCTTAGAAATCATCACAAGAATCAAAGCATTGCCATCAAGAATTACACATCAAGGAAGTTCGTGTCGGCATAAGGGTGGTTCTGCCAAACATGTCAAGGGTTGATGAGGGGTGATGGTGAGGTAGAGAGGAAGCTTGTGAAGCTCTGTGAGACTGCCCTATTATTGGTGAGCATTGACATGTCAGAGGAGGAAGATGAAGAGGTGCCCCGACAATACGCTTAAACACAAGTGAGAACAAGAAGGAGAAAAGTGGAAGAAAAAGAAGAAATCAATTCAAAAAAGGACCCCCACATTTGACTATGGGGGTAAAACATTTAAAGGAGGAAAAAGTAAGGGGTAATTTGGTCGATATACTGTAAAATGGAGTGTTTGAACCAAATGAACAATGAAAAAAGAGCGATCCTTAAATTTTCATTTTTTTTTTTTAACAGATCCATAAATTTTCATTGACTTGTTATATTTATATATACTTAGCCATTTTCTTACATATGAAAATAACATGCATGGTAGCTTTTAATATAGAAAACAACTAATCATATAAGGACAATAGCTTTTCTGTTACTGGTATATCTATATGTTATTAATAATTTTATTTTAAATTAAGCAACTTTTAACATGCTTAATAACTTGTAACATGAAAAACATAAAACAGTTAATGGAGGCAGTAACATCTTGTTTGCTTGTAACATTGATATTTGATCATGAAAACTAATTTCGTATACATCGAAGTTACTTTCACTGTACTTAGTAACTTTTACTATGACAAAGTAAATTTCGTATATTCCAAAGTAGCTTTCTATGTATCCTTTTGTTAGTAATTTTACCTAAATAAACACTACCAAGTTCTAGGATAATGCCAATTCAACTTGCACGACAAAATTAAAGTGAGTTAGATGGTTGGAGAGTCTTGTCTGATGCTATAAAAATTTTCGCTAAATCAGGGAAATTAATGAAAAAGAAGGTGGAGATAATAAATCATGAAATAAATCTTAAAATAGGAAAAAAGAAATGAATATCATTCCAAATATTAATGGTGGTTTGAAATACCAGATTAAAATGGGAAGTATGCTATTATAAGTGATGAGCAGTGTAGGAATCATTATCGACCGCCGATGATTGGCATAGTCTATTGAGACGAGGGAAAACATTGTTCTAACATCGCACGTCATTAATGACATAAGGACATTGTGTCGCTTTTCCATGCTTACACGTGCAATTTATTTTCTCCTTTTAGTAATATTTAAAGAAAAGGACAAAAAAAAAAAAACAAATCGAAATAACAAAATCAACTTACTTGATCTTAAACTTTGGCTTCCACGAATAAAGAAGAGTTTCTTTTAATAGTGTTTTCTCATTTCAAACCTTTCCCTAAATCAATCGAAAAACTTAGGTGGTAATCTGGATATGAGTCCAGATGGGATAACAAAATATCATATCCAATATTTTGCGACATCTTCTAAATTTAGTAAACTTAGATAAACCCAAATAAAATGCCGGATAAGAAATTTGGGCTAGAAGGTGGGATAGACCTAAATTTGATAAAAAAATTAACAAAAGAAAAAGCAATTTCTATCCAACATTGGAGTGATGGAGTCCAAGGACCACAACCACAATAGTCTGTCACTCCTGACCTTTGTGCAATTGTCATCGTCTTCGACCAACATCAATCATCATTGCCATTCGGCCAATTATCCTCCTATGACTATTGAACCAAATTGGTTATCGCTGATGAATGACCAAAATCGATGGATCGACCAAAAAGTCGTTTTTATTAAAGAAGAAGAGGAAAAAAACTAAAATGCACGAAACTTTCGGCGTTCATATGTTGATCTTGAACGGTGGTCACCTGATTTTGCCGCGATGTTTTGATTTCCAATCTTGTCATCTACTCATATCTGAAACTTTGTGTTGACAATTGGAAGATTTCAAAGGAGGAGGAGGAGGAGGAGGAGGACCTCCGGCAAAAACAGTGAGCTCAAATCGTGCTATTCTCGGCCGTGCGAGATTACGTCAACAAGATGCTACCTTAGATTTGGAAGGCAACGTGAGCAAGTGAGATTTTAAGAGATTTTGAATCCTATCATGGATTGCACCAAATATGGAAAATGATTTTTTGTAATCAATAGTATATTTGAAGGATTTCTAATCCCATTTTATCATATCATATCCCAAACATAGCCATAGGATTAATATCATGGAAAACCCCAAATTAGTATACCCATGACAAATTAGCCATAAACTAATTTTTTTACCATAAAAAACTCTAAACTAGTACACTTATAACAATTTTACCTACTATTAGTTTACATTAATTTTACAAGTCAAATTATTGAATTGAATAATACGTAGCAGTTGGCAATTGTATCAATTTGAGGTTTTACTTCTATTTGTCATGGATGTACTGATTTATTATTAATCCAATTTAATGAAAATTTATATAATGTAAATTTGTTATAAATGTACATGTTAGGGATTTTTAGTGATAACAAAAATAGTTTTGAATAAATTTGTCACAAGTATATTAGTTTGGATTTTTCATAGTATTAACCTAAAAATGTATGCTTTTAAAGCTACACCGCTTGGCAAAATCATTCTTGGGGGGAAAATCTGGAGTGGGCTGTGAAGCACCTATCCAATAAAAGTTTTCACTAATCTCTAGCCCGCTTTGCTTTTGGTGCCTTATGTTACCTTATTTGGAAAGTGAGGAACAACTTTATCTTTCACAATCAAAGGTTCTTCATATCAGATTTAAAGCTACACCTCAATAAAGTAGTTAAGGATAATGCTTTAACTTTTAAAGGGATTCTGGACACCCCCAGAAACAAAAAACTCCAACTGAGCTGGGCATTGCATCATTCTATTTTTGAATGATCATGCTATCTCTCTATCTCATCTAGTTGGGTCGTGGCTACCTATTTATTGGTAGTGCTTTCTACATTTACAGTAGAGGGCTAGCCATCTCGTTCTTTCCCTTGGAGGGTCTATTAGGTGCTACAGGCTTGGTCTCATCGAAGATGGAGCTGCTCGCGGCCAACAGAGATGTGGTTGGGGATGGATTCGTCTCTTTGGAAGTTGTTGCTGACTGCTCCTCCCCTGTGCTGGGTCATCGCTACCTAATCACTATTAGCGCACTATTTGAAGATGAAGGCTTGGATTTTTGTTATTCTTGTCCTAGCTTTGTCTTGTTTTGCTTGGGGTAGTTCTGTGTTGTTTGTTGGATACCCCCTCTCCGTTTGGTTGTGGTCACTATTTGGCTGTTTGCTTTTTGCTGGTTGTTTTCCTTCTCCTTTTCTGCTCTTCCCTTCTTGTCTCGACACCCTTCCACTCGATTTGACTACTTTGTCATCTTGAGTGTAAGTTTTGGTGTCGAGTTCATTGCTGTACGTACAGCTGTATAGCTTATTAGTTTAAAGTCAATATATATCTTATCTTCTATTAAAAAAAAAAAAAAAAAAAAAAACGTATGCCATCTTTGGATTATCTTTTTTACCTTGTGGGTTTCTTAAATATTACCATAGTTTATTTGATTATTTTATCTTATCATTTTATTATAGTAAAAGTGGAACCTTATTTAGAGTATATCAAAAAGCTATTCCTACAACTTTATCTCTAATTGTTTTTTAAAGATTTTTAGAAATGATATTAATTCTCTGTAGATATCTGTAAATTAATCTAAATGTTGGTCCTTTTTTTATTGTAGAAAAAACAAGCACAATTTAGGTTAGTAGTATAATTATGAAAATTGTGAAAATACTGAATTATTTGCTTGACGTTTTCCTAAATTGAATAAATTGAAAATTTATAAATCACATCAAACATTTAGGAATAGTTTCAGAACAATATTGAATGGATTAAAAATTCAAGATGACATTGCACGTGGTCAAAGTTTAGGGATTATTGGTGTCAATTTTCCTTTTTCTATTCTAGTGGATAAAGAAAGGAAAACCCAGAATGGGAAGTCAGTTAGTACTTCCCAAAATAATCAAAGGAGAGTTAGGGTTTCAAACGTTAGTAAAGGAGAGAAAAGTCATAAGAAAGGAAATCAATCCCGCCATTCCAAAAGTCTCAACGCAGTTTCAATGCCAATGATAATTGTCCAGCTTATTTTCCATTTTTAAAACATTTTCTTTCTTCTCTTCCCATAAAAACACATTTTCTTTCTGGCCCAAAAAATAAATAAATAAGTGAAAAAAGGGCCCTTTCTTTTTGGAACTCGTGGGTTTTTTTCTCTTCTTCTTTTTATTTTATTTTCTATTTTTGGGTTTTTTGTGGGGGTAACGACGAAACAAAGAGAAGGGCAAAAAAGGCATAAAACACCAACAAAGAGAAACAGGAATCGACGAGGACGCAACACGGGCGCAGCAGACGGGAGCTAAACACCACGAACCAGTGGAGAAGGTTTGGTCTCTCGCAATCTATCTCCATATCAACACCATCCCACCACCACCCTCAAGAGGTCTGTCTGTCTCTCTCTCTCTAAAGCTGTATTCTTTTTGGGACTCTGATGGAACCCAGATCCCTAAGTAGCTGAAATCCGTGTCCTTTTATCGTTTGTGGATTGTTTATGAGGAATTTATCTTTCGGTGGTTCTGCAGATCTTGAGGGTCGTTTTTGGATCTGGGTTTTTGGGAGATTGAAGTTCTTGTTCTGGGGTTTAAGGGGTTTTGAGCAATGGCCACTGCTTATCCCATTCCCCTCACTGCTGCTCAGGTTCTTTGTCTTTCCAATTCAACTCTGCTTGTACATGGGGCATTACACGAGTATATGCATGACCATATGAAGCATTCTCGATTTTGGGTTCGTCTTTTGGCCCTGGATTCGATTTTGCACAGTACATGACGTGCTTTCTTTTTGGGTCGTTGGGTTCAGGTGGGTACCTATTTCGTGGGGCACTACTATCAGGTGCTTCAGCAGCAGCCTGAGATTGTTCACCAATTCTATTCGGATGCCAGCACCATGCTTCGCATTGATGGCCATGTGAGAGAGTCAGCCACTGCAATGCTGGTAAAATGTTTTCTTCTGTCTGCACTCTAATTATTTTTTTTTTGCGGATTCGCACTCTATCTAGTCCACTTTCTGAGCGTGTTCAAATCTTGAATCTGCGTTACAGTCCTGGTTAGTGTTTTTTCCTATTTTGTGGCACAGACCACTCAAATCAATGGACCAGGCATGATGTTGTGTGTGCAGTGTGCTGGTCTCCATGTTGCTTATTCTATGCAGTTTCATTTGCTTGAGATTTCTAGATTTCGTTTTGGTTTGCATTCAAGTTTTCAATTGCCTTTGCATATTACAATTCATTGAATAGAAAAGGTTGTGATTCTGAGTGCCTTGTAGTCATGTTGCAGTTGTAAAGGCAGCAAACTGCTCTAACTACACATATGGACCTCAAGAATACTTTGGTTAATGGACAGCATTAGTCTTAGCAGTATTGGCAGAAATTTTGTTATCTTTTAAAAAATCATTTTGAAGGAGCGTTACTTTTTCCTTCGGTGGATTTGAAGCTTTTCCATCATGATGAGCTAGGTTGTTTTACTAGAAGCATTAATTTAATGTTGTGAATATTGGTCTTCTTTGTGAATCTTGAGCTTGTGATGGTAGTTAAAGTTATTCATAGAGATGAGCAAGTAAAGTAATAGATATTGGAATCATCAATTATGGAGTCTTGAGCTTCAAGTACTGATTTTAAATGGCATGCCAGTAATGAGGTAGCTTCTCAATACTCGAGATATGCTATACTATTTTCATGATGGAGATGAACAAATCAGCTCATTCAGAAAGGTGTGCAAACTATGAAAGAGTCTATTTGTGGGAAGTTTCTGCTTTGAAATTACCTAACTTAGTTGACCTGATGGTTGGCATTGCTCACAAACTGCCTGTGTTAATAACTGCTTAGGGTGCAAAATTGTTCTCTAAAAGTACATGCAGTAGGATGTTTATTCTAAAATTTCAGAGTCTGGATAACGTTGCATTATTCATGAAAATCGGATTTCCATATAATTGGTCTGGGTGAATGAGTTAGGCTTGTGAAAAGTACTTTGATTGCTCGAGACACGTTCTTTTATTAGGTCATTCGTTCTTTTATTAGGTCATTCTGCTGAATTTTCTATGCAAAAAATTGGAGGATGAGTTTGATGGCTGCCAAATGGTTCTATTGTTTCACAGCTTGATCTCTTTCTCTCAAAATTTGATTCTCAGGATCATGCTTCTCTTGATATTTTCTCTTAGATTTATTCTAGAGATGTGAAATTTATGTATATGAACTGAATTGCGGGTGAACTTTGGCTATTGGATATGGTACCAATGGTTTTTTTCCCTTCTTTGACCAATCCAGGTCTCTCGCATTTCTGAGCAAAAGAAGATATTTAGGATGACAATTCTGTGCAAGTGTTGCAACTTCCTTCTGTTAAGTCGATTAGGTTCACTTTACTCCCTTTAATTCTAAAGAACCTATGACGCAGGAATTAGATTTACATGTCACCACTTGCGATCTACTGTGTATCCTTTTTTTTTTTTTTTTTTTAATCAGTAGAGTTATTTCTTGTTCAAAGGTTAGAGTGGAACGGATTATATAAATGAAGAAGCCAGCATGAGCCTTTTCATCACATCTTGTCATACTAAGAGACATCTGAACTCTTATTGATCCTAGGAAGCAAAATATTAGCAACAAACTGAAGGGTCTTCTAAGGGACCTTATTACTAGGAGATATACTTGATAAATTTATTACATAGCATCAGTAAGGTTACAATCAAGTAATTCTCATCATTTACTACATATACTTCTCAAGCTGATATGATAACCTTTTTTTTTTTTTTTTTTTTTAAGTGCTGATATGATAACTTTCTTGTCCACCATACATGATAAATCAAGTTTCTTTTCTATTTGTCTTTTAAGGTTGCCCAATTCAACTTTTTTTTTTTTTTTTTTTTTTTTTGAAAGACCTCTCCTCTGGGTGTGTCTGTGAGTTTCTGCATATATCTGCCTTGTAGTAATAAGATCTAAATCTACTATCTGGATTTATACCTGAGCCTCATACATACGAAGAAACGTCACCCACTTGGCATCTTTCTCAACAGTAAGATGCTCTGAAGGTTGTTAGGTCACCCTTTCAAACTTTTCCATTCGAAGTAGTGGCAAAGTAGTGGCGTGTGTTGGCTTGCATCTTGGAAATGCCGAGCATCTTTCTGAATATTCTCGATCTATGCATCCTAAACAGAGGAAAGGGGAAGTGAGCATCCTAATCAGAGGAAAGGGGAAGTGAGCTCATCCAGCTCCAGGAAGCTATTCTTTTGATGAGGAGAAGGCAGGGTTCTTCTGGATTGACCTCTACTTGGGATTTGCACCTGCCTGCTTTGCAAGCAGACGACACATAGTCTCAGAACTTGATAAGAAATGAAATAGGAAGACATTTAAAATAAGTTTCAGTCCCACTTCTTTAGGACTGATCACACTGTCTCTGTGGCAACAAGGATGGCAATATCTGACATGACTTGTTTGCACTACGCAACATGAAGCAAAAACATGAACTGTAGAAATCCCAAATATGACTCGATATGATATGTTTGACCCCACATTCTGAAACCAGTTAACATGTTTTCCTCATGATTTAAATATTTGGCACACGGTATCAAATTTATGATGATTTATGTTGACACTTATCTACACCAAATATGAATACTGTTGTAACCCCAACACAAATTGCTAGCCCTACACGACGGGGAGGCTCAGTTGTAGGAAAATGATGCATGATATTAAACCAGACAATATTTCAATTTACCTTTCAGTTTTCTATGTTATCAGTAGAGTTCATTAAGACAACTTGCATTGCAGTTCATTTTACTTGTCTTTCAAGTGTATTTGTAGTATTGGGCACTTGCTTGCGGGCACTTTCAAGGTTAGGTTGCAGTTCACAATTTAAAGTACAACTGGATGACTATGGTTTGCAACGTTATCGGTGATCTGTAGGGTTTTGTATTCTGTGAAGAGGAGGTATCTATAGCACAAAATGCAAATATATGTTAAAGTCTTTTAAATAAGATATTATCTATTAGATAAATCTTTAGCAAATTTGCCTGCTCTGTATCTTATCATTCTTATTAAGTACTATGTACTGTGTGCAAACAATGTTGGTCAATTTCTACATTGCAAGGATTTTTATTTTTACTTTTATCTTTTGTTTTATTTTTATTTTTTTTGTGCTTCTGCTGTCTAACTTTGAAATGAATCTATTGTGTTGGAAATGAGTTGTGGAAAACATAGATGTAAGAGCTTGTTTTAGCAATTTATCGATTAATTAACTTCCACAGTGAATTATCTAAAAGGTTAGCTTTAATGGTTTGAGAAGGGAGATATTTGATAATCTATACCTTTTGGAATTTATGTTAGAAGGGGGGATAAGTAAAGAGAATTTCAGTATGAGGCACCAAGGGATTGCCAACCCATTTACAAATAAGAGCCCAAAGCCAAAAAAAGAGTTCTTATTGATTGCTGAAAAATCGGTGAATTACTCGGGCTCTTTGCAGTTATGCAAACTGTATTCTTAAATGGCTTCCAATGTCTATTTTTCCCTAAATGTATTCCCTGGTCCCAGAAAGTGGCAAGCCAGGGGCTCTAGGTTGAAAAGTATAAACAGCTGGACCATATGCTCTGCTTGGTCTGTGAGCAACAGTTTGGTGCTATTATGCAGAGGGTCTATCTTGTTCCCAATATATTGGCATAGAGTTGTATCATGTTTCTTTGACTATGTTTGAATCTTACATGATGTCAATGGAAATTGTTCTCTGTGCAGTTTTTCCTAAACAAAGTGAATGTTATTATTTTATTTGTTATCAGATCTATATATAAATCTTGAACTTTATGCATTCTGTCAATGAAGAGAAGATACGCACCAGGGAACTTACTTTGGTATTTATGTGGCGATATATATGCGAATCCTTTTAGATATGATATTCATGATTCCAGCATATTATTTCTTTTAATATGACCCCCCATTTGACATGCACAGTTCTGCTTGGTTGCCTGCTGTAGAGTAGTATGATGTTTCCATTTATTAATATGGTGGTCCTGTCTTTAATTGCCCATAGTGTGCGACTTTTTTCTGATTGATGTGTCCAGAGAGGGCCTGTATTAAATTTTCCTTTCTTTGTGGCAGCAAATCCACAAGCTAGTCATGTCAGTCAGTTACGCTGGAGTTGAAATAAAGACGATACATGCACTGGAATCTTGGAATGGCGGTATTATTGTGATGATTTCAGGTTCTGTGCAACAAAAGAACTTCACTCGCAGCAGAAAGTTTGTCCAAACGTTCTTTCTGGCTCCACAAGAGACTGGCTATTTCATTCTGAATGACATTTTCCATTTTGTCGAAGAAGACCAAACTCACCACCATCCAGCGGTTCTATTAGCTCAAAGCAATTATCCTACCAAACTCAGTGCTTCTCACCCAACTCCAGAGCCAGGTAAAAATATTTGTCTTTGACTGTCTAAGCTGTCATCACGTCGTCAATGCAATTAGTGATGGTGGCCTAACATGGTCATTTGGAGAAAGAAGGAAGCAATAGTGATCATGATTCATAGTGCTCTTATTCAAATAGGCTAATTTTGGCTAAAAAAAGAGATAAGCGGGTTACTTCGCTGTGTTGGGTCTATTGTTGTCAATTCAAATTTGGCAAATTATGTTGAATGGTAGTGTGTAACTATTTGGTCATCATGAATTCAACTGTATAGGGGTGCTGGAATAAAGGATAGTCATTTGATACCTGCTAAAGGATAAAGAAGAGTAGTCAGATTTAATACACAGAAATAAATTTCCTTCTGAATTATACTTTCTTTGGTAAGAATCTGAGAGTAAGCAATGGGATTTACAGTGCCTACATATGTAATGGGCGGGGAAGTCCAGCCACGGGAGTTTGCTCCTATATCTGATGTCAAGGAAAATGGCCCAGTCGATAATTATAGAGTGCCAGAAAGGTCTCAGCCAGTCCCCGAGTCGGAAAGTACATTGGAGACCAATCAGCCGGCAGAGTCAAATGGCTCCATACAGAATGCTGTAAATGCTTCTCAAGATAACTCACCAACTTCTGTTGATGAGTCTGTTGGGGAGCCACAAAAGCGTACTTACGCCTCTATTGTGCGTGCTGCATCTAGAAACTCTTTTTTTTTGCTGTTTCAACATAGATGTACACCTGATAATTTCACAAATCTAATGGTAACTATTCCTGCTTGTTTGCTTAATAGCTGCGTGTTGCCAAGGGACAATCTGCACCATCTGTAGCTCCACCTCCTTCAGTGAACAAGAATTCTTTAGCTGCATCAGAGTGGGATCATACTCCAGAGCCCACGGGGCAGCAGCCACTCGCACCAACTAATGTGCATGAACCGTCTGGAGCAGAGACAGTAGAGGAGGTTTCAGGCCTAGATGATGAAGGTTAGTTTTCCAGCAAACCCTATCGAACATTGATTGTCTTGTGAAGAAGTGTAAAGTAAGCTTCAGCATTAAGTATCTCTGTTGAACTGCATATAGTATTTTTCTGAGTGCATTCCAGTCCATCAGTGTTCCACTTGTGTAAACAATTCCATTAAAATTTCATAAAAGAATCTTTTCTGTTCTTTGCTTCCTTTTAGGTGAAATCAAGTCTGTTTATGTAAGAAATTTGCCGCCTACTGTTTCTGAATCTGAAATAGAGGAGGAGTTTCAGCAGTTTGGTAAAATCAGGCCTGACGGTGTAGTCATTCGGGGTCGCAAGGTTTCGCTCTTGTCCTTTCTAACTGTAAGATTCAAAGCAGATTGTTGGCTCTCCTTATTTGCTGAAATGTGTTAATATGCAGGATTTAGGTGTTTGCTATGCATTTGTCGAATTTGAAGACATGGATGGTGTACACAATGCTGTCAAGGTATGTAGTTGCATTGGATCATTTTTCATATTATATTAAAATTAAATCTGTTTCTACTATGGTGTTTCTGAACCTGGACTTGTGTGAGAACACTTGATTGGTATGCAGTTTGACCACTCCACTGGGGACTCGTTGAATTGGTGGTTCGACCTATAGATAATTAACCTATTGACCAATTATTGTTGTTGTGATGCATGCTGAACAATTTAGCTAAGTGGTTTAAACTGTGGAGAATGCATGACAGGAAGTTATAGGCAGCAGGTTCAGAGTATGCATAGTGCACTAATTGTTATTCATTGCTTTTGGCTTGCATTGAGAAACAAGAGACGGTGTTGTTGTCACTATTTTAACGGGATGAAATGCACTTTTGTTTTAATTGAATGCTTGTATGGTTAACTTCATTGGTACAGTCAAAGATCTAAAGAACTTGAAATTTATGGGTGAAAAGTAATGCTATGTATCATCAACTTTAAATGTTTTTATGATTGGAAAAAAAAAACAACACTGAGAATTCTGAGCTGATATGGTCTTATTTTTATTTTTTTTGGTCAAAGATATGGTCTTAAAATGGTGTATCCTTTTGAAATATTTGTTACATTACAAAATGTATTTATCAAGACTTTATTACACAAGGTGAACCGAATTGAGTGAAGTCTAAATGTTGTCTTTAATTGGTTTTGTGTTGAGGATGGTTTTTATGAGAGCCAGGTTGTGTTGAGTTTGGGTTGGCTTGGCTTGGGATTGAGGTTAACTGGGATTTTTATTCGTTGACTTTTTGGTCGAAACTCTGTTGGATCAAGTCACTTTTTGGGTGGGCATGTGACTTTTTGATATTTTCTTTTCTTCAAGGTGCTCATGAAAATTGTAAGTTTTAGATGTTTTATGGGTAATTTTCTGTTTTCTATGCTATTAGTGGATTGCTATTTTCTTGTAGATGACCCAATATAATTGTGGATATATGACTTAAGACCATTTGACCTATCTTTTATGTAGGCCGGTAGTGCACAGATTGCTGGGCGACAAGTGTACATTGAAGAACGGAGACCGAACAGCAACATTCCATCCCGACCAAGTACGCTTTGCATATAAATCTCAGCGTCGCTATTATTTATGAATTTCCTCTTTATTCTTCAGTTTTTAGTGATCAACACTTCTTGAGCAGGACGAGGCAGAGGGAGAGGTAGCTACCAAACAGAGGTTTCGAGGGGGCGATTTGGCGGGAGAAATTTTAGCAGGGGAAGTGGGCAGAGTGGAGTGGACAGAGAATACAACAAGCCAAGAGGGAACGGTTTCTATAAGCCAAGTTCTCGACAAGACAGAGGTGTGTTGGGGCAACAAAATTCGAGGAACGGGCAAAGCCTACAAGAGTAGAGAAGCTTAGCAAAAGGAGCACAAAATTTTGAGGCCAAACTTTTTGAACTCATGACATTCAATTCCATCAATTTTTACCATAAATTGATACTGACAGGAGCCAATTTTACTGTTTTTGGGAGGACATATTCTTGAAGAATGGTACCAGACACGGCTTTTGCTAATTTATAGGGTATGAGTCTGCAATTCGAGTTTAAACTCCGACATTTCGGAGTGAAATTTGTTGACAATTACCTGGTTTTCACATGAAATTTTCTGTATGAGTCCAAGTTCTGAACTCATCAGCATCATCAATAAGAGGTATAGCATTCGCCTTGAAATTCTATTCTCATTGAGTGATTCGGTTCCTATCAAATGTGACATTATTGAATGTGTCCTAAAGATATAGGTATTGCGTCGAGAATTTGTCTGCAGTTGATAAGGCTGCAGCTGGTATGTTTCTTTTTCCCCTCATAGTGATTGATTCGTCCGGGACAACAGCAAGAAAGAGTTGCATCTGATATTGATTATACTGTTGAAATCTACTTGATTTGAGTGTGTATGATTAATTCCTTGTTTCTGTCACGGATTTGGTTATAATTATTCCATGTTTGCTCTGATCCTGATGAATCTTTTTTTGTGCTTTTTATAGAATAAAACTTGATGCTGATCAATTAGCATGTTTTCATCCTATGTTAGTGGTTACTGTAAAAAGACATTCATTTTTAACTGTTGAATGACCTGCAGACTGATTGAACGAACTCTTACAATGTGTTGTTGCGTTTGGACCTGTAAATAAGGCTGAGATAATTTCACATTCGGATTGAGCTCAAATACCGATTCAAGTTATTCCCTCCCGGATAGCATAGATTCGTGTTTGAAAAGGTTCGTTCTGAATTTCTGATGAGATAAATTGGTAGCTGAAAAAGGTCGGTAATTGTAATTCGAGGTTTTCATTCTAAATTGGTTAGAACGCAAAGGCACCGTCCGTCAATCAATCTAGGGTTGAGCCAAATCAAGACATGTCTCGTGATATGTATCCTTAAAAAAATCAGAGGTACAATCATTTTGAGATCATGAGCAATAGCACAGCTGAGAACATCATTTGCAGCAAGTCCTCAAAAAGGTTCCGCATTCAAAAATATTGGTTGAAAGACTACAAATTACAAGTTTTGTAATTTAAACTTAGTTTATTTCGCGAAAAATGAATGATTTAGAATTTTTTTTCTTAAAAATGATTATTTGTATCACTTTAAAACTATTTTCATCGTTCAAGAAAATGTTTAGAAATAAATTATTATCGATAATGCAAATATTTTCAATTGATTGAATATTTCAAGTTATACAAGTGACCATTTTTAAGAAAATATAATTTAAATTGTTCATTTTCTACAAAACAAACGGAGCTATAATTTTTTCATGTATGATTAGGAAAAGAAAAATAAATGACCAGTTTATTTAATACTAATTAACTTTCTAATTGATAATTGCAAGGCAGTGTCTTTTCATCTCATCTAAATCTTGACGAGTCTAGTGCGCAAAGTCGGATAAATGGACAACTCAATCTTAGTCCATTTGAATTTTGAAATGATAATTTTGAGAGGTTATTTCGTCTTATCTGTTATTTCGATGAGTAATCTACGATTGTATCTTACCTGTTAACTTTTAAAAAGATAAGTACGAGGGAACATTTTCGCATTGACCATTTTTGCCTGCGGGTGATCGTGCAACTAAAAATATACTATCAACTTAATTTTTTAATTTTTTTTTCTATATCGATTGGTGTCTAGAGCTCTTTATGCAATCAAGTAATGTCCAATCATGTTTGAAGATGCTTTCATCCCGCACACATCACATAATTACCAAAGACCGAAACAGAAGATGATACACGTTACGCCATGATTTTAAATCAAAAAAGAGATTTCAAGAAATGACAAATCTATTCACTCTATCAATAAGCAAGCCGAATCTGATGCATCATAAAGGATTTGCCTTTTCTATAGATTCTTATGTATTGGATCAAAAACAATTCTTGAACTGAGACAAAAATCTTTATTGGTTCTACCTCCTCTTTTTTATGAAGAGAATGAATTTTTTTATCAAAGGATCAGAAAAAAAAAAAAAAAAAAAAAAAAAAAAAAAAAGGGGTTTGAATCTGCCGAGGGAATGATTCAGAAGATTCAAAACCAAAAATAGTGGTATTTTCTAGCAACAACATAATGGAGGCAGTCAATCAATATAGATGGACCCAAATCTCATGCATAAATAATTTGGAAGATCCAAAATCAAAAACAGTGGTATTTTGCTAGCAACAACATAATGGAGACAATCAATCAATATAGATGGATCGAAAATCTGATTCAAATCCAATATAGCACCTATGGGTACATAAGAAATGTATGGAATTGAGTCTTTTTTAATGAATAAATTCGATCACAATTTCGAATATAGAATTCAAAGGGATCAAATAGGAAATGATCAGATGCAAAGTGCCCTTGCTTTTCAAGATAAGAAGGAGTAGAGAAAATACTCCAATTCAATGTTCGAGTACCAAGTGTTACGACGCTAAAGTAACCCAAATCATACTTCCAGAAAAAAGCTCAAATGACCTTGAACAAAAGGGTACTTGTACTCAAAACTAACACAACTCGGTAGGTAGAGAATACCTAGGGACGCAAAACAACTCTCTCTAAGGAACTTGGCAAAATAGTCTCATAACTTCAGGAGAAGGGGTGCCTCCTCATAAAGGGGGTCGCAGTGTCGTGGCCTAGGCAACTATGTATCAAAAACACAGGTCGCAAGGTCGTAAGACCATGTATGAGTGCTGACGCCTACCCAATGCTAGAAGATCAAGAAAGTTGGTGACCTAATGACAGGGGAGGCGACGACTGAACCCTCATCGAATGGTGGTCGTAACTATAACGGTCCTAAGGTAGCATAATTACCAAAGACAAATAGGTCTTTCTTTCCTACTAGCTTTTAATATTAAAAATATATATATATGTAAATTATTCGGACACCCGCTGGTTAAGATGGTTAGTACATTACCGGCGTATATTTCCTAATTTTCAATAAATTGTCCATATTAAAATAATCGAATTTATTAGTACCCACACAGTGCCCCATAATCTAATTATGTTTCATAAATATGAGCTCATATGCGAGCAGCAAAAAATAATATGCTTTTAATCAGTAGAAGATCCACGCGATCTTAACTTTTGAAAAGATTAAAAATCTTTTTTCTCCAAAGAAATTAACAAATTCAAATGTAGTTTTTGTGCCTCTTTGTTTGAACATTGCCAGTTGGTTTTTCACTTGACTTTCTTTTATTTATTTTTTCAAAGAAACTATAAAGTAATTTATGTCTTTTTATTCCGTAATTGTGTTACAAATATGAAATATGTACTAGTCTTCCTTGCAAATTTATTCTGTTTGCATATATCGAATTTATAATTTATTTTCAATCTTAGAGCACCAGTAATAACACGTAGATAAATCTAATTTATGGAGCATCAGCATGTACTTATTTCAGATGGTGAAAGCACCCCCTAGCACCATCACATCCATAAAAGTGGAAATGTTAAAAACCTAATAAAATTAGTCATCCAAGAGCATAATAATTCTTAAGTTAATGTCACAAAAAAACCATAAAATGACAAATTTATCAAAAACTAATTTTTTTAATACAAAAAACCTAAACCGATATATATGTAACAAATTTACTCTTCGTTACTTCTCGTTAAATTTTACTATGAAATTATTGAATTAAATGATACAATAATTGATAGATGTACTAATTTGGAGTTTTACTTTTTTTTGTTATAAGTGTATCAGTTTGTGGTTTTTCATGATAATAATCCAATTTAATGGATACTAACAAAAGATAAATTTGTCGTAAATGTACCAATTTGATTTTTTAATGATTAATTTATTACGGGTATATTAGTTTGGGTTTTTGCTGTCACAAAATTAATTTGAAATAAAATTATTATAAATATATCAGTTTTTGTTTATTCCTGGTTATCTATTTAAGACCTTTTTTCATCCTATTTAATCTTCTTGTTTCTGGCATACAGAATTTCTGAACACACTCGACACGTAATACTAATTCCTGGAGTTTTCATAAAATGTCATCAAAAATCTCTCTGTACTAACTAACAAAGGGAGTTGACGAGTTCCGAAATGACGGAGAGTCTAGACAACGATGGGGACACAAAAATAGGCAAAACCATCTCCTGAGCTTTCGCTAATGTTTCCTGCACACCTGTTTTCGTTTCTGTCCTTAATCTCCCCCTTTTGCCGACTTCCGAGCAATTTTTTCCCCCTCGTCGCCCGACCTTTTGGTCTTTTAATGCCAGCCCCTCTCCCGTCGTCCTTGATCCGGGCGGCGGCGAGCACAGGACCGTCCGCTCCCTCCACCGGCGGCCGATAAGATCTCTCCATTCCGGCACCGGCGATGTCGTCGATAATCCTGAATCCCTTCCAATTGTTAGAGCTGAACATCATCTCCGCACAGGACCTAGCGATGGTTGCGCGCACCATGCGAACGTACGCGGTCGCGTGGGTCCACCCCGACCGGAAGCTGTCGACCCGGGTGGACTCCCACGGCCGGAACAGCCCCACGTGGAACGACAAGTTCGTGTTCCGGGTCGAGGAGGAGTTCCTCCGGTCCGACACGTCCGGGGTCATGATCGAGATCTACGCCGTGCATTGGTTCAAGGACGTGCTGGTGGGCAGGGTGCGGGTCCTCGTGGGCCACCTCGTGACCCCGCAGCCCCGCCCGTTCCGCCACCAACAGCATCACGTCGGCATGCGCTTCGTGGCCCTCCAGGTGCGACGCCCCTCGGGGCGGCCTCAGGGCATACTGAACATCGGCGTCGCGGTGCTCGACAGCTCGATGCGGAGCATGCCGCTGTATATGCAGCTCAACGCCTCCGCCGTCGGCTACCGCGACCTAATGGGCGAGGAAGATCCGTATCATCACCATCACCATCACCATCACCATCACAACAACAATCTTTTGCCTTCTTCTAATCCTCCTAATCAACAGCAGCAGCCGCAGCGGAAAGAACCGGAACTCAGGCGAACCAAGAGCGACACGAGTTCGATGATGGCCGCAGGACAAGTTAAGACGTTGAAAAGAAAGGTGTCGTTCCGCAACAGGCCGAACTCCGTCATCAACGACTCGGAGGACGGGTCGCCGACCCAGGAGAGGAGAAAGAAGAAGAAGGAATCGAACTCGAGATCTAGTTCCATGGTCAATGGATCGAAAGTTGGCAGCAACCACAAGACCGGGTCCGATATGTCGCCTAATCCAAAGCCCGATGCGAAGGCCGAGGATTTGGACATGGCGATGGTTCCCTTCCAGCAGATCCCAAGCGCCCGGAAGCCCCTCGCCAAGAACGCGGCGTTGGATTTCGAAGCTCTTCCGAGCAAGCCGGGTCAGCTAATCATCACGGAATCCGAGCTGGGCCCGTCGCCCTCTGAGGTGGCAGCGGCAGTGGCGGCGAAGGAGAGGTACAACGTGAAGGAGGTCGAGAGCCCGGTCGTGGGCGGGTGGAGCCTGAACGAGAGCGTGGAAGGGTTACAGTCTAAGCTCGAGAGGTGGCGGATGGAGCTTCCGACGTTGTATGACCGTGGTGACTACTCGAGCTTACCGTCGAGCGGCAGCGGCAACAACAACAACATTGTCAAGTCTAAGGCGAGCAGCCGGCGACACGTTCGACGGCACACTGACGGTGGAGGAGGTGGAAGCCTGTTCTCCTGTGTGGGTAACATATGTGGATTGGAATGCACCATAGTTTGTGGAAATAATGAACCTCCCTAGGGTAAAATTATGGTGACACACACACAAGTTGGTTCCAAGAGAAAACTTGTCCCAAGAATATTTATTCCTTCCATTTGAATTGACCTGATGGAGTAGATGGTACACATTTTTACTTGGGTTGGATTCATTTGAATTGATGTGGTGGCCTCCTGCTGATAAAAAGGGTGCTGATGACCTGAATCAGTATATGATCATGCATCACTAGGGGGATGGATATAGATTGGTGGGGAATATGATTTTTGAGTTAGTCCCTTGGTTCCATCTTGATTTCAACCTTTTGCCAGTTGATATATGTGTATTCGTTCCAAATCATGCTGACCATTTTGCTAATTACTTTATACCATGCTTGCCTTTTTGCTGAGCTTTTCTTGTGGGACAATTCATATCAAAGTTACCGAAAAAAAGGTGGACATGTTTTCTTCCATTTTCACCCGGAGCAAAGTTTATTGGTAGATCATAAACATTGACGTTGCCCATATTTATTATTGATCAAGAGATAGGAGAAAAGAAAAATTAGGCATAAGACATCAGAGATCCTTGAAATGTTGCAACGAATTATTCAATATCATCCATCAATCTATGTAGACTCTCTGAATTATTTACTTTTCATTTTTTTTTTTTTGAGTTGGTTTTTATGTTAAAAAGTAAATGGGAATATGAACCAACATATTAGGTCACATCAACCCAACTTAGCATGTTGGTGATTAAATTCCTAGATGGAGAGAGAGAGGTGAAGGTGGTGTATAGTCACTGCCATCACCCCAAACTTACATACGTGCAGAGAGAGGGTGACGAGGTAGCCACCACGTAATTTGGCATGATCGAGGTTGCGCTACCCCAACCTTAGGGCCGTGTGATCTCGATGCTTGAATTGGCACGACTCGACGGCATTAAGAGAGGGCAACAATGTATCGCACTATAAAATATTTGAGGTTTTTGAATTACTATAAGTTATTCAATATCGTCCATTAACTTTTGTGCTTAATTGAGTTTTTAAATTATTTATTATTTCTTCAAGTTGGCTCTTATGTTAAGAAAGAAAACAGAAATATTAACATGAACTGACATGTCAAGTCACACAATCTGACTTTTTTCTTCTTCTTTTTTTTTTTTTTTTGAGCAAAATCTGACTTAACAAATTGGTGGTTAAATGTGTTTTTCTTTTCCTTATTGGAGCAAAACCTGAAGCGTGTCTAGTAATCACCGGCCGTGGTGGCTCCATTGGATAGGCTTCAGTGAACCTTTGCGAGAGAGGTGAGGAGTTCGAAACCTTTGTGAAGCAAAAACTCTGGCAGAGTTACTTGGTGACTTAAGTGTGCTTTGCCGGGGGTAGTGGGTCCTCCCGCTTACGTAGCAGACTGGGGGTTTATGCTTCGGCTATCGGCTAAGGCGATTCTCCAGCACAAAAAAAAAAAAGGGGGTAATCGTAGTGGAGCAAACACCACCATCAGTCAAAACTTATGCAGAGAAAGAAGTTGGGGTGAGCATGGTCTAAATTAGATCGGTCCACTTCATAATCCTATGACTAACCCACACGATATTAGTTCTTGATTTTTGAAGTTGAGGATCAACTCTATTGAGCTTGGGATCGAGAACCGAACCGACCTAACAAGTTTGATCCGGTTTCAGAATCAACTTAGGACTAACTAATAATTTTTTTTTTTTTATTTTTTGTATTCCCTGAAAAGGTAAACCTACCATTTATATCCATCGATATTGCGGCATTGTACAATCAAGTTATAAATACCAATACATATTCAACAAATTTAAGATAATGCAACATTAGAAATTTCATATCTTTTAAAAGTAAGGAACCATAAAAACGATTAAGACCGCTCATAGAAGAAGTTTATATAATCATCTATCAATAATACTTGTAACATCACATGCAAAAGCGCCATAAATAATATATTAGATAGATGTGTGTGTGTGTGTGTGGTCAAAGTTGTTCCGGATTGGACCGATCCTAAATTTCCAAGACCGAAGATCAACTTTCTCTACCAATATTCACTCCGGAGAGAAATGAGGGTACCGGTGCTAATTTACCGTGCTGGGGCCACGTGACCTCGATTGAATCTGCCAATGGTTGCCCTTCTCCTTATTTTAATTTTAATTTTTTTTTTCTAAAGTCATTCTGGACACCATTGGCATTTTTAGGTGGAATTGTAACGTTGGCAATTAAAGATGGCGTAAATGTCGCATTAGTATTTCCCTTTCATAATTTTCACGGACGGACTAACTAGAATAAAAAGTTGTATAGTTTAAAGATTTAATTGCACAAAAAAAAGTTAAGAAATCAAATTAAATATTTACAATAATTTAAGGACCTCCGACGATTTCATCCAAGAAAAAATTATATAAAAAAAAATGTCTATGAATGGCATATATGGGCATTGAGTGACCAGTCAATTCTTCCGCATCAGCACACTTACTTATGAGAGATTTTGAAGCCATAAATATGCTAAGGGTAATAAAAATTCTTTAAATAATCACTATAGGCCTAAGTACAGAAAAACGACTTGGTTTTGATCATCGACAAATTGAGAAATTAATATTTTCATTTGATCAATTGAGGGTTTAAAATCTTAAAAAAGAAGTTACAATCAAGTCACGAGCTCACTGTGAGTGGAATTCACGCAGCCGTCCATTTCTATTTTTCATTAGCAATTTGCCTAAATCTTTGTTTATTGAAATATTGTTTGACCCGGTTATTTGTTTACTTCATTAATTTTACTCCATATGTATTCTTTTAATTGGTTATAAACTGTCTACTAAAATTATTACCATTATACTTTTTCTTACTTGCAAGTCCCATTAGAGCTCACTGGGCGGACTGTCCAGTCCCCTATCGGGCCATTCTTTTGTAATATCGTTCGATTCCAGTTAAAAGCTAATAAATTTGAGAGTTCATGGAAAATTATTTTAGCATCTGTGCTATTTTGTTTCACTAGTTTATTTGTTTCTATCCTGTATTGGGGACATATTTGATCTTAATAAGGTGTAACATTTTGAAATGGTCTAGTCGGGCCTTAAGGCCCCTGCGTAGGTCCTTCCCATCGTCCATTGAACGGGCATGGCTTTTTCAGCCCAAGCCTATCCAATGGGCCTAAACTTTCAGCCATTGTTGGGCTCTAAGCGGTCGCCTTTTTATCAAATTACTCAAATGGGTGGGTCAGACTGATTCCAGTTGGACTAACTTCGATTTCGACCTTCTCGTAATTGGTACATGTCATTTCGGATTATAGAAAAGGTTCAGCTGGGTCGAAGTCGGAATAGTTCAAATTGTCTACTTTTCGGGTTTAGTTCAGGTCAAAACTGGTCTCAAGTGCCGCGTTTCAGATAGTTCAAATAAGGCCTACTTCAGTTTTGATTTCAACAGTGGAGGTAAATGGATGGGTCATATCAGTTTGGATTCCATAAAATTTGGATTTGTGTCATTCACATATGAGTCATTTCGATTTATGACATCTAGGAGCAGATATCTAGTTTACATGGATTCTAGGCACATCTGGTTTTTGTTCACTTAGGATTGGCTCCCGAGTTTGGTTGGGTATAATGGTTGAACAGCTGGGAATTTTCAGTTGTGCGTTTTTCCGAACACAATGAGTCGGATACAGATTGTTTACTCTAAACTCAAGCTAGATTATATCTATTTTTGGGTGGACCAGGATGTTTTTCGAGGTTAAATCGAGCCTTGCCAGCCCACCACTACATGAAATTATTTCCTTGTGAAGTAGCTAGAAAGCTCATCATGTCTAAATTATCATATCAAAGGGTGGTTGGAGGTGATAAAATGGGTCATGAACCTATATCTTAACTCATTTTAATGTCTTGGGTGATATATGGATTACCCAAGATTTAAAATATATGAGGCAATGGGTTCAATAGATCAAAAACCAAATTAATGGGGTTTTAATGGACCTAAAAAGGACCTACATTTTGAAGGATTGGACAAGATGCACTTTACTATTATTACTTACATGTATTTAAAGTACAAGGTAGCTGATTGTTTATAGAAAGAAATCAGCTAGAATAACTGTAATCTAGTAACTTTCCTAGCTGTGGCCTTTATACATGAAAAGATAAAATCTTTTATATAAAAAAAGATAAATTGAATTTGTCAACTTTGGAAACTCTCATTGCACTTGCCAAGAGTACAAAAATTGCTTGATTGGTCTTGATTAGATTAAAGAGCAATTTTCAGAATTGCTTTGTTGTCAGAGATATTTTCTCCAATATGCCCTACAAGAGAGGTGTTCCATTGCGAATGCCAATCTTGGATCATAAATGAAGAAAACTAGTTGTCATGCATGAGGCTTTGTTAGTGCATCCACGAGTTGATCATGAGTGGACACATGACTTTCTCTTAAGGCCTTTGTTCACCATGCGCAAACAAAATGATATAATCAATGGTAATTTATTTCATCTTGGATAGAAAAACGAGATAGCACACACATACGTAGCATCAATGTTATCGCAATAGATGCTAGGTGTGGTCGAAGAAGATACTCCAATTCAATGCATGAGAGATTGAATCCTCATGAGCTTAGAAGTTGTCGCAACAATAGTGCGATACTTGACTTCGGTTGATGAATGAGCAACAAATCATTGTTTTTGAGAGCACCATGATATCAGATTATGGCCAATAGATGTAGGCGATTGTAGACTTACCATTGTTTGGATTGCCTACCCAATCAACATCAAAGAATGCATGAAGCGGTGGAGAGGGACTAAAGATTAATAATCCCTTTGAAATAATGTAAAACATGTTTAATAGGACTTAAATGTAACTCTATTGGTTGATGCATTAACCGAGAGAGTGTGTTGACAACAAAAGCAATATCAAGCCCTGTGAATGCAAGATATTGAGAGCACCAACAATCTTCCTATATTTAGTTGCATCGGTATGGTTCGACCAATCAACAAGAGCAAGAGAGTTGCTAATAGCCATTGGGGTGGTCATCTCCTTGGCTTCTAACATGATTGCTTGATTGAGAATGTCCCTTATATACTTGTGTTGTGTGAGAAAGAGACCAAACTTTGTGTGTATCACCTCAAATCCCAATAAGTAGTGTAGATCCCCAAGGTCCTTTAGTGAGAACTAACCTACAAGAGCTCTCACAAACTTTTACAAAAATTATGTATTACTTCTAGTCAAGATCGAATCATCTACATAAATTAAGAAATAAGTAATGATGCCATCATGTCTATATATAAAGAGTGAGGAATCTATTTGTATTGGATGAATCCAAACGAATTGACAAAGGAACTAAGTGTTTGATGACATGCACAAGGGGTTTGCTTAAGACCATAATTAGCCTTCTTCAATCGACATATGTGATTCGGATGTGACTGATCAACAAATTCTAGTGGTTGATGCATATAAACTTCCTCCATGAGAGAGCCATGTAAGAAAGCATTGTTGACATCTAATTGTAGAAGGGGTCAACCCTTTGACAAAACTAGACAAAGAACAACTAAGATTTAACAATTAGACTAAACATATGATCATAGTTAAGTCCTGGCCATTGGTGACCTTGTTGGCAAGTTGTGTCTTCTACTGAGCTATGATGCCATCTAAGTTTCGCTTGACTCAAAATATCCACTTGCGGTCAATAATGTTATAATGTGGCTTAGGTGGTATAAGCTGCCATATACCATTTCGAAGAATTGCATTAAATTTCTCTAACATGACAGTGCGCCACTCTAGATCTTTTAGGGCCTGGAAGACACATGTTGGTTCAAGGAAACATGGTAAAGGATGTTTGGTGCTAAATGTATCTATTTGAGTTTATTAATGTTATTTTGAGAGTGAGTGATCATTGGATGAGAACATGTGGGTACTGATGAAACTATGATGGAGGGGCCGAATGAAGTGTTTGAGTCCATAGGAGGATAAATGGAGCTTCAATGGCTAACGATGGATATGCACCAGGGGACATTAAATTGGTATTCTCCACCAAAGTCGTGAGGCCATTTAAATAGTGATAAAAAACTTCTCCATCTATTGAACTTAAAGACTTGTTTGACTATGCATGGTATGGCTTAATTGTCTTATATTGGAAGAAATGACTGAATTCTTTATAAAAAATGAGAGGATGCACAATTTTTTTGAGGTGGTAGAGAGAGGGATTAAGATCTAGTACAATGGAGCATTTTAGCAAGTTTGGAGTAAGGAGGCATGGACTCATCAAACACCACATGACATGAGAGAAATACTTTGAAAAAGACTTTGTTTTGTTGAGGATTGTAATAGTTGTAAGCTCTTTGATTAAGAGAGTAGCCAAGAAATATACAAGGTGTCTATTGATATTCAAGTTTATGCTTGCCATATGGTTTAAGTCAAGGATAACGTAGGCAACCAAAACGTCGAAGTTTAAGGTAATTTGAACAAGAGTTTAAAAGTCTCAAAAAGAGATTTGAGTTCTTAGACCGGTGTAGGTAGACGGTATATTATAAATGTAGTGGCTTGAAATGCATAGGACCAAAACGAGGATGGAAGAGACGCTCGATGAAGCAATGGCAGACATATTTCAACAACATGCCTATGACAACACTCTGCAATCCCATTATGTTGAAGAGCGTGTGGATGTGTTTGTAAATGTGTAATCCCATAAGACAAGAAAAATCTGGTTTTTAATATTCTCCACCATCATCAATGTAAATTGATACTATTGGACTTGTAAAATAGTTTTCCACCAATATCTTGAATTTTTTAGATAGAGCAAAAATATCATATTTTTGTTTGATTGGGTAAAGCCAAATGTATTTGGTATACTAATCCATAAAACTAACATAATACGAACAACCATCTATTCATTTCACTGGAGCAAGACCCTAAACATCACTATAAATGGGTTCAAGAAGTTGTTGGCTAGATAAAGTAGAAGCACTAAATAGAAGTCTATGACTTTTATCACATTGACATAACTTGCACAAAAATCTAGAATGTGACTTAAAAATAAAATGAGTTGACTTTGATTTTAAAAGATATCCTAAGATTTGATGAGAGATGTGACCAAGATGTCGATACCAATCACTATAGAACACATGGACACCAATCATTATGAAGAGTGGTGGATGAGTCACATGGAATGAAGATGGAAGTTCATATGCATCATTGTTATTCAAGCCTTGTGTGAGAATCACCCCCTTGTGAAGGTCTTTCACCAAAAAATGGTCCGAAAAAAATTCCATAGACGTTTGGTTAGTCTTGCAAGACTTTGAAACGGATATCAAGTTTTTACTAATATCAAGAACATGCAAAACATCCGACAATGAATATGAAGTAGTTGGGGAGGAAAGTTAAGTTGAACATGTGTGTGTTATTTGCAATCCTAAGCCATCATCAATAAGGATTTCATCTATGCCATTATATTTAGAATGCAGAGAGAGATTTTCTAGACTTGAAGTGACATGATGAGAGACTCCAAAGTCCATGAACCATCCTTGCTCGGCTTGGTGAAGTAACACTATGTTGTTTGCAATAGGAGGAGAGGAAAAATATTGTTTGGCTATGCTTGGCTAAGTGGCCTACACATTCACGTGATTGGCACCCGACTTGTGCTTTTTGAAAGGGTTGGCTATGATCATAATTGTTGCTCCTTCACTAATGAGATTGTCAAGTTGATTGGAAGGAGTTCAAGTCTCAATTTAAAATTGGGCATCCTCGATTTGAAATTGGCATTGGTTGGTGTTCCTATGGGAGACTCTTTTGGCGAGATTTGTAGTGACAAGAGTCAATTGACCCTGACTCTCTTCCCTTTTTAGATATTGCGTGAAATCAATAAGTTTATCATGGAGTTCCTTGAAGGAAATGGGTGATTCACATGCTCTAATAACAACGAAATTTCCTTGAATTTGGAGTCGAGCCATTTAGAACATGCAATATTAAATCATCACTAATAAAAGAATTGATGATGGTAAGTTCATCAGCAATTTCCTTTGACAACTAGTAAATACTTAGTTATTGATCAAGTGTCACATTTTGTGAGGGTTTCACACTCCCTAAGACTCATGACGTGCAAACATGTCTTATTGGCAAAGAGATGCAAAAGTTTGTTCCAAGCCTTGTGTGTTGTTTTGGCAAAGGCAATGAGTAGGATAATTGAGTTCCGGAGTGGAAGCTATGATTGCATGAAGCAATAATTGATCCTAACGTACCGAATGAGAATAAGATGGATTAGCAGTAGTTTTGCCATCAATAGTAATGGTGTTAGATGGACATACATACCCCATTAAACCGTAACCCAGCAACAGAGAATTAAATTGAGTCAACTAAGAGGGATTATTCATCAATGTTAATTTGAGGAGTAGTTGCACAGCTCCATTCATTGACACAAGCATGGTGGCATTATTTGAAGAGGACTGGCGACTATTAGAGGAGTACCGGTGTTTGAGGAATTTTCTACCATCGGAAAAAGTTGAACAATGTGCTTGTGAGAAGTAGGCACTAATACCATGAATAATTTGACAAGATGCTCTTTACTATTATTACTTACATGTATTTAAAGTACAAGGTAGTTGATGTTTATTGAAAGACATCGGCTAGAATATCTATAATACAATAACTTTCCTAGCTATGGCCTTTATACATGGAAAGATAAAATCCTTTATACAAAGGAAGAAAATTTGAATTTGTCAGCTTTAGAAACTCTTGCCACACTTGCCAAGACTACAAGAATTGCTCAACTAGTCTTGATCTGATTGAAAACAATTTTTGGAATTGTTTTACTTTTCAACCCAAAAAGAAAGAAAATAAAGGAAAATAAAAATAGCTTGGTGCTTCCACTCTGGCGTTCTTCTATTATCTCTTTTCTTTATCATGGGCTTTGGTATGTGGATACTAATTATACAACTCTAATTCCGAATGAGTGCTAATTTTCCCCTTAATTATAGGGACAGCAACATATGGCTTTTGTTTTTATTTTCCACAAAGGATGGATGTATTTGGAGTCTTATCTTTCAGAATAGTTTACAAGTAAAGATTGCTTTCAATGAAGGTGGTGTTTGTTTTTGTTGACAAAAGTAAGACTTCAAATTAAAGATGGCAAAATGGATCCACTAAGGTACTTTCCAATTTATATTTGTTGGGCTTGATTTAAAGTGGGTCACTCCAATAAATAAGTTGTAATAAAGAAAGACCAACTAAAAATAGGTGTAAATTGGTTTGACTCAGGCCCGTCTTTAACAAATTTCAATCAAAACAAAAAATAACATCACTCCAAAGAAAGCTTCATCCTCCACTGAGCTTTGAGCTCCAGTGTGCGTTGTGGACAATTTTTTTGTGTGAACCTCTTTACTATGTGATGGACAGTTCTTTCATATGCGCTGTGTTGCACATATATTGAATCTCATTGTAGAGAAAGGTGCAAAGGTAATTGATGGATCATTACAAAATATTATAGAAGCTAGCAAATATGCAAGAGCCACGTAAGGGAAGAGAGTGACATATATCACAATCATTCTTAAAGAGTAATAAAAAAATATGTCAAGATGTGTTGACTAATCTACATACTAATGCTTTGAAGGTGGTCATGTCTCTCTATGGAATATGGTAGATTCAATTTTGTTGGATAAAGGCAAGAAATAATAAGGATGAGAATAAGTTTCATACAAAAATGCTAAAAATAGTTGAAAAATATAGGGTGCTAAAATTGAATTACATATAATTGAGTCAACATATATTAGATGGATCAATTAGGGTCAAACCTATTTTTGACCGGCCCAAATTCTGTGCGATCCATTCATTTGACCGATCTATTTACGACCAAGTTACCTAACTTTGTGAAGACTCGATTTTCATTAAAATAAAGTAACTATTCTTGATTTTCTCTCATTGCATTTTCTTTAAGCAACCTTTGATTTAATGCCATCTTCCTGGACAAAACTCCATTTTTTTATTCAAAAATCCCAAATTTATGGAGAGTGACAAATCTATTTGATATTTGATATGCTTCCACTTTATTACCTTTTGGTAGATTTTTTTGTTTGTTATTATCCTAAATCATAACAACCAGTTAATAAATGACCTCAATCAATTTCGGCACTTGACCGTGGGAAGAATTTGTTTTAAAAACAAAATGTACATTACGTTCTTTGCTTCCCTTTTCCTTTGAAATTATATTTTACTTCAAGTTGCCGATGTCGTAGCTTTGTCGGATCTGTCGATGGAGTCTTGTTTTGGCCTTAATCCTGTTTTTATTTTTTGCTCGATGAATTAGAAATGCATGTCCTCATTGCAGATTTGCTTCCTCAATAATTTCCTTCTAATTTCATAGAAATTGCATGCCCATTTACTCCTTTCTATAACCGTCAATCAACGCTGTCCAATATGAATCAGGTAATTTAATCAATTATGATAGCTTCATACCTCGTGGCTTCGTACGCCAGGATGCTCTTCAATGTTCATGACTAGTCTATTGACCGGAATGTTCGGTAATAATCTGCAATTCCGATTATTAATATTATTGTTATTGCCTTCATCTACAAATAAAAACATCATTTTGTCGTAATATTATTGTGCGTGTTCTGACTTACTTCTAAATCGTTAGGGCCGACGTTCTGGAGAATTTTACAACGTTTGTTTCATGCATGGCAACTTTTAAATTTAAAGCACTCCATGATATGTAAATTTGCCAATATATAAAATTTGGGATTTGGGAAGAAGATATATTTTTACATATATCATCGATTGTCATGATTTATCGAAATCATTAACACCTATAATTTATTACACATATTGGGACGCGGGTTTAAATAGGGATAACTTCGAATTAGTGGTAGGATCCTAGATAATCCCCATCATCTTGGGATTTCGAAAAATGGCTTGATGTGCTCGAAGTGGGGCGGACGGACCTAAAAGTCTATCCCTAATATTTTCTAATAGGTTTGACGCCGGCCTGTGTCCTTACGATGCCCACGATTACGTATCAACGGCCCCATGTCCTCATGACATATGGGAGCACATCATTCGTTGATTTCTGTATAATGAGATTGCCATATAGCAAGATCTCACTCACTTGTCATATGGGTCATATCCCTATAAATACCTCAAATGTTATGCATTTTACATAAGAATTTCTGGACTTTAGAACATCTGAACTTTGATAGTCACCAAAACAAGAGACTCGACATACCTTGCCTATCCCTTGGCATTTGGGTTCAGAAGAATTGTCTCTGTTTCATTTCATTTTCAGTGTTACCGATGCATGATGCTAACCCTTCCTCAAGGCTCGGAAACCTCGGGAGCAAGCCTCCTTGTTAAGAGCTTTTGGGTTTTGGCGGCGAAGTGGGAAACAGTAGAGGAAACTACAGAGTGGAAGATGGATTGTAAATCTTATTTCAAAGAGTAATTATTAGAGATAATCATTAAGTTTTCATATTGTTTTGGACAAGTGGCAAAGAAAAATCCTCACATTTTCACTACTTTTTGGACCAAAATGAAACAATTTTACTTCTTTTCAAGATCTTTCTCCCATGGTATGCAATCAAACACCACCAGTGAGAACAAGCCAGTCTTATTACGTTTCTAAAGAGATCTAATTCTTTTATAAACTCGATTTTTACTAGTATTGTTTAGACTTATCTTCTTCTTTTTTGTCAAAATTATTCAGACTTTTCTTGATGCTAGGGTTTTAAAGCCTTTTTTATTCTTGGTTTCCGGCATAAGTCCCACATTAATCATCATAGACAAATTATGAGGGAATGTGTCAAATAAATAGGGAGGGAGAACAAACAAGGAAAAGTGCCTTAAATTAATGAGTAAGGAAAACAAAGTGAGCAGGGGAGCCGGCTGAGCAGGGAATCCGGTCGCAGCGCCTCATGTGAAACCACAGTTTCTTGGCACAACAATTTGTGGAGGGATTATAGGCTGGCCAAGCGTTGACGCTGCTTATTCTTGCAAAACTGGATAGGTTGAATTTTGCTAAAAGAATGGACTACATAAAATCGGCCCGCTCGATTTTTATTATATTTTTTCATTTATTGTTATTTTTTTTGTTGTTTTTACCCTTTTATTATATATTTTTTATTTTTGCAAAATGGACAGATGTAATCGACAAAAATTCATGCGTCAATAGTAGTGGATCAACCAAGAAGGGAAGATGCCTTTGATGCTTGGACTTGTTACAATTTTTTGCGGTCGTACACGATATGAATCCACATGATGGGGTTTGAGATGCTATATTGTTCTCAAAAGGATGTGTACTAGGCTGAGTTTCCCATGGGAACTGGTTTAGAATCATGTGCAAGAGATATCTCGGTTGCTTCCAGCAATAGCTCTCCTTTTGGCTCAGAATTTGGCTAGTTTGCTTGATTTGACATGTCAAACCATTATTTGAACCATTCCCTTGCCCATGCAAACTAGGAATTTCTTCATAAGGATTGTAGAGAGGAGCTTTGAATATCATACTACTTGTAAGATACAAATACAGGGAGGAGTTTTTATGTATACAGGTATGGACTTAACCATAACTGTAAATCTCTCTTTAATCTATGATGGAGATTATATCTCCTTATCTAGCAACTACTCGCATTTAGTATAAAAGTGTACAATTACGGTACCATTCATCTCAGGAGTATCCTAGAATATTAAAGGAAACCTTAGGATTTTGGAGATTTGAGGGTTACTTGTTTATGGATCAGTCATGGCCCTCCATTCAGAAAACCTCTTGATTGCATCGCTTCTTGGGCTGTGACGCTATGGTAGAACTCCTTTGCATCATGTAGCTAAGAGAGGCCTCAAGAATACTGTGAAGTCACTTCTTTCTTACGGAGGTTTGTGTCAATAATTCTTATGCTAGTAGTTTACATTATGTTGATTGAAGTTTTTACGCAGCTTCCTGCTGCATAGGTTATGTAATAAACATTCATGTTTTGATCCTTCGGCGAATGCACTGGTGATAACAGATGATTGTCAAACTCTACTTGATGTGATCAAAGCTAAAGGATACACTAACGTGGTCCGTGCAATTGAGGTTTGCCTTGTGGACATAACAGAATTGTATCCCATCAATTGGGAAATCGTAAGAGATTGGACTGACTTAATCTAACCTTTAATTTCGACCAAAAAAAAAAGACTTTTAATGCTTTTAGGGTCGCCTGAGTTTATCCTCTGGTTGGTTACGGGAGTTTTATGGTTCTAGGTTCCTGGAGGTTTTTGCTCCTCAATTGCTTTCAAGAAAAGCCTGTTTTTAGGATTACTATCATGAAAAATTTAAACAAATACACTTATGATAAAATTCACTGTAAATTAATTTTTTTACCATAAAAAATTCCAACATGATACGTTTACGATAAATTTATTCAAAACTAATTTTATTACAACCAAAAACCCCAAATTGATCAATTGTGATAAAGTTACTTTCTGTTAAGTTTTGTTAAATTGGATTAATATCATGAAAAATCACAAATTCGTAAACTATGATAAAACAAAGGGTAAAACACCAAACTGGTACACCCATCAACTACCACGTATCATCCAACTCCGCAATTTGACAGTAAAATTTAATAAAAATTAATATGGGGTAAATCTGTCATAAATATATTAATTTGGGGTTTTCGTGTTATTAATTTTTTTTTTCTTCTTCTTCCTCTTCGCCGGTGGTTGGCCAATTTTTACTTTTCTAGGCAACCATTGGGTTATGCTTTATTCTTATACACTCATGTCCTGTGGTTGTGCCTTCTCTGTGTTGGCAACACAAATGGATTATTTTAAGGGAAAATTCCAAAAAGGACCCGAAGCGCCATATTTTAATGTGTTGCCAGCTATTTATCCAGTTGCCCTGATTTTTATTTTAATTTACTTCTTTTTTTCAGACGGGTAGTCATTTATCCGTGTGGTTGTCGAAATCCCACTAAGCCGTTCGAGTTGGAATTGACAATATATCCTAGTAAGCAGGTGCCGTAACTTTGTTACCAAAGTAATACTAAGTTGCAATCAAAAGTTTTCAACTTCACCTGTGATGGTTTTTTTAACTATTTGTTTGTTTCTGGTTTCCTGTATGTTATCTTGGTTTAAATGTACAGGCTGTTGTTTATCTCCCGCTATGTTATTGCATTAGCTCTTATAATACAGCTGACAATACCTTCAAAATATCCATCTGTTTTGCCAACAGAGAAGGCACAGCCACAAGAGATGAGCGCATAAAAATAAAGCATAACCCGACGGTTGCCTAGAAAGGAAAGAGTAAAAGGGTTAACATTACGAAAAATCTTAAATTAGTACACTTGTAACAAATTTATCCAAACTAATTTTTAATTGCTAATGATTCCAAACTAATATACATATAACAAATTACATTCCGTTCATTTATATTAAATTTTACTATCAAATTATTGAGTTAGATGACACATCATAGTTAATGGATGTACTAATTTGAGATTTTACCTTTCGTTTGTCACGGCAGTTTTGTGGCTTTCGTAATATTAATCTAATTTAATGGAAACTAATAGTTGATGTATTTGTTATAAATATACCAATTTGAGATTTTTATTTTTGTAAAAAAAAATTAATTCGGGATAAGTTTGTTACTGAGATATATCAGTTTAGAATTTTTCGTGGCCAAAAAATTAGTTTTGGGTTCATTCGTCGCAAATGTACCAATTTGGATTTTTCGTGGTATAAACCCTTTATTTGGAACCTTATGCGACACCCTTTCCGTCTCCATATCATTTCTCTCCAAGTTTCGGACTATATTAGTAAATCTGATTTTAATGATCTCTAAGTATCAGTTGTCTCTTTTCCCCTTCATGATCATGTGGCTTAAGCCATGTCTGCTTGTGTCTAAAACGATGGCCATCAAGCCTGTCTACTGATTCAGCACTATTTGTAATGTGCAGGATGCTCAACCTCGGGCAATGGTTGCATTGCAGAAGGCCAACTTAGAAAAACCTAAATTCCACCATTCTGATCCTTCAGTGGTAGTTGTCGACAATGCTTCAAGTAAAAACCTTGTACTGGATCTTATTTTCAGATTGATTTTTGACAGTATCAGTCTGTAGAGTATGAGTTTAATTGGGCTTTCATGTAAATCAAAGTCCTCAGGGGCACGAGGTAGAAGCGGAGGAATTTTATAGGCGCAAGCATAGTAATTGCTCCTTTTTTTAACAATAAAAATGAAAGCTTCATATTTTGTAGAACCGAGGATTGTTGCTATTGATATATGGGGAATTTTGTTGTTGCGTTCACTTTCATTTTTCCTGGCTGGACTAAAAATATAAGAAAGAAAAGGGAAGAAAAAATGAAACGAAAAAAGAAAAGGCCCACTTCTCAAATAAATCTTGGAATCAATTGACAGCTTAAATTTCAGATTTCAAAATATACAAGATAGATTTTAAGTTTCTAAAATTGGAAAATCGATCCCTATAAGGCAGGTTTCAAGTAGAACCTAGGCAGATCCTAGACCGCGCATCCTTAATCGTCATTTTATGTCGATAGCAATATCACGATCATTGGTAGTTGTATAATGATCATTTCGGTATCCACGTTAGCGATTTTTTGGCTAAAAGTAGCTAGAAAGACTACATTAACAAATCTTCAAGATGTTGAGGACTAAATTATTCAAACTGAAAAGTTTATGATTAAATTAACATCCATAGAAGATGTTTAGAATTCTTTTCGTAATTATCTTGATACATTTCTAACGTGTGGCCCAGGTCGGATTTCGGTCAGTGCAAAAATGGGTCGGCCCATTTTGATCCACTTACCTCATTTAGACTTATTTAATTGTACACTGACCCATTTTGTTGCGTGGGTTAAATGGACTCAAAGAATGGTCCCATTTATTCTTGCGATTTTTCCATTTCTTTCATCTCTGCTGACAGAATTTGCGGGTCTGGAAGGAGGAATTTTATTACCCAGTATAAAGAGTAACTAAGGAATAAACCTTCGTTTCATTCACAGAAAATGAATGAATTATAAAATATTTTTAAAAAAAATCATCGCTTATATCGCTTGAAATAATTAACTAATAGAAAATATTTTCATTGTTGATGGTAATTTATATCTAAAAAATTTTGTAAATGATAAAAATATATTTCATTCAATAAGTTTCAAAGAGTCATGTGCAATTAAGCTAAAAGAAAAAGACGAAAAAACCTCCGTGTTAGTGAAATCCGTCGTGCCATGTTTCGTGCTCTCCGTTTTATTTTATTTTTCCTTTCTCTGTAATTTATTGGATACTTATTTACTTGTCGGTGCTTTGCACAAGTTCAATCTAAAAGCTTGATTTGTAATAATCATCATATTTCAATTGTACTATTTTTTATATAAAAAAGAAGACGGTATATAAAATTAAACTGTAATAACTAATCATGCAAAAATAGACAGGCAATTATTCATGGTTGCATAGAAAAACATACTGAGACAAATCTATTCATTAATATAAAGGACCAAGCTAAGTGCTAGGATACGTAACGGTGTACCATAAATTGCAGTTCGAGAGCCATTTTGTCTCCCCCCAACCACCACGTTATTCATTTATATATTCATGATTACATTTCTCTTATTGCGTGTCAATTGCGCTAAAAAGATAAAGCCACGTTAAAGTATACATGTGTTGATACAAGCTTAAAGTAACATAAATATTTATGTAAAGAGCATAAAGTGAGTTAAAAATTGGTGGGTATAAGTTTTGATGGGTCGGGTCTAATATGGATTAACACACAATAAAACGAGTATAGGATAAGTTATGGTTCCATTCATTCACAAAATATTTTCAAGAAAATATTTTACAAGAAGTCATTTTCTAGAAAAATGATAATATTTATTTGTGTTCAACTGAAACTTGAAAATAAATTAGAAAATATGAAAAGTTTGATTTGATTTTCCTCTATGCACTATCTTTAATTTTTAATTTTTAATTTTTTATTTTTAACTGATTTTTATTTTTTATTTTTCTTTTCCTCCTTCTTCTTTGGTTAGTCAATCACCAGCCACGGCGACGATCACTGGCCGGCAACTAGCCTAAGGTGAGCTCAAGCTCACCACTCATCGATATGGCGACCAGCAAGATCACTTAAAGAAAGGAAAAGGAAAAAAAATAAGACAGGAAGGCTAATGTTGGGGGGTGGGGTGTGCGATAAGAAAGAATGAGGAAATTTTTTTTCCGAACTCGAAATGTGGAAAATATTTTTCCCTATTTTAGAATTTTTTTCTTGTTGATGAAAAATGTTTTCCTTGACCAATTTATTTTCTGGAAATGAATGTCGAAAAATGTTTTCCCCCGACCAATTCATTTTCATTAAACGAACATTGGAAAATCCGAAAACATTTTCTTGGAAGTTAATTTATGCGAAACAAACGAAATCTAAGTGGCTCAAAATGGATTGTCACATTTTTAACCTAACCCAAATTCAATCCAATCCACCATTTAACATATTTTTAAAAGTGGGCCAAATGAAATATTTGGGTTTAGTTTGGCCCAATAGCTTTTACCCAACCTGATCTAAGAGAGTGCCAAAAGGTAGAGAATGGAGCAATTTGAATTTATCACAATGTCATTGGACATAATTATCAAAAAAATCATAAACCTATTGTACGGTGATCAATTAGATCATAAATATTTCTATTATATAGATTTAGTCCAAACCTTATTACAATATGACAATTTACTCATTCTAGCTAATTTTAGTCGATAATTGCTGTAGCATTCTAATCAATACTAATCCTCCTACATGGCATAGTCGGTACTAGTGTTGATATTTTTGTATTTTTAATTGTTCTTAGATTTGTTTTTATTTTTCTTAATTAACTATTGTATAATAGATTTAGAACTTCTTCGACAATTTTACTCGATATCAACCTACATTCACATTGCTTGATATTCTGATTTTACAAATAAAATTTTCGTATATTTAACGTTTTTACTCAAATTAAAAGAGTGATATGGTAAGGGCATATTAGGCCCTGTTTGTTTAATTGTGTTTTTGTTCCCCGGAACAAAAATTTATATTTTTTCATCTAGGGAACAAAAAAAAAAAAAAAAAAAAAACAGAAACGTGTTTGTTTACATTTTTGTTATTGGGAACAAAAATATATTTTTGTTCACGGGAAGAGCAGTTAAAACAAAAACAAAAAGTAGAAAAAAACTTGTTTCTTGCTTTCGGGAATAATTCTTTTTTTTTTCTCCTTTTTCTTCTTATTTTTCTTTAGTCACTCGTCGGCCACCGTTGAGAGCCGACAACTTGGCGGAGTGTCGCTAGGCCACTGCCCAGTCGGTGTCACCTAGCGGTCGCCGGCGAGGCCGAGCCTCACCGGTGGGCTGGGCAAGCTTGGCCTTGCCGAGATCTAGGCGAGCTCGAGCTCACCCAACCAAGGCAAAGCCGCCGACCCTCGTCGACCGATCGGCCGGCCATGGCCGAGGCCTGGCGACCGGCCAAAAGGAAAAAAAGAAAAAAAAAAAGAAAAATATTAAAAAATTAAAAGAAACAAAAAAATTATACAAGTTTACCGAGCGTGTTTCTTTTATTTATTTATTTATTTTTTGGTACTCGGGAACCTCCGTGCGCCGCATTTTTATTCGAATAAACCTTGGAGGAGCGAGAGAGTCACCACCACTCTTTTTAATTTTATCGGGTAAGTCCTGAGTTTCTTTCTCGCAAAACAGATGACGCAGTGATTTGAACTCAGAACTTCTCCCGAAAAGAACCTGTGCTCAACCACTACGCCGCCACCACGGGTGGTAGTGTTTCTTTTATTTTTCTATTCTAGGAACATAAATTTTGTGCGATTCTAACGTGTTCTTTTCTTAAAAAATTGTTTCTCGAAGTAGAAATAATTTTTTTTTTCTAATTCTTTCTTGGGAACAATTTTTTTACCAAACACAGTTTAATGAGCAACAACCGAGGCGTCCTATTTTTCCATTTTTTTCGGTAACAAACTCCATATTTTCACCACGGCACTTAGTGGCGCTGGCTTGGTTTGGACTTTCTCCCCCTCACAAAGGGGAGAAATTCGAATCCCGCCTCATGAAGGGAAGAAATTCGAATTCCTAGCACGTCGCAGGTGAACTTACCCGCTTCATAGGAGTGGTGGATTCGGGTTCCTCGGGCCTCAGGATTTGCCCATTAGCTGTCGATTTATGAATTTTCTTAGGTCATTAAAAAAAAAAAAAAAACTCCATATTTTCCTTATTTAATTTTACCGAAACCTGAAAACTATTTGGTAGGGCAGAATGACGACCGGCGTGTCAGATGACCCCGTCAAAATATGCAGAAACGAATACCCAACCCAACCTCTTTTTTTGGTTAAAAATTCGTTTTGTCTGGTCAGTGGTTGCGCTCTGCCCGACTTCCTCCTCGGGCAGCGCGAAGTGTCGAGGGGTGGTGGTGGGGGGAAGATCGGGCGGGCCCCACCCAAACCGGGAGGTCGCCCCGGTCAGCCGCGTCCTCTGTCAGGACACGTGTCGAGCCGCGGGGGGCCGGGGGCCACGTGAAGGCGGGCCCCATCCTGTCCCCTTGTCCCCCCCTTGAGACGATAAAAAAAACCCACTAAAAAAACTTTGGCAGATCTTTCGTTTGGATTTGATTTGATTTGATTAGCAGAAAGTAGGAACCGTAATCATGGCGAGGGACAACCCTAGCCATTAGCTTTGTTTTTGCTATATTGGCAAAAGCTAAAGTCCTCCTTTTTCCTCTAATAATAATACTTACTAATTAGTGCTGGACACAGGAAATCTTTTCATAATTGACATGCGGATTTTATCCTATTATATTTAGTGTCTCAAGACACTTATTAAAAAAAAACAAATGAAAAATTTGTGATCTCCAATTTATTAAACAAGTGTTTATTTATTAAATGTTTAACGACTGTTCCGAGCGTTTACGAACAAATATTTGATATGCTAAACCGACTTTGAATTTCGGTGATGATTACAATTTTTGTAAACGAAAAAAAAATACATATATATCTCTAGTAGGTGATTAATTTCAAAGAGAATGACATAAATCGAAATGATGATTTACATAGACAGGAGGACAAACTACTGCGTTACACATGACTAGTACTTTTTCTACATTGGCAATATATAGAGGTACATTAGTCATAAATAATTTTATTAATTAGCACGAGATGTACAAACTGACCTCTGTTTTCCTCAAAATTTACTTAACTTTTCAAATTATTGCCATCGCCGTCACCGCCATTAGAAACATGTAACCATTGTTTGTCAACATCCATTGTCACTGATCCATCAACTCTATGACCAATTGCCTTGCTATCAAACTAATTTGACGGGGATGGTTGATTTTTGGATGATTCTTTTCCAAAGTTGATGACTCGAGTCAATCTTTATTGTGCGCACATTTTCAATGAGTGAATTTATTTTTTGCTCACACTTTCATTGGTTATTTGTGAGCCATCTATATACTATATATAAGGTCAACTTTGTAATTTGGCGTCCACTTTTTTTAAGGACAAAACATCCTCACTATACCCTGGTATAGAAAAAATAAAGAGAACAACATATATAATTCATAATTAGAATTCAGTATTTCCAAACAATTACTCAATGGATCTCCTATATTTATGAGAAGTTCATTTCCATATTCTCAGTTAAAAATTATCCAAACTCATCTCAAGCCGGATAAGCCCATTTGTAAAAGAGAAGTGAAGAAAACAAAATATTAGATCCGGCCTCATTTTCTTTTTCTGGCAAAAGAAAGACATTCGATTCTAAAACGTAATTTGTATTGTCATATTGCCCTCCCTCCTCTGAATATTTGCCATGACCTCATTCCCTAAAAAAACCATAACAATACAAATTTTTGATCTAGTCCCAAATTTGCCCGGAACTTTTTTTATCTTAGAAAAAACCATAAGCTTTAGGTTTTGTCCCAAATCCACCCCAAACTTTTTTTTTGTCAATTTTTAATCTAATTTCAAATCTACCCCTAATAATTGTTTGCCCAAAAATCATTATTTGTCATCCTTGATTTTCATATCCTAGAACAATTTCATTTTGGAGATAACGTCAAGTTGGAACTAGATCATGAGAGTAGATTTAAGAATAGATTGAAAGTTAGTGATTTATTTTAGACAAAACAAAATTCGTGACAAATTTGGGATGAAACTTAAAGTTTAGGATTTTTCTAAGATAGCAGAAAAATTTGGGGCAGATTTGAGATTGGACTTAAAATTTATGATTTTTTTAGATAAAAAAACTTGAGGGCAGAATTGAGATTAGATAAAAATTAGGAGATTTTTTAGGATATAGGCCTAATTTCCACTATCTTCTTTTTTTAATCAATTTTACGTTTTTTGAACAAATCTCTCACTCTTTCTGGGCACGGGGCTCAAAGCTTATGGGAGCGATTTACCATAATGGAGAGTACACCAATTTGATATTTCTTTCTAAATAAATATGAGAATGGTCTGCATTTTCATAAGATAAAAAGCAAGTAATGGACTAGACTTTTTCATAAAAAGGAAACAAATGGTGGCACTCCAGGACCATCATTACATGCATTACGGATCCATATAAATTTAGACACAAATTCCTGTTTTTCATTTTCCCCCTTTTTTCTTAATCATTTTGCGTGCCTTTTAGGATGGACCCCACCATGCACTGCCAATGCCATCTCTCATGTTGTCTCAACTTTGCAAAACATGGTTTATTTGCCTTTTGTCTTGCTAATAGTAGACAGCTAATATGAACAAAATTGCAAGGGGCAAACGGATAATAATTCAATATTACACCTTTATTTTTTTTTTCCTTATGAAAAGACTCAAAAACTTTGGACTTTAACCCTAAAGCTAAAAATTTCAAAAGCAAGGGACACGGCTCAAATATATAAAGAGAAACGTATCTCTTACTTAATTATATGTAAAGAGACTTTGATCTAATTTCATCTTTATGTTGATTTTTTGGATGGGTTTATTAAGAATTTAACAAAAATTAGTATGGAAATAGAGCTAAAAGGTGCTTTATTTTTCATGTTTTTTTCAATCCATTAGACCACTCAAGCAATTTGCTTAACCTCATTCAACCAAAATCAATAACTTTATATTGAGCTTAAGCCATGGGCAAGCCACCATTGCTCACTAGTTTGGGACATATCGCAATTAAAGTACACATAGTTCGATCTAATTCAGTTTTCATTTTAACTTCCCTAGACACTTTTCAGCTAAAATTTTACCAAAGTTATTGTGGAAATAGAGCAAAAGGTTCTTTGAAATGTATATCTATGGTGGATTTTGTTCACGAATGTGCTGAGGGCTTTTCATTTATCAAGCAATCAAACTAATACTTTTTTTTATTTTTATGGAATTAACTTTTCTCGAAGACCGTGCATGCATTTAATTAATTAATTAATTAATATCATGTTTTCAGAGAATGGATTAGCTTAAAGGCATGCAGACTTGTCCGTTGTTGTGAGTTTAGTAAAACAATAGCAAAGAGGGAGTGAAAAAGTGAAGTTAGAGATGGAAAGAGGAAACAGGAAAGAGGGAAGGGAAAGAGACAGTCTCTTTCCCTTTAGTGTGCATTGAACATTCACTGATGTTGACAAATTTGGATTAATTAAGTTAATCAAATCTGCTTTGTATCTAACCCAGCTTCGTTTGTCTCACCATTAATGTATCCTGTCTTTTAGGACAACCTACCTATCTTGTCATAACTCTCACATCAGTAAGTCCAAATCATTCCAAATGGGAATAAATCTCTTCTGCAAATGCATAGGATTAGTAGCTTTATTGATCAGATTCCAGATGACAACAGGCGCAATCCATTCGGTTTGAACCCGACACAATTTGAGACTTGATAATACCAAAGTTAATGCTGATTGTGCTCCTCTCAGCTTGATAAGTAGGTGCATCCATGTCCATTTATCTATTCTTTAAAGAAGAGGAGATCTCTCGATCTAAATTACCAAAAACAAGTTATGATAATAACTTAAATTAGAATTAAGTGATCGTGGGTTAATTTCATTTTTTTGACACTTACAAGTGAAAACCACCATTAATCAGCACTACCCACTATCTAAATGTAGTTTAAACAAAAAACAACCGCGTGCTTTGCTTCTTCTTATTATTATTCTTTTTTTTACAAGGGAATGATTCATTATTTGAAACTTCAATTAGCATCATCGAACCAATCTGGCATATATTGTGTGCATTAGGGTTTAATACGAACTAGAAGGAAGGGAGTTGTCTTTCAATCTCTCGACTTGAATTACGTTGAAGTCAAGTTGTGATACCAACTCGAATTAGTTTAAAAAGATCTACATTGACTATTTTTATCATTTCACACTTAAAAGTGAAAACCATCGTTAACCATCACTTTGCACTACTCTCCACCATCAAACAAAGAGAGGAAAAATGAAAAGGTGATTGCATCTTTTTTACGAGAAAACTTCACTAGCCCAATCTAATGTAAATCGCACATTACGCATGTTCGGTCAAGTTCTATTCAAAGCTCAAGTTAAACTTGAATTTATAAGATACAATAACATGGAAAATGCTACGACTCGATAAGAATCTTAGCTACTTGAGTCGAGTACTTCCAAGTTCAAGACTTAAATTAAATTACCGACACCTAAAGAATCCTTCGATTGATATTCGAATGGAATTAAAGCAGTTCTCGAGCATCTTTACTAATGTACACTTAGATCTTACTTTAGACAACATATGTCAAAAGAATTCAAGACTCGTTACCCAAACCCAACACAGCTCATAAAAAGTTTACTTGCAAAGACCAGACTCCCAGGATTTCCCCAAGCTTGAGGCCCAGGTGAACAATGGCACAAAAAGAGAGAAAATAAAACGAAAGAGCACATGGAAAAGAAAGGGAAAGAAGAAAATGTTCTTTTTTATCTCTCTCCCTCAAAAAGAAAAGAGGGAAGGGAGAAAAAAAAAAAAGAGAAAAAAAAGAAGCAAAGCGAAGAGAGAGAGAGGAATGCAAAATGCATGCAATGGAGATGATGATGACTAGGAGCATCATAACTGTCTAGAGAGAGAGAGAGAGAGAGAGGGGTGGGGGGTGAGACATCAAAGTTGGGGGGGAGTGCTGTTGGGAGTGCTGAGCGCACTACCGAGACATGGTGGCCCCACCATCCCCAGAACCCCCCATCATCACCCTCTCCTTCTTTCCTTCTTCATCTCCATCATTACCAAACCCCTCCTCCTTCCCCCTTCTCTCTCTATCTCTTCCCCAACTCCACTCAACAACTCCTGCTCCTCCCTCCTCCCGCCTTCCCCAGGCTTCCCTCAAAAGCGCAGCCCAAGAAGCTCTCTCTCCTTCAAACTCTCTCTCTCTCTCTCTCTATCTTCTTGTCATCTCTGCTTGTGCTTGTGCTTGTGCTTGTGTGTGTGCGTGCTATATTCATGGAACCCCCACCTGCTCGCGGACGTGACCCGGCGGCGCCGAAGCGCGACTCGGCCGGAGAGGAGGCGGAGCTCGAGCTCGGCCTCGGGCTCAGCGTGGGCGGCGGCTGCGGCGGCGGCGGCGAGCGCGCCGGGGCCAAGCGCGGCGCGGCGCGGGCCGAGGCCCGCGGCAGAATCCTGACGGCCCGCGACTTCCCTTCCTCCGTGGGGACCAAGAGGACCGCCGACGAGTCCGTCTCGCAGGAGGGTGGGGTGGATCCCCCACTTCTGCAAGGTCAGAACTTGCGGATCTTTTATTCCAGATGTTCAGTTTCCAGAGTTGGGTTGCCGAGAAAATGGCGCAAAAGAGATTGAACGTGATCATTCATCGGTTGGACTGGAAGAGAGTTCATTGTTTTTATCAAACTAAACTTGGAGTTCAAGATAAATTTCATATTTTTATTTTATATTTCCTATAGTTTAGTTTATGCTATGACTAGTCTGTTTTCCCTGGCAAAACATATAAAGAAACTGCAGATTAATAATTTACAGAAAAAAGTTCGGTTTCTGAGGGAGTTTGTGTTCGATTCGTGGCGTATAATCTTTGTTGTAATTGCCCTTTCAGTAAGTTTTGTTGGTGGGGATGATTCGATTGCGTTTCTGCATATTAATGATGTGTGTTTCAGTTGGTATTGTTAGTATGAAGAAAGGGAGGAAAAAAGAATCATCTAAACATATGTTGGTATATGTCGCAGTCGTCTGATATATCATGGTTTTTGCATATCCAGTTGTCTCTCTTTGAATCTCCCATGAAGGCAGATTCTGACTTAGGTACCATGTGGAGTCACAGCTGATTCTACTGCGTGCTACCTAAGCTAATCTTCATTTCAACTTTGCAATGTCATTATTCTCGTCTCTATGATCCTCGATCTGATACATACTGTGACACGGTTGATGGGTGCAGTCAGGTTGTGGGATGGCCACCTATAAGGGCATACAGGATGAACAGCCTGGTCAACCTCGCAAAGGCACCTCGAGCTGAGGACGACATGTCGCCGAATGAAAAGGGCAAGTCAAAGGATGGTTCGGAGGACAAAACGCGTACTGGTGGGAAGACTGATGTTGACTGCAGAGAGCAAAAGCATATCGGGTTTGTGAAGGTGAACATGGATGGGATCCCCATTGGAAGGAAAGTGGACTTGAATGCTCATGCTTGTTATGAGACTCTAGCTCAAGCTTTGGAAGACATGTTCTTCCGACCTGCCAAAACTATTGATTTGACCGGTAAATCTCATTCTTTCGTTTAATTGTTTTGACCCTTTTCCGTTCATGATTTTTTTTGACAGTGGGGGCAATTCACTTTGTGTCCTGGAAGTTGATGGGGTTTGAATGAAAATTACGGAGAAATCTTGGATACGACACCTGACAAACCTGGATATTTTTGCAAGCATGACTAGGAACTTGCTTACTGCTCAGAGTAAATTAGTATCTTAAGCTCGGGGGCTAAATTATGAATGCTGACACATACTTGGAATGAATTTGAAACACGACTTTGTAAAGCTATCATGGGCTACAAGCTGTAGAGTCGAGGTTAAGGTGGATAAGCTACTGCTTCTTATTCTAGTCAATTAATGGTTTGTTCTTTAAATTCCTAGGGGCTGAAGAAAATAGGCAGGTCAAGAAGTCCTCGAAGCTTCTCAATGGATGTTCTGAGTTTGTGCTAACTTATGAAGATAAAGAGGGAGACTGGATGCTCATTGGAGATGTTCCTTGGGGGTAAGTCACGAACTTGCATTTTATTTTTTTGAATCAATTCAACCAAATGGTGACTTTTTGTCGACTTCGTTGTCTTCTCCTGAGTTTGTTCTGTCTTGGTAGATTGGCGTTTCACCTTTCAAGGAAGCATGTAAACTGTCTAGCAGTCGAGGACTGGCAAAGAATAGATTTAGTGGAAGTGGAAATAGTTGATCTGATTATAGGATGGACTAAAGATTTTTCTGATAAATGACTGATGCCATCTCTTTTACTGGATCTGGATGAACAAGAAGTGTGCTGAACCGCATCAAGTTTTGTTCTGAGTTTGTTAAATGTTGTTTCCTAACGCTCATATTTGTTTGCTCAATAGGATGTTCCTCACTGCCGTCAAGAGACTAAGAATCATGAGGACTTCTGAAGTGAATGGAATAGGTATGCACAATGTTCAATCATACAGTGTCTCTTCCAAAATTGAACCACTTGTTTTTCTGCTCTTTAATGCGATTCGTGAATTTTCTTGCAGCTCCAAGATTCCAACAAAAGAGCGAGAGGCAAATGAGAAAGCCGATATGATAGCTTTCTCATCAGTCTCCTCACCCTTTCAAATCTGACTACACAAAAGAAGAAATACCTCGGAAGCGTATAATTTAGGAAAACTATAGACACCCGATGAGAGCGCACCCTGACGAAATGTGCTGATCTTCCTGGTTTACATTCTGCCGACTGTCCTCCGGTTGTCTTTTATATTTGTTATATTTTCCTTTTTTGGTTTTGTGTCTTCAAAGGGTAGATTCATCTCCATCTTTAGTCCTTCCAATCTCTCCATTAGGTGGAGTCATGAGGTGCTCTGCATATTTTGCTGAATGTTCTTTTTGGATTCTCATACTGTAAATATGGGAAAACTGAGTTATCTAGAGGGTTTGAGTTTGCATTGATGGTTGTTGCTGAGATTGTTTTTCTTCTTTCCTTTTTGTCCCTTTCTTCTCGTCCTTGCGGTTGATGTTAGTGAGATCCATATTTGTTCCTTTGCTGATGGAGCCTTTGGGGATGAAGCTGATGTTGTTTTAATTTATTGATTCATGTTTCGATTGACAGTTCAATCAAAGGGACTTCCTTTCGCGTTGATTTCGATTCATTGCATGTAATAATTTCATAATCAGATGAACGAACGAATCGGTATGATGAAAGCTCAAGATCCTCGTGGTTTTGGGAAGTCACACTTATCGACGTTTTTAGAGACTTGCTAAGGCAATATTAATAATTGCTATATTAAAAATACCAACAAATTTTTTTTTTTCAGAGAGTACTAACATATTAAATGTCACGATTTACGAATTCATACCAAATTTAGACCAAATATAAAGTTTAGTTCAAGTGGATAATTTCAACATAACCAACATAAGCAAACACTCCATTAATCTAATGAGTCAAGTAAGATATAAATTAAAATTCTAAAAATTCATTTTCATTTAATGGCATAAAGAAGTAAAATCTTTTGACAGATTTCCTTTCCTGGGCTACTGATGCAATCTCTGTGCTTTTTCCAGCTATTTCTTAAAGTAATCTCTGGGGGGTTGAAAAAAACAGTAGCCTCCAATGCAGCCTGCTGTGTAAGAAGAAAGCACCTGAACAGAGACAAAAGAGGGTACCACGTCTTGATGGCTCATCATAACATGAGCCAAATAATTGTTTATAGTTGAAATATATTCACTAAAAATCATAAAACTTATGATAAAAATATAATTAAGTTCTAAAAATTACAAAAAGTACAATCAAATCCTAAAATCTTATTGTATTAGTACAATCGAGTCTTTTTATTAACTTTGTTCATTTAGTCTAATGAAAAAAGCTATGTAACTTTTTAAAATATTTTTTTCCAACATGGTAATGATATGACTTAAATACTAATATATTTAACTAAATTATTAATTAAATAAAATAAAAAACATTTCAAAAAACACAAAAAAGGGAAACAAAATTAAGCTAAAGGGCAAGGCTGCCGCCCTTGCCACCACCGCCACCGTTGCCAACGAGGGTTGGCAAGGGCTCGGCGAGGGTCGGCGGGGGTCATCAAGGCTGGCGACCCTCGTTGACCACAAGTGAGGGCCTTGCCACCCAGATCTAGTCGAGCTTTGCCAGCCCTCACCTAGTTGTGGTGGCCCTCAATGAGGGTTGCCAGATTGCGCCAAGGGCTAGCGACCCTTGTCGAGGACCACTATAGTTGGGTGAGGGTCACTATGCTCTTGCTTGCGGTCGGCCAGGGTTATTGGCCTTGGCCGAGGCCTCAGCCCACCAGCACATTTCAGCGACGGGGTGGGTAGCGGTAAGGGCGAAGTCCTTGCCTTTTCTCCTTCTTTGTATGTGCGTGGGCTTATGGTTAAAAAATTAGAATTAAATAAAAAAACGTCATTTTAGCCTAATGCTTTATGTTTTAGCCACGTAGGAGAGAGAAAATATTTAAAAAAATCATGTTCGTATTTTTCTTTAATCTAAATAAACGGAGTTAACGGAATGACTTACATGTATCAATTTGACAAGTTTTAAGATTTAATTACAACTTTTATAGGACTTACTTATACTTTCAGAACAAGTTTTAAGACTTTTAGTATATATATTTCTGTTTTTTTAAGTAATCCCTGTGAGGGTTGAAAGAACAGTAGCCTTCAATGCAGCCTGCTGTGCAAGAAGAAAGCACCTGAACAAAGACAAAAGAGGGTACCGCATCTTGATGGCTCATAATAACACGAGCCAAAGAACTGTTTATTTTCCTTCTTGTATGCAATGATTTTACCTTCTTCCATAAATTTTTCACCCGGGCAAAGTCACACTTTTGATCTCCCTAGTGTCGAGGAAATCTAAATTCCATCACGACAACAACTCAATTCTTTTCATTATATTTACATGCAAAATTTACTGAAAGATTGCTAAGCCGGTATCGATCAATGACCGAGGGCTTGGAAAGATTTGAATTTGAGATCATCTGCTTTGATGCTATGAAGATTTTATGGGATTATTATTAATTGATCTAAAAACTTAAATCATTAAATAAATGCATGATTTAATATTATAATGTTCTAATAATAACACCTTTCTTTATATTTGCATGCAAAATTTATTTAAAATTGCTAAGGGTACTTTTATATATACAAATCTCTAAAGCAATTTACACTTTTGGTCTCCATATTTTAATATCCATCATTTTAATATTTTATTATCCCTATCAAATGAAATTGAATTCTTTTCACCATATTCCTATTCGAAAATCTCATGGAAATGTTAAAAAATAAAATTTAAATTTATATATTTTTCACAAAATAAACGGACAACTGTTGTAAATAGTGAGCTATGCCAAAGAGGACTTTTTCTTGTTAGAGAAGTTCTCATGCTTATCGCTTCCATCTGTTCTCCATTTTTGAGAAAAGCAAAATTGAAAGGACATATATCATGCGTGTAAACTGTAGAATATGAAATCATAACAATTGAGTGACACAACCCTGAGCACTTCAATTTTCTTCAAGGCAACTTTTTTAATAAAAGAAAATAAATTACAGTTATATTTATTTCACAAAAAATGATAATTTAAAAATATATTTCTAAAAATAGTTTATTTATATCACTTATAAAAATAGATAAACAAAAAATATTTTCATTATTCATAAAAATATTTTAAAATAAATTATTGTCAATGTACAAAAACATTTTCATTGACCGGTAAATTCAAGCAATACAAACGATCATTTTAAGGAAAATATTTTATAATTCCTTATTTTTCATGAAATAAACGGAGCCTACATCCAAAAAATAAATTACAATGATTTTCTTTATTTATTCTTTACTTTTTCTATGTCTTAAGGGTCATGTATTTTTATTTTTTAATTCAAAACATCTGAAAAAAAAAGATACATATTTTGACATGTGGGTTCGTATATATATATTTTTCTTGTGATTACTGTTTAGATTGTGGTGAAAAACAAAATAAAAAGTATTATTTGCTTCTAAAAAACCGAAACAAAGGAGATTGGAGTTTCTATACGGTACCATGCGTTGCAATTTTTTCAGTAGAACAAAGTGCTTAATATGCAATTAGTGTACTCACTTCTTTGGACTGCGTTGCTTTTGAAATTATTTATCATTGAAAATGCTACCTGGTCAGTACCAACAATTGACACGCTGCGCCTCTGTATTAAAGTCTGAGACGATGTAAACTTTGGGTGTCCATATTTGAGTGATGATCATTTTAGGCTTGTGATATTTTTATCCCCTCACCGACCCCTGACATCCTTTATTACATTAAATTGATTACAATATTTCTCAATCTTCCTTACCTTTCCTCCTCCTCCTCTTCTTCTTTTCCATTTTACTTGAGAAAAAAAAAAATTACCCTTCATGTTTGTTCTAAACTTACGAACAACTTTATTCCATATCCATTACTTTTGACGTATCCTTCATGTTTGTTCTAAACTTATTATCCATTATGACAATCTAAAAAAGCACTAATCATTGATCAAATAAAGAAATGTTAGTTTTATTTGTAAATTGTTTACTTTATTTCCATAGATTACCTCATGATCGTGAATTTTTTTATTTGATTTTTGGAACAAATTTACTACAATTTACTCAAAAATTGAATATTATGGTTGATGTATGTATTATACACAATTTAGTTAGAGATTATCCTCTTACTTGTGCTTAGGTTATTTTTTGAATGATAATTTTCTAGTACCAAAAAAAAAAAAAAAAAACTACAACTCATTAACAAAATAATTAATTTTTATGTCAGAAACACAATAATTAGTTAGCTATCTACCAAGTAATTTGTTTTTTTTTTTTGGGAAAAGAGGTACACCATTTTTGTTCCAAAAAATGGAGAAAGAAAAAGGAAGAAAAACCAAAAAAGGAAAAAAGAAGGCAAACATATAAACGCTGTTTGAGAGGAGCATGAGTAGCTTCGTCTCTAGCAAAATTGAAACAAAAGAAAAAAGGTAAGATATAATCTTAACTTAAAAGTTGGAATAGCAGGAGATAATATAATTTATTCAATGTGATAGGGGTGTCAAGAGCCAATAAGGATAGAAATAGCATGAGCCTCATTTTAATCCATGTCCTAATTTGTTTTAATGGCAGAGCTGATTTTCTTATTGAAATTTAATCATCTTCATCACATTCTCACAAAAAAAAGAAATCTCATGAAAATGCCAAATCAAGACCAAAATTAACTGGCGATTCCTCTATGCTTTGAGATCGATTCCACTGTACACAACAACAATCGCATCCCCTTTTTGAGTGAATAATCCATATAGAAAAAAAAAGTTAAGAAGACCTAGAAAATGATGCTATTTATGTGGGTTTTAAATATTTGATGTACTGAGCATTTACAAAAATCCATTTTCAAATTCTAAATTTCGAATTAAAATGTAAAAAATAAAAATAAAGGTCCCGACAAACATCCAATCACCAAGACAACTGTAAATGGTGATATAAGCCTTAGATGAGCACTTTTTTTCGTTAGAGAAGCTTTCATGCCTGTCGCTTCCATCTGTTCTCCATTCTGGAGAAAAGCAGAAAATGAAGGGACATCGTTATTGCACATATAAAGTATGAAATCATGACATTTGAGTGACACAACCCCAGGAACCACCATTTTCTTCGAGGCCACTTTTTTGAGTAAAGGGAAATAAATTTCGGAAAAAAAAATGAAATTACAATCGTCTATTGGTATATCCGGAATGATTTTTAATTCTTTTGTCCCTTACTTTTATGTCTTTTAATTGGAAGTATCTAAAGTTTTCACAATTTACAAATGTTGACCCGTGCGTTGACGGGAAAATTACCAAAAATAGTCTTAAATGTATTGCAATTATGTTAATTTGATCCTAAAATTTTTACATTTATATCAATTTAAAATCCTGTCAATTTGGCTAATCAGTGTTGAAGTGGATTTCGACTAATTGCTGACATAGCAATTTTTAAATATTTTTCTTTTTCTTTCTTTTTGTTATTTATTTATTTCTTCCTTTGGCCAGAGGCTAAAGCCAATGTGCCTGCCATTGGTGAGGCTCGCCCTCGCCAATTTGCCGACATTGGCGAGCATGAGTGTCAACCACCCTTGGCGAGGAATGAGTGAGGGTGAGCTCGACCTCACTCGTAGCCCTACCAAGGCATGAATTGGCTAGATTTGGGTGAGGTTGAGCTCACCTAGCCATGACGAGGTTAGCCCTTGCCCAACGACAGTGAGGGCGAGGCCTTGCTAGGGGTGGTTAGGATTCGCCCTCACCAATGTTGGCAAGGATGAGTCTCATCAGTGGCCAACAAAGTTGACCTTGCGGGCCTTAGCCTCTAGTCGGTTTGGCAATCGGCTAGAGGAAGAAGGGAAAAAAGAAACAAAAAATCTAAAAAAAAAAAATTGACACATTAGCATTACTCGGATGGCCATCCAAATTGATTGGAATTAGTACAAACACAAAAGATTTAGGACTATGACAATAAAAAAAAAAAGTTTTAAGAATGAATTGACATAATTACAATAGGTTTGGAATCGTTTTGGTAATTTTTCCATGCGTTGACATATAATTTTTTGACGTCTGATCAATATTCTAAATTTTGATGGAAAAGAAAAATGTACTATATGCCTCTAAAATGTCTGTACAAACGTGCATAGAATTTCTTGTATTCATTACAATCTTTTCACTGGAACAAAGTGGTTGATATGAAATTAGGGTAGTGATTTCGTTGGACTGCGTTAGAGTTGAAATTCTTAATCATCAAATAACTCTAAATAATTAGCGAGTTGACGAGAAGAGTTGCAATATTCAGGGTAAGTTTATTTTATTAAAAATTTCAAGATAAATAAAAATATTTTTCATGGATATAATTTTCATTCTTGGTGATTTAAGGAACTTTTTGCCAAAAAGGAAATTTGTTTTCCCTAATATAAACATTTTTTTTAGTTCATGGAAAACATTTTTTGTAGATCAATAAGGTTTTTGTCATCTAAACACTAGGAAGTCAAAAAATAATTTTTCGAAAATAATTTTCCTTCAAACAAGCGGAACTGTAAATTGAATTGAATTTCCAATCAATGTAGATTAACATCTCAAACAAATGATTTTGTTCTTCTCTTTCATCGGTAACCAATTGTTTTTTCTTGGTTAATATATCACGCATAACGCAAGAAAAGAGCGAGCTTTTGTAAAGAAAACTCCTTTGTTTTGCGTCTCACACTAATGGAAACTTCCACAAAAATTGGTCGTCTGCCCCTCAATTTTCAAATGGAAATTTTTTTATTCTCAATTGATCAATATGGTGTCGAGAAAGAGGAATGGGGCCATCGATGAAAGATCTTATACTATAATCATTTCAGGGAAAAAAATAGACAGGACGTGGGACAACTTGCGAAAAACAAACCAAACCAAGACAAAGGACAACGGAGTTGGAGGACAATCATGATAATCATAGTGCTAGGAAATTTGCCATGGAGCGTGATGGTCTAGGGATAAATGGGTCACCCTAGCTTTTCTAGCTTTTCACAAGGTTACAAATTCGAATCGTATTCTGAGCATACCTATAGCAAAATTGTGCCTCAAGACAATTTTATGTCAGTTGAATGAGTAGTAGCAGAGGCCCTTTTCATGAAAACCACGTTCTTGTGCCTGTTGAACCTTTCGATTTTGTTATTGCAGGACATAGAAACTAATGCTTGGCCCTGCCTTTGTGGTTAGTCTTTGATTTCCATTACCCTTTTGGCTTAATTAGGCCATGCTAAACATGCCGATGTTTGCTCTCCATTAGACAAATCAGCCTCGGTGGCCTACCGAAGTCTAGATTATCGAATGTCAAATTACAAATAAATATATTCGAACCTTTTATTGAAATCTTTTTTTTTTTTCTCGATACATTCATGTGCTACCAGAGAAATTATGATGACGTGTAATTGAATATGACACCTTACGGTAGGAAAACAGTCTCTCGAGCGACCATAGAAGTCTCCTGAGTCAAACAGTTCCTATTCCGATCGTTAATGCTTCTAAATTAAAACTGGGTTAGGTGTTTTTTTTTTTTTTTTGTTGATCGAGGATCTGCCAAAGCCTGCTCTTGTCGGCTTATGCCGATTTGGGGTTTCACGGGTCTCCGCGGTGGAGGCCCAACAGCGACTATACCTCAGGGGAAATTAGCTCAGCAATCCACCGCCGGGCCTCCTGTTTTAATCGCTAACAACGCAGGATTTCGAACCGGGTTAGATGTTCATGTTATTAGGATGAACTAAATACAATTTCACTTGACCAAGCATGAACATTTTTGTTTATGTAAAACCCATCCAATTCAGAGTTCGGCTCGTGTCTAGTTTCTTCTTTTCGATTAATCATCAAAATAGAAATTCAGCATAATAGTTTTTAGGCATAAAAATTATTATAATATTTAAATATCAAACCAAATACTAATCTAAAATTTTTTGCTTTCGGTATAGCCAGCACTGTTCTCACAACATCTCGAAAAGTAAAACATCATTTTGTACCGTTTCAAAACAGCAATTTCGAGTTGGATATATTCATGATTCTGCTTTGCAAGCAACAGCTGGAAAGCAAGAGCAACATGAAGATTGTCTCCCCCACGTTTTGTCTCCATTGCAGAGATTTTAGCAAGTACCACAGAGAGTGAAGTCACGGAAGACCGGTACTCAAGTGTGGATGATTAGTTGATAACCTTTTTTAGAAAATAAAAATAAACATAGAAATAGAAAAATAAAATAAAAATGAAAGTAGGAATGCAGACGAAATCATTGTCCAACCATTCGAGTACAAATATTGTTTGAAATAAAAGTAAAAATGAACTTTAACAATATATACAATGTCGTTCTTAAACCTTTAATTTATTCAATATAGATCCTAAACTTTTGATAAATAAATTATATGGAAAAATGTTCAATATTATTCTTCCATTAGTTCAAGTCAATAGAATTGGTGATTCAGCTTTCAATCCTTACGTTTAAAGATGAACACAATAACTTACAAGAGGATATCTATGAAAATATTCAACTAAAATTAGAATATAATAATCTTTTTATTTTACTTAATTTTAAAAAATGATTCCCCATATTATTTGGAAAAATTGTCAAATAGTTCTTAAACCTACTACATTTTTATTAAATTTAATTATAAACATTTTCAAATTTTGTTAATTAGGTCAATCTGGTCAATTTTGACCAAAAATCGCTTTTGTGAACGATAGTAGTGTCACGTAGGACGACCATTATTGACGTGAATAATATTTTTAGAAAATTGAATTTTTTAAAATTACTTTTTAATTTTTTTTTCGGTACCAATTTTAGTGAGGGTGTCAACTGACCCTTGCCAACCAAAGGCGAGGCCCGATAGCCCTCATCGGCCATTAGGAGAAGGCTGCGACCCTCGCTTGTGGTTGATGTTTGTGGCTGGCCCTTGCCTATGACCAATGAGGGTTGGTTGGCGAACCTCCTTAGGCTTAGAAGAAATAAAAAAAGAAAAGAAAAAGAAAAAGAAAAAGAAAAAAAAAAATAACAAAAAAGTAAAAATTCAGACTTTTAAAGTATCCACGTTAGGGCTAGCTGACATTTACGTCAACGATTCCTGCCTAAATTGGCATGATGGACTCAATTAACAAAATGTGAAAAAGTTTTGGTAAAACAAAAAATGTTATAACTAAATTAATAAAAGTGTAATAGGCTAGGACATATCTAAAATCTTTTCACTTATTATATAATGACATGAATTATTATATTTTGATTTGAGCTGAAAATCTTACATAGATAATCCACGTGTAATGTTATTCTTTTATCCACTAAAATTTATTAGATTAAAAGCCAAATTAGCAAATCTTGTTAGCTTAAATTAATGGAAGGATAACAGTGGATTTCTTTTTATACTAGATTGAACATTAGCCAAAATTTTAGAGATAATATTAAATAAATAAAATTTTTAGGGATGATATTGGATAAACGAAAAAGTTCAAGTTAAATACCATACATTGGACTAAAGTTAAAGGAAATATTTGTGTAATTATCCCAATTAAACATGTTTCACGTTGTCCGGATTTATTTTGGTTCTCTTTTGTCTCCTTTATCTGCCTCGTTTCTTTTAGTCGCATGAACTTACGTCACTTCTCATTCCTCTCAACGCAACTTTGGAGCAATTGTTACTATGTTTTCCATAACTGCAGCGTTAATTAAGATGACGAAATATTAGATTTACCTCCTCGGCCAAAAAAAAAGAAGAAACATTTCCATAATTATGCTTTGTGACATATATTTCCCATAAAGATTTTACCATTCCTAGGATGATGTAATCAACAATAACATGGGTATATATGTAATTAAGTGATTTTTCTCTACTCCATAAACTTGGACGATCGATTTCAAAGTGGGTTGGATGCCAACCCTATGACCCCCGATTTCAATAGATTAGAACTAGAAACCAAATCAGCTGGATCCGAGAATCGGCCATTTATGATTTGGATAAACTCGAAATTCTTATAATAAAACTTGAAGGTTGCACCATCTCACTATAAATAACATATGTTGATCAAGTTGTTGTATTATTTGTTCACTATAGATAACATATGTTGATCAATTTGTATTATTTATTCATGTTGCTAACCATGGTTCAACACTACTTATATTGGTTCTAATTAAATTGGTTCCCAATTAGAACCAATATTTTTGGTTTGGAATCGAGAACTGAACTGATCTAGGCCCAAAACAATGGGCTCTATCTAAGCCGATTTAGTTCGGTTGCCACGTTGAACATGGTGCAGACCCCTAAGAGTGTAGACTAAGGGAATTTTTCTGCTAAGCAAATTAACATAACAATCGAACAATTCGATCCACTGGCATCGCCACTTTTGCGTCATCAAATAATCCCCGATTTTTTCAACCAATGCAGGCGGGACAAGAAAAAACCTGGACTCTCGGACCACAGAATCCCAATGCTTCTTCCAACTTCCATTTGAATCAATATAACTATTTGCATACCCTATCAAAAAAGCCAACATTGCACATCCTCGGGATGAAGAAAAAGGTGGATCAATCTTCCCAGGCAAAGCTGTTCCAATACAATTTATGCAGCGCGGAAGAAGTACGTGCTCTCACGGTCTCAAGTCATGCTATGTTACTCCATCTGATCATCTCGATGAATAACATCGATAACCATACGACGTTTCTTTCTGGTCAGTCCCAAAATCCCTCGTCCAAAATCATCATTTTTTTTTTTTTTTTTTTTTGGGTAAAACCAAAGAGTTGGTCTCTCGCTATAAGAGATGAATTTATCACGATTCTCATTAGTAGAGAAAACCATGCTTCCCATCTCTTAAACTAATACCACGGTGATGAGTTGTGGCATTACCAGGGGTAACCATTAGTCATGAGATGATTACTCGATAAGTGATTGTTGAATAAAGTAATCATGTGAAGTATGTTTCTTAATTAATCAGTAGAAACAGAGACAGTCATCCACTCATAGAGCTGAATGAAGATGCTTTTGGACCAAACCCAGCAGTTAGAAAGCAATAACAGCATGAGATTAATTCTTCTGATATTTTTGTCATTTCAGAACCAAATAACATTTCCTCCTAATACATCTGCAGCACAGCCATGTACTTCCTCTCGAGTCATATTATGCAGGCATTACTGCTCATAAACATCAATCCCTCGAAAGTGTCCTCTCTCGGTAGAAAAGCTTATTTAGAAACACCACATAATGCACAACAGAACAGCTATCATCCACCACTGAATCTAACCTTCAAGTTATAAGGAGTGGTGGTGCACGGATTAGCCATCTTAATCTTGCCATTGTTTACTGCAAGAAATCTCTGGGATCTGTAACGTAACCGGTCAAAGCAGACGCAGCTGCAGTGAATGGGGAGGCTAGATAGATCTGGCCTTCCTTGTGGCCCATACGCCCAGGGAAGTTCCTGTTTGTTGTTGATACACAGACCTGCATTGCAACATTTGTGACGAGAAGTTGCAATTAATATTTCTGATGTAGCATAATAGTAACTGTAACTTGCCAATACAGGAATTAAATTAAAAACCAGAAAAAGTGAACTTAACTGAACCAACAGAATAATGTCAGTAGGATTTGATACTTATTTTTGCAAATAAATTAGAAGTTGACACCAGGAAGATCCATTAAAAATAAACTACTTCAGAATATGAAGCCCAACTTATACATGTTTAGGGACCACTAAACAGACATAAACTAGCCACTAATAAAGAAACTTTCCAAGATTTGAGAAATTTTCTATTTATGTATTGTATGGTCCTTGTAACAGCTAACAGCATTGGCTTCTATGAAAGGCAAAGTAGCTGATTCAGTCATGTTCACAAGTCCAAGAAAAGGAATCAAACACATGACCAAAACTTGCCTGGGGTTCATTCAAACGAGCATAAGTATCTCTAGGGCCACCTAAACAAGCACCACAGCTAGGACTTGTAGGTGTGTCACAACCTGCCTCTTCAAATATCTGGGAGCAAGTTTTGCCACCAGATCCGGGTACTGGCAGGGCATATATGTCCATCCACACCTATGATACATAATGTTATATATCAATTATAACCACCCATGCAAGTTCCAATTTAAAACTTCCAAAAGAAAAGTCAATTTAAAACTAAACAAGCTGCTACAGTGTCTAGTACCTTTTGTGTAGCAGGTACAAGGAAAGTGGGAACTTTGACCTTCTTCCCCTGCAGAAAAACAACTTAAGTAAATACAACAGTTGTCGGATGCATAGGTATACAAGGATGAATACTGAGGGAATGGTTAAACTTACGACAAAACAATACAAATAAATTTACTGTCTAGCAGGACATGATGAAACTTTACTACCAGAACTCTAATCAATTTGCACAACTTACCAGTCAGTAACAAGCATAATTTCAGTCCTCAGAGAAATGTCATTTTTATCTAAAGCAAAATTTTGTTGGCAACACACCGACTTACCAATCTCTCTTACACAAGTACTTGTTTAGAAATATAATGAAACACTGTAAACTGGTAAGATGAACATTCTGCTACAAGGGTCGTAACAAGGGTCGTACTAATCACACAAGTGATATGTCCTGACCTTGATTTATTACTAAATGCAGCAAATAGAAACACGGCAGATAAAATTGGCCAAATCCACCTTCAAAAGTTGAAGGTTCTGTGATGGCACATTAAATGTAACTAAAATCTCCATCTCTGGGAGGAAAAAGATTTGTTCAAAGCCAATCACCATTGTACTAAAAAGATTTATGCATGATCAAGCATGTCTGCCCATGCTACACATGGCATCTTTTATCTAGTTCATTACTAAGGATGGCAAAATGTTGAAAACTTACTAAGAACTTCTTTTATGGCGATCAAATTGCTAATGTTCCAGTTTCCTTTTTATCCAAAAACCTTAACTTAATTTCATCATTTGAGGGAAAAGGAACAACAATGTAGGAAAGCAAAATACCGGATAGAAAGCCAAACTTATTTGGTATGAACACTAAAAATTAGACCGGGCCATTCAAGTAAAACAATTTATGCGTTCTTTGATCAATTTAAAGTTAAATCTGTCATATAACAAAGGATTCTTGCAACCTATTTTGAGTATAGTATTTGTAGCTTCTATTCTGGCATTTTCTTCCTGAGTAAGCATTGAAGTCCTTATTTAGCCATCTAGAAAATAAGGTTGTTACGGAAATATCTTTGCCACATTTTCATGTTCTAAATGAATTAAGTATAAATCATGATAAAGGAACATAATTGACAAAATACAAATTAGATGGTATAACAATCTGATGGATTACTTTTCTTTATTGATGAGATGGGTGCATAATCAACAAACCCAATGTATTAACAGCACTTGAGCTATAGATATCAACCATTTATCATAAACATATCTTTGACATCTCCTTCAAACAAGATCCCTTTCACAATGTATTTTTTGAATGTAACTATGATTCACAAGTTTCATACTAAAGTAAGAGCATGTTTGGATAAACTTTTGCTTTTTGCTTAATCTAAATCTTGCGATGCATGACCTTTTTTTAAATCTTTAAAACACTTGAAACTTTCAGAGTACACAAATGTTGACACATATGGTCACGTCTACCTTTTTCATAATAATTTGGAATTTGGATAATATTTTAAAATGAGTTAGGGGCAAAGCAAAAATGTATTTTGTACTTAATTTAAACAAACAATCCCTAAAATTGCATAAACTCATGATGTCATATGTGCAACTCTTTAAATTAAATAAAGAAACTGTCTATCTTACTGAAGCAAGAAAAACTTTTGCTGCAGCTAGGAAATCCTCAGTTTTACCCCCCGTACAAGATCCAATGTACACTCTGTCTATCTTCACATCTTTGCATTCTCTGGCTAAGGCGCGCTTATCTGGAGAATGAGGCTGCATAAAACAAAGCTTCATTTACTTCTTTTTTTGAATAAAAGTCGAGGATTTCATTACAAAAGAAAATTCTTGCACATAAAAAATGTACTGCGAAAAACTGAACCTTAGAGCTTGCATTTTACCAACCCATGAAGTGAAAATAGAGGACATGAACTGAATGCTGTTTAATATAACTAATACAGTAATATATAGCATTCAAATACTGAAATTTTAAGAAAAAAATGTAACGCCCACCTTTGCAACCAAGGGCTCCAACTTCGAGACATCAAAACGGTACTCAGATAGAAATCTTCAAGACAGCAAATGAAGCTAGTCAATAGTTAATGGAGCATAAGATAATAAAACAAGGAAAATATTAGAAATAACAAAATGTTAGAACAGCATTCTATTTGGTATATTGAGAGAGTGGGCATCATGAGTAATCAATGCATGCTAGTAGAACACAAGATGTCACATGAAGAGCAGCTCATTGTCCTATGTTCTATTAATATAGTCTTTGAATGCACTGCGTAATTTGAGTTTTGTGCCAGAACAGGTTAAATCTACTGATCTTAAGGGGCACGATGTATGAAAGAATTTTTCTCTTGAGATCTATCATCTATCAACATAGGTAAAGTGCATTGAAAGAAGAAGGACAACCCATTTATGGAGTAAACAATTACAAGTACAAATCTTTTGAAAGAGGGGCTCCAATGATTCATAGCCGACTGCATCGGCTAGCCAGAGATACAATACACTATGGGTCGTAGCATAGGAATGGGAACGCCAAATGTCATGATTTCAATTGTGGGTTTAGTCGGTTTGCTAATTAGAGTTGTGTTACACTTAAAAGGATTTTCCTGAATCATTCTCTGCATAACTTTTCGGCTGTCCTTTTTTCCTGGAATCACATTTAAAGTGCAAGTAAAAAAGAGAGGAACTTATGGTCACCAGCAATCTTTCCAATTGCTGGAAGAAAATTCTGAAGCTTAAAGATGATGCCAAGCACTTGCTGAGTTGTATAGGGGGTAATAACAATTCCATATTCTATGTTTGGAGTCATGGCACCCTTTCAGTCCTTTATTTGTCAGGTTTTCTCATCAAATCATTTATAATGCTTTTCTCCTCTAGATATTAAAGTTTCTTTGTGATGGATGGAAATGGCCTCCTGAGAGGTATTTGTGCAAATCCAAGCAGTTTTATGTGGTGTCCTATTCTGTACTGTTCAGCATCATGACAAACCTATTTTGATGCCCAATTCTGATGGCTCCTACCACCACCAGCGCCTGGAATGCTATTCCAATTAGGAGGATCTAACAAGGTGTGGCATAAGGTTGTTCATATACCAAGGCATTGCTTCCTAGCTTGGTTAGTGATCCTAAACGAGTTGGCCATTTGTGATCAACTTGCACTTATATGGCAGAAATTGTGAGCATTACTCGAGCTCCTGTGCTTGGTCATTGGACTTGACTGGGTTCTACCGCAGACTAAAGGGAAATCCTTTACCTCCACACTTTTGAAATTGTTTTAGTGTTCTGCACTTCTGTTTTCAACAGAGTTGTTAAACTAAATGCTGAAAATTCTAGGTTGCTAATTAGTTCTTGTAAGCCGTTAGATCTAAGACTTTTTAATTGCCACAGGCAGCTTTGAGGCAATTGGGGTACCCGTTAGTGAATATTTGAGGCTATAGGAATTTTCTTATGTATAAAATGTCTTACAAGCAGGCTTAATCCACCTGCAGCAGATTTGATATAAAATAGAAGATTTTTACGAATAAAATAGACAAATAAAGACCAACTATAGAAATAGAAACATGTATGCAGGTAACTTTCCATAATTCCAAAAACCTTAATAACAAGCACGTTCAATCTTCCATCCTAGAATGAGTCAGCAGCTTAGATTAGTTTCACTAAAAGAATTTTCTTTGATGAGGAACAGGATAATTCCTAATCTTTTTCCATTTGACACAGAGTACATCTACACCTAGATGTCCTTTCGTGCAGTTTCTTCTTCAGTTTAACCAAAAGCCAAAGGAGCATAAAGAAATACCCATACTTCCTAGTCCAAACACATTTGCACAAAAAAAAGAAAAAATGATGAAAGACAGAGGTGGTCATAAATAATATCATAACCAGACTTCCTAGCCATTTACAAAATTGATGTTTTATGCCCAATATATATTTATTTGTGTGGTCATGAATAATTTCATCACATCTGCTCTGGTGCAAAAGGCTACACTATAGGGCAAACAGTATCGGATGCTCTTATAGAGTATTTGTCCACATCTGCTTTTCTGTGCAAAAAGGCTAGCAAATTTCTACAGCATAGATTCTATTCACAGATCAAGATATTTGGTCACAACCAGCACATCGAAAGATTCTATCCACCATGTTGCACCAGTTAAAGCATATCACCAACAGATAAATGCTTACATACAATCTTCACAAAATAATTTTGATGACAAAGACACACTACGTCTCACAACAGAGCATGGTAAGTGACATCAGAAGTATTCTTAATTATCCTACTTTATTAAAACTTATATGCCAATAAAGTGTGCACCAAACACTTTTCGCTTGAATTTATACAGCACATTAAAGTTCCATGGCAAGCAGATATAACTCTTTTAGCACAAGACACAGGAAAAATAATGTGCTAAATGCAGCAGCCAGTAGTCATGCAGACTGGATTGCAACATAAATGACAAATGAGATTAATCATCATAATTACCTGGCTTTCTCATCACTGTAAACTGGTTCATATGGCTTTGATGTCTTATCCTGCGCAAAAAAGTGTTGGAAACATGAGTTCCTAAAGAGTGAATAAAAGAATAAGCCAATAACTAACATAAGAGTTACATCTAAGGTCATAATACCCAACCTTAAGGTACTCAAATGTTGTGCTATCTGCAGGTACCACACCATTCTTACCCCCGGCTTCCACAACCATATTGCACAATGTCATTCTCTCTTCCATCTGACACCAGCAACTATTAGAAGGGATGTAGGGCTATCATATTAAAACAGCGAAGTTATTAATGGGTCCACTTACATTTAAACTTTCGACAGTAGAACCAACAAATTCCATTGATTTATAGGTGGCACCAGACACTGATATTTCTCCAATAATCTACAAAAGAAAGACCATTTATCAAGAAAATAAGCAGAAGCACATGGTGCCTGGAGGCCCTACATAGTTTTGAGTTTCAGTTTAGACCAATGAACTTACTTGCAAAATCAAATCTTTCGCCAGCAAATACTCAGGCATTTCTCCATCCAACACAAATCTCAAAGTAGGAGGCACCTGCAATATGGTCATGGTCAATAAAAGGCCAATATTTACAACAAGATGAGAAACACCTAATGGATAAAATACAATAAGATAATTATGAATGAGTCAGCACATTATCTTTTGCTAGAACTTTTACTTCTAAACAATATTCTATGCTGACAAAATCACATAAATTCAAACATTGACACTGATTCAAGGAATATCGGTCGATGAAATGTCAAGTATTTACAGATATACATACCATCAATGCCTTTACGGATACTCGTTCACCACCCCCTCCCCCCCCTCTCTCTCTCTCTCTCTCTCTCTAAGAGGTGGAATAGAATAACCCCGAAGAAGTGTAATGATCATATGCTTCACTCCTCCGTAGCGCCTCAACCCCCTGCCTTTTTTACTTTCCTCCTCTCCTAAAAAGAGGCAGACCGAAGGCAAATTTAAAGAGAAGAATTATATATATATTGTCCCCCCTCCCTCTCCCTAGTGCCTCAACCCCCTGTCCCACCTTCATTTCTTCCTCTCCCAAAAAGAGGCAGATTGGAGGTAGATTAGAAGAGGAGAATTCCAATTCTCAATGGCTACGCTATGCATAATGATGTGGCAGTAAATATTGGAATCGCATATAACAAAGTCCACGTTGACAAATCAAAAGGAGGATGCAGCTAACTTTCCCCACAATTCAATCTGTCAGTTTCATTCATCATGATAAAAGCTTTAGTGCAACCATTTAAATTTGAGACCTTTATATTTTATCAATTTTCAAAAACAATTATCAGATGCATGGGTTCATCTAGGGTAATTCAGAGCATAGAGCCCACTGGAGAATGAGGAAGTGCATGTCCATTAACTCTCCCCATGAAAAAAGGGGGCCATAGGAAAAAAAATAAAATAAAATAAAGCTCCACAAAGAATATCAACCCATCTATTTTTTATATATTAGGATTAGTTGCACAGAAAGTATTTGAAATCTAAAACTATTACCTTTCTTCTAAAAAGTGAGAAATGACAAATGTTTTAAGTCTTTTAACTGTTATTGAACCATATAATGACAGAATGTAACATCACAAGAAGCTAACTGAATAGGAATAGTTCTTCATCATCCTCGATATCTTACATCAGATGGATGAACCCAAGAAAAATAAAATGATCAAGGGAAAGCATGGTCAATACCCAATGATATAACAATGAAACTACCAAAAATGATCATAAAAAGGTCAAATTCAATTCTAAAATTAGATTTACAAAATTCAAGTTTTATCTAAATCCAATGGCAAAGTCTGTTAAATTTTAAGGACCTCAACCATATATCCAATATCTATTTTTATGAAGGGATGGCAGACACCAAAATAAATATGGATACGATACATGCCTTGAGCAGGATCTTCCCAGCCCCCAAAACAAAGCCAGCATCCGTGTTGCCAATACCAGTGGCAAACTGGCCAAAAGCTCCAGCGGTACAGGTGTGAGAGTCGGTACCTAACAGAACCTGAAGCAGGATAAGGGTTTAAGATTTCTTTCAGATGTTACCTCGCATATTACCAAAAATTAGTTTGATTAAAAAATTCCCACCTCACCAGGTCTGCAATGACCTTCTTGGGCTAGAGCAACGTGACACACGCCCTTGTAGTCAGGGTTAACCTGCAAAATTGTTTGATATGCTTTGAATTTAAGATCAACAGAGGTGTTGCAGACAAGGATCATAAGCTTTTCTTACAGCAAAGTAATAGAGTAGGTAATGACATAAAAAAATGACAACACAAGAATACCTTGAAGTCGCTAAGGTCTTTAATATCATAGAAGTACTTGATATTCTGCTCTTGGCAAAAATCTCTCAAAATATCCACATTGCGATTTGCACGCTCATCAGTTGTGAAAATATAATGATCAGGAATGATGACAATCTTTTCGCGATCCCAGACCTTGAGTTCAAAGAATATAAAGTCACAAAATTGAACACTCTCAACTGGCAATGGTTCACATTAAAGGGAGGGCAATATGTTTAGTCAACAAACTACAGCATATTTAGAATCAACAGCTCAGATGCCGTGAGCAATGCATACCTCTACTCACCTGATGTCATTGTAATCAATCGCAGGTACAACTACTTAAAATAACATAAACCCTGACACAAGTGAGAACCCACGTCTTTCCAGGCACATAGTGGAACGTTACATTGAAAGGACAGTCAAGAGATCCATGGCACAGCAAGAGACACACATGAACTACTTCTATTTGCAAAACACAAAAGCTAAGACACAATAGGAAAAGCATAGTAAAAACCAGATAACAGCAGACTCCAGTGATTCAAATTCTCTAAAGGAATTATATCTATGAAACTACATCTTCCATGCATTATACTCGAAGAGCTTGAAAACCTCTAAAGGGAAGCCAGAGAAGCGGGTTTCGATACCTTAGCATTCTCACCAAACTCCTTCTTGAAGATACCGAAAGAACCGGGGCCGCAGACGTCGTGCGTCATCAAAACATCGACATCGACCCAAACGTTCTCCCCGGGGCTCAACTCTGGCTTCTCAGAAGCCCGAGCCAATATCTTCTCGGTCATCGTCATCGCATTTTTCACCTGAAAAACAACCAAACCCCGCCGCTCAGAAAAAAGGAAACTTTTTCCTAATCGAGCTCAATCGAAAGATTGGACGTCTCGAAATCAGGGGAATAAACCGAACCGAGCCGGTGGCGGCGGGCTTGCGCTCCGTCTGCTGAGGCGCCATGACGGAGACGATCTTCTTCGCGGCCGGTTTCCTCGACTTCCCGGCGGAGGGAAATGGCCGGGAGGCGACGGACCGGGAGAGGCCAAACTCCTTCTGCAAGAAAGGAAAGAGAGATGCTCAGCGCGAGCGGCGATCGAGGCGAGACGGGGGGGCGGGACGGCGCGAGAGCTCACCTTGACGGCGGCGAAGGACGCCGCGGCCGGCGTAAACGCGGCGGAGGACGCCATGGCGGATTGCGGTGGCGGTGGCGGTGAGGAGGTGATGCGGCGATGAAAGCACTAAGCAGCGTCCCTTTTTTTATGGCGACGGCGACGCGACAGAGAGAGAAGGAAAAAAGGGAGGGGGCGGCGTGTGGAAAAAACGTTCGCGTAGGCGACGGCGGAGCGGGTAGGGAGGGAAGCGAGGGACGGGGGCGGCGATGCCGGCGGCGGAGGTGGACACGTGGCCGATCGTGGAGCGTGGGATTGGCGGATCGTGCAGGTGGGACCCAGTTGAGGAGGAATACGATTTGTACTCGTGCTCGAATCAGCGACTCCTTTTTAATTTTTTTTTTAAAGAATTCTTTTGCTTTTTTATTTTATTTATTTATTTATGATATCCAGGGAGCTGAGTACAGATGCAAGGCGTGCGAAGAAAACTCTGGGTGATCTTGGGAGGGACCCACCACCCGACGTTACACTTAAGACCCCAAGCGATCGTGAGGGGATTCGAATTTCTCTCCTTCGTGAAGAGAGCCCAAACCATCGCGGGCATCAATGCGGTAGTTTTTTTTTTTTTTTTTTGATGATCCGGAACCCCGTGTGCACCGGCAAAAGCGAGTAAATCCACGGTGACGCCCAGCGGAGGACCCACCACCCCGACGTCACACTTAAGACACCAGATGGCACAGCCTCCCTTCAACTTGCGTTGAAGAGGCTTCGAACTCTGGATCTCACGTTTGGAGGTCTGGAGCCTACCCAACAGATGGTGAGTCCGCCATGGATGGTGGGATTTTTGGAGCTTTCGATTGGGGGCATTAAGGGTGCGAATGATAACGCTTCTTAGTAGGGGAAGAGTTTTTTTTTTTTTTTTTTCAAAAATAATTATTTTCTATTTATATTCCAGGGAACAATTTCGAATAAAAGAATCCGTTTGGTAACTACATAAAATTTCTATTCTTGGAATAGAAAAAAAAAATAGAAATGCGTTTGATAATGCAACGGTTTCTTTTTTTTGTATTTATTTATTTTTTATTTTTGCTCACGGATCACTGCCGTCGCTTTGCCCGCCGTTGACCGTCACCGCGACCGCTTTGCCACATGCCATCGGCCCCCCTCCCGGGCCAGAACCTAAGAATCCGGCATGGCGGCGGCGGCCGGCGACGGTGGCGGCCGGCAACCTAGTGGCGGCAGCGGCAATGGCCGGCGGTGGCCGACGGTGGCCGGTGGCTCCAAGCGGTTGAAGGTGGCTGCGGCAAGAGAGAGAAATAAAAGAAAAATAAAAAAGAAAATTAGCTTATTTCTAGAAATTGTTACCAGAAACAAAAAAACAACTTTTTTTGCTTTTCGTTTTGCTTCAAATCTATTCCTTAACTTTCTATTCCCATTAAATAAAAACAATTTGGCGTTACCAAATGGATTTCTGTTCTTTTTTTTATTCCGGAGAACAAAATAACAGAAATTCTAAGGAACAGAAACGTCCTAAAAAACCCTAGGAGGCTTAAAGGCCTTATCAGCCCATGTAGCGTTGTATATATATTTCTTTTCTTTTCTTTTTGCATGAGCTCGGTAGTTCGCTATGCTCAGCGAGACCCGAACCACAAATTAGGCAGGGTTCGATAAAGGGTTTCTCTCTGTTGTTGGCCCGAGCTCGCTCCAGCGCAAAAACCAATTTGTTTATAAGTGAATTTAATGAGTGAGCATGAATAAGAAACTTTTTGTGTAAAATTTACTCCTTCATCTAATCGAGAAAAAGGTGGATTGAGAGTTTTTTTTTTCTTTTTTTTTTCTGGGTTATAGGAGATAGAATAGCGAGATTAGGGTATTATTGCAAGTGGACTTTGATTTTGTTACCTACTTCCCATTTTCTAAATTGTGTCGATTTGCGCTCTATTTTTTATTTTAATATTTTTATTGTATCAAATTGAATTTCCAAAAATACGAAATAAGTTTAGTCATTTAAGGGGAAGAGGACACCACAAGTGTTGTGATTTTTGTATAATGCTTGTTTGAATATCATAACTTTCTTTTCGACAATTTAAAAATTATAACTTTCATATGATACTCACTTGAGTGGCATAAATTTTTTTAGATCATTTGAGTCCATATAACTTTTCAGAAATTGTTCTCGCCATAGGTTTTAAAAATCATGACACTCAAGTAATTGATTAAAAGTTGTAGTCCTTACATGAACCTTTTTTTAGAAGTAATGAAATTCAATTAATTTAAACAAAAGTTATGGTATTCAAGCGAGCGTTATACAAAAGTCATAGTAATTGTGGTGTTTTTATCCTCATACAAGGACATGATTTCACATATACCCCATCAGTTTGTAATTTATATTTTTCAAATAGTTAGCATTTTTTTTTATCATCATCAAATTTCATTTTCCTTTTTATTGGCAAAATCTCGCATATTTTCTTCGTGTATTTATATCATATTTGGAAATAAAATAAGTACCATAGGTGGTTGCTGATGCTCATTTGTGTAGGTGAGCAGAATAAGATTATCTCAATTATTTCGGGTTTCATCTAGATAAAGCAACGAATTCTTGCTATGTTCGCTGGCTGACACTTGTTCCGCTCTAAGTGGGTTTGGTTTGAGTTGTTAAAATGAAATTCTTTTTTTTAATATATATTTTTTTCTCTTTTCCATCCATTTTAATAATTTCCATAAAATGATATACTATACACTCTACATATTCTTACCTACAAATATTCGAAACTAATACTAAATTATTTTAACTTGTGTATAAGCAATTAGAGGTTTTAGAAGAGATTTTCTTTTTTTACAACGTCACGGTTCATGGTATCTTTTAGTAAGCAAACTGTTTTTGCATCCAACCAAAAAAATATACTGTTCTTGCATGAATGATCAATGATTTCAAAATTGGTGAGAATACTATATTTGTAACAACCTAAATTTCCACAAAATTTGAACCTCGAATGAGTATATAAATAAACTTCACTTCAATTCTTCGATAAATGATTAACTTATCCGCAATTGTATAAGTAATTTAACCGTAACTAATATACATCAAAACCTTATGTTCAGAAACCAACCCGTACTTTGCACTTTGATATGATTCAATCCTTACTAGTGATATTCGGAAGCGTTAACCTAATACCCCCAAATTCCTAATATGATAAATTTGTAAAATATATTGAGGTGAGCCTAAGCTCAGTAAGTGAATCCTCTAACTCTTAGATAATAGATTAGCTTGCCACTCAACCTGACACCAATAAACAACATGAGCTCAAGCTATATAGAATGACCATTTGTGACAAATGTATAAGCAAATGCTCTATCTTTACCATCATGGAAACCATTAACAACATTACAAGTTCATTCCCTCAAAAGCAAGTAGATGACATATTATATTTCATGGTGCACCAATATCACCCAGTAGCTCACCACTATATATAAGAATATACATAAGCAAATTCATATTTATTATGAAGCTCACAAGCACGCACGGGTGAGTCCATACTTGTCATTGTAGGACTCATTTCAACTCATGAGGCATCTTGAACACTCTTGGGACATCCCAAACATACTTTCCTCTTAGTTGGTGTGTAATTTGGTCCATTCCTATTTTCTTCGCCATCCTAGAAGTCTACTAGGAGCCGTTACTTTTTTGAGCCATTTAGCCTTGGTGACCACTCTCTGCTCTCATCAGACTAGGTCGTTACAGACTCACTGGCTTCCGCTTACTTTGTCCCCAAATCACACACCTACTAGAAAGATTCCCATTGTGGCATTCCTAGAATATCTCATATAACCAACAGCGTAACATTAATGACTCATATTATTGACTAATCGATAACATGAACATGGACAATGTAAAAAATCGACCACATGATTAATTGATAACACTTAGCTAGTAATTCGATAACTTAGCCAAATTACAAAAATATCACTTTCAGATTCATACTAAAAAAATTGTCATCACATCGTAGAAAAACAATCAAACACCCCCCAGAAAATCCTTCAAACACCTCCTAGGCACGAAATAAGCTTAACATTCCCATTCAAACGAACACAAGATTTCACATTCTATCATTAAGATTTGCCTACACATGACAACAAAAGCCAAACACAAATTAATAATCAACAATTAACCAAATCGAGAGTACTTAATAGATCAACCCAACTGCCCCCGGAGTTTTCACTTACCTTCAAGAAAGACTTGGACAACTCAAAATCCTAATCACCTTTAAAGCAAAATAAATACGGACAAACATTAGCAACTCTAAGGACGCGCATGACAACCATTTTGTTCTAGAATTAATTTCTGGAACAGAAATAGATTTTTCTATTTCTATTTCTAGAAGAGTTTCTAAGCAAAAATAACCGTTTGGTAATGACACAAAATTTCTTCCTTTCGGATGGCGGCGGACCGGCGGATAGTGGTGACGGACGGCAGTGGCTGCGGTGGTGGCGACCGGCAATTGGTGGCGGCGGCGGCCGGTGACCGGCGACTGGAGGCGGCGTCGGCCAAGGCCGGCGACCGGTGGTGATGGCGGCGGCGGCGACGGCAGCGCCGACCGGCGACCGGCGGCGGCGGTGGCGGCGGCGGCAACGGCGGGGGCTAGCGGGTGGCTGGCAACCGACGAATGGTGGTCGGCGGCAAAGGATGAAGGACTGGTTGACGAACGATGAGAAATTTTTTTATTTCTCCTTTCTATTCCAAAAATAGAGAAGTAGAAAATTTCTATTTTTGATTTCTATTCCAAACCTATTTCGAATAGAAATCTATTCCAGAAATAGAAAAAGGAAATAAATTTATCAAATGGATTTCTATTCCAGAAATAGGCCTGGAATAGAAAAATTATTTCTAGAACAAAAATAGGCAGTTGTCATGCACCCCCTAAATCTTTAAGAAAGCAACAAAACTAACTTGATAAGAAGAAAATGAAGTCCATGAACATTTACCTAGAAATACTTGAAAGATGAGATTTAAAGCTTAAACAACTCAAATTGAATAAACTATGGAACTTGATTGAAATTTAGGGGAGCTTCACTTGTTGTTTTGAAAGGGAAAAGAGAATTTGCACTTAAAAGACAAGAAGATGAAGTTGCTTTGCCAAAGAGGAGAAGAGAAAATGAATTTTTCTTCCTTCCTTACTTATTTTGAAAAAGAGCTTCAAGTCATGTTAATCAGATGGCGTTATAAGTGTGATATAAAGTAAATAGAGCTAGAATATTATGTCATTTATGATGTCATGCATGATGTGATTTGATAGGTTAAGTTCAATGTCACCATTTTAGAACATGTGAGTTATTACTTAAGTGACAAATGTCAAGATTTTGAATGGAAGGATGAAAATATTTGATTTGGGGAGAGGGGAGGAAACGAGCATTATTGGCCAAGTAAAATAGATGAATGAGAAAACATTATTTTAGTTGTAATAATTTCAAGCATTAATAAAAGAGATAGAGAAGACCTCGACTTGTATATCTTATGAGTTAAAATTAAAAGATATTAATAGAGAACGGAAAGTGTGAAGGACAATTTTGCACTTCATCACAAAATTAATTACCCACTTGCGATTCCATATGAGCCATGCAAAACTCCAAGCTACTTAACTTTAGATCATTTATGTATTTGTACTATTAACATAGAAAATTTTGGATATCACAATATTTTTTTTTTGTTTAGATACGTAATTTAATGAAATATTAAAAAGTCATTATGGTAAGGCCTCAAGAAAATTGGACCTATAAGACTGCCATTCTACCAAATCCTGTCTTGGATCCTGAACAAGCTCACTATATATATATTACTCATCATTGCACTTAAATACCCACTAGGGTAAGAAGGCCAGTGGTCTAATACCCAATCTTATACTCAAAACCATTAAAAATAGGTACTTGTAAAAGTGAAGCGTATAAAAAGGGGTTTGATGGGTTCTCAATTAACCCATCATCTTCAATCAACCTAATCCATCAAGAAAAGTACAAAAAAAGTCTTAAATCTATGGCATTGGTACTGTTATACTTTATTAGTATGTCTATGATGGGGTGCAATTAAGACCCACCATTTCTTCTTAATATGTTATGATGGAGATACACCATTTGAAAGGGTATGAGGAAGTCATATAAAAAAACTTCAGAAGATAATCGTTAGGTCGTTTTGCAAAAAGAACGTTTAGAAATAAATTGTTCTCTCATCTTCTTATCTTTCCATTAAAGAAAAAAAAGCGCTCCATTACTCCTTTACGAAGACAGTTGGCATTTATGCTGTGGAAATTGATCGTTTTTCTTGTGATTGCATTCAAATCATCGTGAAGTCATATTGTTCGTCGTTCATTCGTAATTCAACGTTCGTTCCTGGGTAAATTGTTTATTCCACATCAAAGAGGTTAGTCGTCTTCTGTCGACTTTTTTCTAACAGGTATCAATTTAGTTTTAAATCTTTCAATTGAAACAATTTAATTGTAAACTTGTAGGAAGAAAGTTGGCAAAAGATGACTAACCTCTTTGATGCGCAATGAACAATTTATCCCGGAACGAACGTTGAATTACGGGTGAACGACGAACAATATGACTTCATGATGGTCTGAATGTAGTCACGAGGAAAACATTCAATTTCCACAGCGTAAATGTCAATTGTGTTCGTAAATGAATAATGGAATGCCTTTTTTTCTTTTATGGAAAAAGGAGAAGAAGAGAGAACAATTTCTTTCTTGAACGTTCTTTTTGCCAACCAACCCAACAGTTATTTTCTGAAGTTTTTTATATAACTCTCTCATACCCTTTTAAATGACGTCTCTTTATCATAACATATCAAGACGAAACAATGCGTCTTAATTGCATCTCTTCATTGACGTACTAAGAAAGTACAACATCTCACACTCGGATATAATGGGCTTGATAGCGCTTTATCAAGAATATAAAACATTCAACATTCATCAACTTTAGAAACAATTCATACTAGCAAGAAAGCCGTCAGACCGGTGAGTACACCTACACTTGGGAGCTCAAATTATGCACTTGTTAGGGATAACATAATGGCTATGACTTTAAAAAGAAATAAACAATTGATATCTCATAGTGCCCCAAACATATTTCGCTACATCAACCTAAGTATACTTATCATTTAAAGGCTATACTTGACTATTCTCATAATACCATGTATTTACAATTATATCCACAACTACAGAAGATGATATAATTGGTCGACTAGTAGATACATGTGATTGATGTAAAACAATAATAGTCTTCCTTCGCACTAATGTCTTTTCTCCATTTCAGAACAATTGCTTTCCTAAACACATCTCATAAAGTCATATTTATTCATGACCGCGGATAACATACTAAAGTAGCAACATTGATCTTTCACTTCGAGAACATAGTCAGAAGTAACATATGGCACAAAATGAGGTAAATTATAAATTACCTTAAGAACTCACACGATGAATAGATATGGATAATTTTACTCACCTTCCCTTATCGGTCGTACAATGTGCATGTGGTATGAATTATATGTTATAGTGGATTTCTCTTTCTATAAGAGCGTATGTCATTTATTAAATATATCCACTATACGGATTTTTGCCTAAATATAGTCACGTGCTTCTCATGTACTCAAATATAGCTCGAGTGCTATATCAGCTTGCTTTCTATAGCACTCAATTAAGTACTTGCATTCGGCATCTTTTGACATACATGATTGTGAGACTATCATGTTTGGTCTTATCATATACAAATCACATACCTCATCTTGACTCCAATCAAGGCAACATATTATTTTATATACTAAATTTGCTCTTTAGCATTTATTTGTATATAACATCTCATCTCAACATACTAACTATAACATTTGAGGTAATTGCTTGTGTGAGTGAGTCAATTATTGCCTGTTGACATACTTTTCAATAATATATGTGTGCTTATGCTAGTCTCATAATGGATTTGTACTTATTGATAAAATATCAAGTCACTAATAAACAAATAAGTATAATACATATGTTCACATATACATAAACCAATGATCCTATATAATATTACATATCACATTTTACGTAACCCTAGAGACATTCTGTGGGTCAAGAATATGTCTCTAGGAATAGCCTTCGGAAATGAATCAGCAACCATTATATTAGTTGAAATGTATTGAAGGATCACTTCTTTATGAGTTATTATATCTCTAATGAAGTTGTTTTTTATATCAATGTGCTTCGTCCTTCCATGATACTTAGGATCTTTCACATAGGCAATAACTGCTTGACTATCACAATAAACTATCACTGATTTTGGAACCTTAGTGACAATGGCTAAAATTTCCAAAAAACATTTTAGCCATACTACTTCTTGCACTGCAATAAAGCATGCAATAAATTCTGCCTCTATCGTAGACAATGCTGTACATATCTGTTTCTTGCTATTCCAATAAATTGCATATTCATTGAGCAAGAACGCATATCCAGAAGTTGATTTATGCTCATTTAGGTCTCCTCCCCAATCAGCGTTTGAATTGCTTAATAGGCGTAAATCATTCCCTTGATCATAAAATCGATAATCCATGGTGCCTTTTAAGTATTTCAAGATCCTCTTCATTGCTTTCCAGTATGCTTGACTAGGATTTGATTGATATCGGCTCATTAGCCCCATGGTATAACATATGTTGGGTCAAGTATACATCATAGCATATATCAAACTTTCGACCGCACTAGCGTGAGGAACAGTTTCCATTTCCTTATTTTGTTTTTTTGGAGTCTTAGAATACATCTTACTACTTAGGCCTTCATCTTGCATGATAGAGGTATTAATGGGATTACAGTGCTACATATTGAAACGCTAAAAAATCTTCATTATATAAGACTCTTGTGATAAAGTAAGGAGTTTCCTTGATCGATCTTTGTTTATCTTAACTCCTAATATATAAGCAGCTTCTTCCATGTCATTCATTTCAAAATTGGAGGACAACCATTCTTTTATGATGATAACCAAAATCTTATCATTTCTAGCCAACGGAATATCGTCCACATAAAGTGACAAAATCACAAATTTATCTTCGGATTGTTTGACATATACATAGTGATATTCTTCGATCATCGTAAATCCAAAAGTCGTTATAACTCGATGAAAACGAAGATAATACTATCTAGATGATTACTTAAGGTCATATATTGAGCGATGGAGCTTGCAAACTTTATGCTATTGACCTTTAACTATGAAACCTATTGGCCGCTTCATATAGATTTTCTCATTTAGTTCTCCATTGAGAAATACCGTCTTTACATCCATTTGATGTAATTCAAGGTCTAAATCGATGGCTAGGATAAGGCGTATTAATGCAAACCTTATAACTGGTGAAAATATTTCCTCATAATCTATACCCTCTTGTTGAGTATAATATTTCGCCATAAGACGAGCCTTATGCTTTTCAATGGATCCATCCGCCCTTCGCTTAATCTTAAAAACCCATTTGTTTCTAATAACCTTGTGATTGGGTGGTAGATCAACCAAGTCTCAGACGTGATTTGCCCTCATTGACTCTATCTCATCTTCTAAAACTTTTCTCCATTCTTCTTTATCAGAGGATGAGACAACCTCTTAAACAGTCTTAAGCTTGGCATCGTCTTGCGGAGCAATCATAAATGCTTCCCTTCAATTTCAAAACGACGACGGAGAATACTTTTACGATTATTTTTTATGTAACTGAACTTTTCTTGAATTTAGTTTGTCAAGTGATGCAACACTCCCACTAGGTCTTGTATGTTGATGTAAATCTTCATTTCCCTCTATAACATTAATGAATATATTATTAGGATCTTCCATCTCATATAATTGAAAGTTTTTATCAATCTCACTTTTACTAGGAAAATTGTTCTCTAAGAACGTGACATCTCGTGACTCCATTTTGGTCATACTTCCATCAGCTTGTTCACCTATGAACACATATCATTTGAAGTGTTCAAAATATCTTATAAAGATACATTTCTTCCCTCTAAGATCTAATTTACCATATTTATGGGGAGAATTATGAACATAAGTTGCACACTCTCAGGGATGTAGACTACTTAAGTCTGGTTTCCTACCAGTCCACAATTCATAAGGGGTGGAAGTGACTAATTTTGAGGGCACTCAGTTAAGTACATAGACAGCAGTCAATAAAACATCTCCCCAATATGAGATAGGTAAATTTGCTTACGCTATTATAAACTTAACCACTTCTAATAGGGTTTTATTTCTTTTCTCAGCAACCCCATTTTGTTGCGGAGTACTACGATTAGTTAATTGTTATACAATTCTCTTTTCATTATAAAGAGTCTTGAATTGTTTAGATAGATACTCACATCTATGATCGGTTCTTAATGCCTTTATTGTTTTGTTCAACTGATTCTCTATCATCAATATATATTGACTAAAGTAGTCTAATACTTCTGATTTATAAGAGATCATAAAGACATAATTAAAACATGTGAAGTCATACCGCCTTCTCTGTAACTCCGTAACGCAGCACTCTAAGTGCTCAGATGATTGCCTTAGCTTCTCCACTTCTTCTGGTGACCACATCCATTTCCAGCTCAACGATAAAGCTCAAAACTTTATCATCAATAATACATCGGAGCTAGAGAATGAGGGGCTTACGGAGAGAAGAAAGAGGAGAGACGGAGAGGCATGGAGAGAAGGGCAAAACTCAAAGTTAAGGAGAGGAAAGCTAGGAGGACGAAGAAAAGGAGGTCTATAGCAGAAGTGAAATTGGAAAGGAGTGATCCTTTTAGGGTTTTCGCTGAGGAATGCCTTTAAAGTACACTAAAAAAAACCTCAAGTGTTTGCGACAAACTAAGCACCCCAAAAAGATGCAGGCCGATAGCCAACGCAGCACAAGATTTGCATGAGATTTGGAGGCAGCCCATTTTGAAACAAAACAGGTTCCAATTTAGCTCGAAACCGATCAATTGTTCCAATCCAATCATTATCCAAAAAAGCAACAACTGCAATTGGTTAATGCGATGTAAAGGCAATCGAAGTAATTACTAGCTTTAAGTGACCTTAAATATACCGTACTAGATTCTCAAGTTGAAAGTCACCTTAAATGGAGGAGTAAATGATCATGTAACAAGGGAAATTTGAAGATAGTGAGGCCAAATGTCTATATTGTCATTGCTACTAAGCCCAAGAGATTTTTAGCAGTTAAAAAAATTTCAATGAGAGACATAAGTAAGACACTTACAGATCTTACACCCATGAAAGTCGAGAAGGTTTCAGCACCAAATGTTAGATATAATGGTAACAAAATACCAAGGATCCCGGCAACTACTAGTGAAGTAGATGTGGAACGGATATATTGCTTTTCCTTGCTATATTTAGTTGTTGTAAAATCTGGTCATCCAAAACTACGGTCATTAAAGACCTGACATCTTGCCAAATCTTTCGATTAAATGGTGAAACTAATAAGATGAGATTGGAATATACCTTTTGCTGGAACAATTTCATCATCAAGTCTTGGCTCTTCCATTTCTATGATTTCATCTTCTGTTAGGTCAACACAAATTTTTCTAGTACTTTCATTTTCGACGATCAATGAAGTTGTTATACCAACCAAAGAAATGTCCCAAGCTTTTCTATAAGTTGCACGCAATTTGCACGAGATCTGCACGTAGTCCATTTTGAAATGAAATGGGTTTCAATTTTGCCCTATGTTGACACCTAATTTTGGCAAACCCTAAGGAAATAAAAAATAAAAATTGCGTCAGAACAAATAAAAGGAAAAAAAATGGGGAAAATCAATCTAATTGATTATGCATGGAAGTTTGAAATTTTGATGAATATTCAGATTTTGATAAATGCGGAAGCAATTAGAAAATCAAGTGAGTAAATGGCAAGAATTTTTATAAAATGGAAGGAATTGAAGCAAAATCGAGTTGATCGCGAAATCACGCTTTGATTTGCAGCCATGAATTAATGCAACAGAAGATGGAAACTTGAAAATTGTCATGGAAAGTGGCCGTCTGGAATCACTATAAAAGAGAGTCGCAATTTTCGTGACAAGGGGGGGCGAATTCAGAAAAATCAACAAAAAATTCGAAAAATTTATTTTGTTGTTTTTAGGGTTTTTGGGGGGCTTTTTTTCCCTTCGTTCCTTTGAAAAATCTGCACAAAAGAAGAAAGAAAAAAAAAGAAGCTTTTTGAGGAGAAAAAGCAAAAGTCAAAGGAAGCAAGGGAGACAATGACGTGAACAGAGGGGGAGAAGTGACTACAGCAGAGAAGAAAGAGAAAAAAAAAAAAGAAAGAAAAAAGAAAAGAGGATTGTTCACCGTCTTTTTTGTGAAAGCTTCCTGACGCCCCCCTCTGTTCGTTACTGCCTGGGTCATCGGGACCGAGCTCCTGTGCCACTGGCCTCTTTGCGCCACCACCGTGCCAGCACCACTCAATGTCGGCAATCGAGCCACCAGTCCCTGCCGTGTCTCGCCAGCGTTTCCTCCTGTGTGCTCGTCGCTGCCCCTGCTCTGTTTGCAATTAGCCCAGCGACCTACAGTGGCCAAGCCCTCACTCGCCGTCTCCACCTAACGATCCCACGCTCTTGCCCCTGCTCGTCCGATGCTAGCAACCCGCGAGCGCCATTGCCGAAGTCGTTGCAACCCAAGAGCACCGCTGCCCTCCGCTCAAGCATCCCTGCCATTGCCTCACATCACCCCCGACGCCCGCGAGCCCGTCGACTTGTGGCACCGGGCGCCAAACCCCTTGACACTCAGCTTCCACCCGACGCCACTCCGTCTCGCCTCTGCAACTGTCGTAGCCACCACGCCTCTGCAATTGTCGTAGCCACCGCGGCTCTGCCTTCTGCAACTCGCCCCGCAACAGCCCACTCGCCACCATCCTCCTTCCGACAACCTAGTGCCCGACACCGCTGGTCACCCGTCGACCCGCGATCTGCTACTCGCACCTCACCCGCGATTGCACCTCTACCTCGCCTCCACTTGCGGCACCTGATGACCAAAACCTATTGCTTGCTCACCTTCGCTGTTGCTCGAACGCCCGCGCCACCTACCGTCGCCGGACCCTCCTCTGTTGCAGGCTCCGCCGTTGCTCTGAGCTCGAGCCGCACGCCGCTGCTGCCCAGCCGACGCCTGCAGCGCTCCTCACCACTCCGCTCGCCATCTGTCGACGCTTGCCGCGCCATTGCCTGCGACCTGCTTGCCCATCCCGCTGCTAGTCCAGCCCATGCTTACCCCATCGACGCCTTTATCTTCTTGAGTCCCCTTAGGTAGTTTTTATTTATTATTTATTTTTTAAAAGTTTAGTTATTTGAATTAGAACATTGGATTTCAATATTCATTTCATGAATCTTGTAGGCATTATCCGTAGGGTTTTGCCCAAAATTATTGTAATTATTAATTTGATTCGTAAGACATCGGATCATTTTTTAATTATATTAATTTTTTGGGCATTTTGATAGTGTTTTGGTTATTAAATCGTTATAATTATTAATTTGACCTATAAGACTTCGGATCAAATTTTTAATTATCTTAAATTTTCTCATATATTGTGATGTTTAGAGTTAAAATAATCGTTAATTTAATCTGTGAGACTACGGATTATTTTTTCGGTTATTTTAATCCTTCATTTAGTGAATATCTTGATTAATTTAGATATAATGTTTATATGATAATTGCTTATCTTGAAAAACACTAAAAAAAAAAAAAAAACTCAAAAATCAAATCTTGCATTGGAGTGTGTTGGTTTAGTAAATTAGGATTGCATTTTCTTTAGGATTGCACTCTTAGATGATTTTTGGAATAGATTAGGATTGAATTATATATATATACTCTTAAATAATGTTTGCACATTTTAATAATCTCATTTTTCTAATAAAAAATAGTTTTCTAAGATAAGATAGGGTTTAAGTCAAATTAATCCCTAAAATAAATTAGGAAATTATTATTTTAGATGGTTTAATTAGGTCTCCTTTTTATTACGAATTTTAATAGAAAAATACAAAAATATTAGGTGTATGTCAAATAGTTTGCGTAATAGGTTCATTTAATTAGAATTTGTTTACTAGTCAAATTAGGTCATGTAGTTAAAGTGCGTGTTTTAAATTCAAGATAAAAAAAAAAACCCAAAAAAATTGTTTGCTTTGTGTGTTTATTTCTTTTGATGCAATTTGTTTGATTCATTAAGTGTATAATAATGATTGAGCACCCGTGTGATCATTCTATTGTATGATAGAAATTTAGGTTAAAATTAATCTAAGCTGCTTGAAAAAAAAATTGAAAATAAAAAAAATGATATCGAAAGGGCATTAGAGAAGTGTAGTGTAACCAAGTCCCTGTACCAAAAGTCTTTGGTTCGTAGAAGTAAAATAATTTTCCATTATTTTACTTAGGTGTCTAATCGACTACCATAAATTGATTAGTGGCGACTCTTGGATAAAATCCATTTACATATTAAAAATTTGAACCTAAGTTGTGAATTGGTATGGGCTTGGGAGAGCCCGAGCTATACTTAAAACTTAGTAGTCAATTAGCCTAACTCTTAAGTGGTGCATCTGAAATTTAGGCACTCTAAATTTATTAATTGTTCCAATTTAGTTCTAAACCTTTTGATTATTTGCACGAGATTTGCACGCATTCCATTTTGAAATGAAACGAGTTCAAATTTAGTCGTAAATTTTTTAATTGCTCCATTAGATACTACTGCCTTCTTCGTAACTCCGTAATGCGGCACTCCCAGAGCTCAAAGATGATTGCCTCAACTTCTCCTCTTCTTCTGGTGACCACATCCCTCTCTAGCTCGATGATAAAGCTCAAAACTTTAGCATCAATCACAAACTGGAGATAGAAAAGGTGGGACTTATGGAGAGAAGAAAGAGGAGTGACGGAGAGGCATGGAGAGGAGGGCAAAACTCGAAGTTGAGGAGAGGAAAATCAGGAGGACGAAGAAGAGGAGGTTAGGAGCAGAGGAATGCTGTCAAAGTACACTAAAAAAACCCTCGAGTGCTTATGACAAACTAAGCACCCCAACAAGATGCAGGTCGATGGCTGACGCAACACGAGATTTGCATGAGATTTGCACGCGGTCCATTTTGAAACAAAACGGGTTCCAATTTAGCCCGAAACCTATCAATTGTTCCAATCCAATCCCTATCCAAAAAAGCAACAACTGCAATTGGTTAATGCAATGTCAAGGCAATCGAAGTCATTACTGGCTTTAAGTGACCTTAAATCTACCGTACCAAATTCTCAAGTTGAATGTCACTTTAAAAGGAGGAGTAAATGGTCTTGTAGCAAGAGAAATTTGAAGATAGTGAGGTCAAATGTCTATATTGTCATTGCTACTAACCCAAAGTAGAAAGGGAAAGGATCGGTTGGCTTAAGCCACTTGTATTTCGTTGTTATTTGTCCATGTGTGCATGTAAACTATCACGAGTTTTTCACAATGTCTATTTGGCATGTAGCTTGATGCTGTATTGCTTATCGCTATATCTATAAGGGGTTTTTGGCTTTCGGGGTATGAGTCTAACTCTATCACATTCCTTCACGGAGACACCCAAAAAATTGGAACATTATGCTCATTGTTTTTCACATGTTATATCATCTAATCGAACTTTACACCCTAATAGATTTTTAGCTGTTAAAAAAATTTCAACAAGAGACATAAGTAAGACACTTACATATCTTACACCCATGAAAGCCAAGAAGGTTTCAGCACCAAATGTTAGAGATAATGGTAATAAAACACCAAGGATCTCGGCAACAACTAGTGAAGTAGATGTGGAAGGGATATATTGCTTTTCATTGCTATAATTAGTTGTTGTAAAATCTGGTCATCCAAAACTACGGTCATTAAAGAACTGACATCTTGCCAAGTCTTTCGATTAAATTGTGAAACTAACAAGATGAGATTGGAATGTACTTTCTGCTGGAACCATTTCATCATTAAGCCTCGGCTCTTCCATTTCTATGATTTCTTCTTCTGTTAGATCAGCACATATCTTTCCAATACTTTCCTCTTCGGCGATCGATGAAGTTGTTATACCAACCAAAGGAATGTCCAAAGCTTTTTGATAAGTTGCACGGGATCTGTATGAGATCTGCACGTAGTCCATTTTGAAATGAAACGGGTTCGAATTTTGTCTTAAAAATCTATCAACTGTTCCAATTTAGTCCTAAACCTTTTGATGATTTGCACGAGATTTGCACACATTCCATTTTGAAATGAAACCGGTTCAAATTTAATTGTAAACTTTTCAATTGCTCCATTGGATACCATGGCCTTCTCCATAATTCCGTAGCACGGCACTCCGAGCGCTCAAACATGATTGCCTCAGCTTCTCTGTTTCTTCTGGTGACCACATCCCTTTCTAGCTCGAGGATAAAGCTTAAAACTTTAGCATCAATCACACACTGGAGCTAGAGAAGGAGGGGTTTACGGAGAGAAGAAAGAGGAGAGACGGAGAGGCATGGTGAGGAGGGCAAAACTCGAAGTTGAGGAGAGGAAAACCGGGAGGATGAAGAAGAGGTCTGGAGCAAAAGTGAAAGTGGAAAGGAGTGAGTGATCCTTTTAGGGTTTTCGTTGAGGAATGCCTTCAAAGGACACTAAAAAAAACCTCGGGTGCTTACGACAAACTAAGCACCCCAACAAGATGCAGGCCGATGGCCGACGCAGCATGAGATTTGCACGAGATTTGCATGAGATTTGCACGCAGTCTATTTTGAAACAAAACGGGTTTCAATTTAGCCCAAAACCTATCAATTGTTCCAATCCAATCCTTATCCAAAAAAGTAACAACCGCAATTGATTAATGCAATGTCAAGGCAATCGAAGTCACTACTAGCTTTAAGTGATGTTAAATGTACCGTACTAGATTCTCAAGTTGAATGTCACTTTAAAAGGAAAAGTAAATGATCATGTAGCAAGAAAAATTTGAAGATAATGAGGCCAAATGTTTATATTGTCATTGCTATTAACTTGAAGGGAAAGGATTGGTTGGCCTAAGCCACTTGTGTTTCGTTGTTATTTGTCAATGTGTGGATGTAAACCATCACGAGTTTTTCACAATGTCTATTTGGCATGTAGCTTGGTGCTTTATTGCTTATTGCTAGATCTATAAGGGGGTTTTGGCTTTTGGGGTATGAGTGTAACCCTATCACATTCCTCATAGAGACACCCAAAAAATTGGAATATTACGCTTCTTGTCTTTCACATGTTATATCATCTAATCAAACTTTACACCCGAATAGATTTTTAGCAATTAAAAAAATTTCAACAAGAGACATAAGTAAGACACTTATAGATCTTACACCCATGAAAGCCAAGAAGGTTTCAGCACCAAATGTTAGAGATAATGGTAACAGAACACCAAGGATCCCAACAACTACTAGTGAAGTAGATGTGGATGGGATATATTGCTTTTCCTTGCTATATATAGTTGTTGTAAAATCTGATTATCCAAAACAACTGTCATTAAAGACTTGACATCTTGCCAAGTCTTTCGATTAAATGATGAAACTAACAAGATGAGATTGGAATGTACCTTCTCTTGGAACCATTTCATCATCAAGCCTCGACTCTTCCATTTCTATGATTTCTTCTTATGTTAGGTCAATACATATTTTTCCAGTACTTTCCTCTTTGGCAACCAATGAAGTTGTTATACCGACTAAAGGAATGTCTAAAACTTTTTGATAAGTTGCACGAGATTTGCACGAGATTTGCATGAGATCTGCATGCAGTCCATTTTGAAATGAAACGGGTTCCAATTTTGCCTTAAAAATCTATTAATTGTTTCAATTTAGTCATAAACATTTTGATGATTTGCATGAGATTTGCACACGTTCCATTTTGAAATGAAACGGGTTCAAATTTCGTTGTAAATTTTTCAATTGCTCCATTGGATACTACTGTCTTCTTCGTAACTTCGTAGTGCGGCACTCCGAGCACTCAAAGATGATTGCCTCAGCTTCTCCTTTTCTTCTGGTGACCACATCCCTTTCCAGCTCGACAACAAAGCTCAAAACTTTAATATCAATCACACACCTGAGCTAGAGAAGGAGGGGTTTACGGAGAGAAGAAAGAGGAGAGACGGAGAGGCATGGAGAGGAGGGCAAAACTCGAAGTTGAGGAGAGGAAAACCAGGAGGATGAAGAAGATGAGGTTTCGAGCAGAAGTGAAAGTGGAAAGGAGTGAGTGATCCCTTTAGGGTTTTCGTTGAGGAATGTCTTCAAAGTACCAAAAAAAAAAAAAAAAAAAACCTTAAGTGCTTGCGACAAACTAATCACCCCAACAAGATGTAGGCTAGTGGCCGACGTAGCACGAGATTTGCACGTGGTCCATTTTGAAACAAAACAAGTTTCAATTTAGCCCGAAACCTATCAATTGTTCCAATCCAATCCCTATCCAAAAAAGCAACAACTGCGATTGGTTAATGAAATGTCAAGGCAATCAAAGTCATTACTAACTTTAAGTGACCTTAAATATATCGTACTAGATTCTCAAGTTGAATGTCTCTTTAAAAGGAGGAGTAAATGATCATGTAGCAAGAGAAATTTGAAGATAGTCCAAATGTCTATAGTGTCATTGCTACTAACCCGAAGTAGAAAGGGAAATGATCGGTTGGCCTAAGTCACTTGTGTTTCGTTGTTATTTGTCCATGTGTGGATGTAAACCATCACGAGTTTTTCACAATATCTATTTGGCATGTAGCTTGGTGCTTTGTTGCTTATCGCTAGATCTAGAAGGAGTTTTTGGCTTTTGGGGTACGAGTCTAACCCTATCACATTCCTTCACGGAGAAATAGGCTTCAACCATCACGTAAAATTAATGTGCCGATATCTTTCACTTCTACTTTTGAGTTATTCTCAACATATATCCATCTTCTTCTAGGCTGTATCTGATAATATTCCACAAATGTTTCTCGATTTCTAGTTACATGATTTGTTGCTTTTGAGTCTATAGTCCACATTGGATGAGATTCAGTAAGCATTACAATGCTAAAAATAGAAGCATTACTTAAAGTAATGGAGTAATAGGATATTTCTTTCGACTTAGTGCATTCACAAGCAAAGTGACCCATCTTGTCACAATTGTAGTACTTTATCTTGGCCTTGTCCTTCTTCCCACCACGCTTCTTGCGTCGGAAGGTCTTAGCCATCTTAGGTGCTTGATCAGTCTTCTTCCATTTGTTATTGAATTGATGATTCCTTTTGTACTTGAAGCCCGAAGTTTTGCGCAAACTCGATTAAGCAACATAAGCATGGGTAGATGATCTCACAGCCTCTAAACGTTTATCCTCTAATTTCAAATGATGCTCTATATCATAAAAAGTGACAATATTCTCATTATGCATCATGTTGATCTTCATATGCTCTCAATTGTTAAGAAGAGACTTTATAACAGCATGAACTTGTTATTCATCAGTAAGGGAGTGACCTGCCGACTTTAACTCATGAATCATGTTTGATATCTCCCGAAAATGCTGCGTCATCGTTACATTTGGGCACTTTCGGTATGTGTCAAACTTGATGGTGAGTTTCCTCAATTTAGTAGCAGATGTATCCCTAAACTTATATTTTAAGAGAACCCACATTTTTTGAGTTTTATCATAACTTTTAAACTCACAAATGAGATCATCTTGCATACGACTTAGCAACGTGATGCGAGCAATGCTGTTTTTCTTTTTCCAAGCTTGAGAAGCTTCTTAATTTCTCATGTGCTGAGCTGAAGTTCCATGCTCAGGCTCATCCATTGTGTGGTTGAGGGTTTCCAAAATCTCTTACTTTTCAAAGATGTACTGAACCTTCCAGTGCCAAATATCATAACTGGCACCGTTCAGTTTCTCTCCCTTATTGAGATTAATCACAATGGTCTTGGATGTCGAAACTATAATCAATTGTTATAATACATTGACATAATAAACACAAAATCAATACTAGCACATTTTTTAAAGTAATACACATGTTTAATTTGCAGTAAAGACAAACTAATTAATGATAATTCAACAAAAAAGACACGGAAACGAAAGTTTACTATGTTCCTAATTAGCTTATATGTACGATTGTTCTACTATCATTAATTAGTTTAATTTGCGTAAATTTAAAGTTCTAGGTGAGAACTTATTCGAATTCTACTAATCTACGAACTCTCACTAGAAAAATGATTACATGATCTCATGTAATTTTCACATTTTTTCATTAACAAGAAAAAAAAGGCACAGCATGATGTGAATAACGTACAAAAAACAATCATGCGGCAACTATAATCAAAATCGTAATTCAACATATAATGAAAAAATCAAGGATTTCCAACTATTGTTCGAGTTTGCTTGGAACCAGGAAATTGCAAGCATATTAAATTATATACATGCTATTATCGAACCAAGCTTTACACAACATATATGTGACCATTTTCATGTAGGCTAACTTATGTATTTTTCAAAACCATAAGAAAATATAGGTTAAAAGGAATAAACAATGCATTTATATCCCAAAAATATGCGTACCTAAGGTTCCGTACACATTTTTATACCTTTGAAGACCTTAAACATGTATATCGACTATACCATAGTATAGAGCACATCCATATGATACAAACACCATCGACCACGTGGCAATGGGACCATCCACGCGCTCACACACGCTACCTAAGTGTCCAACGAGCCATTAAGGCTCCTGGCCGGTCCGATCGGTCCAGCCGGTCCAATCGGAGACCGATTGACCGGTCAACCAATTCTATTTCAGGTTGGGTCAGGTTAGGTTGGGTCTTCGTCGAGTTGGGTCTCGGGTCGAATCGCCGGTCGATCACTAGCTAGCCAACTGCCGTTGGTGGTGACATCATTAATGACGTCATCCGACGGTTACCGATTGTGGGATGATGTCAACATGCGTCGGTTCTCCGACGTGCGCATGGCGTCCACGAGCTGCAACTTTTGGCCGTGTGTGTGGGTGTGTCCAGAGTCTTCTGGCGACGCTTGACTCGCCGTTCAACTCGTCTCGACAAGTACTTTCACCCTATATGTTCAAAAATTGATTTTGACCGAAAAATATTTCGAAAAGTGGCTAAAACCATATGGGTATACGCGACTTCCAAACCCGTTTTTCGCTTCGGTTTGTTTTCGACGATTCATGTTGCAAATTTTGAGTAATAAACATCTGGACAATATAAAGTTCATTCTCTTGATCCCGATATCAAATGGTAAACGAGAAAATTTGATGGAAAAATAAGACATAAATCTTAATCGGGCTTCGATAACAATGTAGGAAGAAAATCGACGGAAAACGACTAACCTCTTTGATCCGCAATGAACAATTTACCTTGAAACAAATGTTGAGTTATGGGTGAACGACGAACAATATAACTTCACGATGCTCTGAATGCAGTCATGAGGAAAACATTCAATTTCCACAACGTAAATGCCGATTGTCTTCGTAAATGAGTAATGAAATGCCTTTTTTTTTTTTTTTCCTTTTATGGAAAGAGGAGAAGTAGAGAGAACAATTTCTTTCTTAAACTTCTTTCTGTCAACCAAACCAATGGTTATTTTTAAAATTTTTTATATGACTCCCTCATACCATTTCAAAGGATATCTCTCCATCATAACATATCAAGACGAAACAATGCGTCTTAATTGCACCCCATCATGGACATATTAATAAAGTACAACAAAACATTTTTTACATTGGTAAAAATTTGGCCGATCAGTGCTAATGTGGATACCGACTAGCCGACGAACGCTGACATGGCAATTTTAAACAATTTTTCCTCTTTTTTTTATTATATTTTTCCTCTTTTTCCTCTTATCTTTCTTCTTCGACAATAGCCAAGAAGCCTCCAACAGCTTGTCGACCATTGGGTGAGGTGGCTTTGCCCAAATTTGGGCAAGGCCAGCTTGCTGCTTATGCCTGCAGCAAGGCCATGATGAGGTTGGCCTCGACCATATTTGGACAAAGCTGCCAAGGCTAGGCAAGGACTGCAACCCACGCCGGTGGTTGGCAAGAGCTTGGCGACCCTCGTCCAGTGGTCGACGAGGGCTTGGCAACCCTTGTCTAGTGGCTAGTGAGCTTTGTCGGGACTTGCTGGCCACTACAAGGAAGCTAAGGAGGAAGAAGAGAAAAAAGAAAAGGAAAAAGAAAATAAAAAAAAAGAATAAAAAACTTGAAAAAATAAAAAAATATTAAAAATTGCCACGTTAGCATTGGTCAAACAGCTGGCATTTACATAAACACCGATTGACCAAAATTGGCTGAATGAACCGAATTGATACCAATGTGAAAATGTTTAAAACTGAATTGGTCAAATCGAAAAGTTTAAAATTAAATTGATACCAATACCATATATTTAGGACTTTTTTTAGTACTTTTCCCCCAACCCACCCCTATCGTATTTGTTCTTGATGTTTGCTAAATGACGCTCAACATCCACCATCACCACATATCATCACATGCCATGTGTCAGGTGGAATGATATGATTGAATGAAGTGAAAGAGACTTTATTGCGTAAAAGTATTTTTAGAGGACCAAAATCGTACTCGATCCTAAATCATGGAGGAGGACGCCATGGATTGCGATTGCGGTTTGAGCTAGTGCCGCATCGAGCTCTGATCAAAGGTGAAGAGAGAGAGAGAGAGAGAGAGAGAGAGAGAGAGAGAGAGAGAGAGAAGAAACAGAGGCGGTGTTTGAAATGTGTTTTCGTAGAGTGACTGCGAGTGAGAGCGGGAGAAGGAATAGGGTGGCAATGCTCAGAGTAAACTCATGGCGGATCATGTAGAGTGAGATTAGCGATTGCGGGTGGGTCCTAGTTGAGTGAGAAAGAGAGGAGGAAGATTAATACTCATACTTAAATCAATAACTTCTTTTAAGCTACGTTAGTTTCGCCAAAAATGAATGATTTGTGATATTTTTCTAAAAACGATCATTTAAATAGGTTAAGAAAATGATAAACAAAAAATATTTTTATCTTCCATAAAAACAAAACATAAATTATTGTCGATAATAAAAGACAATTTTCCTCAATCAGCTATTTCAAGAGTTATAAGTGATTATTTTTACGAAAATATTTTTTAAATTATTCATGTTCTGCTAAACAAATGAAACCTTAATTTATTTTCTCTGTTTCCTTCCTTTGTATCTGAAGACTAACGAGGTGCTGGTAGAGTCCGCCATGAGAGAGTCGGAGTGGGGAGCTTTGGAGCAAATGAGAGAAGTGAGACGGAGAGTCGTAGTGCACGGCTTCGATTGGGGACTAAAACCCCAGAGGACCCATTGGGCCTTATGATATGAAGAAATTGTTCTGTTGAGAGTTATCGGCCTGACCCAAGATATAATTCTTATTTTTCATGAGCTTGACAATCCGCTAAGCTCATTTAGACCTAAACTATATATTAAACATGTTTAATAGAGGTTTTATTCTTGGCCCGAGCTCTCTCCAGCATGAGCCGGTCATTTTATCAGAAAAATTTGATGAATGAGCTTGAGCAAGAATTTTTGCGCATCTAATTTACCCATTTATCTAAAATAGAAAAATGATGAAATTAGGGTTTTTTCAAGTGACAGGAGGAAGAGTAGTCGGAGTAGGGAAGTAATGCAACAGGCTTCTGAATGTTTTCCTACTTCCCACTTTTTTTTCAATTATTTTTATTCGCTTTAGTAGATTCTTCTGCTATTATATAATGTATTTCAATTTAAAATTTACTTTTTCATTTTCCATCATCTTATTTTCCGAAAATGCATAAATAAGTTCTAATGTATAAAGACACGATTTCATGTATATCCATCGGTTTGTAATTTATAATTTTCAGTTAGAATTTTTTTTCATCATTTAGAATTCAATTTCCTTTCATTAGTAAAGTCTCTCGTATTCTCTTTGTGTATTTCTGCCATTTTTGGAAGGTAAAATAAATACCACAGGTGGTTGCTAACACTTATTTGTGTGGTTGAGTAGAACAAGATTATCTTAATTACGTCATAATTAATCTAAATAAAGAATGAATTCTTCCTAATGTATGTTCACTTGTTGCCACTTGCTCCACTTTAAGCGGGTTTGGTTTGAATTGGTCAAACGAAATTCTTTTTTTTTTTAAATATATTTTCTCTTTTCCATCCTTTTTAATAATTTCACATATTTTTACCTTATCGATGCTATTACTAAATTATTTTCACATGAGGATAGGCAATTCGTGGTTTTAGCAGAGATTTTTTGACATTGTTAAATCTGAAGGGGTAAAGTTATTTTCTCCATAACTAAGTTACTCTCTCTTCTTCTCATTAATTTTCCATTTTACATGTAATTTAAAAAAAACCATGATAAATTTAACTCATACATATACTTTAAATTTAACTAATGCGTAATAGATATAACTTTACGAGGGCATACATATTAAGATATCTTAAAATAATCTCGCAAAAAAAAAAAAAACACATGCACGTGTATAAAAATGGATTTAAGTTGATGCTGAGAGAGAGAGAGAGAGAGAGAGAGAGAGAGAGAGAGAGAGAGATTTGAATTAATTTAGAAAAGAAATTTAAATGGTTGACGGCAAGGGAAATTGAACTGTTTGTACATGAATACTATATTTTGATTTTTAGATACATTATTTAATGAAATATTAAAAAAAGACTATGGTCAGGCCTTCAAATAGTTAAGAAAATGGGACCCATGAGACCACTATTCTACCAAATCCAGTCCTGATCCAGCTGCGCAAGCTCACTATGTGGATATCACTCATCATTGCATCGAGGCGTTGAGTAAATTTGCATCAACTTAGAGATTAAGAGGATTTACATGAACCAATGAATTAGTTGCACTTCCATACAAGTTAGTGTAACAAGACCAATGGTCTTATACCCAATCTTTTACTCAAAACTATTAAAAATAGAAGATGGGGTCAACTAGGAACTAGAAAATGTGAAGCGTATAATTAAGGGTTTGATAGGTTTCTCAATTAACCCATTGGTAAAATGACATAAATAATTCATGAACTTTAGCTCAATGTATAATATTATTACCGAACTTTTAATTTGGTCAATGTAATCTATACAATATTGTCTTTGAATTGTTAATTTTGTTCTATATAAACCATAAACTTTTTTATACATGTTCAATTTAGTCCCTTAATTATATGATAATGTTCAATATTTTCTTTGAACTTTAATTGATGAATATATAACATTGGATGTTTTTATATAGTCTAAGGGCTAGATTGAATATTTAACAAAAGTTTAAGATTTACATCGAACAAATTAAAATATTAGAGACAATATTATATATTGGGTCGAAGTTTTTGGACCATTTATGTGATTGTCCCTAACCTATTTTTAATTCAACTAAATCCTACTCTCTCTCTCTCTCTCACTACCTTATAGTGTGGCTGTGTCTTGAATGTTGATGGAGGTCGCACTCAAGTGAGATGGAGAGAGAAAGAGAGGAGTTCCAGCTGCCTTGGCGTCGGCTTGACGACCGTCTAATGGCGTCAATGGCCTGACGAGGTTTTGTGTCGATGATTGTTTGCTGGCGACAGCAGACGTAGGTCTATTAGGGTTACTTTCTTTTGAACAAAAATTGGGAAGTAACTGATTTTTTTTTTTTTTCTTGAGTATATGTTGGGAAAGAATGATACTTGTTGATATTTTCGTGGGTAAGATTAAAGAAGGACCATGGGTGGGTTTACATATTAATGGATTGGATTGAATATGGTCAATACAAGTTAAATATGCTTATAAGAGGTTTTTTGGTCTGTACTTATGAGAGTTAAAATGGGGTAAAATTGGGCAACCCATTTATAACCTTAGCCTGAACCTGACTTGATCTCTAAGTAGAATCTGTGAAATTAGATGACTTGATTGACTAAACTATATAAGCTACATGGCAAACATCATTTGTACAAACAATTATAAGGTGAAGTACAGTTTCGATCATCTAATTAAATTTTTACGTGATCAGGTTTTTTTTTTTATCTCTTTCACTTTGTTTAATCGAGTCCTTTCATGGATCATTTTTACTAATACCATCCAATTGGTATCATGAGATCTTCAGAGCGAAGCCGATAACCCATCCAGCTCCCTAGCCTCTCTCTCTCTCTCTCTCTCTCCATAGTTTTTGTCCTTGATGTTTGCTAAATGGTGCTTATTGTCACCACATGCGTTGCGTCAGCAACAATACAATGTCATTAATTTGATGGTATAAAGTATTCGTGTTTGACAGAAGGATGGGATTGGACAAAGCGAAAGAGACTTGAGTGCAAAAAAGTAAACTTGGAGGACCAAACTTGTACTCCACCCTAAATCTCGGAATGAAAAATTTACATTATCATAGGTTTGCCCTGTTACCAATCCAAAATATGATGGTGCCTCCTCAAGTTAACCCGCTCTTGCATTGGGGATGAAAGTCAATTGGTGTCTGATGGCTTATCATAGTGGGTTTAGTTTCGTGGAAATGTCAATATGCATGACATACGCAATCGACGCTGTTTGGTTGACTGGTTCTAGGGTTTTCGGCCTCCAAAGATATTGGTTCTGTGCTCATCAGCATACTGACGTGATGCTTATCGTCTGTGACTTCGATCGACCTTTACCATCAGAGCACGCTTCATAGATCGATTTTCCAGAGGCGTTCGACCTATAGCATGCACGACATACCATAAGTTATGAAAAGATAAAAAAAGGCAATGACTGAATTTGAGTCAATGTGATGTTCCAATGACTATATAAGAAAGATCTGATCTGCTGTTTTCAATCCGGTGGATCCAACATCGAGAAAATGAAGATAAGGAAGATCTCCATCAAAATTCTCCGATCCTGATATAAGAAAGATTTGTTTGTAATTTTGAACCTCTAAAAATTAGTTAAACAATATTAGAAGTTGTCTAATGGAATTTTGATGGGAAAAAGTACCAAAAAAATAATCATAAATCTACTGCATTGATACCAATTTAGTCTTAAATCTTTCGATTGGACCAATTTAAATGTTTTACATTTGTATTAATTGAGTTCATTCCATCAATTTTAGTTGGAAATTGTCAATGTGAACTCTAGCCATCCTACTTAGCGTGATTAGCTGTGATGTGAACATTTTTAGTAATTTTTTGATTTTTTCCTTTTTTTTTTTCCTTTCTTCTTTTACTTTTTCATTCCCTTCTCTTTTTGTTGGTGGCTGCTCATCGACTTCGGCCACAGGCCATGGCTAGTAAGAACTGGTCTCACCACGACAGGTGAGGGTCGGCCTCCTTGAGCTGCACCTGGGCTAGGGCAACCGCTACTGAGGTGACCCTCGCTTGATATGGCGAGGCCGCTCTTACCTTGGTAAGGGTCGGCCTTGTCGAGTGTCACTTGAGCAGGGGCGAGGCACAGTGAGCCTCACCTGGCGCTTGCGGGTTTTGGAACTAGTAGAATAATTCTTGTCCTCGATCTTGTCGTATTGGTAGAGGCAGGTAGAGATCCTCTAGATCTAGTTAGTCGTAAGGAACCGCATGCCGTAGTTGTAGTAGAGGTCCTTCAGGATCCTTATCTAATCTGTCATCGGCATTCGCCTCACGCTGCTTTGTTTGCAAACATGATTGTTACTATTGCTTGTGCCTCCTTTCTTACTGTTGTTGTTGTTGATGATGATGTCTTATTGTGCCTTGTTGCCCTTGCCGAGGTAGGGCTCATAGGGACTCACCCTTGCTTAGGCAATGCCTAGTAAGTCCACCTTGGCTTGGGTGAGGGTTGGCCTTGCTAGATCGAGCAAGGGGCCTCACCAGTGTCCATGCACAACCTGGCTAGGTTGACCCTCACCTATGGTGGTGAGGGCAACCCTTGCCCAAGCAAGGCCAATCCTCATCGGCCATCACTTGTGGCCGGTGACAAAAGAAAGGAAAAGATAAAATAAAATAGAAAAATGTCCACATTAGTGTCGGCTATGCCATATAGGACAGCCGGTGTCCATGTTAGTAATTTCCAACCAAATTAGTTGAATTGATTCAATTGGTATGAATACAAAACGTTTATGACTGAATTGGTCAATTTAAAAATTTATAATTGAATTGCTACTGAGACAATAGATTTAGGATTTTTTTGGTATTTTTCCCAATTTTCATAATATCATACCAAAGTATCTAGAGAAAGTAAAACTTGTGTTTAATAAACTAAAAAGAAAAGAAAAGAAAAGAATAATAGTAGAAAGATGAAACTTTTTGAAATCACATTTTTTTTTAATAACAATTGTAAATTTAGACTCTCTCTTGAATTCTTCAAAATAGGTTACCTGCATATTTAAATCAGCACATCATGAGAGGAAACAAAATATATCGGGGATATTTTATCACCATTCTCAATTGAAATCGTGAATTACCAATAAAAAAATTAAAATTATAAATTATAGAAAGAGGAAATTGTCAGCCCAATGGAAAATAGAAAGGAAAAATCAGTAGAAGCAAGAGCACGTCGATTAAGAACCACACATATGAAGTAGAACATAACCTTTTAAGGATATTTGGCTGTTATGTATTGCTCCCAGTGTACTTCTTATGTGAAGATATAGATCAAATAATAAATATTCTTTTAGGTGGTCTACGGTCCGCTGCTCAATCGAGTAATTATAAAATACAATTAATTTTTTATGTTTTTATCAATATCTCTACGTGCTATTGTTATGAAGTCAGAATCTTCTTGCTTATTCCGATTCTTACAACTTCCTCTATCTTTTCCATCCACAAATTTAGGGAAAAGTGAGAGAAGTTGAAGAGCCAGTGTTAGAGGAAGAAGAGGGGGAAATAGACAAATTAAGATATGAAAAAAAAAAAGTACATTGATAGTATTATAACTTTCATACAATGCTTATTTTGATCTCATAATTTTTTTGATCAATCACTTAAATGCCATAATTGTTTAAAAAAAAATACTTCATCTAAGTGACATCGGGAATTACTGAAAGGTATTCCAATAATTTTGCTTCAATAAATATGAGAAACAAACATAACATCTACTGTAGAATAGGTAGAAGAATATTAGGAGCAGATTCTTGAACAGATCAAAAAAGGTTTGATTAAAGATAACAAACCCTGCATTCTCGTCCGGCCATTATGGTAGTTAACCAGGCAGAGCAGGAGCAAGGACAAGTCCGAGGGTTACAGACCGTCGTCTGCTCAACAGAGCAAGAAAAGACTATGGCTATAAGATTCTCACGGCAGGAGTTATCATTGACAAGATAAGTATTAAACGACACGTAATTTTTTCTAAATTTGATTTTGAGAAGTGGATATTAGCAGTTTGAGAATGGAAGAAAACTTGATCCCATTAACAGTTTTCATGCTCCGCGAGGAACGTTTGAATAAATAGTTAAGTCATTTGGCACAAAGAGACGTTATCCCGTACAGATTGGATGGTGCTTCTAAACATTTTCGAAAGTTCTGTTCGTGGTTCGCGGGAGATGCGATAATCTATAGGAAAACTGACGAAGAACACGAATCACGTAGAACAATGACGGATGTCTCTACCAAGAAAGACATGATTCTATCAAAAGATAGAATGGTTCAAGGAAGGATTAATAACATGAAAATCTCCAAATTGGTACATCCGTGACAAATTTATCCTAAACTATTTTTTTGATTATGAAAAATCTAAAATTGGTACACTTGTGACAAATTTACCTCGATTGACCATAAAAACCATAAACTAATATATTTATGATAATTTTATCAAAAACTAATTTATTCGACCGCAAAAAACCTCAAACCTGGTAAATTTGTAATAAATATATCTTTTGCTAAATTGGATTAATACCACAAAAAAATCACAAAAATTGTAAATTGTGATAAACAGAGCGTAAAATCCCAAATTGGTATACTAGTTAATTGTCATGTATCATTTAACTTAATAATTTAATAGTAAAATTTAACAAAAATTAACAAATGGTAAATTTGTTACAAGTGTATCAGTTTGGGGGTAAATTTGTTAAAGGTATACCAATTTAAGATTTTTGTGGTCAAACAAATAATTTAAAATAAATTTATTACAAATATACCAATTTGGGATTTTTCAAGATATTAATCATTCAATGATTGTATTCCTAGACATTATAGGTTATGCTTCTCTTGAAAAGAAGCACAAGTTGATTTTCAGTGGCTTTTTCAGTATCAGATTACACTTGACGAGTTGATTAACGGGCTGACAAGAAGGTGACGTCTAATCTTAGACAAAGGACAGAGAAAAAAAAGGTGGACGTGATGTTAAAGACCAGACAGGCTTGATGGAATTGTTTCTCAAGCCTTTCAGACACGACAGTGAACAACCGCAAGTGTTTTTCCGTGAAAACAAACATTAAGATCGCCTTTGAGTTGAAGTTCTATCAAACCGTCGTGTTCTTGAAAGCTCCTTCAATTTAAACGTGCAAGTAATACATAAACTAAATTATATTAAATCAAAGGCAGTTACATTTTTAAAAACCTATGGGTCTCACTAAAGAACACATGTTTCCATAAAAATTTTGTATCGTAATCAGTTTTGTTCACTCAATCTTTTATATAATTTAGAGATGACCAAGACTAAGTGATGTAAAGGTCTTTGCAGATCACTTCATTCCTTGTGAAGTTTTTAAAACATATCTACATACTTTTTCTTTTCTTTTACTTAAAATAAAATGGATATCCACATTTTTTTACAAATTTTTTGACTAATCTCATCATTATACGTAAATCGCTATGTCCACATATATTGAGTATCACTCCATGCACTGGGTGGCAAGTGTCAATTCAAGTTTATGTTAAGTAGGAGATGTCATGACTCGAACCCATAATACACAACATCCAAAACCAAGTGATTAAAGCATAAAAAATAATTTTTGCATAGGCTTCTATGTTTTACTTATATTTAATCTGGGTGTTCTTTACAATTTTGTAAAACAAGTTATCGTTACTTAAGATTCTAATTATCATGAAGAAAAGTATACTTACTTTGGTGATTTGATCACGTATGACATTGTCGGTGAACCCCACATAACTTAGCACATCGAAGTACACTACGCACATTTCTAATAGTAATTAAGTTATCAAAGTCCATATACGTGTAGGTCATGGTTGGTAGACTGTCCATTTTTAGGTCAATTTTAAGGCCAAATTCCATAATAATAATAAAAAGGTACGAAACCCTTTAGGTCAAAACGGGCCCAAACTCTAAAGCATCACCCCGAAAAAAAAAAAAATCTTTCAAGTTTGGGTCGATTCTAACATAACGACTTTTACATATGAAGAAAGTAACAACATTTTGATTTCTTCCGATAAATTCGAGATTAGGTTTTCCCTTAAGAAAATAATCTCACATCTTAAAAAGTCAAAGACTCTCTCTCTCTCCTCGAGTTGATCAGACTATAATCGGTCAAATTCAAAAGTTCAATAATCCCTTAGTTGGATCCCTACCCGTTCCATGATCTAAATGCAGACACTCTGAAATTAGGGCAATAAGTCATCTAAAGACTCCTGCTGTGAGCACTCTCAATTCTTCAACCTAATTTCAAGTTCCTGTAATACTAGATCACAACTATCTTTTCCTTAAAAGGTATAAAACCTTCGGTTTATAATCATATACCTTCTTAGACTTGCCTTTCCTTTCAGACAAGTGCTTCGGTCCACCAAACTCCCCTCTCGTGCTCCAGACCAGTCACCGATAATTTGAGGTCCTTATGTGCTTTCCGGATTCCCTCTTACTTTTCTCTAGGCTTTAAATTAGGACTTCACGCTCGGAGACCATTATGGCCACACGTTCAAGGTAGAGTGGATACTATAATAGCTCAGAGAACACAAGAACTGAGAGAAGAGATATCTTGGGTGGGGGGTTAGGTGATTTCTAGTTTACAAATTGGAGTTCGTCAGATCAAATCTCATTAATTACATGCAAATTATTCTTGCTTAGGGTCACCCCTATACAAAACGAAAGTTTGGATTTAATGATTCATGAGATTAGCAAGTTATTTAATGGACTACCAGATGGTGGCAATAGAAATATCAGGAAGTCTCAATCGAATTGAAACCAAAGGGATCCATGCATTGTATGAGTCGTTTCTTTAAATATTTAATTAAAAAATGTAACACGTCACATGGTAAAAAAATGTTATAATAAGATTTCTTCACCCATGTAACATTGCCCTCAGCAAATGTTACTTGCACGTCCTAATTGAAGTGCACGAATCGACATTGACGATGATTGTACACCAGTAACAATCTAAAAATCATTCACGCTTCGCTTTTATTTTTATTTTTATTTTCCGTTCTTGTGTGAGGGTAACACAGGGAACGATCAACTGAGATTCTCTATAAGTACTTCAATAACCTCCGTAGCAATGGCGCTTGCACACATCCCCCAGAGAGAGAGAGAGAGAGAGAGAGAGAGAGAGAGAGAGAGAGAGGATGGATACAGAAAAGGTTTGCGCGGCCGGGTCGGCAGAGATAGATATAAGGAAGGACCCCGAGGCCACATCGGCCAAAACAGTCGGTGAGGTCGCGCCGGCAAAGATGGATATAGAAAAAGCCGGAGAGGCTGTGTTGGCAAAAATGGTCAATGTGGTCAATACAGATATAGAAAAAGTCGGTGAGGCTGCATCGGCAAAAATAGTCAGTGTGGTCGCATCGGCAGAGAAAAACGTAGAAAAGGTTGGTGAGGCCGCGGCAAAAGTGGTCAGTGTGGTCGCGTCGGCGAAGAATAATATAGAAAAGGTCGGTGAGGTCGCGTCAAAAATGGTCAATATGGTCACGTCGACAGAGATGATTATACAAACGATCGGCGAGGCCGTGTCGGCAGAGATAGATATGGAAAAGGTCCGTGATGCTGCGTCGGTTCACTACAAGGGCCTGTCGCAGGACCAGAAGCAGGCAGCCGAGAGGTTTTTTGAGGCCATGGACACGGACAAGAGCGGCAACATAAGCATCGACGAGTTCGTGACCTTCATGGGCCTTTTCGGGTTTCAAAGCGACAACCATGATTGGCTCTTTGCCAAGCTAGACAAGGACGACAACGGCACTCTTGATTTTAACGAGCTGGTCACCTTCTTCTACATCCTCAGCCGCGACGAGTACAAACACCTAGTGGACAGCAGGCCAAGTACCGATACACCCCGTCGCAAGGTAAACGTTAGTTATAGTTTAAATTAAAATAACAACACGAACATATGATCTTGATTCTTCAAAATTTAGGAGATATATTTAAATCGCCGCCTCCTCCGCGTGCAACGAGTAAAACTAAATCCATAGTGTGGCAGGCACGGCCCATAAGATTATTCCAAGTAGGTATAAGGTTTGACTACACTAGTACGACAAAATAGTTTATGAAATTCGAAACTCTAATAGAATTTGCTTTTTCGACAAAAATTACCTCCCGTGAGGAATGTCCACGTACCTTTCATCGAGTCTGATTTAATGATGGGATCGAGGGCACTATTTTCTCCTTCATAAAGATTTTAACCCCTATCACATAGACGATATGTACCAAACTTGGTTTGCGCAAGATGGTCTAGAAGAAAATCATGTAGTTTGTAAAGCGATTTTAGAAAATTGAATCAATTTTTTGAAATTCAAACATGATATTTGCCCAAGAAAATTGTGCAAAAGAAATTTAAGTTCCGGCATACCTGAAAAAAAAAAAATTTCCTTATTAGCATAAGAGAATAATTACTCTAGAGTTGGGATTTGGGTCAAGAAATTTGCTCGAGTTCAAGTATGTATTTACATATGAACATTATGTCTTGCAGAGATTTGGCCTTCCGACACGGGTACCTAATAAACAAGTAAGATCTCTCTCTCTCTCTCAAAATTACCACCTCAAGTAGACAAAATCACGGTGACATGATCTGTTTCAATTGTCTTTTAACTCCATTGATGTGGTTGTGCAGAAGTGGAATAAAAACGAACTCGTCCAACTGTACAAGAAGTTACAGGGGGCGTACAAGCTTCGAATCTGGGTGAACGAAAACGCATGCTGCATCCTCTAGGAAATCTATGAGCATCGCCACCAGTTGTAAAGTTTCTGTACTGCTACCAGTGTGTTGTGTGTTGTGTGTTAAGTATTGGAAATGAAGAAGCTTTTCCTTTGTTCTTGTTAAACTTTGATGCCTCAAAGATGCTCTAGAGACTAACCAACAAAGCAAATTTTCTGATAGTGGATTTCCAAGATGGCATGAGAGAATACATAATTGGATTGCAGGGGCAGAGATGGAACTGGAGCGAATTCTCCGAACTGTACAGGAAGTTAGAGAGCGCTTACAAGCTTGGCGTGTGGGTGAACGGAAGTGTATGCAACATCCTTTAGGAAATCTTCGAGCATCGTCACCAGTTGTAGGGTGTCTGTATTGGTATCAGTGTCCTGCGTGTTAATTAATGGAAATGAAAAGCTTTTCTTTTGTTCTTGTTAAATTTCGATTCAAGTTCCCTTGGGCATGCTCCAAGAGACCAATAAATAGAGCAAATTCTGTCTTGGAAATTCGGACATAGTAATGGTACCAAGGTTTGGATCTGAATTTCAGAAAACAGGCGCATAAATAGATGAAGAACAAGAGTTGAAGCGAGTCATGTGCATCCACAAATCAACACATCGCAGAGTACATTGCATCCTCGTAAACTAGCTTCAGCATAGAGAAAAAGAAAAAAGAAAAAGCGAAACAAAGTACAAGAGTTTGGGATCATAAGATTTGGCGAAGGTGTAGAGGAGATCAGTATTCCATCTGTGGAAGCAGGATTTGCAGACATGATCGAAATCGATAGAGGAGGCCCGCGCCTGGTTCGTCAGCTTTGTCTATCCATAAAATATGTATTAAGCCGTCTAGGGTACGGACCACGGTGTGCTACGGCAATTATTACCAGCATGAGGACGGATCAGGATGAAGACGAACATAAACTACTTCCTTATCAGAATTGGAACATTCATCCCGTCGAAGGACAGCACCTTGTAGAGCTAAATAAAGGAAAAAGAAACATAAATCTTCAATGGTAAGCTTATTATAAGTTGAAAATTATTTACATGGCCACTAAAATCGAGTTTTGGGTCCTAGAATTGAGAGAGAGAGGATGGAACTGAGTAGTGTATCTACTCAGGGAGTTTCAGGGAGACATCAGACCTGACGTTTGGCAAGCCTGAAAGAGATTGCTGAAGCCCAGGATCAGCGTCTCCGAAGACCCATGAAAGTCCAGCCTAACCTGAAGAACATGCCCAAGCCGACCTTCTGACGGGGTGATTGATACGTCAATCACGTGACGTTGGCATAACACAAGCCCAAACACTCAGTGCATCTATCGTCATGGTGGCTGGTACGTTTGGTTCCAACAACTTATCCATGGAAAAGAGAAACAAAGCAATGTGTTTTACTATCTGCATTCATCATTATAATTATTAGTAATGCAGGATAGTTTGGTGATCATTAAAACCTTGTAGGGATTTTTTCCAACAATCTCTCTCTCTTTTTGTTGATGACCAAGGTAGCTCCTAGATGTGAATAATAAATTAATTATAGAGAGATTCGCATTAAAAAGTAAATGATAACCACTTGTTAGTAGGTTTTACTTATCAACATTGTTTTAGCATGTGTCAAGTGTCATATTTCACATTGCATTCCACACTCTCGCTCTTTTTGTCATAATAAAAAAGATAACATAATGAGCGCAGGGAATTCTAGTACCATTCATAAAGAAAGGACGTTCATTGATAACTAGTAGGATCGCGGATAGAAACAAGATTTAGTAGTTAACAACGGTGGGATCTTTTTTGGGTTGAGGGAGGAGTTTTAGCTGATGGTCGTGGAGCGGAGCGAACATTATTATAACATTGAAGGCCGAGGACGATTTGCTCAATACGCATGAGATAGGATCAAAGATTTTGGATCGACTTCTGAAGTTCCTTAACCGCCTAGTAGAGATTAGCATTGGAGATCTCATCCATGTGGCTTCTAGAATTAGGCTCCCCTTGGGCTGTTGATCTCCATTGTCTGGTACGAGGAATTGGGGCCTAGATGGAGCAGCTTCATCATCTCCGTGTCCCACATGGACGATTTCATTACATTGATTTTCCTAACCTTGAAGAGTGAGCTTGATCATCATCTTCTTCAGCGTTTCCTTTTAAATTTCCACATTGGCCAACTTGTCTACCTTGAGATCATCATCAATGAATATACCCTTCGCCCTTAAGATGAGAGCGATCAGGGCACCATAACACAGTTTTCCAATTTTCTTCTTTGCAACACGAGCTATATATAGAATAATCATATGACCCAGTGAAAAATTCTTTGCGATCACGGCACCATAACACAGTTTTCCAATTTTCTTCTTTGCCACACGAGCTATATATAGCATAATCATATGAGCCAGTGAAAAATTCTTTCCTTTCAAGATGGCCCAGAAAATTCTAGCTTCATAATGTGAGACATCATTTGTGGAGCTACACTTGGGTCAGAGACACATGATCAGCATTTTGTAAATCAAATTCATTTTCAGAGGCAGCGTGTTCAAAGAAATGTGAAGCGTATAATTAAGGGTTTGATAGGTTTCTCAATTAACCCATTGAAAAAATGACCTAAATAATTCATGAACTTTAGTTCAATGTACATTGTTATCCTTGAACTTTTAATTTGTTTAATATAATATATACAATGTTGTCCCTGAATTTTTAATTTGTTCCATATAATTTATAAACTTTTGATACATGTTCAATTCAATCCCTTAATTATATGATAATGTTTAATATTTTCTTTGAACTTGAATTGATGAATATATAACATTGGATATTTTTATATAGTCTTAGGACTAGATTGAATATTTACCAAAAGTTTAAGAATTATATTGAAGAAATTAAAAATTCTGAGACAACATTATATTTTGGGTTGAAGTTTTTGGACCATTTATGTGATTGTCCCTAACCTATTTTTAATTCAACTAAATCCTTCTCTCTCTCTCTCTCTCTCTCTCTCACTACCTTATAGTGTGGCTGTGTCTTGAATGTTGATGGAGGTCGCACTCAAGTGAGATGGAGAGAGAAAGAGAGGAGTTCCAGCTGCCTTGGCGTCGGCTTGACGACCGTCTAGTGGCGTCAATGGCCTGACGAGGTTTTGTGTCGATGATTGTTTGCTGGCGACAGCAGATATAGGTCTATTAGGGTTACTTTCTTTTGAACAAAAATTGGGAAGTAACTGATTTTTTTTTTCTTGAGTATATGTTGGGAAAGAATGATACTTGTTGATATTTTCGTGGGTAAGATTAAAGAAGGACCATGGGTGGGTTTACATATTAATGGATTGGATTGAATATGGTCAATACAAGTTAAATATGCTTATAAGAGGTTTTTTGGTCTGTACTTATGAGAGTTAAAATGGGGTAAAATTGGGCAACCCATTTATAACCTTAGCCTGAACCTGACTTGATCTCTAAGTAGAATCTGTGAAATTAGATGACTTGATTGTCTAAACTATACAAGCTACATGGCAAACGTCATTTGTACAAACAATTATAAGGTGAAGTACAGTTTCGATCATCTAATTAAATTTTTACGTGATCAGGTTTTTTTTTTTATCTCTTTCACTTTGTTTAATCGAGTCCTTTCATGGATCATTTTACTAATACCATCCAATTGGTATCATGAGATCTTCAGAGCGAAGCCGATAACCCATCCAGCTGCCTAGCCTCTCTCTCTCTCTCTCCATAGTTTTTGTCCTTGATGTTTGCTAAATGGTGCTTATTGTCATCACATGCGTTGCGTCAGCAACAATACAATGTCATTAATTTGATCGTATAAAGTAATCGTGTTTGACGGAAGGATGGGATTGGACAAAGCGAAAGAGACTTGATTGCGTAAAAACTTGTACTCCACCCTCAATCACGGGATGAAAAATTTACATTATCATAGGTTTGCCCTGTTACCAATCCAAAATATGATGGGGCCTCGTGAAGTTAACCCGCTCTTGCATTGCGGATGAAAACCTGCTCGCTTCAATTGGTGTCTGATGGCTTATCATAGTAGGTTTAGCTTCGCGGAAATGTCAATATGCATGACATACGCAATCGACGCTGTTTGGTTGATTGGTTCTATGGTTTTCGGCCTCCAAAGATATTGGTTCCGTACTCATCAGCATACTGACGTGATGCTTATCGTCTTTGTGAGTTAGATCGACCTTTACCATCAGAGCACGCTTCACAGATCGATTTTCCAGGAGCGTTCGACCTGTAGCATGCACGACATACCATAAGTTATGAGAAGGTAAATAACGCAATATATGAATGAGTCGATGTGATGTTACAATGACTATATAAGAAAAATCTGATCTGATGTTTTCAATCCGGTGGATCCAACATCGAAAAAATGAAGATAAGGAAGATCTCCATCAAAATTCTCTGATCCTGATATTAGAAAAATTTGTTTGCAATTTTGAACCTCCAAAAATTAGTTAAACAATATTAGAAGTTGTCTAATGGAATTTTCATGGAAAAAAGTACAAAAAGAAAATCATGAAACTATCACATCGATACTAATTCAGTTTTAAATATTTCAATTGGACCAATTTAAATGTTTTACATTTTTATCAATAGAGTTTAATTGACCAATTCTGGCTAGAAATTGTCAATGTGAACTTTGTCCTATATAGCATGACTGGCTGTGATGTGAACATTTTTAATAAGTTTCTGATTTTTTTTCCTTTATTCATTTTTTTTTTTCATTCCCCTCTCTTTTTGTCAGTGGTTGGTCGTCTACCTGGCCATAGGCCATGGCTAGTAAGAACTGGTCTCGCCGCCATAGGTGAGGGTCGGCCTCTTTAGGCTGCACCTAGGCTAGGACAACCGCCACTGAGGCAACCCTCACTTGATATGGCGAGGCTGACCCTCACCAAACAAGGCCAACTCTCGCTTGGTGAGGGTCGGTCTCGCCAAGTGTCGCTTGAGTGTCGCTTGAATGAGGGTGAGGCTAGTGAGCCTCACCTGGCTCCTGCGACCCTTGTGGTTTTGGAGCTAGTTAAAGAATTCTTGTCCTCGATCTTGTCGTATTGGCAGGGGCAGGTAGAGATCCTCTAGCTCTGGTCAGCGGTGGGGAACCGCATGTTGTAGTTGTACTAGAGGTCCTTCAGGATCCTTATCTAGTCTGTCATCGGCACCCACCTCACCTTGCTTTGCTTGCAAACATGACTATTGCTATTGCTTGTACCTCCTTCCTTACTATTGTTGTTTGTTGATGATGTCTTCTTGTGCCTCGTTGCCCTCGCCCAGGTGGGGCTCGTAGGGCCTCACCCTCACTTAGGCAATGCTCGGTGAATTCACCTTGGCCTAGGTGAGGATTGGCCTCCCTAAATCGAGCAAGGGAGCCTTGTCGATGTCTGTGCACGGCATGGCTAGGTTTGACCCTCACTTATGGCGATGAGGGCAACCCTCGCCCAAGCAAGGCCAGTCCTCATCGGCCATGATCTGTGGCCGAACAAAAGAAAGGAAGAAAAAAATAAATAGAAAAATGTCCACATTAGTGTCGGTCGTGCCACATAAGACTGCCGGCATTTATGTTAGCAATTTCCGACCAAAATTAGTTGAATGGACTCAATTGGTACAAATACAAAATTTAGGACTAAATTAGTCAATTTAAATGTTTATGATTGAATTGGTACTAATGCAACAGATTTAGGACATTCTCGGTACTTTTCCCAAGTTTTCATAATATTATAACATAGTATCTAGAGAAAGTAAAACTTATGTGTAATAAACTAAAAAAAAAAGAAAAAGAAAAAAAGAAAAAGAGTAGAAAGATGAAACTTTTTAAAATCACATTTTTCTACTAACAATTGTAAATTTAGACTCTCTCTTGAATTCTTCAAAATAGGTTACCAGCAGATTTAAATCACCTCACATCATGAGAGGAAACAAAATATATCGGGGATAGTTTATCGCCATTCTCAATTAAAATCGTGAATTATAGAAAGAGAAAATTGTCAGCCCAATTGAAAATAGAAAAGAAAAATCCGTAAAAGTAAGAACACGTCGATTAAGAACCACACATCTGAAGTGGAACATGACCTTTTAAGGATATTTGGCTGTCATTTATTGCTCTCTGTACTTCTTATGTCAAGATATAGATCAAATAATAAATATTCTTTTTAGGTGGTCTATGATCTGCTGCTCAATTGATTAGTTATGAAATACCATTAACTTTTTGTGTGTTATCAATATCTCTAAGTGCGGGGAGAAGTGTTAAACAAGTCCTAAACATTTTGAATTTGTGCCAATTTAGTCATTTCTAGCTAATTTTGGTTGGATTTTGCTTGACTTTGGCGCCCGGGGCGATGTGGCATAATCGCGCGACGTATACAACTTTTAATAATATTTTAATATTTTTGAATTTTTATTTTCCTTTTCATTTTCATTTTCATTTTTACTATTTTCCTTCTCCTATTCCTTCCTCCACCTAGTCAGCGAGGCTCGACCCTTGCCAACCTGGCCGCGAGGCCACCCTCGCGGCCACTAGTGAGCCTCGCCCTCGCCGGCCATCGCCAAGGTTTGGCGATCGGCTGGAGGAAGGAGGAGGAGAAGGAAAAAAGAAAAAAAGAAAAAGAAAAGGAAAAGGAAAATAAAATAAATAAAAAATTCAAAGATATTAAGATATTATTAAAAATTGTTTATATCAACGCCGATTGTGTCACTTCGGTTGATCAACGCCCAGTCAGCAAAATCCAGCCAAAATTAGCCGGAAATGACTGAATTAGCACCAAGTAAAAATGTTTAGGATTAAATTGGCACTAAAAAAATGTTAGGACCAAATTGGCACAAATGCAAAAGATTTAGAACTTTTTTAACACTTTTCCCCTCTACGTGCTATTGTTATGAAGTCAATATCTTCTTGCTTATTCCGATTCTTACAACTTTCTCTGTCTTTTCCATCCACAAATTTAGGGAAAAGTGAAACAAGTTGAAGAGCCAGTGCTAGAGGAAGAAGAGGAAAACAAAAATAAATTAAGATATGAAAAATAAAAAAAAAAAAAAAAAAAGGACACCGACGAGTATTATAACTTTTACACGACGCTCATTTTGATGTCACAACTTTTTGATTGATCACTTAAATACCATAATTAAAAAAAAAAAATCACCTAAGTGACATTGGGGATTTCTCTTGTCAAAAATTCTGATGTGGCATTATTTAATATAAAATCAACTAATGTGGCTTGGGGCCTTCATGGTTTCGGGAGGCAAATTGGCTCCATTTTGCTTTAAGGGGTAATGTTTATTGCCAACAACTTTCTTAATTAATTGACCTAAAACGTTCGGAGATAGAGATATCGGATGCAAAAATAGTGCGTATAGTTTGTAGATTGATAATTGAATCCTTCTCCTAATATGATCGTCTCGAAAAAAAGATACTGAAAGGTATTCCAATAAGCATAAGCATTGATCGTCAATAATTTTGCTTCAATAAATATGAGAAGCAAACATAACATCTACTGTAGAAGAGGTAGAAGAATATTAGGAACAGATTCTTGAACAGATCAAAAAAGATTTGATTAGAGATAATAGAGCCTGCATTCTCGTCCGGGCATTATGGTAGTTAACCACGCAGAGCAGGAGCAAGGACAAGCCCGAGGGTTACAGACCTTCCTCTGCTCAACAGAGCAAGAAAAGACTACGGCTATAAGATTCCCACGGCAGGAGATATCATTGACAAGATAAGTATTAAACGACCTGTAATTTTTTCTAATTTGATTTTGAGAAGTGGATATTAGCAGTTTGAGAATGGAAGGAAACTCGATCCCATTAACATTTTTAATGCCCCGCAAGGAACGTGAGGATGGATAGTTAAGTCATTTGGCACAAAGAGACATTATCCTGCACAAACTAGATGGTACTTTTAAACATTTTCGAAAGTTCTGTGCGTACTTCACAGGCGATGCGATAATCTTCAGGAAAACTGACGACGAACGCGAGTCACGTAGAACAGTGAAGGATGTCTCCTCCAGGGAAGACATGATTCTATCAGAAAGAAAGAATGGTTCAAGGAAAGTGTATTCCTAGACATTATAGGTTATGCTTCTCTTGAAAAGAAGCATAAGTTGATTTTCAGTGGCTTTTTCTGTATCAGATTACACTTGACGAGGTGATTATCGGGCTGTCAAGGAGGTGACGTTTAATCTTAGACAAAGGACAGAGAAAAATAGGTGGAAGTGATGTTAAAGACCAGACAGGCTCGATGGAATTGCTTCTCAAGCCTTTCAGACGCGACGGCGAACAACCGCACATGTTTTTTCATTAAAACAAATATTAAGATCGCGAAGGAGTTGAAGTTTTATCAAACCGTCGTGTTCTTGAAAGCTCCTTCAATTTAAACGGGCAAGTAATACATAAAATAAATTATATTAAATCAAAGGCAATTGCTTTTTTAAAAATCTAGGGGTCTCACTAAAGGACACATGTTTTCATAAAATTTCCGTAATGTGATCAGTTTTGTTCACTCCATCTTTTATGTAATTTGGAGATGACCAAGACCGAGTGATGTAAAGATCTTTGCAGGTCACTTCCTAGTCCCTGTGAAGTTTTTAACCATACCTATACACTTTTTCTTTTGTTTAAGTTTTACTTATAAATAAAACGGATATCCACATTTTTTTTTTTTAAATCTTGACTAATCTCATAATTATACATAAGTACCACTCCATGCACTGGGTGGCAAGGGTCACTTCAAGTTTATGTTAAGTAGGGGATGTAATGACTCAAACCCAGAACATGCAACATCCAAAACCAAGTGTTTAACGCACAAAAAATAATGTTTGCATTGCCTTCTATGTTTTACTTATATTTAATGTGGGTGTTCTTTACAATTTTTGTATAACGACTTTGTTACTTAAGATTCTAAATATCATGAAAAAAAGTATACTTTCTTTGGTGATTTGATCACGTGGGACATTGTCGGCGAACCCCACATAACTTAGCACATTGAATTACACTACACACATTTCTAATAGTAATTAAGTTATCAAAGTCCATATACGTGTAGATTCATGGTTGGTAGAAAGTGTCCATTTTTAGGTCAATTTTAAGGCCAAGTTCCATAATAATAATAATAATAAAAAGGTACGAAACCCTTCGGGTCAAAACCGGCCCGAACTCTAAAGCATCACCCTGAAAAAAAAAAAAAACACTATCTTTTACATCCGAAGAAAGTAACAACATTTTGATTTCTTCCTATAAATTCGAGATTAGGTTTTCCCTTAAGAAAATAATCTCACATCTTAAAAAGTCAAATTTGAGGACTCTCTCTCTCTCTCTCTCTCCCCACCCCCCCGGGTCGAGTTGATAGACTATAATCGGTTAAATTCAAAAGTTCAATAATCCTGTAGTTGGATCCCTACCCGTTCCATGATCTAAATGCAGACACTCTGAAACTAGGGCAATAAGTCATCTAAAGACTCCTGCTGTGAGCACTCTCAATTCTTCAACCTAATTTCAAGATCTTGTAATACTAGATTACAACTATCTTTTCCTCAAAGGTATAAAACCTTCGGTTTATAAACGTTTACCTTCTTACACTTGCCTTTCCTTTCAGAGAAGTGCTTCGGTCCACCAAACTCCCCTCTCGTGCTTCACACCCGTCACCGATAATTTGAGGTTCTCTTGTGCTTTCTGGATTGCCTCTTACTTTTCACTAGGTTTTAAATTAGGAATCCAAGCTCGGAGACCATTATGGCCCCACGTTCGAGGTAGAGTGGATACTATAATAGCTCAGAGAACACAAGAACTGAGAGAAGAGATATCCTTCTTGGGGGTTAGGTGATTTCTAGTTTAGAAATTGGAGTTCAATCAGATCAAATCTCATTAATTACATGCCAACTATTCTTGCTTGGGGTCATCCTCGTACAAAACGAAAGTTTGGATTTAATGATTCATGGGACTAGTGGGGTATTCAATGGACCACCAGATGGTGGCAATAGAAATACTAGGAAGTCTCAATCGAATTGAAACAAAAGGGATCCATGCATTGTATGAGTCGTTTCTTTAAATATTTAATTAAAAAATTTAACATGTCACAAGTTAAAAAAAAGGTTATAATAAGATTTCTTCGCCCATATAACATTGCACGTCCTAATTGAAGTGCTCGAATTGACATTGACGATGATTGTACACCAGTAACAATCTAAAAATCATTCACGCTTCGCTTTTTATTTTTATTTTTATTTACCGTTCTTGTGTGAGGGTAACATAGGGAACGCTCAAATGAGATTCTCTATAAGTACTTCTATAACCTCGGTAGCAATGGCGCTTGCACACATCCCAGAGAGAGAGAGAAAGAGAGAGAGAGAGAGAGAGAGAGAGAGAGAGAGAGATACAGAAAAGGTTTGCGGGGTTGGATCGGCAGAGATAGATACAAGGAAGGACCCTGAGGCCACATCGGCCAAAACGGTCGGTGAGGTTGTGCCAGCAAAGATGGATATAGAAAAGGCCGGCGGGGTTGGGTCGGCAGAGATAGATACAAGGAAGGACCCTGAGGCCACATCGGCCAAAACGGTCGGTGAGGTCGCGCCAGCAAAGATGGATATAGAAAAGGTCGGCGGGGTTGGGTCGGCAGAGATAGATACAAGGAAGGACCCTGAGGCCACATCGGCCAAAACCATCGGTGAGGTCGCGCCAGCAAAGATGGATATAGAAAAGGCCGGCGGGGTTGGGTCGGTAGAGATAGATACAAGGAAGGACCCTAAGGCCACATCGGCCAAAACGGTCGGTGAGGTTGCGCCAGCAAAGATGGATATAGAAAAGGCCGGCGGGGTTGGGTCGGCAGAGATAGATACAAGGAAGGACCCTGAGGCCACATCGGCCAAAACGGTCGGTGAGGTCGCGCTAACAAAGATGGATATAGAAAAGGCCGGTGGGGTTGGGTCGGCAGAGATAGATACAAGGAAGGACCCTGAGGCCACATCGGCCAAAATGGTCGGTGAGGTCGCCCCAGCAAAGATGGATATAGAAAAGGCCGGCGAGATTGGGTCGGCAGAGATAGATACAAGGAAGGACCCTGAGGCCACATCGGCCAAAACAGTCGGTGAGGTCGTGCCAGCAAAGATGGATATAGAAAAGGCCGGCGGGGTTGGGTCGGCAGAGATAGATACAAGGAAGGATCCTAAGGCCACATCGGCCAAAACGGTCAGTGAGGTCGCGCCAGCAAAGATGGATATAGAAAAGGCCGGTGGGGTTGGGTCGGCAGAGATAGATACAAGGAAGGACCCTGAGGCCACATCGGCCAAAACGGTTAGTGAGGTCGCGCCAGCAAAGATGGATATAGAAAAGGCTGACGGGGTTGGGTCGGCAGAGATAGATACAAGGAAGGACCCTGAGGCCACAATGGCCAAAATGGTCGGTGAGGTCGCGCCAGCAAAGATGGATATAGAAAAGGCCAGCGGGGTTGGGTCGGCAAAGATAGATACAAGGAAGGACCCTGAGGCCACATCGGCCAAAACGGTTGGTGAGGTCGCGCCAGCAAAGATGGATATAGAAAAGGCCGGCAGGGTTGGGTCGGCAGAGATAGATACAAGGAAGGACCCTGAGGCCACATTGGCCAAAACGGTCGGTGAGGTCACGCCAGCAAAGATGGATATAGAAAAGGCCGGCGAGGCTGCGTTGGCAAAAATGGTCAATGTGGTCAATATGGATATAGAAAAGGTTGGTGAGGCCGCGTCGGCAAAAATAGTCGGTGCGGTTGCATCGGCAGAGAGAAACGTAGAAAAGGTCGGCGAGGCAGCAGCAAAAGTGGTCAGTGTGGTTGCGTCGGGGAAGAATAATATAGAAAAGGTCGGTGAGGCCTCGGCAAAAATGGTCAGTGTGGTCACGTCGACAGAGATGATTATACAAAAGGTCGGCGAGGCTGTGTCAACAGAGATAGATATGGAAAAGGTCCGTGATGCCGCGTCGGCTTACTACAAGGGCCTGTCGGAGGACCAGAAGCAGGCAGCCCTGAGGTTTTTCGAGGCCATGGACACGGACAAGAGCGGCAACATAAGCGTCGACGAATTCGTGACCTTCATGGGCCTTTTCGGGTTTCAAAGCGACAACCATGATTGGCTCTTTGCCAAGCTAGACAAGGACGAAAACGGTACTCTTGATTTTAACGAGCTGGTCACCTTCTTCTACATCCTCAGCCGCGACGAGTACAAACACCTAGTGGACAGCAGGCCAAGTACCGATACACCCCGTCGCAAGGTAAACATTATAGTTTAAATTAAAATAAAAACACGAACATATGATCTTGATTCTTCAAAATTTAGGAGATATATTTAAATCGCCGCCTCCTCCGCGTGCAACGAGTAAAACTAAATCCATAGCGTGGCAGGCACGGCCCATAAGATTATTCCATGTAGGTATAAGGTTAGACTCCACTAGTACGACAAAATGGTTTATGAAATTCGAAACTCTAATAGAATTTGCTTTTTCGACAAAAATTACCTCCCGTGAGGAATGTCCACGTACCTTTCATCTATCTGATTTAATGATGGGATCGAGGGCACTATTTTCTCTTTCATAAAGATTTTAACGCCTATCACATAGACGATATGTACAAACTTGGTTTGCTCAAGATGGTCTAGAAGAAAATCATGTAGTTTGTAAAGCGATTTTAGAAAATTGAATCAATTTTTTGAAATTCAAACATGATATTTGCCCAAGAAAATTGTGCAAAAGAAATTTAAGTTCCGGCATACCTGAAAAAAAAAAAATTCCTTATTAGCATAAGAGAATAATTACTCTAGAGTTGGGATTTGGATCAAGAAATTTGCTCGAGTTCAAGTATGTATTTACATATGAACAATATGTCTTGCAGAGATTTGGCCTTCCGACGCGGGTACCTAATAAACAAGTAAGATCTCTCTCTCTCTCTCTCTCTCAAAATTACCACCTCAAGTAGACAAAATCACGGTGACATGAGCTGTTTCAATTGTCTTTTAACTCCATTGATGTGGTTGTGCAGAAGTGGAATAAAAACGAAGTCGTCCAACTGTACAAGAAGTTACAGGGGGCGTACAAGCTTCGAAACTGGGTGAACGAAAACGCATGCTGCATCCTCTAGGAAATCTATGAGCATCGCCACCAGTTGTAAAGTTTCTGTACTGCTACCAGTGTGTTGTGTGTTGTGTGTTAAGTATTGGAAATGAAGAAGCTTTTCCTTTGTTCTTGTTAAACTTTGATGCCTCAAAGATGCTCTAGAGACTAACCAACAAAGCAAATTTTCTGATAGTGGATTTCCAAGATGGCATGAGAGAATACATAATTGGATTGCAGGGGCAGAGATGGAACTGGAGCGAATTCTCTGAACTGTACAGGAAGTTAGAGAGCGCTTATAAGCTTGGAGTGTGGGTGAACGAAAGTGTATGCAACATCCTTCAGGAAATCTTCGAGTATCGTCACCGGTTGTAGGGTTTCTGTGTTGGTATCACTGTCCTGCGTGTTAATTATTGGAAATGAAGAAGCTTTTCTTTTGTTCTTGTTAAATTTCGATTCAAGTTCCCTCGGGCATGCTCTAAGAGACTAATTAATAGAGCAAACTCGATCTTGGAAATTCGGACATAGTAATGGTACCAAGGTTTGGATCTGAATTTCAGAAAACAGGCGCATAAATAGATGAAGAACAAGAGTTGAAGCGAGTCATGTGCATCCAAAAATCAACACATCGCAGAGTACATAGCATCTTCGTAAACTAGTTCCAGCATAGAGAAAAAGAAAAAACAAAACAAAGTACAAGAGTTTGGGAACATAAGATTTGACGAAGGTGTAGCGGAGATCAGTATTCCATCTGTGGAAGCAGGATTTGCAGACATGATCGAAATCGATAGAGGAGGCCCGCGCCTGGTTTGTCAGCTTCGTCTATGCGTAAAATACGTATTAAGCCGTCTAGGGTACGGGCCACGGTATGCTACGGCAATTATTACCAGCATGAGGACGGATCAGGATGAAGACGAACATAAACTACTTCCTTATCAGAATTGGAACATTCATCCCGTCGAAGGACAGCACCTTGTAGAGCTAAATAAAGGAAAAAGAAACATAAATCTTCAATGGTAAGCTTATTATAAGTTGAAAATTATTTACATGGCCACTAAAATCGAGTTTTGGGTCCTAGAATTGAGAGAGAGGATGGAAGTTAGTAGTGTATCTACTCAGGAGTTTCAGGGAGACATCAGACCTGACGTTTGGTAAGCCTGAAAGAGATTGCTGAAGCCCAGGATCAGCGTCTCCGAAGACCCATGAAAGTCCCGCCTAAGCTGAAGAACATGCCCAAGCCGACCTTCTGACGGGGTGATTGATACGTCAATCACGTGACGTTGGCATAACACAAGCCCAAACACTCAGTGCATCTATCGTCATGGTGGCTGGTACGTTTGGTTCCAACCACTTATCCATGGAAAAGAGAAACAAAGCAATGTATACTGCTCCTAAAAATGATTGTATAACTTAAAAAAATGACTAAACGAAAAATATTTTATTACCCACGTCAATGTTTAGGTATAACTTGTTGCCAATAATGAAAATATTTGACTATCATTAAACCTAATGCATCACTACTTCAATCTATTGCACACTATCACCAGTGTACATTATAAATGATTAGGCTAACCATCTTTAGTGAAGATATCAACCAAATGACACGTGATATCTAGATCAATGATGTCCTTAACTTCATCAATACTAAATACTTTCAAGATTACTCTCTCAATTGGTCCTTCCAAGTTATTGTAATGCTTGTTCACCTAAGAGACAGGTATCTCATCTATGCTGATTGATAGGATCATTGATAATGGTAACATGTTTTACTATCTGCATTCATCATTATAACTATTAGTAACGCAGGATAGTTTGGTGATCATTAAAATCTTGTAGGGATTTTTTCCAACAATCTCTCTCTCTTTTTGTTGATGACCAAGGTAGCTCCTAGATGTGAATAATAAATTAATTATAGAGAGATTTGCATTAAAAAGTAAATGATAACCACTTGTTAGTAGGTTTTACTTATCAACATTGTTTTAGCATGTGTCAAGTGTCATATTTCACATTGCATTCCACACTCTCGCTCTTTTTGTCATAATAAAAAAGATAACATAATGAGCGCAGGGAATTCTAGTACCATTCATAAAGAAAGGACGTTCATTGATAACTAGTAGGATCGCGGATGGAAACAAGATTTAGTAGTTAAAAAAAAATAAAAAATACTAAAACGATTTAACAACGGTGGGATCTTTTATGGGTTGAGGGAGGAGTTTGAGCTGATGGTCGTGGAGTAGAGCGAACATTATTATAACATTGAAGGCCGAGGACGATTTGCTCTATACGCATGAGATAGGATCAACGATTTTGGATCGACTTCTGAAGTTCCTTAATCGCCTAGTAGAGATTAGCATTGGAGATCTCATCCATGTGGCTTCTAGAATTAGGCTCCCCTTGGGCTGTTGATCTCCATTGTCTGGTACGAGGAATTGGGGCCTAGATGGAGCAGCTTCATCATCTCCGTGTCCCACATGGACGATTTCATTACATTGACTTTCCTAACCTTGAAGAGTGAGCTTGATCATCTTCTTCTTCAGCGTTTCCTTTTAAATTTCCACATTGGCCAACTTGTCTACCTTGAGATCATCATCAATGAATATACCCTTCGCCCTTAAGATGAGAGCGATCAGGGCACCATAACACAGTTTTCCAATTTTCTTCTTTGCAACACGAGCTATATATATACTTTACCAAAAAAAAAAAAAAAAAAAAAAACACGAGCTATATATAGAATAATCATATGAGCCAGTGAAAAATTCTTTCCTTTCAAGATGGCCCAGAAAATTCTAGCTTCATAATGTGAGACATCATTTGTGGAGCTACACTTGGGTCAGAGACACATGATCAGCATTTTGTAAATCAATCGGCACAATCATGAAACAAACTCGCAAGAGCAGGAGTTCTGCAAAAAGAGAAGAAAATTGGACAAAATCAGTTGGATCTAGTCAATTGGTTAATTGCACGCGCCTTGCTTTGAATTTGAAACTCTTTCTATACTCGTTAAGCCTTGTTCCCCACGTTTCAGCCTGTTCTTACATTCCTTATTTGAAGCCTAGGCAAAGTCCAGCCGCGTTACATCACTGCCACACAGTTTTCGAGACGTGTTTCGGCTAATATCCCTACCCCCAACCCCTGTTTACGCCGACTTCGTCGTCCGGTCGTGTTGACCTCGGTGTTAAGCTCTCATCGTTGTGTCTCATACCAAACAAGCATACCCATTGATTCTCAATTTCTGAGGAAAAAACTTGTAAGCAAAACGTGCACCGTGTCGCCAAGGCCAATACAAAACTGTTAATTCTTGCGTTCCACGAAGACGAAATCAGACAAAGATGCGTTGGATCTCCTTGTTTGAAGGTTGCCGTTTTCTGGTGCTTCTTTCTTACTGCCTTGGTGGCGGGCTTTTGCTGTTCTTTTGCCTGTGGGTTAGGCTGTTCTTTGCTTTGTCTGCTGCTTTGTTGGCGGCTGTTGTTCTTTTACTTCTGCTCCCTTCCACTCGTTTTAACTTGTTGTCATTATGAGTGAAAGTTTTCAGCGCCGAATCTTTTGTATAGTTGGTTTAAGCTCAATATATTCTTACAATTACTTAAAAAAAAAAGGGCCAAGACAGAGCCGAGCAGGAAGTCCTCGCGGAACGTTCTGATGGAAATTAGTAATTGGACCCGTTCTTCTTTCTCTCCCACGTTCTGAAGACGAATACTATCAATTTGACTGCGAATGATTCACCTAAAATTTCATTTTTGTGACTGTGCTTGTCATTTTGATCATTATTGAGAAGTGACCCATTGCAATTAGAAGGAATCAGATACTTCTACCTTATGAATATTATGAAGCTAGTTCGAGTTTTATCAATCGTGTGCAAAATTATTGTGTTAGAGCCACATGCACAAACCTTGGCTTAATCAACGCACAAAGTTTGTAGGTTGTTGGTCACCAAAAAAAAAAAAAAAGTTTGTAGGTTGTTTGACGGATCACCAAATTGTCACAATTAAGGTAAGAGAAAGTTTCAATCGGATTGAAACCATTGTGATCCGTGCATTGGATCATTAGTAAAAACCAACAAAAATTAACACTTTTCGTAGAAAAGGAAAGGTTTTAATAAGACTTTTCTCGCCAATGCAACATTGCACGGTCATCAAATGTAGGACTTGCGCGTCCTCATTAGTCCCCAAGTTGTCTAGTGGGTATTCTTTCTAATAATTAGCTAAGCCCCCAAGTCGTCAAGTGGATTATTGCATGTTGCAAGCATACACGTCAAAGCCGTCAAAGAGTGAACGGGACCAGTTTCTCCTCTGCAAGCAAGAACTCAACGACAGATGCACTAAGAAATTTGTGGGCACTGGTGATCCGGCGATATATGTTTATTAGTTTGGCAATTGATGTTTACAATTAAAAGCTAGTTTGAGTTTTATCAATTGCATGCGAATTATTTAGTGTTAGAGCCACGTGTACAAACCTTGACTTAATCGATGCATAAAGCTTGCAAGGTATTCGGCGGACTGCCAAATCAATGCAATAAAATTAACACGTTTCGTCGAAAAAAAAATGGTTTTAATAAGATTTTTCTCGCTTATGCAACATTGCTCGGTCAGCAAATGTAGGGACTTGCGCGTACTCACTGAAAGTCCACGGATTTCTTTTGCTGCCTCTCTGTCCTTGCTTCGCATGAAACGACATTCATCGTACATACGTACCAACCAAAGAATCATTTACACTTTGATTTTTCGTTCTTTTTTGCGTGCGAGGCATGGAACGATCAGCAGAGATTCCCCATAAATACAACAATAACCGCCATAGCAATAGCACTTGCACACATCCTCAAACAGAAATTAGAGAGAGAGATGGACATAGAAAAGGTCCGTGAGGCCGCGTTGGCTCACTACGAGGGCTTGACGGAGGACCAGAAGCAGGCGGCCCGAGAAATTTTTTGAGGCCATGGACACGGACAAGAGCGGCAGCATAAGCATCGACGAGTTCATTGACTTCCTGAGCCATGCTGGGTTTCAAATAGATAACCATGATTGGCTTTTTGCAGAACTGGACAAGGACGACAACGGCACTCTTGATTTTAAGGAACTGGTCACCTTCCACTACATCGTCAGCCGCGAAGAGTACAAAGAATTATTGAACTCCCGGCCAAGTACCGATGAACCCCGTAGGAAGGTAAGCATCGCAGTTTAAAATTAAAATAATCCATCGATATTTGATCTTGATTTTTCAAAACTTAGGAGGGATACTTAAATCGTCTCCTCCTCCATGCGCAACAAGTAAGGCTAAATCTACGAATTGGGTTTGTCGCAAGTGGGTTTGGAAGATAATCACACATATCGTAAAGCGATTTTCGAAAGCCCAATCAATTTTTCATAATTTAAACACAATGTTCACCCTGAAATATTTGACCAAAGAAAATTTAGTTCCCGCATACCGGGAAAAAAAAAAAGTTCCAAATCAGCAGAAAAAAAAGAGAGCAATTATCCTACAGTATTTGGCACAGAAGAGTTACTGGAGTTGAACTGTGTATTTACCTATGAACAACACCATGTCACGCAGGGGAGGTTTCGCCGTCGGACGCGGGGAGTTAATGGCCGAGTAAGATCTCTCTCTCTCTCTTTTGTCTCTCGAAATCACCACCTCAAATTTAGAAATCACCGCGACATAATCTGATGTAATCGTTCTTTATTTTGTCTTGTTTCGATTGCAGGGGCAGAGGAGGGACTGGGGCGAATTCTTCGCGCGGTGCAACAAGTTACATGGCGCGTACCAGTTTGGGCAGTCGCTGGGCAACCTTGCGGTGGCGGTGGGATAACACATCGTTTAGGAAAACTGCACGAGCATTATCACCAGTCGGGAGACTTTCTGTATTGCCATTAGTGTGTTGTGTGTTGAGCAATTGGAAATAAAAATATCTTTCCATTGTTATAGTTAAATTTTGTGGGAAGATATGGCCGAGTTATGCAATATTCTTTGGGATTTAGATTGATATGTTAGATCAATTAATATCAATCTAATATTGGAATTGATTTTGTAATATATTTTATTTCCTTTTCTTGCACATGTCTAGTGCTATAATTGTAGAACATTGTACATTAATGAATACGGAAGAGAAAATACATAATATATTCCCATATTCTTCCTCGTTCTTCCTTCCCTTCCTTGCTTTCTTTCATGGTATCAGAGCGGGCTACGCTTACTATTTTTGGTGAGAGACACGTAACCTGCAAAACAACATTAACATTCTAGCATAGAAATCGGTTTCTGAAGAAATAAAGGCAAGTGAAGAAAAGGAATTTTTTACTATCACCATGGTAGAGAATCGACCACCGCCTACTGAAGAGAATATCACAGAAGAGCAAGTTCAAAACCCTACCTTGAACTTACCTGTTGAGGTCGTTGGAATCCAAGGTCAATCGAATGCGGGACCTTTTTTTCCTTGGCAGCCTAGTTTGGGGCAACCTGCTCCAAGCCAATCCATTCCGAGTTAGCACATGGTGGGTCAACCATACTGGTGGGTGCCCTTTCCTGTCTAGCCCAGTCCATGATACTATAGGCCAAGCCCAAGTACTCCACGGCCAAGAGTCCAAATTTCTAAAAACAATGTCTAGCCTAATAATGCCCCGCCAACCGTAGACAGGGCAAGCGCAAACAGTGGGTTTGGAAGTTCAACTGCAGGATTATCAAATGGGTCAAATAATCTGGGTATGGGTGCAAATCTCTACTCAACACTATCGCTCGGATTCTTGCCATACCCTATCACAGCCACCTTCAGTCGCCTAGAACTCAGTGATGTCCTCTATGTATCTACCGCATGGACTAGAGATTTGGCTCATCACTCATCAACTAATGGGATTCGGGAACTACTCGATTTAGGCACAAGATTTTTGTCGAGTCCTAGTTACTAAAGATAAAGATGGGTTCATCGATGGATCTGTTTCGATTCTGATCGACTAGAGGGTGGCAAGACAATGGAAGATATAATCAATTAGTAAGAACATGGATTGGGAACCGCATTAGTCTAGAAATTGCAGCCAATCTTCCCCCCACAGAAGATTTGAAAAATATGTGGGATAATATATGGCAAATGTATGGTAAATTGGATCACGCAAAATTTTTTCCTTAACCTAAGCGCTTTCAAAACTGAAACAAGGAAATGTGAGCATCACTGCATGTTTCAAAAATTATCAGCCCTCTAGAATGAGTTGGAAGCAACAGAGGGAAAGCTCGAAGGACCCAAGGCAGCTTTGCAACAGTATAGGGTGATACAAGATAGAGAGAAGGTCACGCGACTTTTTCTCATTTTGAATGACACTTACCTGACGTTCAGATCTCAGATCTTAGCCATGGACCCTGTGCAATCACTTGGCTGTATTTTTCAGTTGGCCGTTCAAGAAGAGAGTTAAAGGCTCACATCGCCGAAGCATGCAAGAGGAGCAAAGAACCTTGCCTTGGCTGTGTGACATCCTAAAATTCGAGCCCTATAAGGGATGAATCAATGTGAATTTTGTCAATGCATTGTTGGTTAATCTCACTCAGAATTGATCACTCCTGAGATACTGACCTTGAGGGGAAAGGCTAATGAGGACAGAACTCGTGTGACTAAAGGACTCGACCTGGGAAAACAACTTGACCGTGAGACTTACGTGAGGACGATCCTGTAGATAGACAGGCCGATTTCAAGGATGACTAGAAGTTGATTCATGGATAGGACATAATGGAACAACGGGTGATTCCGTTTACCGTTATCGAACCTGCGAACAACCTTATGTCAATCCTCAGTGATCGTGTACTTTGAAATAAGAATCTATCCTCCGTGATTTCATGCAGTCAAGGACGTCCATGCGTCGAGATGTCTTGAACGTGGTTTGGCACGAGTCGGTTACGCGTGAATCCTCGGAGCCGCCTGTTAGTCTGAGTATTGACTGAAATGGCATTAGGCGAAATTGACATGGCTTGAGGACTAAAGATTGAGCTTCGAATTATTGGGAATGTCCGGGACAAACATTAGATGAAGCTGCTTCAACAGTCGACAAAGCCAGTGAAGTCGAGCAGTTGAAAAAGGGATTTTCGGACCGAGGAAGCAAGCCCATGAGGAAGTGGGTTGAGCCAAGCCAGTGTGGGCCTTAGGCCCAAGGTGGGACAGCCACCATATGGGCCTAAGTCAAGCAAATGAGCCCATTGGGCCAAACCAACTATTCCTTCTTCTAAGCCCTTTAATAAACCTTAAGCCCATTTGAGCCCAATCAAGCCCAATCAATTCTCGAGCCCGTTCCTGTTCATTTCTAAGCCCATTTCTTAGGCCCGGCCTTCATTTTCAGCCAAAGGACAGAATGGTAATTGTGCAATGTGAAATGACCAAAATACCCCTAGTTGTAGGGAGAAAAAGGCTAGAGAAGAGAGAGAAGATGATGTCACCATGCATGGGAACTTGAAGCAGCCATTTAATGGCCTTAATGAGGAGTACTTTTAGCCCTCACTTCACTCTCTCTCTCCCCCATTCGGCCTTGTTGACACCTAATTTTAGCAAATCTAGGAAAATAAGGAAAATAAAAATTGCATTGGAACAAATAAAAGGAAAAAATGAAAAAAATGGGGAAAATTGATTTGATTGATTATGCATGGAAATTTGAAATTCTGATGAGCATTCGGATTTCGTTAAATGCAGAAGCTATTTAAAAATCAAGTGAATAAGGGGCAAGAATTTTGCAAAATGGAAGAAATCTTAGTAGGATTGAGCTGATTGCAAAATCATGCTCTAATTTACAGATTTAATTTAATGTGGCAAGAGATGGAAATTTGGAAAATGCCATAAAAATACAGCCGTCTAGAACCACTATAAAAGAGTGCTGCATTTTTCAAGAGAGGGGAGGCCACACAATTGAAAACATACGGCCACAATTGAGAGAGAGAGGAGTGTGGTCTGCCTTCACAGAAAAGAAGACGTGCCGCTGTTTAGCCCCGTTATCGATGACCAACGATCACCTGCACCAACGGCGATTCGCTGCCGCTCCTATACCATTGCGGCGAGCCCAGTTCGAACCCTAGCACACAATGCTGACCCAGCTGCTGATTTGTCGCCGTGCCATGAACTGCAACTCCTCCTCTTGCTGATCCGAGGAGTTTCCCACAACATCAACAACGCGAAGAGCTGCCGCATCCCTCCTCGGCGAAATCCGATTTAATCTAAGCCTCATTGACGAAGCCTGGTGTTCCTTGAGACGAACCAAGCACATTGGCGCCAGCAATTTTCCCTCAAGATGCTTGCTGCTTCTTGACGAACCCCCGCTCAGCATGGAGACGTGAAGGGAACACGATTCGTAAAAGAGATCAGGGAGAGTTCTTTTATGTTTTTGGGTCAATAGGTCAACAAAAGGGTGGGGTTTCCTCTGACAAGGTGCATGGAGAGAGCACGTGAAAGAAGAAAAAACTAAAAAGGGTGGGGTTGTCTTGTTCCAGTGGGGGTCTTCAAGCGTGAAGTGCAACTTCAACACCCGCGGCCGCTGATCCATCATTGACCGCCACCAGCCTCACCCATGCCACCATTGCTGCTTTATTCTAATATGTTCTACATCAAGACAGATGTCTTAGCGTGCTCGCTGCTCCCTCCACCGACGAATCGAGTTGCTGTTGTCGCTGTCACTGTGGATCCAGTGTCGAGCCAAGGGGGCCGGTTTCTCTGTTTTGTAGGTTTGATTTCACAAATTCTTTGGGTGAGCTACGACTCCCTGAGCCTCCCACTGCCGCTGCCTTGCCTTGAGATCAGGAGCCGAGCACTACCGTCGCCATCGACCCTTGGGCCGTGGCCCTCGATATAGTGAGCCACCGCCAGTCATCCGTTGAGCCAATTCCATTGAGTTCAAATTTGGTAATATTATTTTGCGGAATTAGGTAATTATCTTATCTAAATTTGATTTGGATGTTTTATTGCCTAACACATGCTTTTCAATATCTTACGTGCATATTCTAATGATAGGCGTATTTCCAATTAGGGTTTATTGCCTAATTCGCAACCGCGCCTGGGTTTTTTATTTCATCTATAAGGCTTTAGATGAAGTAATTAATCAAGCGGGAATAAAATTGATATTTTGATCTTTAAGGCTTAAGATCAATTTATCGATTTTACTAGCGGAATATTTCCCTATGATCTGAATGATGTGTGATATTTTCGATGATTTTAGATGATTTGTTTTATCGTAATTGTTTTAATTATCTTGAAATATGTTTGAGTTAGAATATTGCGTGCTTTTAGGGTCATTTGCATATTTAGACTAAACATTTTATTTATCATCAATTTTTGAAAAAATAAATAAATAAAAAAACATGAATTTAGGATGTTAGGTTTTTGTTTCATTATTTTAAATTACATGTTTAATTATTTGATTTTTTTAAATTAATAAAAAAACACAACAAAAAATAATCATGCATATGTCATGTAGATTTAGGGCATATTTTGTACGTCACTGCATATTAGGGTAAAATTGCACTTAGTTTAATTCTAGATAATAGTTTTCTTAATTTATTATAAGTTTAGATATTAGATAAATTGCATTTTATGATTATTTGGGTCAAGATAATATTTCAGTTTAAATTAGGATTTGGCCTAACCTAATTCCTAATGCAAATTAAATAGAATCTTAATCTAGTTAAATAATTTTCACAATTTTTCCTAATTCCGAATTTTCATGAAAAAATACAAAAAATGACTTAGGATAAATTAATTTTGATCCTTCAGGATGAATTGCATGTTTTTTTTAGAAAAAAATGTCATTGCATGTTATTTAGAATTAGATTTATGAAATGCATGCCATTTAGTGATCATTGCTAGGTTCATTTAATTAGAAATTGCATGTCATTAGAATTAGGTCATTTAGTTAATATTGCATTCCATATTGCATGATTTTCATTAATTAAGTGAAAACAAATAAAAGAAATTACGTGTTAATTAAAAATCATATCTAGGGTTAATGATGTGAATTTTTAATCTAACTATGCAGATGCTTTCGTTGCTACAATGTAAGTCCCCGCATTTTTTTTATTTTCATTGCTTTCTTGGGTGTTAAATTGGTGGTTTGTGCACCTGCATGATCATCTCACATGTTAGGAAATAGATTTAAAATCAATCTGAACTGCCTGCAAATTTTTTTTTTTTAAATTAAAAAAGAAGTTGTACCGAAAGGGCATTAGAGAATTCTAGTGTAACAAAGTCCCTATACCCTCAAACTCTGGTTCGTAGGAGTAAAGTGAAACTCCTGTTACTTTATTTGGGTTTCTAATTGACCCACCGAAAAATAGATTAGTGGCGACTCCTATTTAAAAAATCAATTGCATGTTAAGAACTTGAACTTAAGTCACAAATTGGTATGGGCTTGGGAGAGCCCGAATTAAGTCTAGGCTTAATAATCCATTAACCAAATTTTAGGTGGATCACCCGAAAATTAGGTCGCGATAGGCCTCCAAACCAGACGAGCTCCTCTCTTCCTCGTTTTCCCTCTCCTCGAGTTTCTGCTCCAGTTGACCCTTCGGTGAAGAATCGAGTCAAAAGTGGTCTTCCCGGATGAATCAGCCAACGAGCTACGTATCACCGTGATCGGAAGAGACAGACAGTTCCAACGAGCCCAATTTCGTCCCAAACGGAGCCGCCGGCCGGCTTAGACGCCGTCGTGAAGGAACCGGTCGCTAGTCCGTCGGTCCGCCTGCAGCCTGCACTATTTCGCGTTTTCGGCCATTTTTCTCCCATTCCGGTCCTTCCTTTGCCCATCCCAACCATCCACAAGATCCCCAATACCCCCGGGAGCCGCCAGTTGCTGGCCAAACCCCTCGCCAAAGCTCCGGTCAAGCCGTTCAACTCAGTTTCTCCTCCGGTAGGGCTGTTTTTCAATGTTTTCAGTGGGAGTCCGAGCTGTGGTTGCTGTGTTGAGCTTGGGATCGCCTTGGATCGTCGTTGTTGAGGTCCTGGAGTGTCGTCTCCAGCCCACTTAACAGGTGAGTTTAGCTCTTAATCCTTCGATTAGTGCCTAAACTTGCTTAAGGTTGGTTTAGTTAGATTTAATTCTAGTTTAAGTGATTTAATTAAGTTGTATTAGCCCTAAGATAGGTGGTTAGATGGATGGATTAGATTAGTCTAGCTTAATCTTGCTTTACTTGCTTAATGTGGTTTATGTGGTTAACAAAGTATGCTTGGCTTTAATTAATTGATGGTTACTTTAATTAATGCTTTTAATGATTTCTGAATTTAATTTATAGTTTATTAAATTCTAGAATTTTACTATTTATGCGACACTATTCACGATTTACTGTTAACAAAACACTGTTCACTAGAGATGAAAAGTGTCTAATTTCATGTGTGTTTAATCCTATGAAGTGATTGGATGTGTTATTGCATAAACATCCACATGAATTGAGTGATGAGTGTGGAACTGAGGGAAATTGGAGAAGTTTTTGTATTTAACTTGAAAATACCCGGTGTCGGCTTTTGGCACCGTATTTGGTTTATAGGACCATTTTGAATCGATTGATTGATTGGATTGAGTGAGTTGCTGAGTATGTGGGGATTTATCCCAAAATTGATCAGTGTCGGTGTTCATTTAGAATATGACCGTGAGAGGTTGTGAGTTGATTCTTGAAAGCCGCCAAAGTATGGCTGTGCCAGTTGGGTTGAGATTTGCCACCGAATTTGGAGTTGGTCACGCCCGTTGGGCCGTAAATTGCCACCTGATAAAGGTCGCACCCGTTGGGTCGTAAATTGCCACGTGATAGAGGTCGCGCCCGTTGGGCCGTAAATTGCCACCTGATAAAGGTCGCGCCCATGGGGCCGTAAATTGCCACCTGACAAAGGTCGCGCCCGTGGGGCCATAAATTGCCACGTAACAAAAGTCGCATCCGTTGGGCCATAAATTGCCACCCGATAAGGGTCACACTTGATAAGGCCGTAATCTGTCACCTATTAAAGGTTGCGCCCATTGGGCCGTAATTTGCCACTAAAGTTAGGTCGTGTCCTTTGAACCGTAATTTGTAGCCAAGGAATTTGGTAGACTATGCTCATGGAGCCATGAGTAAGATTTAAGATTGAATAAGTGAGACGACCGGGGAATGGTCAGATTGACATGTAATCGTCTGAGTCGATTGATCGATAGCTCGATCTGAATTGATGCATTGATGTGTGAAATTGTTATATGCATTAATCATATGCATGAGCGAATCACATTGTTTATGGCACCCACGCATGAATCGATAATGTGCAAAGTGTAGCAATGGCCAAGTGAGATCGCTTGTGATACGACTTGTATGTGATTGATGAAATGTATCATCTAATGGCCATGTGCATTGCGTATATTGTGCTGAATTATAACGTGCAGAGTATGGCATGCCAGGTAAGGTTGTATGCGAATCGACTGTTAGTTGTTGCTTGTGGTGGGATAGTTCTAGATAGATACCCCGAGTTGAGTTAGTGTACTAACCGGGGCTTAGGGGTGGAACTCGCTGAGATTTATATCTCACTAGTTATTGAATAACCATTTTCAAGTCCCTAGTGTGAAGAGCCAGGAGCTTGAAGCGGAATGGTCAGGAGCATAGGTGGCTTAGTAGTTCTTTTTGATATAGACCTTCTATGCAAGCTTGAAGTGTTTATAAAAGTGTATTTGATTTGAAGTTGGTTGTCCTGCTTTTCTATCCCATATATATCGTTGTCAGGAGATTAGTTAATTCGCTTCCGCATGTGCAATAAAATGAAAAGGGTCAGCAACGAGTCCGTGGAATGTTACGAAATTCTATCGACCACCGAGGGTTGTGCGCGCGCCCGAGGTTCGAGGCGTGACAGGCTGCATGTGGCAAGAGAAAAGAAAGGGGCTCGAAAACCCTAGAAAGGGATCTACGATGAGAGGAGCTAGGGTTGGGGGCAGAATCGCATGGCTTTAAGGGACTTGGAATGGATGGTCCAAATCGTGCGCTGCCATCAGACAGTTGAAAGGGGCCCGATCCTTCCTCAGGATCGGTTGGTGGACAAGGAGCTGGCTTTAAGGCATCCAACAATCCGAATTTTCCAGGTGGATCAAAGGCTTATGGGAAAAATGTAAAAGGAAAAAATAAATTATTTTGTGAATACTGTAGATGACCCCATCGCACCATTGACAACTGTTAGAAATTGAATGGTAAGCCCAGCGAAAAAGGAAAATGGGGGAAGGAATCTTCGGTAGCAGCCTACCAAACCATTGGATCAAATAATGATCAGCCTATTACACATGGGCAATATCAGTAGCTTATGCAGGCATTACTAAAATCGAACATTTCTAATAGAGGAAGTAGCTTATTAGTTATTTCTCATTGCTTGATAAATTTCATTTCCAGAAATGCTTGGATAATCAATTCAGGGGCTAGTGACAATATTGTCTGTGATAAGGGATTCTTTTCTATTATTCATGATGATTTAAATATTCTTGTTTTTATGCGACTACCAAGTGGAAACGTTACTCCTGTGATCACTACAGGAATCGTTAATCTCAGTCCTCAAATAACCCTAAGAAATGTCCTTTATGTTTTGAATTTCCAATATAATCTCATTTATGTGTCCAGAGCCTACAAGGAAAAACTCTTGTCGAATTTTTTTTTTTTTTTTTATGCTGATATTTGCTTCTTTTAGGCCATTTGACTAGGAAACTGATGGGCTTGGGTAATCTCTCTGAAGGACTATTTTTCTGGACTAACATTCCAAGAACTTTAGATTTATCTCAAATTTCTTCCAATAAACAATCATTGTGTAATGTGACTACCAATGATAAAAATTTCTTTTTGCATTCCAGAATGGGCCATAGTGCTTTATTTCCTTACTCTCAATGTCATATCTACCTACTTGTAAAACAATCATGTGCACATTTTCTAGTTAGCAAGAGTCATTCCAATAGTATTTTTGCATTAATTCATGTTGATGTCTGGAGACCCTGTCGTACACCTCATCATGATGGGTCTCGATATTTCCTCAATATTGTGGATGACCACTCTCGGGCAACATGGGTCTTCATTATGCAATCTAAGGGTCAAGTTTTCTCCAACTTGAAAGAATTTTTTTCTTTATCAAGGAGCCAATTTGGAAGATGTATCCAATGGATACGGACAAATAATGGAAAGGAGTTTTTCAACCGTGAATTCGCTTCTCTTTTCTCATCATGTGGCATTTTGCATGAAAGTTCGTGCGCATACTCTCCACATACACTCCACGACAAAATGGGGTAGTGAAAATGAAGCATTGCCATCTTTTGGAGGTGCAATTTGCCTTAAAGTTTCAGGCTTACATCCTAAATAATTTTTGGGGAGATTGTGTGGTTACGGTAGCTTACTTAATTAATCGAATGCCAACGAAAGTGCTAAACGGACAAAGCCCTTTCGAAGTTCTCTTTCGAAGAAGCCAGAACTAGATCATCTAAGAATATTTTGGTGTTTATGTTACGTCACTACAGTGGGTCCTTGGGACAAAATGGATCCCCGTGTTCAGTGGTGTATATTATGGGATACCCAAATCTTCAAAAGGGGTATCGTATGTTTGAACCTTTTATAGGAGATTCCTCATAAGCAGAGACGTAATATTCCATGAAGATGTGTTTCCATTTGCTAAAGATCAGTCCCCAAAAGAAGACACCCATAATGCTTCTCGACTTTCTTTCACTGAAGAAGATGCATTCAAAGATCCTAAAAATGTCATGATTAGAAATCCCGAAAATCTCAACTATACTTCCACAATCAATAAGACGGTTTCTGAAATCATTTCTCCGTCACCAAGATCTGAGAATGTGACTATTGAAGAAGTTCCAAATCCCATGCTGGAACCACTTATGGAAGAATCTTTACCACCAAATCAGGATCCTCCTTGATGTTCAGGGCGCACCACATGTCCATCAATGTGGATTAAAGACTATGTCCGTGCTGCACATAACTCTCCAGGTATTCATTATCCTATCTCATCCTATGTTTCCTTTAATCATCTCGGCAACATAGGTGCTGTATTAGTCACATCTCTGAAGAGTGGGAACCATCTAGCTATGATGAAGCATCCATGGATCCACGCTGGCAAAAAGCCATGATAGTAGAATTGCAAGCCCTAAATGAAAATCATACATGGGATCATGTGACTTTGCTTTCCGATCGTAAGGCAATTGGATGCAAATGGGTTTACAAGATAAACTATCAAGCCGATGGATTGATTGAACGATATAAGGTTCGCTTGGTGGCTAAAGGGTTTATGCAGTGAGAAGGATTTAACTATCATGAGACCTTCTCTCTAGTGGCCAAAGACGTCATGGTCCACTCTTTCCTATTGGTTGTGGCTTTCCAAGATTGGTCATTACAACAAATGGACGTTCACAATGCATTTCTCCATGGCAATTTGGATGAAGAAATTTATATGGAACTTCCTCAGGATTTACGGAGACAGGGGGAGGATAGAGTGTGTCATCTCCGCAAATCTCTTTATGGTCTCAAATAAGCATCTAGGCAGTGGTATGCCAAATTTGTGAATTCTCTCAAGGCAGTAGGTTTCAAATGGTCCAAATATGACTATACTCTTTTCACATGGACAATAGGTACGTCATCCATCTATCTAATGATATATGTTGATGAAATACTTATTATGTGCCATAAGGAGCTTCAAGGAATACTTACATTCTACATTCCACATAAAAGACCTAGGATCACCCAAATATCTCTTGGGAATAGAAATTGCTTGATCCTATCAAGGGATCTCCCTTAGCCAACGAAAGTTCATGCTACAAATCATATCAGAAGCAGGTCTATCAGGATGTAAGCTAGCTGTTGTTCTAATCGAGCAAAATATCAAGTTAATTATGGTGGACTATGATGAAGGAAATTTTCAAGATGATCCTATCCTTAGAGACTCGTCAGGTTATCAAAAGCTTGTTGGAAAACATATATATTTGACCATGACAAAACCATATATATGTTATGTTGTGCAAACACTCAGCTAGTTTATGCATAAACCAAAGCAATCCCATATGAATGCTGCCTTAAAGGTTGTTAAGTACCTGAAGAAATGCCCAAGACTCGGAATTCTTCTTTCCAAAAAGTGCAACATGGAGATGACAGCTTATTGTTATGCTGATTATATGACTTGCTCGATGAGCAGGAGATCAATTATAGGATTTTGTATCATGCTGGGAAAATCTTATTCTCATGGAAGATGAAGAAGTAGCCAATCATCTCTTTATCTTCAATAGAGGTAGAATACTGAGCTATGGCAAAGACCACTTGTGAGATAGTGTGGTTGTGAGGCTTACTTTGGGACCTTGGGGTACAAACAAAGGGACTGAACAAGTTGTTTTGTGACAATGACACAGCTCTCAAATTTGCATCCAATCGTATAGTGCACGAAAGAACAAAGCACATAGAAGTGGACTACCATTTCACTTGAGAGAAGATTCAAGAAGGGATAATCAAAACAAGAGAAATTGGGACTACAGAATACCCTGTAGATATCTTTACCAAACCTCTATGTCAAAGACAACGTGCATATCTACTAAGCAAAGTCGGGTGTCTTAGACATCTACAAGTCACCAGCTTGAGGGGGAGTGTTGGAAGATATATGCAAGTTATACAATATTCTTTGGGATTTAGATTGATATGCTAGATCAATTAATATCAATCTAATATTGGAACTGATTTTGTAATATACTTTATTTCCTTGTACATGTCTAGTGCTATAATTGTAGAACATTGTACATTGAATGAATACGGAAGAGAAAATACATAATATATTCCCATATTCTTCCTTCCTTTCCTTGTTTTCTTTCAAATTTCAATCCAAGTTTCCTCACGCATGCTCTAGAGACTAATTAATAAAGTTTGGACATAGTAGCGATACAAAGGTTGTGATTGGAATTTCGGATTACATGCATGTAAATTAGGGCCATCAAATGGGTGGGTGGGTCGGGTCGGAAATGGATTGACCTAAATTGACCCATTTATATGCAATACAAACTTAGTAACCAATATCTGTACCAGACCCATACCCTACCCTTACTCAACCCGAGCCATTTATCAAAATACTTCCATATTTAATCCAACATATGAAAATCAACTAGTTTACCCACTTTTAAGCTCTTCATGTATATGTCGCTATTTTGACTATAAGATGCTAAAGAATTGGCTTTCAATATTGCATATGTAATTTTTTTATTGATTCACAATGAAGAATAAGAGAAAGTTAGTGCTTAGTAGTGAATTCATATAATCACAGCAACAAATTTTGTATAGAAATTGAAATTTTAATTAAATAGAATGTAAGATATTGAGGAAGATGATCTATGTAGACCATTGATTGCAATGGCAAGAACTAATATTAGAATGTTTTGTAAAAGTAACAATATCAAATGCAATAAGGAAAGATATATTCTAATAACCAACAAAAAAAAAAAAACTGGCAAGATTAACAAAAATAAAAGATGATGAAAAAAGCCAAAGAAACCGTCTTTATTATTTTAAACCTTTTGAACCGTTCGGTGACAGAGATTTATCAAATGGAAAGAAAAGATGACGAAAGGGATTCAGCACATTGATTGTGAATAACTTTTGAGAGAAAACACATAAGCTTAGCTTGCGCACTGTGTCGTCATGACCGATGCAATCTGTTGATTTTGCTTCTATAAAGACTGAGTCAGACGAGGACGAGGACGAGGACGAGCAGGAAATACAGGCATGCTGTTCTGATGAAAAGTACTAACTTGACCCGTCCTTTTCCTCTCTCACTTTCTGAAGTCGAAGACAATTAAACTTCTGCGAAAATAAAACTGAGTTCACTAGATATTTTATGTGTGCTATACGTGTTCAAAAATGATTAGCAAAGCCCCCAAGTTGTCAAGCGACTTATTGCAAGTTGCAAGCATACCCGTCAAAGCCGTCAAAATGAACGATATCAGTTTCTCGTCTGGAAGCGAGAAATTTCTTCATCCTTCAATAACCATCAAAACCAACGTATCCGCGAGGCAACGATAGGCGTGGTAAGAAATTGGTGGGTATAGGTAATTGGGAAATTATAAGTTTATTAGTTTAGCAATTTGAGATCACTAACTTTTTTTTTTTTTTTGGTCAGTCATATTCTATTCCTATTCTACACTTACTCTCAGACTTTTGCCCTGTCTATTGCAAGGCGTGGGAGTCGAAACCCACTCCTGAAATTTACGCGTTCCCACCCCATCCCTCTAAGAATGTGGGGATTTGAACCCCTCACCTCCCTCTTCCATATTGGAAGAGTGGCCACTGGGGTGAATCCCAGTGGTTGAGATCACTAACTTGAATCTCACTAATTTCGTACAAATTATTTTTTATTAGAGTCACGTGCGCAAACCTTGACTTAACCGATGCACGAGGATCCCAGAGCATTCGATGTGCTCGACTGACCTCCAGATGATGGCAATAAAAGGACTAAAAACCATTGGGATCCATGTATTGGATCGTTAGTTTCTTCGAATGCCTAATAAAAGATAAACACGTTATGTAGTAAAGAGGATTTAATAAGAATTTTGTTCGCTTATGTAACATTGCTCGGTCAGCAAATGTAGGGACTTGCGCGTCCTAATTCAAGTCCACGAGTTTCTTTTGCTGCCTCACTATTCGCTTTGCATCCATAGACATTCATTGCATGTACTTACCCATCCAAAAATTCATTTGCACTTTACTTTTTGTTTTCTTGTTTTCTTCCTTGTTCGTGTAATACACGGGTCAACTGAGATTCTTCTCTATAGATATTTCAATTACCTCCATAGCAATGGCACTTACACACATCCTCGGACAGAAATAAGAGAGAGAGAGAGAGAGAGAGAGATGGATATGAGAAGGGTCCACGTAAATGCGTTGGCCTACTACCAGGGCTTGACGACGGACAAGAAGCAGGCAGTCGAAAATTTTTTCGCGGCCATGGACGCGGACAGGAGCGGCAGCATAAGCATCGCCGAGTTCATGACCTTCCTGACGTATGCTGGGTTCCAAAGCGAAAACCTCGGTTGGCTTTTTGAAGAGCTAGACAAGGACAACAACGGCACTCTCGATTTTGAAGAAGTGCTCACCTTCTTCTACATCCTCAGCCGTGAAGAGTACAGAGAAATATTGAACTGCCGGGCAAGCACCGATGCACCCCGTGGGCAGGTAAACATTATAGTTTAAATTAAAATAATACATAGATATTCGATCTTGATTTTTCTGAATTTAGGAGGGATACTAAATCACGTCCTCCTCCACATGCGACGACCAAGATTAATCCACAAGAGTGGTAGGCAGGGTTCACAAGTTTACTCCGAGCATATATAACGTCCAATTGCACCATTACAACGAAACGGTTTATGATACAGGAAATTCAAAACTCAACTAGAATTTGCATTTCGATAAAACTTATCTCCGACAAGGGGGTTTTCGCAAGTTGGTCTGGAAGATAATCACGCGTTTTTTAAAAAGCGATTGTTGAGAGCCGAATCAATTTTTTTTTTCTTTTCAAGTTTTAAAACATGATATTCACCCTATAAAATTCGTGCAAAGGAAACTTAGTTCTTGTAATAATATGCAATAATGTAATATTATGTTAGTGGGCCCCAAAAGAAGAAACTGAAAAGTCAGTAAAGCAAAAAGGAGAGGGGAGAGGGCTCGGCTAAACAAAAGCTGAGAGTTCCCTCGACCAAAAAGAAAAGAAAGAAAAGAAGAAGAAGAGGAAGAAGAAGAGAAAAGGAAAAAAAAAAAGGAAAGGAATTTTGGCACGTGCACGTCTCGGATGCCTCGCCAAGCCGACTCGACTCCATAACACAGCACCCGGTAAGAGATCAAGCCCCTCGTTTGTCCGATTGAAGTAATTTTTGGATTTAGGACTTAAATTCGAAATTGTTGGAAAACTGAGCGGCGAAGTCTAATTTTGGAGTCGTTGAGCCGCGTATTTTTGCAAGAATGGTAATTTAGGGTGTTGTGGAGCCATGGGATTTTACGGATCGTGATTTGAGCTTATGGTTTGTCCGAAACAAAATTTCAAAGTTTCTTGCGCGCAGTGAACAGTACGCGTCCAGCAGCTTTGAGCCTGTATTTTGTCATTTTTCGGCTTGATTTTGGGATGACCAAGTTGGGATTCTTGTAATATGTTTCAAGGGCTCTCTATTGACTATAAGTACGTTCAGATCGGGGTTCGGAAGAAAAAGTTAAGGCTTGATCAAGTTTTGCGCTTAAACTTTGTGGTGCGAATGGCTTGAAAAATCGCTTTGGTTATGCGATTTGTTAGCGCGCAAAAGTCCTTTTGTTAGAATTAAGGCGTAACTTAGTCATTTTGTAGTCGAGATAGAATGTTATTAGATTTTAACATTTTTCTCGATTATTTGATAGGACCTTGAGTTCGATGATACGAGTATCGTTCGTCGTTTGGTCGTCGACTATGAGGTGAGTGGTACTATATCTTCTTTGGTTTTATAAAATCATGTCTTGAAGTATGTATGTATATATATTGAATCAAGAAGATCATTTTTATTGCTTAAAAACCAGATCGAGCAATTGCTACTCTTTGGTTGATTGTAAATGTTTGAAAAGCATGTTATACAAGGTTTGTGGAAACATATATGAAATTGCTTTGCAACTGATTTATGGAAAGATTTATGATGATTTGAGAAACGAGTATGAAATGGATGATGGGCTATGTTGCAAAAATGTTATTTGTTTGGTTTAAGATATTGATTTTTGGATTGGATTTCTGGTATTGGAGAATGGTTATTTATGCTCAATATGACTGTGAACCCAGTGAGGGGTTTTTGGGGTATGCATACCAGGTTTAGGATATCCTTCTGGGCCTAGCCACCGGCTTTGTAGGTGGAGACCTTACCAATGGGAGAATCTTGGTCGCCTTGTCACAAGGCGTTGTGTCGTGACCATGGTTAGTTATTGAGCAAAAGATTGATCAATGAATAGACCATTGATATGTGTTTTTGATGGAGATTATTCAATGGATTCGACCATTGATACTTGACTTTTGATGGCAATTTAAATGAGTTTTCCATATTAGTATAAAGCTTTGATGATGAGAAATAACTTTTATATGATTCGATATGTATTTTATATGTTAAATTGGCGTTATGGAATTTGGTATTGTTTTGTGTACATGCATAGTGGTTGTTCGATCTGCTTAGAAGATATGTACTACTCACCGAGCTGTGGTTGCTCATCCCATTCCTCCTTTAATCTTTACAGTTCCTCAGCTAGAGGCGAATAGAGCGAGTGCGCCGTCGTGGGAAAACTTTTGGGGAGTTCTATTTTGTTTTTGGTATGGTTTAAGGAAGTGGTGCAAATGATACTTACTAGTAGTTGGATCGTCCGAGTTTTAAACGTATATCTCTTTTATCTTTTTGGTGGATTATAGAAACTCTGATGTTGCAACCAATTTGAAGGTTTATCTGATATATACATATATAAGTTGATATCAGTTTATTGGTTGTGTTTGAGGCTGCGTCCTTTGTAAAGAGGACGGCCGTGTCATCCCCATTCTTTGTAGTTTTTGGGGTGTGACATTTTTGGTATCAGAGCGTAAGTTTTGATCTTTTTGGGTGTAGTTATGGGACGTTGTGAGGTTGTGTGATAGATTTTATTTTTGCGTTAGTCTTCTAGATTCTAAGGTGTAGTTTCATTCTTGGATTCAGGTGATCATGAGTACCGACTCTGAGACACTTGCCTCGCTTCGTAGGAGTCGCAAAGGCAAACGAGTCGCTACCCCTGAGGCTAGAGACATGCCTCAAGCTTCTCGAGGTGCGTCTTTGAGAAGGAGACTTGAGGACCACTATGATAGGAGTCCGACGTGCACGAAGTCGAGAAGAGGATCAAGAGCCAACCCGTTCAACTGAATTTGAACAGGCAATGATCCATTGGTATCGCCAAGCAAAGGAATTAACTGGAGATGGAACGACAGTTCGGCACTTTTGCCCATTTTAGAAAGGCGAAACCACCCACTTTTGATGGGAAAGCTGATCCTCTTGCGGCTGAGCGTTGGATTAAAAAGATTGATGGGATCTTTGAAGCTGAAGAGGTTCCCGAGGATCGGAAAGTTAAATTTGCCACCCAATACCTGGAAGGTGAAGCAGAGTTTTGGTGGGATGGAATGAAACCAAGTCTTAGAGGTAGGGATGTTGTTATATCCTGGGAGGACTTTAAAAAGGCGTTCAATGCTCAATTCTTCCCAAAGTCATTCCAGGCAAAGATGAAGGGTGACTTTGTACATGTATCTCAGGGTGACTCCACAGTTTTGGAGTATTCAGTCCGCTTTAATCAGTTGAGTAGATTTGCAGAGCACTTGATAGCAAATGAAGAAGATAAGGCCAACCATTTCCTAGGAGGGCTCCGACCTGAGATTAATTCTGCACTTGCACCTTTTGTATTAACAACTTATAAGGATGTGCTAGAACGAGCAATCAAGGTGGAACAAAGCATTCTGAAGCACGGCACACAAGGAACGCCTCAACCCAAAAGGTTTAAGCCCACAAATGTGCAAGGTAGCCATACGATGGTAGTGGAAGGCGAAGAAGCTTCAGCCGGCCAGGGACAGGTTCAAAAATCCAAGTAACCAAGGCCCTTGTAATACATGTGGAAATTATCATCACGGTGAGTGTTATCGGAAAATTGGAGTATGCTTCTCATGTGGGAAAGCGGGACACATGCTGCGAGATTGTCCTACACGAAGGAATCCTCCTATTGGCAATAGATCGTGTAATCTATGTGGGCGACAAGGGCACCTAGCACACCAGTGTTTCAGACGGAGGAATACCCCTTTCGTTGGTAAGCCCCAAGAGAACCAACAAAGACAAAGTACAAGTGGGAAATTTTTTTCAATGATGAAGGAGGATGCGGCAGCATCTAACGCAGTGGTTGCAAGTAATATTTCTATTGTCTCGCATTGTGCTTATGCGTTATTTGACCCTGGTGCTACGCACTCCTTCATTTCAATTGAATTTGCAAAGAAGCTTGATGTGTTGCCTGACCCTCTTGAATGTGAATTGTGTGTTGATACTCCTACTGGCGATTTCTTAGTTGGTCATCATGTGTTCAAGAGATGTGTGATTCGGATTAACGATGTTGAAATGCCTAGGGATCTAGTGGAGTTAAACATTCGAGATTTTGATGTTATTATAGGGATGGATTGGTTATCTACCTATCGTGCTATTGTTGACTATTTTTCAAAGAAAGTGATATTTAGACTTTCGAATCAACCCGAATTCTCTTTTTCGGGAAGTTGTGAAAACGCTTCTCCAAGGTTGATCTCGGCTTTGCAAGCAAGGAAACTTTTGAGAAAAGGTTGTTGTGGTTATTTAGCTTGTGTAAAAGACACAAGTAAGGTTGTAGTAAAGTTGGAAGATGTTCCTGTCGTTAGAGAGTTTCCAAGTGTATTTCCCGAGGATTTACCGGCTTGCCTCTTGATAGAGAAATTGAGTTTTGTATTGAATTGATGCCCGGTACAGCACCAATCTCTAAGGCACCATATCGGATGGCACCCACTGAATTAAAAGAATTGAAAACGCAGCTACAAGAGCTTTTGGATAAGGGTTTCATCAAACCCAGTGTTTCACCTTGGGGAGCTCCTGTTCTATTTGTGAAAAAGAAGGATGGTAGTATGCGGCTTTGCATAGATTATCGAGAGCTTAACAAGGTAACGGTAAAAAACAAATATCCTTTGCCCCGGATTGAGGATTTATTTGATCAACTTCAGGGAGCTCAGGTATTTTCCAAGATCAACCTTCGTTCTGGGTATCATCAATTGAAGATAAAGATAGATGATGTGCCTAAAACTGCTTTCAGAACAAGGTATGGCCATTATGAATTTCTCGTCATGCCTTTTGGATTAACAAACGCGCCTGTTGCCTTCATGGACTTGATGAACAGGGTGTTTAGGGAATATCTAGACAAATTTATTGTGGTGTTCATTGATGACATCCTAGTATATTCTAAGAGTTTAGAGGAACACGAACAACACTTGAGGTTTGTCTTGCAAACTTTGCATGAAAAGAAATTGTATGCCAAATTTAGTAAGTGTGACTTCTGGCTTAATCATATAGAATTCTTGGGTCATGTGATCTCGAAAGATGGCATATTAGTGGACCCAAAGAAGGTTGAAGCAGTTGTTAAGTGGAATCGTCCAACAAATGTTACGGAAGTGAGAAGTTTTCTTGGGCTAGCCGGCTACTATAGGCGATTTGTAGAGGGGTTCTCAAAGATTGCTAGTCCACTTACCCGTCTAACTCAGAAAAAAGTTAAATTTGAATGGTCAGACCAATGTGAACGCAGTTTTCAAGAATTGAAGAGACGGTTGGTGTCGGCTCCTATTCTAACTCTACCGTCTGGAAGTGGTGGCTTCGTAATCTCTTTGCGACGCATCCAAAGAAGGTTTGGGTTGTGTTCTTATGCAAGATGGCAAAGTTGTTGCCTACGCTTCGAGACAATTGAAATTACATGAGAAGAACTACCCCACTCATGATTTGGAATTAGCGGTGGTTGTGTTTGCCTTGAAGATATGGCGGCACTATTTGTATGGTGAAAAATGTGAAGTTTTTACCGATCACAAGAGTCTGAAATATATCTTTACTCAGAAAGTACTAAACATGAGGCAAAGAAGATGGCTAGAACTTTTGAAGGATTATGACTTGTCCATTAATTACCATCCGGGTAAAGCTAATGTGGTAGCGGATGCTTTGAGTCGTAAATCATTTGGAAATATGGCAGCTTTGCTCACTTCTTAGAAATATATTCTTGAAGATATGAGGAAGTTAGACTTGGAGGTGTTGGTGCAGCAGCTTGGTGCTCAATTAACTAATCTTCAAGTACAACCTATGTTGATTGACAGAATTAAGGCTAAACAGAATGGAGATCCACAATTACAAAAAATTAGAGAAGGTGTGGAAGTTGGAAGACAAATGGATTTTAGTTTACATGTAGATGGATCCTTGAGGTTTCGTGGTCGACTATGTGTTCCTGAGGACTCAAAGCTGAAAAAGGAGATCCTGCAAGAAGCTCACAGTACTAGATTTTCAATTCATCTGGGAAGCACTAAAATGTATAGGGACTTGAGAGAAAACTTTTGGTGGATCAACATGAAAAATGATATTATAAAATTTGTCGATCAATGTTTAGTTTGCCAGCAAGTGAAAATTGAGCATCAGAATCCAGGTGGGCAGTTGCAACCTCTAGAGATACCTAAATGGAAGTGGGAGCATATTGCCATGGACTTTGTAGTCGGTCTACCGAGGACGCCAAGTGGTAAGAATGCTATATGGGTGATTGTTGATCGATTGACTAAGTCTGCTCACTTTTTGTCATATCGATTTGGCCTTTCAATGGAAGATATGGCAAAGCGATATGTTAATGAGATAGTGAGGCTTCATGGAGTTCCAGTAAGCATTGTTTCTGATAGGGATCCTAGGTTTGTGTCTAACTTTTGGAAGAGTTTACAAGGAGCGTTGGGCACTAAACTCAACTTGAGTACAGCTTTCCATCCACAAACAGATGGACAGTCGGAGAACGATCCAGACATTAGAGGATATGTTGAGATCATGCATCATTGACTTCGGTGGTTCTTGGGATGAACATCTACATTTGGTAGAATTTTTTTATAACAACAGTTATCACTCCAGCATTAAGATGGCACCCTTTGAAGCTTTATATGGTCGAAAATGCAGAAGCCCTATTTGTTGGGACGACGTTGGTGAGAAAAGACTAACTGGCCCTGAGTTCATTCAACAGTCAGAAGAGAAAGTTAGGTTGGTTCGGGAACGTCTCAGAACGGCTCAAAGTCGTCGAGAAAAGTTATGCGGATCTAAAAGATGCAAGTTAGAATTTAATGTGGGGGATCACGTATTCTTAAAAGTTTCTCCTACGAAGGGTGTAATGAGATTTGACACACGTGGGAAGTTAAGTCCAAGGTACGTGGGACCATTCTTGATCTTAGAGAAAATTGGTGAAGTCGCTTATAAATTGGCTTTGCCACCGGCACTATCAGTGTCCATAATGTGTTCCATGTCTCTTTATTGCGGAAATATGTGCCAAATCCTGAACATGTGCTAGACTTTACTCCATTGAGATTACGGGAGAACTTGACATATGAGGAGCAGCCTATTCACATTGTCGATAAGAAGGATCAAGTGTTGCGGCGACGAACTATTCCTTATGTGAAAATACAATGGCAAAACCATACTGAGAGAGAGGCTACTTGGGAACTCGAGGAGGAGGCAAGACACAAATACCCTCACTTGTTTCATGATTAAAGTACATGTGAATTTCGAGGACGAAATTTTTTTGAAGGATGGTAGAGTGTAATAATATGCAATAATGTAATATTATGTTAGTGGGCCCCAAAAGAAGAAACTGAAAAAGAAACTGAAAAGTCAGTAAAGCAAAAAGGAGAGGGGAGAGGGCTCGGCTAAACAAAAGCTGAGTGTTCCCTCGACCAAAAAGAAAAGAAAGAAAAGAAGAAGAAGAGGAAGAAGAAGAGAAAAGGAAAAAAAAAGGAAAGGAATTTTGGCACGTGCACATCTCGGATGCCTCGCCAAGCCGACTCGACTCCATAACACATCACCCGGTAAGAGATCAAGCCCCTCGTTTGTCCGATTGAAGTAATTTTTAGATTTATGACTTAAATTCGAAATTGTTGGAAAACTGAGCGGCGAAGTCTAATTTTGGAGTCGTTGAGCCACGTATTTTTGCAAGAATGGTAATTTAGGGTGTTGTGGAGCCGTGGGATTTTACGGATCGTGATTTGAGCTTATGGTTTGTCCGAAACAAAATTTCAAAGTTTCTTGCGCGCAGTGAACAGTACGCGTCCAGCAGCTTTGAGCCTGTATTTTGTCATTTTTCGGCTTGATTTTGGGATGACCAAGTTGGGATTCTTGTAATATGTTTCAAGGGCTCTCTATTGACTATAAGTACGTTCAGATCGGGGTTCGGAAGAAAAAGTTAAGGCTTGATCAAGTTTTGCGCTTAAACTTTGTGGTGCGAATGGCTTGAAAAATCGCTTTGGTTATGCGATTTGTTAGCGCGCAAAAGTCCTTTTGTTAGAATTAAGGCGTAACTTAGTCATTTTGTAGTCGAGATAGAATGTTATTAGATTTTAACATTTTTCTCGATTATTTGATAGGACCTTGAGTTCGACGATACGAGTATCGTTCGTCGTTTGGTCGTCGACTATGAGGTGAGTGGTACTATATCTTCTTTGGTTTTATAAAATCATGTCTTGAAGTATGTATGTATATATATTGAATCAAGAAGATCATTTTTATTGCTTAAAAACCAGATCGAGCAATTGCTACTCTTTGGTTGATTGTAAATGTTTGAAAAGCATGTTATACAAGGTTTGTGGAAACATATATGAAATTGCTTTGCAACTGATTTATGGAAAGATTTATGATGATTTGAGAAACGAGTATGAAATGGATGATGGGCTATGTTGCAAAAATGTTATTTGTTTGGTTTAAGATATTGATTTTTGGATTGGATTTCTGGTATTGGAGAATGGTTATTTATGCTCAATATGACTGTGAACCCAGTGAGGGGTTTTTGGGGTATGCATACCAGTTTAGGATATCCTTCGGGCCTAGCCACCGGCTTTGTAGGTGGAGACCTTACCAATGGGAGAATCTTGGTCGCCTTGTCACAAGGCGTTGTGTCGTGACCATGGTTAGTTATTGAGCAAAAGATTGATCAATGAATAGACCATTGATATGTGTTTTTGATGGAGATTATTCAATGGATTCGACCATTGATACTTGACTTTTGATGGCAATTTAAATGAGTTTTCCATATTAGTATAAAGCTTTGATGATGAGAAATAACTTTTATATGATTCGATATGTATTTTATATGTTAAATTGGCGTTATGGAATTTGGTATTGTTTTGTATACATGCATAGTGGTTGTTCGATCTGCTTAGAAGATATGTACTACTCACTGAGCTGTGGTTGCTCATCCCATTCCTCCTTTAATCTTTACAGGTTCCTCAGCTAGAGGCGAATAGAGCGAGTGCGCCGTCGTGGGAAAACTTTTGGGGAGTTCTATTTTGTTTTTGGTATGGTTTAAGGAAGTGGTGCAAATGATACTTACTAGTAGTTGGATCGTCTGAGTTTTAAACGTATATCTCTTTTCTCTTTTTGGTGGATTATAGAAACTCTGATGTTGCAACCAATTTGAAGGTTTATCTGATATATACATATATAAGTTGATATCAGTTTGTTGGTTGTGTTTGAAGTTGCGTCCTTTGTAAAGAGGACGGCGGTGTCATCCCCATTCTTTGTAGTTTTTGGGGTGTGACAGTTCTGGCGAAGAAAATACTAATTTCCGTCTTAGCAGAAAACAGTGATTATTCTGCAGTATTTGGGACAGTATTTGTTCAACTATGTACCTGCCTACGAGCACTTCGTCATGCAGCCGAAACCTGGCGGTCGGAACTTGGTCAAAATCTTGGACAAGTTCAACGCGGTAGCGGAGGTGTTCAAGGCGGTAGGGGACGTGGTCCAGTTGGGGGCTTCGCTTGGATGCACCATTGTTTAGGAAAACTGCGAGCATTGTCACCCGTTGGAGACTTTCTGTATTGCCATTTAGTGTATTGTGCGTTTACTACTGGAAATAAAGAAGCATGTCGATCTTTTCTTTTTCCCCCTCGATCATCAAACGCCCTTTTGTGCGAAGGCTTCTAACTCTGCGAATTGTGCCGACATCGAGGTGCCAAACTTTTCCATTGATGTGAACTCCTGGGAGTTTCCTCAGGCACGCGCTAGGGACGAATTGATAGAGTCCAGAAATAGTAACGATACATAGGGTTTCGAATGGGAATTTCGGAAAACACGAGCATAAATTGACGAAGAACATGCATTATAGCGAGGCATGTGGATCCACAAATCGGCACAACTCATTATGTAGTGTACGAGTGATTGGTTGGGAACTACCCACTAAATTCATTGGGAAAAACTGCAACTAGAAACCGGTCAAAATGTCCCCAACAAATTCATTCACGGGTGTTTTGAACGGTTGACATGTGCAGCTCCAACATAGACTGACGTCATTAGCTTTCGAAAGCCATCGTTACTCACCTCATTGCAATTGCTTTGGACCATGAACCAATCCTTCTCAACACTTATGGTGAACAATCCCTTGACCCATTGTCATCTCCTTTCAGGTTTGAAAAATGTTGGACTAGAGATGCCTCGAACACTCAAGTCATTTGCCCAGTCAAGGAAACACCCATTAGAATTTCCACTCTTTTTAATTTGGCCCATAGAATCGAACTCGCTAAAAGTGTCCCTTGTTACGAAATCGCACGTCGATTCTAGAAAAATAACGCTCGCAAACAATTTACCAGGCATAATATAATAATAAAATAACAGAATCAGAAGAACACGCCAGAAAATTTGTTAACGAAGTTCACCCAAACCTGGGCTACGTCTCCGCGCAGAGGCACTCTGCGAATTCACTAGACTTCGAAAAAAGTTGGAATACAACGATGATATTCTCTCATTATCAGGGCACAAAGAGATTGAGAACCCTCGTAAAGAAAAAAACTCACTTTTTTCTTCTCTCTTTTTCTTGCCTCTCTATTTTTTTTTTCAGCGTCTTGACGGCTAGCGTCTTACCATCACTAATATAAAGGTATTACTTTTAACCTAAAAGTAAATATGATAGAAAAGACAAAAAAGCCCCTAAAAATATTTGGCTTCATCTATAACACCCCCAAAGATGGAATTGAACTCACTTTGGTCATCTTCAAACTCAAATACGTCAAGATCAAGAACACATAGATGCTCTACATAAAAATTTAAAAAATTATGTTTGTGTGTGTACCGTTTTGGTCCGGGTGAGCAAGTGGACAGTTCTACACTTGGAATTGGAAACTTAACCGGTACTCACCAGTTCTAGTAAATTGGAACTGAGAATCATTGGTTGTTGGTCAGTCCAGTCTGGTTCCGAGCAAATCTTGATTCTTTTGCACACTCCTAATGTCATGCACTACATCGTCGATGAACTATTTTGAGCATAGAGATATAATGAAGGAGGGGGAAACAAAGCGGACTTTGATTATTTTACCTACTCCCCATTTTTTATTGTTTTTATTCCCTTTTAAAAGATTCTTCTACTATTATACAGTGTATCTAATTTAAATTTTTTCTTTGTTTTTCGTAATTTTATTTATTTTTTCTATCTTCTAAGAAGCTACTAGTTTTAAAAACGGCTTGCTGATCAAAATTCATCGCTTGGTTTTGGATCTTTGCACATTCCGGGTTTGAGTTGATGTGTCTTCTACTCAGCATATGCTCGAAGCTACACTTGCTGCCCCGTGCACGGAGCGGTACTCGATATACACGGAGCTACCGATTTACGCATAGTCACGGGATCAGTCGGACTGAAAAAAGTCCGGATTTTCGTCTTTATATATTAGTGAAAAGAAGAAGAGAAGAGGAAAATAGACGTGTTTAAGAAACTTCACAAGGACTAAGGAGCAATCTGCAAAGATCTTTTCCTCACCGTGTCTTGGTTAGCCTTAGATGACATTTTCTCTAACAATTGCAAGTTGCAACCATACAGGCCAAAAATGTCAAAGTGAAGGCTATTAATTGCTTTTGTTTTTTCTCTTTTGCTCGCACGAAATCAAGTCGTGAGTTATGCCAAGAAGACGATCACTTTATGGGGAGTGACGGTCTACTGTTGACCGCAAAATTATTCCTTAGAACAGGAGGACTTATTCATCCGGTTTAGCGGCAAGACGCTGATCACTATGTTCTCGATAATAATATTTGTGTACAATAGATATCGGCAGTTTCATGTTCACTTGTATGTAATGTAAACATGCATAGAGATAATTATAGAGTTTATTTTATACAAATAAAAAGTATATGATACTTTTTTAGAGTAATGACACCACAAGTATCTAAGTATTTCCTTATAGTGCAATTCGGTACCTAGGCTTCCCCTTATTCGATCACGTACTCATATCAATTTTAAAAGCTTGAAAAATTTAATCGAAGGAAAATAATATTAGGTATCAAATTGTAAAAAGAGAAAGTGTCCTCGGGTTCGATCATCTCTAATTTTTTTTTTTAAGCATGAGTTTTAAAACCATTGTGTTTCTACCAATCTGTATACAATCTTAAAGGCTTAATAGGTCACCTGGACAACATTTAAGACCTAGCACTATGTCCTTGATAGGCTGCCATCACGATGGTGGCTGTCTCATTAACAGATAAACACCACAAATTGTGGTCGCCACTAAAAAGCAACCACTATGACGGTGGTCGCACAGTAGGTCGAGATCAAGATTGAAATCTATATCTCAATATAGTTCTACTTAAATACATGGTTATAACGTGTCTTTTATGTACATATATATACATATATCTTTTATGTACATATATATATATATATATATATATATATATATATATATAGTTTCCTGCTACCATATTTAAATTTTTGGGTTAAACAATTTAACATAATTTCAATAGCTAGGTCGAGTTAAGCACGTGTAAGGGAGCGACTTGTGGGGAGGGAAGTGTTGACATAGCCTAATATCTCTTAGAGACATATATTTAAGAGATATTGGATCTCACTAAAGATATGCCCTTAGGCCACCATTGGGACAAATGTGAACCATCGGGTTAAGCACTGCAACAACGGTAGATCGCTATGGTCAGCCACCCACAATTTCTTCTCCCAGTTTTTATTTTTATTTTTACTTTTTTAACGTCATCAAGTAATATTTTTTAATTTTTTTTATTTATAACTATATCCAACATGATATCCAATGTTTTACCAAACAAAAAATAAGTTACAAACATTCCCTACATTTTCTATGCTAACTTATTTTATCATAGCCTGGCAATTCTTCTATGAACAAATACAGTCTATACCTTAATTTTTTTCCACCTTCATTTGCGAATTTTTTTTTGCGAATCCTTTACGGCCTTCCAAAAGAATATTTTGTTAAATCTACTTCCCAATGGTCCTCCTCATGAACTGGCTAGCATGATCCAAAAGAGCACTTGTGGTTTAGAATTCACCGTCATTCTTGATGATGGTATCACTAGCTTGGTCGCATGCTTAATTCATTTGTCGAGTTGTCGGTGTAAATGATTGGGGTGTTACGAGATTTCTAATTTAACAGTTGGTCGCTTTCGCGGAAATCAATTTCTTAAAAAGCGTTATCCCAATTTTTCGACATTTATTTCACGAAAAATAAATTATTTAAAAAATAGTTTTCTCACTCACTTTCTCTTATCTCACACTCCTACTAGTCTCCACTTTTTTTTTTTTTCAAATTTGAATTTTTTTTTCATTTTTTTTCTTTTCTTCTTACTGGGCCAGTCGATGGCCAGCAACCGGCCACCAGTGAGCGAGAGCCTCTAGTCAGCCTCGAGTTCGACGCTCATGCTTGCCAATCTAGCGAGCAATGAGCCTCGAGTAATCACCAGCAGTCGTCATGGCCAGCGAGGCGACAACTAACTAAAGAAGAAGGAGGGGGAAAAAAGTAAAAGGAAAAAACAAAATATAAAGAAAATAAAATTATAAAATCGACTATTTAGAAAAAAAATTAAAAAAATTATTAAAATGAGTGCACGGAGGAAAATCGAATCCAATTCTTCCATACTAAATGGCGGAAAATATTTTCTAGTTTATTTGTCGAAAACCGAAAAATATTAGTATTTTCAAAATGGCTTCTTGGAGAATATTTTCCAAGAACGCCACATTATAGAGGCAATTAAAAATATTAGAAATGCAAATGATAACCATTATGTTCTTTAGAACAATTTTTAGCTAGAAATAATTTTTTTTTTCTTATTTCTTAGATGATTTTTTTTTAGTAGAGATATGTGTTTGGCAGCGATACGAAATATATGCTTTCGGAAAAGAAAGGCATTCTTAGATATCTTCCTCCCATGCTCTTTTCCATTCATTGTGCTCCACTCTTCCATGAGATAAAATATCCTTAATGAATTGAAAGTGTCGATGTAGAAATCGTACATCGACAAGCGGCAGGCGATGGGAGGCAAGTGGTGGTTGCAGGCCATGAAGGCGAGTGGTGAGCGAAGTTTTTATTTATGATTTATTCCATAAATAAAAAAGTTCTCATTTTTGAAATTGTTTTACCAGCAGCAAATTGTGTAAGGTGATGGTAAGGGCTTGAGCTTCTACTTGCAATGCCGTAGTTGCTGGAATAGTCTGTGTAGAGCCATTGATTAGTCAACCAGAGTGATCACGCCAAATAGAAGCCACAGATCCCTCCTTTGATGTAGAAGAAAATGCTCCATCTATATTAATCTTTATCTCTGTAGGATTCGGAGGCTTCCATAAGCGATCTTAGGTCAGGAGGTTAGGGGAAGAGCGCGTCCACACTTCGTGGGATCGACGAGCAGAGTGGGCAGATGCAAAAGCAGCTAAAATAACCTATGGTGGATCGGGAACAGCCCTGTGAAATACAAAAAGTTTCGGGATTTCCAGAGGTGCCAGAGGATATGCGCCAGGGTTTCCAAATCAGGTATGGCCTTCTTTTTGCATATAAAATCTGCTAACCAAGCATCCATGTGATTTGTATTATAGTCTGTTGGATTTAGTTTAACCGCTGATGAGACCAAATCTTGTGCGTCCATGGGCAATGCAAAAAGATATGTTCCATAGTCTCTAGGGTGTGATGATGACAAATCTGGCACATAGGATCGGTGATTATTTTCCTGCGATAAAGATTGTCCTTTGTTGATAGAGCGTTGTGGCATAAGGACCACATAAAGACTCGTATCTTCCGGGGGGGTTTCATTTGCCAAATCTTGTCCCAAAGCTGTCGGGGTGGGTGGTAAGAGGAGGATGCGATATTTTGTACCTTGAAATATGCAATAGATTGTAGGGAATGGTAGCCATTCTTGACAGTATAATCACCATTTTGAGTTCCTTTCCAAATAAGTCGATCCTCTGTACAATCTGTCCGGATGGGGATTGTCAAAATTTCTTCAACTATTTGATCAGCAAAGCTTCTACGCAGCAATGGCTCATTCCAATGGTTGCTTTCCGAAGTAATAAGATCAGCAACCCTTAGTGGTTCTCCTCTTGGTGCAGGACTGCCAATAGGACCACTATTCAACCACTTATCATCACAGATTGAGATCCGTTTCCCATCTCCTACCGACCATTGTAGATTATGCATAATTGAATCTCGGCCACTTAGTAGACTCAGCCATCCCCAAGAGGGTCTCGGCCCTTTGTTAGCATGCCAGAACTCTGTAGAGTGATGGTATAGACCCTTAAAGAGTTGACTCCATAAAGATGACGGGTTTTGTAAGAGATGCCACGCGTGTTTTCCTAGTAGTGATCTATTAAATGTGATCAGGTCACGAAAACCATTTCCTCCTAAATCTTTCCTAGCCTTAAGTACATCCCAACGTTTCCAATAGATGCCAGAGTGATGTTGATTGTTCTGCCACCAAAATCTAGCAACTTTCTTCTCTATAGTTGTACATAAGGACATAGGAATCTTGAAAATAGACATTGCATATTGAGGGATAATCTTTACTGTTTTAATGAGTGTCTCCTTGCCCCCTTTAGATAGGAATTGCTCTTTCTAGCCTTCAAGTTTTGAATTGACTCGACTCAAAAGCCAAGCGAACATCTCCTTTTTTGATTTACCCCAATCCGAGGGAATCCCAAGGTATTTGCTAGTCTTCATTAACACGGGTACACTGAGTTCTCGGGCTAGGTTTTCCTAAAGGCGAGCAAGGCAGGTTTTACTGAAGTAGATACCAGATTTATTCATGTTTACCGCCTAACCCGTTGCTAGGCAATATTGGTTCAGAATGTTGGCCAAATTCTGACATTCCTGAATTTTCCTGTCAAGGAAAAAGATAGCATTATCAGCAAAAAATAGATGGGAGAGAGTCGGACACCACTTGTTTAGAGTAATGCTGTGAAGATTATTCATGTCCACTGCTTGATGGATAAGTGTTGACAGCACATCCACCACCAGGATGAAAAGATAAGGAGAAATAGGGTCACCCTATCTGAGGCCTCTTGATGCGTTAAAATAAGTAAGATTCTTACCATTAAATTTAACACTAAGAGAAGTAGTGGTAATGCATTGCATTATCCACTTAACCCATTGTGAGTGAAAGCCCAAATGTAGGAGATAATCCCGAAGAAGTCCCATTCAACGCGGTCATATGCCTTCTGCATGTCCAGATTCAGAACGGCCTGAAAGGATTTCTTTGGCTTTCGAATTCTAAGCTGATGCAAGACCTCTTGAACGACTAAGATGTTGTCTTGAATTTGTCTACCACTCACAAAGGCAGATTGCTCAATAGAAATTAAGTCGGGTAGGATAGGTTTCAAGCAGTTCGCCAGAATCTTTGAGATAATTTTGTAAATAAAGTTGCAAAGACTAATTGGGCGGAATTGATCTAGTCGTTCTGGGTTCGGTATTTTGAGAATCAAAGATATGGAAGTTCGGTTAAGTTCAGGACGCATAGTACCAGAGAGAAAGAAGTCCTGTACCGAAGTAAAGATGTCTTCCTGAAGAATATCCCAATGGTGCTAGTAGAATATCCCATTTAGGCCATCAGGTCCTGGCGCTTTTGTTGAACCCAATTAAAATACAGCTTGTTTTACTTCTTCTTGAGTAACATCAGCTATAAGGGCCATGTTCATATCCTCTGTTACTTTTGGTGGACATTGCAGTAGGATTGGTCGATAATCTCGGTGACCTGTCGAGGTATATAACCTTTGGAAGAAAAGGTTAGTCATATTCTTCAATCTTTCTTGATCTTGGACCCAAGTAAGATCTTCATCCTGTAGCATAGTGATTCAATTGCGGTGTCTCCTCTGAATAGTAGTGCTGTGGAAGAATTTTGTGTTCTTGTCCCTCCATTTGAGCCAACTAACACGAGATTTCATCGCCCAGTATTGCTTTTCTTGCTGCCACAGAGTCTGGATTTCAGTTTGAATTCGTTTAACCTCCGCTGAATCATAGTTCCCGCGTGATTGATTAGAGAGGACTTGGAGTTGCTAAGTCAAAATGTTGATCTGCTGGTTACCCCTAGGAAATTTACGACGACTTCAAGATGCTAGAGCTGCTGAAAAAGATTGTAGTTTAAAGGAGATAGAGTGGATTGACCTTGGTAGAGAAAGCCAAGAATGAGCAATAACTGATATGCATTCTGTGTCATATATCCAAAAGGCTTGAAATATAAAATCCCGCTTCCTCTTAACAGTCTTAGCGTTGGTGTGCAACAAGATGGGGTTGTGGTCAGATCCTAGCGTCGGTAGAGCATAAACTTTAGCTTTAGGAAATGTTAGACACCAGCCAATTGTACAAACAACCCAATCCAGTCTTTCTTTAACTAGTTCCTCACCCTCCTGGTTATTGATACAAGTAAAGCCGCAGCCTTACTATCTAAATCCATAAGGTGGCAAGTATTTAGAAAGTCTAGAAAAGATTGCATACGATAGCGGTCCGACGGTCTCTTTCCATCCTTCTCCCAATAGGTAAGGATTTCATTGAAATCCCAATGCAAGCCAATGATAAAGCATTAGTAAAACTGATGTGACATAATTCTTCCCAGAAATGTTGTCTTAGAGAGTAAACAGCCGGCGCATGAAGACACGTGAGACGCATAGACTTCCCATTTGCCATATCGGTGCATACCATATCCGTGAAATTTGTTGTCAGTTGCTCCATAGTTAGAGAGACCCTATCAGTCCTAAAAACCACTAGTCCGCCAACTAAGCCAATAGGATCTTGAATAAGACAATTGGGGAATTTCGATCGCTATTGGAGTTGGATAAGTACTGCATTATGGTTTTTCATTTCCATTAAGAACACCAAGTGGGGCTATTCCTAGACCACGAGGGCCCGTAGAGCTCGAACTATCAGGGGATTGCCCAACCCCTGACAGTTCCAGCTTATGATCTTCATTTATCACTTGGTGGCTTTTTAGGGCTAGCCACCACAGCCTAGTGTCCAGGTTCATCGACCTCTACGATCGATGTTTCCATCAAATTCATTTCCTCCAAGTTGTCCCATGCAAGAGACCGTACCTCATATGGGTTATACCTTTTAATCTTCTTTGTTAGAGTTGCTTTAGTAGATAAACGAGTGCCCTTTGATTTCTTGAGCTTAGAAGATTAAGCTATTGTATATGTATCATTTGTCTGATGTAATGTTATAGGAGCCTATACAGTTGCTACCGATGCAGTTCCAGAGATCCCAGCTTGACGACGCCATTGCAAAGGTTTAGCAAAGGGGACCATAGCACTGTCTATAGGGGCCTTCACAGGTTCTTTGTTGAGATTTCTCGATTTTTCAACCGATATGATCTTTTTAAGTTGCTGAGGAGTTTCTGGAATGGTTTCTTCAATCACATCTGCATTGCTGTTTGTCTCATAAAAAGTAACCCAAAAGGGGTTATGTTCGCGCACCTCCGCTCTAAGCCATTGGCCGTAATTCAGATCATGCTTAATGTCTATTTTATCTATATCAACAGGAAATTCTTTGAAATTCGATGCATGATGACCAAGCTTTCCGCAAGAGTAATAGTAATGCGATAATCACTCATAACGGAAGTTAAGCCAAAGAGTTTTCCCTTCTAATCTAAGCAACTGATCAGGTATCAGGGGTTCTTGAAGACTGATTTTTACTCTGGTGCGTCCTGTTCTAAAGGTATCCTTGTGTTCTACTTTAATATCAAGCACCTTGCCCACATCTGAACCCAGAAAGCACAAGTATTGAACTCATAGCCGTGGAGGGGGGTATTTGGCCGCCAAGGCTTTAATATTACTAAATGGCTCGAGAAAAGCCGCAGCCCATTATCTAGAACACGCTGTTTTACTGCTTTAGTGGGAAACTTAAATACATATAATCCTATTTCAGGTTGGGAAAATTCCACAGATTCAGTGCGCCAAGCACGCTTCATTGTAGTCTGAAAAGCTTGGAAATTGACAGCTGGGTTTGAAAAAATTTTACCAACTAAGATGAGCCTGCATTCTTCTATTTTTTCTGCAGGGGCGGCCTCATCCCAGACCTCGACTTCCTATGCCGACCACAGGCGACCCATTCTGTTGCAAAGCATAGCAAGGCGGGCATCATCTTCCGAATTGGTGAACTCCATAGGTGATTGGAACAGGATAGAGTCAGTAAGCGTAACAGGGGACATCGGAAACTAGAGGAATGTGAGGAGTGAACTTGGGAAGGATGCACACTAACTGAAACCATCAAGTCAGCTCATCCATGGGTGGTAGAGGGATGGGGATATCGGTGAATCGTAGACATGCAGGGACAGACGACAGAGGGGGTGTGGGAATTGGGTAATTGCAAGCTAACAGATTGAGATATTGGTGAAAATGCCAAAAGTAAAGAAAGAGAGGATCAGCCGAAAATGGCCAGAGCAGAGTTAGGGTTGAAGAAAAGGTCGAAGAAGACAAACAAAGAAGAAAATTGGGCATGGGGATAGAGAAGCAGTGAAGATCGAGTCACAAGAAGGGGGAAAAGAGGGGGATAGGTAACCTAATGAAGGAATGGTGGAGGAAGCAAGTGGCTAAGCAAACAGGAGGAAGGTGGAGATGCCATGGAAGCAAACAAAGAAATTAGGGTTAACTGTGAAAACTACCAAGAAGGTAGGGGAAGCTCTGCAAGGTGAGAGAGAAAAAAAAATTGTAATTTTTTTTTTTTTGTCTTGACTAAAGTTACATATTATTATTTTGATCCCTTGCATTTTAATTCTTTTTTTTTCTAGGAGGATTAACCTTCTTCTGGCGGGATTCGGAAGTCTAAAAATGCAATCTAGGGTTTTCACGAAAATTGGCTTTTTTTTATTTTTGTTTAACTTCAGTCGAATGTTTTTATGAAGTGTGTGAAAATTGTATCATGTTTTGAATGGATCTAATTTGTGACATCTCTTGAACTGAATCAATTTCATCATCTTTTCAAATCTAATTAAGTTTCCATGTGACTAATGCCCATAACTTGTAACAATCAAAGGCATAGCTGGAGAAAGTTTCCTTCAAGGAAAATATGACCCTTATCTTTTTGGAATGAATGAATAAATGCAACTAGATCACTTTGAAATAACACATTCATCACACATTCCTGGTCAAGTAAAAGATATGCTTTCCAGCAATTAAATACTTTAAAGTTTGTCTTGCAAATATACATAACCAAATACTTTAAAGTTTGTCTTGCAAAAAATCTGCTTTCCAGTAATTGTGTTCACCTCCTCCCACCATTTCCTCTCATTTTTAACTTTATCTCGAAATCACCGAGCAACTACAAGGCCTCAAAAAGTTTCGACCCCATTACAAAAAGTCTCTTGTCCTCTTAATTTCCTCTCTTATATTTTACATATGTCTCACCCACTTGCAATTTAATTGCATCGGGAATCTAGGTTGTGGAAAAACACGAAAGGTAGAGCCATCCATGTGTCTCCCTATCGACTTTTTCCAGCGTGTTATCTTTTCTGTATGAAGGATCTTGAGGATGGATGACTGAGACTACCGTAAATGTACAGGCTAGTGCATGTCGTTTTCATGCAATTTACTCATGCTAAACTTTGCAACTAATAAAATGACATTTGCATCGTCTAGTCATTCTTTAGCTATAGTATTTACTATTTAGGGAGGGAGGAGTCCCTCTCACTTGGCTCAGATTATAAGTTATTCAGATTTCATTTGGATGATACCTTTTTTCTAATTCAATCTTTCATTGATGTCTTCTTTTCTCTCAATTTCTTAGGCACTTTGGAAAGCCATTTTTTTTTTTTTTTGTGAGGACACTTATTGCAGCATAAGCTTGTTATGATTTTGTCGATTGCACCAGTGGAACTACCAAATCAAGCAATGAATCTTAGGATGCGCATGGCAAAATTTATGTTCCTCTATTTCTTTGTTTTTTTTTTTTTTATTCCTTGGAAAAGGTTTGGAACAGAAATTTGTTTAGTAATACAATTTCATTTTTTACTTCTAGAACAGATTGTTATTCCATAAATAGATTTAAAGCAGAAATCAGAAGTTAAAATTTTTAGCTTTTTTATTTCTAAAACAAAAATGAGAAATCAAAACTCTTATCATCATTCACTCTCTTCACTGTCCATCGCTCACCCATCGCTCATGGGACGCTTGACACCTGCTGTCAACCATCGGATGTCCGATGCTGCTCACCTGCCACTACCACCAGCCCCCGGACTTCAACCACCCATTGTCGACCTCCCGCTAGAAGCCACCCGCCTGCCATCGATCGTTGGTCATTCATTGCTAACCGCCAGACGCCAAAGGTCCATTGCCACCCGCCTCCAGTCATCAACCGCTCGCCATCAAATGCCAAACGCCGGACATCGAATGCCAGGCTCCAATCACCCACCTCCAAATGTTAGCCGTCACCGCCCCTACAAATAGAAAATTTATTCTATTATAAAATGAATTTTTATTCCAAAAATAGAAATTTTAAATTATTATCAAGTGCGTTTCCAAAAAGTTGTTAAGGGAATAATCAATTTCTGGCCAAAAATTTATTTTTGTTCAAGAAATTGTCATGTGCACCTTTAGTGTTGATCATGCAGACGCATGTTAGCCATAGACTAACATCAATGGTGCCAAGTACACCTAAAAACAGACGATTCAGTACAAAGCTGGCATTATAAGTTGCTTTTCGACAAGAACTTCCGACTTGGGCTGGTGATTTGTCTCTCTGTAGTGGAGTTGGGCGTGTATCTTGTGGAAATCCCTTTCTTTAATATACTTCTTTGAAATTAGATATGAGTAGAGAAATAGTTTAACTGATTGACATTAAATAAGCATATAATTCAAGAAGGATGGTTTGATTGTGTGGATTAGACGAGGTGGAGCCTCAAGTGGGCTTCTTGACCAAAATAACAGAGTTGTCGTGATACACATTTTCATCTTCCTTAGGGATAATTACCAAAAAAGTCATAAACCTATTGCAATTGTGTCAATTCAGTTATAAACTTTTTTTTTTTGGGCCAATTTAGTTTTAAACTTTTTACAATTGTGCCAATTCAGTCCATTCAGCCAAAATTGGCCAGCCGACGCTAACGTGGATGCCGGCTGATGATGACCGTCCAACAAATGCTAACGTGGTATTTTTAAATTATTTTTTTGAATTTTCTTTTTCCATCCACTTCTCCTTCCTCTAGCTGGCCTACGTTGGCCAAAGATGAGGCCCAACAAGGTCAGCCTTGCTAGCCAATGGCGAGGCTCATCCCACCAACCACTGGCGAAGGCGAGCCTCGCCGTCCCTAGGCGAGGAGCCTCACCGGCCACCGATGAGGTCGACCATTTCCTTGGCTAGGCGAGGCCAGTGGCCAGTGAGGCCATTGTTGCCAGATTTGGCAAGGTTGACTCTCGCCTTGGATTTGGCGAGGCTAGGCCCCACCCAACCATGGCAAGGGCCTAGCTCGTCGGCACTGGCAAGCTCAGCCCTCACCAAATCTGGTGGGGCTTCGCTAGCTCTTGCCTTTAGCTGGTGCCGGCCAGCCAAAGGAAGGAGAAGTGGATGGAAAAAAATTTAAAATTCGAAAAAATTCAAAAAAATTCAAAAAAATAATTTAAAAATGTCACATCAGCGTTGGCCGAACAGCAGTCGCCGCTTGGGGTCCACATCACCACCGGCAGACCAATTCTGGCCAGATGGACAAAACTGGCATAATTGTAAAATGTTTATGATTAAATTGGTCAAAAAAAAAATTATGACTGAATTAGCACAATTACGATAGGTTCAAGACTTTTTAGTAATTCTCCCCCTTCCTTGCGTTTACATGGGGCTTTCGCAAGAGTTTAGTGGAAGCTTCATTTGTTCATTATTTGGACATGGCTTGAACATAGCGACCCACCATCTATCTTTTCCGTCTACATGAAAAGAAAAATACGTATATAAAATATACAGCTCCAGTGGTTGAATCCATCTTACCTTGACTAAAGTCGCCTATTATTATTTTTTATGCCTTGCATTTCAAGTCTCTTTTGGAGGATTAACTTTCTTCTGGTGGGATTTGGAAGACTTGGATGCAATGTAGCATCATCCGGAAATTGCTAATTTTTTCTTAAACTACGGTCGGACATTTTAATGAAATGAGTAAGAAGTGTGCTATGTTTTGAATGGATCCAATTTGTGCCATCTCTTTAATAAATCCAATTTTATCTTGCTTTGAGAGGGATAAAAATTCGATTTGGACTTATAGGCAGCCCCATTCAGCAGATGCTAGTGATCTTGTCATTTTTTGTGACGGCTCGCTTGCCCTACACAATGTAAAAATTAGTTTAATTGAATTGTTTATGACTGAATTAATACAAATGTAATGGTTAGAACCTTTTGGTACCCTTCCCCTCTCCCAACTCTAATAGCTTAAATCGAAGTTGAAATTCACTAGATATTATAACTTCTTAATATGCTTCCTTCTTCTTAAAGCTTGGCTTTTAGCACTCTGTTAACTGATTATAGACACTTGGACTTCTACCGAGAAATACAATTTGGTTTTCATAGCTTCAACATAGAAGCACAGTAAAAAGATACACACTTAGAGCAAAGTCTAGTTTTGTTCGTTTTCCCCGACTCAGTTATTGGCCATGGATTGAATTAATTGCCATTAGACCTCAATGACCATTTGAAATTCAAATCTAACGAGTAACCATTGATTCTGTCATTTACAGATATCACTTTAGAGTTCCCTAAAGATAGTTTCCTAAAATAATCAGTTCTACAAGAGTCTCTTTGCCACCCTCTATTATTTGCCCAAATACGGTAAGTTGTTCCGATCTTCTTTGGTCCTTCACAATCCTAACTATGTCGAACCAAATGGATTGTGAAAGATGTACAGATATTTTTATCTTCTCTTCCATGCAACCATCTCTATGGACGCTTGTTCTCTTTTTACGGGTAAAACACACCTTTTTCTACACGATTTTCATTTTTTCCAGTATTCTCTTCTCTTGATTTGCCATTTTCTAATTTCATTCTGTGTTATATATCTTAGAAGGTGAATCTTCGACAACTTTATCCACTTTTTTTAACCATTTTTAGGTAAGTGACTGTAAACATCTTCATTTGTTTGGGTCTTTTCTTCAAATATTCTTTTTTCTATTTCCTCTCGCTTCAAGTTACTTAATCTAAATTGAGTGTAGAGGCTTTTCAAATGGAGAGTTTGTTCGTCATCCTCTTTTATAACTTGGATTCAAATCAACATATTTGTTTTCATAAGTAAGCAAAGAATCATCACATTAAGAGTCATCACATATGCAAATTCTCGTGGCTCCACCTCCCGAAAGTATCAAAGTACGTCTATTGGACGAATTAATAGAGTATTTAAAGAGTCTCACTTAACCAATTATGGGCAAAACAGGGAAAATTGTTTCAGTTAAATCTGTTCTTCTTAAACTATACTTAATTGGTAAAATTAGATTATGTGGTCAATCAAATTTTAAAATATTTGTCTCAAATATGCTAACTACTAATGACACTAATTGCACACGTCAATCAAGAATATTATTATTATCATTATTTTTTTGGTGTTGGAGAAACCGGCTTACAGCCGACAACCGTGCCGTAAACCCCAGGTGACACTTAAGCAGGAGGACCCACCACCCCTGAGTCACACTTAATACACCTAGCGCCTCCCTTGGATTTTGAACCCTTCACCTCTAGGCTGAGGTCAATCAAGAATATTAGATGCTCTTTAGGGCAGCACATCATCATCCTCTAGCAAGGTCCATTTGCTCCTGTTTTGTCGGGATTTCCTCCACATGGCAAAACTTCACCACAAGTTCGATTTTTATTGAATCGGGTTCCGTAATTCGAATGGAAATAGAATGCATAACCAAGAATAGTATAGAAAAAAGATTCCTGATTCAGTCCGATTGCCGTACATTGGTGGAGAGTGTTCTCTCCCCAGCTCCACTTAGTTGGGCTGTGCAACCTCTAGTGGACCGAGCGAAGTTTAAAATGGTGAATATCTCGGGACTTAGTTTAGCCCACTGTAATCGCGCCACCAATAAAGTGGCCGATTGGTTAGCCAAAGCCCATCGTATGGGATGTCTACCTAGGAATTAGAGTACTAATCCCCCCTCTGCTCTTTTGGATTTGCTTTGTACTGATGCTCATGCTATATTTGCTTGGATTCTCAGTTAGTAATGAATGCAGCTTTTTAGTCCAAAAAAAAATTAAAATTAAAAAAAAAAAACTAGAACTAATTTCTCTAAAGGAAAGTAAATGCATGAACTAAAAAAATCAATTGATAAACTAAACGATAAATAATTTGCGTCGATGATCGTCATTTCTATAACGATTCAACTAGTCCATTACAAAATATAATCGCTTCTAGGCTGTTAATATTCAAAATAATGGTTACAACCGCATCTCTATAATTTTTGGCTCCATGATCACACTTTATAACTGCATTTCCATTTTATTTATAAGAGGTTACAACCCTTCAATTGTAAGTGGATTTAATTGCAACTCCACAATTTTCGATTCCACGATCACTCTCAATATTATTTACAAGCGATTATGATTTTTCAATTATCACTATATTTAATCATTAATGGATATCTTCATTGTCTTCAGTTTCTGCATTTAACACTTACTTAAATTTATCTAAGGCTCTATTTCTTTCATGGAAAACAATTTCTGAGAAAACACATTTAGTTCACAAAAAATAAACAAGTCAAAGAAAACATTTTCCCTTCATGAGAAAAACATCTTTAAAAGTAAGGAAAATGATTTCATCTTTCCTCCTCATTCTTTCATCCGAACCAAACACATTATCATCTATTAACTCATTTTTAATAATTTTTTTATATTTTTATTATCTTTTCTAAAAACTCAAATTTTTAATTTTTTAAATCAAATTTTTAATTTTTTTCTTTTCATTTCTTCTTTTATTTTTTAATTTTTTTCTCTTTTCTTTCTTTTCCTTACTCCTACTTCCTCCACCAATCGCATGCCTTGGCGATGATCGGCAGCCCAGCGACTGTCCAAGACGCAAGGTCAACGAGCCCACAGCTCACCTGTGGCCATCATTGGGCCTTGTCGACAATGGAAGGAGATGGGGATAGTGGCGAGGAAGCAGAGGAATAATGGAGAGGAAGAAGGCAAAAAGAGAAATAAATAAATAAATAATCAACTTTTTTAGTAATTTTCTCCAGGAAAGTTTAATCAAAATCTCTGCTGATTTTCCAAGTAAAATGACTTAAAACGGTACATTTTCATGAAATAAACGAACCATTAGTGTCAATTGTTGACCAATTATTATAGTATATCAATAACGGTACTATGATCATCAATAAGCATCCTCACTATAGACAACTTGTCGATGGTATAATCAATCAACACCAACTTCTGTATTAGCATCATGTTGATTTAGAAAACTTGGTCGGTTGGCCTTATTCAATAAAAGTCGAATGTACTACTTGGAGGGAGATCTTTCTTTCATATGGTTGGAGTCTCTAGATATATCGTCGTATTATGGGATCAAAAAGTCAAATCTTCGAACAAAACAAGCCTGGTATGTCTAGATTTCAAAGGGTCCAAATACGTATTCATACCAAAGCAAGCCTGATGCATAATGAGGTCCAACGTCATCGTCTCGAGCAGAAATCTCTAGAGAGCTCGATGAGCTTGACAATTTTTCACTGAGGTAAGCCACTGGCTCGAATATTGATGCTAGCAATCAAAAGTCACTGCTCGAATCTTATCAATTATGTGCAAATTATTCTTTTATTATTGTTAAAATAATCAATAACTTCACTTTAAATGGAATTGAACATACATAAACTATATAAAAATTAAGGGTGAGCATATTAGACCAACTAGACCGGAAACCGCTCGGACCGGGTTGGACCAGTCGGTTTGGTTCATTTCTCAATTCATAAAAATGGAACTGATGATTTTCGGTCAAATTCCCTATTCTAGGGAAAAACCAAATTGGCCCAACTCTTTTTAAAATATTTTTTTTTAATTTCTTAAAAATAGCAATAAATCCTAAAATAGTAATAATAATTATTATTTAAAAAAATAATCATTTTTTGTTAAGTGGTCGATTCCATTAGATCAAATCGTTCAGTTGGTTTAGTCTAGTTCTTGGTCCTAAGACCATCTGGTTTGGTCCCCAATTCCAAAAAATGGGAATTGGTCCCCATGGTCCAGTTTCCAGTTCCCAGGTGGAACTAGATCGGACCAAAAACCAGTCAATCTTAATCAAAATTTGATTGACAACAAAATTTGAGAATGTAGCTATTTTGGACAGAACTAAATGTGAACAAATTATGTCAGAATTTAATTAACGACAAAGTTCAAAAACGTGAAAATGCGATGTTGGAATTCAAGCAACAACACAAATCTAAATTCTACAACTAAGAGTCACTGGAATTTAATCAATGGCATGAGTCTGAAAATAAAAACTACAATGCATCAATTAAAGGATAGTTGAAATATAACACTTTTTTGTTTTTTTTGCTCGCGAGGTCCCCAGTAGATTAACAATGGTATATATAGTGTTCATGCCATCGCCTTCTAGGAGCAATTCTCCTGCAGTCGTAGCCATATCTCTATTTCTCCACATTTTCGAGAATCATGTGCCCATACTCTTACGATGCCATGATCTTATTTTCGAGTGATTGCTCCTTTAAAATCGTGTCTTAATTCTTCACCTCGTCCATTCTTGCTCCATGATTTACCGAGTCTTCATAGCTCCACTCATTAGTGATTTCAAATTCGAAATTTTATGACCGCATCTTGACACAAGTATTCGGCCTTTTTGTGTTGTTTCGATCGGTAATCCATCTAACCCATTTAACCAACATCATTGTCTACAGTACCTATCAATGATCATCATTGTACACCAATATCGACTACGGTTTTTTTATAGCCATCAACAAAGATTTATAGCTTACTCTAGTCACGTGCCTATTCCAAGCTCGGCAAATCCAAGGAAGGAGCACCCAAGAAAATCCGACCTAACCTGAAGAACAAAACCCTAGCGAGTCAGCCGACCCTCCTGACAGCGGTTCGCACGTCACCACGTGACGCCAGCATGAGACGACTTGAAATTGTGCATAAAAGTAGATATGAGGCTTGACGGTGTCTACATACAGAGGCAGGCGGAGATAATTGTGCACAAAAGTAGACTTGCTTTTGTAAAAAGTAGCTTTCGCCTCAGAGACATTTCCTTTCTAATTCGTTCAAAGCTGGCAAGCGCATTGCAGAGACAGAGACCAGCTCCGGCGTCATTTGCTAAGCTCTCTTCCTTTTTTAAAGTTGGGGGGGACAAAAACAAGGTGTCGCACCGTTCGCTTTGACAGTTTTGGCCTCTTGCAATCATATCATCCGCTCGACGACCCGCGCGTTGACGAAATTTAGAGACAACCAAGACCGAGAGCGAAAAAAGATCTTGGCAGATTGCTCCTCAGTCCTCGCGAAGTCTTTAATGATGTCTATCTTCCTTTTCTTTCCCTTCTTTCTATTAGAATTCGACACACCACCACGAAGAAATAAAAAATAAAAATGAGCGAAAGAGACATCGAGATATCAGAATTTTTATGATAATTTTACTCTAATTAATACATTGCTCCTCTATATTACAACTCTCAATTATAAATAAATAAATAGAAAGATATTATATATAATCAGTAAATCTAAATTACAAATAAAAAATGAACTTAAATTAAGGACGTCATGAATATGCTATCCCTATGATCCTTTCGAGATTGCCCCTCCATACCTTCTTATTGATGGGGAACAAAAACAAAGTGATTCGTACCATTCGCTCTGACAGTTTTGGCCTCTTGCAATCATATCATCCGCTCGACGACCCGCGCGTTGACGAAATTTAGAGACAACCAAGACCGAGAGCGAAAAATGATCTTGGCAGATTGCTCCTCAGTCCTCGCGAAGTCTTTAACGATGTCTATCTTCCTTTTTTTTCCCTTCTTTCTATTAGATTTCGACACACCACCACGAAGAAATAAAAAATAAAAACGAGCGAAAGAGACATCGAGATATCAAAATTTTTATGATAATTTTACTCTAATTAATACATTGCTCCTCTATATTACAACTCTCAATTATAAATAAATAAATAGAAAGATATTATATATAATCAGTAAATCTAAATTACAAATAAAAAATGAACTTAAATTAAGGACGTCGCCAATATGCTATCCCTATGACCCTTTCGAGATTGCCCCTCCATACCTTCTTATTGATGGGGAACAAAAACAAAGTGATTCATACCATTCGCTTTGACAGTTTTGGTCTCTTGCAATCATATCATCCGCTCAATGACCCGCGCGTTGACGAAATTTAGAGACAACCAAGACTGGGAGCGAAAAATGATCTTGGCAAATTGCTCCTCAATCCTCGCGAAGTCTTTAACGATGTCTATCTTCCTTTTCTTTCCCTTCTTTCTATTAGAATTCGACACACCGCCACGAAGAAATAAAAAATAAAAAACGAGCGAAAGAGACATTGAGATATCAGAATTTTTATGATAATTTTACTCTAATTAATACATTGCTCCTCTATATTACAACTCTCAATTATAAATAAATAAATAGAAAGATATTATATATAATCAGTAAATCTAAATTACAAATAAAAAATGAACTTAAATTAAGGATGTCACGAATATGCTATCCCTATGACTCTTTCGAGATTGCCCCTCCATACCTTCTTATTGATGGGGAACAAAAACAAAGTGATTCGTACCATTCGCTCTGACAGCTTTGGCCTCTTGCAATCATATCATCCGCTCGACGACCCGCATGTTGACGAAATTTAGAGACAACCAAGCCTCTGAGCGAAAAAAGATCTTGGCAGATTGCTCTTCAGTCCTCGCGAAGTCTTTAACAATGTCTATCTTCCTTTTTTTTCCCTTCTTTCTATTAGAATTCGACACACCACCACGAAGAAATAAAAAATAAAAACAAGCAAAGAGACATTGAGATATCAGAATTTTTATGATAATTTTACTCTAATTAATACATTGCTCCTCTATATTATAACTCTCAATTATAAATAAATAAATGGAAAGATATTATATATAATCAGTAAATCTAAATTATAAATAAAAACTGAACTTAAATTAAGGACGTCACGAATATGCTATCCCTATGACCCTTTCGAGATTGCCCTCGAACCTTCATATTTATCAAGGAGTAGAAACTCCATACCTTCTTATTGATGGGGCGTATGAACCATACCTCAACACTTTAACTTGCAAATAATAATAGATATCGAAATTTTTTCGACTCGACTAATTTTATGATTGTATGTTAATCGCTCCGTCCACATATATTGGGTACCACTCTATGCATAGGGTGGCAAGCATCATGCCGAAGTCATGCTGAGTAGGACTCATAGTGACTCAAACCCCAAGTACGCAATATCGAGAATTAAGTGATTAAAGCATTGAAAACCATCATGTGGAGGCATCTATGTTTTACTTATATATTGCAAGCGTTCAGTACGTAAGATTCTAATATCATGGAAAAACTTTTATATTTTCTTTGGAGATTTGACCATGTAGGACTTTGGAGGTAAACTAATTAAGGGCGAGTGGTTTCAAGATTCCAATTTCCATACAGGTGTCACGTCAAACTTGGAACCTATCTACTGAAACAAGTTCCTTATTTTTAAAATCTAGAATCTACCATACATATCTTGGAACCTATCATGTCATAGGTTTTAGGGTTGATTTCAAGTTCTATTCAACTTCCACCTATATTATTAATTGAACGATAGCAACAAATCATCACTCTAATGACCACTACTTGCTGCAAGGGTAAGCGGTTCCAAGTTTTGTATAGATTCTATTTAGAACTTGGAACCTACCTGCTGGAACAAATTCCTTATTTTTTCGAACCTAGAACTTACCCTACCCTAAAACTCAAAACCCACCCTATCACAAGCTCCAGGTTATACCTATATTATTAACTGAACAATTGCAATGGACCATTATCTTTAATGACCATAATTTATTGCTACAATTCACTAACTACAACTTATTTTTAGACACGCGAAGAATATGGAACGCTAATAAAGTAAAAGTCTTAGTCATTAAAAGGAAGCTCATATTACTAGTTTCTGAGTAAATACCCATCATCAAACGACATAAAATACAGCAAAAACAATTATTTCAAGTTTTAGATTCCAAGTTCTAGGTTCCACCTACCTAGAACTTAGAACTTACCCATTAAAATAAGTTGCCTGATTTTTGGAACTTGAAATGTATCCCACATACCTTAGAACCTAGAACTAGATTGTTAGGGCATGAATGATAAAATTTCTACTTCTCTATTTTTTTGTTTCTCTGTTTCCGGAACAAGTTTGGAATAGAAATCCATTTGGTAACACAATTTGATTTTTCTATTTGTGGAACAGATTTCTATTTCAGAAATAGATTTGAAGAAGAAATTAGAAGCTAAAATTTTTAACTTCTCAGGGTGCGCATGACAAAATTTATGAAACAGAAATTGATTTCTAGCCAGAAATTGATTTCTCAATTCTATTTCGAAACTAAGAAGCTAAAAATTTTAGCTTCGATTTCTTCTTCAAATCTATTTCGAAATAGAAATCTATTTCAGAAATAGAGAAATCAAGTTGCGTTACCAAACGGATTTCTATTCCAAACCTGTTCCGGGGAATAGAGAAACAGAGAAATCAAGAAACATAAATTTTATCATGCGCAGCCTCAATTTCTGAAATAGAAATTGAGAAATCAATTTCTGGCCAGAAATCAATTTCTGTTCTAGAAATTTTGTCATGCACACCCTTAAGAACCTGTCTACTTCTCTAGTTCCAAGTTTTATCCTAAAATCATGCTCACCTATAACTTGCTATTACAATCCAGTTATCACAATTTATATTTCGAGACACAAAAAATATGAAATATTAACAAAGTAAAAGTCTCAGTCATAAAATAGAAATTCAAACTAGCGGTTCCATCAAACGCCATTTATACCACAGGATCATATAAAGACATAGACTAAGAAAAATACAAAAATAGACTAAGAATACAAAAACTTAATTCAAGTTCCGATTCTAGGTTTCACCTACATAAAACTTGGAACTTGCCTGTCAAAAGAGGTTCTCTAATTTTTGAAACCTGTAACTTATCTTGCATATCTTAGATCCTAAAACCAAACAAGTCCCATCGGTCCATTTTTTTCAATTTCAAGTTTTACCCGAACCATGCTCACCCCTAACATCAATCCACAAGACTTTACCACATTGAAGCACACCACCCGTTTGAAATAGTAATAAGTTATCAAAGTGTGGATATATATAGACTGTGTGGCTAGTGGCCAATGCCCATTTTTGGGTCAATTTACAGGCCAAATTCCATTAGAATGCATGAATACTTGGATCGGCCTAATTCCCTAAAAAAAATTCCAAATTTTAGGTTTAGTCTTAATATTATCCTAAACCTTTTCTTTTGTCTTAGAAAAAACTTCAAACTTTAGGTCAAATCATAAATTTGCCCTAAACTTTTTTTTGTCTCAGAGAAAATCCCAAATTTTATGTCCAATCTTAAATACATCCCAAACTTTTTCTCGTCAAAAAGAAATACCATTGATTTTTACTTTAGTCATAAATCTGCCTCCGTTAGCCCTCTATCCAAAAGTCACGATTAATTGTCCTTAAATTTTATTATCTAGAGCAGTTTTAACTTGAAGATAATTTTTCATGTCGCCTTATCGATGTGAATTTGTCATCAATGTAGAAACACCACACCCAATTAGGAATAACCACGAGGTTGATTTAAAGGATAGATTAAAAGTTAGTGATCTTTTTAGGCAAAACAAAATTCGAGATAAATTTAGGACTAAATCTAAAATTTGAAATAGATTTGGGGCTACACCTAAAATTGAATTTTTTCTAAGATAAAAAAAAAAATGGAGTAGAATTGCGACTATACTTAAAATTTGAGGTTTTTATAATAATTTAGGCCTCTTTGAATCGAAATTGGCCTGGACTCTACAGCATCGCAGAAGAAGGCATCATTTTTTCATGTCTAGGTCAAACTACGCGGGCGTTTAAATTCGAAGGAAGTAATCGCATTCTGATTTCTTGGAAACCGGGGAGAGAGACGGAACAACCCATCGAATCTCGTGGTATCTTCATGTTTGCTAGCTATGCTTCAGACTATTATTGCACTCGAGGCTTGTGGTGGAATCTTCATTGATTTTCCAAAAAGGGCACAGGATAATGTCGCTTACTCCTTATAATAATGTAACACAGGTCGATTTGATCCCAAGCATGACTTTGACCTGGACTCCATCTGTTCTTTTTCACCCTCGTATTTACCAGGTTAAAATATCGGATTCCTCCCCAGCTACAATTCGTAGCTTCCCGGTCTTGATCGAAATAATTGAAGACGATCATATAAAAGGATTAAAAAGACTTATTTATCAACAAAATATTTTAAGATCAACAAGAAAAAGGCTTTGGTATAAAATTGGAAAGAGGATATTTATTGCTTCAAGGACTCATTTTTTTCCGTTTCATCAGAGAGTTTTCAACCTCCGAGATTCCTTTGAATATATGGAACTCGCAAAAAATCTGAGATTGGAATTGGCTTGAGAAAATGGTCATTAAATTCACTCTATCTTAAATTAAATTGTTCCCAAAATTTGGAATGACTCTCTGTCTTCTCCTTGAGATTGATAGACTATATAGATTGTCAAGTATGAAATTCAATAATCCTATAGTTGGATCCCTATCTGTTCCATGATCTAAACGCAAAAATTGTGAATTATGGCAATTAATCATTGAAGGCTCATGCTGTGTGCTCTCAATTTTTTATTGCTAATTGGAAATTATTTTGTATTTTTTGGATTGCCTCTATCTCAAGAGTGATTGGGTTTGTGTTGTTGGGGGCTAACAATACAATTTAAAGGGGGTGAATAGGTTGTTTTAGAAAACATGACAATCTTTCGTGAAAATTAACTGGCGCTAAGTAAAGAACAAGTCAATGTGATGTTGGAATCGTGTGCTAGTAAGAGTGGAATATAGTGGTTCGGCTTTATCCCAAAGCCCACATCCACTTTTGAGACAATCAGTAAGTATTGATCCTTTTACAAGATAGATCACATGCTGCTCTTGCTCTTGTACACTTAATATTTAGCACAATTACTTAAATAGCATGACTACAATGCTAAAAGTATAGTTGAAAGAGAGCGTATCACTTGGAACATAGTTAGTGACAAATGTTGAGATCTTGGTATGTTGCTCTCTCTAACAAATCTTCGATCTATCCACTGGAGGCAGATTGAAGAAGCAAAGAGCCGTTAGAATTACCGTTGAGCTACTGTTCAGAGATAGAACTACCCATATAGTCTTTTTTTCCCAAACATTTGCACGCTACCTACAAATAGCATGTGTTGTTGTCCCTTCCATGTAGTTTCTGACAAACCTGTTACACAACATAAATTCTCGATTACGGTCTCATCTAGATTCTGCTGTTATGCAATTCCAAAACCACAATCGCTAATTTGCTAATCCAATGAACATCATTAAATGTACGTGGTTACCATAGCATCAAAGACTTGATATTTACAGCTTCGACATAGACATCGACATTTGGTTATCTTCAAGTCCACTTATACTATTTACGGAAAAATCGTATCAGGAATTATGACATACTTACTTCCATTGGATTACACCATGGATATTATGCAGGTTTTTGGTATGAACATCTGCACATTTCATTGTAAATATTATACTGAGAATAGTTTGGATATTATCAAAATCACTTGAAAATATTTCTCCAACATGGGTGGTTTGATTTCCAGTTAATTCCAATTTGATTGTCGATTTTACCCAAGAACTGGTTCATTTTTGTTTTGTGTAAAAATATAATTTATATGATACGATATAAAAGTTGCATAATTTTGTTATAAAATATTTGTTAGTCAAGTGATTATTTTGTTGTTTGTTCGTGTTGAAGAGAATGGTTCAATTTTTATGGGTGCAAAAATATTTATTCTTTTAAAGATGCTTCAAAACCGGTTTAATTAGGAACCGCTTCAAAGGCACGTCAGTGCTGTGTCGTCTTGAATTTTAATGATTTCGATAGGCATGGACCTCAATTATTGGAATTGTAAAGATTTTATGACGCGTGTAGTTGTCCGCATTGGTGGCCCTGTAAAGAAGCCAACGCTGTCCTACGGGTATTTGTTGATTTCGCCTCGAATAATTTGCCTCTCAATTTCTGAAGTTAACATTGGGAACCAAATCAATTTTCCTTACCACTGATCTTAAACTACTAGGTCCAAGCAAGTTCGGTCGGATTCTCAAGTTGAACCGACCTTATCCACATTCCCCTACACTATCTTACTTTTCTCAAGGTTTTGAATTAGTACTCTTCACTCGCATACCGTTATGGACACCCACTCAAGGTATGGTGGAGACTAAAATTGCTCGGAGAACAAAATAGCTAGGAAAAGAGAATTCTTGGTATTAATGTAAGGAGATTTTCGGCTTAAAAATTAGAAATCACTAGTTCGAATATCACTAATTGAGTATTAATTATTCTCAGTCAGAATCGTCAAAATCATCCGTAAATGCCAAAGGCCTGGACTTAACCAATTGACGTGACTCATGAATGTCCAACAAGTCATCAGATGGTAGCAATAAAAATATTAGAAAGTTTCAACCGGATTGAAATCGGTGAGATCCATGCATTGGACTATTAGTTTCTTTAAATATTCAATGAAAAAATTAACTCTTCACATAATAAAAATGTTTTAATAAGATTTTCCCGCCCATGTAACATTGCTCTTAGCAAATGTAGGGACTTGTACGTCCTAAATTTTTTTGTTTTTTTGACATTGTACGTCCTAATTGAAGTCCACGAATTTTTTTGCTTCCTCTCTCTGTGCTTCACATGCATTCACATTGATCGTACACACATTAAAAATCTAATAATCATTCACATATTTTTCTTTCCTTCTTTGGTGTGTCTAACTCATGGAACGCTCGACTGTAATTTTCTATAAATACTTCATAACCTCCATAGCAACAGCACTTGCACACATCCTCAAAGAGGGAAGCAAAGGAGAGAAAGCGGGGGAGAGGGATGGACATGGCCTTGGAGGCTTTGGAGGCCTTGCCGACCGAGCTAAGCAAGCCCGTCTCGGCAGACATAGATATAGAAAAGGTTCGCGAGGCTGCAGCTGCTCACTTCGAGGACTTGACGGCGGACCAGAAGGAGGCGGCCAGGAGCCTCTTCGACACCATGAACAAGGACAAGAACGACAAGATAAGTATCCACGAGTTCAGGACCTTCCTGAGCGATGCCGGGCTCCGTACTGTCAACCCTGATGATCTCTTCGCAGAGCTGGACAAGGACGACAACAAGAATCTCAGTTTTGAGGAAATAGTCACCTTCTTCTACGTCCTCAGCCGCGACGAGTATAAACACCTATTGAAACGCAGGCCTAGTACTGATGTACGCGGTCAACAGGTAAAAATTGTAGTTTAAATTAAAATAAATAGACATTAGATTTCGATTCTTCATAATGATATATTATGCAGATAATTCAACACTGCCAAAATCTACATTTTCAATAAAATTACCTCCAACGAGGAATGTCCACGTCCCTTTTATTGAGTTGGAACTAATGACGAGATCAAGAGTACTATCTTCTCCTTCAAAAAGATTTTCACCCCGATTACATAGACATGTACAGGCATGGTTCGCGTAAGTTGGTCCGGAAGATAATAGTATGGCTTGTAAAGCGATTTTCGAAAGCTGAATGAGTTTTACAAAACCCAGACATGATATTCACCTCTGCCATACCTGTAAAAAAGAAAAGAAAAGACAACTTAATTCTTTATTAGCAGGAAAAAAAGTAATCACTCGAGTTCAAGTATGTATTTACCTATGAACACTATGTCATGCAGGCGAGAACCGGCCGTAGGACGGAGGGAGAAGCTAATGACGAAGTAAGATCCATCTCTCTCTCACACACGCACGAAATCACCACCTCAAGTGGACAGAATCAAATCAACCAAAAAAAAGTGGACAGAATCACCGTTACATAATCCGATTCAATTGTCTCTAATTTGTCTCATCCTTATTCCTTCCTACATAATCTCACTTCCATGACAGCATGAGAGAATACATGTATCGATTTTGCAGGGGCGGAAATGGACCAAAATCTTGCCGCAGCTGTACGACAAGTTTAAGGGCACGTACAACCTTGAAGAGTGGGTGAGCGAGAACTCATGCACCATCCTTTAGGGGAGCTACGGGCACTGTCGCCCCGTTGAGGACATGGAGCGCCACTTCCTTTCGAGGAAAAGAAGAAAGTTCCTCTCTGTTGTGTCATCAGTGTGTTGTGTGTTGTGTGCTGTGTGTTGTGTGCTGTGTGCTGCGTGCTGGAAATAAAGAAGCATGGCGAGTTCTTGTTCGCTTGTTCTCTGTTGCATTCTCATCCATGGTTCATCTCATAATGTAACTTCATGAGTTCATGTTGAGAATTTTGAATAATGACAAAAAAGGAGAAACAAATCGAAACTTGGTCGCTATTAAATATGTGAATATCCATTTAAAGGCCTAATTTCATGAAAAAAAAAATCAACATTAAGTCCAATTTTAGTTTTGCTCCGCATCTAAAAATGGTGGTTAATTTCTTCAAATTATCAATATCATAAGTTTGTTATTCCTTACGAGAGTAAAGTATTGATGAAGATGTAGGTTCAAATAATGAACATCTAAATGATCATTAATGATAATTTCAAAAATATTGATAACGATATTTGGATGTGGTGATGGATTTGAGATGATAATAATTTCCATTCGCACCCCCCTCTCCCCATTAGACGAAGGCAGCGTCTTTCACCAAGTGGATACTCGGCGTATCCGCCATTTATAAGATCCCGAAACTCGCCAGCCTTAATGGACCACTCAGGCTCCTCTCTCCCTCACTCACAGCCCCTAGATAATCGGAGTCTCAAAATCAAGCACTCGCGGCAACGTGATTCTCGAGCCGGCAGAGAAGAAAGACGACGTGCGCGATGTGCAAGAGATGGAGAAATCGACCGCTGGATTGGATGGATCAACGGAGGGAGAGAGGGAGGAGGAGGGGGAGAGGATCGGACATTTGGAGGGCGAGGGAAGAGAGAGAGAGAGGATCGATCTCTCGGGTTTTACAGAGGGGGGAGATGAAGGAGTGACGTCAGACCTATTAATACTGAGATTGAGCGAGAGAGATGAATGATGGATGCAAATTGCGCAACCCAAGATCTCCATAACCAGAACAAGAACATGCATAATTGAGTAGAAAGATTAACGCACCTGTTTTGGGATCCATCGACCATAAAGCGGAAACAGAAAAAGGATTACCCACATATATCAAGGGGATCCACGCATCAAGTCCTTCTCCTCTATTGCCCTCTGTATCACTGGCTCAATGAGGCGGCCCCCTTCATGTTTAGCGTTAGGTAAACGCCCTTTAGGTGAGGACACATGTGAGAATTAGGGTTAGAGGAGAGACTTGAGCACTATTTATAGAGTTTCCAGCCAGTCCCCCTCATTACGGGCTAGGCTCAACTCGGCCCATACTAGCCAGCCCATATTAGACTAATTAAGAAACCTTCTATCTCACCTTAGACTAAACCCCGTAAAACGGTAAACGTTAAACGGTAAATTACAATATCAATTAATGTAGTCCACAATTAGAAAAACTCTTACATTCTCCCACTTGGACTATATTAAGTGAAATCGTACTGTATGTGCGCACATTGGTCAAGAGATAATTCTTAATAGTCAATCCTATCCCATAAAGTCTTAAACACCGAATCATGACGGTAACTGCATGTATACACACAGAGCCTTCCATGGTCACGAATGTTCTCAACTTTATTGATATGGATTCAATATGATAATGTGTCAAATAAATAACATCTCTCATAGAGAGATCCCATTTGTCAGTCACCATTCTCTTACCTTAGGTGTCACAAAAACTTGTGCCACTAGAGAGGTTCCAATGAACCCACATATGTCTTGTCCTTATGGTTAACATTTCTTTATGTATCACAAGACATATGCACAAGGCTAATAACCAGATGCCCAGATGCTCCTAGCCTTCACTCAAGGTTTTTACAATCCCTTGAGACTTTATCAATATGTATTCAACATAATAACAATACATTCAAAAATATTTTATTGAATGCAAAAGTTGATACATATCAAACTGTTACAAAGTGTAACGAGCACAAATGAAACCTTTATCAAAGTAAAGCCAAAATAGCTCCCACTAAACAACAGCATCTCATGATGCTCCCAGGCCCATGCTAACGATATGTCACTCAAATACACACGGGCGTAGGCCTTTAGTAAGTGGATCTACAATCACATCATCTGTGAAAATATATTATATTAAAATGTCACATTTCAGTACCGTTTGCTTTTGGTTAAAAATTTTGACCACCATATATTTAGACCCCTTGAGACCTCTGTAGTAAATAAATAATATTACAAATTTGTTATCTCAATACAACCGTATGGATCTATCGATAAAGTTAAAACAATCAACTCTTTCATGAGGTTCTGGAGCCTAAAAGTCTAAGTAACAGCGTAAAAGAATGTTACCGACACTGCTTACATAGTAGAAGATGACGTAAAACTTTATTTACTGCACTTACTACTAACATAAATATGTATTCCGTTATTGATTGCATGTCATCAGAACAACCATCAAAGTTTACATCTAAATACCCTACTAACTGCAAGAATTGAACATGTCTATAAATTATCATATAATCTCTTGTCTTCTTTAAGTACCTTAAAACCTTCTTAACAGCAACCCAGTGATCATGTCCGGGATTTGACCGATATCTGCCTAGAAGTCCCGTTACAAAGACAACATATAGTCTAGTGTAAATTCGAGCATACATTATACTTTTAAGTGCACTGACAAAAGGTACTCCTTTTAATTAGATTTTCTCAATATCTAAATAAGGACAATGTAATAGATTTAGTCCATCACCCTTAACAACAAGAGTAATTCCTGACTTGCAATAATGTATATTGAATATTTCCAATATACAATCAGCAAATATCCTCCGAGAAAATCTAATATAATATGGCAAAAACAATTCTTACAGATCTCAGTACAAAGGATATAAGAAGTCTCGAGGTCACAACTTGTAAGCAAAATATCATGTACATAAAGTATGAGAAAAAATATATTTCCTCCCACTGACCTTGCGGTATATTGAATTACTTTGTTTCCAATTGAACAAAATAATAACACTATGAAATTTTAATAATATTGTCTGGAAACTTGCAGAAAACTACGAATAAGACTTTTCAATCTACACACAAGTTTACTTGAAATATCTGTTGCAAAATCCTTCAATTGCAAAATATAGATTTTGTATCTATTTGGCGTAACTCCATATCAAAATAAATTATTAATGCCACGTTCACTCTGAAAGAATCTTTAAAAATAATAGAAAGAAATCATTATTTCTTCACTATAAACTATATCTTCACTATAAACTATCTACCCATCTTTCAGAGTGAAAACTTTAGTTACCAATTTGGCTTTAAATTCCACAATCTTTTTTTGAAATTCTTTTAGTTTTGTACGCCAATTTGCAACTAATGAACTTATGATCTTTAGGCAAGTAAGTTAGTTTCCAAACACTATGATGTTTCATAGATTGTATACCGCATTTTATGGCATCTAATCACATACTTAATTGAGAACAAGAAATGATATTTATATAAGTTGCTAAAACAACTATGTAGTGAATATTGTAATCATGCTCTCACAAATAGACTATATAGTATGATGATATAACCGATCGTCTTTCCTTAACAAATCTCCTTAATAAAGTTGCAACCATTTCATTCTGCACTTGAGAGGTTTAAGAAATTTCATTATAAACTATATCAAGAATAGTACCTTGAACCTCAACAAGTTTAGTCTATGGTACAGGAGATTCTATAATTATCTGTATAGGTAAAGACAAAAACATAGTAACCTCCATCATATTATTATCTTTAATAGTCTTAGAGCAGCTATCCTCTACAATTACGTCAATCTTTAGAAACTTTAGAGTATGTGATTCCATAATTCTTGTACCTTCTTTAGGGTCTTAAAATCAATACCCCTTTAACAATTTAGATAAGATACAAAATAATTCCAAGTGAATCTGAATTCCAACGCACTTAATACTAGATTAGATAACCTCACTTTTGCATTATACCTCTAAATTTCATATGATTCAAGTAATTTATGTCCAATCTATAACTCAAAAGAAGTTTATGAAACAACTTTGATAAGAGACACATTTTGTATGTGAAAAAGTTGCTTTCATAATATCAGCCCACAAAAAACCAGATAAATTAGTCTTACTAATCATACTCATCACCATGTTCAATATGGTGCATTTATGCCTTTTGGCCAAATCTTTTTGTCAGAATTTTCAGGTATAGTAATTAAATTACCACCCCAGAATCTACCAAGTATTTGACAAATGACCATTTAATCTATTTCGCATTGTCATACTTGCCAAAATACTCATAGCCACTGTTAAGCCTGACAATCTTTTAAGACTAATTGTAATTGTTTTATTCTTTATCTCGGTCATTTTCCTTAAATAGAAAACTTTTGGAAACAACCTTTTAATCATATACGAAATGTATATATCATTAGGACTTAAACACAATCTTTGTAGATATATCCTAATTTCAATATCAGACAAGACATAATTTCAAACAACTAAGGCTTCCATCATCTTATAGCAGTGCAGTCCGCAGACAAACCTCTTTTCAAGTGTTCCAGAATGGAACGCTTCATAGACAGTAAGCAAATTCAATTGCTCTTTTCTCAAGCAACAAATCATATGTCGACAACTTAAAATTTGAAGCAGTAAAAACCTCAATAATAATGAAATTATTAATTACAGAAAATGTGACTGAAAACCAAGCAGTGTATATAATTAGCATCATGTGAGCACTGTGTAACTTGACATACAAGTACACATCCAGATAGTTATATGCATAATCATATAATCACCTTTGGGCAGAATACATGACATGCAGTTGTACACTCCCCACATGATAGCGGTTATGAGAATATATTCTAATTCTTCGTGAATTCATCACCTTTGGGCATATGAATCACTAGAATCAGTCACTCCTCCACCACACTATCATGTATTCCTCCATGAACTAATGCACAATCATCTCCTTTGGGAGTATGACTACGCATTAGACCAGGAGACATCCCAATCATTATACGAGACCGAAATTTCTCAAACCCAATCAAGCGTGCCACTTTGGCGGTCACTACTCAATTGAATCATTGAAATTCTCTCATACCAGGGACATAAACTTTACTTCTCACATACACCATATACATGTGATTTTAACTTTGATGATAGGGGCATCATATCACCAAAATCATATATCATGCTAATTACATTGCTTTATTAAATATATATATAGCGAACCTGAAAGACAGATTCCAATGAGATCACTGATCACAGTAACACAAGAAAATTCTCATAGAAGCAAGCATCTTGTGCACCCCGATTACTAATTACTAAAACAACATTAAAAGAATGCCGATCCAAAGGATCCCTCAAGTTAACATCAATAGCAATACGGGGTACTCCAGATTGACAAGCTTGATAACTAATCAACTATTGCTCATAAGTTTCATACGGCAAAACATGACTTCAAGGCCAACAACTGATTTATTAGCCAATTTTTAAGTAACAAATTATCATTGTAATCAACCAGTGGCCTATTAATTGAGTCAAACCAGATAATCAAATATCTAAAATTTAACAGTAGATACTATTGCTCTGCGTAAATGTTATCATACTCCTTAACCATAAAAATATTCAACTTGATAGACATTAACAAGTGACTAGATGAGTTTATGTACAATATGCAGTAACTTAATTGACATGCATTACCCACATACATTAGATATGTTAATCAATACAATCAATTTGGTCACGAGTTCTTAAGACGTCCATCATTCAAAGATTACCAACGTGTCAAGGAGTATACTTGAGCAACAAAAGTTTCATAACCTTTATTATTTCTCATCAACTCAAGATATATTCAATTACTATATCATAATGATTGTATCTCATTAAGTCAGCTTCAGTTCATAATAAAGTTTGATTTTTATTGATGACTCACACCTTTATAATGATTATATGATAATATACCTATAACCAAACACTTATATTTCCAAAATCACAGAAAATATAGGAAAAATAAGCAAAAATACACTAAAAATACACGTATTTAGGGTTCCGCATGTATTTTAACATCCATAAAATATCAAACGTGTAAAATAAATTCACTACAAGATAGAGGAGGACCATACGAATCCAACGCCGCCAGCCACGCGCCGAACGGAGGCTCCACGCACCCACACGCGCCGCCTGAGTGCGCGGCGCGTGGAGCTCACGCGCAGCGCGCGTTCGACGCCCAGGCGGCACGTGGCCACGCGTGGGGGCACGTGCGGCATCCCCCGGTGACGCGCCGCTAACCCTCTTGCTCGTCTCGTCTCCCCCAATCCAAATTTGTGATTTAATTTAATTTTTATTGAACAAAAAGTCTCGAAAATCACAAATTAGAGCAAGATCCGTACTAATTAGGGTTAATCCGTACAAATTATGGCAAAATCAATTGCGTTCAAGTTCTAAGGTTATGGAGACTCTGATACCACGTGATGGACGCAAATTGCGCAACCCTAGATCTCCATAATCGGAACAAGAACATGCATAATTGAGTAGAAAGATTAATGCACCTGTTTTGGGATCCATCGAATATAAAGCGGCAGCAGAAAAAAGATTACCCACATATATCAAGGGGATCCACGCATTAAGTCCTTCTCCTCTATTGCCCTCCGTATCACTGGTTCAATGAGGCGGCCCCCCTCACGTTTAGCGTTAGGTAAACGCCATTTAGGTGAGGACACATGTGAGATTTAGGGTTAGAGGAGAGACTTGAGCACTATTTATAGAGTTTCCAGCCAGTCCCCCTCATTACGGGCCAGGCTCAACTCGGCCCACACTAGCCAGCTCATATTAGACTAATTAAGAAACCTTCTATCTCACCTTAGACTAAACCCCGTAAAACGGTAAACATTAAACGGTAAATTATAATATCAATTAATGTAGTCCACAATTAGAAAAACTCTTACAATGAAAGGCCCCAAATACGTATTCAGACCAAAGCAGGCTCGTGCCCGATGAAACCCAACGTCATTGTCTCGAGCCGAAATCTCTAGAGGACTCATTGAGCTTGAAAATTTCTGTTGCTGCTATCGATGCATGCGATTCTTTTTCTTAACTATGTTCTTAGTCTATTTTCTGGTGGTGAAAGATGATGAAAAATTTGCATAGGAGAAATGACGTTTCCTCAGCTTCCGTGTCCGAATTAAGGGGTTTTTAGCAGTAGAGATTGTTTGATTAGGGTTGGGTTCTGCCGTTTTGCGGCTTAAATGGGGCACAATCACAACTTTGTTCCAGCTGAATGAGTTCTTGGCTTATATCTTATTCTTCTAGTTGATTTTAGTCGGGTCTAGGGTTCGGACTGGTTGGGACAGCAATGCTTGTTCTTAGAGAAGTGTTTATAAATTTTTGACACATTGAGTTCCTCAATTTTTGCTATTGATGCATGCAATTCTTTCCTTGTCTCTGTTCTTAGTCTGTTTCACAATCACTTGATTGGTATTGCTTGTTTGGTTGCATGTTTTCTCTTTTGTACTCTACTCTTAAAGGAGAATGAAAGTTGGAGATGTTTTCTTTTAGTGTTAAACAGAAATATAACATGTCATTTTCTCTTTGAGTAATTAACTTGTTCTAATTCACGTTTTTCTTTAACTAATTAGTTGACATGTTAACATCTAACGAGGATCAAGAAGAATATTCAACAACAGAAGGGTCTAAGAGGCGTAAAGCTGCATCCTTATTTCATGAAGATGAGGAAGATAACTCTACTTGCTCTAAACGATCGAAAAAATTCACTTCTACTGTATGGTCTGAATTCGAAAAAATCACAGATGAGGATGGCAAAAAAAAGGCCAAGTGTAAATGGTGTGAATCAACTTACATGGCTAGCCATGGGACAAAAAATTTGTTGCGTCATTTACATATTTGTCCCAATTGAGACGCCAACGTTGACGATTCCACGGAATAGTTTGATCAAACTGTGTTTAGAAGCAAGCTAGCAAAAGCAATAGTCAAACACAATTACACATACTCTTTTGTAGAGCATGAGAGTACTAGAGAATTGCTTAGTTATCTTAATCCCAATGTGAAGCACATATCGAGGAATACAGCAAAAAGTGATGTGGTAAAAGTTTATGAGAAGGAGAAGAGAAATTTGAAATCAAATATTATCTCACTTTCCAGCAGAATATGTTTAACTTCTGACTTGTGGACTTCTACGACAATCGATCATTATATGACCATCATTGCCCATTACATTGATGAGAATTGGGAATTGCATGCAAATGTTTTGTGCTTCTCCTACGCGCCACCTCCATACAATGGCGCCATTTTATTGGAAAAATTGCTGACTTTGTTGAGAGAGTGGGGCATTGAGAGGAAAATTTTCAATATCACATTGGATAATGCATCATACAACGACAGTATGGTTGATATTTGGAAAAGTACACCTTCTATGAGATCCTCTTTGTTGTGTAATGTGAAGTTTTTTCATGTATGTTGTGGTGCACACATTCTGAATTTTATTGTCCAAGAAGGTCTAAAGATGATTGATGGATTATTGCAAAATATTAGAGAATCTATCAAATATGTGAGAGCTACACAAGGGGAGGAGAGCAAAATTTGTTGAGTGTATAACACAGTCTTGCTTGAAGATGGGTAAAAAAGTACGTTAAGATGTGGCTACTAGATGGAACTCTACGTACTTAATGCTTAAAGGTGCTTTGGTCTTTGAACATGCATTTTCCCATTTGAAGCTAATTGATTCTAACTTTCTTACATGTCAATCACCTGAGGATTGGGTTAGAGCCAAGAAAATTGCATTCTTGTTGCAACCCTTTTATGATATTTCTACTCTCTTATCTGGAGTTAGATATCCCATGGCGAATTTATATTTCTATGGAGTATGGCAGATTCAGCTTCGTTTGATAAATGCAAGAAATAGTGAGGATGTAGCTATTAGATCTATGGCTATGGCAATGCTAAAGAAGTTTGAAAAATATTGGAAGTGTTACAATGTTGTCTTATCTTTTGCTGCTGTATGAGATCCTCGCTATAAGCTACACTTGTTAGAATTTTGCTATTCGAAGTTAGAGATGGATGATCATGTGGAATTTGTATAGAGCATTCGAGAAAAGCTTTATATGCTTTTTGATGAATATGTGACCTCTACATCAAGAGATGATCGCTTTGCATCTTCAATTAGTTGAGGTAACATTTTGATTAAGGATATTGTCGAAAACATTGGGGACAATCTTGATGAGTATGATTCATTTGAGAGTGAACACTTTGGCTTGCAATCTACTAAATCACAATTGGATTTGTATTTAGAGGAGCTCGGGGTTGATAGAAAAAAATTCCCTGATCTCAATGTTCTTGATTATTAGAAAGCTAATCACATCGATATCCCAAGTTATCTCTCATGGCACATGATATATTGAGTATTCCTATCACTACTGTTGCCTTAGAGTCAGCCTTTAGTATTGGAGGACGCATCCTAAATAAATATCGTAGTAACCTTTCGCCTGAAAAAGTGGAGGCTGAGCTATGCACCAGAGATTGGTTATTCGGAGTTCTGCTTGAGGAAGATCTTGAGGACGAGTCTCTCATTGTCAACTTCCAAGACTTTTTGCATTATGTAATTTCTTTTATTTGTAAAGTTCACTATTAAATTATCTCTTTTGTCTCCAGATTCAGACTAGCATGTTAAAATGGTTTTTGTCTTGTTCTAGCAATATTGTAGGTTCTTAACAATGTGTTGATATGTGTGTGTGTGTGTGTGTGTGTGTGTGTGTGTGTGTGTGTGTGTGTGTGTGTGTGTGTGTGTATCCAAACATTAAATGCTGATGCAACATAATAATGAAATTCATGCGCCTATTGCATTCCGTATGATGAAGTTTTGATTTGGGGTTGTAAATGATTTTACGTTATTTGAAAAGCTATAGCTTGGTGGTGCATAACTAAATGCTCTTTTGTTGTTGTTGTGTTGCTGCACATGTAAATTGTAGGCAATGCTGCAAAATCTGTTGATTGCCAAATATATAAATTGATAACTCAGCTAAAAGAACAAATTGCAACACTTGAGAAGCGTGAAGAAAGGTTTGTGTTACATGATACTTTTTTTTTCTCAATATTCCATATTCATGGTCTCATGGATGATACAATATGGCATAGGTACAAGACTATCTTTGCAGACCAAATTTCAGTGTTTCAACGGGCATGTTGTGAGCTTTTTGGTTATAAGGTGCCTTCTCTATACTTGTACCATGTTTTTCCTCTAATATGGCAATTGACTTCTTGGTAAATTGCAAATATCTATAGAAGCTTTCACAGTTTAGGAAACTAATTAGGGGTGGCCAACCATAAACAAGTTGTACTATGCTTAATTAGTCCATGTGAACATTTTTACATTGTTTCATTATGACATGGAGGTGGAGAAGATTTATGGGGATTTGCAGGTTGGGGAGGCATATGTAAGTAAAGTTATGTGTTAATCAAAAGAAGAGTTTCATCTCATTGTTAAAAGATGAACTGTAATTGGTATAAGGTTTAGAATTTTCTACCTCCATAATTGAAGATATCATCATATTTGGGACTTGGTCATGTTATGCACTTGATTGACCTATATGAAGTCAACTTAGTCTGGAAGGAGGGAAGGGTGATAACTATATGTGTGAAGAAGTTTCTGAGCATTACATCTTTTTGTCCATCTTTCTAGGATTTCCAGGAGAGTGGACAATTTTGTTTGAATTACAGATGTAGCTATAGAATTATTTTCTTTGAACGAGCAAATGAGATTCTTATTAAGAGAAGTTTACTTCAATTCCAGATTTGATGAAGCTCGCATAAATCTGACTTGCGAAAGACCATTTTCATTCTTGCCTTTGCGGATGTTTCATTAGATAGTGTTCAAATAGCTAATACTTAGTTTCACGTTGCAATTTTTAGTTGCTCAATAGTATGCTCACTTTAAATAAGAGAAGCATGTGCATAGTCTAATTCTTCATAAATATTTCAATTTATAGGTTTTTTTTTTACATTTTTAATTTTATTTCTTATTTTTAATTTAATTTGAGGTTTTTATCCAATTAGCATATAGCTTAAAAGTGAGCGCGGTTTTTTTTTATTTATAAATATTAGTGGGTTTTAGCAATATTGGTCAGGTTTGCTATGAGTTACAAGATTTACACTACAAGAATATGGGTCAAAACGAGTTAAATATGTCAAATATGGGTCGACCCATTTTCGACCCAACCTATACTCGACCCGACCCACCCATTTGCCACCTCTAGTGGTCAGTTCCATTAGACCGAATCGGTCAATCAGTCCGGTCTGGTTCTTGGTCCTAGGACCGTCCAATTCGATCCCCAATCCCAAAAAAATGGGAATCGGTCCTCATGGTCTGGTTTCCAATTTTTAGGTGGAACTAAACCAGAACAGAAACCAATCACCCCTAATTGAAATTTGAACAACAACAAAATTTGAGAACGTAGCTATTATGGACGGAACTAAATGTGCACAAAGTATGCCAAAATTTAATTGACCACAAAGTTCAAAAACATGAAAAGGCGATGTTGGAATTTAAACGACGATGCAAATCTAAAATCTACAGCTAAGAGACACATTGGAATTTAATCGATGACACGAGTCTAAAAATTAAAACTACAATGCACCAATTAAAGGGTAGTTGAAAGATAACATGTTTGTTTGTTTGTTTGTTTGTTTTTTTGTGCTCGCGAGGTCTCCAGTAGATTAACAATGATATATATAGTGTTCATGCCATCACCTTCTAGGAGCAATTCTCTTGCCATCGTAGCTATATCTCTATGTCTCCACATCTTCGAGAATCTTGTGCCCATACTCTTACGATGCCATGATGTTATTTTCGAGTGATTGCTCCTTTAAAATCGTGTTTTGATCCTTCACCTCGTCCATTCTCTCTCCATGATTTACCAGTCTTCATAGCTCCACTATCACTGATTTCAAATTCGAAATTTTATGACCACATCTTGACACTCTCTTAAGCATTTCGCCTTTTTGTGGTATTTTGATCGGTAATCCATTTGACCCATTTAACCAATATCATTGTCTACAATCAACTATTTGACAACCTATCAATGAGATCATTACTATACACCAATATTGACGACGTTTTTTTGTAGCCATCAACAAAGATTTATAGCTTACTCTAGTCACGTGCCTATTCATTGACCCGCTGTGTGTCCAAGCTCAGCATATCCAAGGAAGGAGCACCAAGAAAATCCGACCTAGCCTGAAGAACAAAACCCTAGCGAGTCAGCCGACCCTCCTGGCAGAGCGGTTCCCACGTCACCACGTGAGGTCAGAATTAGACGCCTTGAAAATTGTGCACAAAAGTAGATACCCGTGGTGAGACTCGATGGCGTCTACAGAGGCGAAGAAAATTGTGCACAAAAGTAAATATGATTTTGTAAAAAGTAGCTTTCGCCTCAGACACGCGTCCTTTCTATTTCATTCAAAGCTGGCAAGCGCATTGTCACTTGCTAAGCTCTCTTCCTTTTTTAAAGTGAGGGAGACACATCGTGAAAAAACAAAAAACAAAGCGATTCGTACCGTTCACTCTCATAGTTTTGGCCTCTTGCAATCATATCATCCGCTCGACGACCCATGCATTGATGAAATTTAGAGACGACCAAGACCGAGAGCGATAAAAAGATCTTGGCAGATTGCTCCTCAGTCCTCGCGAAGTCTTTAACCATACCTATCTTCCTTTTCTTTCCCTTCTTTCTATTAGAACTCGACACACCACCACGAAGAAATAAAAAATAAAAACGAACGAAAGAGACATTGAGATATCAGAATTTTTATGATAATTTTACTCTAATTAATATATTGCACTTCTATATTACAACTCTCAATTATATATATATATATATATATATATATATAAGATATTATATAGATAATCGGTAAATCTAAATTACCAATAAAAAATGAACTTAAATTAAGGACGTCACGAATTGCCCTCGAACCCTATCAAGGAGTAAAATTCCGTGCCTTCTTATTGATGGAGAATATAAATCATACCTCAATACTTTCACTTACAAATAAAAATAGATATAAGAATTTTTCTCGGCTCGACTAATTTTATGATTGTATGTCAATCGCTCCTTATACTGGGTACCACTCTATGCATAGGGTGGCAAGCATCATGCTGAAGTCATGCTGAGTAGGACACATAGTGACTCAAACCCCAAGTGCGCAAGAATCAAGCAATTAAAGCATTGAAAACCATTATGTGGAGGCATCTATGTTTTAATTATATTTATTGCAATCGTTCAATACCTAAGATTCTAATATCATGGAAAAACTTGTATATTTTCTTTGGAGATTTGACCACGTAGGATTTTGGAGGTAAATCAATTAGGGGCGGGTGATTTCAAGATTCCAATTTCCATACAGATGTCACATCGAACTTGGAACCTATCTATTGAAACAAATTCCTTATTTTTGAAATCTGAAATTTACCCTACATACATTGGAACCTATCGCGTAATAGGTTCTAGGGTTGATTTCAAGTTCTACTCAACTTTCACCTATATTATTAATTGAACGATAGCAACAAATCATCACTTCAATAACCACGAGGTCATTAATTTTTATATCCTAGAGCAGTTTTAATTTGAAGATAATTTTCTATGTTGCCTTATCAATGTAGATTTGTCATCAATGTGGAAACACGACGCCCAATTAGGAATAACCATGAGGTTGATTTAAGGATAGATTGAAAGTTAGTGATCTTTTTAGGCAAAACAAAATTCGAGATAAATTTAGGACTATACTTAAAATTTCTAAGATAAAAAAAAGAATTGGAGTGGAATTGCGACTATACTTAAAATTTCAGGTTTTTCTAATAATTTAGGCCTCTTTGAATCGAAATTGGCCTGGACTCTACAGCATCGCAGAATAAGGCATCATTTTTCCAAGTCTGGGTCAAACTACGCGGGCGTTTAAATTCGAAGGAAGTAGTCGCACTCTGATTTCTTGGAAACTGGGGAGAGAGACGGAACAACCCATCGAATCTCGTGGTATCTTCATGTCTGTGGTGGAATCTTCACTGATTTTCCAAAAAGGGCACAGGAGAGTGTCGCTTCCTCCTTCCAATGTAACACAGGTCGATTTGATCCCAAGCTTGACTTTGACCTGGACTCCATCTGTCCTTTTTCAGACTCGTATTTACCAGGTCAAAATATTGGATTCCTCCCCAGCTACAATACGTAGCTTCCCGGTCTTGATCAAAATAATTGAAGCCGATCATATAAAAGGATTAAAAAGACTTATTTATCAACAAAGAATTTTAAGATCAACAAGATAAAGGCTTTGGTATGAAATTGGAAAGAGGATATTTATTGCTTCAGAGACTCATTTTTTTCCCATTTCATTATAGAGTTTTCAACTTCTGAGATTCGTTGAATATATGGAACTCGCAAAAAATCTGAGATTGGAATTGGCTTGAGAAAATAGTCACTAAATTCACTCTATCTTAAAGTAAATTATTCCCAGATTTTGGAATGACCCTCTGTCTCCTCAAGATTGATAGACTATATAGATTGTCAAGTATGAAATTCAATAATCCTATAGTTGGATTACTATCCGTTCCATGATCTAAACGCAAAAATTGTGAATTATGGCAATTAATCATTGAAGGCTTATGTTGTGTGCTCTCAAATTTTCATTGCTAATTGGAAATTATTTTGATTTTTTTGGATTGCCTCTATCTCAAGAGTGATTGGGTTTGTGTTGTTGGGGGATAATAATACAATCTAGAGGGGGTGAATAGGTTGCTTTAGAAAACTTGACAATCTTTTGTGAAAATTAACTAGCGCTAAGTAAAGAACAGGTGAATGTGATGTTGGAACCGTGTGCTAGTAAGAGTGAAATATAGTGGTTTGGCTTTATCCCAAAGCCCACATCCACTCTTGAGACTAATAGCTACAAGTTGAGCTAGATTGCACTAGTAATCTGCTAAGAAAGTTACAATCAGTAAGTATTGCTCTTGTACACTTAATATTTAGCACAATTACTTAAATAGCATGAATACAATGCTAAAAGAATAGTTGAAAAAGAGTGTATCGCTTGGAACACAATTAGTGACAAATCTTTAGATCTTGGTATGTTGCTCTCTCTAACAAATCTTCAATCTATCCAATGGAGGTGGACTGAAGAAGTAAAGAGTCGTTAGAATTACTGTTGAACTACTATCTAGAGATAAAGCTGCCCATACAGTTTTTTTTCCCACACATTTGCTCGCTACTTACAAATAGCATGTGTTGTTGTCCCTTCGCTGTAGTCTCTGACAAACCTGTTACACAACATAATTTCTTGATTTTGTTGTTGTACAATTCCAAAGCTACAATGGCTAATTTGCTAATCCAACAAACAACATTAAATGTACGTGGTTACCATAGCACCAAAGACTTGATATTTACAACTTCGACATAGACATCAACATTTGGTTATCTTCAAGTCCACTTATACTATTTACGGAAAAATCGTATCAGGACTTATGACATACTTCCTTTGATTGGATTACACCATGGTTATTATGCAATCTTTTGGTATGAACATCTGCACATTTCATAGTAAATATTATACTGAGAATAATTTGGACATTATTAAAATCACTTGAAGATATTTCTCTAACATGGGTGGGTTGATTTCCAACCAGTTTCGGTTCAATTGTCAATTTTACCTGAGAACCGGTTCATGTTTATTTTGTGTAAAAATATAATTTCTATGCTATGATATAAAAGTTGCATAATTTTACTATAAAATATATGTCAGTCAAGTGATTATTTTGTTATTTGTTCATGTTGAAGAGAATGGTTCGATTTATGGGTGCAAAAATATTTATTCTTTTGAAGATGCTTCAAAACCGATTTAATTAGGAACAGGTTCAAAGGCACGTCAGTGCTGTCTTGTCTTGAATTTTAATGATTTCAATATGCATAGACCTCAATTATTGGAATTGCAAAGATTTTATGACGCGTGTAATTGTCCGCATTGGTGGCCCCGTCAAGAAGCCAACGCTGTCCTACGGGCATTTTTTGATTTCGCCTCGAACAATTTGCCCCTCAATTTCTCAAGTTGGCATTGGGAACCAAACCAATTTTCCTTAGCACTGATTTTAAACTAATAGGTCCAAGCAAGGATTCTCGAGTTGAAATGACCCGATGCACATTCCCCTACACTATCTTAGTTTTCTCAAGGTTTTGAATTAGTACTCTTCACTCACATACCGTTATGGACACCCATTCAAGGTATGGTGGAGACTAAAATTGCTCAGAGAACAAAATAGTTAGGAAAAGAGAATTCTTGGTCATAACGTAAGGAGATTTTCAGCTTAAAAATTAGAAATCACTAGTTCGAATATCACTAATTGAGTATTAACTATTCTTAGTCATAATCATCCGTAAATGCCAAAGGCTTAGATTTAATCAATTGACGTGACTCATCGGATGTCCAACAAGTCACTAGATGGTGGCAATAAAAATATTAGAAAGTTTCAATCAGATTGAAATCGGTGGGATCCATGCATTGGACTATAAGTTTTTTTTTTTTTTTTAAATATCCAATGAAAAATTTAACTCTTTCACATAATAAAAATGTTTTAATAAGATTTGCTCACCCATGTAACATTGCTCTTAGCAAATGTAGGGACTTGTACGTCCAAATTGAAGTCCACGAATTTTTTTGCTTCCTCTCTCCGTGTGCTTCACATGCATTCACATTGATCGTACACACATTAAGAATCTAGTAATCATTCACATATTTTTCTCTCTTTCTTTTGTGCGTGTAACTCATGGAACGCTCGACTGTAATTTTCTATATATACTTCAATAACCTCCATAGCAACAGCACTTGCACACATCCTCAACGAGGGAGGCAAAGAAAAGAAAGTGGGGGAGAGGGATGGACATGGCCTTGCAGGCCTTGGAGGCCTTGCCGGCCGAGCTAAGCAAGCCCGTCTCGGCAGAAATAGATGTACAAAAGATTCGTGAGGCTGCATCTGCTCACTTCGAGGACTTGACGGAGGACCAGAAGCAGGCGGCCAGGAGCCTCTTCGACACCATGGACGAGGACAAGAACCGCAAGATAAGTATCCACGAGTTCAGGACCTTCCTGAGCGATGCCGGGCTCCAAACTGTCAACCCTGATGATCTCTTCGCAGAGCTGGACAAGGACGACAGCAAGAGTCTCAGTTTTGAGGAACTAGTCACCTTCTTCTACGTCCTCAGCCGCGACGAGTATAAACACCTATTGAAACGCAGGCCTAGTACTGATGTACACGGTCAACAGGTAAAAATTGTAGTTTAAATTAAAATAAATAGACGTTCGATCTCGATTCTTCATAATGATAGATGATGCAGACAATTCAACGCTGCCAAAATCTACATTTTCAATAAAATTACCTCCAACGAGGAATGTCCACCTCCCTTTTGTCGAGTTGGAACTAATGACGAGATCAAGAGTACTATCTTCTCCTTTAAAAAGATTTTTACCCGATTACATAGACAACATGTACAGGCATGGTTCGCGTAAGTTGGTCCGGAAGATAATAGTATGGTTTGTAAAGCGATTTTCGAAAGCTGAATGAGTTTTACAAAACCCAGACGTGATATTCGCCTCTGCCATACCCATAGAAAAGAAAATAAAATAAAACTTAGTTCTTTATTAGCAGGAAAAAAGGTAATCACTCGAGTTCAAGTATGTATTTACCTATGAACACTATGTCATGCCGGCGAGAACCGGCCGTGGGACGGAGGGAGAAGCTAATGACAGAGTAAGATCCCTCTCTCTCTCACACGCACGAAATCACCACCTCAAGTGGACAGAATCAAATCAACGAAAAAAATGTGGACAGAATCACTGTGACATAATCCGATTCAATTGTCTTTAATTCGTCTCATCCTTATCCCTTCCTACATAATCTCACTTCCACGGCATGAGAGAATACATGTATCGATTTTGCAGGGGCAGAAATCGAAGAAAATCGATTTTCGAGGGCTGTTCAACAAGTTTAACGGCGCGTACAGGCTTGGAGAGTGGGTGAACGAGAACGCATGCACCATCCTTTAAGGGAGCTACAAGCACTGTCGCCCCGTTGAAGACTTGGAGCGCCACTTCCTTTCGATGTAAAGAAGAAAGTTCCTGTGTTGTGTCATCAGTGCGCCGTGTGCTGTGTGCTGTTGCTGTGTGCTGTGTGCTGTTGCTGTGTGCTGTGTGTTGGAAATAAAGAAGCATGGCGAGTTCTTGTTCCCTTGTTCTTTGTTGCATTCCCATCCATGGTTCATCTCGTAATGTAACTTCATGAGTTCATGTTGAGAATTTTGAATAATGACAAAAAAGGAGAAAAAAAACCGAAACTCCGTCGCTATTAAATATGTGCATATCCATTTAGAGGCCTAATTTCCTTTTAAAAAAATCAACTTTAAGTTTAATGTCAATTTTGCTCCGCATCCAAAAAGGGCAGTTAATTTCTTCAAATCTATCAATATCATAAGGTTGTTGTTCCTGACGAGAGTAAATGTATTGGTGAAGATATAGATTCATATAATGAACCTCTAAATGATCATTATACTGATAATTTTGTAAAAATCGATAGCGATATCTGGATGTGGTGGTGGGTTTGAGATGATGATAATTTCCATTCGCACCCCCCTCTCCCCATTAGACAATGGCAACGTCTTTCACCTGGTGGACAAAGGCAACGTCTTTCACCTGGAGGATACCCGGCCTATCCGCCATTTATAAGACCCCGAAACCCGCCTACCTTAATCTCTTGGGTTTTACGGAGGGGGGAGATGAAGGAGTGACGTTAGAACTATTAATACTGAGATTGAGCGAGAGAGATGAAGGCCCCAAATACGTATTCAGACCAAAGCAGGCCTGGTGCCTGATGAAGCCCAACGTCATTGTCTCGAGCCGAAATCTCTAGAGGACTCGTTGAGCTTGAAAAATTTTCACTGAGGTACACTGGCTCAGATATTATCAATTATGTGCAAATTGTTATTTTATTATTGATAAGATAATCACTAACTTCACTTTAGATAGAATTGAATGTACACAAACTATATCGACAAAACTTGAGAATGTAGGTACTGTGAACATAACTAAACGTATACAACTTATGCTGGAATTAATCGACGACAAAGTTTGAAAACATTAAGAGGCAACACCAGAATTTAAGCGATGACAAAAATCTGAAACCTACAACTAAAAAACACGCTAGAATTTAATCTATGGCACGAGTCTGAAAATCAAAACTACAATGCATCAATTGAAGAGTAATTGCAAGATAACATTTTTTTTTTTTTTTGTGCGCTTGCGAGTTCTCCATTAGATTAGCGATGGTATCTATAGTGTTCATGCCATAATACCATGTCTATGGGTAAGAGCAATTCCTGTAGTCGTAGCCATGTCTCCATGTCTCTACATCTTCGAGAATTTTGTGCCCATACTCTAACAATACCATGATCTTGTTCAAGTGATTGCTCCTTTAAAGTTGCATTTTGATCATTTATGTCCTCATCCATTCTTGCTCCATGATTTATTGGTCTTTGTAGCTCCACTCATTAGTGATTTCAAATTTGAAATTTTATATCTACATCCCGATACCCTCTAAGTATCTAATCTTTTTGCAGCGTTTTGATTGGTAATTTATTTGACTCATTTAATCAATATCATTATCGACAATCATCAACCATATCATCTATCACAACCTATTAATAGTCATTAGCGTAAACCACTATTGACAGCGTTTCTTATAGCCATCTATCACAACCTATCTAGTCACGTGCCTATTCATTGACTTCGCTGTGAGTCCCAGCTCAGCATCTCCAAGGAAGGAGCACCCAAGAAAATCCAACCCAACCAGAAGAGCAAAACCCTAGCCAGCCATCCGACCCTCCTAACGAAGGATTCACACGTCACCCACGTGACGTCAGCATGAGACGACTTGAAAATTATGGAGAAAAGTAGAAGATACACGTGGCGAGACTTACGTGGCATTTACGAGGCGGAGAAAATTGTGCACAAAAGCACTTTCGTAATCAGTAAATTTTGTCATGGAGATCTTTTCGTGCGTGGAGGCAGAGGAAACTGTGCACAAAAGCACGTTTATAAGCAGTAAATTTTGTCGTGGAGATTTTTTCACGTGAGGAGACAGAGAAAATTGTGCACAAAAGCACTTTTATAAACACTACATTTTGTCGCGGAAATTTTTTCATGTGCGGAGGACCCCAACGCTCAGGGCAGCATCAGTTGCTTCCTGCACGCAACCGAGAAAAAGACAAAGCGATTTGTACCGTTCGCTTTGATAGTTTTGGCCTCTTGCAATCATATCATCCGCTCGACGACCTGTGCGTTGACGAATTTAAAAACGACCAAGACCAAGGGCGATGAAAAGATCTTCATAGATTGCTCCTCAATCCTCGCGAGGTCTTTAACCATGTCTATCTTCCTTTCCTCCGCCTTCATTCTGTTATGATTCGGCCGATCACGAAGAAATAAAGAACAAAAACGAGTTAAGAAAAAAATTGAGACACCAAAATTTTTATCCTAATTCCATTATAATTAACACATTGTATTCTATATTATAACCCTTAACTATTAAAAAAAGAGATTATTTATATAACTAATAGTTATTCATGAGCACAAATCTAATATTAGCGCTCAAATTATAGATGTCCTACGGCATCACAAAGGCACTGCTCCTACAACCCTGTCGGACTACTCTCAAACCCCTTGACATTCTTCAAGGAATAGAACCCCATGCCTTCTTGTATGAACCATACCACAATACTTGCACTTACGAAAAATAATGAATATCGGAATTTTCTCAATTTGACTAATTTCATGATTATAAATAAATCGCTTTTCCACATATACCGAGTACCACTCCATGCATAGGGTGGCAAGCATCGTGCCAAGTCATGCTAAGTAGGACATGTAGTGACTTGAACCCCAAATACGCAACATCCAAAATCAAGCGATCAAAGCACTGAAAATAATAATGTGGAGGCGTCTATGTTTTACTCATATTTATTGCTAGCGTTCGATACGTAAGATTCTAATATCACGGAAAAAATTTCATACTTTCTTTGGAGATTTGATCACTTAAGACTTTATAGGTGAATTAATAAGGGGTAAGTGGTTCCAATTTTCGTACAGGTTCCACATCGAACTTAAAAAACAAGTTTCTTACTTTTCAAAACCTAGAACTTACCTAAATATCTTGGAACCTACTGTGTCATAGGTTTTAAGGTAGATGCCAAGCTCCACTCAAGTTTCATCTGTATTATTAATTGAGCAATTGTAATGAATCGTTACTTTAATGACACTACTTGCTATAAGACTAAGCGGTTTCAAATTTCGTATAAGTTCCACCTAGAATTTGGAATCTACCCGTTGGAATAGATTCTTTATTTTTTCGAACATAGAACCTACCCTACATTTCCTAGAACTTAAAACTTACTCTATTATGGATTTCAAATTCCACTTATATTATTAATTGAACAATTACAATAGATCATTATATTTAATGACCACCCTTTATTGCTACGATCTATTGACCACAACTTATTTTTAGACATGTGAAGAATATGAGATATTAATAAAGTAAAAGTCTCAATCATAAAATGAAAGCTCATACTACTAATTTATGATTAAATACTCATCATCAAACGCCATAGAATATAGCAAAAACAATTATTTCAAGTTTTAGGTTCCAAGTTCCAAATTCCACTTACCTAAAACTTGGAACAAACTTATTAAAACAGGTTTCTCAATTTTCAGAACTCGAAATGTATCACGCATACCTTGGAACCTAAAACCATATTGTTAGCAGCCTGTCTGATTCTCTTATTCTAGGTTTTGTCCTAAAACCATGCTCACCTATAATTTGCTATTATAATCCACTTACCATAATTTATACTTAGGCACATGAAAAATATGAAATATTAATAAAGTAAAAGTCTCAGTTATAAAATAGAAATTCAGACTAGTAGTTCCCAATCATGCATTTATTATCAAATATCATTAAATACTGCAAGATCGTATGAAGACATAAAATAAGAAAAACATGAGAACTTAATTCAAGTTTCGATTCTAAGTTTCACCTACCTAAAACTTTGAACCTACCCATCAAAAGAGATTCTCCAGTTTTTGCAATTTGTAACTTACCCGGCATACATTGGAACCTAGAATCGGACAAGTCCCACCGATCCAATTATTCAGAACCATGCTCACTCCTAAGATCAATCCACAAGACTTTACCACATTAAAGCACACCACATGTCATCAAAGTGTGAATATATTTAGATGTGTGGCTGGTGGCTGGTGGCCATTTTTGGGTCAATTTATAGGCCAAATTCAAATAAAAATGCCTAAATCCTTGGATTAGCCTATTTCCCTATAAAAAAAAAATAATAACTCCAAATTTTAGTTCTAGTCTTAATTTCATCCTAAACTTTTTTCGTCTTAGAAAAACTTCAAACTTTAGGTCTAGTAAAAAATCTTCCCCAAATTTTTTTCTCATTAAACACCCTAACTTTACGTGCAATCTTAAATCCATCCCAAACTTTTCCTCCTCAAAAAGAAATATCATCGATGTTTACTCTAGTACTTACTCTATCTCTATTAGTCGTCCCTAATTTTTACATCCTAGAGTGATTATAATTTGAAGATAATTTTCCATGTCACCTTATTGATGTGGATTTGTCGTCGATGTGGAGATGTCACATCAAATTAGTATTGAACCACAAGGTAGATTTAAGGATAGATTAAAAGTTGGTGTTTTTTTAGGCGAAACAAAATTTCGGGACAAATTTCAGACTAAACCTAAAATTTGGGATAGATTTGGGACTAGACCTAAAATTGGATTTTTTCTATGATAAAAAAAAAATGGAGTAGAATTAAGACTACACCTAAACTTTGAGGTTTTTTCTATATAAAAAATATAATAAAATTAGGCCTCTTTGGATCAGAATTGGCCTAAACTCTACAACATCATAGAAGAAGGCATCATTGTTCCGTGTCTAGATCAAACTAAGTGGGCGTTTAACTTTGAAGAAAGTAATCACACTTTGATTTCTTGGAAAGTGGGGAGAGAAATGGAACAACCTACCGAATCTTGTGGTATCTTCGGGTGTTTTTTGTAATGCTCCCGAGAACATGTGTTTCTGTTTTTTTGTTCTCTGGAATACAAATAGAATAGAAACATGTTTGATAATTTTTTTGTTCTCGGGATCAACTCAAGAAATGAGCTTTCTTTTCTTTTCTTTTCTTCTTTTTCTCTTCCTCTCTTCTTCCTTTTAATGACTAGCCAGATGAGGCCCAGTGACCTCATCAAAGCCTTATTGACCCTTGACAAAGTGGCCTTGAGCTCACCGGCCTCCAATAAGGCCCCCTCAAGCCTCACTCGGCCACTAGAGAGGCTTGACCTTGCTTGGCCATGGCGAGGTTGACCCAACCAGGTTTGGGTGAGGTTGAGCATCACTGGTGGTCGGGCGAGGTCACTGGTGGCCGACGAGGCTCCCCTGAGGTTGACGACCTCACCAACCCTCGACCGGCCATGGCTAAAGTCGGTGACTGGCTAGAGAAAGGAGAAAAAAAAAAGAAAAAAAAAAAAAAAAAAAAAAAAGTAATAAAATTATTAAAAAATAAAAGAAATTTTAAGTTACAAAAATATTTGAGATCGTACCAAACATATTTCTATTCCGGAAACAGAAATTTTGTGTATTTATCAAACATCTTAAAATGCTCAGAAACTGTTCCGATAACGGAAATAGAAAAAAATGTTTCGAAATAAAAATTGTTTCCGAGAATAAAAACGTAACCATACACACCCTTCATGTCTGCTGGCTATGCTTCAGACCATTATTACACTCGAGGCTTGTGGAGGATTCTTCATTGATTTTTCAAAAAGGGCAAAGGAGAATGTCGCTAACTCCTTACAATGTAACACAAGTCAATTTGATCCCAAGCACAACTGTGGCTTGGACTCCATCTGTTCTTTTTCACACTCATATTTACCAGGTTAAAATATTGGATTCCTCCCCAACTACCATATGTAACTTCTCGGTCTTCATCAAAATAATTGAACACGATCATATAAAAGGATTAAAAATACTTATTTATTGACAAAATATTTTAAGATCGACAGGAAAAAGGCTTTGGTATCAAATTGGAGAGGGGTGAGCATGGTCCAAGTTATGCAGGTCCACCCCCTTAACCCTAGAACCAACTTGCATAGTGTTGGTACTCAATTTTTGAGATCGAGGATCAGATCAACCCAATATGTTCAGTTCAGTTCCAAGGTTAACCCGAGAGGAACTGATAATTTTTTTGTTTTATTTTTTGTACTCCTCGAAAAAGCGACCGAGGACCAGATCGGCCCAATGAGTTCGGCAACAAACAAGGTCAATGAAGAGAGGCGAGCAGTTCAAGCGGCAAGCATCAAATGGGGCAAGTGTCAAGCAGCGAGCAGGGCAAGTGGTGAGCAACAAGGGAGGCAAGCAGCAAGCGGTGTGAGCAACCAGAAGTGAGTGAGGCAAGTGTCAAGTGGCAAGTAGGGAAGTTGTTTCTTTCGATTTTGGCAAATTGAAGACTAAGTGGACAAAGAGGACAAAAGAGAATAAGTACTAAAGGAGGATACCGTGAGAAGCTATTTACATTGTTTTAGATGCCATGAGAACTCCTCACACAGATATTTTCCTCATTTGTAAATTATGGCTGTTGATGCTGTAAAAAACATTAGAAGTCTAAGCTATTAAAGAACAATAAAATTACTTAGACTCCTCACTAAGGATACTTTTAATGTTGTTGACGCCGTGTAACTTAGGGTTTTCTCTATATAAAAAAAATTATATATTAGATGTGTGTGTGTGTGTGTGTGTGTGTTTTAGATATATTGTATATAATTTATATGGTCTGAGTTAGTCCGAGTTGAACTGACTCTAAACTCCCAAAACCGATTATCAATTCGTATAGTACTAGTCTAAAGATCTCAAAACCAAGGACTGACCCACTTCCCCTGGGAACCAAATCAGGACCGACTAGGTTGGGCTGATCCAAGGTTAATCTAAGGTTGACCCTAAACCGATGCCCATCCCTAAAATTTGAAAGAGAATATTTATTGCTTTAGGGACTCATTTCTTTCTTGTTTCATCAGAGATTTTTCAACCTCCAAGATTCGTTTTGATATCTGGAACTTGCAAGAAATCTGAGATTAGATTCGGCTTAAGAAAATAGTCATCAAATTCACTCTATCTTAAAGTAGATTGTTCCCAATTGTGGAATGACTCTCTGTCTCCTCCTCGAGGTCAATAGACTCTATAGATAGTCAAGTAAAAAATTCAATAATCCTATAGTTGGATCCCTACCAGCTCCATGATCTAAACGCATAAATTGTGAATTACAACAATCAATCATCAAAGGCTCATGATATGTGCTCTCAATTCTTCACCGCTAACTGGAAATTATCTTGTGTTTTTTGGATGAACTCTATCTTAGGAGTGATTGGGTTCAGGTTATTGGGGGCTGAGAATACAATATAAAGGGAGGTGAATAAGTCGTTTTGGAAAACTTGACAATTTTTGAAAAAATTAGCTAGTGCTAAGTTAAGATGAACTCAACGTGATGTTTCATAACTTGTGATGGAACCATGTGCTAGTAAGAGTGAAATATAGTGGTTCGGCTTTCTCCCGAAACCCTATCCACTCTTGTAGATTGCACTAGTGATGTGCTGAGAAAGTTACAATCAGTAAACATTGATCCTATCATAAGATGGATCACATTATTATGACTTAGCTGCTACTCTTATTATTGTACACTTAATCTTTAGCATAATTACTTAAACAGCACAAATACAATGCTCAAAGAAACAATCGAAAGAGAGCGTATCGCTTGGAACATAGTTAGTAACAAATCTTTAGATCTTGTTATGTTGCTCTCTATAACATTTGGTTTCTAAGGTCTTCTCTTTTATAACTATCTTTCGAAGGCGGATTGGAGAAGTAAATAGCCATTAGAGTTACTGTTGAACTTTGTCAAGAGATAAAACTGTCCATACAATCTTTTTTTCCCGAGCATTTGCAAGCTACCTACAAATAGCATATGTTGCCATTCTTTCATTGCATTCTTTGACAAATCTGTCAGACAACATAGTTTCTCGATTATTTTTTCTGGTGAAATAGTTTCTTGATTATTGGTTTCATCTAGATTTTACTGTTGTGTGATTTCAGAGCCATAATAGCTAGTTTGCTAATCCAACAAACATATCTAACAAACAACATTAAATGTACGTGGTTGCCATAACACCAAAGACCCGATATTTACAACTTTGACATAGACATTTTCATCGAAAAACCGTATCGGGACTTATTGCATACTTCTTTCTATTGGATTACACCATGGATATATTATGTAGTCCTTTGGCACGGACATCTACACATTTCATAGTAAATATTACATCGAGAATAATTTGGACATTATCAAAATCACTTGGAGATGTTTCTCTATGAGTAGATCAATTTCCAGCTAGTTTTGGTCCGATTGTCAGCTTTACTTGAGAACCAGTCCATTTTTATTTTGTGTAAAAATATAATTTATATGATACGATATAAAAGTTGCAAAATTTTACTATAAAACATGTGTCAGTCAAGTGACTATTTTATTTTTCTGTTCATGTCGAAGAGAATGGTTCAATTTATAAGGGTGCAAAAATATTTATTGTTTTAAAGATGCTTCAAAACTGGTAACTAGGAAACGGTTCAAATGCACGTCGATGCTGTCTTGTCTTAAATTAATGATTTCAATAGGCTTAGACCTCATTTATGGGAATTGCAAGGATTATATGACGCGTGTAATCTGTTTATATTGGTGGCCCCGTAAAGAAGCCAACGCTATCCTAGGGTATTTGTTGATTTCGCCTCGAATAATTTGCCTCTCAATTTCCCAGGTGGAACTGATGGAACTGAGAACGAAACCAATTCTTTTTAGCAATGATCTTGAACTAATAAGTCTAGGCAGGTTCGGTTAGATTCCCAAGTTGAACCGACGTAATGCATTCCCCTACACTATCTTACTTTTCTCAAGGTTTTGAATTAGTACTCGTCACTCACAGACCATTAGGACACATTCAAGGTATGGTGGAGACTAAAATTGCTCAGAGAGCAAAATAACTGGGAAAACAGAATTCTCGGTCATAGCATAAGGAGATTTCTGGCTTAAAAATTGGAAATCACCGGTTCGAATATCACCAATTAAGTATTAACTATTCTCAATTAGAATCATTCGTAAATGTTAAAGGCATAGACTTAATCAGTTAACGTGACTCGTGAGATGTTCAACAAGTGACCGGATGGTGGCAATAAAAAATATTAGAAAGTTTCAATGGGATCGAAAACAGTTGGATCCATACGTTGGACTATTAGTTTCTTTAAATATTCAATGAAAATATTAACCCGTCAGATAAAAAAAATGTTTTAATAAGATTTGCTCGTCCATGTAACATTGGTCTTTAGCAAATGTAGGGACTTGTACGTCCTAATTGAAGTCCACGAATTTATTTTGCTTCCTCTCTCTGTGTGCTTCACATGCATTCACATTGATCGTACACACATTAAAAATTTAATAATCATTCACATATTTTTCTTTCTTTCTTTTGTGCGTGTAACTCATGGAACGCTCGACTGTAATTTTCCATAGCAACAGAACTTGCACACATCCTCAAAGAGGAAGGCAAAGGAGAGAAAGAGGGGGAGAGGGATGGCCGAGTCCTTGGAGGAGGAGAAAATATTCAGTGGAGTTGGAGAGGAGAGAGAGAAGGAGGCCTTGGAGGCCTCGCCGACCGAGCCGACCGAGCTAAGTAAGCCCGTCTTCGCAGACATAGATATAGCAGAGGTTCGCGAGGCTGCATCTGCTCACTACAAGGGCTTGACGGATAAACCCGTCTTGGCAGACATAGATATAGCAAAGGTTCGCGAGGCTGCATCTGCTCACTACAATGGCTTGACGGATGACCAGAAGGAGGAGGCGACCAGACTCTTCAACACCATGGACAAGAACGAGGACGGCAACATAAGTGTCGACGAGTTCAAGAACTTCCTGAGCGTTGCCGGGCTCCATACTGTCAACCCGGATGGTCTCTTCGCAAAGCTGGACAAGGACGGCAGCAAGAGTCTCAGTTTTGAGGAACTAAAAACCTTCTTCTACGTCCTCAGCCACGACGAGTATAAACATATATTGGAACGCAGGCCTAGTACTATTGCACCCGGTCAAGAGGTAAAAATTATAGTTTAAATTAAAATAAATAGACGTTCGATCTCAATTCTTCATAATGATATATGATGCAGAAAATTCAACACTCTACCAAAATTTTGGACCTGAGTAGGTCCTTAAGCTGCTCAAAGGAGAAACAGGCGGGAGAACCACCCTGGGGTAAGAGTCCCCCGTGCTGTCTCCTGTAAAGGCAAGGTTGGGGCCTCAAAAAAGATTCTCAACCCCATTGCTGGACCGGCCACAATCCTTACATTTTCAATAAAATTACCTCCAACGAGGAATTTCCACCTCCCTTTTATCGAGTTGGAACTACGGACGAGATCAAAAGTACTATCTGTTGGAGAAATCTTCGTGAAGTGTTTTGATGCTAACAAAACGTTTCCTTCAGTCTAGTCTGAAAATCTCCAGACTCTGCTATTTAAAGTCTGAAGACCTCTGGACAGCCAGACTCAAGACTCAAAGTCTATCCTCATTGACAGTCTCTAATCCGTTGAAGAAAGACTATCCAAAACTGGATGTTTCATTAAGGATATGACCGTATCGACTGAAGAAGATCTCTTGACTGGATATGACATAACGGAATCCTTTGATTGATCGAGATTGATTCGAAGATTAAGGATCCGATGATTGGCGAAATATTCGTGGAAGGTTCTACTTATGGAAACCAAGATCCTGATTGTATGGACGAACAGGATTGATGGGCTATCGACATGTTCCTTTAATAGCTCGAATGATCTTCCTAATTGATTCCGTCCAATGGGTAGATTGGAGGAATTCCTTTGGTAAGTGCCAACGGGTATGATGGCATAAAGGAGTATATAAGGAAGACGTTCTAAGTTGTTCGAGATATGCGCGATAGAAGAATTCCAAAGTCTGAAGCTCCTTGTTGTTTAGTCAATTCATTTGAGCGAAATCTTGTACGCAAAAGAGAGTCTATACTTGTGAGAATCCTTGAGGAAGTGTGGTAGAATATCTACACTGTGGAATCAAGGAAAGACTGTGCTGTAACATCTCTTTTGTCCATAATGAAATCCAGCCAGTGGGCTGTCAGTGCGGAAGAGTGGACGTAGGCTTGGAATAAGCCGAACCACTATAAACCCCGTGTTCAACTTTCTCTTCCTTACACTCTGTTTTACTTTGATCGTATTTCATTTTGTTAACGAGAAGAGAATTCCCTTTCTATCATTTGCCTAGTATCGCTTCCGTATCTCGAGAAATTGTTTTTACACCTATTCACCCCCTCTAGGTGTTTATACTAGTCATCTCAATTGGTATCAGAGCTCATGTACTCACTTTGTTTGAAGTGTTTTACTTCAGAGTTAAAGATCCATGGCTAGTATGTTGGCTCCAGGGCTGATAGAAGGGCAAAGCAATACCAGACCGCCTTACTTTGATGGAAAGGACTACAACATCTGGAAGAACAAGATGAAAGCATTCCTAAGATCAAAGGATCCTCTGGAATGGAATGTCGTAGAAAGAGGAATTACTCCAAAAGCTGCAACTGTCTCAGAAAGAGGAAAAGAAGCTGTTGAGTCTAGTGAAATGACTCAGGAAGAGATAATCAAGAGACAAGCTCTTGATGCAAAAGCAATTTACTCTTTGTATTGTGCTTTGTCACCTACTGAATATAACGGAATATCTTCTTGTGTTATAGCAAAAGAAGTCTGGGATAGATTACACATTACTTATGAAGGAACCGATCGAGTGAAAGAGATTAGAATCAACATTCTCCTCGGTCAATACGAAGTCTTCAGAATGAAATCGGGAGAATCTATAACTGACATGTTTAGTCGTTTTTACGTATATTGCGAATGGTCTTGAAAATCAAGGTCAACCAATTTCTGATCCCATGAAAGTAAACAAGCTACTGCGTGGACTCTCCAAGGATTGGAATCACATAAAGACCTCAATCAGAGAAACCCAAATAATCATGCCTCTATCTGTTGATGAGTTGATTGGAACTCTTCAGTCTTATGAAATGAAACGAATCAATGAAGACGAAGACCCTAAAGGTAAGAAATCCATTGCATTAAAATCTAATGATGATTCTGATGTTTCAGATTCTGAAGACGATATGGATGATGAGGAGCTTGCTCTCATGATAAGAAGATTTAGAAAGCTGAACGAAAAGGAAGAAGATTCAATTCAAAGAAACAAAGTTTTCAAAAGCATCGAGACCAAGTCTACAAGATGATGAATCAAACAAAGATGTAGTCTGCTTTGAATGTAAGAAAAAGGGACACATCAGACCCAATTGTCCTCTTCTGAGGAAGAAGAAAGGAAAAACTGAAAAGTATCGAAAGGCTCTAAAAGCAGAAACCTGGAGTGATACGAGTGCGAAGATAGTGATGAAGATTATGCCAACATATGTCTAATGGCACAATCGGATTCAGACTCGAACTCCGAAACAGATTCAGACTCAGAAAGTGAATTTGAGGTTAGTAACTTCAAAATCCCTATTAAAGTTTCAAAATACATTGATGAATTGTGTTTTAGTCTTAAGACTTCTCTTAAAAGAATTTCTGAACTCAAAAAGCAAAATTCAGCTCTAAAACAACGAGAAAATGTTTTGAAAGAAAAAGTGAAATGCTTAGACAAGAATTTTTCTTCTCTTAAAGAAAGTGAAGATAATCTTTTAAAAGAAAATGCATTCTTGAAAAATGATATCTCAAATATTTCCAAAAGATTTTCTTTAGGATCTAAAAAGCTGGAAAAAATACTTTCTGTTCAAAGACCTTATTTCAATAAATCGAGCTTGGGAATGACTGCTGAAACCATTCCTTTAATTGATTTTCCTAAAGTGAAAGAAAGAATCAAACAAAGACCTACAAGAGATGCTTACAAAAATCATTTTAAAAGGACATTTGTAAAACCAGTAAGTCGAAATGCTCTCAGATGTTCAAAGTGCAATAGTGCGAATCATTTTGAAAGAGATTGTTCTATGGTTTGGAAACCTGTCAATAAAGTTTGGGCAAAAACTGCATATCATACTAACACCAATGGACCCAAGAAAATTTGGGTTCTAAAGAAAGTTTGAGTTTCTCTTTTAAATACAGGTCACTATCAAGAAAAAGGTAAAATGGTATCTGGATAGTGGATGCTCAAGACATATGACAGGAGATTCAAAGTGCTTCATAAAGCTCGTTCAAGTGAATGGTGGAAAAGTCTCATTTGGTGGAAACAACAAAAGAAAAATTGTGGGATTTGGAACTGTAAAGATTGGAAATCTCACAATAAGCAATGTTTCTTTAGTTGAATGACTCAACTACAATCTACTCAAAGGTGTCGGGCACCATGTGATACCGCCGTAATCCACTTTCAAGAGGGTATTTGTTTAGGAACCAAGAAAGACTCTACTCGAGTCATTTATAGGTCGAAGACATGGAAATATCTATCTCTTGGATGTGAAACCAGATGAATCACAATGCTTAATTTCAATACAAGACGAAGCAAGCTTATGGCACAGAAAGCTTGGGCATATCAACATGAAGCAGATAGCCAAAATCTCAGCAAAGAAGCTTGTTCGTGGTCTACCAAATTTATCATACCAAAAGTCTAATCTATGTACACCATGCATATTGGGAAAACAAGTAAGAAATTCCTTTAAACCAATAAATCAAGTTTCCACTAACCGTGTACTGCAGCTTTTGCATATGGATCTCTTTGGACCAACCGAACACGTAGCATTGGAGGTAAGAAATACCGCCTAGTAATTGTGGATGACTACTCACGATTTACTTGGGTATATTTCTTGTCAAGTAAGTCTGAAACTTTCTCTTACTTTGAAAAATTTGCTAAGAAGGTTCAAAATGAAAAGGGGTATGTTATTTCAACTATAAAAACAGACCATGGAGGTGAGTTTGAAAATCAAGATTTTACAAAATTTTGTGATGAATCTGGTTTTCAGCATTTGTTCTCTTCTCCATATACTCCAGAACAAAACGGAGTTGTGGAAAGGAAGAATAGATCTCTTCAAGAAATGGCTAGAACTCTTTTAATTGAAAGCAATATCTCTTCACGATTTTGGGCTGAGACAGTTTCAACATCATGTTATATTATCAATAGAGTTTTTCTAAGACCTATTTTAGAAAAGACCCCCTATGAACTATTCAAAGAAAAGAAGCCTATCGTTTCATATTTTCATGTGTTTGGATGCAAATGTTTTATATTGAAAAATGCAAATGATCGAGTTGGTAAGTTTGAAGAAAAGTCGATGAAGGCATCTTCCTTGGATATTCAACCACAAGCAAAGCGTACGTAGTCTACAACAAGAAGACTCAAACTGTGGAAGAATCAATGAATGTCAAATTTCAAGACTCTATGCAAAATGAATCCACTCAGACTCATCTTGAAGAATCTGAACTTGCTCCAGACTCTACGAAGTCTAAATCTCAAGAAGCAGCTCAGACTCTGAAAGACCAGCAACAAATGATTTTTGAAGAATCAAATGAAGAAAGTGATCATCAACCTGACAAATCAAGCAGCAACTGGAGGCACAAGTCCAGTCATCCCAAAGATCTTATTATTGGCGACATTAATGAAGGAATTCGCACAAGATCCAAAAGGCGCGAAGAGTCTAGTGCTGTGGCTCTTATTTCTGAAATAGAACCCAAAAGCATAGATGAAGCTTTATCCAATGAAAGCTGGATTGAAACTATGTAAGAAGAACTCAGACAATTCAGAATTAATGATATCTGGGAATTAACTCCTAAACCAAAAGGTAAATCTATTATTGGAGCTAAATGGGTTTTCGGAACAAGATGGATGAAAAGGAAAAAATTCATAAGAAACAAGGCAAGACTCGTGGCCAAGGGATACACGCAAGAAGAAGGGATTGACTATGACGAGACTTACGCACCGATAGCAAGGTTAGAAGCAATTCGTTTATTACTTGCATTTGCTTGTCATAAAAATTTCAGGTTATTCCAAATGGATGTCAAAAGTGCATTCCTAAATGGATTCATCCATGAGGAAGTCTATGTGGAACAACCACCTGGGTTTGAAGACCCAAGGAAACCAGACTTAGTATTTAGACTCAAAAAGGCCTTGTATGGCTTAAAACAAGCACCTCGAGCTTGGTACAACAGACTGAGTAAGTTTTTAATTCAAAATGGTTTTGTTAAAGGTAAAGTAGACACTACTATTTTTATTAAAAGAGAAAGTAAGAATTTTCTGCTTGTGCAAATATATGTCGATGATATTATTTTTGGATCCTCTAATGAAAGTCTCAAAGAAATTCTCTAAGACTATGCAGGATGAATTTGAAATGAGCATGATGGATGAGTTAACCTTCTTTCTCGGACTTCAAGTAAAGCAATTGAAGGAATGAACTTTTATTCATTAAGAAAAGTATGCTAAAGATCTTGTCAAAAAGTTTGGACTGGACAATTGCAAAAAGGCTGATATACCAATGTCAAATTCCTTGAAGATAGACAAAGATGAAGGAGGAAAGAAAGTCGATCGAAGTTATACAGAGTATCATTGGCTCACTTCTTTATCTTACAGCTTCTAGACCTGACATTTTGTTTAGTGTTTGTATTTGTGCCAAATTCCAAGCAGACCCTAAAGAATCTCATTTAAGTGCTGCAAAGCGTATTATCAAATACATTGCCTCAACTTCAAGCATCGGCCTTTGGTATCCTAAAAAGGGAGACTTTACTCTTCTTGGATACTCAGACGCAGATCTAGCTGGATGCAGAGTTGATAGAAAGAGCACCTCGGGTACCTGTCAGCTACTTAGAGGCACGACAGTGTCTTGGTTTTCAAGGAAGCAGAGTACAGTAGCTCTCTCTATAGCAGAAGCAGAGTATGTAGCTCTCGGAAGTTGTTGTTCACAAATTCTGTGGATAAAACAACAGCTAAGAGACTTTGGAATTGAAAATTCATGCACGGAGATTAATTGCGACAACACCAGTGCAATCAATCTTACCAAAAATCCACTTCTTCACTCAAGAGCAAAGCATATAGAGATTCGACATCACTTCATTAGAGACCATGTTCAAAATGGAGAAGTTTCAATTTAATTTGTTGATTCAAAGAACCAACTGGCAGATATATTCACAAAGCCTTTGGAGAAAAATCAATTTGAAACCATCCGTTCCAGACTCAACATTTTGAGGTATGAGGAAATCAAAGTCTAGAGTCTCTCAGACTCAGACAAACAAGACCTTGACTGTAAGTTATTCTCTCTCTCTCTCGAATCTCATCTTGAAAAGGTACGATCGTCTACTGTGTATTGCTATATTTAATCGACGTAATTATTGCAACGTTTCCTTTTTGAAAAAGGAGTTATTTTTTGAAATGACTATTTTCGCGGAAAAAGGCAGTTATTTTTTAAAGAAACATTTTCACTTTCCATTACATCGTTTGGCATTCCCTCGTTTCGACCGAGTTATATACAGACGGTTTCTCTTCGCTTAAAACTCTAAAACCCTAAAAAGCATCGATCTTCCATTCCTGTTTTTTTTTCTCTTGTTTAATCTTCGAAAAAGTTGTCATTTTTCTTTGGGAAAGTTAAGCAAGGAATCTTTCAACGACAAAGAAAGATGTCTTCTTCGAGAAAGTCCTCAAGAATTGCAAGCAGGGGACCACAGAGAATGAGTGAGGGGCCTACTCATTTCGATCTCACTGAGGAAGAGGAGTTACCGAGTCAGCAACAGAGCCCGCAACATTCTCAACCGCGTCATTCTCCTCCATCTAGTCCTCAAGGCGTTGATCATCAACAAGAGGAAGAAATCATTGAGGATGCAGATCCTGTAAGAATCCAAAAGCCCTCTTTTATTTACAAGCTTTATCGTGCTTTGAAGAGCACTGGTACTCCGTTGAACTACGTAGATGATTTTCTTAAAGACAAGGGATATGGAAATGAGTATATCTTTTTACGAAAAATGGAGAATTTGGGAATTGCTCCCAAAGGGAAGGCAGAAGAAGCTCTTGCAAACATTCCGAGTGATCCACGTGTCGGGGGATTTAATCCGACAGATGGAAATGATGATGATAAATTGTTTAGCGAATTTCAACCTAGGATGGGTGTTGTAGCGGAAGTTCAAGGAAAAAGAACGGAGTTGTTTAGATCAAAGGAACAGAAGGATCTATACTCCAAATTATTGAAACGCGGGGTGATAAACCCTAGGAGTGTGGATTTCGAATTCTTGGATGCTTTGTGAATGTGAACTTGAGAGAAAAGTTCGGTCCGCTTCAACTTGAGCAATTTTGCTCCGATACCACGAAGGCTATGCTCAATTAACTGCATATTTCTATTCAAATTAATTTCTTAGATACGAATAGAATATCTTTCGCCCCGAGACCAGACTTTGTGGTTGATGTGGATATGCTTTGGCGAATGTGATTAGAGTTGAAAGAGGAAGATATCAACCCATCAAGGTTTCAATTGCTCGTGCCACACTGGAGCTTGTTAAAGACAAAGCACCGAAGGGAGGATTACCTACTCAAGGATGCGTGCGAACAACATCTTGCTTCACAAAATTGTGATCAACTATCTCAGACCGAAATCAACCTCCAAGACTGATGTGTCTAACTCTGAGGCAAAACTGATGTATGCGATCATTATAGGGAAAAAGTTCTCTCTTCCTCACACCATTCTCTTTCACATGTACAGAGCAATGGTAAAAGACAGGGGCCAATTGCCTTATCCAGGTCTTGTAACGAAGTTATTCAGACATCTGAATATTCAGCCTCCACAAATTCTTTATGCTCGATCGTGCGATCATATGGTGATAGGACTAAAAATGGTGACCAAAATGCGTCTGAAGGAACTAAGCAAGGCGTTGGAGAAATTCAAGGAGAAGACTCCAGTCAAATCTCATCAAACCTCTTCATCAAAAAGAAAAGGGAAGGAGCCCTTGGTTGCTCCATCCAAGAAAAGAAGAGCTCTCATCGTTGAAGATGAAGATGATGAGGAGAACATCACCATTTCTCGCTCAAGAATCTAAATCGTTCTATTCAAGAGACAGAATCGAACGAGGGCGAAGGAAGCGAAGGAAAGAAGCAGAGGAGAAGGAAGAAGAAGAGAAAGATGCTGAGAAGGAAAGAGTTGAGAAAGAAGAAGAAGAGAAAAGAAATCAAGAAGAATGAGAACCTGAGGGACGTTCTTCTCCACTTGAAGGCATAACCACAGGGGGAGATCAAGAGAAAAGAGGAAAGTCCTCATATCCTCGCTACCAAAGGAGGGAGTCGACGCTCTCCAGCAGATCCGGAGAGGACATCTATGCCTCTCAATTTCCCGAGGAAGGTCATGATGTATCATTGCCAAATCTGCGTGATTATGCCGATCTACCATCGTCCGCATTTACTCCATCGGATCGTGCCAAGCAAGTACTCGGGCCGATAATGCAGCAGATTTTCGCACTATGGATATTCTCTTGGAGTTGCGAGGTCAAATTTATGCTCGGGATGCGAGGTTCAAAACTTGCAGAATGCAAGTCAAGTTTCTTCGGGTTCATTGAATGATCGATCCAAGCCCTCTCTCGTTCGATTCAGGCCAATGCCAAGGGTGAGGAGGTTGCACAACCGAAGGAAGACTTGAAAAGGCCGGAAGGCATCGTTCGCCTATGGGAGATTTCCAGCTTGTTCGCGTTCCCAAGCAATCTCGACTTTATTTAATCTCAACCTTTTAATGCCGACAAAAAGGGGGAGAAATGCAAGATTTGAAAACTTTGAATTTTTAATCGTTTGGATTGGATTGATGTTTGACTTTACGACTTTATTTTTGTGTCTCGGATGTGTGGACTGAATTTGGATTTGGACTTGACTCGCTTATATTAACTACTATTGATATCTTATGGATGGCTTTATCATATACAAGACTAACCTATTTTCTGTGGTTGCAGATTCTAGTGTTATTCATTTAGCCATTTATTTCTATAAGATATGCATATGTGTTTGAGAAATGTTTTGCAAGTCAAAGTTGTCCAAATCTGCAGGAAAGTTTTGTCACCATCAAAAAGGGGGAGATTGTTGGAGAAATCTTTGTGAAGTGTTTTGATGCTAACAAAACGTTTCCTTCAGTCTAGTCCGAAGATCTCCGTACTCGCTATTTAAAGTCCGAAGACCTCCGCACAGCCAGACTTAAGACTCAAAGTCTATCCTCATTGACAGTCTCTAATCCATTGAAGAAAGACTATCCAGAACTGGATGTTTCATTAAGGATATGACCTTATCGACTGGAGAAGATCTCTTAGCTGGATATGACATAACGGAATCCTTTGATTGATCGAGATTGATTCGAAGATTAAGGATCCGATGATTGGCGAAATATTCGTGGAAGGTTCTACTTATGGAAACCGAGATCCTGATTGTATGGGCGAACATGATTGATGGGCTATCGACATGTTCCTTTAATAGCTCGAATGATCTTCCTAATTGATTCCGTCCAACGGGTAGATTGGAGGAATTCCTTTGGTAAGTGCCAACGGGTATGATGGCATAAAGGAGTATATAAGGAAGACGTTCTAAGTTGTTCGAGATATGCGCGATAGAAGAATTCCAAAGTCTGAAGCTCCTTGTTGTTTAGTCAATTCATTTGAGCGAAATCTTGTACGCAAAAGAGAGTCTATACTTGTGAGAATCCTTGAGGAAGTGTGGTAGAATATCTACACTGTGGAATTAAGGAAAGACTGTGCTATAACATCTCTTTTGTCCATAGTGAAATCCAGCCGGTGGGCTGTCAGTGCGGAAGAGTGGACGTAGGCTTGGAATAAGCCGAACCACTATAAACCCTGTGTTCAACTTTCTCTTCCTTACACTCTGTTTTACTTTGATCGTATTTCATTTTGTTAACGAGAAGAGAATTCCCTTTCTATCATTTGCCTAGTATCGCTTCCGTATCTCGAGAAATTGTTTTACACCTATTCACCCCCCTCTAGGTGTCTATACTAGTCATCTCACTATCTTCTCCTTCGAAAAGATTTTCACCCCGACTACATAGACAACATGTACAGGCGTGGTTCGCGTAAGTTGGCTCGGAAGATAATAGTATGGTTTTTAAAGCGATTTTCGAAAGCTGAATGAGTTTTACAAAACCCAGACATGATATTCGCCTCTGCCATATCCCAAAAAAAGAAAAGAAAAGAAAATCTAATTCTTTATTAGCAGGAAAAAAGGTAATCACTCGAGTTCAAGTATGTATTTACCTATTAACACTATGTCATGCAGGCGAGAATCGCCCCTGGGACGGCGCGAGGAGCTAATGACAAAGTAAGATCCCTCTCTCTCACAACCGCACGAAATCACCACCTCAAGTGGACAGAATCACCATGACATAATCCGATTTAATTGTCTTTAATTCGTCTCATCCTTATTCCTTCATACATAATCTCACTTCCATGACGGCATGAGAGAATACATGTATCGATTTTGCAGGGGCGGAAATGGACCAAAATCTTGCCACGGCTGTACGACAAGTTTAAGGGCACGTACAAGCTTGAAGAGTGGGTGAGCGAGAACTCATGCACCATCCTTTAGGGGAGCTACAAGCACTGTCGCCCCGTTGAGGACATGGAGCGCCACTTCCTTTCGAGGAAGATAAGAAAGTTCCTCTCTGTTGTGTCATCAGTGTGCTGCGTGCTGGAAATAAAGAAGCATGGCGAGTTCTTGTTCGCTTGTTCTCTGTTGCATTCTCATCCATGGTTCATCTCATAATGTAACTTCATGAGTTCATGTTGAGAATTTTGAATAATGACAAAAAAGGAGAAACAAATCGAAACTTCGTAACTATTAAATATGTGCATATCCATTTAAAGGCCTAATTTCATGGAAAAAAAAATCAACTTTAAGTCCAATTTTAGTTTTGCTCCGCATCTAAAAATGGTGGTTAATTTCTTCAAATTATCAATATCATAAGTTTGTTATTCCTTACAAGAGTAAAGTATTGGTGAAGATGTAGGTTCAAATAATGAACATCTAAATGATCATTATATTGATAATTTCGAAAAGATTGATGGCGATATTTGGATGTGGTGGTGGATTTGAGATGATAATAATTTCCATTCGCACCCCCCTCTCCCCATTAGACGAAGGCAGCGTCTTTCACCTAGTGGATACTCGGTGTATCCGCCATTTATAAGATCCCGAAACCCGCCAGCCTTAACGGACCACTCAGGCTCCTCTCTCCCTCACTCACAGCCCCCAGATAATCAGAGTCTCAAAATCAAGCACTCGCGGCAACGTGATTCTCGAGCCGGGAGAGAAGAAAGACGACGTGCGCGATGTGCAGGAGATGGAGAAATCGACTGCTGGATTGGATAGATCAATGGAGGGAGAGAGGGAGGAGGAGGGGGAGAGGATCGGATGTTTGGAGGGCGAGGGGAGAGAGAGAGAGAGAGAGAGGATTGATCTCTCGGGTTTTACAGAGGGGGGAGATGAAGGAGTGACGTCAGACCTATTAATACTGAGATTGAGCGAGAGAGATGAAAGGCCCCAAATACGTATTCAGACCAAAGCAGGCCCGGTGCCTGATGAAACCCAACGTCATTGTCTCGAGCCGAAATCTCTAGAGGACTCATTGAGCTTGAAAATTTCTACTGCTGCTATCGATACATGTGATTCTTTTTCTTAACTCTGTTCTTAGTCTATTTTCTTGTGGTGAAAGATGATGAAGAATTTGCATAGGAGAAATGATGTTTCCTCAGCTTCCCTGTCCGAACTGAGGGGTTTTAGCATTAGAGATTGTTTGATTAGGGTTAGGTTCTGCCGTTTTGCGGCTTAAATAGGGCACAATCACAACTTTGCTCCAGCTGAATGAGTTCTTGGCTTATATCTTATTCTTCTAGTTGATTTTAGTCAGGTCTAGGGTTCGAACTGGTTGGGACAGCAATGCGTGTTCTTAGAGAAGTGTCTTTATAAATTTTTGACACATTGAGTTCCTCAATTTTTGCTATCGATGCATGCGATTCTTTCCTTGTCTCTGTTCTTAGTCTATTTCACAATCACTTGATTGTTATTGCTTGTTTGGTTGCATGTTGTCTCTTTTGTACTCTATACTTAAAGGAGAATGAAAGTTGAAGATGTTTTCTGTTAGTGTTAAACAGAAATATAACATGTCATTTTTTCTTTGAGTAAATAACTTGTTCTAATTCACGTTTTCTTTAACTAATTAGTTGACATGTCAAGATCTAACGAGGATCAAGAAAAATATTCAACAACAGAAGGGTCTAAGAGGTGTAGAGCTGCATCCTTATTTCATGAGGATGAGGAAGATAACTCTACTTGCTCTAAATGATCGAAAAAATGCACTTTTACTGTATGGTCTGAATTTGAAAAATTCACAGATGAGGATGGCAAAAAAAAAGGCCAAGTGTAAATGGTGCGAATCAAATTACATGGCTAGTCATGGGACAAAAAATTTGTTGCATCATTTACATACTTGTCCCAATCGAGAGGCCAAAGTCGACGGTTCCACGAAACAGTTTGATCAAAATGTGTTTAGAAGCAAGCTAGCAAAAGCAATAGTCAAACACAATTACACATACTCTTTTGTACAGCATGAGGCTACCTGAGAATTGCTTAGCACATATCGAGGAATACAACAAAAAGTGATGTGGTAAAAGTTTATGAGAAGGAGAAGAGAAATTTGAAATCAAATATTATATCACTTTCTAGCAGAATATGTTTAACTTTTGACTTGTGGACTTTTGTGACAACTAATCATTATATGACTGTCACTGCCCATTACATTGATGAGAATTGGGAATTGCATGCAAAGTTATTGTGCTTCTCCTACATGCCACCTCCATACAATGGCGCCATTTTATTGGAAAAATTGCTTACTTTGTTGAGAGAGTGGGGCATTGAGAGGAAAATTTTTAGTATCACATTGGATAATGCATCATATAATGATAGTATGGTTGATATTTGGAAAAGTACACCTTCTATGAGATCCTCTTTGTTGTGTAATGGGAAGTTTTTTCATGTACGTTGTGGTGCACACATTCTGAATTTTATTGTCCAAGATCTAAATATGATTGATGGATTATTTCAAAATATTAGAGAATACGTCAAATATGTGAGAGCTACACAAGGGAGGAGAGCAAAATTTGTTGAGTGTATAACACAGTTTTGCTTGAAGACGGGTAAAAAAGTACGTCAAGATGTGGCTACTAGATGGAACTCTAAGTACTTAATGCTTGAAGGTGCTTTGGTCTTTGAACATGCATTTTCCCATTTGAAGCTAATTGATTCTAACTTTCTTACATGTCTATCACCTAAGGATTGGGTTAGAACCAAGAAAATTGCATTCTTGTTGCAACCTTTATATGATATTTCTACTCTCTTATTTGGAGTTAGATATCACACGGCGAATTTATATTTCTATGGAGTACGATAGATTCAGCTTCGTTTGATAAATGCAAGGAATAGTGAGGATGTAGCTATTAGATCTATGGCTATGGCAATGCTAAAGAAGTTTGAAAAATATTGGAAGTGTTACAATGTTGTCTTATTTTTTGCTGCTGTATTAGATCCTCGCTATAAGCTACACTTGTTAGAATTTTGCTATTCGAAGTTGGAGATGGATGATCATGTGGAATTTGTACGGAGCATTTGAGAAAAGCTTTATATGCTCTTTGATGAATATGTGACCTCTACATCGAGAGATGATCGCTTTGCATCTTCAATTAGTCAAGGTGACATTTCAATTGAGGACACTGTCGAAAACATTGGGGACAATCTTGATGAGTATGATGCATTTGAGAGTGAACACTTTGGCTTGCAATCTACTAAATCACAATTGGATTTGTATTTAGAGGAGCCCAGGTTGATAGAAAAAAATTCCCCGATCTCAATGTCCTTGATTATTGGAAAGCTAATTCACATCGATATCCCGAGTTATCTCTCATGGCACATGATATATTGAGTATTTCTATCACTACTGTTGTCTCAGAGTCAGCCTTTAGCATTGGAGGACGCATCCTAAATAAATATCGTAGTAACTTTTTGCCTAAAAATGTGGAGGCTGAGCTATGCTCCAAATATTGGTTATTTGGAGTTCCGCCTAAGGAAGATCTTGAGGACGAGTCTCTCATTGTCGACTTCCAAGACTATTTGCATTAGGTACTTTCTTTTATTTGTAAAGTTCACTATTAAATTATCTCTTTTGTGTCCAGATTCAGACTAGCATGTTAAAATGGTTTTTTTTCTTATTCTTGCAATATTGTAGGTTCTTAACAATGTGCTGATATGTGTGTTTGTGTGTGTGTGCATGTGCGCACGGATATATATATCCGAACATTAAATGCTGATGCAACATAATAACGAAATTCATGTGCCTATTGCATTCCGTATGATGAAGTTTTGATTTGGGGTTGTAAATGATTTTACGTTATTTGAAAAGCTATAGCTTGGTGGTGCATAACTAAATGCTCCTTTGTTCTTATTGTGTTGGTGCACATGTAAATTGTAGGCAATGTTGCAAAATCTGTTGATTGCCAAATATATGAAATGATAACTCAGTTGAAAGAACAAATTGCAACACTTGAGAAGTGTGAAGAAAGGTTTGTGTTACATGATATGTTTGTTCTCAATATTCCATATTCATTGTCTCATGGATGATACAATATGGCATAGGTACAAGACTATCTTTGCAGACCGAATTTCAATGTTTCGACAGGCATGTTGTGAGCTTTTTGGTTATAAGGTGCCTTCTCTGTACTTGTACCATGTTTTTCCTCTGATATGGCAGTTGACTTCTTGGTAAATTGCAGATATCTATAGAAGCTTTCACAGTTTAGGAAACTTATTAGGCGTGGCCAACCATAAACAAGTTGTACTATGCTTAATTAGTCCATGTGAACATTTTTACATTGTTTCATTATGACATGGAGGGGGAGAAGATTTATGGGGATTTGTAGGTTGGGGAGGCATATGTAAGTAAAGTTATGTGTTAATCAAAAGAATAGTTTCATCTCATTGTTAAAAAAATGAAATATAATTGGTATCAGGTTTAGAATTTTCTACCTCCAAAATTGAAGATATCATCATATTTGGGACTTGGTCATGTTCTGCACTTGGTTGACCTATATGAAGTCAACTTAGTCCGGAAGAAGGAAAGGGTGATAACTGTATGTGAAGAAGTTTCTAATCATTACATTTTTTTGTCTGTCTTTCTAGGATTTCCAGGAGAGTGGATAGTTTTGTTTGAATTACAGATGTAGCTATAGAATTATTTTCTTTGAACGAGCAAATGATATTCTCACTAAGAGAAGCGTTTACTTTCAATTCCAGATTTGATGAAGCTCGCATAAATTAGACTTGCAAAAGACCAATTTCATTCTTGCCTTCGCTAATGTTTCATTAGATAGTGTTCAAATAGCTAATACTTAGTTTCACATTGCAGTTTTCAGTTGCTCAATAGTATGCTCACTTTAAATAAAAGAAGCATGTGCATAATCTAATTCTTCATAAATATTTCAATTTATAAATTTTTTTAACATTTTTTTTACTATTTTTAAATTTAATTCGAGGTTTTTATCCAATTAGCATATAGCTTAAAATGAGCGTGGGTTTTAGCAATATAGATCGGGTCAGGTATGGGTCATTAGATTTACACTACAAAAATATGGATAAAAACGGGTTAAATAGGTCAAATATGAGTTGATCCATTTTCGACCCAACCCATAGTCAACCCGACCCACCCATTTGCCACCTCAAGTGGTTGGTTCCATTAGACCGAATTGGTCAGTCGGTCCGGTCTGGTTCTTGGTCCTAGGACCATCTGGTTCGATCCCTAATCCCAAAAAAGTGGGAATCGGTCCTCATGGTCTGGTTTCCAATTCTTGGTGGAACTAAACCAAACCAAAAACTGATCACCCCTAATTGAAATTTGAACAATGACAAAATTTGAAAACGTAGCTATTATGGACGGAACTAAATGTGCACAAAGTATGCCAGACTTTAATTGACCACAAAGTTCAAAAACATGAAAAGGCGATGTTGGAATTTAAACAACGACGTAAATCTAAAATCTATAGCTAAGAGACACATTGGAATTTAATCGATGACACAAGTCTAAAAATTAAAACTACAATGCATCAATTAAAGGATAGTTGAAAGATAACATGTTTGTTTGTTTTGTATTTTTATTTTTGTGCTCGCGAGGTCTCCAGTAGATTAACAATGGTATATATAGTGCTCATGCCATCACCTTCTAAGAGCAATTCTCCTTCGGTCGTAGCCATTTCTCTATGTCTCCACATCTTTGAGAATCTGGTGCCCATACTCTTACGATGCCATGATGTTATTTTTGAGTGATTGCTCCTTTAAAATCGTGTTTTGATCCTTTACCTTGTCCATTCTTGCTCCATGATTTACTGGTCTTCATAGCTCCACTCTCACTTATTTCAAATTCGAAATTTTATGACCACATCTTGACACTCTCTAAGTATTCGGCCTTTTTGTGGCATTTCGATTGGTAATCCGTTTGACCCATTTAATCAATATCATTGTCTACAATCAACTATTTGACAACCTATCAATGAGATCATTATTGTACACCAATATCGACAACGTTTTTTTGTAGCCATCAACAAAGATTTATAGCTTACTCTGGTCATGTGCCTATTCATTGACCCGCTGTGTGTCCAAGCTCAGCATATTCAAGGAAGGAGCACCCAAGAAAATCTGACGTAACATGAAGAACAAAACCCTAGCGAGTCAACCGACCCTCCTGACAGAGCGGTTCGCTCGTCACGACGTGACACTAGCATGAGACAACTTGAAAATTGTGCACAAAAGTAGATACACGTGTTGATACTTTATGGCGTCTACGGAGGCGGAGATAATTGTGCACAAAAGTAGAATTGCTTTTGCAAGAAGTAGCTTTCGCCTCAGAGACATCTCCTTTCTAATTCGTTCAAAGCTGGCAAGCGCATTGCAGAGACAGAGACCAGCTCCGGCGTCATTTGCTAAGCTGTCTTCCTTTTTTAAAGTGGGGAGGACACGTCGTGAAAACAATAAACAAAGCGATTTGTACCGTTCGCTCTGACAGTTTTGGCCTCTTGCAATCATATCATCTGCTCGACGACCCGCGCGTTGACGAAATTTAGAGATGACCAAGGCCAAGGGCGATAAAAAGATCATGGCAAATTGCTCCTCAGTCCTCGCGAAGTCTTTAACAATGCCTATCTTCCTTTTCTTTCCCTTCTTTCTATTAGAATTCGACACACCACCACAAAGAAATAAAAAATAAAAACGAGCGAAAGAGACATTGAGATATCAGAATTTTTATGATAATTTTACTCTAATTATTATATTGCACCTCTATATTACAACTCTCAATTATTAAAAAAAAAAAAAAAGATATTATGGACGTCATGAAGATGCTGTCCCTATGACCCTTTTGAGATTACCCTCGAATGACTGTGTTTGGCAACCGGGAAAAAATTCAAGATAGGATATGATTTATCTTATCCTATATTCGATCTTACTCTTCGGACAAAGATAAAATCGAATATAAGGAGGATATAGACAGGATAAAATTATCTCATGGGAAAGATGAGATAAATGTGAATAGATTTTTAATGTCCATAATAGGAAAGTTATTTTTCTTGAATAACAAACTTATTAAATTAACAAAATTGAAATTACATTTCAGTATAAATAATATTTAAAATCTAATTTAAGAAATTAAAAATAAAAAATAAAATTTTATTTTTAATTAAATCCTATTTTAATTTATATATTCAACTTTAATTCTATCTTATAATAAACATTCAATCTATAAATTAAATATTTATGTTTATTATATATTTTTGGTATTTTTGTATTTTAGGTATGTTAGTACAGTTTACTATTTGATAAAATTTTATTAAAGAATGATAAAAGGGGAAAAAAGAAATAATAAAGAAAATAATATAAAAAGAGGAAAAAAATTAAGGAATAGTGTTACGAGAGATTTTTACCTTCTTTGTTTATGAACACTAAGGTTCATTTATAATGATATGCCGTTTATATCAAAAAATGTACATGATATGATGTGAACATATCTGATTTTAATACTGCGATTCACCAAATAATAGACAGCATATAAAAAAATCTTAAGATTTTATATCATATCCTATCCGATCATATCCCTATTAGAAATCCGGACGACCAAACATAGCCCATATTCATCAAGGAGTAGAATTCCGTGCCTTTTTATTGATGGAGAATATAAACCATACTTCAATACTTTCACTTGCAAATAAAAATAGATATCAGAATTTTTCTCGGCTCGACTAATTTTATGATTGTATATCAATCGCTCCGTCCACATATACTGGGTACCACTCTATGCATAGGGTGGCAAGCATCATGCTGAAGTCATGCTGAGTAGGACACATAGTGACTCAAACCCCAAGTGCACAAGAATCAAGCGATTAAAGCATTGAAAACCATTATGTGGAGGCATTTATGTTTTAATTATATTTATTGCAATCGTTCAATACGTAAGATTCTAATATCATGGAAAAACTTGTATATTTTCTTTGGTGATTTGACCACGTAGGACTTTGGAGGTAAATCAATTAGGGGCGGGTGATTTCAAGATTCCAATTTCCATACAAATGTCACATCGAACTTGGAACTTATCTACTGAAACAAATTCCTTATTTTTAAAATCTTAAATTTATCTTACATATCTTGGAACCTATCGTGTCATAAGTTCTAGGATTGATTTCAAGTTCTACTCAACTTTCAGCTATATTATTAATTGAACGATAACAACAAATCATCACTTCAATGACCACGAGGTCATTAATTTTTAAATTCTAGAGCAATTTTAATTTGAAGATAATTTTCTATGTTGCCTTATCGATGTAGATTTGCCATCGATGTGGAAACACCACGCCCAATTAGGAATAACCACGAGGTTGATTTAAGGATAGATTAAAAGTTAGTGATCTTTTTAGGCAAAACAAAATTCGAGATAAATTTAGGACTAAATCTAAAATTTGAAATAGATTTGGGGCTACACCTAAACTTGAACTTTTTCTAAGATAAAAGGGAAAAAAAAAAAGAATTGGAGTGGAATTGCGACTATACTTAAAATTTCAGGTTTTTCTAATAATTTAGGCCTCTTTGAATCGAAATTGGCCTGGACTCTACAGCATCGCAGGATAAGGCATCATTTTTCCATGTCTGGGTCAAACTACGCGGGCGTTTAAATTCGAAGGAAGTAATCGCACTCTGATTTCTTGGAAGCTGGGGAGAGAGACGGAACAACCCATCGAATCTCGTGGTATCTTCATGTCTGTGGTGGAATCTTCACTGATTTTCCAAAAAGGGCACAGGAGAGTGTCACTTCCTCCTTCCAATGTAACACAGGTCGATTTGATCCCAAGCATGACTTTGACTTGGACTCCATCTGTCCTTTTTCAGACTAGTATTTACCAGGTCAAAATATTGGATTCCTCCCCAGCTACAATACGTAGCTTCCCGGTGTTGATCGAAATAATTGAAGCCGATCATATAAAAGGATTAAAAAGACTTATTTATCAACAAAGTATTTTAAGATCAATAAGAAAAAAGGCTTTGGTATGAAATTGGAAAGAGGATATTTATTGCTTCAGAGACTCATTTTTTTTCCCATTTCATCATAGAGTTTTCAACTTCCGAGATCCGTTTGAATTTATGGAACTCGCAAAAAATCTGAGATTGGAATTGGCTTGAGAAAATAGTCATTAAATTCACTCTATCTTAAAGTAAATTGTTCCCAAATTTTGGAATGACCCCTCCGTCTCCTCCTCAAGATTGATAGACTATATAGATTGTCAAGTATGAAATTCGATAATCCTATAGTTGGATTACTATCTATTCATGATCTAAACGCAAAAATTGTGAATTATGGCAATTAATCATTGAAGGCTCATGCTGTGTGCTCTCAATTTTTCATTGCTAATTGGAAATTATTTTGAGTTTTTTGGATTGCCTCTATCTCAAGAGTGATTGGGTTTGGGTTGTTGGAGGCTAACAATACAATCTAGAGGGGGTGAATAGGTTGCTTTAGAAATCTTGACAATCTTTTGTGAAAATTAACTAGCGCTAAGTAAAGAACAGGTGAATGTGATGTTGGAACCGTGTGCTAGTAAGAGTGAAATATAGTGGTTCGGCTTTATCCCGAAGCCCACATCCATTCTTGAGACTAATAGCTACAAGTTGAGCTAGATTGCACTAGTAATCCGCTGAGAAGTTACAATCAGTAAGTATTGCTCTTGTACACTTAATATTTAGCACAATTACTTAAATAGCACGAATACAATGCTAAAAGAATAGTTGAAAAAGAGTGTATCGCTTGGAACAAAATTAGTGACAAATCTTTAGATCTTGGTATGTTGCTCTCTCTAACAAATCTTCAATCTATCCAATGGAGGTGGACTGAAGAAGTAAAGAGTCGTTAGAATTACCCTTGAACTACTGTTCAGAGATAGAACTGCCCATACAATTTTTTTCTCACGCATTTGCACACTACTTACAAATAGCATGTGTTGTTGTCCCTTCGCTATAGTCTCTAACAAACCTGTTACACAACATAATTTCTTGATTCTGTTGTTGTACAATTCCAAAGCTACAATGGCTAATTTGCTAATCCAACAAACAACATTAAATGTACATGGTTACCATAGCACCAAAGACTTGATATTTACAACTTCGACATAGACATCGACATTTGTTTATCTTCAAGTCCACTTATACTATTTACGGAAAAATCCTATCAAGACTTATGACATACTTCCTTCCATTGGATTACACCATGGTTATTATGCAGTCTTTTGGTACGAACATCTGCACATTTCATAATAAATATTATACTGAGAATAATTTGGACATTATTAAAATCACTTGAAGATATTTCTCTAACATGGGCGGGTTGATTTCTAGCCAATTTCGGTTCAATTGTCAATTTTACCTGAGAAATAGTTCATATTTATTTTGTGTAAAAATATAATTTCTATGCTATGATATAAAAGTTGCATAATTTTACTATAAAATATATGTCAGTCAAGTGATTATTTTGTTGTTTGTTCATGTTGAAGAGAATGGTTCGATTTTATGGGTGCAAAAATATTTATTCTTTTAAAGATGCTTCAAAACCGATTTAATTAGGAACAGGTTCAAAGGCACGTCAGTGCTGTCTTGTCTTGAATTTTAATGATTTCAATAGGCATAGACCTCAATTATTGGAATTGCAAAGATTTTATGACGCGTGTAATTGTCCGCATTGGTGCCCCCATCAAGAAGCCAATGCTGTCCTACGGGCCTTTGTTGATTTCGCCTCGAACAATTTGCCCCTCGATTTCTCAAGTTGGCATTGGGAACCAAACCAATTTTCCTTAGCACTGATCTTAAACTAATAGGTCCAAGCAAGGATTCTCGAGTTGAATCGACCTGATGCACATTCCCCTACACTATCTTAGTTTTCTCAAGGTTTTGAATTAGTACTCTTCACTCACATACCGTTATGGACACCCATTCAAGGTATGGTGGAGACTAAAATTGCTTAGAGAACAAAATAGTTAGGAAAACAGAATTCTTGGTCATAACGTAAGGAGATTTTCGGCTTAAAAATTAGAAATCACTAGTTTGAATATCACTAATTGAGTATTAACTATTCTTAGTCATAATCATCCGTAAATGCCAAAGGCTTGGATTTAATCAATTGATGTGACTCATGGGATGTCCAACAAGTCACTAGATGGTGGCAATAAAAATATTAGAAAGTTTCAATCAGATTGCAATCGGTGGGATCCGTGCATTAGACGATAAGTTTTTTTAAAATCCAATGAAAAAATCAACTCTTTCACATAATAAAAATGTTTTAATAAGATTTGCTCGCCCATGTAACATTGCTCTTAGCAAATGTAGGGACTTGTACGTCCAAATTGAAGTCCACGAATTGTTTTGCTTCCTCTCTCTGTGTGCTTCACATGCATTCACATTGATCGTACACACATTAAAAATTTAATAATCATTCACATATTTTTCTTTCTTTCTTTTGTGCGTGTAACTCGTGGAACGCTCGACTGTAATTTTCTATAAATACTTCAATAACCTCCATAGCAACAGCACTTGCACACATCCTCAAAGAGAAAGGCAAAGGAGAGAAAGAGGGGGAGAGGGATGGCCGAGTCCTGGGAGGAGGAGAAAAGATTCAGTGGAGTTGGAGAGGAGAGAGAGGAGGAGGACCCGGAGGCCTCGCCGACCGAGCCGACCGAGCTAAGTAAGCCCGTCTCGGCAGACATAGATATAGCAAAGGAGGAGGAGGGGGAGAAAATATTCAGTGGAGATGGAGAGGAGAGAGAGGAGGAGGACCTGGAGGCCTCGCCGACCGAGCCGACCGAGCTAAGTAACCCCGTCTCGGCAGACATAGATATAGCAAAGGAGGAGGAGGATGAGAAAATATTCAGTGGATTTGGAGAGGAGAGAGAGAAGGAGGCCTTGGAGGCCTCGCCGACCGAGCCGACCGAGCTAAGTAAGCCCGTCTTGGAAGGCATAAATATAGCAGAGGTTCGCGAGGCTGCATCTGCTCACTACAATGGCTTGACGGATGACCAGAAGGAGGAGGCGACGAGACTCTTCAACACCATGGACAGGAACGACGACGGCGAGATAAGTGTCGACGAGTTCAAGACCTTCCTGAGGGATGCCGGGCTCCAAGCTTTCAACCCTGATGGTCTCTTCGCAAAGCTGGACAAGGACGGCAACAAGAGTCTCAGTTTTGACGAACTAGTCACCTTCTTCTACGTCCTCAGCCACGACGAGTATAAATACCTATTGATAGACAAACCTAGTACTGATGTACGCGGTCAAGAGGTAAAGATTGTAGTTTAAATTAATCTAAATAGAAGTTCGATCTTGATTCTTCATAAGGATATATGATGCAGAAAATTTAACACTCTACTAAAATTTACATTTTCAAAAAAATTACCTCCAACGAGGAATGTCCACCTCCCTTTTATCGAGTTGGAACTAATGATAAGATCAAAAGTACTATATTCTCCTTCAAAAAGATTTTCACCCCGACTACATAGACAACATGTACAGGCGTGATTCACGTAAGTTGGTACGGAAGATAATTGTATAGTTTGTAAAGCGATTTTCGAAAGCTGAATGAGGTTTACAAAACCCAGACATGATATTCGCCTCTGCCATACCCCCAAAAAAGAAAAGAAAAGAAAACCTAATTCTTTATTAGCAGGAAAAAAGGTAATCACTCAAGTTCAAGTATGTATTTACCTATGAACACTATGTCATGCAGGCGAGTATTGCCCCTGGGACGGTGCGAGGAGCTAATGACAAAGTAAGATCCCTCTCTCTCACAACCGCACGAAATCACCATCTCAAGTGAACAGAATCACCGTGACATAATCCGATGGACAGAATCACCGTGACATAATCCGATTCAATTGTCTTTAAGTATGTATTTACCTATGAACGCTATGTCATGCAGGCGAGGATCGCCCCTGGGACGGCACGAGGAGCTATTGACAAAGTAAGATCCCTCTCTCTCTCACAACCGCACGAAATCACCACCTCAAGTGAAAAGAATCACCGTGACATAATCCGATGGACAGAATCACCGTGACATAATCCGATTCAATTGTCTTTAAGTATGTATTTACCTATGAACACTATGTCATGCAGGTGAGTATTGCCCCTGGGATGGTGCGAGGAGCTAATGACAAAGTAAGATCCCTCTCTCTCACAACCGCATGAAATCACCACCTAAAGTGGATAGAATCACCATGACATAATCCGACTCAATTGTCTTTAAGTATGTCTTTACCTATGAACACTATGTCATGTAGGCGAGGACCGCCCCTAGGACAACGCAAGGAGCTAATGACAAAGTAAGATCCCTCTCTCTCACAACCGCACGAAATCACCACCTCAAGTGGATAGAATCACCGTGACATAATCCAATTCAATTGTCTTTAAGTATGTATTTACCTATGAACACTATGTCATGCAGGCGAGGACCGCCCCTGGGACAGCGCAAGGAGCTAATGACAAAGTAAGATCCCTCTCTCTCACAACCGCACGAAATCACCATCTCAAGTGGACAGAATCACCATGACATAATCCGATTCAATTGTCTTTAATTCGTCTCATCCTTATTCCTTCCTACATAATCTCACTTCCATGACGGCATGAGAGAACACATGTATCGATTTTGCAGGGGCATAAATGGACCAGAATCTTCCCACGGCTGTACGACAAGTTTCAGGGCGCGTACAAGCTTGATCAGTTGGGGAGCGAGATCTCATGCACCATCCTTTAGGGGAGCTACGAGCACTGTCGCCCCGTTGAGGACATGGAGCGCCACTTCCTTTCGAGGAAAAGAAGAAAGTTCCTGTGTTGTGTCATCAGTGTGCTGTGTGCTGTGTGCTGTGTGCTGTGTGCTGTGTGCTGGAAATAAAGAAGCATGGCGAGTTCTTGTTTTCTTGTACTTTGTTGAATTCACATCCATGGTTCATCTCATTATGTAACTCCATGAGTTCATGTTGAGAAATTTGAATAATGACAAAAAAGGATTAACAAATCGAAACTCTGTCACTATTAAACATGTGCATATCCATTTAAGGGCCTAATTTCCTGAAAAAAGAAAATTAACTTTAAGTTCCATTTCAATTTTGCTCCGCATCCAAAAAAGGCAGTTAATTTCTTCAAAATTATCAATATCAGAAGGTTGTTGTTCCTAATGAGAGTAAAAGTATTGGCGAAGATGTAGGTTCAAATAGTGAACCTCTAAATGATCATTATATTGATAATTTTGAAAAAATCTAGATGTGACTGTGGATTTGAGATGGTGATAATTTCCATTCGCACCCCCCTCTCCCAACTAGACAAAGGCAGCGTCTTTCACCTGGTGGATACCCATCCCTATCCACCATTTATAAGACCCCGAAACCCGCCAACCTTAATGGACCACTCGGGCTCCACTCTCCCTCACACACGGGCCCCTGATAATCGGAGTCTCAAAATCAAGCACTCGCGGCAACGTGATTCTCGAGCCGGGCGAGAAGAAAGACGACGTGCGCAATGTGCAGGAGATGGAGAAATCGACCGCTGGATTGGATGGATCAACGGATGGAGAGAGGGAGGAAGAGGGGGAGAGGATCAAACGTTTGGAGGGCGAGTGGAGAGAGAGAGAGAGAGGATCGATCTCTCGGCTTTTACAGAGGGGGGGAGATGAAGGAGTGACGTCAGAACTATTAATACTGAGATTGAGCGAGAGAGATGAAAGGCCCCAAATACTTATTCAGACCAAAGCAGGCCCGGTGCCTGATGAAACCCAACGTCATTGTCTCGAGCCGAAATCTCTGGAGGACTCATTGAGCTTGAAAATTTTTCACTGAGGTAAGCACTGGCTCGGATATTACCAATCATGTGCAAAGTATTCTTTTATTATTGATAAGATAATCAATAACTTCACTTTAAACGGAATTGAACGTACACAAACTATATCGACAAAACTTGAGAATGTAGCCACTATGAATAGAACTAAATGTATACAAATTATGTTGGAATTAATTGACAACAAAGTTCGAGAACATGAAGAGGCAACGCTGGAATTTAAGCGATGACGGAAATCTGAAACCTATAGCTAAAAAACACACTAGAATTTAATCTATGACACGAGTCTAAAAATGAAAACTACGATGCATCAATTGAAGAGTAAGTGCAAGATAACATTTTTTTCTTTTGTGCGCTCGCGAGTTCTCCAGTAGATTAACGATGGTATATATAGTGTTCACCATAACCATGTAAGAGCAATTCCTATAGTCGTAGCCATGTCTCCATGTCTCTACATTGGGAGAATTACCAAAAAAGTCCTAAACCTATTGCAATTGTGCCAATTAAATCCTAAACTTTTTTTTTAGCCAATTTAGTCCTAAACCTTTTTATAATTATACAAATTCAGTCCATCCGGCCAAAATTGGCCGGCCGGCGTTGATGTGGACGCTGGCGGGGGGGACAGCGGCCGGCGAACACCGATGTGGCAATTTTTTAATTTTTTTAATATTTTTTTCTTCTTTTTTTCTCACCTTCTCCTTCCTCTGGCCGGCCGACGCTAGTCGGAGGCGAGGGCCGACAAGGTCAGCCTCGCCGGCCACTAGTGAGGCTCGCCCCTGCCGGCCGGAGGCGAGGGCTGGCGAGGTTGCAAGCGAGGGCGAGCCCCCGCCAGATCTGGTGAGGTCATCCTCGCCGGCCGCTGGCGAGGGCAAGGCCCCGCCAGATCCGACGAGCTCGGCCCTCGCCAAGGCTGGGGCAGAGACGAGGAGGCGGTCGACCGAGCGGGGAGAGGGAATTGGGGGAGGCGAGAGTCGAGCCGAGGAGACGACTGGACACCCAATCTGAGGGCCGGTCCGAGGGACGTCGAAGCTTGCTACATTGCTCGGTTGCAAGCGGACGCCGCCATTGACGCCGAGGTTCGGCTGACGGAATCTAAGAGCTTCGTGGCGATCAGAATCAAGCCGAGCCGTTCGTTTCGGTGGGGCGAATCGAGGGGAATTCGGCGGAGGGACTCGTCTTCTTCGTCGCAGCGCGCGAGGGCGTCCGGTCATCTCCTCGCTCGGCTCCGCCTCCCCCGATTCCCTCTCCCCGCCCGGTCGACCGCCTCCCTGCTCTGCCGCTTCTTCTCTTCCAGGTCTCTCTCTCCCTCCCCGTCTTGGCCCCAGCCTTGGCGAGGGCCGAACTCGCCGAATCTGGTGAGGCCCCGCCCTCGCCAGCGGCCAATGAGGCTGACCTCGCTAGATCTAGCGAGGCCTCTCCCTCACCGGCCCTCGCCTCCGACCGGCGTCGGCCGGCCAGAGGAAAGAGAAGGTGAGAAAAAAAAAAGAATTAAAAAGAATTAAAAAATTTGAATTTTTTTTTAAAATTAAAAAAATTACCACGTCGCATTCGTCGACCGACCGTCCCCGCCGCGTCCACGTCGGCACTAGCCGGCCAATTTTGGCCGGATGGACTAAATTGGCACAATTATAAAAGGTTTAGGACTAAATTGGCCAAAAAAAAAAAGTTTAGGACTGAATTGGCATAATTGCATAGGTTTATGACTTTTTTGGTAATTCTCCCCTCTACATCTTTGAGAATTTTGTGCCCATACTCTAACAATACCATGATCTTGTTCAAGTGATTGCTCCTTTAAAGTTGTGTTTTGATTATTTATGTCCTCATCCATTCTTGCTCCATGATTTATTGGTCTTTGTAGCTCCACTCATTAGTGATTTCAAATTTGAAATTTTATAACTACATCCCGATACCCTCTAAGTATCCAATGTTTTTGCGGCGTTTTGATTAGTAATTCATTTTTAACTCATTTAATCAATATCCTTATCGACAATCGTCAACCATATCATCTATTTAGCGTGAACCACTATTGACAGCATTTCTTATAGCCATTGACAATGACTTATAGCTTACTCTAGTCATGTGCCTATTCATTGACTTCGCTGTGAGTCCCAGCTCAGGATCTCCAAGGAAGGAGCACCCAAGAAAATCCAACCCAACCTGAAGAGCAAACCCCTAGCTAGCCAGCCGACCCTCCTAACGAAGGATTCACACGTCGCCCACGTGATGTCAGCATGAGATGACTTGAAAATTATGGACAAAAGTAGATACACGTGGCGAGACTTATGTGGCGTCGACAAGGCGAAGAAAATTGTGCACAAAAGCACTTTTGTAATTAGTAAATTTTGTCGTGGGAATTTCTTCACGTGAGGAGATAGAGAAAATTGTGCACAAAAGCACTTTTATAAACACTACATTTTGTCGCGGAGATTTTTTTATGTGCGGAGGACCCCAACTCTCAGGGCAGCATCAGTTGCTTCCTACACGCAACCGAGAAAAAGGCAAAGCGATTTATACCGTTCACTATGATAGTTTTGGCCTCTTACAATCATATCATCCGCTCGACGACCTGTGCGTTGACGAATTTAGAAACGACCAAGACCGAGGGCGATGAAAAGATCTTTCATAGATTGCTCCTCAGTCCTCGCGAGGTCTTTAATCATGTCTATCTTCCTTTCCTTCGCCTTCGTTCTGTTATGATTCGGCCGATCACGAAGAAATAAAGAACAAAAATGAGTTAAGAAAAAATTGAGGCACCAAAATTTTTATCCTAATTCCATTATAATTAATACATTGTATTTTATATCATAGCCCTTAACTATTAAAAAAAGAGATTATTTTTACAACCGATAGTTATTCATGAGCACAAATCTAATATTAATAAAATATGCGTTCAAATTATAAATGTCCTACGGCATCACGAAGGTACTGCTCCTACAACCCTATCGGACTACCCTCAGACCCCTCGACGTTCATCGAGGAATAGAACCCAATGCCTTCTTGTATGAACTATACCTCAATACTTTCACTTACAAATAATGGATATCGAAATTTTCTCAATTTGACTAATTTCATGATTATAAATAAATCATTTTGTCCACATATACTGAGTACCACTCCATGCGTAGGGTGGCAAGCATCGTGCCAAGTCATGCTAAGTAGGACATGTAGTGACTTGAACCCCAAATACGCGACGTCCAAAATCAAGCGATCAAAGCATTGAAAAGCATAATGTGTAGGCGTCTATGTTTTACTCATATTTATTGCTAGCATTCGATATGTAAGATTCTAATATCATGGAAAAACTTTCATACTTTCTTGGAGATTTGATCACGTGAGACTTTATAGGTGAATTAATAAGGGGTAAGTGATTCCAATTTTCTTACAGGTTCCACATCGAACTTAAAAAACAAGTTTCTTACTTTTCGAAACCTAGAACTTACCTAAATACCTTGGAACCTACCGTGTCATAGGTTTTAAGGTAGATGCCAAGCTCTACTCAAGTTTTACCTGTATCATTAATTGTGCAATTGTAATGAATCATTACTTTAATGACCGCTACTTACTATTTCGTATAAGTTCCACCTAGAATTTGGAATCTACCCGCTTGAATAGATTCTTTATTTTTTTGAACTTAAAACCTACCCTACATCTCCTAGAACTTAAAACTTACTCTATTATGGATTTCAAATTCCACTTATATTATTAATTGAATGATTGTAGTAGATCGTTATCTTTAATGACCACCCTTTATTGCTACGATCTATTGACCACAACTTATTATAAGACATGTGAAGAATATGAAATATTAATAAAGTAAAAGTCTCAATCATAAATGAAAGCTCATACTACTGATTTATGATTAAATACTCATCATCAAACGCCGTAGAATATAACAAAAACAATTATTTCAAGTTTTAGGTTCCAAGTTTCAAATTCCACTTACATTAAAACTTGGAACCTACTTATTAAAATAGGTTTCCCAATTTTTGGAACCTGGAATGTATCCCACATATCTTGGAACCTAAAACCAGATTGTTAGAAACCTGTCTCGTTCTCTAATTCTAGGTTTTGTCCTAATACCATGCTCACCAATAATTTGCTATTATAATCCACTTACCATAATGTATATTTAGGCACATGAAAAATATGAAATATTAATAAAGTAAAAAGTCTCAATTATAAAATAAAAATTCAGACTAGCAATTCCAAATCATACATTTATTATCAAATATCATTAAATACTGCAAGATCGTATGAAGACATAAATTAATAAAAACATGAGAACTTAATTCAAGTTTCGATTCTAAGTTTCACCTACCTAAAACTTCGAACCTACCCATCAAAAGAGATTCTCCAATTTTTGCAATTTTTAACTTACCCTGCTACATACATTGGAGCCTAGAATCGAACAAGTCCCACTGATCCAGTTATTCTGGACCATGCTCACTCCTAAGATCAATCCACAAGACTTTACCACATTGAAGCACACCACATGTCATCAAAGTGTGAATATACATAGATGTGTGGCTGGTGGCTGGTGGCCATTTTTGGGTCAATTTATAGGCCAAATTCAAATAAAAATGCCTAAATCCTTGGATTAGCTTATTTCCCTTTAAAAAAAAAAAAAAAACTCCAAATTTTAGTTCTAGTCTTAATTTTGTCCTAAACTTTTTTCATCTTAGAAAAACTTCAAACTTTAGAAAAACTTCAAACTTTAGGTCCAGTTAGAAATCTTCCCCGAATTTTTTTTCTCATAAAAAACCCTAACTTTATGTGCAATCTTAAATCCATCCCAAACTTTTTCTCCTTGAAAAGAAATATCATCGATTTTTACTCCGGTCCTAAATCTATCTCTATTAGTCGTCCCCAATTTTTACATCCTAGAGCGGTTATAATTTGAAGATAATTTTCCATGTCACCTTATTGATGTGGATTTGTCGTCGATGTGGTGATGCCACATCAAATTAGTATTGAACCACGAGGTAGATTTAAGGATAGATTAAAAGTTGGTGTTTTTTTTAGGCAAAACAAAATTCGGGACAAATTTGGGACTAAACCTAAAATTTGGGATAGATTTGGGACTAGACCTAAAATTGGATTTTTTCTACGATAAAAAAAAAAAAATGGAGTAGAGTTAAGACTACACCTAAACTTTGAGGTTTTTTTTTTTTTAATTTAGGCCTCTTTGGATCAAAATTGGCCTAAACTCTACAGCATCGCAGAAGAGGGCATCATTGTTCCATGTCTCGATCAAACTAAGTGGGCGTTTAACTTTGAAGAAAGTAATCACATTTTGATTTCTTGGAAACTGGGGAGAGAGATGGAACAACCTATCGAATCTTGTGGTATCTTCGGGTGTTTTTTGTAATGCTCCCGAAAACATGTGTTTTTGTTTTTTTGTTCTCTGGAATACAAATAGAATAGAAACACGTTTGATAATTTTTTTGTACTCTAGAACAGAAATAATAAACAAAAAAAGTTATTTTTTTTGTTCTCGGGATCAACTCAAGAAATGAGCGTTCTTTTCTTTTCTTTTCTTTTCTTCTTTTTCTCTTCCTCTCTTCATCCTTTTAGTGACTGGCCAAATGAGGCCCAGTGACCTCATCGAAGCCTCATTGACTCTTGGCAAGGTGGCCTCGAGCTCACCGACCTCCAATAAGGCCCCCTCAAGCCTCACTCGGCCACTAGAGAGGCTTGACCTTGCTTGGCCACCGTGAGGTTGACCCGACCAAGTTTGGGCAAGGTCGAGCATCACCGGTGGTCGGGTGAGGTCGCTGGTGGCCGACGAGGCTCCCCTGAGGTTGGCGACCTCACCAACCCTTGGCCAGCCATGGCTAAGGTCGGTGACTAGCTAGAGAAAGGAGAATAAAAAGAAAAAAAAAAAAAAGTAATAAAATTATTAATAAATTAAAGAAATTTTAAGTCACAAATATATTTGAGATTGTACCAAACATATTTCTATTCCGGAAATAGAAATTTTGTGTATTTATCAAATATCTTAAAATGCTCAAGAACTATTCCCGGTAACAGAAATAAAAAAAAAAAATTGTTTTGAATTAAAAATTGTTTCCAAGAATAAAAACGTAACCATACACACCCTTCATGTTTGCTAGCTATGCTTTAGACCATTATTACACTCGAGGCTTGTGGAGGATTCTTCGTTGATTTTTCAAAAAGGACACAGGAGAATGTCGTTAACTCCTTACAACGTAACACAAGTCAATTTGATCCCAAGCACGACTGTGGCTTGGACTCCATCCGTTATTTTTCACACTCGTATTTACCAGGTTAAAATATTGGATTCCTCCCCAACTACCATACGTAACTTCTCGATCTTCATCAAAATAATTGAACACAATCATATAAAAGGATTAAAAAGACTTATTTATTGACAAAATATTTTAAGATCGACAGGAAAAAGGCTTTGGTATCAAATTGGAGAGGGGTGAGCATGGTCCGGGTTAGGCAGGTCCACCCCCTTAACCCTAGAACCAACTTGCACAATGTTGGTACTCAATTTTTGAGATTGAGGATTGGACCGACCTAATATGTTCAATTCGGTTCCAAGGTTAACCCGAGACTAACCGATATTTTTTTTGTTTTATTTTTTGTACTCCTCGAAAAGGTGACCGAGGACCAAATCGGCCTAATGAGTTTGGCGACAAGCAAGGTCAACGAAGAGAGGCGAGCAGTTCGAGTGGTAAGCATCAAATGGGGCAAGCGTTAAGCGGGGAGCAAGGCAAGTGGTGAGCAACAAGGGAGGCAAGCGGTGAGCGGCGTGAGTGACCAGAAGTGAGTGAGGCAAGTGTCAAGCGGCAAGTAGGGAAGCTGTTTCTTTCTATTTTGGCAAATTGAAGACTAAGTGGACAAAGAAGACATAAGAGAACAAGTACTGAAGGAGGATACCATGAGAAGTTGTTTACGTTGTTTTAGATGCCATGAGAACTCCTCACACAAATATTTTCCTCATTTGTAAATTATGGTTGTTGATGCTGTAAAAAAACATTAGAAGTCTAAGCTATTAAATAACAATGTAAAATCACTTAGACTCCTCACTAAGGATACTTTTAATGCTATTGACACCGTGTAACTTAGGGTTTTCTCTATATAAAAAAATTATAAATAATATATCAGATATATATGTTTTAGATATATTGTATATAATTTATACGATTTGAGTTAGTCTGAGTTGAATCGACTCTAAACTCCTAAAATTGATGATCAATCCGTACAGTACTAGTCTAAAGATCTCAAAACCAAGGACCGACCCACTTCCCCTGGGAATCGAATCAAGACTGACTAGGTTGGGCTGATCCAAGGTTAATCTAAGGTTGACCCTAAACCGATACCCATCCTTAAAATTTGAAAGAGAATATTTATTGCTTTAGGGACTCATTTCTTTCCTGTTTCATCAGAGAGTTTTCAACCTCCGAGATTCGTTTGAATATTTGGAACTTGCAAGAAATCTGAGATTAGATTCGGCTTAAGAAAATAGTCATCAAATTCACTCTATCTTAAAGTAGATTGTTCCCAAATTGTGGAATGACTCTCTGTCTCCTCCTCGAGGTCAATAGACTCTATAGATAGTCAAGTAAGAAATTCAATAATCCTATAGTTGGATCCCTACCAGTTCCATGATCTAAACGCAGAAATTGTGAATTACAACAATCAATCATCGAAGGCACATGCTATGTGCTCTCAATTCTTCACCGCTAACTGGAAATTATCTTGTGTTTTTTGGATTAACTCTATCTTAGGAGTGATTGGGTTCGGGTTATTGGGGGCTAATAATACAATATAAAGGGAGGTGAATAAGTCGTTGGAAAACTTGGCAATTTTTTCAAAAATTAGCTAATGCTAAGTTAAGATCAAGTCAACGTGATGTTTCATAACTTGTGATGGAACCATGTGCTAGTAAGAGTGAAATATAGTGGTTCGGCTTTCTCCCGAAACCCTATCCACTCTTGTAGATTGCACTAGTGATCTGCTGAGAAAGTTACAATTAGTAAACATTGATCCTATCATAAGATGGATCACATTATTAGGACTTAGCTGCTACTCTTATTCTTGTACACTTAATCTTTAGCATAATTACTTAAATAGCACGAATACAATGCTCAAAGAAACAATCAAAAGAGAGCGTATCGATTGGAACATAGCTAGTAATAAATCTTTAGATCTTGGTATGTTGCTCTCTATAACATTTGGTTTCTAAGGTCTTCTCTTTTATAACTATTTTTCGAAGGCGGATTGGAGAAGTAAAGAGCCATTAGAGTTACTGTTCAACTTTGTCCAGAGATAGAACTGTCCATACAATCTTTTTTCCCCAACATTTACAAGCTACCTACAAATAGCATATGTTGCTATTCTTTCATTGCAGACTTTGACAAATCTATCAGACAACATAGTTTCTCAATTACTATTATTTTTTTTTTTTGGTGAAATAGTTTCTCAATTATTGGTTTCATCTAGATTTTACTATTGTGTGATTTCAGAGCCATAATAGCTAGTTTGCTAATCCAACAAACATATCCAACAAACATATTAAATGTGTCAGACAACATAGTTTCTCGATTAATTTTTTTCTTTTGCAAGCTATCCTACAAATAGCATATGTTGCTATTCTTTCATTGCAGTCTTTGACAAATCTGTCAGACAACATAGTTTCTTGATTATCTTTTTTTTGGTGAAATAGTTTCTCAATTATTGGTTTCATCTATATTTTACTATTGTATGATTTCAGAGCCATAATAGCTAGTTTGCTAATCCAACAAACATCATTAAATGTACGTGGTTGCCATAACACCAAAGACCTGATATTTACAACTTCGACATAGACATTGTCATCGAAAAACCGTATCGGGACTTATTGCATACTTCCTTCTATTGGATTACACCATGGATATATTATGTAATCCTTTGGCACAGACATCTGCACATTTCATAGTAAATATTACATCAAGAATAATTTGGACATTATCAAAATTACTTGGAGATGTTTCTCTAACATGGGTAGATCGATTTCCAGCTAGTTTTGGTCCGATTGTCAGCTTTACTTGAGAACTAGTCCATTTTTATTTTGTGTAAAAATATAATTTATATGATACGATATAAAAGTTGCAAAATTTTACTATAAAACATGTGTCAGTCAAATGACTATTTTATTTTTCTGTTCATGTCGAAGAGAATGGTTCAATTTATAAGGGTGCAAAAATATTTATTGTTTTAAAGATGCTTCAAAACTGGTTTAACTTGGAAACCGTCCAAATGCACGTCGATGCTGTCTTGTCTTGAATTAATAATTTCAATAGGCATAGACCTCATTTACGGGAATTGCAAGGATTATATGACGCGAGTAATTTGTTTATATTGGTGGCCCCGTAAAGAAGCCAACGCTATCCTAGGGTATTTGTTGATTTCGCCTCGAATAATTTGCCTCTCAATTTCCCAGGTGGAACTGATGGAACTGAGAACGAAACCAATTCTTCTTAGCAATGATCTTGAACTAATAGGTCTAGGCAGGTTCGGTTAGATTCCCAAGTTGAACCGACGTAATGCATTCCCCTACACTTTCTTACTTTTCTCAAGGTTTTGAATTAGTACTCTTCACTCACAGACCATCAGGACACATTCAAGGTATGGTGGAGACTAAAATTGCTCAGAGAGCAAAATAGCTGGGAAAACAGAATTCTCGGCCATAGCATAAGGAGATTTCTGGCTTAAAAATTGGAAACCACCAGTTCGAATATCACCAATTAAGTATTAACTATTCTCAGTTAGAATCATTCGTAATGTTAAAGGCTTAGACTTAATCAGTTAATGTGACTCGTGAGATGTTCAACAAGTGACCGGATGGTGGCAATAAAAAATAATAGAAAGTTTCAATCGGATCGAAATCAGTGGGATCTATACATTGGACTATTAGTTTCTTTAAATATTCAATGAAAATATTAACCCGTCAGATAAAAAAAAATGTTTTAATAAGATTTGCTCGTCCATGTAACATTGGCCTTAGCAAATGTAGGGACTTGTACGTCCTAATTGAAGTCCACGAATTTATTTTGCTTCCTCTCTCAGTGCTTCACATGCATTGACGTTGATCGTACACACATTTAAAAGTTAATAATCATTCACATATTTTTCTTTCTTTCTTTTGTGTGTGTAACTCATGGAACGCTCGACTGTAATTTTCTATAAATACTTCAATAACCTCCATAGCAACAGCACTTGAACACATCCTCAAAGAGGGAGGCAAAGGAGAGAAAAGAGGGGGAGAGGGATGGACATGGCCTTGGAGGCCTTGGAGGCCTTGGAGGCCTTACCGACCGAGCTAAGCAAGCCCGTCTCGGCAGACATAGATATAGAAAAGGTTCGCGAGGCTGCATCTGCTCACTACAAGGGCTTGACGGATGACCAGAAGAAGGCGGCCAAAAGCCTCTTCGACACGATGGACAAGAACGAGGACGGCGACATAAGTGTCGATGAGTTCAGGACCTTCCTGAGCGATGCCGGGCTCCAAACTGTCAACCCTGATGGTCTCTTCGCAGAGCTGGACAAGGACGACAGCAAGACTCTCAGTTTTGACGAACTAGTCACCTTCTTCTACGTCCTCAGCCGCGACGAGTATAAACACCTATTGAAACACAAGCCTAGTACTGATGTACGCGGGCAAGAGGTAAAAATTGTAGTTTAAATTAATCTAAATAGACTTTCGATCTTGATTCTTCATAAGGATATATGATGCAGAAAATTCAACACTACTAAAATTTACATTTTCAATAAAATTGCCTCCAACGAGGAATGTCCACCTCCGTTTTATCGAGTTGGAACTACGGACGAGATCAAAAGTACTATCTTCTCCTTCAAAAAGATTTTCACCCCGACTACATAGACAACATGTACAGACGTGGTTCACGTAAGTTGGTCCGGAAGATAATAGTATGGTTTCTAAAGCAATTTTCGAAAGCTGAATGAGTTTTACAAAACCCAGACATGATATTCGCCTCTGCCATACCCCAAAAAAAGAAAAGAAAATCTAATTCTTTATTAGCAGGAAAAAAGGTAATTACTCAAGTTCAAGTATGTATTTACCTATGAACACTATGTCATGCAGGCGAGAATCGCCCCTGGGATGGCGCGAGGAGCTAATGACAAAGTAAGATCTCTCTCTCACAACTGCACGAAATCACCACCTCAAGTGAACAGAATCACCGTGACATAATCCGATTCAATTGTCTTTAAGTATGTATTTACCTATGAACACTATGTCATGTAGGGCTCACCTGGGATGGCGTGAGGAGCTAATGACAAAGTAAGGTCCTTCTCTCTCACAACCGCACGAAATCACCACCTCAAGTGGACAAAATCACCGTGACATAATCCGATTCAATTGTCTTTAATTCGTCTCATCCTTATTCCTTCCTACATAATCTCACTTCCATGACGGCATGAGAGAATACATGTATCGATTTTGCAAGGGCGGAAATGGACCAAAATCTTGCCACGGCTGTACGACAAGTTTAAGGGCACGTACAAGCTTGAAGAGTGGGTGAGCGAGAATTCATGCTCCATCCTTTAGGGGAGCTACGAGCACTGTCGCCCCGTTGAGGACATGGAGCGCCACTTCCTTTCGAGGAAAAGAAGAAAGTTCCTCTCTGTTGTGTCATCAGTGTGCTGCGTGCTGTGTGCTGCGTGCTGGAAATAAAGAAGCATGGCGAGTTCTTGTTCGCTTGTTCTTTGTTGCATTCCCATCCATGGTTCATCTCATAATGTAACTTCGTGAGTTCATGTTGAGAATTTTGAATAATGACAAAAAAGGAGAAACAAATCGAAACTTCGTCGTTATTAAATATGTGCATATCCATCAATTTAAAGGCCTAATTTCCTGAAAAAAAAAAAAAAATTCAACTTTAAGTCCGATTTTAATTTTACTCCGCATCTAAAAATGGCGGTTACTTTCTTCAAATTATCAATATCAGAAGGTTGTTACTCCTTACGAGAGTAAAAGTATTGGTCAGGACGTAGGTTCAAATAATGAACATCTAAATGATCACTATATTGAGAATTTCGAAAAGATCGGTGGCAATATTTGGATGTGGGGGTAGATTTGAGATGATAATAATTTCCATTAGCACCCCCCACTCCCCATTAGACGAAGGCAGAGTCTTTCACCTAGTGGATACTCGGCGTATCCGCCATTTATAAGATCCCGAAACCTGCCAGCCTTAACGGACCACTCAGGCTCCTCTCTTCCTCACGCACGGCCCCCAGATAATCGGAGTCTCAAAATCAAGCACTCGCGGCAACGTGATTCTCGAGCCGGGCGAGAAGAAAGACGACGTGCGCAATGTGCAGGAGATGGAGAAATCGACTGCTGGATTGGATGGATCAACGGATGGAGAGAGGGCGGAAGAGGGGGAGAGGATCAAACGTTTGGAGGGCGAGTGGAGAGAGAGAGAGAGGATCGATCTCTCGGGTTTTACAGAGGGGGGAGATGAAGGAGTGAAGTCAGACCTATTAATACTGAGATTGAGCGAGAGAAATGAAAGGCCCCAAATACGTATCCAGACCAAAGCAGGCCCGGTGCCTGATGAAACCCAACGTCATTGTCTCGAGCCGAAATCTCTAGAGGACTCATTGAGCTTGAAAATTTCTACTGCTGCTATCGATGCGTGTGATTCTTTTTCTTAATTCTGTTCTTAGTCTATTTTCTGGTGGTGAAAGATGATGAAGAATTTGCATAGGAGAAATGATGTTTCCTCAGCTTCCGTGTCCGAACTGAGGGGTTTTTAGCAGTAGAGATTGTTTGATTAGGGTTGGGTTCTGCCGTTTTGCGGCTTAAATGGGGCACAATCACAACTTTGCTCCAGCTGAATGAGTTCTTGGCTTATATCTTATTCTTCTAGTTGATTTTAGTCAGGTCTAGGGTTCGGACTGGTTGGGACAGCAATGCGTGTTCTTAGAGAAGTGTCTTTATAAATTTTTGACACATTGAGTTCCTCAATTTTTGCTATTGATGCATGCGATTCTTTCCTTGTCTCTGTTCTTAGTCTGTTTCACCATCACTTGATTGTTATTGCTTGTTTGGTTGCATGTTGTCTCTTTTGTACTCTACTCTTAAAGGAGAATGAAAGTTGAAGATGTTTTCTGTTAGTGTTAAACAGAAATATAACATGTCATTTTTTCTTTGAGTAAATAACTTATTCTAATTCACGTTTTCTTTAACTAATTAGTTGACATGTCAAGATCTAACGAGGATCAAGAAGAATATTCAACAACAGAAGGGTCTAAGAGGCGTAGAGCTGCATCCTTATTTCATGAGGATGAGGAAGATAACTCTACTTGCTCTAACCGATCGAAAAAATGCACTTCTACTGTATGGTCTGAATTCGAAAAATTCACAGATGAGGATGGCAAAAAAAAAAGGCCAAGTATAAATGGTGCAAATCAAATTACATGGCTAGTCATGGGACAAAAAATTTGTTGCATCATTTACATACTTGTCCCAATCGAGAGGCCAAAGTCGACAATTCCACGAAACAGCTTGATCAAACTGTGTTTAGAAGCAAGCTAGCAAAAGCAATAGTCAAACACAATTACACATACTCTTTTGTAGAGCATGAAGCTACCAGAGAATTGCTTAGTTATCTTAATCCCAATGTGAAGCACATATCGAGGAATACAGCAAAAAGTGATGCGGTAAAAGTTTATGAGAAGAAGAAGAGAAATTTGAAATCAAATATTATATCACTTTCTAGCAGAATATGTTTAACTTTTGACTTGTGGACTTCTATGACAACTGATCGTTATATGACCGTCACTGCCCATTACATTGATGAGAATTGGGAATTGCATGCAAAGTTATTGTGCTTCTCCTACGTGCCACCTCCATACAATGGCGCCATTTTATTGGAAAAATTGCTTACTTTGTTGAGAGAGTGGGGTATTGAGAGGAAAATTTTTAGTGTCACATTGGATAATGCATCATACAATGATAGTATGGTTGATATTTGGAAAAGTACACCTCCTATGAGATCCACTTTGTTGTGTAATGGGAAGTTTTTTCATGTACGCTGTGGTGCACACATTCTGACTTTTATTGTCCAAGAAGATCCAAAGATGATTGATGGATTATTGCAAAATATTAGAGAATATGTCAAATATGTGAGAGCTACACAAGGGAGGAGAGCAAAATTTGTTGAGTGTATAACACAGTCTTGCTTGAAGACGGGTAAAAAAGTACGTCAAGATGTGGCTACTAGATGGAACTCTAAGTACTTAATGCTTGAAGGTGCTTTGGTCTTTGAACATGCATTTTCCCATTTGAAGCTAATTGATTCTGACTTTCTTACATGTCCATCACCTGAGGATTGGGTTAGAACCAAGAAAATTGCATTCTTGTTGCAACCTTTATATGATATTTCTACTCTCTTATCTAGAGTTAGATATCACATGGCGAATTTATATTTCTATGGAGTATGGCAGATTCAGCTTTGTTTGATAAATGCAAGGAATAGTGAGGATGTAGCTATTAGATCTATGGCTATGCCAATGCTAAACGAAGTTTGAAAAATATTGGAAGTGTTACAATGTTGTCTTATCTTTTGCTACTATATTAGATCCTTGCTATAAGCTACACTTGTTAGAATTTTGCTATTCGAAGTTGGAGATGGATGATCATGTGGAATTTGTACGGAGCATTCGAGAAAAGCTTTATATGCTCTTTGATGAATATGTGACCTCTACATCGAGAGATGATCGCTTTGCATCTTCAATTTATGAAAGGTAACATTTCAGTTGAGGACATTGTCAAAACATTAGGGACAATCTTGATGAGTATGATGCATTTGAGAGTGAACACTTCGGCTTGCAATCTACTAAATCACAATTGGATTTGTATTTAGAGGAGCCCGGGGTTGATAGAAAAAATTTCCCTGATCTCAATGTCCTTGATTATTGGAAAGCTAATTCACATCAATATCCCGAGTTATCTCTCATGGCACATGATATATTGAGTATTCCTATCACTATTGTTGCCTCGGAGTCAGCCTTTAGCATTGGAGGACGCATCCTAAATAAATATTGTAAGAAGCTTTTTCCTGAAAATGTGGAGGCTGAGCTATGCACCAAAGATTAGTTATTTGGAGTTCCGCCTAAGGAAGATCTTGAGGACGAGTCTCCCGTTGTCGACTTCCAAGACTATTTGCATTAGATACTTTCTTTTATTTGTAAAGTTCACTATTAAATTATCTCTTTTGTCTCTAGATTCAGACTAACATTGTTAAAATGGTTTTTTTTTCTTATTCTTGCAATATTGTAGGTTCTTAACAATGTGTTGATATGTGTGTGTGTATGTGTGTGCGTGTGCGCATGGATATATATATATATCCGAACATTAAATGCTGATGCAACATAATAATGAAATTCATGTGCCTATTGCATTCCGTATGATGAAGTTTTGATTTGGGGTTGTAAATGATTTTACGTTATTTGAAAAGCTATAGCTTAGTGGTGCATAACTAAATGCTCTTTTGTTCTTGTTGTGTTGCTGCACATGTAAATTGTAGGCAATGCTGCAAAATCTGTTGATTGCCAAATATATGAAATGATAACTCAGTTGAAAGAACAAATTGCAACACTTGAGAAGCGTGAAGAAAGGTTTGTGTTACATGATATGTTTGTTCTCAATATTCCATATTCATTGTCTCATGGATGATACAATATGGCATAGGTACAAGACTGTCTTTGCAGACTGAATTTCAATGTTTCAAGGGGCATGTTGTGAACTGTTTGGTTATAAGGTGCCTTCTCTATACTTGTACCATGTTTTTCCTCTGATATGGCAGTTGACTTCTTGGTAAATTGCAGATATCTGTAGAAGCTTTCACAGTTTAGGAAACTGATTAGGGGTGGCCAACCATAAACAAGGTGTACTATGCTTAATTAGTCCATGTGAACATTTTTACATTGTTTCATTATGACATGGAGGGGGAGAAGATTTATGGGGATTTGTAGGTTGGGGAGGCATACGTAAGTAAAGTTATGTGTTAATCAGAAGAAGAGTTTCATCTCATTGTTAAAAGATGAACTGTAATTGGTATCAGGTTTAGAATTTTCTACCTCCAGAATTGAAGATATCATCATATTTGGGACTTGGTCATGTTCTACACTTGGTTGACCTGTATGAAGTCAACTTAGTCCGGAAGGAGGGAAGGGTGATAACTGTATGTGAAGAAGTTTCTAATCATTACATTTTTTTGTCTATCTTTCTAGGATTTCCAGGAGAGTGGACAGTTTTGTTTGAATTACAGATGTAGCTATAGAATTATTTTCTTTGAACGAGCAAATGATATTCTCATTAAGAGAAGTGTTTACCTTCAATTCCAGATTTGATGAAGCTCGCATAAATCAGACTTGCAAAAAACCATTTTCATTCTTGCCTTTGCGAATGTTTCATTAGATAGTGTTCAAATAGCTAATACTTAGTTTCACGTTGCAATTTTCAGTTGCTCAATAGTATGCTCACTTTAAATAAAAGAAGGATGTGCATAATCTAATTCTTCATAAATATTTCAATTTATAGGTTTTTTTAACTTTTTTATTTTATTTACTATTTTTTTAATTTAATTTGAGGTTTTTATCCAATTAGCATATAGCTTAAAGGGAGTGTGAGTTTTTTTTTTTAGAATATTAGTGGGTTTTAGCAATATAGGTCGGGTTAGGTATGGGTCATTAGATTTACACTACAAGAATATGGGTCAAAACGGGTTAAATAGGTCAAATATGAGTCGATTCATCTTCGACCCAACCCGTAGTCAACCCGACCCACCCATTTGCCACCTCTAGTGGTCGGTTCCATTAGACCGAATCGGTCAATCGGTCCAGTCAGGTTCTTGGTCCTAGGACCATCCGGTTCGATCCCTAATCCCAAAAAAGTGGGAATCTATCCTCATGGTCTAGTTTCCAATTCTTGGTGGAACTAAACCAAACCAAAAACCGATCACCCCTAATTGAAATTTGAACAATGACAAAATTTGAGAACGTAGCTGTTATGGACGAAACTAAATGTGCACAAAATATGCCAAACTTTAATTGACCACAAAGTTCAAAAACATGAAAAGGCGATGTTGGAATTTAAACAACAATGCAAATCTAAAATCTATCGCTAAGAGACACACTAGAGTTTAATCGATGACACGAGTCTAAAAATTAAAACTACAATGCATCAATTAAAGGGTAGTTGAAAGATAACATGTTTGTTTGTTTTTTATTTTTATTTTTGTGTTCGCGAGGTCTCTAGTAGATTAACAATGGTATATATAGTGCTCATGCCATCACCTTCTAAGAGCAATTCTCTTGCAGTCATAGCCATATCTCTGTCTCGACATCTTTGAGAATCTGGTGCCCATACTCTTACGATGCCATGATGTTATTTTTGAGTGATTGCTCCTTTGAAATTGTGTTTTGATCCTTCACCTCGTCCATTCTTACTCCATGATTTACCAGTCTTCATAGCTCTACTATCACTGATTTCAAATTCGAAATTTTATGACCACATCTTGACACTCTCTAAGTATTCGGCCTTTTTGTGGCATTTCGATCGGTAATCCGTTTGACCCATTTAACCAATATCATTGTCTACAATCAACTATTTGACAACCTATCAATGAGATCATTATTGTACACCAATATTGACAACGTTTTTTTGTAGCCATCAACAAAGATTTATAGCTTACTCTGGTCACATGCCTATTCATTGACCCGTTGTATGTCCAAGCTCAGCATATCCAAGGAAGGAGCACCCAAGAAAATCCGACCTAAACTAAAGAACAAAACCCTAGCGAGTCAGCCGACCCTCCTGACAGAGTGTGGTTCGCACGGACGCCAGCATGAGAGGCCTTGAAAATTGTGCACAAAAGTAGATACACGTGATGAGACTTGATGGCGTCTCAAGAGGCGGAGAAAATTGTGCACAAAAGCTAGTATGCTTTTGCAAAAAGTAGCTTTTGCCTCAGGGACGCTTCTTTTCTATTTCGTTCAAGCTGGCACGCGCATTGCAAAGACAGAGACCAGCTCCGGCGTCACTTGCTAAGCTCTCTACCTTTTTTAAAGTGGGGAGGACACGTCGTGAAAAACAAAAAATAAAGCGATTTGTACCGTTTACTCTGACAGTTTTGGCCTCTTGCAATCATATCATCCGCCCGACGATTTGTACCGTTTACTCTGACAGTTTTGGCCTCTTGCAATCATATCATCCGCCCGACGACCCTCGCATTGACGAAATTTAGAGACAACCAAGACCGAGAGCGATAAAAAAGATCTTCGCAGATTGCTCCTCAGTCCTCGCGAAGTATTCGACGATGTCTATCTTCCTTTTCTTTCCCTTCTTTCTATTAGAATTCGACACCCCACCACGAAGAAATAAAAAATAAAAACGGGCGAAAGAGACATTGAGATATCAGAATTTTTATGATAATTTAACTCTAATTAATATATTACACCTCTATATTACAACTCTCAATTATAAATAAAAAAAGATATTATATATATAATCAGTAAATCTAAATTTCCAATAAAAATTAACTTAAATTAAGGACGTCATGGAGATGCTGTCCTTATGACCCTTTCGAGATTGCCCTCGAATCCTCATATTCATCAAGGAGTAGAATTCCGTGCTTTCTTATTGATGGGGAATATAAACCATAACTCAATACTTTCGCTTACAAATAAAAATAGATATCAAAATTTTTCTCGGCTCGACTAACTTTATGATTGTATGACAATCGCTCTGTCCACATATACTGGGTACCACTTTATGCATAGGGTGGCAAGCATTATGCTGAAGTCATGCTGAGTAGGACACATAGTGACTCAAACCCCAAGTACGCAAGAATCAAGCGATTAAAGCATTGAAAACCATTATGTGGAGGCATCTATGTTTTGATTATATTTATTGCAATTGTTCAATACGTAAGATTCTAATATCATGGAAAAACTTGTATATTTTCTTTGGAGATTTGACCACGTAGGACTTTGGAGGTAAATCAATTAGGGGCGGGTGATTTCAAGATTCCAATTTCTATACAAATGTCATATCGAACTTGAAATCTATCTACTGAAACAAATTCCTTATTTTTGAAATTAGGAATTTACCCTACATACCTTGGAACCTATCGTGTCATAGGTTCTAGGGTTGATTTTAAGTTCTACTCAACTTCCACCTATATTATTAATTGAACGATAGCAACAAATCATCACTTTAATGACCACGAGGTCACTTAATTTTTATATACTAGAGCAGTTTTAATTTGAAGATAATTTTCTATGTCACCTTATCAATGTAGATTTGTCATCGATGTGGAAACACCATGCCCAATTAGGAATAACCACAAGGTTGATTTAAGGATAGATTAAAAGTTAGTGATTTTTTAGGCAAAACAAAATTTCGAGATAAATTTAGGACTAAACCTAAAATTTGAAATAGATTTGGGGCTATACCTAAAATTGAATTTTTTCTAAGATAAAAAGAGAATTGGAGTGGAATTGCGACTACACTTAAAGTTTGAGGTTTTTCTAATAATTTAGGCCTCTTTGAATCGAAATTGGCGTGCACTCTACAGCATCGCAGAATAAGGCATCATTTTTCCATGTCTGGGTCAAACTACGCGGGCGTTTAAATTCGAAGGAAGTAATCGCACTCTGATTTCTTGGAAACTGGGGAGAGAGACGGAACAACCCATCGAATCTCGTGCTATCTTCATGTCTGCTAGCTATGCTTGAGACTATTATTGCACACGAGGCTTGTGGTGGAATCTTCACTGATTTTCCAAAAAGGGCACAGGAGAGTGTCGCTTCCTCCTTCCAATGTACCACAGGTCGATTTGATCCCAAGCATGACTTTGACTTGGACTCCATCTGTCCTTTTTCAGACTCGTATTTACCAGGTCAAAATATTGGATTCCTCCCCAGCTACAATACGTAGCTTCCCGTTTTGATCGAAATAATTGAAGCCGATCATATAAAAGGATTAAAAAGACTTATTTATCAACAAAGTATTTTAAGATCAACAAGAAAAAGGCTTTGGTATGAAATTGGAAAGAGGATATTTATTGCTTCAGAGACTCATTTTTTTTCCCATTTCATCATAGAGTTTTCAACTTCCGAGATCCATTTGAATTTATGGAACTCGCAAAAAAATTTGAGATTGGAATTGGCCTGAGAAAATAGTCATTAAATTCACTCTATCTTAAAGTAAATTGTTTCCCAAATTTTGGAATGACCCCTCCGTCTCCTCCTCAAGATTGATAGACTATATAGATTGTCAAGTATGAAATTCGATAATCCTATAGTTGGATTACTATCTGTTCATGACCTAAACGCAAAAATTGTGAATTATGGCAATTAATCATTGAAGGCTCATGCTGTGTGCTCTCAATTTTTCATTGCTAATTGGAAATTATTTTGAGTTTTTTGGATTGCCTCTATCTCAAGAGTGATTGGGTTTGTGTTGTTGGGGGCTAACAATACAATCTAGAGGGGGTGAATAGGTTGCTTTAGAAAACTTGACAATCTTTTGTGAAAATTAACTAGCGCTAAGTAAAGAACAGGTCAATGTGATGTTGGAACCGTGTGCTAGTAAGAGTGAAATATAGTGGTTCGGCTTTATCCCGAAGCCCACATCCACTCTTGAGACTAATAGCTACAAGTTGAGCTAGATTGCACTAGTAATCTGCTGAGAAAGTTACAATCAGTAAGTATTGCTCTTGTACCCTTAATATTTAGCACAATTACTTAAATAGCACGAATACAATGCTAAAAGAATAGTTGAAAAAGAGTGTATCGCTTGGAACACAATTAGTGACAAATCTTTAGATCTTGGTATGTTGCTCTCTCTAACAAATCTTCAATCTATCCAATGGAGGCGGACTGAAGAAGTAAAGAGTCCTTAGAATTACCGTTGAACTACTCTCCAGAGATAGAACTGCCCATACAGTTTTTTTTCCCACACATTTGCACGCTACTTACAAATAGCATGTGTTGTTGTCCCTTCACTGTAGTCTCTGACAAACTTGTTACACAACATAATTTCTTGATTCTGTTGTTGTACAATTCCAAAGCTACAATGGCTAATTTTCTAATCCAACAAACAACATTAAATGTACGTGGTTACCATAGCACCAAAGACTTGATATTTACAACTTCGACATAGACATCAACATTTGTTTATCTTCAAGTCCACTTATACTATTTACGGAAAAATCATATAAGGACTTATGACATACTTCCTTCAATTGGATTACACCATGGTTATTATGCAGTCTTTTGGTATGGACATCTACACATTTCATAGTAAATATTATACTGAGAATAATTTGGACATTATTAAAATCACTTGAAGATATTTCTCTAACATGGGTGGGTTGATTTTCAACCAGTTTCGGTTCAATTGTTAATTTTACCTGAGAACTGGTTCATGTTTATTTTGTGTAAAAATATAATTTCTATGCTATGATATAGAAGTTGCATAATTTTACTATAAAATATATGTCAGTCAAGTGATTATTTTGTTGTTTGTTCATGTTGAAGAGAATGGTTTGATTTTGTGGGTGCAAAAATATTTATTCTTTTGAAGATGCTTCAAAACCGATTTAATTAGGAACAGGTTCAAAGGCACGTCAGTGCTGTCTTGTCTTGAATTTTAATGATTTCAATATGCATAGACCTCAATTATTGGAATTGCAAAGATTTTATGACGCATGTAATTGTCCGCATTGGTGGCCCTGTTAAGAAGCCAACGCTGTCCTACGGGCATTTGTTGATTTCGCCTCGAACAATTTGCCCCTCAATTTTTCAAGTTGGCATTGGGAACCAAACCAATTTTCCTTAACACTAATCTTAAACTAATAGGTCCAAGCAAGGATTCTCGAGTTGAATCGACCTGATGCACATTCCCCTACACTATCTTAGTTTTCTCAAGGTTTTGAATTAGTACTCTTCACTCACATACCGTTATGGACACCCATTCAAGGTATGGTGGAGACTAAAATTGCTCAGAGAACAAAATAGTTAGGAAAAGAGAATTCTTGGACATAACGTAAGGAGATTTTCAGCTTAAAAATTAGAAATCACTAGTTCGAATATCACTGATTGAGTATTAACTATTCTTAGCCATAATCATCCGTAAATGCCTAAGGCTTGGATTTAATCAATTGACGTGACTCACCGGATGTCCAACAAGTCACTAGATGGTGGCAATAAAAATATTAGAAAGTTTCAATCAGATTGAAATCGGTGGGATCCATGCATTGGACTACAAGTTTTTTTTTTTTTAAATATCCAATGAAAAAATTAACTCTTTCACATAATAAAAATGTTTTAATAAGATTTGCTCGCCCATGTAACATTGCTCTTAGCAAATGTAGGGACTTGTACGTCCAAATTGAAGTCCACGAATTTTTTTGCTTCCTCTCTCTGTGTGCTTCACATGCATTCACATTGATCGTACACACATTAAAAATCTAATAATCATTCACATATTTTTCTTTCTTTCTTTTGTGCGTGTAACTCATGGAACGCTCGACTGTAATTTTCTATAAATACTTCAATAACCTCCCCAGCAACAGCACTTGCACACATCCTCAAAGAGAAAGGCAAAGGAGAGAAAGAGGGGGAGAGGGATGGCCGAGTCCTGGGAGGAGGAGAAAGTATTCAGTGGAGATGGAGAGGAGAGAGAGAAGGAGGACCTGGAGGCCTCGCTGACCGAGCCGACAGAGCTAAGTAAGCCCGTCTTGGCAGACATAGATATAGCAAAGGAGGAGGAGGAGAAAATATTCAGTGGAGATGGAGAGGAGAGAGAGGAGGAGGACCTGGAGGCCTTGCCGACCGAGTCGACCGAGCTAAGTAAGCCCGTCTCGGCAGACATAGATATAGCAAAGGAGGAGGAGGAGGAGAAAATATTCAGTGGAGTTGGAGAGGAGAGAGAGAAGGAGGCCTTGGAGGCCTCGCCGACCGAGCCGACCGAGCTAAGTAAGCCCGTCTTGGAAGGCATAGATATAGCAGAGGTTCGCGAGGCTGCATCCGCTTACTACAATGGCTTGACGGATGACCAGAAGGAGGAGGCGACGAGACTCTTCAACACCATGGACAAGAACGAGGACGGCGACATAAGTGTCGACGAGTTCAAGACCTTCCTGAGGGATGCCGAGCTCCAAGCTTTCGACCCTGATGGTCTCTTCGCAAAGCTGGACAAGGACGGCAACAAGAGTCTCAGTTTTGACGAACTAGTCACCTTCTTCTACGTCCTCAGCCACGACGAGTATAAACATCGATTGATAGACAAATCTAGTACTGATGTACGCGGTCAAGAGGTAAAGATTGTAGTTTAAATTAATCTAAATAGACGTTCGATCTTGATTCTTCATAAGGATATATGATGCAGAAAATTCAACACTACTAAAATTTACATTTTCAAAAAAAAATTACCTCCATCAAGGAATGTCCACCTCCCTTTTATCGAGTTGGAACTAATGACAAGATCAAAAGTACTATCTTCTCCTTCAAAAAGATTTTCACCCCCACTACATAGACAACATGTACAGGCGTGATTCGCGTAAGTTGGTCCGGAAGATAATTGTATGGTTTGTAAAGCGATTTTCGAAAGTTGAATGAGTTTTACAAAACCCAGACATGATATTCGCCTCTGCCATACCCCAAAAAAAGAAAAGAAAAGAAAACCTAATTCTTTATTAGCAGGAAAAAAGGTAATCACTCGAGTTCAAGTATGTATTTACCTACGAACACTATGTCATGCAGGCGAGTATTGCCCCTGGGACGGTGCGAGGAGCTAATGACAAAGTAAGATCTCTCTCTCACAACCGCACGAAATCACCACCTCAAGTGGACAGAATCACCATGACATAATCCGATGGATAGAATCACCGTGACATAATCCGATTCAATTGTCTTTAAGTATGTATTTACCTATGAACACTATGTCATGCAGGCGAGAATCGCCCCTGGGACGGTGCGAGGAGCTAATGACAAAGTAAGATCCTTCTCTCTCACAACCACACGAAATCACCACCTCAAGCCCATCTCGGCAGAGATAGATATAAAAAAAAAAAAGGTTCGCGATGCTGCATCTGCTCACTTCAAGGACTTGACGGAGGACCAGAAGAAGGAGGCCAGGAGCCTCTTCGACACGATGGACAAGGACGAGAACGGCAACATAAGTTCCGACGCGTTCAAGACCTTCCTGAGCGATGCCGGGCTCCAAACTGTCGACCTTGATGGTCTCTTCGCAGAGCTGGACAAGGACGCCAGCGAGACTCTCAGTTTTGAGGAACTAGTCACCTTCTTCTACGTCCTCAGCCGCGACGAGAATAAAGACCGATGGAAACGCAAGCCTAGTACTGATGTACACGGTCAAGAGGTAAAAAATGTAGTTTAAATTAAAATAAATAGACGTTCGATCTTGATTCTTCATAATAATATATGATGCAGAAAATTCAGCACTCTACTAAAATTTACATTTTCAATAAAATTTACCTCCAACGAGGAATGTCCACCTCCCTTTTATCGAGTTGGAACTAATGACGAGATCAAAAGTACTATCATCTCCTTCAAAAAGATTTTCACCCCCACTACATAGACAACATGAACAGGCGTGGTTCGCGTAAGTTGGTCCGGAAGATAATAGTATGGTTTGTAAAGCAATTTTCGAAAGCTGAATGAGTTTTACAAAACCCAGACATGATATTCGCCTCTGCCATACCCCAAAAAAAGAAAAGAAAAGAAAACCTAATTCTTTATTAGCAGGAAAAAAGGTAATCACTCGAGTTCAAGTATGTATTTACCAATTAACACTATGTCATGCAGGTGAGAATCGCCCCTGGGACGGCGCGAGGAGCTAATGACAAAGTAAGATCCCTCTCTCTCACAACCACACGAAATCACCACCTCAAGTGGACAGAATCACCGTGACATAATACGATTCAATTGTCTTTAATTCGTCTCATCCTTATTCCTTCCTACATAATCTCACTTCCATGACGGCATGAGCGAATACATGTATCGATTTTGCAGGGGCATAAATGGACCAAATTCTACCCACGGCTGTACGACAAGTTTAAGGGCACGTACAAGCTTGATGAGTTGGAGAGCGAGATGTCATGCACCATCCTTTAGGGGCGCTACGAGCACTGTCGCCCCGTTGAGGACATGGAGCGCCACTTCCTTTCGAGGAAAAGCAGAAAGTTCCTGCGTTGTGTCATCAGTGTACCGTGTGCTGTGTGCTGTGTGCTGTGTGCCGCGTGTTGGAAATAAAGAAGCATGGCGAGTTCTTGTTTTCTTGTTCTTTGTTGAATTCCCATCCATGGTTCATCTCATAATGTAACTCCATACGTTCATGTTGGGAAATTTGAATAATGACAAAAAAGGATTAACAAATCGAAACTTCATCGCTATTAAACATGTGCATATCCATTTACAGGCCTAATTTCCTGAAAAAAAAAAAATCAACTTTAAGTTCAATTTCAATTTTGCTCCGCATCCAAAAAAGGCAGTTATTTTCCTCAAAATTATCAATATCAGAAGGTCGTTGTTCCTAATGAGAGTAAAAGTATTGGTGAAGATGTAGGTTCAAATAATGAACCTCTAAATGATCATTATATTGATAATTTTGAAAAAATCGATAGCGATACCTGATGTGACTGTGGATTTGAGATGGTGATAATTTCCATTCACGCCCCCCTCTCCCCACTAGACAAAGGCAGCGTCTTTCACCTGGTGGATACCCATCCCTATCCGCCATTTATAAGACCCCGAAACCTGCCAACCTTAATGGACCACTCGGGCTCCACTCTCCCTCACACACGGGCCCCTGATAATCGGGGTCTCAAAATCAAGCACTCGCGGCAACGTGATTCTCGAGCCGGGCGAGAAGAAAGACGACGTGCGCGATGTGCAGGAGATGGACAAATCGACCGCTGGGTTGGATGGATCAATGGATGGAGAGAGGGAGGAAGAGGGGGAGAGGATCGGACGTTTGGAGGGTGAGGGAAGAGAGAGAGAGAGAGAGGATCGATCTCTCGGCTTTTGCAAAGGGGGGAGATGAAGGAGTGACATCAGAACTATTAGTACTGAGATTGAGCGAGAGAGATGAAAGGCCCCAAATACGTATTCAGACCAAAGCAGGCCCGGTGCCTGATGAAACCCAACGTCATTGTCTCGAGCCGAAATCTTTAGAGCACTCATTGAGCTTGAAAATTTTTCACTGAGGTAAGCACTGGCTCGGATATTACCAATCATGTGCAAAGTATTCTTTTATTATTGATAAGATAATCAATAACTTCACTTTAAACGGAATTGAACGTACACAAACTATATCGACAAAACTTGAGAATGTAGCCACTATGAATAGAACTAAATGTATACAAATTATGTTGGAATTAATTGACGACAAAGTTCGAGAACATGAAGAGGCAATGATAGAATTTAAGCAATGACGGAAATCTGAAACCTATAGCTAAAAAACACACTAGAATTTAATCTATGACACGAGTCTGAAAATGAAAACTACAATGCATCAATTGAAGAGTAATTGCAAGATAACATTTTTTCTTTTGTGTGCTCGCGAGTTCTCCAGTAGATTAACAATGGTATATATAGTGTTCATGCCATAACCATGTAAGAGCAATTCCTGTAGTCATAGCCATGTCTCCATGTCTCTACATCTTTGAGAATTTTGTGCCCATACTCTAACAATACCATGATCTTGTTCAAGTGATTGCTCCTTTAAAGTTGTGTTTTGATTATTTATGTCCTCATCCATTCTTGCTCCATGATTTATTGGTCTTTGTAGCTCCACTCATTAGTGATTTCAAATTTGAAATTTTATAACTACATCCCGATACCCTCTAAGCATCCAATCTTTTTGCGGCGTTTTGATTGGTAATTCATTTTTGACTCATTTAATCAATATCCTTATCGACAATCATCAACCATATCATCTATTTAGCATGAACCACTATTGACAGCATTTCTTACAGCCATTGACAATGACTTATAGCTTACTCTAGTCATGTGCCTATTCATTGACTTCGCTGTGAGTCCCAGCTCAGGATCTCCAAGGAAGGTGCACCCAAGAAAATCCAACCCAACCTGAAGAGCAAAACCCTAGCTAGCCAACCGACCCTCCTAACGAAGGATTCACACGTCATCCACGTGAGGTCAGCATGAGACGACTTGAAAATTATGGACAAAAGTAGATACACGTGGCAAGACTTATGTGGCATCGACAAGGCGGAGAAAATTGTGCACAAAAGCACTTCTGTAATCAGTAAATTTTGTCATGGAGATTTTTTCACGTGAGGAGATAGAGAAAATTGTGCACAAAAGCACTTCTATAAACACTACATTTTGTCGCGGAGATTTTTTCATGTGCGGAGGACCCCAACGCTCACGCAGCATCAGTTGCTTCCTGCACGCAACCGAGAAAAAGACAAAGCGATTTGTACCGTTCACTTTGATAGTTTTGGCCTCTTGCAATCATATCATCCGCTCGACGACCTGCGCGTTGACAAATTTAGAAACGACCAAGACCGAGGCGATGAAAATATCATCGTAGATTGCTCCTCAGTCCTCGCGAGGTCTTTAACCATGTCTATCTTCCTTTCCTTCGCCTTTGTTCTGTTATGATTCGGCCGATCACGAAGAAATAAAGAACAAAATTGAGTTAAGAAAAAATTGAGACACCAAAATTTTTATCCTAATTCCATTATAATTAACACGTTGTATTTTATATCATAACCCTTAACTATTAAAAAAGAGATTATTTTTATAACCGATAGTTATTCATTAGCACAAATCTAATATTAATAAAATATGCGCTCAAATTATAAATGTCCTATGGCATCACGAAAGCACTGCTCCTACAACCCTATCGGACTACCCTCAGACCCCTCGACATTCATCAAGGAATAGAACCCCATGCCTTCTTGTATGAACCATACCTCAATACTTTCACTTACAAATAATGGATATCGAAATTTTCTCAATTTGACTAATTTCATGATTATAAATAAATCGTTTTGTCCACATATACCGAGTACCACTCCATGCATAGGGTGGCAAGCATCATGCCAAGTCATGCTAAGTAGGACATGTAGTGACTTGAACCCCAAATAGGCAACATCCAAAATCAAGCGATCAAAGCATTGAAAACCATAATGTGGAGGTGTCTATGTTTTACTCATATTTATTGCTAGCGTTCAATACGTAAGATTCTAATATCATGGAAAAAATTTCATACTTTCTTTAGAGATTTGATCACGTAAGACTTTATAGGTGAATTGATAAGGGGTAAGTGGTTCCAATTTTCGTATAGGTTCCACATCGAACTTAAAAAACAAGTTTCGTATTTTTTGAAACCTAGAACCTACCTAAATACCCTGGAACCTACCGTGTCATAGGTTTTAAGGTCGATTCCAAGCTCTATTCAAATTTCACCTATATTATTAATTGAACGTTGTAATTAATAATTACTTTAATGACCACTACTTGCGATAAGACTAAGCGGTTCCAAGTTTCATATAAGTTCCACCTAGAATTTGGAACCTATCTGCTGGAAGGGGTTCTTTATTTTTTCGAACTTAGAACCTACCATACATTTTCTAGAACTTAAAACTTACCCTATTATAGGTTCTAAATTCCACTTATATTATTAATTTAACAATTGCAGTGTATCGTTATCTGTAATGACCACCCTTTATTGCTACAATCTATTGACCACAACTAATTCTTAGACACGTGAACAATATGAAACATTAATAAAGTAAAAGTCTCAATTATAAAATGGAAACTCATACTACTGATTTATGATTAAATACTCATCATCAAACGCCATAAAATATAGCAAAAACAATTATTTCAAGTTTTAGGTTCCAAGTTACAGATTCCACTTACCTAAAACTTGGAACCTACTTATTAAAATGGGTTTCCAATTTTCGGAACCTGGAATGTACCCCACATATCTTGGAACCTAAAATCGGATTGTTAGGAACCTGTCCGGTTCTCTCATTCTAGGTTCTATCCTAAAGCCATGCTCACCAATAATTTGCTATTATAATCCACTTACCATAATTTATATTTAGACACATGAAAAATATGAAATATTAATAAAGTAAAAGTCTTAGTTATAAAATAGATATTCAAACTAGTGGTTCCAAATCATACATTTATTATCAAATATCATTAAATACTGTAAGATCGTATGATGACATAAACTAAGAAAAACACGAGAACTTGATTCAAGTTTCAATTCTAAGTTTCACCTACCTAAAACTTGAAACCTACCCATCAAAAGGGATTCTCCAATTTTTGCAATTTGTAACTTACCCTGCATACATTTGAACCTAGAATCGGACAAATCCCACCGATCTAGTTATTTAGAACCATGCTCACTCCTAAGATCAATCCACAAGACTTTACCACATTGAAGCACACCACATGTCATCAAAGTGTGAATATATATAGATGTGTGGCTGGTGGCTGGTGCCCATTTTTTGGTCAATCTATAGGCCAAATTCAAATAAAAATGCCTGAATCCTTGGATCAGCCTAATTCCCAAAAAAAAAAAAAACTCCAAATGTTAGGTCTATTTCTTAATTTTGTCATGAACTTTTTTTTGTCTTAGAAAAGCTTCAAACTTGATGTTTAGTCAGAAATCTTCCCCGAATTTTTTTGTCTCATAAAAAACCCCAAACTTTATGTCTAATCTTAAATCCATCCCAAATTTTTTCTCCTCGAAAATATATATCATCGATTTTTACTCTAGCCCTAAATCTACCTCCGTTAGTCATCCCTAATTTTTACATCCTAGAGCGATTTTAATTTGAAGATAATTTTCCATGTCACCTTTTGATGTGGATTTGTCGTCGATGTGGAGATGCCACATCAAATTAGTATTGAACCACGAGGTAGATTTAAGGATAGATTAAAAGTTGGTGTTTTTTTTAGGCAAAACAAAATTCGGGACAAATTTGGGACTAAACCTAAAATTTGGGATAGATTTGGGACTAGACCTAATTGGATTTTTTCTAAGATAAAAAAAATTTGGAATGGGATTAAGACTATACCTAAAATTTGAGGTTTTTTTAAAAAAATTTAGGCCTCTTTGGATCAAAATTGGCTTAAACTGTACAGCATTGCACAAGAAGGCATCATTGTTCCATGTCTGGATCAAACTAATTGGGTGTTTAACTTTGAAGAAAGTAATCACATTTTGATTTCTTGGAAACTGGGGAAAGAGATGGAACAACCTATCGAATCTTGTGGTATCTTCGGGTGTTTTTTGTAATGCTTCCAAGAACATGTGTTCTTTTTTTTTTTTTTTTTGTTCTCCAGAATATAAATAGAACATAAACACATTTGATAATTTTTTTGTTCTCTAGAGCAGAAATAATAAACAAAAAAAAAAAGTTGTTTTTTGTTCTTGGGATCAAATCAAGAAATGAGCCTTTTTTTTCTTTTCTTTTCTTCTTTTTCTCTTCCTCTCTTCTTCCTTTTAGCGACTGGCCAGACGAGGCCCAGTGACCTTGTCGAAGCCTCATCGGCCCTTGGCAAGGTGGCCTCGAGCTCGCCGACCTCTAGTAAGGCCCCCCAAGCCTCACTTGGCCATTAGAGAGGCTCGACCTTGCTCGGCCACGGCGAGATGGACCCGACAAGGTCTAGGCGAGGTCAAGCCTCACCGGTGGTCGGACGAGGTTGCTAGTGGCTGACGAGGCTCCCTTGAGGCTGGCGACCTCACCAACCCTCAGCCGGCCATGGCTAAGGTTAGTGATTGGCTAGAGAAAGGACAAGAAAAATAAGAAAAACTAATAAAATTATTAATAAACAAAAGAAATTCTAAGTCACAAAAATATTTGAGGTCGTACCAAACATATTTCTATTTTAGAAATAGAAATTTTGTGTATTTATCAAACATCTTAAAATGCTCAAAAAATGTTCCCGAGAATAGAAATAGAAAAACATGTTTCTAAATAAAAATTGTTTCTGAGAATAAAAACATAACCATACACACCCTTCATGTCTGCTGGCTATGCTTCAGACCATTATTGCACTCAAGGTGTGTGGTGGATTCTTCATTGATTTTTCAAAAAGGGCAGAGGAGAATGTCGCTTATTCCTTACAATGTAACACAAGTCAATTTGATCCCAAGCACAACTTTGGCTTGGACTCCATCCGTTCTTTTTCACACTTGTATTTACCAGGTTAAAATATTGGATTCCTCCCCAGCTACAATACGTAACTTCTCAGTCTTCATCAAAATAATTGAACACGATCATATAAAAGGATTAAAGATTTATTTATCGACAAAATATTTTAACATCGACAAGAAAAGGCTTTGGTATCAAATTGGAGAGGGTTGAGTATGGTATGGGTTGGGCCGGTCCACCCCCTAACCCTAGGACCAACTTGCACAGTGTTGGTCCTCAATTTTTAAGATTGAGAATCAGACCAACTCAATATGTTTAGTTCGGTTCCAAGGTTAACCCAGGACCAACTGATAATTCTTTTGTTTTATTTTGTGTACTCCTTGAAAAGGCGACCGAGGACCAGACCGGCCCAATGAACTCGGCGACAAGCAAGGTCAACAAAGAGAGGCGAGGAGTGCGAGTGGCAAGCATCAAATGGGGCGAGCGTTGAGTAGCAAGCAGGGCAAGTGGCGAGCAACAAGGGAGGCGAGTGGCGAGCAGCGTGAGCAACCAAAAGTGAGTGAGGCAAGAGTCGAGCGGCAAGTAGGGAAGCCGTTTCTTTCGATTTTGGCAAAATGAAGACTAAGTGGACAAAGAAGACAAAAGAGAATAACTACTTAAGGAGGATACCATGGGAAGTTGTTTACGTTGTTTTAGATGCCGTGAGAACTCCTCACACAAATATTTTCCTCCTTTATAAATTATGATTGTTGATGCTGTAAAAAACATTAAAAGTCTAAGCTATTAAAGAATAATGTAAAATTACTTAGACTCCTCACTAAGGAGCCTTCTAATGCTGTCGACGCCGTGTAACTTAGGATTTTCTTTATATAAAAAAATAGTGAATAATATTATATATATATATATGTTTTAGATATGTTGTATATAATATATACAATTAGGGTAAGTCCGAGTTGAACTGACTCTAAACTCCTAGAATCAATGATCAACCTGCACAGTACTAATTGAAGGATCTCAGGACCAAGGACTAACCCACTTCCCCGGGGAACCGAATCAGGACCAACTGGGTTGGGCTGATCCAAGGTTAGTCCAAGGTTGACCCTAAACCGATGCTCATCCCTAAAATTGGAAAGAGAATATTTATTGCTTCAGGGACTTGTTTCTTTCCTGTTTCATCAGAGAGTTTTCAACCTCCAAGATTCATTTGAATATTTGGAACTCGCAAGATTCTGAGATTAGATTTGGCTCAAGAAAATAGTCATCAAATTCACTCTATCTTAAAGCAGATTGTTCCCAAATTGTGGAATGACTCTCTGTCTCCTCCTCGAGGTCGATAGGCTCTATAGATAGTCAAGTATGAAATTCAATAATCCTATAGTTGGATCCCTACCAATTCATGATCTAAATGCAGAAATTGTGAATTACAGTAATCAATCATCGAAGGCTCATGCTATGTGTTCTCAATTCTTCACCGCTATCTGGAAATTATCTTGTGTTTTTTTTTTTTTTTTTATTAACTCTATCTTAGGAGTGATTGGGTTCGAGTTGTTGGGGGCTAATAATACAATATAAAGGGAGGTGAATAAGTTGTTTTAGAAAACATGTTTCATAACTTGTGATGGAACCATGTGCTAGTAAGAGTGAAGGATAGTGGTTCGGCTTTCTCCCGAAACCCTATCCACTCTTGTAGATTGCACTAGTGATTTGTTGAGAAAGTTGCAATCAATAAACATTGATCCTTTCATAAGATGGATCACATTATTAGGATTTAGCTGATACTCTTACTCTTGTACACTTAATCTTTAACATAATTACTTAAACAGCACAAATACAATGCTCAGAGAAACAATCAAAAGAGAGCATATGGCTTGGAACATAGCTAGTAACAAATCTTTAGATCTTGGTATGTTGCTCTCTATAACATTTGGTTTCTAAGGTCTTCTCTTTTATAACTATTAACGGATTGGAGAAGCAAAGAGCCGTTAGAGTTACTGTTGGACTGTTGTCAGAGATAAAATTGTCCATACAATCTTTTTTCCTGAGCATTTGCAAGCTACCTACAAATAGCATATGTTGCTATTCTTTTGTTGCAGTCTTTGACAAATCTGTCATACAACATAATTTCTCGATTATTGGTTTCATCTGGATTTTTTCAGAGCCATAATAGCTAGTTTGCTAATCCAACAAACATCATTAAATGTATGTGGTTGCCATAACACCAAAGACCCGATATTTTACAACTTCGACATAGACATTGTCATCGAAAAACCGTATCGGGACTTATTGCATACTTCCTTCTACTGGATTACAACATGGATATATTATGTAGTCCTTTGGCACGAACATCTCCACATTTCATAGTAAATATTATATCGAGAATAGTTTGGAAATCATCAAAATCACTTGGAGATGTTTCTTTAACATGAGTAGATCGATTTCCAGCTAGTTTTGGTCCAATTGTCAATTTTACTTGAGAACCAGTCCATTTTTATATTGTGTAAAAATATAATTGATATGATACGATATAAAAGTTGCATAATTTTACTATAAAACATGTATCAGTCAAGTGACTATTTTATTTTTCCGTTCATGTCGAAGAGAATGATTCAATTTATAGGGGTGCAAAAATATTTATTGTTTTAAAGATGCTTCAAAATTGGTTTAACTAGGAGACGGTCCAAATGTACGTCGATGCTGTCTTGTCTTGAATTTTAATGATTTCAATAGGCATAGACCTCATTTATGGGAATTGCAAAGATTATATGACGCATGTAATTTGTCCATATTGGTGGCCCCGTAAAGAAGCCAACGCTATCCTAGGGTATTTGTTGATTTCGTCTCGAATAATTTTTGCCTCTCAATTTCTCAAGTTGGCATTGGGAACCAAACTAATTTTCCTTAGCACTGATCTTAAAATAATAGGTCCAAGCAAGTTCGGTCGGATTCTTGAGTTGAACCGACCTTATGCACATTCCCCTACACTATCTTACTTTTCTTAAGGTTTTGAATTAGTACTCTTCACTCACATACGGTTACGGACACTCATTCAAGGTATGGTGGAGACTAAAATTGCTCAGAGAACAAAATAGCTAGGAAAAGAGAATTCTTGGTCATAACGTAAGGAGATTTTCGGCTTAAAAATTAGAAATCACTAGTTAGCAATGATCTTGAATTGATAGGTCCAAGCAGGTTCGGTTAGATTCCCGAGTTGAACCGACGTAGTGCATTCCCCTACACTATCTTACTTTTCTCAAGGTTTTGAATCAGTACTCTTCACTCACCGACCATTATGAACACATTCAAGGCATGGTGGAGACTAAAATTGCTCAGAGAACAAAATAGCTGGGAAAAGAGAATTCTAGGTCATAGCATAAGGAGATTTCTGGCTTAAAATTTGGAAATCACCGGTTCGAATATCACCAATTAAGTATTAACTATTCTCAGTTAGAATCATTCATAAATGTCAAAGGCTTAGACTTAATCTTAACATGACTCATGAGATGTCCAACAAGTGACCAGATAGTGGCAATAAAAAATATTCGAAAGTTTCAATCAGATCAAATATTAGATGGACCTGCTTCGGGCTGACTGGTCCCCTCACTTTGATTTTCTGATGATGTCGTCTCGAGCAGGAAGTGGGATCCATGCATTGGACTACTAGTTTCTTTAAATATTCAATGAAAATATTAACCCGTCAGATAAAAAAAATGTTTTAATAAGATTTTCTCGTCCATGTAACGTTGGCCTTAGCAAATGTAGGGACTTGTACGTCCTAATTGAAGTCCACGAATTTATTTTGCTTCCTCTCTCAGTGCTTCACATGCATTGACGTTGATCGTACACACATTTAAAATTTAATAATCATTCACATATTTTTCTTTCTTTCTTTTGTGTGTGTAACTCATGGAACGCTCGACTGTAATTTTCTATAAATACTTCAATAACCTCCACAGCAACAGCACTTGCACACATCCTCAAAGAGGGAGGCAAAGGAGAGAAAGAGGGGGAGAGGGATGGACATGGCCTTGGAGGTGGAGGCCTCGCCGACCGAGCCAAGCAAGCCCGTCTCGGCAGACATAGATATAGAAAAGGTCCGCGAGGCTGCATCTGCTCACTACGATGACTTGACGGAGGACCAGAAGCAGGCGGCCAAGAGCTTCTTCGAGACCATGGACAAGGACAAGAGCGGCAACATAAGTGTCGAAGAGTTCACGACCTTCCTGAGCCATGCCGGGCTCGAAGATGTCGACAGTGATAGTCTCTTCGCAGAGCTGGACAAGGACAACAACGGCACTCTCAGTTTTAAGGAACTGGTCACCTTCTTCTACGTCCTCAGCCGCGATGAGTATAAACACCTACTGAAACGCAGGCCTAGTACTGATTTACCCGGTCGAAAGGTAAAAATTACAGTTTAAATTAAAACAGATAAACGTTCGATCTTGATTCTTCATAATTTAGAAGATATATTTAAATTGCCTTTTTGTTTTGCGCCCAACGGGTAAGACTAAATCTGTATATTGGCCGGTGCAGCCCACAAGATGATTCCAAATAAAGACAACGCCTGAATGCACTAGTATAGCAAAATGGTATATGATGCAGAAAATTCAACGCTCTACTAAAATTTACATTTTCAATAAGATTACCTCCAAAGAGGAATGTCCACCTCCCTTTCATCGAGTTGGAACTAATGACAAGATCAAAAGTACTATCTTCTTCTTCAGAAAGATTTTCACCCCGATTACATAAACAACATGTACAAACATGGTTTGCATAAGTTGGTCCAGAAGATAATAGTATGGTTTGTAAAGCGATTTTCGAAAGCTGAAAGAGTTTTACAAAACCCAAACATGATATTCACCTCTGCCATACCCCAGAAAAAGAAAAAAAAAAAAACTTAATTCTTTATTAGCAGGAAAAAAAAGGAATCACTCGAGTTCAAGTACGTATTTACCTATGAACACTGTCATGCAGGCGAGAATAGGTCGTAGGACGGCGGGAGGAGCTAATGACAACGTAAGATCCCTCTCCCTCTCTCTCTCTCTCTCTCTCTCTCTCTCTCTCACATGAAATCACCACCTCAAGTGGACAGAACCACCATGACATAATCCGATTCAGTTGTCTTTAATTCATCTCATCCTTCCTACATAATCTTCACTTCCATTACGAGATACGAGTATCGGTTTTGAAGGGGAGGAGATGGACCACGGGCGATTTCTTAGGGCTGTACCGCAAGTTAAAGGGCGTGTACAAGCTTGAAGAGTGGGTGAACGAGAACGCATGCTCCATCCTTTAGGAGAGCTACAAGCCCTGTCGCCACCGTTGGAGAAACAGAGCGCCACTTCCTTTCGGGGAAAAAGAAGAAAGTTTCAGTGTTCTGTTCTCAGTGTGTTGTGTGCTGTGTATTAGAAATAAAGAAGCAAGGGGAGTTCTTGTTCCCTTGTTCTTGTTGTGTTCCATCCATGGTTCATCTATCGCTATAAAATATGTGCATTTCCATTTGAAGGCCTAATTCCCTAAAAAAATCAACTTCAAGTTCAATCCCAATTCTGCTCTGTATCCAAAAATGGCGGTTAATTTCTTCAAAATTATTAATATCAAAAGGATGTTGTTGTTCCTTACAAGAGTAAAAGTATTGGTGAAGACGTAGTTTTAAATAGTGAATCTTTGAATGGTCATGATATTGATAATTTTGAAAATATTAGTGGTGCTTTCTAAATGGTGGTAGAGAGAGGATCAATCTCTCGGTTTTACAGAGGGGGAAGATGGAGGAGTGATGTCAGAACTGTTAATAGAGAGAGAGAGAGAGAGAGAGAGAGAGAGAGAGAGAGAGAGAGATGCATTGAAATTTATGTTTTGTCACTTTATGGAGATGAAAATGCTATATTCGCCCCGGGTTTACGTCGCCGGCTGCCGATTGTACAGTGGTTCCCGGGTCATAAAAAAAAAATAGAATGCTATGTGTGTAAAAGAAGAGAGAGAATCAAGCAGAGAATGAAAAAAGAGAGAAAGTGAGGGGGACTAAAGCATGATAGTGATAGTGCAAAAAAAGACGAAGAGAGAGAGTAAAGCAAAAAATGGAGAGAGAGAGAGAGAGAGAGAGAGAGAGAGAGAGAGAGAGAGAGAGAGAGAGAGAGGAGTAGTCATATTTTTTATTTTTTATTTTTTATTTTTTATTTTTCTTTTCCGTTTCCTCTTCTTTTTCCTCCTTCTTTGTGGCTGATCGCTTGCTACCGTGGCTACTGATTGGCTAGGCGAGGTTTGGTGAGCTCACCGGAGGCTTGCCTAACCATGGCGAGCACATTGGACCTTGCCCAGTCGATTGCCTACCTGCGGCGGCGGCGGCGGCGGCGGCGGCGAAGGTTGACAATGGCTAGTAAGCAGCTAGGATTGGGAGAAAGAAAAAGAAGAAGAGAGAAGGAGAAAAGAAAGACAAAAAAAGAAAGGAAAAAAAAAAGTTAGGCTTGATTCTTGAAATTGTTTTTAGGAATAAGAAAGAATTTTTTTTCTACTTCTTGATTCTATTATGAATCTATTCTCGAGAACAAAACGGATTTATGTTCTTTTTTTTTTCAAGATACAATATAATAGAATCAATTGTTCCGAGATGGTTACCAAACAGGGTCTTAGTGAGCAATTTGATTCAATTCGAATCGAACTATCAACCAACTAAATTCCTTTATTAATTATTCAAATTGAAATCGAAAATGAATTGAAAATGTACAAATTTTTCATTTGGTTCGGTTCAATTTTTGACACCTCAACTTTTTACATATAACTTGTATTTTTTTGCCGAGATCCTTGCATAGGATATAGGATACAAGATTGCATCATACTTTAAAATTTTTCTTGCACTTAACTATTTCAAACTTTTGAAACCTAAAAGCTATGAGAAAAGATTTAAGACTAAATTTATACAAAGTCAAAAAAGTTTAGGATTAAATGGCACCGTTAAAATGTTTAAGATTAATTTGGCATTAATACAATAATTTAGCAGCTTTTTGACACTTTTCCCTAAAAGCTGCCCTAGAAGTCAAATCCCCCCATGAAACCTTCCTATCCTCGCCAATTTTGCATGTTCCATGCGTTCATAGTTCTCTTGTCCATGCCCACCCAACAACTTTAAGCAACTCATTGCCCGAATTTCATCTCATCTAGTAATTGGCCGCATTATAAAACGTGCCAATGACTTGTTAAGCATACTTTATTTGGAAGTTCTAACAAAAAAATATTTTATTTGGAAGTTTTATTTATTAAAATACTTATCGCACACTTCACCAAAAAAAAATAGAAAATGCATGACGAGTCCGATTCTTCCCTATGTAGGTATTTACTAAGTAACTAGAAACACTCGTTAATATAGTCCTACTTTATTTTAGCGCTCATTAATTCACCATTTGCTATGATAAATGGATTAGGCACTAAAAATTAAGAGGGTAGTGAATTAGTTATATAAGAAAACTTTAAACCTTTTCATGTTCAAAGGTTGGATAATGTGTAAAACGTGCACTTGTACTGTAGAACGATAGTGAATATACAGAAACAATTATCTTCCGTCAGCAAAATATAAAAGGAAATTAAGGGATAAGAGAGTCAAAGTATATTTATGGCGATTTAGCCTTTCCACTCGGCATGTTCCACTCGTCAACTCTAACAGTTAAAACTAAGGTTGGAATCCACTATGTAATTTTTGAGCTAGCACAACGTATTAATATGTGTGCTTCCTCTTGTAGCTTGGCTTTTACAGATATAACCGATCCTTACTTCTCTTAGCATTATGTTAACTAATTATAGAGACTCAAAATCTCTGCTGGAAAACATAATTAGGTTTACATGGCTTCTAAATACAAGCACAACAAGAAGATACACACTCAGAGCAAAGACTAGTTTTGTTCGTTTTCCCCCAACTCAACTATTGGTCGTGGGTAAGTAGGGCTAAAAGGGCTTGACCTCTGCTGGGTATACCTGCTCGGTTTAATGTTGTTGGGCGTGATAACGTCTCTTCTGGTCTTATAAGTCATAAGGATAAGAGAATCTCTTTCAGCAGAGACACTGCATCTCATTCGATCCCTGCTCTGCACGATCGAGAGGCTAAAGGGCATCCGAATGCCCCGGTTAAGGCGTTGGAGAAGTCCTCTGGGAATATGCAGGTACCCCCTACGAAGGAAACTCACCCCCCTGCTCACTCCTGGGCTGCTGTAACCCGTTCGGCAACCAAAGGCTATGGATTATCCTTTGTTCCTCCGGCCACGATTGAAAACTCTAAAATTCTGCAGATGCCAGAGGAGATCCTGGAATCTACTCACCCGAAATGGGAGGAATGTCTGGTTGGATATTACATTGGCAAGCGCCTGCCCTTCCAGCTCATAGAGGACCCCTCAAGAATGCTTGGGGCCATCACTTGGTCGAAGTCATTGCTGTTGACCTTGGTTTTTACTTCTTCCACATTCCGGATAGTGAATTCAGGAGGAAAGTCTTGGATGGAGGCCCAATCACAGTAGCCAAAATCCCATTGATCCTGCAACAATGGCACCCTATGTTGGAGCTCAAGAAATCAACTCATAATACTGTCCCCATCTGGATTCGACTCAGGAACGTCCCTGTGGCACTATGGTCTGCTGCTGGGATCAGTTTTCTAGCAAGTGGTATTGGTAAGCCCCTATTCGTTGATAACCGAACAGAACAGATGGCAATGGTGGCTTTTGCTCGAGTCTGTATAGAGATCGATGCATCTAACTCCTTCCCTAAAGTTATAGAGTTTATGATGAAGGGTGAGCTTAGATCAGTGACGGTCCAATATGAGTGGATCCCGACACTTTGTCCAATTTGCTCTTCGTTTGGCCATAGATGTCCTGCTCCCAATTCTTCAGGTCCTTCTAAAGCTGGTCCCTCAGTCCCGAAGGCCCCTGCCCCTCGTCCAAATGAATGGCGTGAAGTGCGTGGTAAACGCAATAAGCACACCCCTGTGCCTGCAAACGATGGCCTGATGAATGATCCGGTTCCGAATCACCCCAAGTCCCCCCGTTCTGGTGGAAATCAGATTGGAGATCCGTTGCCACAGTCTCCAGTGGCCTCTGATATGCAACCAGAGTTAACCAGGTAGGAGGATCATCATCCTTCCTTTGATCTGCTCCCTGGCACCTCTATTGACCCGGACTCCGCTTCTTGTGTCTTTGCAAAGGCAGGATTCCCCTATTTCGAATAAGTCTGGACCTTCAGATGAAGAATTTGAAGATATCAGCTCCGGTGACGGTGAATATGTTTCCCCGTGTAAGGTGCCCTCGTCCATACTGGAGGAACGCGATAAAACTCCCCCTCCAAAGATCATTCAGGAGGCCCCTGTTCGTCAAAAAGGAATTCTCCGTTCTGAATCTGCTGAGGCGAGTATTCCTGCTGGCCCGAAGCCTGTGCCACCCTCGGCGAGAAAACGAGGTGGCAGGAGAAGGTAATTCTACTATCCCCCTCCTATGTTTTTTGGTGTTTGGAATATTAGGGGTCTTGGACAAGCCCTCAAACAAGCTGAGATTAGGAATTTTGTGAGGACCAACCGCCTCTCTTTGTATTGGTATTCGGAGACTAAAATCTCCCCGCCGTCCATTCCCCTGTTTCGGCCTCCCTTCTTCCTGGGTGGTCTTGGTCTACGAATTATTCTCATTCCATCAGGGGTCGTATTTGGGTGGGTTGGAATCCCCTGGCCGCTTCTTTTTGCACCTCAGCTTGTACTGCTCAAGCCATTCATGGCCGTTTGGAGTGTTTTATTTCTAGTATTGCCTTTAATCTTTCGGTGGTCTATGCGGAGCATTCTTTTGTCCTGAGAAGACCGCTCTGGAATGATCTGATCTCGACTAGTTCCATTTGTCTGGACATCCCTTGGATTGTTGCTGGTGACTTCAACGCCATTCGTTATGCTTCTGATAGAGCGGATAGATCCAATTACTGGATTCCAGCCTTTGAGGATTTCGGAGATTGTCTCATCCAAGCTGGTCTGGATGATCTCCGTTTATGGGTAACGAGTTTACTTGGTCTCGCTTCTTCGGCCCTAATCGAAGGCAAAGGAAGATAGATAGAGTTCTTACTAATGCAGCTTGGAACTCGACCTTCTCCTATTCGGAAGCCAACTTCCTCGCCCCTGGAGTGTCCGATCACTCTCCTATGGTGGTCAGGATTCTCCCTGTTCCTAGCTCGCGCAAACCCTTCAAGTTTTTCAATTTCTGGATGTCCCACCCCAACTTTTTTGAGTTGGTTCGGCAAGTCTGGGAGCTGCGTGTCTCTGGTACGCCTATGTTTGTTCTTTGTAGTAAGCTTCGGTCCCTCAAATGCAGACTCAAGTTATTAAACAGGGAGGCTTACTCTGATATCTCGGCTAGAACTTTTGAAGCTAGACGCCTTCTGTTGGAAGCTCAGAACGCTATCCAGCTTGACCCTCATAATCAAGCTCTAGCTGATGCTGAAAAGGACCACCTCTGTGTCTTCTCTGACCTTCGCCTCAAGGAAGAATCCTTCTACAGACAAAAGTCCAGGGTCAAATGGCTTAAAGAAGGTGATTTAAACACCAGGTTCTTCCACCATTCGGTTAAGCGTGGCCATCTCCGGAATAGAATTCTTTCGATTTCTAATGGTAGTAATGTAATTACTGATGCATCTGAAGTGCAGCAACTCTTTGTTGATCACTTTCAAAATCTGCTATCAACCTCTGGCCCCTCCGCCGTTTCGTCTATTGATGAGATCTGTGTGAACCTGGCTTCTACTCTCGATGATAATCAGATCCAAGCCATCTCTCAGCCATTCACTGATGAAGAAATTCGATCTACTTTGTTTTCTTTGGCCAGTGGAAAAGCCCCTGGCCCGGATGGCTTCAATGTTGATTTCTTCAAGCGGTCGTGGGATATTGTAGGCCCTTCCGTTCTGTTGGCAATTCGGGAGTTCTTCTCTACGGGTCAGCTACTTCGTGAGATCAATTCGACTATTCTGACCTTAGTCCCGAAGACCCCCAATGCCTCCACGGTAAATGATTTCCATCCTATTGCTTGTTGCAACACCGTACACAAGTACATCACAAAGCTGTTGGCCAACAGGTTAGCTTCTGTCCTCCCATCTATCATTAGCCTCCCCCAGAACGCATTTGTTAAAGGGAGGAGGATAAGTGATAATATCATGCTTGCTCAAGAGTTATTTGCTCATTTCCACCATGAGCCGTACCTTCCAAAGAACATTATTAAGGTTGATTTCTCCAAAGCTTATGACTCAGTTAATTGGAAGTTTATTGAGTTGACTCTCTAAGCTTTTGGCTTCCTATCCACATTTATTGATCGCACTATGACATGCATCAGAACCCCCAAGTTCTCTATAGCTTTAAACGGCGATTTGCATGGTTTCTTCCCTAGTGGGAGAGGCATCCAACAGGGCGACCCTGTGTCCCCATATATCTTTACTCTTGTAATGGAAGTTTTCACTGGCATTATTAATGCCCGCACCTGCAAACCTGAATTTCAGTTCTTCTGGCGTTGTAAACCCACCAAGCTGTCCCACTTATTCTTCGCTGACGATGTGCTGCTCTTCTCAGAAGCAAACATGCCGTCTCTAAGTCTTTTAATGGATGGAGTTAACACTTTTGCTGCCTGAACTGGTCTCATCCCCAATTTTAACAAGAGTGAAATTTTTATCTCTGGGGGGCCTGAATCTTTGAAGAGTGCCATGGTTAATGCATCGGGTTTCAACCTTGGATCCTTGCCTTTTCGGTACCTTGGTGTCCCCATAATTTCCTCAAGATTAGGCAAGGAAGATTGTGTATCTCTGGTCGATGCAATAATGAAGAGAGTCCAATCATGGACCAACCGCTTCCTTTCAACTGCTGGTAGACTCCAGCTTATTAGATCTGTTCTCCATTCCATTCAGGTTTACTGGTCTTCGGTTTTTATCCTCCCCTCCTCAGTTATTAATCGAATTGAGCAGATTTTTTGCCAATTTCTCTGGCGTGGCCCGAACCTTGGATCTGGTGGTGCTAGAGTTTCTTGGGAAGAAGTCTGTCTTCCTAAAGTGGAAGGAGGATTAGGTATTCGTTCACTTCGAGTAAGTAATATTGCTGCCATGACTAAACATATATGGCTGCTTTTTTCTGATAAGGAATCGCTCTGGACCAAATGGATCCATTCAGTCTTCTTAAAACATAAGAATTTCTGGATTGCGCCTAGGGCGACCGTTTATTCTTGGTCTTGGAAGAAACTCTTTGGCCTGCATGAATTGATTCAGAATTATTTTGCCTGGAACATTGGTAATGGGCTATCGGCTTCATTCTGGTTTGATACCTGGCACCCCCGTGGTCCATTCAACAAGTTATTCTCGGATCGTGACATATATTGCTCTCGTATCCCACGGAATGCTTCCGTTGCTACTGGTATTGCTGCCCTGTCTATCCCGTCTAATGTTGCTGCTGTTATCCACTCCCCAGCCTCAACAGCCATGATGACCGTCTGGTGTGGCTTGGCCACTCTTCAGGTCAGTTCTCTACTGCTTCTGCATGGAGTGTGCTTAGCTAGGGGGTCCTTGGTTAACTGGTCTCGATTTATCTGGAGCCCCTCTCTTCCCCCGCGTTATCAGACCCATCTATGGCTGATCACCCGGAATAGACTGCCAACCCAGGTTTTGCTTCTGTCGTATGGGAGGATCCCGGATGTTTCTTGTGCCTTCTGCTCAAGTAGGCCAGACTCAATCGATCACTTATACTTTGGTTGCCCAATTACGGGTAGGTTGGCTTCGTTCTGGGCTTCTAAATGTAATTTGAGTTGGAGAAATGGTCCTTGGAAGGACAATCTTCAGTGGGTGGTCAGCCATCTCTCGGACTCGAGCTTCCACCATTCCATTGCTCGCTTTGCATTTGCTGCCCTGTGCTACCTCATATGGAAGGGGCGAAATAATATAACTTTTCGGAATCAGAGCCTATTCCTGCCCGCTCTCAAAGAACATCTTCGGAAAGCTGTCAAAGATAGAGCCTCCACATTCTCAAGAATTCCGGATATTCCGTGTAACCGAAGGCTCCAAATGTGCTGGGGAATTCATCCTGCAATCTTTGAATAATTCTGTTGTTGATTTCTGGCCCTATACACTAACGCTATGCCCCTCTTTCGGTTGCCTTTGCTGCCTCGAATGCTTTTGGGTACACCCCTTTTTCCTGATGTCTCTAGAGAGGGTCTCCATCCTGGCCTGTCTCTCTTGCGCTGCGAGATGCTGCTGTTGTTGAAGATGCATCCTGCTCTCCCTTAGCAAGGCTGTTCTGTTTTTTCGGTTGCTGCCGGGTTATTCCCCTCCCCCTGCTCCTCGTTTTGGCAGGCTGTGGTTCCCTGGCTCTTGGCTTTTGCCTGTTCTTTTCTTTTGGCCGTCGTGTTTGGCCTTTTGCTGCATTTGTCTTTCTTTGCTGTGCAGCCCCTCCACCTCCCGTCCACTCAGTCTAATGCCTGTGTCAAATTGAGTGCATGTTTGGAGTCGGTTGTTTACTGTGCCTTTGTGTAGCTCTTTGGTTCAAAAGTTATAATATACTTACCTCTTACCAAAAAAAAAAAAAAAAAAAAAAACCTATTGGTCGTGGGTCTATCCAAAAGAAAAAACGAAAGAAAAACTATCAATTGGGTTGAATATATTGCCATTATACCTCAATGACCACTTGAAATTCAAATCTCACGAATAGCCGTTGTTCTATCATATAGAGTCACAGAAATTGCTCTAGAATATATTGCATTGTGTTTTACATCATGGTATACTTCCACTCCTTATGTTTATTCATCTTGAGTGAAAGTTTTGGTGCCGTGATTTTTTGTACTTTTGACCTTTTCTTTTTATATTATTACCTTTACCAAAAAAAAAAAAGAAAGAAGTTGCTCTAGAACTCCATAAAGATAGTTTCCTAAAATAGTCACTTTTGCTTCTGCAACAGTTTGTCTACTACCCTCTATTATCTTACCCAAATATGGTATATTATTTTGATCTTCTCCGGTCCGCTTTTAGGGATTCCAACCTCTAAGACCATGTGTAAAACATCAATATGAACTCAAGTCAATTTTTTTTTTTTTTTTTTTTTTTTTTGGTCAGTAACTTCAGTCAAATTGAGAGTCTGGATCTTCTCTTTAGGATTGTAGAGGCTCGTACTAAAAGTATTACTCTGTTTGTAGCGAGAACACCTTCTATAGACAGGTCCAACTGAACTCATGAATAAACAAGTTTATTTTCCTTTTGAACTTTTTGGCACTTCCATGCAGACTGACGTCCTTAATATTCTGTAGACTTTCCACTCCATCCAAACTCTTCTTCAAAACGGAAGTCCTCCTCTAGTCTATTTGCCTTCTATTAATTCATCCAAACTCTTCAACGATCACGCATTCTCTAGTTTCCCGGCGTTTCCTAATCCCTGGTCCATCTGGAGGGTTTGTGGAAGACGTACCAATGCTTTTTCCTTCTCTTCCAAGTAACCATCTCTGTAGATGTTTTTTCTCTCTTAACAGGTAAAACACGCCTTTTCTACACGAATTTCAGATTTTCATGTATTTCCTTCTTTTAATTTGTCATATTCTAATTCATGGAAAAAAGAAATCATAAATGCTATAATTTTCGTATAGCGCTCACGTAGGGCTTTCACTTGAGTGTCAATTTTTTTTTTTTTCAAATTACTTGAGTGTCATATAAATTTTCAAACAATTAATTGAATGTCATAATTTTTTTAAAACATCCACAAACATCAAAAGTCCGATGTGATATGAAATTTGGGTAAATGTTCTTGAAAGTTATGGTACTCAAGTAATCGTTTTTAAGTAGTTACAGTATGCAATGATCAAAAAAAATTTATGACATTTTCAAGTGAGTGTCATACGATAGATATGACACTTATAGTGCTCGTCCCCTAATTCTATGTTATATATCGTAAAAGGTGAATCTTCAACAAGTTTATCCAATGTTTTTGACCATTTTTAGTTAAGTGACAACTTTCTTCATTTGTTTGGTTTTTATTTTCAAGTATGTTTCTCCATCTAAATTGAGCGAAGAGGCTTTTCAAATGGAGAGTTTGTTCACCATCCTCATTCGTAGCTTTGATTCAAATCATCATACTTTTTTTATAAAAAAAAAAAAAAATTACTACGTTCGCAGATCCTGTTGGCCCCACTGTTGGATATATTATTAATATAGTCCAAAATAATATGTTCACATACAAGCCCAAAGGTAAAGCCATGGTTATCTGGGTCTATATGGGCCGGAGCCCAATAACTTTCATATAAAAAACTCTAGGGTTTCCTACGCCTGGAGGTAACACTGTTGAGCGTTCCAAACTTGACGTCTCTTGGTGTAATACTTCAAGAACTACTTCTTCTCTCTCAAACCTATTACCTTCAACAATCTTGAAGTATTAAGTTCGTGTGTCGGATTTGAGCGAGTAAAGTGTCTTCTTGAAGATTTTGTCAAGACGAACTCGCGGCTGTAATTTACTTTCGATTTCGACGGTGATATTGGCCGGGATTTGAGTTTGAAGATTCGGGTGACCGAAATCTTTGTTTCAAAAACCCAAAAATTATAGCCAATTTTAGAGGGTGAAACCACTTGGGCTTTGTTCTACTCATCGATACGAACGTTTTGAGTGGTCACTCGCATCAATCGGAGGTCGGACGGAGAAGTTACGGCACCCGGAAGTTTCCATCTGAATTTCTAGCGAATTTCGAGGGCGAAATTTCTAGCGAATTTTGGGGGCGAAATTTTTCAGTGAGTTTCAGCGACAAGGGCAGTCCATCTTAAGGTTTTTGGGCGCTCCAGATCCGTTTTTTGGGGTTTGTTTTGGCAAATTCCATCTCTACAGAGCGGTTTTATCAAGGTTAGGGGAGTTATTCAACATTGTTGCTCTGAGGACTTCAAGGTGCACTCTTTCTAACACTTTGCTTTGATTAAATTGGCAAAGCGTAGTTCCTATGATATTATAAAGTTGCAATCTTTTGATGTTACTAAATTTCATGGCTGGAAATTACATGTTCAATTTGGCATGAAAGAACGTGACATATTCTATACTGTATTGAGCAATTTTGCATCTACCACTGAAGATGTGAATGAATATCAATGGAACAAAGATGAGGATTTTTGTAGAGATTACTTGTTGAATTCTCTAAATCCTAATTTGGCTATGATTTATAGTGAGTATAAGACGGCGAAAGAGATATGGGATCACTTGAACGCTCTGTTCCAAAAACAAAAGGGGCTATCTAAAACTCTCCTAGCGGAGAAATTCTTTGACTTTAAATTCACTATGAATTCAAGCATCACCTCTCAATTAGTTGAATTTGAGAACATGAGGAACAAGCTGAAAGATGATAATTCTGATATGTCCGATAATCTCTTTGTCGGTCTTGTGTTGAGCAAACGCCAACCGAATGGAGTTCTTTCAAGACTGAAATGCACAGATCGAAGGTACAGATGGGACTGGATGAATTAAAGAGGTATATTCACATTGAGGATCAAAATATCACTAGGAAGAGTTTGGAACAAGTGGGACAACAAAAGTCGGTTGCCAACTTAGTTTCACACTCCAATAAACCTCGAAAAAGTCCAAGTTACCAAAAGGTGAATCCTCATTACAGTTAGAGGCCAAAAAGACTATCTTCAAAAAGAAGAAGAAGGGCAAGTGCTATAACTGTGGAAAGTGGGGTCACTGGGCAGCAGAGTGTAAGTTGTCGAAGAAGCCAAATAATGACACACCACATAATGAGGCCAATATGCTAATTAGAGGATCTGAGCCTCGAGCCTTTATTGGAATGATGAAGAATGGAAAGGCCAGCATCTCTTCTGAGTGGTGGTTGGATAGTGGCGCTACTTGTCATGCTACAAATGACAAGAATTTACTCATTGAGGTCACAGAAGTGAAAGACACCGTGGAAAATTGCAATGGTGGTGAGGCAAAGGTGACTCATGCTTTGGAACCGCAAATTTGGTGCTTTCTTCGGTAAATTACTAACTCTGAAACATGTTAGAGTAGTACCTTTACTTAAGAAGAATTTGATATCTATGAGTTTACTTGATAAAGCTGGTATGTCTTTTTCAACTACGAATGGTAGAGTAACTTTATCTCGTTAACTCATATTATTTTGGTTGTGCATTCATGGTTAATGGTATGTATAGGTTGAGTTTAAATGCTGATAGCATAAATCATGTGAATTCTACTTTGATTGATCCAAAGTTGCTACACAATAGACTTGGACATGTGAATTACAGGAAAATGCAACATCTAGCTAAAACTCATAACATTCCATTAGATACTTCTATTCGTTTTGATAAGTGTGAAGTGTGTGCACAGGCTAAAATCACTAGAAAACCCTTTAAGTTGGTTTCTAAAAGCACACAACTTCTTGAGCTAATACATTCTGACATTTGTGATTTTAGAAATTACATTACTAAAGGTGGTCGGAAGTATCTAATAACATTCATAGACGATTTTTCTAGATATTGTCATGTCTATTTGTTGAAATCGAAAGATGAGGCTTTTGAAAAATTTAAGATTTTCAAGTCTAGAGTAGAAAATCAACTCAACTTGAAAATTAAGAGGTTTATGAGTGATAGAGGAGGAGAATATACTATGTCAAGGTTCAAGGAATTTTGTGCTTCAGAAGGTATAATACTTGAAACCACTGCAACTTATTCACCCCAATCAAATGGTGTTGCGAGCGTAAGAATAGAACGTTAACCGAAATGTTAAACTCTATGTTACTTACAGCTGGCATGCCTTCCTCCTATCGGGGAGAAGCAAGTTCTAACTCGCTAATCACATCTTGAACAGTTGCCGCACTCTAAGTTGTCCATGACACCTTATGAGATATGGCATAAGCGCCCTTGTAGATATGATACTCTTAAGACTTGGGGCTGTATTGCTTATGTAAGTATACCAGATCCTAAGAAACCTAAGGTGGGATCTAGAACTATTACTTGTGTATATCTAGGTAGTGCAGAAGATAGCGCTACAAATAGGTTTTTAGATCTATCTACTAACACGGTGATAGAATCTAGAGATGCAGTATTCTTTGAAAATAAGTTTATCAGAGATCAAGGCTTCAATGTTTCTGGATCTACAGATATGATTTCAGAATCTCCTAGAATCAAAATAGGCCCTTCGACACTAATTCCACACAGTTGGCTATTGAACCAATTCCAAGAAGAGTATCTACAAGAGAGAGAGTTCCCAAAAGTTTTGGTGAGAACTTTGTTACTTACTATCTTGAGGATGATCCATTCTTCTATCAAGAAGTAATGAGATCTAGGAATCTCTACCGTGGGCGAAGCCATAGATGATGAAATGAGCTCTCTCTGCGAGAATCACACTTGGCAGCTAGTAAATTTGCCAAAAGGGGCTAAAGCTATAGGCTGTAAATGGGTGTTGAAGAAGAAACTGAATAGTGATGAATCAATAGCCGAGATACAAAGCACGTTTAGTAGCTAAAGGCTATAAACAACGAGTGGAATAGACTATTTTGATGTCTATTCACCTGTGTGTCATCTATCAACTATAAGAATTCTTCTTGCTTTGGCATCTATTGAACACTTTGTAGTGCATCAAATGGATGTAAAAACAGCTTTCTTAAATGGGGATTTAAATGAGGAAATTTACATGGAACAACCGGAAGGATATGTTATGAAAGGTCTTGAGGACAAAGTTTGTAAATTAAATAAATCCCTATATGGTCTTAAACAAGCACCTAAGATGTGGCATCTTAAATTTGATAAAGTGGTAAAGAGTTATGGCTTTCGGTCTAGTTATTCGATAAATGCCTTTACCATCGTTCTATGTCAAATAAGATAGTCATCATTTGCTTGTATGTTGACGACATGTTAATTCTTGGTTCCGATCATTCTGTAGTGAGTGACGTGAAAGCTACTTTAGCTAAAGAATTTGACATGAAAGATCTTGGTATTGCTAATACCATTCTTGGTATGAAAGTAAGCTTTGAACGGCAAGTCATCTCCCTTAGCCAGACTCATCATATTGAGCAGCTACTTTCTACTTGGGGATACGATAAGTGTAAACCGAGTGAGACACCGTGTGATTATAATAATAGACTGAGTCCTAATGAAGGGACCAGCGTGGATCAGTTAAAGTACTCAAAACTGATTGGTAGTCTCATGTATGCTATGAGTTGCACTAGACCCGACATAGCCTTTACAATTGGCATGCTGAGTCGTTTTACTAGTAATCCTAGTAAAGAGCATTGGGATGCCCTCAATGGGCTAATGAGATACCTTAAAGGCACTAAAGATTATGCTCTTTATTATTCTGGTTATCCTCCAACTGTGGATGGATATTCTGATGCCTCATGGTGCTCAGATATTGGAAATAGTAAGTCCACTAGTGGGTATGTATTCACTTTAGGTGGAGCTGCTATTACTTGGAAATCCAAACGACAGACTTGTATTGCATTGTCGTCTATGGAATCGGAAATTTTTGCTTTAGCCTCAGCCGGTGAAGAGGTAGGTTGGATAAAGAATCTGATTATGGATATTCCTTTGACTCGGCTAAAGATTAATTCTTTAAGCCTATTCTCGTGATAATCGAGCAAACCGTCCAAGTCGTCAAGAATACTCTCTTTAATTCAAAGAGAAGACATGTGAGACTCGAGACATGCGTTGTTGAATTATCTCGAGAGAACAAGGGGTTATCACCTTGATCGATGTGAGATCGAAGGATAACATAGCCGATACTCTCACCAAAGGTATGCCTAAGGATCGATTATTCAAAACAAAGTGGGGGAACTGGGGTTAAAGACTATATAGGCAAGTCTTAACTACCATTTACTTACCTTCTAATTGTGTGTTTTGAATTATCAAATCTTTCTTTATTGGCTACAATGATAAGCACAGTTTATATGTTTCACCGATGTTCGCAATTGCTGACTAATTTGAAGAGGGTGAGTTGTCTCATTCCAAATTTGATGAAGATGACTTTAACCTAATTCAAATGTTCTATCTGGAAAAATTGTGTCATTCCAAACTTGATGATACAATTCAACTAGAATGGACTATCCTTTTGGTTAAATGATCTCATTCCAAACTTGATGCTAGATTATTTGACTTTAAGGAAACAATAATTGTGACATTCCAAATTGAAACATAGAAACAATTGTTTACATAAGAAGCCTATTTGTCTTGTTCTTAATTGAAACTTGATATTACATGACTAGGTTATTGTAAGTGACTTGACTTTTGGTCTTGTTCTTTGAAACTAGACAATAGTTATTCTCCTACAAATAAACTTAAGTTGATGGCTCTTTGCAAATCACATTGTTTAGGTCTTGTTCATAATTTATGAAACTGGCTTGATGCTTATGACATGATATTATGATGCTTTATGACATCAATATATGTTCTTCTCCGCCTGATGGAATGGTGCTAAGTTTTTATTCAATTGATTAAATTCATGATAATATGAAATTCATATTTGACATTCTACAGGGGATGGCAGAGATGGAGGAGAGCTTAATGAGTGGGATCCTGACCATGATGACCTACTTGATGAATGAATATATATATCACTTAAAGCGTGTGGGGACTTGACAATTTACCTGCTATTGCCTATTTTGATAAAGTCCATTTACTTGAGACTTACATTTTACTATTTCTATTTTGTGAACATTATTATGCTTGTTTCTTATATTTGTAAGGCCTTAGACTATTTTGACTCGGCCTACTTATACTTGATTAATATGCATATAGTGATTGTGAACCGAATCTGAGATTTATTTTGGGATTTGGATTTTTAATCTCGGAATGATTCATGATAAGAATGATTCACTTATTTAGTTTGCACATGATGATTTAGTTTAATACTTTCCTCGCTGGAATACTCTTTGACCGATCCGAGTTGATTGTCTTGGACTGAATGTGGATGATTCATGTTTGTATGAACATTACACTGACTACCTTATTGGATTGTGCTGTATGGTGAACATAGGAGGAGATTGTTGGATATATTATTAATATAGTCCAAAATAATATGTTCACATACAAGCCCAAAGGTAAAGCCATGGTTATCTGGGTCTATATGGGCCGGAGCCCAATAACTTTCATATAAAAAACTCTAGGGTTTCCCTACACTGGAGGTAACACTGTTGAGCGTTCCAAACTTGACGTCTCTTGGTGTAATACTTCAAGCAACTACTTCTTCTCTCTCAAACCTATTACCTTCAACACCCACTACGTCCCAGAAGCATTAAAAAAATGTCTATTGGACAAACTAATCGATTGTTTAAAGAGTCTCACATAATCAATTTTGGGCAAAACAAGGAAAAATGCTTCCGTTAACATTTGTTCTTCTTAAACTCTACTTACTCTGTAAAATTATATTATGCAGTCAATCAAACTTCAAAATATTTGTCTCCAACATGCAAATTACTAATGACCCTTGTTGCACGCATGAAAATCAAGAATATTAGGAGGTGCATGATAACCAAAATTTCTGTTTCAGAAATAATTTTTCTATTCCAGACCTGTTTTGCTTAGAATCGCTCCACATAGTGAAACTTCACCGAAAATTGATCCTCGATTTTTATTGAATTGGGTTCCCTGACAATTTGAATAGGAAATAAAATGCCTAAGTAAGAACTAAAACTAATTAACTCTCACTACTGGGTTAGTGGTTTCTCTCTACGAAATGTAGAGTCCTTCTACCTTCTTGGTAGGTTTCTTTCGCATATTTTCCCAGTTTTTACAGACTCATCTCGAAGCTCACTCAGTTGGATCTCTTAATCGGAATAATTTTACATCTCCACCTCACTCCCTTCTTCCATCCCCTTCTTCAACGACCTCCACTGACCTTTTCTTGTGGCTTGCATGTCATGATCGGGTTGCTCAACAATACCCTTTTACTTTGATTCTCCTTGTTTTTCTTCTCGGCCGGTCGAAGAGAGGTTTTGACAAGCTGGTCTTTTAATTTCACTGCTGGATCTCGTTCTACTAAGGGTTTCTTCATAATTTATTTGGTCTTCAAGTCAATTATGAATAGATCGACTGCTGATGATGAAGCTCGCCTGGGGGCTTTATGCAATCGAATGGGTCGCCTATGGTCGGAACAAGCAGTGGAGGTTTGGGACGACGCAGCACCTGTTGACAAAATTGAGGAATGTCGGTTAGTATTAGTCGGTAAGCTTTTAAATAATCCTACAGTCAACTTTCAGGCATTTCAGAATACTATGAAAAAGGTCTGGCGCGTTGAACTTGTGGACATTTCTCTAGGCGACTCTGCTTTATATATAGTAAAATTCCAATCTGAGGAGGTAAAACAGAGGGTGTACGAAAATGGACCTTGGCGTTTTGCTAACCATCTGGTCATGTTAAAACCCTGGATAGCGAATACACCTTTGCATTGCTACAACTTCAATACCTACGAGCTTTGGGTCCAAGTTTATGGTTTGCCATTGGAAAGATGTACTGAAAACATGCTAAGTAAGGTTGCTGCTCACATAGGGAGAGTAACAGAAGTGCGCATAGAGAATAAGGATGGATCTATGCTAAAAATAGGAAGGGTCCGAGTAGAATTCAATCTTCAACAGGCACTCATGACAGGGATATTAATCAAAATTGAAGGAAAGAATTTCTGGCTTGATTTCAAATATGAATGACTTTCTCACTATTGCTTTTCATGTGGTAAGCTTGGCCACTATGCCATGCATTGTGCAAAGTTTCCTTATGACGAGAGCAATATGGAAAAGAATGATTGTTTCCTATATGGCTCATGGCTAAGAGCAGAGGACCGGGACCATAGCCCGTTCTGGCATACCTTTTACGAGACGAAACCATCCCCAGATGCTGTTGACGAGACTGTCCCGGAAACTCCTCCATCCCCTTCGGCAATTATCCCTGTTCAAAAAGATAAAGGAAAGCATACAATGGAGGCAATGGAGCCTGATCATCCTATTATTGCTGCAATTCCTATTAAATGGCAATCTATGGTACCGAATGCATCAAAGAGTCTGAATGTTCAACAGAAACTTCTGGCTAGTAGCATAACAACAAGCACTATACGGTCTAAGAAGATTAAGCACTCACGTCTTACCGCACGATCTGGACCTATTAAGAAGGCCAAAAAACTCTTTAGCCCTGATGTTCGTACTCAACTCCAAGAGAACCTTGATGAATCTGTTTTGCAGGAAACTCCTATCTATGAGGCGGATGGTTCTGCTTCTTGGGCCCTGGTGGCTGGCCCTAAAAAGCCACCAAGTGAACAATGAAAATAATAAGTTGGAACTGTCAGGGGCTGGGTAACCCCCTGACAGTTCAAGCACTCAGGGTCTTAGTGACCTAAGAAAGGCCCGATCTGGTATTTTTGATGGAAACGAAACAGCAGGAACATAAGCTTATATACTTGCAAAGGAAACTTGGATTCTCAGCTAGATATATTGAAAATCCAATGGGACTAGCAGGAGGTGTCGCACTTTTTTGGACTGCTAGAGTGGATGTGAAAGTGATCTATAACTCTGCGGACATGATTGACTCTATTTGCACTGACCTGGATTTGGGGATCACTATGCGTCTCACCTGCCTCCATGCTCCTGTAAGTTATCAGCTTCGACAGCACCTGTGGACAGCATTAAGGCAAATCAGTAGCTTTAATACCCAGCCTTGGCTGTGTCTAGGTGACTTTAATGAGGTAATGTATCCATGGGAGAAAGTAGGGAAGAGACCTGTTGAGACCTATCGCATGCATTCATTCCGTGATCTAATTAATGATTGTTTTCTAATGGATATGGGAAACAAAGGCTGCTCCTATACCTGGTCTAACAATCGGACTGGCGACGACATGGTTAAGGAACGAATAGATAGGATGCTGTGCACAAAGGAATGGAGACTAACCTACCCCCTGGCTGAGGTGTTGGCCCTACCAGCCCTAGGATCTAACCATAGTTCTCTTATGTTGTTTACTGTAGCAAATCAGCGATCCAAAAGGGCAAGGTCTTTCTACTTTGAAGCATATTGGTTACAAGATCTACAATGTCGTACGACTATTATCGACTCTTGGACATCTTACAAACTCGGCGAGGTGACACTACCCCAAAAGTTAAAAGCTGTCTCAGTGGCTCTTTTAAAATGGAGCAGATCTAGATTCAGCAATGCCAAGGATCAGATATCTGACCTCAAAAATCAGCTTCAAGCTCTGACAAATCAGCCCCATGGCCAGTACGATAAAGCTGTGATATTAGACCTGAAAGAGAAAATACATTGGTTATGGCAGCAGGAAGAGAAATTTTGGGCTATGCGATCACGTGTTAATTGGCTTCAATGGGGGGATAGGAACACCAAATTTTTTCATGCAATCACTGTTCAGAGAAGACAAAACAATAAGATCAGCATGCTGCAGGATGATCAACAAAGGTGGGTACGTGACCCGAATTCTCTCAAGGAGATGACCTCTCGTTTTTTTCGGACTTTATATACTTCTATGGGGTCTAGAGATTATAGCCCTACTTTGAATATTTGTAAGCATGTGGTAACTGCAGAAATGAATGACACTCTTATTGCTGAAGTTACATTTCAGGAGGTCCAAAAAGCAGTGTTCTAGCGAGGTGCAACCAAAGCACCGGGCCCAAACGGACTAAATGGTCAATTTTATCAGGCACACTGGGACATTTTACAAGAAGATATTGTTGTTGTTGTGCAACAATTCTTTCGCATAGGAGTTTTGCTCCCAGAATATAACCACACTTATATTTCTTTGATCCCCAAAACCCCTCACCTAGAAAAATTAGATCAATTCAGACCTATTAGCCTTTGTAACTTTATTTATAAAGTCATTTCTAAAATCCTGGCCAATCGTCTCAAACCCTGGCTGCCAGATTTGATAGCCCCAGAACAAAGTGCTTTCATAGGTGGTCGGCAAATCCAGGACAATATTATTGTGGTTCAGGAGGTAATTCATCAAATTAGAATACGGAAAAGAAAGAAGCATTTTCAGGCTGTGCTTAAACTGGATATGGCAAAGGCTTATGACCAAGTAGAGTGGGACTTTCTCGGTGCATATCTTCTAAAGCTGGGCTTTCATACTCGATGGGTGAATTGGATCCTCCAATGTGTGACTACGGTCTCTTATAGTGTGAAATTCAATGGCGAATCTCTACCCTATTTTCATCCAACCCAAGGTCTAAGGCAAGGGGACCCTTTATCACCATACTTGTTCATCTTGATGGCCAATGTCTTAACAAGCTTAATCAACAATGCAGTGGCAATTGGCAATCTTAAAGGTATTAAGCTAAATCGCTGGTGTCCCACCTTATCTCATTTATTTTTCGTAGATGATGCTATTTTCTTCCTCGATGCAAAGTTTATCGAATGTCAGAACTTAGCTTCTATCCTAAATGAATATTGTATAGCTACAGGACAAGCTGTCAATAGGAATAAATTTGGTCTGATTTTTAGTACCAACTGTCCTAGCAACTTGAAAGAGAATCTGGCCAGCGAACTTAGAGTCCCTATTTTGCAAAAAACTGGCAAGTATCTTGGCATTCCTTCAGACTGGGTGAAATCTAAGAGAGACATGTTTACCTGGATTATGAGTCGTGTGCATTCCAAGCTCGAAGGTTAGAAGGAAAAGTTGATCTCAAGAGGGGGTAAGGAAGTCTTACTTAAAACGGTAGTACAAGCAATCCCCCAATATGCTATGTCGATATTTAAAATCCCTATTACGTTGTGTAAGTTAATTGAAAAGAGGATAGCTCGATTCTGGTGGCAGTCTGATTACAGCAAGCAAGGTATACATTGGAAGAACTAGAGTCTATCAAGCGACGGAAAGATGAAGGGGGTTTAGGTTTTTGTGATCTTTTGGCTTTCAACCGAGCATTACTACGAAAACAAGTTTGGCGACTAGTTCGACAACCACATTCTCTACCTAGTAGAATCCTTAAAGGTCTATACTTTCACTCTCGGGATTTCTGGAATGCTACTAAAGGTGCTAGACCCTCTTGGGGTTGGCAAAGCATTTTGCTAGGTCGGGAATCTATTACCGATAAGGTCTTATGGTCTGTTGGGGATGGCACACAAATCAAAATACGAGAGGACAAGTGGCTAGCTAGGGGTGTAATAGGGGGCCCTGCTCCTAGAGATGAACCACAGTGAGTTGCAGACTTTATAATCTCATAACAGCAAGCATGGAACACTACCCTATTAAGCCAGAGTTTTGATAGTAAACTAGTCGATGAAATACTATCTCTTTCTATCCGACCACAACACACGCAAGATAAACTTGTCTGGACAGGAAAACAAAATGGACAATTTACGGTAAATAGTTGTTACAATCACATCAGAGCTCAGCAAACACGTCACAACATCAATCAAGCCTCTTCATCATATCAGCCGCCTCACAAATTATGGAATGCCTTATGGAAAATCACTACTATGCCTAAATTAAGACCTTTCCTGTGGTCAATTTGCAGCAATGCCTTGCCGACTAGAGAAAACCTATATCGTAGACACATTATCTCAGACCTTACTTGTTGTATGTGCACTATACAGGTACCCGAAACACCAGAGCATTTATTTTTGTTATGCCCATGGACTTTAAATGTATGGTTACACTCAGAAATTGACCTCAAGCATCGTCCTACAGAAGTGAATTGCATAGAAAGTTGGCTGGTTGCTATTATTGAGAAACAGAATGGCTTACCCGAGCTCGAAACAGTTGCGCCTCTTCTCTGGCATATCTGGAAAGCCAGAAACAACTTCTTGTTTCGTCAGCAACGCCCCAATGTTGACCAGGTTGTGCAATTTGCGTTAGTAGACGCACGATCCAATTGGAGCTTCGGTTAGAAGAGGCAGCGGCGTGGGAGAAATCAACATGATTCGGATCAACAATGGCATCCACCAGCCAAAGGTTCTATAAAAGTCAATATTGATGTGGCTTACCTATCTCAGTGTCACGATGCTTCAATCGCCTGTGTGTGCAGAGATTCCTCTGGTGTCTTGCTCGATGGCTTCGCACAAACAGTGTCTGCATCTTCGGCACTGCAGGCTGAGGTGCTCGGCTTAAATCAAACCTTGCACTTCTTGCTCCAGAGAGGGCAAGGATCGGCTCATCTTGAAGTGGAATCCGACTGCTCGACTCTTGTCGACGCCATCAACGATCCTGCCTTGACGCCGTGGGAGCACAAAGGCATTTTTCAAGAGATAAGGGATATGAAGCTTCGGTGCCCTAATCTCACCATCGTTCACTGTAATAGGGCAACGAATTCTGTGGCAGACCGGGCTACAAAGGCCCATCGGGCTTCTGTGCTTTCCTCAGATTGGGTGCAACATCCTCCTTCCTTTTTACAAGATCTTTTATATTATGATATGCCTATAAATGTAACTTCAAATCTACATTTATAATATATTTATGTTTTCGACCAAAAAAAAAAAAGAACTAAAACTAATTACTCTGAAGGATAGTAAATGTAGGAATTTGAATGATAAATTGATAAATTGAAAGACACGTAATTTCTGTTGATGATTGCCCTTTTCAACGATATTCAACATGGCTTATATAGCTCCATTACAAATTGTAATCACTTTTAAACGGTTAATATTCAAATTAACAATTACAACTATATCTCCATAATTTTAGGCTCCATGATCACACTCTATGATTTCATGTCTGACTTTGTTTACAAGTGGATACAACTCTTTAGTTGCCACTGCTTAGCTACATCTCCACAATTTTAGGCTCCACGATCACTCTCCATGATTGCACGTTAGCATTATCTACAAGCAATTATGACTTCGCGATTGTAACTAGATTTAACCATTAATCGACATCTTCACATCTTCAATTCCTTCATTCAACACTTATCTAAATTTATTTGAATGTCAATTGTTGACTGATCGTCATAGTATATCCATGACTGTACTGTGGACATCGATAATCATCCCTGCTGTCGGCGATCTGGCGATTGTATAACCATTTAACATCGATTCTACACTGGCGTCATTGGTGTCACGTCGATTCAAAAAGCTTGGTCATTCGAGCCCTATTCAATAAAAAGCCATATGCACTGCTTGGAGAGAGATCTTTCTTTCATATCTCTTGAGTCCTCGAGATACAAACCTATACACATTGCCATAATATGAAGCCTTGGAAACAAAAACAGGCCCGGTGCGTCGAGCTCTCCAAGGGCCCATATACACATCAAACCAAAAGCAGGCCCAGAGCGTGACGAGGCCTAACGTCTTCGTCTCGAGCCGACATCTCCAGAGGAGACTCGCCGAGCTTCGTCAATTCTTCACCGACGTCGCGACATCGAAGAAGCGCTCAAACTGCAGTCGATCCCCCTTCGAAATCGTCGAGAGAATCTCTGAAGAGGTAAGCCTCGATTCGCGCGGTCCGTTTCATTTCGGAATCCTAGGTACGACCGTTGGTCTCGAACTCAAAGCGAAATGTCCGGTCGTGTCTCGTGCTTGAGCGGCTGCTTTGTCTTCGTTCCGACCCTTGAATCTGTTTGGTGTTTGCTTCTTTGGGTGCGCTTCGGGAGGTGGTTTGCTGTGGTTTTGGGATCTTGTTTTTGGTAATCTTGTTCGCTTTTTTGGCTGTGGAGGTTTGAAGCTGGGTGGCTGCTGCAATGTCCCGAGTGTACGTTGGGAATTTGGACCCGCGGGTGTCGGAGAGGGATCTAGAGGACGAATTCCGTACTTTCGGTGTTCTTAGAAGGTGATTCTGACCTAAAGGATGGATTTTTCTGCTTGGGTTTCCTCCTTTTCCGTTGCTGACTATTTCTGTTTGTCTCGTTATCAGTTAGGGTTTTGTGGGTATTGCGGAAAACCCTTCATTTTTGTCTACTGTTTAGCGTTGCTGATTGATGCAGTGCTAGATTTTGATTTCTTGGGTGGTATGAATGCAGTGTCTGGGTTGCTCGGAGGCCACCAGGTTATGCATTTATTGAGTTTGATGATCGAAGAGATGCTCTAGATGCTATTCGTTCATTGGATGGTCGGTAAAAAGATCCTCTTTTTTTCCCCTCTTTGTACGATGTCTTCTTTGACCTGCCCTCATCTCTGGCTCAGATCTCTTAAATTTTCTTCCATTGTATGCACTCACAAGTTGTTAATTTCATATGGCAATTGTTTTTTGTGATCTTTACTGGGATATTTCGTACAGGTGACTGGTATAGACTTTTTCATTTGGGGGAGTACATGCATTTTTCGGCGAATTAAACAAGCTGCAGCTGAAGTGTCTGTTTAGAGAACTGTGGTTGAAATGCTACTACCACCGTGCTTAAAAAATAAAACCTTTCTAACAAGAAAATCTGAGCATGTACAAATGATCTATGAATGAAAGCTTGGTTACAGTCATTAGTCTAGTTACGATGGCTCAGACATTGTTTATTTAGTTGACTGCTGTTTTAGAAATGTTATTTGCATACTCGAATCTTATACTGGGAGAGCCTTTTCAATAAACCATCTCTGTCTTCATCATGCATTGATCTGTGATTTATTGTTCTTTACTTCTTCATATAGTCAAGGAGCTGGTAATTTTTGGGCATTTTAAATATTAGAGCGTGTCATTGGACTCGCTTTGAAACAGACTAAGGAGGAATTGATAAATTCAGCGATGCATATTTAATTAATATACTAAGGAAAAGTGAAGTTGAGCATGATGGACATCCTTTGGTGATTCTACAGTTTAATCTTACTTACATTATTATCCCACTTATGACGTGCTTGTGTCTTTTGAGAATCTCCGTGTATTAATGCTCTATATACAGGAAAGAATGGTTGGCGTGTGGAAGTCTCTCACAACAAGGGTGGTGGAGGCCGTGGCGGTGGGCGTGGGGGACGTGGCTTTGGCGGAGGTGAGGACTCCAAGTGTTATGAGTGTGGGGAGCCAGGTCATTTTGCCAGAGAGTGTCGCGCACGCATTGGTTCAAGAGGCTTGGGAAGTGGACGGCATAGAAGCCCCAGTCCTAGGCGGCGTAGGAGCCCCAGTTATGGGAGAAGGTTTGTTGAATTAGTTATTTTTTGTGATTGACTTAATTTTCTGATTATGCTGCAATGTGTTTTAGTTTCATTCCTTAATGTCAACGCTCTATTTTTCACTCTAACAGGATTGTCTCTGCTGACAATCATTTGATGATGTTTTAGCTTTTTGTAGAATGGGCTTGATGGGGTCCTAGTGTCTCGTGTTCAGATGATATTTGCTGGCAATACTTAAATTGAAATGTCCATTCTAGTTCTCATTTGGGAAAAAGCTCAACTATGGTAATGGGAAACAAAGCTAGACTGAAATAACTCTTTGAGAGAGAAACAAAACTTTCAATCTGATTGGTTTGCTCTTATGCCGGCGGTTGTACCATGATAATCAAAAGGGGGATGGAAATCGACTAATGAAAAATAGAAATAAAGATTTGAGGAATGAAATAATGCTTCTAGATGACCCACTGAAATGCTGAGAGAGGAAGAATTAGCAGATTTTGGATGGGGAAAGGATATGCAGAGTTAGCATGGATCTTGGCCTTTTTGTATTCAACTGTAACAAATGAAATTTGATTGATGCATCTGTCTAATGCAACTAGCTTAGTGACTGAGATGTCCAACCCCATGGCTTTGACCCCTGAAGTGCAAAGTGTGGTGGTTGATATTTGGTAAAATCGCCATTGCTGGCCACATGCAGTCATCTAGGTTTTTAGTACTGCTTCTAGTTCATTTTGTGCTCTGTTATGATCTACTCTTTCCATACTTTACAGTATATAAAAGCTGTTTGTGTTTTATGGTAAAAGTCTCCAATTGAACAAGATTAGGAGAATAAGATCACAATGGCGATTATTCATTTTGATAGAACATAGTGTGTGTCATACTTTGATTTTTCCTATAGAACTTTCTGTTCTACATGACTTGTTTGCTGTCCGTACATTTGGCCTTTTCTTTTATGTGAGTATATTCATCCAACCTGCATAAAATTGCAGGAGCTACAGCCCCCGGGATAGATCTCTGCGCCGCCGCAGCATCACGCCTCCTCGACGTGACCGCAGCATCACACCTCCTCGACGTGACCGCAGCTATAGCCGTTCCCCTCTGCCGCGCCGTGCTTCTCGTGATTCCCCTTATGCCAATGGGTAGGCCTTAAGTTCACCAGTAGACGCTTTTACTTTGTGACAGTCCCGTGGTAATAGAACCACTAGCTGTTAGAGAACTATCTAGGAACGTTACTTGGGGAACATGACTTGGGTTGTCACAGTCTTTGTCAGGTTCTACTTTTTTCTTCTTTTTCTTGTGCATTCCAATAAATGATACCCCTTAATAGTAGGCTTAGAGCATTGGGTTTCTCCAGTATGTCAAGGTTAAGATTCCATGCCTTTCAAGGAGTATAATATTTATTTCATTTCTGCAGGGATTAAGGCTGCATCTTGGTAGAAGCGCATGGCTTATATTAAATGGAGTTGCTAATTGCTGAACCTTCGGCTACGTAGCCTGGTTTGAGGATCGAGTTACGTATGTTGATGTCCTGACAGTGAAGTAGTTAGGAACTTGGATTGGCATGGCTTCTACAAGTATTTTAGCAATGGGTGCATAGATGCCACATGTAATTGGCTCGGTCTCTTCAGCTACGGAAACTTTGAAGGTGTTTTCCATACTTAGTTTGCCATGTTCTGATGCTTTTATGCTTATGTTGCTTTTAGCAGTCGTATTGTTACTTTGTTTGAAGTATTCTAAGACTTTTTACATGTTTGTCTTTTGAGGTTTTCGATTATCGGCTCAAACGGCACGATTTCGCTACTCATTTCGTCACTGCTCATGGTTTTTCCCCATCTGGTTATCTGCTCGTCTACATCTGCTCCTCTTCGCTTCTGCTGTTATTGAGCTCAAAACATTTTGTATCTGCAAAGCGAGGAATCTTCACAGCCAATGACTTTTGCGCTCACTCCGGCAAAACAAAGCTTGTGATCTAGTTTATGCGCACACGTGTCGGCTTAGCTCATTTGAGAGGATGAAGCTGGTCTTTGGCTTCCTCTGTCTTCGCTTCTAATCACAGCACACGCATCTTCTTGTTGTTTGTGCACCTTGGCTTGAGAACTTGGTGTGAAATCGGATTTGAAAGCTCTCCTCAGTTACTGGAGCTGTTAATCTCATTATCGGTAGCTCGGATGGTGCAAAGTGCAATATGCACACGAGGTCAGTCCTGATGCCATGACTTCTATGAAAACCTGCTGAGATTTCCAATCCATGAGTCATCTCTTTGTTAATCGTCTCAAGAGGTAGAATTATCTGGATTACACTGGGTCTGGTACTTGGTGAGAGCTTCTTCATTGCAGAGAAATAGGTTGGTTCCTTTACAGGGGTTGCCTTCCATTAAAGGTGCTCAGCACTATATTTTGGCTGAGAAGAAGCATGTCAATGATCGCAGATCTGCTGTACTTGGAAGGTTAGAAACCGGCATGTCCTACATGGATGCACCGGTTGTCGGAGATGTTCATGTTGTTAAAAATTATTCTGTGTAGCAGAACCTTTAAAATGCCAATCTTGATCCATAAGGATGTGCTGCTCCATATGGTCTGGTTCACCTTGTCTGAAGCCCCCCAGGGCGCCAGAAAACTTCACTTTCCATGTGTAGCCGCTGAAAAGGTCACAAACTTTGGTTGATGCCTGTTCAGGTCTCTTCCAAGGCTTGAGATGAGATTCAGCAAGCAAATTTCCTTTTGAGTATTTTGATCCTGCGAGGGAACCATCGCTGTCTAAGCTTATTGGCAGTCGATCAAACCGGTCTGCAGCCGAAAGCAGCATATGGTCATGGCAAAACACCTGAAAATAAGTGTTATCTAGATCAAAAGCGTGTGATTATCTTTCAGAAATCGACAGTGGACCATCTGAGATTTCAGGTGCGGTTGCTAACTTAGAGCTGCAGACATATTACTTATGGCAAGAAACACGAAACAAGTGCCCGACATGAAAAAGAAGTTGCTGAAAAGATGTAATGTGGATATAATTGATAAGTGAAAACGATATCAAACGAGTTGAGACTTGTGCGCCATGGATCACGCCAAGGAATAGGAATACATCACATAAAACTAATAGTGAACATAAAACTGTTGCTGAATCAAGCATCAATCACGGAGAACAAGAGTAGCGAGTAAAGCCCTGTTTATTAACATTCTTTTTTTCTGTTTATGAACAAAAATCCTGTTTTTTTGTTGCAAGGAACAAAAAAAACGTAAACGCGTTTGTTTGCGTTTTTGTTAAATCTATTTTTTTATTCCCATGAACACATTTGGAACAAAAACAAAGAAAACAAGAAAAACATGTTTCTTGTTTCTTGAATAATTTTTAAGAACAAATTTTCTCTCTCCTCTCTTTTTCTTCTTCTTTTTCTTCTTTTCTTTTTCTTTTTTCTTTGGCCGGTCGTCGGCCTCGACCATGGCCAGCGACCGGCCGTCGAGGTTCGGCGACTTCATCGGAGTGTCGCCGGCCCTCGGCGAGCCCGAGCTCGCCTAGCCAAGGCGAGGCCGAGCCTCGCCCAACCACGGTGAGGCTCGGCCTCGCCGGGGCCGGCGAGCCTTGCCGTGGCGGGCGAGGCCGCCGGCCCTCGTTGGCCGATCGCCAAAAGAAGAAAAAAAGAAAAAGAAAGAAAAAAATTAAAAATTAAAAGAAATAAAAAAGAACATAAATTTACCAAACGTGTTTTTTTCGTTTTTTATTTCCTAACAAGTTTACCAAACGCCTTCTTCTATTAAAAATTGTTTCCTGAGCAAAATAGTTTTTTCTATTTACGTTTCCAACAATTTTGAACAAACGTTACCAAATGCGCCCTAATTAGTCGGAGAGTATTTTGGCTGCCTTGATATTGGAATATAAACATCGGATTGATCAAGTCCCGACGCTCCAGATTCAGACTCGAACTCTGTAAACTAGCGAAGGCACTGCTAAGACCATACGTGCAAAACCTCAACTCAGTCCAGGGACTTCAGCCAAATGGACCACTTGTAATGCCTAAAATCTGCTCCACTAAGCCCTGAAACATCATCACTTGGCCTTTGAACCGGTTTCCTTCTATGGGGCTTTACAGCACGCACGGTTGAATTCCACAGGCCGTCCCTCCATCGAGCAAGGCACGAAACGGATCGCGCCCCGCCTGATAGATCATCACTGTCCAATTCAAACAGTGTCATTAACCTAAGGAACCACCCAATGCACCTATCCAAAGATGAATGTAAACTTTTACCAGTACGAAGTTGACCATGCCTTGTCTTTCTTTTCTCGATTGGTTACGGCAACCATGCCGGTAACAGACATGAGCATTTAAATCGGTGGAGAGTTGCAAGCCATGTGACGTTTTATACAGAACAGATATAGGAAGATTAATGCTTGCATGTGAAGCCATGCCTATAATTGCAAGTCGTCAATTTTTATCGTGAAAATCGTCCTTTTTTTTTTTTAGGGATATTTCCAAAGTTTTAGCATTGAAGGAGTAGTTGCGTAGATCCTGTTTGTCGATATTGTTTTTCTCTTTTAGGGAACAAAAAATTAGTAAATTTTATAATTCGTTCTTAAGCAAATCATATTATCACTTGTTATCAAGTCACTGAATTAAATGAAACGTAATAGTTGGTGTCTATATCAATTTGAGGTTTTATCCTCCGATGTCACGTGTGTATTAATTTTGTGATTTTTCATGATATTAATTTAATTTAATAAAAATTAATCTGAGGTAAATTAGTAATAAATGTACAATTTTGAGATTTTTGATGGTTAAAAAATTAGTTTGAAGTAAATTTGTAACACGTATACTATTTTATGATTTTTTTTGGATATTAATCCTATTCTTCGTAAGATTATTTTTTTAATTTTTTTAATTTTTTGGTGACTCGAGAACGGTCGTACAACTGCCACCGGCTGCTGACTGTACGACGGTTTCCAAGTCATCAAAAAAAAAATCCTATTCTCTGTATATAGTACATCAATATATGTGGCTGCTATCAAGCTAACTTGAGCGAAGACGGCCAGAGTTTCTAATCTAAAAGTAGCAATATTCAGAACTTCTGTAATAATTTATGGCCTTCGCAAAAGGAACTTTAAGGGCATGTATATTTTTGAAAAGTTTCCGGGTAGATAAAAAATCAAATCATAAATCAACGGCGGTGATCGCATTGGGTCCCGCGACAATCCCTCGCGTTATTGCACGTGAGCGAGCCTCTCCTAGGATCGTACAGACGACAGAGACCGAAGATACAGCGAAGCAAAGCCTTTTTGTCTTCTCGCCTTCCGGTCTGAGCTTCTCTCGTTCCTTAGTGGCGGGAAAGGAGCTGCGCGACTGAGCGGGACTGGAGGTGGGAGGCGTTCATCGTAAAACCCTAAACGGAGTCCCCTCGCCGGAGCCCGTCGGACGGCGGCGGAGGCGATTCTCTCCGGGCGAGAGCGCGCCGGGCGAAGAGAAGGGGACGCCCCCCCGAAAATGTGCTGGCTGGCGACCCGTAACGCCGTCGTTTCGCTGCCCAAATGGCGGTCCCTGTCTCTCCTCCTCCGCCCTCCTCTTCCTCTTCCCAGGCACTGCTCGGTCGGCCCCACGCCACCCTCCACGTAACACCTCTCTCTCTCTACCCCTGTTTTTGGGTGTGTGTGTGTGTGTGTGTGTTTTTGTGTTTCCTTTTTTGGTTCGGTAACTGTTGTTCGTTTGGAAGTGTTTCGGGAAGCGCCTGAGGTTGATGAGGGCGTGCTCTACTCGGAACGAGAGTCGAAGCGAAAGTAGCGCCTTCTGCTGTGGAAACGTGGGTTTTCCGCAGAAAGCTGAATGGACATCGCAATGCAATGCCAGCCTCATTGTTCATTTGGTCGCTCTCTAGTTAACTGGGAATATAGGGGCACGTGTTGAATTGCGGTTGTTGCGTCCGTTTACTCTCTTCATGGACTTAATTGGACATTTTGGAACATTAATCCTCAATTCTAGCATGTTATCATGTGGGTAATCACCTAATCAGTTTCAAATCACCGACCGCACTAGAGTTTGCATCATTCTATATTCTGGTTTCAAATGTCATCCTATTATTCACTAACTGTAGTTATACCACAAGGTTATTGAATTTAGTACTTGACTCTTGTGACCTTGGTTCTTGGTTCTCAGTGGAGAATGGGATCCATTTTTGGCATGAATCTTGATTTGACTAATAGTCTGCATGGCAATAGGATCTATGCATGAATTTGCTATAAATTCACAACTTCAAGATGAGTTAATTCTGTTTGTGTTTCTGTTTCAAACGGCGCTTTCTAGTTATTCACGCCGAAGCAGACAGCTTTTGCAAATCCGATGTTACCGAAACCAGAAGATTTTGAAGGGAAGCACAAAATCTACCAAGAAAAGCAGAACATCTGATGACATCCTTGATGACAAATACATTTCTCACATGCAATGGTGGAAAGAGGTTTGCCGGTTGAAGCATCATTATATCGAATACGAGCTTGGAGTTTCTTTCTCAGTGGCTTGTACAGTTTTTCCTTCCTGTTCTAAAGAAAATGATTCCCATTGTGTTATATCTTTTTCTGCAGAGGTTGCAGATTTGCAGGAAGCATTCCACGGTCCAACTGGTCAGCAGGCTTGTATATTCCAATTTGCTAGGTGTTGATGTTAATTTGAAAAATGGAAGGTGATTTTTCATGATTCTAAGTCATGCACTTTACGTTTGCCTGGTCGCAACTGTTTTTTCAGAAACAAAAACGCCATATTTCGCTAGCAACGTTTATCATATGCATTCGCTGCTTTCGAGCCTATTTAGCTCTCTGCATGTGGAAATTTGGTACCAGCAAGGTTTTGACTCTCCATTTCTATATTTGGTGATTAAACATGGACCAGTGACATGTTAATAGGCTTGTGTAGACAACTTGGTTGATGAGTAAATTTTTTTTTTTTTTTTTGGTAAATTAAGTAATATATAAATGGGGAAGACCAAAAAGTATAAATGAGTTAAATTACTATAATAGGGAAAAAAGCAGGTCTTTGTTTCTTGTACTGAGTGGATTAGTCTCAAAATAAAACACGGTGGTTAAATGGGCAAAATCAGGGGATCCTATTTTTAGTTCTAAGAAAGTATCTCCAGCGGACTCTTTAGACTGTTATACAACCCTAATGCCTTTTGCACCTTCAATAATTCGTATTTGAGATCATCCATTGTCAATTTTCATTTACACGTGTTGAGTGGGCTAGTTATTCTTACAGTCTATCATCAATTAAATTCCCCATCATTGAGTCTCGTGAATTAGTGAGCAGTATCCATAAGTTACTATAAACTTTTCTTAGCCATGTAGGAAGAAGCTGTGACCGTAGTATTTCAGTTCAAGTTGAGTGGAAATGTTGATATGCCGTTTTTCTATGCTTTTGAGGCTTGCTGTGAATTAAAGTGTGCATATGCACTATCTATGGATCAAACGAATCTTCTCAATGGGAGAACCTTGGTAATTAAGACAACCAATTCTTCATGGATTTGTGGGACATTACTGGATATGTCCTGCCATTTGCTTGGAATTAATTGATGTCCAGATCACACAACATTTTTCTTTTTTCTTATTCAAGTTTGCACTGGCAGATAAATGAATATATTTCCTCGTCTTTGTTGATGGTTTGATAGATACTTCTGGTTAATCTAAGAGTAAGTTGATATTTACCCCGGTTGTGTTTTATGTAGTCTAAAAGAAGGGTCGCTAAACTCGGAAATATTGCAGTTCAAGTCAAAGTTTCCTCGAGAAGTTTTGCTATGCAGAGTATGTTCATATCCTAAATGTGCTTGTGGTGCCATTCAAGTTGAAATGCAATAACCCGTTTGGCATTTCTCATGACAATAATTTGATCATTTTCTTCCCTTAGGTTGGAGATTTTTATGAGGCAATTGGGATAGATGCTTGTATTCTTGTTGAATATGCTGGTCTGAATCCTTTTGGTGGCTTGCGCTCGGATAGCATTCCAAGGGCTGGATGCCCTGTCATGGTATTGTTTTATTGTATGTGCATGTCTTGTTATGTCTTTGACATTATCAATTTTGGCTTGCTAGATACTTTCCTCTGCTGATGCGCCATTATAGCATATAATTTGGGATTATGATCCAACTTTTCTAGCTATTTATCTGATACGTAAATGGTCACGTTCTCTGCACAATTGTGGAATTTTTAACGATAGATATCTAGTGTTAAAATAAAGCGACATCTTCTTTGATAGCAAAATGACTTGGTGTCAAGAGCAGCATGATCATACTAGGGCCATCTTAGGTCATCTCATCAAAACTTGTTCTCATCGTAACTTTTTCTTTCTCTCCATCTGAGCTCCTTGTATTTTACCTTTCTGCTCGAGCCTAGACACTCCATACAATGGAAACACCATGGATGGGATTTCTAACTTTCTTTACCATTCTGTAATAGCTGAAGCTTTTAGAAAAAATATTTTGGCACACAACATGCACACAGATGCATAGCAAAGCCAATAGTCTCAAGTTTGATTCTTCATACTTCCTTCTCACTTGTGTATGAAGTTCACCTCTTTACACGTTATTGGTTTCTACAAAGTCTTCCACCATCACTTATCAGGTTTAGACACCTGGGGCTTTGGTCATTCTACTGGCCTTCCTGTGTGTTGAATGTTAAGATATAAATTATAAAGCGAGCTGTTCTCTTCTCTGACACTTTAAGTTTTAGAACTACTGGTCACGCACGCAACTTCAACGTGAATGTTGTTGAAGTTTATTGAGGGCCTAGTGGACTTATAACATGGTTAATATGATACACTTAAATACTTATTTCAGAGTGATCCTTGATTTGAAATGCTTGTTCAATGGGAAATTAACAATTCAAAGCACTAAAATGGGCAGACCTGGATTCTGTCAAGGATGCTATAAAATAAAGGAAAAATAGAAAAAGAGACTACGCCAGTAATGCTGTTAATTATTATCAATGTTCCCAACATTTTGGATGAAATATTAACAAATTTACAAATTTAAGTTCTGAGCATATACTTATTTATGAGTTTCTTGTTTTAATATGTGATGCTAATTTTTTAGCTATGCATCAAGTACATTGGTATGATTATTTTCCTAAAAGAAGTTAAAATAATCTTGTTATCAACAACATAAACTAAGAAGGCTACCTCTATTGTACCCCATTTTACACAAGGGCCATTCTGTGTGTCTGTTTTTATTCTGTGTACCCGGTGATCTATGCTGCAGGTACCCATGTTGGATGTCTTTGCTATAACCCTTAAAACCTTTATGCTCATCCAGATAAAAGGAAATGGTGCCATCCAAGCCACTCTCCCTTTTGGGTTGTTAGAACATTTAAAAAATAAACCACGCCTTCATCTAACAGCTTCAAGCTTTTATAATAATTGCCATTGGTCCCACGAAATCTTACATGGTATCAGAGCTAGGAGATCTTGATCACATCTTCCATGCCCCTATTTGCCTCCCCAATTGAATATTTCCATGCTTTAGGCTAATAATAAATCACACCTTTAAGATTTTAGAACAGCTGGTAGTGGTCCCATAAAATCTTACATGGGTTATGACATTCATGCAGCATCTAATACAGAGATTATTGCAACTCCCTGTAATCCTACTGCAGTTGCCTTTATTAAGAAAAGAACTGGCTAATATATTCAATCTCAGAACAGATGGAGCAGAATTAAACCTCCTGTGCTTTCTAGGTGTCATATAATTGGACTGGATGGAACAAATCCAAGCACTTAATAGATAAAAAGATTTGCTTATCACAGCTACTTCTTGATCATGATACTCTTCCTTAAAACTGCTTTTGATGTTTAAGAAGATTCTGTATGAAGTTTTGCAGGCATAGCACAATTGATATGGATGTTCATTTTGTCTTTCATTTTTGTTGATTTTTTCTGAAAAAAAGAATTCAATTGATTTTGAAAATGATTTGTTTGCAGAATCTTCGACAAACTCTGGATGACCTCACTCGGAATGGCTTTTCTGTGGTAAGAATCAGTGACTTTGTTCTCTTGTGCTACTCAATGTGCCTAGGGAAACCGTTCCTCAGTCTAGTGGATTTTTACTGTTGTTATGGATATTTGATCATGGTGCTGTTGTTCTTGTCTTTTTCCCTATATCGAGTCATGCCTCCTGCAAAACACCCCACTGCAACCCGCCCCCCCCGGGGCGGTGCTTGGGGGGGGTTGTTGTTTTGGATATCCAGATTTATTTTCTGATTGCATGATTTTCATATGTTTATTACCTATAGCTCTTGCATGACATGGTCTCGGATTGCATAGTTTGCAGACTCTGCTATCATGTTCTTGAACTTAAGCTCTTTTTTCATATAAAGAAGTAGCTGACTTTCATTTTGAGATAAACCCAAAACAAGATCTTGTTTATGTCACCATGAACTATGTCACTATTAATTGACTCATCATGCACCACAAAAATATATATATATATATATATATATATATATATATATATATATATATATTGGCCAATTCAAATAAATAAAAGAGCAATACTTAGTCGTGGTTCTCATTCCATTGGCATGGTTAAATAATACTGCTGTGCTCATGGTCAATAATTCACGTCCAAATGGTCCATATTCTATGGGGATTTTTCTCCAGACGAGGCATGGAAGTCCCAAATGCTTGCCATGGATGTACTTATAAATCTCATCTGGTAATTGTTTTAAAAGCCTAGAATTATCAGCCATCTCTCATACATGGGCCATGCCTAGCAGAGGTCTGCCCATTGGATCAGACTTTGTTAGTATTTGAATCTTTACCAGTTTTCTGCTTATTCTTTTTCCCTCTACATTTTCACTTTACTATATGATTTCAAGGCATGGCATTTAGACTTCTGATCCAGTTGACCTAGCTTTCAGGTGTCTTACGATTATATAGCTTGATGTTCATATGATAGTGCTTTTTTGTTTGAAAATTTTGATTGCTGATTTAATGTGTCCAAATGTGATGTTCGAATGCAGAGGCATGATAAGAACTTGGTGAAAGAAAAAAGGGTCTTGTTAACAAGTGCCCAAAGGGCACCTAATAATAAAAAGACATAAGAACAATTTTAAATACACATTAGAGAACATTGAAGATAGAAAATTATTTTCTATTTCGCATGTCATACTAAAACCATAAGTTTCAAAGCATAATTAACACATCTTGTTTAGTGTCTTAGGGGCACTTTTTAACAAATTCTGAAACAAAAGGCTACATCTCAATTGCAAAAGGACATGGAAATTTAGTGATTTCATCTATGACCTCTAGTTGGTGATTCATGATCTTCAATGCCAACTTGTTTAGCCTTCATGATCGTGCCTCACATATCTGCTGCTTGAACTATGTTTTGTTCTTTTCTTTCCTATTAGTCCATCTTCAGATGTCTGTATGTATATTGGTAAAGTTGTATGAAAAGCATATGTTTCTCGGCAATTTAATATATAGACCTGCCTTGGTTTGACTTTTCATTGAAGTGTCTGGCTTTGGTTTATTCAGTGCATAGTAGAAGAAGTTCAGGGTCCAACTCAAGCTCGATGTCGGAAGAGTCGTTTTATATCAGGGTAAGTGTAAAGTGATTTAGTGATCTTTTGGATAAAATTTTCTCATTCAATCTTGTTCCGTTGTACTTGTGAAATGAGTGTGCTGGAGGTAGAGATGCTTAAGTAGATGTGCGGGCATTTTATAGAAGGTTTAATTCAGATTAAATTTGGTATAGGAAAAAGAGTAAGTATTCACCAAGTTATGTCTGAATGAGTGGATAAGAAAATTTATTTATATCCAAGAACAGATGATTAGGAAGTTATATGAGAGGCAGCCAGTAGAAGCATTTGTAGGGTTTCTTTCTGACTTTTAACAGCTTTTGGCAGTAGTGGTGGTGTTATTCTTTTGTACAACAAAGATCTGCATTAGATTCTGGACATCTTTTTAGGCTAGTTTTCTTGTTTCTCTTTTCTTGAGGTGGATAGAGACTAGCTGTGAATAGAATTAAAACTGGAGTAGAAGGTTGCTGGTTACATAGCCAAGGGTTTCAGCTAAATTTTCCTATGCTTTACCTGAATGGGAGGTGCGCATCCACTAGGGATATTGAAGTGAAGAAGGATGTCACGGAGATTGTAAACTATGATGCTCCCATACACATTTGGTTGGATATAATGAGGATTCGGAATATCACACATTGATCAATCAAAGAGAGATTAAATACTGTTGCTTGCCCTCGTACACTTCATCATTGAGTAAAGTTTAATTATCACGGGCTTTCCTAATCTCTTATCGAATGAGAACTACAGGAAAGAAACAAAAGTCAGCTATCCTAAGTTCTAATTTAGGATGATATGATAATAAGTGTCTGTCAACTTGGGCAACCTTAAATTAAGATAGCTATTCGTACTCTGCTGATCAAATGTCTAACTGACTGATTGAAGCCAGCTGAACAAAATTTGTTACACCATTTTATACTTGAGATAAGTACTCACACTCTGCTGTCCATACCATAGGCTGATATTATGTCAAAGTTGATGGTTTGCTGTAAAAAAAGAGTTTGATGATGGATGGGAGAGAGTGGGGCTTCTCCTTTTCCTTATGATGTTGAGTAATCCCCAGAGCGAGCAAAGGATATAGTCATATATTGTTTGATACGGGTTGTTGAGTAAAAGTATTTTACAATTTGAAATTTAATGAAGCCTTTATGAGTGGGCCCATCCATGTATACGATAGTATCCTTTGCTATCTCATCATCTATTCTTGGTCTCTCAATGTTCAATGTGCAAATTCTTCTCCTCACTCTTTTTCTGTCTTTAGGCATGCTCATCCTGGTAGTCCCTATGTATATGGGCTTGTTGGTATTGATCATGATTTGGAGTTTCCAGAGCCAATGCCAGTTATTGGTAAGCGCATGTTACTTGTCCTTCCATAAAGTCAATTTTTACAATTCCTACGATTCTTGGGTACCTTTAGCCTTTATTGCAGCATAAAGCCTCAATTTTCCATGGTTTCTTAAGCTACTTTTTTATAGATGGTCAATAAGCACATAACCTACGTATCTATTATTCTGCATTATTAAAAGAGAAACTGTTTTGGTCCATTGAAATATGCAATATCAGAAGAGATGAAGAAGACATACTTCACTACTACTGCTAAGTGAGACAGAGCATGACTCCTATACTGCTTAAAAACAGCAAGACTGAAGAAATGAACGACTATCACTATCTTCATAAGTAGCATATGAAGTTTTTGGATGAAGAACTTATGATCTCATATCTCATTGGGAGCCTGTTCTGCAACCCCTAAGTCATATAAGCCAGCATGATAATTCTCTCAAAAACTGGAATACCACCATTTGATAAATTGACCAATAACTTTTTAATCCTGAACAAACTTTTTCCATTTAACAAAAGTTTGGTTCGTTAAGAAGAATGTAAGTATTCATCAGATTCATAAGTTTACTTGTGTTGAAAAAAATGCGTTAGTTACTGGATCCAGAGGCCATATTGTTTGGATAATGTGGGATTGTGCCATTAAGTGCTTTTCTACCCATCTTTATAGCAATTTATCTCATAGATGTTGGGGTTCTCCTTGAGAGGCCCATAATTTGAGATACTGGTAAATGTACAGAAAAATCATGTTTTTTAGGCAGTGATTTCTTCACATCCTGGAATGAGTGGCAATTATGATGCAGTGCTGTTTGTATGTATAACCTGCATGTTCTTTCTCTTTCCTTTGTCCTCCCTTTGTGGTGTGACTTCTCTCTGGATGAATGCTTTTTGCTTTGGCATTATGCACAGCAATTGGCGTGAAAGGTAATGTAGTTCTCACTTTTCCTTATATTTAAAAATTCAGGTTTATCTCGGTCAGCTAGAGGATATTCCATGATTCTAGTTTTAGAGACTATGAAGACATATTCGCTGGAGGACGGTCTAACTGAAGAGGCCCTGGTTACAAAACTGCGAACTTGCCAGTACCACCATTTATTTCTGCATACATCCTTGAGGCAGAATTCATCTGGTTAGACCTTGTTCTTAACTTGTTGAAGAATATAATTTTAAAAGCACTCATTGAGCTATGTGCATCTTCAGGGTCCCTGTTTGTTTTGTCAATGAAATTTTTTGTCCTTTACAATGATGCACTGCTTGGTCCGAATTCTTTTCTTCATAACTTGAGTTTCACATGTGTTTGTTTTGTGGTTTCATTCAGCAAGCCATGTCGTTAGCAGAAGCATATGGGCATGTCTGGATAGACTTATGCTTTTTGCTTAATCTAAATCTTGTGGCCGACATACTTTCGACTTTTTTTTTTCTAACCTAAAACACCTGAAACTTCAGTATACAAATGTTGACATGTAGATTTTCATGCAGTTTCTTCATAATTTTTCAAAACTCAGATAGTGTTTGAAATTCTGGTGGGAAAGCAAAAAAAAAATTTATTTGGTTTTGGAAGAAACATAAACAAACAGGTCCTACACTATCGTGTGCCAAATAGCTTGTCTAACATTCTTACAAAGAGATGGGAATCTGTGCACACTATCATGTGCCTATCACAAAAGGATGAAGAGAAAATGATGACATATATGAAGGTATGCTAGTGTCAAGTGGCATAGCTTATTTCCTTAGGGTATGAGAAAATCTGTTAAAGAATTGTTTGGAATATACATCTAACAGAATATTTTTGGTTTTCATGCATTTGATGCCTCTATTCGAGCATCCAGTCAATATTGACTACTCTATTGCTTTGTTTCGGGAGAGGGGGTGATGGGAAGTGGGGGAGATAATGGATGACAATTTGAAATTCTTTTGGGGTAGAAATTTAAAATTTCTATGAATTTTCTGCCCCTTCTCTTACCCATTAACACCCCCCCCAAAAAAAAAAAGAACACAACAAAATCAAAGCCTAAGAGTGAACTGGTATACTATTCACTTGTTCCTTCCAAAGATGATAAAAGGCATCTGGACAGTACTTAAACAAGCAAAAGCCCCTTGAATTAACGTAGCACTAGCCTTTACTGTTTTGGCCGAATATTTTTATTTTCCCTTATATCCCTAAGTAGTTTCCTGACAGAACTGCTGAGTACTACAACTTTGTTGTTTAAAAACTGCCTAATTTTATAAAACTGTTGACCAGCATCCCTCCCTTTTGGGATATTCATCAGTCTTTCCCGTTTGTGTTGGTTATCTGAATTTTGTACTGCTGGAGAGGAACAATCTTGCCCTATGTTTCTGTACCATATTCTGCAATATGACAGATTTCATGTCACATGTAGCATGTATTTGTTTGTGACAATATTGCTGGCAGCAAGCATCAGGAGGGTGGTTTTAAGATCAGATTGTCAACTCAGTGAAAAGTTGCTGTACGTAAACAGAACAGAAAAAACTTGAATTGCATAATCAGGAGAACACATTGGATATTAGCTGTGTGATAGCGGTGTTGCTAATCTTCCTTACATAAAATGTTTTAGACAATCTAAGGTGGAGGAATGAAGGATTGCTATACTCAGGAAATATTGCAGTAGACTACAGTATTTTGAGATTATTCTGACATTCTTCTCTATGTATGTACATGTTTATTCGTTTTTTTGTTGTAATAGACAGTTGTTATCTTCTTGACAACAATAGCCATTATTTATTGCAATAATTTGACACGTGGAAGTTTTTAGGCACTTTCCGCTGGGGAGAATATGGCGAGGGAGGCTTATTGTGGGGGGAATGTAATTCCAGAAACTTTGAATGGATGGAAGGCGATCTGGTGCCTGAGCTTCTGTTTAAGGTTTTCTTTAGTGCTACATCCACGTTGGGCTAATATCCAAAAGTTAATGAGAAACTGTTCTATTTCATTTCAGTTTCTTTCTGTTTTTAGGTAAAGGAGCTTTATGGACTTGACAACGAAGTTAAATTTAGAAATGTTACCGTGTCTTCAGAAAACAGACCTCAGCCTTTGCATTTGGGGACAGCAACACAAATTGGTTGGTTTAATTTGGTCTGGATATTTTGATGCTGTGAAGGTTTTGCACATTTGAGTTGTACTGTGTGTAATGATTATGCAACTGCATCTTACAGGTGCCATACCAACAGAAGGCATACCTTGCTTGTTGAAGGTTTTGCTCCCATCAAATTGCACTGGTCTGTCTGCACTGTAAGTTGGCCAATTTACACTTTAGTATAATCATCCCAGAATAATCCCTCAGTGGGCCTTGTCAGCTGTCAGCAGAGCATGCACAGTTTATCATGCTTTCTTCTATACAACACTACAGGAAAGTGAAGGATTTAAGCTTGGCCTTATGGAGTATGGATTGATTCATTGGTAATCATTTTAGATAAGTGTGACAAAAGGATTATTTGGATCTACAAACTTTCTAATGTTTGACAAGTGTATCTTGTTGGACTAACATGGATTCAGTGACATATAGCTCGCAAGGTCCATTTGGTTTACAAATTTGAATTTGAAATGATTCTTTAATATTACTGTCTTACATGACACTGAAGTCCTTCTGTAGCTGTAGCATTGATTAAGAGGTGGTGAGTCGGTGTCTGTTTGATTAATCAGATGATATTACTTTTATGGTAGTCAGATAAGGAACGGTCAGTTACTAATAAGCGTTAAAGTCTATTTAAGTACTAGTGATGGTTAAGACATGGCCTGTAGTTTGATTTTCAATGGTAACACCCACTATGATTAAAAGCTACTGCAGTTATTTTGACTAGCTGACTTTAGAAGTGGTTTATAAAGATGTGATGAAAGGACCCATTTTAGTTGAGCCTTTGCTTGCTTAACTACTTACATTTATGTTTGTATTAGATATGAAGCTTGCAAAAGAGATTCTTCTTCATCAAGACTTCATCTAAATAAAGAAGCAGATCCAATTAACCTGTTTTAGTGCAAGTCATAATTCATGGAAGTCCATTTAATATTTTTGCTAGTGTCTGTTATGAAGCAAGTAAGGATAAATTCTCCTAATGCACGTGTTTTCTTTTTGCCCCCTTTTGTTGTTGATTGCCAGGTATGTTAGAGATCTTCTTCTTAATCCTCCTGCATATGAGATTGCAATCACAATTCAAGGTGCTGTGATGTACTCTAAGTCCCTTGCTTGATGGTTTGCATCCTTTGTATTCAACTTATGGATCATTAGATCTCTTTTTCCTAGGAAAAGGTAGATGCTTGTGGTCATCTCTTGAAAATTAATGGGAATAGTGATACTTTTTACTGTTGATTTAATCAAGAATTGGCAGTTAAGAGTTGTATAGTCCCCTTCTCTTGGCGAAAATGGGATCACTTGAAAATGTCCTCCTAAGCTTTGTGACATCTTCACGTCGTCATTCAAAAAAAAGAAAAAAAAAATGTTTCATTTTGTATCCCTGGCGGAAATGGATATTGTAAGTCTCATAGGATAGAAGGATTGGATACAGATGCTTGTTACTATCTTGGATCAGGGGGCTTATTGTGACTCCTACTAGTTGGATGAGTGCTATCAACTCATAGAAAGTGGTCTCATGAACAATGTTGGATCTAGGTTGATGGTCCTTTCACTTTAACAGAACATTTAAATGTGCTTTTCTCTATCCCTTTCTCAAACTTCCATCCTCCAGCAATCTGTCCCCCACTATGTAAATCTATAGAGTACGGTATTGGACATGCCTGTGTAAATATATGTACTTTTCAAATTTTTGTTTTATCCTTATACATTTTCATGGCCTTATCTTGGAGTGATGAGAAACTACATGAATGATTTCACTTTTATTCCTGGTTTGGTATCTCAAGAACTCATTCTTAGTCTATGCAAATTTTACTCTCATGCCCTGTTGGACATTCTTTTTCCTTGAAAGACCAACTCTTTTTTTTGTTAGATATTAGGCCAATTGCTTTTCTTCGGGTTATCTATCAACTTAGAGTGAGAGCGGTGCATATTAGAATACTTGTACATTGTAAATGCTTAAGAATCAATTGTACTTGAGAAAAAGTACTTGAGGTGGTTTTGACATTTTCAACAATGTAACTTTGATAATCAAATGAGTGGAATTTAATTTTATGATAGGAAAGATAGTAGAAGATCTAAGGCTATGTTCCGTCTTTGGGATTTATTAAATAGGATAGGATATTTTATGAAGACAAATACTTGGTTCTTTTCTATCTTTAACCTTGTTTAGAAACTTCCTACATGTAAGATTAAACATTGGCATGTAGCATCTTGTTGGATGTTTGGTGTTCATTAAATGACTAGCTTAAATGAAAACATAGTTTACATAAATTAAGTCATTATTTAAATAAAATTAAAAAAACATGGCCAGATCATGACTGTCCCGCCGCCGGTGATCCAATATCAGTGGCCATCACCTGATCACACTAGAAACCGCCACAATCTCTTGGGTGACAACTCAAAGATAGACCAATAGATCTTATTTTAGGTTTTCCTTAGCTACCACAATTATAAAATGGGGTGCTTTGCTTTTTGAGGCATTTGGTATATATCTCACAGCTGCAGCACCTTTGCAACTATAGTACTTTCACAGCAACTTCCAAAAGCTGCCTCTAGTGGCTTTGATTGCTATAAATTTTGAACTTTACAAAGAAGATTCTATTAGGTACCCTTATGAAAATCCTACTTTTTTCTGGTCATCAAATGCATTTCTAGAAATTTGAAATTAAAAAAAAAAAAAAAAAAATATATATATATATATATATATATATATATATATATATATATATAAATATGTTAACTCTAAAATAATAAAAGCAAGTATTAATTATATTAATAATACTATCGATGATCATAGTTCTATAAATTTCAAATTTTCATTAATATCTTTCCCTAGAAGGGAAGGAAAGTTATAGCAACTTTTTTAGAAATTTGAAATAATATAGCATGACTATGTTAATTTATAACAGCAATCATAAGAATAATAAGACATATAAAATAATAATACTAACAACAACAACTTTGTCATTATTATTATTGTTGTTATTGTTGTTATTGTTACTGCTATTACTCCTCCTCCTCCTACTAGTACAAGGTTAAAAAGGTTTATTGCAAACGTTCTAACAATATAAATATAATCATTGGTAACAACTCTACAACAATGTTATAGGTCTTTTCATCATTTTGATAACCATAGTAATCTTGCAGTGGCTTTGGAACAATGTTATAGGTCTTTTCATCATTTTGATAACCATAGTAATCTTGCAGTGGCTTTTGCCAAAGCATTAGTTGTTCATAGCCTCAGCACAACACCTTGAAAAGATGTGTCGCTAAATGTATGTTTATCAACACAGCACAGAACAACCGTAGCTATACCAAACAGACTATATGTGCAATAACTATGGAATATAGGTGCATATTAGTTCTGTGCATGGATTTCATGGTGTGGCATTACATTTGGCAAGAAAGTTTGTGCCATCTTGTAACAATTCTGTTCTCAGGGTGATAATTAATGGGGAATGTGGAGACCAGCTCTCTTCCAATATTACCTTGCATTTGTCAACATTTACTAGCATTACAATAATAATGTTTTCTTTATATTGTTGTTTAAGATTCTGTGCTAAGTCCTGCTGTTTCTACTGTTTGGGCAGCTACTTGCAAACTAATGAACGAGATAAATTGCTCAATTCCTGACTTTACTTGCATCTCATCTGCAAAGGTCAATTCTCATTTTTATCAGGCTTCTTAGTAGTTTGGCAGTATGTCTTTATTCATCTCCTTTTCTACAAAGTTCTTGTGCTTTTGGAACTTCTGCATGCATATAATAAACTTTTCATCCCCATCTTTCTCACAATAATTATTTATTCAATGCTAGGTTACTAGATTCTAGTTTATTTGTTTGATTGTGTACAGGTGATATGTTCATAATTGTTGTTTCTGCTTTTATCAGAGTATTCGAGTTCCATCCCTCCATTTAATGTGTTGCCCTTCAAGTTTCTTCTTCTATGATTGAGGTCTGCTAATTCTGTGTGTTTGACTTGTGTCTTTCTAAAGAAGCATCATGATAACTAAGGTCGCTGCAGTCATGCTTTATGCTGGTGTGCAGTTAAAAGCTGTATTTTGTTATCTACTTGTTTTAGGTGGCCGGAGGAAGATGTGGAGCATTGAAGCATTAATTTGTAGACATGTGTTGCTTGATTTTTTTTTTTTTTTTTTTTTTTAATTTTATAATTTAAGTAATTGCAAGTTGCAATTTTGATTTTCATAATTCAAATTAATTACTTGATATGTTTGTTTATATACCTCACATATGCTAGGGTAGGCCTGGAGGACCTAATGAAAGTTTTCTTCATTGTTATGCAGCTTGTGAAGCTACTTGAACTGAGGGAGGCCAATCATATTGAGTTTTGTAGAATTAAAAATGTTCTGGATGAAGTAATGCACATGTACAGAAATTGTGAGCTCAGAGAAATTTTAAAGCTATTAATGGATCCAACATGGGTTGCAACAGGGTTAAAAGTCGACTTTCAGACATTAGTGAGTTCTATGAAGCTCTCAATCTGTGGATGTTCATGTCTATTTATCTGTATGACTATGTTATTGGAAGAAACTTGGTGTTCCTTACACATTACAATATATGCAAATAAACAAGTTTAAGACATGTGCACAGTATATTTTGTTGTTGATCTGAGGCTTTAGTATGTAGACAGCCTGCACCTTGCATGAGAAGAAGCCAATGCATTTTTCATTATATTCTATGTCAAGGTCTCTATAAATTATTCGATTAACCCTTTAAGAGGTCCGACCTCAAACTAACAATTTTTCGATGAGACATTTCAAATGTGTAGCTCTTTCTTATTCAGGACTTCTAGACGTGCGGTTTAATGACTCTTTGATGAGACATTTCATTCTTTCATAGGAGCTGAGCCCCTCTAGCTGGTTTTTTGCCTGAGGAGGGGGATTAAATAGAAGAAAGAAAGAAAGTGAAGTCCATTTATCTGGTCTTTCTCTGCCTTCCGTGTACCAGAGAACTAGTCTTAGTTTCTAATTTATCATCTTGTTGTTAATGAGTCTTAGGTTCTAATTATGATATGGATACACTGTTTAGTTATTTTGGAGGATAAGACAAAGACATGGCTATTTTCAAACTGTGCTTGTGATGAAAGACGTGATGAACCAACTAGTCCTTAACTTGGATCCTACTCGATAAACTTTAGGATCGTTGTGATCTTATAGATCTTGCTCAAATTGCAGCCTTCAGATTTCTATTTCCTTATAAATTGGATAATATAAATGAAAACTAAAATCCTCACTGACTAATCTGTAGAAGATTTATTTCAGCAGTCAAAGGGCATACTTATTTCTCTACTGAAGCTTAAGCCTAGCAAAGTATTTTCCAATCTACACCTGCTTGATGGTATATTATTAACTGTTTTCAGCTTGGTTAAAGCAAAACTTTATGGCATCCCTTTTATCCGCTGCAAAAATTTTGTGTCTTAATATCTCTAGCTGTTTAGCCAGTAAATGTGGAAAAAGAGACGGGCATTAGTGCTTTATAGCCCATCTCCTGGTGTTGCTTTATCTCTGCTACTCTTATGTGACTTCAGCTTCTGGGCTATTGATGTAATTTGTCCTTTTTAAACTGTTTTGCATTTTTGCTTTTGCTCTTTTTCTTATTTTTCTATCATTTTTAATTGTTTTCCTTTTCTGAACTGATTTTAAGCTTTCACTCGACCTTTCTATGGCCTTACTCAAGAAGGTTGTGATTTGCTCTTTGCTTCACTGGTTATGTGGCTATCTCATTTTCTGTTCCTTGCATAGTCAAATAATTAATCAAGTGGCGCTGCAAACATATTCAAGATTTGTGAAATATTCTTTCTTGTGAAATTCATGATATGTTGAAATTTCCCCTTCCATGGAAAGTTTGATATCATTGGTCGATGCTTATATTGTTGTACTTTTATCTCTAAATCAAACAAAGGTGACACTTCACGTATGAAAGTTAACCTTGTATGCTTATTTCACTCCAGCAGAAAAAATAATTAGACTTAAGATATACAACGTGCAACACTCAAGGGTTATAAGTGCATTTATGACTGAATAATTCATGCAGCTGATCTCAGACTTCTTTCTTTCTCTCATTCCAGTTCATGGATAGCTGGGATTTATAATGATCGCATGTTGGTTATTTATGCATTAATTGGATGGATGTTTTCCAGGTTTCTGAATGTGAATGGGCATCAAGTAAAATTGGTGGCATGATCTCTCTAGATGGTGAAAGTGATCAAAAGATTAGTTCCTGTTCCTTTGTTCCCGCTGAATTTTTCGAGGACATGGAGTCTTCATGGAAAGGGCGCATTAAAATGATACATGTAGAAGAAGCTTTTGCAGAGGTTGAACGGGCAGCAGGGGCCTTGTCCAAAGCTGTAAGTATTTAGGCTGTATGTGCCTTACATACATGTAAGTGCTTCTTCTATGTGCACAGGCTACTCAACATTTGTTTGGTAATTCAGGCCTTGATGATGTGAATTTGGTCAGATAAAAGTTATTTGTTTTGAAGTTAGTTTTCTTTAGGTGGAAACCAATTCTTACTTCGCAGTCACATGTTCCCTGTTATACAGCCTTGACCAGATTATTTTGCAGGCAATATTTGATTGTGAGTTTACCTGTGCCTCTCCTAGCATTTAGCTTTTCAACTACGGTGCATTATTAGCAACTTCAAAGTGGAGTGAGTGCATCTTATGCAAACTCCAGCCATAGCCAGTCTTCATCCATTTGTTGGATTTTGGTTTTGCAAATTGATACCAGTAGAAACAAATGAACACCCGAGATATTAAACTTATATTAAATAATCCCTGAAGGATATTTTGTCTTGCTCATATTAAATAATCCCTGAAGGATATTTTGTCTTCCATCAACTCAACTGCTTAGACATGAGTACACCCCTTTCCTTTTTCTGGGAATGGGGATGGACACGGGAATGAGAGAATGAGAGAGCAGATCTCTTTCACCTCTCCAGCAGATCCTTTGTCATTTTGACTGCAGGCACCTTTGTGATATATAGCCTTCAGTTAGTGTTACCTGAAAAGCCATATTTACCTCAGTTTTGTGGTGGTGGCTGGTCAACCTATCTATCCCAGCCCAAGTCCTTAAACCTTTGAGAAGGCATTCCAAACTGGGGAGTGAAGCAGGGAGCAGTAGTGGCCCTACTACAGAGAGAGTTGGATGTCATAGCCATTAATTTCGCCATGTAGAGTGGATAACATTGATAAGTGGATCCTTTTGTACTAAAAGGGGTTGATCTAATTCTAAAGTAGGCAAACCTAATTTTGATACTAGCAGTGAGATCATTAGAACCTCTTTAACCTCCAAGCGTGATTAATGTAATTTTCCCTTTTTTCCATGACTTGTGACTTTCTTCCAGAACTTTTGCAGACTTCTTTTAGCCTTTCCGATTTTAATATTCAGATGCTTAAGATGATTGCAGATTGAAGAAGATTTTGTCCCGATCACTTTACGAATAAAGTCTATGACGGCTCCACTTGGGGGTCCAAAGGGAGAAATTACATATTCTCGAGAACATGAAGCAGTTTGGTTTAAGGGAAAACGGTTTGCACCAACAGTTTGGGCTGGTACTCCAGGGGAAGATCAAATTAAGCAGCTTAAGCCTGCCGCAGATTCAAGAGGTAGAAAGGTTGGAGAGGAATGGTTTACTACATTGAAGGTGGAGCAGGCCTTGGCTAGGTAGCTTTATCCAGGAGAACATTTTCCTTTTTTGTGTTCTTTCTTTTTTAAGCCTTTTTAACCGCAAACATATTCAAAATGTTTCTTCTTTAGATACCATGAGGCTGGTGACAAGGCTAAAGCAAGGGTTTTGGAATTATTGCGGGGACTCTCTGCTGAGCTGCAGATAAAGACAAATGTTCTTGTCTTTGCTTCCATGTTGCTTGTTATTGCAAAAGCATTGTTTGCCCACGTGAGGTTGGAATGGACATCTATACACAATCTGTAACTATTGTCTACAAGGCTTGTGCTCTGTGGCAACTCCAATAATAACATGCGATGACAGATTGATAGCACTTCTGCATAAAGGGTTAAAGTTGGACAATTTCTTTCTTTTATCCCTGCATTTCTCGGTAGAGAAGAATAAAGGGAAAAGCAGACTGTCTTGTCAATGAACTTACTTCACTATTTTGAGCTACACATGTTTCCTGCGTTAGGGTGCAATGTACATGTTAGCAGATAGGTATAAAATCAATACACATTGCCTGACAAAAAAAATCTTTCTTAAAATGAACAAGATTAGGTACTGAAAGGGTACTAAATGGTTCTTTTTCCTTAATTTCTCTCATAATCTGACATACATCTAACTAATATTTATAACTAGGCTCATGCTTGGGCATTTAAGAATTAATATATTCACTCTGCTACATACTGATTTGGCTTGTGATGATTCTTGTATTTCAGTGAAGGGAGGAGGAGGAAATGGGTTTTCCCCACCCTTGCCAGCTTCTCTAAGTCTAAGGTAACACCAGAAGTAAGTCTGCAATCTGCGTTATGCTTCTGTGTTAGAATGAGTATAGTATCATTTATAATTGGGTCCATTTGGTGCTATTTCCATATGCAAGGTGAAATATGTCCATATATTAAGCCAGCATGTTGTTAAAGTGAACATTGAGGGTTGGGTCGGTTCGCTTTGCTGTGAGGTTAAACTTGGAGCATGACTTGTAATTATGTTCTGTGACTTGTTTATGCTGGTTTCAGAGTATTTTGGAATTTTTTTCGAAAAAGTATTACTAAGGGAAGAAGATGGATTTTGATTTCTACCTTAAGTATTTTTTCACACTTAATACTGCCTAATTGGGTCAAATTTTCCCTTATGAATGTGTCTTGCTTTTTGACTTTCCTCTTTAATTGACCCAATCTAACTGAATGCTTTCTATGCCATAACCTCACTTGTTTGATTGGTCTATATATAAAGACATGGGTTTTGTTTTCTTTCTCAACTTCTTTTGATGGAGATGAGAAACACGAGATGTTGTATGCTTTTTTACTCCATGATGTCACCTGTAATCATTTGGCTCTTCTACTGGCTTGTTTTTGTCAAGGAAAGTCCTAATGGAGGCCCCGTGCATAATTTTTGTTGTTGTCCCTGGTTCCTAAGCATTGAATCACATTTACATTTGTTGAATGCAGGATGTGGAAGTTTCAGATGGATCAAATAGGCTGAAAATAGTTGGCCTGTCTCCTTATTGGTTTGATGTAGCGCAAGGCAGTGCAGTACACAATACAGTTGATATGCAGTCATTGTTTCTCTTGACAGGACCTAACGGTGGTGGTAAATCAAGTTTGCTGCGATCAATTTGTGCAGCTGCTCTACTTGGAATTTGTGGACTGATGGTCCCAGCAGAGTCAGCTCTTATTCCACATGTTGATTCTATTATGCTTCATATGAAATCTTATGATAGTCCTGCTGATGGAAAAAGCTCGTTTCAGGTTTTAACTTCTTGGGCTAACCCTTCTCTCTCTCTTTAGTGATGGTTAAAGAATTCTTTGTGCTCACCACATGCCTGTGCCATTTGACACATACTGTATCATTCTTTAGCGTGATATTATTGTTGTGTAGTGCCAATTTGACACATACCGTATCATGCCTGTGCCAATTACCATATCTTTCTTTGGCATGATATCATTGTTATGTAGTGCATTCACATGTTCATTTTGATGCCAGGAATTTTTCGGAACTTTTTTCTTTCTAGGAGGAATTTTTCACAACTTGCCAAGGACAAATAAATCCCATATTATTCATTTTACCAGTGGTGATGAAGGTGCTCCTGAATGGGGAAAGGAATTTGGCAATCAGTCAGTTGAGACAAGAACAATGGAGAAGTGCCTCTTGTCTGGCCAAAACCAAAATGATTAAAACTAAAAATAGTGATTTATTGTTAGGGCGGGGACTACCATGTGCTTGTTTGATGCTATTTGTGCACTTGTATCTTTATGTATGGGCACCAATGTGCATGTTTACATGAGCTTATTGATAAGTCCATTCATATTTCAATTGTCTTAGGTGGAGATGTCTGAGATTCGATCTATTATTACCAGAGCAACTTCAAGAAGCCTTGTGCTCGTGGATGAAATCTGTCGAGGAACTGAAACAGCAAAAGGGACTTGTATTGCTGGCAGTATTGTCGAAACTCTTGATAGGATTGGTTGTCTGGGTATTATATCCACTCATTTGCATGGAATATTTAGTTTGCCTTTGAATACGAAGAACACAGTGCACAAAGCCATGGGTACAATGTATGTTGACGGGCAGACAAAGCCAACTTGGAAATTGGTAGATGGAATTTGTCAAGAAAGCCTTGCATTTGAGACAGCTAAGAAAGAAGGAATTCCCGAAACAATAATACAAAGAGCGGAAGAACTTTATGTGCAACACAAGAAAGAAGTATCTTGTGGGATGGATGGCTTGAAAGGAAATAGTTTGTCTGCACAAGTTGTAAAAGGTTCTGATAAGGCCCATCCTCAGTTAAGTCGCATTGGAGCAGACACCCTCCATCATGAGATTGAATCAACAAAGCAAACGGAAGCCCTGCAGCAAGATGTCAAGAAAGCTGTTACAACAATAGTTCAAAAGAAGTTGATGGAGCTTCAAAAGCTGAAGAACCCACTGGAAGTTCCTGAACTACACTGTGTGTCCGTGGCTGCTAGGGAACAACCACCTCCATCTGCAATAGGTGCTTCTGTTGTCTATGTCATGTTTAGACCTGACAACAGAATATATGTCGGAGAGGTAATTTGCTTCCAGCACTAATCTAATATATAACTGAAAAAGGTAGATTGATCTCACTTTTGGGAATGTCCCAAATTTGTCCATTTATGGTAAAGTTACCAAACCTCTTACAATTATCTTTGCACATTCCATGTTTTTAGCTGGCGATTACCTTTCTTCTGCCTTCTCCATTGCTCCATTTCCACCTCTAGTTAGGATCTCTTTTTGCGTGGAAAGATTCTGAATTTGATTATGCTTATTACTGTGTTGTATGTAACTTTTTTTTTTTTTTTTTGAATCACAACATAGTGAGTGCACCAAGGAGTTTAGTGACCTTTTTATCTAAAAACTTTTTCTTTATGATGAATAATTATATTTTCATTCCATTTGATATAAATTAGGACATACAACCTTTTTTGCATGGTAGATTATGATTACTTCCCAATGTATTGGTTTTTCTGCAAGAACGTAATGGGGATGGGCATGTTATATCATTTTGTCTTGCGGACCACAACTGTTAGTGATTATAGTTTCTCATTGGTACTTGGGAGTTTTCTCTATACGACAATATTGTCAATCTTAGCTCAATGACATGTTTGCTTTTTGCCTAGACGGATGATCTTGAGGGCAGGATACGTGCACATCGGTCAAAGGAAGGAATGCAGAATGCATCTTTCATTTATTTCGTAGTTCCAGGGAAGAGCATGGCTTGCCAGCTGGAAACTCTCCTTATAAACCAGCTTCCAAATCGAGGATTTCGCTTGAGTAATGTGGCTGATGGCAAGCATCGGAATTTTGGCTCTTCCACCCTCCATGCAGGAAATATGGTGGTCTTCTAATGGCAATGTTGCTTGTTGATGTAATTGTACAGAACTCATTGTAAGTATCCACTGCAGTGGCCGCAGCAATTTTGTTTTTGATATTAGTTGCTCCACTGATCCGTGTAAGTCGATTATGGCGACCAGAGTCCATGTAATCCATGTAATCATACTTTGGCCGAGAGTACGCTTGTGTTAATTTTCTGTACTGTTGATTCCTCCATTGAAGTTTTCCCAATTTTTCAGCTTCAATTTCCTAAGGGCAATGTTTTCTTTCTATTTATTATTATTTTCCAATGGTAGCAAAATATACCCAAGCCAAACAGGCTGATATTGACCATGATAATTTGAAGGCATCAGTTTCAGTAGGAATTTGGATATTGTTACAATTGACTGCTCTTGATAAAATTATGTTACCTTCGAAGCTGCACTGAAGGGGGACTTTTTTCAATCATTATGGTTTGAAGATTTTTTGCAAATCTCATGCTTGTGTTGGCACATGAAAAAAATTCTTACTATATTGTTTGTGGCACCTCATTGTCATTGATTTAAGTTAGTTATCAACATAAATTTAGCTGTTTCCAAATTGCCAACTGTTTCAATAATCTACAAATAGTTATTTATGCAATTTACATATAAAACTACCTATTACCAAACAAAATTATCGACTTATATTTGATTCCAGTAATCAATGCTTATTTGATCTTGCTTGCTATTGCTATGCGCCAGCTAGCGGAATACTTTACCGAATGCGCCAACCAACCTCCGGTAATATCAGTGGTACTCTCCGAAGTCAGCCCCGAAAAAAAAAAAAAATGGTGCTACACTGATTGTAGTAAGCAGAACAGGGCCTCGGCCTAGGACCAGCTGAGTTGCTTCAAAAGTTCCCATTGTTCCCATCAATTTTCCAGCATTTGTTTTGGAGAGGAAAATTGTCTAAAAATTCTTAGTATTGTATGTTGGCCATTTTAGTTCTAAACTTTCTAATGTGGTCAATTTAATTATAAATTTTTTGATGATTTTTCAATATAGTCCCTTCAATAAATTTTGGTCGGAAATTATTGATGTAGATGTTGATTGTTCTATATGGTATGGGCGGTATTGATGTATACCATTTTTGCAATTTTTTTTTTTAATTCTGAATTTTTTTTTTTTATTTTTTTTTTTCTTTCCCTTTTTGCTTTTGGCTGGGCCTGCGAGAGCCATGACACCCACATGCAGATCTGGCGAGGGCAGCACACCTCACGTAGATCTGGTGAGGGTGGCCATTGTGGTGGCTGGCTATAGCCATATTTTTGAACAAGCATTGTCTGTTGACAGCATTCTAACCTTTAGGGTTATTCATCATTCTTTCCTGTTTGCATTGGCTTATCTGAATTTTGTACCCTTGGAGAAGAGCATTCTTGCCATCATGTTTCCATAATGTACTTTGTAATATGGCAGATGTCATGCCATACGCAGCATGTATCCGTTTGGGACAATGTTTCAACTGGCGAGCATGACGGTGGTTTTAAAGTTCAGTTAAAGCTAATTGTTGGATTAGTGAAGAGTGGCTGTATGTGAACAGAACAGAAGGAAATTTGAATTGCAGAACTGGGAGAACACGTTGGATAGTAGCTGCACGACATCAATGTTGCTAACTTCCTTACATGAAATGTAATAAGACTATCTAAGGTGGAGGAATGAAGGATTGCTATACTCAGGAAATATTGCAGCAGACTGCAGTATTTTGAGATTCTTCTTTGACGTTCTTCTCTATGAATCAACATGTTTAATAATTTTTTATTGTGTTATGTATGTGTTATCTTACGCAAGGATCACAAATCTTCCCTTCTCGATAAAAATAGCCACTACATCTATTGACCTTGTTGATCTATTGAAAATGTAATGGTGCCTTGTTGAAATATTCTTTTTCTATTTCTATTTCCCAAAATAATTTCTCAGTAAAGTACGGCCTTCCATGTTTTCCGTTGGAAATGTAAGATGCTTGTGGTCATCTCTTGAAAATTGACTTCAGTTTGTTTCTCTGGCGAAAATGGACATTGCCAAGTCTCGTAGGAAAAATAACTTATTTTTAGAATGGCTTGGATATTTCAAATTTATTCAGCTGATTAAGACTAAAAAAATCTTGGATTTTTATTTTTTTAATTCAAAAAAAAAAGAATATAAATTGGGGCTTAAATGTGCGACTCATCTAGTGGTTTGTATTTTTCTTGGATCATGACCTCTTTGGTTTGCATCTGAGAATTTTTTTGGGCTTTTTTTTCTTTTTTTTCTCTTCTTTTCTTCTTCCTTTTGCTGGTGACCGACCACTGGCCTCGCTCACCATAGGCAAGGCCTAGCTAGATGAGAGCAAGGCCTGATGAGGCTTAGTCATGGCTCCCTTATGGTAGGCAAGGGCAACCCTCGCCCAAGCAAGGCCACCTAACCTGGCCATCACTTGTGGTCGATGGCCGGCCATTGACAAAAGGAAAAATGTTCTCATCAGTGTGAGATGTCTTACATGATATTATTAGTATTTATGTTAGTGATTTTTGGACAAAATTGACTAAATGAATTTAATTGACAATAGGTCAAAAATGTTAAGATTAAATTATAAATTGAAAGATTATGATAGAATTAATAAAGATGTGATAAATTTAAAAAAATTTGACATTGTTTATTCTGATTTTCATGGAAACACTACCCACATCTTATAAAATGGAAAAATCCACACGGGATTCAAACAAAGAAAGAAATTTTCGACAGAGTACTGCAATAGTGCAATTTTTCCCATAAGTAAGCTAGATGATTTTCCAGTACAATAGGGTTCTAAGTACAAACTTGTACTCACAGTCCACGCTCGCTCACTACGAGCGTGGAAATCGCAGGTACTCAAATTTCAAGTACATCTTGGTGTAGTACTAGATCTTCAGCTCCATCTCCATCCTATTTAAAGTCAAAGGATACACAAATGAAAAACCGCAGTGCCATAGAATTTTGAGTGCATAATTTGGCTGAGGGGCCCTACAGGAGCGACATGAGATCACATCGAGCATGTTCATCGACTTCTGATGTGCTGCAACTTGGCATCGTGCCAGATGTGTTCTCAGGTCGCCCCTGCCGGGCTACCCTCAACCGTCGGATATTTACGGCCGATGTGGTCGTTTTGTGGCAAATATTGGTTGGAGTTGGACTCCCTCTAGCAGGTAGCTGGTACTCTATTGAACTTTGAATTTGTTGAATTTGCTATGTATTTAGCTGTAGAAGATGATGATCCCAGACTTGAAAGATTTTGCATGGTGATAAAATTTATAAGCTTTTTGTTGACGAGGGTTTCACGTAATGTTGCCTGATCTGTATTTTCTTTCTTCTTTTTATATTTGTATTAGTCTTGCTAACTAGACAACAAACTGTACTCCACAATTTCACATAGAATACCACGTGAGGCATTGAATTCTTTATGCGAAGTTAAATTTTACTTTAGGTATGGTGCGAAACAAAAATGTACCTAGAATACTACACCTAAAACATTATTAGACTCGCCTATCTAAATTGGAGGTGGAATACTGTGTACAAGGACAAAGCATGGGAACATTGAATCCCCTAAAACATTATTAGACTTGCCTATCTAAATTGGGAGAGAAGAACTCCTAGGTCTAGAACTAGATTAGGAAAGTTCAAACTCTCAATTCTAGAATTAGACAGAAAAGAGAACTCACATATTTAGATTAGGTAAGAAGAAAAAAGAAAAAAAATAATAATAAAAAAACTCAAATAAAATCAACAACAGATGGAGGAGAGGGTGAAACAAATTCAAACCCTCTCCCATGACTGAAAGTTGAAGAATATGATGGACACAGAAGAGAGAGGGGGAGATAAAGACTTTTCAGCTTCTTCATCAAGGAGTCAAAAGTTTAAAGATGGTGATTATATTTTTCGTTATATTAAAAGTGGTCATGTTTATCAAGTTGGCGGTAATGCAAGTCTAATAAAGAATCGTCCAAGTTATTGGTTTCTCCGCTATAATTTCTGTTGCTGGAAAAGGCGAGCACTTCTACAATCGGATCTTTCCTTGGGGATCTTAATCGCTCTAAAAATAGCTTTTTCTATTTATAATTGCATTTTAGTACGTCTTAGAGGGGGGACGATGTAGGAGTAAAAGGTGCATATATCTCTCCATGGGCTCGATCTAATGTTTGATCTTCTTGTCATTTGATTGGTTGGCTTCTTCTTCAAGTTTACTGTACTCATATTGTTGGAAAATGATTATCAGTGGCCCCTGGTATAGCTTTCTTTCTGATAACCATAATACATGTCTTCAAAGTCACGTGTCCTGTCACTAGCTTCTCATTCAATACGTCGAGCTACACGCTGGGAATTATATACTTTGTAGTTAACATAACATATTGGTTGTTGTCTAGTTTGTTTACTGAAGATAGGTTGGTAGTATGATGGCATGGGCACATAATTGTGATTAAAAGGATATTTTATGTAACCCCAATATGGTGGTGGCTATTGTCACCAACCATACTCCTTAAATTGGTGGAACTGTAAAATATGCATAGCATCTATGTACCTTGAAGCGTGCGCTGGTCACTGTAATGGCAGGTGGGGACAAAAGTGCACCGTAAGTTACCTCCCTCTCTCTCTCTCTCTCTCGCACTCGTGCTTTCTTAGAGATCTGGGATACGGTTGGGGGTAATCTAGCTGTCACCATTTTCCCTGTAGTCCTTATATATGTAAACTAGGAATATCAGATATGCATGTCCAGTGGATCTACACAATTGGACTCACCAAAAAGGATGTTGACCCTAGCCAAAATGTCCTGCTCTCTGCTATTTTTTCTTGCCATAGCTATCATTCACATCACAGCATCTGATGAAGCAGCACAAAACGCCACTTCTTCAGCAATCACTCAACTCTCTTCGGGCCGTGGGCAAGTAGATCATAACAAGACATACAATGAAGAAGTGGTAAAAAATGGGGACTCAGTATATAACCGAGGTGGCACTGGTGGGGGTGGAGGAGGAGGTGGTGGCGGTGGTGGAGGAGGTTTCTCGTGGGGATATGGGGCCGGTGGTGGCGGGGGCGGTGGAGGTGGTGGTGGGGGGCACTGGATGGGGTTGGGGAGGAGGAGGTGGTGGTGGCAGTTGGTGGAAGTGGGGTTGCAGCAGGCAGCCGAAATCGAGCAGACACAGAAGTCACCGGAAATGGATGCATGACAAGGAAGAGTACGTGATGGGCGAGTTTGCTCAGTGCATGGTTAAAGGAAGGTGCAAAGGAATGAGATTGGATTGCCCTCTCCACTGTGGTGGACCTTGCTTGTATGACTGTAGGTATATGTGCAAAGCTCATTGCCGACGCTGAGTTTGACTTCGATTCATTATCAGGCACTCTTAATCTGTTTCTTTATAACACTTACCATCTCATAGATGTTAGAATAGCGGGGTTGTTGAGGGGATATTGTTGTCTCCGTTTGATCAGTGAGGATTGAGCTAATGTTTCTGAGATAGCTCTAAGCATTTAGTGTGATCGTTTGTTTGAAAAACTGCTGGGTTTTGTTGTTAACGTTTGCATGTCTGCTGGGGATTTGTTCATTAATCTGTACATTGAATTCTTGGCGAGAAAGCTGTTGCAACTATACAAACATCGTCGCAACTTGGCAAAAAGAAGGGAAAACACTTTATGTTGGAGATATATTCGGTGGGGACTATAAAATGAAAGGTAGTAGTCATCTTAACGTGGTGATTGAGATTAACATTACTCTAACTCTAAGTTGACGGGTTATTTTAATGAAGTTGAATCTATGCTCCATGGCTTTCGGCCAGTGGGAATACCGTCAAAATTAGCAAGCTTGACACTTATTTAGTGCATAAAATCTAATTTTTCTCGATTGATATAGGTTGCAGAAGATAGGTTAACAAAGTAATCATATGCACAAGGACGTTTGCCAAAGTACATCACACCCAGACAAACATAATTACTCAACTAAATTTGCTTACGGCTCCAGTCTTCTATTAGTATTGTCAAACTCGAGGCTGGTTTGATACTTAGAATTTTAGGGAAATTACCAACAAAATGTTTAGACTTATTGCACTTATACCAATTTAATCATAAACCTTTCAATTGTATTAATTGAGTTATCAACCATTGACGATTTGCCAATCTAGTTATTCTATCCAACTTTGGTCGAAAATTGCTAACGTTGCAGTCTGACACAGCCAACACTGATGTTGACAATTTTTGCAAATCTTTTTAATTTTCAGTTTTTTTCCTTTTTTTTTTTTTTCATTTTTCATTTTTCCTTTTTCTCATATTCCCTCCATTAACCATCATTGAGCCTCGACCATGGTCAACAAAGGTTGCTAGCCTTGGGTGACGGTTGCTCTTGCAACATCCGGCGAGGTTGAGCCTCGCCTAGCCACTAGGGAAGGTGAGGCTCGACTCTTGCCATATCCAATGAGGTCTCGCCTCACTAGTGGCTAATGAGGTCATCCCTAGTGAAAGCTGACGAAGTTGACTCCACTGGCCCTCACCTGTGGCCAGTCATTGGTTATCATTGAGGCTCAGTGATTGCCGGAGCAAAATGGAAAAAAAAAAAAAAAAAGAAAAGAAAAAAGGAAAATAAAATAAAATAAAAAATTATAATTTTTTTTAAATGCAAAATATTATCCCCATTAGCATCGATCATCTAATGTGGCACAACTCATCAACGTCAATGATTTCACCAAAATTAGTTGGAATGATTAAATTAGGAAATCATCAAAATGTTTAAAATTATATTAGCACAATTGAAAGGTTTAAGATTGGTAAATCCAAAAAATTTATAGGATTCAATTGAAATTGGCACACGTGTTACGAGTTTAGGACATTTTCGGTAATTTTCCCACTTTATTTCTACCATTGTGTCTATCATTATTCGTGGAGGCTTATAAAGGTGGTGAATCTTCTCAAAGTGTGATAAGTCTATTCAAGGAACAAAAAAATGGAAAAATAGAAAAATACAAATGTTGCCATGCAGACTCTACACTTCAGTTAATTTTTCTATTCCTCGAGAACAATTGTTGTTGCCATGCAGATAATGTCTATCATTGTCGTTCGAATGATAACATCAGTTAGTTTTTCTATTCTTTGTAATAGAAAAGTTATTAGGGAATAGATTTGGAATATGAACAAGAAGTAGAAAAAAAAAAAGCTTCTTGTTTTCGGGAATAATTTTTAAAATAAGTTTTTTTTTTTTTTTTTTTCTTCTTCTTTCTCTTCTAACTAATCGCTGCAACCTTGCTGCCCGTCGCCACCGCTTGTCGCTGGTCTTGCCGTGCTTTGCCGTCGATAGTAATCTGTCGATCATTGTCGTTTGCTGCTGCCGGTTGTTGTCGTTTGCCGCTGCCAGTTGCCACTGCTTGTTGCCGTGACAATCGACTAGAGAAGGAAGAAGAAGGAAGAAGAAGAAAGAAAAAAAAAATGTAAAAAAATTATCAAAAAATTAGAAGAAATTCCATGTCACAAAAAAATTTATGGGTCACACTAAATGCATTTGTGTTCTTTTTCTATTCTAGGAAAAAAATTTTATGTAGTTATCAAACACACATGTACCATCCATATTTCCCTAATGTACGTCTTCCACTCACCGGTTGAAAGCCATCGCAGCCTTGGAAACGGCGGCAACTTGGTTTCTTCCGATAAAATTTTAATGCCTTGGATCAGATCTTTGAAAAATTGGGATAAAGGCGATGAAAAATTGTCACTTTGGTAAATTTTGCATGACCTCAGGATAACTTTTATAGGCCAATTACAGCAATTTTTTTTTTTTTTGATTGCCTCCTCAGATAACACGATTTCTTTTGTCTTTCCTGCTTTTAAATTGGAGATTCATCACAATTTTTTTATTATTATTTCAAGTTGTTTACATACTTGAAGATTAAGTAATAAAGTTTGAAAAATTATACTCAAATTTCACCGTATCTAATATATATAAAGTGTACCATAACATCATCATGGGAAAAGCGAACATTGTACATCTTATAAACATAGAGAAAACTAATTAGGCCTCATCACCATCCACAAGTCTGAGCTGCCCCAAACGAAACTCAGTGAGCTCCAAGCATAGCATCTAACTGGAGAAGCCACAAGACATAATATATTAGGAGTGAGTGGGTTCAAGTTTCATCTAGGTTTCACCTGGAACCGTAATCTACTTGTCAAAAGCGGTTCCTCATTTTTTGAAACCTAAAACCTATCTTGTATACCTTAGAACTCGGAACTTACCTTGTCACGGGTTGGGTTCTACGGTTTACTTAGGAACCAGTCAATTTTTTTTTTTTTTAGTTAAACTAAAAAAGAGCCAAAAGAATGACAGCCAAAAAGCTAGTGTCCAAACAACACTAAAAACAAAGCCGCCATTATTCTTCCAGCATAATCAGTAAGGACCAGAACCACACCACCATTAAAAGATGATTGCCATGAACCCATACTCATGCTTGGTCTAGTAATACGTCTGTAGGCCATATTTCTGATGCAAGGTTAGTAGTGTTTTCCTCACATATAAATGAAATGAGTCTATAACTTATCCTTCTCCAAAGGGAAAAAAACAAACGACTTTCACACTCGAATCTTCCACATATGAGAACCATCCTTGAAAGTAATACCTGGGCGAGGAACTAGCTTCCTTGTTGCATCTAACCAAATTTGCAAATGGACAGCACTTCTGCATTTTGTCTACCAGCAAGTGAACCAAAAAGTTTTCAATGACAAAATAAGTAAACGATAAACTGTAATTAGAAACATTAAGGAGGAAATATCACCTTAGATCTAGGCCTTCCCCCATTGTGTTTGAGCATCTAGTTTAGAAGTTTTTTCTTAGTTAACTTGCAACTTTACTTTCTGTTTGGGAGTTCTATCACTGCTGCACGTCTTACAGATAAATATGATACCAAAAAGGAGCCTAATGCCCCAAGTAATTGTAGTGGTGGAGCACAACTTACTAATGAATAACAGCAATCACACAACGGAGCTCCTCAGCCTGCCCAAGGGTGCCAATAACCCTACTTACTTGACGGGTTAGTCATTTGGAACGCTGCAGAGGTTCATTGACTTTCCAGGGTATGTTGGAATTGTTGAGGAGAGACAAGGAACTTTTGCCTCCAATAACATATTTCTTGAATCGCGCTTAATCTTAAAAATCTATTTACACCCAACCTTTTTACATCCTTTAGGTAATTCAATAAGGTCATGGACGTAATTTTGATGCATAGATTCAAACTCTTTTTTTATGACATTAAACCACTCATTAGAATCTTCACGTTTCATGACTTATATGAAAATGAACTTGGATCATTTTCAATTCCTAAGTCAATTTCTAACTCTTGTAAATAAATCACATAATTATCAGAAATAGTCGACCTCGTTTCTCATTGAAATCTTCTCAATACTCTTTCTTGTAACTTAACTATTGTTGGTTCAATGTTGACATATTCATTATGGAATGTTTGATCATTTATTTGTTATTCTTGATTATTATTGGGTTGAACAATAATATTAGAAACAAGACCTTTATAAATTTTGGGTATAAGAACTTCTACCCTTACTTCTTGAATGCAAGCATCACGCATTCTTTCACTCACATGATGTCACCATTTTCAATGAACGTAATATTTTCAAATTCAACAATTATCATACTATAATTAGAACAATAAAATCTATATATTTTGGATTTCTCTGCATAACCAATGGAATAACCACTAGTCGTTCTTAAATCCATTTTTTTTTATGTAAATTGTAAATTCTTACTTCTGTTGTACAACTCCAAACATGCAGGTGTCATGAACTAGATTTCCTTCCTATCCACAGTTCAAATGGAATCTTTAAAACTACCTTACTAGGAATCATTTTTAATAAATACATAGAAGTCTTTAATGTATACATCCACAAAGATAAGGGTAAAGATGAATAACTTATTATACTCATAACCATTTCTATTAAAGTACGATTAAACCTTTTCACTACACTATTTTATTGCAGTGTATCCAACATCACATATTGAGCACAAATGCCATCTCTTTCAAGGAATTTAGCAAATGAACTTAGACATTATCTCTATTTGACTTTATAATTTTCACATTTTTATCTAATTGCCCCACAATCTCTTTAATATGCATCTCAAGTACATTTGCAGATTGAGATTTATCATGCAATAGATAAATGTAACCATAATGTGCAAAATCATTAATAAATGTGATTAAATAACTTTTTCCACCAAAAGATAAAATATCAAAAGGATCATATATATCAGTGTGTATAATTTCAAAAGCTCTATATTTCTTGTGGCACCGCTCTTAGTGTGTTTTGTTTCTTTACATAAAATACAATCAATAGTCACTCCAAAATCAGTAAAATCCAAGTTCGAAAGAATTTTATTCTTCACTAATTTTTGCATTCTTTCATTGGTATATGACCTAAACGTTTATGCCACAAGTAGTAGAATTCGCATCCACTAAATCTCATTTAGTGCCTACATGATGATGTAAGATCATTAAGGTTTTAACAAAAGTATTATCGAGTTTAAACTTGTAGAAACCATCACATAAAGTTTTACTTCCAATAAGATTGTCATTCTTAAATAACTGAAAGATTTTAAACTAAACTTACAAGAAAATCCCATTACATCAAGTTTTGACAAAGAAACTAAATTACAGAAAAATATATGTACATAAAGAATTCTGAACAAATCAAAATAATGTACAATAGCTAAAACCGAATGATAAGTGCCAATGCTTTCAACTAGAGTTTTTTTTTTTCTTGTAATCAGATAACTTTTACTTGGCTTTATGGTTTGGATCGTAAGAAATCCTTACATCGTATTTCACACATGTGTTATGGCTCGAAGAAAGGGACGATCCAAGAGGTTTTGGTATGACGACCATGACCAATCCTTGAAAAGAGTGATCCTCAATTGGTATCCTTAAGTCCTAAGGTTTTCTTGAGTATTCTAGAATACTCCTAGGGGTAGGTAATATGGTAAATGTACGAACATGTAATAAATGTGGGTTGTTAGTAGCTGAGGAGATATGATCTCTACTGTATGATCGAGGAGAGATCTAGGGATACGGTTTGTCCTATATTTATATATATGGGTCACATCCCTCTCATTATATTAACTCATTCACAAGTGAAATATCCTTATGAGTCGAGTGTGAGTAAGGCTGCTTGGGAGAAATCCTAAGGCCGCACGGGCTATGGAGCACTAGATCAATCGGCCCGTGACACATGAGTGATAACATCAAAATCAATTCACAAAGTATTATGAAGAACTTCAATAAAATTTGATTCAAAATACTTGCAATTTCTTCTCCGAGGTATAATTTACAAACATGCTGTACAATTGATTGTTAAAGGTCAAATAATCCTCAGATGACCAAATGGGCAAAAACTATCACATATCTCTTGTATGTAATTTTCGGATTAAGCAATTCTAACTAGGAATACAACTCTAATGCGAGTAGTATTTGGTTTAGCAACCTGACGATTATCTCCTCCTTCTTGATTTCTTTATTATATAATAAATCCTTGTTAGTTATCTAACAAATTTATGTAACTTTAGGATTTCTATTAGGCGTTGAATAAATTTGTCTTCAAAAGATTTAAGCTAAAAATTGGCCATGCACATTTTGAGTTTAACGTAACATAAATCAATCTTAAAAACTAAATCAACCCTTTGATTTTAGGACATTGACCTAAACAAGTGAGTGATTAAGATGCAAATCACTCTAAAAGATAATTTAACCCATTATCATTTTTAGACCAACATGTCCGTGATTCCATAAATAACTTAATATTACCTAAATAATATGTGGTATAGCTTAATTATAGCATTATGTGCAACTTTAGTGCTTCAACATTAATAAGATGTTCGGTAAATATAATGAGATATGGAAGTGTCCTAAAGCTTGAACGCCTTAATTGCAATTCTTTATGAATTTTGTCAAGGTCAATTCAACCGGTTAGGATGATTTGTTGTTTTAGTTATTACGAGTAAAATTTGATTCAAAATATACTAAAACACAAGGCTCATCTTTTTTTTCGAACCAAACTTTATGCTTCAAATCTTTTTTCAAGTGTCCAATTTTATAATGAAAGTGACAATTAATAAGATTATGTTCCTTATTGTGGATTTAAAAAGTCTTAAAAGATTCATTCAGGATGTGTAATTCTTTCTTCTTGCTCTTCCCACTTTCCATTTTAGAATTCTTTTCAATTTCTTGATAACTTAGGAGATGATGACTCGGGAGATGAATGGAATGAGGCTTTTGATTTTTTATGCTTGTTTTCTCTTGAACAAGTATACTTACCAATTCATTTACATTCCACTTATCCTTTATAGTATTTTAATTCCTTTGAAATAGTCCATATTGTTCAAGAGGCAATGAATTTAGTATGAACTGTACTAAAAAGTACTTATTTACATTCATTTTCAAAGTCCTTAACTTTGTTGCTAAGCTCATCATCTCAAGAACATGCTCATGCATGGTACGTGAATCATCATACTTTATGATGGTCAAAGTGCTCATTAATATACCAATAAATAACTTATCAGCAGTCTAAGAATAATTTTTTATAAATTTCATAAATTCCTTAATACTGTCAGTTTTAGGAAGAATAGCCTTTAAGTTGTTTGTAATTGTCATTTGCATGAATATTAAGCTTAGCTTGTTCTATCTTTCTTGGGCTTTATGGAAAGACTTTTCACCATCATTACTCTTATAAGTAATAACAATTAGTTTTTCAATTTGGAGTGCTAAATCAAGGTCTAAGATACCTAAGTGAAATTGACCTTATTCACTTTAATCAAAGAAATTTGTTCCATAAAACAAAAGAATAGACTAAACGTGCGAATAAAGTGAAACAAGTACATATACTGCAAATATGCAAGAAAATACTCATTTTAATGCTTTAAAAATATCACCTAATCAAATTCAAACTAAATAATACATGCACATCATAGTTTTCCTTTGGGTGATCCTATGATATACGAACAAACATTAAACAATAATGATGCTAATAACTTTAATTTGGCAATAATAAATATATCTTATTAAAATTTTGTTTGTTATCTTTGCATTCACAAACAAATTTAACAAGAAATATTATTTACCAACTAATATGTCCATGAATTATAAGGAATTAATTAACCTTTGGGTTAATCCCTAAGTTCTTATAGTAAATGAACTTCAATATACCCACGACATCAATAAGGATATTAACATATCAATTTCAATCATAGCATCAATTAATCATGGGTAATTGAATAAAATAATATACAATATCAAAAATTAAAAGCACGTTAAAGTTTGGCCACTTTGGTGACTAACAAACCATTCTTAATTGAACTATTAATATCATAAAGCACAAACATTCTCCAAATTACACCCAATGGCAAGACCATAAATTTAACATCCAGGGCAAAATGGTAAATAATCAATCATGAGAGAATCATAATTATCCAGCAGATAGGGGCAAAAATATAAATAACCATCGAGAAGGGAAAAATCGTATTTATCTAATGGAGATAAGGGCAGGATCATAAATAAACAACAGAGGGAAAAAACGTAAGTAAACATGCTAGGGGCAAAATTGTAATAATATGGGGAGGGGGAGTAGGCACGTGCATGCCACTTGCCTTCATTGTTGTGCCCATGCGCTATGCCCTCCAACATGTGCATGGGCGCGTGGTGTGTGGATTCCACGCGCCTAAACGTTTAGCGCGCATGGGAGCTCGTGGGGCGCATGTCTTCCACGTGCCTTCTTCCCCTTGGCTCCTATTTAATGATTTCCTATGTTTTTCACCCCATTTTCCATCTAACCTTTCATCATTCGGATTTTCTCCGACAGAATCATTTCAACAACATCAAATGACATGAAAGGGACCATCGTTGTTCAATAAATCTTCATCCATAAACAATAATATTTCAGTAAATGAAAAATCATGATATCTTAAACCACGCTCTAATACCAACTGTAAACAATAATGTAATTTTATAATACGAAAGATATAAAACACAGGATCTTCGATCTTCATGATTTTCACGACAAGAGGGATGAAGACATACCCAATACCCTTTGAAGATATTTGTCATGTAAAACTAAAGAGATGAAGAAATCTGATTTCTCTCTCTCTTAACCCACTTTTTCTTAACATATTTTGTCTGATAGAGGATAAAATACAATGTAAGTTTCTCATATCATAAGTGGAGAGAGGACCGGACTCTTATTTATACATGCTATCAATAGGCGTCTTCCATCAAAGCATTTTTTAACTTCCAAAAGAGTCACACCTTTTCGGAAGAATTGTAACTTCTTAACTAGGATTGTACCATTTCATCATAATCATAACTTCTCATAATCAATATATTTTAGCATTAAAATTTATTGAACCATTAATTAATAAAATGATGTGGGCCACAATAATTCTTACAGTGACTTCCACACTTATCTCCTCCCTCAAGTTACAAGTTTATTCTATTACTATAGAAAATTTGTTATAGAAAATCCTATTAACGATTTAGTTAAAAGCATGTTGTCCTCCGAAATCTAAAGTTCTCAATCAACCATTACATGTATACGCAATGCTATCCGCTATGACTATCACTAAGGTATGAGGTTGGATAACTATTTGAGATTTAGTCTAACTCGTGAATCAATTCAAAAGTCTTCTCTAATGTAATGTGGGACGTGGGGGCATCACAAGTGATTTTGAAGCAATGTCACTTGGATTTACCAACAAAAAAAAAAAGAACCCTTGCACTTTGGTTTTTTATTTGGTGACCCTATGCTATCAATTTGTTGAAAATAGAATCCCTGATATGGAAGAAGCAAAGGAAATTAGTCTCTGTTCAAAGCAAAGGCCGTGTCTATCACTCCATGGTCACTTTTATTACTTTCTTTCTATTTCTTGTGAAGAAGATTAGTAGTGTTTGTTGACGCCTAAATTTCATTTTTTAATTAATTAGGTTTTTTATTTTGCCTTTTTCGGATAATAAATAATAAATAATAAAAACAACAAACAAAAACAAAAATAAAATAAAAAGCAACCACAACGGCTAGGCCTTCAAAGCCCAGCCCCTCTCCTCTTTTCTTTCCCTTCGCGCGGGTCCGTGAGGCCCAGCCGCGACCCAAATAAGCCCAGCCCCTTTCCCCTTCTGTCCTCTTCCTCATGCCCTCATCTTTGTCTTCTTCCTCTGCAACACGCGTGTTGGAGGCCAGACGCGTGCAATGCCGGGACGCAGGTGGAGGCATCGACGATGACGCAAGCTAAGGGGACACAATATTGAAGGCGGGTAGGCCTTCATGGAAAGAGAAAGAAGTGATGCCGGTTCGGCCAGTGGAGGAAGGCCGGTCGGCACACTAAAGACCGCCGGCCGAACCTCCGTCGACCGGACACCCTCGCCTATAAATGGCGAGGCACCACCTCCGTCGAAGGACAAGCCCGCAAGTTCAGAGGGGTCCCCGAGAGACTTCAGGGAGCTCAAAGAACGAGCAAGGCAGAGAGCGGGTCGCGAGCTCAAACGACCTCCCTCCGAGAGACTTCGGGAGGCCGGCGGCGAGCGAGCCCGAGAGGGAAGTGTGCGAGCAAGAAAAGGGAAGAAGACGCCTGATCCACGAGTTGCGGGGAGAAAAGGGCTTCGGCTCCGTCGACGGCCCACCGGACCAGCCACCCGACGCCGCATCCCCCCGTTGCGGTGAGCTAGGTTGCCCGCCCTTCCTTTTTTGTGTCTGTTTGTGTGTGCTAGGGTCGGGCCGGACTCGCAGCCGCCGGCTTCACGCGAGTTCCGGCCCCCAACCATTCGTAGCTTGCCTCCCCACCCCCCCGCCCGCCTGGCCCGGTCGGAGCTCTGTCGCGGTCCCGAGCCCGAAGCGCCCGCACTTGTCTTCCTCAACCGGTGCCCGCTAGGCGTTGATGGAAATCCCGTGTGAACGCCGGATCTGCGGCGACCGGTGGTGACGGGTGGGGACAGACGACGGGATCGGCTACAACGGCGGCGGCGGGACGGGGTCAAGGCGGTGGCCGGGCGGAGGCCGAGCTCGGCCGAGACGGGCTCGGCCACCTTTGCCGCGGATCGTAAGATCTCGAAGGCTCCAAGACCGAGTCGGCAAGGGAGGAAGATGGATCGAAGTCGAGCGGATCCGGGTCACGAATCCGGGTAGGGTTTTCGGGAATCGAGTCGCGGCCGGGTAGGGTTCCACAAGCCGGGTCGCGGCCGTGAACCGGTTAGAGAGCGGGTCGGGCGTGGGTTTGAACCGGGTAGGGTTTCCGCCGGTTTGGTTTTGTTCGTGTGGGCCGAGTAATTTTTTGGGCCGAAATTCTTTTAACAAAAGTGGGCTAAATTCGGCTTGGGTTGTTTTTTAACAAAAGTGGGCTAAATTCGGCTTGGGTTCTGTTCGTGTGGGCCGAGTAATTTTTTGGGCCGAAATTTTTGTCCCTATCTCAAGCTCGCGGCCGGGTCGGTCCCCACCCGGAACCGACCGGTCGGTCCCAACCCTGGAACTGACCCGGGTCGTTTTTTAAAATAAAAATATATTAATATTTTAATATAAAATAATATTTTAATAAAAAATCAAAAAAATATTTTTATTTTCCGAAAGAAAAAATCAAAAATAAAAAATATTCCATATTTTCCAAAAAATGCCAAAAATAATAAACAAGGCCAAAAATTTATGAAAAAACCAAAAATTTAGAAAAGCTAAAAAGACTTGTATTTTTCCAAAAATACCAAAAAAATAAAATAAAAATCCCTTTTATGTCCAAAAAATTAGAAAAAGACTCAAAAATGTTTTTCTCCCAAAATGCATGGAAAATCCCTCAACATCCAAAAAAAAAACTCAAGGTTTAAACAAGATTAGGTACCGAAATGGTATTAGTGATTAACTAGTGTAATCAAGTCCCCGATCCTAATTTCTCTGTTTGCACAGAGCAAGTATTTCTCCCAATACTTCACTTGGGTTTCTAACCAACCCACCCCAAACCGATTAGTGGCGACTCCATTTTAAAAATTGATTTACAGGTTAAAAACTTGAACCATTAAGTCGTGAATTGGTGGACTTGGGAGAGTCCGGGCTAAAATAAACCTAGCTGAACCATTAGCCTCTTTAGGCGCCCTTACCCGATTGCGGGCGCCGAAAACAAGAGGTCGCGACAGCTTGGCGACTCCACTGGGGATATATGAGGACTTAGGCCGTTTTTATCTTGTTTAAATGCTTTACTAACTTGTTTTTGTTTTTTATGCAGGTCAGTAGCTTAGAAGTTTATTTTAATTTTGCTTAAAATAGATTTCTTGTGATTATAAACTATTGTGCATGCTTTACTGTTTTAAACACTACACATGGCACACACAACCCGGCCGCCGAACTTGGGCCACCATAGGATTTCTAGGATGGTGTTAAGAAAGATACGACCTCGAACGCGAGACTGCGATGTAGAGGTTGCCTTTCTTTTCCCGAATTTTTAGCCGAGGTTAAGAGGGTATGCTGCTAACGCGAGACTGCGACGGGCGGATACCCTTTTAATTTCAACAAACATTCTCAGTTAGAAATCAAGCCACACATATCATGCGCATGTCTATGTGATTGTCATCAATTTTCTCGCGTGATGTAAGTCTTTTTTTTTCGTGTACTTTGCAATTTATTTACCTTCCTGCATATATTGAGTGGTCCATGATTAGTCTAGGATTTAATACCACGGTCAATTAAATTTGGAAGTAATTGTCATAAAGTTAAAAAAAAAAAAAAAAAAAAAAATTGCAAAAGAAATTACTTTCAGTTAATGTTTTTATTCTCAAGCATGTTAAAAAGTTCTTTTTCGCAAGAATTTTCATTTGCCTCAAAAAGGGATAGAAATCTTTTTCAAAATTTGTTGCAATTCATGCTTTCTTCACCTTTCAAATTAAATATCCTTTTAGCCCATGCTAACATCTCACATGCCCTTTTTCAATCCATGCTTAGGAAATCGTCTACCTTTTCATGAATAAACGAAATGAGTAGGGTTAGGTTGTCATCATGGATTGACTCCCTATTTACGCCTTGTATTCACACACGCTTGTTTATTCATGACTAGGTAATCACGGAACTTCAACGTTCGCCGATCCAGACTCGTTCAAAAGCAAGAGCAAGAATGGCCGAAGAAAATGTACCAAGCCGTATTGCGATCATGGAAAGTGAAATGAAGCAAGTCTTCAATGTGCTTCAACAACTTTCCAAGCAGATAGACTCTATCCAAGGCAAACTCACTCCCGCCCCGGCCTCAATCGAGGTATTGTTGCCATAATCATCTACTAGGGGTGATCAAGGTGGAAATACCGACGATAACATGCCCGAATTGGAGGATGATCCGCACCCAACCATGATCGAGAAAGCTAGGCCAGACAGTTTGTCTAAAACTGAGCATGACAAACGCCTCGAAAAGCTTGAGGAGAAGCTGAAATAACTACAAGGCCTCCAAGATCCTACTTTGACGAACCTCTCCATTTATTCCAATGTCAAAATGCCGGAAAAATTCAAAATGCCTGAGTTTGAGAAGTACGATGGCACGACTTGCCCTAGGGCTCATTTGCAAATGTACTTGGTTCGAATAACCCAATACGTTAATAATGCACCATTAATGATCCAATTGTTCCAATCAAGTCTAATAGGCCCTGCCCTGAGGTGGTACATTACAAAGAACATGAATCTCCTCGAAACATGGAGCAAAGTGAGTGAGGCATTCCTCAAGCAGTATAAGTTCATAATGGACATTACCCCTTCTCGTGAGGATCTTGAGCGTACCGAAAAGAAAAAGCACGAATCGTTCAAAGAATATACTATCCGATGGAGGAATCTGGCCGCCCAAGTCAGTCCTGAACCAACCGATTTCGAGCTAAGAAAGATGTTTATCAAAACCCTCCCTTACAAGTACTGCAATCGAATGGTAACCACGATCGCCGAATCATTTAATCAACTCATTCCAGTAGGGGAGCAAATCGAGATAAGGTTGAGGGATGGTTGGTTCACTGAACCTGCATCCACGAGCAGGTTCAGCATGAAGAAAGATAAAGAACCCCTGGTAGATGTCAATGCGACCTACAATTATTCTCCAACAATTCAGACAAGTGCAAGACAGCAACAGACCACCAGCTGTCAGCCATCTCAGCGTTACAACAACAAGAGACAATTTAATTCTCTTCCTGGATCTCCGTCACAGGTACTGGCAGTCCTCAGAAAAAAGAACCTCCATTCGATTGAGCCAAAACGGCCTAACGCTGAAAGTTTTTCCAACTATGACCCGTCAAAAATATGCGACTATCACATGGAAGAAGTGGGGCATTCGACTGATGAGTGCTTCGCCCTTAAGAGTCGAATCCAGAACTTGTTAGACACTAAAGTTTTCTCATTCCAGAGCAATCCGCTCCCTGATCACACTGACAAAGTAAACGCGGTATTCAGTTCTAAAGATAGTCAGAGCAGGAATGTCGAAACACATACCATTGACATCTATCAGGGGCTGGTAGAGGCCGGATATTATTCAGGCAATAAAGTACCACCCTTAGCAATAGAGAAAGAAGGGCCAGATGACATGACCACCATGTTTGGAGACCTTTTCATGGACACCATCAACGAAGGACCGTAAGGGGAAATGGGTGCAGGCCCACTAAAGTAGAACCCTTTTTAATTTCCTTTCGTATTCCCCTACGTGGGAACATGTACATCTTTCTTAAGTTTGGCTTGTTTTATTTTTAACATCAGTTCCGCTTGAGGAACTAACTTTTGAAATCACTCTTCCAAAATGTAAATCCACCTATTAAATAAAGTTGAAAATATTTTGAAAGCATGAGGCGGTATCCCAAATCAGCCCAGTGATGTTATCCAACCATGAAAAGAAAATATCATCCAAGGAGAATACTGAGGGCTGGGCTTCCTCATGCTTTTTCTCCCTCAAAGACATATTTTGAAAATAAAAAATATTTCATCACTCAAAAGCTTTTGTCAAAACAAGATGATAAATTTAAGCACGTTTGTCTTTTTAACCCTCTCACTTTATGTTTCAGAACATCATCCCCTTTGATTTAGTATGACAAAAGGCATTTGAAACTAGCACATTGTGTGAACAGACCAAACTCGAGAACACATTTTCAAGAAAGCGGGGGCAAACAGAAAGGAGCATCCCGTTTCAAAAAGGGGTAAGTCTTATTCCCTTAACATGATATTGAGAATGACAACCCCTCTCTTCTATTTTCAGGATACAAAAGGTGAGACGTAATAGGTACAGGCATACAGTTGAATCGAAGCATCCATGCCATGCCTCACTCCTGCCCAGCTCTATCCTAAGCCAAAGGACTATCTTGTTGCACGACGCGCCCAAACAGCTAGATGTTACAGTTTCAACTTCGATGAGCCCATAAGCATAAGGAAGAAGTTCCTTCTCTTCCTTTAAAGCGATTACTATCAACAAGGAGAAAACCTAGACAGTCAAGGCGATCTATAGCCCCACACCCTGGACAATGACTTTGGAATCTAGAAGCTTCACTCCAGACGCATATTCTTCCAAGGAGTAATTGCCATTAGAAAGCTTGAGATTTTTTATCTCAGATTCCATAGAAGCTTGAGGTACATGACTTTTGCCCAATGATGCTATAGTTAAAGACAGAAGGAGAAATTCCACAAAAGGAATGCGTTGAAGATGAATCAACAACTAGCAATCATGCATACATGGTCACAAATGAGGAAGGCCAATTGAAGGAAACATTGAACTGTGCCGAGACGAAAAGGCTGTCATTAATATCCAAATATCTCTAGGAGTCAGCAAATGCAAACTTTGGAGAAGAGTAATTTGGTATCGTTTCCAATACTCCCCCCTCTTTGAATTCACTTTTGACATATTCTCCCTATTGGCAGAGAGTATCACAACTCAAGAACCAAACTCAATGGTTAGGTTTGACAAATCAATACTGGCCAAGCTAGTATACGGAAATGACCTGCATCGAATTCGCTTGACTTCGCGTAAAGGGAAGTGTCATCCATAAGCCAATTAAGGAGAATAATTGACCTGACGAAGTGGAAGACACGAGACTTCATGTCCTCCTTGTACTCCAGGTCCACTTAATCATTTGCAAACTAGTGAAGGGTAATGTTGTATCGCTTCCAGTTGTTTGACTCCTAAAAAATTTTCGTGACTAACACGCTCTCTCTTGTCTTTTACAGGATCACCTAACCGTCAAAGACGCGAAAAAAAAAAAATCAATGAAAGGCATGTCAGACTTTGATAAGCTTTCCCAAACAAAGTATCATCAAAGCAAATGACAGAGACTCTTCAGGCCTCAAGTCACTTATGATCTTGGCCCTACTAGTTGAGCTATTTCCACAGCTTCTCTTCTACAAGAGGCAAGAGCAGAAATTCCTGATCAGATTCCCAATCCCTAGCTGATCTTTCGTATGTCATGTCCCTAACCAATAGGAGCAATCCATCGACACCCCTTTGTGAATAACCTTTTTGATGTTCAAAACTTAACAATACTATTCTGTTGACCCTAAAGCTATCAATAGGGTCTTTGTTTGAACCATTCATTTGTCCTGAGAATACAAACTCTCTCATGTTTAAAATACTGCATACATTTTCTAAATGGATTTTTGCATTATGATTTTGTCTGTCTAAATCTTTGATTCTATTAAGGATTATTAGAATAGACTGCTAAGTAAAGAATACAAGATTAATTGAGCATGCTGGATGAGGCGCGTCAATATGATGACAGGCAAGCCATATCCTACACACAGTCCCCCATCTATACACGTGTGAGATGAGTGTAGAAGATTCCATGACTGTAGGGTAAAGAGTTCTTTCGCAAATGGTACGATAACCAAAATAGTGAGAGGCATTCCATCGCTCACCCCATTGAGCTCTATACAATGATGAAGTTTCTGTCCTACCCCTCGTCGAGAACCACCCCACACTGGGGCAGATCAGAGGCAAAGCAGCCTCACAAGATGAGAAAAGGGATAGAAATTTTCTTGCTTGCACTTGCATCAATCTTCGGGTGTCTTTATTGCATATGAACACTTGGGTTAATTTAAGTGCCCTAGAATGACGAAGAGCAATTCTTTCTCTATGCACTTGTATTCATTGTACAGCCCAAGTGAGTCTGTAATTTTACCCTCACATTGAGACAAAGCATAAGTCATTACCATAGCCTAGAGCGTCGGCTGAAGATAAACACTCAAGAGTCTAATAACGGTGCTTCGACTGAACTTGCCTAGGCTAGTTCCTCCGACAATGAAAAAAACAGGGGCATAAAAAAGCAGTGTACCTGGTAAAAGCAAGGTCAATGCCCGTAGATGAAAAACAAAAGCAAAAACTATGGACATAAAAAAGCAGTGTGCTTGATAAAAGCAAGGCCAATGTCTCCAAACAAAAATACAGCTGTTTGTATTCCCAAGAGAAGTTGCTGTTGTGGTTCGATTAATGGAACCTTCATCTAACTATGAGAAAAAGAGACCAGTGACAAATGCCGAGACAGTCACTAACTCTCACCCTCTTACATGTGAGCCAAGTTTACGTTACATTCCTATTGTAAAAGTCTCTTCAGACTAGGGCGCTTCAATTAACATAGGATTTCATGTGTACATAAGCATCGCTCAAAGAAGTACGAGCAAGATTACTCTATCTCTTTTCGCAGGATTCTTGACTTGCAAACCCGGAGATGATTGTGCGGCACTTCATTCATGAGCCTTGACCTCGACGATCCCATTTGATGAGCCGTTGACCAAGTCTTTATCACAATTTCAACAAAGACCTCTCACATTGGTAAAGTCGTACCACTTGCGAGAATACTCGGACCCCTGTTGACATGATGACAGTGAGATAGTGTGGTCCTTATAAATCCTGCATCAATGGTCAGGATAGCCTTTTCCATGAGAGTGATAGCCTTTTCCATGAGAGTGAGCAAAAAGTCCTTTCAGACTTAAAGTCCCTCATCTGGCATGCTCAAGACATCTACATTCTGAATAAAGGTTGTCTTTCAAAATCTTCCCCAGTGGAATTCGAATGATACAAAGCAAACAAAGTTGTCATGCATGAATCACATTTAAATTCATGAATTTACAGCATATACAATCATGTGTGCATATTGTGCAAATAGCAAACATACTCTTAGAGATCAGAGATATTGCCAGGTAAGCATATCTTTATCCCCATTTGTTTTAAAGTACCTATTATTGTCCAGGTATTCTCTTCTTGACACTCGACCTATTCGAGTCATCCTTTGAGTTTGGATGCTTGCAACTGTCTTAGTATTCCATTGTCTTTGAGTACCGGCCACCGTTCGGATACTCCCTCTTCCTGACACTCGACCTGTTCGAGTTGTCCCCAGAGTATTGATACTTGTGACTGACCAAGTATCTCTTTGAATACCTACTGCTGTCTAGGTATCCCCATATCGTCAAGTACCCGCCGTTGTCCAGGTACTTCCTTTTTCATGACACTCAACCTGCCCGAGTTGTCCCCAAATAATATAGCAGCTGTTCAAGCATTCAATTGCTTTGCTTGGCACCGCTGTCCAAGTATGCTTTCTAGCACTTGGACCAGCCTGAGTGGTCCCAGATCATATCATTAAATACTTGTGTTCATCCAAGTATTCCAGTACATTGTACACCTGTGGCTATCCAGGTGTTCCACCCCTTTTTAAGTGTTTGCGGCAATCCAAGTAAGCCTTATACCACATTCAAGTTTATAATACCAGGAGGTGAGAGACCTTCATGAATATGCAAGGCACGTCCTCAATATTCCCAATTACCAGGAGGTGAGAGACCTTCATGAATATGCGAGGCACGTCCTCGATATTCCCAACTACCAGGAGGTGAGAGACCTTCACGAATATCTCAGGTACGTCCTCGATATTCCAACTACCAGGAGGTGAGAGACCTTCACGAATATACGAGGCACGTCCTCAATATTCCAACTACCAGGAGGTGAGAGACCTTCACGAATATACGGGGCACGTCCTCGATATTCCCCTTTATCAGGAGGTGAGAGACCTTCATGAATATGCGAGGCACGTCCTCAATATTCCCAATTACCAGGAGGTGAGATACCTTCACGAATATCTCGAGGAACGCCTCGATATTCCCAATTACCGGGAGGTGAGAGACCTTCACGAATATCCCGAGTGCGTCCTCAATATTCCCTTTACCGGAGGTGAGAGATCTTCATGAATATGCGAGGCACGTCCTCAATATTCCCAATTACCGGAGGTGAGAGACCTTCATGAATATCCAAGGTACGTCCTCGATATTCCAACTACCAGGAGGTGAGAGACCTTCACGAATATACGGGGCACGTCCTCGATATTCCCCTTTACTAGGAGGTGAGAGACCTTCATGAATATGCGAGGCACGTCCTCAATATTCCCAATTACTAGGAGGTGAGAGACCTTCACGAATATCTCAGGTACGCCCTCAATACTCCCAATTACCAAGAGGTGAGAGACCTTCACGAATATCCCAAGTACATCCTCGATATTCCCCTTTACCAGGAGGTGAGAGACCTTCATGAATATGCGAGGCACGTCCTCAATATTCTTAATTACCAGGAGGTGAGAGACCTTCATGAATATCCAAGGTACGTCCTCAATATTCCAACTACCAGGAGGTGAGAGACCTTCACGAATATACAAGACCCATCCTTGATATTCCCACTACTAGGAGGTAAGAGACCTTCACAAATATTCCAAGTACGCCCTTGATATTTCCCAATTGCTAGGAGGTGGGACACCTTCACAAATATCCAAGGTATGTTCTCAATATTTCCAATTATCAAGTACCCCTTCGATACTTGTGAATGTCCAAGTATCCCCCAAGAATTCATACTTGATCATCCAAGTACCCCTTCAATGCCTATGGTCAGCCAAATACCCATTTTGACGCCTGCAAAGGCCCAAATATCCTTCAGGTTAGTACTTGTAAATATCCAGGTACTTTTTGATATGCCTGTGAATGTCCAAGTACCTTCCAAAATCGATGCCCTGAGAAAGGTCGACACATCCTCCTGAGAAAAGTCGGGTACCAGCTGTTGTCTTTGACAGAGGTCAGACACCCCCACAAAACAGATGCCCTGAGAAAGGTCGGCGCATCTCCCGAGAAAGGTCGGGTACCAACTGGTGTCCTCGATACAAATCAAGCACCCACAAATGAGATGCCCTGAGAAAGGTTGGTGCAATTTCCCGTCAAGGCGACCGAAGAAAGGTTCGGGTCCTAGACAAATCATTGATTGTTTTAACAGGCGACCGAAGAATGGTTCGGGTCCTGGAGAAGCAATTTCCCATCACGGCAACCGAAGAATGGTTCGGGTCCGAGACAAACCACTAATTGCTCCAACAGGCGACCGAAGAATGGTTTGGGTCCTGGAGGAGCAATTTCCCATCAAGGCAACCGAAGAAAGGTTCGGGTCCTAGACAAATCATTGATTGTTTTAACGAGGCAACCAAGAATGGTTCGGGTCCTGGAGAAGCAATTTCCTATCACGGCGACCGAAGAATGGTTCGAGTCCGAGACAAACCACTAATTGCTCCAACAGGTGACCGAAGAATGGTTCGGGTCCTGGAGGAGCAATTTTCCGTCAAGGCGACCAAAGAAAGGTTCGGGTCCTAGACAAATCATTGATTATTTTAACAAAGCGACCGAAGAATGGTTTGGGTCCTGGAGAAGCAATTTCTGTCACGGCGGCCAAAGAATGGTTCGGTCCGAGACAAACCACTAATTGCTCCAACAGGCGACAAAGAATGGTTCGGGTCCCGGAGGAGCAATTTCCGTCAAGGCAACCGAAGAAAAGTTCGGGTCTTAGACAAATCATTGATTGTTTTAACAGGGCGGCCCAGAAGAAAGGTTCGAGCCTGGAAAAGCAACCTCTTCATATCACCGTAAGATGACACCTTGATACTTGCCAAACTCGGGGTTCACACCCTATCTCACTCACTCCCAAGTAACTACGGGTATCTTCTTATCTGTCTTAGTATATGTAAAGTTATATTGCTCTTTTTTCTGCATAGAATAATAGGTCCCAAATAAAATATAATCTACTACGCAAGTATGGATAAAATTTAGGCATTAGTTTGTCTTTGAATGCAACCTCTACGAACTCACCTCCAAAGAGGGGTGAATTGTTTGACGCCTAAATTTCGTTTTTTAATTAATTAGGTTTTTTATTTTGCCTTTTTCGGATAATAAATAATAAATAATAAAAACAACAAACAAAAACAAAAATAAAATAAAAAGCAACCACAAGGGCTAGGCCTTCAAAGCCCAGCCCCTCTCCTCTTTTCTTTCCCTTCGCGCGAGTCCGTGAGGCCCAGCCGCGACCCAAATAAGCCCAGCCCCTTTCCCCTTCTGTCCTCTTCCCCATGCCCTCATCTTTGTCTTCTTCCTCTGCAACACGCGCGTCAGAGGCCAAACGCACGCAATGCCGGGACGCAGGAGGAGGCATCGACGATGACGCAAGCTAAGGGGACACAGTATTGAAGGCGGGTAGGCCTTCGAGGAAAGGGAAAGAAGTGATGCCGGTTCGGCCGGTGGAGGAAGGTCGGTCGGCACACTAAAGACCGCCGGCCGAACCTCCGTCGACCGGACACCCTTGCCTATAAATGGCGAGGCACCACCTCCGTCGAAGGACAAGCCGACAAGTTCAGAGGGGTTCCCGAAAGACTTCGGGGAGCTCAAAGAATGAGCAAGGCAGAGAGCGGGTCGCGAGCTCAAACGACCTCCCTCCGAGAGACTTCGGGGGAGGCCGGCGGCGAGCGAGCCCGAGAGGGAGAGAGTGTGCGAGCAAGAAAAGGGAAGAAGACGCCCAGATCCACGAGTTGCAGGGAGAAAAGGGCTTCGGCTCCGTCGACGGCCCACCGGACCAACCACCCAACGCCGCATCCCCTGTTGCGGTGAGCTAGGGTTGCCCGCCCTTCCTTTTTTGTGTCTGTTTGTGTGTGCTGGGGTCGTCGGGCCGGGACTCGCAGCCGCCGGCTTCACGCGAGTTCCGGCCCCCAACCATTCGTAGCTTGCCTCCCCCACCAGTCCCCGCTGTCGCCTGGTCGGAGCTCTGTCGCGGTCCCGAGCCTGAAGCGCCCGCACTTGTCTTCCTCAACCGGTGCCCGCTAGGCGTTTGATGGAAATCCCAGGTGAACGCCGGATCTGCAGCGACTGGTGGTGACGGGTGGGGACAGACGACGGGATCGGCTACAACGGCCGGCGGGACGGGGGTCAAGGCGGTGCTGGCGGAGGCCCGAGCTCAGGCCGAGACGGGCTCGGCCGCCTTCGCCGCGGATCGTAAGATCTCGAAGGCTCCAAGACCGAGTCGGCAAGGGAGGAAGATGGATCGAAGTCGAGCGGATCCGGGTCACGAATCGGAGTAGGGTTTTCAAGAATCGAGTCGCGGCCGGGTAGGGTTCCACAAGCCGGGTCGCGGCTGTGAACCGGGTTAGAGAGCGGGTCGGGCGTGGGTTTGAACCGGGTAGGGTTTCTGCCTGGTTTGGTTCTGTTCGTGTGGGCCGAGTAATTTTTTGGGCCGAAATTCTTTTAACAAAAGTGGGCTAAATTCGGCTTGGGTTGTTTTAAAAAAGAAAAAAAATCTGAGTCGGGCCCGCAACGCGGGCCCGTCCCTGTCTGGGGCTCGCGGCCCGAGTCGGTCCCAACCCGGGAACCGACCCGGGTCGTTTTTAAAATAAAAATCAAAAAAATATTTTTATTTTCCGAAAAAAATCAAAAATAAAAATATTCCATATTTTCCAAAAAATGCCAAAAATCCAAAAAAGGCCAAAAATTTATGAAAAAACCAAAAAATTCAGAAAAAGCCAAAAAGACTTGTATTTTTCCAAAAATACCAAAAAAATAAAAAAACAAAATCCCTTTTATGTCCAAAAAATTAGAAAAAGACTCAAAAATGTTTTTCTCCCAAAAAGCATGGAAAATCCCTCGAACATCCAAAAAAACCTCGAGGTTTAAACAAGATTAGGTGAAGAAGGATTAGTGATTAACTAGTGTAATCAAGTCCCAATCCTAATTTCTCTCAGTTGCGCGGGAGCGAGTATTTCTCCCGATACTTCGCTTGGGTTTCTAATCAACCCACCCCAAATCGATTAGTGGCGACTCCATTTTAAAAATTGATTTACAGGTTAAAAACTTGAACCATTAAGTCGTGAATTGGTGACTTGGGAGAGTCATTTAAAATAAACCTAGCTGAACCATTAGGCTCTTTAGGCGCCCGTACCCGATTGCGGGCGCCGAAAACGAGAGGTCGCGACAATGTTTCCTCCATGATAGTGTAAGATCAAGAGAATGAGAATCTGCAGTTTTCTTTATTTAAAAGATTGGTTCCCTAGGAGCCAGCCATGTCTTTGGTATTTACAGAAGTAATGAGGTGGTGGAATCAGGTAGAGAAATACACAGTTTCACACAGTTTTCACTACTACAAGGAAGTTGTTCGGAGATTGCTCTAACATTTCTGAGCTCCACTGAAATGCCAAGAAATGATTTACTTTCAACTCAAGGGGCCACAAGGCAGATCTGGGTGTAAGGCTTGAATTGTGAGGCCTTCGGATGTGATCATTTGGTTGAAGCAAGAGACACTTTGTGAACGCGAAAGCACAGGCGGGTCGTCATCATGCCAACAGCCAGAAGTTTCTGTATGTCTTGGTGTTGAGAAGGTAACCTCCATTTTGACCCTTCTTTTGAACCCCAACACAGGTGCACTTGCTGTTCTCTATCAAATACTCTGCCAGGTCTGTCATTCTAGTGCCTATCATCAACCCGCCACGTCTCCTACATCTGTTTGAATTAGAGGAGCTTCAAAGGGCAACAGAACAAGCAATAACAGCAGGGACCATAATAATGACATCACTGGTTAATCACATCTTTAGCGACAAGCTCCACATATCTTGTGCTTGCATTTGAACGTGCAAAGCATGTGGTTTTGCGGACATAAGATGAAATTTGTGCAATTATTGATTAGCCAGAATCTTTGAAAATGAATCTGAATGTGCATTTCTTATAACCCAATGGGTCCACATCAAGAGAAATGAAGAGAAAGACAAACACAAAAAGAACTGGGAGCTTGAAGAAATTGGATACGTGTGAGCCCCACATTGTTTTCCATTATGATTGTGACTTCTTGCATAGAACATAATTCATATATAAGCATTAACTTTCCATGTATGGCTAAACGGTTTGTGTGCGTCTGTCGGGATTACTGAATTAAAGGGTTCTGATAACCCGTGTTGTAAAAGTACATGACCTTAAGTTGTTTATCTTATATGCAAAACAGAATTAGTTACTCGGACAGCAAACTCCGATTGCAACTTGTGGCAGAATAGTTTACTTAAATCTGGAAGCGTTATTTGCCCTGATTAAATTCTTTCTGAGTCTTGACATTTACGATATCAACTAAATATCCATTGCACTTGCTACCTCAGAAAATCACAAAAAATTTAACCCTAGCTGTAAAGATCATTTCTCCAAATAAATTGTACTAATGCAACAGACTCAAGAGGTAAAGTACAATAAAGTATAATGCTTTAACAACTGGTGGATGATAGCTTTTCCTATTACTGAACGTATGACAGGGACATATTGATGCGAAGATCTTCATAGTTTACGATAACATTGTATCAGCGTTTGAAAACATGGTTTGAAAGACCAATGGGTCAGTGACCCCATAGAAATGGTCTAAATTGACATGCAACAAGATCGTAAAAGAAATCGGAATACATGCCCTTAACCAAATTCAATATGACATTGTAAAGATGCTATAAGCACAAGCAAATTGCACATTATCATCAGCAAAATCGTCTTGGTATCTGCTAAATCTCAAAAGTACCCTAACAATAACATCCAAAAGAGAGACAATTGATCTTACCCTAATATTGCTGCGGAAAAACTCCGGCGCTGCCCCACGATGAGCACATCGATCTCATGCGATGAGCATTGTGCGAGAATAGCTGAAGCCTTATCCTTATCCCCTTCCAGTTCTACTCTTGCTGTTTGTACCCGAACATTCGGCTGTGCCACCTCGCACGCATGTTTCATTTCATCAAGAAAATCCACCTCCAATCCCCCGCCTCCGCCTCCTTCGCTGCCTCCGTTCTGATCCATGGACGCCCTACGGCTGCTGCCATTTTGGCTATTCCCTGAGGCCACATAGCTCGGCCTCTTGAACAGCGTCGAGAGTGTGGTCCTCCACGAACTAGGGTTTTCAACGTGAAGGAGGATCAGCTCGTCGCGCTCGACCACCCCATGCGACAAGGTGTATTGGAGCGCAGCAGCCGATTCACGGGTGGGGTCTGCGACCACCATGACTCTCCGTGGGGCCGTCGTCGGGGAACCAACTTCCATGGTGGCGGTCGTCTGCCGCCGCTGCTAATACCATCAATAACGCAACAAAAAACTGCCACAACGTGATAGGAGGAGTGCTTTTTTCTTTGGATGGGGGGGAAGAGGAGAGGGGAAGGTGACGGGGAATATGAGGCTGTCTTGATCTATGTTTGTTTGCGCACGTTGAGATGCATAATTATGCTGCGCACGTAGTAATCGGCTTTATGGGTTGTTGTTTGTGTTTTTTCTTTTTCCTTATTGTATGTAAATGATGCTTTGCTGTCTACACGCTACATGTACAGAAGATCCAACCATGAGAACAGGTCCTAAATAGAAAGTTACAACATATTGCAAAACGTAGAGATCCTTGCACCTTGTCTAGTTACATCGAAAACCTAAGACCCCATAACCTCTCTCTCTCTCTCTCTCTCTCTCTCTCTCTCTCTCTGCGCAGCCTGAGGCGATCTTCGGCCTTGTTTGGTAGATGGGAGTCTTAGGAAAAGGGTATGAGAATGAGTCTAGGAACGATCCGGTTACTTGGCAGCACATATTACCTGGAAATGGGAACGAAATGCCATCGTTTCAGGGATCTGGAAATGGGAATGAAATGCCATCGTTTCCGGGATCTGTATCCCCCTGTCCTGGCTGTCCATATGCGGGAACGACCAAAACTGACGCGCAAAACGAGCCCGGTCAAAAAATCAGCTCCTTTCTCTCTTAGCCCAGCATCGTGCTTTTGAAGAAAATCACATCAACCAATATCTTGGGGTGACTTGGCTTCTTTACATTATCTTTGCAACTTTCTTTTTAAATTTTCTGTACCTTCTTTTGCAGTGGCAAGGGGATAATGGCCACACTCTCTCTTTCTTTCTTTCTTTTTCTTTTTGCAATTCTTTATATGAACTTTTGTAATATTTTCTTTAAGTTCTTTATACCCATCATCACTAATCATCCACCATTTTAATGTTTTTATTCTTATGAGCTTTAACTAGTTCATCGGGGTCATGTATGTATGGTTTTTTCAAGTTACTCGGATGTGATTGCTAATATATTTTGTTGATTGATTCAACTTAATCTAATAATTTGTCAATCCGATCCATGATTTTCTTAGAAATAAAGAAGGATATACAAAAAAAGACACATCCATCACAAAAAGAAAAATAATTATAAAAGCTTACGCTAGTGATATTACTTGACAATATGCTTCAATAACCAACTTCATGTACTTCTCAACTCAAATTTTTTATGAAACATAGTCAGATAAAAGTTAGGTTTCATACCAATTCCTCCTTATGGTCTACCGAGAGATAAATTGAAGATCCGTTCAGATCGACACCTCAAATTTGAGATCAACCTTAGATCAGGGGAGCAGAGAGATCAGGAGAAGGGCAATGCGGGTTTGGGGGTCGTATTGCTGAGATAATAGTTGGCTATGATGCCCTTATTTCCACATCATAAATATGGAAGATTGATGTAGGTAAAGCTATTTCCACATCATAAATAGTTGTATTTCAATCTTCAAAGAGATTTGTTTTTTTAGGGACTTATATATCCTTATTTATTTACTCCGTGATTCTCTCTCTCTTTATCAATTTGTCTGGTTGTGGAGATTGCAACTTTATACTACTATCTCATTCTTTTATTTTCTTTTTTTTTTTTACTCAAAGATGGAAAAAAAATTCAAGGATAACTCCATTCAAAAGAATAGGCGTTGATTCCCACCAATGACTTGAAAAGAAAAGAAAATTGGGGTAAAATCACTTTAATGACGATATTTAGCACCGATCATATCTTTTATAGGCATTCTATTTGATTATTCATCCTTTCACGATAGAAAAAGCGAACTCAAGCTTTCATAAATGGAAAATATATATATATATATATATATATATATATATATATATATTCAATTTATAATAACTGACCAAATTTTTATTTTTTAATGACGTACTTTTTTCCCTCCATATTACAAACTCTAAAATAAATCAAGTACTTCATGTCAACCTTAAAAATGATAAGCTCACTTTTCGGAGAATTTTACATATCGAGATATGAGTTTTGGATTTTGAACAGTCAAATCTTCTTTCTCTTTTTCGATATGTCTCCGTCTCCTTAATTTGATCATTTGCCACCTCTTCTTCCCAAAAACCTAAACCCTTCCCTTCCTTCAAATGCTACCTCACCTCCTACTCCTCCTTCCCTTCCTACCTTCTCTCCTTTGATTCCCTCTTCGTCAAATCCCTCAATGAAGAGACGAAGGTGAGCACAGTACAGTTGGGGTGGTCGACGGTGAAAAGCAAGCGAGACCATGGTGGTGAGGGCAATGACATCAAACGAGAGCAAAGGCGTTAGTGATGTGCTAGGGCGCAGTGAAAATTGGAAAGCAGTAGGTCTAAGTTAAATTATTAATTGGTTATAAATGGGTCTATCCTATATCCATTTATAACCCATTTTCCAATTGGGCTCTATTGCAATAAATTCATTTTAAACCCATATTAAAACTTTAACTAACCCATTCTCTACCCTGTCAATTAAATGTGAGTTGAAATATGGGTCATTGACCTATTTTGTCACCTCTAATTGGGAGGTGTGAGGGTCTTCCCCTATTAGGGTTCTTGTTAGTTAGGATTATTTCTAGATCCATCAAATGGATGGATTTGGTCGGGTCATAAATAATTCAACCCAAATTAACCGATTTGATTCCGATTTTCTTATTTTTTTGCTATTTAATTTCAACAATCCATACTAGATTTGACCCGAACTCAACCCATACCCGACCCAACTTGAGCTCTAATTCTTATGAATTTTACTCCAATTTGTTGCCTCTAAAGAATGGCAATTCCATGGACCATCTCACTGAGTTGGTGAGGGAGCTCGGGTGCTTGGCACTCATGGGTTAGGACTTCACACGGCACATGAGCGACTTGGAGACATGAATGAGCGCCGCGCTAACAAATCAAAAAACCTACGTGGACGAGCTTGCAGGTTAGGTCATGGACGAGGGCGTGAAGCTAGCAATCAGGCAAAGGGTGATGGATTATGAAGCGGTTCCTTCCAGAAATCGGCAATTCAAAGATCTTTCATCCATGAAAGTTGTCTAAATTGAATAGAGCTTATTTTTCTATTCCCCTTTATATGAGACATTGATAATTATTAAGAAGATGTTCATGTGAATATAGATCTGAAGAAATAGGGAATGGTCTGACACTGCATTATCCGGTCACTAGCAAAATAAAAAACCTATATTTAAAAAAAAGAAAAAATCTAGATCTTGTCGTATATGTCACTATAATTTCACACGCGCGCGCGCACATATATATATGCAAATAATATCGATAAGCATTACCAAGATCTCTTATTGCACGAGGGACGTGTACTTGTGAATTGATCTAACAAAGTTCTAGATGGCCCCATCAGGGATTCAATGGCTACGATTATGTCGATGAAAACAGTTTTTCTTTATATCGTTGCAAGGGACGAGATGGGCATAGGAAAAAGTGCTCGATGAACCAAAAGAGGTGCGATTTTGAAGGAACTCCTGTTGATGGGTTTGCAAAAGAGGTGAGAGCTGCTTCTGCCATGGTCGTCGAAGCCCTAGCACTGTTGGCTTCTCTGACGCACATGTAGAAGCAAACTGATCGGTGGAGAAGTACTGATCTGAGGGTGTTCATTCCGTCAGATAACTTATCACTCATGGAGCTTATTTTAGGTATGAACCACCCGTTTGGGATTTACGGGCTTTAGTAGATGACTGCAAACGACGTATGGCCCAGCTCAGAAATTTCCAGTTCTACTGCCCACGTCCACTAGAAGCAAATAGACTTGAGGCATTCCCAAATCTCTGGTTTCTTAAACCCCAAACCCCTTTGGCTAAGTTTGATCATCTAGATTTCTAATCGAGATATGACTAAATAGGATAAGGTGGATTTTGCTATATCATATTCACTATTTGGTAATTGTAGTAATTAAGTTAGATACATTTACATTATATCATTATACATTATAATAAACGTCATATCAATATAGATGAACAAAAAATTTTACAAACAAACTTGCCTACTTTATTTATATTTGTTTTTTATTTCTTTCTTCCCCTTCCATCATTCTCTAATAAAACTTTATTAAATAGTGAACTGTACTAATATACCTAAAATATATAATAAATATAAATATAAATATATTTTTATTATTGAATTTATTTATAAGATAGAATTAAATATGAATATATAAATAAAAACAATATTAAATTTAAAAAAAAAAAACTAAAATTTATTTTTTGTTATTTTGAATTTATTCTATTAAAATTCAAATATAATTTATATTAAAACATAATTTTAATTTTGTTAATTTAAGAAGTTTGGTATTCAAGAATAATTTTCTATTATGTATATTAAAAATCTTATCCATCTTTATCCTACCTCCCCATGAGATAATTTTATCCAATCTATATTCCCTTTAGATTCAATTATATCTTGTCTTGAGTAGGCATTGAATACAAAATATGATTATTATCCTATCTTGAATTTTATCCTAATTGTCAAATACAACCTTTATAATATTTTGTGTTTAGAAGCTCAATAACTGTGTTCCAAAAGTGCTTACTGATGCAATGACTTGGTTTTTCGACCCAAAAAAAATATATATATATATCAATCTTTAAGCTTACCACCACAAATTGTCCATACATGCCCCTCCTCCAAAAAAAAAAATGATAATCGTATAAAAGCGTACACACAACACTTTTCGGCTAAAATTAGATTAGAACCAAATAAAAGAGACCCATTTCACTCTATTTACCCGAATGGATTAGAAAATGAATCTATTTCAAGCCTTGCGGACTTCATTTTCTTAACCCATTTAAATTTATAGCAACAAATTTTAGGAAATCCGTACACACCCGGCCCATAAGAATGAGTGAAAAAAAGTGGGTTTAAAACCCATATTGCCACCTCCAACTTACACATGGTTTTGTTAGTCCTAAGGTTAACCCTTTCAGGCATGCTAAATTCTATAAGCTTTTGGTCCATCTTACGTGTTCGAGCGGGGCTTCCACTAATAGTACCACTTAGACCTCTACTCCTCTCTTGTTAGCACCTTATCAATATTCTATGGGATACGGGAAAATTAAGACTATGCAAGTATACATAATCACAGCTCTATACTTCAAAAACTTTCATCAACTCCACATCTAGCAAGAAAAGATAACTTCCATAGTAAATAGAGCTTGTATTGACAAATATGCAATTAAAATTGTCATGATTTGAAACCAAACAATTCTGTCCAAATGAGTAAGATAGTTTGATTTGGTTTGAGTTTTTATCAAATCATAGATTTGACTTATGCGTCAAACCACAACAAACTGCAACTTCTTCACCCCCCATCACAATTCCTCACATGATTGCATGTACAAAAAACATGGTGAGCCTAAAGACGAATCCACCTTGATTAGCAACCAATAATGTATGTTTTTTTTCCCTGTTGACACATACTAACGAACCACCGAGGTGAAGAAATATCATGCCATTTCAAACTAGGATGAACTCATATTAAGACATGCTGGTGGCCTATGACCAAAACGAACAATATTCGATAAGAACCCCGAAATCAAATTTCACTTCTATCTATTGACCCACGACTAGAGGTGAGCATGGTTCTAAGGTAAAATCTGGAACCTAAGAACTAGACTAGTAGGAACTTGTAGGTTCCAAGTTCCAAGATATACATGGTAGATTTCGGGTTCCAAAAAATGAGGAACTTGTTGTACAGGTTCTTAGTTGAAGGAACCTGGAACCTGTAATCTAAAACTTATAACAAGTTTTAATATTTTTCTTGATCCATGTCTCCATGTGATCTTCTAATATTTCATGATATTAAATGATGAGTGTATAATTTGGAAGCACTAGTCTAAATTTCCATTTTATGGTTAAGATATTTACTTTATTAATGTTTATATTTTTATGTATTTAAATATAAGTTATGATTAGTAAATTATAATCGTTCAAATAATAATATAAGTGGGACCTAGGTAGACTTTGAAACCTATAACGGGATAAGTTCCAAATCCTAGAATATGCAAGGTAAGTTTCAAGTTCCAAAAAATAAAGAACTTGTTCTAACAAATGGGTTCCAAGTTTTAGATAGAATATGTACGAGATTTTGAACCGTTCACCCCTACTTTTATTTAGTTAAATTCTTTGCCAACAATTCTTTTTTTTTTTTGTTGATAGTTTTGTTCATTTTGTATTCTCTTTGATGAATGACAAGCTTGTTTAGTATCTAAAAAAAAAAAACTATTGAACCTTGGAATTGAGGTTAGAACTTGTGACTAAGTGGGTTCTAGGTTTCAAGTTCCGACATATAGTAGTTCTAGATTTCAAAAAATAAGGAACTTAGTAATTTTCAAATTCTAGGCGGAACGAGGAACCTGAAACCTTCACCCCTACTCACGGCAAGGGCATTGTACTCGGCTCTAATTTTTGAAAGCAAAAAAAAAAAGGGATAATATAAATATTGAGAGGACTTGGCGCGAGACAAAAGGAAAAGAGAGCGAGAGTGGTCAAAGATGAGACACTATTTGACCAAGTCAAATTGTCCAGAATTAGCATCCGAGCGGTCGCTTGGCAGAAGTTGGTACAAGAAAAGCTGCATCTCCTCTTCCGGCAAGCGCGATCGCATTGTCTTAATGAACACGGCAGATCAGACATCTTCTTCACTGCGGTCGTTGTCTTCTCCCCGCCGGCAAGCCCTGCTCCTCCGGCGACGTGGACGGCGACCGCGACGTGGATGTGGACACCGCTCCCGAACTTCCACCTCCGGCGGCATTAGATCCGCAACCCTCGAGATCGGAGTGCACTCGGTGGAGTCCACTGCGGAACTTCCGCCGCCGGCGGTCGAGTTCTCCGGCGAAGTCAAGAAACCGTCGCGATCACCGTAGCCGGAAAGCGCTGGGCATCAATCTTTAAAACTCTCGAAAATTTGAATCTATCGCCTCGAAGAGAATCGCCCGCACCGACTTGACTTGCGAATCATCCCTTGTCGTCGTTGTCTTCTCCCCGCCGGCAAGCTCTGCTCTTTCGGCGACCCATCAGCCGATGATATATGAGCGGATGATTCACAAGTCAGGTCGGTTCGGGCAATTCTCGCATTGTTTGGTGACAAGATTCAATTTTCGTGCCCAGGGCTTTCGGCTCTCTTGAAGGAGAGTGGTGGTGACGATTTCTCGACTTCGTCGTCGGAGAAATCGTCCGCGGCCAGTGGAAGTTTGGCAGTGGACTCCACTCCGCACCCTTCGAATTCGAGGGTTGTGGATTAAATGCCACCGGGGGTGGATAGAAATCCGGACAAGTTACTTAGTCTGTTGGAGGACTGCAATTCAAGTTGACCGCTTTCCTGACTTCGCCGGAGAAACTCGGGAGTGGAGGCCACAGTCCGATCTAGAGAGGCATCCAAACGACTTTGTTGCTCTTGAATTTTGGATGTCCTGCCGTGAATATGAAATAAGTGTTTTTTTTTTCCTTGTCAAACTGCATGGTAGAGCAGTGTCCTTGAGTGTTCCTGTTTCGGAGATTGATGTTTTTGTTAGGGGTTTCTATACTGGTTCAATTCTTGAGTCCATATGGTATCGTTCAATAAGGTTCGATTTTGTTCAGATGGTGAAGTGGGTAAATGGATCTTCTGCGTCTTTTTCTCCTCTGTGGAGAAGAACAAAGTAAGGAACTGTAGGCTTCATCAATGGCTCATTTTTAAAGCTTCATCTTTGATTTGAAATTCTGCGGCTGAGAACATTTTGCCCAAGTGGCAACAAGATGGTGAAGATTCAGTTGCATCCGACACATCCATGGCTTGTCATTGTCGCTGCGGATGCATCGGACTTCGTCTCCATTTGGAATTGGGGGCATCGTCACATAGCTCACTGCGCATTTTCAGGTTTTATGATGCGTGTTGTGTGTGCACTGGCTTTTCAGAGCGATCTAGTCAATAATTTGGATGTTGTTTCATAGCATGATGATCATGGGCTGTTCTGGTTTTAGGCAAAAGCGAGGAGTGTCAACGAGAGGCATTCAGTTGATGCTAAGTTGGACAGCTTGCTGAAGGAGAATCAGGTGCTAATTGTCGATGAAAGCTCATTTTATTTGCAGCAGATGGCATTGGTTGCGGAGGCATTTATTTGTATGCTACTGGGAAAATTGCCGCAAGCAAGAACTTGACAATGGATCACCACCTGGCAAAGCTATTTTTCTGGACTTGGCGACAATGCAAGGCCGAGATGTACCAAGCAAGAACTTGACAACAGATACTACTCTGGCAAGTCCTTACTCACGGATATAGCCTAATTTCAATTTAATGACTGTTCTTTGCCTAATGTGACAATATTATAGATTGAGAGCCACTTTAACTTTTTGTTTTCTGGCATTTGAGAAAACTAATCTTTTTGAGTGCCTATAATTTGACCATTTAAATGTACGGTGCTGGATGCGCCCCTATCTTTCTTTTCTGCAAGTTATTTTTCTTTTCAGACAGAGCCAGCAGAGTATACTTTTGACCATCTCTTATACATTTTTACTTTCTTTTCTTACCAATAGATTGCTGTGTGCTGGCTGTTCTTCATCTTCTTAATGCTGATATCTGCTGGTATGTCTGTTGCTTTTTTCCTTGACGTGCAGTATGAAGTCCCAGGCCAGATCTGCTGCTGGAGATGGTCCACTTGTTGCTTTTGGTGGATCGGATGGTGTTGTTATAATACTTTCAATGATAACACGGAAGGTTTGGCCTTTGTCAATTGTGTGGTCTGAATGTTGGTGCTTAACATGCATTTTGTGGATAGTAAATTATCTGCAACTTGTAAGGAGATACACAGGTGGTCATGAAGGATCAGTTTCTTATCTAATGACCTTCATGGCTTCTTCTGGTGAGGGGTATATATTCATAACTCAGTTTTATTTAGCTTTTATTGTTTTGTTAATTGGTTGTGAATGCTTATGTAATAAACAAATTGATGGAACGGGTTTCTACTTTTAAACATATGGATATTGTTATGTGTGAGTGTTAAACTATAATGTTAGGTTATCTGGCCTAAGTCCTCTTCTTGTGACTGTTACCTTTGCTGGAACAGCAAAGTGAACTGGCAAGTCCAAAATCGTTGGCACAATGCATTTCGACCATAATGCAAGAAGATGATAAGACTCTGAAGATGAAACTGAAAGTGGGACTTGCAGGGCAAGATTGTCACTATGTGCACTTCTGTACATTCAGTGAAGGTGGCATGAGTTGTTAAGGCAGGCTGTTGAAGGAGAAAAGCGACAGCTTCTGATGTGGTTGATTCATTGTTAGATTTCAACTTAGGCAACTCCTTCGACGCTGGCAGTGGTTGTTGATTCTTTTACTGTAAGCGATTAGCAATGGCAACAATGATCCAAATTCAAGTTTTTCTTTGTTACCAGTGTACAATTTTTTGGACAGGGTTCAGTTGCAAAATCTACTTTTATTGTTGTGGTAAATCATATCCTTTTGTTATACCAGTCATCCTTTAGTCATCTTAAACCATTGAGTGGTTGATTTATCTGCAGATCTTGTCTTACTCTTAGGTTACTGGTTCTCCTTGATGTATGCATTCATAAAATGTACGCTGACTTCCAGCAGTTTACCTAATGAAACTTGCTTCATCTATTTGACGTGTGCAATGGAGGATTAGCTTCTGACATTGTTTTAGTGCAACTGGTTCTAGTTGTCTAGTCTGTTTGTCTTGCCTTTTATTGCTGGTGCCGTCAAACAAGTTGATCGGCAGCAGCTCCGACATGGTTTGTTTATCGTCCAACTTGTATGCTTTCTCATGGTTACTACATGTATTTATTGTATTGACGTCAATTTGGATGCTATTTGGAAATTCGTCGCAGTGTAGTGGCAGTGGGAATTGTCTGATCAAATTAATCTGCAAATGAATTGATTAAGTCCGTGTCAATTATTTTTTCTGGCCACGTCTATTGGAACTCTGAAGCATTGAATATTGATTCCAACAACGAAACAGATCTATGTTGCTGGCCCTGGCCCAAAGCTAGTATACTCGCGAGGAGAGCTTAAAGCATACGAGCGCAATTTTTTTTCGTTAGCCAATGGCAAAAGGCCACGGCGTCAGTTGTCCTCAGAAGAGAAAAGCGTGTCAGCGGAAGGTAGGAGACTCTGAGAGCCGGTGAATTGATGAACAGGAGAGGAAAAATGAATAGGACAGCAGGTAGCAGTCCGGCATGGTGGCGCAGCCTCGGTACGCTCGTGAGAAAGAGTGCTGCTCCTGGAGAGCATCTCAATAAATTTTTGGGCCGGGCCAGGTTGGTATTTGACTTTGTCACCGAAGACAATCCCATAACCAAACAATTGATACAGCTTTCTGGGTTTGGGTGGGCTGTTCAAAAGAAATAATGACAACTTTGGAAATTTAGAATGAGTACATGAGTTAGAGGGAGAAATTGTTGTTAGAGTGCTTTCTAATGACTTCTGATTACAACACTCTCCTTCACGTTCTTATATAATAGTAGAACATCTACAATAGAGAAGATAGTCATCCCACAAGCTTAACACACGTTAAAAGAGTCATGAAGTGTTCGACACTCCTGACAACATTAAATGAAGTGACAAAAAGTCTACAAAGCTAATAAAAGCACACAAGCAAAGTCAATACAATAAATGCACACCATAAATGCATTTGAAAACAAAAAACTCTTCAATGACCTATGTCTTCATTAAATGCTTGTAACTTTTGTCTTCGTCTTCATCATTCACTTGCTAAAATTTAATGTATGGAGAGCTTCATTCTTACGTTCATACAATCCACATAATTCACGCTTGTTAATTTTTTTTAATCTTCATGGAGGATCTGTCAAGTGTCAATGCATCAATCAATTTTATTAAAATTTTAACAACCTCTCTTAAAATTGATTTTGAAAGTCCACCACACCAAGCATCTCCTTCACTTTTTCGAACAAATCTGCCTTCAACGATTTTGTCAAAATATTTGTAATTTGATATTTTGATTTGTAGAATTTAAGCCCAATCTCACCATTTTGTACTTGCTCATGAATATAGTGATATTTAATGTCAATGTGTTTGCTCCCATTTATGAAAAATTGGATTCTTGGCTAATGCAATAGCCGATTTATTCTCACACATCATTTTGGTAGGACTTATTTGTTCATATTTCAACTCACACATCATCCTACGAAGCCATATAGCTTGACACGCTGCTGAAGCTAATGCTAGGTATTCTGCTTTAGCTGTCGAGAGTATAACAACTTGCTATTTTTTCAAGCACCAAGAAGTTACTCCTGATCCAAGAAAGAAAGCATGTCCAAAAGTACTCTTTCAAGTCTCGGTATTACCTGCCTAATCATTGTCTGTAACTAGATTGAAATTGTCAGTATAAGGATATAAAATTCCATGATCATGAGTTCCATTGACATACCATAAAATTCTTTTTGTCGCTTGCAAATGTGATTGGTATGGTTTTTCCATGAACTTGTAAATAATTCCCACTTCATAGGTAATATCTAGCCACATATAAGTCAAATATCTTAAACTACCAACAATGCTTTTGAAATAAGTGAGATTTATCAATTCACCGATTCCTTCTTTCTTCAACTCTAAAGTCCGAATTAATCTAAGCAATACCATTTTAAATCACTTCAAAATATCATTAACATATTTTTGTTGTGAAATAAATATGCCATCATTTGCTTGCTTCACTTCAAGGCCAAGAAAATAGGACATCGATCCCAAATCGATCTTCTCAAATTGGATGGTCATAGCCTCCATGAACTCAGCAAACATATTTTCATACCTCCTTGTAAATATCAAGTCATCAACATAAAAGCACACAATTATTATGTCACCATTAATATTTGACTTGTTATCAATGTATGCTCATACATGCACTTTTGAAAACCATGCTCTAATGGGTACATCTCAATTCACGTGTACCAAGGACAAGGTGCTTGTTTTAGCCCATACAATGCCTTCTTCAACTTATAAACTTGATTTTCATACCCTTTCAACTTGTAACCCTATGGTTGCTCCACATAGACTTCTTCTTCAAGGACATCATTGAGAAATGCTGATTTCACATCCATTTGATGAATCCTCCAACGGTTTTGAGCTACAAGTGCTAAGATCATCTAGTGGTATCTATTCAAGCCACAAGTGCAAATACTTCAAAATAATCAATATCTAGATTTTGCTTGTAGCCCTTTACAACCAATCTTGCTTTGTAACGGTCCACCTAACCATCAAATTTGTACTTCATCTTGTACACTTACTTGACGCTAATGGGCTTCTTATCGGGAGGTAAAGAAGTTAGCACCCATGTGTTATTCTCCTTAATGGAGATGATTTTTTCATCATTTGCTTGGATCCACTTTTCATCCACAATCACTTCATCATAGGATACAGGGTCACATTTTAAGAATAGACAAAAAATTACCATAGCTTCATTAGTGATTCCATCAATATCACTATTATCGTCTCTTGCGACCACATAATCCCTGAATTTTGCTAGAGTCTCTCGTAATCATTGCGAACGACATAATGGTGGTTCCGAAGATGCACCATTAGTCAAAGATGATGGAGACTTTTCCGTCTCTCCCTCCAATGGTTCATCTTCAATGGTAATGCTTTTTTGGTCACCTTTTCTATTCCAATCTCAAGCTTCATCTTTAAAAAAAAATGAACATCCTTGTTGATGATTACCTTTTTAGTGACTAGGTTATACAACTTATATCCTTTAGTTGTGCCACTATAGTCAATGAAGATGCACTTCTCGCTTTTGTCCTCCAACTTTTTTCTCTATCCATCTGGTATATGAGGATATGCCATACACCCAACTACTCATGGGAGTGAAACATCTAGTTTGTTGCCACTCTAAGCCTCTTCTGGGATTCTTCCAAAAACACTCTTTGTTGGACATTTGTTTAGCACAAATAAAGCACACACAACCACTTTTGCCCAAAATTTATTGGGTAAATTTTTAGCTTTTAGCATACTTTTTGCCATTTCAAAAATTGTTCTATTTTTTCTTTATACTATACCATTTTGCTGAGGAATATAAATGGCAATCAACTAATGATTCACTCCATGAATTTTACAATATTTGTCAAATTCATTTGAGGTAAATTCTCCTCCTATGTCTAATCTCAACGTTTTAAAATTAAAGCCATTATGTTTTTCAATATAGACTTTAATTTCTTTAAACTCGCCAAAAGTTTTAGATTTTTCTCTTAAGAAATAAACATTTTTTGTCTAAATGATTCTACCTCAACAAGGCCACAAATGTCTATATGTGACAACTCCAATGGTTGTTTTGCTCTTTTGGTTTTTTTGACTGGAAAAGAGTCTCAATGTTGTTTTCCAACAAGACATCCTTCACATGGATGATCTAAAAAGTCAATCAATGGCATGCCGATCACCATCTTTTTCTAGACTAGTAATTTTAGTCCACAAAAATTTAGATGCTCGAATCGAAAATGCCACAACCAGTTGCTATCTTTCATCATCGCTTGAAAACTGAAGAGACTCATTGTTTGAAGAGCTAAGGATACATCTAGTTCTTCGCCATCTGCAACGTTGTGCTCAACTTGTTATTGACACTCTAATAGTGCAAACTCCAATTTCAATATGAACCCTATGGCCTTTTTCGAAAAGTTGCCCAACACTTAGCAAATTCCAAAAAAGTCCTAGCACAAAATAAACTCTATGATAGTAACATTAATACCATCTTTTGATTTGATATTAATGTTACCCTTGCCTATCATGGGAATTTTTTTTTTATTTATTTTCGGAGTTGATTTCACCATGACTTGTTTTGTCCAATTGCGAGAATAACTCCTTTCGATTAGACATATCATTGCTGCAACCAATATCTAGGTATATGGTGTCTGTAGTGCTCGGTCATCCTTCTCATATGCTAGTGTCATGGGCTAATCAATCTCACATTCCCAAACTTGTGTGGCCTTAGGATTTCTCTTGAAATCGCCTTACACATATGGACACTTGACTCACACAAAGTGTATGGAAAATGAAGCATGAATTGTATTAACTTATGAACGAGCTTGTACAAGTGAGGGACCTTTAGGTCTAATCTTAACGGTTGATCCCTTCATTAATCCAACGGTAGGATTTGAATTGTATAATCATTACACAATATGTACATTAAGTTAGTCAAGGGCCTATAGGCTTGGGGAAGCCCAAGAGTTGTGTGTCAGAAGAAACTGAAGGGTCACCGCCCATGTCTAACATGGAAGCTCAAGAGTTGTGGGCTTGTTCCTACATTGATTATGGGTTTGTTCTCGTATTGACCGTGGATAGCCCATGGGCTTGCTCTTGTATGGATCACGGCCTGTCATTTGGACATCTTGAATCATGCTTGTCTATCGGGCCGTGTCGATTTCCCCCACCTATTCGGGCAATGCCCTCATCACATCTTCGGTGTGGAATGTGTCAATGTGCTTCTTGAATTGCCAAAGAGTCCCGAACAGTTCCCAACTCGCTTCACTCTCCGAAAGGCCTTTCCACCGGACCAAGTACTCCCTCTTAGGTGTGCAATACCTCTTCCATATGACTCGGTTTGCCATGATGCACTCGACATCCCGATCGTATGAGGTTTTTGCCCTAGTGGCGCTTAGTGTGATTTCCCTTAGTTCGGGTCTTCCTCTTTTGCATGGAAAGGTTTAAGCATATTCACATGGAACATTGATTGTACCTTGAGTTTAGATGGCAAGTCCAACTTGTATGTGACTTTTTTTACCCATAGCAACACTTGAAAGGGGCTCTCATAGCGACAGATTAGCCCCTTATGCACGTCTCGATATCAAAGGACAAAGTGCAACTTTGCCAGCACTAGGTCCTCGGACTTGGAACTCCACATGCCGTCATTTCTTGTTGGCCCACTTTTTCATACACTTTGAGGCCTTGTTTACTTGTTCTTGCCATTTCTTTGTAAGTTTGTATGCTCGTAGGCTACTTCCTCGGCAACCCAAGGCAACTGTGCTCGGAGTGAGCAGCTATTGCCCAATCACAATCTGGAATAGGCTATGGTTCATGGACTCGCTCCATTGCAATTTGTATGAGAACTAAGCCACGTCAATCAGCTTTGCCTAGCTTGCTTGCGTGATGCTCACATAATGTTGGAGGTATGTTTTTATTAGTGCATTCACCCTCTCCGGTTGACCGTCCGTTTGAGGATACAAACTCATGGAGAAGTTGATGTCTAACCCCAGCAATTTGAAGAGGTTGGTCCAAAATCGTATGGTGATTGGAGGATCACGATCACTCACGATCGTGCGCGGTACTTGCTAGTACTTGACGACGTGCTCGATGAATAACTCGACCGCCTCCTCTACCGAACAATCTTTGGTTGCTGCATGAACATCTCATACTTGGAGAATTGATCCACAAGACCATGAAGGTCCGACATCCTTCGAACCTCAATAGGTTTACATTGAAGTCCATGGAAATACTCTCCTATGGACGTCCGGGAAAGAAAGTGGCTCAGAGGCCCCCACGACAATGTTATAAGTTGTGGGATTTATTCAAGAAAATTGCTTATGGATATGGGGAAAAATCATTAGACTTGAAACTAGAGGATATGGGTCGAGATATAATTAAAAAATGAGTTGGTCTTCCCATTATCATCAGAACCGTAGGCAGCCTTTTATACAAGAAAAAGAAAATGAGCAGCGGTATTTCAAAGAGCATGAACTTTCAAAATTAGATAAGTTTGACAATATAAAGATTGATGTCCTCATGCTCACCTACAATCATCTCCCATCGTGGTTAAAGCATTATTTTGCATATTGTGCATTATTTCTAAAATATTTGTCTTTGATAAACAGATAATGATACATCTTTGAATGACACAATGCTTTATAGAGTCACTAAACAAGAAAGAGGACCTAGAAGAGACTAGGGATAATTACGTCTCGAACCTACTATGTAGGTCATTCTTTCATGTTGAAAAGGTCAATAATTACATAGGCAACATGCAAAAGTTCAATATACACGATCTCATACACGATCTTGCCTCGAAAGTCGTAGAATATGTGTGCCAAATGGTCAATCTCGATGAGGGCAGCATCATTGGAGGAATTCAACATGCATCAATTGCTTCACAATCATCCTCTCCACAAGAAGTGACTTCTTCACTTGAAGCGACCATCTACAAAATATTTCTCTCTTTCAAGGCCATAATATGACCAAAACCGGTCCCCAAATGAATATCATTAGATTTTCTCAAGTTTAGGCATTGTCGAGCATTGACTTTGGGCTATTTAGATTTTTGTATCCCTTCTTTCTTGGGGAGTCAGTTGAAGCACTCAAGAATTTTTTGTCTTTGGAAACTAATCCATCCAACTTGCAAACCTTAAACTCTCTAAATGTTGGCAACTTACCACACTTCCAAGAGATTTGAGGAAAATGGTCAACTTTAAAAGACATCTTGATTGATGAGTGTGCCTCAATGAACCACATGTCACGTGGGTTGAACCACTTGTCTTTGCTTCATATTTATCCCAATTCATCATACTAAGAATGGACCATTAAATACATGGTGGTATGGGGACAATAGATGTACTGGGAGGACTAAATAAATGAACCGGGTCCATTACTCTTTGAAGTTGGACTTCCTACAACTAGCACCGAACAAAGGTCACTTGAAAGAAAAGCAATGTTTGCATGCTTTGAACCTAGAGTGGCTAAGGGAACAACAAGACAACAAAAGCAATAGCGATGAACTGATCATGTGGGAGAACCTTAGGCCACACCCAAATCTAGCCCACTTGGCCATATTCTTTTGTATGAGTAGGAGTCCACCAATCTGGCTTTCCTCCATCGAGAATCTTGTTGAAGTCAAAATCAATGCATGTAGAAGATGGAAGTACTTGCCACCACCGAGTGAGCTCCCTTCCCTAAGGTGTTTGAATCGCTAGGATTTGGATGCAAGGGAGTTCGTTCAAGAGATAAGTGACCTAGAGCAATCTAATATTGCACCCCTTCTTCCCATTTCTATAGATGTTGTATCTCGATTGCAACCTAAAAGGATGGTAGGCAAGAAGGGAACTGGTGGGAGCAAATTGAGATTATCAATAATACGATTCACAATCATCATTCCCAAAACCTTTGACTGTCATTACTTGGTTATCCCAACTTGAATTCTATGACATTGCTCCCTTGGAAGAAGGCTTGACCTTATATAATGTTAGCAGGAAGTTTTTGGAACAATGAGTGCTGGCCGTTCCAAATTGTCCATGAAAAGATGTAGTAGTATTCACATTAATCCCTCTCTCTAAATTAAAGTATCTAGATTTGTTTTATCTATTAGATCTAGAGCACTCGATACTTGATACTTTACTTCCATTCCTCCAAATCTTGAAAGCACGACCTTCCTACATTGCACACTGTGAGGTGTCTCTCGAGACATGCAGTACCAATTCTCACTCCAATACCTTGGCATTTTTCTTGTAAAGAACTCAACTTGTTGAGCTATGACGGCAAGCACGGCACCCAATGGCAATCCCTCGTAAATCTCTGCAAACTTGCCATAAAACTACCGAAACCGGTGGCATTATCGAAGGGTATTCAAGGTCACTACATTGCACGTTCTTGAGATTATATATTGTGAGAATCTTATGAGTTTGTCGGAATGGATTGACAAGCTCTCTTCACTCAAATATATTCTTATTATTGATTGTTTAGGTATGACACATTTGCCCGATGGGATGTGTTGCCTCATTGTTGCAACCTACCCTCGAGTCACCCTCAAGAAATAGGTTTAGAGGTATTGATTTATGAGACAATCCGAATGGTACATACATACAAGTCAAGGTCTTAGATGGATCCTCACTTGATAACACCGCAGACGGACCCTCGATGATAGAAGTGGTCTCTTCTAAGATCATGCCCTACGTGACACATGATTTGCAATTTAAATTCAAATTGATCCTAAAAATTCTATGTCATGAGTCATCACTAACCAAATGAGATCGGTTAGAAATATGAGAGAATACCTCACTTTCTAAATAGCCACAGATATAGAGATTAGGGTCTTAATTATACAGTCATCTAACAAGTACCTTTTCGATATTTAAACTTGACGATTTGCTAACCAAAGTGTCAGGGTAGTCTTTTACTAATTAAAGATCTTGAAGTTCATCTTAACCATTAAAATCAATCTATTAAAAGAGCATAATCAAATAAAATCACAATGAAAGTGCACAAACAGCGATGTAGCATTGCCTTGAAAAAGAGAGCATTCAAAAATGCTATTGTAAAGCCATAAAGGCTTGTTCAATTTTGAATACAATTTTTTTATTAAAAGATTTTCACGTTTTTTATGCTAAACTAGTTCTAAACTAGAAATAACTCTAAAATATAGTAAAACTACTCAAAATATCATTTCTAAAATTTTTCCTAATTTTTGAGGAATTTTTATTTTTATTTTTTGTATTTTTAATATTTTTTATTCGAGAAAAATGGATTCCGGATCGGGTTAGGAATCTGGTCCCAGCCGCCTGTCTGACCCGAACAGTCTGAGTTGGGTTTGAAATTAGACCAGCCCTAAGGCTCAGTCCAATTTTGCTAAAAAAGCCCAGGTTGTTGAACCCACAACATTTCAACGCAACCCATTGAACTCTTTGACCTAGCCCGGCCTCGAACCAACAGCGTCCCTGTTCCAACCTCAGCCACCTGATCCGACCCAATTATCCGACTCGACTCAGATTTATTATATTCTTTTTATTTCTTTTTTTTATTTGTTTTAATTTTTCCATCAGTGCTTCTATTTTTTATTTCTATTTTTATTTTTTCCTTTTTCCCACCTATCGTCTTCTCCAGTTGACGTTTACCTGAGCTATCGACATCTTCCTCAGCTAATTGAAAGTTGAATCAACACGATTTCACAGAGGCCAGAGGAATGAATTTTGCCATCAAAAAATAAGATCTACATAGAACGCCATAGGAAGTAGATATACGAAATAACACCTTCAGTCCATATTCCCACCAGCCACCTGTTGGGATTTGGCCAAAAACATGGATAGGTGAAAATAAATCAACAATTTACGGCGGACCTAAAAACCAATATATGTATCTCCTAAGCTTTGTTCGTAAAGTTTAATTAGAAATCCATAAAAACAGAAGAATAAAATGAAAAGGAGGGCTAATCGTATTACCCTTGTTACATTGGTCCAGATGCTCCTTGTAGCGTGCCTAAACCTTGACGTATGCCCAAAGCAATTTTGTTCAAATGTAATTCAATTCCGGCCTCATAAATGCCAAACCCTAATTCAAACATACCACCAATCACATGTTGACAATAGGGTGAGTATGGCCTGAGTGAGTAGTTCCCATCTTAAAACCGAGAACTACCCACTAAGGATCAATTCCAAAAAATTGGAAGTGAGAGTCGCATTTTGGTTCCATGGATCCACCTAGAAATCGGACCATTGATTCGATCTAGTTCTTAGTTGGGTCGATAAAATCGGTCTCCAATCCCTACTATATTTGAGTTGAATAGCGAGTTGTTGAATTTGATTCAGAATTGAAAACTATAAGACAAAACGAATTGATAATATTTGTTAGCTAAAAACTTAATTTTTTTCAGATGTCATGGTGTGGTCCTCTTAAGGTTTCTTGACACCAAAAATAAGTAGAGAATTAGACTCCACATTAAAAGTCATAACCTTCACAGAAGTTAAAATATTAATTGCTTGATTCATCTTTTTTCAATGTCAACCTAATTAAATCATGAGAATGGTTAAGGAGAGATCTAATTATAAAATGAGCTCTTAAAATCTCCAATCACCGCTCTCCTTTTTTACGTTTATTTATTATGTTTTGATTGAGAAAGAAAGTAAATGGATTATTAGAATGAAGAAAAAAAAAAGAGTAAGGATTAATCCTTAGTGATTATGGCGCCTTGTTGAATTTGATCCAAAATTGAAAACTATAAGGCAAAAAAACGAATAGATAATACTTATTAAAAAAAACTTAATTTTTTCAAATGTCATGGTGTGGTCCTCTTAAGGTTTCTCTACGCCGAAAATAAGTAGAGAATTAGGCTCCACGTTAAAAGTCATAACCTTCACAGAAGTTAAAATATTAATTACTTGATTCATCTTTTTTCAATGTCAACCTAATTAAATCATGAGAATGATTAAGGAGAGATCTAAATATATTCTTAATATGAGCTGTTGGCTCTTATATGCATCCAAATCAAGCATGTCCTGTGAAAAGATCTTGGAAGATCAATTCTCTCCTTTTTTTTTATTTATTGAAGAAATCCAAACATGTTTTGATTGAGAAAAGAAAGTAAATGGATTATTAGAATGAAGAAAAAAAAGACAAGATATTTTTCATGACATCCCTCTACATCTAGAACAAACTCCCCAAGGAAACCATTCCTCATTTCCAAAAAACCTACCTCAAAGTTCGTAAAACCTATCATTGTGGATTACTCACATACCGGAGCAAGTGGCTCTTATTTGACTTATAGCATCTCAATCAATTCTCTCCTTTTTTTGTTGGAATCTTGCTCGTAATCCCATTCAATTCACCCAGAAATTTATTATGTTTTGATTGAAAAGAAGTAAATGGATTATTTGATGAACAATCTTATTGTTCAACAATTTTTAGAATGAAAAAAAATGGAAAGTTTTCTCAAGCCGAGATACATTATCATTCCACTTTTAAAGGTATTAGACATTTTCCAAAAAAGCACTAGCCAAAATCATGTATATCAAGAGGCCTGCTTTCCATATACTCAATCATTGAGTAAAATACAAGATCGAGAATATCAAAGATTTGCCAAGCTGGAAATATCTCCAAGAGATTGTAGAACAAATTCAATGACAATTGGCCCAAAACTAACGGATCTATTCAGATTTAATGAAGGTTGATTCTTTATCCTTTTGGGTTAAACTGAGACCCATTTATCAAGGAAGATAATTCTTTGATCAACTCGAATGTTATTATGGTACTTAACCAATAAGTACTTAATAGCCGTTGAAATTCCAACCCGAATGATAAGAATCTTTTAGATTTTCTAAATTAGTTCTATCCTCCTACTCACTAGAAACACCTCCTAGAAAAGGAACTGAGAACTATGGCACCAAATTAGGTCCATTAATAATGGCAACATTATCAATGCTCCACAGGAAATAGGAACCATCTTATAAGCATCGTTTAGGCAACAAAGAAGCCTTTGGATTCACAAATCTTATCCAGGACAAAACATTAGTCTGAACTCAAATAATTTTTATGCTAAGAAAATAAAACCATTCCTGAAGATGTCTGGAACTATAATGTCACCCATATGATCAACTCAGGAAAATGATCATTTCGTTATCCCAAAACATAGTCCTTCTATGCCTGACAACCCAAAAAAGAAGCATCTCACTGGGCATAAGGATCTAGCTCAACAAACCCAGAAACAAAATTAAAATAATTAAGTAATTGAGATAAAATTTCATTTTTCAAATATATATCGATCCAGTTCGGATGGGTGAATGGGTTGGTAGGTGGGTGGACGGGCGATTTAACGTCTAAAATTGGAAATCGAATTAGTACTCATTTGTTCCACTAACTTGGAATCGAAACTGGACTATAGATAATGGCTCGAATTAGAAAATCCACATCTCCCATCTTTTCCACTCGTTTTGACTTTCGACTCCCGACTCGTCCTTTTTTTTTTCCACTCGAGTGAGTCTCCTCCGCCTTCTCCTCCTCCACCCGTGCGAAACGCTAGACGGCGATTCGAAGTTTGACCTCTGTTCGAGGCTCTATTGGTGGCGGTTCTTGGACTTCGTCGCCGCCACAGCAACCGCATTCCACGGCATCCCCGTCGCGGCGCCATTGATGGGTGATTGATTATTAGAGAGAGAGAGAGAGGTGGGGGGGTAGGTGTGGATATGGAGACGCAGCAGTCGTGGAGGATGAGGTTCTCCTTCAGGAACGCGACCCTCTTCGTCTGCTTCCTCAACGTCGTCGCTGCTCTCTTCTTGCTCCAGGGCTTCTTCACCTCTTCTTCCGCTTCCTCGCGATCGGCTCGATCTAATTCTGGTCACTATACCCTTCTCTCTCTTTCTCTCTCTCTGTGCCTGCTGGGTTTGATGTTTTGCTTTGAATTGCCGTGACGAAGGGACTCGCTTTGATCTGTGTAAACTTGGGTCTTCGTTTGTTGTTTGAGAGGCGATTAAGGTTTATGTCTCTTCTTCAGTTACTGGTTGGGCCCTTTTGTACATGCCTCCGTGTGGTTTGGATTGTGCGGCGCTCGGAATGGTTGAGTGCCTGGACTCAAGGCGTTGTTCATGACGATTTGTGTAATAATTGACAATCTGTATTCGCTCTTGTAAAAGATATGGAATTGCATGTGGGTTTTTATTCATATGTTCATTTTGCACTTGGAGGGAGCTCGATGTCGACTGAAATTTTTCTTGGATTTTTGAAGCTCTTTCTTGCGCATGTCCTGGACAAAAAGCGTGTTCGGCCTAATGCCCTATAGGGGTTTCTTACCTTATGTGAAAAAAAGATGCAGAGGCCAAATTTTCCCATTGCTTCGCTCACAAATCCTGCAATTTTTACATGAGAGTTACCTGTAGATCCAAATACAAGTAAAGGTCTTTGTCTTGGATGCACAGCATGTTATTTCTCTTTGGCAATCAGAAGTTCCCTGTAGATTTCTTGTTCTTGAATATTGATACTTATCAGAATAGGATCTTCTTTTCAATTTGAGGAAGATCTTACGGTGTTTGCTGTCTCAAGACTGTTGTGTACAGTTTAATTTACCATCTTTTGATCTCTTAAATGGTGAAGTTCCTCTTTCCCTTAGCAAACTGCTCACTATTGCTTTGATTCTTTTCAATTTTTTTATCTGATTTTCTAGGCAGCGAAGTGTAAACTTACCTTGGAGGGTATGCTTCGCTCAATCTGTGCAGCCATGGTCTATAATTTGATATAACTAGATTTTCTAGATGTTGCGATGGCAATTAGCGAATAATCCGCAATCATTTGGTGGTTGTAAAATGGAATTGTAGTTGTGTAAATGGCATGAAATATTGCAAATTTCATAGCATGTATCTCTTTTTTTCAGCACGACATTCAGCACCATGAACAACAAATTGTCAATAATTGTTGGTTTTGGCATTCATTTCTGTTTCTTTTCTCCTCTTGTGGACTACTCATCAGTTTGATGTGGCTTTTTTGCTGATTATTTCAATACTCTGATTTACAGCTATGCTCCGGTATATAAAGGAATGTGAAGAAATTCGTCTTTCTATGCAGCCGTTGGAATTGATAAAAAGAGTAAGATTCCCTAACTGTACTCTTCTCCACGTAATGTTCATGGTTGAAATGCTAAGATCTGCTAGTCCCATTATGCTTCATTCTATTCCGTAGAGCAATCAGATTAGAGATCATCTTTGAACACGTGCACTTTCAGTCAGTTGACTTCAGAATTTTCTGTTCCTGCTATTGAATTAATCATAGTCAAGCACACATAATGTTATTCCCAGTCAACATTATGTATATAAAGGAATGTGAAGAAATTCGTCTTTCTATGCAGCCATTGGAATTGATAAAAAGAGTAAGATTTTTCCCCTAACTGTACTCTTTTCCATGTAATGTTCATGGTTGAAATGCTAAGATCTGCTAGTCCCATCCGAAGGTTTATGCTTCATTCTATTCCGTAGTGCGATCAGATTAGAGATCATCTTTGAACATGTGTGCTTTTGGTCAGTTGCCTCCGGAATTTTCTGTTTGTGCTATTTTATTAATCACAGTCAAGCATACACAATGTTATTCCGAGTCAACATTATGTATATAAAGTAATTTCAAGAAATTCGTCTTTCTATGCCGCCATTGGAATTGATAAAAAGAGTAAGATTTTTCCCCCTAAATGTACTCTTCTCCTACATAATTTTCATGGTTGAAATGCTAAGATCTACCAGTCTCATCCAAAGGTTTGTGCTTCGTTCTATTCTGTAGTGCAATCAGATTAGAGATCATCTTTGAACATGTGAGCTGGCAGTCAGTTGACTCCGGAATTTTCTGTTTGTGCTATTGAATTAATCATAGTCAAGCGTACATAATGTTATTCCGAGTCAACATTACGTATATAAAGTAATTCGAAGAAATTTGTCTTTCTATGCAGTCGTTGGAATAGATAAAAGGCGTAAGATTTTTCCCCCTAACTATACTTTTTTCCTATATAATGTTTTTTGTTGAAATGCTAAGATCTACTAGTCCCAACTGAAGGTTTATGCTTCATTCTGTTCTGTAGCGATCAGACTAGAGATTGTCTTTGAACATGTGCGCTGTCAGTCAGTTGACTCCGGAATTTTTGTTTGTGCTATTGAATTACTCATGGTCAAGCATACATAATGTTGACTCATACATAATGTTATCCCGAGTAGCCATTGGAATAGATAAAAAGAGTAAGATTTTTCTCCCTAACTGTACTCTTTTCCTATGTAATGTTCATGGTTGAAATGCTAAGATCTACTAGTCCCATCCGAAGGTTTATGCTTCATTCTAATCTGTAGGGCAATCAGATTAGAGATCATCTTTGAACATGTGCGCTTTCAGTCAGTTGACTCCAGAATTTTCTGTTCATGCTATTGAATTAATCATAGTCAAGCATACATAATGTTATTCCAAGTCAACATTATGTATATAAAGGAATGTGAAGATATGTTTGTGCTATTGAATTAATCATAGTCAAGCATACATAATGTTATTCCGAGTCAACATTATGTATATAAAGGAATGCAAAGAAATTCGTCTTTCTATGCAGCCGTGGGAATAGATAAAAGAGTAAGATTTCTCCCTTTAACTGTACTTTTTTCCGATGTAATATTCATGATTGAAATGCTAAGACGTACTAGTCCCAACTGAAGGTTTATGCTTCATTCTATTACGTAGTGCAATCAGATTAGAGATCATCTTTGAACATGTGCACTGTGAGTCAGTTGACTCCGGAATTTTCTATTTGTGCTATTGAATTAATCATAGTCAAGCATACATAATGTCATTCTGAGTTGACTGAAATGGTCGTTGTTTGAGAATCATCTGTTTCCATTTTCAGGTGAAAGAAATTCAGCAAGAAGCTTATACTGAACCTGAAATAGTTCAGCCAAAGCAGACTGCTGCTCTTGATCTTTCCAAGCGGTTAAATAATTTCCGTTCAGTTAATGATAATGCTGCCAGCATGAAAGGTAGGTCAACCTCTCTCTCTCTCTCTCTCTCTCTCTCTCTCACGTGTATGCATGCGCCCAATATGTCGGAATTGGTGAGATAGTTTAAGTTTACCATTGTTCTTTTCTTGCTGGCCCTTACAATTTTTCGATGACATCAAATTTCTCTGTGCGCACTGTTCTGATAGTGCTCTCTATCATGCAAACACAATTTGTTGCATTTGTCTCTTGTCTTCTAAAATATTTAATCTCAAACCGTGAGCTACTAATCTTTCCACATCATCCATTAACAAATGCAAATTAGCCGCCTATGTTGTGGTTTTCTAAAATATTTAATCTCAAACCGAGGGCCACCTATGTTGTGGTTTTGAGGGGGGCAAATTGTACAAGTACATGCATCTTATAATCAGTCACTTCTTGAGATCAAATGGAACGTAAGTGCATTTTGAGTCTCGTGGTTCATTTTGGTTACATGTGATTATGGTTGATTATTCTTGCAATACCAAGTCAGGTGTGATTATATTTGCTTCAGTTTTCCTACTACATACTGCTGCCCCTGGTCAGTTCTAGTCATGCAGAATGCAGTCAAATTCTGTTTTGTTGAATGTGCATGTGCTTTATGGAAAGTCCTACTAAATTGCTTTTATAATGCTCCACCTCCACCTCGCGAGCATTGAAATCCTTAGAAGGCAACATACGAAGCTATCTTGTTAATTACAGAAACCATTAGTTTCTTTTCCTGGTATAGAATATCAGCATCTTTGAGGGTTTCTATCACGTTCTGTTATCCTGAATCGATGTCTCTGACTAGAACATTTTGCCGATATATGATGTCTATCTGATAGCTCTGGAGGAGTGGCGTAAGAGGAAGATGGAGAGAGCAAGACAGCGAGAATTGGGAAGGAATGGAACTGCTGCCTTCCAAGCTTGATGCAAAATTCCTGCCACTGTCAAATGTTTAGGGCGATACTTGTAAAACCGCATGCAATCGCCTGTGTTGAAGTATTTAACATTATTGTATACGAGGACTGGTTTTATAATGCATACTGTGTGTAAATGTACATAATGCAGAACAGTCCACTCAAAACTGAGTGGTTTTATACGAGGACTGGTTTTATAATGCATACTGTGTGTAAAATGTACATAATGCAGAACAGTCCACTCAAAACTGAGCAATATATAGTGAAGACTTTCTGATTCAGGCATGATCTTTGTAAATTTTACTGGTGTGGTGTTTAGGGCATACCAGTTGAAATTTTTGGCTGTAATTGGAATGAACAGACCTAAACTACTCATGAATGGATTAAGAATCCATGAGACAACATTGTAATGAACATGACAAAATTTAAAAGCATTCATGATCCATGCGTTGGACTGCTTCTCTAAGCATGTTCAGTATTACATGTATTGCTTCAAGCTGGGTAAATTGCCAACTTCAAGCTTTCATCCCAAGTGTCAGTTGTTATGCGGTTCAATGTACAAATTATTATCAATTTTTATTTGAGTAACTTACCGGCTCTTATTAAAATTATCACTTTTTATTTTGTAAATAATCAACTCCTATTGAAGTATTAACTCTTATCGGAGCCACCCTTATTTGAATAAGTTACAAATTCCTATTAAAGTGCACTTATATTTGTTACTAGCTCTTATTAAATGACGATAATTTATTTTCACACTCTACGAACTTATATTGGAGAAAATTACCAGCTCCAAAACACATCAATTGAGTAGTTATCAATTCTTATTTTAAATCACCCATATCTATTTAAGTATATCCATCTTTATTTGAGTGAGTTACCAACTCCTACCTGAATAAGTGATCGACATCCATAAGGGACAAAAGTACTTTCTGTATTTTATGGTTTTTCAGATCAGATCAACAACACCAAGAAGCATGTGGCCCTTTTGATAAAGAGATTGGGGGTGGGGTTGGAGAGTACTAGGTTCGAGGTTCGATTCCTGTGAGCATCACACATACATTTACATAAAAGAAGGGAGTGAGATCAAAAGAAAATAAAAATCAGATTGGCGACACCCACCCAATCACAAAAGTAAGGTTCTTTAAAATTAATAAATAAGATGAAATGTTACGGGAATAATTCAAATCTTTTGAATTTTTGGAAAAAATTACAGCTCTTGATTTAAACTTCAAAATCATAATAGAAGAAAGTTACGACAATGGAAGTTTTTTTTTTTTTTTTTTAATGACTTGAATCCCAACCTTTTAACTAGTTTTCAGTCCTGTGATTTCCATCGAATACATTTCAAAATTTTAAAAGGTTGATAAGAAAAGCACATTTAGTAATTCTAAAGTGAAACACGATTGTTAATGTCTTTTCTCATCCTATGATGATTATGTATTTACTAATATATTCCTCGTCTACTTTACTTTTTCCATAGGCTTTTGCCTCATTTTGCAACCAAAAAAAAAAAAAAAAAAATTCCAAAGGCGTATGACTAATGATAAGAGCGAAAATCCTAAAATAAATTTTTAAAAAAAAATTAGAAAATGAGAAGTGATATTTCCTCGGCCCAAAAGTTTTCTTCCACAGCTTTTTCGAATTGCATGTCTTGTTAGCGTGTCTAATTATGGTCCGATGAACTGAAGAAAGTTTATATATCTCGTTCAACATGACAGGAACCATAGTTTATATACTCCTGTCTAATTTAGGTAATCTAGGAGCACCAACTTTCCATCCTCTTAGTAATACATCATCAGTTCGTCACGCCCTATATTCAAATTACAACAACAGCATGCGCCGCGAGAAGGAGGAAGCTTAGACATGTTTAACAGCCATTCTATGCATAAATGCTATTGCACAGACATCCACAACCCAAGTTTTCTTGACCAGAATATCACCGACGTTACATGCTACAAAATTCAATACTCCCGAGGGCATTGAGTGGCAACCGATCACAGTCGACAAGCAGAGCATTGCCATCCACTTTAACTAACAAAAATTAGTCCCACTGTACATAAAGGTTTGTCAAAATCTGGCTACAGAAGTGTCGTAGAAAGACAGAGACACTCTGCTGACTCCTGTACAGAAACACAAACATAAGCATCGCCGTGACAAAACAAGGAATTACATGCTGCAAAATGCGATAATCCCCGAGGGCGCCAACCCATCACAGTGGACGAGCAGAGCATTGCTATCCACTTTAACTAGCAAAAGTTAATCCCACTGTACAAAAAGGTTTGTCAAAATCTGGCTACATAAGTGCCTTAGAAGGATAGAGACATTCAGCTGACTCCTGTACAGAAACACAAACATTAGCATCGCCATGACAAAACAAGGAATTCTCTCCCTCACAATGCTTGTAAAAGGATATAGTGTGACTGGCACTGTTCAACCTCTAATTCGTCAAAGTTGCGATATATTTTTGCTAGGCAATTATTAGGGTCAAAGTCATAATAATGAGCTCTTACAAATAGTTCGTTTCTTTTTCTTTTTTTTTAATTTTTTTGTTAAGACAAGCAAGAAGGTACTGGAATCTGGCATGCATTTGTGCGGTCTTACTGAAACAGATCGGCCAAAGTCTCTCAAGCATTAATATATAAACCAGCAAGTTTTCCTTGACTTGGCCTAAATGACCTACCGATGCAGACAAAAGTTTATACAGCTCTTTCAGGGGTTGAACACCTTGCTTTTTTGGGGAAGCTTGAACACATTACCCATTGGACTTCCAATATACCAATATGAATTTCAAAGTCACATGGAAGAAATTAACTAATTGAACACAGGTACCAGGAGATGCTCACCGCGTTTCTGGAATTCATTTACCTGTGAACTATCAAAAGTCAGCTTCATCAAAGAGCTTCCTCCTGAATAGGATGCGCAGCAGTAGGCCCCAACCCCAATCTCAGGAACCCGAAATATGGTAACTTTAAGCACAATGTCTTCTCTCTGAACCAGTTCGAAGATGCAGACATCACCTATCTCCAGCTTATTGTCTGCCACAAACTCACGCCAGCCTCTGCTTATCTTGCCTTTGCCATTGAAGAGAAGGCATCGAACGCGCCACTTCTTCCCATCGAAACCTGAAGAGTGATGTCTCTGGAGTCCCCCTTTAGATGCATCCCAATGAAAGAGGCTGGCAGATTCTGTTCATGAGGGGGAAAAGAGCTTTTCCTATGATCAGTATGTATTGCAGTGAATATGAACTGAAATTAATATGAAATTCTGTCTCTGGATATCATGGAGGATGTAGGCATAGTTGTTGTTGTCTTACCAGTCTTGTCCTTTTTGTGAAATGATTAAATTGAAAAGGAAAAATCAGAATAAACCATAGCAAAGAGGACTTACCACAAGAAATTTCTCTCTCACATAAGATGGGCGCATGATTACTTGGAAGAAAGGATTATTGGGCTCATACGTGTGAGCTGCACGGATAGCCATCCCTCTTGCCTCAATGATGGCAGAATTACACTCCCTTGAAGATTTTCCATAGGATGCCTCGACAGTAGGCAGTTCACCTCCATCTTTCCTCATCCCTGATGGCTCACTTTCATCTGCAACTTCATCATATGTGTAAAGAGAAAGTAAATAGGATAAAGCATTGACATAGGTATTGAGATTATGGTGCTTACTAGATTCATTTATTTGCTTTCTCCTTTTCCGGTATCGGTTCTTCTGAAACAACCGATCTATCCTGACTCCATCGAATGTACTTTGGAGCTCAACTTCATCGACTTGTATCCCCTTATCCTGATGGAAGACCTCCCAATCAGCTACAGGCTCGGGCTTAATGATGTTGACACCATCATGAATTCTGTTTGTCGTTTGGCAACCCCGACATTCATGGAAACACTTGTCCTTTAAACAGCTACAAATTGGGCATGCACAGCAAAGGTCTCTAATTTCTACAACACTGTCAGCATCTTGATTTTTCTTCGTATGCATTGGAAATTGCCTGCTCGAAATAAATTCTTTGCTACCAAGAGGATTGTGAGAATTACTCTCCCAGGAAGCAGTCAGATTATATACGTAAACATGAAATGTGGAGTCCCCTTCGTACTTGAAAATCAGAAACTGACCGGAATGAATGGAATGGTGTTCCAGGAATCTCTGCCAACCATCATGGAACCATAATCTGTGGCCATGTTTTCTTAACTCGACTAACCAGATACTAGAATCAGAAGCGACGAGCCTAACGACATCAGAAAGTTCGTCCCCATATTTCCGAGCAAACTTTTTTGGAATCCCCTGCAGATTGAAAGAAATTTAATGGCATCTTCCTCGAATTGACCATTACCAGAGGGCCAAAAAGCTGATGTTGAATCACCAGTGAAGTTCATGAACCCCATAAGTACGGAGAACATGAGCAAGTATAAGGAACAAATTAAAACAGCTGCGCACATACTACATAAGTACATAGGCCAAATTTCCTCTTGCAGACCCTTCTTCACTTTATGAATGAAAGAAAGAATCCACATTGAAAATGCTGTTGATATCTTAAGAGAAATTGGGTCATCCTCTAACTCGGCTCCTACCAGGCCAAACTTTTGCGTGAAGTTGGGTCCAACTAATTGGGTCAAAAGACCCAATTTTTAGCCTTCCATTCTTAAGGCTCAAAGTTCAGTCTCCTCTCATGCGGCATTTCCCAACATTTTCAAATTCAGGAAACAGCTGCCTAACGATTCGACCCAGAAAAATTCAGTCTTTTAAGAAGGTGACCATTCACCAGCATGATCTTTTCTCCTGTGTTATTTCTTTTTACTCAACATGCTTAAAGAAAAGGAAAAGAACAGAAAAATCAGCCATGCATGGATTTCTTTTCCTCGGCTCAAGAAATTGCGTGAGTTCATTTCTTGAGAAGAAGAAGACACAAACACAAGCATGGTGACTGGTTAGTGACAATGATGATCAGTTCAAAAATTACCAGCTGCTTCTCATGGATGAGGGAGTCCACCATCAACCTGTAAAAGATGCATGCCCTTCTTCCGTTTGCAGCCACACTCTCCTCTTCCTGCGACATTGTTCTTGTGTTTATGTTTTTGTTTTTCCTTGTTTTTGGGTCTCTAATCGCTTCACCTGCGTAAATCTCCTCGAGAAATTTGAGATGAAACAATTCTCGGTGTCCATGTGTCGTCTCAGGGCTCAGTCGATGTTCGCGTCACCACCTTTTCATGTATTTTTTCTTTGGGGATTTTCCACTGTCCCTTTCTTTTTCTCACTGGATTTTACTCTGATTATGTATTTTATCAGTTTCCGTTCAAAAAAGAATAATATCAAACGACTGGAAAAAAATGCCACTTTTACCTTCTAAGCCCATTTTCAAGAAAACAAATCCCTTTGGCCCGACTTTTCTTTTAGATGGGAAACGAGCTTGTATTCATTCATATAGAAACCAAACCACAGTGACTCAATACGTTCTCTTAGCAACGACAGACCCAGAAGAACAGCGAAGTGGATTGAGTCGAAAAATGGAAGGTAAACCAACAAAAGCATTTCTTCAAGCCCAGTTTGCATAAGGATTGAGCTAAATCTTCTGCATTAGGAGAAATTTTCAGAAGCAACTCTCCATTACCACATCATCTTCTGCTTTCCAGATAGAATTTCATAGACGATGAGGGGACTCTAAAACTAAATCCTCCCTCCAGCGCCTGATCAAGTAATTAGACCGACTTGACAAACTATTTGGAGAAGTGGCGCAACCATACAATACATTTTTCAAATTGATTAGTGAGAATCCTTCTTGATTTGTTAAACTCGACTGCCTGACTCTTGTACTTCTAAGAATCATAATAACTAGGTAACCAAAGATCCCAAGAGTTAAGATTTATCGACATCAAATTAGACATACTTTATCTTTCAACTTCAGACAACAACTCACCAATACCAATCTGTAATCAATTTAGCAATGGCCGTTTTAGAACAATGAAATAAATTTCATTATATTTCCATGATGAGAGCTGTCTATATTAAAAGATCATGCTCGGACAAAGAAATAATTTAACTATATTTCTGTCATGAGAACTATCTATATTAAAAGATCTCTCTCTCTCTCTCTCTCTCTCTCTCTCTCTCTCTGCTCAAGACATAAAAAAGATTTTACGGGTTTTCTAGGTTTGTAAGCTTATTCTAACACTCTTCTCGCCTTAACTTGAACAAATCTAGAGCAGATCAAGGGAAAAAAGAAAGCTTTTATTAAACTATAACATTCCTACCTTGACCCTCAATGAGTGTTGTGGTTCAACATTCTCTCATTTCTTTCAAATTCTTACTCTTTTCCTGGCTCACCATCAACCCTCCAACACCTGGAAAAATTTCAGACTTCTTCCCTCACCGTCCAAGAGGGTAATTTATGAGGGGATATAAGAGGCCTTTCTAGTCTCCACTGGGATGGGTGACCTATGGTTGGAAAGATACATTATCATAATTTTACTCTTTAGTTGAAGGTTTTGACTAGTTTTGATTGCAAGTTCATGAAAATTGCATTTTTTTCTCAATGGGCTGACTGGAAATTTTGGATTAAAATTAGTTCTTTCGAGAAAAATAATTCCATTTAAAACCTATAGTAAATGCCTAGGCAATCGAAATGTAAAATTTTGATATGAAATATTTTTATAGAAAAACAAGTTCCAATTCTTTCGAAAATATTTAAACACGATCTTTGGACAAAGATTAAGTGTCAACAAAATCTAAAGGTTTTGAATGAAAGGAACCTACTCTATGGTTATGTGGCTAAAATAATTGATATATTGATTAGTACCATTTTGTTGTAGCTTGCAAATTACAAAACGTGTTACCAACAAAAAAAAAAAAAAGTCACAAGACACGCCAATAACTAACTATTGAAAATGACATTTAAACTCATTTCTTTGTTGGTAACTCGCTATTACATTCTAGGTTGACATAACTAACTGCTGACATTTAAACTCATTTCTTTGAAAATGGACTTGAATTGACAGAAAATGGCTTGAATTGCTACTAGTGCAAATGAATACACATTGCTAAATTCTGACGTAAGTTACCAATTTGACGGTAATATTTTGTTGTAGCTGGGTAAATTTAACATTGATGCTCATCATTTATGGGTAATTTACTAACAGTTTACGGTATAATTAATTTATCAGTCGCATACTTTTTATCAACATTATCTAAAACTTATTATCGTTTTCATGAATCATCCCATCACATAATTTCGTTCTCTCTTCTTTTCTTTTTTATTTTAAAAAACGCACGGGACACTTCAATTTTCCTAAATGATACGACAAATGCACGAGATGACTGCTTTAGTAATTCCAGATTTTTCTGACCTGCAAATTTCTATACTCTCGTCCAAACCCCGTCGTTTTCATTCAGTGCCTAAAAGAAAGCTTTCACCTCATGCAAAGTGGCTCTCCTTCCTACCCAACCCAAGACAAGAAGGGGAAAAGATTCGTACAGAAAGATCAAGAACTAGTTCTTGTGACAGCAATTCCACCTCTTCGATGTATCAATATCTTCAATGAGGCAGGAACACTGCCAGTTCCTGTTTATCATTCTCTTCTCATCAGTTCCAATTGAACTTGGAGTCCTGATTCTTCCTTCGCGTGCTGCATCTTGCTCCCACTGCCATTTTCTTCCGCAATGAATAAACTCAATACCCTCGCAAGCAACATCACGCACCCTTCATGACAAGCTTCTTCTGATTAACACGGCAACAAAGGGGATAACACATTTCCATCTCATTTCAAGCCTCTCAATCAGTTCAGAGATGCAGATGAATTCAGTGTCATGCCCCTGTTATTCAATGCTACGTCGTAGCATATTGATCAGCATAAGTCCTCAAACGAAAGTTTCAGAATTGAAGAAGAATACAGGGAAGCCGAAGAAAGATTTAGCCACAGAGAGAGAGAGAGAGAGAGAGATGGACTTCCTGCTATGCCTGCACTAACAGATATGTTAACTGTACAGCTGTGATGCGAACTTTATATACAAGTTAACCATACAAGAGATTTTGGCATTTATGGGTTTACAAGTACAACAGATGTTGGTCATCCACAATTTCGACCAGTGCGTGGAGCGGCCTTATCCTACAAGTACAAAAAGGTGCACTGTCAGCAAAAACAGCTATCAGTACTTCCGCCAGCAGCCGATCTGCATGAAGTTCAGTCCTCGACAAAAATTTCTCTTACAGGGTAATCACATCCAAAAATTTGATGGACCGCCAGTTTTGTTGTTTCTAATAAATTCACCGGCAGCATCAGCTCGCACACAAAAAATGGGGACAGAACTGGGAAGCAGCATCCGCAGACACATGCCCACAAAAGATTCAACCAAAATCTGCGTGTAAGAAATTATGGAAGTGAGTGACATTGTCATCAGACATGAGTGCTTTGATCTTATCCAAGAAACAAACCAAAACACTTTGTGCTACATGAAGAGGAGAAATCAAAATGAAAAGCAGCTGTAGGAAATGACCAAGAAGATTGCTAGTAACTTTCCAAATCCCACGCACAAGCAATACCACGCGTGGTGAATCAATCAAGTAATTTGCCCACCATAAAACAGACACATACCATCAACTTTCAAATATGTTTGTGTTTACCGAGTCAATATGGTATTGAGGTTTAAGTGGACAACATACAGACAGAGTGAATTACAAGCTGCTGAACTAAAGAGTTACTCCGATTCAATTTGAAGAAAAAAAAAATTGAAGAAACTTTACACTGCTCGTAGTCATAGCAAGCCTTCTACCAGAAACAAGAAGAATTAAGTGTTTCAATCTGATCCACAAAATAAAATCATGAGATTTATCTCCTTTTTTGCGGGTCAAGGCAAAATGGAGGCAAAATGGAGGTGAATCATAAGTTCACAGGAGAAAGAGAAGCATAGTATCTGCAGAGATGTTCAATACGTCAATGCAGTTATCTCACAACACTTCAAAATATTTAGCAGAATGCCCATTTTATTCCAACATTCCCTTTGAACAACTTAATATCTTGGGCATCCTGGATGAACAGAATATTAAAGAAGCTTCCATAATTCCTCTTATTATCCTTCTGATCATATCTTATGAAACTTCACGAAGACCCATTTAATCAGAGCTCAGTACCATACAGCCAACTAAAAGCATCCATACAAAGAAAAAGGTACCAAGGTGGCTAATGGCCCTATGTTGACACTGACCTGAATGACATCTAAATTAGGATTTAGAGTGCAGTTAAAATGATGGAACAGTGTAAGATTAGATCCCAAAACTGATGCCAACTGCATAAATGCAGAACGCCATTAATTACATTCCACATCCATTCCCTAACCCATTTCCAGGCCTGAGTAAGGTTACTAATCGAGGCAAAAAGGAAAACAATTGAATTTTCCTCTTAAGTTTAGCCGGCTTAAGCTAACTCCACCCCATGCTGAACCTTTCCCATATTCAACAAGTAATAAATATGAGGTAATTCTAATACATTTTCACTGTATTCCAATAGCTGAAACCAACAATACAAATATTAGCTGGGACCAGATGAGACAAACCAGGATGTCTGGTGACAGCAAACCAAATTTTGCATTGACAAAGACTGAATTACCTCATCCATGACAGTCATGATTCAATATAATAAAATGGGAAGACTGCCTATACCTTATAAAATATCAGTAGATACCAACAAGAAAGCAAGAGGCCAAGCCTCAAAAGCACGAACTGCTACAAATGGAAGTTCTCTCTTTGCTAACATAAGAAAAATCTTATAAGCTACTTTCAACATCCTCACCTAGAAGTACATCAAGCAAAAACCAAAAAGTGACAAATGAAGGTTATTTCCCTTTGTTCAGCATGATATTAATCATGTCATTAGTTAAGACCCACCATAAAGCATACGCTACGTGACAACGTATTTAATTAGGTTCATCTATTGAATAAGATCATGCATTAATTGAAAGGAATAGTGCAATTGGCCAAATAATCATCGCCTGCCCCACTCTCCTAGCTCCTTCACTAGCAGTATTTCATTTCACTCATTCTTGGCACCAAAAGATACAATTTCACTGAATCCTTGAATATTGGGTGTCCATCTTCTAAGAAAAAAATACAATGCATAAATCTTACACGGGAGGAAAATGCAAACTTTGAGCACAATTTATGTAAGTTGTATGGATGTATACATCGTCACATGGTTTGACACCTCTAATTCATATAAATTAAGAAGCTACAGCCATTCTACGGAAATCAATCCCACTGGGATTTTAAACTCTCAAACACTGGCTTATTTATTGAAAAGCGCAACAAATGAAAATTGACTGCCAAAAGATATAATTCCATATTTGATAGACAGGAATCAGCATTCAATGAGGTTATTATTTAATGATCCTATCAAAGGTGGCTGGAACAATGTATAGTGAACATTAATAGCAACAGAGAGGCAATTCCATGCTTTCACATGCTCATTCGACCACTTAAGCACTAGACTCGTTCATATCGTGTTATGCCCTACAAAAGACAATCAAATATCACTCTATTATCCTGCTAAATTAAGTACTGTTTTCGTTCAATGCACTTGGAAAACAAAATCAGATACTGTTCTCCTGTTCTGCAGAAAAAAAGATAAGTACTTCTATTTTAACCCTTTCCAAAAATTTTGTTATTTGAAAACCCAAATGCAGTGCCCTCATTTTTACAAAGATTTGCACAACATGAATGAAGAAGGTTTGACGATGAAAATGATGGCTTTGGGTGATCTGAAATGTTGATGCACGGGATGTACAGTTTTGACAGGATTTGGCTTCAGTAACTCCTGAATCAAGTAATGTGTGGACAATATCAGAGATGTATAAGAATTTGTATTATTACTTCTATGACCAACTAGTAGAAGGGGTAAAAACCAAAAATCTAGCGGTTTTAAATATCGCACCCATAAACTGAAGGAATGATGCTTGTTCCACTATCATCTTACTCAAATTCATTACCAATCTTATTTCATTATGTCTCACTTCCATTCCTTACAACTAAAAGTGACCTCCAATTAAATTTGCCTGCTGTGGTGCTTTGGGTCTCCTCATTGCAAAATGCAAAATCAAAGAATGAATATCCTTAGGTTGAAATGATTCTACCAATTCAATTTTAATAAAAGTTTCTACATTTTGACATTTTCACATAAGGGTGAAAGGACTTATCATCAAAATTTTAGAGATCATAGAAGTTATGGTCTGTTAAAAACATTTATTCATTTCTACACAAAAGTTTATATATATATCTAAAACGTACAACATTGTGATCTTAGATCCGATCACAAGACCCAATCTTTCAAACAACAATATCAATTAGAAATAGATTCAGACTTTCATGACCTTGTTCGGGACTATAAAAACAAAAAAAAAAAAAAAATGTTGTGGGTCCTCGTTTTTCGTGAGATGAAACTTCTTCCATCGCAGGACCATTACATGAGACAAATTCACCAGATCAAGGAAGGACAGAGAGAAATGAGAACGAATCATTAAGATCTTCCTCAATGCAAAAGCAATAGTAGCTCCCCATCAAGGAACATGAAACTACATACTTATGCAGCCACCATTTCTCAGATAGTAATAATTATAATCATCACCATCGTCATAGATAATTTGACCACAGCCAAAAAATTCTAGTCATCAACAATGTCCACGGCAGAGTTAATTTTCAGCAACTGATCTAAATGCAGGAAAGACAGAACAATTTACAAACAAGACAAGAAGTAAGAATCTCGAAGACAGCTACATTGTTAAAGCTAATATATGAAACACAAAGAATCCATCTCCAAAGATGAAAATAATTGTTCTACATAGTTCCATAGTTTTTCAAAGCTTGCAGAACATAAAATTTAGTTTACCTCAGCCCTTGTAACGCTGCACTGCATCACTTTTGAAATGCATCACTTCTCCAATTTAGATATAGGAAATGGGCACCATCCTCAATTCAGTCTGTCCAACTTCCCAAGAAAGTTCAGTTACAGAGAAGAGGAGGCTTCCCAGTCCATTCATCCGCAGCACCATAGTCAAGGCTGAGCTCCCTCAGAGGAGGAATATTCTCCAATGCAAACAACATTATGTGAGGAAACGAAACATTATTGTGATCATACAATACATACTGCACCATTACATTAGGAGTTGAACTATGGCTAATATAACAAGCAACATTCCTCATTTTTGAGACATCCATTGCAAAATCCAAAGGAGGAATTGATGGATAAGCAGGGCGTGCAAAATCCGGAAACACTTTGGACAAATCTCCCCACTTGGTCCATTTAGCAGCAAACCTGCTCGGGTAGACCAATGGATCGCCACTCATGCTGAAAATCTGGGCTTGGTCTCTCGTGAGTACAACTCCTGCATATTCACAGATAAAAGCACCAGCTTGTATCAGCTCTAAGGTCCTAACACCCCAATTGGTCTCCTTCGATCTAAATATCTCCAACTTACTACTTAAACCTTTCTGTGTCACACGATTACGGCAGGTCGGAGGACACTTACAAAATGGCCCACATTCAAAAATAACTGTCTTTCCCCTCGTAAGTAACCCATTGTGATCATAGGCAAACTCACCCCCATTTCTCGAAGCACAAAAGCAATTACTTCCACAGCTCAGAACACATTCACACCCGCTGCCATTAGCATTTTGAAGCATCAAATATGGAGGAAATACAGTCCTGGCTAAGTACTCATAATGCAGGGGAGTGCTGTCAGAATCAATGTCATTATACAGAAAAACGGGCACACATTCCTTCCTCGCTGAAATGTCAAGGCTGAGATATCCCCTGGGCCTAACTGTTAATGGCCTTGTCCTAAGGGTCTGAGCAAACCTCATGATAGAACTACCCATTTCTGGTTGCCCTTCAATTCTCATCAACTTATACTTGTATACCCCAAAACCAGACCTCCCGATATCAAACCAATGATCAAGAATCCTATACAACCCATCATACACATATATCTTGGGTGTCGCACCGCCCCCGTATCTTATCCCCCTTATAACCCGAACTTCGATTCCATAGTGCATGCTCCTTTCCATAGCCAAATTACCACCTTCCAACTTCTGGTGGTTACACTGCCTATTGAGCTTATCCTGCCCTCCATGACCACTATATATAATCACATCCCCTGCATCCTCATCGTCCTCATACCCTCCAGACACAATAACACTGGTCGCAATTGGCTCGCCATTTGAGCTCTGGCTAGCAGTTAAATAATCAATGCCAGCTTGCGGTTGACCATGCAGACCAACAACACACAACTCCATCCTATAGAAGAAGACATCGCCTATCTCTACACCAGGTAAAGGTCCCACGATTCTCTTATCGCGATTCACCCACAATCCCTTCCCTCTCATCATGGAAGCGGCCGCCAAATCACCCCTCCTCATCCTACCATCGAGACCCTCCTCATGCGACATATAAAAAACACGCAGGCTATCGTAAATCAGGCGGGCCTGGCGCACCTCCTCGCGAAAGTACCTCTTGTCCTCGTCGCTGAGATCGGCGACCCTCACGAGCTCGGACGACCGCGGCTGCAGCTGGTGCCGCCGGCCGCCGCTGCTCGGCGAGGCCGCGAACGGAGAGACCTGCGCCTCCTCGCTCTTCACCGGGACAATGGCCCGCGTCTTGGGATCCAGCACGTCGACGTCGCCGCCGCCCCCGCGGCCGTACCGCCTGGCGAACGCGCTGCGGAACATCTCGGACACGCGGTGGAACTCGGAGAAGAGCTGGTCGCCGCCGCCGCTGCCGCTGCTGTCCGGGGAGGGGGTCTGCGGGGCGTTCGGGGAGCTGAGGAAGAATTCAGGGGCGGGGGGCTGGGAAGCTCGTGGGTCTGCAGCGGGGGGCCGCGGGGGTGGTCGGGGACGTGGGTCTGGGGTGGTTCGTCGAGGGGTTCAAGCTTGGGCTCGATCTTGGGAGTAACGGTGGCGGCGGCGGCGGCGGCGGCGGCGGACATGGGCGGGTCCGGCAGCAGGTTGAGGTCTTGGAACGGGACGAGAGAACCCATTTCGGAGAGAGAGAGGGGAGGGGGGAGTGAGGCGATTGCAGACACAATCTTAGGACGGAATTTCGATGCAGTCGGGAGTGGATTTCGCTTGTCCGTTACGGAAAGAGAGGGAGAAGTGAGGATTGGAGCTTTAGATCAATGGCGGATTCTGAGGAGGGAGGGAGGGAGGGAGGGGGGGGATGAATTTTTTTGGACAGGTTTGCTTGCTCCGTTACTTTGCGGAAATGAGGATTAATGTTCATGCGATTTGACGGATTTGCCCTCTCCTATTGTTTCTTTTTTTTAACAATTTTTAAGGTTGGAGAGTTGCCTTTATTTTGAATTTGAATTTTGGTCGGACATGGTGCTTGCTGGATATGAGGGCAATCTTAGTCATTATTGTATTATTTTCTATAGGGGTAGGTGGGCGCCAGCTAAGGATGCCTCTGGAAAATAAAATGGAATGAAATGGAATAGAATGGAATAAGATCATTATGTCGAATTATATAATTTAATTTGACAATGACATGCCATTGCCGATGGGGAATAAAGTTACATTTTTCCTGAGTGGAAAATGAAATATAATGGAATAATTATCTTTTTCCTTTTACGTTATAAAAAAGAACTACTACCAATGACAAAGCCATAACTAAAAGATGGAATAACTTTTTTGGGGGAAATACCCAAAAACCCCTTGAAGAAGTCTGGTTTTCGCCACGTGCTCTTAAATTCGAGTTTGTCTCAAATGAACCCTAAAATTGTTTCGCAAGGGTCAATCTATCCTCTTGATCCGTCAATGAAAAAATGATCAATCGACACATACGTGTATCTCATGTGTTAATCTCAAGGGCATTTTTGTCAAAAGATCATATGAAATAATCACATAAATAATCCATAAACTTTGATTCGGTATATAATGTCTTATTTGAACTTTAATCCATTCAATATGATCATTGAATTTTAATCCAATGTGTAAAATACAATCTTTGTTCAATTTAATCCATTGATTATATGAAAATATTGAATATCTTAATTTCATTAATTCAAATTTAGAGTTATAGCTTAGAGATTATATTGAACATATATCAAAAGTTTAAATATTGCGTTAAACAATTCATATTTAAATGATGATTTACATGTTAAACTAAAATTCATTAATCATATTAAATAAATCAAAAATTTGAAAATAATATTATATATTGAGTCAAAGTTTATAAATCATTTATATTATTTTTATTGATTATAAGAGAAAATTATAATTACAACTGAACTTGAGATCAAAGAAGCAAAAAGTAATAGAGGTCAGAACAACGGCAGTAGCAATGATGCGCGCCAAGGACCGGCGACGGCCCGACATCCCTCCAACGTTCTCTGCCGCCAACCGCGGCGGGGCTCTCCCGGAGGAGGCAAATAAAACAAATCGTTGAGTTGGCTTACGGTTGAAGTGGCAGCTTCATCGATGGCAACGTTTCGTCGGACTTCCATTTTCTCCCCTATTTTCGGGTGCTAATGATTTCCTGGGGCAGTTCAGTTGCTTTAAAATGCAGAACTTTCCGAGAAAATATTGGGTACCCTAACAGTGCCACGTCATTCGTGCTCTGAACGATTCATTGCGTGACACGTGTCCGTGTGTCAGTCCACGTCGTTCACTTCTCGGTTTCAGCGGTTCTGTCTCTCTCCTCTCTCTCTCCTCACGATAAAAGAGGGGCGGGCTCGGCTTGGCTCGGCTCGACTCGGTGCAGAAGAAAAGACAGGTCATGAGTCCCGCCCAAAAGATTTCTCTCTCCTCAAGTTAAATTTTCTGCAATTTTCTCTCTCTCACTTTCTCTCTCCTCACAGAAGAACAAACGGAGAACGATCGAGACCTGCGTTCTCCCTCTCCCCTCCGCATCCGCTGGTTGCTTCCATCGCCCCCACGCTGAGGCCGACGCCGCCAACGCTCCTCCTCCTCCCTCTCGCGACGTTCGCTCTGCTCTCTCTCTTCCCCCCTCCGCGAAGTCGTGCCTCTCTTCCAGCGAAACGCGACCCCGACGGCCCTCCGCCTCCGCCGGTTGCCTCCGTCGGCGTCGGAGTCCGTCGCCCCCGCCTCCTCCGCCTCCGCCTACGCGCCCGATGCCAACGCGTCGAACCACGACGGCAAAAATGGAGGAGAGAGAAACGACGAAGCAGAAGACGGAGACGAAGAAGCAGAAGCGCGCGCGCTCGGGGTTCTGGACATGGGTCGTCGCGTCGGTCGCGTTCCGGCTCGCCCTCGTCTACCTCCCAGGAACCTCCGCCTGTCCACCCGCCCCGAGGTCACTATCCTCTCACCAGCATTCGCCGCCGTAACGCCGTCTCTCTTCGCTCCGTCGATCGATTCCCGATCCCCGATCCCCCGCCCCCTCCTCCCTTGAAATCTTGGAGGTCCATTTTCTGATACGATTTCTGGTTTTTCTTGTTTGTGCCGCCTGCAGTTGGCGAAGGCTACTGGTTGAAGCAGTCGGTGATGTCTCTCCCTACGCAGGTTCGGCTCCGTTCGATCAGGAAGGAAGCTGCTTGTTTGCCTATGGTTCTCCTTTGCTGTTGCTCGTTCTCGGACCTCTCGCTGTCGAAAGGTAACTACCGGAGTATAATCGCCGACGCATTTTGAAGGCTAGGTTGATTGTGAGCTTCGCTGGTTATCTTCTAGAATTGAACTAGATTTATCTGGCGTTATTGAAGCGGAGGCTGTGGCTTATGCAATTATGATCCTTTAAGAATGGCAGCCACCACATCTCTCCTTGAATCCTCCATATTCGACCTGTCATTGACTGATGCCAAGATTATGTGGGGACTCCATCACCCATACCAGACCATCATAGGGAAATCTGCGGAGAGACAAGTTCTGTGGAAGTCAGTAAAACGTGTCTTGTGGTTCCCTGATTTTGAAATTTATGGATATGGAAAGATGGTATCCAACAAAAATTGTCTTGAGGTCATCGTCAAAGTACTTGAATGTTCTTACGGCCGTGAACATCGTCATTTAGGACTGGTTATTAAGTAGATGGGATTTGATGGCATCCGTTGTTTGCCTTATGTATGTACATGTATTTTACTTTGACCTTCAGGCTCATCATGCAACTATGGTCTCATGACCAGCAAATTGAGCATTGTCTTCTAATTTTACCATGGTTAATTGAGATTAAAGGTAGATATATTTATTGACCAGTTGGTTTTGTTGTTTGGCTGGCCAATAAGTCCGATTTGAGGAGAGCAGAGTTTCCCCATGTATTATTTATTCATCATCTGATCAATACCATCTTGCTTGGATTACCGTTATTGTTAAGGCCTTTGATGGAGTTAAACATGCATTCCTTCTCTTGTGAGTAGTAAGAGAATTCAGTGTGCAAATGCTATCGCTGTTATAGTTCGTGTGTGCTACGTTTCGTTCGTTAATGCCTTCTTCTTTTCCCACGTACAGCATATCTGCAAAACCAGAACCTACCTCATTAATTTGATCCTCTCGTTGCTTGCCAGATACTTGTGCAGAGGCTTGTCTACAGGGAATCGCCCCACCTGTGACCAGTGCCTGCGGATTCACGAAAGACTCACGGAGAGGGCCGGCTTGGGGTGCATACTTCGTTCCCTAGCAGACACTACAAATACAGTATGATGATTATTGCTATCGTGATCTGAAGAGAGAAAAGTGCCCACTGTATGATTCCTCGCCTCCCTTTCCTGTAGATTTGGGCTGTGGTGTATCCGTCATTGACATGAATGTGATCAGTATTATGCTTTATTACAAAGTATCATCTCTGAGTCCTTACAAAGCTAAACTTGCTTCGGATTGCCAGAGAACATGCATTCTATCATTTCGAGGAGTTGAGCATTTGTCTACCCTTGAGATTAACTCAACGCAAACATGAGAAACTTTTGTTGTGGACTTAAGTATGGCTAACTGATAATTAATAGTTTAGACTGCATCCAAATTTCATGTAGACGATTCTGCGTTGTCACTTGGGGACTGAGACAGTCGAAAGCAACATTTTGATTAAGTCCAGTTTTGTCAAAACTGAAATAAAATGAAATCTCCATAGCTCATCTTGGTAGCTGACTTCTGTGCATTGATTGTACAAGGAGGACGAAATGGCCATTGTTACATGACAGAGGTGATGTGTAGAATCTTCGTGACAAGCATATTGTTGAACATTTGTTTTGGCTGAAGCTGTTTTATGAGGGAGGGAGGGAGGGAGGGAGGGAGGGAGGCAATCTTTGTGACAAGCATATTGTTGAACATTTTATTTGACGACAAGCCAAGAGGGCTCGGCTTTCAGGGTTTAGATTATAATTGCTTCGAATAGATAGCAACAAGGCAAACTAAATATCTGTTGCTTGAGTTACTGATATGATATGCATAACTTAAAATTCCAAGTCATCAGAAGTTGGTCCAACTGATTTGCACTATGATGCTAATATTCATGTAATGGGTGCTGGCTCAAGGATCATCACCAATGATGAGTATGATAATTTTTGTGCATTAACTGTATTTTTGTCTGTTTGAATTGACCATAACTTGAGTGTTACTATGCAATAGAATCCTATGTTACTGTGCAATAGAATCCTATGTTACTGACTCTTCCATGTAGTGTTTTACCTCACTTTTGATGAATTATATAAACTATATTTTTCTCATACCAATCTCAAACATTAGTGATATCATATTTATTATATTAATCTTAATTTTGTCACCAGACTATTTAAGAAGAAATTTATTTTTTGAGAGCTCCTAAATAGGATTAATAGGACTTATACTCACATGCAGTCTTGTCAGAATGTTACGTGAGTGTTTGTTGTCTCCTGAGTTGATACGCCAGGAGCTCATTAAGTTACTGTTACCTTTGTAGCTAATTGACTATCACTTCCCTCTTTCTCAGGGCTATTTTCTCACGATTCATGGAGGAACAGATGAATAGATATGAGTCTTTTCGGAGATCGGGATTCCAGAAGGCTACAATGAAAAGAGTATAATTTCTACACATGCTTTATAGTTATGATTTTTGGCTGTGGTGTTTCACTTCTTCCTCTTCAACTGTTTATGCAAACGATTTTTTTTCCGTCTCTTTATCACTTCACATTGGCTCACTTAGTGTAAAGTTGGATGTTAAATGAAGAGCTTCTACTCTTCAGGACATTTGTCTCATACCATTTTTGATGCCATGATACTCGAGCATAATCATATCAGAAAAATAAATCCAAATTTGGCAATGCTGTACAACATTTGGTCTCTTGATGCCACTCGATCTAGGTGAAGGAAGTTTTAATTCAAAAAAAATTTCTTGGGGGGGAGTATTGTGGTATTTCATGCACCTTGGTTGATGTGCACTCTTTTGTTTGTAAATTAGAAATAGAGCCAAAGAGGTGATTTATCGGCATTTTGCTCTTCTTTTGGCATGCAGCTGCTGGTCAGTGTTACGGGAAGTCAGAAAGTTACAATGCCTATGACAATTGCAATGTCGGGAATTGCAAAGATGTTTGTTGGAGAAATTGTGGAAACAGGTATTACATTTGTTTGCTTTCTATCATCTCTATCCTTGAAAGCATGTTTTGGTATATACGAATTGCCTTAGCCTCATATCTGTCTTGATTGATATATAATGTGGTAGCAGCCAGGATTGTCATGAGTGAGAGGAAAGAATCTGGCCCAATCAGGCCGTGCCACATCAGAGAAGCATATAGAAGACTGAAGCTTGAAGGGAAAGTGCCCAAGAGAACAGTACCCAGGCTCTCTTTCGCTAGATTTTCCCCCACACAACTCTGATTTTATAGTTTGTCGGCAAGGTGCTTGTGATTGATTTGTTCTTTTCTCATATCTCTTTCTGCTCAATTGACACACAAAATTGAGTCACCTTATCATTGGTGTTCCTAAACGGAAATCAACGATTTGTCTAGGCTAGTACCCAGCCAGGACCGGAAGGTCCATGAGCAGTTCAGCTCTTGTGAATCGTAAATATTGACAGGAGTGCAGGCTTTTTGCTTGTGACATTATGTCTCGATCAAAGATCAGAAGGCTGGGGAATTATGTTTACCATGTGAGATGGGTATCAGCTGTGCAAATCAATCTTATTGCCTTTACTAATTGCCCAGCTCTGTTGGAGATTCGGGTTTATGTCTAATGAATGATGACACCTGGAGGTGAATCCAAGTATTGCCAAAACCGTCTCGAATATATGCTTCACGGAAATGAATGAGGAACTCATCCGTGGCTGTTCGGAAATACTATGAGCCAGAGGTAATTGTAGGCATAATCTTGTATGGTCTAATGTTTCGTTAGATATGGACGGTGACATTGCTTATGAGTACAAATTGATGAATGAATTATATCGCTGAAAACCTACCTTTGTTTGAGTCGATTGGCTGACTAAAAGGATTATGGACCGGCCCGATGGGGCCAATCACTGAGGCAGTGACTGAAGATGATGATGGAGGCGACAATGATGCCGAAGGAACAGACACTCGCTGACATGAAGGGCACATGGTGAGCGTGGTGGGAGGGTTCATATTGATGTAGAGCTGTGGGGAGAGCTTCAGTGCTCTGAGTTCCTGCAGCCTCTTGTTTTCCTGTGTAAGATTGTCGCAACATCTCTTAAGGTACTCACAGTCCACCTGAGTTTGCTTCATCTTAGTCCTACACCAAATTTGGTAAAAAGAAAAAAAGATGTTACGGTACATCCTTATACAGAGCTACCCCACACAGATTGTTGGTGCCAATATCAGCTCAATCTAGTAAAGTATGAATAACAATCTTCAGCCCATTTCCATGTGATTAAGAAAATCAAGATGGCAGCTATTAGACAAAAGAATTGCACATTTGCTCAAACTTAACATAGAGAAGCTGCTTAATCAAACCAATTCTTTGATGCAAAAGACCCAACGTCATTATCCTAACCATAAACAAAGCTTTCCAGAGCTGCATTGTAAATCATGAGTGCATGAATCTAAACTGGGGCCCTCGCATAACAAAATTTTAGGTATTTGAGTACTCCCTAATAACTTCACTTCTTCCCCTGGCGGCTTAGAATTTATGGATCCCACATATCAGTGCTCCATACTAAAGTGAACGCAAAGTGTACTCTAGATTAAGTGACAAGTCACGTCACCGGACTCCCGCTACACGCTCACACACCTCGTGTGCAAGATGGCCCAACTGGGATACATGTGGACCCAAAGATTACATGCACTCACTATAAAGAAAAACAAACTTCGATGTCGAACTACCATCGAATGATTAAGAGAGAACCAACCACCCCCACCCCTACCCACCTCTCTCTCACTCCTGACATTTTTCTTCCACAATGATCAGAATGATGCAGATGAGACGCAGATGTAAAGCCATGTATTTGGGCAAAAAGAACTCAAAACTATCAATTATTTGGCACGCCTGTTCTGAAACCAGACCTCTACCTGTCTGGGACTAAGATTCAGCTGCTTGGCCAAGGCAAGCTTTTGCTTCTGAAACTCAAAACAATCTCCAGTTAAACTCATCGAAACCATCCCTTTATTACATCCAAAGGGAAACCTAAAGACGATCTCATTATTCATAAATAAAAATGAAAACCAATTTGTGATTCACACAGATCCAATCATTGCAGAAAATAACACAGGAAAAAGGTCTCAAATCCCCAATTTGACTGTTACCGGTAAATGACAACTACAAATAAACATCAATCTCATGACAGAAACACACTTTAAATTCAATTTTTCCTACCAAACATCCATGTCAGGTTTATAAGCAGTGATTACATGCTCACGCACAATTAAAGAAAGCATATATTTATCAATAATAGAATGACCAAAATTGCCACTCATAGGGTTAAGAGTGTTATGCTCTTTGAATGTCTCCTCTAGCACCAATGACTATTCTCTAGACAGCCTGAGCTTCTTCCTCGCACCATCTCCTCCATTGCCATCTTCTTCAATGCTCTCACAAGAGCAGGAAGTTCTCTCAGCCTCAACTTCATTTTCTCCATGCAGGTCTCTCTCACTTCTCTTCCCACTTATGCTCGACACGGTGCTGTTAGGTGATGAGACATGATTATCATCATCCAAATCCACCACCAGTATGTCTTGGTTGATGTCGATTCCACCGAAGATGTATATACCACAATGGATCTGTACATTAGAAATGAAATGGTTGACTAATGGATCTGTACATTAGAAATGGATAGATCTTTCCTTCATCAAGATGTATATACCACAACCATACAGGCATGGACTTCCTACCCGCATGTGTCTACCGTCCGCCTTCTTTAAAGGGTCTGGAATCGTGGATCGATTCATCACAAGTTTGACCTCGCGGATAAGGCAAATGTTCCGATTACACCGACAGAGATTTCGGATAATACGTGGTTTAATGTTCCTTTTCCTTTAACTAAGAGTCGAGGTGATATCAAATATAGTGGCGCAATGGAGTTATCCGCTATACAGGAAGAAGAAACTCCTTTTAGAAAAGCAAACCTAAGTCTCGAAAACATTGTCCAACTTCACCGGGGACCTTCCTTATATCTACTTTGCTAAAATGCATTAGGGAATGAAGTGCGGTCGAACAGATAATGAAAATAAGAAGGCAAGCGTTCGGCATCAACAATGATCATCTACGACACGATAGTTCAAACTTGAATACAATGTCTCTTTGCTACCTCCTTTGTGACTCGCATCACTAGGCCAACCGCACAATAAACATAGGAAGCAAAAAAATTTTCTCGCGTTCGCAGCATATGAGAAGGATTGAATGTTCACCACAACATGATGATAGTGCTATTAATAAATGAGTTGTTCTCGCTCGATGACATTTCAAGAATATACCCGAGTTGCCTCGCGCACTACAAATTCTTCTATGGCCTTGCTGAATTCTTCATCCAGAAGGTAGTGGCAGCTATAAGTGGGTACGTGCATATAACCTCGCTGAATTTTGTGCTCACCCCGAGCCCCCGCCTCCACTTGTTTTCAAATTAAACTCTACAAAGCAGCTTCTATTGCCTGTTATGTAGATAAAAGTAAATAGTTATATTGTTCCAAACATGACAAGCGCATGCTTCCATATCACAAGAACTATTATCCTCCCATAGCAAATCTGCTTTTCGCTAAAATTAGTTGATCTACCACTTCCTCTTTCCTCTTTGTTTTTGCAACTCCACCGCAAATTCCTTGATGGGAAATTTTTCATTAGCATATGAGGGACTATTATAATGTAGAGAAAAGCTTTGTCAACTTCTGGAATGACATTTCTAGATATGCCCATGCCTTTACAAAAAGACTCTCGCATGAAGTCCCCATTTAGAGCGGAAGATAATCATGGTAGTAGGCCTGAACAATGACATTTATCTTAGCCGCTGTACATCACATAGACCCATGGATAATCATCACCCGACGCTACCCTTTTATTACAACAAAATAGGTCCCCAATTCTTCAAAGAACAAAATTATACGCAAGCAGATTCCAAAACCAAATGAATGATATTTACTTCATGATTTGAAATTGAAGAACTAGTCACATTCTAGTATTCTTACTTGGGAAGAATTTACATAATCTTAGTGAATCGGTTGCCACTTTAAATTGACAATCTCTTCCTCTATTTAGCTTGCACTTATATTTGATATCTTGTTCATGCTTTTACTATAATGAAGTCTCAAGGTACAACACATGGGTTAGCAAATCCATACCATGCAATTAAGTCCATTAGTTCACCCTTGTCAACATAAGGTTAAACGAATCTCACTTCTTTAAATAGGCAATAAGCACCCAAGAAAGAACTTCCATATCAAGTATATATCGAACTCACAGGAGTTTTGCATGTTAAATAGAGACAAACCTGGTAATAACAAGCTTCAAAATGTAAGCTGGGATAATAAGCTTTCGGGTGACAGCCCCAAAGGCGCCCATATATAGTATCTCCGCCTATAAGATTAAGGGCTCCCACAACAGTTCATCTCCTCCTTCAGCTACAACCAAGAACACTTGGTCTCCCATTTTTGATCCCATGTTATGAAAAAACTCTCTTGTCAAATAAGGGCTGCCCCACCTAAATAAACATAAGCAGCAAGACATGATCTACTTAAACCTCTCATATCACATAAAGATGCCTTTGAATATACACAAGAGGCAAAAACAATCAACAATATTATATTTTCTGCAAAGGAAAGACAAAACCAGTCACTGGACCCATACTTGTTATCGGTGGTGTTCCCGTAGAACGTATAGAAAGAATCCCAAAGCTTAGCCCGCACACACAATCAAAACCAAGAAGCTCAAGTCCTTCGTGTTTCACAAAGTGAAGGTATTAATTTAGGAGTAAGTTGTAAGAGAAAAGGAGTCACATGTGGATGATCACATCTAAGGACTCCTCATCTAAAAGCTCAAACCAAAGGGATGAAAAGTTGCTACTAGCATCTAAATTCAAATTAATAGTATTACTTTGGGAAGTTGTGACATGATATACTTATTTATACTTCTCTGTATAGTTAACCAACTAGTCTCTATTCATATTGATATCAAATAAAGGAAATTCCCAAATAAATTAACATTTGGAAAAACTAACCTTCTTGCGCTCCTGACGTATATTTTTCCTTTTGTTCTGCTTCATGTCCATCAAAAAGTCATCAAAATCGTGGGCACGTGCATAAAGTGAAACTTGAAGCATGTACCTTTTGCATGCAAGATATACACGAGAAATGTAAAAAGATCAAAATTTGGCTACTAGCATCTAAATTTAAGACATCACTCTTCAGAGAAGTAATGCTGCAATCATATGCTAACTGGCAGGACTATTGCAAAGGAAACTGATGCATGCACAATATCAAATGGAGAAAATTGACAGCAAGCATCACGCCCAAGTATATTTTTAAACAAAAGCTGCATTTGACCTAGATAACATTGTGAAGCATATACCCCTTGACATGCTATCTAGATTAAAAAGAGACAACTCCATTCAACTCCCAAATACTTTCATCCCTCATTGACAATCAAGAAAAGGGGTCAAAGGTGTATGATAGCTATGATGTAATTGAGTGAGTCTTATGAAATTTCAAACTTGCTCAAATAATACTTTGACTCGAGAACCTAGAAATATCACGACGCCTATTTTCATTAACATCAGGCCTAACTCGTAATTTCAGCACTCATTTTGCCACTCACCATGTATAGTTTCGATTGGTCCAATGGTATTGCATTCCTATCCTCTCGTAGAAAACCCTTTTGGAGAAATGTTTCAGGAGTACATTATCCAAGATCCTAATTTCAAGCTTGTTTAGAACCGCTTTGTGAACTTCCATATGTTCATACCCTCTTACGTGTGAACCGTAAAGAGGTCGCGATGCCCTAAAGCTGAAAATGTTATCTATTCGTATTGTGTTTGGTCCAATTGCTTCATTGTTATCCACTTCAACATTTGATGTATGCTTGCTCCCATAAACTCGTACACTAAGCACCTTCCTGCGCTCCAATTCGTATGTGCTCGTTGAAGAAAGCTATCAATTCTTGTTTTGCCTTTCCTTAATGTTGCGACTGGTGCAATGCAAACGAAGTGAAGTTTTGTGAGTTGCTTTCCATGTCCAGCTTCATGAAGATAAATTAGGCAAATTTCAGCCGAGAGGAGGGAGAGGGCATACCGCCAATTGTATACAGTAACTTTAGTTCCATAAAAAGAGATCAAGCGTAAGATGAATGTAGGCGAAACCAACAAAAGTAGATGAAAAATAGTGTCGATTTGCTCAGTCCCTACCGAGAAGACTAGGATTTGATGTCCGCAATAGAAAGAGAGAGAGAGGCAATATCTTGTACCTCAATTTCTATTCGATCAAATAGGAAAGTTCTATTAGTTATCTCTTCCCAAAGTGACGCTTAGATTCTTCCCACAAATTCTTGTCCTTCTCCATCTTTGATTCAATTAGTGTGTTTAAATGGCTCACAAAGGTAGAAATTCCACAGTTTGATGTAATGGTTTAAAAATTATTTGACAAGCTGACATGATTCTACATCTTTTTTTGGGCAGCGGAAAAAGTTCATTTTACTGGGGAACACAAAACTTTCTGAACAAAGGGCACTAAAAGAAAAACCAAACAACAAAGACAAAGAAATAACACCACTTCGTTGACACATCATTTAAATGGGTAATGAACAAGACAAGAAGTTTGGAAACCAAAAAACATACGCCTGTCCTGTCAAGGTAGATGGTGTTTAAAATAACCCAGATAGATAATTAACGCATCATCATGATACTTTTATCTGAACAAGAAAGAAGATTATTGGCACAAAGACGAAAAGAGAAGGTACGTAATGAGAAAAGCACTTCCACCGATTTCTTCTAGTTAACATTGTTGACAAATTGATATAACATCAAACTTCTATTAGCCTTTCTCATCAAACCAGCAGAATTTGATGCTTGTCGTGTGGACCTTTGATCTTATTGAAGAAGTATATCGATGTGCATGATGCTAAATGGAAAATTTTCACATCCACGAAATGCCGTCGTCAAAAGCACAACCAACCAAACAACCCAAACCCTTCAGTTTTTAACAAGCCGATACATTTTCTTTTTAAAGAATTGATATGCTCATAATTACCTTCGATCATATCTCTAAAACGGCTTCAAAGTCATTCTCCAACGAAGTTTTGACATGACACAACCAAGAACAGATTCTCGATACCGAAACATCTCATGAAGCACCTTTTCTATTTAAATATATTTAAGTGAAAAATACCTCTGGAAAGATGCCACTAATTCTCATAATTCCATGGTTGCGACAAGGAAACCTCTGCAGTTGATGCTTCAAGTCCTTTTTTGTCATGTATAGCACATTTGAGAATATTATATTGCGCAAGAATACTCATAAAGAGCCCGTGCATATACCTCCTTCGCCGCAAAGGGAATGAGGACATGTCGTGACCATGCTTGGAAGACGCAACGAGTGTTAAAGAAAGGAAAGAGAGAGCATTGGTTTTCTCATTGGTTACCGACCAAAAAAAAAAAAAAAAAAAACGTTTTTTGAATTTTCTGACAGTACCATAATAGCATGTAAAGAGTCACACCAGCTTAGTCTTTTCACAATAAAGATTATTGATTTTCACTTCGAGCAAGAAAAGAATCTAAAAATGGAAGACTGGAAAGATCCGTATAAATACCACTGCATTGGCTTCTCTATGCAAATTTTCTGACATCACTAAAACAATGCCGATACTTATTGCCATCCAACTATTGTAAATCAAACCAAACTCACAAGAACAAAAACATTATACAATTAGGAATTCAATTATTTTAATTTAGAAGAAATCTGGAAAAGTAAGGTAGATATATTCCAAAGAGATAAAATACACACACTAGTCGTTGCAACAAGTAGTGATAAGGACCTCGTTCACGAGTCAACATAATCTCTCGGTCCAACTAATAACCCAAAGACCGTGGAAAGTAATCACTCTTTTTCACCAATTTCTTTCTCCACCTGTAAAGTTGCACCTTATGAGACAGAATAAAGATGTTACAATAAGAGATACATACATCATGTAGATTCCCAAACCTGGGGTGGAGGTGGCGTGATATCATAGCACAATAATGCTAATGGGTAGAGATGTCCTGGCACGGCAGAATGTTCTACAAGCCTCCTCATATTGTCTACCACATCAGAATCAAAGGGTGCCTGCCCACTCTTTTATATCGAATCGCCGAAAATGGCAGATGACAACGACCAGAGAACTAAATGGATTTTAGTGAGCAGACCAAACTTTTCTATCTTCGAGTGGCGAATGAAGTAAACACAAGTGATTACAACTATGGTACTGTATGGAAGTTCGGTAAAGCATATTTGACATACTCAAGAAAGAGCAAAGAAAAAAAGGAACTCGCTGCACAATCCCAGAGCAGTGAAACCTACCGGATGCCATTCTCCCGTAAGAGGATCGGGACGATCTCTTGCCACCACTTGGCGCAATCCACGTAGTTGTGATCCACCCCGCAATGCTCGGCATAACTAGCATATCATCTCACTTGTAGTAAGAGCATTGGTCTACTTATGAACATGAAGAATCAATGTATGGACAAATAGAGGAGGCAAAAGGTGACCAACTGTTCACATTAAATAGGATCTTTACCATCGTGCATTTTCACAGAGCTGAAGATACATCACCATTCAATTGTTTTCATATATGAGATTGCATTCACATGAAAAGCTGTGAACGTAGTACCTTAAAAGCAAAGCCATTTCCTTCAAGCTTTGTGTATTTGATCTCCTTTTCATCTCAACAAGCTCGGAACATCAAACATATGCTTTTTCGAATATACACAAACAAGGTTCCTAGAAAAATAGAAGATTCGAGTTATGAGCTTGCCTAATCACTCATCAAAGCATGCTAAACTTTATAAATACTCATAAGGATAGAGATTTTAAGCACCTTCCCATACCGAAGGGCTTGCAGAGTGGATCCGTTACAACTCTATGTCCAGCTACATAAGTCTACACTAGAAGATAAAAGATATGTTCAAGCAAGTGGCCCACTTGTGGCCTATACTCACAATGAGGTAATAATCAAGTCTAATAAAAGATAAAATCTGTATCACATTCTCCGCAATATGTGAATGTGTTCCTTCAAGAAGCAGAGCAATAATAGCTGGATCTGCTTCCCTTTGGTGGTTGGATATCAAAACGATGTTGTGGCCCCCGCAATTTAAGATATAAATTAGCATTGTATAACAGTTGGATCCTCTTCTATAGTGATCTCGTTGCCTCTATTTACTTTGTGAAGCAGCTAAAGGTCAAATTTGATGTGCATGCATACAATAAACCAGAATAATTTATAAACAGTTTCAGATCATAATTCTACATTACAGTAAAAGCGAATGCAATCTACTGAATGGTAATTTCATTCGTGGAGCAATAGGAAAGGCCAAGAAGTGAAATATATAAGAGTCCAAGCTAACACTTGAATCACAGAAAATATACTTGTACAAAAAAAGAACAAGAGGGATATACTATGGCTTTCGCTTATTCTTTAGACTAACAAAAACAATTTCAGTTTAAGAGGCAATGTGAATGCAACAGGTTTCAGTAAGACACAGAGTCATCATCGGTCCATTTAAAGGAGAAGGGTAACAAAAGAACTATTCACCTCCTGAAGTTTCTCACGGATTTCATCAAAAACAGGAATGTTTCCAACATATGAGTTTCTGCAGAAAGGAAAATCAGAAGCAAAGAGCAAATTAAGAGATATGTGAGAGTAAAAACAACTCAGAAATGCTAAGAGATATCTAGAGGAACGCGACCGACGCGACGACCCATGTCCAGAACCCCGAGCGCACGCTTCGCTTCGTCTCCGTCTTCGCTCGTCGTTTCTCTCTCCTCCATTTTCGCCGTCGTGGTTCGACGCGTTGGCGTCTGGACGCGTAGGCGGAGGCGGAGGAGACGGGGCGACGGACTGCGCGACGCCGACGGAGGCAACCGGCGGAGGGCCGTCGGCGTCGGCCTTGCTTTGGAAGAGAGGCGCGACTTCGAGGACGAAAGAGAGAGAGAGAGGACTAGAGGTCGCGAGATGGAGGCGGAGGCTGCGTCGGCGTCGGCGTCGGAGGCAACCGGCGGAGGCGGAGGTGGAGGGCCGTCGGCGTCGCGTTTCGCTGGAAGAGAGGCACGACTTCGCGGAGGGGGGAAGAGAGAGAGCAGAGCGAACGTCGCGAGAGGGAGGAGGAGCGTCGGCGGCGTCGGCCTCAGCGTGGGGGCGATGAAAGCAACCAGCGGATGCGGAGGGGAGAGAGAGAACGCAGGTCTCGATCGTTCTCTGTTTGTGCTTCTGCGAGGAGAGAGAAAGCGAGAGTGAGAAAATTGCAGAAAATTTAAGTGAGGAGAGAGAAATCTCTTGGGCGGGAGTCCTGTCTTTTCTTCTGCAGCAGAAGCCGAGCCGAGCCAAGCCGAGCCCGCCCCTATTTTATCGTGAGGAGAGAGAGAGAGAGACGAACCGCTGAAACGGAGAATGGACGACGTGGATCGACACGCGGACAGGTGTCACGCAATGAACGGTTCAGAGCACGAATGACGTGGCACTGTTAGGGTACCCAATATTTTCTCGAACTTTCCCCTCTTGGGAAAGTCCACAGGGGGAGAGAGAGAGATTTCGTTCGGGCGGTGACACGTTCAGACGGTTGCTCATCGTACATCAAATCAAAATCTCACGGTCCAAGTTCGAACCCAGAAAAAGCAACTTGGAAACTTTCCAAAACTAATCGATAATTGTCAGCACATAAAGCGGGGAAGTTACCCGAAGAGATATATAACTTTATTATATTTATTATTTCCTAATTTTAAATCTTCTATTTTAGTTAATTTAATCATAACCCTCTTAATAATTTATCAATTTAGTTCTTCACGTCAATTTTGATTGAGAATTATTAACATAGACGTTAGCCGTCTTACGTAACATGGGTGGCACTTATATAAATAATTTATTAAAAAATTTAATTTTTTTCTTATATTATTTCTTTTTTCTTTTTTTTTTTTTTTTTGTTCTCTTAAACCTATGCGGGTTGCTGCCCTCGCTTGTGGCCTCACTTTTATGCTCTTCAAGCTGATTGGAACCTGAAGCCAATTTTCCTATCTTCCATACCTAGGGAAATAGGTTGGTAGTAGAGCGATTCCTCAACAACAAGCAAAAAAGAGTAGGGTTGAACTATGCAGAAAATAGAAATAAAAAGAAAAAAATAGAATAGAAGAATAAAAAATTATGGAAAATTGTCCAAATCAGTGTTGTCCATTTTACATGGCACTGTCAATACTTATGTTAGTGATTTTCGGTCACAATTGGATGGAGGAATTAAATTAGTAAATCATTAAAAAATTTATAATTAAATTAACCTAATTAAAATATTTATGATTGAATTGGTATAAATATAATAATTCACCTGTAGTTAGCCATGGTTGGGCTTTACTATTACCCTCCAAATGCACGGTCGCCATCAGTTCGTTCCCTGTCGAGGAGAGGAGAGAGAGAACAGAGCAAGATAGCGAGGCCAGCGAAGTTTGGGGAGGTGGGAGAGGAATTGGCTTTGTGAATATTTTGCTTTTGGTCTAATTTTCAACAGCGACACGTGATTGATGAGTCATGAAATCATTACTATGGACAAAAGATGAGTCATTAGGAAAACATTTTCCATCTTATGATACCCCATTTCAATGGCGACTCGACAATCGTGATGATGAATAAAATAATTTTATATGTGACAAAAAAATGACATTGATTTAGATGAGTATTTTCTTTATAGAAAAGCACTTTGACTATTAATATCATTGGTGAGGATCTGAATAATTTTGACAATAAAAAGATGACGATTTTGCTATTTTGTAATGCTCATGACATTGACGTAACACGTCATTGATGCTCATTAGAATAACTTTATTTGGAAAAGGGTGACATTAGAAAGTGAAATTGAATAAAAGAGGGGAAATTACCCAAAAAAATCCTAAATATATTATACACATACCGATTTAATTTGAACTTTTTAATTGTATCAATTTAGTTATAAATATTTTCATATTTTATTAATTAAGTCCATCCAACCAATTTTGTTTAAAAGTTGGCAACCCTAACATGAACATTTTTAATAATATTTTGATTTTTTTTATAATTTTTCTTTCTTTTTTGTTCTTTTTACTTTTTTGGGCGTAAGGGGGTTTAAGAGCCAGCAAAGGTCGCTGGCCATAGGCAAAAGCATCATTGGGGCCAATAAGGGCCATAGCACCCTAGCCTAGGCCAGATCTAGACATGGGGCCATGTGCCTCACTTTGGCCGACAAGGGCTTCATCAGCCATGGTAAGGGCATCGTGGCCCTCACCAAATTTGGATGAGGGCCTAGGTGAGGGTCATGATGCCCTCACCAACCACGGTGAGGGCTTGCAACCACTCACCCAATGGTTGGCGAAGGCGTTGTAGCCCTTGCCTAGAGCCGCTAAGTGCTGCAACACCCCCACCCAATAGTGGTGAGTTAGTGACCCTCGACAGCCATTAGCCCTAAAAGGGAAAAAATAAAAGTATAGAGAAAAAAAAAATTAAAAGTTTATTACAAAAATATTCATGTGAGTCTCGATTATATCACATGAAACGGTTGACATTCACGTTACCAATTTTCAGCTAAAATTAGCCAGATAAATTCAGTTGACAAAATATGAAAAGATTTAAAATTAAATTTGCACTAACTCAATAGATTTTCCGAATAGAATGAATATCTTCCTACAAAAAAATATATTGACCATCGGAGTCATTGATGAGGATGAAAACCTTTTTCTTAGTTCTCAATGTAATAGTGACAAGTCATTGATGAGGAACTCGATGACTTTGTCCATTAAAATTATTGTATTTTTCGTAAATTGTTATTAAAATTTTAGCTTATTTTATCTCCTGATTAAGAAATATATTGTTATGATATTATAGATGGTTACACTTATCCGATTTATTTTTAAATTTCTAAGGGAAATTTTTGAAAAATTACCTTCTTTTTAATCTAATAACTGAGAACGACCTTTTAACCTATTATTTATCATGGCAAAAGAAAAGAATTTGCGGTCTTGTCAATTTATAAGGTGATAACGACCTTTTATCTTATTATTCATCATTACATCATTAAAAATATATATATATGGATGTCAAATATGAACAACCAACTTAGAGGTTGTTTGGTAGCTACTGTTTTTCTATGTTCAACCAACTTAGAGGTTGTTTGGTAATTACGGTTTTTCTATTTTTCTATTCTTTTGTTTTTTGGAACAGAAAAAGAACATGAATCATTTGGTAAAATCAATTATTTTTCTACTCCTCGTGATAAAAAAATGACCACAAAATAGATTTGAAATAAAAACAAGAAGTAAAAAAAAAAAAATAACTTTTTTGTTCCTGAAATAGAAATTGAAAATACTATATCTAGACAAAAATTATTTTCGGGGACAAAAATCTTACTAAAAACATTGTTAATATTTTTTTTTCCGATAAAGTCAACTAAGTTGACCCACACATAAAATGAGTAGTCGCCATGATTACACTTGTACATATGATAAATCGACAACAAAATTATACAATTACGAGCATCAACATGCAAACAGCATACCAGAAAAAGAAATGAAAAGGCTATAGTAGAAAAGTAAAAAAGAAAACTGGGTGAAATATGCTTAAAAGTGTAGTCTTTCATATTCTAATGTCTTAAACAACTTTCACTTTTTTAACTTTTAAATTTTTTTCAAGTATCAATACTTTGAATTTTTCTAACCTAAAATGTCTAAATATTTACATGATATATAATGTTGATATGTAAATTCCCATTAAAATTTCCATGATTTTTTGAATTTTTACATAATATTATGAATTTGACCGGAAAGCAAAAAAATATTTTCTTTTAAAATCTCCAAACAAACATGCAAATGCATTCCTAGCGTTGGGCACCAAAAGATGGGGGAGGGGGAAGGTGGGTTGGGGGGGGGCTTAAATCAAGAGAAGCATTTTTTAGGATCTCAATTCTTTAAAGTTTAACTAGTCATAAGATGAGGGAGATGTAAATTGAAATGTACGATTCAATTATAGGAATACACTCTAATTATCTTGGCTACTTTTATTATTGTGATTTTTTAAGATATAGTTGATTATAAATTATGAGTATACTTTTCGGTAGATGTCAAAACTACAACGTATATGAATCATAAAACAAAATTTCTATTATATGAATTGAATCAAATGGAAGAAAAAAGATTCTAATAAAATCAAAAATTAGTTGTTTCTCAACATAAAAAATGCAAGTAAAGTAAGATATATTTAAAAAAATTGAGTTAAAGTCAAATCATAAGATTCTAATAAAATACATGAAATTAGTTGTTTCTCAACATAGAAAAATGCAAGTAAAGTAAGATATATTTAAGAAAAAAAAGAAACTTGAGTTAAAGTCATTCATTCATGATCGAAAGTAAAGGTATCTTAATTTTAAGTACTATCGTTGTTTAAGTATATCTTAAGTGTTAGACGCGGAAAAACGTATTCTTATGATCTTCATAACTAAAACAAGAACACATATAATCGAGTAGAAAGATTAACGCACTAAGGGTGTGTTTGTTTCACGGAAAACGTAACGTTTTTGGAAAATGTTTTTCGGGAAACCATTTTTCAAGAAAACGGTTAGTTTTCCTTTGTTTGGTGATATATGACTGAAAATATTTTCTGGTGTTTGGATTGCATTTGAAAAATGATTGAAGGTGTAGAAGACGCCAACGAAGAGGAAGAGGAGGGAGTGAAGCCAACGGGAGCGCAGGAGGGGCTAGGGTTGGAGGAGGCAGTGGTGACGAAAAGGAGGGGGCGAAGGAGAAGGAGAGAGGGGAGGAGGAGTTAGGGTTTACGTTCATAGGCAATGAAAGAAAAGAGAAAACAAGAAAAAAAAAAAAAGAAGAAAGAAAAGAAAAGATATAATAATAACAAATTCAAAATTTTTAATTAGAAATTCTTTTTAATAATAAATTTTTCATCAAGTAAGGACCTTAAACATTTTGGAAAACGTTTTCCGGTTCTCTCAAAAGGGAAATCGTTTTCCTGAATTTAAGCTTTGAAAGGAAAACATTTTCCGTTGACTAGGAAAACATTTTCCGTTGACTCATTTTCCTAAATGAATCAAACGCTGAAAAATGAGAAAAACGTTTTCCCGGAAATTGTTTTTCGCAAAACAAACACACCCTTATTTTAGGATCCATCGATTTTGATACGGAAGCGAAAAAGTAATGATCCATGCGCAAGTCCTTCTCTTTTATTACTCTCTATATCACTGAGTCAATGAGACATCTTCCTCACTCTTTAGCACTAGGTAAACATCTGTTTGTGAGGATAATTGTAAGAATTGAGGTTAGAGGAGAAATTTAAGCAATATTTATAGATTTTCCAATCAGATCCTCTCATTACGGGCCAAGCTCAACTCGACGCACATTAACTAGCCCCATATTAGACTAATTAAGAAGCATTTTATCTCATCTTAGAAAAACTTTGTAAAACAATAGATTACAATATCAATTAATGTATCACACATTAGAAAAACTCTTACATTCTCCCACTTGAGCTATATTAATTGAAATTATACTGTATGTGCATATATTGGTCTAGAGATAATTCTTAATAATTAATCTTATCCCATAAAGTCTTACACACTGAATTATGACAGTAATTGCATGTATCCACATAGAACTTTCCATGGTCATCAGTATTCTTAACTTTATTTATATAGATTTAATATGATAGTGTGGCTAATAAATACCACCTCTCATAGAGAAATCTCATTTGTTAATTACCATTCTCTTACCTTAAGTATCACAAAAACCTATGCCACTAGAGAATGTTTTTATAATTCCAATGAATCCATATATGCATTATCTTTATAGTTAACATTTTTTTATGTGTAACAATATATATACTCAAGCTAATAATTGAATGCTCCTAACCTTCATTCAAGATTTATATAATACCTTGAGACTTTTATCAATATGTATTAAGATAATAACAATATATCCATAAATAGTTTATTGAACGCAAAAGTTGATACATATTAAAATGTGACTAAATGTAACAAATACATATGTAAACTTTATTAGAAAAAAATAAAAACAGCTCTTACTAAATAACAACATCCCAAGATGCTCTAAAGCTCATGCTAATGACATGTCACTCAAACACACAAGGGTGTAGGCTTTTAGTTAGTATATCAACAACTATATTATCTGTAAGAATATGATCTACTGCAACATCACCATTCTATACTAACTCATTTATGGTAAAAAAACTTGATTGTTGTGTACTTAGATCCCTTGAGACCTACGCTACAAAGTTATTGTCACAATATAACTATATGGGTCTTTTCACAAAAATAAAAATAGTTAACTCCATAATGAGATTTTGGCTCCAAATAACTCGATTAATAGCTAAAAACTCTACTTGCATGGTAGAAGATGGTATAGATTTTTATTTCTCGCTCTTCCACGATACTACACCTCTTGCCAATATAAATATGTATCATATCGTCTACTTTGTATCATCTTGACAAGCAGCAAAGTCGGCATCCCAATACCTTACTAGCTATAAGTCTGGAACATGTCTATAAATCAGCATATAGTTTCTTGTTCTCTTTAAGTACCTTAAATCTTCTTGACAGTAACCTAGTGATCGTGTCTTGGATTTGACTAATATCTACCTAAAAGTCATGTCGCAAAAGCGATATCTGGTCTAGTATAAACTTAAGCATATATGATATTTCTAAATACACTAGTATAAGGTACATCCTTTACTTGGGCTTTCTCAAAATCTAAACTAGGGCATTGTGAGAAACTCAATTTATCACCTTTAATAATAGGAACAATTCATAACTTATAATGATCCATATTGAAAATTTCTAAAATACGATTAATATATGCCCTCTGAAACAAATCCGATAAATGAGAGAGTGATAACATCCGCTTTATCTCATACTAAGAACTAAAGATGCTTCAAATAGGTATTTCATGTCAAAAAATTTTGATAACATCCGCTTTATCTCATACAGTAATCTAATGTCGCTACTTGCAAGTAAGATATCATCTATATAAAGTATGAGAAAAATTTAATTTCTCTTGCTAACCTTGTAGTATATATATTGATTTACTTTATTTTTAATAAATATGAATGGAATGATAATACTATTAAACTTTAAATGCCATTATCTAGAAGCTTGCTTGAGGCCATAAATAGACTTTTTCAATTTACATATAAGCTTACCTGAATTGTCTGCTGCAAAATCTTCAAGTTGTACCATATAGACCTTCTCATTAAGATCTCCATTTAGAAAAACAGTTTTAACATCTATCTGGTATAACTCCATATAAAAATGAGCTACCAATGTCAAAATCAATTTAAAAGAATTTTAGAAGAGACTGGAAAAAAGGTTGTTTCATAATCTATTTATTTTCTTTGAATGAAACCCTTAGCTACCAGTCTACCTTTAAACTTCTTAATCTTTTCTTTGGAATCCTTTTTAGTCTTATATGCTCATTTGCAGCCGATGGACCTATAACCTTCAAGTAATTCAATTAGCTCTCAAACACCATTGTGTTTCATGGATTGCATCTTGTCTTTTATTGCATTTAGCTTTAAATCTGATTGAGGACAAGAAACATCATCTGTATAAGTCATTGGATCAACAACGCAGCTAATAAGATAATCATACTCTCCCAGGTAGACTATGTAATTTGGTGGTATAGCTAAACGTCTTTCTTTAGTCAATCTCCTAAGTGGAGCTATTGCAACCTCATTCTGAACTTGAGGGGCTTGAAGAACTTCATCAAGAACTGCCTCAATCACAAGATCTTAGGCCACAATAGGCTTAGTTTGTGGTTAGGAGGTTCCATAACTGTCTGCACAAGAAGAAATAGGGATCTAGCAATCCCCACTATATTGTCGTCTTCAATAATTTGTGAACAGTTACCCTTTTTGAGTACATCAAATTCGAGAAATTTTGTTGTCTGCGATTCCACAATTCTTGTACTTCCATTGAAGTTATAAAATTTATACCTCTTTGAATGATCTTGGTAAGATATGAAGTAATAACGAGTAGTTTTTGAATCTAACTTACTAAATGTTGGATTATATAACTTCACTTTTGCAAGACACTCGCAAACTTTAAGATAATTCAAGCTGGGTTTATATCTAATCCACAATTTAAAAGGAGTCAATGGAACCGTTATGGTAAGAACACGATTTAGAATGTAAAGCGTTATTTTCAAAGCTTCACCCTACAAAAATCTAGGTAAATTTGTTCTACTAATCATAATCCTCATCATATCCAAAAGAGTACGATTACGCCTTTCGGCCACACCATTTTGTTCAGGACTCCCAAGCATAATAAATTGAGTTACTATTCCAGAATCCTCTAAATATTTGGCAAACGGCCCTTTAAGTTATCCAACATCACCATGCCTCCCAAAAGACTCATTGCCACAGTCAAATCTGTGACTTTCCCTAATTGTTTATCTACTTCAATACAAAAATCTTGAATTTGTCAAGAGACTCAGACTTTTCTTTAATCAAGTATAGGTATCTATGTCGGGAATAGTCGTCAATAAATGTGATGAAATAATAATTTTTACACAAAGTTAATGTGTATGCTCCACTAATATTAGTGTGGATAACTTCTAACAGATTATAACTTTGAACTGTGGTTTTCTTCTTTATCTTAGTCATCTTACCTCTACAACAGTCTATGCAAGTCTCTAGATCACTTTTAAAAGTAAGCAAGATGTCAGCCTTTATCGGCCTTCTACTCTTTGTTTAGAGATTTGACCTAGGTGTTTCTGCCACAATGCATAAGACCGTTCCTTAGGTAGAGGTCTTTTGGAAATAGCATTTATAGCTAAATAAGCGACGTACATATCATTGGGAGATGAACATAATCGGTACAATCCATTGGACAAATTGTAGCACCCAACCTTATTTGAATTAAAAAACATAGAAATACTATTGCTCTTTATTTTAAAAGAGTATCCTCACATGTCTAAATAAGACACAAAAACTAAGGTCCCTCTAAAGGAATGTACATAAAAATTGTTTTTTAACATCATCCTAAAACCATAATCTAGAATCAAAATAATATCTCTCACGAATTCGACATCAACTTTAATATTGTTTCCCATAGTGAGCTTTGAATATTTATGATTTGGTGTCCATTGGTTTATGAACCACTATATGGTAAACAAATTCCAAAGAATCATTACCTTCAGATTTACTTTTCGTTTTTTTTTTTATAACCAAGCTTTATATTTATTGCAGCGTTTCTTTATGTGTCTATTTCCCTACAAAAGTAACAAAGAACACCATCCTTCTTGAAGGGTTCTTTCTTAGGATCCAAATTGTTAGAAGAACCAACGGCTTCAGAATTTCCTTTATGATTGGAAGTACTAGCAACTTTAGAATTTTCCTTATGAGTATAATTTTTTAATTTCTTACCCTTCTTACCCTTATCACTATCGAAACTAGAAGCATAAAAGGCAATATGCCCTTTATCTTTATTCAATTTCTCTTTCTCTGCCACCACCCTTGTAATCAAGTCATTAATTGATCATGTCTTATTTTGGGAACTATAATTAGTTTTGATAATCCCAAAGTTAAGAGGAAGAGAATTTAAAGTTTGATGCATAATGCAAGCAGTAAGAATAGCAACATTGAGAGCCTGAAGTTTTATATGCAAATCTATCATTCTCAAAATATAATCCCTAGTGATACTTAATATTATAGAGTGTTTGCAAGTGGGTCTTTATCTTAGCATTAAACAAAACATGATTTTTAGCCATTAAAGCTTCCATCATCTATCTAGCAATGTAGTTTGTAAGCAAACCACTTTTCCGGTGTTCCTAAATGGAACACTTCATTGACAGCTATCGAATTCGATTGCTTTTTTCCCAAGCAGCAAATTGTGCTTTTTGAGCTTCCATACTTTCGACAGTAAGATCTGCTGATTGATCACCAGTAAGAGTTATATGAACATCTGCCGTCTCCATACTAAACAAAAAATCTTCTATCCATCTCTTAAAATTTGAACTAGCAAGAACCTTAATAATAATAGAGTTACCGTTTACAAAAAATGTAACTGGAAAAAGACACAAGCATTGTATATAATTAGTATCATGTGAATACTATGTAACTTGAAGGCGCACAAGTACACATCCAAAGAGTTATATGCATTATCACATAAACACATTTAGGTAGAATAAATGACATGGAATTGTATTCTCCCAACATGACAATAGCCATGAGAATATATTCCAACCTTTGTGAATTTATTGCCTTTGGGTGTATGAACCACTATGATCAGTCACTCATCCATCATATTGTCATGTATCCCTTTATGAACTAATACACAATCACCTCTTTTGAGAGTATAACCAAGCATTAGAACATGAGATATTCCATCATTATATGAGACCGATATTTGTCAAACCCAATCATGTGTGCTACTTTGGCTGTCACAACTCAATTGAATTATTGAAATTCTCTCATACCGAGAATATAAGCTTTACTACTTACATACACCATATTCATACGATTTTAACTTTAGTAATATGGGCAATTTATCACTAAAATCACATATCATGCTAATTATATTACTTTATTTATTGATACAAGTTGAACTTTATATATATTATCAATAAATCAAACTTTACACAATACGTATGTAATGACATAACTATAAACCAGCACCTGTATTTCCAAAATCATAAAAAAAAAAAAAATACAAGACAATACACAAAAATACACTGAAAATATACGTATTTAGGGTAATGTATATATTTTCACCTCCATAAAATCATCAAACATGTAAAATAAATATACCACAAGGTAGAGCATCACCGTATGAGCACGTAGCCATCGACCACACACCGATCAAATGCTCGATGTGCCCGCATGCGCCACCTAAGTGCGCAGTGCGTGGAGCACATGCATGGGTGAGATTAAAGCCTTGTGATCTGATTTGACCGGTTCTTGGTTCGACCGTACGGTCCCACCGATTGACGGTGCAGTCAATGGTAGCCCAGTTCGAGCGAGTCAACAAATTGGATCTCGGGTTGGGTTGCCAGGTTACTGGTTTGGGTCATTGGATCGAGTTGGGTCTTGTGGGTTGCTAGGTTACTGACGTCACGGTGATGTTAACCCTAGCTCATGCAGTGCACGCGCAAGTCGCGCCCCTGCGTGAGCACATGTGAGGGAGCATGAAAGCCCGTGGGGTGCATGCTTGATGTGCTTGCCGCGCGTGGCCTCCTTTGGTGGCGTGCGGTTTTGCTTGTCTAGACAAGATCTTTCTGTTTATGTAATAAAAATCGATTTTTGCGGAACAAAAAATCACGAAAAAGGGCAAAAACTATATGTCCGTGTTCTAATCTATAGAGGCTCTGATGCCACATGTTAGACGTAGAAAAACGCAATCCCATGATCTCTATAACTAGAACAAGAACACATATAAATCTAGTAGAAATATTAATGCACTTGTTTTGGGATCGATCGATCTTGATGAGGAAGTGGAAAAGTGATGATCTACATGTAAGTCATTCTCCTCCATTGTCCTCTATATCACTGATTCAATAAGATGGCCCTCCACCATTTGGTACTATGTAAACACCCATTTGTGAAGATAATTGTGAGAATTATGGTTAGAGGAGAGACTTGAGTACTAATTATAGAGTTTCTAACCATAACCTCTCATTATGGGCTAAGCTTAACTCAATCCACACCGGCTAATCACATATTAAATTAATTAAGAAACTTTCTACCTCATCTTAGACAAATTCCATAAAATGGTAAATTATAATATTAATTAATGTAGCCCATATTAGAAAAACACTTACATTAAGTTCATAAGATATAGGATAACATTGCTTTTCTTAACAAATATATCACATTTAAACATAAATAAACAAAAATTAATGTGCCCATTTTATCCACATTTCCATTATAAATTACAGAGTTTGGTTTTTTTGGGTCATAAAATGCAGAGTCTGGTTGACTTAAGCGTTAAGACTACAAAAAGGTCCCATTTTTGTCCTGAATACATCAAATTTATATCAAAATATAGGTTGTTATGGGAATCGATAGAATTGAAAATTCATATTAAATTAGAAAATTTAGAAAAGAATAAATGAATTTGCTTGTCATTTAATGTTTTATAGATTCACTTAGCAGATATAGATTGTTAAGATGTTGAACTTAATTGAACCGTCATGCATCAAATTCATTGGATACCGAATATTTTGTCAATCAAAGTGAGATGATTTGCATTAGATATAATATTGTTGATGTTCACGTGCCATGTGTGCAATAACTCGCCATAGTGAATATAAAAAAATGTTGACACCTAATTTTAGAAAAATAAAATTGCATTTTGAACAAATAAAAAGAAAAAAAAATGAAAATGGGGAAAATTGATTTGATTGGATTATGCAAGGAAATATGGAATTGATGGATGTCCTGGATTTTGTTAAATGCAGAAACAATTTAAAAATCAAGTGAATAAGGGGCAAGAATTTTGCAAAATGAAATAAATCTGAACAAGATCGAGCTAATTGCGAAATCACACTCTAATTTATAAATTTAATTTAATGTGGTAAAAGATGAAAACTTAGAAAATGCCTTAAAAATGCAGCCGTCTGGAACCACTTTAAGAGTGCTGCATTTTTCGAGAAAACAGGGGGGATTTGGAAAAATCAAGAGAGAATTCGTAAAAAAAAAAAAGGTTTTTCCTTCGTTCTTTGAGAGAGCATACAAAAGGAAAAAGCTTTAGAAGTGAAAAAGTCAAAAAGTCAAAAAAGAAAAGAGGGAAGAGACGTGAGGGCAGAGAGTGCAGCGACAGAGAGAGAAAGAAAGGACGTGCAGCAGAGAGAGAAAAAAAAAAGGAAAAAGATGAAGCACTGTTCATCTTCTTCGTGAAGACTCCTCAGCCGGTGTCCACTGCCGCTCGACGCCCGTAGCAACCGCCTGCTGTCCTCTGCGCCGGCCACCGCCCAGACCACCTCCGTTGGTCCCTGCGCCTCTGCGCCTCAGCCCACCTCCACGACCGCACATCTCCCTCCTCCTGCCGGCGAGCCCTGCACCGGCAGCCCGCAACTGCTCGAGCGCCACGCACCACCACTGCTGCAGCCCCTCGCTCGGCGCTCACCTAAGCCCAGCGCTCCTCCTTCGGTGATCTGCGCCAGCCCCGCAACGCCTGCAACCCGCGACCAGCAACTCAGTGGTCCACCCCCATTCGGCCGACGCCACTGCACCAGCATTTCTGTCCGCTCATCGCTGCTGCTGCACCTCTGAGTGCTCGACGCTAGTGCCCGACGCCTGCACCAGCAGCCCGCGCAGTCTCCGCCGCACCTCAGCCCGTGCCGATCCGCTCATTGCTGCCAACGTCGCCGCCCAGCGACCCGCGGTTCAGCTCCGCCTCCGCCGCTGCTCCGAGCTCGAACCCCTCACCGTCGTCGTCCGCTAGCTCCGCCGGAGTCCCGACGCCAGCCACCGTGCGTCCAGCGCCCATCAACGCTGCAGCAAACCCCTTTTTCTTTCGGTAGTTTAGCTTTTTCTTTTCATTTATTTTATTTTATCTCATTTTAGTTTATCTATTTAAGTTGTAATATTTGATGTCAATAAATTTTGTAAGCATTATCCGCTAGGATCTTGTCCGGAATTATTGTAATTATTAATTTAATTTGAGAGACATCGGATTATTTTTTTAATTATATTAATTTTTGGGCTTTTTGGTATAATTTTAATTGTTAAATCATTATAATTATTAATTTGATCCGTAAGACTTTGGATCAGATTTTTAATTATTTTGATCTCTTTGTTGTGATAATTAGGGTTAGGATAATCGTTAATTTGATTTGTGAGATAATAGGTTATTTTTTTGATTATTTTAATCCTTTATTTTGTTGATAGTTTAGATTTAATATTTATTTAATAATTACTTATCTTTTAAAAAAACTAAAAAATTAGAAAATCAAAAAAATCAAAATTCTGCATGAGCATATAGGTTTAGTAAATCAAACGTGTAGGTTTAGTAAATTGGAATTTTCTTAGGATTACATTTTTAGGATTGCATTTTTAGGAATAAGTTAGGTTTGAACCTAAATATTTTTTAGGGTTTTAGATAATGTTCGTATATTCTAATTATCTCATTTTTCCAAAAAAAATAGTTTCCTAAGATAGGATAGGGTTTAATTCAAATTAATCCCTAGAATAAATTAGAAAATTATCCCTTTTTAGATAGATTAATTAGGTTTTCATAAATTCTGAATTTCAATAAACAAAAATACAAAAATCTAGGTGCATGTTAACTAGTTCGCATAATAGGATCATTCAATCAGAATTTGTTCATTAGTGAAGTTAGGTCATAAGGTGCATAATAACTAGTTTGCATAATAGGCCCATTTAATTAGAATTTGCATATTAATAGGATTAAGTCATTTAGTTAAGAAATGCATTTTCATAAAAGAATTCTAATTTTCAAGAAAACCCAAAAATTGTTTGCTTCGTGTGATGCAATTTATTGAATGTTTGAGCATCTATGTGGTCATTTTTGCATGGTAGTAATTTAGGTTGTTTGCAAGAACATTTTTTGAAAATAAAAGAAATGGTACCGAAAGGGCATTAGAAAATTTTAGTGTAACAAAGTCCCCCGCACTTGGGCCTCTGTTCGTAGGAGTAAAATAAATCTCCATTTATTTTACTTAAGTGTCTAATCGACCTACCATAAACCGATTAGTGGTGACTCCTAGTTAATAATCTTTTGCATGTTAAATGTTTAAACCTTAAGTCGTGAATTGGTATGAGCTTGGGAGAGCCCGAACTAAGTTTAAAGACTTAGTAATCCATTAACCTAATTTTATGTGGTGCACCGAAAAAATAGGTCGCGACAAAAAATAATATTTTTTTTCTTAAAAACATTAAGAGTTTGATGAAATTCAGGAATGGAATATAACGAAGAGATTTTGATAACACGATAAGAAGAATTAATGTACAAAAAGAGAGAGAGGTTTAGAAGGAGATGATGTGTAACTGGTTGAAGCTAGTGGATAGCGAAGGAAAAGAGTCCATAAAACCACCTGCCTTAGTCAACAGCAACTTGTCCTTATGATTTTAGCACAACTACATTTTACTTGAGTGTTACCTGGTGAAATTTTATGTGTATATTTCAGCAATAATAATCCTCGTTTAATATGTTAGTCATTATAAGAATTGGCAAGGACAAAAAGGAGTCAGGGCATTTTTTTTAGGGATAATGACACAAACAATCCCTAGGGTTTGGCCCACATTAATAAATTTTTAATTTATTCGATGTGATCCATGAACTTTAGTCTATTGTATAATGTGGTCCATGATTTAATTTATTCAATGGGGGTACATGTTCAATTTCGTTTTTGAACAATATTAAAATGTTAAAAAATATATATTAAAAGTCCAAGAATTACATTGAACAAATTAGAAGTTCTGAGACACATTGCACATTATATTAAAGTTCATGAAATATATTACATATTGGGTTAAAATTCATGAAATACATTGAACAAATTAAAAGTTCAAGAGCCATATTGCATATTTGGTCAAAATTCGGAGACTATTTATGCCATTTTTTTTTTTTTTATAGAGCTTTTAGCATATCAGGTTTGCCCTTACATATGGTGTTGAGGTGAGGGCATGTCAGGATTTTATAAGGTCATCCACTTAAGGTCACGGGAGGCCAGTGAGGGACCGAGGGGGAAGCAACTTAAGACGCCCAATGTTTTGTTGCTTTAAACTGCAGAACTTTTCCCTCTTGGAAAAATCAAGAAAGAGAGAGATACCTCGTTCCATGTTCAGATGGTTGCTCTCATCCGTCGAATCAAAATCTCACAATCCAAGCTTGAACCCAGAAAAAGCAATTTGGAAATTTCCAATAACTAATAGATATTTGATGCCGTAAAAAGCAGGAAAATTACCCAAAAAAAGTCCTAAATTTATAATATTTGTGCAAATTCCATCTTCAACTTTTTAAATTTAGTCAATTTAATCATAAATATTTTAACAATTTGCCAATTCAACCAACTTTGATCAGAAATCAATAACACAGATTCTGGACATCCTACGTGACAAAGACGGTGCTAATGTGATTTTTTTATTTTATTTTAAAACTTCTGATTTTTTTGCTTTTTGGTAAATCATCAAAAAATTAGATATTAAATTGTCCAAATTAAAAAGTTCAGAAGTTAATTAGTATAAATGCAATAAATTTAAGATTATTTTGATAAATTTTCTAAAAGAAAGATCACAACCTGCAGATTCCACTCAACTCATTTTCCAGCATTTCCGGTGAAGTTTGACACGTGATTAATGAGTAATAAAATCATTACGCTTGACAAAAGATGAGTCATTAGGAAAACATTTTCCATCTTATAATATCCAATTTCAATAATGATCCAACAAACGTAATGATGAATAGAATAACTTTACACGAGACAAAAAAATGAAATAGATTTGAAGGAGTATTTTTTATTTTATTTTATAGAAAAGCACTTTGACCATGACATATCATTGATGAGGATCTGAATAATTTTGACTATAAAAAGACAACGCTTTCGCTATTTTATAACACTCAAGACTTCAATGGTGACATGTCATTGATGTGCACTAGAATAACTTTATTTGAAAAAGGATGACTTTAGAAAATGAAATTGAATACAATGGTAGAAATTATCAAAAATTTTTAAATATATTGTATTTGTGCTAATTCAATCATGAATTTTTTAATTGCGACAATTTAGCTATAAATCTTTTCATGTTTTGCCAATTAAGCCTATCTAACCAATTTTATTCATAAATCGCTATATATAGCGTCAACGACCATAACATGAATATTTTTTAAATAATATTTTGATATATTTAGAATTTTTTTATTATAAATTTTTGTTCTTTTTTTCTTTTCTTTACTTTTTTTTTAGCTAAGAGCTGGCAAAGATCACCGGCCATAGGTGAGGAAATGCGGAGGAATCTGGACACGAAACGAGGAAAAAGTGGCTACGAGGAGGCAAGCTCGAAGGAGGCGGCGGCCTATCTGCTTGAGCCCGGCGAGGGACCCTCGCCGATGCCTGGGGGGTGTTGTCGTTGCCCCTGCTGAGTTTCATCCCTTCCCCACTGCCTCAGCTGGCCAATTTTTTCCACCGGCAATTAGAATCGGGGGCACAACGATACACATTTGTCAAATATAGGGAGGGTTCTTGAGATATAAAGTCAAATTCATGGGGTCCTTTATAAGAACAAGCCCACTTCGGGAGGATAATTGAAATTTTTTTTCCATTAAATGAATATTTCACTTTTCGTCTAATTTTCAATAGTGATACGTAATTGATGAGTAATAAAATCATTACACTTCACAAATGATGAGTCATTGGAAAAACATTTTCTATTTTAGAATACCCCAATTTCAATAGTAACTTGATAATGTGATGATAGATGGAATAGCTTCATGCGACACAAAAAAAATGAAATGGATTTGAATGAGTATTTTCTTTATAGAAAAGCAGTTTGACCATGAAATATCATTGACGGAGATCTGAATAATTTTCATAATAAAAAGACGTCGCTTTTGCTTTTCACAAACTTTGACTTCGACGGTGACACGTCATTGATGTGCATTAGGATAACATTATTTGGAAAAGGATGACATTAGAAAATAAAATTAAAAAAAAGGGAGAAGTTATTAAAAAAAGTTTTAAACTTATTGTATTTTTATTAATTAAATCATAAATTTTTTTATTTGTGCCACCAACTCTTTTAATGTTTTCTCAATTAAGTCTACTTAGTCAATTTTGATCATAAATCACTAGACGTAAATGACAAGTATCCTATAGAGCTGGTAACCCTTAAGGAAACCTTTTTAATAATATTTTAATATATTCTTCATTTTTTAATAATTTTTTGTTCTTTTTTTTGTACTTTTTCTAGTCTAAGAGCAGACATAATTGCTAACCATATGCGAGGGCATTGTTGGGGCCGGCAAAGGCTACAATGCCTTGCCCCAGCCCAAAGCTAGGTGAGGGGCTGCAACCCCCTTGGTCAACGAGGGTGTCACAACCTTCGCTTTGGTCCTCCTTGGCCACAGTGAGGACATGGAGACCCTCACCAAATATACGTAAGAGCCTAGGTGAGGGTTGTGACACCCTCATCGGCCACATTGAGGGCTTGTGACCCTAGGCCAATAGGTGGTAAGAGTGTTGCAGCCCTTGCCTAGAGTTGCCAAGTGCCATAACGCCCTCGCTCAATGGGAGGGAGTTAGCGACCCTTGTCAACCCTATGCTCCAAAAGAAAAAAAAAAAGTAAATAAAGAGAAGAAAATAAAAAAATTCAAAATATTATTAAAAAATATTCATGTTAACAATGTTTGTGCTATGTAAGATGGTCGATGTTCATATTCCAAAATTGGCTAAATGAATTGATTTAGCAAAATGTGAAAAATTTATCACTAAATTGATTCAAATATAATATATTTAATTTTTTTTTTGGTAATTGTCCCAAATAAAAAAGTATATTGATTATCAACGTCATTGATGAGGATGAAAGCCTTTTTCATTTTTTAGTACTCGATGTAATAGTGACAGGTCATTGATGAGGAGCGGGATAACTTTATTCGTTTAAATATTAGTATTTTTCGTAAATTGATATAAATTTTTTTAGCTTATCTCACCTCTTGAGCAAGAAAAATATTGTTACTATGTTATAGATGGTTACATTTACCCGATTTATTTATAAATTTCTAAGGCAAAATTTTGAAAATTTACCGTTTTTTCAATTTATGAAGCGATAACGACCTCTTATCCTATCATTCATCATGACACCAGAAAAAAATTATCGTCTTTTCAATTTATAAGGTGATAACGACTTCTTTTCCTATTATTCATCATTATATAAAAAAATACGGTTGTCAAATATGAACAATCAACTTTATATATTTTTTTCTGGTAAAGTCAACCAACTTGACCCACACATAAAATGAGCGGCCTTCATAATTACACTTGTACATATGATAAGTTGACAACAAAATTATACAATTACGAGCATCGACATGCAAGCAGCATAACAGACCAAAACAAAACAAAAAATAAAATAAAATAGAAAACGCTTTAGTTGAAAAGAAAAAAAAAAAGGAAAAACTGGTTAAGATGTGTTTTGAAATTAAGTATAGTCTTTAATATTTTAATGTCTTAAACGACTTTTACTTTTTTTTTATACCTTTTTAAGTATCAATTTACGTACCTTGAATTTTTTTTTTTTTTTGGTAAGAACGTACCTTGAATTTTTCTAGACCGAAATACCTAAAATTTTCATGGTATATAAATGTTGATATGTAAATTCCCATTACACTTTTCATGATTTTTTGAAGTTTTACATATTATATTAAGTTTGACTGGAAAGCCAAAAAATACATTTTTTCTTTTAAAATATCCAGACAGACATGCAAGCGCTTTCAGTGTCGGGCACCAAAAGAAGGGAAAAAAAAGTGTAAATGCGTAAATAACGAGAAGCATTTTTTAGGATCTCAATTCTTTGAAGTCTAAATAGTCATAAGATGAGGGAGATGCAAATTGGAATGTCTTATTTAATTATTGGAAGACTCTAGTTATCTTGGCTACTTTTTTATTTTGATTTTTTATACTACAGTTTATCTTCAAATGTGAATTGGGAAGAAAAAATAGAATTAAAATTATAAGATACAGTAAAATACATAAAATAATTTTTTTTTCTCACGTAGAAAACTACAAATAAAGTAAAATTTATTTAAAAAATAGAAACTTGAGTTAAAGTCATTCATTGATGACAGAAAGTAAAGGTATCTTAATTTTAAGTGCTATGGCTGTGTGGGTATATCTAAAGTTGAAAAGACATTGGAAAACATTGCTTTTCTTAACAAATATCACATTTAAGCATAACTGACCAAAAGATTGTGTGCTTTACACAGTTTGGTTGACGTGAGTGTTAGATTACAGTAAGGTCGTATATTTGTCCTGTCTGAGGAAAAATATAGATGGTTTGATAGGTTGTTACGGGTAGAATTGACATATTCCTATGAAATTAGAAAATTCCGAATTAAATCAATAAATTCGCTTTATGTTTTATAGATTCACTCAGTAGATATAGATTGTTAAGATCTTGAACTTAATTGAATATCTTGTATCAAATTTATTGGATACTGAATATTTTGTCAATCAAAGTAGGACAATTTACCTTAAATATAGTAGTGTTGATGCGTATGTACCATATGTGAAAAAAAAAAATCATTTGCCATAGCGAATATAAAAAAATAATATTTTCTCTTAAAAACACTAAGAGGCACGTTCGGTAACGTTTCTATTATGGGGAACAATTTTTGAACATAAATAGTTTTTTTTTTTTTATTTCTATTCCCAAGAACAATTTATGAGCATAAGAATGCGATTGATAATTGCAAAAAATTTCTATTTCAAGATGGTAAGCTTATATAATTTTTTTATTTCTTTTAAATTTTCAATATTTTATTATATTTTTCCTTTTTTTTTTTTATTTTTCTTTGTGGCTAGTCGCCGGCCACAATGGTGGCTAGGTGAGCTCGCCGAAGCCTTGCCAGGCCGCCGTGAGGGCCGGTGAGCTTGCTCGGCCTCACCAGATTTGGGTGAGGCCAAGCCTTGCCAGTGGCCTTGGTGGCCAGGCGAGCCTCATGCCGCCTGGGCAAGGTCGAGCCTCGCCAATGGCCTCATGAGGCTTGCTTGGCTACCGAGGCCATCGGCGAGGCTCAACCTCGCCCAAGCGGCGCAAGGTTGACCTTGCCTTGGCTTGGTGAGGTCGAGCCTCGCATTGACCGATGAGGCCGAGCTCGCCTAGCCATCGGTGAGGCTCGGCCTCGCTGGGCCACCGCCAAAATGGGCGAGGTCAACCTCGTCGAGCCACGACGAGGCTTGGGCTGACGAGCCTCACCGTGGCTCGGCATCTCCGGGGGCCGGCTACGCTCTAGCAAGGTCACCAGCCCTCGTCTAGCCGGTTGCCGGTGTCGACCAAAAGGAAGAAGAAGAAAAAGAAAGAGGAGAAAGAAAAATTCGTTTCTCGGAATTGTTCCTAGGAATAAGAAATAACTTTTTTTTACTTCTTGTTTCTATTCCCAAGAACAAAAGTTTTACCAAACATATTTCTGTTCTTTTTTTGTTTCCCGGAACAAAAGAATGGAATTTTTTTTTTTTTCTGGGGAACAGAAACAATTTTAAACAAATAAGGCCTAAGAGTTTGATGAAATTCAGCTGAATATAACGAAGAGATTTTGATAACAGGATTAGAAGAACGAACATACATGAGAGAGAGAGAGAGAGAGAGAGAGAGAGAGAGAGAGAGAGAGAGAGAGAGAGAGAGAGATGATAGGTACCTTGTTAAAGTTGGTGGATAGAGATAATAAGAGTCCATAGAACTACCAATAGCCTAAGTAGCACTGACACTAACACGCAACATGTGACACGATGCGCCGATACGTCGTTTCTCCAAAAATAGAGAATTCTGATACGTTGGAACACGTTATATATTAAATATATATATATATAAATAAATATAAATATATATAAATATATATACACAGTAAATTATCATTTTTATGATTATTTCAATCAAATTAATTTGAATCAAATTCATAAATAAATAAATAATTAAAAAAGCATAGAATGAATATATACTAAAAACATTAATCCGCCATTTATTAATATCATTCACTGTTTCAATTTGACAAATTCAATTCTATTTCAATAATTCATAAAACTTGGAGAATAAACAAACGATCAATGGACCCGCATGTTAGGATATGTTGGAAGAGGAGAAAAAAAAAACTTAAGGGGTGAATTGTGTATCACGGAAAGTGGGAGTCAGAAGAGAAGAGACGACTAAATTTTTCTTCTTTCTCCATTTATTATTTTTATTATTGTGTTTTATTTTTTCACATATATATATTTTGAGATCTCATTTATTTAATTTTTAAAATTGATCTCGATATTGGAATTACATGTCGGGAACTCGTATGTCAAAATTCCGACTCGAGTGTCGAGAAAGTTGACTAAGTGTCGAATTTTTCGACACGTGTTGACCGAGTGTCAGAGTGTGACAGCCCAAGCGATGGTGTGCGGGGAGGAGGGATGGCGATGCGTCCGCGCTTTGGTCCTCGGACATGCACAAGGAAGGGGAAAGGGTTCTCTCTAGTCCCACATCGCTTAGGGAGGAGTCCTGGGCTAGTTTATAAGGCTTGGATTCCTTTAATCTGTGTAACACGTTTTAAAGCCGTGAGGACTTAGTGTCCAAAGCGGACAATATTACACAGTGAGACCACAACGAGGATGCTGTGCTCTTAAGGGGTGGAGAGTGTGACAGCCCAAGCGATGGTGCGCGGGGAGGAGGGATGGAAGCCGTGAGAACTCAGTGTCGAAAGCGAGGTGAAGAGTGTGACAGCCCAAGCGATGGTGCGCGGGCTCGGGTCGTTACATGAAGAGTGTCGGACACGTGTCACTTAAGGGTCGAAAGCGAGGTGAAGAGTGTGACAGCCCAAGCGATGGTGCGCGGGCTCGGGTCGTTACATGAAGAGTGTCGGACACGTGTCACTTAAGGGGTGGAGAGTGTGACAGCCCAAGCGACGGTGCGCGGGGAGGAGGGATGGAAGCACTGAGAACTCAGTGTCGAAAGCGGAAAATATTACACAGTGGGGCTCGGGTCGTTACATGAAGAGTGTCGGATACGTGTCAAAATGTTCGACAGGACACGAAAGCTTTTGGAGAGTGTCGATGCTTCATAGTCAATAGCAACTTGTCCTTATGATTTGAGCACAGACACATTTTATATGAGGTAAAATGAGGGTTACCTGATGAAGTTTTATGTGTAAATTTCAGCAAATATATTAATAAATATAAAGAGTTAACAGGGACAAAAAGGAGTCGTGGCCATTTTTTTTAAGGATAATAACACAAATAATCTTTAAATTTTGGTTCAATATACAATACGGTCCTTAAACTTTTAGTTTATCAAATGTGGTCCTTAAACTTTTAGTCCGATGTACAATGTAGCCATTTGAACTTTTAATATGTTCAAAGTGGTCCTTGATTTTTTTTTTTTTTTTTTTTACATGTATACATGTTCAATTTTATCCATGAATTATATAAAAATTTTCAATGTTGTCATTGATTTTAAATTAATGGAAAGGCAATATTGAATAATTTAATATAATTTAGTGACTATATTGAACATGTATTAAAAGTTTAGGAATCACACTGAATAAACTAAAGTTCAAGGATTGCATATTTAGCTAAAATTTGGGGATTGCATTACACATTGGATTAAAGTTCAAGGATCACATTACACATTGAGTTAAAGTTTATGGACCACATTCAATAAATTAAGAGTTCAAGGACTGCATTGCACATTGGGCCAAAGTTTAAAAACCATTTATATCATTTTTTTTTAAAAGTTTAACATATCGGATTTGTTCTAATTATACGACATGATGATGGTGTTGACATGAAGGCATATCAAATTTTTTAAGGTCATCCGCTCAAGGTCATGTGAAGGTAGTGGGGAAAAAAAACTAAAAAAATCATAGATCTATTGTATTGGTACTAATCAAGTTCTAAACCTTTCGATTGGACCAATTTAGTTATAAACATTTTCATATTGGTACTAATTTAGTATATCCGACCAATTTAGATTTGAAATTGCTGAAGTGGCATGACCAATGCTGATGTGGACATTTTTAATAATATTTTGATTTTTTTGAATTTTTCGCTCTTCTTTGTCTTTTCATTTTGCCGATGGGATGTTAGCACCGGTTGTGTTATGTTAGCAATTTTCAATCTAAATTGGCCAGATGTACTGAATTTGTACAAATGTGCAGATGTTTAGGACTAAATTGATGCATTTGAAATGTTTAAAACTGAATTGGTATTAATGTAATAGGTTTATGACTTTTTTGGTACTTTTTTAAAGAGTAGTGAGCATGAAGAAATGGCAATGGGAAAAAGATGAACGATAGAGGAGAAAGAAAGAACAAAGAAAGAAAGTAAGAAAGAAAAATAGGCAAATAAACTCAAGACTACGTTATTGAATTTCCAAATCAAATGTTGATCATGTCACGTAGAGTGAGTGGCCCTCACTGGACATCTACATCAGAATAACCCAGCCTAATTTGGCTAGATTGATTATATAAGAAAATCATGAAAACGTTTTCATTGGCCAAATTGGAAAAACAGACTGAATTGACAACAATAAAATAGGTTTAAAACTGACTGGGTCCCATTTGGACAAGAATATATCATAAATTCATCTTTATCCTCGAGTATTAATTAAGGGTGATCCGTGATTCCAGTTAAGAATTGGTAGTGAAATATTCCTACATTGGCCTATTCTAGAGTTCTCTTTTCTTTTCCTTTTTGTCGTTGATAAAGTTAGAAGGTTGGTCAAGCGCCTCTTTAGATGTATATCCATGTTAGAGCTCCTAATCAAATCTTGGTAATAATAAATTTTAAGCAGAACTAAGACTCCATTAATTTTGTGGAAAAGAAATGATTTGAAAAATATTTTTAAAAATATATCACTTAAAAAAATGAAAGAACAAAAAATATTTTCATCATCCATGAAAATGCTTAGATATAAATTATTGTCGGTAATGAAAATATTTTCAATTGACTAATTATTTCAAGCATTATAAGCAATTATTTTTAGCAAAATATTTTCCAAATCGTTCACATTCCGAAAAATAAACGGAGCCAAAGATTCAAAATAAATTCAATCCGGGGACCTATACATTCAAAGGGTAATTATGATTTTCAAATCCAACATGAAACCAAATCGGCAAATATGATTCTTGGATTAAACAAAACAACTTGCACTCCCAGCATTAGTGTCATAAAAAAATTTCAAGGTCTTCACTAAATTTTTTTAATAAGCTTATCTCATAGAACACGCAACTTTTGGAAGATGTGAAAAAACCCATAAATATATATGACATTCGATAAAAAAAGAAGAAGAAGAGTGGATCATGTTTTCCTCCCCCGTTACTAATAGGAGGAAAGTCTTCTATTAGTGAATTACAAACATAGACATTATTCACCAGTGGTGTTAATCCCATTGAGATGAATTTTTTCTTTAATTTGCACATTTAATGCTGTTAGCTAGTCATTGACGCTTGCGAATTTTGGACTTTGACCCCAGTCCAATTATTTTGATGTCAATTTTTAGATATTGAACCAGGAGGGATCTTTATGAAAAATTAACGATAGAAGAAAAGGACTAAGCAATTTAAATTTCCTAATTTCACAAAGTTCTCACCAATTATTTTCCACTTTAGGCATTTTAGCCCAAATGACTCCTCGTTTTTTCTTTTTTCATGTTTTGCCAAAGAAAAGAAAACGCGTGTATTGATGTATATGCATATGCAAGGAAAAAAATGGAAATTCATAAAGAGATGGAATTACACGAAAAGCATATCGAATATTCATAATTACGATTCTTGCAGAAAATGGTCAAAGGGGAACTGGTTTGATTTAGATTTAAGTTCGCACGTCCAAAAAATTCGAAAAGAGAGCCGTCCTTTAGGTTTTTCGGGCCAGGCCCATCCTTTCATTTATTCATGCACAATTGAGGTATATACTTAAAGAAATTCTCCTTAATTCTCCATATCTAGGGTATTATGTGTATATATATATATATCTTTCTCGGTTGTGTGTATCTCCAATTAATTAGAAATGATATTATATTGTCTTATTACTCACCTTTAAACTCTTTAAATATTTCATATATTCTTAATTATTATACATATAAAAATTAAACAATCTTCTCTTTTGCATATTCTTATCATGGCATAAGAGCTAGGCGATCTGAGGAAGATTTTAAGTTGCATCTAGTTGCACTCAGAGTTTGGTGCGACTCAAAATCTTCTCAAGATTGCCTAACTTTGGTACCAAGATAAGAATATGCTAGAAAAGAGAATAGTGTACCCCATAAGATATCTAAGGTAATATAATATTGCAAAATCAATTATGATCAATCACAAATATGTACAACAAAGGAAAATATATGCACAATATTGAAAGATATGGACAATCTCCTAGATAGATCTAACATTACCTCAAACTTAGGGTGACTATGAATAAATTAATTGGAATATGGAGAAACTATAAAGCCGAGTAATAATGCAAAGTACATGATTTGTCCAAAAAGACCTAAACTTATTGTATATCGGCTAATTCAGTTTTAATCTTTTCAATTGTACCAATTTATAACTAAACATTTTGACAACTTATCAATTTAATCATAAATATTTTAATTGTGCCAATTTAAATTTTTTTAGGGTTAATACCCTGAAAACCCCAAACTGGTACACTTGTAACAAATTTACCAAAAACTATTTTTTTGACCATGAAAAACTCAAAATTGGTACATTTGTGACAAATTTACCCTAACTGACCATAAAAATCCATAAACTGGTACATTTATGACAAATTTACCATAAACTAATTTATTCGCCCTCAAAAAATCAAAAATTAGTAAATTTGTGACAAATATACCCTCCACTAAATTGGATTAATATCACAAAAAAATCACAAAAATTATAAACTGTGACAAATGATGTGTAAAATCCAAAATCGGTATATTAGTCAACTATCACGTGTCATTTAACTTAATAATTTGACAGTAAAATTTAATGAAAATTAAGAGAGGGTAAATTTGTCACAAGTGTACCAGATTGTGGTAAATTTGTCAAATATAATTAGTTATTCCGACCAATTTTGGTTGGAAATCACTAATATAATTGTCAAGTTAGCGCTAGCCATCCTACTTAGTACAACTGGCGTGAACAATTTACAATTTACTTTATTTTATGAACTCTTCTTTTTTTCCTTTCCTTTTTTTTTTCTTTTTCTATTTCCCTTTTTCACTCCACCAACCATCCCTAGGTCTTGTTTATGGCCGGCAGAGGTTGTTGGCCTTGGGTGAGGGTAGTCACCACTTGAGACTAGTGGAGGGAAAAAGGGAAAAGGAACAAAAAGAAAAAAAGAAAAGGAAAAAAGAAGTGTCCGATTGTCTCTCACTCGGCCTCAAATTCATTGATTCGCCTTTGTCAAGGCTTATCTAAGCTTCTCCGACCTTGTCATTCACCAATCGGGGTATTATCCTATATTAATTACGTTATTAGTAATAAGAGTATTTGGTGGATTTTAGATATGTTTGAAATAGGAATGAGATTCTTAAGATATCTTTAGAGCTATTAGTGTACTCAAAGTTGATATCGACCATTCATTTCTTTAAATGAGTAGGGTGTCGGGAGCAAATTTACAACACATGGATTGATACTAGTAAATCATGAATTTCCTAAATAATGATTATTCATTATGAGAAGATTAATTTCGTGTTAATCGATCTCTTTAATTATTTAATAGTTTCAAAATCACTTTCTCATCAACCGGGGATTAGAATGGGCATCAAACATTTTATATAGATAACCAAAATATGAGTTACCATCACAGAACTTAACATATTTAAACGCCTCTGATGAAAAAAATCATTAAATTAACATCACATCACCACTTTTTTCATCATCCATTACATCAAAGTCTAGTATTTGCCAAAAATAGGATGTGCAGTCAATCCGAATCCAAGAAGTAGGAAGTTAGCGAATGAGGGTCTTCATGATTTGGTGGTTTTATATTATCTTAGAAGCGACTTTGCTTACCTATAAGCAGTATAGTGGGGGAAAATCTATTTTTTTTAGAAGTGATCACACACCTCAAATCATGATTTTAAATGACGGATGTATGTCTATAGGAGAAAATATTAGGTACCACGTGTCATCAAAATAATAGTTCATTTATCGTGCGACACATGTTCTCATGTGCTGCCCTTTGTCTCTCTCCCTCCCGACGACCTAGCTCTACTCTCTCTCATCCACCTCTGGCCTTCACCTCTGCCTTGTCCATCGCCTTTGCCATTGCCTCATCTACCAATCCCCCTTAGGCAATGGCTCCACGATTGAGGTCGTTCGTCACCCCCGCGACCGCCCTCAGGTCTAGGAATAAGCCCAAGTCTCCCCCTCAGCCCCTGCATCGTTGAGGTCCCTTGCGGCTCCGATGTTGTCGCCTCCCTCCACAATTCATTCGCCTCCCTAGCAGCCGCCCCCAATCCAAGAAAAAACCAAGGCCCTTGTCGTCTGCGACCTCGAACCCTACCTCAGCCCTTGCATCCTTGAGGTTCCCTATGGCTTCAATGTTGTCGCTTCCCAACACGGCTTTTGAATCTGATGAGGGCTTGCTAGATCCGATGAGGGTGCCCTTTGCCTTAGCTTGTGGTCGAATTCGACGAAAGTGACCTTCACCTGTGGCCAATTGTCAGCCATGGCTGAGTACTGGCATGTTGTCCTCCATGACTAATTTTGCAAGACAAAAATTATGTCTACCGCTCCTGGTAGTACTCCCTCTCCTTATATGCAGAGCTTCGTCTACCACCTATGGTAGAATAACTTCGCTGTCGACGTAGTGCTTTGTCAACTACTTTCTCCTGTGCAAATTCCCATGGGTTGTGTACTCGATAGCTTCCTCTTTCGTTAATCTCCTTATATCCCCGCTTCTCCTCGTCCCTGGAATGCTGATTCCTGTTTGCATGTTCTGGATTTCGTCATCGGCGATCATCAATGGACCGCAAAGAGGTGAATTCCCTCTAACCATGTCTTACCCTGTTCTGTCTTGTCTCTTATTCCATTCCTCTGGCAATTGCGGCTGTTGGTGACTGAGGTTGCTGTTCGTGACTGGGTCTTTCTATTATGCGCTACTGCCTTATGTTCAATTGAGCTTTTTGTGGTCATGGCTTCGGATGACCACGATGAATCGGTTCGCATGACCGCTCTGTGTCACCGATTGGGACGTCTCTGTTACGATCGGGAGGTTGAGATATGGGATGATGAACCTGCAATGGAAAAACTTGCGGAATGCAAACTAACCCTTTTAGGGAAGGTTATTACTACATCGAATATAAATTTTCAGGCGTTCCAGGAAGTTATGAAGCGCGTATGGCGAGTTGTTCTGGTCGAATTTTCTCAACATGAAGGTGGTTTATATTTAGCAAAGTTCCAACAAGATAAGGATTTCCAACGTATTTCACAGGGGGGCCCTTGGCTTTTTTCTAGCCACTTAGTCAACTTTAAGCCTTGGATTCCTAATACACCTCTCCATTGCTATGATTTTACTCGGTGTGCTTTCTGGGTCCAAATTCTTGGCTTGCCTTTGGAGTGGATGACGGACCGGTTACGAGGAAGGTCATTAATCGGCTAGGGGACATTCTGGAGGTTAAAGTAGATAGCAAGGAGGGATCCACAGTGAAAATAGGGCGAGTAAGGGTGGAAATCAATCTGGATGCACCTTTGAAAACTGGTAAACTGATTCGGTTAGCTGGGAAACTGTTATGGCTGGACTTCAGATATGAGCGCCTTCCCCACTTTTGTTACTCGTGCGGAAGACTTGGCCACTACGCAACTAACTGTATCGACATTCCTTTTGATTTGGCCAAGGAGGAAGGCAAAGACAAATTGGCTTTTGGCCCGTGGTTGAAAGCAGAGGTTCATCAATCTAGTCCCTACTGGACTGCTTTTTACAATCCTCCGAAAATGGATGACACTCAGGAAATTATATCTGAGACTCCTCCAGGTTTACTACAACATCCAACCCTGTTACCTCCACCGGTAGCTAATGATAAAGAACTTACCGATGCAGCTCTTCCAGGACAGAGTCCTGCAGTGACAGAGCATCCTCCTAGTCCTTCTCATGCTGTTATTCAACAGAGGCAGGCCACTTCAACAGCTCTGATTCCTGCACAGGCCAAAGCAAAAGGCAAAGCTGATGACAATCCCATTTCCTCTACATCGCTTCCGCTGTTTACACCTAAGTCGCTACACTTACAGCAGCAGGTGCGCCTTACTTCCTCCTATCATCTTCCTGCAACAAACATAGCACATACTCTTAGTGACTACCCAATGGATATTCAGTTACCTAGACGCACAAAAACTACCTGTACTACTACCAGGGCAGGACAAGCAAAGAAACAAAAACGCTACGCTCCCTATGATAAGGGCTGTGTTGTTTTGGATCAGCTTGATGAGACACGTCTCCAGGAAACACCGGTATTGGCAGCAGATGAAGCACTTCATCGAGCTTTGGTGGCTGGCCCTCAACAGCCACCAGGTTACAAATGAAGCTTTTATGTTGGAACTGTCAGGGGTTGGGCAATCCCCTGACAGTCCAAGCTCTTAAGGCTTTGTCAGCCAAAGAAAAGCCCGATCTTTTGTTTTTGATGGAAACCAAGAACAGGGAGCTGCTTCTCAATAGATTACAGCATCAGCTTCATTTTAATAGTTCTTTTGTTCAGAATCCTGTTGGTTTGGCAGGTGGTTTGGCAGTTTTTTGGAATGATACTATCTCTCTACAAATTGAAAGCTTTTCGGAAGACTTTTTTGATATGGTCTGCAGGGATCTTAGTGATGATCGCCTAATGAGAATCACTTGCTTGCACGCCCCTTCCTCATATCATAACCGCCAGCTGTTTTGGGAGACCCTTCGAAGAATTAGTGCCTTCAATACACGACCCTGGATTTGTGCAGGGGATTTTAATGAAATTCTTCATCCTTGGGAGAAGGTGGGCAGTCGATCCCCTATTCGTTCTCGTCTTTCTTCTTTTCGAGATGTAGTAGATGACTGTGCTCTCATGGAGGTTGAAAGCAAGGGCTGCATGTATACTTGGTCAAATCGACGTGAAGGAGCTGACCTTGTTAAGGAACGATTGGACAGAATCCTCTGCTCTATGGAATGGCGTCTTAATTATCCTGATGCGGAAGTGTATGCCTTACCGCCAGTGGGCTCAGATCATAGCCCTTTACTTCTCTCAACGGTGCAGCTTCATAAAAATCGTCAACGCACCTTTGCTTATGAAGCTTTCTGGAACGATGATCCGGAAGTTTACTGCCTTGTCTCCCAAATTTGGCCTTCTAATCAATCCAGAAATTCTGATCTCTTGCACAAACTGACTAAGGTGAGAACAGCTTTAAGCCAATGGAGTCGCTCTAAGTTTGGCAATGGCCACTTAAGGATAACAGCTTTACAACAACGACTCCAAACGCTAATTAATCACCCTTATAGTTCTAACACTGACAGCGAAGAGGTATCTCATCTCCAAGATGAGTTGAGGACTATTTGGCAGCAAGAAGAACAGTTTTGGGCTATGAGATCCAGAATAAATTGGCTGCGTTGGGGTGACAAAAATAGTAAGTTCTTTCATGCCACTATTAGTGACTAATGAATTCATTGATGTGATACTAAAGGATACCAAAATGAAGAGACCTATTAGAGCCACCTTCTCTCTCTTTTTTTTTTTTTTTTTTTTACGCACCAACCATATTCCTTAAGAGATTGAGGTTATTAGAAAAGAATTCAGCAGCAGAATGACATAAATTCCCTACCTTGGATGTGTGTTGGTGACTTTAATAAAATGTTGTATCATTGGGAAAAAGAGGGAAAACAAAGGCTAAGCAGTATCGTGTGAATGCATTTAGATATTTCCACAATGCTTGTGGTTTGATGGTTTTAGAAAGTAAAGGCTATGCATTTACATGAGCAAATAACCAAGAATGATAGGAATATGTGAGAAAAGAGGCTTGGTAGAGTAGTTTATAGCATTGAATGGAAAGTGTTATTTCTAGAATTGGGGGTCTTCACATTACTAGATATAGGGTCAGACTATAATCCCCTCTTACTGTTATTATTAGTTGACAAGGTGAGAAGTAAGAAGGCTTTTAGATTGGAAACCTTTTGGTTGGAACATGAAGAGTGTGGAAATATTATTAAATGATCATGGAATCTATCAAGTTTAAAAGAGACTAATCTTGCATAGAAAATCAAAAAGGTCTCTTAAGATTTGTCCAAGTAGAGTTAAAAGACATTTCAAAATAGTGAGAAGGAGATTAAGATGTTAAAAGACGAACTTTAGAAGGTTATTAATAATTAGGCACGACAAATTGAAAACTTTTCGTGTCAAGAGGAAATGTTTTAGGGACTAAGGTTAAGAATTAGTTGGCTAAAGTTGGGAGGGGAAGGGGGATAAAAGCACGGAGTTTTTTCATGCTACAACCATTCAAAGGAGACAAGGGAACAAAATTTCCATGCTCAAGAACCCTAAGGACTTATGGGTATGGGATACAAGGGTTTTGAAAGATATGATTGAAGACTTCTTCAAAGAACAAGGAATTTTGACCCCGTTTTGAAGCAATGCCCAACTATTGTAAGTAGTGAATCAACAACTATCAGTAGATATCACAATAGAAGAAGTACAAAATTTTGTTTTCCAAATGGGATCTATTGAGGTGGCAAGGCCTGATGGTTTGATGGAAAATTTTACCAATTTCATTGGGAGGATATCAAATAGAGTGTCTTTGAAGAAGTGTAGTCTTTTTTCAAGGCTGGACATCTAAACCCAAAACTGAATAAAAATCACATCATGTTGATTCCTAAAGTTCAAAATCCAAAAAGATTGGATCAATTCAGACTAATCGGTCTTTGTAATTTTCCTACAAGATCATAACCAAAGAGTTGGCAAAAAGATTGAAATTGTGGATTTCAAGACTTAGAGCAGGTGAGCAAAGTGCCTTTGTAGGGGCATCAAATTCAAGATAATGTTTTGATTGTGCAAGAGGTGTTGCATCGGTTGAGAGTGAGAAAAAGGGAGAAAAAATGGTAGGCTATACTAAATTGAATATGAGAAGGGCATAAATAGAGTGGAATGGACTTTTTAGAGACATGCCCAGTCTCCTTTAATGTGAAGTTTGATGGAGAGTCACTGGAATCTTTCCAACCAATGAGGGCATTCGACAGGAAGACCCCATGCCTCCTTATCTTTTTACACTGATGATCAACACAATCTCGGCCTTAATGATAAATGCTATTCAGGAAGGAAGAATAGTGGACATAAAGCTAAATAGGTTCTATCCAATCCTTTCCTATATATATATATATATATATATATATATATTTTGGTTGATGACTCAATTTCTTTCTCAAATGAAAAAGTGAAGGAATGCTAGAATTTAGCCTTATTGTTGAATCAATTTGCTATGCATCTAGAATAGCTATAAATCTAAGAAAGTCTGGTATCTCATTTGATTTAAATTGCCCACAGTCTCTAAGAATGAATATGGCATCAAAATTGTGAGTTTCGGAAATTAATAAAACAAATAAATATTAAGGTATTCCTTTGGATTGGGTAGCCTCTAAAAAACAAATGTTTGCATGAATTTTAGCAAGAGTGTGTTGAAATAAAATAAAATTGAATATTGGACAACAATTACTAGAAGAGAAAACTACAAGCATTGAAGAAGAGCCATAAAGATTTTAAGATGGCTGCGTTTTTCTTCAACATTAGATTGTTTCGTTTTGTTTCTTAATGATGTGTGGGTTGTTATGTTTTTTCTTTATTAAATGTAAAGATCTGCATTTATGAGATTCGGTTCCTATATAAAGGAATGAAATCATGAGTTGTAAATCAAGCCATAGTCCATGAAGACACAAAGAAGAAAAAACATTCTCAATAAAAAGTTGTGTCTCCAATTTCTAGTGTTCCTATTCCAAGTTTCCAAAGTTTATTATCGGGAAAAGAACAACCCGAATGCCAAAATTTGGCTCGAGGGACACTTAAGTACCAAAAATTAGGAAAGTAATACGTAAGTGTCATTAAAAAAAAAAAATGGGACACTTAAGTGCTAAGTTCGGCAAATTCTGCTGAAAATCCTACATGGCAATTTTTTATAGATATTTTTTGCTTACGTGGCTCGCTGGAGAGCTGATTCAGTAAAAAAAAAAGGCCAAAACACGTTGTTTTGACACGGATTTGAATTTTAATATAAATATTAATTAAATTAAATTTAAAATCAAATTTAAATAATAAAAAAGACAATTGTAGAACAACGAGGGCTGAACTCTCACCATTGCCTCTTCACTTTGCCGGGAAGGGTTGATGACGATGGGGGAAGAAAGCCCGGTGACCCCGATCGACCTTTCTCCCTTTCCACTTGCAATCTCCGTCTTAGTTTTTTTTTTTTTTTTTTTTAAAAAACTTAGTTTTAAATTTAATTTAATTAACATATATTAATTATTTACCCATGTCAGCAGTAAAATGACATTATTTTTGTACTTGTCTAGCTACGTCAGAGTGCAAAACGATTGTTTTGCATTTGCCTCGTCGGAAAATCATCACGTCAATATTTTTGTTGAATTTTCTCGCCGCCAGCATTTAACTGATCCATTTTGTCCCGATTTTAACATATAAATGTTACTTTCCTCTTGCACTTAAGTGTTTTCTCATACCAAGTTTTGGTACTCCAGGAATCAGGGTCTCATTTATTATCATTCTTTTAGTTCCAACATTTAGTATCAGAGCTAGAAATGACATCCACCAGTTTTGTTCGATTGCAACTTCCAAAGTTGAACGGGAAGAATTTCAATAACTTGTCCGTCTAGATGAAGGTTCTTTTCAAATCGCAATATTTGTGGAAGCTGGTGGAGAATGGCTACACCGAAGTGGCTGATGCTAAAGCATTCAATGTTTTAAGAAAAGAGGAGAAAGATTCTTTGCCTGAATCTCAGAAGAAAGATCAAATTTCATTGTTTGAGATCTTTCAAACCTTGGAGGAAATGATATTTGAGAAAATATCAAGCGTGGAGACCGTGAAAGTAGAGTGGGATATTTTTCAACAATCCTACAAAGGTAATTATCATGTCAAACGGATGCAGCTTCAAACACTTTGAGGTGATTTTGAGTCTTTATGCATGAATGACTCTGAACCAATCTTGGTGTACTTTGATCACGTGCAAACCATTGTTAACCAATTGAGGTTTAATGGTGAAGAACTCCAAGATGTGAAAATCTCAGAAAAGATCTTGAGGTCTTTGATTGAAAGATTTGACTACATAGTCACGATAATCAAAGAAGCGCAAGATGTGTAAACCATGACATTGGAGCAGTTGATAGGTTCATTATGTTTGCATGATCAAAGAATGAATCAAAAGTCCATCGGCTTGAATCTTGAGCAAGCATTGCGAAGTCAGGTCACTTAATCAAGCCGAGGAGGCTATCATGCCGGTCGAGGTCGTGGAGGTGGTTGAGGATGCAGATGTGGAAATTTCAACTCCACTGGAAAATATAATCCACGGGAAAAATCAAAGGTCAAGTGTTTTAGGTGTAACAAATTCAGACATTCCAAATCTGAATGTCAAGCAAAGGTGTCATATGAGCAGGTAGAATAGGCGCATACCATTAACAATGAGGGAAACGTGGTGCTAGCATGCAAGAAGGATGACTCAAGTACCATGGACAGTACCTTGATACCGGGTGCAATAATCATATGCTAGGCCAAAAAGAGTTATTCTCACACTCGAATGAGATGGTTCACGGTGAAGTTAATTTTGTGAATAAATTTAAAGTTCTTGTAATGGACAAAGGTGACATTAATATCAACTCAAAAGATGGTACTAATGTTACCATTGTAGATGTTTATTTTAAGCCAAGACTTTTTTTAAAACTTGTTAAGTGTTGGGCAATTCCAAAAGAGGCCACAAAGTCCACATTGAAAATGGAATTTGCACCATCATGAGTGTAAACAATAAGTTGATCACCAGGGTGCAGATGACAAAGAATTGGATGTTCTTCCTTACTCTTCAAATGAGGAATCTATTGAACTTTCAAGCGGTGATGAAAGACAATAACTAGTTGCGGCTTTTTTGATTCGGTCATCTAAATTTCCGTGGACTAAAATTACTAGTCCAGAAAAAGATGGTGACCGGCATGCCTTTGATTTACATTCCAAATTGCTCATGTGAAGGATGTCTTGTTTGAAAACAACATTGACAATCATTTTCAGTTGGAAAAGATAGAAAAGCAAACAACCTTTGGAGTTGGAACATAGAGATATATATGGCCTTGTTGAGGTGGAATCATTCAGACAAAAAAGGTACATGTGAATTTTTGTGGATGATTTTACCAGAAAAGCATAGGTATATTTTTTGAGAGAAAAATCTAGAGCTTTGGTCAAGTTTAAAGAATTTAAAGTCTATGTTGAAAGCATGGTGGCTTTATTCTAAAGACGTTGAATTTGATAAATACTGTCAAATGCATGGAGTGAAACATTAGCTGAATGCCAACTATACTCAACAAAATAGTATAGCAGAAAGAAATAACATGACAATTTTTGAAATGGCAAGAAGTATGCTAAAGGCTAAAATTTGCCCAAGAAGTTTTGGCAGAAGTTGTTGCACGTGTTGTATTTGTGCTATATAGGTGTCTAGCAAGGAGTGTCCTTGGAAGAACCCAAAAGAGGCTTGAAGTGGCAACAAGCCAGATCTTTTGTTCCTATGAGTATTTGGGTGTGTGCCATATCCCCATATACTAGATGAATAGAGGAAAAAGTTGGATGACAAAAGCCAAAAGTGCATCTTCATCTGCTACAGTGATATAACTAAGGGTTATAAGCTATATAATCCAATCACCAAGAAAGTAATTATCAGTAAGAATGTCCAATTTCTTGGTAAGAAGCCCATTGGTGTCTAGTGGGTGTACAAGACAAAGCACAGGCCATACAATTAGGTGGAGTGATATGAAGCTAGGCTAGTTGTAAAAGGCTACAAGCAAAAGTCAGGTACTGATTATTTTGAAGTATTTGCACCAATAGTTATAATGGATACCATTCGAATGATTTTAGCACTCGTAGCTCAGAATCAATGGAAGATCCATCAAATTGGATGTGAAATTAGCATTTTTCAATGGTGTTCTAGAAGAGGAAGTCTATGTGGAGCAACCGCTGGGTTATGAGAAGCAAGGGCAAGAAAATAAACTTTACAAACAAAAGAAAATATTGTATGGGCTAAAACAGGCACCTTGAGCATGGTGCACGAGGATTGACACGTACTTGTTAGAGCATGATTTTCAAAAGTGTCTGTATAAGCATACATCATATATCAAGTCAAATACTAATGGTATGATTTGATATTTACAAGGAGTTGTGAAAAGATGTTTGCCAAATTCAGGGAGGCTATGACTAGTCATTTCGAGATGATAAATTTAGGATTAATGTCCTATTTCCAAGCCTTGAAGTGAAGCAGACAAATAATGATATATTTATTTCATAGCAGAAATATGCTAATGATATTTTGAAGCAATTGAATTTGGAATCGCTCAAACTGATATGGACTCCTGTAGCAGAATGATTGAAGTTGAAGAAAGAAGGAATCGGTAAACTAGTAGATCCCACTTATTTCAAAAGTATTGTTGGCAATTTAAGGGTGTGTTTGGGAACCACTTCCCAAAGCCCTTTGGGGGTCCAAAGCCCTTTGGGCAAAAAAAAGGGTGTTTGGCAAAAAACTTTGGAAGGGACTTGGGCTGAAAGCTAGCATTTTTAAGGCTGAAAGCCCAAGGCAGGTTGGGGGCTATCTTGGGCTTTTTAGCATTTTCGGCATGCTGAAGCTTCACTAAAGGAAAGTCTTGACCCTTTTGAAAACCTAATTTTCATTGCTTCTCTCGTTGTCTCGCTTCTCTCGTCCGAAGGCCAAGTTCTCTCTCCTTGATCTTCTCCACTGCTCCTTTTCAACTCCACAACCGCCAACCCCGGCTGTCACCGTTGGAACCAGCCACCATCGTCTCCATCGAAGCCCAACCACCATCATCGCCATCGGAGCGACGTTCTCTCGTCCAAAGGTCTTCTCTCTCCCCGATCTTCTCCACCGCTCCTTTTCAACTCCACAACCGCCAACCCTAACCGTCGCCGTCGGAGCCCCGGCCACCACCGTTGCCAGCCACCCAACGTCGGACTCTCTTTTTGCTTCAGTGAGTTCTCGATTCCATTTTCTTTCGTGCCTAGTTGAATTCCGGTTTTGGGTTTCTGGCGTCGACATTTTGAAGTTGGGTTTTGGGTTTCTGGCGTGTTCTCTACTTATTAGTTGTTAGTCATAGTTGAAGGATTACCCATTTTCTTTCTTCTTTCTTTGAAGTGTTGTGTGCGTGTTCAGCGCTCGTGATTAGATCTGTGCGCGATTTGATGTGTGAACGAGCTATTTTTGGTGGGATTGGAGCTGATGAGCTGCGCTAGTTTGAGTTTTGACCGGATCTTTCCCTGAGGGTTTCGTTTCGCTTGTTTTGCGGAGGAGTTCTCGTGCAAATAAGCTGATCGGCTAATGGATTCTTCTTTTGCACCTTAGATTGCTTGTTGTCACGCTCAAGCTACTTTTCTTGAGCATTAACTGACGGAAGCGTGCTCAGTTTTCTTACTCACGTAGCTGCTCTTGTATTTAGCATTATTTCTTTTAGATCATGTGTTGGGCAGTTGATCAATAGGAGGTAATATTTCTTTGAATTGTGGACATTCTTAAGTTGGTGATCAAATCTTGGTATTTTGCTCTTGCTTAAATGTCAATGATTAAATTGCTTCGACAAAGTAATCACAACTGTCATGTTCTAATTTCACTAAAACGTTACATGATGTCCTAGAACAGTAGCACAGAAATGAAAGGCAGTTTTATCTATACTCCTGCCAACTTTTACAGAATCAAAAAAAGGTTTAATCATTCTGACTATGCTCCTTATAACTGACAGCAATAATAAACTCTGTTTCAGAGCTCTCTTTCTCTAGGGTGTAGTTGCAGCAACCCCAGTTGGTGATGACAAATCCTAATGAAGCAAAAACTTTTTTTTTCTTTTTTGGCCCTTCAAAGTTTAGGGTCTTACAGCTAGGTAAAGCTCATGCTATGATGAAGCTAAAACAGTGGCTAGTCATGGACACTTTGTAGCTCTTGTGCGTATTTGTTTTGCCTAGTTTTTGTTTTAAAAAAAAAATGATCGATGGCTCATAGCGGTGCTCGAAAGAGATGGTTAATGGCATTGTCTATGGATGGTGATGCATGGTGGCTGCATATAGCTTGTGGTTATGCACGGGTTACTTTTAGTTTGAAGCTTGAATGTGTTAAGTGTGCAAGTTTCTAGAGGTCCTCAGTTTACCGGGGAAGGAGGCTGCGAGTGTGTGTTGGGGTGTGAAAGACCATGTTGAGATAGCTAGAGTGGTGAGTTATGGGCTTAATAAACCATAGGTTTAATGCGAGTAGACTTGAGTGTTGAAGTTGAGCTGGGTTTGATTTATTTTAGGTATTTTCTAAGCTGAGCTATGAACAGTTTTGAAAGAAAAGAGGTTTTTGTATGGGCCGGGTTTATTTTAGTGAAATGGGTGAACATGATTGACGTTGACATGCTTAACTGTTTCAGCTACTGAGTTAGGAACACGTTTTATTCTTATTGTTTTTGTGTGTTTCAATTTCCACAGCAAGATATATACTCCTTGTTCATATTCTTTCATCGAAGTGCTCCCCTCTCTCTTCGCTCAAAAGGTGTCGATTTTCCCACTTTGAATCCAGGTTCTTTCACTTCTATTTCTTATGTTTTTGTTCTTTTTCCCCACTTACATATCCAGCTTGGTATGCTCTTTCATGGGTTTATATGAATTGCATTTTAATTTATTTGTAGTGTCTCTTGCTTTGTGTTCATAGTTAACATCATCTCTTTTCATTTTTCAAATATATTTGTATTCATTTTATTGAAAGATGGCAAGTTCATCAAAGGAAAAAGCATATTGAAGCCCTGAAGATATAGAAACTTTTTGTCGATTAGCATTAAACAAATTGAAAAAGGTAATCGTCCCACGAGCAACAAAAGGGATGGATGGACGAATATAATTAACAAGTTTGAGGAGCTGAGGGGTAAAAGGTATGATAAAAATAAAATGAAGAGTAAGTGGGATAATTTAAAGGAAGAATGGAAAAAATGGAAGCAATTGGTTCAAAAGGAAACAGGATTAGGATGGGATCCAAGGAAGAAAACCATTGACGCAAGTGACAAATGGTGGGAGAGAAAAATCCAGGTGTTTAAATAATCTTTTGTTACTTTTTGTTTTGTAAGTTCAACTTTTATAATATAACTTCCAAAAATATTTTATTATAACAGGTCAATCCTAAGCTTAGAGCCTTTCGAACGAAAGGCATACATCCAGATATTGAAGCTTTGTTGGATCAAATGTTCCAGGGTATAGTTACTATTGGAAGTGTTACCTGGAATCCTGCACAAGGTTTATGCAATAATGAGAATGTTGAGACTACACAAGCTAATATTGGTGATTGTGCAAAATCTACTGATGATACTTTAGAGGGTGATGCAGGTGAAACAAATGCTCAACCAAGTCAAAGTAAAAGCAATAAAAGGACGGTAGAAAGTTCAACGAAGCAAGCTCGAGGAAAGAGAAGAAAAAAATTGACCGGACCTGATAAGTTAGTATCACAAATTAACAGACTTTGTTCAGCTGTTGAGAGTAGGAGCAATGCAACATCGGTTGCAAAGGAGTTTGATCCTTACAAAGAAATTGTGTAAACATTAAAAGCCATACCTGAGATTAAGCAAGACAGAAAGTTGTTCTTTTTTGTACTCTCTCATTTTGCTGAAAAGAAAGACAATATGCAGATTTTTATGAACTTGGATGAAGATGAAGAAAAAGTTGAGTGGCTGAAATATAAGTTGGAAGAGCATGATAGTCGCCGTTAGGATGCTAGTTATTTCTTTGAACTCTTTCATATTAATCTACGTTGTAATGAGAGATTTATTTTCGGTTACTAATTTGCATTATTTGTGAACTCTTCTTCTTATTATGTTTTAATGTGAGACATGTGTTTTCAGTTTATGTTATTTTGATTTGGTGGAATTTGCATATATATTATGGAAAATAATTGTTCAATTGATGGATGATTATTCATCACTTTTCTTATTGTTTTATTACTTTAAACAGATATAGACGATTCTCCTGAAAGAGAAATCATGAGGAAGAGGATGAGGAATTCAATCAACTTGTGGAAATTACTCAAGCCACAATCGCTTATCAAGCAATATACAGTTAGAAAAAACCTTGTAGGACATCATCATATACATCATATGCATGGTTAGAAGAGTTGATGAGCGAAGATGCTAATCCGATAAGGTGTTATCAAATGTTTAGTTTGATATTTTAAGGTATGTTTTGATTATTCAATAAAAAGAAAGAACTAAATGCAAATTTTGATTATATAATAATATTTGTGTTTTTGTTTTAGGATTGTATTGGAGCTATTGATGGCACTCATATCCCAACGGTGATACCTGTTAAAAGATCAGATTCGTTTTATTGGTCGAAAATGTATAACAACTCAAAATGTCTTAGCGGTGTGTAGTTTTAATATGGAATTCATTTATGTTTGGGCTGGTTGGGAGGGCCAAGCCCATGATACTCGTATTTTCTATGAAGCTTTAAGGAGACATGATATGCAATTTCCTCATCCTCCTCCAGGTTTGTTAATTAATGGTTTTTGTACATTAATATGTATAAATATGGTATATGTTGATCAAATTTATATTATATTTATGCAGGTAAATATTATTTAGTAGATGCTGGATATCCAAATTCGACAGGTTATTTGGGACCATACAAAGAAATTAGATATCATTTGCCAGAATTTCAACAAGGTCCCATCCCTACAAGCTATCAAGAGGTATTCAATCGTGCTCATTCCTCGTTGCGATCGGAAATTGAGCGAGCTTTTGGTGTGTTGAAGAAGAAGTGGAAGATCCTAAAGTATATGCCAAATTTCCCCTTTGAAAAGTAAGTAAAAATTGTTATAGCAGCAATGACTTTGCATAATTACATATGACGAAATGCCGCTAATGATAGACATTTTGCAAGAGCAGATTTGGATCCAAATTATGGATATTCAGTTGACCTTCATAATACAAATGAGGGGGGCGGTACTTCAAATGACAATTTATTTTCTGACATGACGCGTTTACGTGATCAAATAGCAATGAATTTAGTAAATACTTGAGGAGGATGTTTGTAATTTTCAATGAAGACCTATTTCTTTCTTTGATGCATATGTAATCATGTTTATTATAATGAAATTACTATTTCTTTTTGTTAATATATCTCTTTTATATATACATCTCAATGCAAAAATAAAAGATAAAAAAAAAGTCATTGAATTCGTTAATATATTATATATATAAATATAAAAAGAAGTCATTGAATTTGTTAATATATCTCTTTTATATATACATCTCAATGCAAACATATAAAAAAAAAATAGTCATTGAATTTGTTAATATATCTCTTTTATATATACATCTTAGTGCAAAAATATAAAATAAAAAAATCACTATTTTTGTTTTCAATTTAAAAAAAAAATAAAAAAGCTTAAATTAATTGCGCTAAAGGACTTCCAACAAATATGTGTTTACCAAACAGCATTTTCCCAAAGTTGCTTCTCAAGGCGCTTTTCAATTATAGTTTACTAAACAATTTTTGCATTTCACCCGAGGCCTTTAGACTAAAAGCCTTTGCATTTCCTTAAAGGCTTTTTCCAAAAGCAGTTCCCAAACGCACCCTAAGATATTTGGCTTTTACTAGGCCAGATATTACTTATGATGTGGGAATTATTAGTTGATTACTGGAGAAATCATACCAATTACATTTGCAGGCAGCAAAAAGAATTATACACTATGTCAATGGAACTCGTGATCGTGAAATTTTATATTCTTATATCGATAATTTCAGTTTGGTTGGGTACATAGATAGTGATTGAGCAGGTGATATCAAAACTCTCAAGAATACTTATGGATATACTTTCTCTCTTGGATCAGGAGTAATTTCTTGGTCCTCAAAAAACAAGTTGTTGCACTCTCGACAGCTGAAGCAGAATACATAGCGTTAGCTTCGGTGGCATGTCAAGTAATATGGCTTTGTGGGATGATATGTAAATTGATGCATGAATAGGCAAGCCCTACCGAAATAATGTGTGATAGTAAATCGGCTATGGCTTTAGCCAAAAATCCTTTTTTTTTTTTTTATATATGGCAGGAGCAAACACATGATGTCGAGTATCATTATATTGGTGAGTAAGTCAAAAGATGGCGAAATTGAGCTTAATTTCTACAAATCAGAAGATCATATTGCATATATTTTAACTGAACATTGAAGGCGGATTTGTTTGAAAAATTGAAGACAATGCTTGGAGTTGTTGAATTCCAAAATCAATTTTAAGGGAGGCTATTGAAATAAAATAAAATTGATTATTGGACGACAGCTCTTGGATGAGAAACATGCAAGCATTGAAGAAGAGCCATAAAGATTTTAAGATGGCTGCGTTTTTCTTTGACATGGGGCAGTTTCATTTTCTTTCTTAATGATGTGTGGGTTGCTATGTTTTTTTTTATTTATTAAATGTAATGATTGGCGTTTGTGAGATTCGGTTCCTATACTAAGAAATGAAATCATGAGTAGTAAATCAAGTCATAGTCCACAAAGACACAAAGAAGAGAAATCATTCTCAATAAAAAAAGTTCTCCCTCCAATTTCTTGTGTTTTTACTCCAAGTTTCCAAAGTTTATTATCATTTTTTTTTTGTTCCAATAGAGTGAACATGAAAATTGATGTTTGGAAAGAAAAACTCAATTTCAAAGGCAAGGAAAGAAACTTTGATCGAAGCTATGATTCAAGCAATTCCTCAATACATGATGTCTATTTTAGAAATCCTAGTTTGGATTTGCTAATCTATAGAAATAAGAATTGCTGCGTTTTTGTGGAAGAATAGTGAATCAAGAAGAGGCCTTCATTGGAGAAGATGGGAGGTGCTCAAAAATAGAAAAGATAGTGAGGGAGTGGGTTTTAGAGACTCATTGGATTTTAACAAAGCAATGCTTGGGAAACAAGCATGGGGACTTTCTCATGATCAATCGTCTTTATGGTGTAAAATCCTTAAAGGAATTTATTTCCCTATGAGGTCTTTTTGGCATGAAGGGAGGGAATTCCGGCCCTCTTGGGGTTGGTAGAGTTTGTTGATTGGAAGAGATACTATCTTAGAATCAGTCATATGGTTAGTAGACACAAGAAAATATCAATACCTGGGAAGACAAGTGGCTAAAACGAGGTATTATGAGGGACCGGCCAACTCTAATGATCCAATTAATGTTGTCGATTTGATTACGTAAGAAGAGAATAGATAGGATGTTCACACGCTCAAAAGAATGTTTGATAAACAAATAGTGAAGGAAGTTCTCTCAATGCTACTCTACTCTTGTGCTATTCAAGATAAATTGAATTGGATAGCTTCCAAGTCTGGTACCTACTCAATGAAAAGTGCTTATAATATGATTCGAAAAACAGAAAGTCCACAACGCAGCATGCAAGCAACATCTTCATTCTAGCCGCCCTGTAAATTATGGAACTGTATTTGGAATATGAATAGCCCCTAGAGTTAAGGTCTTTTTGTGGAGCATTTGTCAAAATGCACCCCCTACTACAAAGAATCTTTATCGAAGAAAAATTGTATCTTAGCCAGCATGCCCTCTTTGTGAATAGGAGGTGGAATCTTATAAACATCTATTCTTGCTTTGTTCATGGACCAACTTAGTTTGGTCGGATCCTGAGGCTAAAATCCAAGTATCCCGTCAAAATATCACGCAAATAGAATTCTGGCTCCAAGGCCAAATGGTACGGCATGAGTAACTTCAAACCTTTGAAGAAGTCACAACCCTCTTGTGGTATATATGGAAGTGAGGAATGACTATGTTTTCGGAGGCTACCCCCAAATCTGAAGATCCTAATCAGCTCGGCAAGAACGTCACTTAGGAATTTTAGCGAATGGAACAATCAAAGATTGAAACTTCACTTAGAAACAAGTCAATCGATGCAAGGTTGGATCCCATCGAAGGCACTCGTCTTGAAAATCAACATTGATGGAGCTTACGTTGAAGGAGCTATGGAAGGTGCCATTGCAGGGGTTATCAGAGGTGCTAAAGGGACCTTCCTCGACAGTTTTGCTAAGATTGTTCTAGCCTCATTAGTGATTCAGGTGGAGGCATTGGCCATAGCCAAAGCCTTGAAGCTACTTCAGTCAAAGAAAAAAATGAGTTTGCAGTTGTAATCTCACCTTGGCCAATTGTGGTCGGTCCGTAAATCGTGTTGCCAATTGGGTAGCCAAGGCCCATAAAATGAATTTCCTACCCTCCTCTTGGGTGGCCCGGCCCCCCAACCCCTTCAGGATTTATTTTGTTTGGATGCCCCATCTTTTGGTATTTTATTTAAGAACTCTTAGGCTTGTAATAATATTGTCACGTTCTTTTACCAAAAAAAAAAAAAAAAAATTACACCCGCCAAAGTGGATTTCTCTAAAGCTAGGTTTTGTCTGTTTGTCATCTTTTTGCACATTCCATATGAAACATTACATTGTGTACCACAAAGTTCTTTATGCATTAGATGCAAAATGCAGTTGGGTGCTCTACCAAGGCGTTTGTTCTTGAATTTTCCTATTATCTACCAAGGGACACTAAAACACAAACTTGGTCCGATTTTGCAAACAAACAGCCGATCCTGTGGGTCCCTCTTCACGTACCATATCAGGACAAATCATTCTTAAGATAAATTATTACGCGAATTGAGAGCATGTACTGCATACTTGAAAACGGTCGATTCGAGCCGGGTGCACGTACTCAAGACAACGCATCGTCATTTCGTAGATTACTCGTACTTCGGGAAGGAAAGCAAACAAGAATAAAGCCGAAGGCATCTTCAACGGAAGCTCGACAGGTAGCCCCGACACCTGTACGCGAGGAGCACACTTGCAGAGCCCAGAAGGCCGACGCGTGTTCAGTGCATGCAGAGAGTCCCTAGGGTCTCATGCCAGAGCATCCTCTTCTTCGTCCTCTATATAGGACCTGTGAAAATGATATGAAGTGATCTTCTTGTGTTTCTGCGAGTGAGAGAGGGGTTCGGGCTTTTCGAGTTCCTGTGAAGTTTTTGGTGGGGTGAGAAAGGAGAGGAGAAAATGGCGAGGAACATGGCGGGGCCATTGCTGTTCCTGAACCTGGTGTTGTACTGCATTGTGGTGGGCTTCGCTAGCTGGTGCATCAACCGCTACATCAACGGCCAATCCGCTCATCCCGGTTAAGCTCTCTCTCGTTGAGCTGAAGCACACACCTTTTCACAGCTCATAACCACTCTGGAAAGCTTTAAAGACTAAGGGGAAAAGAGAAGGAAAAATTTGAATTATGTCAAGATCTTTGGGAAACATCATTCTTTTAACATAAGGGCGCCTCTTAATTTTTCGACTCGATTAGTTCTACATGGAGATAATTACGACAGTTCTCTAGACGTACACGTTAAATCATGGAAATTGAGAACCGATCCTTATTATCTAGGAAATGAGTAGCTTAGATTATGATGTCTCTTATTGTTTTCTCCCCATTTGACCTGGAGGGATGATGGGCAGGTGTCGGGGGAAATGGTGCCACGATGTTCTTCCTCGTGTTCGCGCTTTCGGCAGGAGTGGTCGGGATAGTCTCGAAGTTGCCGGGCGCCCTACACATTAGGGCATGGCGGGGCGACAGTTTGGCTGCGGCTGCTTCTTCTTCAGTGGTGGCATTCGCCCTCACTGCTCTTGCCTTTGGGTAAATTATTTTGGCTAATTCAAGTTCTAATTCATTTTTATTTAGCAAAACGAGATTTAACTTATTTGGCTCAAGATACAAGGCCAGATTATCTTTTTCTTTCAATTTCATTTTTCTTTTCCTCCGATGGTTGAGATCTAGTTTGGCAGAGAAATAGAACAGGGTCCGATATAGAAGGTGTAAGCCTGTACAAGATCGACACACAAAAATGATTGAGATAAAGTTGAAGCTAGGAAAAGATATTAGATGGATTGTAAAACGAAAGATTAAGTTTTATTAAGATTTGACGGTTTGGCAAGCTACATGAATAGGCAAACTAATTTTCAGACTTTGAAGTATGGCTATTATAATTACGAATATTAGAGAAGTCCAATGGAAAAAGTTGAAGTTTATAGATGAGGTCCCACAACACATAAAGAAGTATATAAATCCTGCGGGGCAATTTGACCCACCCTCTTACTCCCAATTCGAAGTAGGAATGACATGTGAGATGTGAAATTTGATTCCATAAATGCAAAATAAATTGGCAGAATCTGGTTATGATAATGATAACATGTCAAACTTTTAATTTAAAAGGCAGTAGACAGTAAGAGACCAATAAACAGCGACTTAGTTTCTGGGAGAATCATACATTAGTCAATTAATTCAGTGAAGTCTTTGCCCTGTTTCTTAATCGTGTTGGCATGCGTAGGTTGGCGTGGAAAGAGATAAATGTGGGAGGGTACAGAGGATGGAGGCTGAGAGTGTTGGAAGCTTTCGTGATAATCGTGACGTTCACTCAGTTCTTGTATATCCTGGCGCTCCACGCGGGTCATTTCAGCAGCCGGTACGGGCCAGGCTACCGAGACACTCCCTATAGCGGCGGCATCGAGCCTAAGGGCGGCGGCAGGGGAGTGACTGGAGCTCGGGTGTAGGGTCAAAAATGAGTATTGTCATATAAGAGTATTTTGGGACTTGGATTTTCTGGGAATTGTGCTACTTGTGAGCTGAAAGTTCCTTTGCTGTAATATATCGCGATGGATCTAACTTTCACGATCAGGTTACGCATGTATCTTGTATGCTTTGTCGGTTTATTCTTCGGATGTGGATCGAAGTTAAGTTTCTTCAACGAGGGATGGAAAAGTGAGGAAGAATAAGTGCCGTTTGGATCGCATGTATTCCTGAGAAGTTCCAATCGAAGTTATAATTACTAATTACTAAACCCAAATTCGCCATGAATTCACTTTTTAACATTTCTATATGAAGAATTCGAGTATTAGGAGTCCGCTGTTACTCCTCTAGATCCAAATAACCCGAGGATTCTAATATTTTTAAAAATAATCTAAGGAGTTTTGAGGGTTAATTCCATTTATGAAATTGATGTGTTCAAGGTACTTCCGTAGGCATTTACTCCGATACCTCGTTAAGATGAGACGGATAATCTTAGCATTTTGACGGGATATTGAATTAAATCAGTCTGAGGTATCAACTTAATTTTTTGTAAGAGTAAATTTAAGAATAAATTTAGGGTTCGTCTGAAGAAAAATTTATCATGAAAACTAACAAAATTTTTTTGCAAACAATTTTCATGAAAAAAATAAAACAATCATATCCTCAATTTAAAGTAAATGTAGTTTAAAGTAAATATCATGGAACGACTAACTTTGATATTTAATGATATTAACCCTATTTATAATAACCAAGAAAAATGGAGATCATTACTAGTAAGCCAACTCTTTAGTTATTTAGAAAATGAAGAAGATTACAAGTAAACTATGCCGCTTGGGCTTTTTAATTTTTATAACTTTCACTTTTAGTCCTTTTCTTTTGTGGAATTTTCTTCTGAGCTCCTTATATTCTGGAATGACAAGAAATTAGGCAGAATCACTTGTTAAGCGCAGATTTGATCTATAGACGCAGGCGATACCAAGGAGAAAGAATGAAAGTGATGAACCAACCTTGGATTCATGTGGCCCGAATCGTGCCTTTGATTCAACTCCTTTTTCTTTGCTTTCTTTCTTCTTATAAATAATTGCACTGGAGGCCATGATTGCTCGTAAGATCATGCGGATGGATAAAAGGAAAAGGTGCGGTTGGGTTCTGATCAGCATCGCAAAAGCGACTGAAAGCGATGTATTTCGTTTCAGCCCCCAAAGGTGGGCAGCAAATGAATAAAATAAAACTTCAGGCCCGCCCCGAGGCTTATCTCGAAACTGACAATCCTCAAGGTCATACATGATCTAATTGGTTTATCAAGTATTGTGTTGGATTACAGTAAAGACTTTAAAAACGCATTCCAAATCCCTTCTTCTTAACATTGTTGTTCTTTAGATTGTACGTTCTATTTCACATCATATCATATATTACTGTCCCACTAGTTAACATGAGATATGGCTCTCTCAAATCTAGCAGGGGTGAACTTCATTGTCTATTAAACTCCATAAATCCCTTTACTACACCTGAGAGAGAAAAGATCCGGTTCGGGTCCTCGAGGGAAGCTCTTGCTTTGACCTCATCAGCATCACCGGACTCTCACGCTGACATTGAGACGAAAAACAAAGGGCGCTTCAACGCTCGAATCGATGACATCGAGTTTGTAGGCCACATGATACACGACTTACTATCTTGAAGTGACTAGCAAAAGTAAACGAAAGGATAGTGAAACTTAATGAGGGCCGCTGTCTGATGTAAGCTTAATCTAGTCCACTGATTAACAGGTAGGTATTTTTCAGTGATCAACTCCTTCATTATGACGATGTTACCGGAACTAAAAAACGACTTTGTGGCGACAATACATTTCTTCTTTGGTTTTCAATTAAATTCAACGAAATTCCACCTTCAAGCCAAGATTGTCAAAGAGGGATGAGTGATGATGTTACTGGCGATACCCGTTTTTCCTTGCAAATCCAATAATAAGCGTTCAACGTTGTTGACTTACTGTGCATGTCATTTAGCATTCTAGCATTGATAGGTCCATGTTTGAGTTCAGCGGGCTTTTCCCCTTTTTAGGTAAAACTGGGAATGACTTGGCTCAACTTTAGTTGCAGCACTATGAATTCTAAAGTTGCGCAATAGTCAACTATTTACACTAATTGCACAATTATGTCATTTGTCCTCTTTCTAACAGCTTTGGAAGGCAAAGTTCCATGATTTAGAGAAAGGAGCAGAGACATTTTTGTTTGAAAAGAGTTGAATATGTCCAGAAAGGATAAGATAGGATGTATCGTAACCCAGTATCAAACATCATATATGTAAAAAAAATCTAATCTTCGATAATTTATGGCCTTTTTGAAAGCTGTACGATGTTTTTTCTTACACGGTTTGAGACATCGTGCATATTCAAATAATGCTATTTCTATTATTTCACGATATTTAGCAAAAGTTTACAATATTTCCTCAGATAGAGTCACTGCTCTGTCCCTCGATACGATCAAGTGCTTTTTCGTTTTTTCATTCTACTTCAAAGGGTACGAAAAGTTAATGAAAGAATTTGCTGATATGAGTTTGATTTTGTTGATTGTGATAATGCAGAAATCTTGGATTCGGATTTGGCTATTTGAACAGAAATATTCGAGGATCGAAGGCCACATAACTGAGAGTGTTCATTCTGTATTTGGCTGTGGTTTTGTTTATGCTAATGCTGTTAGTGTTAGACACTGACTAAAAGTGGGTCTTTCATTGATATCTACTTAGCGAAGTGAATACCTCTGTTTGATTGCTGATATGCTAAGAGGAAGAACCTAGTCATCATACCAGAATTGGAAGAATCTTCTACAGTTTTACTTCCTCAATGATGAAGCTTAATTTGGTCAACTGTAATTTCAAACTTGATAGTTGAGCAAGGGATAACTCCTCCTTAACATCATCCATATTAACAAGGGTGGCTTAATTGATGTCCTTTTTATCAGCTGGCGGGAGTGTTCTGCCACAGCGATGTTTATCAGACCAACTGCAGAGTGAAGCATGTTTAGATTGGAGAATGTTCGATTAGCACAAGTGAAAAGTTGTTATTGAAGTCATGCAGTTCGGATTCATGCCAAGCAAACCTCATCAGTTACCAATCTGAGATAATTAACATCTGGTCATTATAAATTCAATTCGAGAAAGTAACAGCAAAGAAGATGGAACTAAAGAGTAGCCTAATCTGATTATTTGAGGGGAACAAAAATGTGTGTGTTGGCTTGTTTAAGATTAATAAGGTCCAAGGGAACTATAAAAGAAAAGGCGGGTCAATTCTAATGCAAGGAAAGATGCACTTTAGGGCATTGAACTTGCAACCTCCTGTTTCAGACCAAATAGAGATGCTACCAGCTTAATGTCTCTTGCACTTACTGATCTTGAACTCATCTTCAAGCAGTTTGATCGCAAAGAATATTACTGTTTTGACTTTTTTTTTATTTTTTTATTTTGCATCCGTGTATTTATATTTTGATCCTGTTCACATTTGATCAAAGCCAGATTACGTCGAACTTTCATCTTCAAACTCGTATCAGTTTGTACATGTACCTGCACTGTTAACTCTATAGCGCCCCTTAGCAACTAAAATTGGTTGCTAAACTTCAGATTGGATTTTGTCGTTGACGCAAATCATTCATTCCACCAAGCACTAAGTATAACTGTGCCACAGCCACTTAAACAGTGACTGGTTGTTTAGAGATTAGCATCAGCTCACCATGAATATGAGCCTAGAATTGTGTCTCATGGGCGTCAGCCCTGGTTACTGGGAACTGTATTCTGCATCTGTTTAGTAGCTAGTTTCAACTGATAGACACAAATAGCTAGTGCAGCTACATGCTCTGAAGTGCATCGCAACTTGTATGCGGCTTGAGTCAGCAGACTGTTTTAGATTTCATGACAGTTCTCTCAACAAGGATAGGCATTACGATCACACAGCGCTGTTGTAGTGCCATATAGTCGTCCTCGTCAATTTGATTAAGTGAGGAAAACCTAAGACTCGATCAGAGGATCCGCTGCATTCAGACTGCATGATCGATTACTCAACCCTCGCTGCATGATCAGATGACTTGCATGGGCTAGTATAATCATACGTTGACATAAAAAAACCCTCGCTAACGTATTTGACTCTATGACAAATTTGTTGCAGATAAAGTTTCAAATGAACTTTACTCAAATTTGGATAACTTTTACTATAGATCACTCTATTTTTCTTACGTTTCGGAAAGTAATATCGCATTGAAGCTGTCACGTTAGATCGATAGTGAAAGAAACTTAATGAGTTGCCAAATTCCTAAAGAGTTGTCGGTGGGGCCTATGACAGAAACCTCAATGAAAGCGAAGTTACATTTGGGCTATTTGGAAAATGACTAGATTGAGTGACCTCCAGTGTGATTTTCACGAACTAAAAAGTGGATATCTTCTAGACGGGGACTGATTGTTACATACTATATTATTGATGTTAGAGATTCAATTGCCAACTTGCGTTAAGGAGATAACCCATTGACCGTAAGAGGACCATATATGATGATATATATACATATTATATCAAATAAAAAAGATGGACAATCAAGCCCATTTCTTGATTCAGTAGAAGCTAAAAGAATTAAATAGGGTCCCAAGTAAGACGAGATATTTAAAGAGCGGGTCTAATTACGCCTATTTCTAATCTTAAATGGAATGAAACAAAATAGGGATCTATATGTAAACATAGTATATATTTCGATAGTGGCCCGGCTAGGTCATGAAAAGAAAAAAAAACTCTTTTAGAAGAAGAGGTATTCTTGCTTTTCTATTTTTTTATTTGAAATATCTCTTTAGAACATTTTCTCTATCTAAATAGGATTGCTTATAAAAGAGGAGAGAGAGAGAGAGAGAGAGAGAGAGAGAGAGAGAGAGAGAGAGAGAGAGAGAGAGAGAGAGAGAGAGAGAGAGAGAGAGAGAGAGAGAGAGGCTTTTTTTTTTTTTTTCAAGCCTTGCTTTTTGTGTAATGTAATATAGTAATTATCCTTTTTGAACTATCATGGAATTAGCCTTAGCCAATTTGATTTTCAATTTTATATTCTCAAGTGGAATCCCTTTTAAGTTTTTTTTTTTTTTTTATTTTTTTTGTTTTGTTTTAAAATAGAAATAGATAAGTTGGAGATGATTTTCAAGCCTAGGAAGGCTATGAAATCCATCAATGTCTTAAACATTATGATTCGAATCTCGATTTTAAAAATTGAGAAATGATTATAATAAGGTAGGTTTCAAATTCCTGAATCGGAACCAATTACCTTTATGGTAAACCATTATAATCACATGAGTTTCATTATAATTTTGAAAAGTCGTAATCATAAGTAGAAATTCGAAAAGTTTTGAATCAATGGATGAGACCTGCCACATTGTGATCCAACGATTATCAATTCCTGTAAATATTTCTTATGGAGACTATAGAAGCACTCTCAAACTAAACCCACGAGTTAATCGACCAAAGACAATGATTTCACATATGACTACGGTTGAATTCCTTCCTGATGATAAAAACCCACGATTTATATATTTATTCTTGATGATATTTTCTGGTCGAGAAGCTATTCCGTCGACATGACCGAAACCTTGGACCTGAGATATTTCTTCACGGTTCAGCGTCGAATCCATTGGCGAGAGACTTTGGCTCGGCATCGTGCAGATCGTTGCCCGTCATCAATCATGACAACCAAAAGCGCACGGGGAAACAGACAAAACGGGGCCATACTCATCAATCCACTGTATCCTTTGGGATTTCAGCAATCATGAGGAGCGCTTCTCCTTCAAAAAGCCGAGCGGATAATCGAATAAACTAAAGGGGAAGTGATCAATGGCGGTGTCAAGCTCCCTCTCCTGACCACGGTTCAGCGACCGATAGTGGAGGGTACTCGTGCGGATGAAAACAATAGTTGCCTACCGAAATACAGGGGGAGACCGTCAAAGCGTGTTTCCAGAGAGGCGAGGGAGCTGACCGGTTGACCAGCCTATGGGAGGGATCCTTCGGCATCACACGTGGGTCAAAAAGGTATCTTTAGAAAAGCGCATCGGGCTCGGATTGGAGTCAAAGTTCGAGTGGTGGGATAAGAATCGACCGCCTTTTGTTCAGTTCGCTTAACAGCTTGGAATTTACTTGATTTTTCGGCGAAAGCTTTGCATTAAAGTAGTTTATCTTGAGCGATTTCGGACGTGAATTGGCATTGCAATCGCGAGCTTTTCTTCCCCCCACGCTGTCCAAGCTCGAGGAGACATCAGTTCCATCAATGTCAGCTCAGCAGAGAGAGAGAGAGAGAGAGAGAGAGAGGATTTTGGAGAAAAAGTGACGGAAGTGATACATCTACGCGGCAGAAAGTAAGTGATGGTGAGAGGAGGAGAGGATAAACTTAGAAGTGAATAACAATGTGAAAAGACTGCAAAGAAAATAAAGATATATCAAATATATTAGACATATAAAAAACAACCCAATGATCTTATTATTGTGAAAATTCAAATCTTGTCCAAAAAATAACCAATAAATCTAATGTTTTTATGTTTTATTTTAATCAAAAGAATGTATGATCAATCAAGCAAAACTTACGCGCGCACCCCGGGGAGTCTCCTCCTCGGACTGGGTCATTTCCTTGAGCCGTGAACAGGCTGGTTACTGCGTGGGCTTCACGGGGATCACCAGCGGAATTCCCCAGCCAATTTCCTGGGTGTTGTGCGCGGGAATTCCAGTGGGAACTTTCCCTTGGTAACCTGGTGGGTGTTCCAATTCCAGGGCCTTTGTTTAAGGTCCTTAGGCTGGACCAACAATGATCTTATTATTGTGAAAATTCAAATCTTGTCCAAAAAATAACCAATAAATCTAATGTTTTTATGTTTTATTTTAATCAAAAGAATGTATGATTAATCAAGAAAAATTTATACTTGTAATCATCTTATTTCGATGATTTCAATGTATCAAACCAACAATAAAACTGTTTGCTCATATATAAAAAACGATTTTTTAAAACGAATATTGTCATTATTGGTTAAGTTGTGTTTAAACTATCTTTCTCAAAACCCCTCATATAGATAATTATAAAGTGCAAATGAGCTGTAATCAATCATAATTAATCGCATTGTTACTTAATTATACAAAGCCAAAATATAACTATTAATGGAGCAATATTAATCATAAAGTACGCTTTACGATCATAGAAATTGAACATATCCATTGTAAAGTTTATGATGAAGCATCATGAGTGGTTAAACTTAGGTACTGTGTATATCAAAAAACAAAAAAAAAGATGCGGCCTCCTTATTGTAAAGTAATATGTACAGAAAAAAGAGAAAGATGCATTTATAGTTAGAGTTAAAGATCTTATGTGGCAAGCTTCCAATTACGTTAATTATCTTTTACCTTGCTTAGTAGTCGCCATGAGTAAAATATGATATTTACTTTCTCATTTTCCAACTTTGAGTAAAAAAGAAAAAATCAACCCATAATTCTAAGAAGATCACTCCAATGAAATGCGGTTCATATTCCCCATCTCATCTTAGGGTCAAATTTGTAACATGCATTGGAATATAAACTTTAGGTTTTTTTTTTTTAAAGGGTATTCAGACATTAGTTAAAGAATGTAGTATAGGAAAATAACCAAAACTCTATGAAATCTCCGATGGAGAGGTAAGATAACTTTTGCACTACTAAAATCCATCTAATATATAAAGTTTATTTGAACAAATAGCAAAATGTTTGACAGTACATATATATCTAAGATTGTGAAAAGTAATGCGTGTAATTAGAAAAAGGAAATCAAACAATAAAAAAATCCTCAACATGCCCTATCTTTTCCTCGTTATTTGAATCCACTTTATTTAATATATTTTTTAATGTTTTCCCAAAAATATAATTATTTTGGGTTGGGTAAAAAGTAGTAAAGTGGGAAATTGAGAAAAACAATTGATTATCCTTTTAAATTCCTCAAGAACATCTCCAATTTATTGTTCACGCCCATTTCTTCTTCATATATAAAGAATAAATACACCAAAGGATCGGCTTTCAACTCAAGAATTGACAATCGTTTGTTCAAAACCCATTAACTATATACCAGCTATTTTATATCAAAGCCATCTGTATATATTAAAATTTTAGACTTAACCGGCTCATGGTACTTATAATTGTTTTTGGGTTTCTAGGTAGCCGAGCCTCTATGATTGTATTTGTGGATCATAACAAAAGCATATATAAGTTCATGAAATCGAATTAGCTCATAGTCGGAACTTGCAATTGCATGTAAATTGCTCTGACCATTTGCACAGCTTAAACGTCTAGGCTCAACCCATTCATGATTCTTATAGGGTATTTTATGGGTTTTTGGGTATCAATTAAAAGCAAAAAGATAATAGAATTTCTTTCAACTTGCTTTTATCAACAAAGGCAAAAGCTTAACTTTTATGAAAACGAAATTATGCTCCCTAAACCCTCGCAAACTCGAAAAAATGAGCCTAATAAAATGGGAAAACTGAAAATAATATGTAAACAGCAAATAGACAGGCAACCAAACGACGCAAGTTGGGGTTTTTTTTTTTTGGTCGGTGACGCAAGTTGGGGTTCGGGAGTAAATATTAAATAGATTTATTCATTTGGAAGGAATATGTGACCATAATATTCCATGTCAAAAGGGACATAAAAGTGTTTATGACTAGCTATCACTAGCTAGGTAGGCCGGCCAGTGAGCACATATGCTTAATGCTTCATGAAAACTTTACATGTAAATCATCATGCAAGGATAATCTCAAAATGATAATGGACATTTCAGTGTCAGTCTTTGTTGATTCATTGACTTAAGGATCTTGTTAAAGAATATCATTGAAGTATTAATTAATCATATCTATTAAAAAAATTTCATTTTCAGTATATTGATGTGAAGAACAAGGAAAAAAGAAATTGCGCTTTAGATATGACAAATTTTTCTTATTTATATGCTTAACAAGTGCTTTTGAAAGACTCGTTAAAAAAAAAAAAAAAAAAAACTTCGACATAAGCACGAATTATAAGAGGGAAAATGCTACCCATAAATTAATAAATTAATAAACCACTAAATGTTTGGTAAACAGTGGAAACTAAGAATTTCAGGCGGTCTCCTAGGACCACTTGCTAGTGACATCATGGGAAAAACAGGTACATTAGTAACAAGGTCAAAGAGATTGACCCAAATTCAAGACTGGTCTTTGCGGTGCACACGCGCAATTTAATTTGGACCTTCAAATGTTTCTGCCCATTTGACTCCAATTCCCTTTTAGGCCTGCATTGATAGGTACGGTCAACTCCACATTCATCGGTCAAACTCGGTTCAACCGTGTGGCCAGCCAACCTACCTGATATATAATAATATATTTTTATCATCTCTCAAGCGCACAAAGAATCTGATAAGAGTCCCCCAGATTCTCTCCCTTTCGGTACCAAAAGCTGGCATTCAATCGTCAGTCCATTCTTTGTGACAAACATGCTTAGCTCATCAGCTCGCTTTTTTTTTTTTTTTTTTTTTCATCGTCTCTGCATAATGGAACGTCACCAAAAGAACCTCTTTAGCCTGAGAATATCTCCTGATATGAAAATAAATTTGAAGAGGAATGATGGTTCTGTCGACTATAAAATAAGGAACACAAAATAGTTATTTAAGACATTAATTATTGTATCCATGGACTTCTCATGAATTGTAGATTTTAATAAATTCTTCCTCATCGTTTCATAATTTTAGATACATTTCTTAGATTAATAAAGCATTTATCCTCTTTTTTAGAATTTTTATCTCCATAAATTATTGTGAGATCCATTCTCCAAACGCTTTATTTGCCGTGAAATTTGAATGTACCTATTAAGTTTCATCTCTCATTTTATCTACATATATGATAATGTCACACACTACTATTTAATATAATAGTTTGGATACATTTACTTGAAGAATATCTTATCGAAACTTGATAGATACTTGATTAATAAAATAATTATCATTTAGACATATCAATTTTTTATTTTTTTATTATTTTTTTTGTGAAATAGGTCTACAAGAGCCATATTTTCCTCCAACTCTGATTAGAGAAAACTTTCCACCCATTCATTCTTGAATTAATACAGGAGATAAATCCTTTCTCAACCCATGACATCAAAACCGCTTAGCGAACTCTGCACAACCAATGTTAGATATTAGGGATTTTTGATAACTTATTTGAATACCCAATTTCAACAAAGCTTGCGCTTATTCATAAGCTACCTTTTCGTCTGTGATCAAAACATCATCACCAAGTATTGCATGCTTAGTTAAGAGCTGACCAGGGTGAACCTATCCTGCCGAATACCACATCATGAGATGATTTGATATGATTGATGGATTACCAATATGGATAGGGCCCGCGTTTATTTTAAATTAAATTCAGTCATTGGAATGTCCATATCTAGAACCCACGAATCAAGGTCTAGTTGGAGGGAAAATGTCGAACATAACCCATTTGTTAACTAGTCATATTTTTCTCCATCTCTAATTAGAGAAAACTGCCCTCAATCAGTCCTCGTCTATGAGTTAAAGATATACGGATGCCTTTCATATTTACTCTTAGGCTCCGTTCGTTTCACGAAAATATCATGTTTCGAAAACATTTTCCTGGAAGTTATTTTCCAGGAAAATGACTCTATTTTCCGGTGTTCGGCTAAAATCTAAAATTTGAGTGGAAAATATTTTCCACTGCATTCGTTAGCTCAAACATTTTCTTGAAAAAAATTATCAAAAATTGAATTTTAATATTTTTAATTGACCAAAAATTTATTTTATTTATTTATATTTTTTAAAAAATGATTTTTTAATTATTTATATTTTTAAAATAGAATTTTTATTATTTATTATTTCTTTTTTTTTCCTTCCTCCTTCCTCCTCCCGATTCCTCCCGAGCGGCTTCGTCCCACCGTCGCCTCCTTCCTCCTCCTTCTTCCTCCTCCTTCCGCCGCCGCCGCCTCCTTCCCGCCGACGATGGCGGGCCGCCCACCGGCCGACCAAGACCCGTGGCCAAATCCGGCGAGCTCGAGGCTCGGCCGATCTCACCCGAGCTCGCCGGATCCGCGACAGAGCTCGAGCTCGCCCGGATCCGGCGAGCCGCGAGCTCCGCCGCCGGGATCCGGCGAGCTCGAGGCTCGGCCGATCTCACCCGAGCTCGCGGATCCGGCAACAGAGCTCGAGCTCGCCCGGATCCGGCGAGCCGCGAGCTCCGCCGCCCGATCCGGCGAGCCGCGAGCTCCGCCGCCGATCCAACGAGTTCACGGCTCGCCATCGCACGACGAGCGGCCTGGACGGCGGGCTCCCCGCGAGCCTCCGGCGCCGCCGCGGAGCTCCCTCTTGAGCCGGATCCTCCCGAGCGGCTTCAAGCCGCCGAGTAAGCGGAGCGCGCGGTGGCGGCGGCGCCCGGCGGAGCGAGGCGGGCGGAGGAGCGGCCGGGGAGGGCGGAGGAGAAGGACGTCGTCGGCCGACTTCGCAGCAGGAGAGCGAGAGAGAGAGAGAGAACGAGAACCGAAGGAAGAGAAGAGGCGAGGCTTGGAAAATGTTTTCCTCTTTTGAAAAGAGGAAAACATTTTCCAAGCTGCAAAGAAGGAATTTTCCGGTCAACGGAAAATGTTTTCCTTGACCATAATTTTCCGCCCATCCGAACACCGAAAATGTGGAAAATATTTTCTGGAAGTTATTTTCAGCGAAACAAACGGAGCCTTAGAGTCTGTTCGTTTCGCGGAAAATGGCTTCTAAGAAAACGTTTTCCAGATTTTCCAACGTTCGTTTCACGGAAAATGAACTAGTTGAGGAAAATATTTTCAATCATTGAAAAAAAACAACCTTTAAAAGTGAGGAAAATATTTTCCACATCTCGAAGTGGAAAACATTTTCCATAACTTCTTCCATTTTGCTTTTTTACTAATACATTTTTGTTTTATTTTTATGCTTTCTTTTTCTTTTTTTTTTAAATCGAGTTTTTAAATTTTTTTTCCTTTTCTTTCTTTCCTTTTCATCTTCTTCTTTGGTGGCGGCCGGCGACTGGCCACAGCGGCATTCGGCGACTAGCTGCAAGCCAGCTCAAGCCTCGCCCCAGGCCGATGAGGCTTCGCCTAGCCCGATCCGGCGGGCCGAGCTCGAGCCTCGCCAAATCGAGTGAGGCGGAGCTCTCGGCGGCTGGGGCAAAGCTCGCGGCTTGCCAAATTCGGCGAGCTAGGCGGGGCTCGGCCTCGCCCGAGCTCGCCCGAGGTTCGCAGCTCGGGCTCGATCTAGGCAAGCTCGAGCTCCGCCGCCGATCCGGCGAGCTCCATCGAGATCGGCCAAGCCTCGAGCTCGGCGGATCTCGCGATCGGGCCTTGGTCGGTCGCCGGGCAGCCGGCCATCATCAAGCATGCAACGGCGGAGGAAGGAGGAGGAAGAAGGAGGCAAAAGGAGGAAGGAAAAGAAAAAGGGAAAAAGAAATAAAAATAATAAAAATTTCGATTTTTTAAAAATAAAAATAAATTTTTAAAAATATAAAAATAAAACTAATTTTTGGTCAATTAAAAATATTAAAATTCAATTTTTGATAATTTTTCCTAAACAATTAAATTAGCTAACGAACAGTGGAAAATATTTTCCACTCAAAGTTTAGATTACGGTAAACACCAGAAAATAGAGTCATTTCCTGGAAAATGACTTTCAGGAAAATATTTTCCGGAAATATGATATTTTCCGCGAAACGAAGGGACCCTTAGTTAAGTTAGCATGTGGGTAACATATATACTTGTAACCTACCAATCTCTCCAATCAAGAACGGAAGAAAGCACATAAAACCTTTCGAAATCGATATGAATAGTAAAATTTTTAGTTATGCCATTTTTCCCCGTTAGGATCGGAGGAAATTCTTCCAGCTAATTTTGATTGCTATCACATGTTTTGAACCATCTCTCTCTCTCTCTCATGCTCCAGCATGATCGCTGCAGCACCCACCATGTTTTACCGTGCCGTCCGTCAATGGTCGTCTCCTCCATGGGCCGCGTCACCGCATGACAACGTCGATCTCAGTCGCCATACGAGATCGACACAAGACACGACTTGAATGAAACTATTTTATGGATCAAGCAACCAATAGAAGTACTTCCCCAATTAATATGGGGACACAAAGCGTGTTTCTTTGTATCTATATGACCATGGACATGTCGTAGACAAGCTTAGTGCGCGGGTAGCGAATTGCTACTTTTTGACTGCTCACACTACTAGGATTTCCTTTCCTTTTCTTCTGTTTTGTTTCTATCATGTACTGTAACCCATGAAGCGAATGCTGAAGTTGACAACACCCACCTCAATTGTCACGAAAGAAATAACTAATGTCCCATATTATAGGTTGACGCCATAAATTCCACCCCAAACTTTCAAAATGACACCCAATTCAATCCTACCATTGAATTGACCATTCTTGTGTGTGCTTTAAAGAGTTTATGCATAATTGACCAACATGGTTTACGTTGAATTAGGGCACTAAACATTAGTCTAATTTATGTTCTGTATATGATACAAAGCATATATTTATCTACATAAAGTACATGTTTCAAACAGCCATGTAATAATTATAATGATCCAATCCATTCCATGCGAGCCAAGTCTCTAGAAAAAATACTCAAAGTATGCACACGAGGTTGCAATCATTTGAAGTGAATTTTACTTATGAATAATATTACAAGGCAAATGTGATCAATGTGAGACTTGAGACATCGTAGACTACCTAGCTTAAAAGATTGACGTTCTCATTAGCATTGACTCGTATCACCTGGCAATACTCCTATTCGATATACAATACAGTCTATTCCTGACTGTTTATTTTTTTTAAGAGTTTATTAGGAGCCACACCATATCCATGCCCTTTCACCTCAACATCTTTTCCCACCCTCGATGAATCGGCTCTTAGGTCTACTTCATTAATAAGACATTTAGCTTCTACTCTGATACTATTATTAGAACTTAGTCCATTCCACATGGACTAATTCTTCGAAAAGGACCACTCAAAACAATCACACAAGACTACGAATGGAAGTGAGACATGTTTAGGTTAGCTAATGTCATCCCAAACTCGTTTCATTAACTTCCCATTACTCCCCTAACCCATCCCAAACCCGCTATGGAAGTTGATATTATATCCCAAACTCATCTCACTAAAGTATTCCTTTTCCCATCCTCGTTTCTACCACTCACCATAAGTTTTTGTAATAAACACTAATTTTATGTTTAACATATGATGAACAACCCAAATTTGCAAACGCAATTATTTGTTTGAAACTTATGCATTGTATTTATCCAATATAGACCAGTAGAGTCTGAAAATAATATTGAAGAATTTTATATCAACGATCATAAAATCATAGGTCTAACAATAATTAAAAGTTAGGTGTGAAATGATGACTTTCGTTGAAAAATGTTATGCATACATAATTTAATTATTAGCGTTCGCAAGCTTTTATGACTATGTGACTTTTGGAGTTTTAATAAAGTAAAAACGACTTTAAAAAATCCCAAAAACTATTTGATAGCTATGAATATGGGGTTCGGCTATTGGTTGGCCAACTATGAAGGCCAAGCCCCTATAGGGATGTTAGAAATATCCTATCCCGTTTCTCCAAACTTGCTACCTATTTAAGTTAGGAAAATTATCAAAAAAATCTTAAACCTATTACATTTATGTTAAGTCAATCTTAAACCTTTCAATTTCATCAACTAATGGTGCGTTTGGTAACGATTATATTCTGGGGAACAATTTTTGATGAAAAATGTTTTTTTTTTTTTTTTTTTTTTGTTCCCGGGAACAATTTTTGAGTATAAGAACGAGCTTAGTAACTGCAAAAAATTTCTATTCCTGGTATAGAAATGCATTTGGTAAAATTGTATAATTTTGTTGTTTCTTTTAATTTTAAATATTTTTCCTTTTTTTTTTCTTTTTTTTTCCTTCTTCCTACTTGGTGGCCGATCACCTGCCATGGCGGTAGCCGGCGACTAGTTGGGTGAGGTCCAGCAAGCTCGCTAAAGCCTCGTCAGGTCAAGGTGAGGGCTTGCAAGCTCGCCCGAGCCTCACCAGGCTCAACCTCGCTAAATCTAGGCGAGGCCAAGCCTCGTCGGTGGCCTCGGTGGCCAAGCAAGCCTCGCCAGGCCACCGGCAAGGCTCAACCTCGCCCAGGCAACGTGAGGTCGACCTCACCCTGGCCTAGCAATGGCCGGGGCTGTGCGCTGGCTAGCGAGGTCGTGGCTCGGCGTCTTCTAGGCCCGATGACGTTCCAGCGAGGTCGCCGGCCAAAAGGAAGAAGAAGAAAAAAAGAAAGAGAATTAAAAAAAAAAAAAAAAAAAAAGGGAAGAAAAAAGAAGAGAGAGAAAAATTGATTTTAGAAAGTGTTTCCAAGAATAAGAAGCTACTTTTTTCTACTTCTTGTTTCTGTTCCAAATCTATTCCCGAAAACAAAAAAATAGATTTTTGTTTCCAATAACAAAAGTTTTACCAAACATGTTTTTATTCTTTTTTCATTCTCCGGAACAAAAGAACAGAAATTTTTATTCCAGGAAACAGAAACAACTTTTACCAAACAGGCCCTAAGTCATAAATATTTTGACAATTTGTCAATGTAGTCCATCCGGTCAATTTTGGCTAGAAATTGCCGTTATAGATGCCGACCATCCTACGTGGCATAGTTGGCACTCGGCACTAACGTTGACATTTTTTAAAAATTTTTTATTGTTTTATTTACTCTTTTCTTTTCTTTTCTTTCTATTTTTTCCTTATTCCTTTGTCGATTGGCAATGAGGGGACATATGCTTAGAACTAGGGAACTGGAGAAAGCTTGCTACAGGTATGCCTTTTCATAGTGGGCAAACCTTGTTCAAACCTTTCAAGGATAGCCTTTTAGCATCAAACTAGCAAAAAATTTAGTTTAGAGCATAGAGACACTCAAGGGTGCTAGGACAGTAACACTTCTAACTAGCCAAGCTGCATTTCTCAGATAATCATATCATGTTGGAGAATGAGAGGTGTTTAGAGAAACATTAAGAATTTTCATAAACACGCACTTTACCTCAAGAGACTCTACTCAACACATTACATCTTCTTTGCAACGACCAGCAAGGTCACCCCTTATCGGTTGTTGCTTGTGGCCAGTCACCGAACATCACTGTGGCCTAGCAACCGAGTGGAAGAAGAAGAGAAAAATTAGAAAGAAAATAAAAATAAAATAAAATATTATAAATATTTTATGTATCAACACCGATCATATCACGTAAAATGGCTAACATCCATATCAACGATTTTCAATCAAAATTTATCAAATAGACTACATTGGCAAATTATCAAAATGTTTAGTACTCAATTGGCCAAATTGAAAAGTTTAGTACTGACTTACCACAAGTACAATATGTTTATGGTTTTTTTTTTTTTTTTGGTAACTTCTCCAATATTTGTCCCCTCAGGATATAAGGGGGTCAAGAGCTCTATCCCTAGGCATGACCTCGCAGGGATCTATCTTATCTTTGAATGATATTCCTACCAATATGAGATTTGGGATGTCATGATGCAATTTAGCATGAATTATTAATCTGGGAGGCTAATGGTCCCTCGCATCGCCTCCGCTAGCCACTAATATTTTACAAAATGAACAAAAGATGAACTATATACTATGTAGGAAGCTTATCTCCGATGGTAAGTGAACGCACTAAATGCACTTGATGAATTTGATACTAGTACGACAACATTTGATGTAGTGTCAATACTATATGAATCTAGTTACATCACCGAAATTAGAATGTGTTGATATTTACCCAGAAAAATAGGGCACACTTCACAAAAAAATAACTATTTTCTTAACTTTTCCGATAAAATAAGCCAGGCAAATCCCATGGAATCGGACATATCAATCACGGCTGCTGTAAAGTCGATAATCTTCCAAGCGTAATGGTTAGTTGCTGTAAAGTCACACATCCTTAGCTTCTACGCATGTTAAGCCTTGGAGTTAGATGTTTTTGTTTGTTCTTTCGCTTGGAAAGTTAACATAGCAGTACACTTAAGAGATCTTGTAATCATTCTAAGTTGAGCATTCAATCTATTAATCAATTACATGCAAATATTCGCAGGGTCCCACCGGCAACTATCTCGCAAAATTTAATATTTGTAGCTCCACTGACGTATAAAAAATTAATTCCCCGAGAAATATCCCGCCATGCTTTGAATAGTATGTCGAATCGTTTATTCAAAGGAGAAATGGAGATGATTCTCTCTTTCACCACAAGTTTTATTGTATTGGATTCTGGATCTACTAGTGTCTTGTAGATATGCATGATACCAAGATTTTCTTGTTCGTTTAGCAATAGATAATTGTCAAAATGTGCCACAAAAAGTCTGGTACCTTCATTTGTAGAGATTATTAAGAGAGAATCTAAATTTGAGTAGATCAATTTTTGTGTAGAAAGTTAAGCTAATGAGTTATAAACTAACAATAAATATTAACCGTTTTACCTTACATCACATATCTGATGTAGGACTTCTTTTGCCTAACACCCCCATACATGCGTCTTATTAATAAATAAATAAATTTGTGTTTTCTATTTATTTGGATATAGAAGTTGTTAGAATATTTAAATAATAAATCACGCCTTCATTTAAAGGTTTAAACTTTTAGAAGATTTGGTGGTAATTCTATAAAATTTCACAAGATATTGAGTTGAAGGTCCTGAATTCGAATATTCTAGACCTCATTTGCTTCTCCAATTAAATTTACACACTTAATAATAGGAAAAAAAAAAAAACCTAACTAAACATGCTGGAGAGTATTAGAACATTTAAATATTAAATCACGCATTAATCTAAAAGTTTAAGCATTTAGAATAATTGACAGTGGTTCTATAAAATTGCAAATGAGTCACTTAGAAAGTGACTTCCAAAAGATATAAATAGGAGGGGCTCTCTCAGCTTCTTTTGAGCAATTATATAAGTAAAATGGGGCCATATTGTATTCTTTATAATATGAACTTCACGGTCACGACAAGTTACATACCTTAATACATTAAAGTTGATAAGTGTTTTCACACTTAATTTGACTTTTACTAGATGTGAATGCGTTACTAATTTCTTGATGTAAAACTAACAAAGTGTGTTCCATCACCATTGTAATGGGATCAAAATTATCGACTGATATCATGTTTGTTTGTTGTCTTTTAAGTCATTTATATGTTTCCAAACTTATCACGTAAAAAAAGTGCTTTAATGAAAGCACGTTGCTAGTTAGCTACTTTCAATGTAAATTATCATACTAACAAGTGGTTCTTTGAATTTCTTTTTTGATGTCTCGGGTATTAGAAAATTTTCGTGCTAAAAGATTAAAGAAAAAGAAACTATCCTCAATATATATCTACTTATCTCACAAATAGAGACGAAAAGTACAATATTTTAATGATAGATTGTTGCGAAGAACCACACTTGCAGGCCGAAAATGATATAATAATAATTCTATTAGATATCTATCATTTTCTCCCTCTTAGATGCGCATTAAAAATTTATTAAAAGTACAACCTATGATCTTAAAAAAGGGTGGAAAAGATTTTGTCTTGTAAGTCTCTTCGTGCGAGAGTCATGAGTTTGTCACTAGTACTATTATATGGACTTTAAAATTGGGCCATGAAAATCTCTTTACGAAATGTTTAAACAACAAAAAATTCAGAATTCATCTCAAAAAGTAATAAACAAGAAAAGAAAGCGTGATAAAAACTTTTCTTCTTGGGATCTGCTTCAGACTTTCATAGCTCTGACTGGCTTTGGGATGACACATCTGGCCAAAACAAAAAAACTTTATATCAGATATGAGAAATCGGATCAAGATTTGTGACTTCAAAGTAGAACTAAAAGAGCAGCAACTTTCGGTGCTGTCAAGGATTTAAATAATAATATGTTAGGAGAGTTAACTAGGTGCCGTCGAAGAGGCGGACTCTCATTTGGTATCTTGAACGGTATATTATTAAACTCAAGTAGAGACCAAATTCAACATGTAAACAATTTTCAATTTTGGTAACTTTACTACTCCATCAGTGAATGAGAAATTCTATTTATGACTGTTTGTGTAACTTTACGGTGTACCTAGTATTAATCTTCGAAAAAGCATTTGTTTCTAGAACATCGTGGTTATGCTTCAAGATATTTTTATCTTTTCAAGCTTGGAAAAGAAGAAGATAAGTAATTATTTTTTCATTGTAACCCCACAACATCTAGACATCCTTTCATTATATTATGATCAATCTTGACAAGACATCCTAGGAAAAGTTAAAAAGAAGGATAAGGTACCATTCGTACAAGATTTTGTTCATTACATCACGATGCAAATAATCAGTGATCTTTTATCTCTTTATTCATAAGGTGGTACTTTGTAGGGCACGCGAGCTTTAGGAATTCGACAAGTTTTTAGTATCAAGTATTGATTTTTTTGGATGCCCACTTGATTAGGAGCACTTGTAGTTAAACAAATCAATTATACTAACTATTTGTTTGGCAAAATCATTTGATTAACGCTCTGTCTGTGGAATTGGGGAAAATGGGGGTAAGAAATTCGGGTTGGAAAATTCTGAAAACTTTCAAAAAATTTTAAAGTTTGAAAAAGAGACACGTTTTAGAATTATGAGATCATTCTTTTTGCATCTTTATTCCTTCGTGCTTCCAAAAATGGTGTTGAAAGTCTTTGCAATTGATGCAGGGTCTATATTTTGTTTAGTTTTGATTGATACAGCTATGGTTAATGCCGAGGGGATTACTTGTCTAGGGATATTGATTGGTACTAGTAGATTGATTCTGTTCTTTGTTTTGTTGGTCATACACTAGGGGATGTTTCTTTGAGCTTGTAAGAGAGTCAACTCTCCTTAAGGATGTCGTTCTGCGATGAAACCTATTTACATATCAAAAAGTGGATATTATAATTATATTCTATATAAGAATATTCTGGTAGCAATCTACATACGACCTATAAAATTATAAATCTAATTAATCATTTCATTGAGGGAAATACTTTGTGCTGCTCGACATATAGAGGTATTATCACTGTTTATGGCAACAATCATTTAGGGGACCACGCAATTCCTCAGTTTCCAATTTCAAAGTGATAAAATTTTCCTTCTAAGATTCCATTTATTTAGTAGGAAATGAATAATTTAAAAAACAGTTTTTCAAAAAAGATTATTTGTATCATTTGAAATAATTAGTTGATAAAAAAATTTACTATCGACAACAAATTATTTATAAATATTTTCATGAATGATAAAAAAAATCATTCATTCATTTTTGTTAGTGATGTAAAAATCATTTTTAGAAAAATATTTTTCAAATCATTCATTTTCTACAAATTATATGAAAATAAACCTCTTAATTTCAGGAAACTTTAAACCCTAGCTACTTCTTATTAAATGTGAGAATCATAAGGGATAAATAGAGCTTGGCATGACCATCAATTCTCAAAATCAAGCATAGAAACCAGTAGGGCGTCAGCTCATTATCAAAGGAGCATGGTGTGTACATAAACTATAAAGGACAACAAAAAAACATGGCCCGCAAGTTTCCAGAAGCACAAAAAATGACCCAGAATGCAACACCTGTCCCTGGTGACGCAATTAGAGTCCATCCATGCCTCATTATTTTAATGCCAACAAAACCCGATCTGGCATCCAACAATACAATAAAATAATAGATTTATTGTAGATTACATGGATCAATCTCCTTAATTAGTATATAAGGACAACAGATGGTGGAGAGTCATTGGTGGCCTTGTGGCTTTCAGTAGTAAAGAATTCCCATCCACCTAGTATTCTTTTGTGCACTAGCTTTTCTCACGCTTTTGCTTGTAAAATCTAAATTGATTGATTAAATTAGCTCCTATTGTGTCTAGATGCATAATCACAAGTTATACGTGGCCTCATGCCACGAGATTACTCGATCACTTTGTCTTGCTTTAGCATCATAAAAATATGTGTAAAAAATCAGATGTGAATAATCTTTGATAAGAGCATGTCACCCAATGCCTCAACAGGTGAATGAATTCTCCTGCTGCCCTTTGTATGTCCTTTCGATTGAACTCGAAAAAGGTCATTGGGTTGGGGGTGACCTTATTATCTAATGCCCCAACAAAATGAACAAAACTAACTTAAGATGAAAAGGGGTTAAAAGGGTCATTGTGGATGGTTTGTTTTTTATCAAGAGATCACCCTCCGGTACCTTGAACAGTGGAAAGGATAGGGATGATTTGAAAGCGACAGAAATTTGGTGATGCCATGAAACACATTGCTCAAGTGCCACTATAAATATGGGATGCACACCAACTCAAATTGCCACAGAAGATCTTTGGAAAAGAATTACACCCAACCAAACCAAAAGAGTCATAATTCAGGATCCACCTTGTTTAGTTAAGCAAGAATAATTTTTCCTTCCCTTTTCTCTTTTTGAGCCCTTTAGAGTTACATGTCTTGGGTAGCAATGACGGGGAACTTCGGGTGGGCCTCAAACTCCATGGAAGAGGCGTGGAGGAAAGGTCCCTGGACTGCTGAGGAAGACAAGTTACTCATTGAGTATGTGAAGTTGCATGGGGAAGGAAGATGGAATTCTGTAGCTAGGCTCACAGGTAACCCATACATATGCATGCTTTTAATATTCATTTACTACTCAATCAATCAGCATCTCCACATGATAAACCTCTTAATCTTTGGATCTTATGTATGTTTTCTTTTAGTTAGTTGCCTTCATGTTTATGCACCATTAGAACTTAGGATGCCCCAAAAGCCTCTTGAAACTTTTCATGGTTTTTGTTTTCTTTTTAGCGATTCAATCCTCACAATCCTCTTAAATTTGTTTATTTCTCTTTTGATCTTTTCTGTTCTCTTTTAGTGGAGTAATCCTTATGATCCTCTTAAATTCGTTGCCTTCTTGTTTATGCATTATTGGTACTTATTACTACCTAGAAAACTTATCGAAAAGTCTCATCTTGTTTTCTTTTGAGGGGCTACAAACCACACTAGTTTCCTCAAATTCATTATGTTTCTAATGGCATGAGCTTTTATCACTAGGCTTTTGCATCAAGGGAAGGAAAAACATAGAGTTGAATTTTGAGATTATGGGAAGTAAAAGGAAATTAATTTGGTGTCTTATATGTTTTGTCTGTGCAGGGCTCAAGAGGAATGGGAAGAGCTGTAGATTGAGGTGGGTGAATTACTTGAGACCTGACCTGAAGAGAGGTCAGATAACCCCTCAAGAAGAGAGCGTCATCCTAGAGCTCCACGCTAGGTGGGGAAACAGGTAAATTCAACTTTCTCAAGTTTTCTGTATTAAGTTTTTCGATAATAGTAAGATGTTCCCATACTAACTTGTCAAATGAAACTGGAAAAATGAAAAACAGATGGTCAACAATTGCTAGAAGCTTGCCGGGGAGGACAGACAATGAGATCAAGAACTACTGGAGGACACATTTCAAGAACAAGGCCAAGGCCTCTCCCACCAACCCCGAGAGATCGAAAGCGGCGCGTCTCCTGCGTCGCCAACAATTTCATCATCATCAGCAACAGCAGCAGCAGCAACATCAGCAAATGCAACAGCAGCAACAACAGCAGCTGCCCCAACTGCAGCAGCATCCGCAACTGACTCAGGTCGACATGAAGAGCATCTGGTCCCTGCTCGAAGAAAACGACCACCACAGAGTCCCGTATACACCCCAAATCCGACCCGAGATTGCAGGGGCCTACCCCAATAGCTCTGGCTATGACCAGTGTTTGTTCTACTCTGTTTTCAATGCCAATAATGCTTCCCTTCCTGAGGCCTCATCATCAACATCTACAAATGAGGATGTGTTGTGGGATGGCCTGTGGACCATGGAAGATGTGCATGGGATCAACTGCGGTGCTCCGTATGCAACGAGCAAAGCCTCTATGCACAATCTGGTCGCTCCCTTCTGTTAAGAACCTTTCTTGTTTTGCTGGGTCATCAATTAAATTACTATTGCAGAAGCTCTAAAGCTGGAGCTTTATGTCTGTTTTTCCAAACTGTTATAAAGATCTGAGCATAACTTTGTGACCTGTCGAAAAAATAGCATCAGATTTTTGCAAGGAGCATTTTGGACAATCATTCTCAGGAAGGCATCCGTTTCTTATTCGGACAGAGTTCTCTGCCTTCATAATATAATTAAGATAATAGAAACAGCGCAAACGATACCTGCCTAGGAAGCTACCTTCATTAGATGTCTTTAATGACAAAAAAGATCAAAAAAAAAAGAAAGAGCTTTCTACCAGATATATATAGCATGATTTTTGTGCCAAAAGGGCACAGATTTGCCATTTCCCTGAGAATCTTCGTGACATGTACTCTCATGGCACTTATTAAATAAATCCGCCAACATTTGTAATATAAAATGACAAAAGCATGTACTAAAAATATTAAATTTTCTTTACTTGATAAGTGTCTTGAAACACCCGTTAATTATATATTTTTCTTTGATTCTAAGTTGAAAATTCTACCATTATGCTAATTAGCATATAAAAGCTGAGGTTCTGTGAGTATAACACCCTTAAAAAAAATAACCTCGATATTCCCATGTCATCTGTCCTCATAATTCTTTAATTATGCTTATGTTCCCTTGAAAGTGACAAACCTACAGTTCAAAAATCATCGTTGTTGGAATTTCATGAACAATTAATTAAAAAGCAGAGTGTTTTTGACATTCTGCAGAAGTTTCCCAGAATTTTGCCTATTCATCAGGTTCTTGATTCGTATAGTGTAGGATTCCATTCTCTACAAAAGAACAGAGATATGTGGATTTCGGTGAGTGGTGACTCGTGCTTTCTAATCCTGGAAATCTATAAAAGGACACCCGAATCTTATTCAATCTCAAACCCCCACGCTTTCATCGTAATTTATAATGACAAAAGTAGATATTCATAGGACGGGCCAAGGAGAAACTCCAAGCTCTACGTGTCCGCATGGGCTAATATTGAAAGGATGAAAAGCAATTAGATCGTCACTGGGTACGGATCCTTCGGCCCTATATCTGGATTTATGTGTTTTATATGACCTCAAATGGATGTTTTTACATGTTCTTTCTATTCATGTTAGCATATTAATTGATGTCACTTATGATCTCAAGAATATTGGTACTTATGTTATTTTTACAAATGTGTTTGACAAATACCTGTGCATGAGTACCTCAAAAAGAAAACACTTCAGGGACAACACCATAAAAAAAAAATTGTCAAACTATTACACTCGAGACCCATTTATTCTAAATTAATGTTCGCGTCAAAAAATTCTAAACAATTACACTCACAATAAATTTATCATTCATTAACTTCCATCCATTATTCCTATTAGACTGCCGATGCAATAAAACACTTGGACATGACTCATCTGATGCGCATCCCACGTGGAAATTCAACTCGTAGGTTAGTTACACATCTATCTCACTTGTAACTTCAGACCATTGCTTATTTCATCTCCTGTAAGTTGACTAAATGATACCGACCGGCGTTGCGCTTGAGAAGGTGCTGAAATGTGCTTCCTTTTGACTTTGTGAAGTAAAGACTTACCAAGGGCAAAAGGAAAGGTGAAAGGTACTCCCATAGACTAAGGGGATAGCGAGAGCACTTGTACAACTCCATGAATGAGCTACATGGAGGTTGCATTATTGATCCTTCTCTTCCGGTTAATCCTATAAATCGGTATTACAAAAACTAGAAATCTGCAGGGATGACAAAAACAAGGTCCCTCCCTCAATAGGAAGATTCATTCCTACAGGGCTAGTAAGATATCAACTGAATAATGAGCCAAGTGGATTCGAATTCCTTCTCCATCCATGGGAAAGGCGAATTAACAAGCACCGTCCTGATAATGACGCTGTCCTCGAAGTTTGAGCTTGCCCAGTGGATCCCAATCTTGCAAGGAAGAGAAGATCATGAAAAGAGTCATGAAACTTCGGCCATCTGAAGGTGAGCATTCACATGTTGGCAAGTATCTCTTCGCAACCTCTGCCGTTGAATATGCCCCAAGGTAATCACTCTGGAGAGAACAATCTATAAAGCCTCGCAGATTCTTCTTCACCGTTTCTCTATTGAGCACCCTCTTGATGGCCGTAGACATGAACTCCTCTCTTTTGTTGCCATCTCCTGCAGCATCCCTTCTAGACAAGAGATCCCTCCTGTTTCTGAAATTTGCTGAAATCCCTACTTTTGCCCTCACTTTGATTTGGGAGAAAGAAGGAATAGATTCAATCCTCATAATTCTCAATCTCTGTTCATTTTCTTCAAATTGGTTTCCCTACAAAGACATTGAAAGGACACTTATAGAGTGAAAACCAAAAAAAAAAAAAAAAAAAAAGCCTCTTATCAAATTATTGCTAACTAAATTTATATATTATTTCATTACATAGTTAAATTTAGTTAACATTAAACTCGTTTTTTTTTAAGGATGACAAGAAAAATGAATAAAGAAATATTTTAAAGTAAAACTATAATATATAAAATATAGCTTCCCAATAAAAAGTAAGTATAACACAAAGTAGACCACCTACTTACAATTAAGTGATAAAGTTATACTTCATTCACTTGATATAATTATGTAGTATAAATAATGAGTAACGTAGCTTAATCATAGGTATGCTGTGTTATTTCTTATTCCTTGATCTGTTTAAATGAAGCCGAATTTGAAATTAGAATAATGAGAAAACAATGTAGCATATTTAAAAATGAATCTTGATTTTAAAAAAAAATGTAGAATTAATAAGTTATAGTTATTTTAGATATGGCCAACTATATTTCCTATGAGTTAACATCGTGTATATATTCTTGGGAATGAGTTATTTATAGTTTTACTGTAGTTCATATATTTACTCTTACTTTTTCGACATTGATGTTTCATAATCTAGAAATTCACCTAAAATGAGGGTATAGAAAGATAATCTCGAGTTTTAACTTAATCTTTGTAAAATTTGAACTAAACTGTCAACCAACAAATATGACACCAGCTAAGGATATTCATATTCTGAGATAAGAATAAACTTGCATATGCTCTTATGCCAATAGTTTTCAAATTATTCTTTTCCAATTTTTCCATCATATGACCAGTTAACTGACATTTAATTTTAAGAACTTACATGATGCCTTTTATACGTTTAACTTTAAGCATCTTCCTCTTTTGTATGTTTAAGTATTCTCCTTTTTGTATGTTCAACTTTATAAAAATGTGGGACAATACTACCAAAAATCCCAAACTAGTAAATCGGTGACACATAAATTTTCTTATCATAAAACATTTGAAACTAGTAGATCTGCGATAAATCTCCCTTTTGTTAGCTTTTGGACAATACACCCGTTCAAAAACTAAGGTGAAAACACACACACATAGCAAGCAATTATCGTGACCTAGATCCAACGTTGAAATTCAATATAAATGGTGACGTCATTGCAGACGTCACCCACCACCTTAAGCGGTCATGCGCCCGCGCGTGCGAGCACATGAGTGCACTCGCCAGCGCTATCGCGGCATGTGTAAACACGTGCGAGCACGTCCGGCCTCCTCCAAAGGCATGCAACCCACCAAAATGCTCGTTTCAGCGAATAGAATCTATATATATGATCAAAACTCACTTTTACCTGACCAAGAATCATGAAAACAGACAAAACAGTCCAAAGCTTGCTCGAATTCGAAATGTTCACGGGAGGCACATTTGGCTTCTATTGGAGGCATGCCACCCATCAAAACGCTTGCCTTAACGAGATAAGTCTAATTATGTGTTCAAAATCAAATTTCAACAGATAGAATATCCAAAAACGGGCCACATGCAACAGTTCAAGTTTTAGGCTATGAAGCGCTAATACCAAATGTTGATTGTCAAAGCAGCATCTCAGGATCAACATAGCTTGAAACTCGAACATGTTGGAGAAGTAGATAAAGATTTGTATACATGGTTTGGAATCTATCGTTCTTTATGTGGAATGGCAACGATCCGACGCTTCAATGACAAGCGATGCTCAGGTTCTTCTCCTCTATAGCCCTCGGAGCCTGGCGTGATGAGACCACCCCTCATGGCTTCCTTATGTGAGGTGAGAGAATGTTCGTGGAAGAATGAGGGTTAAAGGATGGACTTTAGTGCTATTTATAGAGTTTTGGACAGACCCTCTAATGATGGGCCAAGCCTAACTCGACTCACATAAGCCAGGCTCATATTCAACTATAAGAAAACCTTATGTCTTACCTTATTAGACCAATAATATAAAACGGTAAATTACAATCTCAATTAATGTAGCATACATTAGAAAAACTCTTACATGTGAAATATTAATATTAGGCAATAAATTCTTTTCAACATTTTTTTTTAATAGGAAAGTTGTGCTTGAGCATTAATCAAACCTATATTGTTTTCTTCGAAGTGTTACACAATTTTCCAAGATTATCAATAATCCTTTGGAGCGATAACTAGACAAAATTATTTCATGTCATCAATCTGCTTTGTAATGAATGGATATATCTTTGAAAACTCAATCAATACACAAGAAGTTACACATTGTATGCAGAAAAGAAGAAGATTGGACTTGCCCGCTTTAAGGTCGATATGTTGACAACCTTTATGGGGTTGAACGAAATATACTCACTGCTATCTTTAGAGCTAATGGGTTGCGAAACTTTTCTGCAATTCAATGGAGCAGTGCATTTATACTGTTGCTATACCCTTCTCCTCAATGGCAGGGTTGCAGGCACCTTCATACTCTCCCAAGGGCTGCAGCAAGTTGAATTATTATCTCCAATATTTATTTTTATAATATACTCAGAGACCCTTTCAAGTATTCTACAAAGAGCTAAGCAGCTTAGATTTGTTGAAGATTAAACTAGGGAGACTAGGTCTTGTGATGAACCATTTGATATTTACGGAAAATTATCTCCCGTTTTCCAGAGCCGACATTACAAAGATTACTGCCATCAAGGCTTTGCCTAGATTCATACTGCTCCTGCACACGCCAAGTTGTTAAACACTGGAAAATCCTTCATTTTCTTCTCCAAGAAGACGCCAAGGAACTTCTGGAGAGACTGTTCAAGATTCCTTGGCATATGAGCCATGCATAGCGATACTAAATACCTTGGCAACCCATTGTTGGCTTCTGATAGAGGTTAGCAGGACTTTAATTTCCTCGCGAAGAGAATGGGCGATCATATGGGACCGTGGAAAATGAGGACTCTTTCCTGGGCAGGACGAGCCACACTAATTCGTCCTGTCGCCCAAAGTATCCCTATTTACTCGACTGGCCAAAAGAGTTCCTGGAAAGAATTAGCAACAAACTCAAGGCAATTATCCGACCCTTTTGGTGGGGAGTCGGAGATGATAAACAACGTTGCTTGGCCTTAAGAAGCTGGGATGATCTGCACTCTCAAAAGCCAAGGAGAACTGGGTTTCAAAAAGAGGGGGACTTTAAGGAAGCACTGCTAGCAAAGCTTGGTTGGAGCATGATCAAGGACAGAAGCAACTTGTTGCGAGTTTTCAACAAGGGACGTGGAAGAACTAAAAAGGAGCCACCGCAGCCATAGGAAGGCGCCGCTAGGGACCAATGGGCGCGGCGTCCGCTATAGTTTATTTAAGAGACAATAACGCAAATAGTCCATAAGTGGCCTCCAACTTTATAATTTGTTCAATGTAATCTCTACACTTTAACCAAATATGCAATATCATCCCGCTACTTTTAATTTGTCCAATAAAATTCTAGAATTTGATATGACTTCAAATTAGTCTCTAAACTATACGGAGTTAACCAAACTTATGCTTCCATTAATTTAAGGTCAAAGATAACACTGGACATTTTTATACAATCCATGAACTTGTTTGAACATATATCAAGAGTTCACGGATAATGATACATATTAAATTAAAGTTTAAGAACTATACACATTACACATTGATTTAAAGTTCAAGAATTATTTATGTCATTTTCCTTGAACACTTAAAACTTTATTGTATCTTTTAATTATTATTTAAAACTTACAAGGTAATGTTTTTTAGTTCGTAAAAATTTCGAAAAATCAAGATTTCTATTTTGTCCCCCTCAGCATAAAAATCAACCACCTAGAAATCACATGCTTCTAGCCGAACGTTCAAAGCGTGAAGTTCCTTTTCTCATGATCTCCTTCTCTGGACGGGAAACGCTCAGAAACATAGCCTCTCGATGCTACTCCAAAGCCATTCTAGCTGATTCTCCTTGCTCTTCTTCCACCCTCCTCCATTCCATTCAGCTCTGCATCGAGGACCGATCTCTGAGACTGACCCGACAGTCCCACGCTCGTGTTCTCGTCGATGGGTTTGCTGGGAACCCTTATCTGGGCACCAAGCTCATGTCTGCGTACGCCGCCTGCAAGAGCGTGCGGGATTCGAAACTGGTTTTCGACTCGTTTGACGACAAGAGCGTTTACCTGTGGAACACGCTGATTAGTGGGTACGCGAAGAGTCGTGCGTACGAGGTTGCCTTCGAGCTGTTTGATCAAATGTGCCGGGGGAATGTGGTTCCCGACGATTACACGCTCGCGACGTTGTCGAAAGTTGCGAGCGAGTGTGGGGACTTGGCTGCTGGGAAAGTCGTTCATGGGAAGAGCGCGAGGATTGGGTTTGTCTTGGATGTGGTTGTGGCCAATTCTCTAATGTCGATGTACTGTAAATGCGGAGAGTTGAATGAAGCGAGGAAACTGTTCGATGAAATGCCCGACAGAAGCATCGCTTCTTGGAATGTTCTGGTAACAGGGTATGCGAGCTTAAGTGATGATGATAAAGGTAAGGAAGTATGGGACGTTGTACAAAACATGCAGAAAGTTGGCTTAAAACTAGATGCATTCACGGTGTCGAGTCTTTTGCCTGTGTGCATTGGTGATTCTGAGAAATATAACCACGGGAAGGAGCTTCATGGCTATATATTGAGGAATGAGTTGGAGTTTCTTCCGGATGCAGATGTTCACTTGGGTTGTTGCTTGATAGACATGTACTCGAAGAACAACAAGGTGGATGCTGGGAGAAGGATATTTGAACGTATGAAATCTAAAAATGTATTTGCTTGGACAGCAATGATCAATGGTTATGTGATATTTGGAGATTCAGAGGGAGCCCTCTCTCTTTTTAGGAAAATGATAGTTATGTATGATATAGAACCCAATGACATATCTCTTGTAAGCATTCTCCCTGCTTGCGTAACGCATGATGGTTTATCAGCTGTGAGAGAAATTCACAGTTTTGCCATCAGAAAGAAAATAGATCATGGTGTCTCATTGTCTAATGCTTTAATAGATGCATACTGCAAGTCGGGGGGCTTAATTCCTGCAAGGAGAATATTCGATGGTGCTTCTTTTAAGGATGCGATCTCTTGGAGTTCCATGATTTCTGGATATGGACTTCATGGGAAGGGTGAGGATGCCGTGCTTCTATACAATGAGATGCCAATGTTGGGAATCAAGCCTGACGTGATAACAGTAGTAGGGGTTCTTGCTGCCTGTGGTCGGTCAGGATTGGTCAATGAAGGCCTTAACATATATGCTTCAGCAATAAATGACTATGGGATTGAACCAACAGTGGAGATCTGCGCTTGTGTTGTCGACATATTAGGTCGGTCAAACCAGCTTGACCGTGCACTACAGTTTATAGAAAATATGCATGTGGAAGCTGGTCCAAGCGTTTGGGGGGCTCTTGTCAATGCTTCTGTAATGCATGGGAACCATGAGATGAGAGACTTGGCTTATAGCTTCCTTGTTCGTATGGAACCTGAGAACCCTTCAAATTATGTATCCCTATCTAATCTGCATGCTTCCTCAAGGAAATGGGATATGGTAGCTGGAGTGAGGAAAATGATGCACCAAAAGGGTTTAAGGAAGGAACCTGGATGCAGTTGGATTGTTATTAATGGTAGGACTAACTGCTTCTATGTCGCTGATAAGGTACATGCTGCTTCTCATTCCATCTATGAGATGCTGGATAGCCTTATGGGGGTAATGAAAGGAATTGTTTGTTATGCTGACAACAAGAATCAGATATAGATATTTCAGCATTTCATGGTTATAATAATCTATGCTGATGGGAGTCTTAGCTGAAGAGAACTCCATACTGCAAAATGGACTTTTGATGTGAGGAATGGTCTAAGGTAATTTCAATTCCTCAAGATCGTTAAGGAATTTTCCTTCTCATGCATAGAATTCTTCAATACAGTTTATTTAATGTCATCCCTCTTGACTTGTATGTATCTGAGTCTCTACAGATACTTTGGCATCTCCACTTCTGTATGTTGCCATGGGCTAAGTATTTGATTATTGATATACCTTTATAGTTGATTTGCTGTCACTTAACACCATTCTCTTATGTCAAATCACATATCCCACATGCTAATCAGCAATTTGAAGCAAGATGGAGGAATGATGAAATAAAATGCCCTATCTATCCCAGCTCGGGTTTCAGGTTCAGCTTTCCATATGCAGATATAGCAATTCTTGAGCAGATGCTTGAGCTAGGGAACAAATCTTTTTCTTGCATATCTTTGTAGCTAAAGTGGATATGAGCAGTACTTCCATTTAGTGTCGCTAAAATGTCTTTACAAATGGCTTATATCCTAGTTCTCAAAAGTAAAATTTCATGTATCGGAAGCAACTGATTGGAGGCATCTGCATTAGAGAAATGTTTCCATAGGTTCTGGTAGTAGCAAATTCTTCTGGTAACATTGTTCCAGTTTCCAGATCATGATTTATTGCAAGGTTTTATCTTTATTGTCAGGCAGATGTGAGTAATTTGCCTTCCCTTATGTGTTTCTATGTGAAATGTGTTGCAACTAAAATGCCAGCTCAATGCTGCTACCATGGATAGGACAAATCTTCTCCATCTACTTGAGGAGTGGCCTGGAGGAAAGAGTGATGCCATCAAGGATTCGAGGGTCTTGTTATTTGTGCTTCCAGAAGGGAGTTGGATGACCATACCCATACCAATATCTTCTCCAAGACTTATCTTTCCGCTGAGCTACAGCCCTCAACCATTGTGTCCACCTATTGCATGCTGGGTTTGTTTTGCTGAGGAGTTTGAAAATCCCTTTCTGCCTCATTCTCACCAGTCTCCCTGCATATGGGGATCAGTAAGATTTCCTAACTGTTTATACAAAAGGAATTTTGACCATTTCAATTTATGATGTGATGTTGATTTATTTTGTAAGCTGGTGAAGATCAATAGAGCTGCAACCGGGTAGGATTTGAAGGAGCATGATCCCATGTCCATGCACGTCATTCTTCACGGAGCCCACCTAATGGAGATACTTTGAAGTAATATGGCCTGGTGTACATGCTGAGTTAATTATATCAAAGTCGACACCTTCAGAACAATATTCTGCTATTATGTCATCCAGAGGCCGACATTGTCCCAATCCCACCTCCTCAGACCACATTTCAATGCGATGATATCAATAGCTGTGATTTGTGAATTCTGCCAATACATGTAGAAGGGTCAAAATTCTCATCCAACAAAATGTTTGCTGGTTCTATATCACAGCAAATTATCCAAAGACTGCATTCTTATGGAGATACAATAACCCTCTTGCTACTCCCAGTGCCATGTGCTTCGGGGTACCCCAATTGAGAGAAAACTGCAATTAGGGCAACTATGTAAATGAGAAGCCACGCTCCTGTACTATAAATGGCATACAAGCAAAGGTTCTTGCTGTTAAGATACCACACCAGAGCCAGTAACTTGAAGGAGATTCCAATACACGGCCATGTCGCTGACCTGTAGCTCTGCTCGGAGTTGTGGCAAACCGTGCTTTGAGATCTGCTTAGTCTGTTTTTGTTGCCACTAAAGATCCATCACACAGGCATCCTTCGTTGACCCATACAAAATCTACCTTAACTAAGGTTTGCGCTCATTGAAATTTCCGGGTGCTACTAGCAGTTCTGGTGGAGTGAACCTCCTAAAACTTCTGTTGCTATCCCAGAATGAAGTCTTCAGACATTCACATCCTAGGATTTCTTCGGTCTCCAATATGAAATGTCGAATGCTGGGGTTGTGAATCCTAAGAGGAGAACCGACTGCAGCTTGACCAGTAATCGCTCTAGTGATGGCGCTGCCGAGTGGCAAACAAATTAAATGTTCCAACCTCATACTATTAATCTACCTGAGGCTCTGCTTGGTCTCGTCAAGTTGCACTCAGGAGTGCAAGATTTGAGTACTAGGATAAAGCAATGGTGTGAAACTAATTAGAGTTTACTAAGTAAATAATATCTATTTGTTCTATTTTTCGGTACCTGATACAGTAAATTTAGCTACTAAAGGTACAGTAAATTTAGCTACTAAATTTAGCTACTTTGTATTATTCACCTGATTCGAGGTTTTTAACAAGCCGTTATCTCACTAACCCTTAAATCAAGGGTTGATAAGATGGAGTGTGTAAAGTTTTGTTTACAATGGCGGTTTACAAAGGCAATGCATGCTCTAATTTTCCATTTTTCGAACGGCTAGCATTTGATCGCGTCCATGGCATTTGACATTAATTATGTTCTCAGCCTTTATTTCTATTTATCTACGCATCAATTTCTATGTCGCGTTATTGAGAACTCGATTACATGTGTGATGTATACATGTAATCGAGTAGTGTAATGATAAGCTGGCAAATTATTTGCCTTGATCTTACGAGTAGTGTTATGCATATTCGGGTCTTGCAGGAGACTTCCCCGCTTAATTCATGCTTTATCGCTGTAATTCATTTAACCCAATTGGTCTTGTGGGTTTTTCCTAAATGACCACTCAATTCTGTGTGTGTTTTCAAAAAGTGAGATACCCATTTAACCAAGTCGATGGAGAGTTCTTTCCCTACTTCTTGGATGGTAACTTGTTACTAACGACAAGTACGCATATTTTTAGTAATATTTATAATACGAAACGCGAGGTAAGAGGAGATCAAACTTATTTAACTATAGTATTTTGCGAGAAATCAAAAAGGTTAGAAAGTTTAGGGCTTAAGCAGGGATTTCAAAATACTTGAGACATTGCACAAAACGTTTTTGACTTGATTGCACTTGAAGTGCAGAGACAAATTCAGGGAGATGACCGAGAGAGAGAGAGAGAGATAGCTGCCCAGTGATGATCGGCGACGGAGGTGGGCGGTGGCGCCAGTGTGGCAAGGCGACGGCAACCGAGAAGCAGATCCAAGGGCACGAGGTAGGGGGAGGGCTGCAAAGTGATGATCGGCAACGGAGGTGGGCAGTGGTGCCAGTGTAGCAAAGGCGGTGGCGACCAAGATGCAGATCTGAGGGCATGAGGCAGAGGGGCTTGGGAGACACACGTGAGTAAAAGAGTCGAAACAGGTTGGAGAAAGAAGAGAGGTAGAAGGTACTTCCGGTCAGTCCCCATTAGAAGGGGTGCTCTCAGCTACATCGAGGGTGAAAATACTTTTTCTCTTGGCACTATTTAATTTTGAACTGTATCGCTGTATACATGATGTTCAGTCATGCTTTTCCAGAACAACGTCGAACACATCATGCGTATCTTGCTTTTCATTCTACTATTTTACAGAAACGGAAAATAACTTGTTTTAAGGGTTTCCCTAGATAACTCATTGGAGAAGTATGCATCAACACTTACAATCTCAACAAATAACTTGCTTGGGAATGATTCAAGATCCCCTCGTTATATTGGAAAAGACCATTGAAAAGGAAACCGTGAAAACACAACCGCAGTTTGTAGCTAATATCGCTAGGATTCAGCGCAGCACAGAGCCATATTCCCCTATCCAATTCCATTCGTCAATCTAACCGAAAGAAAGAAAATACTCATACAAAACTATGAGAAAGAACAAGTAAAGATTGTCAGGCAACGAAGTAAAACTAAAGCTTTTTGGCAGAACTGTGACATCTTAAAGACTTGTCTCTGTCAGTAGCACGATGACTTCAGAGATCATTTTCTTCGAATGTGGCCTGTCTAAAGGCGTTTGGTTGAAGAAGCTAACGCCAGATATGGATGGCAGCTACAAAAGCAGTTCCTTTTCAACTCCAAAATCACCATCCATAACCTCCTATAAGTCAGAAAACTATTTACATCGACAAAAGTTCAAGTTCCTAAGGGGAGGAGGAATCCTCAGGATCTCACTTTACACTGATGTTAGGACTTATCTGTCGAGTCCAGCACCACCTATTTCCTCAGAAAGCTCTTGCAGCAGGTTCAGGTGCTGAAGATCTTATCAATGGTTCGCTGGCCTGAAAAACTCCTCAAGCCTTCCATATGGAGGAATCAAAATTCCTTCCCAAAATTAAGGATCACAAAGAACTAATGTAATTGTTCAAACATCCAGGAACCTCCCTTTTTTCCTGATAACGGCTTTGAAGTGATGAAGGAGAAAGAAAGTTATTGAAGTTTTTGGGTGGAGAAGCAATTGTTTTCAGAGTCTAAAATGGTCATCCAATCTGAGTTCCTTCACCGGACAACGACAGATGCCAAGTATCAGTAACCACACGAGTACTTCAATTATTGATTCCAAAAGTGCAAAGACATCTCTTGGTGATTTCTATCTCAATGTCTCAGAATCTCTCTCGCGCCGGTAAGATATTACTGAGCCAAACACCACTCGTCCTACTCTTCTGTTTCTTCGTCTTCTTTTACTCAAGCCTCTTTTTCTGTCCTTCTCAACAGTATCTAGTGACGTGGGCAAAAGATGAATCCACGCCAGGGGCAGCAAAGCCACCAAAAACTGTATCAGAATCCCCGCAGGCAGGCTCGAGTAATCGCCAGAGGTGATCCTGATGAGTGATGCTAATCCAACACCCAGAAACCCGCTAACTATTGACGACAAACACAAGGCCGATGCTAAGAAAGATGTCAAGGATCCTTCACAACCCCGTGGACATAAATTCACAAACAGCACTGAGAACGGAAGGAGCTTAAACTGTGCAATTGTCTCTGCTAGACCAGAAAAACATAGGGAGAACACATCATTGGGAATTCCCAACTTCAGATTGATCTGCCTCACCAGAACTAGGTCTAGAAGAAGCAAGCCTGCATAAAGAACCTGCACCACTCCAATTAATCTCCTCATTGAAACATTTTTCCAGAACCGGTCAAAAAGTATTGACGTGAAAAGCAGGAGCAACTGGCCTATCACACGTGACATCCCGATAACTGTAGGATCAAGATGCAGACATTGAGTTTGAAAGCAGAAAATCGAACCAGACAGAATTGGCACCGTTGCGATAGAAAGCACGATCCAAGTAAGAGGGCCGGAAATACTCTCTTCACGAACTGCCCTTAACAAGTCTGAGAATTGATTTCTAATGCTAAGCAAGATCGACTTCTTTTTTAGAGTGTTAACTGATGGCTGAGATACTCCAAGAGATGCTTCTTTTGTCATCAATGACATGGCAAACTGAAGGGAAAGAAGGGACGAAAATATGAAGAACATGGTCTTTGGTGGTGTTCTAAGAAGAATATATCCACCTAACAAGTTTCCAAGGATTCCACCAGCTGCTGAAGCCATGAATGCATAAGACTGGAGACCACGTAAGTTGTGTTTCTGGCCATACTCTGCAACAAGAGCATCCATAGCAACTTCACTAATAGATGCACCTATATTGCTGAGAAGAACACATGCCAAGAGGTTTGGAAGAGCTTCACGAGCAAGAGGGATCAATGCCAATGGTCCCCAAGACAGAATCTGTAGAAGCACTGAAGATACAACCATGTTAAAGCTGTCCGCTGATTATCATACTCAATAATGGTTGATGAGATTCTAGAGAATTAAGTAGAATAGCCGGTGTGAACAATGTCTTTCACTAACAAGTGAGTATGAATCTCTAATATCGACCTCCAAACATTAAGACATAATATAAGCTAATACCATCATGTATTACAATCACATATCGTAAATCTACAAACATATGTCAATAACTTGCTACCCAACCCTAGTTATGAACAGACTTCTTGAAGAACTTAAGCCAAGGCGACATACAATTCATATCTCCCAGTGCACAAAAAAAAAAAAAAAAAAAAAAAAAGGAACAACCAACATCAGGAACTCGTCACGGGAAAGGTCAATTGAAATAACTAGCTAAATCATTGAAAAACAGCAGAAGAAGCTCTAAATTCCAATTAGAGCAATGCAAGACTCTAAAAAACTACAAATTTGCTTCAAATGTAAATTGTCAGAAGAAGAACATACAGTAGCTCAACTCAAATAGACCGAGACATATTTAAGAATCAGAGGAATGTGTCAACTGACCTCCCGCTGAAATATATGGCAGCCTGTGAGAACCACCAACGTAAATAGCATCAGACAAGATCCCATACAGAGGCTTGACCACCATCGGCAGATTCCCAGAATTCTGCACAAGCTGCAAGGTTGAGGGAGGCAGCTTGAGATTGTGAGCCATGTGGAAATTCAAGGCCAACCAAGGGAAGCACCTGAAGCCCTGGACCCAATACCCAAAACCACACAAGCCAAGCATCTGCTGACCACCCACTCGAGAAGAATCCCTCCTTGCCTCCCCTCCCCTGTTTTTCTTTGGTCTCCTCACGGAGACTTGACTTGGTATCACCAGGATAGGGGTGGCGATGGTCAGTCTTGGCTTTGACGGCTCGTTCACGGTGTTGGGGTTCTTGTTCTGAGTACAGAGGATAGGTCTGGAAAAAAAAGGCGATGGCTTTGGCGGAGGTTTTAGCATCTTGCAAGTGGCGACCGCCATGGACGGTTTCTCCGCCAAAACTGACGAACAAATCATGTCTTTTTCTTTATTCCTGGGTTGTTTTTCCCCCCTTCAGATCGAGAGGATGACTGAGAAGAGCCCAGGAACCCAATATCGAGGGGTCAAAGTCCAACCGCAGAAGCCTTATTTCCGGGTGGCAAAACTGGGCGAATGCCCTTGACCCGAGAATCGAATGATATAACGCATTGACCATAAAGACAACAAAAGGGAAGACGAAAGAACAAGTCTGGAGAAAGAACCAGAGAAGAGAAGAGGAAGGAATCTCCCTTGTTTCACGTTAGATCTAGAAGAGTCTAGCGGGACGCCTGGACTCTCCTGCAGCGCCTAGAGCATAATATGGAGAGCAAGAGAAAGGAAGGGGGGCAATGGGGGGGCCGCGCTTCTCTAGAAAACCTTGTTTTGGAGGGTTTCGGATTTGTTCCCCCCCGCCGCCCTCTGTTCCTGTCGGTCTCTCTCTTTCGCATGGAGATCTCGAGAGGGGTCCGCCGAACAAGCCCCGTTTGTTTGTGTTCTTTTTCCTTAGTGATGAACATGATTTCTGTTTTTTGTTCGAAAAAAAAAAAAAAAAAAAATTTATTTGTGTTTTTATTTTAAATTTATTTTTTTTGGAAATAACTTTGGAATAGAAACAAAAAATAAAAAAAAAAACTTATTTCTTGTTCCTAGAATACTTTTAAAAAATAATTTTTCTTTTTCCTATTTTTTTATTTTTTTTCTTCTTTTTTTTTTTTGGTCGGTCACCGCACCGCCTCGACCATGGCCGTCGAAGGCCGATGACACTCCGGCGAGATCGTCTCGTCGATGGGCGAGCGAGCTCGATCTTGTCGGATCTTAGCGAGCTCGGTCTCGCCAGGGGCCGGCGAGCCTCGCGTGGCTGGGCGAGGCCGCTTGTCCCTCCTTCACTGAGGCCGGCAACTGCAGCCAAAATGAAGAAAAAAAATAAAAAAAAAAAAAAAAAAACAAAAAAATTATATAAGTTTCTTAAGTGTGTTTCTGTTCTTTTTATATTTTAGGAATAAATCTATCAAATCCGTTTTTCAATTCAAAAATTATTTTTCAAAACATAAATGATTTTTTTTTTATTTTCGTTCCCTGAAATAATTTTTTAATAGAAACATGACCAGTACCCGAACACGTCACGCGCGCGAAGCTCAATTCGAGATCTCCCCAAAAAGTGTGACCAGGAATCGGGAGAGGGATGGATGGAGACTGATCGGGGGAGTGTGATCTGACACCGTCCTTTGCTCTGCCCGGTTGCATTGCTTGGATTCCTTAAAAACGCTGTTCGAATTGGATCTTTGCCCATTATGGGGCGTGGATAGAGAGAGCTGAGGGGATCTTCACGCGCCGGGATTCGTCACGTGCGGCCTTGGTTGGCGCCGAAAGCGGCTGACGGTGGAGTTCGGCGTAAGGACGGGGAGCGCGCGTGGGCTTTGTTGTTCTCGAGATTTTCATCTGCTTCGCTGTCGTTTTATTATTATTTTTTTTCTACGGACACAGACGCACCAACCGGGGAGCTTCTATTAGTCCTTTTTAATCGTTCAATCACTAGCAGACTTGTAACACGTACCGTCACTTTTTTTCTTTTTTGGTGACTCTGAGAACCCCGTAAGCCAATATGCCGTGAAGAAACCCTGGGTGATTGCGGGGCCCACCCATCACACAAGATCTTTCGAATAAGAATCACTAACAACGCCTCTGGGATTCGAACTCCTCCCCTTCGTGAGGGGAGAGAGGCTGGCCAGAAGCTTGGCCGCTGCGGGCGGTGGTCACCGTCACTTCATCTTTAATCCTCAAGAAATGACACAGATAACTCTTAGACTTTAGTTACGACCCAAAAAAAAAAAAAATCCTGCCGTTTAGCATAATAAGTAATATCATCCCTAAAATTTTAATTTATTTAATGGCGGTTCTTGAGCCCATAGGTAATACCATTTATGAACTTTTAATTTGATATCTGAAATTTTAATTAATGTTAAATCTTATTCTCATATCATATGAAAATGTTCAATCTTGCCCTTGAACTTGAATTAATGAAAAGGTAATATTAGATTTTTTCATATATTGTAGGGACTAAATTGAATGTGCGTCGAAATTTCAAGAATTACATTGAATAAATTAAAAGTTCACAGACGACGTTATGAGATCTAAAATTCAAAGATCGCATTAAATAAATGAAAATTTTAAAGATGATATTGCACATTGAGTCAACGTTTATGAATTATTGTATAGTTATCTCCTAATCCATGGGCAATAATACCAACGTGGGCCACATGAGGGGCCTCATTTGAGTTGTGACATACATGATCAGCGACATGATCCACACTTATCCAAGTCGTATTTCTAATGAAGTTATACAAAGAGAGGCAATAAAAAGGAAAGAAGAATCTACCATCTTGTCCATTAATTTTGATTATTCAATATTGTGCTTAAACATTTTCCATTGATCCTCATAATATATGGTTTTTTCTATTTCTATTGATCTTGGCCAAGATGCTAACACGATCGGTAAGTTGTCCTTGAATGTCACGTCAACATCATGCATGGGTATTAACAAAACGAAACAAAAGGGAGGTGTTAGCAAGGCTCCCCAGACATGGCGAGGATCACAGGCACTGACCATTCATGACGGGGACTTGATATATATATATAAAGAGAGATACACACTAAATCAATTTATCAATTTAAATTATTGAAGTAATAGCTATACTTTTTTTATTCATTTCACATTAATAATTAGTTCAGTGAAAACACCAACTTGGCCTTGGCAAAAAAATGTCATGTCTGCAATTTTTTTTTTTTTTTAATATTTGGCGAATCGATCAACAGGAATAAAAAAACACATAAAACAATACTAAATTAAAATGGTTATCCCGACAATGAGTTAAGAAATTCGTAGGTGTCATGTAGAGATAGATATCAATTTATTCGACATTAATTTCATGTGAAGACATCATATGGAATGTCATGAACAAATTATGAGAATAATAACTGCTTACACTATTTTAAAGAACACTACCCGCGTAGTGCGTTCCCCACAACATAAAAATCAAGTTGGCCTTTTGTTTTCTCTTTTCTTTTTTAAATTCTTTCCATATTTTTTCTTTTTCTTCAATTATCCTTGTCGATAATGGTATGATTAACGTTAATCCCTAGATACGTGGTGGAATCTGGTGAATTTGACCGTTGATTTTCTCTGCCGAAGCACCGTATAAATAATCCTCTTTTAGTTAGGCCTGCTACAAATAACTAACGAATTTAGTTGAATCCTGGACACGTGAAAGAATTTAAGTGCCAAACTAATTTAGTCACACACGTCATTTATCTACCAGTGAAATTGTAAGTTCTATTGTTACATTGGCCATGATGCAACTAATCGTAATCACCTCTAGCTGCCACAAGTTTGTCGCTAATTTGAAAAAACTTGCTCAAGCTTTTCATTATAAAACTATCCGTTACCTACAGGTGAGCATATATTTAGAGTAGAACCAAAAACCAAAGAACCGAATCATGGCACTAGTTTGATTCCAAGTTTTAAAGAGAGAAGGCCTAGTTCCTAGTTTCACTTTTTTAGAAACTACCAATTCTAGAATCGGAACCAGAATTGGAAACCCTAATTTTATCCCAACCCACTTTGTTTTATGTGGTGTGTTTCCTTTGTACTTCTCATTTTTCCCTTTATATATTATAATTCCTTTTTATATATATTTAACAAGTCAATGTTTTATTTATTCTCTTCTATATATATATATATATATATGTCTTAATGATATTGTCTTAATGAGGCAATTATCATCAATAAATAGAGTTTTCTAATTGAAGTGAAATGAATATGTAGCAAGGCTTAGTTAATAGTAATTTTAAATTTTAAATTATCATTAAGTGATTAACTATGATTGTTGTTTCTTTTGATTTCATGTGGTTAGAGACTATGGTTCTATAATTTATGTTTTATGCTTTGTGTTTTGAACTTTTTATTATTTATTTAATTTTATGCATTCATCTTTTATGGATTGTTCCTATTGGCAAATGAGAAGCTTTCATTTTTGTTGTTACATTCATTTTTGTTTTGCTTAACAAAAAATGAGATAACAAAAAAATGAATTGTTGGACCCTAGAACTCATGACAAGATGGGTTTCAGGTTTTGATGAGTAAGTTTGAGGTGAAAAAAAAGAAAAAGAAATCTATACTGATGGGTAGCTTATAGGTTTTAAGTGGAATAAGGAATCTGGTTGGCACAATGAGTTGATTTTTTTCCCTCTTTCTTTTCTGTTTTTGTTTTCTCAATCTCTTTCCTATTTTAAGAACTTGTATACGTTTGATGATATCAGACAATTTCTATTGATACCAGGTACGAGAAATTGCTTTCTTGAACATTTTTATTTGCATCTAGCGTGTACAAGAAAAACTAGTGTTAGCCTAAGTGAAAAAATATATATGTTTAATACATTTTCTTCAATGTTGCCTTACACCAATGAAGATTTGGTTTTCTATGAAAATTTAATTACAGTGTGAAACTTGTATGAGAACATATGTTTTTCGTGAGTTCTAACGTAAGTCCTAGCACAAGTTCTAAAAATTTTTACATGGGAAAGCAGTGAAATTACTATCTTGTTACCAACAAGAAATGTCATGTCATTATTTTTTATATTTGAGAAAAAAAAATAACATAAACAAAAACGCACATAAGAGTGCGAGCAATATTAAATGATTTGTTGTAAAATATTGCGTTGCAAATATGTAATAGAGAGAATAAAGAGATTGAGAAGAGAAAATAGGTAAACACCAAAGATAGTAGAGAAAGTCAGAGGAGAAGATTTTATTTCCAGTGTATGACTATTATATCACTGTTCATATTTACAACAAAAACTAAACTCTTATTTATAAGAAAACAAGAATGTACTTATCATTAATATCAATGTATCAAATGATACATGTATTGGATAAGAAGATGAACGTTCATTGTATAGGAATATGTACTTAGAATATATGATACAAATGAATAAGTACATTAGATAAGATGAATATAATGAATATTCATTCATGTATTTCATAACACTTCCTCTTGAATATTCATTGTATTCATTACGAATGTGCATCGAATGATACTGCCTCATTAAAAACCTTAAGCCGGAAATACCCAATGGGACAAAAACCGGACAAAAGGGAAAAGAGTGCAAGGCACAAATTTTATGATCTCTCCCTTTTATGGATGCATTAATTGCCTTGTTAAAAACTTTAAGTCGGAAAAACTCTATGGGAAAAAATCAGATAAAAAGAAAAAAAGAATGCAATGCATAGTTCATAATATCTCCCATTCAATTGAGCCATATAGCCGGGGCTAATCAATCTTGCATCTTATGAACTCGCCGCATACCAATGTTGCAATGCATGGTTCATAATATCTCTCCCTCAATTGAGCCATATAACTACTTCTAGGGCTAATCAATCTTGCATCTTAGTTATAGAGTCAAATAAATATTATATAAGGTTCAAAGCATTTAATAACCATATGAAAGAACAATAAAAAAGTAATACATTTAAAGCAAAACAACTAAAAAGAAATTATTAGAATCATAAAATTCGAAGTTCAAATTATCATCCACTAATTTAATGCCCCATCAAAGTAATTAGCGGTCCTCAAAGAAATCGGAAACATCCAGGGATGCATTTGCTACTTCAGGATCAAGAGGAGTTCCACCAACGGAAATATTGTTGGTCTCAACAGTGGTTATGGCAGTAGGATTGATTTCAATGGCATGAGATTCACCACGCTTGCCCGTATTTTTTAAAGATGCCTAGTATAGGTCAATAAAGTGTTTTAGTGTACGACAAGTACATGACCAGTGCCCAATCATGCTACAACGATGACAAATACTTTCATTAATCACATTCTTTGGCTTCTTTTCTTTGCTATGATTCGGGCGAAAGTTAGATTTCCTAAGGTAGTTAAATTTCCTGCCATCCCTTCTAGGATTATGTTTTTACCTATGCTTATAGCCCTTAAAATGGCCAATATTTTTCTCAAAGTTAGCATGTGCTTCAGGCAATGCTTTTGAACCAGCGGGTCTAAGATCATGATTTTTTTAGCAACAATTCATTAGTTTGCTCAGCAGTAAGAAGCACATAAATTAATTTAGAGTATGTGGCAAACTGAAGTTGCCGGTATTGTTGTTGCAATACAATATTCGAAGCATGGAAGGTGGAAAAAGTTTTCTCTAACAATTCCGCATCAGTGAGTTTGATACCACATAACTCAAGTCCGAGAAACAATATCAAATAAAGCGGAATTATAGTCAGACACCGATTTAAAATCTTGCAGTCTAAGATTTTACTAGTCATATTGTGCTTGAGGGAGGATAACAATCTTGGTATGATCATACATATCCTTCAACCTCCTCCACAAGATTTAAGGGTCTCGAACGGATAAATATTGAGTTTACAAGCTCTTATGCAAATGATGATGAATAAAAATCAGCGCATTTGCTTTATCCTTTTTATTTGAGGTTCCATCATCTGTAATTGCATTAGCAAGACATTACCTTAGAAGTGCATTTCCATGTCAAGGCACTAGGATAGATAATTATTTTCACTCACTTCTAGGATGTGAAATTTGGGCTTTCAATATTTGCCATAATCTTTGCAAAAATAAATCCTTAAATTAATTAGAAGGATTTCTAAATATCCATTGTCACTTCAAGAGCATAAGGATACTTTTTTAGATTTGAAATTTGACTTCAGGTCAAGAAAAATAAAAATAAAGAATTGATAGAAGAATATGAAGTATAAGTTGATTAATAAAAAGAACCACCTTGCAAAAATTACTTACTCAGTCGGTAAATCTTCGTGCTGATAACGTGTTGTAAAATATTGTATTGTAAATATGTAATAGAGAGAATAAAGAGATTGAGAAGAGAAAGTAGGTAAATACCAAAGATAGTAGAGAAAGTCAGAGGAGAAGATTTTATTTCCAGTGTATGACTGTTATATCATTGTTCATATTTACAAGAAAAGCTAACTCCTATTTATAAGAAAACAAGAATATACTTATCATTAATATCAATGTATCGAATGATACATATATTGGATAGGAAGATGAACGTTCATTGTATAGGAAGATGTACTTAGAATATATGATACAAATATACCATAATAAGTACATTAGATAAGATGAATATAATGAATATTCATTCATGTATTTCATTATTCATATATTTGATAACATGATTAGAATTGTTATCTTAATAATAAATTGGGAAAGTCGTACATGTCATGGAAAGGGATATCGATTTATTCGGCACTATTTTTATGTGAAGACACCATATGGTATGTCACCAAGAAATTTGGCAAATAATAATAGCTTACTCCCTCTTAAACAGCATTGATCATGAAAATGTGCGTCCCACTCAACATACAATGCAGTAGGCAATTTTTTTTTCTCTTTTCTTTTTCTAATTATTCCTTCTTCTTCTTTTTTGTCTTTTTTCAATTTTCTATATACGGCTCTAAAAAAAGGCGACGCTCGTTTTTTTAGCATCATTTTGCTTTTCTCCGCTCTTTCTTCTTTTCTTTTTTCTTTCAATTTAATTGAAGAAAAATGTTCTTTTTTTACTTATTTTAATTTTCAACATATCGCTATGCATATGATTCTACTTTTGATTTTGTCTTTCCTAATTAATTTTTTTTGGACAGATTTCCTAATTAATTTACTCCTATGTGTTTTATGGTATTATCTATTCTCTTTTTTCGATTCCCAAGATATTTGCAACCGAATTCAAATATAAGTAAACGATTTCATTTTTCTCCAATCTACTTATAGAATGAAAAAAATATAATTATGATAGAGATATATGCATCTTAATGTTACTGTCAAACGCTATTGTATATGAAATTCCTGTGATTGATCAAGAAAAAAAGTTCATATTAAGTCACTGGTTTTATGATCCCAAAACAAGTAGCCAAATCATTTTCAAGTGATGAGACATTTAAATTTCAACATCTTAGGGTGTGTTTGTTTTACCGAATACTCTAGATTTGGAAAACATTTTTCCAAAAATAATTGGCTATATCACTTAGAAAAATTAGTTAACAAAAAAAAAAAAAATTCATTATCAAAAATAATTTACATATTACTATTTTAGTAGGTGATGATGATATTTTGTATTGATTTATTTTTGTAAGCAATAAACGATCATTTTTTTGAAAAATGTGTTGAGTTTTCCGAAAAACAAACGCACCTTTAGGCAGACTTCATTTCATTTTCCTATTTAATAGGAACTCTTTTCTTCCCTTTCTTCAACATTTTCGTTTATTTTTTTCTTCATTATCTAACCAAAAAAATAAAGATGGGACCTTTTTTTTTTGTCAAAAATTAGATTAGACAAGACTTTTTTTTTCCCAGAAAACAAAGACAAGTCCTTTTGTTTCAATTGCAATATGTGTTACATAAAACAATTTGACATATCTAATAAGAAAAAAAAAATTAGGGTCAATACCGCAAAAAATCTTAAGTGGTACACCTATAACAAATTTACCCCTAATTAATTTTTTTATTATAGAAAATCCTAAACTGGTACACATGTGATAAATTTATCGAAAATTAATTTTTTGACTACTAAAAACCCAAAATGATACATCTATGACAAATTTACCCTTCGCTAGCTTCCATCAAATTTTATTATTAAATTTTCTAATGTGAATGACATATGGTGACATGGTATGGTGATGTGGCAATTTTGCATTATAAATACCACGAAAAAACCAAAATTGATATATCTATGACCAATTTGACATCACATCTGTGATAAATTTGGTGTTTTTCATAATATTAATCTTATCAATTTCCACCATGTCATCATATGTTATCCATGTCAACAAATTTAATAGTAAAATTTGACAGAAATTAACAGAGATTATATTTGTCATAAATATACTAGTTTAGGATTTTTTTTTTGGTCAAAAATTAGTCTGGATAAATTTGTCACAAGTACACTAGTTTAGAGTTTTCAATAATTAAAAAATTAATTTGAGGTAAATTTGTCACATTTGTACCAATTTAGGGTTTTTTTTTTGTGATATTAACCCAAGAATTATGAAATATTATAACTAGATAAATATACAAAAATAAATATTAATGGCCATTAATTATAAATATTTTCAAGATTTTTCAATGGTTTGAAATATTTGTTAATCGCATGATTTAACTAGTTGGGGCGGTTTTTTTTTTTTTTTTTTTTTAATCCTAGTTCAAGATTTGCAAAATAAGGGGAGCAATTTTTGAGAGATCTCAGATTTTGGCAACCTCCGTAATTGGTGCTCGGGAATCTTGGATGAAGATTGATTTTTTTTTTTTAATTTTATACTCTATTAAGAAAAGATATTGACAAAAAAGCAAAAAATGGAGAAAATAGGCACAAGTTGCCAGAGGGCTTTATGAATAATCTTTTCTATCAGACTCACTACAAAAAATTTACTTATTTATCTTTGAATTATTGACACGTGAAAAAAAAAAATTGATTGCTAAGCTAATTCAATCGCCCATGTTACTCATCTAGCTATGAATGTGTAAGTTCTATGGTTGCATTGGTGATGCACCTAACTGTAGTCAATTTTTTATAATTAGATTTTGAAAATCATCTCTAACTATCACAAGTTTAGTGTAAAAAAAAAGGCTTGAGATTTTACTTATAAACCTATCCATTCCCCCTCCCCAGCCCTCCTAAATTGATACCAATATTTTGAATTCTCATATATAAATAGGGAAAATTTCAAAAAGGGATCTGAAGTGTCATATTTTTCTCAAATAAGAACCAAAAGTGAATTTTGTTTCAAATAAGAACCTGAAGTAACTTTAGTTGTTTCAAATAAGGGCTTGAAGTTGTTTTGATTGTTTCAAACAAAGACTTGACCTCGCCAGTCGCCAGCAAGTTAAATTTTCCAACCAATTAAGGGTATTTTCGTCATTTGGCAATTCCTCCCCTTTTTTCTTCCTTCTTTTCTTACCTTTTTTTTTTTCCCGGTTCTTCTTTCTTTTTGTCGGTGGCCAGCCAGCCATCAACAATGCCCATAGAGGGCTGGGTGAAGGTTGCCCTTGTAAGCGAGGGCCACCCACGCCAGCCACAAGTGAGGGATGGCCACGCCTAGGCATGGCGACCTTCGCCTAGGGGCCATCTACAAGATTGACCCTCATCGGCCCTTGGTAAGGGTCTACGAGGCCACCCTTGCCAAATTTGGCAAGGGTTGGCCTCTCCTGGGCCTTGCCCGCGGCTGGCGAGGGGCAAGGTCGCCCAGCCCTCGCCGGCGTTGGCTGACCTCACAAATGGCCCATGGGCGAAGGTTGCCTCGCCTAGCCCTCTGTGGGCATTGCTAGTGGTTAATTAGCCATCGACAAAGAGGAAGAAGAAGAACCAAAAAAAAAAAAAAAGGAAAAAAAGACAAATAATGAAAATATCCTTGACCGTTAGAAAGTTAAGTCCTTATTTGCTCGGACATAACCACTTAAGGCCCTTAATTGAAACAAACATAATTACTTCAGGTTCTCATTTGAAACAACATCCACTTTAGATCCTTATTTGAGAAAGTGATGGCACTTCAGGTCCTTATTTGGAATAAGGTCCACTTCAGGTCATTATTTAAGAAAAAGAGAGTACTTGGGTCCCTTTTGGAATTTTCCCTATATAAATACATGTATTTGTGTATATATAGTCAGAAACATAGACATGAATGGCAATCTTTTCTTCCTACTTTGGCAACCTTCCCAAATCGATACCAATATCTTGAATTCTCATGTATAAATATATATTTCATTTTGAATTCTCATATATAATATAATCAATATATTTTGTTTCATGTTTTCTCAATCTCTTTCTTATTTTAAGAATTTATATATGTTTGATGAGGCCATACAATTTCTACCATTGCCAAATGCGAGAACTTGCTTTCTAAAGCATTTTTTATTTGCATATGTCACGGATAAAGCAGATCATGGTTCTCCAATATGTAGCACATGTATTGTAAGCCCTTTTTGCTAGTTGTACAATAAGAATTTCAATTTTTTTCTACAGCCTAAGAGAAAATATGTATACACATGCATCATAGACTTTCTTCGATATTGAATTTCACTAGTGAAGATTTGGTTCTCTATAAAAGTCAATTATCATTTCGATCTCCATCACAATTTTCCTCTAGAACCGTAGCCATGAATTCTGTAGTGATTATCATCCTCTTGATCATGATACTCGACTCAATCTTGTTATGGACGCAATCACATGTTGCTATCCACATCCAAATCATAATCAACGTACCTTCGTCTCCATTGCACTGCGTGGATCCGACACCGTTCTTTTGCTCGGCCTGGTTGCATGCTTGGATTCCTTGAAAACGCTGTTTGCATCTTTGCCCATCAAAGGGAAGAAGGAGGGGGAGAGTTGAGGAGATCTTCACGCGCCGGGATGCGTCACGTGCGGCCTTGGTTGGCGCCGAAAGCGGCTGACGGTGGAGTTCGGCGTAAGGAGGGGGAGCGCGCGTGGGCTTTGTTGTTCTCGAGATTTCATCTGCTTCGCTGTCGTTTTATTATTATTTTTTTTTCTACGGACACAAACGCTCGAACCGGGGAGCTTCTATTAGTCCTTTTTAATCGTTCAATCACTGGCAGACTCGTTACACATTACTGTCATTTCATCTTTAATCCATGTACTGTCCTTTTTAATCGTTCAATCACTAGCAAACTCGTTACACATGTACCGTCATTTCATCTTTAATCCATGAGAATGCTGTCCTGAGATATGTTGAGGCCGGACCGATGCTCTTTTATGAAATGTGGTCTTGATGCGCATGAGTACGCGGGATGATGCCGTGCCCAATGAGGCGGGACGGTACCCAATTACATCGGATGACTGCTGACTTTTGAGTTGGCCGTGGCCGATGATTCGTAATTTTGAAACTCACTTGAATGGTTGTGATGTTTTGTGCCTGATTATAGGGCAAAATTGTTAGGTATTGTATGAGACGTATCATAACGGTTTTACCTTATAATGATGACCCATGTAAATGTTTGGAGAATGAGCATTAAGTATTTCGGTTATTAATCACACTTGTCATATTTATAATGGCATATGTGATGTGCTAACCTGCAGGAGTGTGTTAAGGCGAGGTAAGTTATTTGTGGTGCCTGTTTAGCTTGTTTCCGAGACGAATTTGCGTTCTAATCGAGGCTTAGGTTGTTGACTCACTGAGATTCATCTCATCCCGTCGTGGTTAACCTTTTTTCAGGGCCATAACTTGGAGATTTGTTGAGTGCAGATGTGGTGGGCGCGAGATGCGACACCTTTTGGTTGCCCCTGCTGCTAGTGAAGTTTAAGTTGACCCTAATCCCTAGAGGTTTTTAAGTGGGTCGATAGTAAGTGGCCGTGGAAAGGCTTGTGAGTATTAAACTTCCTAGGGTTAACCTGTTAGTAATTAAATCGTAGTTTGTGAAAAATTGCTAGCATGTTTTTACTATCCCTATGTTTGTTTGTTGGCCGGGGATTTATTTAATTCGCTTCCGCATGTGCTTAATCGAAAGATAAAGACGACGCATCCTGGGACGTCGCATTTTTAATCAACCGTCGAAGGATGTGCGCATACCTGGGGTTCGGGGCGTAACAATAGAGTTCGGTTATCGACTAAAGGTTGTGCTTCTTGTGACAATTTCAGGTACTTTATTAACTCATTAGTTTAATTAGTAGGTGATAGGCATTTATTTCAATGAATTGTATTGCTAAATTTCTACGTAAAGAAAGGAATGGACTAAATATATGAGCGATTTTTTAAGTTGGCATTTTGTTGAGATCCTCTCGACTTGCAGAGACTATCTCCTCTCGACTTGCAGAGAATTCTAAACCCTGTGTTTAGTTATGGCTTCTACAACCTAACCCTAACTATAATCTCTACCATCTTTCCTTTGATCTCCATTCTCCTTTCCCTTTAATTAGTAGGTGATAGGCATTTATTTCAGTCGCCTCCTCAACTTTGGAAGCGCATCTGGAAACTTCATCTCCCACCAAAGCTCAGGGTTTTCTCCTGGAATGTCTGCCATAACGCCTTGCCCACAAAGGATAACCTATATCGACGTTGTATCAACCCCGATCCCTTCTGCCCTCTTTGTCACACCCAACAACCGGAGACGATTGAGCACCTCTTCTTGTTCTGCCCCTGGACATCTGCAATTTGGTCACACCCGTCAATAGGTATTTCCTTCGCCGTCACAAATATCCGCCGCATAGACGAATGGCTCGCTAGTCAAATTTTTGATAATCAGCTCGTACCTGCCCTGGAGATTATTATAGCAGTCTATTGGCAGCTCTGGAAAGCCAGAAATAGTGCGATCTTTTCCCACCACCGCCTGGATCCATCTTCTGTTGTTCTTGCAGCCACAGCCCAGGTTCGTTCTGCTCAGCTCTCCCATCCGTCTCTGCTGCGACAGAGGCATCTGCGCGACACTTTGGATTGCTTTTGGAGATCTCCTCCTCCGGGGTCCCTTCGAATCAACATAGATGGGGCTTTCATCTCCGACGATATTACTGGATCAATTGTTGTAATATGTCAAGACCATACTGGGCATTTGAAGGATGGATTTACCAGATCTGTGCAGGCTGCTTCGGCTCTGCAGACGGAAACCCAGGCGCTTATTTGTGCTCTCCGGTACGTGCTTCAGCTCCCTTCGTTGACTACCCCTCTGGAGATTGATTCGAACTGCTCAGTTTTGGTTGAAGCCCTCAACGACCGGCAAGAGCCTCCATGGGAGATCCGCCCCCTTCTCCACGAAGTTGCTCTCCTCTGTAGCGCAATCCCTCTTTTGCAAATTAGGTTTTGTCCTAGGGTTGCCAATTCAGTCGCAGATTGGGTAGCACGTGCCCACAAAAAGGGCTGCCTCTCCCCTTCTTGGGCCGAATCTTCCCCTTCTCCCCTTCTCGACTTGCTGTTATCAGACATTATAGCTGCTGACTGTATTTCGTATCTCTATAATTAAATTATATTTCTTGATCAAAAAAAAAAAATAGGAGCGATTGAGATCGCAACAATTTCAAGCAAATTACAATTGTTGGAGGTATAATTACTAAAGATGGGGACTACAAATTATGACGATAGTAGGATGATTACTTGGTAGTACTAATTTCATCATTTAGCTGCGAATTTTAAAGAAAATTTTCTAATAACAATGGGAAGAGTATCAACATTGATAGAACTACCAATCACTGTTAATATACAATATTACTTAGTAATTACTTGTGATGACATCTCTAACTAATGAAGTGTAAAGGCATGTTGCTATTTTTTATAAAAAAAATTTAGATAATCGATGCAATCAAATTATGAGGAATTTAGCAATTTACCAAAGCTTTAAGTTAATTACCGAGTATATTGTCATAGCCGATAGTTTGGGATAATCTAATGCATTATAATAAAATTACCAAGAATTATATCATATTATGGAGGGAATAATTTTCTTCAAAGTAGTAAAATCTCTTAACATAGGTGGTGCAACTTTAAAGTAGTAATTTCCCTTGTAATTGGTAAATTGAGCAAGTGCTAATCCTTGATGATCTTAATTATACTTATTCCTAGTAAATTGCTAACATACTCTTGTTGTGAATTACATATTGGTTTACAGTGAAATCAACTGTGAGCTTCTCAATTTGAGGTTTCACCTTGTAAGAAAAGGTTCTCACAGTCTTATCTTGACAAAATTGGACACTCTACCAAAACATAAAGGAAGGAAAGAGGGCTAAAATAGCTATTGCTGAGGGACCGACAATGGAAGTCCAAATTGCTGTATACAGTCAGTATAAAAGTATGTACAAGAGCATGCTGGTGAGAGCAGGTGAGTGTGAAATGGCAACAGGTCTGCATAACGCGAGACATTCACATTCACCTGTCAAAGTTATACAAATATATTAGGCACCAAAGGAATTTACCTAATGATTTACTGAGAAATGCAAGATATTATGACCTTTGGTTTCTCTTTCTGCTTTCCTAAATCACTATCGCTACCGGCCAATCTGGGGTCAAAGACTGGTTAAAATCCCTAAGTGACATTCCTTGGTTTCTAACCCGAGGGGTCTTCCCTTTCCTTGCATGGATGGGGAGGATGGGAGCTTTGATGCTCCACATCCGATGACTAACAAAGCCTATTAAGCAAGCTCTATCAAGCATCCACATCATCTTGGCATCTCAAGTCGGGCGCTTTTATTGGTTTCTGTTTGTCACTTCACCGATAAATTGACTTTATCCAAGATATTTTCTTGAGAGAGTCAAGTGGCAAGAATAGGCTGCGTTCAAGTAGCTCAGTCACCTTCAGTGCCTCCATCCCAGAAACTCCGCGATCCGCTGACTCAAGACGAAAGTATAAACACCAATGGCGGTGATGAATTTTGTTCGTACTTTATTCTCTCAAACATAAATACACAAAAAGGATTCATTTCCTCAACTGGATGCAGAACGAACGTGAGACAGAAGTTTACTCGTTAAGCCAAAGCAGTTTCAGCAACCCATAACTGGAAGCACTATTTTGGCATGCCTTAAATAATAATACTTCACTTATTGTATACATCACAAAAGGTGAGAAAGCCAAGAAGCTAACCATAGTCTCGTTAGGGTAGAATCAAAGGCCTTTCATTGATCTGTTTCCCTCCGCTGGCCAATGACATGTGAGCATGCTGCCATGTGTACATTGCACTGCCAACTGTGCTGTATACGGGGGCTTTCATAATCAGTCAACATGCTTCTAATTTCCTTACATGAGTACATGATCTTGATTATAATGACGAGGGGTCTACTTGGAGCCTACAGCTTTTGTATCATTATATGAGGTGCCTACTTTTCCAATCAACATACTTTATATTTTGGAGGAATTCAGTGGAGTTCGTCCTTATTCGACTTCTAGAGAACACGAGTTTTGTTGAGAGTATACCAAATTATGTAGATATACATGAACTTTATGTCATCTCTTGCATTGGCGAAATTTAATATCATCTTAAACCTTAATGGTTCAGATCAGGCAAATCTAAAACTACGAAAAGAGTTCACCGACTCGCCACGTGGATTCCTCGCAATTGGGATTTTTGGGGAAAGTGATTTCAGGGTTAGCCGGGAAAACCAAAATCGAAAGCAGAAATCCATTTTCATCCAAAGATAATCGGATTTTATGCCAGGAGAAGTTCAAAAGCTAAAGAAAGAGCTAACCAAGCTTTTGTCCCCTAAAAAAAGGAGCGAAACAGACAGACAAACAAATTATGGACCTCCTGTTGGATAGCAACAAGAAGTCGATCGGCAAAAATTCATCGTTCCTTTCTAATCTGTTTGAGAGATGCACTGTTAAGAGCGTGCAGCAGAAACCCGATAGCTTCATCTAAGGAGATTAAGGAGATTGGCAAGAAAGAGCCATAGTCCGAGCCTGTTAACATATTCAATTGAACTCATTTTACTCAAAAGCATAAGCCAATGAGTCATGGGCCAATCATGATATATTAACTATTTTATATCACATGAATTCTCCGATGTGAGATTATATCCCTCACACAACTTATACGTGTATTCTAACATACACTCTGTACATGTTTTTTATTGGATCAGTATTTGAAGGTTTCTGCATTAAAATCATGAATTGACCGTTACACGTCATTAGAAATTCACGGATTACAGATATTGCAACACTCTTTAAACTCCGTTTGTCTCGTGGGAAATGAATTATTGGAAAAACATTTTACTAAGAATTATTGTAGTTGGCTTCCGAATGTAATATTTAGTTAGGGATACGTTCAGAGCCTTGTCTTGTCCCATCAGATGAGAATGAGATGACCTTGGTTTATGCTTGTACTCATCTTATTGTCATGTTTATCTTGTGCTTTCTCAGTACGAAGTACCACCGTAAATGAAGTCAAATTAATTAGCTAACCCTTCTTTCTCATGGTACAGCTTTTGAGGACAAAAATTCACAAGAAAATCTATCCCCAAAATGCATCTCGAGTATCATTGGTCAATAAATACTTGGAGGACAAAAACCAATGCCAAAACCAGTAGCGGAAGAAAACAATACGGAAAAGGATGGAAGCAAATGGGTCAAGACAGATTCCGATTCAAGTTTTTGTTATCTATAAGTAGGAGTAAATTGACAAACTTCATAGACTTAGTAGTACAGCCAAAGTTAGCATACTTGTCCATTAGGCGCGCTGTGCTTCCAATATTGCATAGATGCTTGAATTAAAAGCTGAATCTTGATCGGCAGCCACTTTCCCAGATGAAAACGGAAGTTCAAATTATGCTCCTTTCAGGACCACTTGGGTCAGATATTGGCACCGAAAAATGAAAGGCCATGTCCATGTTCCTGAGTCGCGTCAAAAATTTACTGACCAATTCACCTTTCAAGCCATGGTTTCAGATATTGTTTTGGAGATGTAGAATCTGCCTTCATCCGCTGCAACATCAAAGTCACAAGGTGCGAGGACCCTTTAAGTTCCTTTTCAAAAATGTTAAACGCAAACTCGTTTCTGTAATCTGTTTTGTTTTTACATTTTACCTATGCAACTGGTTCAATGTACGTACTTTTCGGTTTCTTGGACATGATGAATGGATATCATCCTGAAACAGTTCGAAGTTTCAAAGGTTTGTCAATGGACCAAGTATAGCCGGGGACATCGAGAAGGAATGATATGCTTGTGCAATTGAAAGCATCAACAATTTCATTAACGATGCCCTTGCAATTGGAAGAGCTTTGACACAGTGTTCAAGGGGCTTCCGGGTGCTCATTGTTTAATGCATCAATGGACTAGTAGTGATTCACTTTATTATATGCTAGCAAGCTAGATGGACCTCCATTTATCATCTAATTTTTCTACACTTCTTGCAAGTATTTTATATATGTGAGGTACTTTAGATCGGTACTGGGAGGAAAAGTTGTCCAAAAGTCATAAATATATTAAATTTTTGCCAAATCAATTATAAATCTTTCAATTTTGCCAATTAAATCCATATGGCTATTTTTGGCCGGAAATTACTGACTTGGATGCCAACCATTCTATGTGATATGATTGGAGCTGACGTAAACAATTTTAATTATATTTTAATATTTTTCGAATAGTTATTTCTTTTCATTTATTTCTTTACTTATCTCTTCTTTTTCTTCTAATTTTCTTTTAGAATTTCATCTTGAATGTGTTATCAAAATTCGTGATCAAAGATAAGAAGAGAGAATTATGAAGAATAGAAAGCTTTTTTTTTTTTTTTTTTTCCAGACAATAGTGATAATAGAAAAACAACACACCTCTCAAGAATAAGTACCTTATCGGAACCATTACCACTTTTCATGCTCAATCATCACTTCTCTCCATGTCAATAATAACTTCTTTTCATATAAAACAGTTACTTCTTTTCATGTACAATTCTCTTCTCTTAATTAATTATTGATAACAATGTGGGAGCCACTACTAATGTTGAGGTGGCGTGTATTTTGGGGAGGAAATTCTTTTCTTAGACATGGTCTAGTCACAATCCGCATGGATTGGAGCCAACCAAAGCTGTCAATCACGTGATTTTCGCTCAAATTCCACAAATTTCAATGGCTATGACTATGCATAGTTCATCATGGGCCTTGGTTAGCATAAGTATGTCCCTTACTTTGGGGTGGAAAATTGGGAGACGCCTAGTTGTCGGGATGTTTATCTCTAAGTCAATCAGCTCGGTGCCCACAACACTACTTTAGTACTTCATAAAATAAAGTAGAGTCTCAAATGGTCATGACTTTGATATTCTCAAATGCCAAGTAAAAATTACACTTCGAATTGTAGGCAAGTCGTATACAAAAATTTACTCTTGCATGAGATCTCTTTTGCCAATGAAACTCCCTACTCCATTAACAACGCACAAAAGAAAGAAAAGAAAAATGGGAGAACAAGAGGCAAAGGCAACATAAGAATCCTTGTATTGAAAAGTTATTCATTTGTGATCAATTCAAGCCAAAGTCTCCAGTACCGGGGGAAAATTATCCAAAAAGCCCTAAACCTATTGCATTTTTGCCAATTCAGTTCTAAATCTTTCAATTTTGTCAATTGAAATATAAAATCTTTTCATATTTTACCAATTGAGTACATTTAACTAACTTTGGCCGAAAATCATTGAAGAGGACACTAGCTGTCCTATGTGGCACGATTGATGCTAACGTGGACAATTATTAATAATATTTTAATATTTTTCAATCTATTTGTTTATTTTTTTTCCTTTTTCTCTTTTCATTTTTTTTTTTTTTTTTTTTTTTTTTCTCTCTTTTTTTTTTAATTTCTTTTTCTTCTTTGTTTTTCCCCTTTTCTCTCCGCAGACCATTGTTGGGCTTCATCAATAGCCGACAAAGGTTACAAACCGCCAACGTCAAGCTAGGGTCGCCTTCATCAACCATGGGAAAGGGATTACCATGCCTAGGGTAGTGAGGGCAGCCTTTGCCTTGGCGAGGGTGGCACTCGCTTGTCCAAGCGAAGGCAGTCCACACTGGCCTGCCTAGCCAAGGGCCACCCTCGGCCACCCAAGTGAGGGTAGCCCCTCACCAATCTAGGCTCGGATGTCCCTCGCCCGAGGTCGGCAAGGGCGGCAACCTCCACTGGCCACCAACAAGGCCCTGCAATGGCCGACGAACAAAAAAAGGACAGAAGAAAGAAGAAAAAAAAGAAAAAAAAAAAGAGAAAAGGAAAAATAAATAATAGAATAAATAAATAAATAAATATTTGAAAAATATTAAAATATTATTAAAAATTATCTACATCGGCGTTGACCGAGTTATGTAGAATTGTCAGCGTCCATGCTATCGATTTCCATTCAAAATTAACCAAATGGACTGAATTGGCAAAACATTGAAAGATTGTAGGACTCAATTGGCAAAATTGAAAGGTTTAAACTAAATTGACAAAGGTGTGATAGGTTTAGGATTTTTTGAACAAATTTCCTTATGGTGGTATTGGAGACTATAGCATGAATGGACCATAAAGGAACAACTTTTCAATACAAGGATTTTGCTTGTGTCTCTTGTTCTCTCATTTTTCTTTTCTTTCTTTTGTGCTTTGTCAATGGAGCAAGGAGTTTCATTGGCAAAACATATCTCATGTAAGAGTTAATTTTTGTACACGACTCGGTTGCAATTCGGAGTGTAATTTTTACTTGTCATTTGGGAGTATCAAATGCATGACCATTTAAGACTCCACTTTATTCTATGGAGTACTAAAGTAGTGATGTGGGCACCGCACTGATTGACTTAGAAATAAACATCTCGATAATCGGGCTTCTCTCAAATTTTCACCCCAAATTATGGGACATGGTTATACTGATCATGGCCCATGATGAATCACGCACAATCATAGCCATTGATCTTGGCAAAACATATCTCATGCATGAGTTAATTTTTGCACACAACTTGGCTACAATTCAAAGCGTGATTTTTACTTATCATTTGGGTGTATCAAAGTCATGACCATTTGATACTCCACTTTATTTTATGGACTACTAAAGTAGTGGTGTGGGCATCGCACTGAGTGACTTAGAGATAAACGTCCTGACACCCAGGCTTCTCTCAAATTTCCACCCCAAATTAAAGTACATGCTTATACTGATCATGGCCCACGATAAATCACGCACAATCATAGCCATTGATCATGGCAAAACATACCTCATGGAAGAGCTAATTTTTGCACACGACTTGACTACAATTAGGAGCGTAATTTTTACTTGTTATTAGGAGTATCGAAGTCGTATCATTTGAGACTCCACTTTATTTTATGGAATACTAAAGTAGGGGGTGAGCAAAGCACTGATTGATTTAGAAAGAAACGTCCAGACAACTAGGTTTCTCTTAAATTTCCACCCCAAATTAAGGAACACGCTTTTACTAATCAAGGCCCATGATGAATCACACACAATCATAGCCATTGATCATGGCAAAACATTTCTCATGCAAGAATTAATTTTTGCACACGACTTGATTACAATTCATAGTGTAATTTTTATGCGTCATTTGGGAGTATCAAAGTCATGATCATTTGAGACTCCACTTTATTTTATGGAGTACTAAAGTAGTGGCGTGAGCAAAGCATTGATTGACTTAGAAATAAACATTTCCACCCCAAATTAAGGGACATGCTTATACTGATCTTGGCCCATGATGAATCATGCACAATCATAGCCATTGATCATGGCAAAACATATCTCATGCAAGAGTCAATTTTTGCACATGACTTGACTGAAATTCAGAGCTTAATTTTTACTTGTCATTTGAGAGAATTAAAGTCGTGATCATTTGAGACTCCACTTTATTTTATGGAGTACTAAAGTAGTTGTGTGGGCATAGCACTGGTTGACTTATAAATAAAAGTCTCGACACCAGGCTTCTCTCAAATTTCCACCCCAAATTAAGGGACATGCTTATGCTGATCATGGCCCATGATGAATCACGCACAATCATAGCCATTGATCATGGCAAAACATGTCTCATGCACAAGTCAATTTTCACACACGACTTGACTGCAATTCAAAGCATAATTTTTACTTGTCATTTGGGAGTATCAAAGTCATAACTGTTTGATACTCCCCTTCATTTTATGGAGTACTAATGTAGTGACGTGAACAAAGCATTGATTGACTTAGAAATCAACGTCTCGACAGCCAGGCTTCTCTCAAATTTCCACCCCAAATTAAGGGACATGCTTATACTAATAATGGCCTATGATGAATCATGTACAAACATAGCCATTGATCATGCAAAACATATCTCATGCAAGAGTTAATTTTTGCACATGACTTGACTACAATTTTGGAGCATACTTTTTACTTGTCATTTGGAAGTATTAAAGTTGTGACCATTTGAGACTCCATCAATGGTTGATAGTTTCTCATTCTCTGAATGAATGATACTTATTGTTGTGACTTGTCTACAAAAAATAAAAAATAAAAAATGGACGAAATACCCTTCAAGAGCCCGTCTTAAAAATCGAAACGTTCTTATAAGTCTCTTCATTGTTTGCATCAGCTAATATTTCGTCTCTTGTCTGCTCTTACTTTCCATTCATAATCATATCTACCCACTTCCGCTTGGGGTCTTCAACCTAGTAAGCCGTAGTTTTGTAGACTATATGTTATAAGTATATGAAGTCTCTTCCTTACATGTTTTGAAAAAGATTTGCAATATATATAAATTCTCTTGCTTATCTATGTGATATATAAAGAATTCATTACAAATTAATTAGATATGTTATCTAACAAGTACTTACATTATTATTATTATTATTTTTATGTTAACTAGTAATAAAAACTCTGAAATCTTTTGGTAAAAAAAAAGAGAGTATGATTTCTATGTATCAGTGGTTGAGCATGAATTCATGTGGTTGCGTCATGCGGTGTGGCACATATGTCTATGTTGCCACAAAATAGATGATCATTAGTGAAATTTTATTTGGCTCATTACATAAAGAATATGGTATAATATATGATAACATATAAGTACTTTGTGTTGATTGCATTAATTAATTATTAATAATTATTATAGTATACAAATTATCAATTCTATAATACATGCATTAAATAGAGTTTTGCTAATAAACATGATTACTGAATGCTTAATGAATATTAGATGGAAAATGCTAGTAGGTTTTGTCCGTAGCTAAGAATATAGATGCTTGTAATATCTTTTAGCAAGAAGAATTCTACACCTCTCTCAAAAATCGTTGAGAGTAAATGTCCCAATTACAAACCTATTAATTTTCTCGATTCATTGTCCGTGGATGATGGGAAATGATTTTATAAATTAATTTTTTTGGTACTATTTATGCTAGAGGAATATTTAATGCCACCATTATGATTATCTGAAAAGAAAACGCTTGTTATCAAATAGTTTTGCTAACAAGTGCATTGAGATACTTATACTAAAGATGACAAACTTATATTTATGAGGTGTTTAAGAGTGTCCTATTAACAAAATCCTTATTAAAATAGGTATAGAAGTGCTTGGCCCCTGGTTGTTGGGAGATCCACATGGCTCATTAGTGCATAATACGTTTTTTTGGTGTTTGTACTTGCTAAATAACTGAATTTTCGTTACTTTTTCCATGGAATGTGATGAAAGTGAAGATTAAGGCTGAGGTATGTATATTCCATTTTAAAGTTGTTTTTTTTTTTTCCTTAGATGTAATGACAGTTTACTCGTTTCAACAAGTGATAAATGAAATTAACAATCTAGAATGACAAATTCTACGATGCCATAATTTTGTAGTTTTCAATCGATTCATAAGCGACTTTCTCACGTGCTACCTATTTTGACCAAATTAATAAATAGATGGGTGATAGACAACTAAAACTAATTTGGAAAGAACAAGTTGATGTTGATCTTAGTAAGATACCGAAGGTGAATAGAATTGCCTATATGGACAACGGGGACAAACATACTTCTTACTTTAACATCCAATTAGGTATTAATTTTAAAATTTGGATCTAATGTCCTTGATGCTATGGATTAGTGTCATTTCATCATTAGCATCCTTACAATACAGTCATCTTTCATAGAATATTGTAGATTACACATGTGCACTATAATTTACAATCAAATTGAGTTTGTTCTTGCATCTTTATTTTCGCTTTCCCATAATCCATTGATATCATGGTTGAGGATTAAAGCGACTAGGGAAAACATCTGCAACCTAGAGAGAAAATTATATGAATGCAATAATGCCTCGCGAGAGTAACATTTTACTCCCAAAAATTATGTGAAGATATTGCTATAATAACAAAAATCCTCTAACCATAACAACAAATATTCCTTTCAAGCGATTCTATTGAAACCAATCATCGTCCAAAGTTTTAAATGGACAAAATTCATTGACTATACTTACTACTTTCTTTCTAAAGGAAAAATGAGCATGGATGAAGTGAGTTTAAATTTCAAGTTGAGTAGCTAACTAATAAAATTATATAAAAAAAAGAGGGAAAAAAAAAGTGCCTCTAGTGCCATTTTAATGGGAAGAATTTACATTCCCTTATACAAAGAATTTACACTTTCAAGGTCATCTTGCGGAGCCTTCATTCTCAAAGAGAAAACCAAGCCAAGCAAAAAGTTGACTCATCACATATAAAAAAAAAAAAAAAAAACAAAGGCCCTTAAACTCCCAGTCCATTTCTCACCCTCATTTAAATGGCCTTCAATTGCCACGTCCATGTCCTTCGACCAAAGTGAGTTTTCAACATTTCGTTCTTCCTTTCACTCCAGCCCCCACAATGCACGCAGATGGCCAGGCAAAGTCTTCTCCAGAGGCAGAAAAGCCCTTCAAAAAGAAGAAAAGTGCTTCAATTGCTACTAAGTCAAAAAGAAAAAAGAAGAAAGGGCTTCAAAAAGCTGTCCTGAAAAAGGTAAAAGAAGAATCGACACCTTCTTATAAAAAGATAAGAATAGCGCTTCAAAATCAACACCCCACTCTTATAAAGCTCTTCAAAGTTCCCGGTAGCACTCATCTTGCCCTTTGTTTCTCAAAACTACCCACTTCTTGGGGCTTCAAGTCATGAAACTCGCAGGCATTAGTTTTGGAGAGTTTCCATCATGCCCCTTGCTTCTTTGTATTGCTCTTGTCTTGTGCTTTAACTAAGTCTCTTCCACCACAAATGAAACAGACAAATTCGCGCTCCTTGCATTTAAGGCTGGCCTAACCGGAGATCCTTTTGGCATCCTCAACTCATGGAATAATAGCATTGCGTTTTGCCAGTGGTATGGTGTTATGCACGGCCGGAGGCAGAAGAGGGTCGTTGTCCTAAACTTGTCGTCACAAGGACTCTCCGGATCAATCTCTCCTCATATTGGGAATCTCAGCTTCTTAAGGGAAATGAGGCTCCAAAACAACAGTCTTGATCATAAAATCCCTCCGCACGTTGGCCAGTTGCGTCGCCTTCGTTTCTTGCTACTGCACAACAATTCATTGGTTGGTGAAATTCCCAAAAACATATCAAGTTGCTTAGACTTGCTTGCGCTCTGGGTTTCGCATAATGAACTAACTAGAGAAATTCCTAGAGAGCTCGGTTCATTGCCAAAGCTACAGCAATTCGTTTTGAATCTTAATTATTTAATTGGGAGCGTGCCTTCCTACATTGGTAACTTATCTTCCCTGGAGATTCTTTCTTTAGAATGCAACAATTTGGGCGGGAGCATTCCCCATGTTCTAGGCCACCTAACAAACTTACGATTCATTGGCCTTTGGGAAAACAGATTGTTGGGTACAATTCCATCTTCCTTATTCAATCTCTCTTCGCTAACTATATTTGAGGTTGGACTCAACTGGATACAAGGGACTCTTCCAGTAGGTATGGGCCTTAAACTCTCGGATCTTGAAATTTTTGATGTTGGGGACAACCAACTTGAGGGACCGATTCCTCCCTCGATATCGAATTGCACAAAGCTAAATTGGTTTGAAATTGAGTATAATAGATTTTCTGGGAAAGTACCATCTATGGAAAATTTGTATAAGTTTAGTCGGTTTCAAATTACAGGAAATCAGCTTGGAAGTGGAAAACCTGAAGAGTTGAGCTTCCTTTGCTCGTTAACTAATAGCACTGAATTAGAGTATGTGGGTATCAACTTGAACAAGTTTGGTGGGTTGTTACCTAAATGCGTAGGTAATTTATCCACCACTCTCAAATTTTTTTCTGCAACCACAAATCAAATATCCGGTGAGATTCCAAAAGAAATCGGGAATCTTGTCAACTTGGAGGTATTAGTTAATAATAGAAACCAGCTTTCAGGTGTTATCCCCTCAAATTTGGGGAATCTACAAAATCCAAAGGAAATGGCGTTGGGCTATAACAACCTCAGAGGGACTATCCCATCTTCTTTGGGAAATCTAACCGAGTTGATTATACTGGATCTTATTGGGAACAACTTTCATGGGAAAATTCCTTCACATCTATCTAATTGTCGGTCTCTTCTTACACTTGATCTATTTGAAAACAATCTTAGTGGTGCCATATCCCCACAGCTTTTCAATCTATCGTCATTAGCCATCTATCTGGATTTGTCTCTTAACCATCTAACTGGGATTCTGCCCATAGAAGTTGGCAACTTGAGAACTTTAACCGCATTGGACATCTCTGACAATTTATTGGTAGGTGAAATCCCAAGCAGTCTAGGTGATTGCACTTCATTGACGATACTAAGGATAGGGGGCAACTTCTTCCATGGGTTAATTCCGCAATCAATCAGATCGTTAGGAGGCATTGAAGAAATAAATCTTTCACGCAACAATTTGTCAGGTCAGATTCCGAAATTTTTAGCGGTATTTCGATCCTTAAAAAGTTTGAATTTGTCGTATAATAAGTTTGAAGGCATGCTACCATGTGAAGGAGTCTTTAAGAATGCTACCGGTACTTTTGTTGTTGGGAACAATGAGCTCTGTGGTGGACTGCCAGAATTTCATCTCCCCAATTGCATTTCCAAAAGCCACAAAAGCATAAAGATCAATATAGTGATAGTTGCCACTTCAGTCATTTCTGGAGTTGTTGGAATGGCTCTTATTGCCACTTTTATATATCTTTGTTTGGTGAAGAAAAAAGTAAATGGACCGATTTCAAGTTCAATGGATGATTCACATCTGAATGTATCTTATGGGACACTCTTAAAAGCAACTGAAGGTTTTTCTTTGGCAAATTTGATCGGTGTTGGAAGCTTTGGTTATGTTTACAGAGGGATACTCGAGAACAATGGAACGATTATTGCCGTGAAGGTGCTTCATTTAGTCCGCCGTGGTGCTCTGAAGAGCTTTATAAGTGAGTGCGACGCATTAAAGAATATCAAACATTGAAATCTTTTGAAGATACTAACAGTTTGCTTTAGTAGTGATTATCAAGGAAATGATTTTAAGGCCTTAGTCTATGAATTCATGGACAATGGAAGCTTGGAATAGTTGCTACACTCACATGCAACATCATCTAATGGGAATATGCTCCCGAAAAAGTTGAATATTATACGGAGGATAAGTATTGCAATTGATGTTGCTTTTGCACTAGATTATCTTCATCACTAATGCCACATCCCCATTGTTCATTGTGATTTAAAGCCAAGTAATATCCTCTTAGATGTTGAGATGGTTGCACATATTGGTGACTTTGGATTGGCGAAATTCCTTCTTGAATCATCCCTTCATACTATAGATAATCAGATGAGCTCAATGGGTCTTAGAGGGACAATGGGTTATGCACCACCAGGTTCTCTCTCTCTCTCTCTCTCTCTCACAAACCAATAAAATTTTATATACCTAAAAATTATTGATCGGTCTTCTTGTGGAAAGTTTAGTAGCTAATGACAACTCTTAGTCTTACACACATTACATTTTGATTTGATGATCCGCACTTTCATTTGATTTGGACTATGATCAAAATGTGTGGCAGAGTATGCAATGGGATGCAAGGTTTCAAGAGAAGGTGATGTCTATAGTTTCGGTATTCTCTTACTGGAGATATTCACAGGTTTGAGTCCTACTGATGTTAGATTCAGAGACAATTTGACTCTTCACAATTTTGTCACAGAAGCTTTGCCTGAACAAGTGCTAGAAATCATGGATAGCTTTATGCTTCAAGAAAGAGAGAGCCATTTAGGGCCCTATAATCGCTGGCATTGGTCTTCTGAAAAGGATAACATATTTCAAGAGTGTTTGGTTATGGTGTATAACATTGGAGTTGCTTGTTCGTACCAAGTGCCAGGAAGACGGATGAGAATCAATGAAGTTGCAAATCAGCTGCACTGGATTAGGAAGAAACTCTTTGCATTGGGTTTACATGAACAAGATGAACCACCAATAGCTTAATTAGCTATTGTACAGGACGCAACCCTTCTAACGTGAAGAATTGTCCGAAATTGGGCTTGGCCCAGGATCGGCCCATCAGCCCAATAATCAGTTTCAGTCTCCCGGTTGTGAACCGTCATCGTCGAGAGCCAGGTATTTTCATCGTGTCGTAGCAAGTTTTTTTCCCACACTGCCGAGAGCCACTCCATCCGCCCCCATGCCCACCGCCTTAACTCCGATCGCAGTCGCCACCACCGCGCTCCACTCATCCAAACAGCACCATGTCCTCGCACGAGGAAGCCATAGCCTCTCTCCTCTCCTATTCGACGGCCCCGTCGGTCTGAGTATCCGACCTTTGGTGCGTGTTCTCTTTCGAAGGCGGTTCAGATTTGGAGTCTGATTCATAGAGTCGGTCTTGTGAAGGCGAAATCGACCGTCGAAGGAGGGACAGGGAAGCGCTTGAGGCAGAATGTCTTGGCCTCGCAGGACTCCGGCGATCGTTCAAAGGACTCGAGTATGTGACGTGATTTGATATACTTTCTGTTACGTGTGATGATGGACTTACTGTAATTCAGTGATCGTGTTTAGATGTTCTATCTGTGTGTTTTGCATTAGTGTAAGCAAGTCATGTCCTGTATTGCCAACTTCAGTCAATGGATGTTTCATCTTCTCTTTTGATACCACAAGACTGCGTAAGGGCAAGCGAATTTGATTGTTGAAGTATCGAGTAGCCCTTGTGAATTTGGTGTAATTAGTCTTGGAAATGTCATAATCGTCACTGCTTATTTTTGGATGGTGGGTCTCAATATGAGTGCATTTGTTGGTATAGTTATGTTACTTCAATTCTTCTGATGTGAAGTAAACCTAACATTTTGAAAGTCGAGAGTTTTCTAGCTTATAGCAAATAGTGTTGGTTTAGCACGTGAATTCCTTTTTACATTGCTGCGATGTGTTTTACAATAGTGTACTTAGTTGAATTTTGGTCTTGAAGAAAGGAGGAAATATAAAAAATGAAACTTAATAGAGTAACTTGTTGCAGTAGGATTGATGCGCCACTTTCATCTTTCATCTCGAGATATTCTTATTTGGTAAATTAAATGGCATTGGAGATGGTTGATTTACTACCTTTGGGCCTTAAGAAGGATGTACTAGTCCAGTTTGGGAAGACACAATCACAATGTTGATTTGGTTTACATACCGAGAGATTAAGCAAGAAGAAAGTGCTTAAACCAAGGAGAAGATCAATGTTTAGAAAGTAGAGAAAGAAATCTAGAATTTAGGGTCTTCCTGCTATTAGGTGTCCTCTCATATTTAAGGGGCTTTTACATGCACGGGGCGCCTATACCTTTCTCTCGCCTAATTGTGAGTTCCAATCGAATGGGTCCGCATATCATGTTATCTGCCCTATGGATCTCACTGCAACTATGCAGTAGTTTCTCTTGTGTACTTCTCTTTCTTTGGAAAACTATAAAATCAATGATTGGACAGGTCAGCTGCTCTTAGTTTTGCGAAATCTGCATGATGGAGCAAATTGCAGTTCATGCATTAAAATGTCATAATTACTTGTGTCAATCATGACTTTTCTGAAATACATTTGTTCCTGTTTACCTCAGTCTTGCATGATCCTTTGATAAGCTTGATCGGCTATTTTAATTATGAAGTGCATATGTAATGAGTCGAAGGGGTTTTTGGATGGACTTCGGATCTAGGGGCTATCTTATCAGATCCTCGCAGGAGCAAACTCATCGCTAAGAACAGTAAGTAGAATTGAGGGGCTTTCACATGCACCGGGTGCCTATACCCTTCTCTCGCCTAATTGTGAGTTCCAATTGAGTAGGTCCACATATCCTCTTATCTTCTCACTGCAACTATACAGTAATGTCTCTTTTGTACTTTTTCTTTCTATGGAAAACTATAACACCAATGATTGGACAGGTCGGTCGCTCTTAGTTTTGTAAAATCTGTGTGATGGAGCAAATTGCAGTCCAGGTGTAAAAATGTCATAATTTGGATTTGCAGCACGTTGGAGATACAAAGAAGGCGAGTGCAAGCAATTTTCCTCTGTTCTTCAGATGGTTGAATGGCCACGGTGGGACATCACCTGGCATTGTGAGACGATGAGCAAAGACCATTCATCTCTCGGATATTCCCACTCCTTCAAGCCTCCAGGCAAGTTCCCCTGTCATTCTGATGATTGTCCATACTCTTACATGCCTCACAATGATCACAGTGGACCTACCTTAGTTGTTGTGATTGAAAATGATAAGGTTGGTTCATATTGCTCTTTTTTTATTTTTTCCTTTAACTGGCAAGCAGTCCATAATGCTGTTTTTGTTGGGCATGCGCTTGGTGGTTCTTGTTGAAGTCAGGCCATGATCAATGTGTGCTTTCTTGAGAATACTTTTATCTGGTCAATGCAGATGTCTGTTCAAGAATACCGAGTGGATTCCACAATGATGGACTTGTTAGAAAGCAGGGTGTGGAAGCGCCAGATGGATGCCCTATGGTTTCCTTCTGAAGGAAGATCTGAGGCCGAGGCTGAACTGCCAGCCCATTGGTGATCTGACCTGCAAATTGAGGATGGGAGATGTGGTGGAACTTACGCCAGCCCTACCAGACAAGTCTTTGACAGAGTACTGGGAAGAAATCCAGCACATGTATGTCGAGCACTGGTCCTGCCGCTAGTAATGTGGTCGGGTGGAGAAACTAACACTCAGTCTACTGTGCCAAGCACATGTGATTTTTAATTAGTTATATAATTATGATTATGATAGATACATGTACAGAACAAGATCTGTTTGGTCCTGGGATGAGAAAAGGAGGACATTGATCTGACCGTATGGATTCAAAATTCAATGAAGATATGAAATGATTCTTTCTCTAAGATGAGGACTTCAAGGTCGTTGTATTCTGCTTAGTGTTGATTTCTGCCTGCACAGATCTGTTTCTGAAACGGGAGCCTTGTCTTGTGCGGTTTGCGTTATTAGGGCAAATCGCAGATAGTTCTCTCTGTGCGAGATCTGAAGATCTTTTGGCTTCGAAAGCATGCACATTACGATTATGGTTCACCGAGTAACGTGTTTGAAAGATGTGAATGTAAGTTGTCTGCAGTCTCGATCCAATACAGTTTTAATCTCTATGCATGATCTGCAAAAACAGCTTAACTTTTCATGCTTATTCGTAAATCTTAATGAAAGAAAGACAATTGAATTGTCTTGGACATGATGGGATGACTCCTCATCCGCTCAAATTTCAAAGCTAATAAGGTGCTAAATAACTTGCTTGATTGATTGTAATTAGGCCAATCTGGGGTCAAAGGCTGGTTAAAATCCCTGAGTGACATACCTGTTTTTAACGCCTACGATCTTCCTATCCAATATGTCAAGTGACATACCTTGGATTGACTTTATCCAATATGTTTTCATGGGAGAGTCAAGTGGCAAGAGAGGGCCCACGTTCAGGTCCTCAGAACCACCAAGAAAGGCAGTTCAGCTGGTTTCCATGAACTCATTGTATCCGATTATAAATGCATACATCAGCCATTTTGAACCATGTTAACTAATCTTATCTACACCTTAACCACTAAGGGTTCGCCCCAATGGCCATCCTTCCAAGTTGGAAGGGAGAGATTGGGGATTCAAATCCCCACCTTCTCAGGGGGGATTGGGGTGGGGACGATTTCATTTCAAGGATTGGGTTTCGACTCTCACGCCCTGCAAGGAGGCAGGGCAAAAGTCTGAGAGTGAGTGTTTAAAGTAGGATTAGAGTAAAACTGACCAAAAAAAAAAACTAATCTTATCTACACCTAAGTTACCTTCAGCAACATCATCCCAGAAACCCCGCAATCTCCGACTCAAGATGAAGGTAAAAACATTGGTTGCGATGATGAATTTTTCTTTGAATTCATACTCTCTTCTCTCACACACAAATACATGAAAAGTATTCATTTGCTTATTTCACTTTTCACTTTAACCATTGGTTTTGATTGATTGCAGCCCTTCAGCTGGATGCAGAATAAGCTGAACATGAGATAGGAGGAGTATACTCGTAAAGTCGATGCAGTTTTCAGCAACCTGTCACCATAAGATTGGCATGTCTTTGTAATGGATGATTCCTGACTCGATTCTGTGCATTGCAAAAGCTGAGAAAGCTAAGATTGGACCATACTCTCATTAGGGTAGAATTGAAGGCATATTATCGATATGTTTCTCTCCACTCACAAACACGACATTAGCATATGCTGCCATGTGTACATTTGCTTATGGAAATGCACTATGAATGATGTTGGGTGGTCTTAGGCCACTCTTAACCCAAAAGCTGGTTCAATAGGTGAGATTTTCTCTCACACTTATAAACTAACCACTTGCCCCTTCCCCTCACACATCCGACTTAGGTCAGGAATTGGGTTCAGACTTGTTGGTAACCTGAACTTTAATAATAGTATTGGATGGTCTTGGATCTCTTTCACTTTAAAAACTAGCTCAAGAGATGAAACTTTCTCTCACACTTTTAAACTGACTACTTGCCCTTTTCACAACTGATGTGGGATAATCCTAACAAATAGGGACTTTCACGATCAGTGAAAGCGCATATCATTTCCTTACATGACTGCACGATCTTGATTGTAATAACTAGGAATCTACTTCGAGCCTACAACTTTTGTACCATTAAACAAGGTGTCTACTTTTCCAATCCACTTACTTTATATTTTGGAGGAATTTAGAGGAATATGTTCTTTATTCCACTTCTAGGACATGGGTTTTATTGTGAGTAGACCACATTGATGTAGATATACATGAACTTCATGTTGTCCCTTGAATTGGTGGAATTCAATATTTTGTTAAACCGTAACGGTTCATATCAGATGAAACTAGAACTTGGAGAAGAGTTCATTAACCACCTCATAGATTACTTACAAGTGGGACTTTTGGGAAATGTGATTCCAGGCGAAGCCGGGAAAACAAAGATCTCTAGGAGATCATTTTCATTCGACAAAGCTACAGAAAAAGCTGACTGTTGACACCTAAATTTTAACGGCCCATTTAGTCATTAAAAATTAGGATTTAATTTTATCAAAAAAAAATTCATTAAAAAAATTAATTATATAGCATATAGTTTAGGTGCATTTTATTTTAATTGGCGTTTTGGACCGGTGGCGGATGAGTTCGAATCGGATGGATCGGGCCCATGAAGCGAACGAGGTTGGCGCGCGTTTTTTAATAATTAAAAATTATCTCATGCGAATATAACATTTTAAAAATTTTCCGAGATATGAATCTTTTTAGATAGGACAGATGGTTAAAAAATATTGCGATTTGGCTTTGAAAGATTTGGATTTAGAAAAAATCTCATCTTAATCTTGAATCCTTATCAGTATGGGTTGAATTTTGTGAAAAATATTGCGATATTGCGATTTATCTTTGTGAGATTTGGATTTCGAGAAAATATTTATCAATAGTGATCGGTTGGTGAATATGTATCTCGGATGTAGATTTGAAGGGAAAATCGAAAGGTTATCTCTTAACCCCTATAAAAGCAATCGTGTACGATGATAAAAGGGAGCTTCTTGGGAAACGAAAAAAATTTCAGAAAAAGTGAAAGGGGAGAGAAGCCATCCGTGGAGGTTGAAAGGAAAGAACAGAAACAAAAAAAAAAAAAGAAGAGAGAGAGAGAGGGGAAAAGGTAAAAAGTAAAAAGGCAGAGGTGAGGGGACGTTTACTGTTCATCGTCTCCCTCACGCTCGCCGTCTCTGTTTTGCTTTCCACCCGCAGCCAAGAAGCCCGCCGGACGCCCTCGCACCTCCACCGCCCGCGCCTGCATCGCTCAGCCGCACCGATCGCCTTGAAGCCAGCCGCAGCCGCCGCGCCGCCCCGAGTCGTCGACGCCAGCAGATCCTGCGACCTGTCCCGATTGCGATTCCAGACGCCGCGTCCCGCCGACGCTTCCTCCTGCTCGCTCGTTGCTGCCCGATCCGCCAGCAGTCGAAGCCCCGCATCGCCTCGTGCGACCCGAGCCGGATCTGCGTCCCTGCACCGCGCCGCACCATCGCGCTCAGATCTCCGCGCCGCATCTCCACCTGCATCCCTCCGCCCGAGCACCGGCGCCACAGCAGCTCGCCTCTCGCCGCGCGTCTGCTGTCTCCTCACGAAGCCCGCCGGTCGCCGCCCGTGAAGCCTGACGCCAGAGCTTTTCCTGCCCTATTCCGCTCGCTGCGACCCGCGACCCTGCTGCTCGCCGATCTCCCTGTTCTCGCCGTGCTCGACGCCGCGGCCCCCCGAAGACAGCAGGTCCCGATCCGTACGCGACCCACCTCTGCAAATCGCCCTCCGCCGGTCTGCTCTCTGCCCGACGCTGCTCCGCTCGTCCGCCAACAACGACCCGCAACACCAGCCACCGAGTCCCTTCGCCGGAGCTCCGACCACCGTGACTTCCTTTGACGGTGACCCACCACACAGCCACTGCCTCTGCCGGAGTTCTCCTGCCGGACCTCCGATCAACCGGTTGCCCTCGGAGACCCACGGTTCCGCGTGGGAAAGGAAAGAAGAAAAAACAAAAAAAAAGAAAAAGGGAAAATTAGGTAGTTTTTATTTATTTACTTACTGTTTTTTTTTCCTTTCCTTTTTATTTTATTCTTTTAGTGAAATTGTTCCCTTTAAATATGTGATTGAGATCCCAATATGAAATAGTTCAGGGATTGACAGTCCGATTTTCGCGCCCGAAATCCGACTCGCAATTCCTTATAAAAATCGACAATCCAATCTCAAGCCCGAGATTCGATTCGCGATTTAATTTAAAATTGGCCAACCCGATCTCATATGGTTCGTCAATTTTAGATATCGATCTTATCTTGTTTGATTTCTTTGTTGGTTGAGTCAATCTTATTTTCGTAAAAGAAAATCCAAAAATGTTGAATTAAGATTAGGTTTGGCTATTATCTTTTATACTTGAAATAAGAATCTTATTTTTAAATAAAAGAAAACCAAAAGAAAAAGCACATTCATTTAGGATGTTAGTTTTATTTGAATTGCATGAGGAAATTTTAATTTCAAAATTAATATAAAAACACAAAAATCATCATGCATATATCATATTGAATTAGGACATTCTTTGCACGTCATTGCATGTTAGGGTTGCATGTTTATCAATTATAGGTAGATAATCTCTCCTAGATAAATTGCATGTTTTGTTAGGAAAATAAAAAGCCCATGTCATATAGAATTAAGTCCATGAAATGCATAGGTTCATTTCTAATTAGAAATTGACCGTTATTAGACTAAGTCATTTAATAAATGTCGCATGACATATTAACTCGCATTGTTGCATGTCATTTAGTTAAAATAATTGTATATGTCATGGCATCGCATTGCATGTCATTAGAATTAGATCATTTAGATTGCATTTAATTATTGCATTTCTTCATGTCATATAGTTTAGGTCATGCTACCATGTCATATTAGATTATTATCATGCATTGCATGGTTTTCATTAAGAAAAGCGAAAACGAAAATTGAAATTGCTTGTTAATTAGAAATCATATCTAGAATTGCCGATGTGAATTTTAATTTAACACCGCAGATCTTTCGTTGCTTTGAGGTAAGTTCTCGCATCATTTAATTGCTTTATTGGGTGTTAAATTGGTGGTTTGCGCACCTGCATGAACACTCTCACATGTTAGGAAAATAGATTTAAAATCAATCTAAATTGCACTGCCAAGCATTTTTCAAAAATAAAAAAGAAAGGTACCGAAAGGGCGTTAGAGAAATCTAACGTAACCAAGTCCCCGTACCCTTAGTCTCTGTTCGTAGGAGTAAAGTAAATCTCCCGTTACTTTACTAGGGTTTCTAATCGACCCACCAAAAATAGATTAGTGGCGACTCCTAGTTAAAATTTAATTGCATGTTAACAATTCAAACCTAAGTCGCGAATTGGTATGGGCTTGGGAGAGCCCGAGTTAAGTCTAGGCTTAACAATCCATTAGCCAAACCATAGGTGGTCCACACCCGAAAAATTGGTCGCGACACTGACCAAGCTTTTGTCCCTTAAACCAAGCAGCGAAACGGAAATCATGGACCTCCTGCTAAATACACTCCTCAATTTTCCCTTGAGTTTGGAGGTGGAGCGCAGCAGTTTGTTTGTTTGTTTTTTTTTTTTTGTTAATGACTCGGGAACTGCCGTACAGCCGGCAGCCGGCAACGTAAACCCGGGGTGACGCTGGCGCAGGGACTCACCTCCCACAGTGCCGCACTTAAGTTGCACAAATGCGATCCTAGTGACTCGAACCTCCCCCAAACGGAAGAGGGGGGAATGCCCGAACTAACACACCCGCAGCGGGGTGGGTGTAGCAGTTTGTTTCACAGTGATTGAGATGACTGTGATGATAACGAGATCAAAATTGAGCGGACCATCAGTGCAATACTTCATCGTTGCAAGGAAATTTGCGCAGATGATAACAAGAACGATCGGCGAAAGAGTTATTTTCTTTCCTTATCTAGGAGATGTTTGTCGGCAGAAGTGGATTCATGCCAGCACCCACTTTGAGAGGTGCAATTCATATATCAAGGAAGCAGAAGGTCCGTAAATGGTTTTGAGTTTTCTTTAATCAATATTTGACGGTTCCTGCATTAAAACTGTGAATTGAACTTTACGGTCCTTAGAAATCTGTGGAACTCTTTAGTCTGTACCACAACCTTGCACACCAGTTTACTCTCCAAAACATAGCCTCCCCTACTCATGATCCAATTTCATGTTTGTCTAAGCTGCGGTTTAAGTTGGCTTCCAGATGTAATATTTAGTTAGAGATTCTTCAAAATCCTTGTCCTGTGCCATCAGATGAGATTGTGATCTTTTTTATCCTTGTACTTATTTTATTATCATGATTTTGTGCTGTTTCATTCTCAGCACAAAGTGTCATTGTAAACTAAATCAAATTAATTAGCCATCCGTTCTTCATGGTACAGCTTTTGAGGACAATAATTCACCAGAAAATCTATCCCTGAAATGCATCTCGAGCATCATTGGTCAAGAAATACTTGGCATAAACCAATGCCAAAATTATTAGAGGAAAAAACAACCGGGAAGATATCAGCAAATTGGTCGAGACAGATTCTGACTGTAAAGAGTTGCATTATAAGGAGTAAATCGACCGATTTCGTAAATTTAGCAATACAGCCACTCTTAGCTTACTTGCTCATTGTGGTGCTGCCACTTCCAGTGTGCTGCATTAATGTTTTAACCAAAAGCTGTGTCTTGATTGGCAGCGACTTCCCTAGACGAACAGAAGCCCCACATTCAGAAAAACACTTGAGCCAAATATGTTTACTGAAGATGAAACGAAATGTCCACGTTCCTGAATCAAGTATAGCTATATGTGCATGATCGAATAGCAGAATCCTAAAACAGTTAGCTGACCAATTGATCTGTCAACCCTTGGGTCCAGATATCTTTCTGGAGAAGTAAAACTTTCTCATCCACTGCCGCCTTAAAATCACAAGGTGAGAGGACCCTAATAGTTTCATTCTCAAAAAAGGTCAAAATACAAACTCGTCTCTCTAGACTGTTTTTAAGTTTCCACATATCCATACGTATTTATGTGTGTACATTTTAGTTTCATAGAGATATAAGTCTAGATCATCCTGAAAATATTCGCTTTTTAAGAGGTTCGCCAGAGCATCCAAAAATGGCTAGCATTGTTGAGAAGAGAAAAAAGAAAAAAGGAAATAAATAGGTAATTTGAAAAAATATATAAATATTATTAAAAACTGTCCACGTTAGGGTCGTGCCATGTCACGTTGGATAGCTAGTGTCCACTTCAACGATTTCTAGCCAAAATTATTTAGATATACTCAATTGGCAAAACATAGAAATGTTTTAGGACTGAATTGACAAAATTGAAAGGTATAGAATTGAATTTGTAAGGGTGTAATAGGTTTAAGACTTTTTGGACAATTTTCCCTTAGTACTGAGACTGTAGCATGAATTGATCACAAAGGAACAACTCTTCAATACACGGATTCTGCTGATGTGTCTGCCTCTTTTTCTCCCATTTTAATTTTCTTTCTTTTATGTTGTCGCGACCAAAATTTCGAGGGTGAACCACCTAGGGTTTGGCTAATGGATTACTAAACCTAGAGTTAGCTCGAGCTCTCCCAAGCCCATACCAATTCGCGACTTAGATTTCAAATTTCTTAACATGCAAACGAATTTTATTTAGAAGTCGCCACTAATCAGTTTATGGTAGGCCGATTAGACACCTAAGTAAAATAATGAGAGAATTATTTTACTCCTACAAACTAGAGACTTTACATTAGATTTCTCTAATTCCCTTTCGCTACCTTTTCTTTTATTTTCAAAAATGTTTTTTTGCAAGCAGATTAGATTAATTTCAATTCTATTTTCCTAACATATGAGGTGATCATACGGGTGCACAAACCACCAATTTAATATCCAAGAAAAAGCAATGAGTAAATTGCGGGATTTACCTCATAGCAACAAAAGCATCTGCAATATTAGATCAGAATTCACATCAACAACCCTAGATATGATTTCTAATTAACACGCAATTTTTTTTTTTTCATTTATCTAGTGAGAGTCATGCAATGCGTGCTACTAATTTAACATGAAATGATATGACATGGCAATATGATCTACCTATATGACATAAATAAAATGCAGTCTATACTAAAGAACGAAATTAATTTATTCTAGGGTAATTTTTTGGTATTTTCCATGAAGTTCAAAATTAAGAAAAATACAAGGATTAACTAGCTAGATTAAGATTCTATCCAACTTATATTAAGAATTGGGTCAGGCCAAATCCTAATTTAAACTAAGATATTATCTTAATTTAGTAATTTCTAACCTAAGATGCAATCTATCTTAAAAAGTTAATCTAAACTTAAAATGAAACATGCAATTTTATTATAATATGCAATGATGTACAAAAGATGGCCTAATTCTACATGACATATGCATGATGATTTTTACGTTTTTTTTTAAATTAATTTCGAAATTTAAAATTGCTACATAATTAAACATGCAACTTAAATTAAACAAAAACTAACATCCTAAATGAATGCATTTTTTTGGATTTTTTATTTAACAAAATAAAATTGATTCAACTAACATGACGACAAATCAAATAAGATAGGATCGATATCCAAAAATTGACGAACCATATCTCGCGCATGAGATCAGATTGGCAAATTTTAAATAAATCGCGAATCGAATTTCGAAAGTGAAATCGGATTATCAATTTTTCAAGCAATTGCGATTGTGAGTCGAATTTTGGGCGCAAAAATTGGACTATCAATCCTAAATTTCAGAGCAATTTCATGTCGAGCAATCTCAATCTTACATTAAGGAATGATTATACTAAAAAGAACAAGTAAAATAAAATAAAATAATAAAATAAAATAAAATAAATAGAAAACTACCTAATGTGATTTTTTTTTCTTTTCTTGCTTTTTCACCCACGACTTGGCAGCTTCCTAGTGGGTCACCGTCGGTCGCCGGTCGTGGTCGTCCGAACTTTGGCGAAGAGGACCAGCAGCGAGCAGGGGACGTCGAACGTCGAGTGCTGCAGTCGCGTCGCTCGGGGAACAGCAGCGACGCTTGGGCGGAGGGCTCGGGTCGCTGGTCGGATGCGCTGCAGGCGTCGGGTCGCTGGTCGGAGCGGCACGGGCGGAGGCCTGCAGACATAGACAAAGCAGGGACAGCAACAGCGTCGCCGGGGCGGAAGGGAACAGCGATGTGGAAGCGTCGGGTCAATGCGGATCGATACGGCAGCGGCTTCGACAGGCTGCTGGTGTTGCGGCTGGCGCGGGCGGCAGCGATTGGCGCGGCTTCAGCAAGCGTCGGCGAGGGGCTGGGCCAGATCGCGAACAAAGCAGAGGCGTCGCTCGGGCGGATCAGTAGTGACCGGCGAGGGCTACTGGGTGTCGGAGCAGGGGAGTCGTTGCTGGTGAAGTGGGTCGTTCGGAGATGCGGCGCCAGCAGGAGGAGTCGCGGACGACTGGGCTGGCGGCTACTGGTGTCGCGAGCGGATCAAGCTGCTGCAGGGTCGCGGGGAACAGAGAGCTGCAACAGAGGGCGAAACGGCTAGACGGAGGGCTGACACGGGTCGCCGGCGAGGCAGGGACGGCGGTGGTAAATGCACGGGCTGCAGCGGCTTCGCAGCTCGGGCGGAGTGTCTGCGTGCGGGGTTCGTGGACGAGCGGCGACGCCGCGAGCGGCTGCGGGGCGGAACGGCTACAAGGCGAAGAAGATGAACAGTCCTTTGCTTTTTCCCTTTTTTTCTCTCTCTCTCCTGCTGCACGTCACTTCACACGTTTCCCTTCTCTGTCTCTTCTCTCTGCTGTGTTTATTTTTCAGAAAAAGGACAGCAAAAGGGCTGCAGACTTCGACCCCTCCCCCCCCCAAAAAAGAATTTTCAAAGAATTTTTTCCTCTCTTGTGTGTTAAACTTTCGACCTAAAACTCGGAGAAAATATTCAGTGGTTGCCAATCACCACGTCACCGTCCTACGTGGCGCGCGCAATTCTAGGTGGCTCCAATAACAGGTCGACACGTGTCTTTGGACTTATACCAGCTGGAAAATAGAGAAGTCAAAAGTTCTTTTTCTCTCTCCTTTGCTGCGGCTGAAAAGAGACTCAGCAGAAGCATTAATTAATGTCGTTACCGCTCAAAAACCTCTCTCTTCGTTTCAATTTTCGAGCGCTTTTTGCCTTCTCCTTCCTCGATCCGAAAAAATATTGGGTACGCCTTATGTATCAACGTGGCAAACAAGAAGGCGCTCGCAGCGCGACACGTTGCGTTTTCAGAGGCGCCCATTTTGAAAATTTTCCTGTACTGTAGCTCTGCTTCTTTTATTGCGCCTCTCTCTCTACACTCGCTCTCTCCCGACGAAGTCCCTCTCTGCGACCTCCCTCTCTCTCTGCCCTCTCTTTCCGACCGGCGAACGATTGCCTGCAACCGACGAACCACCGCACGGGACCGGCGAGAGGACCGCGACTTCCATCTCTCTCTGCTGCCCTCCTTCTTTCCGACCGGCGAACGATTACCTGAAACCGACGAACCACCGCACGGGACCGGCGAGAGGACCGCGACTTCCCTCTCTCTCTGCTGCCCTCCTTCTTTCCGACCGGCGAACGATTGCCTGCAACCGACGAACCACCGCACGGGACCGGCGAGAGGACCGCGACTTCCATCTCTCTCTGCTGCCCTCCTTCTTTCCGACCGGCGAACGATTACCTGAAACCGACGAACCACCGCACGGGACCGGCGAGAGGACCGCGACTTCCCTCTCTCTCTGCTGCCCTCCTTCTTTCCGACCGGCGAACCACCGCGCCCCCCTCCGGCTCGAGATCCGGCACCGGCTTGTCCTGTACGCTGGAACGTTCGCGCCTGACCGCCTCACACCCACCACCCGACCACTTCTCTGTCTTGTGGTTCTGGTGAGGTAATACAGATCATGGGCTTAGTAAAGAATGCAATTTGCTGAGCAGTGACAGTGAGCACCAGTTCAGCACCAGAAAGGACATGGGGGCTGTAGAAAGCAAGGTTGGCCCTTTTGAGATTGACCATTTTGGCTGGAAATAATTGTCTTTGTATTTTGTGTTGCATTTCAGTTTCTATGTTAGATATATACGGCGTGTCATAATAATTTTGTCTTGCCTTTGAATATATGCGAACATAAATTTGCTGATATTGTTCTCTTACATTTTTACTTTCGAAGAAAGTAGGTGGGAGATTGTTAATTGACTGATATGCTAACTATTTTTCCAGGTTAACAATGATCGGAGCAGAGACTACACAATCCCCAACACCCTGATGATGAATCCTCAACCTTCAATTCTAGGGCAGCAACCGGCTTCAGCTGTTGGTGCTTCTCCTTATCATGCTATACTACTGATTTCATAAAATAAATATAGTTGTCTCTACGCTAGACTATCTAAAGCTACATGTTAGTAATTTCAGCGTAATTAGAGATTGTTTCCTCTTTTCTTTCATTTGATGACTGATCCGATGTTAAAAAAAAAAATTTGATGAGGGTTTAGTTTAGGTACTTACATATGGGACATTATATGTGCAGGTGTGGGTTTTATTTGTTTATTTTTATTTTCATTTTTTGGGGGAGGGGGGGGAATTGTCAGCTGGCTCACTATTATGGTTTTTCTCTTTGATTGACTACTGAGGCACCTGTTCATGCTGTCGACTTGACTGACAGATCAGAAGTGTTTGCCACATGGATGTCAGTTTGTTATTCTTCCTGCTATATTTTCATATTTGAAACTGTGACGGCACAGGGATATAGAAATTTAGAGGAGATTAAGGCATCGATGTGGGCAATAATTTTTGCTTCTCGCGATGCTTATATATCATTCGTTGTGGATTGTCTCTGTTTGCCGATTCCATCAATCTGGCGTCGGTTCCTTTTCATGTACTATTACCCATAATATGTGTCTTTTTGCTTATTTCTGTGCTACAAAGAATTCCTTATTGTCTCATGCTTAAAGTTTTAAAGGTATGCCTGCATATGGTTGCAGGGATGCACCTTCTCCCATGGAAACCGATACCACTATCGTTTCGGAAGTAGATACTGCTATCATTCCTCAAACAGATACCACCCATGTCCAGGAAACAGAGGCTGCTGTTCTCCCAGAAACAGATGCTGCTATCAATCCTCAAACAGATGCTGCTGTCATCCCTAAAACAGAGCATGCTATCAACCCTGAAACAGAGCATGCTATCATCCCTGAAACAGAGCTTGCTATCATCCCTGAAGCAGATCATGCTAATATTCCTGAAACAGATGATGCTCTTATCCCTGAAACAGCTATGGATTTCGCCCCCTGATTCAGATATGGCTATTGTCCCTGCTACTCCTGCTACCCCTCTTCGTAATGAGCAGCCTGGTTCAAAGACACAGCCTAATAAGCGCAGAAGAAAGAAATCTATTGTTTGGGAACACTTCACTGTAGAAACTGTGGGTCCTGGACATACGAGGGCTTGCTGTAAGCAGTGCAAGAAGTCATTTGCCTATATAACTGGCTCCAAGTCAAAAGTCTCCTGAAACATGGATTGGACTTGTTGATGATGGTATTCACGAACTGCACCCATGGAAGCTGAGGTTCTTGCTGACTGGTGGATTCCGCTCAGACTCAGCAGAAGCATTAATTAATGTCGTTACCGCTCAAAAACCTCTCTCTTCGTTTCAATTTTCGAGCGCTTTTTGCCTTCTCCGGCACGCCCGACTGCCTCCACCTCCACCTCCGCCTTGCCATGCCCTTACCCTTTCCCTAAAGCCCTCTCATCGGTTGCCTTCATTTGTCATTGAGTCCATCATGGTCATGTATCTTTTGATCTTTGCCTGGCTTTCTTTCTCTTGACCCTTTGGCATCAATTCTGAACTGAACCCCGGTAGCATTGAAAAACCTTTGGCATCAAGTCCGTAACTCTTTAAAGCCTGTCCACATCCATAGAGAAGTCATCGACTTCCCTCAGCAGCTCTTTTAACATGACCAGAAACAGGGGCCTGTCCACATCCATATGAGAAGTCATCGACTTCCCTCAGCAGCTCTTTTAACATGACCAGAAACAGGGGCGTCCACCAATTTTAGATCTTTTCCTTCACCTGCAATATGACAGATGCAGCACGAAATTTAGAATAAGAATGCTGGCAAATAAACCCTTTAGTTTATCGAATAAAACTTTTAGTTTTCTGTTTTCAAAACAAAAGTGAACGTCGATGTCAATAGAGACATGAAAATCAAACAAATATAGAAAACACAACTGCAAATGGGTGCGACTTATATACGGTCATGTTGAAAATGGTAACACCAGATCCAAGGAGATGAGCAGAACCTTGAACGTGTGGCATATTTGAAGTCAACAGCCAATGAAAGTTCTTGTTGCCAGAGACATCAATGAATGTTTCACCACTTTTCTCAAACTGAAACAGCTTATACTGGCAAAATAGAATAATGCCATCCCTTATTCATCAGGTTTATACATATTTCACGTCATTCGCCCTTCTACAGGGAACAGATTTCACTTTAACTGTTTTTAAGTGAAAACTAAAAACAAGTGATTGACGATCAAATGCACCTCGCTAGTTCTCCTCGAAGACCCCGGCCCGACGCCCCACCAAAAAAGGGCAGACGTACTCGGGAATGACCTACCTGGTTCGGACGGGAGCGCTACGGCGGACGGGCTCGCAATCACTTTTACCTGAGACTTTTACCTGAACCAAAGCACTGGCGGGATCGTGATGCGAGCGGAACTTGAGATCAACAGGCCGGCGGGTGTGAGGTGGTCGGGCACCAACGTTCCAGCGTACAAGACAAGCCGGTGTCGGATCTGGAGCTGGAGGGGGGGCGCGGTAGTTCGCCGGTCACGCGGTGGTTCACCGCGAAGAGAGGGAGGGCAGACAGAGAAGAGCGGGATCGTGATGCGAGCGGAACTGGAGATCAACAGGCCGGCCGGGTGGATCCCGAGCGCCCTTTGCCTCCGCCGCGAAGAGAAGGAGGGCAGACAGCGAAGAGCAGGGGACGGACGAGTCGGGGCCAGATCGTCACCTGGTTCGCCGGTCGGAAAGAGCGAGGGAGGGCAGAGAGAGGGAGGTTGAGTCTCATCCTCCTCGTTCGGCGGCTGGTTCGCCGGCCGGAAAGAGGGAGGGCAGAGAGGAAGGTCGCACGCCGGTCGGTCGCTCGTGGTCGTCTCGCCGGTATACACTGGTTTGTCGGTTGCTCCCCCACCCGCGCGAAAGGAAAGAACGAAAACCCTAGCTACAGTGATCTCTCGTGGGTCCCGGGACACGCAAAACACGCTGCGAGCGCCTTCTTGCCTCCACACTTCACCTTCTCTCCTTCTCCGGCACGCCCGACTTTCATCCTTAAGTGAACAGGAGTAGCATGGCGATTCTTACCTTTTGTGGGAGAAACCTCGGACGACCTTTTGTGGGAGAAACCTCGGACGACCAGGGGCGTGAGGGATTTCCATCATACACAAGGCTTCCATTCTCTCTTCCTCGAGGCCACTTCTCTATCCCTCACTCACCTCAAGCCCTCCCCTCCTCCTTGGCCATCGTCCTCGTCGCGTTTCCATCTCTCGGCTCCGAAAACCGCCGATTGGATCGGGTCGCGATTTTGGCTTGGGTACGTGTTAACCATTTTGAAGCAAAAAGGCTGCGAGGCCGGATATGCAAGGGTGGCGCCGACTTTCGGATTCCGGCGACGCCACAAGGGATTTTGTGGCGGAGAGAGAGGGAGTGATTTTTCTTAATATCCTTTGCATTTTCTGTTTATTTCTTGGCTTAAGTGGATGAGCTGAGATGTTATTTTATTGAAGTAGTTCGATTGATTTGATTAGAAAAGGAGATGATGATCTGCGGCCGTTTACGAAGTCCTCTTTTTTGTGTGGTGTATATGGTCCTCCTCACGGATCTATGTTCTATGCTGGTGTGTTGGGAATGCTCTTTCTTTTTACGTTATTTCTTGCTTATAGCATCGGGAAATGTTGATCATTGGAGTATTGGGTCATCTAGCTAAACTCGATAACCCATTTATCAATCTTTCAGTTTGAAGGCACTTCTTTCGCTAAAGCACTTTCAAGTAAAAATGAAAGGGACGATTCTGCCTTGATTTAACTCTATAAACATGAGACTTGCTACGCCTTGATTCCAAAAAAAAAACATGAGAAACGTTTGAGAGAGAAAGAGAGAAGGGAGCCGGTCCTTTGCAATGGCACCTCAAATTAGCGTGACGTAAATCATCAAAACCATCCATGTTCTTGATATCCAGATCTCGCTCTTGATATTCAGATGTTGCAACTTATCTGTCGCAAACTCTAGGACAAGAAGGGAAGCTACTGTATGATCATATTGAATAAATGAACAAAGACACGCATAACAGCATTTTCACAGCCCGACCATGGTGAAATTAGAAAGGGCAATTACTTCGTGTTTAAAGCTGGAGATTGTTTATTTGTAGAGCTGGCATTGCAAAGGCTCACATTTGATCATAGGCCTTGTAGGAAAGATGAAAAGGAACGCATTGAGGCACCACAACATTCTATTCATTGTTTACATGTACAAACATACTGCGTTGCATGTTTACACAGCATAAGCCGCTCGTGATTTCGGGCTAGTTGCAGGCGGTCTTTTCACGTTTGAACATTGAGCTCTTTGTCTTCCTTCCCGGTCCTCGCTCACCTCAAGCCCTCACGCCCTCGCCCTCTTGCTCTTGCGCTCCTTCCACTTCGACTTCGTTTGTCACCGTCGTCGCCTTTCGGGCTTTGACGATAGAAACCACGAGTGGCTCGGTTTCGATTTTGGGTCAGGCATGTCGTCACCAAAGCGGAAGAAATTTGCAGCTACTGGGTCGCGAGCCCTCTTGGCCTTCACACGCCGCTCGCTTCGTTTGTCGCCATCGTCGGTTTCATTTTTGGGCTCGGCCGCGTTGGCAGCAAAGCGGAAGGAGTTTTCAAGTGCTGGGTCCCGAGCCCTCTTCGCCTTCACACGCCGCTCGCTTCGTTTGTCGGGGTCGTTGCTTTTCTGGCTCGGGCAATACAAATCGCGAGTTGGTCATTCTTGATTTCGGGCTCGGGCACGACGCCAGCGATTTTGAAGCCAAAGCAGAAGAAGCTTGCGACTGCTGGGTCTCGAGCCTCTCCGCCTTCACAGGTCGCTCGCGTGTCTTCACTAGACAGATTAGCGTATCCCCTTGCCATCGCTACCGGATTCTCTCCCACAAAAGGTAAGAATCGCCATGCTACTCTTGTTCACTTAAGGATGAAACCCGTGAAGTGTGGAGATAGTCCCAAGAGATCAGCGCGAGCGCGGGTGGGAGAGAGGAGTGAGCTGACGAATCGTAGCCGCCGATGAGACTCCGGAGGTGACGGCGGAGGCAAAGGGCGCTCGGGATCAGCAACTGTGACCCAGCGGGGGTCTTCGAGGAGGCGAGGTGCCAGAGACAGATCTGACCAGCAACCTGCGACCGACGAGAGGGCTTTGGGGAAAGGGTAGGGGCATGGCGTGGCGGAGGTGGAGGTGGAGGCAGTCGGGCGTGCCGGAGAAGGAGAGAGAAGGTATCTGCGTTTTCTCTTCTCAACTCGAGGAAGGAGAAGGCAAAAAGCGCTCGAAAATTGAAACGAAGAGAGAGGTTTTTGAGCGGCAACAGCATTAATTAATGCTTCTGCTGAGTCTCTTTTCAGCCGCAGCAGAGGAGAGAGAAAAAGAACTTTTGACTTCTCTATTTTCCAGCTGGTATAAGTCCAAAGACACGTGTCGACCTGTTAGTGGAGCCACCTAGAATTGCGCATGCCATGTAGGACGGTGACGTGGTGATTGGCAACCACTGAATATTTTCTCTAAAACTCGAGAGAAAGCCCCAACGAAAGAGTTTTTTTATTTTCGAACGAAGACAAGGCCCCTACGTGCGGCCGCGTATTCAATGTTTGGCCCTCCTCCTTCCTTCCTTGACCAAACGGTATTTTATAGTACGATCTCATTACGGAAAGAAAATTTCTGCACGAAATCTCTATTGACCATGCAATTTCTCTCATTTTGAGGTAAAAAATATATCGCTCAATATATCCTCTAAATGTAATATTCCTATTTGATTATTTTGATATTTCCTCTAAAATCTTCTAATCTTCTGCGAAATATATCACTCAATGTATATATCGCATAAATATATGAAATGTTTACCAAATATTGATAGGATATTATGAATCTTTTTTAGAAATATCAAATAAGTCAATTGTCGGTCATTAGAGAATAACAGATTTGGGCCAGTTTGCTCTCTTCGTGGGCTTAGCCCAACTCATCAAATTAAAATTATGAACTATCAAATCAAACCCATCCATCATCAGCCCACCGTAAATGTAAATTAAAAATAAATGTACCTAAAACTATATGCTATGCAATTAACTATTTTTTCAGGACTAAAATTAACTCCTAATTTTTTAATGCGATAAATGTCTAAACGGGTTGCCAAAATTTAGGTATCAACAGATGCCCATCTTTGAAGGTGAGCTCGTAGAGATTGTATTCAAAGACAAATTGAGACCTAAATTTTGACTATGCACATGTATTGAATGATTTTTTTATTGGAAAATGAATTCCATTTTTTGAATGCAATTTATATGATGCATGGAAACACAAATGATAAATGAACATACCTGAAATAACTTACCTTCAAGGAGGATAGAGTAATTCGAGATAGTTGGTGTTACATGTCCAGAACCCGTACCATTCTACGGTCGTCCAGAATAGTAATATGGCTTTGCAAAGAGACTATCTTCTCAGGACCCGTATATTTCTACAATCGCCCAGTATGGTAATATTTGGTTGTGTCTAGGACCCGTATCTTTCTACGATTGCCTTGACGAAGAAATTAATTTTTCAAGATCTATACCATTCTACGGTCGCCTTGACGAAAAAAAAAATGATTTTCCAAGACCCATACCATTCTACGGTCGCCTAAACTGAGGTTCACCTTCCAAGACTCGTACCATTCTACGATCGCCTAAACCGAGGTTTTGCTTGGTTAGAAGCCGAACCTTTCTTCGGTCGCCTAGTCTTGCAATAAAGATCATCTGACTAGGACCCAAACCTTTCTTCGATAGCCTTAATTAGACTGAATCTAGAGAAAAATCTTTAGAGGACAACTCAACTGAGTGTCGATGTAAAGGACTCTGGGTTACGAAAGCATGCTAGGTCGATAAAAGAAAACCAGGTTACAGAAGCACGCCGGTTCCATAAAAGGGAACCTAGGCTACGAAAGCATGCCAGGTCAAATATAAATAGACACCGGGCTATGGAAGCACACCGAGTCTATTAAAATGGACTCTGAGCTACGAAAGCACGTCAAATCAATATAAAAGACACCGGTCTACGGAAGCACGCTGGGTCTATTAAAAGGGACTTTGGGCTACGAAAGCACGTCGGGTCGATGAAATGGATTTTGGGCTACGAAAGCACGCCACGTCAATATAAAGGACACCAGGCTACGGAAGCACGCCGAGTCGATGAAATGGATGCTAGGCTACGAAAGCACGCCGGGTCAATATAAAAGACAATGGGCTACGAAAGCACACCGGGTCGATGAAATGAACTCTAGGCTACGAAAGCATGACAGGTCAATATAAAGGAACAGCTTGACCAAGTCAAGTGTTGAGAATGGGTAGAGATATACTTACCTGGTGATATCTCTGATTCTTGGGGATATATCTCCTGGAACTTAGATATCCTATGGGGGCCTCTCACCTCCTATTAGAAATAAATTTTGGAACATCAAGGATGCATCTTGAATGTTTGTGATGGTTTCTCATCTCCTAATATCATGAGGCATTCTGAAAGGAACCTGAATGTCAGGAGCTCTTAGATCTTTGAGAAAACATTATCTGTCAAACATGATAAGAGCAAAAATGCATTCACCAAAGAAATAAGCAATTAGGGCTATTCTGGAACGCACACTTCAAAATCTACTGAAGCTTTTATCAATTCAATCGGGGTTTATGTATAATGACATTTGCATCACCCAAATTTCCACTAGAGAGAATTATCGTTCAAGACAATTTTCACTCATGACATGAATTTCCTAAGAATACCAAATGAGAGACTTTTAGTTAGAAATTACTTTCACTCACTCTCATTTAGAAGAGCCGTAATGTGAGCTTGGTCAATGGCTTAACAATTGGACTCTTTAAGTTAAGGTTATTGAAAGAACGGCTTCACAATCATCTCCAGGTTTACAAGTCAAGAACCCTACAAAATGAGAAATAAATAGTCTTGCTCGCACTTCTTTGAGCGATGCTTACAAACATATGAATTACCATGTTAATTCAAGTGCCCTAATCAGAAGAGACTTTATAAGGGACGTAACATAGGCTGGTTTCATGGGTTGAGAAACGAAAGGATCATTAGGCCCAAAATATGTGTAAAAGGTTAGAGTTGACGATCATCTTGGCATTGCCACCAGTTTTCTTTTTCACCATTGAGGATTGTCTTCATGAAGCGGCCCCATTAATTGTAAAAACTCAGCATTCGAGTTCTTTAAGTATTGCTCGATTGGAGATACAACATTTTTACAACCGATAGTCCCTATCTTGACTCTTTTTTTCATCTATGGGCATCGGCCTTGCTTTTACCAAGCACACCGCTTTTTCATGCCCTTAGTTCTCATTATTTTTTTCTTCACTTCTTTTTCCATGGGCATTAGCCTTACTTTTACCAAGCACACTGCTTTTTCATGCCCCTTAATTCTATTTTGATTTCTATCCATGCGTCAAGCAATTACACTTTGAATGACACTCGAACTTTCAAGGGTCTTCATCTGCCTTTTGCCTTGCCCCAGTGTGGGGGATGATCATCAACTGGGTTTAAAGAAATGAAATTGCAGGCTCAAGTAGGCTATGCAAACGATATAACTATATAGGGTAGAGTCCTAAGGTACTTAAATTATCACATGAATTTAATGTAATAGCATGGCTAGAAGATTGATGCAAGTGAGAGCAAAAAAATTTCAATACAAAGGTAATTTGAAAAGAATTTTCATAAGTGTATGAAGCTTCAAAGGGGTTAAGCAATAGATCATCTGTAGTGTTTAGGATAGTGAAATGAATTGCCCCTCATTATTTCTGTTATCGTACCTTTCGCGAGAGAATTCTTTACCTTGTGGATATGGAACTTTCTACACTCATCTCACAAGTGTATAAGTAAGGGATTGTGTATAGGATAGGGCTTGCCTTTCATCATCCCGATACGTCTCATTCAGCATTCTTAAATATTGATGTCACTCCATTGAGTTGTCTATCTTGACAAATCTCCATATGTAATTGGTGAGCTAAATCAATATGAAAATTCTCTTTTCAATAGAGTCTAGTAACTTTAAGTATGAAAAGCGTTTGTGACATAAAAAAAAAAAAAATTATTACACTCAAAACATGGTTTTAAGCATTCATTCAGGGGATTGCTCCACAAAGAAATTGTCTCAGTAATGGATGTCCTTGGATTGTCTCTATTAATCAAAAGTGAAAATCCGCTTTTGCCCCTGCACAAGAGAACGTGCATGAATATGATACTATCAACATCAAAGTAAAAGCAAATGAAATATCCATTTTTGGCTTGGGTCAAGATTTTATCTCAGTAGGGTCATTACCAAAATCTGTCATGCTCCCAATCTGTCACATTAACTCTTTTAGAAATGTGTCCTTAACAGTTGGGCCAATTGCAACCTCATTAAGATCGACCCGAGACCCTGGTGCCTATGCTCCAATCCCTTGTGGCCGAGCCCAAGTCCATCGAGACCAAGCCGAAGACCAAGTCCTCAACGCTTGAGCCTAAGTCCATTTAGGCCAAGACTAGGTCCCTAGAACTCAAGCTCAAGTCATTAGCACCTGGGCCTAGGTCCATCAAGGCCTGACCCAAGACCTCGACTTTTGTGCTTGGTTCCTCAGCTACCCATGTGCGAGTAACAAGTGTCTGAATAATATATATCTATTTATGAAAATTAAACTAGATTTTCCATTCCAAGCGACAGAAAAAATTTATCGATTATTTTTCAGATTTTAGCCAAACATAAAAAAATGTTACTATTTTCCTAAAAAATGACTTCTTAAAAACAAACGAAACCTTAGCGTGATATTAGAATATCAAGGTTCATCTTCTTAGAAGAAAAGATTGGCCTACCATGTGACATCCCGAATTTTCAATGTTGTTTTCTATTAAATTGAATCGGGCCTTTTGATCGACGTGCCTATAATGCTATTCTCATAGCCAATCACTCGTGAGATAACTACACTATCTAGAGAAGTCATTAAGAGATTTTAATGTAATAGACTTGAGGATTCGACTAGGAATCGACTTCTCGATTTTGCTCATCTATAGAGATCATTATGGCACAGTTAAAAATCGTTTAGAGATCAAAGTTAGGTAAGATCGACTGAGATGTGTGGCTAAACGTGGGTGATTCCACTAAATTGCAAAATTCTCGTCGATCGACACTAGATTGATTTTTCTGTCGTTTTGGTACCTTGTGTTCGTATTTGAATTCTCAAGATTTTCATGATAATTAAGAGTCGCCAATGTGTCGAGTAGGTTCACTGTGGCTTAAAGAAAATCGACCACGGGTCATTTACACTAAAAATTTCTAAAAACTACCCGGCAGCCTAGGTCATGCTAAAAACGCGCCAGAGTGAAATTAACTGTGAACTTGAATCCAATTTCAGAAATTGAAGTTCCGTCATGTCACAAATCATTTTAGGAATGTCGACTCGCCTTCAGAAGATTTTTCTGTAGATCAAGAGTTTTTAGGAAGAAGTCAAGCTAGGGCCATTTTTGTTCAGAAAATTCAAATGATCGTTTTTGATCGCGCAATTGGGAAGCAAGTAGGATCAATCGGTGAGGAAAAATACCAATTTGATTGTTGACTCAATAATGAAATTTATAGGAGCCGATTTGAGTTGATTCAAGAAGTATTAGAAGTCCAAATGGAAGGGAAATGTGTACAAATTCGTATGCCATATGGACCTAACCTTTGGACCCCCTCAAATGCTTTTAAAAGGGGTGTTTTGGTTTGGTTTTGGATTGTGCAAGCCAGCTGGGCAAGGAGGGGCCGGTCAAGGGGACAAGATAGGATAAGTGAATACCAAAATCGATCCAACCAGCCCCAAACTTGTCCCCCTTTCCCTCCTGCACCCGTCGAAGGCCTCCCTCCTCCTTTCCCCGAGCTAGTTGAAGCTTCACCAAACTAGGACCATCGAGTTACAGCCCCTTTGCCATCGTAATAGCCCCGCCAGGTCGCCGAGTTGCCATCGCACGCCATCGCTGCCGTTGCACGCCTCGCCCTGATCACGCACGTCCCTCGCAGGCCATCATTCAGCCTCAACCGCGAGCTCAGCCTACCTCTGGAGCTATTTGAGCTTGCCTTGCCGTCGCTGGAGCCGCTTGGAAGCCCGAAGCCATTCGCCTAGACCCAGTTCAACCTCCTCGATCCATTTTAGCCCGTTGTCGCCTCGACTAGCCACTGAAGTAGCTCCGATCACCACCAGCATAGAACCGGTCTGAGTGGGTATTCACAGCACTGTTCAGCCCATTTTCGGATCGTTCCCGACCCCGGTTGGCAAGCCCTCTTTGAATTATCTCAAGCCTCGCCTCGTCCCCGTCGTTTTGATCCGAGCGGATCATTAAAAAAGTGAGTTTGACTTACTAATCTTTGCTTAGTAGGTTAATGACGCTTAAGGGTTGTTTAGTTTAGACTAAGTATGGATTAGATGGATAGTTATATTAGATTATCAATTTAATTAATTGTTATTGCTTGTTAGGTGGTTAGAGTAGTGTAGTTAGAGCCTAGACAAGCTCTAGTATTTATCTAGAGTGCTTCGGAAATTTTCTGGATCCGTCTTGGCTTTTAATTAGGCCTTACGGGCCTAAGTTCTATTTATTTACATTTAATAATTATTTTTTGTAATTATTTATTTTTCGGAAATTAGACCGGGATAGCCGGTAACCGGAATTTTATGCTGGTACTGTGGTGTGACATGTTTATTTAATTGAGCTTTAATTTGTGCAGATTTTGTATGATTTGTATTTTAGGGATTTATTCCTAAATTTATTTAATTTCTGTAATCAATTGAAAAATCACCAGGCGTCGGTTTACAGCGCCAAAAATGGATTTGTGGATTATTGAAATTAGTGGGATTTTCGAAAGTGAAAATATTGTATTTTTGTCTAAGGCCGACCGTGTACCCACACACGATTATTTTTATCGGGAATGATAAAATGGGTTATTCGAATAGTATACTATATTGATATTTGAGGCAGCTTCTGGCGAGCTATATTATTTATTGTGGTAGCTTCTCGCGAGCATATATTTAGTATACTATATCAATATTGAGGCAGCTTTTGGCAAGCTATACTTTCTACTATCAGCTTAGAATGAGCAGTCTTGATTATAATCGGACTTTATAGATAATATTGATTGAGATGACCGGGGAATGGTCTCGTTGACATGGAATCGATTGAGTCGATTGATCGATAGTTCGATCTGTCTGGTAAATTAAAATGATTGGTTGATGTGATTTGTGTATCTATGAGATAGACTGACTTGCAGGAAGAGGCTGAGACAAAGATAAGTCCTTCGACCTATGTTTATGGTTAGGCAACCCTTGGGGTGTATTTTCTTCCTAGTCAAGTCTTAGGGGGTAAAACTTGCTGAGAAGTCATTTCACCCTGTTATGGGATAACATTTCAGGTTCTTAAATGGTAACTTTTGAGTTTTTTGAATGGCCTAAGAAGGTTACAGAGTAGGCATCTTATATTCCGATGCATGAGGACCCTAGGGGTTGGAACTATGAGCTGGTGAGGTCCATAATCTGAGTCGATGCGGGTCTCACTCACAAGGTGCCCCACTGATACAGATCATGGTATCGCTAGGCTCAAGATGGCCAGAGAGAGGGTCCCATATCGGAGTTTGAGATTGCTCTGTACGTTCTGGAGGTCGCTTTTGGAAAGGGCACAGTCGATCCTCCTTAAGGCTTGGTCGTAGACGCGGTAGACTTGGCTCTTGAAGTACCAGAGTCCCCGGTGCAGTCTGTTGAAGGCTCCGGTTGGAGTGTGGAAGAAGGTGAAATCGAGGATGAGGACTCGTAGTTTTGTAAAACCTCCCCTGTTTTGTAGACGTTATAAATAGATCAACTTGTATTATATATGACATGGTTTGTTATGTATATATATAAGTGTGGTTGTGTTTTCAGTTCGAAAATTTTGTGATCCTACTTTTCTATTCTATTGTATTATTGTCTAGGGACTATTTATCTGCTTCCGCATGCGTATTAAAACAAAAGGATCGGCGATGTGTCCTGGGACGTCACTATTAATCAATTGCATAAGAATGGGCACGCGCTCGGAGGATCGGGGCGTGACATACCATGTGGTAGATAAAAATTAATTATGGTACATAACTTACCGCGAGATAAAATTTCTTGATATGTGATTAGCATTGGTTTACCATAATAAGATTAACAAAAGAAGATTCTTGCTAACAATTTTGCATATTATGGCGAAATCCGTTCTAAGTTTCTCTAATACTAGGCAACTTGTATCTATCTATACTGTTATAAGTCAATTTTAGATTGGGTGTTTATTCCTTGAAAGTATAATACAAAAAATATTTTAAATTATTTATAAGTAATTTAGTTTCTTATGAAATATGAAATATGGTGATTTGAAATTCCTAGCTTTTAGATTGCAACCAATCCTTTAATTGTTTGATGTTTACTTTAGAGTACTTGTAAGTGACTCTTAGTGTTTGTGGATAAACTTATTGTACTTGAAGTTGATCAACTTTTTCAACAAATATTCAACTCATCGCGCGCAGGAACCTCATGGAGCGGAATTTGATATCGGTTTCGTGGGTTATTTGGAATTTGATAGAGAAGTTGTCGTCGATCGATTTTAAGAACCGCCTTGAGGTTCCTGAAGTTCTCCTATCGTCATGGAGAGGAACAATGGTTGCGAATGGCGAGGAATTGGCTATGGCAGGATTTTACAGAAATAGTTTTTAAGAAAAGAGATATAATAATGGAAGATACAAAGAATACACTGGTTTGATGTGTAAAATCAAGAAGATAAATACCTAGCAAGTTGATACCTTGAGTATAAGATTGGTTTTACATGATATTATTTTGGCATTTCAACATCTTCTAGTTCAATTTAGTAGCATAGCCTTCATTAACTAGCTCTATATTGTTGCTACCTATCTTTGGAGGGGCCGCCCTTAGCGAAATAGGTTTAGAGGTTTTTGTTTATGAGACGATCCGAAAGGTACGTACAAGTGATGGTCTCATATGAACCATTAATTGATAACACTACAAACAGATCATCTATCACAACCGCGATCTCTCCCATGACCATACTTCGCGTGTATGGGATTTGTTTTAGATCTTTCTTGACACCCTACCTATTTACTAAGAGTCGTCACTAGCCATTATTACAGGGTTGACTAGAACCCTATTGAGATATGGGAGTACTATCTCAATTCTATGCAACTAAAGATTTCTAGGCTTAGAGATTTGCTTTCACTAATATTTCTATTAGTGTCCTTTTGGTACCTATTAAGTTGGTTGTTTTCTATGGGATCATGTAATCTTGGTTGACCTTTCACAGCCCAAAAGATCTCAAAGTCATTAAGTGTCCATGCAAATGTTTTTGTAGATGGGTTTATTTAAAATTCTTAGCTAATTCTAATTCCATGCTAGGAAACAAATTAATGATCAAACTATTGAAATTGTGGTGCGGAAAGTAAACACCCAAGGGATTTAAAAGAATGAGCCAATCTAAGTATGAGGAAGGAATCCCAACAACTAGTTTTTTTTTTTTTTTGGTCGTAAAAGGAGATCTCATATAATCAAGTTAAAGTACCAGAGCAGCCCATTGCTTGGGCTTCAGAATACAGTAGATCCAAAAACGTAAGGGGAGGGACGTAGCCCAGTTCGGCGGTAAGGTGCCATTTCTATGGGCCTTAGCGGCCCATTCATCAACAAAATTGGCCTCACGTCTACAGTGTTGCACGCATAGGTTAGGAAAAGAGGAGATCTTAGCCGCCGCTTCTGCAAACAAAGCTCTCGCCTCCCATGGTGTCAATTGGGGATTGTGGACAATTTCCACCAACACAAGACAATCAAATTAAATCACCAGGTGGTCATGATCTTTACCGTGTTGCAACAGATGATTGAGGGTAATGAGGAGCGCTTGGATCTCAGTCTGCAAGGCCGAAGCTGCTAGGAAATCTCAGGTAAAGCCTTCGATCAAAGTTCCTGTATGATCTTTGCAAATACATGCCATAGTGCCTGTAGTACTTGCTAGTTGATATGCCCCATCTATATTGATCTTCACCACACCAAGATCTGGTGGCCGCCACAGTAGTTCGGATTGGGGAGGAGTTCGCCCTGTTTGTGACAGTGGCCAAGTGGAGAGCTTAGCAATGCAAACTTGGGTGAGGGCCACCTCCACGACCTGCATCGGATCGAGGCACTGTCGGCGGAAGATGAAACTGTTGCGCACCTTCCAGATCTGCCACAAGATTGAGGCAACGGTCTCCAATCCAGGTGAGATTCGCCGTTGCTCAATCTTTGCTGCGTGCCAAGCATCCATCTGTTGTACTGACTGTGGTGAAATCTGAATACTGACCTGGGGGTGTGACCATATTCGATGTGTCCATGGACATAAAAGAAAGAGATGTTCCGTAGTTTCTGGTGTGTGTTGAGAGCAGAGATGACATGTCGGATCTATGGTGATGCATTGATGATATAGATTATCTTTCGTTGACAGTGCATTATGGCATAAAGACCAGAGGAATGTATGAATTTTGGGGGCGAGTTTCATAGTCCAAATGGATTTCCATAGTAGTTGGGGGGTTTGATAAGAGGACAATGCATGGTTTTGCCAATTGCTGCGAGCGGCCTATCTGATAGTGTGATAGCCGCTTTTCACAATATATTTACCATTTTGTGTTGCTGTCCACATAAGTTGATCATTAGTGTAGTTAGGTCTTACCTGAATGGTAAGTATTTCCGCGACTGTTGAGGCATCAAAATGCTGGTTGAGTAGGGGAACATTCCAGTTGTTGCTATCCAGGTCCAAAAGATCAGCCACTTTCACCGGGTCACCTCTAGCAACAGGGCCTCCTATAAGTCCTCTAGGGAGCCATCGATCTTCCCGGAGTCTAATAGTTTGTCCATTGCCAACAGACCATTGAAGGTGAGGTAATATGGAATCCCTCCCAAGTAATAGACTGTGTCATCCCCAAGATGGTCTGGCGCCCCTAGCGGCAATGCCTAAAGTCCTATGAGTGGAAATAAAGCCCTTTAAATAGGGTGCTCCATAGAGATGTTAGGTGCTGGATTAACCGCCACGCTTGTTTCCCAAGCATGGCTTTGTTAAATTCTATGAGATCACGAAATCCGAGGCCTCCACTGTCCTTTCTACGCTTGAGAACGTCCTAATGCTTCCAATAGATGCCTAATTTACTATAGTCACTCTACCACTAGAACCGAGCAATTTTTTGCTCAATGGATTTGCAAATATACACAGGAATTTTAAAGATGGACATGGCATTCTATGGGATGGCTTGTAAAACAATCTTGAGTAAAATTTCCTTCCCACCCTTAGAGAAGATTTTCTTTCCACCCTTCTAATTTGGCATTCACTCTTCCCAAAATCCAAGCAAACATTTCCCATTTTGATCTTCCCTAATTAGATGGTATACCTAGATATTTGCCAGCGCGATCAATCACAGGTATTCTAAGTTCCCTTGCTAAATTTTCCTGTAGACTAAGAGGACAAACTTTGCTGAAGAGTATGCCTAATTTGTTTCTATTAATAGCATGTCCAGTAGCTAAACAATATTGATTCACTATGTTGGCTAAATTCTGACATTCAAGTAGGTTATCATCTAAGAAGAATATGGCATCATCTGCAAAAAACATGTGAGATAGAGTAGGACACCACCTGTTCAGCTTGATGCCGATGAGATGGCCCATGGCAACTGCTTGATGTATAAGATGTGATAAGACATTCGCCATAAGGATGAATAAGTAAGGGGAGAGAGGATCGCCCTGTCTGAGTCCTCGGGCTAGTTGGAAGTATGGTAAATGTTCACCATTGAATTTAACACTGAAAGATATTGTCGTTATACATTGCATCACCCACTGTACCCATGTATCATGAAAGCCTAACTTGAGGAGATAATCTCGAAGGAAATCCCATTCAACCCAGTCATATGCCTTGTGAATATCCATCTTTAGGACGGCTCGAAAGTGGCGCTTGCATTTTCTAACCTTAAGCTAATGAAGCACCTCTTGGACTATTAAAATGTTACCTTGTATTTGGCATCCACTCACAATAGCGCTCTGCTCCATAGAAATAAGCTCAGGCAGCCAGGGTTTCAAACGATTGGCGATCACCTTAGAAATGATTTTGTAGGCAAATTTCATAGGTTGATGGGATGATATTGATCTAGCCTTTCGGGGTGTGGTACCTTGGGGATTAGGGAAATGATGGTCCTATTAAGATCGGTTGGCATGACTCCTGATAGGAAAAATTGCTGCACTGATACGAAAAGCTCATTCTGTAGTATATCCCAATGAGTTTGATAGAAAAGTCCATTCAAACCATCTGGGCCCGGAGCTTTAGTAGCCCCCAACTGGAACGTTGCGTGATGAACCTCCTCCCTGGTGACCGAAGCTGTCAAAAGAGTGTTCATTTCATCAGTGATAACCCGAGGGCATTGATTCAGAATAGGCCCATAATTACGATGTCCCACTGTTTGATATAGACTGGAAAAGAAATTTATTGTCATCTTCTTTATAAGCCTGGGGTCGTGCACCCAACCTTGGTTGTCGTCCTGCAACATACTGATCATATTGCGTTGTCTCCTTTGAATGGTAGTTGCATGGAAGAATTTAGTATTTTTATCCCCCCCCACCTCAGCCAGTTAATCTTAGAGCGCATTGCCCAATACTGTTCTTCTTGTTGCCATAACTTTTGGATTTTCTCTTTTAGGTGAGTAACCATCGATGCATCGTAGTGGCCACGGGGTTGATTAACATAACTCTGAAGTTGCTAATGCAAAGCTACAAGTTGATGATATCCCTTAGAGAATTTCAATCTACTCCAATGAGGCTAGAGCGAAGGAGACCACCTTTAGTTTGGATGAAAGGGTGGAGTCCGTTGCCTGTGTAGATCTCCATGACCGAGCAATGATGTCATGGCAGTCCGAGTCTTAGATCCAGTAAGCTTCGAAAATGAAGGGCCGATGTTGTCGACGTGATAAAGCTTCAGTGGTTAATAATAAGGGGTTGTGATCCGACCTCACAGCAGGTAAAGCAAACGCTTCAACTTTAAGGAAGGTGAGATGCCAATCTAGAGTACACAGAGCCCTATCCAATCTTTCTTTCACAAAGTCATCACTAGCTCGATGATTCATCCAGGTAAAGGTACATCCCTTACTTTCCATATCCATGAGTGAACAGTCATGTAATACATCTCGAAAAGATTGCATCCGGTGAGAGTCTGCCAAGCGCTTACCCACTTTCTCCCAATGATAGAGTATTTCGTTGAAGTCACCGATACAAACCCATGGTAAGGTATTGGAGGCGCTGATTTGTCGCAGAGCTGCCCATAACAATTGGCGTTGCTGAAAAGTAGCCGGTGCATGAAGGCAGGTGAGTCGCATTGGTATGCCACCCATTATATCTGTGCATATCAAATCAAAAAACTCCGAAGTAGAGCGATTCATAGTTAGAGTGAGCTGGTCATTCCAGAATAATGCCATCCCACCAGCCAAGCCAATGGGGTTGATCACATAAGAGCTAGGATATTTGAGTCGTTTTTGCAGTTGTTAGAGTACGACCTCTTGGTTCTTAGTTTCCATCAAAAAAATAATGTCGGGCCTCTCTTTAGCCATTAAGGCCTTGAGGGATTGAACTGTCAAGGGATTGCCCAGCCTCTAACAGTTCTAGCTTAGTAGTTTCATTTGTCACTTGATGGCTTTTTATGGCAAGCCACCACAGCTCACTTGCCGGCTTCTTCGGCCTCCAAGATGGGAGTATCCATGAGTTGTGTTTCATCAATGTCCTCTTGCTGATTTAGTCGTAGTTCATAAGGGTTATACATCTTCAACTTTTTGGTTGTGCCTGCTTTGGTATTAATTCTGGGGTGTTTTGTCTTTTTGGGGTTAGAGGAGCCCACTATCGAGTCTTGAATATTCTTCATCTTGGCACATACAAGAAATTTCGCAGCTGTAGTTGGAGTCCCTGGTGTTTGACCTGCAGGAGAGTGGCGCTGGGGTGGGTCGACTGTACCCAGAATGAGGGGGTAGGGCTGGTGGTTGTAAGAGTCCCCTGTTTATATCAGTGCTAGGAGGTTGCACAGGGGCCAGATGAGGCGATGGTGGGGGAGTTTCTAGGATGACTTCTTCTAGCGGTTCAAGTTAGTCTTGCGGCTTATAGAAAGTCTACCAATATGGGCTGTGTTCCCGGACTTCCGCTTGTAACCATTGACCATACACCATCTTTTCTTTGCCTGCCATCTTGGCTTCATCAAAAGGAAAATCCTTACAGTACATGGCATAATGGCCGAGCTTACCGCAAGATTAGCAAAAATGTGATAGCCGTTCATAGCGAAAGTCTAGCCATAGGGTTTTTCCATTGATTCTGATCAACTGACCTATCTTCAAAGGATCTTGCAAATTGATTTCTACCCAGGCTCTCCTAGCTCAAAGGATTGTACCCTCCTTAGTTTCTATTTTAACCTCAAGTACTTTGCCAATGTGTCTAACAGCCTTTTCTATCATATTCTCAGAACACCATTCCAATGGAAGACCGAAGACTTGCACCCAGAATGCGCAGGTGGAAAAATCATAACAATGCAACGGCGTATTTGGGGTCCAAGGCTTAAAGATAACTAAGTGACTAGAGAAAAGCCAGGGGCCACCATCCAATACCCGATGTTTCTCCACATTAGATTTGAATTTTGCTACATACAGGCCTGCTTCACGTGGGGATAGGTCGACTTGGTCCGTTCTCCATGTGCGCTTTTTGAAAAACTTGAAAATTAATGGATGGATTGGATAGAATTTTACCTACTAATATCAATTTGCATTCCTCAACTTTCTCCATAGGTGGCGCGTCATCCCAAACCTCAATTGCTTGTTCATGCTAGAGGCGACCCATTCTGGAACAGACGGTAGCAAGGCGAGAGGCATCTTCCTGTTCGTGGTCTTCCATGAGGTCAGGCGATAGGGCACCTCACCAGAGATCCTATCTTGTAGAAGAATTGCACATGCAGATGGGGTCGGGATTGTAAAACATGGAGATCCGACTAGCGATATAGAAATTCCAGGGTAGCGTTTGATGACATACCGTTAATGAAAGCTGGGAAAAAATAGATTGAAAGCAAAATCCCTTCAAAAAGCAACGAAGAGTATCGATAGTTTAGGCAGGAATTGTTGAGAGGGGAGAGTGGAAAGGAAAGGTGAGTGAAAATGGCGAGACCACTTCCAGATCAGAAGACCGTGAAATTGGAAGCCGCAATTGTCGAAGAGACAATGAAAGGAAAGGGAACACTGGGGTGAAGAACAAGGAAAGGACGATGGTGGAACAACGACGGTGGGGTTAGGGTTTAAGGTGTAAAACTACCATGAAGGTAAAGAAAGGACTCCACATTTCGAGAGGATTGATCGAGTTATTAGAAGATCAAAGGAGAACTTGATTAACACCCCAGCAATTGAACAGTCAGTGCGTATCAACCCCGCAACTAGTTGAATATTGCAAAATGAAGACATTATACGACATCCGGCAAAGAAAAGACATGGTCTCATTAATAAGCCTCGAGACATGTGCCCTTGGAAGCTTGCTATTAAGACTAAGGCAAGCCTAAATTTATCTAATGTGTTTAAGGTAAGCCTGAGCTATTTATCTAAAAAGTGATGCTAAGTTTAGATTGATTTTATTACTCGAGGATGTGAATTGAAATTCAAGCTAATACTAAGTTGATTGAACTAACAATTACAAAATTAGACCTAAATGGACATTGGTCTTCACCATTTTTGAGAGCTTAGACCGCCTCACATGGCCGCCATTGGTGGTCTTCGTTTTCATATAACCCATCATCCATTCACATAAAATGCACTCCAGCAATCAAGTAGATTAACAACATTCACTCAACAAACAAGAAGTGGCCACGGAATGGACCTTTGATTCTCACACATGTCGATCATCTCCAACCTCCTAATTGACTAAGATTCATTGACTCATAGTTAATGATTATTGGTCGCCATTTGCATTCGCATAATGATGGTCAATATCGATAAACCCCTAATTTGGTTTAATTGATCCCCAATAAGCTACCTATCGAGCATGCATCACACTTTCATATTCATCTAGCAAATATATGCATAAGCATCAAATTAATCATGCATTTAGGGTTCGTTTGTTTCGCGAAAAATATCATGTTTCCGGAAAACATTTTTCTAAAAGTCATTTTTCAGGATAATAACTCTATTTTCCGATGTTCGGCTGAAACCTAAATTTTGAGCGGAAAATATTTTTTACCGTTCGTTAGCTAATTTAATTGTTAGGGAAAATTTATCAAAAATTGAATTTTAATATTTTTAATTGACCAAAAAATTAGTTTTATTTTTTTATATGTTTTTTAAAAATGAATTTTTAATTATTTGTATTTTTAAAAAATCGAAATTATTATTATTTGAACCGGCACCAAACTTGTGACAGTTAGAGTTTTTTTTTTTTTTGGGTGAAAGTAAGAAAAGAAAGAAGAAATGAAAACGGTTAGGTGTATCGCCAATGTAACAAAAGAACTTACATATTCACTATTAGAGAAGTGACACGTGTGATTAAGTTAGTTTGGCAATTGAATTCTTTCACTTATCAATATTTCAACTGTGAATATTTAAGTAATTTGTGGCGGGCCTAATAGAAAAGGATTATTTATACAAGGCTTGGCAAAGAAAATCAACGGTCAATGCACCAGACTCCACGTATCCGGGGATTAATTTTGTCCAGTATCCAATTCGGTGTGCCTATCTTCTTGTTTCTTTCCTTTTCTGCCAATTTCTTTCCTTAATGGAGTATACGATGAAAAAGAAAAATCAATCTTCATCCAAGATTCCAAAGCAACAATCACGGAGATTCCCAATATCTGAGGTCTCTCAGAAATTGCTCTCCCAATCCTGCATTTGGGAAATGTTAGATCAATGATGAAATATCTTTCTTTTTTGTGCTTAGCATTTTCTAGGAGGCTTTCTACAAAATATAGGATTTTAAACATCTTGCATGTTAGTAATTTCAGATTGCTTCTTCGTATACAAAAGAATTCACAAAAATATGTCTAGGGGTGTAGTTATGGAAATTGAGATTTAGTTATATATTTGCTTGATTGCACTGTGTTAAGTTTGCTCTTTGGATTGCATTCCTTTTTAGATTGCACTGTATTAAGTTTCCATAATTATTATCTTTTTTGTGTAAATATGTCAATGACATTCATACAGAAGCTTAGGGGTATCCCCCAGCATTACAAACACAGCTAATTATGTGAGAATATGAAGGTAATTTTCCATAATTATTAGAGGCTCGCTTTAGGAAATTAATTTATTTGTTGCTTAAAGAAAAACTGAAAAAAAAAAGAAGACAAAAATTGAAAGATCAAAAAAGAAAAAAGAGAGAAAAAGCCACCTGCATTGTATGTTGAGTGGCTTCCTTAATTGAGGGTGTGACTCACTCGACCACATGCGTGGCATTTTGTTTTTTTGGTTGAAAACATGCCTCGCAAGTTTTTTTATTTTTTTTTTGGTCAGAAACAAGACACTATATTGGAGAGGAAAAATCATTACAACCTGCAGCTATAGCATCCGCGCAAATAAGATCTATCAAATAAAAGGGGGGAAAAACAGCCCAACATTGGACAGAGGAAAAACAATCATGGGCCTTTGCAGCCCAGTCAGCAGCAACATTGGCCTCCCTTCTGCAGTGCCCTAGCGAGAGATTAGGGAAATTCGAGAGCAAGGACATGCCTCGCAAATTAAATCGCTTATTTTCGTTTAAAACTTTATTCCATTTCATCGTACAAAAGATGGACTACAAGTACCAGGTGGAGTGGGGACAGTAGATGAACTTGGTGTGTTAAACAGATGAGCCGACTTCATTACTCTTGGAAAGCTGGGTCCATTACTATTCTCTATTTTCACCGGTAATGCTTTTCAAAAGGGAGTAAGCAATTATTATTCACAACTTTCGTCATGACATACAATAAGATGTCGTCATGTAAAAGTAGTATCGAATAAATCGATGTTGTCTCTCATGAACTGCAAGTAGCACCGATGAATGAGAATATTTGAGAAAGTTGATGCGATCCCTTTTAGAGTCGCAAGCCAGTCAGACGACATCTTTACTTACTTGAGCTTGAAGCAAGTGTATGTAGTTGGAGTAGCAATCCAAATAGAGTTCAGAGTTTAAACAATGGATTTGTACGTTTCGCAAGACTAATAACTTAATTAGCGCTTTTTTTTTGCACAATACATGTTAATATATCTTAGTTTGTTCCGGAATTCTGAGTGAGTTGTTTATAATCAAGTGATTTTGTCCATTGGGGTCTCTCTTGAGTATGTCAATTACCAATATCTTTTAAGTGGAACTCAAATATATGGACAAGCAAAAGAAAAGAGAAAATTCAAATTTCAACCATAATAGAGAAAATATATCAAGCATGAGTCGGGTATCAACCAACAAGCTTTTTGAGTACAGTTGAATGCCATGTTGTTTATTCATTTGTTTCTCTTTCTTGTCTATAGATATGCTAACACGAATCCCTAGCTAAATCAACTTTTTAACTACATTAGAGATTTTTTTGAAAGTCACGTCTCTAATCTGATATGGTACTATTATATTATTTTGGTGCTCCCTAAAAGCCTTATGGAAAGTTGACATGTGGCCCCATTAGATGGTTGCCAACTCGCTTCCCTTTGCTTTTATTTTATTTCTGAAAAATAACTTACCATAAATAAGATGTGAGTACACAAATGGACTTTACACACAGAAGTGATAGTGTTTTCTTGTACCTACTTAATCTTCTCAAACAAAAGTAGAGATACAAGCAATTCTTCAATTGGAATTATACATCTAATTCAAATGATAGACATGAAAGAGTCCTTTCTCTTTGGCACCTTTCTTCCAAAGTGGGACATTGAACGATTGTCAATTTCTTCAATGAGGTGAGGTGGCGCATCCCGTCTGGCAAACACGTTAAACCTGGGCAAGCAAAAAGATGAAGCTCTTGGAGCAAAGAAAAATTGCCCATCCATTCTGGCAAACTTTTCAGATTCTCACAACGTGAAATGTGGAGAAATTGCAAAGTAGTGACATGTTGAATCCCATCAGGTAAAGCCACTAGTTTTGGAAGTTGTCTGATTCTAAGATCACGGAGTTTCGTGAGGAATCGCCATTGGCTGCCATGCTCATCGTCGTGGCTTGACAAATCTAGCTCTTCACAACCACAGATATCGAGGTGCTGGAGTGAGGATAGGTACTGCATGCTACGAGAGAGACTCTTTAGTTTGAAGCAATAGTAGAGGCCCATGGACTCAAGACTTCCAAGGAATTGAAGTAAAATCTCGAGCATTGAGTGCTCCAGATCCTCGCCACTAACAAACAATAGCTTCTTTAATTTAGAGAGAGGGACGAATGTGGATGATACCGCTGCTTCTGATGGACAATTTTGAAAGGCCATCAATTGTTGTTCCATGATCTTCACGCTAACTCCAACTAAGCTCAAGTTTTCTATCCAGGGGAACAACGGCTCGGAATTCAAGTGGGGACAATACGATATTTCCAAAGATGAGAGTTTTGGGAATGATGATCGTGAATCATATTCCCACTGATCCCCATTTGCACCCCCTAGTTGCCTTTTTCCCCACCAGCCTTTCAAGTTGCCACAGTAGTGGAGAAACAGTCCCTCCAGAGATGGGAAGAAGGAGCGTCTAGTGTTAGATTGCTCTAGGTCACCAATCTCTTGAACCGACTCTAATGCATCCAAGCCCACGAGAGTCAACTTCCTTAGGGAGGGGAGTTCACTTAGGGGTGGCAGGTACTTCCATCCTCTACATTCCCAAAGTCCAAGGTCAACAAGATTTTTGATGGAGGAAAGCCAGCTTGGCGGACTCCTACCCATATAGGAGGTTATGGTCAAATGGGCTAGATTTGGGTGCGGTCTGAGGTTCTCCCATATGATCAATTCATCGCTCTCGCTTTTATCATCTTGCTGCTCTCTTGACCACTCCAACTTCAATGAACAAAGATGTTGCTTTTCCCTCAAGTAACCTTTGCTCGATGACAGTTGAAGGAACTCCAACCTTCGAATAGTAATGGAACCAGCCAATTTGTTTAAGCTACCCAGTTCATCTATTCTTCCCACACTACCATGTACTTTATGATCTATCGTTTGTATGATAAATTGTGATAAAGTTCGAAGCAAAGACAAGTGACTCAATCCATGTGGCATGTGGTTCAATGAGTCACACCCATCAATTAAGAGGTGCCTAAGGTTGATCAATTTCCTCAAATCACTTGAAAGTGTTGTAAGCTTCTTGCAACCAGAAAGTTTAAGAGTTTGCAGATTCACCAAATCCGTGATTGAATTTGGCAAACTCTTGATTGATTGGTTTTCAGAAATATCAAGAAATCTTAAATGCTTCAACTGACTCCCCAAGGAGGGAGGAATGCGAAAATCTGCATAGTGCAAACCTAACACTCGACAATGCTTAAACTTGGAGAAAATCCCATGATATTGATTTGGGAACAAGTTTGGCACTGATTTTCTACTCTTCAAATAGAGGATGGTTCGTAGATTGGCCATTTCAAGTAGAGAGGTCAATTCCCATAATGAGGATGAAGCAAATGATACATGTCGAATCCCTCCATATATGCCGCCTTCATTAAGATTAACCATCTTGCACTCATCTCCTGTAACTTTCAAGGCAAGATCGTGCATGAGATCGTGCATCTTGAACATTTTTACGTCGCCTGTGGAATCATCGGTCTCTTCAACTTCAAGGAATGACCTATATAATAGGTCTGAGACATAACTATCCCCAATCTGCTCTAGGTCATCATTCCCGTCCAATGACTCAATAAAGCCGTGTGCCATCCAAAGCTGGATCATTGTTTGTTTATCATAAACATAATCTTTTGGAAACAATGCACAATATGCAAAACAATGCTTTAACCCTAACGGAAGATGATCATAGCTGAGCTTGAGGACTTCGATAATACCACCATGCTCCAACTTATTTATCTTTGAAAGTTCATGCTCTTTGAGATAGAGCCACTCGTTTTTGTTTTTGTTATATAAAACACTGCCTATAGTTTTGAGGGCAAGGGGAACACCGGCACATTTTTTAACTATATCTCGACTTATCTCCTCTAGTTTAAGGTCTAATGATTCTTCCCCATCTCCAAAAGCCATTTTCTTGAACAAGTCCCATGACTTATCGTCAGATAATCCCTGTAGAACATGGCTAGCCGATTTCGCATCTGTGGCTTGCTCAACCAATCGACTACGTGTTGTTATGAGTATCTTGCTCCCGCATGAACCACCCATTAGCAAAGATCGGAAATCCAACCATCTTAGGCGATCTTCATTCCATAAGTCATCCAAAACAAGTAAGTATTTCTTCCCCTCTAGTACATTCCGGAGGAGCTGCTGCAACTGCTCCTTAGATTTATTCTCAATATCTTGCAAATTCCTCATACCAGGACCTTGGGCAGATTTCAGTATTTCTTTGATGACCAATTCCTCATCAAATATTTCAGTATCCCCCTGACACGCCCACATCCTAAGCTCGAAATAGCTTTTAACCTTGTCATCATTGTATAGCAGTTTAGCAAGCGCAGTTTTTCCAAGTCCTCCCATGCCAACGATGGAAACAACCGTAACACTCTCTATCGAGGAGGAATCAAACAAATGTGCAATAATTTCGTTCTTATCATCTTCTCTACCAATTATTTCTTCTTCACGGGCAAAAGAGTGAGTTGTCCTTCTCCTCCCAATAGCAACAGTCGCCTCACTCAGATGTCGCTCAAAATGGAGCTTATTATCACTTTTAATCCGATCCAATTTCTTTTAAGTTCCTGAATCTTATTAGCCACTTTGAGGCAGTTTACAAGCTGATTTGATTTAGAGAAGAAAACACGAACCTCTTTCGACATCTTGTTGCCAGAAGTGACGTTTCTCCTCAGATCTTCAGTTGCAACATCATCGAGCAAGTCCTGTACCTCATAAAACACAGCTTTGAGCCTCTTGAGCCAGGTCTTGACCTGGTCATTGTGCCATTGCTGCTTCTCGGCATCCAAAAGCACAGATTGAATGGTCTCTACGGTATCCTTAAGACTTTGGAGCTCGTCCTTGGCACCGCAGAGCAACTGAACCTTTCGAAAAGCGAAGGAACTCCCAGGTTTCATCATTTCGATGGCAAGGCCTTTCAGTATGTCAGTGGCGAGGCTAAAGAGCACTGTTTCTGCCATTTCTAAAGGCAAATGTTGGAGTTGAGGAGTGTTTGAGAGGAGGTTGCGAAGCTCAGTCTTTTATTGTGAGACAATGGTTTGGTGTTGCCTCATGATCAACGTGATGCACGATTATATGCAGATTCGCCACCAGCAAAAGCAATCACTTTGAATGCTCCGTTAGAGTTAACTTTAACAGTTCCGAATCCTGTTCCCTGGGCTCCCAAAAAGAGTTCTCTTTAGCCAAAGGAAAAAAAAGGTACTACTCAGCTAGAATAGATGCTTATCCATTCACAATATTCTTTAAAAATCTGAGCCCAATATGAGATTTGTATTGTCCATCGAACCAACCTTAAGTTCAGTTCTCACCTGATCCATGAGATTAGTAAGGTATTTTGTAAGGTGAAGATTATATTCTTCATTAGGTAGTCATCCATCCTTGCTATAAAATTAAAAAAGTCTGGCTTCTAATTTAAGGCATTTTTTTTTCTTTTACATTTAACGTAGATTATACAATTCTGTAACACGAAACTTCCAAAATTCCGTCTGCCAAACTGCGGTAGCCGAAAGTTTGGCATCTTAAAAGTGATGCGGTGAAAATGACTGATTTTTGCTTTCATTTCATTTAGGCAATGAATAATCGATTTGTTTGTCACTTTGATTTATTTTTCAGGAAAAGTACCCAAAAAAAAATCATAAATCTATTGATTCACACCACCATTTTAAACATTTCGATTGAACCATTTTAATCCTAAAATTATTCATATGATATCAGTTGAGTCAATCTAACCAATTTAGGCACAAAAAAAAATTGATGACGTGGATGCCAGGTATCCAATGTGACACGACCGGTGCTACATGGACATTTTCTATTTTTTTTCTAAATTTTTATTAATTTTTTCTTTTGTTCTCATTTTCAATTTTTTTTTCCTTCTCTTTTCCTCTTTTCTTTTATTTTTTTCACCGGTGGTCGGCAAGCACTGGGCAAGCTTACCTGAAGCTCAGTGGCCATGGCTGCCTTCGCTAGCGACCAGCAAGGCCCTGGCAAGGCGGCCTCAGCCGTAGTTGGCTGGCGATGGTTAGGGCAAGGGACTCCCCCGCGAGACTGGTTGAAGCAATTCGAGGAAGATGAGATGGAAAAATCTCGAAACTTGCACAATATTTGATGCCACCATCGGTTCGAGAAGGCGACAAAGTGGGTGGAATGTGGGTTGATGAGCTTGCATTCGAAGCTTCTTCCTTCGTTTCTTTCATTCCCAATGAAGGAGAGTAACAAGTTTTAGGACTAAAATAATATTAAATGAAAGTTTTAGCACTAGAGTGGAACTTGGGATATTCGCTCGTCATGGGATGTGTTCAAGAGGCATCTATTTATCTATGGTGGGGTGTGTTTGAGAGGCATATGTTGAAAAGGTGTGAGTAGGGGTGGCAAATGGGTGGGTTAGATCAGGTCGAAAATGAGTCGACCCATATTTAATCTATTTAACCCGTTTTAACCCATATTCTTATAGTGTAAATCTAGTGATCTTTTTTAAAATATTTTTAAAAATTAAATCGAATTTTTAATTTTTTAAATATATTTTTAATTATTTTTAATTTTTTAAAAATATCATTTTAATTTTTAAAATTTTTAAATTTTAATTATCTTCTTTTTTTCTATTTTCTCTTTTTTTTTTCCTTCTTCTTCGGCCGGCCGCCGGCCACGACAATGGCGGCACCGGCCACAGGCGAGATCGAGGTTGCCGGCGTCGGGCAGGGCTCGATCTCACCACAGGCGAGATTGAGGCCAAGGCCCGCCCGACACCGGCGACCTCGAGCCTCGCCAGATCTAGCGAGTCTCGAGCCTCGCCAGTCGTTGGCGAGGTCGAGCCTCGCCGGATCTAGCGAGACTCAAGCTCGCCGGTGTCAGTCGAGGCTCGATCTCGCCGATTTGGCGAGGCCGAGGCCCCACCCAATGCCGGCGAGCTTGAGCCTTGCAGGATCTGGCGAGACTCGAGCTTGCCAACGTCGAGCGAGGCTCAATCTCGCCAAATCTGGCGAGGTCGAGGCCCCACCTGATGCCGGCGAGCTCGAGCCGCCGAATCTGGCGAGACTCGAGCTCACCGACGTTAGGCGAGGCTCGATCTCGCCGATCCGATGAGGTCGAGGCCTCGCCCGACGCCATCGAGCTCGAGCCTCGCCGGTCATCGGCGAGGCTGAGAGATCTGGCAAGGCTCAATCGTTGGCGATCTTCGAGGGAGCAGCAGAGGCGGGCCGCGGTGGCGAGTGGCGGAGGTGGCTCGGAGGCGAGCGTCGAAGGTGAAGGTCGAAGGGCTGTCCATGTTTTTTAGGTTTTAAAAATGGGTCAGAACATGTGACCCATTTTCGACCCATATAAACAACTTCATAACCCACATTCGACCCATTTGAGAAAAATAAGATAACTTCCTTGGAACAAAATAATAAAGATACAGAAATAGAACGTAAGTTGATATAAAGTTCTTTTCCTCTCCACTAGAAAACACACAAAGGCTTTCATCGTGCTCTACAACATGAATAGTGATTGTATTTGGATCATCATAAAGTTACATATTCGTCCATTACTCGTTAATGATTCAAGTAATTCCTGGGTAATTTATTTGTTGTGCATCCAGAGGTTAGTCGATTTGTTGTGTATCCAGAGGCTAGTCGATATGTTGTGTATCCAAAGACTAGTCAATTCTTTCCCGACTTTTATCGAACACTTTCAAAATCAAGTGTTTTGTAAAGCATATTAAATTTACAAGTAACGCTTGGATCTCAGTCAATCGCAAAGGACGTGTCTCTAGGTCGTGTTGCATACCGGGCACTTGAAAGAGCTGGAACGCATGCCCAGCACGAGCGACGCTACACTTGCGAAGTGGAATACATGGCGGCAGCTGGCCGTGTAGATGGTCGTGTAGATGGTCGTGCCTTGACTGACCTTCAAGCTGTTCGAGCGAATGACGCAACCACTCTGCAACAGCCAAACAACCACCATTTTTGCCGAAACTCGTCTTTCTTCCTCAGTTAAAAACTTAAAACATATTCATGAATGTCAGTTTTTTTTTTTCCCTTTTTTGCTTACGCTGAACTTGAAGCTGTTCTTGTAACAAAAGTGGAATAGGAATCTAGAAAAGTTCTTGGGCCCTCGACTATATAAGAGTGGTGGGCTTGGTATCGCATTTTCGAATGCCCTCACTTGTGATCAGCAACGGTCGCGGGCCCTTGTAGAGACCTCGGCAAGGATAGCCGACCCAGCTGGCGATGTAGGGGCAGCCCCACTGCTACCCCAATTCTTCAATGAAACCCCACGGCTAAATTCTCTCTCTTGCCTTGGTGAATTTTTACCTTTTTTTCCAACTTTTTTTTAGGGAAAGTTCCAAATAAAAACTTAAAGTAGAGTCGTTTTTTTTTTTTTTTTTTTTAAATAGAGCTTAAAGTGAATATTGTCTCAATAAAGACCACATCTAGAGGCATTCTCTTCCAAAACCAAATATTTTTGTCTTAATTTTTGTTAAAATATGTCTTGAATTTGAGTCTATGAATGAAACTTGGCTCAAGATAAATTGCAAGAAAGTCCGGTCTATTAATGGAAAGTTAGAAATTTGGATGTATATGTAGACGTCCAAAATAAAGTAAATTAGAATACGGTTATTTTCCTTTGGCGATTTGGAGTTGGCGAGGAAAGATAACATAAAGGAAAGTCCAATTGGCTGGTTTCCTTTTCAAAGTAAGTGTGATCGATTCGAAATTGGACTTTTGGTGTGGATTTATAAAAATATTCCATATACGATTTGGACTCTTCGGTTTCAAATTGGAAAGTCCAAGTGGACTTTGAATTTGACCATGACTCGATCAACTTGGGTTTCATATATTTAGAAAATATGTTTACTGCAATTGAGTTGGACTTCTTGAAGTCTCGCGTGAGTGCTTGGTGTTCAGCCGTGAATTGATGTGAGCATTGAAGCATCGTTATTCAAGCGAGAGCTTGGCATGCTTTTCTTCATACAATTACACCGAGAAGTTTAGTGTTGAAGCCGATTAAATTCTTGTAGTAAGAATTTGTGTATAATTCATTCATGAGATTGATAAACTATTTCGTGAGGAATTGTGAGACTAAACACTGTGTGTGTTATTGGTTGTAATTGGGGTTTGAAAAACACAAAATATTTGAATGACTCAAGTATAGTTATAATCTTCATTATATTACTTAATTTATAATGGAATTTGTTGCTGCTCTTCTTGTGGTGTAGGTCACTATGATCGAACCACATAAATCTGGTGTTCAATCTATTTCCTTGTTTTGTCTATTTAATTATTCAATTGCTTACTTTCCGCAACAATTTTTCCTTCTCTTTCTTCTTTCTCTTGTTTTATTTTCTTTCTTTCTCCATCTTCCTCAAACCTCCTTCACTCTGGTTGTGATGATCATACCACTCACCACGATAGACCTTGAATCCTCCTGTCACCATCAACAACCTTTCATGGCACTTCCTCAACTTCTCCTCCTACAGAGACGAGAACTCAACCATGTCAATTCCCTGTTGAGACACCTTAATCTTACTCTTCTCCTTTTTGACAGCCCAAACTTCCCCAACTCCATTCTCTCATTCTCTGGCCAATTTCTACACCTGCATTGCACAATCGCCCTTTGTCTTCTAGCCCCGCTTCACCATTTCTTGATTTCCCTTGTATTGCTTGGTCGTGACTGAGGAAGAAGAGAACTTGGAAGACTCAACGTCTACAGATTTTTCAAGGCCTTGGCTTGCAAGGGGGAGTCTTTAGTAGGCGTATAGCTTAAATTGGTGGGGTTCCAAGAAATTGCAATCTAGGGCATGTCAAAGGGCTTAGAGGGAATGGGTGCATCCAAGTCTTTGACTATGGCTATGGTGATGGTGATAACGGCCAACAGCTGATTTTTTTAGACTAATTTTAAGTAACAAATATCATTGCATCAACCAGTGGCCTATAAATTGAGTCAAACCACAAAACCAAATATCTAAACTATAACGGTAGATACTATTGCTCTGGAAGCCGCTCCTCGCCGTCCTCGAGTAGCCAGCCGCCTCCGCCTGCTCGCCGGTCCCGCCATAGCCATTTCCAACCAAGCCGAGCTCTAGTCCAGCCACTTCGGCCCAAGACCATAACCGAACTCCCACAATGGGCTATGGGCTTCGTGAGGCTTTTCTAGGCCCGTCCGGACCTCGCTTGGTGTTACCGCAGGCTTGTTTATCACTAGCCTTTGCATCGCCGTCGCCGTGAACTCATCGGCCCGCAAAACTGGTGAGTTTACTCACTAAATCTTGCTTATGAGGTTAATGATGCTTAAGGGGTGATTAGCTTAGCTTAAGATGAGATTAGGTGGTTAGTTAGTTTAGATTAGTGATTTAATTGTTTAATTATGCATGTTAGGTGGTTAGAATAGATTAATTAGGGGCTAATTAAATTGTACTATTTATCTAGATAAATGCATAAATTTTCTAGGCCAATTTAAGCGGTTAGATTAGCATTTCCGACCTAGGCTTGGATTTATTGGATTAAATTGCATTTATTTAATTAATTTTGCTATTTATTTAATTATTTAATATTTTTTCGAAAATTATACCGGGATAGCTAGCAACCAGAATTTCATGCTAATTGCAGTAGTGTGCTTAGTTTAGATAATTGATTGTTAAATTGTGCAATTGAGTGATGATTGTGATTTTTGGTCAATTAGTTCAAAATTGTGAAATTTTGGTATTTAATTAGAAAATACCGGTGTCAAGTTTTGACATCGAATATGTTTTTAAGTACTATATAAAATAATGGGATTTTTAAAATGAAGGATATCAAATTTATGGTTTAAACTAACCGTGTACACACACGATTATTTTATCAAGTGTTTTTAGTATGAAGAAAATAAGCCAAGTTCACTATCTTAATTAAGGCAATTAAATGCAAAGCACAATGTCCTTGGCCATGTTTGATTAATCGTGTGATGATTTATAGTCATGGCAAGATGACTATTAAAAGATAAGGTGACATATGTTGTGTTGAAGGTATCCAATGGGTTGTGAGCTGGTAAAAAACTAAGTGCTACACAATAATGAAACCTCATGTGATCCACCTCTAGTACCTTGTACCATTGCTTATTTGTAGTCAAGGTCTAAGGCCAAAGCAGGTGGGGATCTCCTTTGGGCATTCAGCATTTTCGGAATGCTAAAGAGGGGTTTAATGAATTTTTTTCTTCCAATATTGCCCTCACCGATAATTGCATTTTCCTGTTTTACCCTAAAAAACTATTGTTCATTATCTTCCTCATTGGACTTGTTTCTTCAAGAGTGAAGCTCAGCCGGCCAAATCCGGTCGCCCATGCACCGTCGTTGCCACACACCGCCATCGCATGGGTCGCAGCCTCAAGCGGCATTGCCTAGGTCGTGTGACCCACATGATGGGCTAAGCAATGCTCAGCCAACCAAATCTAGTCGCCCACACACCGCCGTCACCATGCATCGCCGTCACATGGGTCGCGGCCTCAGCGGCGTCGCCTGGGTCGCATGACCCATGCACCGCCATCTTGTGGGTCATGTGCCCTCAGGCAACACAGCCTGAGGCCACGCGACCCACGCACCACTCGCCCGAGGCCGCGCAAACCATGTGACGACGACGCCTAGGTCGCGCAACCTAGGCGACGTCGCCTGGGTCACGCAACCCCAGGCGGTGTCGCTTGAGGGTGCGCGACCCACAGGACGACGGTGCGTGGGTCGCGCGACCCAAGCGGCGTCGCCTGAGGCAGCGACCCACACGACGGCGGTGCATGGGTCATGCGACCCGCCACCTACCCACCACCACTGCCACCAGCCGCCTGCCCCACCATAGCCACCAGCCGCTTCCCCCACCAACTCTGGCTACCTCCCAATCGTTCCCCTCTGCTTCAGCATCTCCTCCTCCTTTTTCCTTTTCTTTTTTTCCTTTTTTCTTTTCACCTCAAAGCTACTTTGCAAAATACACCAAAATAAGAGTACCCAAACACTTTTACCTTCACCAAATGCCTATTCTTCTAAAGATACTTGTGGAAATGCAAAGCCATTTCCCCAAAGTTGAACCAAACGGGCCCTAAGTGCTACATGGCGACTTGAGTCATCTAGGAGCCACCTCTAGAAGCCTTGCAGTACTGTCATGTATAGTCAAGAACTAAGTGTGACACAACAGTGAGATTTCGTGTTACCTCAAGAACCTTATACTAATGCTTTTCGTGGGCAAGAACTAAGTGCTACACGACAGCATGACTTTGTAAGAGCCACCTCTAATACCTTGAACTATTACATATAATAGTTGAGAACTAAGTGCTACACGACAATGTGACTTCATGGGAGCCACCTCTAGTACCTCGAGCTATTGCTGATTGTGATCAAGGACTAAGTGCCACACGATATCGGAACTTTGTGGGGGAGGGGGCACCTCTAGAACCTTGAGTTTGAATTTGAGTTAGATATTGAGTATTGAGGTGGAATGTGGAGTCGGAATGTTGAGTTTGAATTGGGAATTTGAATATTAAGAGTGAATATCGGGTGTGGGTTGAACCACCTATATGAGTTACCCGCGCCTGATTATGGGATGAAATTGTGTGACACGGAATGAGACATGTCATAATGATTTGGCCTTATAATCGAAACTCTTGTGAATTGTTTGATGAGTGCATTGATTATATGCATAGGTCTTATGAATTGTACTGATGTGCAGGGAGGCATTGAGGCGAGGTAAGTATTCTTCGATGTGTGTGTAGGCTGCCTCTAGGTGTATTATTTTTCTAATCGGGGTTTAGGGCGTGACTTGTTGAGATTTATATCTTACCCCGTCATGGGTTACCATTTTCAAAGGTCCCTAGTGTGAAGAACTTGGAGCTTGAAGCGGAAGAGTCAAAGCATAGATGGTTCAGTAGCTCTTTTTGGAGATAGACCTCATGTACTTAGACCGTAGAGTTGGCCTCTATGTATAAACTTATTCGTTTATAAAAAAGTGTGGTTTGTTTTATATGATTGTCCTGCTTTTCTATTCCAGTGTGGTTGGTGACGCGTCCTGGGATATCGCAAATTTTATCGACCATCGAGGGATGTACGCAAGCTCGAGGTTTGGGGTGTGACATATCAACTAAGGATTGCCTGAGTTAACTAGGTATCTAAATATGGTGGATGAGGAATATTGCACAACCACACGTGACAATGTGAGATTTATTGTCCATAATCTACTGTCACAAAAGTACCAATCGAGGCATAAAAATCATGCAGAGATACACTTACCAAATCTAACCGGCAAACAATTTGTATCGATTCATGATCAAAATCATAATTTCAAAGGGGATTGCATGCAAATATGTCAAACATGCATTAACAAATTTCTGTTCAGCGGTTGAAGTTCTCCTATTAGACCAAAAAAAAAAAATCAGCCAAAATAGCAATATTGGGACAAAAAATAACTTATTAACATTATAAGAGTTAGAAATTTTTATATTAAGTGAAAATAAATCGATCTAAACATGTTTCTTTTCAAGAGAAAATAAAATTAGGATTACCATTAACAGCAGCACTATTGCAAGACATTTTTACACATGCAGTTCATAATCAAGAACTTGTCTGTTTCACCGAGGACATAGAAAAAGAAAATTAGCTGCCCCAAATTGAAAGAGTCAGGGCTAGCGAACTGAGTTCCTTTTACGCAAAAATTAGTGTTTCAAATTAATTAAGTGAATTCATCAGTAGGAAAAATTAACCGTGGGTTATTTTATCCCCTAAGTAAAAGTTCATGCATTTTTTTTCATTTGGAAAGTGAGGATAGCTTTGTCAGGTATGAAATTCATGATTGTTTTTTGGGAAAATTCCAAATAAGGATCCGAAGTAGACCAATTTTCTCAAATAATGACCCGAAATTAACTTTGTGTCAGATAAAGACCTAAAGTGGACCCATTGTCTCAAATAATGACCCGAAGTGGTTGATACAATTCCAAATAAGAACATGAGCTTGCTGGTCAGCCAAATATTCGCTGGCTATCAAGCATGTGACATTTCTAACAACTGGAGTTTAGGCAATTTTGTCCAAAAAAAAATAAGGAAAATTAACAAATCCTAAAACAGAGAGAAAAAAAAAAAACCCTAGGTTTTCTATGATCTCCTCATTCCTTGTACCCGTCCTCTACAAAGTCAAAGACCAAAGTTTTCCCCATTCCTTGTACTCATCCTCCACAAAGTCAAAGACCCAAATTCTCCGCCGGTCGAGGCATGAATTAAAAAACAAAAGAAAACCATATGCTTCTTTCTTTGTTTGCGAAGACCCAAATTCTCCGCCGGTCGAGCAAGGCGAGGAGCGACGAGAATCGAGTCACAACGATGACCGGGTAGTGATTTGGTTGAGAAACAGCGAGGGAGAAGAAAGAAGAAAACGTAAACATCTAAATGAATAACGTAAACTTAATTACTTTAAAATTTTCCATTTTTTTTCCAATCACAAATTTCTGACAAAATTGCCCCTATTTTAATTGATGGAAAATGTCTACCGGCGAGCTAAGGTTCTTAATAGAGATTAACTTGATCACTTTGGGTCCTTATTTGACACAAAATTCACTTCAGGTCATTCTTTGAAACAATGGGTCTACTTTGAGTCCTTATTTGACACAAAGTTCACTTTGGGTCTTTATTTGAGAAAATCGATTCACTTCGGATCCTTATTTGGAATTTTCCCTTGTTTTTTTTGGGGGGTGTATTTGGCAGGAATTATTCAAGGGGAAACCTTATTTAATGCCATTAGAAGGAACTACAAAAAATTTCTAGGTTCAATATTTCAGGATCTTGTCATTCCATAATAAAATAAATAATACCCGTGAATTTACTTTTCAATATCTCTGTGATTATACGGGCTTCAAAATCTCTCTGACTTTCCAAATTTCCGTTTGCCAAATCCTAATAAATGGGATTCTGTGGCCATCATAGTAGCAAGACGCAGTCTCCTTTTCGTTCAATATTTCGAGATGAAGGCAGCCAATGACGATTTGGAAGAAGACGGGCAACGTGCAATCGCATGCGAAACAAGACGGAGTCAAGTATCGTGATCAAGAGGATGAGAAGTTCATTGGTGCGGGTCAAGATGAAAATAGTGATGGAGGCCGAGACAGAATTGGCGCTGGTGTTAAAGATGATTGGCGGGTTGGTGAGGGAAGAAAAGAAATGGAGGTACGGACACCTGGAGTGCCAAAACTTGCACGGAGGGACACAGTGTCAAAACTTTGAAAAGATACACTTAAGTGCCAAAATCAAAGTAAAATGAGCCACTCTAGTCAAAATCCGGCCAAATTGCTAACATGGCAATTTTCCGGCAAGGTGAGTGCAAAACGGCAACGTTTTGCACACTGACGTGGCGAAAAAATGCAAAAATAACGTTGTTTTGTGTCGATGTGTAAATAATTAATATAAAAATTAATTAAATTAAATTAAATTAAATTTATTTAAAATATTCTATAAAATAAAAAACTTAAAATAATAAAATAATAAAAATAAAATAAGGGGGCCGAAGGAGGCGGTTGAGGGCGAGCTCTCGCCGCCACCGCCTCCCCGTCGCCACCAAGAAGGGCCGACGACAAAGGGGGAGGGTTGGCTGGGGTGGCCGGCCCCTGGCCGACCAGCGGCGAGGGCCGCAACCCTCGCCCCAGATCTAGGCGAGGGCCCAAGCCCTTGCCGCCTCCCCGCCGTCGCTGGGAAGGGCCAACAACGGTGGGAGGAGCATCAGCCGAGACTGCCGGGCCTTGGCTAAGGGCCAACGACACCAGCCAACCGGCTACGAGGGCCTGCGAGCCCTCACCAACCTCTGGCGAACCGACGGCAAGGGCTCACAAGCCCTCACCAGATCTAGGCAAGGGCCACGACCCCGGTGATGCTCCCTCAATGTCGCCGGCCCTTCCCGGTGACGGCGGGGAGGTGGCGAGGGCTCCCGGCCCTCGCCGCTAGTCGGCCAGGGGCCAGCCACCTCGGCCGACCCTCTCCCCTCCGTCACCAGCCCTTCCCGACGGCTGCCGGGGCGGCGGCGGCGAGGGCTCGGCCCTCGGCCACCTCCTTCGCCCCCTTTTTTTAAGTTTTTTATTTTTTTAGAATATTTTAAATAAATGTAAGTTTAAATTTAATTTAATTAATTTTTATATTAATTATTTACACATTTTTATTTTTAGAATATTTTAGCTAGTAGTTTAATTTTTATTTTGCAAATGACGTTGTTTCGGTTGAGTTTGAGCCGAGTCAACTCTTCGACAAGCCACGTAGGCAAGCAAAAATAATAAAATATTGCCACGTAGATTTCCGGCAAGATTTGCCGGATGTGGCACTTAAGTGTTCCACCTTTCAAAGAAAGTGGCATTTAAGTGTGCATTTTCAAAATTTTGGCATTTAAGTGTCCTCTCATGTCAAGTTTTGGCACTTGGGCTATACTTCTGCCAAAAGAAATGTATATGTTACATTCTGACCCCTCAAGCAGCAACACTTCTCAACAAGTAGAATCAAATCAGCACCAACAAGTCGTTGAGTTGAATAGGATTCGAGAGAAAACGACTCAAAAGAAAAGATAAGGCAAGAAAGACTACCTTGCACAAGCCAAGATATCGTCTTGGCCATTTCTGGCGAACTTCCTCGCTGGGGATAGGAGCCCCAGCGAACTGGCACTCCAACTCCTCTTCGTCATCGTCAGCATGAGCCCTCATCGAAGGGACACCATTCTTGGCGCATGCTTCTTGGGCATCTTTTAATATCTCATGACCTGACTTTTGAGCTTCCGCTCCTCCACCTCCAGCGGCACCTCCTTCGGCTTCTCCACCTTTCTCCACCTCTTGGCAGAGGCGGAAGCTGCTCTGGCACCAGATTTCCACTTGCTCTGCTTTGTCGTGGGTGGCCGCAAAAGACTGAGAGAGAGGCGGAGGCGATAGAGAGGGAGAGAGAGAGAGATCGGGTGGCCAAGATGGTATCTTGGCTTGGGCAAGGTAGTCTTTGTTGTTTTTTCTTTTCTTTTCAGTTGTTTTCTCTTGAATCTGGTGCCGGAGCAGCTTCCGCCTATGGCAAGAGGAGGGGGAAGCCAAAGGAGGTGCCCGTGGAGGTGGAGGAACCGCACGCCTAGAATGACCTCCCTTCAATGAGGGCTCGTGCCAACGACGATGATGAGGAGTCAGTGTGCCGGTTCGCTGGGCTCCTATCCCCAATGAGGAAGCTCCCCAGAAATGGCCAAGACAGTATCTTGGTTTGGGTAGGGTAGTCCTTGTTATTTCTGTTCTTTTTAGTCATTTTCTCTCGAGTCCGATTCAGCTCGGTGTCTTGTTATTGGGTTTGGGTGCTGATTTGCTTCTGCTTGTTGAAAAAGTGCTCCTTGAGGGCGTAAGAATGTGGTTCATGTCGCGAGATAGATGAGAGATGGGGGTGTACGAGTGAATGAAAATATTATTCGAATATGATACATCCATTTTTGAATTGTAATAAATTTTTATTTACCACGTCATTCAAGTAACAAGAAATTAGGTATTCACGACGCAATGTATGTGCTAAAGAATGAAGAATGTAGAACAACAGTATGTCTTGCACGTGGAAAATGTAAATAAGTGTCCAAGAAAGCAAATTCTCGCACCTGGTACTGGTAGAAATTATTGTACATATATAGAAACTTTATTTTTTTGAACATAGCGATGTCTTTTGCTTGCAAATTATTTAACATATATGAAAACATTATTTTTTTTTGCTTAAATATCTAGAAGTGATTTAAGTGGTTTAAATCATTTAATGGAATAGAGCAAAATTTCGATAAGTATCAGAGTTGGGTCGCTTTCTCAAATGAGCCTCATCAGCAAATGGTCTTGATGGTAAACCAATCCTAAAATCAATGCTCGTACTTTGATCACAAGCTCAGCAATGAATAAAATTATTGATGGATCTAATATGAATTAAGTGTATCATATCAATCACGAACTTGCAATTTTTAACTGAGGGCCTCTCCCATGGCTTGACCTTGTCGTGAAGCAGCAACCAACAGATAATGTCATTACTTCAATGAGCATGAGATGTGGTCAGAGGATAAAGAACAAGCAGAAGAAAACTAATTGGAACAGAGGATTGAAATCGATGTGAACAGACAATGCATAAAAGTTAGCGGCTAACATACCACAAGCCCAGTAGGTTCACAATCACGAGCTATATTTCCTCGCTTATCTCCTTTCCCAAATAGGACGATGAACCAATTCCTATGTTGATTTATATACCATATCCCAGTAGGTTCACAATCACGAGCTATATTTCCTCTTTATCCCCTTTCCCAAATAGCACGATGAACCGATTTCTACGTTGATTTATACCATACCGGACATCATCACCCCCCAAAAAATGAAGTAGTCATACATCATTAACATGAAACAGTTATATAAGTACCATGGACGTCACAGCCAGAGGCTTAAATGAACTACCGATATGAGCAGCTTTCTAGCCAGAATCACACCTACCACTTGGTATAGATATAAATAGACAGATTAGAATGAATTCTACTTGTCCAACCTCGTCGCAGAAATAGAAGATCTACATCAATAGACCACCATGTTAATGATGTACAAGTTGCTTACCTCAACCTTATTGGACAGGTGATCTTCGTATGACCCGTTGCCTTACATATGAAGAACGAGTCTTCTCTAAGCTTCCTTGGAACCATATAATCAAGGACGTCCTTTGGTAACTGTGCATGGTGGAAATTGGATTTGTACCTCCGAGTCCATTGATCCAGGATGGTTGGATGATGTACACGATTGTTCTCTATTAAGATCGTCATTTTAATGATATACCCGACCAAGAAGCTCCAAAAATTTAGTAATGGTTGCATCTTGGTCTGTTATAATTGTTGGGGAAATTTGATTGCTGATAAAGATAATACAATAGTTTATAGTTCTTTGATGCTTTGATGCATGATGACAATCACTATCCTTAAGATATTATTTGTCCCTATTATCATTTCTGTTTGGTTTAAAATAAATATACCTCTAGAATATATACTAAAACCACAAAAAAATGAGTTCATCAATTAGTCAATTTATCTCTTGGATTTTCATCTTGAATGCATCATCAAACATTTTTGTTAATAAGGAAAATATTTTCCATTTATTTAATTTTTGTGAGCGACACGAGTGATCATTTTTAGAAAAATATATTTTAAATCATTCATTTTCCACAAATAAATAAAGTCTTGATCTCCCTTAATTGGGGGCACAGCTCAAGGATCTAAAGAAGGTTAAGGCTAGGTTTCGACAATAATATACATGGCATAAATCACAAGTCTCACAAAGATTCTATCAATTCAGTTGATGTCGATTAAGTGAAAATAATTTCAGTCAGTGCATTTCCATATAATCCATTCCCAATACTTTGTTTAGATCTAATTCAAATAGAAGTGACATTCGTATTCCAATGAATCGAGATAATATGACCGACCATTCTACACATTTTGCTCTACTTGACACACAATGCACATAAATATGAGATTTGATAGACACATTCGTTTTTACGTTATAAAATCTACTGAGTATCAAATTAAACAGATTTCGATATCTCACATGTGTGTACATTTTTAGCTTTAAAATCAAACTTTCATCTTTAGACAATTCCATAACAAAATATACTTAGGCCATTCGATTACCATGTTATTGAGGTGATTAATTGAAGTTCAAACCAAGAATTTCCCTTACCAAACCTCAAAGCACAAGCTGTAATTTTAACTGGACAGCAGCAATAATCCGCATACCTTCACCTGAACAACAAATTTAAATTGCTCCTTTACTAACAATTTGTTACTTAGTATCTTTATTTAAGCTTCAATATTGTAAATCCACAGCTCCACAAAATTTGTCCAGAGTAGTCTTCACATCTCTCGCACACAAAGCACCTCCATTACCTCTTCTCTTCAAAGTTACTTTCCTCTATACTTAAGAGCTTAAGAGGGAAGACCTTACCAACAGCCTCTTAGCTTGGATGGTTGCTCACCTTTGCATGAAGCTGTTCACAGGCATGCCACTTCCAAACTCAAATTCCATCCTCAAAACTCTGCAATACTATTCCCTACATGCAAGTTTTGGGATAACATCAACATAGGACTCCACTGATGGAACTTCAAGTGAGAATTTAATCTTATAAACCTCATCTTAGATGAAAGAACTCGCTACAAAAGACACCGCCACCTTGTTCTTTATGTTTGCTACCCTCAAGTTATCGAAATTTGATGCAGATTTGACAACGTTCAAAGTCAGAAATCATTCATTCTCTAAGAGCAGAGCTCTCGGCCTTAACTCCCTCTCTTTCTTTCTTGATTATTTTTTGCCTTCCTTTTGTTCACTGGTCGTACTATACATTACTTAGAAGGTCAACCTTGTTGTCTTAGAAGAAACACACTCAATTATGGCCTTTGACAAATCTAGGTGAATTTAAGTGATTACGGGTTATTTTTGGTGAGCCTGAAATATTATACCTTCACACCAATAATAATGAAATCCAAATCACAAAATTAAACCTTTTGTAGTGATGCCATATGTTATTAGGACCAATGATGACGTACACGTGAGGTGTCGTAAAATGTGGATCTTCCAGGCAGTGTGAGCCTTTACTATGCAATTTTGTTTGTGGTTTTGGCATATATGATCCTCGGAAGAAGACTACTAAAAGGATCAAAAGTTGTGTACGGCGATCATTTTAGTGTTAAGATTTTTTTTTTTTTGAATTACTTAAGTGTCACTTAAAAAAAAAAAGATCACTTAAGTGCCAACTCCAATCTAGGTTATCGAAAATCCGATATGACAATATTTATTAATTTCTCGGTCTTTTGTGGCTCGCCGTCATGCCCAATCAGTATAATCACTAAACGACGTCATTTAAAAGTTGCAAATAGTGATCGTTTGAATGTCAATTTTTATTTAAAATAATCACTTCAATGCTAGTCATTGATAAATAAAAAAAAGCAATCACTTCAATAACAAGCATGCCACGTGGACTGATTTTTTTTTTTTTAAATAATATGCCAAGCCATTATAAATTTTTTATTATAAAAGCCACAAACTATTTTAGCCAAATTTTCTCGCCATTGACACTTAAATGATTTGGCAATACTTTTTGTACTAGAATGAGCGCTTTACATAATTTTTGGCACTTATAATATTGTTCTGTCATGACCACCTAAACATTTGAACATATTTAAGGTTGGCGTCCCCCCTCCACTTAGTAAAGCATATAACCAAACACAGTCTTGAATTGGTTAAACATTCGCGTCAGTTATTTTGACCTTCAATCTCTGTTAGTAAGTCATGTGGTAAAGGAAAAAAAGACTTTTGTAAAGCGGGTATATTCTCTCATGCAAGTAGAATCCATAAAAACAACCGAACACGTGTGTCTCCCTATTCATGCCACGCTTATGGAAACTCTCCACATATTAATGTAATTTTATTTTTTTATAGGTTGGAATAATTTAATTAATTTTCTACATAGAAATAGTTCATCTGCATTTGTGTTTTCTTTTTTTTTTGGTTTAACACATTGGGGTTTAAAATTCACGTGTAATGTTTACATTCAAGTTCATATATCATGATTCATGTGCTTCTCATTCCTAATTTATGCAATTATAACTTTTTCACACCAAATGACTTGAAGCAATTGTGGATGCCTGATTTCTTATAATTCTGTATATTTTTCTTTTCGTACTTGATCACGCAATGACTTATTTTCACGCTTGAGACTAAGTTTACGTACTTAATTCGATTAGATGCCATTCATGCCAAAAGTAAGGAATAAGAACGGGCAAAATTCCTCGCCTCACCCCACCTAGAGAAATCGTCAAATGCTTGTAGGGGTATCGTAAGAAATCGTACACGTCAATCTCATCAAGAACCTTCAAGATCATCAATTTTATTCACCAAGAAGAGCGGTACATCCACACGGAAGAGATTATTATGTCAAGGTTCCTCATAACGGGCGTTTCCGTAAGGCCGCATTCGCGTTCCAAGGATAGCAATTGTCATATCTCTTATAGTAGTCGTCATATGGGCAGGGACCATCCGGTGCAATACTCCACATACAAAGTGATGGTTTTATTAGTGATGGGCTTAAGGCCCGTCCGCCCATGTTGGGCCTAAAAGCCCGGCCCACAAGAGTAGGGCCCATGGATGAAGGGGCACGATTAATTGTTTTTTGGAGGGACATATATAAGGGAGGAGAGAGGGAGAACGCACCTCTTGGCATTAACGTACGTACGTCTCCCTCTCTTTCCAACGTTCTCTCTCTCTCCAAAAGAAAAGAAAAACAGTAAACGTTTTTCTTCCCTTCAAGGCGTCATCGGATCGAACAGGGCCAAATTCTCTTCCTCTTATCGGCGTCGGTGTTTAATCTGTGGCTAACAAGGTACGCTCGAATCTGTGGTGTGCTTTAGTATCGGTGATACATGTATTTCCCGGGCTTATCTTCCGCATTCGTTTTAGGGGTTCGATTTAGTGTCGAATCCGGTTTTCGGGGATCCGTTATTCCCAACATTGGTATCAGAGCCCTAGTTCATGTTTTCCCGACCCTTTTCACGTTTTTTGATTGAATTTTCGCTAAATAAATCGGCCGACACCGATCGGGGCGAAAATCCCGACACCCGAGCACTGTTCATCGATTTTTTCGAGTTTCTGTAAGTCGAAATCAATTTCTGAAGGCATAGGGTGAAAGGGCTCGTCGAGACGAGTCCGGCGACATGTCGTGCGCCGCCGAGCGACGCCGGACGCGCCCACACGCGCGGCCAGAAGCCGCTGCACGTGGGCGCCACGCGCCCGGCGCCGGCATCGGCCAGCGCGTGCGCCACACGCGCCGGTGGCGAACCGGCACGTGCGCGCCGGCGGCCGGCAAAACGGCACGCGCCGGTCGGCGAACCGGCGCGTGCTGACGTCACGGTAACCGCCGGGATGACGTCATCGATGACGTCATCTCCGACGACCGTTGGCCGGCCGGTCACCGGCCCGACGACCCGACCCGACCCGCGGAAGCCCGGCACGCGTGCGGCACGTGCGTTCGGTTCGCCCGAACCGGCCCGACCGGCGCGACCGGTCTGACCGATCTGTCCGGTCCGACCGGTCCGACGTCCGACGACCTGACCGCTGACCCGTTGACCGTTGACCGCCGTTGACCCGTTGACCGAAAAAAAAAAAAAAAAAAAAAAAAAAAAAAAAAAAAGGAATTTGTTTCTTTTTCATGTATGCCTATGTGGTTTATATGTAATCCATTATTTATTCTGCATTTGTTGCATGAATTTTGGAAAATTATGTATTTTCCCTTATGTAAATTATGGATTATGGGTAATCTAATTTTAGTTCTGCATTTGTTGCAGGAACTATGATGCGTTATGCACGGATACCTGCAATCCCGAGAACGGACGAGGAAATGCAAGACTTAAAAGGCTGATGTCGATTTAGCTAATTATCGGTGGCATGACGGTGATTTAGTATCACATGTGGTCATGGTCAATCGATGATACAGAAATCATCTCGGGATGGTTATCTTATGCCGGATTTTGAGAAGGTGCCGGCTTTGATGAACACTCTTCCACCTGAATGGCAAGCAGTGTTAGATCGGCTATGGGAGGTCAACGTGGTCCCGGGTTATAGGAGGCTGGTGGAAGCTTTTGTAAGAGAGTACTATAGGATTGAGTTAAACAAAACTTCAACCCTTAGATTGAGCGCCACATGGCGCAGAGTGAATGCCCCTTGGTGGCGACATGAAAGCTCTCCAAAAGTTTTTCCATGGTTGGCAAATGTGCCTTCAGTTTTCTCAAATGTTTTGACTGATAGATTAGAAGGGACATTCCCCATTTATTTCTTAGATTAATTATGTAATGTTTACTACCTGATTGTTGTTGATGTAGCAACCGATATGTTAGTTGTATTATGTGAAAGCATTATTGTTTTATTGGATGTCAATTATTATTTGTTTTCTGTTATTGCTGGTTGCTGTGGGTAGTTAGCTGTGGGTAGTAATAGAAGTTTTTGTAACTTCATAGAATTTATTTGCATAAGACAATTATATTAATAATAATTTTGAGTTAGGATTTTTGGAGGATGATTGGAAACATAGTGACCTTTTGATTCGAAGCCTTACTTGAAATTATTCATTAATATGATGGGTCTCGTGCAAATAGGGATGCATAAGTGATAGGCATTAATTATTCGTGCATGTATGTCTCGATGTGTTCGGATCGATGATTTCAAAGAACTAAGAACGTGATTGCTGATATGAACGGCAACAATTGTGAAATATTGAATATGAAGATTCAATATGTGTTGAAAAAGAAAGAAGCACTAGAAGCTCTTAACCATGTTACGGAAGATCTTGAGGATGCCATGCGCCACCTTGAGCTAGCTGAGAACCGCCTAACGGCATTTGAGCCGAAAATAGATATTTTCAATGCTGGTTCTAGCTCAGAAAGGGCTTTGTGCTCTAAGCGCAAGTGTATTGATTCGTTCAATATGTGGGAATGCAAAGGATCAAGTCCTTATTGCAAGAAATCAAGAGTTAACCAACACAAGAGAGGAAAACGTCCTCAAGTGAAGAAAATGTCAAGGGTGAGGTGTTACAATTGTGACAAGAAAGGTCACTATGCTCGCGACTGACGTAAGCCAAGAAGGTATACACCTCTTGTACATTTGAGAACTTTGCTTATGTGTCAAGTTCTGAATTATTTGCTGAATCCAATCCTTTGTGGACTGTAAATTCAGGAGCGACAGACCATGTAGCAAAGGATAGAGGATCCTTCGTGGAATTCCGACGAGTACCAACTGGAACTAAGTGGATCTATGTAAGAAATAACTCCAGAAATGAAGTTAAATGGATTGGCACCTGCCAATTGAACATGCGTGGTGGACGCAACTTGTTCCTACATGATGATCTATATGCTCCGGAGATTCGTCGAAATTTAAGTGTCTGTTTTGGTGTTGGTTAAGCTTGGTTTTGGTATGAACTTCCATAATAAAGGTGTAGATTTGTATTTGGATACAAACTACTATGGTAGTGGTCACCTTCTGGATGGTTTTATTGTACTAAATGTTGACTGTGGTGATGTCAATATTTGTTATTCCCTTGTTTCACGTCTTCTACTTAATATGATAATGATGTGATTATGTGGCATGCTAGACTTGGTCATATTGGCCAACAACGTATGAATAGACTAGCCAAAGAGGGCTTGTTGGGCAACATTGAAAAAGTCGATTTGCCCATATGTAAGCATTGCCTAGAAGGGAAAATGACAAGGAAACCATTTGGAAGAGGTAAAAGAGCTGAATTTCCTCTGCATTTGATCCATTCTGACGTCTGTGGTCCAATGAATGTGAGAGGAAGGCATGGGGCTGTTTATTTCATCACTTTCATAGATGATTATACTCGATTCGGAAATGTCTATTTGATTTCTCATAAATCTGAAGCATTATGTTGTTTCAAAAGGTTTATGAACTTGGAAGAAAATCAATTAGACAAGAAAATAAAAGCATTGAGATCCGATCGAAGTCGAGAACATTTATCTGATGAGTTCAGAAAATTATGTGATGAAAAAGGAATAGAAAGACAGTTGTCTATTTCATATACTCCTCAACAAAATGGTGTTGTGGAGAGAAGAAACAGAACCCTACTGGAAATGGTTAGGTCCATGATGGCGCATGCTAACTTACCTATTACTTTTTGGAGTGATGCGTTGTTAACTGCTGCCTATATACTTAACCGGGTGCATTCCAAATCAGTTATTTCCACTCCATATGAGTTATGGATAGGTAGAAAACCGGACTTAAATTTTCTTAAGCCATGGGATTGTGCTGTCTATATTCATGAGTCCTCTCATAAGTTTGGGAAATTTGGTCCCAAAGGAAATAAGAGTATTTTAATAAGATACTCTGAACACTCGAAATGATATGTGTTCATAGGTGAGGAGGAAAGTGGGAGTATAACTGAATTTGAATCACGGGATGTCACATTCTTAGTGGATGAATTTCCTAAGAAGGGCGAAATAGGGGAAGATTACTCCCTATTTGAAACCTTAGATCAAGATAATGATATTAGTGAAGTTCGTCCAAGTGGGAGTAATATGAGAAGTGATGAATTTAATTTAATTCATTCTCAATTGCAACCACATGATGAGACAACGTCATTATCTAATCCTAGTGGGAGCATAATGGGGAATGATGTGCTAAGTGTACAATCTTCCATACGGCGAACAAGTCGCCAAAGTATTCCCCGTCGACGTTTTGACATTGAAGGGGAAACTTTTATGGTTGCTCCACAAGATGAGGATGAGCCAAGAAATATTAATGAGGCTCTAAATTGCCCTAGTAAGGAAAAATGGATTAATGCAATGGAAGAGGAAATGGAGTCAATGAAATCAAACCAAGTCTCGGGAACTGGTTGATCTTCCAAAAGGACGCAGCTATTGGGAACAAATGGGTTATCAAAATAAAGCGAAAGGCTGATGGCTCGATAGAAAGGCATAAGGCTCGCCTTGTGGCGAAAGGGTATAATCAACAAGAAGGGATTGATTATGAAGGATATGGGTAAGGCTGCATACACTCTTGGAGTTAAGATTTCAGGAGATCGTTCGAAGAGATCGTTGTCTCTTTCGCAAGAAACATATATAAATAAGGTTCTTGAACGAGTTCGTATGCAAGATTGTAAACCCATAGACACTCCTATTGCAAAAGGTGAAGGATTGAGCCATAGACTGTGTCCAAGGACTCCACAAGAAAAGGAACAAATGAAACATGTTCCTTATGCTAGTGCTGTTGGGAGCTTGATGTACGCTATAATGTGTACAAGACCTGGCATATGTTTTGCAGTTGGAATGGTGAGTAGATACCAATCTAATCCAGGTCCAGCACAATGGAAAGCCGTTAAGAGAATACTGAGGTATCTAAAGAGAACTGCTGATTATACGCTGAGTTATTAAGGAAAGGATCTGCGACTCTAAGGCTATTCTGATGCTGATTGGGGAGGAGATTTAAATGAAAGGAAATCTACCTCTGGGTTTGTTTTCTTACCGAATAAAGGCACCATATGTTGGAGCAGTAAGAAACAAAAGAGTATAGCCTTGTCCACGATGGAAACTGAGTTCGTGGCATTATCAGCAGCAGTATAAGAAGATGTTTGGCTTAAGAGATTATTGGATCATTTAGGTGTTATTGGAAGTGCTGCAGATTTGTTATTGGTTAACTGTGATAGCCAAGCAGCGAAAGCGTACACCAAAGATCCAAAATATCAAGGCAAGACCAAACATATAGATACCAAGTATAATCTTGTCAAAGATATGATTGCACGAAAAGATGTGAACTTACAGTACATATCTACGCATAGAATGGTAGCAGATCCTATGACAAAACCAGTACCTAGAGATGTGTTTTTGTGGCCATATGAAAGTTATAGGATTGCGTAAAGGCTGATGTACTGAATATTGTAATTTCCCTAAGTGTTCACATTTGATGAATTTGTGTTTTCATCATTAATGCCTATGAATCTTTGTTTGATCTTTATGCATCTTAATGCTCAATGCATTATTTTAAGTTGAGGAAGTATGTTGGACAGATAAAAGATTAGCCCACTCACACGGGTAATCGCCTCTATTTACTGTGTGATAAATAGAGATGAGACTGTTTTTAAGCTTATTATTTAGGTGATAATCGAGAGCTCAAGCTTAAAATACGTATGTCGCCTTAACTAGGTGTTAAGATGAGGACATAATACTTACTATGTCCGAAAGTAAAATACCCACATATTTTACTTTATCTGTCTAAGATGCCGATGTGAGTTCGATGAATTTTGTTAATGAGTAGATACGTGAACTCAAGTTAGACATTGGGTATGTCTCGAACTATCATCTGTACGGTATTGAAAGGTGTAGACATACGCTCCATGGGAAAGGAGTTAATACCGTAATACGTATTTCATACTACGTATGCATGAGATGACCAATAAGAGTGGCAAAAGTTTGATCTCAACTTTTATGCCGTGTGAGACTCTTGAGGAAAAGAGTTCCTCAATTTTTTTGTCCCCTCATGACTCTTACTTATTCTCAAAATTTCTATTTAGTGTTTGCTATCTTAGGATGTTGCCAATGGTCATGAGTTTGATTCAATCCAATGGGACATTTCTAGAAAAGCAAGCTGAACTGAAATTGAGAGTTTGAAGGAAAGAGGAAGATCGAATTTGGAGAATCACATTATAGTTTTGTATTCACCGGTTAACCAATTATGACTGTCTTTGGGATAATCATAATTGTGAATACAATAAATATATCATTGTTTGAAAGAGATCAAGAGAGATATAAATGTGATCGATCAATCTAGGGTACTGCATACTAAATCTACTCAGGAAGTGATGCCCATTATGAGCTGCTATATATTCCTAACAAATGTATGGCAACGAGCTCTCAAAGTATGTTGGTCGCATGGATTGTTCACCAGTATGAATGTTGTAGAGAGGTAAAGAGAATCCTGTTCAGCCCACCATGTGCGAGTGGGAGATGATGGTTTTATATGAGATGGGCTTAAGGCCCGTCCGCCCATGTTGAGCCTAAAAGCCCGGCCCACAAGAGTAGGGCTCATGGATGAAGGGGCACGATTAATTGTTTTTCGGAGGGACATATATAAGGGAGGAGAGAGAGGGAGAACGCACCTCTTGGCATTAACGTACGTACGTCTCCCTCTCTTTCCAACGTTCTCTCTCTCTCCAAAAGAAAAGAAAAACAGTAAGCGTTTTTCTTCCCTTCAAGGCGTCATCGGATCGAACAGGGCCAAATTCTCTTCCTCTTATCGGTGTCGGTGTTTAATCTGTGACTAACAAGGTACGCTCAAATCCGTGGTGTGCTTTAGTATCGGTGATACATGTATTTCCCGGGCTTATCTTCCGCATTCGTTTTAGGGGTTCGATTTAGTGTCGAATCCGGTTTTCGGGGATCCGTTATTCCCAACACAAAGTTTCCCGCAGCTGTCAAGATCTCGGTCTTCATCGTAGATATCGAAGTGGTGGAATTGATTCGGCCATGCGAAGCTACAGAAATACAAAGTGTTGCGAAAAACGGCATTGGGTCGGAATTCAAAGGACCAGCTCAAATTGGGGGCGATCACTTGGACGCCTAGATCGTCATCCTTGGATTTGCAATGGATGGTCAGAGCCACCCCACCGGGCAAACCGTTGGTGATATTAACGGTAGTCTTGGGATGCTTAAAAAGGTCCGTCTCAATAGGCACACACGACCTAATAACACGAGAGCACATGTGGCCATCAAAACAACCTTCGAGGGTTCACACATTTTCCTCGCCATTTTCTTTATTTGAGAGAGCAGTGATGAAGACCATGTAGAGAGTTGGTTATTTAAGAAGGAAGAAGGATGCTTGTTTGGTTAAATGAATAAGTGTCTATTCAGCATTTGTTGATTTTCTAGTAAGTTAATTGCGTATTCGGCAATAAAATAAAAAAGTCGAAGTCTTCTTCTTGGAAAATTATGGTAAGGACCGTTTTTGTTTCTCATTTTGCTGAATGAAGAGAAGTTCCATCTCCAAACTTGTTTACTTTCCTTGTTCGTTTAAGTTTTACTATTTTATAATTACTGTAATTAAGAAAGTCACAGTTTTGTTTTTGGTTTATTTGTGGGTATCCAAGGATATTAATGAAAAAAATTACTTAAAAATTATATGGATACCAATCCAGCCCTAAACTTTCTAATTTAGTCAATATATTATTGATTTTTTTGAAAATTTAGGACTAACGGTCCAATGAGTGCCGGTTGTCCTTTGTAACGCAGCCGAATCCGACGCGGACAATGGCGAAACATGCCCTTTTATAGCTTTTTTTTTTTTTTCTTGTTTTCTTGTTTTTTCCTTTTCCACACTACTGTTCGTCTTCTCCGGTTGCAAATTCCTCCGCACGTAACTTTAGCCCGTAACAAACTTCGTCGACCAATTCCGTCACTTCAGTTGACAGCCGGCAAATTTCACACAAATAGAGAGATCGATGGTAGCATATGAACGGTTTGATGGCGGGCAGATGTTGAGATCTAGTTCGACGACGCCCCGTCACCGCCAGTGCCCGCCAGTGCTCCGACAACTTCATTGATGCCTTCCTCCGCAGCAAATGGCTCCAATCCGCCAATCTCAGCCAGGTTTCGCTTAAAAAACGCCTTCCGTGACCGCTACAAGAGAGGATGCATGTTACACTAATATAACTTGCAGATTTCGGAATATGAGAAAAACCTAGGGTTCCATGGAAGGCGGGACTGAAGATGAGTGACTTACTATTGGAAAGAGTTGAGATAGATGAAGAGCTGCGTGTCAAGACTGGAAATAAAATCAAGGGTGGGAATGGCAAGCTAATGGTCCGAAATGTTGCTGAAGTTCTGAGAATCGACGAGAAATGATGGTATCTCTGATGGCGTGCAGAGAGGTGAAGGCTTATCCACCCTCGTCCGGTCATAGGCATAGTCGCGACTAGGGGTGAGCAGCAGTCTAGGATCGACCCTGGACCGACCCTGGACCGGCCCAACCCTGCCGGTCCTAGTCCGGTTCCCAAGGGGACTGGGTCGGTCCTTGGTCTTGAAATTCCAGGACCAACACTGTGCAGGTTGGTCCTCGATCCTAAGATTTTTGGGTCGGTCCAACCCTGGATGTTGACTCCTCAGGCTCATAGTCACGGACAGACGGCATCCAATTCCAAAAGGCGTGAAGTTTACGCCGTAAAGGTCTTCACAGCGTCCTCCACAGTCCAGAGTATGTTCTTTAATCTTCACTGTGAGGACCAAGGAGTCCTCACAGTCACAGACTTGCGACGTCCAAAACGGCGCAAAGTTTATGCCGTAAATCTCCTCGCGGCTTCCTTCCCCAAAGTACGTTCTCTTCCATTATGTCTTCCTTGTTCTTCAATTTGCCAAAATCAAAAGTAGCAACATCCCGCTCGCCTCTGGTTGCCCAAGCCGCTCACCTTTGACCGTGCATGCCACTTGCACCGCTTGCTGCTCGCCGCTCACCACTCGCCCTTTGCTGTCGTCGCTGGCCTCGCTCAACGCTCGCCACTCACCACTCGCCACTAGCCTTGCTCAACGCTCGCCGCTTGCCGCTAGCCTCTATCAACGCTTGACGCTCGCTAGTTGACGCTCACCCCACTCGACGCTCGACGCTTGCCGCTCGCCACTCACACCGGTCGCCTCGCTTATCACCAAGTAAATCATAAGGAAAAAAAAAAGCCCTAACTAGAAACCCTAACGCTCGCCTCACCCTTGCTTTCCGAACACAACTTGGCTATTGAGTTCTACTTTGTGCTTCATTTGAGATCTTCAATGCTCTTGATTTGTGTTGAATTTTTATTTTTCCACGTTTGCTTCGCGTACGTGATTAGTTTGGCTGGGTATTAGTCCCCATGACCCTCGATTGACAGAAGCGATTGCATCTTATGTGTTCTTTTTGGGCTTTTCTTTCCTTTTTTGGAGATGGATTTTAGCTTTGATTGGAGAACCGGATCGTGCTCATCATCCATCGTGATTTTAACTGAAGTAGCAATCGAACCGTATTGATGTCATGTTTTTAAAATCTAGATCGTTGCATGTTGGAACAACAAGCTCGATAAAGACACGAGCTTGTAATTTATGAGCTGAAATTAGGTAAAAAAAATGCCAAAGTTTTGCTGGGAAAAGAAAGGAAATTTTGGTGAATATATATTGGTATTTATAGTTTAATTGCACAATGTTGTATTGTCGATGGATGTGTAATTTGAATTTATAGGTTTGTTTTTTTAGGGAGTATAAAAAACAAGACGAAAAAAATTATCGATCGGTCCCAGGTTGACCCTGGAACCGGACTGAACCCATTGGGTCGGTCCGATCCTTGGTCCCAGGCTTAATAGGGTCAGTCCTCGGTCCTAAAAATTGAGGACCGACACTATACGGGTTGATCCTAGGGTTAGGGGGTGGCCCGGACCAATCCGGACCATGCTCACCCCTAGTCGCGACGTCCTCACCCGCCATTATTGAGGCCCCCGTGACCAAAAGGTGAATAGAAAAAATAAATAAATAAAAGGAAAAAGAGGAAATTGCTAAAAATTGCTAAAAATGTCTAAAGGTAAGTGATTTTCAACCGAAATTGATCAGACAAACTATATTGGAACATTGTCCAAATATTTGGTACTAAATTAGCCAAATCAAAAAATTTTGGACCGAATTGGTGGTTGTACCATAAATTTATGACATTTTGGACAATTTTCCCTGTTAAAGGCACTATGTTTTTCATTTATATTTTCAAAAAAAAATTGGAGCAATTAGCTTTGTTGCAAAGAGGAATCTCCAAAAAGCGTAATTCTTTACTACGTAGTCGAGAAAACTTGCGAATTAATGTAATAAAATCCAGATAAATTTTAAGATAAACAATTTTTTTTTAAACAGTTCATACTTATGAACTTTTATTTTTGTTGTGTCACACCCCGATCCACTCCGATCGCGCAACAACCCTCGCTATCGTCATTCATTTCTTTAAGGTCATTTGATAGGGTCAAGGATGCCAGGAGGCATCACCAACCCAATCGCGTTATCGATTAAATAAATACGCTAGCAGAAGTATAAAGAAATCACTCAACCAACAAACATGGATAGATCAAACCATACTTAGTCATACACATATTCATCATAAGGTCATCATATAATACAAGCCATATTTACATAATTTAAACACACCAAACTAAACTTAATTTGCTTACCACATCCAATTGATCCAATAGCACAGCTACGACCTTCACCAAAAAGGGATTCGGGGTAAACCTAGTACCTCTAATATTATGAGGGCGGTTCCAAAAAGTGTTACTAACCCCACTACCACCTAACTAACTAAGGGCTCCATAATCCAAAGCTACGGCTTAATGATCATATTAGGATCGAGATCAGGATCGGACATCTCCCCATCGAAAATGTCCACGTCCATGGCATCCCAGCTAATGCCTCCCCCGATCCTTCGACACCCAATGGACCATCGAAACCGCGAATGGGTCCGTGGTTATCATCCCCTACCCAAAAGTACCAAGCCACGAAACGATAAGCCACTAAATTAAGGAGTCCCTTGTCAACCCAAACGTGACATGGCACGTGTAACGTGCATCGATCTCCCTTATCGAATAATCGGTCACCACCTGGCTATGCTTTACAAGGAGTCCAAATCGGATCTGGCGGAAAGGCTCAGCCATTCTTAGTGCCTGTAAACATTCAACAAACAATAGTAAGATAAACTCAATGAGTGAACTTTGTAGACCTCACACAAGGGGCTCATTCACCTCGAACGGCCTAAACATGCAAGTTTTCTATCGATGGTAGATCAATCGCAAAGTAACTCATGCTATGCCTTATCTATATACAGGAACGGACACCTCACCTTCTCAAGCCATCATAATAGAAGCACACAAATAATTCTTATAGCACTTTCCATACTCATGAGTTGAGCACAAGAATGTGCAGCATAGTATGGTCATGCTCTCATGTCATGCAATAATCCAGACATAATCGCATAGACATCGCATGCACTTTCGACACATATATGTCTAGATTGTTATGACTGCTCAGGACCATGGCCAACCCGAAGGTCGATGGTCATCTGGCATTATCGGACATCATCTCACTCCATCGAGCACGGCAACTTTCTGCGTAAAACACATCAAGACGACATGCATGTAAGAAACTTCATTCCCAAATCCATCCATGAACGGCATCCCGTTGATTTAGGGGCATCTGAACTAATCGAACATCATTTCGCGTAAAACGCATCATGGTCTTTAGGTGATTACATGAGCATACCATCACACAACTCATTTCATATCTTTCTCATTAATGAATGTGTGATGCTCATGCATCATGCAACAACCTTTGCCATATACCATCATGTCATACTCATGTCTCATATTATATCATACGAATGCACTAAACCCTTTACAAGCCTATGGCATATAGATCACTCATCAAAGTAAGATAAGTTATTGCAATTGAACATAAGTTATTGGAATAACCTATCACATGCTATCGTAACTATCAATAATCCATCTCCCATTAATATAACATATTACATATCACCGCAATAAATCACACATCACAAATCATCACGTAATAATTCATCACTTCATTTTAACCTATCATAATAACTTATCATCATCCATTTATCATATCATAATAACTTATCGCATAACTACTTATCACATAATGATAGCTTATCAAATAAACGTGATAACTTATAACCAAAGTTCAATAACCTATCCCGATAACCTATCGGCGAATCTTGACAATCTATTGCGATAACCTATCAATAAAACATGATAACCTATAGGGAAATATTGATAACCTATCACAATAACCTATCAATAAAACATGATAACTTATCAATCGATATTGATAACCTATCGCAATAATCTAGCGAAACCCTATTGAAAACATCAAAACATCATTTAACCCTAATTTAGTCATAATCAAACTCCTAAGTGCAATAATAACCATATTCAAGAGCTAGAAATCCATTCATGCCCAAATCCAAGCTTTAACAAGCGTCGCAGAAGGAGCGGCAAGGCTGGACAGTGGTTGAGACAGCTAGACCAACACCAAACAATCCACATGAGAGGCTGGACAGTGGCTTGGACGGTGGCACGGTGGTCGGCTAGGCGGCAAACGGCCTTCGAGCTTCACGGGGAACCAAAACAAGAGAGAAAGAAGAGAGAGGAAGCTATGGCAAGGGCTGGACAGCAACCTCCTTATCTCCAAAGATCCGATACGATTACTGAAACGGCAGTGCAGAATGGCGGTTCAAAGGTGGCGAGTGAGGTGGTCGTTTGGCAGTGAGGAAAATGGGAGGAAAATGAGGAAAAAAAAAAAAAAAAAGCTTGCAAGAATTAGGGAAAATGGAGATGGGTCTTCAGCTATGGCATGGAGAGAGAGGAAAGGTGAGATTGAGAGCAAAAGTGAAAGAATGAAAGAGAAAGAGGAAGAGAGGCCGACGGTCTTTTGGGGGGGAAGAGAGAGAATGTGAGAGAAATCTTTGATAATTAATGTCCATTGCATCTCAATCTCTTAGAACTCCTTTCAACCAATCAAAAGAAGGCTTCTTGAAGAAGAAAAATCCAAGCCACTAATGGAGGATATTTGCACTTGATTAAATAGGTTAGAGTAGGATTAGGGCGCGTTTGGTAACCATTCTCGCTCCGGAACAATTTTTTATCGAAATGATTTTTCTGATTCTAGTCCTGTGAACAATTTCTGAGCAAAAGAACACACTTGATAACTCTCCAAAATTTTTATCCCTAGGATAGAGAATTTGGTAAAATTCTTAAATTTTTTTCTTTTAATTTTTTTAATACTTTTATTACATTTTTCTTCTTCTTTTTTTTCTTTTTTTTTCTTTTTCTCTTCTTCCTCCTTCTTCTTTATAGCCAAACGCCAGCCACTACAATGGGCGAGGTCCGGCAGCTCGCCGGAGGCTTGCTTGGCCGGGCGAGCCTCGGCCTCGCCGGATCTAGGTGAGGCCGAGCCTCGCCTAGGCAAGCGAGGTCGCCGCCCGGCCTAGCGAGGCCAAGCCTCGCGCCGACTGGCGAGGCCGAGCCACGCCGTGGTTGTGTGAGGCCAAGCCTCACCTTGGTTAGGCTGGGCGAGGGCAGTGGCCCAGCAAGGCCGAGCCTCACCGGTGGCTGGGCGAGCTCGGTGTCACCAATGGCTGGTCGAGCTGGGCCTCACCAGATCTAGGCGAGGTCGACCTCGCCCACCCCAACCAAGGCGAGGCCGAGCCTTGCCCACCATGGCGAGTCTCGGGTCGATGAGCCTCGGTGTAGCCAGGGGCCGGCAACGCTCTGGCGAGGTCGCCAGCCATAGCCGAGGTCGGTGACCGGCTAAAAGGAAGAAAAAGAAAGAGGAAGAGAAGAAGAGAAAAAAAGAAAAAGAAAATATAAACTAATTCTAGGAATTGTTCCCAGGAACAAGAAGCTACTTTTTTCTACTTCTTAATTATGTTCTAAATCTATTCTCAAGAACAAAAAAATTAGATTTTTATTTTCGGAAACAAATATTTTACCAAACGAATTTCTGTTCTTTTTTTGTTCCGAAGAACAAAAGAACAGAATCAGACACTATTTGGAGTAAAACAAACAGGACCTTAGGCTAGGGAATGACATCATTTTCTCCATTCCTCATCCATATGGCTATCCCATCTCTTGCTCTTTTCCCATCTTGCCCTTGTGTCCTTAGTTTGAAGAGAGGGCAAGTTGGTCATTTCACCAAGATTGAGTACTATTCATGCACATCAGTGCATCTAATACCAAGATTTGCAAAGATGGGCTTAATGGGCTTGGAGAGTCCATGGCTCTCCCTTGGGCCACCCACTCCTTGGGCATGTGGTCTATGGGCCGCCCATATGGGCTTGGGCCCATTTGGGATGCCCACATGGGCTTAGGCCCATTGGGGCCTTCCTTCATGGGCTTGGGCCCATTGGGCCGCCCAAATGTGGGCTTGGCCCACTTACGTCCTTACCCGTGACTTTTTTTTACTTTTCTAAATTTTTACGTCCCACCAATGAAAAACCGATTTTTACCCTAAAGTGACATTTTCGGCATTTTCGTGGTCTACCGATTCCCATTGTAATCCCGTCTGAAGATTGGCCGCCGATGTAATTCCATTCTAAAAATCAGGGTCGGATTGAGGATGTCACATGTTGTGTATACCATTAAACTTTTTCTCATCACTTGTCTTTTATATACCTATACATATAATGGGATGACTAAAACAAAGAAGAACTCTTCAAAGATTTTCCTAAATAAAATCATAGCACATTCCCCAACGTGAAAGTTTAAATTATGAAATATAATTGATCAAAGCTTTGCGTTAAATGAGATTTATTTGAAATGCTAATGAAAGTTTAATATCATTCATGGACTATTAATAATAATAATAATAATAATAATAATAATAATAATAATAATAATAATAATAATAATAATAATAATAATAATAATAATAATAATAATAATAATAATAATAATAATAATAATAATAATAATAATAATAAGATTATGATGCCTCAGTGTCCGTAACTTTTTCATGTCAATTTTTTAGTGTGTTTTTAGATACTCCAATAATGACTTACATACAATGTGTATGAGTGTCTTAACGATAGTAAGGAAAACCTAAAATTGTTTGATGTAATAAATAAGGAGCCTTGATATTTTTTTTTAGTCTAGTGAAATCTAAAAATGGAAAAAAAAATCACTAGGAAAGCAATCTAGATAGGAGGTACTAAAAATATACAACTTCTTATAAGAGCAATGATAAACAAGAGACTGGTTTTTATTTTCTAAAGAGCAAGAAGTTCAAATTTGACAAAAGATTGTAAAAGGAAAATAAATAAGTTAAAGGGTACTACGTAAGTATGAAACAATTAAGGCAGATTCTGCCGTCTAACAAGAAATGGATAGATTTAGTCATATATGGGGTCAAAACAACCCCACCCTGGTAATTTTTTATTAAGTTCTTTCATTTTATAAAACAAGCATCATTTCCAACTTTAAACAGATTAGATTGCCAAGTCTCTTGTCATGGAATCACCCACGAACCGATTACGTACTTCTATCAAATCTATTTATATATGTTTGTTAATTGACTTATAACAATGTAGTATTAACCATTGTCGATCCTTATAGTTGAGTGATCTATCCCTAATTGAATTCTCTAGTATTTCGCATTTTGACCATTAACGATCTCATCCAATAAATTAGTTAACTCATGAGTAATCAATTTAGAATAAAATACTATGAGTGCATCAATGAAGTAATCATTTCATATATTTTGAAATAGCGGCCAAATTTCTAGATATCACAACTCTTCCCCTCTTACAAAAATTTTGTCCTCGAAATTTGAATTATTACAACACTTCCTCCAAAAGGTGAGGGTGCTGGCGCCTCATCGACTCTTTGCTTTCCCATGTGGTTCCCTCCATTCCATGGTATCACCAGACCACTTTGACTAAGGGAATTGTCTTGTTGCACAACACTTGCTCCTTTCGATCCACTATCCGAACTGGCATTTTCACGTAGGACACCCTGTTGTCCACGTCTATTTCCTTGAAATTTGGCACGTGGATTGGATCAGGTTCATACTTCCTCAGTATCGACACGTGGAAGACGTCATGCACTTAAGCAAGTCTCGGTGGCAACGAGAGATGATAGGCCAAAGTCCCAATCCGCTCCAAAAGCTCAAAGGGACCAACGTACCTCGGGCTTAGCTTCCTTTTCTTGCCAAAACGCGAAGTGCCTCACATCAGTGACACCTTAAGGAAAATGTGCTCACCACTTGAAACTCCAAAGGCCTACGCCATTTACCTACATAGCTCTTCTGACGGCTCTGGGCGGTTTTAAGTAGGGGTGAGCGGTTCCCGGTTCCTTCCAGGTTCCGTCTGGAACCTGGAACCTACCCTCGGGTACAGGTTTCTCATTTTTTGGAACCTAGAACCTACCCGTCAGAGCCAAGAACCTGGAACCTACCCTGTCACAGGTTCCGGGGTTGGTTCCAGGTTCCAATGGGTTCTTTTTTTTTTTTCTCTCATTTTTTTGGTTTCATTTTCAGGGTAAACTATGCAACAATTGCTCAATCCCGCCATTGGGTAAGATCTTAAGAAAAAGCTGCGTTTGATGATATTCCAAACCACTCTTTAAGTTTACAAGCAAACTTAGTTTTGCTATATCAGATTAAAAAAAAGTAGCAACAGCATACTACATAATAAAATTGAATTCTCTATGAACTTTATGAACCTATGACAACATCCATCATAGTCTCCTGCACACTACAAAAGCTAAAAACCTCTTAATATCTAGGCTTGATACTTGCATGACAGAATCAACAAGCCAAATAGAAGCCGATACTTAGGTCGTTTCAAATTTATGAAGTTACCATTCAAACTAAACAACAGAAATGTGTGCAAAATTAGAACCTGGTGTAGTTGTTGACTCATCTAAATCATCTTCCTGTCAAATAAAATATGATAAAAAGAATTAGTGAAACGATGATGGAAAGAACAGGGCAAAAAGTACAATGCCTGTAAAAGAAAAAGAGCATGTAGTTGCAAATAAAACTCGACTCACTTTGATGCCGAAAAGCATAAGAGCATGAGGGAAATTCCTATGCAACCTCAACTATTCAAGTTGGCTTTGATTGGTGGGCAGCATCTGCAAATGAGAAAGAAGACTCAGAGTCCACTCATTGAGGTCGTGAAGACTCAGACTCAGTGGTCATGTCATTTCATCGATATGCTTAACAGGTAGACAAGCGCAAAGTTTAGAAGAATCTGACGGACCAGCAAGAACATATGTAAGTTTGCCTCAATAGTCTATCTGAAATCAATCACTAGGAAGTACATTCTAGTGAAAAAGAATAGAAACAAAAGGGAAAAACATCAGATATCAATATGTTTGCCTTTCCATTGCACAAGGCAGCCAACTGAAAAACACGGAAAGGTAAACAAACCTGAGAATTATATAATTACTGTAGATATCAGAGATATGCCGCATCCACCCTTTTTAATTACTCAAAGTAACCTAAGCTTAAGGTTTCGGTAATGATCATATACAGTCAACAGAATACAAGGTTTACGCCGCTAGTCATCTCAGCACAGCAAGATATCCTAAATTTAAGGTTCATCAAAAACCCTAGTTGCTCCGAGGAGACAGATTTGACAGGTAGTCTCACAAACAAATCGAACTTCTTTTTAGAAGATCTGAAGTCCAGCACCATTGGGGTCTCAAAGTTGCAAAGCAGAAGGCACTGAAAAAAATTGCCACCAAAATTGTCCTACTGATGCTGCTCATATATCTGCATGTATGCCTCTGAGAGGGCAACCATATGAGGAAGCGTTTCTGAAACATGCAGAGCCTACATTTCATACCTAAAACATGCAGAGACTTGTCAATCTACACGACAATTGCACTCTTATTTCCCCAAAAATCACAGAGAGGGAGAGAGAGATTTACCAAAGTTCTTCGGACTTTCGCCGAACAAAAACCCTGTCAGAACCTTCACCAGGTTTGCCATCATGAACAACATTGGCAATCAAATCATACTTTGATCGCAGCCTCTCCTCATCTCCTGGTGTGGGTAATGGAATGTAGTCCTTCAATTCCAAGTTCTTGACACGAAAATTAACTGCAAAAGCAATCATAAGTAATCGGATACTTAAAAATACTAATTTGATCAACATTTCACATTCGCCATTTCATATTGTCTTCTAAATCAAATCGCAGCATTATGAAATGGCTAATCTGATCATCATCAAAGTTCCCCAATTTTTTTCCAAGTAAAATCATCAAGTTCAAAAAGCTTACCTAGAGTTGGGTTCTTCTCCACAAAAAAATTGTTTTTCGTAAATCTCTGCATATGGAGAATGAGATACCGAGGCAATATCTTAACACGGTATCTCATCCTTGCAAGGCGGGGACAGACAACCTCTGTTACTGTTTCTCCATCAAATTTCTTCAATATGTTAAAAGGGGTACCTGAAAGAAAATAAAAACAATAAGCACTTGGGACTACAATGGTGCAGAAGTGCCACAGAAATCTTTGAGGACCTCTCTCATCTGATATTCAACTTGAAGATTCCCCATCACATGATACAAGCCCATGATGAAAATTCATGACATGATCACAATCCCGAACTATCTTCAAGTGTATTATTTGACTTGATTCTTCCAATAAATGGTACCAAATTGTTGTAAAGGACTGACCAAGCGGGAGGCATCTACTGTGCTTAGGCGTCAGGGGGCGAGCAGCGTTGGGGGCGACTAGGCAAGCGGCGTCAAGGGCGAGCAGCGTCGGGGGTGACCGGGCGAGCGGCATCGGGGCAGCTGGGCGAGCGGCGAGCGACGTCAGGGGCGGCTGGGCGAGCGGCGAGCGGTGTCGGGGGCAATTAGGCGAGCAACAAGCGACGTCCACCGGGGATCGAGCGGCAAGCGGCGAGAGGCATCCATCGGGGATCGAGCCACGTCCAGCGGCGGCGTCGAGGGCAAGCGGCATCCAGCGGCGACGTCGAGGTGAGCAGGGGTGACAGCATCTAGGGAAGCAAGGGCGGGGTGAGCAGGGAGCGGTTGGCGTCCAGCGGTAGGACAAGCGGCGTCTGGCAGCGGCGTCCGGCGGTGGCGTCGAGGACAAGCGGCGTCGAGGATGGGGCAAAGGCAGAGAACGGGAGAGGAAAATTGAACTGAGGGTTAATGATTTTAGGGATTTTTTAACTTTTAGAACCCTAACCTAACCGGTTCTGGTTCCTATGGGAACCGGAACTGGTCCCTTTAGAACCGGGAACCACACTCACCCCTAGTCTTAAGCCTTTTTTGAATGACTTTGACAGTGTCTACTAACTGCTGAATTAACTTAGGACTTGTAATCTTATGTTCACCAACTTCGTCCCAGCAGACAAGAGTTCTATAGGCCTGCCATAGAATGCTTCAAATGGCACCATTTTGATGCTCTACTGATAACTATTGTTGTAGATGAACTCAACTAGATGAAACTGCTCCTTCCAGCTTCCTTTGAAATCCATCACGCAAGCTTGCAGCATATTCCCGAGTGTCTGAATAGTCCTTTCAGATTGGCCATCTATCTGCGGGTGATAAGCCGTGCTGTACTGCAACTTTATTCCCAAAGAAGTTTGTAAACTTTTCCAAAAAAACTGCCGTAAACTTTGAGTCTCGATCTGATGAGATCGTCACTGGCACCCCATGAAGACGAACTATTTGTCACATGTATAAATCAACATATTTGTCTAATGCAAAGTCCTTTCGTACAGTGATGAAGTGCGCAAACTTTGTTAATTTGTCAACCACGACTCAAATGAAATCATTACCCCGCTAACTCATCGGCAATCCCATTACAAAATCCATTGTGATATGTTCTCATTTCCACTCCGGAATCTCCAAGGATTGCAAAAGTCCTCCAGGCTTGCAATGTTAGGCCTTCACTTGTTGGCACGTCAGACACTTAGCAACGTACTTGGTGATATAACTGCTACGATGAGTTTCTGACAAAATTTCCTCCTTAAACTCCATATCATTGGGCACGCACAATCATCCGCGAAACTTCAATATTCCATCCTCAGTAACTTGGAAATCATCTTTCCTCTTTTTCGCATCCTCTTGCAGAACTTTCTGGATTTCCAAATTTGTCGATTACAGTGTTTTAATCTTTGCCATGAGACTTGAAAAGTGGCTTACCTCAAACTTGAAATCTAAATCTCAAACCTTTTCGAATAGAACCACTCTCGAACCATCATTTGTGCAATCGACAACTTTTGACTTAGCACATCCGCAACCTTATGAGCCTTTCTAGGACGATACAGGGTATCGCAATCATAGTCGTTAAGAAGCTCCATCCAGCGATATTGTCTCATATTCAACTCCTTCTGAGAAAACAAATATTTTAAACTTTGATAGTCTGTAAAGATCTGGAACCATTCCCCGCACAAGTAATACCTCCAAATCTTCAAGGCAAAGATGATTCCAAATCATGCGTCGAATAGCTCAACTCACGAGGCCTCAACTGATGGGACATGTATGCAACTACTCTCCCATGTTGTATCAAAACGCAGCCCAGTCCTCTACATTACACATCACTATAAATATCATATCCTCCAAGACTGGACAGAATTGTTAACACAAGTGTGGTAGTTAGCTTATGCTTAAGCTTTTGGAAACTACGCTAGCACTTATTCGTTCATTCAAACGTTTCTTCATTCTTCAACAATCGCATCAAAGGCATGGCTTTCATAGAGAATTTTTCCACAAACTGTCTATAATAGCCTGCCAATCCTAAGAAATTTCGAATTTCAATCATTGTTGTTGGTCTCAGCCAATTCATTACAACTTCAATCTCGGTCAAGTCCACGGAAATCCCTTCACCAGAAATCATGTGACCCAAGAAAGCTACGTGAGTTTGCCAACACTCACACTTACTGAACTTGGCGTACAGTTCATGTTCCCGTAGGGTCTGAAGTACCACCCTTAAGTGTTGTTCATGCTCCTTTGGACTCATCGAATATACCAAGATATCATCGATGAACACAATCACAAATTGGTCCAGGTACTCCATGAACATATCAGATCCATGAAAGCAACTTGAGGTCGCGCACTCAAGTGGCGTCGCCTAAGTCACGGGTCGCGCCATCCCTTGCGGTGGTCGCCGGGGACGCACGACCCCCAGGCAACGGTGACAATCACCGAGAAGTCCGACTTGGGTGGTAGATCTGGGAAGACAAATGGCTATGATGAATGGGGAAAAAGATGAACAGTAGATTTAGTATTTTCCAAATGCTGAAAGCTCAAAGTAAGTCCTTACCTACATTGAGCTTTGAGCATTCGGAATGCTAGCATTTGGCCAAGCAAGTCTCAAAAACACTTACCAAAAACTTTGTATTTTCTCCGAGGAACTTTGCAGGCCCAAAGCCCCTTGCAAATGCTCAACCAAATAGGGCCTATATATGCATACAAGTAATGAGCAATTATTTTCAACAATATAAGTGGTAAAGTTCTTTAGAAATTATACGATCCTTACTCTAGTCGTTGCTTTTATTTTTGTTTTTGTCTGGTCAAAGCAATTATTTCAACCCCAGCATTGGCATATTTGGTCAAAGTATCAAGAACTAGATATCATATGCTCAAATTTCATTGGTTGCATGCAAGAGTTTTGGATTAAGGTTACTTGCATCAACTAAAAACTTAGACTTACCCAATTCATGAGATTTGCAGGTTTTTTGGCGGATTAAAGGGAAAAAAATACACTTATTTCAACTTCCAACTACTCGAATTTTTTACATTCCTTCCAACTACTTGAATTTTCGACATTCCTTCTAATTTCTCATCAAATGAATTAGGCGTTTCATAGAAATCTTAGCATGTAGAACTGCGAGAAGTATCACGGGTAGGAGGAATGATCCCAACTGACCCATTTTTAACTCCTATATTCGGATATCCAAAGAAAAAGAAACATATCGATAGATGATTCTCCGATTGGGAATTTATGGTATTGATTATTCTTCTACAAACTTTAGGTGGCAAGAGGGAATTTTCCTCACGCATTTGCTCATCTATATATAAAAATATACGTTATCATGGTATGTACTCTTGTGACGTTGTTATAATAAAAAAGATTATGAATATGAGATTTTAATTATATTTGAGGTGGATGATTCTCTTAAAAGAAAAAATCACAAATATATTATTCCTCTAATATTACCGATAATATGCTTTCTCTATAAATTTTTGTGAATTTGCTAATAGATTTAAGGTGGCACCTTTTCCACCCAATTGTTACCTTAAGTATCCTGTAACTTTAAATTGACCACATTATTCCTTATGGGTCCCACTTAGTGTGTTATTGAAATTTTAATTCTTTTTAAACTACAATCCGCACACACAACGAAGACTAATGTCAAATGCAGTTCACTTTTGTTTTAAGCTTATTTTTTTTACCTTTTTTTTTTTTTTTTTTTTTGGTTTAGCTTCTTACGTTTTTGGTTTTTTTCCCCGATTTGGAAGGAACTGGTGTCCCTCTTTTTCATAAAGAAAAAAAAAATGTTTATTTACCAGATAGACATTTAAGAATTGTGTTATGGCCTTTTGCATTTTTTCCACTCTATTTTTTACTATGGACATCCCTACCACCTTCGATTTAGCCATATTATTCCTTCCAGCTCCTACTTACCATGTTGTTGAAACTTAAAATTCTACAATTACAATTCTATCCACGTGATGAAGATAAGGTCAAATATGGAGCTTACTCTTAACTTCTTTTTGCTTGGTTTCGACCTTACTAAAACACAAAACTTCCCTTGCCCCTTACAAACAATTTTTCGCATCATGACGCCCCTTCTTCTACACCCATTATATTTCAATGTTTCTTACGTTTTTGTTTTCATCTGAACTTATTCTTCACTGTCCAGTTGACTAGGAGTGTAACCAATAATTGCAATATGAGCGAGCATTAATCATACATTGAGATAAGTAATGGTTTTTCATTTCCGCATTGTTCATTTTATTTCCCCTATTTCTCCTTATGATTGTGAATTTTTTTTATATTAATTTCCGGTACAAATTTACAAGTTGTGCCATGTGAAATCAAATGCATTGCTCTGTTTCATTATACATCTAGGTTAATACATCCATCAGCAATTACTCATTCCACGGCTATACACATAATTTCTTACCCCGACGCAAACATGTGATAGGCTCATTTCCATCTTTGGCCACTCAATTCAAAGATGCCAACAAAGCCGATTCGCCATGACCAAGTTTGAACCTCCCACATATATTAGGCAGAGCTTCACTTGCGATCCATCAGAGCATGCGAGAAATCAGGAACCACTTCAATTGCTCTTCTAGCCGATGCTTGTATAATTTCGTTTTCACTCGAGACCCATGACAAAACTTGTTGCGGAAGGGGAAAAGTTTCAAACATGAAAAAGATTCATCAAATCAATGCAATAGCCGATCTCACAAAGCATGTTAAAATTATGTCTCGAATCGAAAATCTGAATTTTAGAAATAAAATTAATGAAATATCAAGTTTCGGATGTGCTAGAGTCTTCAACCATTGAAGTTGGAAAGTCCAATGTGTATTTTGAAGTATTATATTCCTTCTTGATTATAATGTCCATTGTATTGCTTGATCTATAGTAGAATTCGTTACTGCTCTCCCCTGAATGTAGGTAACTACGACTGAAGCACATAAAACTAGTATTTGATCTCTTTTTCTTTTTTTTTTTATTGTTCAGTTTCTTGTTTTCACAATAAAACAAAAGGTTCTAATTTTGCCATAGTCAGAGAGGGCATACAACAACCAGCGAATGAACCTATCTTCCAAGAATTCATGTGAGACTCAATAATACAAAAGAGGATTTGAGAAACGGACACCGTCGGACTCTCCTCCGCACTGCTGTGGCCGCCGCTCTATCTTCGTTCTTTGGAGAATGAATCGGTCGATTCCGAGGACAGATATGGGGTACCGGCAGCAGCCGGGGTGGAAGGGATGACGAAGAGCTTCCTCTCTCAGCAGCGAAAGAGGTGTCATGGTCCCTGGATTAACTCCGAAAACCAGCTTCTCCGGTGATGCAAAGCCTCCGTTAGTGACCCCGAAACAGCCGTGATCCCCTCCATTCGGACCCTTGAAAATGTCATTGACATTATCGAGCGCGACCGTATAGGAGTCGGCGCTTCGAAAGCTGGAGGTAGTGGATGGGAGGGCGATCTTGCTAAAGCCACGACGGTGTAGTCGGACGCCCAGGGCGGCGGCTGGGCCGCGAAGGATGTGGAGGAGGAGCCGCACGGTACGCCGTCCGTTTAAATGTCAAAAATTGGAGATTTTGTTTCCGTCGGATTGAACATTTGTTGATAAAATATATGACGACAACATTGGTCGTCAAAGCCCGTCTAGCTCAGTCGGTAGAGCGCAAGGCTCTTAACCTTGTGGTCGTGGGTTCGAGCCCCACGGTGGGCGTTTTTTTATAACTTATTGTATTGTTTTTTGGTTCGTTTTTTATGATTTTATTTTGTAACTTGGTAAACTGTCATCGAAGCCCGTCTAGCTCAGTTGGTAGAGCGCAAGGCTCTTAACCTTGTGGTCGTGGGTTCGAGCCCCACGGTGGGCGTACTTTATGTTTTCATATTATTTGACATTTTCAATTGTTCCATCTTTTTAATGTTATTTTTATTTTCAATTTTGGTTTAGTTTACAAACTTGTTTTGTCATTGTCGAAGCCTGTCTAGCTCACCCGGTGGAGCGCAAGGCTCTTAACCTTGGGGCGTCCTTTCTTTGCTTTCTAAAATAAATTTTTTTCTTTTTTAGATAATTGTATATCATATTTGAAAGACTATAATCCCTAAACGAATCCCTAACTTTATATCTAGTCTATAAAAAATTTATAACTTTCACTAAAGTGTCAAATATATTACGTACTCAAAACTTGCCATCAATTTTTTCAAGATTATCAACACTGGGAAAAAAGAATCATGGTAAAATTGTGATTTGACTTAAAATAAGGAGTTTTTTTTCAGAGTTCGGATGCAGCCATTTCTCGTGTTGCGAAAGTCACCCTCCCTTTTGCTCAAAAAAAAAAAAAAAAAAAGTCACCCACCCTAGAAGTTTACTCAAACTTCTAAGTCAACACCTAGAGATAGACAGAATCTTGCTTGTTCAATTACCATGTTATTAATCATGATTCATAAGCCCTGCGAATGAGATATACAAAATTAACCCATGCAAGAACAACTTCATATCATTCTTTCCCCAATTTACATCCTTGAATCCCCAGGATGTATGTTCCTCAAACGCATCTCCAATGCTCTCTCTTCTTCATCGTAGACACCACAATTCTACTGAAGAGTCTACGGCGAATTTGTAATAGTCGAATCATGTAAAAGAATAACCCCTTTCATTTTTATTCGGAAGGGGTTTTTGGGAATAAAATCAGGGTGCAAGATCGAAATTTGCCTCCAGCAGCGGGAAAACTTCAGCAAGGCACGACACCTTGAAATCAGGTTTGAGATCTGCGCTATCAAACTCAGAAGCGTCGTATCTGCCAGTCTGATCTAGCAGACAAGTGAACGAGCCAGCACGTTTTCCACAAATCACCTGTAGAAACAAGGTACACATGCTGATCACTCAGGTTTTGACAAAAGTTAAAATCATCCACAATCCATGAGAGATCCAAAATGTTCAGCGTCGCCCCTCCAGAGTCATTCTTTGATAAAATGCTCACTATAAATCAAACTCAATAGAATTTACCAAAATCATACATCGTTGAGCAAGGGATATTTACCGGCAGAAGCTCAGTAAAAATGCACATACACGAATCAGAAAGGCCATATAATTGCTCTGAATATTTAAAAAAAGACACACTAAATAAATGAAAATGAACTTAGTGTCATTTCCAGAAAATGTTTTTAAATGCTGCATAAGAAAAGAAAAGAAAAGGTGCAGGACTCCACAAGGAAAACCCAAAAAAAAAAAAAAAAAAAAACAGAATTCTTTAGATGGAGATATTAAGAGGCAATGGAACTCACATCATCTTTCAGGCTGTCACCGACCATCATTACTTCACTAGGTTGGACTTCCCAACTAGAACATATATGCAGAAGTGGAGCTGGGTCAGGTTTATAGGGACGAAATTCTCTGCTCAATGCTGGAGAAAATATAATCTAAGCAACCAAAAAAGAAACAGAGTAAGGCTCTTGTAACGGTGTCAAAAAGTTTCATGCAAGGCACAATAAGGAGAAAAACACTGCAAAAATGTATGAATACTATAAAGATGACTTAGCAATGTGTCAGGTATGTACTCCAAGCCTATTGGAGAGAGGAGCTGTGTTGCTCAGCGGTATATTATATTCAACACGCACTTGCTCATCAAACTTGTAATAAGATTCATTTGATAAGAATCTCTTAGTAAATCAAGACTGTAATCAGATACTCCCACAGAAAGTCCATATTAGACAGGAAACATATTTGCAGTGCATCATAGAGAGATTATAATTCCGTGAGCTCAAGCTCACTGGAAGGCCCAGCTCTAAAAGTAATTGATTCTCTGAAAGCTTAACTAGTAACTTACCCCAAAGCGTTGGTGAAACAAATCAACTGCTGACCTCATATTTCTTGTGATTAGTCCTCTTCTAAAAAGCAAAAGAGGGGGAAAAAAGAAAGAGGAATCAAATCCACCGTATAAAAGTCGATAGACAAGTCCCATCAGTCATAATCATCATGAAACTAAAATGTGAAAGCAAAAACATCTTAATTAACACAACCAATTGCAGGAAAGGGTGCTGCATAACATAGGTATTTGACATGTCAAAATCTTTTCCGTAAAGAAAACTTATCTAACTCACAAGCAAGTCTGTGTGCATATGCCACAGCACATGGTTTTGTTTAGGGTGGGGGAAGGGAATGGGTGGTTCTATGTGACACATTCGTAACTTAATACTTATAAAAACCTGCATCTGATACATATATAGAGATGCCCACTAAGTGGATTTTTATGAGAAAGGGAAAGAAAACTGGGATATATTCACGCTTAGGAACCCATAGCTGCAAAGTAGATTTGCATACTAACAGAGAGAGCCCCGGTTTATTACCACCAGAGGGAAGTATTTGGAACTCCTGAACCACAACTTCCAAACAACAGACTCAGCAACAATCTCAATGATATAAATCAAACAAAAGTTTACACTTCATTCAAGTATCAACAGACAACAACTTTAGCTTATTGAATCAAGAAAAAAGGAATTTCTTGCAATCTCAATCCCCAATGGAACAGCTCCAATTAGCAAACTGCAGGGTTGATATAGCATCCTTTTGCCGGAGCTCACTATATTGTTAATATGCAGCAGTTTCAAGACACCCAGAATCATCATAGCACTAGCTTTAGAAGTTAATAAATCAAAACCGCCAATATCCACAAAGCATGCATATCCAATTAAAATAAATGGAGAAACACTCTTTTCTTCAAGAAGATATAGTAGAATCCACTACCAAATTATCTGTTTAAAGAAGAAAGGGCCCCATGACCGATGATTTATAGAAGAAAGGACCAGTCTTGCTATTTACTAGACAGTGGAAATAATAGTGACTTATTTAATAGGTTAAAGATAATTAGTAAAGTGCTAAGACAGGATCCAGCTAGATTTAAAGTCAGAAAGAAAGCCCAAAAAGAGGACTGAAAAATAAACAAACAAATTCTGACCCATTTGAATAAAAAACTCAGAAGAGGGAGAGAGAACATCGTTAAAATTAATTACATACAGTCAATTAGCATTAATGGTGAAAAGCAAAAGGCCAGGCTAATGATTTTCAGAACCTTCCCAAATCCCACTATAATTATACCAACATGTTATATTAGAATCGGATAATGTTGGGAGAATTGGATGATAAACTAGTAATGGCAGCATTGACGATGCAATGAACTTAAGAACTACCAGGACAAAGAAAATCCAAGAGTTATTCAACCAATCAGCTATTTAACTTTGTTTAGGAGATTCAATCCAGAATGGGGAGAAAACTAATGGCCAAGGGAAGAGGTCAACAAAGCGGAACCTTACAATTATGATAGCAATTACAGTGAAGCACATGCATATCCTTCATCTCAGACATAACAGAATTGAAAATACACAATGTTTGGTTGAGAGGCTTGACCTTAACTTCTTTGAATCTAGAAAACTACAAAGCTCGGCTGCCCCTGCACATTAAATTGGTGAAAATCAACTAAATGAAGAATAAAAGAATTTTCATTCAGTTGTGACATTTTGAGACCAAATTTCCTAATAAACAGTAAGCCTGCATCTTTAATTAGGTGTATTGCATCTTCCTACCTAAAGTGCTATTCTTACAACTTAAGTCACCCAGATCAATCCACTACATTAATATGACAACTAGTCTACAAGGAATACAGAAAACATCAGTCAGTGATGCATCAGCAAGTGATAATTCGAGCCCTCGTCAGGAAGTGGTATTTAGTCTAAGCGACATGCCCTAGCCCAAGAGATAATTGAGCATACCCTTAACAAGAGCACACAAACCAGGTCTTCCCTATTAGCAAGAACATACTCACAGCAGTGAGATTTCATGATTTTTATTTCCTTTCCTTTTCATTTAAATGCATAATCTCTGTCCAGTTATCTCCCTTATGACTCAGCAAGACCAATAGTTACGATATCTACCCGTCGCTGCTGAACAACGTTTAGATGACAGATTTCGGATTTCTTCTAACAGATAGTTCGGATGGAATCCACACTTGGAGTGGCAAAAGAGGAAGCCCCCTGCCCCAAAATTAGGAAGTGAATGTGAAGAAAAATGAACGGGAGTTGCATGAATGCACCTTAATAGTTAGGATGGAAAAATTTGTAGTTATGCTATATTCGGCCTATGAAACAGGTCCTCTTTGGCTGTAGTTATCTCAAATGAAAAATGCCTAAATTAAATGCAACAGACAATTAGCTTCATATGAAAAAATGCAACGTGCTTACGCGTGCCCTCTAGGAAGGTAACTTTCCACTAAGTTAATACTGAGCCACACGTGACCCAATGCCACATGCCAAAAGGTATGAGCAACATTATCTCCATCGCGCAAGCAGACAGCATCCGATCATAATCAATCAACAATCACTTTGAAAGAGACACATCAGGAACATATCTCAGGCCATATCATAAACACATGTGACCTCACTACAGATAGACAGCTGACCAAGCAATGTCATTAGCAAACAACCAATTTCCCAGAGCCAAATTTGGAAAGTATGAGCGACAAATGCTGGAATTCTATAGACACCTTCCAGTTCAGTAATTCACGTGTCAATCATCAATCTCGTAATGCATTGAGATTGCACTAGCATTCCTCGGTTTGCCGCCTACAATTATCATTACCCCAAAGATGGAACTGAACTCACACGCCAGAGGATGACTAAAGACTGAGAGCAAGCATGAAGCCCTCAACTTCTCGTGTCAAGAATTCACACACGAGGACCCCAAACAGACCCCAAAAACTCAAAAGAAGACCTACGAAGCCAGCATCACGAATTGACTAATTCTCCCACAAAGAATCCGTATCACGCTCCGACAGAACTAACACGAAGAGAGAAAAAAGAAACCAACGGAATCGTCGATGCGACATAGCTTTTTTCACCGACCGGGCATTATCTGGAGACGATCGAGCCCCTGGCGCTCGTAATCGGCGATGACCTCGTAGGCCGTCCGCTGCCTCTCGGGGCTCCACCCCTCGATGAGGTGCAGGATGTCGATGCCGGTGGGGCTCTCGGCCCGGAGCCTCCGGTACTCGTCGTCCCCGAGCACGGCCCGGTACATGGCGGCGAAGTCGATGACGGGGACGGTGAGGGTCCCGTCCATGTCGAAGACGACGCCGCGCAGGCGGGCCCGCGGGGCGGCCATCGAGGAGAACGGCCGCGGGCGGAGGAGGAGGCGGCGCGGGGAGGCGGGCGGGACGACGAGGAGGGATCTGGAGAGGAGGGAGCGCATAACGGGAGGACGAGAAGCGCGCGGGGATCGGATATTTATAGGGATTTCGGGCGAGGCAGTGTGCGGAGGGAGTGGCGAGCGGCGAGCGGCGAGCGGACATCGGGAGGGAATATACGACTCCTGTGTTTTGTTTTTTTCTCGGGGGAAACTATTGAGATCGAACCCACGAGCGGAGATTCACCGGCGGCGGGTGAATACGGATTTTTCTCTTGATAATCGTTTTCCCTTTTTTTTTTTTTTTTGGGAACCACTCTTAATAATCCTTTTCAAGAAAAACAATTTGTCATGTACTTTAAAATAAGATAAAAGAGAATATTAATATCACGAAAACCCCTAATCTAATACTTCACCATGACCTAAACTAATTTTTTAAACACCAAAACCTTAGAATTGATATATTTGTAACAAATTTACCCTCCCTTAGTTTACATTAAAATAAATTAATATAAAAAAAATAAAAAAAATTGGTACACTTACGCCAAAAGAGAAGGTAAAATCTCAAATTGGTACATTTTGTCAAACCGCCACATATCATCCATTTTAAAGATTTGAAGGTAAAATTCAACGGAAACTAACGAATAGTAAATTTGTCATAAATATACTAGTTTTAGATTTTTGTTAGTTAAAAAATTGTTTGGAGTAACTTTGTTATAACTGTATCAGTTTAAGAATTTTCGTGATATTAACTCATAAAAAAAGTGTTATCAATGTTTAAATCTTACTCTCAAAGAATATAATCTCCGCTATAATAGTATTTGTTTTTAATGTAATACATAAGATGGTATCGAAATCCTTGCCTAAGATATTAAAAATGTATAAAGTATAAATTTTAAGTTTTTTATATCAAAATAATGCAATTGGTTGCCCAAAAAAAAAATAGAATAGGTAAATAATTAGCAAACTTAATGTCTGGATGGTTATAAAACTTTCATAAGAAAGGGTTTCCACTGTGTGAGTGTGGGAAAGTAGTTTAGAAAACGATTTCTTCCTTTCAAGGAGAAAAAATCATCTCCTTTTTTTAACCACGTTTGTTTTCCTTTCCAGTAAGATATTTTCCATTAATTATCCACGTTCAATGAAGAAAACACACAGAAGTTTGGGACATTATTTCATGGAAATTATTTTCACAGAAGGATATCTTTGTTTTAAGGAATACTTTATGATAAAGAAACATTCTTCCCGAGAAAATGATTTCCCCTTGTCAATTTAGAGATTTCATATTACTAACTTTAACAATGCATATCTACTTTGAATGTAAATGATTAAATCAAACAAGTGAAAGTTCCAAATATTAATTAATGAAACATTATTTCACTCTAACAGACACACCCCTAAGATCAATTCGAACTTATTTGTTCAATTAAGAGCTTATTTTGTTGTGACTCGTGCACCATGATAGCTCATTCTAAGAATCCTCTTCATTTAACAGAATAACATTTTTTTATCCATATTTTTACTCGCCTTGATTGATTGCAGTTTGTATGAGAACAAGTGATCATGTCTATTTCATCTAAACTAATTGCACTGGTCATATCTTATTTGCCATGGAAAAATTATGAAAATGCAATAATCAATTTCGATGTTTTGTGTGTAGGTCGACATTATATTGTCAGGATAATGTATGGCCTTTCTCCATAACTCCATGGTCTAGACTCATATCCATCGACTTCGAAAATGTCAATTGCTATATACCAATTAGATTGCGACATTTTGATTCCGTGTACATTGCTTCTTTAGAGCTTAAATGAGCTCGGTTTTTTGTATGTGTACAAATTAGGAGAAAGTGGGATGAGTGGCCACCCGGGGGCGGGGGACCTTCAACAAGAGCCATTTTGGGAAAATGAAAGAAGGATTAACCAATTTGGAATAGGCAACACAAGTAATTACGTATCCAGAATCGATAAAAGCATAATCAATATCAATTTTTTTTAAGGAGTAACAACATTGGAAATTCACAAACTTAGGTGCAATGGCATTTTTTAACCCATTTTCCCTTGTCTTGCAATTTTTAAACCATCATTTAACATGGTCCTTTCGTCAATCGTCATGTTTGAATGATAAGGTGAGCAACTTGCAATCAATTAACTTTTACACACACAGAGAGAGGGAGATTGAAGGCAGAATGGTGGTTGGATACACAGATCAGCAAGAGTGGTGGTGAAGGTAGTTGAACGTGTACGAGTCATTGAAGATGGCAGTCATAGGGGTTGGCACGGGTCTTAATATGAGTTGTGGAGCCATTCTTTGACTCATATTTTTAGGACTAGGTTGTATATGGGTAATTCAAACATTTAGAGCGCCAGATGAAAGTGAGTTTACAATTAAAGTGCATTCAGATTGAGTCTTAGTGAATTTCTAGAGAATCTGATTTCAGCTAGTTGCTTATTGGTACTCTTAGTTGGATAAGCTGGATCGAACCAACATGCTTGGGTTGCCACATAAATTGTTATTCACAATCTTGCATGACCATAGACCTAGTGACCACCTTCGGAGGTTGGAACCTCCATGGTCGTGGGTCCTACTTTCTCTCCGTGGTTCTCAATTTAACAAAGAGAATGCATCAAACCCACTGTCGCGGCTATGGTGGTCACTAGCCTTGAGTGACCATATATCTAGGGTTGTTAGGTTGAGCAATCCCCAAAAAGCAAGTCGTGACATTCACAGCAACGAGACACAACCTCGGTATAGACAGGATAGATGAAGGGGCACCGGATTAGTTGAGTAGGTGAGGGGGTTGGTGTTGCCAAAAGATTAGAGGCATGGTAGTGAGAGTTCTTGCAGTTGTGGTCGACCGCATCGTGATGACTAGTTCAAAAGTTCTTAGACTGGATTTGGTTCAACTTTAGAAGTGGATCTTAGGGAAATGCAAATATCTTTGGCCCAAAGGGCTTTGGAAAAATGCAAATTGCATTTGATATAAAATTCTTTGTAAAGTTATTTTGGCGTAAAGAATGTTTCGCAAATCATTTTTTATAAATGGTATTTGGATTTCATTTTTCTTTTTTATTAAAAAATATTAAACTCTTTGCCGATTCTAGTGAAGGTAAATGTAGTTTTGGAACAATGAGAGATAAAACTAAAAAACTAAAAAAGTTATGATAAGAGTTTTGAAAAAATAAGTAGTTTTAGCATTTGGCCAAATATAGAAAACCCAAAACTAGTCTATATTAGTATTAGGCTTTTAGCTTTTCCAATGCTAACATTTAACTAAAAGCCCTTTAGACAAGCTTGCCAAGCACCCCAGCATTTTCCCAAAGGGGTTTTGGAGGCTGAAAGCTCATTGGGAAAACTGAACCAAATGCACCCTCATTTGTTAGCATTTACAATTGTTCTCTCATTTCCTCTACCTTAGTTCTTGGGGAAGAAGAAGATTAGAGAGGGAATTCAAAATAATAAAACTAATAATAAATAAATAAATAGAACACATCCCAACCATCCATCTTTAATGGTTAAGAAAAATTGCTAAGAATTAAAGCTTGGATTGGGTCAGATATGAGTGGAATCTAAGTCAAGTTGAGTATAGATTACTAAAATAGTATAAAATGGGTCAATCGAAATCGGACCCATTTTCGACGCAACCAAATTTAATATGATTCGCCCATTTTGACATATTTAGCGATTGGATACTTGTGGTTCATCAATAGCACTGGTTGGACTAAAAAAGGTTTATGCATCTAACAGTTATAGTTTTAGAGTAAGGCAATTTGTGATGGTAGTTACACACCCACAAGTTGTTGAGGACATGGTGATAGTGGCTGGATGTGTATAGGTTGAGGACGGTTGGACATGGCAAAATGATGTGGGCAAATAGATAATCTCTCTCTCTCTCTCTCTCTCTCTCTCTCTCTCTCTCATGAGCTTCACATTTTTGCTTTGGGTTAATACTTTGAAAAACCCCAAACTAATACATGTATGACAAATTTACTTCAAACTATTTTTTTAACCATGAAAAATCCTAAACTGGTACATTTATAACAAATTTACCATAATTGACCATAAAAAAAACCTAAATTGGTATACTTATGATAAATTTACCTAAAACTAATTTATTTGACCACAAAAAACCCCCAAAATTAGTATTTTTGTGACAAATATACCCTTTATTAAATTGGATTAGCGCCACAAAAAAGCACAAAAATTGTACAACTATGACAAACGGATAGTAAAATCCTAAACTAGCATACCAACCAACTGTCACACATCATTCAACTTAATAATTTGACAATAAAATTTAACGGAAACTAACAAAAGGTAAATTTGTCGCAAGTATATTAGTTTGGGGTAAATTTGCAATTTTGAGTTTTTGATAGTTAAAAAATTAATTTATGGTAAATTCATCATAAGTGTACCAGGTTTAGGGTTTTTCGGGGAGGTATTAACCCTTTTGCTTTTGAAAAAAGGACCGTGTTAAATTAATTTACAATTTTTTTATAAGGGAGAATCAAAGAAAAATTTTTTGGCACGGCAATAATAGGTAAATTTTTTAACAATAAATGTTATAGCTCTTGTTGCATGCTGACACGAGTTCGACATAAGAGCAGGATTTAATGGCAACATCAAGCGGGTTCTTCTAAACACTTACCTCCCACAACGTTATGAAACTACAATTGGAATAGATCTATCTATGAAGTTTAACTTAACCAAGAGCCACCAATAACTTAACAAAGGTTGGCTAGAAATCGAGTAAAGTACAAGAGCATAGCTTACTTCCCTATGTAATAGATTTAGGGTCGAGAATTTGATAACTAGTTCCCTTCAATACCTTAACTTGATTGGTTCGTTACATAAATAATTCAGGCGATCTTTGACCATTTTATTAGTTTATGCCACTAAACGGTGTCCACACATGAGTGCACAATCAAAGAAAAGTAGACAATCACAGTCAATATGATAAAAGCAAAGTGCAAGAAAGTAAACCCAATAAAGTGTCAAACAAATGATACATGACCTTGTCATTAAGACCCATGATAGCAATCCCCGAGCCAAGTTCAAGTTGAGTTCATTTTCCAAAAAAAATTAATTTATCTTGACTAAACTTTAAAAAAAAAAATACCGACCAAAAAAAAACTTTAAAAAAAAAAAATCAACCAAATTATATGAAAGCCATTTGCTAAAATATCTAAACTCTAACTAAGAACGAAATTAAGCTAAATCTAACAACCTAATCAATGCCTGCTTCTAAACTATTTTCGATTTTTTAACTTTTTAATTATTTAATTTTTTTAATCCGAAAAGTAGGGACTCGAAATGGGCCCTTGGGCCCAGTCTGAATACGAGCTGTTGTGGACTCTCAGATCCGGGCCATAGACACGACAGCATGCTATTATATTAGACCCCTCTTTTTATTTAGGAATAAGCCCAACTCAGACCAAACCTCTCTATACTAAAGCCAAGCCAAAAGTTTCTCAATCAAACCAAGCCCAAACTCACTTAAAAGACAACCAGCCCATATCTAATAAAACCCATCTCGAGGCTTTTCATATTTTTTTATCCATTTATTCTATTTTCTCATTTTCAAAACAAAGCAACCTCGGAGAAACTCAGGGATGCGCGGCGTAAGAAAACAGGGTCCAAGGAGGATCTCTTCTAGCGCCACCTCGAGACAATTCAATAGAGAAAAAAGGGAATCGTCTTTATTCTCCGATTGTTGAAGTTGGTCTAGACGAGCTGAAAAGGCTAAAGGATCAAAAGAGGGAGACATGGTAGGGCCTAGAGAAGAGCGAAGAAACCCGAAAGAAAAAGAGGTTGTAGAAACCAAGCTTTGAGAAGGTGAAAAATCTAATCTTGGCACTGCTCTCGGCAACACTTGTGAAGGACAAAAGGGTTAAGAGATGGAGTAGGTCAAATCATTATCCAAAGAAACTAGAGAATCAGCTAGGAGATCAAAAGTTGAGCCGACGATTCGCTAGAACCCGGTAAGAATTGCTATGCATATTCACAACATATATTTAAAAGAGTTAAATATTTTAATTCTTTTAAAATGGGGCATATTTTGATATCAAAAATTGATCTTTGCAAGCGACCCCTAACCGATTAGGCCCATCAAGTTCCACTGGACGATTGGCCTATAGATTTGAAAGGAACTTGTATATAATCATAATTGCGATAACAATTCAGGAAGTAATAAGATAAGGGGTGGATAAGTTATTAAGGCGTTGGTTAATAACAAGATTCAACCACTTTATGAATAAGGTAATGCCACTACTGAAACTCTTACAAAAATCCCAAGAACAGTTTGAATTTGAAATAATGCAGCGATTATCTACTCAGTTTGACTATAAAATAGCCGTCAAAGGATTGTTGTAAGAGGATGGAGAAAAAAAATCACTACAAACAACACAGATGTTATTTTTCGTTATTCGCATTGCATTTATCTCTTATTCACTTTCAGGTATATTCATCTTCTTTACCCATAGCCATTGCCATTAGAATCTTTTATTTACTTTCTGAATTAATTCAGAACCCAATACATACAAAAAAGTCGAAAAGCCAACGGTATTTCATCAGATATAGTTCTCAATGAAACAAATACCTTTTCTCTTTATTTCAAAAATGTTTTGCAAACAATTTTTGTCAATTCTAATCTTAAACCACTAACACGCAATGAATTATCATGTGGGTATGCAATTGAATTTAATACTCGATAATCAACTCGTATAAATAAATTGCTAAAAGAGATTATAGAACCTTGATGCGCCCAAGCAATTTATAGGCAAAGCTCCATTATGTCCAATATATCAAGCTTTCTGCAAAATGTTAGCCAAAGATCCAATAATGTGTGCCTGACCTAAACACAAATTTTAAATGCAATGCATTCAATTCTTAGGTTTTTTTTTTCTGTCTAACATGAATATAATTTAATTCAAACATTATAACCATGTGAGGTCTAATTAAACACGCATTAATGAACTGGAATGAAATCTCAGTAACATGTTAGTTTAATTAAACATGCATTAATGAACCACTGGGATTTGCCCCAGTGGCCACCCTTCCAACATGGAAGGGGGAGGTGAGGGGTTCAAATCCCCACATTCTCAGAGGGGGATGGAGGTGGGGACGCGTAAATTTCAAGAGTGGGTTTCGACTCCTATGCCCTGCAAGAGGTAGGGCAAAAGTCTGAAAGTGAGTGTAGAGTAGAAATAGAGTAGGACTGACAAAAAAAAAAAACATGCATTAATGAACTAGAATGAAACCTATAAGCTATGGTATAATCGAATGCAAGCTTTATACAATTCTAATAACATGAAATAGGATGAATTAACCCTATTATCTAAAATAAGCGAAATTATTTTTGTGCTTTACTTTTTTATAAAAAAAAATTAAAATATATGCAATGCATGATATGCAATCATTAATAATCTACATGACGTGGTTATCAAAATATTAACCCTATGCCATATGACTCATTAAATAAAGTGAGTGTATGACATGACTGTTATGAGATTAAACAATTTTATACGTAATCTATATGACTTAGATGACATTTTTATTTGAATTTTTTTAATGAAATATATAAACTATCATAATTCTGTATGAATTAAATGCATGATTCGGAACATCAAAGTCCTAAATCTTGGATGCACCAAGTTGTAAACATGCAATTGACATATGACGTGAGATATGCATTATGATTAATAAACTTAAGTGATGCACTAAAATACATGTTATATTTAAAATTCACCAATATTATCCCATTACCTGTTATTTCAATACAATCAAGAATTGAAATTCATATAATCACACAATATATTATTAGGGGTCCGACCTTTATTCTAAAGGTCCAATGCCCTAACATGTCTTTACTATGGGACAATTAAGATATGATAAATAAAATTACCAATCTATAACCCAAGGCTTGAGAGGATGCTGGCAAGCAGAGAGGGTCACCGGCACCAGCAAGGACAGTGAGGATAGCTCGACGAATGGCAACCGGGCCGCGAGGGTTGTCCAGCAGAGGGTACTGATCCAGAGGGCGACGGTGAAGACCAGAGGAGTGCCGGGGCTTTGCGGTGCGGCGAGAACTCCACGCTGGCATTGAGCGATCACTGAGGACGGGCTGAGGAGCTGCAAGATTGCCGAGATCATCGAGAGGCCGCTGGTGTGTGTGGCGGACTACGACAGCTACCAAACTAACGCCGGAAGACCTGCAAGAACTCGATTAGGAATCGCTGGAGCTGCTGGATTGGTGATGACGTTGCAGAAGACACGGCGAGGTGAGAGCTCAGTTGTCTGTACTGTGTGCATTACCCTTGTATCGTGCCTCTTATTTTTTTTATGTAAAGTAGGTCCCTAATGTGTTTGCATAGGCTTTAGGATTAGGCTTTTTCTGATGATAACAAGAATTTTCACTTTCCCATTTTAGAGCAAAGGGGGCTATGTTGACTATCTTGTCTTTGGAAACAGATAGATGATCTCCATATAATTAAAATTCCCAAGGTTAATAACTTTATTTCCTCCAAATTTAGTCAAATAAATGAATCTTTCCAAATGAAGCACTCCCCATGTGCCCCAGCATAGCTCTCTAATGGGCTTGGCGGAACTTTGTGTTCCAGGGGTTATAGTCCAAAAATATGATCAAACTCAAAGAATTTCTGCTTATGTCCATTTAACACCAATCCAATTTAACTGAAATTTATGTGGGCCTAATGCTATGAAAATACTCCTAATATGCAAACGCAAATTAAGGACATGACTTTCTAATTTATCAAGGGTATTTTCATCCTTTTGCTTTTTTTTTTTTTTTTTTTGAATGTTTCCTTTCTTTCTTTCTTATTTTCTTTTTATTCTTTTTTTTTTTTGGGGTTTTCTATTCTTATTCGCTGGTGGCCGAGACAAGCTATCGGTGATGCTCGGAGAGGGCTGGACAAGAATCTCCAGATCTGGGGGAGGGTCGCCTTGCCAACGGCCAATGAGGGATGGCCTTGCCTCAATGAGGTGGCCCTCACCCTCGGCCAGGCTACCCTCAAAAGCTACATGCGAGGGTGGTCTCGCTTGTGGTCAACAAGGACTTGGATGAGGGTCGTGACCCTCGCTGAAAAAAAATGATAAAAAAAGGAAAAAAGTAGAAAAAAACAATTTAATAAAAATGGTTTTTTGATGAAAATACCCTTTTATCGGTTGTAATATTTAGCTAACTGGCGAGATCAAGCTCTTATTTGAGACTATTATAGTTACTTTAGGCCGTTATTTGAGATTGATGTGGCCACGTTTTTAGACTCTTATTTGATGCAAGGTCCAATTTAGACATTTATTTGAAAAAAAATTATAACACTTTAAGCCATAATGTTATTTTTTCCAATTCCTCGAATTGTGACTTTCTAGCCGCATTTATTGGATAGAGGCAAAAAAAATTTAGTGGCTACCTATTGAATCAATCTTAACTGCAATTTGTTGTTGGATTTGATATTGCTGTCTTCACTTTAATTTCTTTTTATAAATCCTTGTCCACGTTGCTAACAAATAATATTTTTTTTGTATAAAAAGATAAAAGGAAAAGAGAGATATAATATTCATACCTCAACACACCAGACCGGATCAGTCAAGTCCCAAATTTAGATTCTGAGATTTGTTTTTGTTTTTGTTTTTTTTTTGGAGATTCTAGCTCTCTCAATTCATCTTCCACTAACTCTCTCAATATCTCAATTTCTGATCACATTCGTGTCCTTCAAATCAAGATGTTCCTGGTGCTTGAGTTTTGAATCTGTACTCGACCCATGAAATCGAGCTTGTTACCCGGACCCTCAACAACTTGAAGCGGCGCTTAGAAAATCAGGGTGCGCATGGCAACGTTTTTATTCCGAGGAATTATTTCTTTTCAAAAATATTTTTTTTTTATTTCTACTTCGAGAACAATTTCTGAATAAAATAAGGTATTTGGTAATTATACAAAATTTATATTCTTAGAATAGAAAAAAATAGAAACACGTTTGGTAAAAATTTATAAATTTTTGTATTTATTTGTTTTTTCTTCTTAATTACGGGCCACCGACCGCCGCTTGGCACCGCACGACAGCTGCACGAACGTTGCACGACCACCACACGACTGTTGAACGACCGCCAACCGCCACCACAAGATTGCCGCCCACAGCCCATCGGTTGTGGGAGGGGGCAACAGCCAGTGGGCCATGGGCGGCAGTCCTACAGTGGCGGTTAGCGACAGTCGACTATCGTGCGATGACAGGCGGAGGTCGTGCGGTGCGGTTGTATGGCAGTTGGCGACAGCAGGCTATTGGCGAACAATGGCGATCATCGACCGGTGGGCTGTAGGTGGTGGCCGGTAGGCTACGGGCGGCAACGAAATATAGAGCCCTTGTTTCTACCAGGCTCATTGAAAAGGAATCATTACAAATTTGCACAGCCCAAAATAGACCCTGGAGGGAGAAGACGGGGAATGATAAGGTAAGGTCCTGTTTGTTTTCTTTCGCGCATCTCATTAATATATTAAATTTATGCTTTCCCCCACCTCACTTTCAAGTTATCTTGCAGGGAGTTTTTTTTTTTTAGGCCTTCAACAGATAAACTAGGCTTAAACCCGAGAGGATAATATTCTATAGTGTTGTACTTTATTGTTGTGCCAAAGTAGATAGCTTTGTTTGTCATTGCAATTGAAGTTTGATCATCACAGTAGGGATGGAGTCTTAGATAATCAATTCTTTGAAGTCATTCTCGATGAAATAAAGGCGATTCGCTAGGTACTTCAGTGGGGAATAGGTCGATAGGATATTTACTCATCATCATTCCTTTTAAGTAGATTAGAGTCATTTTTTTCAATTACAACTTGAGTTGGTTTTGTTATAGGCTTGCGAGTCACTTAATTTTGAGCCAAAAATTACCTTCATTATGGTGCAAAAGAGGCACCATACTCTCCTCTTTCCTGCTAATAAAAGAGAGTCTATTCAAAGGCAACATACTACATGGTATGATACTTTTCTTATTAATTTACCAAAGTCAATCAGCTTTTGAGTAGTTTAAAATTTTAGTATGTTTTATTAGGTACCATTGTTGATACTATCATCTGCCACCCTACTGAATTCAATTTTTACCTCACTCACCATGCTAGGTTTAAGGTGATGCCCATCTCCTTTACGTTTGGCGAAACGCACCGATCGAACTCTCTTTTAGTGTAGGTCACTAGTAGGCCATTGCACTATCACGTATTACTCGATGAGAACGACTTCTCTGCCAATGCTCTCCAAACCCTCACTAACAATTTGTGCTACACGTAAATATTTTTTGCCTTTCTAATTGATTAACCTCATTACCAATATTTATATTTTGGATCATAGCTTATTATTATCTTTGAACTCCACAGATATGCCTGATGCACAACCTCGGTCTCATTAGGTTAGGTCAAGATTTGTTATTTTTCTCCATGAACCTTTTCCTTTTTGAATTTTTTAAATTTTTTACTCTTCATTTGATGTTTTGTGCATCCTGCAATGCCCCCGTTTATTATCCCCATTTAGCGGCCTTTCGAGCGAGGTATTACATAGAGGACATGAAGCCTGTTGCCAATTTTGGTCGGATTGAGGTTAAGGAGGAGGTGGAGAACGTTATGTTTTATTGCTAAATGAACTGCTGGAATTAAGCCATGACATCATTCGATTCCTTTTGGTCCTATTTTTTTTTTCTTTTCCACCAAGAATTCTATGGTGCGCATGGCAACATTTCTATTCCGGGGAACTATTTCTTTTCAGAAATAGTTTTTTTTTTTTTTTACTCTGGGAACAATTTATGAATAAAATAAGGTGTTTGGTAATTATACAAAATTTCTATTCTTGAAATTATAAATTTTTGTATTTATTTGTTTTTTTTCTTCTTACTCACGAATTGCTAACCACCACTTGCCGCCGCACGACCGCTGCACGAACATCGCACGAACGTCACACGACTGCTACACAACCATCGCACAACTGCCTACCTTTGCCGCAGGATTGCCACCTACAGCCTACCCGCTGTGGGAGCGGGCTACAGCCAGTGGGCTAAGGGCGACTGTTGGCAATGACGGTTGGCTGTCATGTGGCGGTCATGTGGCAATTGGCGATAGCAGGTTGCTAGCAGACAATGGCGATCATCGATTGCTGGGTTGTGGGCAGTGGCCGGTGGGCTACGGCGGCGACGACCGTTGTCGGTGATTGGCTGCCAACGATGGCCGCTAGCGGCAGGAGGGGGTCAACAGTGGTCGCAACAAGAAAGAAGAACAAAAGAAAAAAAAACTTATTTTTAGAAATTATTTCTGAGAATAAGAAGCTATTTTTATTTATTTATTTCTTGTTTCTATTCCAAATTTATTTTCCAGCCATTTTTCTATTTTGGAAAATAAAAAAATAAGTTGGCGTTATCAAACAGATTTGTATTCTTTTTTTGTTTCGAGGAACAAAACAATAGAAATTGGAAGAAATAAAAACGTTACAATGCAGGCCCTCATTTGATTGCTCCACTGGAATTGTAAAGGTAACGTGTTCTCTCTCAATGTCTGTTTTGTATTTTTTTTCTATTTTTTAATTCAATTGGTGACATAGATTTTTCAATATTTCACATGTCAATGGTAGTTTCCCTTGATCGACTTTGATTCCACTTACAATTTCCACGACTATCAATTTAGAAATATTTGGTCTTCGTCGAGCTGTGCCTTTGATTCTTTTCGGACCTTGTTACGAAGTCTGCTCTCTTTAGTTCGTCGAAGATCACTTGGATTGCATCCCAAAATAAAGTTTATTTCGTGGTCTTTTTTGAGAAAATAAACCTTATTGTAAACCTTTATTTGAAAATTCGCCCTAAAATTTAGTATTTACGCTCTAAAATCGTTTCAATAAGAAAAAAAGAAGCGCTCGCGGGGCAAGCCTCTGTCCAAGTCTCTTCAGCGCTCCAATTCGTTGCCCTCCGAACTGAGCAACTTGGACGACGTGCAGCAGCGGCCATGGCCGACGGCGCGCCGACTCCAGCGCAGAGGAGCAAGAAGACGAAGCGGAAGAGAAGCCGCGACGGGCCCGAGATCGAGCGGCTCGACTCGCTCCCCTGGGCTCGCTCCCTCCCCGGCGGCGGCGACGGCGACGGCGACGGGTCCGCCTTCTCTCTTTTCATCGGCTCCAACGAGCTCGAAGGAGGTCTGTCTCTCTCTCTCTTGCAATCTCGCTCGTTCGCTCGTTCGCTCGTGCTATGTGTGTGGGGTGGTGTGGTGCTGAGAGAATGATGGGATGAATATCAATATGAATGGGAAGATGAGCTGAAACAAACGACTGCCTTCGGACAGTGGCGTCTGCTTAGCTGGTGCAATGATAACATTCGAATGCGTGGTTGGTGCTCGTGCCATTTGAGCTATGAGAAAAGATATGGGAGAACAACCTGAGGAAAGGACACACAGAAAAAAAATGAATTTGGGGTACTTCTCTGGACGTTAGGGATTTAGAAGTGAATGTAGGTTGATCGTTATGTGATTGGACTTTTGAAGTTCTGTATATTATCTTGAATGCGAATTCTGAACTGATCAGGATAGAAGGGTTTATAGGGTTTAAGCTTTCTACGTTGTTCACATTGGTTTGTTTGGGTAAAAAAATTTGCAGGCTTTCTTTCTCTCGAAGAGATTGATGAATCTGAGTATGGTTTGGATATACCGAAAGCTGTGAAGCAAGAATCAGGGAAAGCAAAGAAATCGAAGAAAAATAAGGATGGTAATGAACGAGGCAGTGTGGATCATGGGGTTGAAGCTGAGATTGCAAGCAATTTGGAGGAGGAGGAGGAGGAGCAGCAGCAGCAGCAGCAGGAGAATGTGATGACTGAAAGGAAAAAGAAAAAGAAAAAGAAGAAACAAAAGAAAGAGACCAAGAAAGTTGATGAATCGCCTGCAGGTTCGTGTTCTATTAGTATTCTATTCTTTATTTTGGTTGAATGGTAGTAGCTCCCATTAATACGCGTGGCAGTCTAATTCCTTTTGGTTGATGGAAATGGCCATTAGACTAGCCTAAAAAACATTAGTGAGCTAGGAGAGAAGCCTATCTATTCATTGCCGTGATGTATTTGTAAATGTTATCGATCGTCTGAATGTTGATCACATTGCTTCTCATTGAAGTGGATGATGCTGAAGTCGATCATGTTGATGATGCCGAGTTCTATGCATGGAATGATTTGAGGTTGCATCCTCTTATTATGAAAACAATACAAAGGCTTGGGTTCAAGGAACCAACACCAATACAAAAAGCTTGTATTCCTGCTGCTGCTCATCGAGGAAAGGTTAGTTTGAAGATTTTAAAGTTTTATGTTAACTGTTAAGCACAAATCTAATTCTATGGTGTTCCTTTCATTGTTGATTCTATAGGATGTTATAGGCGCTGCAGAGACAGGGTCTGGGAAAACACTTGCTTTTGGCTTACCAATTCTGCAGAGGCTTCTTGAGGAAAGAGAAAAATCAACCAAGATGCGTGAAGAAAAAGGAGAGGAAGTGGAAAAGTATGCTCCAAAAGGTGTTTTACGGGCCCTTATTATCACACCTACCAGGGAACTCGCACTTCAGGTACAAGTTTGCCGCATCTGTGTTGCTCAATCCATTTTACCTGAGATGTAGCATTTGATTGCTTTCATCTGACAATACCCCGCATCTGTGTTGACACTCCATGTCACATGACGGCTGCATCAAAACAATTAAGAGAATTTCTCGATTAGATGGCTTTTTACTTTTTGATGCTTCTGATAATAGTACTTATCATGGTCTGTTTTCCAGGTCACTGATCATCTCAAGGAATTTGCCAAGGATGCAAGAATTAGAGTAGTTCCCATTGTTGGTGGGATGTCAACAGAAAAACAGGAGAGGCTTTTAGAAGCAAGGCCTGAGATTGTTGTTGCAACTCCTGGGAGATTATGGGAACTTATGTCAGGAGGAGAAATCCATCTCGTGGAGGTTAGCTTGGAAGCATAATCTTCATAGAATTTATGTTTTTGTGCAATTATCGCCTCATCAATAATGTGTTTTCCTGTTTAATATGTGTCCATTTTACTTTTATCAACATGAACAGTGTGCTGTACTGCACATGCTTATTTGCATCATCAGGATCATAGATATATCATGGTTCTGTATTTTCCTGTCTAAAGACTTCAACTTATCATGATAGGTTTTGGCGAATGAGGACTTGCTTAGTTGTTTAATAGATATTTAAGAAGCATATTCCAAATTTGTTGCCAAATACTTATAGGAAGGGACGTGATGGATATAAGGGCCTAGAGTGTGAGCCCAATTTGAATCAGATAAAAACTTCTACTTAGACGAATCTCTTCAACTAACCCTCTCTCTCTGTGTCGTCATCTTTTGTTTCTTTTCGTTTTTCTTGGTAAATAGTTAGTTTGGACTATAGTCGACAAGGCCTTTTTTGATATTACTGTTGTTGAATTTGTGCTTTTGATTTTACAGTTACATTCCTTGTCGTTCTTTGTGTTGGATGAGGCTGATCGGATGATAGAAGATGGGCATTTCCGCGAGTTGCAGTCAATTATTGACATGCTTCCAATAACTAATAGTTCTGTTGAGGAAAGACCTCAAAGCATGCAAAGTTGTGTAACAATAGCTAACATCCAGAGGAAGAAAAGACAAACTTTTGTTTTTTCTGCAACTATTGCTCTATCTGCTGATTTTCGTAAGAAGCTGAAGCGGGGTATTGCCAGATCAAAGCAGTCAACAAGCGGTGGATTGAACTCCATAGAGACTCTTTCTGAGCGAGCTGGAATGCGGGAAGATGCTGCTATAATTGATCTGACAAATTCCTCAATTTTGGCGAATAAGCTGGAGGAGTCATTTATTGAGTAAGCATTCTGCTGGCCTTTAAATTGTGTATGCATGCTCGCGTTGTGTGTGTTTTTTTGGGGGTCATTAAAACTTGTCAGTTCACCTTTTGCAATTAAAGATCAGGCGGCTTTGAATTATTGGTTTATTCCTCTGGTGCCCAGAGAATTTATGTCTTTTTAAGTAAGTTTACTTCTTTGTTTTTACCAATCAGAAAAGGTTCAAATAAAAGAAAGCCTTGACTGAGCCTGCGCTGGATGCTTTGACAAAAGATAATGTCTTGAAGTAGTGGAATTTTTGGATGATTAGTTGTATGAAATGTCATTTTTCATATGGTCAGAGAATATTGGAGGAGTGTCTTTAGGGATAATTAGAGGTCATGAAATTGCAGATCAGTTTGACTTAGGTTTTGTATCTTTTAGTCTAATGCCTTTTGATTAGATTTGGTAGAGCTCGACTTGTGGATGACTTTACCTCTGCACTGTAAAAGTTCTATTTGATCGTTGTGAGCTAGTGCTGAACTTTTTTCAAAATATTTTCTTTGAAGAACACTCAGAAATGACATGTGGTACTTAGTGATTAGTTGAGTAGATGCTGATGATTTCTTCTGGAGCACCTAATGAGTTTTCTAGTGTCTCATGCCCACAAGTGCTCAACACTTTGTTCTCCTTCACCCTCCCTTTGCAAAATGAGCATTTTCACATTCTTCAGCTTGTTAATGCTTAGTTGTTAGTATGCTGTTGTCATCGCAGATTTTCTTTTGCAGGCTGTGACAATTGCAGAGTATGAGGTCTGTTAATGTGAGAAGTGAGAATACTGAAATAGATGAGGAAAAATCTGGCTATGATGATTGAGGACATTCATGAGTCTTTAGTTATTAGTCAATGTATTAGGGTAGCCGAGACATCTTTATTTGACAAATATACCCCTATGTACTATCTTGCCTGATTACAAGCCATCCCCTGAGTTACAACTTGTTATTACTTGTATTTTTTGCTCAACTATTATTCTACTATAGGATGTTACATTCAATCTGAATTTTGTGTATTCTGTGCAACAATACTGACACTTAGAAATTGCAGGTGCATGGAAAAAGATAAAGATGCTCACTTATATTATATTCTGAGTCTACATGGACTAGGTCGCACGATTGTTTTCTGCACATCAATTGCAGCTTTACGCCACATTTCCTCTATCTTACGCATTCTTGGCATCCACGTATGGACTCTGCACGCGCAGATGCAGCAAAGAGCTCGATTGAAGGTTTCTTGTTACTAAATCGTTAACATTATCAGATGTTTGATTTTTCATTACTTATTGAACTTATGTTGGCTTGGTGAAGATATTTCTGTAGTATACATATATGGTCGGTCAAGAGGAATTTTCTCAATTTAGGTGCATATATATTTGTCATCTATTGCTTCTATGATTATCATCATGTTTAATGCATATTAGGATTATAAATAACATGCTTACCATCAGTTTAAAGTGACGTTGACACTTGGAAAAAAATGCGTGGACTATTTGATCATATCTGTTATCGAGGAATTGAAATGGTCATTTTGAGTTGAATGCAAAAGATCCCTCCCCCTTCCCCCAAGTTTTGGTCATCATTTGGATAATGAAATATACATTCAACCTAATTGAATCTGAAAAAATATTCATGAGCCTCCAAATTTAAAGAGTGCTTTCATCTTGTAATGCCCTGTAGTCTAGATGAATGGAAGTTGCACTTGCACTTGAATGGTAAAAGTCCACTTCTAGTCTCTGAACTTTTGCATTTTTTCCAATTAAGTCTTTTAGACTTTTAATTTGTCTAAATAAGTCTCTATGGCTTTAAATTTGGATAATTGGAGCTGACATACCCATTGGAGCTGGTGATCATGACTCTCAGCACTTGAATAAGAAAAGAAAATGTGAAGAGTGGACTCTTGAAAGTTGATCTGGTTGAGTGCTTTCAAATTGTAAAGAGTGCTTTCATCTTGTAATGCCTTGTAGTTTAGAAAAACGGAAGTTGCACTTGCACTTGCACTTGAATGGTAAAGGTCCACTTTTATTCCCTGCACTTTTGCATTTTCTCCAATCAAGTCTTTTAAACTTTCAATTTGTCTGAATAAGTCTCTACGGCTTTAAATCTGGATAATTGGAGCTAACATACCACTGGAGCTGGTTAACATGACTCTCTCAGCGTTTGAACAAGAAACGAAACCATGAAGAGTGGACTCTTAAAAGTTGATCTGGTTGAGAGAGAGAGAAAGAGAAAAAAGAAGAAGAAGAAGGGTGGGGAGGGGGGCTTTGAGAACATTGGTCAACTGCAAAAGATGGAATGACTGAATAGGGGTTCTTATATATTTTGGTCAGTGATAACTGCTTTAGGTTTGAACACATGGAGGCGTTTAAGAAATTGACAATCGACCATTCTATCCCAACGTTCCACTTTTCAGTAGAGATGTCTTCTCATGTTATGATTTATTAGAAATGAAATATCAGGAACTCTTTTTAAAACTTCCGAGCATAAATTTATAGGTCATCAGACTTTGTAAGTGTCAGGTGAATGGTTTTCTAAGTCATAATGGTTATTCTTGGCAAATTCTTCTCTCAATGTGTCAAGGATCTGCAGTAATCTCTCTCTGTCTGCAATATACATACAAATACATTTGTACGAATTATTCTCTTCCCCTCCTCCTTTTCAATCATTTCAGGCAATTGATCATTTTCGTGGAAGTGAACATGGTGTGCTTGTTGCTACTGATGTTGCCGCTAGGGGTATTGATATTCCAGGCATTCGAACTGTTGTTCATTATCAGCTTCCCCATTCAGCAGAAGTAAGTGTAGAGAACTTCCCCCATTTTCTTTGTTGTATGATAAACAAGCCTGGCTGATGTATTTTGCCATTCTTTTTGCTATACATAACTTGTTTCTGATGTATATTCATACTTTTCTAGGTTTATGTCCATAGAAGTGGAAGGACTGCCAGAGCTTCTTCTGATGGATGCAGCGTAGCACTAATATCCTCTGACGAGACATCAAAATTTGCCTCTCTATGTAGATCATTTTCCAAGGTATCATCATTAGCTTGAGATGTAAAATCTTTGAATTGCATGAATTGATAGATTGAGGTTCTATCAAGGTTTTGTTCACATGCTTTGAGATTGACCCACTCACTCTTTACTGTTTATATTTTGATATTGTATTCAGCCAACTAGTTCTTTGATATATACATTGTTTCCATGATAATGCAATAACTTGTGCATTAGCTCCTTTTTGGTGAGCTCATTTACATTATAATGCCACTTTCTCGTTATGTTTAAAAGAGTTATTTCAAATGCGACACAATATTGTAGGAGAAATTAGTCTTTCCATAATGCTTAATCTTGTTATGATTTACCAATTTGGATGATAATGCAAATTCCATGAAGGCTAGTAAATCTTTTTGGCTTGATTTCAATGTAGGATGAATATAGTTGAATTATAGGTTGATTCACAGCAAGGAATGCGAGATCTCTTACTTTCATGCCTGATTGAATTCAATTAGATTAGGAGGAACAGTAATTTTAATTAACTGTTTCTATTTATGTTCAGGATTCTTTTCAGCGGTTTCCTCTGGAGAACTCATACATGCCAGAGATCATGAAACGTTTATCTCTGGCGCGCCAAATCGGTGAAATTTCTCGGAAAGACTCTCAGGTAATTTAAGATGCGTAAGTCTTATGCATTTACAGTAGGAAGTCTATAAGATTCAGTAGTTTATATATATTTCCGACTATAATTTGATATCTGGACTGGACCTGTGGTTTTACTGGTTTGACCATGAAGCAGTCGGTAGTCTGGTCTGATTTTCTCATTGAATTTGATTTCTGGACCTGTGGACCAGATCAACCTGGTTTGTCAGGAATGGCTGCGGGGAAAAAAGTATTTTTAGGCATGCACAAGGCAGGTGTCCAACCCCTAACCTGTAATATAAATGGAATGGACTGAGCCAGAGCTATTCTCATGCGCCTGTTTTTTTAAATAGGTCATTCTGACGTATATATTTGCCAATTTATATAGTATCAGAACTAGAGCGTTTGGAATAGCAAATAGAAAATGACGCTCGAGAGACTTGATTCGTGGACATTGTGAAATGTTTGTAGCATTGCTTACAAATTGAACCATCCACCTTTTCTGCTCTAAGGCTAGCAACGCTTAATTGTTATATGCTTTAGTGACCTTATCCATGGTTCAACCAGCTGATTTGACAAGTGTTGCCTTTGAAAACCCTGCCTCTAATTGTAATATCAGAGCTGTCTGACACAAGTTTCCTATGGTTGTTGAGAATTCTGTATTGTGCTTTTTTATCTATTGATAAATAGTAGTTCTCATCATCAAACCAAGCTGGTAGCGGGAAAGATGGTCCGTTGGATACGCAATCAAGTGGGTGCCTGGGATGGCTTTTGGCTTTTGGCTTTTGCTTTATCTTTGCACTTGTAGCTTTGGAATTTGGCTTCTATTTGAATTTGTAAAATGTCAAATCTCAATAAATTTCGAATCTTGCATATAGTCATTTGTATTTGATTCCACAATTTCAAAATATAATCAATCCTCTGTTTTAGTGAGAAATGAAAAGTTAAGTCCCCTTTCAAGAATTGCAAGCAGCCCCAGTTTAGTGTCTGCCTATGCTAACTTTTCCTTTGTACAGTGGTATTCTCTCTCCTCTTTTTTTTTTTTTTTTTCCTTTCTTACCATCAAACATAACTGTTGTGGAATCCTTCAAAAAGAAAGAAGAAAAGCTCAGCTGTGGTGGGGAAAGAGGGCACACAGGTGAGCGATAACTAAAATTCTGTATTTTGAGACTTACTGAAAACTTGATGCTACCTTGTGGAAGGGAAAGTGGAGTAAGAAATCAAAGGCTGACGCACCTGCCTTATATGTATTAGCCAATTTCTGGACACGCAAATCAGCTTAGTTTATATGCCACCGTCCAATCAAATTATCAATAGATGTGGGACCTCCACTCCTGCTTGGGACATACATACTCAGCGCGCATATAACCATGGAAGGGAGAAAAACTCTTGAAGACTTGTCTACTTCTACATGCCTTTTGTGCCTCCCCTTCATAGCTGCTCCCATTTTCATTTACTATTATATGTAGTGGGAAGCATTAGCAGGGCTGTTTCTGTTACTTTATAAGATTACATTTCACAGGATGACTGCTATTTGAAGAAACTAAAAGGGCCACCAAGCCATAGCAATTGATTTTGTTTTCTTTTTGTTGACACTTCCATTTAATAGATAAATCACTTCTTATACATTACAGAACTTCATTGATTGTCTGCTTCAAAACGTTGTACTTTAGATCTTGATTTTTTTATGCATCTGATGTTCTCTCCCTCCTTCCCTCCCTCTCTCTCTCTCTCAAAAGGAGAAGGCCCAGAGAAGCTGGTTGGAACGAAATGCAGAGGCCTTGCAATTAGATGTGGAGAAATATGACAGTGAGGAAGAGAGAGTTAATGCTCACAAGAAGAGGAAAGCTAGCTCCAACAAACTAAAGCAGCTGCAACAGGTTGACCTCTTTCTTAACTATTAATAAGTAACAGTTGGTTATCTGCAGGGCTTCTTGATAATATATTCTAATTAAAATAAATTTTGTGTTCCCTTTAATTTTATTTCGACAGTTCAGCTTCTTATCCTATAATCATATGACATGTCTCATATTGCAGGACCTCAAAAATCTTCTTTCACGTCCATTGCAACCAAAGACATTCTCACATCGCTTCTTGGCAGGGGTAAGCCTAATTTTTCTTATTTACTGTTATTTATTTAGTTTTTTATGCACTTTTGCAACAACACAGCGTTTTCTTGCAGAGTGTAATTGACAAAGCCTTAATGTCTTTGTGGTTGCAGAAAAATGGTTTGGTTTTTATTTCAAAATCCCTCCAAACCTAGGGGTTCTGTTGTGAATTCACCATATACTTTGAATCTTTGCAAATACAATCTATGTTTTCATAATTTTGTAATTACACTCACTCTTTATATTTAGCGGGTTCTCTTCTGCTTTTCTCTGAAAGGATGCTATAAAACTTCTGAAGATAATTTTAAAATGTAAAAACTGTCATTTGTGAAACCTTCAGTGAAATATTTATTTTTCGGACAGAAAACAAACAGCTCCCTCTTCTTTGAAATCTTATCTATCTCAGGCTATGATTTTGCAGATTGATTTATTATTATCTTTTTGGTCATATATTTATTATTAATTGGCTACAATAATTCTCTGTATGGAAATCTCTGTTCTTCGTTTGTAATGGATAGTGATAGAAAACTAAGATCTAAAAGGAGTTATAAAAATTGATAAATAGCTATTCTACAAAACCATAGGTTTTGATGGTGAACAGCTTGAATGAAAGAGCTAACATTGAATTTTATGAGGAAAAAAAAAAAATGCACATTTCTTCTCTAAATGAAGCGTACAAAGGATATTTTTAACATTTTAGAATTACATACATCCACTTTGGGGCTAAAATATTACGAGGGGCATTTGCAACAATTTGAAAGATTGGGTGTGCATGGGGCATTGCAAAGATTTTAAAGTGCAACCGATCCTATGAGGGGGTTTCTGCTATCAACCAATGTTTATAACAAATACAGCTGCTCTACATGGGATCTTCTACTAAAGCTATTTTCAGCTCTTGTCAAATTTGTTACTTTCTATTTATTGTTATGTTCTTTTACCCTCTAGAAACAAAAAAGTGGGGACTTACACAAGCTAGAAGGCATTTCTATTTGTTTCTGTATTGCTTTACTTGGTTTACTGTGGATGGTATGTCATTGTGCTATATCTCATTGAAGAATCATGAGTTCCAGCTCTAGTTTTTCTCATGGCAAATCATAAATTTCACGTTGACTCGATGTCATTATTTTATTAGTTTCTGTAACTCTTTCATTTCTGAAGTTTCATTACCACATCGGATTTGATTTTCCTCATTTAATATGCGACTAGTGAAAATATACATTAGGTGCTGCAGTGCATAATTTGTGTTCTCGGGCTATGTGCAGGTAATCAGATGGTTTTGGATAAACTGACTGGATGTTTTTTTTCTCACTTTAGGCTGGTGTTTCACCTCTCCTCCAACATCAATTTGAACAAATAGCAAAGCAAAAATCAGAAGAAGGTACACAGTCCAGCAGAAATGGAAAAGGGAAGCTAGTGGTCATTGGTCAGGATTGTGTAGAGCCACTCCAGGCGCTCCGTAATGCTGGTGATGAGGTAATGAGTGAGCACTATACTGGTTCTATGCTAAGCTTAATGTCTGGGCAGACAATGCTGTTTATTGGAATTGCTAGTTAAATCCCAGATTTTGTTCCTGATGACTGCTAGAGGGAAGCTCCATATGTTCTTTAGTTCATAGTTTTGTCATCATTTCCACTTATGTGTGATCTCTTGGCCTAATGGAGAACCAAATGAGCATAAGTTGTGCTACAAGTCCATGGTGGCAACCCACAGTAATGCATTCCTTGTGTTTCATTCCTTGCCTTCCATCCTGACAGAAAATTGATGATGTCGAGTTGGCATTTTTTCATTTGCTCGAGTGTATCTTGAGTGCAAGTTTGCCATCGTCTCTTAGGGATTGAATTTTCTTCTCCTACTTTGCGTCTTCATGGAATCATGCTGTGCTGTTATTTCTCTATCATCTGGCCATTTGAATGTTCTAAGCTTCTCTCAGACACGCGTTGATGTGAAGGAGACGGCAGACAAAAGAAAAGGCATTGAAACTCGGAAGAGAGAAAGAAAAGCGGAGAAAAAACGTATTCTTCAAAAACTATACCGATTCTTTTCGATGCAAGCCCTTCCATTCCTTTTCGTTGGGAATTCGGGATCAGATGCTGATTTACCTTATTTATCTGTTGCTATTTCTTGCAGGTTTACATGACCAGCGAAGGAAGCAGAGGAAAAAATTGAGAGGAAACGGTGATTAGGATAGCTTCTTCTTCTTCTTCTTCTTCTTCTTTTTTTTTTTTTTTTTTTTTTTTTTTTGCGACATTAATTGTCCGGGAAAAAATATGTAGAGAGAGAGAGAGAGAGAGAGAGAGAGAGAGAGTGTGTTTTTGTACCGGGATTTTAGCAATGTTTATTTCATCTTTTGAAGATTTTATGGTGACCCTGATACCTTGGTCACGGTCAATTATAGAAGATGGAGAAGGTTCTCTCTCGTGTCATCATTAGCCATATTGTCATCTAGAAAGCAATTGGAGGATTCAGATGCCAAGCCAGGTGATCTTTAATTCATCTGGCATTTTTCCCTGTTTCGGACTCAAATTTTTCCTAAATATCCCCGACTCTGGTAAAGCTTATGACGAGCTATGTAGCACCGACACGGACATGTAACACGACACGATACGCCGATACGTTATATATTAAATATATTTTTATATATAAATACATAAATAAATAATAATAAAATAGTCTAGAATTAATTTACACGAAAAATATTAAATAATATCATTCATTATTTTAATTTGTTACAATAATAAACAAAACTTAGAGGAAAAAATATTGTTTAAAAAAAAATGTTGAAATGATATTTTTAAATTTATTTATTTATCATATATAGCATTTGTTTTTTTTTTGTTACCCAGGGACCAGTACAGTCAGCAGCTAGCGAATAAACCCTGGACGACAGGTAAAGTCACCACCACCCTTGCCTGCCTTGCCTGCTAGGTAAGTCATGGGTTCCTTTCCTTCAAGGAAGACGATACCGTGGATCGAATACTAGATTTTTCGTGAGAGGAACTAGTGCCCAACCACCTACACCGCCACCACGAGTGGTCATATATAGCATTTTTTTATTACTTATTTCATAGTAAAAGATTTAAAAAAAAAACTGAAAAAAAAAAAATATTGACCCCGTGCGCGTATATTTATAGCAATTTTATTACTTCTTTTGGGTATATTTATATTTTGATTCCTCAAGTATTAGAAATTTTTAAAATTGACCCGTGCATGTTGGAATCGTGTGTTGGAGCGTGTTGGAGAAAGTTGACCACGTGTTGGATCTTTCGACACTCGTTGACCGCGTGTCGGAACGTGTCGGAGCGTGTCGGAAACGTGTCGGACTATCGAATACGACACGAAGGCTTCCGGAGAGTGTCCGTGCTATATAAATAACGAGTCCATATCGGGGCACGGCAATTCTCTCTTGCCCTATTAAATACCGGTGGACTTTTATCAAGGTACGATGAGGTCTATATGGTCGGCGCAATAATTATCTCTCCAAATCGAATCATGGCTCGATTTGTTTAAACAAGGTGCATTAGGTTAGATGTAATGCAATGCAACTCTTTACACAAGCAATTTCAATAAATGAAGGGCTAATTTGTACTTTACCGCTACCCGTGAAAGGAAGGATAATGAGAATTTGAATGGCAATCGAGTTTTATGGAAGGAGCGCGAAAACTTTGCATGGTACATATAAAACCTTCAGGACTTTCGGAAATGCTCTAGAATATTTTTGTACTTCGCCCTCTCTCTTCTCCAAAGTCCATCTCCAGTCCAGGCCAGGCTTGCCTCTCCTTCCTCCCTCCTCGTCTCGCCGGACCGCCGCGAGCTGCTGCTCTCCGACCACCGCGCCCGGCCGCGCTCCGGCCTCTCTCTCTCTCTCTCACTCTCTGTGCGCTCCGTCTCTCCACACTCTCGGCCTCTCGCGGGACCGCCGCGCCGGCCACCACGAGCGACGCCGCCGACCTCCGGGCTACCCGACCGACGCCTTCGACCGAGGTCGGTTTTTTGTCTTTACGAGAACTGCTTTTCTTTTATTCCTGTTCGGCCAATTCCGGGGACAGACCTTGTCGAACGTTGTTTTCTCGTGCCGTAACAGGTTGGACTGTCGTGGGGGGATTATTTCTGTGAGGAATTTTTTCTCGAGATAGATATCTTATTGAGTTGATAATCGTGTAATCTTAGTATTTCAAGGTAATTTGGTGAATGGATTTTAGAAGGGGAGGGATTTTGGAGTTGGTTGCTGGAGTTGGTTGATGCTTGTTTTGTTTGCTGCGTCGTTGATTTTGATGTTGGATTGGATGAGATGGTGGCTGTGGCTGGGGTTGCGGCATTGTTGATTTTGGTGTTGAATTCGATTGAATTATGCTGGATTTTGTGTTCCGTGCTTGTTTTCTCCTTTTTAATGTTTAGATGTCTTCGCTCGCTGATTATGGAGGCCCTTAAGTTGAAAGTGAAAATTGAAAAACAACACCTACAACTACTTGAACTCCTAGGTCTGTCAGTGGAGTGTCTCTGATTCCCATTCCTAGCCTGACCCAAAACTAGGTATTAATCACTCATTTATACTTTCAATCATTTGCGTGCACAGAAATTTGGCCATCTTTCATGTCAATTCTTAGGTATATGTAAAAAGTTTGTGATTTAGATGCAACTTGAGCCTTTTTTTGCCTTTTTTTCCCCTTAATTCTTATGTTTGGTTCAGTTTGTTATTGAACCATGATGTGTCATTTTCTAAGATTCTCTTGCATCAGAGCATGATTATAATGGAATTTATGTTAGATGTTGTATTCGTGTGTTTTTTACCTAATGTTACTGTGTTAGAATTTGTGCTTGCTTGAGATGGGGATAAATTATTACTAGTGACTGAAGACACCAGCCTAATTCCCTTAAAAAGCACAAACTTGGTTTAAGCACAATTCTGGCATGAACTTTCATTTGCCGAAAGAAAAGCACAAACTTCTTATCGGGGGTCCGAATCTGGCACCCTTTGAATTTCTGTCCAAATCTGACGTGGCAATGGATGTGGACTGTGCGCCTCATGTCGTTGCTCACCTAGTGTCCAAATCAAAGAAATGATGCTGTTTCTTCAAGCCTTCATTAAAACTAACAGCTTCTCTCTCTCTCTCTCTCTCTCTCTCTCTGTGGCCAATTGGGGGAAAAAATTAGGTTTCATCACTTGGGGGTTGTCAATTTTAGGGGAAAAATTGGGTTTGGGGGGCAAGAACTCATGCTTTTACTCTTTGAAGAGGAAATCAGCAATCATGTCATTGATTGTAAGTAGCAACGGAAGTAGCAGGGCATTGAACAGCTTCACCAGGGCATTGCTCATGACTCTGTACACTACATGGACTGAAACAAAGCCGTCAAGGAGGTTTTGTCACTGTTCATGGTGTCATTTCTTCCAAATAATTCAAGGTGCAAGCTATATCAGTTGTGGGAAATTTGGGGGGATTTTTCCCAATTTCGGCTGAAGAGAGAGAAGAAGCTGTTAGTTTTAACGAAGGCCTAAGGAAATGGCATCGTTTCTTTGATTTGGATGCCAGTTCAAAAACTGCATTGGGTACACAATGCAAATCCATCACCATGTCAGCATTTTAATATAAGAAATTTGTGCTTTTTCTGCAACAAATGAAAATTCATGCCAGAATTGGGCTAAACCCACGAATTTGTGCTGTTTTAGGAAATTAGGCCTCCGAGACACTAGTAGTAATTTGCTTAGCTGTGTTGCTTTCAAAAGGAGGAAAGTAGATTCCAGTTGTTGGAGACAAGTTAATCCAACTTTGAATATGTCTTTCTTGGTTTGTACTCTTTCCATTCTTTATGTGACATATCATTCCCATTGCTTAGCTGTGTTGCTTTTAAGAGGAGTAAGGTATATTTTAGTTGTTGGAGACATGTTTATCTGACTTGGAATATGTTTTTCTTGGTTTTTTCAGTTTGTGCATTTATTCTTTTCCATTGTTCTTGTTGACATATCATTCCCATTGCTGACTATGCTATCTGATTGTGCTATTGTAATGAATTGTCCCAAGTAATTCATATTTGGTAACTTGTATTATCATGTGGCAGCTCATTAGTCGCAATTAGTCATGACCACTTCAAGAGTATAAGCTGTTGCTATTGAGTGAGTATTGGAAAGTATGGCTATGCAGAACAGCAGTTCTCAAACACCTTGGGTACGGCATCGTCGGCATTCCAATGAGGTCTGTGAATATAAGTTCTTTTGATTAGCTGTTGCTGCATTTGAATGTTGCTATTGTCTAATCAGGGGATCATTATATTTTGTGTTGTCAGGGTGTTCAAGAAGCAAGTAAAGCAAATGAAACCGATTTGCTTGTTAACGATCAAAATAAGTACCGGTCAATGTTGGTCCGGGCATATTCATCCATTTGGATGATTGGGGGATTTGCGTTAATTATTTACATGGGTCACCTATACATCACTGCCATGATTGTCGTTATACAAATTTTTATGGCAAGAGAACTCTTCAATCTACTGAGAAGAGCCCATGTAGATAGATGGCTTCCAGGATTTAGGATGTTGAATTGGTACTGTGTAGCTTTATGTTTACAAGTACTGATTCATGTTTAGGGTTAATAATGCAACTGACCAGCATTAGGGAGGGTGATTATGGTAACCATTTCTTATTCAGATGTCTTTGTTCAGGCACTTTTTCTTCACGGCTATGTTATTTGTATATGGACGCATTCTCGGTCAACGACTTGTCAACACTGTGACATCAGACAAGGTTTTATATCAGCTTGTCAGCAAACTTATCAAGTATCACATGATCGCCTGTTATTCCTTGTACACTGCAGGTGCGTGTCAAATGTTAAGATATAACTTGAGCATTTGCAATGGCTCTACTCTTCTCTCTTAAAGTCCGTGTGGATAATCTGGAGTAGCCTGTCTGACTTGTGTTCTGTATGATGTCATTGGGTACCTTACTGTTTATTATGGAAATTGATGGTGGTCATTGTGGGCTTAATTCTTTCTTAAATTTCATGATTTGTCCATAGAAAATACGTTGCTAGGGAAGAACAGAAGGCAATTAAAGGTACTGAATATTAGTGAAGGGCAGTTTTCATCACAAGTACCCTTCCTTAACCATGATGGTTCTGTCAATGCCATGCTCCGGTCAACAACGGTTAGGCATGTGCAAACACAACAAGCATCCTAATCAGGCTAACTCTATTTGTTAATTTCATGAAGAAATCCTAACAAATCCTCTTAAATGGTCTTCAAATTAATGAGATGTGAATAGAATATCTTCTTTTGCCTCTGTTGGCCCAGGATGGTATTTCATATTGTTCACATGTATTGGACTTGCTAGCATGCCTATGGATAATATAGATGGGCAATTGCTGGTGTTTTCATCTGCAGCTTTTGACTTCGGAAAATTGCTGATACGGGCGATCCTTGTTAACTTGAATCAGGCTTTGTGTGGTTCATCCTTACATTAAAAAAGGGGATGTACAAGTATCAATTTGGCCAGTACGCTTGGACACACATGATTCTCATTGTGGTGTTTACTCAGTCAGCCTTTACTGTTGCCAACATTTTCGAGGGAGTATTCTGGTGAGTCTTACCTCTAGAAAAGAAAAGAAAAATCTTTCCTATCCTTTCATCTATATGAAAGCATGTGAAAGGCATGTCAAAGTTACATGTATGCTGAGCCCAGTGTCGTTATAGTGTCGTTGAGCCCTGCACTGCAATAATTAATTTACATGTCTTGTCACCCATCCGTGCTTGTTACGTCCACTTCCTATTCTTTTGGGCTTGAAACCCTCATGTAATTTTTTTTATTATCTATTCTTCATGATTGAACTGTCCACTTTATATTCAAAAGAAAAGATTGAAGTACCTGCTTTAAGGTTCTTCTCTGAGTTTTGCAAGGTGCATGGTTAAGAGATTTATGATGTTCTCATTTCCTCATTGTGGCTTCTTGCATTGCAGTGTGGAACTTATGTATAGTCAAAAGAATTATCATAAAAATGAAATGATACAAATCCTCTCAAGGTTCTCCATTTGTTGAAATTTTCACTTTTTGTTATTAATTTTCCATGAAAACAAAAGCAGGCTCTTTTTTATCTTATGCTTTTCTGAGATTGAAGATAATGTTTTAAGATATTGCCTTCAGGATTTTTTATGAGCATCTCTAAATCCGTCTCTATATGTTGGTATCCCCATCTCTTGTTTGCATTCTTTTTATATAATCACAGTTATGAATGATTCTTCAAGAACATCTTCTATTTTAATTAGGACAAATGGGACGTAAACTTTGTCAGTAAAAGTGGATTATCCTATCATTGCATCATGAAGGATTTGATAGGTATCTTGAAGGAAATTGAGATAACCACTTTCGAAAATCACTAGCTTGGGTTCACCCTTGATTTGTTTTCCAAATAAGGACATACTACATATTTTATCCTTGTAGAGATTTTTTTGCTAAGATCCGATGACATTTGAGAATTTGATGTCTTATTCACATTTTTCATGTGGTTTAAGATTGGTGGAGTTTTCTCGAGGTTTTGATTTGTCCGTCAAGTGCCCTTGCTATGAGGAGTGATCTGTCATAATGAGCAGCATTCAAGTGTATCTTTAAGCAGTTGCTTTTGTTAACAAAAGTTTTCAGTTCCTAGTCACCTATTTGGAAATTGATGACATGACTTATTTTACATCGAGGAGTGCTGCAGTTCGTTGTGATATCTCTCTCATAGATAATTTTATAATTGGTCCTGCAGGTTTCTTCTTCCAGCAACGCTCATAGTGATCAACGATATTGCCGCTTATTTCTTTGGCTTCTTTTTTGGAAGAACCCCATTGATCAAATTATCTCCAAAGAAAACTTGGGAGGGATTTATAGGAGCATCTTTTACTACTATGATCTCTGCGTTTGTGGTGAGTCGTGAAGATATCTTACCATACCAAAAGAATGGAAGGAATGTCTCGTGTTACAGCATTTTGGTCTGTACGGCATGTGCATAATAACCTAAGTGCGTACCTGTGTTTTGCTTTGGGGTGATGGAAATGGACCTTTGTGGGACTCATGCTCTTCACAATTCTATTTGTGTCATGATAGGATTTGAGGTCTATATTGGTTTTTGCAAGACTAGTATTCATGGTGTTGCTCTTTATGCCTTTAAAAATTTGTTTCTGTCGTTTGTGTATTTTACATTTATGAATAAAATCAATAAAGGACATTAATTCCCTCACACATCACATGTTCTGTTACTTGTCCACCAACACATGCTTGTCCTTGTGGCTTGTGGGATGATAATATATTTGGACTTGTGCTGACTCTATTCCATTGAGTTTCCGAAAATGGAGTTTCCTTTTTTTCTTTTTTCTTTTCTGTTCCTTGTAGGTATCTATGCAATTTATAAGTCAGCTGTCCAACAGGGGCTTCTGGAAGGAGCTGTTTTTCATATTCATACTCTATTTAGGCAAATTGCTTTACTATTGAGATTGTTGTGCATATGATCCTGTCTGGACTGGTCCTGTAACTTCTGTTAAGAATTTCATGCTTTGAGGATAATTGTTCACCTTTTGGTTTCTACATAATTTTCTTGCTGGTGACCTTTACCATATTCAGTTTTGTAGTGGTAATCATGGTAATGTTCCCATGTGTATGCAGCTTGCAAATATTATGGGCCGTTTCCAGTGGCTGACATGTCCAAGGAAGGTAATTACTACCATACACATTTGTTCGCACCCTTTTCTGCTTCAGAATGACCCCAGGCCTTAAATTTCTTTTCTGGTTTGATGCAGGATTTATCAACCGGTTGGCTTCAGTGTGATCCTGGTCCATTATTCAGGCCAGAGTATTACACTGTACCCAAATGGTTTCCTGAATGGGTGAGTCGCTCTTAATTATTGCGCTCTGTGGCTTTTCAATGATTCAGCTATTTACTTAAATTGCTTTCTGTACTATGTTGATGCTTGAAGTGGAGATGTCCATAGTGAGTTGATTTTTGGAATGAATGATGTCTATTCTGAAGTCAATTCAGTTGGTTCATGAGTATCCTTGGTAGCTTGTAAAAATCTGGCCTGATTAGTCCTCTCTTGCACGTTTAAGCTGTCTGAGCAATTGGTTTGCAAAATGGAAACTAGAATATTCAGTTCTTAAGAGACTTGGCACTAAACTTAAAATATGACCCTGTTACTTGTTAATGACACAGTTTCCTTGGAAAGAGATGGCAATAATGCCAGTTCAATGGCATGCTCTCTGTCTTGGTCTTTTCGCATCTATAATAGCACCTTTTGGAGGATTCTTCGCAAGTGGTTTTAAACGTGCTTTTAAGATCAAGGTTTGTAATTTAAAACATTCTTAATTGGGCTGACTCATGCGATACTTAGGTCTTGACACCACATTTTACTCTTTTGTGCCTCAGGATTTTGGGGACAGTATTCCAGGACATGGTGGTATGACAGATAGAATGGATTGTCAGGTAACATGGCAATTAACTCAAAACTCTCTCTTGTATCACTTGAAGCTGCATAGGATCAGCGTTTTTCATGTGATCTATTGCATTACTGTCTTAGATTTGACATTTCAGTTGGCTAGTGTGCATGTTGTCTGAGAAATAGGTTTCGGTTTCGTGCCTCTGCTGCTTTACTAACTCAAGCTTCTCTACTTTAGATGGTGATGGCTGTGTTTGCATATATCTACCATCAATCATTTGTAGTGGGTCAGAACTTGATGGTCGAAACAATCTTGGAGCAGGTACAGCGATATACATAAATTATATACCCATCTAGTGTCTAATTTATTCTGTTGAAACTCAAATTTCTCATTGAAAAAGTCTATGCTTGTTGTCGATATCTTGCAGATTATAATGAACCTTACTCTGGACGAGCAGCAAACCCTGTACATGAAGCTTGGGCAAATTCTTAATGAGAGGATGACCACACAGTCATAACTTTGCATTACAGCAGTATACAAAAGACTTCTCTTTGTCATCTCATGGTCATATATTGGCTTTGAGCATACCGCAGCTGCAGAAGCTTAGGAATGAAAGGACACTGCATATTCTGTCGTTTGTCTATTTTTTGCAGCATTCGCGACTGCAAGGGAGGCTATTTGTTGGATAAATTTTTGCATAGTGTACACTAACTTATCGTGCAAGTATAATCTTTCCAAAGAAGTAAACAGCATTTGAAGGAACAAAATTGTAAGTGAATTAGTAGATTTGCATGCTCGTGAAGTCTCGATCAGCCATATTGGTCTCTGAACTTGTCCGCATTTCTGCTTTCTTTAGTCTATTTGTCCCCATGTAAGGGGCAGGCATTAGATGCCTGAGTTTAGGAAGAGTAATGATGCGAGTGTCTCATCAGATGAATGTTCCTTAACCCAGTCTTTCAGCAGATAATATATTTTGATTTTATTCCGATTCTCCTCTTGTGCGGGCTAATCGGGTATTAATTACTTACTTTTGCTTATTGAGTCACAGAGAAATCGTTTTTGATTATATTTTCGGGTTAAGAGCACGAGAATCGACATCTTATGTTGCATTGGCATTCGAAGAAGCGTCCATGTCCAATCTTTATTCCCCAGATTATCTGGGTCACAAATCTCTCTCTCTCTCTCTCTCTCTCATTGGCTTTTGAAGAAGTGTCCATGAAACTCTTCGAGAGTATTTCCTACTCTCCTCCTAGGTAGGAAAGAAAAAGATTCACCTGAAACCGAGAGGGGCTCTCAGAGGAAAGTAGACTCGCTATCTAATTTTCAAAAGAGGCTAATGTTGGGTAGATAATTATAATAGCCTTCCGCATATGGGTGAGAAGATGGAATTTGAAAGAGTTTTTTTTTTTTTTTTTTTTTTTTTTAGTTCAAGGAACCGTTGGAGATCACTTTTCGGAGATTATCACCACTATTTAACGTAAAACCTCAGGGGGCTAACTTAGTAATCTACCTCTGAGATCCCTACTTAAGTCATGGAATGCAACAAGAGGGTTCGAACTCTCGACCTTGGCGATGAGATAGAACACTCGCACCATCTATGCTGTCCATGGATGGGTAGAATTTGAAAGAGTTCCTATTGAGTCAATTTATAATTTGTACAGTGTCTCTAAACCAACTTGTTGGCGTAGTACCCTCAAGTTGAGAGTACCGTAAGTTGTTATTTTAGATTTACGAAAAAAAAAAAAATGTACTGATATAGTATTTTCACCAGAGATTGATATGTCCCTAAAACTATATAGGGTACATGAAAAACGTAATGCCCTTAAAACCATAGAGGGTACAGTGAAAAACGTAACAATCTTTGAAGATCCCTTTTGTGCATCGAAACAGGCACGGCATGCATGGTTAGCCAAATCCGGACTATTTGGATCCCAATTGAGCTATCATGACGAAAAATTATTTGTTCGTCAGAACAAGGCATTCCATTGATTTTCCTTTATTCGGATGGTACGGTCATTATGTGAGATGACGTCGGGGGAGTTACGCATCTGAATCAATATCTTAGTCACCATTTTGAGATTAAGAATTTTCTTGCTTGTTGTTTCTTGGGCATGTAAGTTTCTTCTGACTCAGACGCTATCATCTCACACAAACCAAATATGCCTCCAGTGAAATCTTTCGAGCAAGTTTGACTAACAATAGGATAACTTGTACCCCCGCCGAGCCCAGTGCCAAGCTGGACCTTCTTGATGGCACCTTGCTATGAGACACTATAATCTATTAGTAGTAGGTTTGCAGTTTAGTATATCTCATTGTTATCCATAGTGACATAGCCTTCGTGGTTCATCCACTGAGTCGATTTATGTCTACTCCATGCTCCATTCACTATGTTGACGCAACATATTCTGCATTATGCGGAGGGGACCTTATTATATGGTCTTCACTATCCTTCTAACTTCAAAGTAAAGTTACTTGCCTACTCAAATGCAAACTATGCTGGGGACATCAATGATGATGCTTCTAGTACAGGGTTTTGTGTCTTTCCTGGTGGCTCTTTAATTTCCTGCCTTAGTGCGAAGCAAATTATTACCTCACGTCGGTCAATACTAGTGCTGCGCAAGTTTGTTGCGTTGGCCTTTGGAAGACATAGATTTTTCCTCATAATTCATCCACTATTAGTCAGTGCACCTATAAAGCCGCCATTCAGATCGCCCGAAAATGCAGCATTTCGTGAGCGCAATGAACATAGTGCACTTTACTCGACAGCATCTTCGTCGAGGAACTATCGATCTTATCCATATCTCTTATCCGATTTAAACCGCGGATGGTCTACAAAGGCTCCTCCTCTTGTGCAATTTTTAGCTTCTTGTCCAAACTTCAACCGGTTTCCGATCAAATTTCGAGGGGTGTTACAACCATGCCTGAATATTATCAGTTTTCCTCAGATGGTTCGAGGTTGTAATTGTTAGACAACAAAGTTATAGCTTAGCAGAGATTTCCTTCATGATTATTTCCCTGATTAGTCTCTATGTATATTTTCTATAATTTGTTACTATAATTGAAGTCCTCGCACTGCTCCTCTTCCTGTATTTATTCTCATTCGTTCCCTTACAAAGAGATGTACAAACATCATTAAACACAACAAATAGGAGCAATTATGGCTGCCTTTAGCTGCCACACTTGTTGCCTTAAGATATTAATTTTTCGAGGTTTTTCAGTAATGACTTTGTAATTTCAGTTTTATTCTAGCTTAGCTGGTTTCTTTGTTTAATTACTTCCTTTAAGTACCCTTCCTTCGTCCTTTTCCTCAATTATTCTCCAACTCGAAGTGCCTAATTCAATGATTTGAAATACCCCTTTAATGTTAAGTCTCTCTGGATCCAAATTTGTCGGCATTGGCAAGCTGTAGTTTGGGACAAACATCATAATTAGGCACCATGAATCCGTGTGTAGCTCCTCGTAAGCCATAAAGAATCTTAATTATCATCAAATCGATTAACCTGGAGATTCCGAAACTGCAGTAAGCAACGGAGTGAAGATAATCTTGATCCTTCGATTGCGTCCAGGAGATGTTGGATCCGTGAGACTAATCCAACTAATGACTTCATTACAGCAATAAAGAAAGGAATGGTCATTTTCTCCATTACTTCAGCGAACATTATTATCGTCACATGGCTATGATCACTCATGATTCTTTTTGTCTTTCCCCTGTTTTATCAACGGAGTACTTATTTGGTGATTAAGATCCTCCAAATCTAAAAATGACTATTTTTTTTTAATAATTTAGTTTACACCCTTAAAAATTTAACACATCAGCATGCTTGATTTTAACAATTGAGATGTATTTATATTTCTTTTTTTTTTTCTTTTTTTCCCTTACTCCTCACAAAATTTTGTGTGTAATCAACTAAGGGCGCGTTTGGTAATGATTCTATTCCCGGGAGCTGATTTTGACTAGAAATGATTATTTTTTATTCTGTTCCCGGGAACTGATTCTGAGTAAAAAAATGCGTTTGGTAACTGTCCAAAATTTTTTTATTCTGGAATAGAATTGCGTTTAATATCGTGTTAATTGATTATGTTCCAAATTAATTTCTTTTGATTTTTAAATAAATTTTAAATAATTTTTTTTTTTTTTTTTTTTTTTTTGCTTTTTTTTTCCCTTTTTTCCTATTCTTCTTCTTCTTCATCTGGCCGGCGACACTTCGGCGAGGTCGGCCTTCGTCGGCCGAGCCTCGGCGGGCAGAGCCTCGCGAGCCTCGCCGGGACCGGGAGAGCCTCGCCCGGTGACCGGCGAGCCTCGCCCGGCCCGCCGGTGGCCGGTCGGCCTCGCCGGGGCCGGGCAAGACAAGCCTGGCCACCAGCGAGGCTCGGCCTCGCCAGATCTGGCGAGGCCCAGCCTCGCCGATAGCTGGGCTTGCCTCCGGCGAGCTTGCCAGACCTCGCCCTGGTCTGGCGAGCCTCCGGCGACCAACGGCGGACGGCGGCGGCGGACGGCGGCATCAGGCGGCGGCGGACGGCGGCGGACGGTGGCGGACGGCAACCGGGATGACGAAAGGGAAGAGTGAGGGTTTTACCGTTTTGATTCTTTTTCTGATTCTTGGACAGAGAATCAATTTTTTTTTTATTCTCAAATCTTGTCCAAAGTTGTTTCCGGGAACAAAAATTTTACCAAACGCGATTTTCGTTCCAAATTGATTCTGGGAACAAAAAATCATAATCTAGCACTGTTTGGCACGTTGCCAAACAGGCCCTAAGCCTCTCTCTCTCTCTCTCCACGCACACGGCGTTTGAGATCGATCAAAGATCAGTCACAACCTCTAACCAAAGTCGTTGGCAGGTCACCTTAGGCAAACAATCTTAATCGTCACTTTTTGTTCAAACGATGAAAATGACGGAGTGATCGATCGTGGCGGCACCATCAACAGGGCAAATATTCGAGAGAGAGAGAGAGAGAGAGATGGCGTGATGATAAATCTCTTAAACGTGCAAACTCAGTGAAAGATTGGAAAATAGAATCCATGGATCCCAAGACCACCTATCGCTGAATTATCTTAATTGAGTGTGAAATCAGCTTGAGAGCTTTAAGCAGTTGTCAAAGAACGTGCCATGTGTACGTTTCATATGACATAGTCAAATCATACAGCCCTTCCGTATTTCCGAAGAGAATGCTTCTTGTGAGACCCACAAGGAGTTTTGACTTATCAATTATAAAGCTGTGTTTTATTATCACAAATAGAGACGTGTTTGATTTATGTTCATTTATATAATTTTCTTTTCCTCTCCTCGTATATCTCAAAAGATTCGAAAAATCGTGGAACAACTGGCCAACAATTTGACTTGTAAGCGGGCATCTGGCCTTGCTTTGGCGGCGTGATGTTCTATTTCAAAGAAGGAGACAAATGATATACATTACAAGATCTTTCTCGTATCATGTAAAATTATGAATAATTGCCAATTAATCCATCTTAAAAGCTTAAGTTTGATAGGCATGTTGAGGCATGACTAGCCATTTACAAAACTATAACTCGATCTCTTACACGGAAACAAATACCATGGTAATTTCAGTGGCCAACAAATATGATATCGACCCAATTTCCTAATAGTTTAAAATTTCGAAATTAGTCCTAGGCAGCAGTTTCAACGCTCGATCCCAAGCCTCGGCTTCACAAACCGCATCTCTCCATGTCCTAGTAAATTACCCAGATTCAGCTTCTGTCTTTGTGCCGTTGTTTCATTAATTAGACTTACAAATCAAATTGATAATAGGTTGGTTTCATTCATGTGTGATTGTGTGCACCTCGCAAGTAATCCAAAAACCCCTTTTTTTCTGGCTTGAATTTCTCAATCCGCGAGCATCTTTTGGGAGCCAACTAAAATGTTAGGGTTTTCGTAGCATTTCCACGATGCATATGAACTGATGGAATCTTGGTCAACGTTCATACAATGCAGGCTGGATAGGCGGCTTTTTCTTGTGTGTGTGTGTGTGGCTATGATTTTGTAGCGATCTTCCAAGTTTAGTATTTAAGTTTGACTTTGATTTAAAGCATTGATTGAGCAAAAAGTTCAAGACGTTTAATTTTCTATTTCTCAGCCGTAAAACCCTCTTTCCTAAAAGTCAGAATCCAATATGGAGAAGAAGAAAAATCCCACCAAATCTACTATGAATTTCTCAATGAAATCCTGACGTTAAAATCCCAATCTAACCCATGATTTTTCTCTTAAGTTGGAATTTTTCAACCATGATTAAGGTCATTGTGACCTTATCCCAACGTCATGCATGCAAGTCAAACATACATGACAACGGTCGCTTTGAATAATTTGAGTTATACGTTACGGACCACAAGATTTTATTCGATCTTCTATATTCAATTATAATTTCCTTTTGACAGCAAATTTGTCCTTCGGTTGGCAGTAAATGTACGGAACTGTATGGTCAAAGATTCATCCCAAAGTTTGAATTAATTGAAGGACAGTGAAAGAAGACAGTGTGAAAGCTTGTGGACGTACAATGAAGGTCAAAAAAATAATTTTAAAAAAAAAACTTGTATTAGGATATGTTTGCTTCACAAAAAATTCTAGATTAAAAATGATTGATTATCTTAATTTGAGAATTTAGTCAACGAAATTTTTTTTATCATCGATAATAATTTATACCAAACCACTTTAAAAAATGACGAGAATAAGTTTCATTCATTTATTTTTACAAATAATACAATCGATCATATTTAAGAAAATATTATCCAAACCATTTTTTTTTATGAAACAGATTGAATCTTATATGTAAAATCATAAAGAATTTACTTCATAATTTTTCGTAAATTTAAGTAATGTTTTTCATCTTTAAATTTTGGAGGGTAAATTTCATACAAAAGCCGGAAATAACTGACAAGTGCAGAGGAATAGGATGTGTCTATGAGATCGTTCTGATTTGAAGGCACGCCAAGTCCCTTTTTCTATGGAGCTATGGCGATGATGATAGGGTTTGAAAAAGAAAAGAATCCAAATTATTTTGAGAAAAAGGAAATTTCAAAGTCATCCAGTTTTTTAAAAACAAGTTAGCAAAATGTCAACAGCTTTAACACTTGTCAGCAAATTCTCTTACCGAAACGACTTAGGGACGGATGATGGTCATGTTTGAAAAGGTACGATGAAAAGAACAATGGAAAAAGGTTTTGATTTTTATGAAATATCTTCTTAATCATAAGTTAAATGTCTTACCATCGAGACTGTTAGCCTAATGATAAAGAGGGAATATATTCTCTACAAAGTTACAGTTCAATTCACGCATTAGTTAAAATCTAAATGACCCACGCTGCCTTGCTTAACTACGACATATCTTTGTGCTAATGAGGTTATAGTAACGAGGTCATCAATCTTAAATCTTTGAGTCACGGGTAATGTAAAATAATTATGACTCAAATCAAACGTCTCATAATAAAAGCGAAATTCTTATGTAATGCTCAAAATAAATCATGAGCACAAGTCGGTCCTATTCATCTTCATGACCAATGGAAAAGGAAAGTTTAGATAATCCTTTTAGGAGATGACAAGTATGCGTCGCCTTTTCAAGAAACGTGTCTAGCCGACGGTGTGGATGATACGCATATGTTGAATCCACCACCACCACAAGAGATTTCAGAGGTTGAGAAGCCTCGTCCATTATTTTCAGATTTTCAATCAAGAGAAGCCCATGGAGGAAGGAATCCAATTTCGTCATCTGTCGTCTTACCATTTCCTGTCCATCGATTTCGTCTCCTAACGTTCTCGCGAAGCGGTGGGCGCTTCTCTACTCTCATGTTTCGGGAATTGCGACGAGCTGGCTGGGGGCGCTCTCCCTTGTTTGGAGCCTTGTAAGGAATTGATCAATCAAAATCAACATAAATATATATAATATATAGGCTTAATATCACAAAAAATTTCAAATTGGCACGTGAGGTATTAAATTTACTCCAAATTTAATTTTCTAACTATCAAAAATCACAAATTGATACGCATGTGATAAATTTACATTCCGTTAATTTTCATTGAATTTTACCGTCAAATTATTGAGTTTGATGACACTGACGGTTGACAAGTGTACTAATTTAGGGTTTACTCTTCATTTTAATTTGTAGTTTTTTGTAATATTAATTCAATTTAATGTAAACTAAGCGGGAGATATATTAGTCATAAATGTACTAGTTTGAAATTTTTTGTGATAAAAAAAAAATTAGTTTTTGGTTAATTTATCACAAATGTACTAATTTGAGATTTTTTCGTGATCTAAGCCTACATGTATGTACATATGTGCGTATGTATGTGTGTAAATATATAAAATATGTGAAATGGCATGAGTTGTGAAGTCGAAAGGGACATGTGTATGAACATCACTAAAATTCCATATTTCGGTGACGTAGGAGTTGGGCTGTTGATGTTTTATATATAGAACATGTTGAACGGTCCCAACCCAAATGAATTGTGAAGTCGAAAGGGACATATGTGTTATGAACGTGACTAAAATTCCAAACTTTTCAGCGACGTAGGAGTTGGGGCTGTTGGTGTTTTCATAGCGATATTGGCGAGTCTGCTTATTTGTGGTTTAGGGTTCAAATCGAGACGCTCCCGTAAAGAAGTTTTTTAACAGATTAATCTCGGTTAGTTGTTATCGACCGAAAAAAATCTCAATTAGCTGTTATTTAAGACTTTTTTGGTTCCAAGAAATTCTTTATCTAGATTCCATTTGTTTCGCAGAAAATAAAGGATTTTGAAAGCGTGTTTTGTAAAATGATCGTTTGTACCACTTAAAATAATTAGTTAATAAAAAATTTCATTACTCTTTTCAATTTATATTTAGAAATTTTCATGAATAATGAGAATACTTTTTATTCATTTATTTTTGTAAGCGATATAAAATATTATTTTTAGAAACATGTTTTGTAAATTATTTATTTTCACGGAGCCAACTAGACTTAATTTAGTGTTTGCTTCTCCCTTCCCTATGGCTGTTGGCAAATGCCAAGCCATGTAGATTGGTATGTGTTAATATCACGCTTTATATTTCTAACCTTTGTTTCATTTTGAAGTTTTTTCTTAGCATAATGCTTTCATAGAAATTCTTGAAGAATCGAGAATGATGTTTTCATTTTGTACATATCTTCATCATGTAGCATCACTATAAATCATGTTGGCTATATGCCCTAAAATAATCATGTAATAGTTACCTATTAGAAATTTCAATGCATTAAAAAATGTTCATTTATTGTCATGTTTATATGAATAAGTTCATAAGATCGTTTGCTAATGGACCTATTCTCAAGGTGTTAAGATTATGTGTAACGAGTTTACAATTAAACTGAGTCTTTAAAATATTCCTAATCTATGGATCATAGAGAGGATATTGATGATGCTATTAGAATAGGTGTTTTCTCAAGCTTCAACATTGATTTTTGGATGTCTCGGGGGATAATGAATCATAAGTTATTGGATATTGTGATATCTAAACTATAATACATATACTTATCTCGGACAAATTTTCTGAACTTGACAAGCATGAAAATGAGTGAGTCTAATCATCTCTATCTTCTTCCACGACATGATTCGAAAAAGTACATGACCTTGACTTCCAGCAAAAGGACGTAATTCTCGTTGGGTGGTTCCCTGCTAGGCAGTGGACTCTCTTTGGCCACAAACTCAGTGGCCTTTCAAAGCCACCAATCCTTTTTGGTACCAAAATACGGAACGAATGTCGTGTGATTAGTGTAGGACCTTTGTGATAATGTTTAGGAAAAGGCACTGGATCCTAAAATCAAAAGGAAAAAAAAAATCATTATAAGTCTCAAACTTTCCTTAAAGAGATAAACTTCTCCCAAACTTTTTTACGACATAAAAAATTGCAAACTTTGTCAACCATGACACATTTATCCCAAATTTTATGATCAAGGGCATTTTCGTCTTATTATTTTTTTTTATTTTTTATTTTTTATTTTTTTCCTTTTTTCTTCTCATCTCTTTCCTCTACTGGCCATGGTGGAGGGAAGTCAGACTTAGGCAAGGGTCGCCCTCGCCCGACTCAAGCGAGGGCAATCCTAGCTTCGGGCGTCCCTTGCTTGGGCCAAATCTGGCGAGGAATGCCCTTGCCCGATGCGGGGCTGGCGTCACTAGCCCAAGCACGGGCCGCCCTCGCCACCCTAGCTTGAGTCCTACTTCCCTCCGCCGGCTATGGCGGGAGGAAGAGAGAATAAGAAAAAAGAAAAAGAAAGCAAAAGACGAAAATACCCTATAATTGGGGGTAAATGTGTCACGTAAAGACAAGTTAGGGTTTTTTGTGTGACCAAAAAAAGTTTAGGATAGATGTGTCATGATTGGAAAAGTTTAAGATTTTTTGTGTCTAAAAAAAAGTTCGGGGTAACTTTGTCATTTGGAGCAAAATTTGAGATTTTATGCAATTTTTTCCCAAATCAAAACCTAACTCAAACATACCTGACATTTCTAAGTTGGGTGACATTTCTAAAGGTCCATTTGGTTCAATTTTGAGGAAATGACTTTGGAAAGTATAAATATTTTTGAGGTAAAGGGGTTTTTTGAAATTCTACACCGTTTGGTAAATTGTAATCTTAAATAGCATTAAAAAGTAACTTTAACATAAATACCGTTTGGCAAAACCTACATTTGTAAATGGCTTTTGTTATTTTTTTTATTTTTTATTTAATCTAAAAATCAAATCCGGTTGCTAACCAACCATTGGCCAACTTCCGGATGGCCAAATCTTGCCGCCTCAAGTCGCGACCTCAGGCGAGACTGCTTGGGGGGCGTGACCTCAGGAGACACCATCGTCTAAGGTCACAGACAGCCAAATCTGACTTTCGGACTGCCAGATTCGATGGCCTAAGGTCACAAACTTAAGTGACGCCACTTGGGTCGCGCAAACCCAAGCAACGTCGCCTGAGGTGGCGGAGGCCACATCTGGCTACCGGATGACTAGATCCGACCTCCAGATCTGGTGGCCTAAAGTCACGAGTCGCGCCACCCTAAATAGTGGTCACTAGGGACGCGCAACCCATAGGCGGCGGTGGCGGCTACTGGAGAAGCCCAACTCTTAGGCGACAAATCGAGGAAGACGAAGATGAATGGGGAAGAAGATTAATATTGATGTGAATGAACAATGGACCTGCATTTCCAAAATACCGAAAGCTCAAAGTAGATTCGGACTTACATTGGGCCTTCAGCATTCTCAATGCTGACATTTGGCCAATGAATTTTCAAAAATGTTTGCCAAAAGCCTAATATTTTCCCTAAGGAACTTTGGGCCCATTGGGAAAACTGAACCAAACAGGGCCTGAGTTGGATGATGACAACTCATGTTTTAAGTTGAATCAAAACATAAAAGTATGAAGTTTCTACTTCGATTCCCTTCACAATAATCAAATTGATCTATTGACACCCTATATTTCACCCCATTTTGCAATAAAAATACACAATAAATTGAAAGGCGATCAGCATGAATTATTGGCATATCGAGATTACTTTTCGCAAAGTATATTAATTCAGTTCAATTCTTTTATTTCGACGGTTATCTTGTAGTAACTAGTAAATAAATAGACCACTAAAGTCATAACTAATTTAGGAAAAATTAACTCGGGCATAAAATTAAAAAAAAAATCGTCAAAAAAATGCGCTGAAGGTGATCATTAGTGGACAGTAATCCAATGGCATTTTGAGACTGTAGATGGGGGCGGTGGCGAGGAAGGGAAGTTGGCGGCGGCGATGGTCGGAGCGTGGCGGTGGCAGGTGGGCAGTGGCACTGCAATCTATGGCAGAGTTATTATATTTTAAGCGGCCATATATTTAGACCGACGACAAATTATTTTTTATGTTGGGAAATCTAAAAGTTCTTCCCAATTATAAAGTTTTCAGTTTCTCGACTGGGTGGACGACCAAGACTTGGGTCCAAAATTGCCAGCCGACCGCTTTTTGGGGAGAGCAGAAAAATGGCAGTCTTCTGCCTTTCCATAATTGTTTTCTTCTGCTTCATCTGCAATTTCATTAATTTAATTTGCAACGTGCAGTTTGACATGGAAAAAGTGCTGAAAAAATCCTAAATCTTTTGTATTTATGCCAATTTAGTCATAAACCTTTTTTCTAGAACCAATTTAGTCCTAAATATTTTTATTTAGTAGCAATTCAGTTCTTTCTGATTAATTTTGGTTGGATTTTGCTAACTGTGACGCCCTACCGACGTGACTTGATTGGTCTTTGATGTGAATAAATTTTAATAATATTTTAATTTTCTTTAATTTTCTTTTTCTTTTTCTTTTCTTTCTTTTTTTTTTTTTTTTTTTTTTTTTTTGTTTTTTTTTACCTCCCCTCCTCCAGCCGGTCGCCGGACCTCGGCGACCAGCCCGGAGGCGACGGCCGATGAGGTCGACCCTGCCATACCTCGCCGGCCACCTCGCCCTCGTCGAATCTGGAGAGGGCTGAGCCTCGCCCATGGCCGACGAGGGCGAGCCTTGCCGGTGCCGCCTAGGCTGTGATTTGGCGAGGTCGAGCCTCGCCGGCCATGGGCAAGGCTCGACCTCGCCAGTTGCCCAGGCCACGATTCAGCAAGGCTCGACCTCACCAGCCCGGCGCTAGGTCACCCTCGCGACCTAGGCAACGCTGGTGACGCTTGCCCTCGCGACCACTGTCGTGCTGGGCGACAAGGGCGAGGTGGCCGGCGAGGTCTGGCGGGGTTGACCTCATCGGCCGTCGCCTCTGGCCGGTCACCGAGGTCCGGTGACTGGCTGGAGGAGGGGAGGGAAAAAACAAAGAAAAGAAAAAAAATTCAAGAATATTAAAATATTATTAAAATTTGTCCATTTCAACACTGATCAGGCCACGTCAGTCGGCCAATGTCTAGTTAGCAAAATCCTGTCAAAATTGGCCGGAAAGAACTGAATCAGCATTAAATAAAAATGTTTAAAACTAAATTAACATAAATACAAAAGGTTTAGAACTTTTTTAGCACTTTTCCCATTTGACATGCGAACTAATGGAGGTGCTCGGGGTCTTCTTTTGCAATATTATACAGCTTAAGTAGGATGAGCCGTCCCTATTTCTGACCCGATTTGATAGAATTGCAATGACCCGATTGAGATAATAAGACTCGTGGTAGAAGCACTAGGGGTACAAATATAATGTTTAGGGTTTTCCCTAGCATCACCCATGGACATAGGTCACGTCAATCAAACTTCTTACAATGCTCATGTATTTACCTGTCCTGGATCGATCAATAAACCATGTGTTACTTCCTCTACTAAACTAGATAGACTTACCAAGTTAAGATGGTATGTAGGTGGTGACTGAAAAGGTTGAATAGGTGGAGGAGCTAATCACATTGAGTGCGGTGCATTCGAATCACCAGTAATTCGTTAGCTCAATAGTCGGGACATTTGTGAAACAATCAATAAGAAAATATTGTAACTTTCATTTCACTAATATCTCTTGCGACATCTTTCGCAATATGCTAATATTTTGAGAACAAAAAATATTGGAGCAGCATTTACTTTTCGCTGAAATATAGGAGTAGCATTTATAGCGGTTATTATTAAGTAATATCATGTGGCTTGACAACTTCGATTGTAGTGAGACTGGTGAACGATGAGTCTCCTCCTGTATTTCATGGGAATATGGTCTAAGATTCTGTCCCTACTGGAAAGAAGTCCAGGAAGAAAGAAGAGAAGCTTCCTCACAATCACAATTCTACAATTGATAGATTTATGGGATAATGAAATAAATTATCCCTGAACCTTGACCAAATATATAATGTGACCAATTAACTTTTAATTAATTTAATGTAGTGATTGAACTTTTGATATATGTTCAATATTGTCCATGAACTTAAATTAATGTAAGGACAACATTGAACATATTCATATAGTTTAAGAATTAAATTGAATATTTACCAATAGATTAGAGACCGCATCTAACAATTTAAAAATTCGAGGATAACATTGCATATTAAATCAAAATTTATTGATCATTTATATCATTTTTTTATATTTTTAATGAATTAGGAAACCAATAGGTTTCTAAAGCTTTCATTCGTCATGACTCTTTTTATTATGAATTTCAATGAAATGTGATTTGGAGATTTGTTTGTAAAAAGTGCTAGCAAAAAATTTCAAGCAATGCTCCTTATAAAACTCAAAGATTGTTCACAACATGAATAATTTAATTTAGGTCTATATAAAATTGGACACCTGAACCCCTGGAGTGCTAAAAATTGGCACAAATTGACATTTAAGTGTCAAAAGTTACAAAAGTGACACTTAAGTGCCAAAATAAAAGCAAAATGGCTCACTTAAGTGCCAATCCGGTCAAAATCTGGCCAAAATACTAACGTGGCAATTTTCTCGACGAAGACGTGCAAAACGACGTCGTTTTGGTGCCGACGTGAAAAAATTAATATAAAAGTCAATTAAATAAAATTAAAACTAAATTTATTTAAAACATTTAAAAATAATAATACAAAACTAAAAATTTAAAAAAATTTAAAAAGAAATTAATAAAAAAAGGAAAAAAAAAAAAAAGTAGGGTGGCGGCCAAGGGCTTAAGCCCTCACTGTCGCTACCGGAAGGGCCGACAACGGAGGGGGAGGGTCGGCCGGGGTCGTCGCCCCAGCCAAGGTCGGCTGTCCATTGCCAGCCCTTCCGGCGGTGGCGGCAAGGGCTCAACCCTCGCCGCCACCCTACTTTTTTTTTCCTTTTTTTTATTAATTTCTTTTTAAAATTTTTAAAATTTTGTATTTTAATGTTTAAAATAAATTTAGTTTTAAATTTTATTTAATTAATTTTTATATTAATTTTTTACCACGTCAACATCAAAACGACATCGTTTTTTCATTATCTAGCCACGTCAACGTACAAAACAATGCTATTTTACACTTGCTTCGCCGGAAATTGCGTACGTCAACATTTTGGCCGGATTGGTGCTTAAATGATCCATTTTACTCGAATTTTGGCACTTAAGTGTCACTTACTTTTGGCACTTAAGTGTCCATTTGTGCCAACTTTTAGCACTTGAAGTGATCTTTTGCCTATAAAATTGTATATGTGTTTCAACCAAAAAGTGAAAATCTTTTGCCGAAAGGTTGGTTTTAGTTTTTTTATGAGAAAAAATTCCATGTTGATCTTGGACAGGAAATTACTTGACTAGAAAAGACGAAATGAAGAACAAGTTCTGAAATTCAAAATGCTGGAAAGTAAATTTGAATGAAATAAAAATGAATGAAAGATAAATAGGTACAAGAGAGTCTTAAAAAATTTACTGCGGGTATTCATAACCCACTAACAACAATTACACATTAGCAATTATCATTACTAACTACAGTTACCGTTGCATGATCTTCCAAAATTACAAACTTGCCTTTCGCATTTTGAGAATCGTTATCTACAAAAAAATTACAACTTCCAAATCCATTAGGATAATCAACCGTCACTTGGTATTGAAACCGCGCTTGATACTATAACCGTCACCCTGTCCTGAAATTTAGTCCTTCCTACTTGTCTTCTAATTTCAACACTAAAGCATAATCTGCAACGACGTATCATCAATTATTGACGTCAACCAGCAATATTTCTTGTTGATACTTCCTTTCAAGTAACCTCCCTTGTTCACATAAAACCTTTGAGTAGTGGACCAATCTCAGTACTTGTCGTTAGTAAAAGTTGGCAATATTTTTTTGTGCAAACAATATATCTTAAAAGCAATTACTAAATTTTGGCACATAACATGTTTTTATATTGTTTGCTTAATGTAAATGTAGAGTTTCACGTATTTTCACTTTTTTAATCCGAAAACCCTAAATGTCAACAAGAGACAAATGTTAACGTAAGTTCTCATATACTCTTTTTATAACTTTTTAAGACTTGATTAGTGTTTTGGATTTTGGCAAAATAATAGAAAGTTATTTCGTTTCTTTTGAAAAAATTCCAAATAAGAGCTTTAAGTGAATCTTGTTAAAAAAAAAAAAAAAAAACTTGAAATGGCCGTGGGAATTTCAGTTAAGTGCCTCACCTCATTGACTGGTTAAGGGCATTTCTGTCCAAAGACAATTTTAACTTAAATTTTAGTTAAATTAGATTAAAAATTAAGAAAGCTAAAAGTTTTTTAAAAAAATAAATAAATATTAATAGTAGCCCTAACCCTCCCCTATGGCCACCGTCCCATTGCCAATGGGGCATCGGCAATCACTGGCCAAGTTGTCAACACCTTGACAAGGTTTAGCAACTCTCGTCAAAATTAGGGGAAGGCTAATGACCCTCACCCAAATCTAGGAGAGGACAGCTACCCTTTCTCGATTCTGGCGAGGGCCAGCAAGCCCTCAGTTTTGGTTGACAAGGGTCGTTGGCAACCCTGCTGGCCATCCCCAACACCCCATCGGCGGTGGGGTTGTGTCCACAAGCAAAGGGCTTGGGTTTTTCTTCTTCTTTTTTTTTTTTTTTTTGGTGCATGTGTGCGTGTGTGTGTGTTTTTTTTTTATTTAAAGTTTTAGCCTTTTTTATTTTCTGAGTTTGTCTTTTTTATGGACATTATTTTGGTTTTATAACCTAATTTAATTCAGATTTTGTGTAATAATTAGGATTCATATCAAAATGGCATCATTTTAGTGCTTTAATTAACCTTAACGCCATGTAGGATGCCACGTGGGAGAGATAAATATTTTAAAAAACTCATGTCAGCATTTTTCGTTAGTTAAATTAGACGAAGTTAGTAAAGAGAGCAAGGGTCACCTCACCTAGGTCCTCACTGGCCGCAAGCAAGGTGATCCTCGCCGAAATTTGATGAGGGCCAATTTTGCCTGTGATAGTAAGAATAAGATGTTGATCAAATCGAGCAAAACATACATATTCCTTGACCTCTTTTGAAGTGTGACGGATTTGAGATGGATATGTCTTCCTTGAACCAAATAATGAAGTCCAAACAAAAGTAATTGTCTCATCCACAACTTCTCACTCGTGGCTTTTGTGAGTATCCTTGCCTAGCCCTGTCCGGGAATCGCTGGTGAAATTTTCTCTTTCTTACATAAAGCCACAACAAACGGACTTATTCAGGCCTCGATTTCTTCTTTTATTTTCAAATTCACCCTAGGCATAAGACAGAAAGCCGAAAGGTTGGTACTGAATCAAAATATAGCGGATTTAAACAAATATAATAATTTTCCAAGAAAAGATTAAAGAATATTAAAATAATAAACGAATTATTTATTCGCCTTAAACCTTAGTAAAGGAGTAAAATGACTTAGATTAACCATAAAATATTAAACGGATAGAAAACAATGGTACGGGTCAAATAAAATATAGTGACAAGAAACATTCTGAAACAGATGATTTTTCAGGGTTAAAATGGCCTAAATTCCTATGACCATTAGCTCTAAGCCTTCTAGAGTATTGTACTTATAGGTCTCGTGAGTTGAGATATCTAAACTTTATCTCTTTATATGAAATTAAAAGTTTGGGTTAATTATTTGATATTTACATGTTCGAACCTGCAAATTAGATAATATAATATTTTCAAGAAAGAATTTATCATGGTATAAAATATTTTGACTTTTTTTAATAGAACAAAGTTACGTGCACAGACCCAGCCCTCTGAACACCCTGAGCTGTATCAAATTTGAAAAGTCTTTTTTTTTTTTTTTTTTTTTTTTGGGTCGCAATTTTGAAAAGTCTTTATTCACACCGAAAAAGGTATTGCTCGCTGATGGCATAATTATCTCTTTTTTTTTTTTTTCAGAATTTTTGGTGTCATATTTCATCCTACACTTGATGGTTCGTAGCGGAGGGTGGGTTTCGAAATTGTTAAAAGAAAAGTGAAACTTCGGAAGTAGGAAAGTCCCCTCTTGTTTTCCTTTTTCTTTTTTTTTTTCCGGAAAAATTAAGGTTTCTTGAATAATTTCTTGCGATGCACATATTGAAATAGATCGTTGTAAAGACTACTTACATAAACGATATTATGTACTATTAATCTGAAAGAGAGGTTACTTATTATTTTTAAATAAAATATAAATGATGCCGGTTGTGTAAAAAATAACAAAATTATACTAGTGGAGTGGAGGGCGATACTACTTCCACCCCTATATGATTAAATCAACACTATTTACACTAGAAATACTAAATTACCCCCAATCATTCAATTGCAGTTTAAAGTCAATGCCACATTCCTCCTCTTCCTCCTTCTTCTTCTTCTTTTTTATATCAATTAACGATCTCATTATCATAATTCTGCATTTCACATGTTTTTTTTTTTAGTGCAATAAGAAACTTTTTTTATTCTATTCTTAGTCTTTTCTTCGATATAATAAAAAGATTGAAAATCTCTTCTTCATCATGCTTTTATAAAAAAAAAAAAATTATTTTTTCTTGCTCCCCTTATTGCAAAAGCTCACTTCTTGGTATATTTTTTACTTTTTAATTTCATTTGTAAAAATTATGTCTCAAGTCTCTTTATTTAATGTATTAAAGAACTTATCTTTTTTCCTTTACCATTGGTGAAATGCTTTTACACAAGTGTAAAGCGTTATAAAAGATCTAGGGGTATACTAAAAATATTATGCACAATGAAGTATCTTGATATTTGCATGCACATTTTGTGGATGATATTAATTTATGTCAATTCAAAATAATGAGATTTAACCGGTATTTTTAAAAGTTACTTATTTCATGCAATTTGTTTATTTAATTAAAATTTTATCTTTCAAATCTTTCCGTTGAAAAATGTAATTATGTCCGATCATCCCATTATATATTATAGATATTTATGTATGTAATAAAAGAAAACTGATATGAAGGGGTTTGATAATGTTATGCACAACAAAAGTGAAAATTTGTTAACAAGTGATTGTGTTTTAAAAATGTCTATATAAAAACTTTTTCTAGGTTGTACTCGACAATTTATCCTTAAATTGGCTCGGTAACATAGAAAATAATTAAATTTCTTGGAATTTTTTTTTTCAACAAAACCAATATATTTTGAAATAAATTCTAACAATGAAAAGGAAAAAAACAGGGTGCCTTCAATATATCTAGGATACCTACAATGAGGCATCTTGATATTTTTTCACACACACTTCGTAGATGATATTAATTTCTGTCAATTCAAAATAATGAGATTTTGCTGGCATGTTATTACTCTTTTTAAACTATTTTTTATTTAAATAAATTTTATCTTTTAATTTTTTTGTTGGAGATAGTAATTGTGATTTTATTTTCGAAAATCTTCCCAAAGGGTTTGTTTTGCTTTATCCAATCATCCCATTATATATATATATATATATATATATATATATATATATATATATATATATATATATATATATATATATATATATTATGAATGGATATATAAGAAAATCAATAAGAAGGGGTTTGATAATAATATGCATAACAAAAGTGAATATTTTTAAACAAATGAATGTTTTTTAAAAAAAAAACCGTCTATATAAAAAATTCTTCTATATTTTACTTATAATTTATTCTTTAATTTTTTGGACGATGTAGAAAATTCTTCTTTTGACAAAACTAACATATATAGAAGTAAAATCTGACAATGAAAAGAAAAAAAAATAGTGCATTTAGTATATCTAGTATGCCCAAAATAAGGAAATCTATATATGTGAAATTCCTAATTATGAGAAAAATTAATAAAAAGAGGAAAGTCAAATTACTTTGGGGGAAGCACTTAAATTGCAACGGAATGATTTAGGGAAATCTCAATTGGGTGGATTTAATTTCATAAGAGGTGAGAATAGCGCCATCCGTGTATTTATGTAACTTTTTCTTTGGGGGGGTAGGTAAATAAAATAGATGAATATTATTAGTGTATACTGTATTGCAAAAGCAGAATCTCTCTCTCTCTCTCTCTCCAAGAAGCTTCTCATCTCCTCCTGTGCGGAGTAAAAGTCGTCCTCTCTCTCTCTCTCTCCCTCCTCGTTCAGACTCAGTCGCCCTCCTATTTAAACTCCTCCTCCTCATGTCCCTCCCCCGATTTTCTCTCGCTACACCCACGACTCTCTCTCTCTCTCTCTCTTAATCAACCATGGCTTCGGGCGGCAGCTGCTCGGCCGACCTGGCGCCCCTCATGGGCCCCAACGCCACGGCCGCCGCCTCTTACATCTGCGACCGCCTCTCCGACACCTCCTACGCCGTCGACACCACCTACCTCCTCTTCTCCGCCTACCTCGTCTTCTCCATGCAGCTCGGCTTCGCCATGCTCTGCGCCGGCTCCGTCCGCGCCAAGAACACCATGAACATCATGCTCACCAACGTCCTCGACGCCGCCGCCGGCGGCCTCTTCTACTACCTCTTCGGCTTCGCCTTCGCCTTCGGCTCCCCCTCCAACGGCTTCATCGGCCACCACTTCTTCGGCCTCAAGGAGGTCCCCTCCCCCTCCATCGACTACAGTAACTTCCTCTACCAGTGGGCCTTCGCCATCGCCGCCGCCGGGATCACCAGCGGCTCCATCGCGGAGCGCACCCAGTTCGTAGCCTACCTGATCTACTCCGCCTTCTTGACCGGGTTCGTTTACCCGGTCGTCTCCCATTGGTTCTGGTCCACCGACGGGTGGGCCAGCGCCTTCAATTCGAACGATCTGCTGTTCGGGTCTGGAGTCATCGACTTCGCCGGGTCGGGCGTCGTCCACATGGTCGGCGGCATCGCCGGCTTCTGGGGCGCCCTCATCGAGGGCCCCCGCATCGGCCGCTTCGACCACTCGGGCCGCTCCGTCGCCCTCCGCGGCCACTCCGCCTCCCTCGTCGTCCTCGGCACCTTCCTCCTCTGGTTCGGATGGTACGGCTTCAACCCCGGCTCGTTCAACAAGATCCTCGTCGCGTACGGCAGCGGTAGCTACTACGGCCAGTGGAGCGCCGTCGGCCGGACCGCCGTCACCACCACGCTCGCCGGCTGCACCGCCGCGCTCACCACGCTGTTCGGGAAGCGCCTCCTCTCCGGGCACTGGAACGTGACCGACGTGTGCAACGGCCTCCTCGGCGGGTTCGCCGCCATCACCGCCGGCTGCTCGGTGGTCGAGCCCTGGGCCGCCATCATCTGCGGGTTCGTCGCCGCCCTGGTGCTGATTAGCTGCAACAAGATCGCGGAGAAGGTGAGGTACGACGACCCCCTCGAGGCCGCGCAGCTCCACGGCGGCTGCGGCGCGTGGGGCGTCATCTTCACGGCGCTCTTCGCCGACAAGGAGTACGTGGCCCAGGTCTACGGGGCGGGCCGCCATTACGGGCTCCTCATGGGCGGCGGCGGGAAGCTCCTGGCCGCTCACGTGATCCAAATCCTGGTGATCATCGGGTGGGTCAGCGCCACCATGGGGCCGCTGTTCTTCGTGCTCCACAAGCTCAAGCTGCTGCGGATCTCGGCCGAGGACGAGATGGCCGGCATGGACCTGACCCGGCACGGCGGCTTCGCCTACGTGTACCACGACGACGACGAATCGCCGAAGAACGGGATTCAATTGAGGAAAGTCGAGCCCTCCTCCACAGCGCCGAGAGTCTAGACGTGATTTTTTTTCCTCCTTAAATCATAATATATGTCAATTGCCATCTTCTTCTTTTTTGTTGTGGTGTGTTCCGCTATAGTTAGGTGGGAAAAAAAAAAAAAGACATGTGATTAGGTAATTTTTACTAAGGTCTTGGAGGTGTTGATGTGTGATGTGATATGATTGAGTTAGTGGGTGGATCTTATTGGACATGAGATGGAGGGCTCGGGCTGCTAGTGTTGCTTGTCTTCTCTTTCAAAATTCACGTGATGTGGAAAGATGTACATTTATTTATTTTATCTTTTTTTCTTGGTGATTGAGGTTGGAGAGTCTGCTGGGGCGATTTTTCTTGGATTTTTTTTTTTTTTTTTTTCGGGTTTGATTCTTGGGATATACGTGGGCGTAAATTATTGAAATTTGGGTCCATTTCGGAGTTTATTTTTTTCCCTTCTTATTTATGTAATTTCGAGTCTCTTTTTGAAGTGAACAACACGTGACGAATGGCATGGGTCGCCCCGCAGATCGTGGGTGGTTTTAATGTTTTTCGTACGTTTCCTTGGTAAAAGAGGTGCAATGGCTGAGGAGGGCGCTTGGGAACATGTGTCGTTGGTTCGATATGGCCCGGATAACGAGGTCGAAAGAATCTTGTGAGGCTAGAGCTTTGGAACTGTTGCGAATCAAGGGGTAACAAATTCTAGGGTTTCCACCAAAATCAATTTTCAAGAAATCGAGACTGCAACAGATAAAAGGACCGCAAACACTAGAAAAAAGTCTCGCACGCTTCAGTGACATAAAGAATATATAAAATAAATACGACTCACCTTTCCCCTAGTAACTTTTTAGTTTTTACATATTTTTACTTTAGTTTAACTTTTTAAGGTCACTTGCATTTTGATACTGATTGTCCTTGTGTTCTTGACTTACGGAAATGTCATTTTTTTTTTCTCACTTCACGCATACACACATCCTAAACTCTCACATCCGTTGCGGGCACTCAAAGCCAGAATACCAGACTGACTGCGGAGGAATGAGAGAATATTTAAATATTAAATTAATATATTGCCTTTTTAATAAAATATTTTTACGCTTAATATTAAATAAAAAATCAAATTAATACACATATTCATCTAACAATTAGTAGCGATTCTTTAAAATATTACATGGTAACAATTTAAACTTCTAAAATAATTGATAAATTATTATATTCCAACAATAGGACCAACGAGCCCCACCACCAAGATTTGGGATTCCTGTCTTGCCCAAACCCGAAATTCCAGTGATTGGAACGTGAGTCCATAGAATAAACATTGATAAATGATTCTAGGGTCCCTTTTTGAAAGCCCATTCAAATGCAATGACGCCATTTCACCTAAAAGTGATACTCTTGTTCAATCATATTCAGTAACATGAATTTTTTCATGAAATAAACCGTCCCCATATATAATCTGACAACGGCACAAATAAAGCGAAACTCGGTACGCAAATCATTCAGGGTGACGTTTTTATAAAGATGAGTGAAATTGCTTTGGACCAAAGATAAAGGGTCAGAGGTGCAGAATATTTAAAGAATGAGATGTGGCCGTGCTTTCTTGCATGATGGGACTTTCACTATCTATGGAGACGACATTTTTGACCAGCTGGTCCTGGTCACAAATGGACAAAGCATAGAGTGATCATCCTCCTCATTTTTGCAATACATATGGATTGTGATCTTCCTTGTAAGTTGTACTCGATATGTTGCGGCTTCTACTGGTTGAGATTTATTAATTAGTCAGCTTACCTCTCTCCCGATTTGATAATTCATTATTTGATAATTGCAGCAGTTGCTATTGGTATTTTCTTTTCTATCCAATTGGTTGAGAAAGTTTTACTGATGGTATATGCCTTTAGGAATTTCTGTTATTTTCAACTTGCATCATATTTTCAAAGCAATACTCGGACTTATCATTTGTGCAATTAAATTGCCCAACTTATTGATTTTTCCAATTAAGTCCCTCGGCATTTTGTATCAGCCATTTGAAATCGGTGCATAGTAGATGCGAGTATGTAAAGGCGAGTATGGACAATCAATTTGAGTTGACTAAACTATAAGATGTATAACTCCAAATACACTTAAACAAAAATGACAAATATCGCAAAAAAACCCCTAAACTATATCCATTGTGACACATATACACCCTAAACTTGGCCACTATGACCCATATACCTTTTAACTTTTTTTGTGTCATGAAAAAATCATATAGGCCTCTTTTTAGTTTCATTCAGAATATATTTGTTATCTTGATATAGGTTCGAGATTTTTTATGACACAAAATTTTTTTATGGTATTTGTGTCACTATGGGTAAATTTAGATTTTTTAGTGACATAGAAAAAGTTCCACAAGAAGGACAAAAAAAAGAAGATAAAACTTGTAACTTCAAGAACTTTTCCCATGTTACTCGCATTCCATATATTATTCATGCAAAAAAGGAGCCGGATGTAATTTCAGTTTCCTTCTTTTGGTACTCCAATTATAATGAGAAGCTAAAAAGGATATCTTTAGCAAAAAAAGAAAAAGCAAAAAAGGATATCTTACAGCTAACGGATGTACCACATAACGAAAAGTCGAATGCATTTATCGTACGGACCTTATGAGAATCTTCTTCGACACTAAATCAATTTGATTCGATGTGCTTTTCAGATGGAGTTAAAGTGTGACTGTCTTTTTGTTTTGTCGCCAAAGACGTTTTTTTTTTTTTCTTTTCTTTAATAAGATGGAATTGTAGCTAAATTTTGAATAATATATAAAAATGAAAAAATTACCAAAAAAAAATCTTAAATTTCTTGAATTTATGTCAATTTAATTTGATTAGTTTAATTATAAAATTTTTGACAACCGACCAATTGAGTCATTTTAATCAATTTTGACTTAAATTTATTGACATGGATGTTAGTCATTTTGCATTACATCACTAATATTGATATGAGCAATTTTTGAATTTTTCTCTACTTTTTTTATTTTTTTCTTTTCTCCTTTTTTTTTATTTTTATAATTGTAGCTAGCAAGGGCGCACCCTCGCCTAATCTAAGTGAGGGCCTCATTAGCTATGAGGCGAGGCCGTGGCCTTGGCAGAGATTAGTGTGGGCTTTCTAGCCCTCACCTCCAAAAGAAAAGGAAAAAAAGAAACAATAAATAAAAACAATAAAAATTTCAATTTTTTTTTTGAAATTATTCATGTGAACACCTACCATGTCATATAGGTAGGACAGTTGGTATCCATATTAGTGATTTTCTACTAAAATTGATTGAAATGACTCAATTAGCAAATTGTGTAAATGTTTAGGATTAATTTAATTAAATTGAAAGGTTTAAGACTAAATTGGCACGTGTATAATATATTTAAGACTTTTTAAATAATTTTCATGTAAAGACAGATGAACCCAAAACCCATCCTTCAATTTCCTAGTAAATAACTATTCAACTAACTTTTTTCGAATAGTCCTAACTAGTCATGAAAAATATTTCTTTGATAAGCAAATATGGTCAACTTTACTCTGAATAGCAAATCTCTCTAGTTGTCTCATGAAAGTCTGATCCTTCAATGCACTATGATAAAACACCACCACTTTTCACGTCTACTTGCTTCAACGCTAGATCTTGTGCCGCAACTAAAGCAAGCAACACTCGAACAAAACGAGGCTGATGGATCCAGGAGGATGGAGTAGACCAAATCGTTGTAAATATGTTTTGCATCTATTCTATTTTCTTGAATTCTCCAATATATGTTTAATAGAAGATACTGCATTTCATTCCCGCAGCACAATGTACACGTCCTTCACGAAGAAGTTTTTTCTACTTTTCAAGAGCAACCAATTCACTCAATCTTGTTTGTTGTGCTTAATTATTTCAAGACTTTACCCTCGGCTGATAAATTTAATAATTTTTAGTTGGTGCTGCATCAATCCTTTTCGTTATTCGTAAGTTTATTTGTTATCATGTGTTAGTCGACCCGACAGTTGGACATTTTGACAATCCAATTGAAACTTTTCATGAGTAGTGTGGGGGAAGCGGAGGTCTTAGGGTGCGTTTGGATGGGCATTTAGAAAGCCCATCCAGCCCCCAAAGCCCCTTCAGCCAAAGAGAAGGTGTTTGGCAACCTCCTCAAGGAGCTTTCAAATGAAAGTAGAGTCCTTGGAAATCTTTGAAACCATTTTTTTCTTCCTAAATTACCCTCGTTGATTTTTCATATTTCCGTTATTACCCTTTTATTTTATTTTTTTAAATGTAAAGGAGCGACCCTTCGCCGGACCGGCGAAGGGCGACGGCCGCCGCGAGCCGAGATCTGCGCCGGCGGCGGCCGTCGCCGAGGTCGCCCGAGGTCGGGCGACCTCCGGCGAGGGTCGCGCGACCCAGCCCGACGGCCGGCGGAGGTCGCCCGACCTCGGGCGACCCTCGGCGAGGGTCGCGCGACCCAGCCGAGGGCCGCCGGAGGTCGCCCGAACTCGGGCGACCAGGGTCGCTCGACCCAGGGGCCGCGCGACCCAGCGACCGTCGCCCGGGTCTCGCGGCCGCCGGCCCTCGCCGTCGCGCGACCCTCGCGAGACCCAGGCGAGGGCCGCCGCGGGCCGCGAGACCCAGCGGCGGTCGCCCGGGTCGCGCGGCCCCTGGTCGAGCGACCCCGGTCGCCCGAGTTCGGCGACCTCCGGCGGCGGCCTCACTGGTCGCGCGACCCTCGCCGAGGGTCGCCGAGGCTTAGCCTCAGCCGACGGGCCGCCGCGCTAGATCCGGCTCACCGGGGCGACGCCGCGGCCCTTCGCCGGTCCCGAAAAAAAAAAAAAAAAAAAAAAAAAAATAATACCCATCAAAGCCCCTTACAAAAGTTTTTTTTACCAAACACACATCCAACTCAAAGTCCATTTGCAAATTTTTTTACCAAACACAACCGCATTTTCCCAAAATAGCTTTGCTTTCATCATTTGCGTTGACTCAAAGCCCATCATCAAAATCTTGAACCAAACGCAAATTTTTAAAGGGTGCGAGGAGTTTGCCCTTTGTGATGGGGGTCAATTGGATTGATTAGTACTCTATTATAGAGATGAGAAAATTACATAAATGGTCTTGAACTTTTGATTAATACACAATATTATTTTTGAACATTTAATTTATTCAATATAATTCATAAATTATAATGTAATATGTAATGTGATTCTTATATTTTTTTTGTGAATATTTAATATAGTCCACACCTCTGAACTTTCATTAGTTCAAGTTTAGAGACAATATCGATCATTTTTATATAATTTAGGAGCTAAGATGAATGTATACGAAAAGTTCAAGAATTAAATTACATATTAAATTAAAAGTCGATAGTTAGATTGAACAAATTCAAATTTTAATGATCATATTATATGATCAATCAACGTTGAAAGACCATTTATGTCTATAACATTTATTTCTTAACATCTTCAAAGCATGTGAGAGACATAGAGAAAATTTGGGGGCTAGGGTTTTCTGAGAGCCCTCCTCTCTCTTTCGTGCGGAGAGTAACGTGTGGAAGAGGAAGTTGCTGCTTTCTACTTTAGTTGATGGATTCCCTCGTCGCCTTAGCTTTCCCATCTTCCTTTTCTAGCCTTCTAGATGGGAAAAAGGAAGTCAAAAACCTTTCACGTCGCTGTGGAAAGCAAGGGCAACATGTTAGGAGAACTAAAAGACAAAAATCAAGCACGAAGTTCGATACGTGACATGGTATCTCTTTGAGGATCGACTCTCGAGGGTCGTTGCCAGAGAAAAGTTTCAGCACATGGGCTTCATTTATTTCATAAAAAACAAAATTAAGAATTATTTTTTTTAAAGCGATTATTTATATAGTTTAAAAGATTAAATCCTGAAAAATCATAAATTGATATATCTGCGATAAAGTTTTCTCAAATTAATTTTTATCCACATTCACCCCCAAATCGATAAATTTATGATAAATTTACTTTTTATTAGTTTCCAATAATTGTCAAGTTAGATGATACGTGATTGTTGATTAGTGTATCGGTTTGAGATTTACTCTCCGTTTATCACAATTATATAATTTTTTTGATTTTTTGTAGTACTAATCTAATTTAACGAATGATATATTTGTCACAAATGTATCGGTTTGAGATTTTTATGATCGAACAAATTAGTTTGGGGTAAATTTGTTACAAAATGTACCATTTTGGGATTTTTTGTGTTCATTTGGAGTAAATTTATCACATGTGTACCGGTTTTAAATTTTTTGTGATCAAAAAATTAGTTTGGTGTAAATTTATCATATGTGTATCGGTTTAGAATTTTTCAGGGTATTAACCTTGTTTAAAATAATTAATCAATAATTTTTTTATTTTTAATAATTTATATCTAGTTATTTTTGTGAATGATACAAATAAATAATACAAACTATTATTTTTTAGGAGAATAGAAGTGGTTAGGATATGAGTAATTAGGTCCAGTTAATTTAATTTATAAATACGTTTGTTGGTCTTCCCAATTTTCAAAAGTAAGTAAGTATAAACAATCATCTTCCAAATAACCAGAAGATGAAGCGGGCAAAAGCAATCTTACCCTATGTAATCGCGGGGAGTAGATTTGGTGCGCATGGGAAGCCAATGTTGACCGGGGAGTACAGAAAGATGACGCCTATCGATCGTGGCTTCCACTTCTATGCGTACGGCCCCCGCTATGTGCACTGCATTTAATTGGATAGAGTAAATTTTCTCGTGGTCAAAGTCAATTTTCACACTTGCTTAAAAAAAAAAAGAAGTCAATTTTCACACAGTATGGTTGACGAGCATGCTTGCTCCGATTCTCTTTTGCTACCTTTCAATTGTTGCAGCGCCCCAATATTCTCATTGTTTTAGTCTTCTTTTTGTAAGGGAAATTGGAGAAATGATTCATGAATTTCGTCTTGATATGCAATATAATTATTAAGCTTTCAATTTATCCAATATGATTTTTGAATTATAATCAAATATGTAATGTGATTCTTGAATTTCGATTTGTTCAATATGGTTCATGAATTTTTTGTATATGTTCAAATTAATCCATAAATTATATGAAAATGTTAAATGTAACACATATCGAATAAATTGAAAATTCATAGATCATGTAACATGTTGACCTAAAGTTCAAGGACCATGTTAAATGGATTTAAAGTTTATGAATTATATTGCACATTGAGTCAAAGTTTAAAAACCTACTTCATGTCATTATTCTCTTTTTTAAGAATAGTTTCTCATTGTTATGGTTATAATAAACTCATAACAAACGGATATATCATTGATAAAGCACGAAAATAAAGTGGGGTGCATTACTATGTGGTGGAAATAAAAGTTTGGAGTTCCTAGAAAATTGAACTCGTAAACTCTAGCTTTGTAACAATGGTCTGACATTCATATATGTATTCATTTACGTTGCAATGCAATATAAATGTAGTAACTATCACGCCATGTGGTTTCATAATTATATATGTAATAATGGTGGAATAGTATTATAATTCTTTAAATGCCCTTAACATTAGAATTAGAGAGAATATGATAATTATTATTCTGATAATCGATTAAGATCCATGAGTTTAACTATGCATTATAAAGACAACATATATTATTCATTTACTTATTTTTAATATTTCGCTAAGTAATCATATGATATGCGTTAATGTCGATAATTAATTCGTAATATGATTACCGAAATAACATAAGATAATTAAGTTTAAACATTAATATTCTTAACAATCTAAACTGATGGTGGGAGAAAAGAGACAGTGATAATTTGGAAATAGCTATCACAGCACGGTTACACTTGGTACAGTAAGGGACATCGATATTATGGGAAGCTACTGCAATTAATGGAGTCACTTGCCTTTTTTGGTTCTTCCAGTTGAACCCACAATCTATTCTTCAGTGCTCAATAAAGTCCTACAGTCATTCAGTCTACAAAGGTGAAATGAGTGTACACTTCCAGATAGGCCATCTCCTGATTTAATTCCTCCTGTCATACGTCAGTCTGGTGCTTGTTATGTTAGTCGTCGGCGGCTGCCTAGCCGTGCAAAGAGGGCGAACAAGTATTGGGACTCCGCTCTTCGTAGGACAGGTTAACGGATCAGGGACAAATCGAGACGAAACATCCCGAGAGATCTTAGATTAGGAAGCACCAACATTCTTCGAGAGCATTCATATTTTATTGGATACTCCGATACTCTTGGGCACTTTTCAATACTCGATTAACACATGTCAGAAAATTTAACACATGTCAGAAAATTTAACACATGGTTAACTTTATTGATACTCTCGAATACTCGAGTCCAAATTCCAACATGTAAATTTCAAACATGTGATTAAATGAGGGAAATGGATAAAAAAAGAAAAACATAATCTTCTCTTCTTTTCTAATTCTCACTTCTCGTGATACACAATTCAACAGCCAAGTTTTTTTTCTCTTCACTTCCAACACGTTTGCCACATGAGTCCAGAATGTAAATTGCTTGTTTTTTTTCCTCCAAGTTTTATGGATTATCGAAATGGAGTTGAATTTATAATATTAATAAATTATGAGGAAAAGTTCCAAAAAAAGTCCTAAACTTTTTGTGTTTGTGCCAAAAAAATCATAAACCTTTTTTTAGTGCCAATTCAGTCCTAAACATTTTTACTTAATGCCGATTCAGTCCTTTCCGGCCAATTTTGGCCAGATTTTGCTGACTGGACGCCGACCAGCTGACGTGAATAATTTTTAATAATATTTTAATATTTTATTCTTTATTCTTTATTCTTTATTATTTATTTTTATTATTTATTCTTTTTTGCTTCTCTCCTATTTTTTATTCTTTATTCTTTTTTGCTTCTCTCCTCCTCCCTCCGGCCGCTGGCCGGACCACAGTGACCGGCTAGGCGACGGCCGGTGAGGCTCACCGGCCACCTCGCCAGTGGCCGCGAGGGCGGCCTCGCGCTGGGTGGTGAGGCTCACCCTCGCCGGATCTGGTGAGGGTGTTTGGCAAGATCCGATTGCCCAGAACGACGACGAATTGGACAGCGAACGAGCAAGAGAGAGAGAGAGAGAGAGAGAGAGAGGGAGAGAGATGGCGGGTTGGTGTATCTTGGAGCTTGTCGAAAATCTACCCCATGGCATCGTCATCGTCGCGAGGTGCAAAGCTCGAAGTTGAATCTCTCTCTCTCTCTCTCTAGAAATGACACAGTCGGGGAGGTCAATACGATGTGAGGGAGATGGGATCCTCTGCGCGCGGCTCCAATGGCGAGGGGAGATGCGCCCGCCTATGGCCGGCGAGGCTCGACCTCACCAAATCGCGGCCGCCCAACCTCGTCGGCCATGGGCGAGGCTCGACCCTCACCAGCCCAACGGGAGGCCGCCTCGTGCCGGATTTGGCGAGGGTTGAGCCTCGCCCATGGCCAGCAAGGCTCGACCTTGTTGAATTGCGGCCTGAGCGGCGCCAGCGAGGTCGAGCCTTGCCGACGCCCAGCAAAGTGGCCGACCACTGGCGAGGTGGCCGGCGAGCTTCGTCGGCCATCGCCTCGGGCCGATCACCGTGGTCTAGCTAGCGACCGGAGGGAGGAGGAGAGAAGAAAAAATAATAAATAATAAAGAGTAAAGAAAAAGAATTCAAAAATTCAAAAATATTAAAATATTATTAAAAATTGTCAACGTCAAGACTGACAGCCACGTCGCCCTGGGTCGGCGTTCGCCCGCAAAATCCGGCCAAAATTGATTGAAAATGACTGAATCGGCACTAAGTAGAAATGTTTAAGACTAAATTGGCACCAAAAAAAAGTTTATGACTTTTTTCACACAAACACAAAAGGTTTAGGACTTTTTGGCACTTTTCCCATAAATTATGGATTAATGTTTTTAGTATAAGTTCATTTAAGGCTTTTATTTATTTATTTATTTGTGAATTTGAATCAAATAAATTTAATTAATGATTATTTATTATGTATATATAAAAATATAAATTTAATATATAACATGTCCCAGTGTGTTGGAATTTTTTATTTTTTGAGAAACGACGTCACGATATGTTGTGTCGTGTGTCAGTATTGGGGCCACTTAAATCTTAGAACGGTAGTGGAAATCCAGGTTGTCATCTTGAGGCACGGTTCACATTCACTTCACAAAAAGAAGGAATACATCGGACACGCTTGAATTTCATCCCAATTTTCTTTTATGTCTGACGTTCCTTGCTGTATCTATACCACCCTATAAAATCAACATTTGAAATCAGCCTCCGTCTCTGACCAAAAAAATAAAGAAAGGGAAAATTCCAAATAAAGACCCGAAGTTGATCAATTTTCTTAAATAAGGATCCGAAATGAACTTTGTGTCAAATAAAGACCTAAAGTAGACCGATTATCTCAAATAAGGACCCGAAGTGGTTTAATAAATTTCAAATAAGGACCTGAGCTTGTTGGTCAGCCAAATATTCGGCAGCTATCAAGCATGCAACATTTCTGATGATCAGAGTTTGGGCAATTTTATCCAAAAAAAATCTAGGGAAAATTAACAAATCTTAAAATAGAAACAAAAAACCCTAGGTTTTCTACAATTTTCCCATTCCTTGTACCCATCCTCCGCAAATTTGCAGACCCAAATTCTCTGCTGGTTGAGGCATGAATTCAAAAACAAGAAGAAAACCATATGCTTCTTTCTTTGTTTGTGGAGACCCAAATTCTCCGCTAGTTGAGCAAGGCGAGGAGTGACGTGAATCGAGTCACGACGATGACCAGGTAGCGATTTGGTTGAGGAGCAACGGAGGAGAAGAAAGAAGAAAACGTAAACATCTAAATGAATAACCTAAATTTAATTAATTTAGAATTTTCTCTTTTTTTCCAATTACAAATTTCTGACAAAATTGCCCTTATTTTAATCACTGGAAAATGTTTGCCGGAGAGCTAAGGTCCTCAATAGAGATTAACTTGATCATTTCAGGTCCTTATTTAACACAAAATTCACTTCTGGTTCTTATTTAAAACAATTGGTCCACTTTCGGGCCCTTATTTAACACAAAGTTCATTTTGAGTCTTTATTTAAGAAAATAGATTCACTTCAGGTCCTTATTTGGAATTTTCCCAAAAAGAAATCAGCCTCCGTCCCCGAAAAGATAAAAATAATACCCATAAGTGAAAAGGACCTAAGGAAAAAAAAATTAGAATTTTGTTACCCATCAGGCAATCAATCAACAAGAGTGTCCCAATTTTTTTTGTTTCTCTGCCTTGTTTACTTGCGGTCACCTCCACTTTCAAGATGGAACTTACTGCTTCCCAACGTGGCTTTCCGAATAAGGTTAATTCTCATGGCAATAAGGTTAATTCCCATGGCAATTTGCATATCTCTGTTGAAGTAGTTTTGACGTCATTCTCCATTCCGGTTGTCGTCTAAGCAGAATCATGAGAAGAAATCAAGACAATGCTACTGTAGTATTGAGTCATTGGCCACGCAGGCGACGAAAGAAAAGAAAGGGTTAATTGCTCGACATCCTCCTGAACTTTGACATCGTTATACAATAACTTCTGAACTTTAACGAGGTGTAAATTCCTTATCATCGCACATACCCTTCAAGTTAATTGACAGCATCAGCGGTTCTGGTCGCGATTTAAAATGTTGTGGCGAACGTGAGTTTTCCAAAGGGCAATTATCGTTGCCCATTTGGTAACCATTATTTGCAGCCCCCTAATTTGATACCAAGGCTACTAATCCGGAAATTGATGTATAAAATTATGTCATAAAGTGATTTGACAATTGTGATTAGGAATTTAAACAATCGATATCAATTTCAACACCTAGATAATTATACTTTTGGAGGGCTTGATTACTAGGATTAAGGTTCCATTTATTTCACATAATCTCAAGATAAATTTTTTCAAATTTTCTGACATTTGGTTTACAAACAATAAACTAGTCAAGGAAAACAATTATGTGAATGAAAGAAACACCTTTAAAAGTGGAGAAAATGATTTATTTTTTTCAAAAATAGCAAAATTATTATCTATCCTCATTCTTTAATTCAGAGCACGTTCTCATCCGTAGACTCCTTGTAATTATTTTTATTTTTATATTTTCTTTTTTTTAATCAAATTTTTAATTATTAACCTTTTTTTTCCTTTTTCTCTTTCCTTGTCTTTTGGCGGCATCCAACCACAAGGGATAAACTTGCCCAAGGCTAATTAGGTTAAGCTCACCGAAATCTAGTGAGGCTTGAGCTTGAGGATCTAGCAAGGCCTTAGGCTGCGTTGACCTCTAGCAAGCTCGAAGCTCGCCAATCTAGCAAGGTGGAGCATTGCCTAAAATTGGCTTAACTCGGCTCATCAAAGTTTGGCAAGCTCGAGCCTTGCTAGCTTTGGGCGAGCTCATCATTTTCCTTGGTTGATCATGTGGTCGTTGTTATGGCTTAAGTAGCACCGACACTGACGCGCGACACGATATGACACGACACGCCGACACGTCATTTTTCAAAAAATAGAGAATTCCGACATGTTGGGATACGTTATATGTTGAATATATATTTTTATATATACATAATAAATGATCATTTATATGATTATTTCAATCAAATTAATTTTGTTCAAATTCACAAATAAAGAAATAATTAAAAAATCCTAGAATGAATTTACACTAAAAGCATTAATTCACCATTTATTAATATCATTCATTATTTTAATTTGACAAATTCAACTTTATTTCAATAATTCATAAAACTTGGAGAAAAAACAAGTGATCGACGTTCCAGACTCGCATGTCAAATATGTCGGAAGAAGGAAAAAAAAAACTTAAGGGGTGAATTGTGTATCACGGAAAGTGGGAGTCAGAAGAGAAGAGAAAACTAGGTTTTTCTTCTTTTTTCAATTATTATTTTTATTATTGTGTTTTATTTTTTCATATATATACATTTTGACATCTCATTTATTAAAAAATTCTAAAATTGACCTCGATATCGGAATCACATATCAAAAACTCGTATGTTAGAATTCTGACTCGAGTGTCAGAGAGTGTCGAAAAAATAGACTAGGTGTCAGATTTTCCGACACGCGTTGACCGGGTGTCTGAGAGTATCGGAGAGTGTCGGACACACGTCGAAGATCCGATACGACACAGCGCTTGGAGAGTGTCGATCTTCATAGGTTATGGCTAGCGATCGACCAAGGAAGAAGGAAAAAGAAAAAAGATGAATAAAAGAAAAATAAAAAATTTAAATGTTTTAGTAATTTTTCCCAAAAAATCAAATTAGATTTTTCATACTAAATAATGGAGAATATTTTCTAATTCATTTTTAGGTGAAACAATCAGAGCTTAAGTCAAGTTCTTTTGCCCAACAATAGGAGCAAGAATCCATCCAAAACTGAGATTCCAGCGGTCGACACCGAGTCCATGGAATAAATGACAGCAAATGATCTTGAACTCCATTTTCAAGGACCATAAAAATACAAAACAGCGACTATCATATTACCTAAAAAAGATTTTCTTGGTTATTCATCTTTAGCAGTATCAATTTTTTTTTTCATGAAACAACAAACCCAAGATATAATCCGAAAATAGAACAATTTAAAAAAAAAAAACTCAGTACACAATAAATAAGGGTCTTTTTTAATCCCTTATATTTTCAGGATTTAATGAATGAAATTGCTTTTCCCAAAAAGATAATGGGTGAGAGGTGTAGAATACAGGATAAGATGTGGCCATGCTCTCTCCCACGATTGGCTATCACTGTCTATGGAGACGACACGTTTGACCAGCTGCTCTTTAGTCACAAAGGAACAAAGCACATAGTGCTCATTCTCATTGGCTCCTCAATTTCGCAAAATTAATATGAATCATGAGTACCCTTGTTCTCGCGTGGATGCTGCCGGTTAGAACCCAATTGCGAAACAAGAATTTTCTTTTTTTGAACCAAAAAAACTAATTGCCCAAGAATATACCGGATCGTTGTCATCTAACCTGGAAAATTTATGGATCAATTGATTTTCTTGTCGATCGGTGCCATCAAATAATTGATGGTCGATATCATATGGAATTATATTGTATTGTAGAAGTGTCCAACAATGTATTATGTTATGTGTTCTATGATTGAGGTTCATCAATCAGTCGACTTTTTCTTTTTTGTTTTTAGTGACGGAATGATTGATGATGCAGTACTATATTCTATTAATATATCAATCTCCTCCCTCTCTCACACACACAGACACACATTATTTGATAAGAATTTGCATTATATTTTCATAACAATGTTCAAACTTGTAATTTGTGCAATCAAATTGCTTAACTTGTTGAATTTTTCCAATCAAGTCACTTTTTTTTTTTTTGGCAAATTGAAAATGTTGAATATATCAATGGAGCTAAATATAGAAAAAATTCGGGCGACTTGGACAATTGATTTGACTCTAGTGTCAATAACTCTAGACACAGTTTAACAAATTTTCAATAGCTTTATGTGCTATAGTGGCATTGACCATTTCAAAACATCAAACTTTTTATCCACATTGATCATCACACATCTCCTTCAAGTTGCCAAAACTATCTGCAGAAGGACTTGATAAAAAAAAGACTTGTAAGTTTAATGAACTTGATTTGAATAAATTATAAGTTTGATTTTTGGAAAAATATAGAAGTGTGGGATCAAATATGAACTTTTCCCATATTACTCGCATTCCGTGTCTAATCATGCAAAAAGGATGCGGATGTGATTGCACTTTGTTCTTTTGGTTATCCAGTTACGTTGCGAGCTATAAAAGATGTTTTACAGCTAATGCACATGTACCACAAAACGAAAAGTCGAATGCATTCATTCAAGACACGAACCTCAATGAGCGAATCTTCTTCGACGTGACCAAATCAATTTGGTTCAATGTATGTCTCAGACCGTGTTGAAATGTGAACCGACATCCCTTTTTCTTTTAAGTTCTGTCACGAAAGAGCCGTTTCTTGATAAGATGAAATTGTAGCTGAAGTCTGAATAACATAATATAAAAACAAATAAATCAAAAACCCATTTTCTAAACTTCTAAGTAAATAATTATTCAGCGGACTTTTCGAATAGTCTCCACTAACCATGAAAGAGATTTTTTTCATAAGCAAATATAATCAACCTTCTCTGAAATAGCAAATCTTTTTGACTAGTCCATATAAGTTCACTCATCCATCTCACTATAAATAACTATTGTTTTCGCATTTAATTGTTCTAACTCGAGATCTTGTTTAGCAACTTAAACAAGTAATCCTCGAGTAGAACGAGGATGTTAGAATTGGGAGAATGGAGTAGGTCGATAGAAAGACAAATCACTGTAAATTTGTTTTACAACTCTTATATCTTTTCAACATTTTTATTTGCATAACTATTTTCCATTTGAGAAACACATTATAAACTTCCATTACAAAAAGGTTTTTAGATTTACAATCAATTCAACCCCTTGATAGTTGTGTTCAGTTATTTCAAGACTTTGCTCTCAAGTTAATGATCTAATAGTTCTGGCCAGCACCACATGAATCCTTTTGTCAATTGCAACCTTTTTGGGTGTCAGTCCATCCAATCTGATAAACTTTGTAATAACCCGATTGAAAGGTCTCAATGGGCGCGAGGGGTCCGCCCTATGTGATGTGGATCGATTCAGACGTTTGGTATTTTCTTATAGGGTTCTGTCACAAACATTTGTTCTATAACATCTTGAAAGTATATGAGAGCTTCTGAGGGTATTTGGGGCTAGGGTTTTATAGAGTCCTCTCTCTTTCATTGTATTTCGAACTCTGGCTCGTGAATGTCTGCTCGTTTTCACGTCGTGGAGAGTAGGATATGGGCACAACTAGCCAATGAACACTTCGCCCTTCTGCTTTCGGCTTTGGTCCATGTATCCTCGTCTCCTTTGCATTTCAGTACTACTTTCTAGCCTTCTAGATGGGGAAAAGAAAGTTAACCTTTCACTTAGCGGTGGAAAGCAAGGCTAACGCGTTAGGAGGAGAAAAACGGCCAAATCAATCACTAAGTTTCAATACTTGACATGCTCGATCTCTTTAAAAATCCATCCTCTAGGGTTTTTCTAATGAAAGTTTCGAAATTTAAGCTCCGTTTATTTTGCGATTAATAAATAATTTGAAAAATATTTCATTAATATAACTATTTGTACCGCTTTATATAATTAATCAATGAAATTTCGTTACATTTTTATAAGTAATATTGATGGTCATTTCTAGAACATATTTTGAAAATTATTTATATCTTATGAAATAAATGAAACCTTGAATTCATAAAGCCAGCAAGAGCAATCATTCTCTTTGGAACCGTGGGGAGGAAATTAGGTGGGCGTCTGTGTCATATTAATCTTCATTTGACTTTTTGGTGTTTTGCTTTGTAGACCGGAGAGAACAACGAAGATGACGTCTATCGATTGTGGCTTCCACTTCAATGTGTACGGCCCCATTTGCGTTCATTTAATTGGAAATTAATAATCACCGTCTAGGTCAATATTGGCGCACACACATTGTATAGTTGACTTGGAATTTTAATTGATTAGGTTTAAAACTTTACTTATTTCACAAAAATAAATAATTAAATTAAAAAAATAATTGCCTATATTGGTCGGAATAATTAGTTAACAAAATATATTTTCATTATCTTTTTATAAAAGATGAAAATATTTTTCATTTATTTATTTTTATATGTGAGACATGCTATCATATTTAAGAAAAAGTCTTCCAAATCACTCATTTTATACGGAACAAACAAAATCTCAATTTTCTTTTCAGCTTCAATCTTGTTTTTTCTAATTAATTTCTCTTTCTTATCACTATAGACTCATGAAATACGAATATATCATCGACGGTGGATGGAAATTAAGTGGGGTCCTTTATAATTATTACGTTGCGATTCCTATTCCGCCATATGATTTAAGTAATGTTACACCTATTAAACTATTTGATTTTATAAATGACATGTGTAATAAGGCTGGAGCAGTATCGGAATTCTCAGAATAACCTTCACATCAGAATTAGAGAGAATGTAATAGTTATTATTCCGATAGTTAATTAAGATTCATGATTTTAATGTCATATATATGTTCATAATACTATTCATTACATAATTAGTAGTATAATTGAAACAATAATTAAATAACAATTTGAGCATCGACTATAATATGATTAGTGACTAGGATAATAATAATATTATAGAAATACAATGAATTGTATGATAATTTAGATGACTGTACCTTCTTTTCGTGAATATTTTTTTGGCAAAGATGTGATCGTTATAGATTCAATGATTTCAACTAGTAGTTAAAACCAATTTCAAAATTCAAATCCAAGCTTGGTCTAATCAAATTCTATCTTTTCAAATCCCAACTCAGAGATGTGTAATTCGTGAGCTAATTAGACAACATCTTGCTTTGAACATAAGAGTTGCTAAGAGTAAAATTCAGGAAAAGAAGCCAATTTTATGGGAAATGTAAAATCATAATTATTGATACAAGTCATTTTCACATAAAAAGGGGAATCTTTTGTTACAATAGAAGCAAAAGTGATGTGGCTTATTTAAGAATCAAAGTCAATTTGCTTTATAAAAAGAAGATGCTTTATAAAAGAAGATGTCAATGATTTTTCTATGAAGTGGTTTCACAAATTCAGCCAATTGTCTTGATTGTGGAATATCATTGAGAAATAGAAATCTGTGTTATCAAAATATTTCCTACAATTATTTCTAATATAAAATGAGTCAATCATCTAATTTGGTATCTAACCGAACAAAAATGGTTTAACCATAAACAGATTGCATCCGTTGGACACATATAGGTTCGATTAAGATTTGTTTATGTAGAGTGCCAAAAGCAAGCATGACATCATTTTGAACATAATGCCCCAATGTGTGGTGGCCCAACTTAAATGGATATGATAGTTTCTTTATGGTCCAACATTCTTGCCAATACATTATCCTTGTTCTGTTCCGAATTGTAATCTCTAGTGAACCCCATGAGCAAAAGCCCTTATCATGATGAATCTTGCGATGTATTGGTGATGAGCATATAACGTAGCTTGAGTAGCAAAGTCTTGTGTTATGAATGCTTAAGCAAGTAAAGAGTTTCCACTGGCGTTTAGAATTTCGGAAGTCTAACTAACAAGCCTTAACAGACAATAGATTGATGTTCAACCCTTCTAGGGCGATTCCATCCACAATGAAAAGTCCATAGAACATTTGGTGTAACATAGATAATAAATAAATAGGCCTGCCTTCACCAAGTAGTAAAGGGTTTGAACCAAGATTTCTAGGTGGATGTACTTGGTAACATCATCTAAATGTGAAAAGTTGTCCTCTAAAAAGGAAATACGGAATGAACTAATCATAATTTATGAGATTTTGCAAATAAAAAAAAAAAAGATTATAGGCAATTTGATAATGATCAAGTGACATTGCTTCTTCGACTCAAACCAAGGAGCTTAAATTGAAAATAACTATTGCAGGCATATTGTAATAGCAATTACACACGGGGATGATGCAATAGTAATTACAAGCAAACCTATGGACTATCCGATTCCAGGATACAACAAAAGCCGGACGGACAACTTTGGCAACTCGATCACATCGGTTGCATTTGCCAAAAATCTTGACATAAGTTGAGGCCCATTGTCATCTCGGGCCCTGTGAAGGACCAGTTGACGGCGGCTCAACGGCGATGAAAATAGTCCAGACCAGTAGCCTTGCCTTCGACTGATTCAGCCTTGCCCAAGGGACGACATGTTTGCAAAAATATGGTAAAGAAGGACAATGATCTTGTGGTAAAATTCCGCAAATCAAAAGTCCTAAATTTTCGATTTCCTCCAATTATCTATCCTTCAGTGCTAAACTAAGTCCCCATTCATTCAGTCTACAAATTAATACAAACTAGATTCGGTGAAATGGGTCTACACTTCTAGATAGATCACGTCCGGAATCAATCCCTCCCTCTAGCGTTGTATTAGTCTGATACTAGTTTTGTGAGGAGTTATCGGCATCTGCGGCATTGACCCCGTTGTAAAAGAGGGTGGACAGGTATTAGGACTCGGCTCATCGACGGACAAGTTAACGGATCGGGTGATGATCAGGATGGAATGTCCTCAAGTAATCCTAGAACGACAGTGGAAAATTGACTTGAGTCATCTTAAGGCATGATGCACTTTTACTTCGCCAAGAGAAGGAATACACTTAACACGCAGGATTTTCATTCCGATTTTCTTCAAGGTGTTGCGATTATCATTGTATCTATGCTATTGCTAACCTACGAAGCCACCTCCACTTTCAAGATGGAAATTACTGCTTGTGGATTTATGAATGAGGTCAAATCGAAACGAAGCCCTTCAAATGCGAGCCCATAGCATGCTGCTTTAATATGAGTCATAAGCAGCGCAGGCCCAAAAAAGTTAATCGCTCAACATCCTCCTAAACATTGACATCATTACATAATAACCCCTAAACTTTCAAAAATTATAAATTTACCCTCCTGAACTTTAACATCGTTGCGCAATTGACCTTAAACTTGGAAAAGTTACAAATCAGCCCTCTTATGTTTCGATTTTTGTTAATCATGTAATAGACTTATTTTGGTCTACAAAAAGGAAAAAGATAAGTCCATTTTTAAATAACACCCAATGGCTATGCAATTATAGACAGAAAAATTAGTGACTACAATAAAATCAAACATTATGAGGGTAAAATCTGTAATCTTTCAAAATCGGGAGCTACTGTACAACGTCGCCCAAGTTTGAAGTGGTTCTGGCAATTATCCAAAAAAAAAAGAGGAAAATTTTAATGATGCATCAAGTAGATGATTTTGCAACGATGTAGAACCAACATTGTAAATTGTACATATACTGCCCAGTTCTAGGAAAATCTCTTCTGGAATCTGCATTAGTTCACATCTCCTTTTAATGAACTTTTTTGTCCATTAAAAAGGAGAATAATTCTAAATAAGGATTTAAAATGGCTTCAATTTAAAGAAAAAAAAAGGTTCAGAGTAAACTTTGTTCTAAATAAAGACCTAAAGTAGCCAACACAGTCTCCTATAAGAGCCTAAATCACTAACTAGTCATAACGACATCAGCATTTTGACATATTTTTTCTTATGTTTTTTTTTTTTTTTCCTTTTCTTCTATTCTCTCTTTCTTCTTCCTCTTGCACACTGACTAGCCGCCAACAGCCAAGTTCCTGGCCGACTTCCTCTGCGACTCTTGCCTCTTCTTCGTCGGAGTCAGCATCCACGAAGACGTGAAGAAGGTTTTCTGTGACTACCGCCTCGACGTTACCAAGATGTGGACTGGGTCGAGCTAAGGAGCGTTGGGCTACAGAAGTTGGCAAGGCAGGTCTTAGGGAGGCAAATACAGAATCTTGATGCAATCTTGATGAGCCGATGGCTGACGAGCGTGTAGGTTTAGTACGCATGCCTTGGCAGCCATGTGTAGTCAACAAGAAGTACTTGATTGGTAACAACAGCGGCATGATAATTGGAAACCTTTGGTGTGTTTTCTTTAGTCTTCCCTCATAGGGACAAGTATGACTATGGTTTGGGCATACATGCAAGAGTGTGTTTAGTTGTAAGAGGAAATGAGTGGCATCGACCACCAGGTCGATTTGATGCACTTGTTGATATTTCGGGCTGCTTATGTGGTGCTACTGTTCCTTGCGCTGAAGCTGGGGACTTTGTGGTCCTTATAGGTGTAGGACTTGTAATGGTGATTTCCCTTCTAGTGATTGCTGGAATCTAGTTAGGATGAGAAAGTAGGTTATTTGGCATAATTTGGTATCCAAATGTGTTAAGATATGACTTTATGGCTTTGGCTCTTGAATTAAAATCACATTTGTTCTTTGATCGCTCCTTTCTGAAGATAGTCTGGAATCGTTCTTTTCCTTGCCGGTGTTCATCTTGCTAGTGGACATTGGAATTCAGAGCTGGACTAGGAAGTGATGTATTTAAAAAGCAAGTCCGATGCTAAGAATTTTTTTTTTTTTTTCCGGTCAAACTTTGCTAAGAAGTTGTTGAAATTGGCCCTAAATGGTGTTAACTGCATTACTTGAAGAGATAGAGGAATGCAACTCTTCATGATAATGTTGCTGCTCTAGTTGATGGGGTGTTAGATGGTGTTTGCTGTCAAGGTGAAGATGTCCTTGAGTTTGGATCATCCGTTAAAACCTTTATGCAGCATGGCAAATTTAAGTTTTGTAATGTTATGTTGAATCATTCTTCTACTAGTATTTATTTGTGTTTCATTTACAATACTTCAGCCTAGTTGGTAATTCTAGGTTTGTGTTGGACATTTTTCAGTTTTATGCTATAAAGATAACTAGTTTACCAAAATAAGATAATCATGTGTTCAACTAGTAGTTTGTGAACATCAAATGAAAAATGTTCAATTAGAATATGAAAACGTAACTGAATTAGTTTTAATTACTCTTTGAGACAAATTAGATGAAAAGACCTAGTGACTTCAAAAGAATTGAACGAAAAGTCATGAGTTAAAAATCTCATATATGGTTCTGTAGGGTGACAGTAAAGGCAACTTATCTGTCAACTTTTTCTCTATCAACCAAAAACTAAACTCCACCAGTTGTCAGAGTGCACTTAACCTCTCGATTTGAAATCACTACTAATTACATGCATGTATTATCTTAGAAATAAAACTATGTCATCTCGCACCTAGGATTTAGATTGCATTTTCATTAATCGTGCAAATGCAAGATTAAAAATCATTTAATTTGTAGACTTTTTGGATAATTTGTCCTATTGGCTGACAAGAAGATGTACATGGCAAAAGAAAGGAAATTCTGGACGAAAATGCTCTTGACTAGTCGGAAGACTTGGAGGAATTAGCATTGGCTGTGTCAAGTAAGATGGCTAATGTCCACGTTAACAAATTCCAACCAACCTTTCATCCGGTTAATGGCTACCAGAGTTTTGATAATTAAAGCTTTAGGTCTTCTTCGGATTCATTACATTTTAGTATTGTAATACATGAGGGTTTCATTTGGTCTTCTTCAACCTCATGGTATAGCAACACGGGTTGGTGCAATGAGCTGCGGAAGGAAGAATCATCAATGACTTCTCACCCTGGTATTGGCTATAGTTCACAAGAAAATGAATCCTGTGTCCGTCATAATTTAATGCGACATTAATTTGATGACGAAGGAGTTGGGTGACCTCCAAATCACACATTGGACATTTGTCACGGGCTAGTTAATTGGGTTTGGAACTGTGTTGCAACTTAGACTTCCTTGGATCGATGGAAGTGCCTTTTCCCAATTGACCGCTCACTCGCTTAGCCAAATTATATAGAGAAAATTTCTAAAGAGAGAGTTCTAGGAGAGAATATTTTGTATTGCTCAAGAGTTTGGATGGATATAAATGGGAGGAAGGACACCCCCATTTATACAAGAGTCCCTTGATCTAGCAATGAAGATCGCATCTCTCCATCTACCAACTATCAGTATTAACCAAGAATGCTCTAGAGCTTAGTACATCTATTGTATTGCTCATCTTGGGAATGTTTCAAAAACCCTACGCGACTTGTTCAGTCTTCTTGGATGTAATATGGTACTTTGATCTCGGAGAACCTTGACACTATGACACATGAATGATGCAGATTGCGGAATCAAAAGTGGCTTCATTCTACCATAATTGTTGGAGGGCACTAACTAACAGAGAAGTGATTTGGCTTCAATTTGCCATCCCTTTTTTTCGGTCAATCAACGCTGGTTTAGGTCTTTCACCTTTTAGGTTAATTCTAAAACTGGACAATCTCTCTTTAGCATTTGCACCAAATCTTGATTTATATATACACACTCTTCCCATTATCAAAATTTTACCATTAAATTACTAAATTAAATGACATGTAATAATTGGAGGGCATATAAATTTGGGGTTTTGCCCTCTATTTGTCACGAGTGTTCCGATTTGTGATTTTCGTAGTATTAATCTAATTTAACAGAAATTAACAATAAATAAATTTGTCATAAGTGAACTAATTTGAAGTTTTTTTATGATCAAAAAATTAATTTAAAGTAAATTTATCACAAATATATCAATTTAGATTTTTTTCATCATATTAACTCTAAAATGTAAAAGCTAATTCTCTCATATTTTCGGGAAAATGAAAATAGCAACCATAGAGACCGTTATTATCCCAACCCGACTCGATCCGACCGAGCCTCCATGGATCCAGCCTCCCCCGAACCGGGAAGCAAACTGATAAGGAGCAACGTAAAACCCAACGACCGAAAAAGAGCAACTGGACATCGAAGGCCATGGAAGTCCTCGCGACCTCCACTTCTTCTCTATCCACTCTCCGCCCGCGCTTCGTTCCCTCCGGTGCCGCCGGACCCCGCGCGATCCGTACCGCCGCCATTGTTGCTCTCAAGCTCGCTCCTCCTCAGGTAACCCTCTCCCCGACCTCTCCGTTCTCACTCCCGCAATCGGTCGCCGTCCGGTTCGTGGAAAGCAATTCTGATCGAGCCATCATCTCTCGCCGCGTCCCCGCCGGCCAACGGAAGCCTCGGTCCGCGACGAGCCTTGGAGCTCGGATAGCGTGCGCGAGCTTCTTAAGCAAGGGCGCCGGCGCTGGCGGTCGCGGTCGCGGTCGCGAGTTTTGGAGGACGCAGGTGTGGAGGCTCGACGGGCGCCTGTCGCTGGACGGGCTCAAGCGGCGCGTCTCCCGGGCGTTCCTGAAGCTGCTCGTCGGCGCGATGCTGGTCGTGTCGTTCTCTTTAGCCGTTAGCAATACTCCTTCCTGTGAGTCCGTTGCGTCGCTTATGTGCTGTTTGGAAAAATTTCGGTGTTGGCGGCTGAAATGAGGAATCTTTTTTTTTTTTTTTTCTGGTGATGCTGATGCGGCGCAGGGGCTCTCAGTGAAGAGAATTTGCTCTTCTTAGAGGCGTGGAGGACTCTCGACCGCGCCTACATTGACAAGAATTTCAATGGGCAGAGTTGGTTTAGGTATAGAGAGAATGCACTGCGCAACGAGCCGATGAATACAAGGGAAGAGACATGTATGTATATTGGCCTTCGCTTCTTTTTTGTGTTTGCTGGTGCCGCTATGATTTAGAGAGGAGTAGAGAAGTTGAACCTAGTTTAGATGCATAGAGAGAGCGGGTTTGGATGTGTTTTGCAGCCCAAAGTGCATTTTTGTCTCTTACTGGTGAGACATAAATTTTTCTCCAGGATTAGATGAGAAAGGATGATGTTCTGACTAAGGGTGTGAACATGTAGCATAATTACAGAACAGAATACCAATTGGTGGGAACAGGGGAAACTGAAATAGCAAAATATGAAGTAATCAAATAACAGTATTATGAAATTGGCGTTTCTTGTTTATAACCAGTCTGATCATCATTTTCCATTGGCATATCAGATACTGCAATAAGGAAGATGATTGCCACACTGGATGATCCTTTTACCCGTTTCCTGGAACCTGAAAAGTTCAGGAGTTTGAGAGTACATACCTTCTCTTCACTGACATTCTAGATCCTTTCTTCCGTCAAATAGGGAACACATTTTTTCTCTGCATTGTAGAGATTAGCGAAATATTTAGTCATTTTTCTGAATTTTGTGAAGGCAGTCTGGAACTCAAGGTGCTCTAACGGGTGTAGGACTCTCAATTGGGTATCCAGCTCGAATTGATAATTCACCTGCTGGGCTGGTAGTAATTTCTGCAGCTCCAGGAGGTCCTGCAAATAGAGCTGGCATTTTATCCGGAGATGTTCTACTTGCGATTGATAATTCAAGCACAGAAACTATGGGAATATATGATGCTGCAGAGAAATTGCAGTGAGTAGTTTTAGTTTTTCCATTGGTCAGTTCCTTTTTTTCCTGCTGGGATTTGATCCTAGCACATGCCCACCCCAAACATAACCCCCCAATGCTATCAGACTGATGCCTGGGGGTTCATCTATGTAGTCTATGTCTATCCTTATAATAATAGTTACATGCATATTCATACCATGGTTGAATCTATTATATCATGAGACTTGAACACAGATTATCGCCTTCCTTCTTTGAGTGCCTATAATATTGAGTTTAAATTCAAAATAATGTGCCACAGTAGGAATTATTAAACTTGCCCGAGGGTCTCCATAAACTTTCATCATGAATTGCAGGGGTCCTGAAGGAAGTACAGTGGAATTAACTCTTCAAAGTAGAAATGAAATAAAGCATCTAGCCCTCACGTAAGTTCAATTTCAGTGCTGCTTAACGAGAACTGATATAATGTTCATCTCTGGTAGAGTTGGAACTTTTACAACGACATAGGCAAGTAAAAGCATTTAGGTACCCCATACGAGCTTTAAATAATCACTGAAAATGAGTTTCAGTATTACATTTATTTTGGCTATAGGCTCTTTTTCATTGGTTTGTAAATCTAGAGCAGTGGGTCTCTATAATAAACTGCCTCTTTCCAGGAGAGAGAAGGTATCACTAAACCCAGTTAAATCAAGGCTTTGTGAGGTACCTGGCTCTGGAAAAGATTCTCCACGAATTGGGTATATCAAGCTAACGTCATTTACCCAAAATGCTTCTGGTAAGCACCCTTAGTTTTGTCTCGACAATGCCAAAGCATGCATGAAAGCTCCTGTTGCCAAAAAGAAAGACATGCACTAAAAGCTATCATGTTTGTTCCGTAATGTTTATGCCGTAATTGTCAAAATCTTTCTACTCACGAGTTTATATACATGTTTTCTTTAACTGAGAGGTTGTGTGTATTGCCAATTCGTGGACACTTTGGGAGGGAGAGGTGTTACGATATAAATTATATGGTGTTAAGATTTATATAGTTATGCCAGTGCAGGATGTCTCCAATTTAGTTCATTGTACTCCGCCTCATCTATTTATGAGTTTCCCTAATTTGTGCGCCTTGGGCTCCCGTGATTCTTTCACATACTTGAATTAAGTTCTCCCACCTTAAGTCCTTTGTCATAATACCGGTCTTTGAGTAAGAGGTGTTAAGATTTAAAATATAGTCTGTGTCATTCTTAAATAGCTTGAGTTTTTAGAACAAATGGTTAACATTCAAGTTATCAGAGATGTTGAGGGAAGGCTATTGAGAGGGTGGCCTGATAACTGATTGTTATGATTTATTCAATAAATAAATAAATTGAAATCTTGGCTCGTTGAAATTATTTGCTGTTGACCTCTTTGAATGTCACATTGATGTTATTGAACTTTCAGAAATGGATATAAGAATATTGTTTTGTATCATGAGTTTTATAACAATGCATGTCTAAAAACCTTCTTTGGGACCTTAAAAAGCTTAGTTTTCCATGTTGCACTACTGTGGAAAGTATAACTTGTGTTCAAACTGTTTTTGCGTAGGTCTTATGCAATAAATAGAAAGTACGATTTTATTTTAACTTTCTTATGATTCCCATGTGTGCTTCTGGCGTCCATAAATTTATGTAATGAAGTCTCTCTCTCTCTCTCTTTCTCTCTAAGCGCACACAGGGGATCTCATCTCACAGTTTTTTATGCTGTAGGTGCTGTAAAAGAAGCTATTGAGACACTAAGGAGCAATGATGTCAATGCCTTCATATTGGACCTTCGAGATAATAGGTAATTAGCTTACTTGCTCTGTCGTTGATTTTGCTCCATAGACTTATCAGGCTTCTGAAGGTTTTATCTTGCTGCAGCGGTGGCCTTTTTCCTGAGGGTGTTGAAATTGCTAAACTCTGGTAAGCTCTTCTTCTCTATTGTAGCTGATAAAGCGGAATCTGTATGATTTGTATTCAGCAAAGCATGAACTTCAAGTAGCTAGCACATGGCCATCCAGATTAAATGCCACAATTGTGACACATCTTATATAATGATGCACCATTTAACTATATTAAATTATGGAAGTGTCCTGCCTGTCCACCAATATATGGTAATGAACTTGTTTTCCACGCCAATTCATTTACCAAATCACCCCCATACTTGCATTCTTTGCTGATGATTATTTGGTTGATTGGGTATGCCCTGATGACAAAGAGCATGGTATCTGCCATAATATCTTACTAGTATTATTTGACAAGCTGGCCCACAGTTCCATTATCTGGATCCCGGGGGGCTTCGTTTTCGCCATCATTATCTTATTTTCTTTCCATTTTCAACGCTTAAATTGAAGCAATTTATTCATCCAAATGTGGCGTTAACGTTAACTTCATTTTGTATCCCAGGCTGGATAAAGGGGTCATTGTTTATATTTGTGATAGTCGTGGCGTTCGAGATATATATGACACAGATGGAGACAAAGTAATGGCAGCATCAGAACCCTGGCTGTTCTGGTAGAGGCTTGTTAAATTTTGCCAATATTTCTATTACTATGATTTGCTACATTTGTTGTATATCGTGTGTAAGGAATGTAGCTAACTTAAAGCTGCGGTATCTCTTTATTTTGAGCAGAATAGATAATGCCTGGAAGATTTTTCTTTTATCTACATGCCATAGTCTTCTTTTCCATTAGACTGCAGTATGTGACTTTCGAAAGTAAAAGTTTTGCTCTCTCTCTCTCTCTCTCTCTCTCTCTCTCAATATAAGTGTGTCATGGTGAGGCAGGGCAGCTCTGCATGCATGCTTTCGCTAAAGTGAACAGAATTATGGTACTCATCATCTTCCATAGTAAATTACTCATGTCTGTGGGGCTTCTCTCAGGTGAACAAGGGCACAGCAAGCGCAAGCGAAATATTAGCAGGAGCATTGAAAGACAACAAACGAGCAGTGCTATTTGGGGAACCCACATTTGGCAAAGGGTGACAGCTTTTATCCCTATTTCATGCATTCCATTGCATAGTTCTGACATCAATTTATCTTACCAACTCTACAGCAAAATCCAGTCAGTCTTCCAGCTATCTGACGGCTCTGGGCTAGCAGTCACAGTTGCTCGTTATGAGACTCCCGCGCACAATGATATTGACAAGGTCTCCCTCCCTCCCTCCCTCCCTCCCTCCCTCCACCCCCCCCTCTCTCTCTCTCTCTCTCTCTCTCTCTGTAATATCTGGTCTTCGCTAAGTCCCCTTGCTCTTATTTAGGTGGGTGTTATTCCTGATCATCCTCTTCCCAAGCCATTTCCCAAAGATGAGGAGGCATTTTGTGGCTGCCTCCAAGATCCCGCATCAAGTTGCTATGTGAACAGAAACCTACTGTTTACAAGATGACGGGTGCTTCCGAAGCTTAACAAATCAAGCCATCTCCAGGCTACATTCTTTGATTGGTTTAACATTCTTTTAGATGCTGCTGGGGCAGCATAGTCCTCATCAAGTTACTTGTCATCGACCGTTTTTTTTGCAATGGATCAAGGAGAAACATGATGCTCATTACACTATATTTGCGAAATTACCGCATCTCATCAATCCTTGATGGTCTGAAGTGTTCTGGGAGGCTGGTATCTTGGATGAGCTGCCTTCGATTTGATTGTGATGGCTTATCGAAGTAGTATCTTATTCTCTCTCTCCTCTCCCTCCCTCCCGGCCACCCCCACCCACCCAAACCCAACCCCCTCCTCTTGGCTACGCTTTCCTGGTTGCTATATGAGCTAACATGAGCTAATGATTCTACAGATCTACGCAAGCCCAAGTAGGAATTTGGGCTCAGAACTGCTCATTGTTGCATTCATCTACATGATTCTTCGAGATGAAACGCCTGGCAAAGCTTAAGGCCGTTAACAGTGTAACATACACTCGAGGAAATAGAGCAAAATTCCCTTAAAAAGTAAAATGTTCTGAAACATGTTAACATTGCAAATCATTTGCGTGGTACTTCGCCACATTATTCCTCAAACCTATAAGGGTCACGATACAAGTGACCAAAAGCCACTGCTCACTACACGTAGAGAATGGAAGACAAGTTACAGGAGAGGATGAATCTGAAAATGCCATTTAGAGGCTAAAGAATAGAAAAGAAAAGTGGACTTGGCTTCTATTTGGAGCTCTAAGTCTTAAACAATGAGATGCACGCATATTGGTATCCCGAATATGGCAGTGCTTTCTTCTTCATCACAGATTAAAGAAATGATCCTCAACGAGGAAAATTATCAACAATCAAAGTAGATTTACCAACAAGCTAATAGTTCCCCGACCTCAGGCAGTGACTCGTTCTGAGTTCCCAACCAAGCAAGATCAAACAAAACTGCTCATAAACTCAAGCTCACTTTAGCAAATCACCAGAACATTTTAGTCCAAGAGCCGAGGAATGGGAACATCGCAATCAAAAGTCTCAACAGCAACGGAACATCATCTCTGCTTGCCTTTCTACTATACTTGCCAATATCCATCTGTGGTCTTCGCGGTCTCTCTGAAACCGGGGACGACTTCCTTGTGAATTGCTTCCCCTCCAGCTCGTCCCATCCACCAAAACCGTTTGTATCTCCCTTATACTCGGGGGCAGAAAAATCTCCCTCAGACTCCCCCGATTCATACTCTATCTTATCCTTCCTGTTCCATCTCCTCCAATCTCGTTCTTCCTTTGTTCTGATATTGTTCGCACGGTAAGGATATCTTTTCCTTCTCCTTCTCCTGGCTTTACCTTTTGATTTGTTCTTTTTTCCAGGCCACAATTTCTTAATTAGTAAAGCAAGGGCCGATTGTCCAAAAGGAAGAGCCAGAGTAACGAGAAAAGCTTTTGGACCAGTAGCTATCAGCCATGAGATGAGGATGATAGGAAGTGTCCAACCATAGGATTTGAATACCTACACTGGCCAGAAATCACAGATGAAACACTAAACTTAAACTAAACTTATTGAAACAGACAAGGGGAAAATATTGCAGGAATCATTTTTTGCAAAATAATGGGAAAGAACCCTCTTGCATTCTTCCTAAAAAAAAAATCACATAATTGAATTGAGAAACTTCTTATAAATTGTGTATTGCCTACAAGAACAAATTCACCTCCAGAGGTTCTCATGGTCAAACATCCAAAGAGGCAAGTCTCCATTCATGCCTCATATCCAATATCTATTTAAGCTTTTTATTTCTTTAAATGAGGAAAATTAGATGATACAATGTTATTAACAAGCAATACCAAGAAAAAAAATGCAAAATGCTTTCTATATAACATTGACAAAACTTGAGGCTAGAACACCATAATCTTTGGAGCTAGATGAGAACTTATTATATAAGTTTAGTAAGAATAATAGTTGATGATGAACTTGACATATAGCAAGTACACAACAATATGCACATTGCAAGGCAAATGCTTTGTGATTTATGTGTTGTCTACATACTAAGAATTTTCACATGCTATTGGTGTGCTTCTTTTTAGTTACTCCACGAGTGTTTTGCTTTCCTGGTACAACAGCTACATTTCTTCTGTTTTTAACAGAGAAGCTGTGAATAAGTTCACACAACTTAATAACATTAGATGTTGCTATTCATATGTTCTTATAAACATGAACTACTCACAACTAGAAAAAAATCAAATTTCGAAATTTGTAATCAAAATTGTAACCAAAAAGGTTTAAAGCAGATATAAACCAAAGAAAACTTAACTTGATATGTGCATAGACAAATACACATTTAAATAATTTGATAATAGCAAATGCATTGGAATAGTTATCAAGTGTAGATATCAGCGGGGCCTACAAGTATCATCCCTCCCTCTTCTTGGTTAGTTAATTGACAATCTCAAACCACATCCACATCGCAGACCATCAAATGCCAAAGTTATGTAAAGTACCAGGCCAATTTGGGTAGGATCGAGGCTCAAACCAAGCACTATGAGGGAATTGCCAGGCCAATATGATGGAGATTAAGTACCATCGATGGGAAACCACAGGAAAAGATCCCACGCATGTGAAAACACAGACGTGATTGAAATAGCTTTGATGAGTATTACCTCAACTTGAAAGAAATTTGAATCTTACCAAAAAAAAAAAAAAAAAAAAACAGAGAAATGGACAATTGGTGCCGTTTTGGAACTCATCAACTTCCATAATTTGTAGCAATAAGTCATGTAACAGGCACCGAGCCACTGATTTTTACGTGAGGATGAACTTTGGTATGGTTCTCAATTTCAAAGTACAAGGACAAGGAAGGATAGATGGACCAAGGAGCTACCCAAGCCAATCAAAAGTAGAAGATATATCAAAATGGGCTACTAACTTAGTTTGTTGGATTAGTTGATGAATATGAGCATAAGAGCAGGACTAGTAGAGAAGGGTATTGCAGCTGACAGCACAGTTGGAAATGCTATGAATGCAAGAGTTCGTTCTGAATTATCCGCATCTGGAAGAGAAGAACACTTTGATCAAAGTGCACACTCCTGCTCATCTAGTTATGCTTAGTACCAGTGGGATAACCATGACGGCCCTCCACCCCGAGGACGATAGTAAATGAAGGCAGGAGATTGAATCAGCAGGTCCTGACTGTGAGAACAGTAAGATGTCGAATTTGGACACCAGGAGGCATTCAGGTTCTTAGAAGATCATGATAAGCTGGTGCAAAGGCATTGACATGAAGTTTAAGACGTGCACTATGCAGCGGTGATCTAAGCATCTCCACCCAAAATTCATGAGGAATTCCACCGTCAACTACAAAAGTTCTGTCTGCTCCAACACAAAGCTCATCCCAGGACCACACTTTTCAACGTGTGTTGGGAACAAAAAGTCATTTAATGCCCTTGTTAGTCAGATTGATTGTCAACTTAACCACGCCAGATCAACCACCACAACAGTAACATTAAGAAGTCTACCAGTCCCTGACTCCCTACGGTGAAATCTTCAATCCTGACGACTGAAACGTGCGCATGCCTCAACATACTCAAGCAAAACAGGACATCGAAACTTCTCTCTGCAATCCGCATTTGTCATTATTCGTGAAATTCTCCAGCAAACAACCACCATTTGCCCAGCAGGACAACCGAGTTTCACGCTTTGTTCATTAGCGAACTCTTTCCAATCAGGAAATGCTGCCGCACATGATACAAAATTACACAAGAGCGTGGCGAATTTAAGCAAAAGCAGACATTTTTGTGTAGCACATCATCACAACGCCCGAGACCCGATTCATCGAATTCAAGAAAATTACGAAACATCCGCTAAATCGAAAGAAATGGTTCGGCCAACAAAAAGAACTCGAAAGAAATCATTGGAACATACCTTGAGGATCCAAAGCGAGTCAATTACCTCCTCCCAAATCCCAACAGGCTCTTCCTCCTCGTCCTCGTCTTCATCTCCATCCTCGTCGGACCACCAACGCCTCTTCGAGGAATCATAATAACACGGCCACCAACGCTTCTTCCTCCTCTTCTCCTTCCTCCTGACCCACCTGTCAAACCCGACGCCGTCGTCTCGAGGGTCGTGGCCGAATCCGCCCGGCCCCCGGCTCCCGGCATTGGAGCCCCACCCGCCGTACCTGGCCACGAGGGTCCAGTCGGCTCTCCTCCGGCGACGGAAGAAGAGGAGGGCCGAGCTCGTGGGCAGCCCGGAAGCGAGGCTCCTCGGCTCGCACGGCGGAAGCAGCGGCGGAGACGACGGCGAGAGCCTCCATGGAGGAGGAGGAGCGAGGACCTGCAGCTGCAAGTGCAAGAGCTCCATCCGTCGCCCGCGCCTTCCGTGTTATCTGCTGCTCTTCTTCCCTCGAGCTTTCTTCCATTTTTCTTCTTTTCTCGACTTTCAGATTCTTGTGTGGCGCATAATCGGGCGAGTAGGGTGATGTTATAATCCCCATCCCTTTCATGGTTTTCAAGCAGTTTGCTCTAATGATACCCTCTAAACCTCGTTTAGTGTTGGTCATCACAAATTTTTCCTTTCTTGTCTCTTTTGCAATTTTTTTTATTAAAATTAATTTCATCGAAACTCCCAAAAATTAGTACCCATTTGAGTTATTTATTCGAAACTAATATTGGTCTAAAAGAATTTCAAACCAATAATGTCATAACACATTTTAATATAAATTAATTTTCGTCTCACGAGACAGTAGCCTAACCCGATGCATCCTAAATTTGACATCTGAGGTGAAGAAGGGGAGATTCAGATAGGAGATTTAGATCTGAAGCATTATTTTAGGATTCTTCATGAAACAAGATTGGTTTATAATAAATGTGTCGTTGGATTTCTAATTTGAAATTCCTTGTGAGATGATGAATTAATTTGAGAAAAATGTGTTGTGATTTGAGATTTGAGATTTCCGATTGTATTAGCTCTTTGTAATTACGATTGACTCAAGTAGACACTCCATGCTATTAAAGTAAATTCTTAATTTCTCATTCTACTTAGGATGCACTTGTTTCGTGAATTTTTTTTTTTTAAAGATTTGGAATATTATTTTCAAAAAATGATTCATAATATTGCTTAGAAAATTAATAAATATTTATTATGAAAAGGACTTGAGAGAATAAATGATAATTCTACCTAATTTGGAGTGCCAGATATCTCAAATGCCAAAACTTGGCATGAGTAGATACTTAAGTCTTAAAACTTTCAAAATATATGCTTAAGTGTCAAAATCAAAGAAAAAAAGAAACACTCATATACCAACGGCAAGAAATTTTTGCCAAATGCCGACGTTACATTTTCTTGTTGCATTTTTTTACTAAGGTGGCATTTTTATTTTTTTTTAAAGTATCCATGTGGCGCTGGCGTGACTAGCTTATCCCAAAACGATGTTGTTTTGTCCCCAAAATTGATCTTTACAATAAATAAATAAAAAACTAGTACGACATCGTTTTGCATCTTCATTGTCGAGTAAGTTTTTCAGCAAGTTTTAAAAATAAGCCACATCGAATTTACAGCTACCCTCACCGAAATTGACATTAGGTGCCCAAATTTTCAAAAAAATTGGCACTTAACGTTTTGGTGACATTTCTATTTTTTGGAATAATTTTTTTCAAAAATAGTTATTTTTTATTTCTACTCCCTAAACAATTTCCGAATAAAACAACACATTTGGTAAATTTTTAGAAGAAGAAAGGAAAACGGGGGCAGTGGGCGGCAGCAAGTGACAACAATTGGCGACATGCGCAGGGCAGCGAACAACAAGGGGCGGCGGGCGACAAGGAAGAAGAAGACAGGAAAAAAAAAGAAAATGATTTATTTCTAGAAATTATTTATGAAAATAAGAAATTACTTTTTTTCTATTTTTTATTTTTGTCCCATATCTATTTCCTAGATACTTTTTTATTCTAAGAAATAGAAAAATTAACGACGTTATAAAACGGTTTACTCTTTTTCTATTCTTAGGAACAAAAGAATAAAAGAGTAAAAAAAAACATAAACATTACAATGCAGTGTCTAAGTATACTTTTTGAAAGTTTTGGCAATTATGTCCACTGTGTAAAGTTTTGACACTCCTAATATACTTTTGCTATCCAATTTGTAAAACAACAAGTTCACATATCCATAATTGAAGCTACCACTTCATGTCATTCTTGTGGTTTAATTGCATTCGTGTGGTACTTTGCAATGAGAAAAAGAAATATGTGATGTTGAATTATTAAATTAAATTAATTCAGGGATTAAAACTATTGAGAATTTTTTTAGAAAACACCAAATTTATCACAACTTTATTTTTATTTAGGGAAAAGACCACAAAAAAACTAACTTTACTCAACATGACAAATTTATCCCAAACATTTTTTTGTGACATAAAAAAACCCAAACTTTGCCAATCATGACACATTTACCAAAAAAAAAAAAAATTCGTGACATAAAAAGTCCTGAACTTGTATCCGTGTGACGCATTTACCCTAAACTATAGGACATTTTGATCTTTTTCTTTTTTTTTTCTTCTTCTTCTCTCTTCCCTCCGCCGGCCACGCCATGGCTAGCGAAGGGAAGCTGGAGTTAGACAAGGGCCGCCCTTGTTGGCGTCAGGCGAGGACCTAGCCAAGGGCTACCTTCGCTCGATGCCGACAAGGGTGGCCCTAGCCAACTTAGGCGAGGGCGACTCTCACTTGACGCTAGCGAGGGCAGCCCTCGTTTGACTCCGACTTCCCTCCACCATGGCCGGCGGAGGAAAGAGAGAAAAAGAAGAAAAAAATAACAAAAGAAGAACAAAAAGGAAAAATAAAAAAAGACGAAAATGTCCTTGGTGGGTTAAATGTATCATGATTTGCAAAGTTTGGGATTTTCATGTTACAAAAAAAAAAAAAGTTTTGAGTAAATTTGTCACTTTGGGCAAAATTTGGGATCTTTGGTGATCTTTTCTCAACTATTTAGAAATTTTTAAAACAACATATTTTTCCTTCAGATGGTTATAAAGCAAGTCAGCGGGCTTCTCCCAATCGATGTGGGACAACTACAATACCTTTAGCATCATGACATGTAAGGATGAAAATGGGTGCTAAATAGTTACTTCAGATGGTTGTAATAAATTCGTAGGGTTATATTATGTGCTTCAAGAATGACTAAACTTTGACATAAGAAGAAAAAGAGAATGTGACAATATAAAGAGTACGGTTAATATTCTAAAAAACCAAAAACTAATACATTTGTGACAAATTTACCTCAAACTATTTTTTTGACTTCCAAAAACCCTAAATTAGTACATATTTGGCAAATTTACTCCAAACTGATATACTCATAACAAATTTACTCTTTATTAGTGTTGACACCTAAATTTTTGGGGTTAATTTTTGCTAAATAAAAAAAATAAAAAAATCATAATCACATGGCATATAGTTTAGAAACATTTTATTTTTATTTTATTTTATTTTAGGCTAAGGTGAAACGAGGATTTTTCACATATTCCGTTCGATTTTTCATATATTCAAGTAATATACACCTTTGGGGAGTGTATTTTCTTGCGAAAATGGAATTTTTCCTGGATAGAATATGCGAGAAATACAAAAGGAATATCGCGGAAAGTATGTATGTTTTAACTACATATTTAGAGGTATCGTGTCAAAGAAAAAAAAAGGAAAAAATATATGTCGTGAGGATACATTTTTGGGCCTATAAAATACACCAAGCAAAAAGTAAAATGGGGGTTCTTTTCCGTCGGTAAAAAAGGAGAGAATAAGGTGAAAAGTGAGTGGAGAGAGGAAAAGTAAAAAAGAGAGAAAAAAAAAAAAAAAAAGTAGCCGAAACCCTAATCGGCTACTGTTCATCTTCCCCGAAGAGCAGCCGGCCGCTGCTGCTCACCGCCGCCGGCCTCCGTCCGCGAGTGCCTGCGCCAGTCCGCCCGAAGCCGCGACGCCACCCCTCGTCTGAGCCGCCCTTCTCCGCGCCGTCGCAGCCGCCAGTCTCCATCCGCACGACCCGCGCCGCCCCGACGTCGAGCCCTGCTTTGCGTCACCCGTCCCAGATCCGCTCGTGGAGCCACTGCCGCTGCAGATCCGTGATCCAGACGTCGGGATCTCTCCGCCTGCAGGTCCGAAGCCCCGGCGCTCTTGTCCCGACGCCGCCGTGCCGCCCAGATCGCCGATCGACGGACCCCGCGCCACGATTCGACGTTGCAGCAACCCAGACGCCCGCGACGCCCGCTCGCCTCCGCCTCACGCCGCCCACTGGTTTCGCCGTGTCGCCCGCTTCGCCCCGTGCTGATCCCGAAGTCCCCTGGTGCCGCGCCGCCGTCGCGCCATCCTCCGGAGCCTCGCCGGAACCCTAGCCGGCGATTTCCCCTCGCCGGACCGGCCACCGGATTTATTTTTCTTTTTCTTTTTCAGAAAAAAGAAAAGAAAAAAAAGAGAAAAGCAAAAGAAAATTTAGGTATTTTCTTTATCTTATTTTTGTTTTATTATTTTTGCTATTTTATTTTATATTTTTAGTGTAATTATCCCTTTAATGTGAAATTGAAATTCCATGATATGAAATTGCGCTTGAAATTAGTGATTGTCGGTCAGATTTTATTTCGAAATCCGACTCGCAATTACTTAAAAAAATTGCCAATCCGATTCCCGCTCGAATCCGATTCGTGATTTATGTGAAATTAGCCAACCCGATCTCACGCTCGAGATATGGTTCGTCGATTTGGGTATCAATATGGCGATTTGTTGTGGTGTTACTTAAATTAGTTTTCTTTTTAAAAAAAAAAAAAAAAAAATGTAGTTTTAGGGTTTGCATGTTCATAATAGGAATTTTATTTCGAATTTTCAAAAATAAAAAAAATCAAATCAATTAATTTAGGTTGCTAGTTCCTTTTTAATTTGGATTGCATGTTTAATTATTTGGCAATTATTAATTTTGAAATTTAAAAAAAAAAAAAAGGAAAAAAAGGAAAAACACAAAAAAAAAAGTCATTATGCATATGTCTGCGTCTTTTGCACGTCATTGCATATTAGAATAAATTGCATGCTTATTTAGAATAAAAATCATGTGCACGTCATATAGAATTGGGTTCATACAATGCACGTCATTTAGTGATTTTTATTAGGTCAATTTAATTAGAAATTGTCAGTCATTAGATTAATTTAAATTGCATATTTAAATGTTGCATTTCCTTAATTTCGAATCTCATAGAAAATACAAAGAATTATTTAGAATAAATCATCTCATGCTTAAGATAGACTACATGCTTAGTTATGTCATATTGCTTAGGTCATATAGCTAAGTCATGTTGCCATGTCATATCATTTCATGTTAAATTAGTGGCATGCATTGCATATTGCATAATTTTCATTAAATAAGTGAAAACAAAAAAGAGAAATTGCGTGTTAATTAGAAACCATATCCAAGGTTGTTGATGTGGGTTTTGAATTAACATTGCGGATCTTTTTGCTTCGAGGTAAGTCCCGCATTTTCTATTTGCTTTCTTGGGTGTTAAATTGGTGGTTTGCGCACCCGCATTTAACACTCACATGTTAGGGAATTAGTTTAAAATCAATCCAAACTGCCAAACATTTTTCAAAATAAAAAGAAAGGTACCGAAAGGGCGTTAGAGAAATTCTAGCGTAACCAAGTCCCCCGTACTCCATAGTCTCTGGTTCGTAGGAGTAAAATAATTCTCCCGTTATTTTACTTGGGTTTCTAATCGACCCACCAAAAATAGATTAGTGGCGACTCCTAGATAAAATCCATTTGCATGTTAAAAAAAAATTGAACCGAAAGTCGCGAATTGGTATGGGCTTGGGAGAGCCCGAGTTAAGTCTAGGCTTAACAATCCATTAGCCAAACCCTAGGTGGTTCACACCCCGAAAAATTGGTCGCGACAATTAGTTTCCGTTAAATTTTACTATCAAATTGCTAAGTCGGATGATATGTAACAGTTGACTAGTATATCGGTTTGGGATTTTACTCTCTATTTATCATAGTTATACAAATTTTTTGGATCTAATAAACCCATTTGAATGGAAAAGAGTCTTTGAATATTGACGAATTCAGAGAATTGGTCTTTATATTTAAGACATTTTCCAGGAATGATACGAAGCTGGGAAATCTGAGTCATAATGTCACAACCGATGATCAAATCTTTGTTGGGGAGACTGAAGCCAATATTTAATTCAATTTAACGGAAGGTATATGGCGGTCGAATAAATTAATATGGATAAAATTATCACTAGTATACTAGTTAAAGATTTTTTGTAGTCATTTAGGATAAATTTGTTACATGTATATTAATTTGGAGTTTTTTATAATCAAAAAATTAATTTGGGATATATTTACTACACGTATACCAGCTTAGGGTTTTTAGGGTATTAACCTTAAAGAATATGTTTGTTTGAAGAAAACTTCATAATTAATGAATATGCTTTTTAAAAAAATTTTTTAAGAAAATATTTCCCTTCTTCATGTTAGGAATTAATTATCTAAGCATGCATATTTTCTTTAACCATGAATGATTTCTCATTTTGGGTTTTCCTAGCATAACAATATTTGAGTAAATATTGGGATGCCACATTTCCAACATGGAAGGAAGATGTGAAGAGTTCGAATCCTCATTTTCTTAGGAGGGGTTAGGGCGGGAACGATTTAGTTTCAAGTGTAGATTTTGACTCCCACGCCTTAAAAGTAGGTAGGGCAAAAATTTGAGAGTGAGAATTAAAGTAGGAGTAGAGTAATGACCAATAATAAAAAAAAAACATAACAATATTCGAGACACTGTGAAAACAATAATTTATTGCGAATTATAAATTCTAGAAAAAATGGATTTCACAATAATTTATAATTATTTATAATTTGACTTTTTGGTAATCTATAATAAACTATTATTATCATGATATCTTAAAGACTGTCATGCAATCATTTTTCATTTTTCATTAACGAATCATTTTCAGTTATCAAATGTGTAAAAGTTCAAAAAACTAATTCACAGAAAATTCTTTCACACAAATAAATATGTCCGAAGACAAGAAAAGCATATGAAGAAAGTAGATTCAGCTTAAACATTTTTAAGAGCAAGCATATATAAATAGAAGCATCTCCTGTGAATGTAATGTCACCAAAAACATGTCGAGCGGTTAAGCATCATCGCCTAACATCTAAACAAAGATGGCAAATTTTTATAATTAGTGAACGTGTTATGCAACATAATTGACACAACAATTTATTCAACGAGATCCCTCATAGTCAAATTTGAAAAAAAAATATTGAACTGGTTTACTGCAAAAATGACAATTTCTCATGCACTTACCATGTTATATAATTATTTCGTCACTCTAAATTGATATATTTAAGATAAATTAATAATAATTAATTTTTTATTCATAAAAAATTTCAAATTAATATAATTGTGACAAATTTTTTTTTTTAATAATCCGGAAACCCTCGGATAGCCAGTGGGGTAAATCCGAGGGGAACTGGGCCACCACCTATGAAGCACGGACACATTGCTTGTGCTTTTCGTGTCGTGTTGGAGCGTGTCGGACACGTCGATACACTCGGACACGGTCGGACACGCGGTCAACGTGTGTCGGATTTCCAACACGCGGTCAACTTTTCTCGACACACGTGTCCGAAAGACTCCGGGTGGAGGCGAGGGAGGGGGAGGGAGCAGAGGCCGTGAGCAACGGCGAGAGACGGCCAGAGAGAGGAAGAGAAGAGGAAGGGATCGGGGCCCGAGGGGCGCCGAGCGGCGGCGGCGGCGGCGACGCGGCGGCGGCGGCGGCGGCGGCGGCGGCGGCGGCGGCGGCGGCGATGGCATCTCCTCCTCCTCGGCGTCGCGTCCGCTCCATCGTCGAAGCCGAGAAACAATACGAGGTTCGAAAGAGGGAGCGAGGTCTGCTGTCTGCGTGTTTGTCTTGGTCTAGTGTTTTTGTGCGAGCAGTAGAAGGAGGAGGAAGAAGAGGGTCGCTAGGGTTTGTGATAAGGGAATAAAAAATAATAAAAAGAGGGGAACGATGGCGTGTCTTTTGAGTTTCGGGGGAGGGGAAGTGAGGCTAACAGCCTGTCAATGGTTTTGGGAGGGAAAAAAGTAAAATAAGTTTAGGGTGGAGGGAAATGGACGTGTCGAATTCTTTTTATACTTTAGATTTTCTATATTTTAAAAATGTATTTTTAAAAATGACGTGTCGATCTTCATAAAACCACCACCACAGATCCGTCGCGAGTGAGTTGCGCAATAGGGACGCAAGGTTTTGAACCCTTCCCCCTCGGTAGGGGAGAAAGCGTGAAACCATCGCGACCACTGCGGGTGGTGATCTCAAATTAATATATTTATAGTAAATTTATCTTTAATTTCTATTAAATTGAATTAATATCACGAAAAACAGTAACATCTCAATATCAATTGTTTCGTGTTATTTAATTTAATAGTTTGATAATTAAATTGAAAATTAATAGAAGATAAATTTATCATAGGTGTACTAATTTGGGGCATTTATATTGAAAAAATTAACTTAAAAAAAATTGTAATAGGTATTAGCACTTTTGTATAAAAGCACTGTTCACATCGGGAGTCACCCCTCACGAGCATTTGCACAAGCAGCTGGAGCGCGGAACGGGGTCGACGACGGTGCGGGAGCGGGAGAGGGAGCGAGCGAGAGAGAAGATGAGACCGACGCCGATGGATTACTTCGCGGAGCTGGAAGACCAGGGCACGACGGTGGCGATGGACGTCGACGACGTCGACCCGCTCGAGATCTTCGGCGGCGAGGGCGTCCTCTCCGTCGACAACAAGCTCGCCGACGCCGATTTCTTCAACGCCTTCGAGGACGACTTCGACGACGCCGACATCAACTGATTCGATATCCCCCCGCCCCCCGCCCCGCGAGCTGTCATCGGCCGCGCCCTTGCGTATTTCTGTGTGTCCCTAGGGTTCATTCGCCCTCCCCCCTTTCCTTCGCGGAAGGTGGAGGGGGGAGAAACTCGTCAGTCATCCTTCTCGCTGTGATGGATTGCTCTTAAACCCTTCGTCAGTATAAATATATATTCAGAAATTTGATTGTTCGTTTACTAATTTCTGTCTCGTTGATATGGTTCTTGGCGCCCGGCCCTTTGGTGATTCCGCGTATGAAACCCTCCAATGCAATTAGATTATTGAATTCGCTTTCGATGTACAGGCAATGTTAATGCTTTGGGGGCGGACATGAAGTACGCAGATTCGAGATTGTATGGTGTTTTGTTTCTTTCTGTTTTACGGTCCAGGTAATTTTCGGGGAGACGGGGGGTCGCCTTTTCCCCTTCTGCAGATCGGTAAGCTATATGGGGCAAGGGGGGTGCTGGCCCTTGTGCAGGGTTTATGAATGCTTTTAAAGGGTTTTAGCCAATTGTCGGGATTAATTCTCTATCCTGAATGTTCGCACATTGTTGACTTATCTTCCTATTAAGTTACACTGATAAATTGGAACTGGCGTGAAGGCCTTGTTGGTGTAGATCTAGGGACAGTTGCACGTACATGAGCTAACGAAGTTAGCAAGCTATAAAGTGGCAAAACGGCTCTGCTAGTACATCCTTCTTTCACTGGATATGTTCTAGCAGCTAGATGAATTGCGTCGCCTCGTGGTGATGAGATGTATGAGTGAGTCCGAGTCAGGTCATAAATCCACTTGGTTTAACTTGTGAAAACTAGATGGATTCATTATCATATCCAACTTGCTACAGGGGAGTGTGGTTTACCATGCCAGATTGGCTTTTCGAAAAAGCAGTGTCTTCCAGGAGGAGTAATGTGCTCTCTTCGTCCTTCAGATTCGAGGATTGCCTGTGGTGGGTGCTCAAACATCACGATGTCTATAACTTAGACACATATCAGGTGGCAGCAGAGGGTTTAGGAAGGTTAATCGCACTATGCCATCGCATGGAATACCATAGAGTAAAAACTTTTGGTGACTAACTGAAGGCATTATGAAGCGGGAGATGGATGGAGGTGTTCTAAGATGATGCTGATGTTGCAGCTGGTGAATTATGCACTTAGTAGAGGAATAAGGGTCATGTTCAGCTGTTATCTGATGTGGAGTTTGTTATAAAGAGATAGTATCATCACCACGATGTTTGCTTCATGTTAATCTCTGGAACTTAGGTACCATGTGGGGATTGGACGGAGGGTAATTAGGTCAATGTGCTGGCTTGAATGGGTAAGGAACTTAGAGTCGTGATCTAGTGATTGAAGGCTTCATAGCGTGAGGAACGGCGGTACTTGCACTGAGTTATAACAAGAAGATACCAGATCAGAATGTAGTGTCTGGTGTGGATTTGTAGAGGTTTTGCTCAATTCCATGAACCAAAGGAAATTCCATTTTATGGAAGTTTAGCTGCCGAAATGCAGACTTGAGAAATAGATGGTGTTGTGATACAGTAAAGTGGGCAACAGATGAAGTATCAAAGGATTTTGTCCCAACTAGTGATAATGTTATTTATGTGTCGGTCGTCGATGATTTTGCTCTCTTAAGTTTTTCGCGGTTTCGCCAATCAATTGCCCTTATCTCGCAACAATTGGAGTATGCACGATGAAATTAGGAGTATACATAATGTAGGTTTCGTTAGAACTTAGGTACGCTCGAGACGGGGTCTTAATTGGAAGGCGGGATGAAAGCTACACTTATGCGAGTAGGGGATGTCGAGTACTTTGCCAATTGGCTCTCATCAAGGATTCATTTTCAGAATCGGCAAAACTCAGAAATTGAGCGAGGCAACCAACTTATGAGCTGGTCGATAATCTTGACAATTCAAGCAGAAAGAACTGAGAAATGATAACAGCGCAAGTCACCGTTCGTTCTCTCTCCTCACTCCGCATGCATTCCCAAAAGAAAATAACCAGTCGACGGATCAGTACTTCCAGTCCCGAGACCGGTGTGCTAAAACCTATGATTTGGAAAATTGAAAACTAAGAGCTGGTGAAGAGTGCACAGACCTTCATATATTCTTCCAAGGATAAGACTATCCGGAAGATGACACTTGATCAAATTGATTAAACAGCAGGACGATGCCATTTTGCCAGTGGGAAAGCCGTCCGTCAGGTATTTCCTCAGACCATGAATAAAGAAGCAAATTTAATGCGAAACAGCGCCTGCCTTTGATAAGTAGAGATCTTTGCTATAATTTGTGGCAAGAACTGCTCGCTACGCTATTTTCCACATCTTTCCTTCTGTTATTCCCACGTTCAACCAGAAGCCCCCATACCATATCAAATCTTCAGGACGGTCTCATTTCTTAGGAGGGGCTAATGCAAAAACCCATTGGTGCTGATTCTGCTGAAGTTGCAAGGCATAATAAAAAAAAAAAAAAATTCTAACTCACATAGACTAGATCACCTCTACAGCAAGGTAATTAGCTAAGAATACTTTTCATTTGATCTATAAACAACATCCTTACAATGATGAGAAAGAACAGAAACCGACAAATCCATACAAGTTAGATCAACTTCCTTTTTTCCCCCCTATACAATAGTCTGTGGGATCAAAATGAACATACACGTATAACATAAATCCGAGACGTCTTGCACTAACACATCTACTTCCAAGTTAGATCAACCGCCTAAGGCTCTTGACAGTGGAAGACATCTCTTACAAATAGCAAAGAATTGTACATAACTGCATTTGACAAGTAATGGAACAAGGACCTCGGTCTGGCTGAGGGTTTGCAGTCCTGGAAAAACAGATACAGCTACACTCAAGCCACAAACTGCTTGGGAAGTGCAAGTGACATGTCATCATCTCATCCGCAATATTATCACCTAATAAAAACTCAAATGAGTTTACCTCAGATGTCATAATTGATGAACTTCTTCCCAGTTTTGACATAATATGCTTTGAAAGACTGCTAACAGAAGAAAGCACAAATCCCAGCATAACAAAGTTAGTGCTACATCTGAATTAGGCTTGAAAAACTGTTTAAGTTTCCACAGGAGAAAACCCATATATGCAATTTATGTCGAAAGTACTATGCCCATATCCAAGTATCACCTCCTAAAGGGACCTGGGTCTTTGTAAGATGCAAGCACTCAAAATAGCACATCAACACTTGCACCAAACTAATGTAGGTTCTTGGATAGATAAAAAGAGAGAGATACACCCAAAAGAAATCAAATTCATTCCAGAATGATATTTGTGCATCACAACCCTGTAGTATTGGATATCAAAACTCACTAATTATTCTTGGATATCAAATACTACTAAGGCTCCATTTGTTTCACAAAATTAATGGTTTGGGTTTTTTTTTTTTCAATAAATGATCACTTATATCACTAGAAATAATTAGTCAACATAAAATGTTTTTATTATTGACAACAATTTATGTCTAAAAATTTTCGTGAACAATAAAAATATTTTTCATTCATTCAATTTTGTAAGCGGTATAAGTGATTGTTTTTAGGAAAATATTTTCCAAAAAATTTATTTTCCGCGACACAAACGGAGCATAAAACTCAAATGAATTCATTTCAACCAAAAAAAAAAAAAAAAAAACCAAGAAACAAACCTTCAAGGTCGAGCAGTAAATTTCACATGCGTGTTGCACTTCCAGGCTACTAGCATTCTAAAGCATATGTAGGCACCTATAAAGGGAATAGATAAGGTTAGTTTATGCAGCTACACTCAACATGTAAATACACACTTATTCTCCCCCACAATGTGATTAACTTCATTCAGCTCAGTTACCAACAACAGACATTCAGACATAATCAAATGCCACCTTAAGTTGTCATTTTGATAAAGCAATCTAATAAAACAAGGTCAAGTACAATGAGCACAAACTTCATTAACAGAGAGACGTGAAGACCTAGTTTGAGAGCTAGAGGTAAATTATCATTGCAAAAGATTATCCACAACCACCCTCCAGCACCCCAACAAAAGATAATAGACAACTATAGCAGGTGATTTCTAGTCAACTAAAATATTGCACTGCACGCATTGCTGGCAAATTACAAAGAATTCAACAAATTGGAAGCTCAACAATAATTAAAAGGCCTGGCCTTGCTTCATAAATATCTGTCAAAACATAAATCTAACAAACAGCAGTTAAGCACGGATCTTTGTTCACCTCTGCCATGTTTTCATCAAGAAAACCAGTTGATTTTGGATTTAAGCCCCCAGAACTGTCAATTTGGAGAATCCTTAACTTCCCTTCCTGAATTTTAGAGAAGGAAATGTTAGTATTTAAGAATAGCTTTTGAGCCCGTGATTGTCCAGTCATACTAGATTAGATTTACTCACCTTTGTTCCATAAACCAGGCCACCTCCAACTGAAGGGTGAAAGCATGCAACATTTACTTCATCTTCCGCACTGGGAAGAACTCTCACAAGTTCCATATCAGAAACTCTGTAGACCTGGTTAAAGAAACCAGCTTAGGGACATGGAAACACCCAACATAACAGCCAGATAACAGCACTTCAGACAATGATAAATTTTCCTCAGAATAATTTCCATGTATATCATGCCATGCTAAATAATGTGAACAGTGCTCACTGCTAAATTTGAGAGAGGAGGGGGGCGGGGGGGGGGGGACATAAAAATAAAACATCAGGATTGGACAATCACCTGTGTGTCTATCCTACGTAAGACGATCAGGAAACTGACTGCCCATCAAGCAATGCTCATCAAACAATGCCCAATAACATCAACTTCTGAGGCAGTTCTAGGCTATTCAACCGTTAAATGCAACCAAAACCAATGCTACCACTACCCCTTCGACTAGGTCATTTGTAATAAACTTGAGAGTGACAACGATCCCAACTCAAGTCCTAGATGAAAAGATGGAGATGAAAACTAAAAACTCATACATATGACCCTGCTTCTCATTGCTGTATGGATTTTGCATATCTTCTGTGCTCATCGATCAAAGGGCTCATATCATAGGTATGGTTATTCCAGATTTTGCCAAGTATACAAAATGAACAGGCATGCAATCCAATTCTGGTAATAAAACAACAGTTGCAAGCAATGAAAGCGCTGGGCATATACCTTTTCCTGATATGGATTGTGACTACGGGTGAAGCAAATAAATCATAGAAACAATCGGAACGATAGTTATGGACATCATCCTTAATCACACTCTTTTCCTGGAAAGAAGTTCTCATGCCAATAAGTCTAACAATCCATTTCTTTCATTCAAAATGTGCATAACTTCCCTCTAACAGTGCAGTTCAATGGCCTCTTGTCCTTTGATGGAATGACAGTCCAATGATATGACAAAGCAGAAAGATTGCTAATTTTTTAGTGCTAAATGAATGGATGATTTCACATCAGGAATCACTAGCACTGGCATGATTGAGCTGCATGCTGGAAAACAGGTGATAATGTCCCCCAAAGCTACATCCTTAACTTTTTATGCAGGATATGAATGCATGCAAGATCTCTATCGACTTTGTCAACAAGTACAAATGACATCTTAGATTTGGACTCTGGAAACTGGTTACCCCAAAAGAAATTAAAACCTTTCACACCTAGAGTTGAATTAACAGATTCCAAATGACTGGCAAAGGAGAGAGGAAAAGAGGCCTTTCACTCATAAGTCTCTTGCTTTCTAGGCAAGATGAGAGATAATGGAACTGTACAACATTTCGAATTTTAAATCACTGCAACTGTATAAACTCTGTTCATGCCCAATAAATACCAGATGAATTCTTCATCCTTGTAATTGCTTCAACAACATAAACCGCATGAAAATTTAATTCACAACTCATTTGAAGACCCATATAAGAGGAAATAATTTTGTTGCAGGAAAAAAGGACAAAAAAGAAGACACCTCTCCCTTTATTTGTTTCACGGTGTTTCATAGCAGAATGGATCAATGATAGAATGGGGACATTAGTATCTCATCAGACAGAAATTATCATTCCTTCTAGCATGATCAATTAGATTTGAAGGCTCCATCACGAATGGACATATCGCACAGAGGGCTTAAGGTAGACACATCAACGGGGCAGAATGGGGACATTAGAAACTATTTATGGTAGGTGATAATTGATTTCATCTCATATGCACATTCAATCTAATAAGAGAATAGCAGAATGGAGTTCAGTGATATAATAGGAGGGGAAGAAAAGGGAAAATAGCTGCGGTGAGATCAATAAGCATGACGTATTGACATACACATCAAGAAGCACACAAGTAATTCGAGCCACAGAAAAGAATAAAAATAACACACTTCTCTCCATCAATAAAAAGCCTTTACTGGGGGACTTTCCAAATGCAGGAGGAGCTAGAAGCTCAAAATTGCATCTAAATAGCATTTCAATTATACCTCCAATATACTGTAAATAGGCACTGTATTCTCTCCATCAATGACTATACTTTTAAGAAGCGAATTATGTCGACGGCCGTAGGCGAGCAGTAAGTGTTCAGATGTTGGAGAGAACTGCATAAACATGAATTAACTCAAGATCAATGGGAGATTGACAAATGTGTGCAAAGCTTTCCGTACATTACTTCCTCAAATATCAGTAAAGTATGTGTTGAGAAAACAAGGACTTGCAAAAGAAAGTAACACATCCAAGCATTTCCCCTCCTCCAAAATACAGCAGCTTATAATATCCAGAGTCATTGCTAAGATTGTCAAATGATCGATCAACTGATAGGGAGACTATTTCTGCATAAGTCAGATAACTAAATAAACTAGAAGCCAAATGATACAACATTTGGCAGGGTTAACTTGAAACGAATTCAGTGTTCAGACAATTATTATTAAGGAAACTCATAGATAAGTGGATGAATAATAGCATTAGTAATCAGACACTGTTGTGAAACACAAACCAAATTGTGTAAACTGACCTGAATGGAGGTTAAACAATGAGCAGCTCTTATGGATTGTGATGCAAGCACCATTCCAAAACTGGATGATCAAAAAGCATATCACATTAAGAATATAAGAATATATCTAAAGATGGATACATATAAAGTCAGCCATGGAAGTAAGGTGGAAGACTAGAGCATTACGTTGCCTCCTCCAAGGAATAAATCCGAAGCTCATACATGATTTGATAAGCAGAAACAGGGTGCCTAGTAGGTGAGGTTGCCACTCCAGTGACATCGGGATCGACCTGGCCGTGTAATACAGGATCAGCTTCCAACTGAGGTAGCACACATGCAACACAGGCAGCAAAGAATCTGCCACAAGGAGAAAAATGGGCGCCCATTTCACTGCAGCATATCAAAAGGAAATTAGTCAGTATTAATGCAAGCACAAGCAGGACACCAGGAAAAGCATTATTTGAGAGGAACAAAAGATCGGCCTATTGATGGTTGGCCATTACAAAGGACCAAGAGGTCTTAGCTGGTAGTTCATACCTAGCTTCCCTGTTCCCTCCAATTGCCTTATTCCCCCTCCTCCCTCCAGTCCCTCCTTTTCCCTCCAAACCCAACCCCCCCCAAAAAAAAAAAAAAAAAAAAAAACTTTGCTTGGAATAATTAGAAAGTAAGACAAAAAGCCTACATCTTGGATTATACCTGCATAGAACTGCATGAGGAATAGTTAAGCGGCAACTTTCTGAACGAAAAAGTGCACAAGGATCTTTCATGTCGTATGGCCATACTCTAAGCTTCACCGTGCATGGCAACTCTGTAGATGCTGCTGCAGCCAGCGAGGCTTCAAGTTCAGACCTGAGTTTACTAACAACAGATTGAGGATAGTTCTCATCATGTGGGTGACCATTAAGTCCAGCTGTGCGCATCATCTGAGACCCAGAAGACCGACATCCAGACCCAGATCTTCCACCAAGCCGTGACTGGTCCATGCCACCTGGCATAAATTCAGATCTGACAGGTGAAACACTTGCTACCTCACCAAAAGCAGATGCAGTTTCAAGAGCTCCAGGACTTGGTGCAGTTTGAGGGGCAGCTTGGGTTTGACCAACTAACCATCCATACACCGAAGGTAGCTCCCAAAACCTTGGGTCACTAAAAGAGAAACTATAAGTACTTCTCTCTTCAGGTTGCACTTCCGTATTGTCCACACTGTTCATTGCAGACTGAGTTACTTCAGATTCCCTTACACTAGAGAAAGGATCAGTTCCCATCTCTTCATGCATGGAAGGAGAGCTGCTAGGTTCAATTGGAGATGGATGGAATTCATACTGCCCTGAAGACGATGAGTCTACCCTCTGCTGTCCACTAAGACCAACATCCCCAACTGTGTGTGGCAAGGTTGCTCTTCCATCATCTCTAGTAAAGGAAGGCCACATCAACAATGGTGAAGGCATGAGAGGCAGTTCATCTGCCAACCTAGATCTTTCATTAGAATGAGCATCTGCAAGATATATAGTAGGAGGAGGGTAGTGCAAATAACCGGGAGAAGTTGCAAGGGTCATAGCTGAATCTGTCAAGTCAAGGTCATTGACCTGCAAATAGATAAGATGATAACATCAAGAGAAGCTATGGTGGAGGAAAGAAAGGTGTTAACCATAAAGACTTCACCTCAGCTGTTAAAAGAAATGGAGCTGCATGTGGATGGAAATGCACAGCCCTAAGAGATCGCGGTGTCCTCAAAACAATAGTTGGTGATGATGTCTCTCCACTTCTATTGTAGTGCCAAATGTACAACTAATAAAGAAATTTAAGGTCAAATGCCCTATAAATAATACAAAGTTCACAATCCACAAAAATCCACATTAAAAATCTGCACCTTGTGACCAGATGCAACAGCAAGAAGATCTCCTCGGGCGTGGAATGCAATGGATGCAATAGGACGGTCTGCAGAAAAGACAAACACACAAGTAATCCTCTTAACAAGTCCCAACATTGACACAGTTTCTTAAAGATATGGGAAGAAAAGGGAAATCAGAAGGAGAACTACAAAAATTGCGAGATCCTATGCACTCTGCAGTATTTGCATCCCACAGGCGAACTTCATGATCCAAACTACCACTCGCAAGGATCTCTGGGTACAAGGGGTGGAACCTTACCTGCAAATTTGAAAAACCACTCAGATGATGCTAAAAGGACAGCATCAAAACGATGAATACACAAGGCGCCTTATAACAGAGGCAGCTTACCACCCACGGTGTCCTCCTATGACCCCTTAACACCTTTAAGCAACTCCCCGTCTGAGAATCAATAAGTTTGACAGTATGATCTCCACTGCAATCAAGAAAATCAACTCCAACTTGATAATCGATATATGCTCTGTTTTAAGCTGGAATAAGAATTGATATTAATAGTGACCACCATTATCCAAACATATAAGGATCTTCTACTCACTGTGTAGAAGCAAGTATTTTCCCATCAGGACTAAAGGCTGCAGCAATCGTTGATCTTGGAGGAGGCACAAGGGGACAATATTTGGCAGACAAATGTTGCAGTGAGAATGCCTCAACCCTGGCAAAATGAGCATGTTGAAAACAGTCGACAGAACATTGGCAAATTGCTGTATGCCATCAATTGCCACCAAGTGCAACATCATATGAAAAGTACACACAAAACATACCAAAGTCCACATTCCCAAAAGAAAATCACATTCTAGGTTTGAGAAAATACCATGAGATGAGACTTCGTCTTACATCTCTTACTGCTTCATAACCTTGCTGGAAGGGACAGAGCTGACACTCTGAGGCTTCTCCCCAAAACTTCTTTAAAGAATGTTTTGAACGTGGAGAGACCTCTCTTCGTGCTAAGAGTTTAAAGACATTGCCACTGCTGAAAAAAGACATGCACACATATATATAAGGACATAAATGCATGGAGAAAACTCGGTATAAGACAGTACATGTTTCCGGTAATTTCCACTTATGAATTAATGATTTGATAAATCATGGTTTGATGCAAAAGAAAGGTTCCCCCATTAATAAGAGACATGTTAATAGATGTTGTCGCATAAACCAGAAGGACAACTATTATGCTTAAAATAACTAGGCTTTGACCCTAGAAAATTTAGGGACACTTTAGCAATATTTTATGTACTTTCTTTGCGAAATAAACAAGGATTCCTACATATGGAAACATCAAGATCAAATATATGGCTCTTGCTGCTTAGAATAGATCTAGGAAATCATGTGAGACTAATGATTGAAAATTTCATATCAAAATGCCTTTCTTCTATGTCATTCAACCAAAGGAAATTATAAATCTAATTTGAGGTAGATATAGAACTGGAATTTCTTAATTCATATTCACATGGATGCATTTTAATAAATTCTTTCAGAACTACGTCACTGTCTAAGACTACGCAAAACAAACAACAGATAGAAGAAATTTATGATCATAATTGATCTAAATGTTCATTTATAATACAAACCTGAAGAAATGGATAACCATTGATTACCAAAAATGAAAAAATCAGCAGGGGAGAACTAGAAATTGATATTGATTAGAGCTCTAGACTTACCAAAAGATATAGTACATCTTCAAACATTAGACTTTTCAAGCTACATGTCTGGCAAAAGTTAAAACTAAAATCCTTTAATGAGCAATCCATTCTACCCTCTTTTATAGTTGTACGATCAGATATTAGATGCTTTCAACCTATCGTCATCATCGTGGACCAAATTTGGCGGAGCAGCAACCACTATTGGTTGACTTGAGACACAAATTTACACCTAGAGTTACTCGCATAAGAAACCCTAAATTGAAACCCTCTCTCATCATCATCATGGACTAAATTTGGTGGAGCAGCAACCACTCTTGGTTGATTAGAGAAGCAAATTTACACCTAGAGTAACTCACATAAGAAACCCTGCCGGCCAGCAACAGCTAAAGTAGCTATCCAAGTCCATTCTTGCAATAACAAAATTACAGAAATAAAAGTAGCAATAGCTTCTTATTAGTACATCCGCTTCCTAAGATCTATCAAATGTTGGATATACATGCATTAGAGATCCTTTTAGACTCCAATAACGGAATCAAATATTATCTTGTAGACCTAACCCCATAATCATGCACTCCATGATCCTTTCTTTCCTGGATATCCCACAAGAACCAGTGGAACATGGAATAGAATTCAACAAGAGACCCACGTCAACATGTAATTAAACTTGCTGTACAATATTATTCAACTATAACACCCACAATGGCCTCCTAAAACATTCAACCAATTTCCTATTTCCAATGGATTACAACGCAACATCTGTTGATAACTTGCAACCTCAAACGTTCACGGTACAAAAAGAGCCCTGTTTTCTTGGAAATAAAAAATCATTCTACAAGTCAAAAAGAATTTGGCCTGTGACATCATTTGTGGTAACCTTATCAATTACCTCCTCAGTCTTGGTTTTCATAACATAATGTTAAACATCTAGAACTATCATTATTTCACACAAGAAAGCATAATCACCCAAATCCTAAGATACGCAATATAAACAACGTTTTGATCCATTTTTCTGCTGATTGGGAAAACTGACAGATTACTAAACAGAGCATGGCCTGTATAACTGTTTCGATAGAATGGCAGGATCCTTCTTATAATTAGATGACCACATCCAACTAAGAGACACGATCCTCTAAATTCAAACAGATTTTGCAGAACTCAAACCAAAAATCAACGATATCGCCCTACAGCATCCCGCATTGTCATAAAGGGAATTCATTTCAAAGAACTCCATTGGCCCCTCTCCCTCACGAACCAAGCTAACCAGACTAAATCCCACACACGGATCCAATTTCACACACCGGATCCTCACACCGCAAACTCAAGTCATTCCGGATCACAGGCGGCATCGCCCAAAATCTCTCATAACCTCACCATCGACCCCCGCATCCAAACGCTCGCGCGCGCACTCATCGGCATCGAAAATTGCCGCGGCAACACGCGACGGCTCAAAACAGGGGAGAGCTCGAATTTCACCTCCGCTGGCTCGTCGGCTGCCCAGAAGAAGAAGAAGCTCGAGGCACGTGCATCTGCTGTCGATGGGTCGGCGGCGGCGGCGAAGTACTCGAGGTCGAAGGCGCATCGCCATCTTCCGTACACGAGAAGCCCCTCATCATTTGTCGTCCCCGGAACGACCTCCTTCACACACCGAAATCTTCGCGCCGCGTCCCTTCTCGTCCTCCCGAGATCGGATCGGCAATGGAGATCGAACTCGAAACTCAAAATGATCCTGAAAATGGATTCGATTTGATGATGATGATAATTTCAGGGGATCGAAGTGAGAGAACCCTAATCAAGGGTCTAATCACTGCGGTTCGATCCCATCTTGAGGCGAGGCAGGTTTCGAACCTATTTTTCCCTCGGATTTTCCGAACAGGGGCGAGGAAAACCGTTGAGGGATTCGGGGAAATGTCTCTCAAAATACTTTTTGTCCGAAAATCAGAAACCGTCGCTTTTATTTTTGAATGTTTTATTCAATACCGTCCTTATATTTTTTTTTAAATTTGCCACCGTTAGTTTTTCTTTACAATTTTTTTTTTATCGCCTGTCTATTTTTGCTGACATGGACAGCCAGATGTCTTAACACACGCGTCCTGTGAGAAGACGCGAAATTTCCTTTATTTAACGTCGCCGCCTCAGCAGCGACCCCCCTTCAAAGGAGCTGTAGCTTGCATTTGCAGGGACGATCTGGGAAGAATTATTGACGGCTTTACTAAATCTGTGGTGGTGAAATTGGCAGCCAATGGTTTTAGTTGAAACCCTAGATTTTATTTCCTTGAAGCTAGCCCCGATTAGAACTGAAAAAGAGATATTTATACATTCTAACTGTAGTACGCTGATAAATGGGGTTCTCTCTTCGGAGACCTTTAGTTGAGAGATACAACCTCTAGTGGACCACGTAAAGCGAAAACTGGAACAAGTGTCGGGTCTTACATTAGCTCATTGTAGTCGAACCAAGAACAAGGTGGCTGACTAGTTAGCTATTTAGCCCATCGAATGGGCTATCTTCCTAGGAATTGGGTTAATAACCACTCGTCAGCTCTTTTGGACTTATTGTGTTTTGATGCTAGTGTTGTATTTGCTAAAAACGTTTCCTAGTAATGCAATTATGTTTGTATGTTCAAAAAAAAAAAAAAAAAGTCGCCGCCTCAGCCAACATAAATATTGAGAAAAGAAGAGCCGGCAAAGAATAGGGGAGAGGGATTTGGGGCTTGTCGCCGTGGGGGCCGAAGCTTCTTCAAGATCATAGCCACGGTAGCTCGAACTCTGAAGAACTTAGGGCCATGGCAGCTGCAGCTTCTTTGAGCTCGTGGTTATGGCCGTTTGAGCTTCCTCGAGCTCAGCCATGGTCGCTTGAAATTCATCGAGCTCCAAGACGAAATTCAACTATCGCCGTTGTTGATCAAATTCTGCCATGGTCGTAATGGAGTTTCTTGAAATTTACAAGCTGTTCACTAAAATTATTGGCTTCTTAGAGAAAGGTGAGTCTAAATAAAATTTTAAAGAGAATGTTTTTATGATAAAATCCCATCCACTATACGAAAGAGGAGTCAAAAGAAAAGGAACAATTTTATTAAGTTTTGAAGAAGTTTTGCTCCTTGACGATTGACATTCATATCCCTATCATATATTAATGATAGAAAAAAAAAACTAGGGTTAAGGCACGCGCCACGCACGTACGCATAATTAGCTAACTATGTATAGGAATAGTTATGCATGATCAATTAGGACAAGATAAAGAAAAATTAGATACTTAAGAAAATCTAATAATGAGAACAGAGAAAGAAAGTGTGAGGCTATTTAAGAAATAGGTGGGTATTAGAAAAAAAAAGCAAGGGATAATTTAGGAAATCTAAAGCGAGACAAAGAGGTACTTTCTTGTCATTAAATATATTTATATGAATTTATTTTTCTTTTTAAACTGATCATGCATGGGCACTTCTACAGTACCCCAAATGCAATATATAGTAATACGGCTCGTCTGTCATATAATTAAGTACGAAAACGCCATAACAAAATACAAAGTTATTTCACAAGGCGAAAAGATTCATCGTAATCAAGTATAAAAAAGAAAGTCATAAATAGTGCGCCTTAGGATATTGGAAGCCTGTGTTGCCGGCCCGAGACGGAGGAAAACAGCTCCGATATGTGCTTTCGGCCGAACTAGCCGAAGGGCCCCCCATTTTGCACATCTATTCAGCTAAATCGTCTCTCTCTCTCTCTCTCTCTCTCTCTCTCTGTGGTGAGATTAATGTATCGCAATGCAAAGGTGTAAATTAGTGAACATCTAAACCGTTAAATCTAGTTCGACTCATCAAATCCAAAGGTGGAGATTGACTGAAAGTGCAGCATGCATTCCGTCCATTTGCAATAAAGCTCGCACAGTCTTTAACTAAAAAACCATTAAGTTTAAGATACCGACATTATTATAGTTTTAATTTGCTTAGTGCAATGTCATGTACTAGAGAAGTAATATTGACTAGTGGATATTACTAATATAGCACTTATGAACACTTTTAATGTACCTAAATATGCCATTCTTCAATAGTGTTAATACATATTAAATATAAGGATTTTGTCAACGAATGCTTCGGGATATCTATTAAACGATTAATTTTAGCCCATTAAGATATTCTTACGGAATTCATTAGGGCTCAGAGGAAGTCCCCGAGATTGGTGGACGTCTTTTATTATCATTATTATTATTATTAAAACAGGACCAGAAGGCCTTCTTGGTCATGCATGACTTCAACCACGTGATTTGAATTCTACAATCAAGTTTTCATTATTTGGAAGTAAGAAGAGACATGTCTACGAAGACAGGCAATTAAGGATTACTTGCTCGATAATGGAGACTATGACAAGACTTGCAAGAAGCACGACTTGGAAGGAAAAAGTATAAAAAAAGTCATAAACATTTTATATTGATACTAATTTGGTCTTAAACTTTTTTATTGGATTAATTTAGTTCTAAACATTTTCACATTAGTACCAATTCAGTCCATTCGACTAATTTAAATCGGAAATTACTGGCGTGGCCACCAGCAATCTTATGTGGTGCCATGTGGACAAATTTTATATATTTTTATATTTTTAGATTTTTAAATTCTTTTTCTCTTTTTTTTTCCTCCTTTCCTTTCTCCTTACTCCTTGGCTGGCGAGGGTTGTTGCGCCCTTAGTTGTGGCCAACGAGGGTGCAAAGGCCCTTGTTGGCCAATGAGCAAGGGTTTGGGCACTCACTTGGATCTGGGTGAGGGCCGACACCCTCCCCTATGGCTGGCGAGGGCGCGGGGGCCCTCGCCCCGACCAGCCTATGGTCGGCGATGGTCGGCCGGCGAGTTGTAAGGAGAGAGGAAAAACAAAAAAAAAAAAGAGCAAAAAAGGAAAAAAGGAAAAAAGGAAAATAATAGTTTAAAGAATCTGAAAAATATATAAAATTATAAAATTTGTCCACGTGGTGCCACATAAGACCGTTGGCGGCTATATTAGCAATTTACGGCTTAAATTAACCTGGATTGACTGAATTGATATCAATGTGAAAAGGTTTAAGACTAAATTGATCTAATTGAAAAGTTTAGAACTGAATTGGTATCGATGTAAAAAGTTTATGACTATTTTGATATTTTTCCCCAACCTAGAAACAAGTGTTCAAATAAAGATTCTTACCGTAACTATTACAACAAGAAGAAACGACATTTCAAGAAGATTCAATTTTCGAATCTTCTATACAAGGAGAGGAAAACGGAAATTCATTCGTAAAAGGAGATTCCCAAGTAAGAAGATTAAAAAAAAAAAAAAAGATGTTTCGTCCATGGACGAAGAGGGCACTTTGCCAAAAATCGTCCTCGGTCTAAGAAGGAAGGCATGCATTTGTTGCAGAAAATCTAGAAGAAGATAGGAGCGTCCCTCGAAGAAGGTGATCTTGAATTAATCTTCTCTTTAGAAGATGAACCATCTGAAGAAACCATATGTGCCACTCAAACATTCCCAGGAATCGGTGATATAGAATGGTTCAGCGAACCAGATCTAGATGATGGTTTGTAATTCTATCCCTCCGTGTCTGCACATTTGTTGCTGAGCTTCTGAAATAGCCAGTTACGCATGACTATTTTAATGGAACTTGCTACTGTTGCAGGATTGAAGATGTTCTCCGGAAGATAATTATTTTTTGCCTGGCAGAGTTCTATTTGAATGAGAGAGTATGTGGCCATTTTCAACTTGAGCTGTCTGGGAGGGATGGTTTTCTTGGTTTCGGGTCATCATACTGATCTCATGAAGATGCTTGTGGTCTCATGAAGATGCTTGTGGCTGTCGTTTTTCCAAAGAATTCGTCAAGGGTGCATGATCCCATAACCGTAACAATTCTGCAAACCAGGGCATCTAGACTCTCTGGTCTTGCTACTTATCTCGACTGAAACGTGAAAAAGTATCCATCTTTCACTCTTTAGGATATCTTTTAATTAGTTTTTTGTTCAGCTTATGTTTTACATTCATGTTCTCAGAAGGTGGAGATTATCTGGAAAATCCTGACCTCATTTGTCAATGCTGTTGGTCGTGTTGCTTTAGTGGATATGAAAAGCGTATTGATTTCCTTTTTGCCACTGGACTTCCGTGCCGCATTGGTCGATGTTGTTTCCTATCTACTTATCATCGACTTTAAACACATCTGAAAGCTTTTCCGTATATTGGATGACAAAAATAAACTAATTATTAGGTAAACTCTGCTGATGTGTGGCCGCTGAGAAAAAATGCGCTGTAAAGGGCACGCGTTCAGGTTTCAGTGTGGTGACCAAGCAAATGTTCCAAGTTATCAAAAACATGCGCAAGTTAAAAGAAAGGGGAGTTGCATTGGTTTCTCAATGAAAGGAAAGAAACAAGCAATTTTCCAATTTATCACAAGTGCTTTACCTGAGAAAAGGAGTTCTTCAAGTGACAGGACAAGTCACAGCCCAAGTCAATTCTTAAGCAAGCACCAAATGAATCTCGGCAAAGATGATATCGGTAGTATATCATAAATATCGCAATAAAATTACAGCATCTATGGCATGCTTTCATTAGTCATTACATACATCACTAAAATGAGCATCAAATCAAAAGAAAATTTTCATTCTTATAGTACAGAAATATATCTATGGTATGCTTTTCATTACACATACGTCACTAAAATGAGCATTTAATCAAAAGAAAATTTTCTCACGGAATACTAAAGATCTAGTCTACTCAGCTCAAAATTTAAAGGACCAAAGACTCTTCTGTATTGTTTCCTTCAATTTTCTAGTCTTCCGTCAATTTTCTAGTCTTCCGACAATGTCTTGCAGTCAACCACAAGAACCACCACGTAATGTGACTAAACTCTCTCATCACATAAGCCTACTAGCATGTCTCCCATAAAGAAACACAGAAATTGAGATAGCTACAAGCATATCATCCCAATCATCTCTCCCATCAGGACATGCTCGTGCTACGTTCAACTTGAGCTGGGGCACCATTGATCACATCGACTACATCCAATTTCCCCCTGCTCACTGCCTCATCAATTGGCATTGCTTCAAATATGTCAAATATGTAAGAGGCATTGCTTCAAGCAGCATCCTGTGCTCAGAACAACCACAAAGCAATCATAAAAAATGCACCAACCAACATTTGAGAAAACTCATCTGGATCTCTCAAACCAACAGGGCACCATTGAATATCAACAGAAAAGAGAGTGGTAAGTACTATTGCGAGGGAGAGAGAGAGGCAAGTCAATGAGCATAGCAGAGTTGAATGAATTTAGTTCAGATTATTGCAAGACACGGTTTGCAAGGAATGAAAAACAAAAGATACGTCTGAAAAACAAGAGGCAAACTAGACCACATCTTTCTAAGTTCAACATTACCAGGAACATGGACACTTGAGATCAGCAATCAAACATAAAGACTGAATATCATTATTCTGGTTACATACAGTGATTTCACCCGTAATTTTACTTCAGATTCTCACAACTTGGCAAGCGGCATATTAAAAAAGGTTGCTCGAGTAGTGAAGGCAAGCTTCTCAGATTTTTTTCATTTTTAACTTAACCTCAACTACAATCACATTTCTTCCGGTCCTCACCACCGAAGCATCAATGTCCAACTGAGACTGCTCATTGAAACTTCAAATGCATCCAAATCAGCAACAAGAAACAAATAAACGAACAAACCAAACACATTCAGCTTGAACTATGACCAGAAATTAAAAGAAAAGAAAGAGAGCATCGACTGGTTCTTCTTCTCTTTACCTTGCAACAATAGAGGCTAGGGTTTTACCAATCCGTGGGTAGCTGCATTAGTTGAAAGTCCCTCTCTCATCGCAGAGGTCGAGAGTTCGAAATCCGCAGTTGCTAGCGATTGAGTAGGGGCTTTGCCGGTGGGTTACTGGGCTAGTCTCCTCCGAGATATAGGGGCCCCCGGCCCTCAGAAGCCATTCGGGCACGGGAGGTCCGTGGTGAAGTCCTCGGTTACCATAAAAAAAAATAGAGGCTAGGGTTTTGACGTAAGTGTTGATCTCTTTCGTCAGAGGATTTGCGGTCAATGGGGAACTTCACGGCGATGAACCAGTGCTCATAGTTGTAGCCGTCAAGGAGACCGTCTCCTTGGGATGGAGATTGCTCCAAATGGGTGACAGGTCCTTCAAGGGCGAATAGCAAGACCGAGGGTTTTGGGCGGATCCGGTCCGGGTCTTGGCAAAGGCAAAGCATGGAAGTGAGGAATGGAGAGGCAAGAGTGAGAGGATGAAGGTGGAGTTGGCAAAGGAACGACGAGGGAACAAAGTTGTGATTTTTGTCCTTCTCTTGGAAAAGATGGGTTGAAGGAGGAGAGAGAAAGCTGAGCAGCCATTTCCAACTTTTTATTAAAGTTGTTATGTATTTATGATCCTAACTTAAAATATTCAATGGTATAAACGCGCGCCACGTCGTCATCCGCTCACGTGGTGCTACTAATGAGATACCAACACGTGTTCCGTAAGCGGGAATGCTGGAAAATGGAAGGGCTGCTCGTTGGCTGGCTCAGCTGGGCTCTACTATAGAAGAAAGAGTAGGTCACGGTCAATAAATGCGCAAAGTGCTCTGATTCATTATTTTGGTTTCGACACTGCCAAAGCGTTTCAAAGAAGGGTTATCTTGACATAGGTTTGCTTTTTTGCCGAGATTAACCTAAGTTAAATGGAGTCTCTATCGGCCCTGCTTAAAGAACCAAATATGAAACTCTGAAGGAGGCGGAGGAGGTGGGATGCACAGAGAAGGAAACAAAGGAAGTCTCAGTTGTTCTTTGTTCTTTTACGAGAAGAGAACCTAGAAAATTCAAATGAGGAGAAAGAAATATTTTGAGCGGGAGTATTGTGCATTTATTGACCGGACCTGCCTTTTCTTCTATAGCGGAGCTAGCCGAGCCAGCCAACAAGCAGCCCTACCATTTTTCAGCGGGTCCCGCTAACGAGACACGTGTCAGTATCTCATTGGTACATGCGCATCACGTGATCAGATATGTGGTGCGCTCATACCACTGAATATTTTCTCCAACTTCAGCTTTTGCAGGGTATTTTTTTCAATTATGATGCTTTGCCACATTAGACCTTGAACAATCCAACTAGATAAATGCCCACCACATCCGCAGCTGACATGGCACTTTTCTATTCCATATCCGAGGCATCTGTTGCCTGGAAATCCATTTCCTATAGAATCTCCGGAGCTTTCCTAGCCACACTAAATATTTTCTCCTATTTTTCTCTCCATCCAATCGATCAACAGCGCATGGCGAAAATGGCTGATGCTTCTCCTCCTCAACAACCAGAAAATTCCATACGTGTTAAAATTACGAAAGTTGTAAGGTCCGTTGGAAAGGAGGTGGCAAGACCGGCCTCCTCTGCTAGAGGCCGCTCATGGATTCATGTTAGGAAATGACCAGCGTGTTCAACTTCACCTAATTAATGAATCAGTGGATGGTTTTCAAAAAAATTGCAGAGTACACTAACTGAGAGAGGTACTCTTTCCTTGAAGGTGTGGTGACCACATCAAATATTCAAAGACGCGTGCCAAGACATTTATTTTGCAAGACTCACTGGGCAATTTGCAACAAAAGAACAAGAAGGTCAAGAACAACAGCAGCAGGAAAATTTTTTGGAATTTATAGCTAGATGGCAATAGGACACAAACTGCAAGCTTTTACTTGTAAGTTACCGGCCAGAATTAGAGCATTGATTTTCCAGCAATTCACACCACACTGTAAACATTACAAGTCTCACGTGAGCCAATCACAATAGGGAGATTAAATACTACAATATCTATGGAATGTAATTGTCTAGATATCAACTCATCTATGCAATATGCTGATATAAACCAAGCCATTGTTGACTGCACTGTGATGCTCCACAAACTATGCGTGATCTCATCAGTGATAATCGGTGATTAAGAGGAAAATTCTCTAGGATTATTCGAGAGCATGGTCATGATATTGGTCTGCTCCATATATAATTAATGCTATCAATGATATTTGCAACCATATTAGTGACTGGTTGATGGGAACTTCACCCGATACCTGAGTTTTCACGGGATGTTATTCAATGGCACTAACATCTTGTAAAAACCAGGTATCCAATAGAGTTCCCTCAACTAGTCATGAATGTAATTATAAATATCATTAACAACATTAATTACATATGGAGCCTTTGTAGAAGGTCTACCAATATCATAACCATGGTTTAGAAAAGCCCTAGAAAATTCTCTCCTTAACCATTGATCATCGTCAATGCGGTCATGCACAGGTAGTAGAACCAACAATGCAATAAAAAAAACGGCATGGTTTATATCAGCATGCAACACTTAATACCCTAAACAATCACATTTCGTATACAAAATATCGCAACATTTAACCTCTGAACGATGAGTCTCATTACTCTATCATGATCAACTCTAATAAGATTAATAAATTTTTTTCGAGAGATGAAGTGATACAAATTATTGGAAAATCAATGCCCCAATATTAGCTGGGAATCTTATAGTTCGGGTGGATTTGAGCTTGTAAAGCTATTGCCACTTGTCTATGAATTCCAAAAAATTTTACTGCGATTGTCATTGATTTCCTTATTCTTTCAAATTGCCCAATAAGTACTGCAAAATAAATGCCTTTGGTCTGGAACATTGGATGTAGCAACCACACAACTTGCTAAACCATCGCTCCCCACTAGTTCATCAAATAAGTAAAGTCAAACACGTCATTCCTCAATATGAATCCATGAGTAGCCTGTCTTGCAACCTTCCCTCCAAGGGGACATGTAGCTTTCATAATTAAAACATGTAAGAGTCCTTTGCTAAGGTGTCAACGGTCTGATTCGGATTTTTTGAAAACCCAAACTGAACGGAAACATTCAGGGGCGCATTAGTTTTGAATCGAATCGAAAACCTAGTAACAAGTTGTCTTAATTTTTTTTTTTTTAAAATGGTTAAATGAGTCATAAATGAGTTGTTAAACTCAAATGATTGATAACTAATCCATTTCTAACCGATATGAAAGATAGAGACAAACCCTTTTTTAACCCATATCAAGTGGAGTTAGAGATGTGAGGCCAATTTACATAATTTTATTTTTAAAACTTTTTAGAATTTTTCATTTTATTTTTTCTTTCTTTCTTTTCCTTTCTTTTTCCTTCTAAACCCTCACTAGACTTGGAAGAAAGAAAAAAAAGAAAAGAAAAAATGTATTTTAAATATAAAAAATTCAAAATTATTGCTCGACCTTACCTGCACATTTGAAAAATCACTCACAAAGCTAGTACGGCGTCAAATCATTGCATGCGCAAGGAGCCATATAACAAAGGCGGCTTACCACCCACGGTGTCCTCCTATGACCCCTTAACACCTTTTAGCAAGTCCGCATCTGAGAATCAATAAGTTTGACCGTATGATCTCCGCTGCAATCAAGAAAATCAACTCCAACTTCATAAATGACATATGCTCCATTTTAAGCTGGCATAAGAATCAATATTAGTAGTGACCACCGTTATCCAAACATATAAAAATCTTCTACTCACTGTGTAGAAGCAAGTATTTTTCCATCAGGGCTAAACGCTGCAGCAATTGTAGATCTTGAAGGAGGCACAAGGGGACAATATTTGGCAAACAAATGTTGCAGCGAGAATGCCTCCACCCTGCCAAAATAAGCATGTTGAAAACAGCCAATAGAACATTGGCAAATTGCTGTATGCCATGGATTGCCATCAAGTGCAACAACATATGAAAAGTACACAAAAAATATACCCAAGCCCACATTCCCAAAAGAAAATCACATTCCAGGTTTGAGAAAATACCACGAGATGAGACTTCGTCTAACATCTCTTTACTGATTTGCGACTATGCTGGAAGGGATAGAGCTGACACTCCCAAGGCTTTTCACCAGAACTTCTTTAAAGAATGTTTTCATCGTGGAGAGACATCTCTTCGTGCCAGCCATTCAAAGACATTGCCATTGCTTAAAAAAGACACGTGTATAAGATACGCACGAACAAAATCTGGTATAATGACAATACATGTTCGTGTCTCACATGAATTAAAATTTTCACGCCAAAATGCCTTCTTCTTTTTCATTCAACCATAAATAAAGGGTGTGGGATCTTTAAGAACCCCCATACTAAAACTTTCTTTTCGAGAGATACATGTTCTCATGTATCGAATTAATGAAGCAATGATTTCTTTTCCAAGGAAATTACATATCTAATTTGAGGCAAGAAGAGAATTGGAATTGCTTAGTTCTTATTCACATGGAGATATCTGCATGCATCTCTCGTCTCAGTTTAATAAATTCTTTCAGAAGTTCATCCCTGCCTAAGACTCCGCAAAACAACCTACAGACAGAAGAAAATATTTACAATCATAATTGATCTAAATGTTCATTTATAATGCAAACCTGTTTAGGTAACCATTGTCTACCAAAATGAAAAACATAAGCAAGGGAGATATAGATTAGAGCCCTAGACTTACCAAAAGACATGTATCTTCAACGTTAGACTTTTCAAGCTACATGTATGGCAATGACAACAATGATTCTATAGACTAGCGGAAGTCTTAATGTGATGCACCTTATTCTATCTACAACTCCGTTTTGTGTCACAAATCATTGCAAGTAAAAAAACATTGCATTCCTATGACATTATTATGATGAATACACGTTTTGCAAGTAGATTATCCTATGACAAATGAAAGTAAAAGCAACACTTTCAAAGGGCCTACAAGCTTCTACAAATCGAAGCATACCTAAATTAATAAACTGCAAGCGTTAATGCTAAAGCCTATTAATGAGCACTACATTCAACCCTCTTTTATAGTTGTATGATCAGATATTAGATACTACAACCTATCATCGACATCGCGGACTAAAATTGGCGGAGCGGCAACCACTTATTGGTTGATTCGAGACAAATTTACACCTAGAGCTACTTGCATAAGAAACCCTAAATTAAAACCAAGCCCAGCCCAAGGACCAAACTAAATTAACCTTAGAAACTGAAAAAACCAGCCCAGCTGTCCATCCTTTCTCACGAACGTCTGGCCCATTTTCTAGCCTTCTTCTAATTTCTTTTGTTTTCAATGTTCTTTTTTATTTCTTTTCCCTTCACCTTTTCCACAGGTCGGCTTCCTCCTTGGGCGGTGTTCCTCAACGAGCTCACGCCCTCGCCGAAGCCTCCCCAAAGGTGAACTCCACACTGGAATTTCACTGCACGAACCCACGCTGGAACTCTAATTGATCCGACGTCAACACCTAACGTCGCTGACCATCACCAAGTCATCATCGCCGGCCACTACTCCAGCTAACGCCAGACTCATACCGGCGACATTAATCTCACCTGAAACCTACATAAAAAACAGACGCTGACATTAAGCTCACCAGATACATAAAACGCATATATGGACTGACTATGGCGGCCTCTATCTGATAATGCAATAATATTAGAACAAACCGAGCGCAGAACGGTACTTATTTCAAACATTTTGTCAAACGGTTATGTGCAATGCGGCATACCACTTCCACGTTCGGATTTAAGGTTGTTCGTGGCATGAACCCAGCATATTAAGCTCCAAATCAACGTTATTGGCAACAAATCAGTTTGGGTTTCGTTACGATTTGCCCAGAATCTCGTCGGTTTGGTCCAACGTTCGCGAACTCAATAAGCAAGGGAGAAGCGGAGCGTTTCCGGGGTTACCTAGTTCGGGGAACTTGCTGTGAGGAACAATGACGCCAGAATTGGCTTCCGACGAAGGTCGAGGGCGGTTCAGGCGAACCACCGGCGAGCGGAACAAATTCCTCGCCCTCGGTTTCTCTCTCGGCTTTCTCTCTATCTCAAGTGAGCGAGCCCCTTCCTCTCTCGATCTCTCTCTTTCTCTCTCTCTCTCTCTCTCTCGAGCCACCTCTCCTTTGAAGCTCGGCCTGCAGACGCACATGGCTCCTGCGACGCCAGCTGTCGCTTCCGCGCCTGCCCCCGACCGAGAATCACCCGACGCCCTGCCCTCTGCTCCGCTCTGTCGTCCTCGTTTCCCTTTTTCTGCAGAATGCGTCAGTGTGAGGGAGAAGAAGAAGGAAGAGGCCGGGCTTGGGGGAAAGAAAAACAAAACAGGCCGGGCCCAGCGGGGAAAAGAAAGAAGGCCGGGCTCCCGGCCCGGTCTCCCTTTCATTCTTAAAAAAAAAAAAAAAACACATTATTTTATTATCTTTTCTTTTTTCTATTTTTTTAATTCTATTACTATTAATACAAATGCTCTTAATGTCTATATGCCATGTAATTTAATGAAAATTATTTTTTTAAGGGCTAAAAATTAAAACTTAATTTTCTAAGCAATTAAAAACGATTAAACAGGTCGTCGAATTTATGTGTCAACATAAACTTATTCATAACTGATTTTTCTATTGATTTTCACAAATGATAGATTATAATTGCAGCTTTACTCTCAATTTCAATCATACCACCAACTACTCCATTTATTTCATTTTCTCTTCTCGACAATTCCAATATTTTTTTTCCAATTTTATTTAACCATCTAAAAATGCATATTATCATATATGCCATGCTTCTATAACATTGCATGGCACACCAATTATTTTGTAAGAACCTCACTTAATCTTGATGTGAAATTAGAGAATAAGATATATAAATCCTATTCATGATTCAATACACAATTAAATTAACTTTTATAAACTTCTATACCATAATTTCCAACATAAACACACTTAATCTTAATGAGAAGTTAATGAAATTCATCCATACTAATTAAGTTCATGGGAAAGATAATGCAACCTTGGTTTAAAAAAATAAGAATGAATACATGCTTGAGTTATTGTATTACTTGGGATCAAATAGTTTAACATAATTAACCGAAAATATCATGAAATTGCGATTTATTAGATAATTCGTTATACAGAAATTTGGCAAATCAAATTAATGTATTTTTTCCCTCTACATATTTATTGAACAAAACAAAAATATGTGTGCTATTACTTCTATGGTGCCGAAGACACTATCGCTCGTTCACATAAAAAAACACAAATAATGAAAGTATCTTCGACCTAATTTTTGGATGAAGACAAAAATAATCTCCTCTCATTGTTTGATAGGAAAAGAAAAACAGGACGAAGAGAATAATAGAAAAGGAAAATAATTTCCTCTCGTGATTGTGTATTAACAAAACAAAAACGTTTTCTGTCATTATAAATAAAAAGGAGTGGTTCCACGTGGGTCCCACTGTCCAAATCAATCGTACACCAGGGCTCGGTCGGATCACAAACGTCAATAGCTCCAAACCAAAGCCCAATCCTGAAAAAAAAAAAAACCCCTATCCGACGACGCGGGCCCCACTTTGGGCCAATCGCAGCCGCAGATCACACGCTCCAATAGCAACCGTTCGATCGTCGCGAAGGCCGACGCGCAACCAGCTCATCCCTCTTGGCCCGCCCGTGTCCTTATCCGCACCAGACGTGGCACCGACTCACCATCTCACTGCCCCTCCTCACGACACGTGTCCCCCCACTCCCATCCGCCGACGCCGAACGAGCCTGATCAAGCAAAACGACTAAAAGCCCAAACTCGTGGCTCACACTTAAAGGCCTCATGACACGTGATCCTCTTGCACCCACCAAACGAGTCGCATCTCCATTGGGGGCGGCGTGTAGAATTTTCGGCGTACTCCACAAGTTTTGCTTACCGCAATGCATATATCGTTTTGCCCATCATAACACAAATATCTCAAATTTTTTTCAATATTTGTATTACACATACATACTCTCTATCATGGTAGGATCTCATATGTGTCATAATATCACAAAAAATTCAAATTAATACACACACAACAAAGATACCTAACAAAATCTTAAATTGATATGCATATAGTAAATTTATCAAAAACTATTTTTTTACTATCATAAACTCAAAACTGATATATTTATAATAGATTTACTCTTCATTGATTCATATTAAATCGGATTAATACTACAAAAAAATTATACATCAATACACATATTTAAAATTTGAAATTAATACATTCATCAACTAGCACATATTATCTAATTTAATAATTTAATAATAAAATTTAACGAAAAATAACATAAATTAAAATTATCACCGTCGTACAAATCTAGAGTTTACGTCACATGCGTAGCGATATATAATTAGTACATTCATCAATTATCACATATTATTTCATTTAATAATTTAATAATAACATTTAATATAAAATAACATAAATTAAATTTGTCACCGTCGTACAAATCTAGAGTTTACGTCTTAGACGTACCGGTATATAATTTTTGATTCGTGAACTCCATAAACACCGTGCCGCTTTAGCCGGAGCCTTCACGCGCTTCCGGATCTCCACCGCCCATCGTCACGTGCATCGCCCGATCGCAGCCGTCGCCTCCTCCCACGCCCTTATTGGGCCACGTGTGGAGATCACACGTGGCGAGATATAAATGGCTCAAGATTATTCAATTTTCATTTTATCGCTTTTAATGGAAAACTTATCTCAATTCTTGTCCCTATATATACGGCCAGGCTCCCTCCACCTCACGTTCAAATCTCGAAACAAGTGTTCCGCTGAGCAACGAAACTCGAGTCAGAGAAAAATTGATTTTCCGTCGTTTTGATTGAATTTTCCCGAGAAAGTTTAGCAGCAAGCATGGCGCTGAGCATGACTCACCAGATCGGGACGCTCGCCGGGACGCCGATCCAGGCGGAGTCCGGGAGCGGCGCCGGGGAGCCGTCGACGGCGACGGTGAGCGCGGCCGCGGTGTGGAAATCGCCGGCTCCCAGCATCCGGTGCAGGGCGCAGAAGCCGGACGCGTTGGACGCCTTGTCGCCGCCGCTGAGCCCGTGCAGGTCGCCGGTCCTGGGAGGGATCCGCCCGGATCTGTCCGTCGCGTGCCAGGCCTTCGCGGCGGAGATGGAGGCGCTGCCGCAGGCGGCGGTGAGGGAGCACAAGGAGGTGGCGCCGGCGGCGGCCTCCCGCGGGAAGGGGAGCGGAGGAGTGCCGGTGTTTGTGATGATGCCGTTGGACAGCGTGACGATGAATAACACCGTGAACCGGAGGAAGGCGATGAACGCGAGTCTGCAGGCGTTGAAGAGTGCTGGCGTGGAGGGGATCATGATGGACGTGTGGTGGGGATTGGTGGAGAGAGAGCCTGGGAGCTACAATTGGGGGGGTTATGCGGAGCTTTTGGAGATGGCGAAGAAGCATGGGTTGAAAGTGCAGGCTGTGATGTCGTTTCACCAGTGCGGTGGAAACGTTGGTGACTCTTGCTCGTAAGTTATCTCGCTTCCTTGTTCATCATGAGCGATTGTAATTGCTTTTTTAATATAATTTAGCTTGCTCTGCTTTGGAATATCGGAATTGGGGTGATATCTGGATGTGGTGCTTGGGTAGGTTGCAAATTGCTTTTGCGTAAGGATTTGGTATACTTGGACTAGATATAGGGTCGTATTTGTGCAAATTTTTTTTTTTTTAAATTTTCGAAACCTTTTTTTGGATGTAAAAATCGTTTTGGAAGGGATGGGATCATGTTGAAACAGATATTGAGGATGCTGATACGTTGATGATATAATATAAAGCTGCTTTCTTGATTTCATCTGTCCAATTGAGAGGATTCTGGGATTTCTTAGACGTTGACATGATAATAGTGACATGCTGATTGTTGCTGTGCAAAACTACACTGTATTATCTGCTTGGAGGGGCATGGTCCAGGAGAGGGCGATCTCCCCGGTCCTAATTATAGATAAAGTGTGTCAACACACAAACTTAAAGAGTTAACGATTATTGGATGAGATGCACTCCTGTTTGTTCCAACAACCACCACATTCCTGAGGATTAGATCCTTAGAGATCTATACAGATTCCCCTGCTTGGAACATATTGGATTGCACGCATAAATCCTTGGTTTTTAAACTGGGACCCAATTTTCTGGACCAAAAGATAATTGGGGATTTGGTCTTGGCGTGGTTCTTGCGTGTAGTTATTCTTATTGGGATCTAACTTTTATTTATGTACTTAAGACCTAGTGATATAAGTTGAATGCCTGTGTTATTGCACTTGCAAATTAACGTGGCTTGACATTGCTCAGGATGACTATGAGTGGCACTATTATTCTGTCATTAAGCTTTAGGAATGAGGGCTTTTCGTATGTTTCGAGTCACTGTCTGACATTTGAACTGGTGTGCAATAGGAACTGTTTGTCTTTTTATCCATCTGTGGTGTTTGATTTTTGTTGTGACTGGGCTGTTTTTCTTCTTTCAGCATCCCTCTACCAAAGTGGGCTGTGGAAGAAGTTGATAAAGATCCTGATCTTGCATATACAGACCAGTGGGGTAGGAGAAACTACGAGTACATATCGCTTGGCTGTGACACCCTCCCGGTTCTCAAAGGGCGAACACCTGTACAGTGTTATGCTGACTTCATGCGCGCATTTAGAGACAACTTCCAGCACCTTTTAGGTGAAACCATTGTGGTAAGTCCTTGTCTCGAAAGACATTTTGTCATTTGACATGTCATATAGGTAGTGCCATGAGCCGCTCTAGTGGTGCATATGCTGAACTGTCTTACATATTCCGCAGGAAATTCAAGTAGGCATGGGGCCAGCAGGCGAACTTCGTTATCCATCATACCCCGAGCAAGATGGGACATGGAAATTTCCAGGAATTGGAGCTTTTCAATGTTACGACAAGGTATGCCCTGTCATTTTCTTTCTCTAAGTAAGTTTTTTTTTTCCTGCTTCTTTATTGCATTGTATTCTGATTTTTTAAATTCTTGATGCAGTACATGCTGAGTAGCTTGAAAGCTGCAGCCGAGGCTGCTGGAAAAGCAGAATGGGGCCACACTGGTCCAACTGATGCTGGTCACTATAACAATTGGCCAGAGGATGCCACATTCTTCAAAAGGGAAGGTGGAGGATGGAACAGTCAATATGGTGAATTCTTCTTGTCGTGGTATTCTCAGATGCTACTGGACCATGGTGAGAGAATACTCTCATCTGCCAAATCAGTCTTTGAGAATACAGGAGCAAAGATTTCAGTCAAGGTTGCAGGAATTCACTGGCACTATGGAACGCGTTCGCATGCTCCTGAGCTGACAGCAGGATACTACAACACACGTTATCGGGATGGTTACCTTCCCATTGCCCAGATGTTGGCACGGCACGGTGCTATATTCAACTTCACTTGCATCGAAATGCGTGACCACGAGCAACCCCAAGATGCGCTCTGCGCACCTGAGAAGCTGGTGAAGCAAGTAGCTTTGGCTACCCAGAAGGCAGAAGTTCCTCTTGCTGGGGAAAACGCATTGCAACGCTATGATGATTATGCACATGAACAGATTTTGCGGTCCGCATTGCTGAACATCGATGGCTATCCTCAGGAGGACAAGGAGATGTGCGCATTCACATATCTGAGGATGAGCCCGGACTTATTCCAGGCCGACAACTGGAGGCGGTTCGTGGCGTTTGTCAAGAAGATGAAAGAAGGGAGAAACCTGCACCGATGTTGGGAGCAGGTCGAGAGGGAAGCTGAGCACTTTGTTCATGTCACTCAGCCTCTGGTTCAAGAAGCAGCCGTTGCACTTATGCACTGAGAGTATGTCTATAGATGTGTCGCACGGTGTATAATAGATTCCATGGTTTGATGTTGTCCCATCCCTTTTTTAAGATAGGATGGACGTAGAAAACAACAGTGTCGTATGTAGTAATTGAGGATACCAAAATACTGTTCATTTCCATAATATATACGATAACGCTGCTTATTATCCACGGTGTGAATGATTTCGGATATTTCATTGCCTCAATCCTCTTGTCCCCTTCTTATCACCCTGGCAGCCTTGAGTGTGATCTTGCGTCTAATGGGCATGAACGGTTGCTCTCTCGATAAAATGGTGTACTGGTGTCGGATTTGGGTATAAGCGCACGAATGATAATCATTCTGGCCATAAATTAATTTTTGAAAGAGGAATAGATTTTTCTATTTATATTCCTAAATGAGTTTGTAAGAAAAAATACGCATTTGATGATGACAAAACTTTTATTTCCAAAATAGAAATTTGTTTAAAACGACACAAAATTTCTCCTTTCCGACGGCGGCGATAGGTAACGGTGGCCGGCGACTGAGAGTGGCAACATTGGATAGTGAACGACAACAGGCGACCATTGGTGGTGGCCGGCGGCTGGGAGTGGCGACAACGGACGGTGAATGGCGACCAGTAATGGGGAATGGCGACAACAAATGGTGAACAACGGCGGTAGTTGTTGGCGACCGACGATTGGCGATGGTAGCTAATGATCGGCAGTGGCGGCCAGCGACTAGGAGTGGTGACAACAAACGGTAAACGGCGATCAGTGACGACAGATGAGTAACTAATTAATAAAGAGGACAAATATTGAAAAGAGTTTTTATTTTTCACTTTTGTTTTAGAAATAGAAAATTAAAAAATTTTACTTCTGATTTATGTTCCAAACATATTTCTAAAATATAAAGCTATTTCAGAAATATAAAATGAAATAATTTTACTAAACGGATTTCTATTATAGAATTAAGTCAGGAATATAAAAATAATTATGGAATAGAAATAAAATGGTTATCATGCGCTCCCTAAGTATTTTGTTATAGTTCATCTGTTGTCCTCTCATGTAATTGACTTGAGTAACGTGGAGAGAAAAATCCTACTTGATTGCCTTGATCTAGGTTTTGAAACTCAACCGGAGCAACAATGCAGGCCATTGGGGATTAAGCCACATTTGAGTGTATTGTAAGATGTCGAATACAAAAATGGAGCATGATGTGCTAGCGCAAGTGGCTAAAGATTCAAGTTCTTTGTTTTATGGGTATTATCTACTAGATTTTGTAGAGTAGTTTGGTAACTATTCTATTTTTAGAAAATGTTGGACAATCAGGTCATGACTCTACAAATCACTAGAGATTTTACATGACCACAAAACACATCTCTAGGTATTGGCTTTGTCATAGGATCTGCTTTACCATTCTATGCGTAGATATGTGCTTGTAAGTTCACATCCTTTAAATGCAACCATATCTTTGACAAAGTTATACTTGGTATCTATATGTTTTGGTCTTGCCATGATATTTTGGATCTTTAGTGTACGCTATGGCACTTGGCTATCATAGTTAACCAATAATGGATTTGCAGCTTTCTCAATAACACCTAAATGATCCAAAAATCTCTTAAGCCAAACTCCTTCTTGTACCGCTACTGATAATGCCACGAACTCAGCTTCCATCGTGGATAAGGCTATACACGTTTGCTTCTTCTTGCTCCATGATATGGCGCCATTGTTCGATGAAAGCAAATCCTGAGGTAGATTTTCTTTCATCTAAATCTCCTCCCCAATCAGCATACGAATAGCCTTCAAGTCGCAGATCCTTTCCTTGGTAATTCAACTTGTAATGAGCGGTTCCCTTCAGGATACCTCAATATTCTCTTAACGGCTTTCAATGTCTTTGGACACATTGGATTGGTATCTACTCACCATTCCAAGCTGCAAAACATATGTCGGGTCTTATACACATCATAGCGTACATCAAGCTCCCAACAGCACTAGCATAAGGAACATGTTTCATTTGTTCCTTCTCTTGTGGAGTCCCTGGACACGGTTTATGGCTCAATCCTTCACCTTTTGCAATAGGAGTGTCTATGGGTTTAACAATCTTGCATACGAAATCGTTCAAGAACCTTACTTATATATGTTTCTTGCGAAAGAGACAACGATCTCTTCGAACGATCTCTTGAAATCTTAACTCTAAGAATGTATGCAGCCTCGCCCATATCCTTCATCTCAAAGTTGGAAGACAACCAACTCTTGGCCAATTAACAAACTCCATATTGCTTAGGCAATCGGTATATCATCAACATATAATGATATGATCACAAATTGATCCTTGGATCTTTTGATATATACACAATGATCCTCATCAATCATTGTAAAATCATATGCCATTATGGCATTATGAAAACGTATATACCATTGTCTCGATGGCCTTAAGGCCGTATATCGATCTCAAAAGTCGACATACCTTTTCTTCTTGGCATTTCACTATGAAACCAGTAGGTTGTTCCATATATATTTATTCATCTAATTCTCCATTGAGGAAAGCAGTCTTTACATCCATATGATGTAACTCAAGATCCATACTAGCTACTATTGCCGAATAATGCGAATCGAGGTAAATCTCACTACGAGGAGAAAATGTATCTTCATAATCAATTCCTTCTACATTGATTATATCCCTTTGCCACAAGGCGAGCCTTATGCCTTTCTATCGAGCCATCGGCCTTTCGCTTTATTTTGAGAACCCACTTGTTCCCAATAGCTTTGCGTCCTTTTGGAAGATCAACCGGTTTCAGACTTGGTTTGTATTTTGTTATAGTTCATCTGTTGTTGAGTAACTCCTCATTGCCTTGAATTTTGACTTGAGTAACGTGGAGAGAAAAATTCAAGTTCTTTGTTTTACTTGATTGCCTTGATCTAGGTTTTGAAACTCAACCGGAGCAACAATGCAGGCCATTGGGGATTAAGCCACATTTGAGTGTATTGTAAGATGTCGAATACAAAAATGGAGCATGATGTGCTAGCGCAAGTGGCTAAAGATTCAAGATAGAAATGCGTTTGGTAAATTCTCAATTTTTTTTTTGTGAATTAGAATTTCTTTTAATTTTCCACTCTTATAATAATTTTCTCTTTTTTCTTTTCTTTCCATCACTCTTATTCTTCTTTAGCCAGTCATCGACCATGACAATGGCATTGGTGGACAACCGGTTGGACAAGATCCAACAACCTTGCCAGAGCCTCCCCAAGCCAAGGCAAGGTTGAGCTTCGCTGATGGCTTGGCGAGCTCGGCCAACCACCAGTGAGGCCAAGCCTCGCTCAGCCGATTGCTAGCCATCATCGTGGTCGGTGATCAACAATGAAAAAGAAAAGAAAAAAAAAAAAAATAGAAAACTTGGCTTGATTATGAAATTGTTATTAGGAATAAAAAAACATTTTTTTTCTATTTCTTAATTTTGTTTTAAATTTATTTTTGAGGATAAATTTGTTCCTAAGAACAAAAAAGTTATCAAATGAATTTCTATTCTTTTTTTGTTTTGAAAAATAAAAGAATATGATTAGTTACTATTTGATCAGTTAACAAATAGACCCTTAGTTTCTATGAATATTTTCATTGTCATGCGCCCCATGAATGAATCTCAAACGTTAAGGTTCTAACTGATACTTGTCCTAGCACCTTGTCCTTGCACCGTGCACTATCCTTGCCTGCTCATCTGATACACGCTTATCTAAGCAAAGAATTGATTTGGCGTGACTCATTGCATGGAACAATTTTGAAGGTGACAATACAGTCATCATTATCTGGACGAGAACGTTATGGTTACGACATAATGATTTTAGTTAACGTTAAATTAATGTTTCAAGTTTAAGTTTAGATATATCAAATCAAATTTTATTAATAAAAATTTTTCAAATAAAAGAAACTTCACCGGTCTCCACGAAAGATTACAAAAAAAATAAAATAAAAGAAAGACACAAATTTATTTCTTACCCGCAGAAACTGCCGAAAGTGGTTATGCAAGTGGGGCCCAAATGGGCACACACGCACACATGCAACCTTTATGCGGATTTCTTTTTCGGCCACGGAAACCAAAAAAAAAAAGTCCTGCACGTGAATCTCTAAAAGAAGAAGTGGGCCCAGGTCAAACATTTGACCATTGGCACACACTCACGTGAGAGGAGCATAAACGAATTACCATTTTTTTGGTACACATATATACGTTCTTTTCGTGTGCGCGTGGACAGCGAAAAATACCCTACGGAGCCGCACACGATCTTTGAAGCCACAAGCCGTGAGAAGCGTTAAAGAAATACGCGAAGCCATACGTACGCAGACCAAATATGAACACTAAAGTTCCTGATTTTGGTGTACGTAGAGCGTTTTGTTTAAAATTTGAACACGTGGTAATTTTGTGCCGTGAGTTTATATTTAAATGAGTTATTTATTTATAAACACTTTGAATTTTTGGTTAAATCTAGGTGTGAAAAATATTTGAGCGTTTCAGCGATTATAAACTATGATACTCCGATTATATTGGATTATTTGCTGCTGGCTCTCCTCGTGGACGTAAGTATCGATACTTAGAACGAACCACGTAAATTTCTAATATCATTATTTTTCTTGTTTATTTCTTTGGTGATTTCGCATTGACATAAATTGTAAGATCCTATCGTTTTCGCGTATTATATTACAACGATTGGTATCAGAGCTTGAGATTAGATTTCTTGATTGTGATTTGGAGCTTTTACTTGTCTGATTATTATCTAGAAATTTTGTTACTGTAATTATGTCTAAGAGGAAATCTGAAATTGAGAAGTTTAACGGGAGCAACAACTTTGTGTTATGAAGCATCAAGATGAGAGCTTTATTGACAACTCAAGGTTTGGTCAAGGCACTGGATGGTGAAGATAAGTTGCCTATCATAATGAAAGCCTTAGAGATAGTATGGAAAAGGTAAATAGCACAATCTTGTTAAATTTGTTGGATGATGTCTTAATAGAGATTGCTGTGAAGAAGGATGCCGTAGCATTATGGGCAAAATTTCAAGCACTCTATGTGAAGAAAGGTTTGAACAATCGCTTATACATGTTGAATAAGATGTTTCAATTTAGATATACTGAAGATACATCTATCAGAATCAATCTAGATGAATTTAATAAACTCATGATTGATCTGAAGAATGTCGGTAAGATACTTGATGATGATGAGCAGGGCATGAATGATGTTTTTAGCCTCTTTACCAGAGTCATGAGAGCACTTTACTGATTTATTGTTGTATGGACATACTACAATTACCTCAAAAGAGAAAAAGTTCGCTTTATTCTCTAAGGAGTGGCAAAGAAAGTTGCAAGATGACGGTTTGGCGCAAGGAGTAGCGCAAGCATTGACGATTCGGGGTAAAGAACAACATCGAGAGCCTAGTAGCAGCAGAGGTAAAAGCAGATCAAAATCACGCCATAGAAAGTCTAAGGGACGCGTGGAGTGCTTTGAGTGTTACGAGGAGGGGCACATTAAGAGAGATTGTCCAAAGCGGAGGAATAAACTTGATAGTACCTGATATCAGGAGGGGCACATTCAGAAAAACTGAGGAACGTCGCCGTAGCTACATTTTTCCCCGTTTATGTGCGCTTATGCATTGACTTTGAGCAGGAGAACCTTGACGATATGACGGTAACCCTTTTTTAAGGGCTTTTTACCCGAAATCTCATTCGACTGTCTCCAATATTTCGAGAGGAAGGTCACTAAAGAAAAACTGCGCAGAAAAAAACAGAGAACGTCGCCGTAGCTACATTTTTCCCCGTTTATGTGCGCTTCTGCATTGACTGTGAGCAGGAGAACTTTGACGATATGACGGTAACCCTTTTTTAAGGGCTTTTTACCCGAAATCTAATTCGACTGTCTCCAATATTTCGAGAGGAAGGTCACGGAAGAAAAACTGCGCAGAAAAACTGAGGAACGTCGCCGTAGCTACATTTTTCCCCGTTTATGTGCGCTTTTGCATTGACTTTGAGCAGGAGAACCTTGACGATATGACGGTAACCCCTTTTTTAAGGGCTTTTTACCCGAAATGCCATAAACGTTGCCAAGGGGAGCAATAGTGATGTAGAATTGTTTTATGTGTGACTACTATTTCGTCAGGAGATAAATGGGTGCTAGATTCAAGGTAATCTTATCATACGATGCCTTATAAGAACTGGTTTACTACTTACCGGGCTGTGGTTTGGTCCAAACCTTCGACCGAATGAATTGCGACCTCGCCCAGAATGCCCATACATACTAAGACCTTATTTACACAGGTAGAGTTTTTTAGGAAATAATGCATCCATTTCTTTTGCGCTTGATCTCGTCCTTTCTTGAGCTTCCTATCATAGGCACGCCAGTTGGGGATAAAAAAGTACAATTCACAATGGGATGGTGTGCACATTGACAAATGTGAGGCATGTACCGAAGCTCAAGAAGAACCTTATTTCTCTAGGAACACTCGATGACATCGGGTGTAAGTACACCGCTGAAGATAGAGTACTGAAGATCTCTCGAAGTGCCATGACAGTGATGAGAGGAAGAAAATGAATACTCTCTATCATCTATTGAGAGAGACCGTGACTGGAACCGCTGCAATTTCATCAGATGAATCAGACTCTAATTTGACTCAATTATGGCATATGCGTTTAGGGCACATGAGCGAGGCATGTATGACGATACTGAGTGAAAGAGGGTTGTTGAAGAGTCAACAAATAGAGAAGCTACTGCATCTTTAGGAAGCAATACCAAGTTAAGTTTACCACAACTATTCATTCGACCAAGCGACCAGTTGAATATATTCATTCAGACGTCTGGGCCCGTCTTCGATTTCTTCAAAAGGAGGTGCCTGATATATGCTGACATTTATCGATTATTATTCAAGGAATGTATAGGTATACTTTCTGAAGCACAAATATGAAGTGTTTAATCGGTTCAAGAAATTTAAGACATTGATCGAGAAGCAGTTAGATAAACAAATCAAGTGCATGAAACCGATAATGGCATGGAGTTCTGTGGTAAAGATTTTACTGAGTTTTGTGAGAAATAATGTATTATGAGACACCGCATAGTACCTGGAACACCACAGCAAAATGGCGTGGCAGAACGGAAGAATAGAACTTTGCTTGAGTGAGCTCGATGTATGCTTTTGCATGCAGGACTTGGCAAGGAATTTTGGGCTGAAGCGGTAAACATGGCATGTTACCTGGTTAATCGATCTCCATCATCTGCTATTGAGTGGAAGACTCCTGAGGAAGTATGGTCGGGGAAACCTGTTGATTATTCCGGATTATGTATATTTGGATGTCTTACTTATACTCATGCGAGTGATGGTAAGCTTGAGCCGATGGCAAAGAAGTGTATATTTTTGGGTTATACACATGGGGTGAAAGGCTACCGACTGTGGTGCACCGATCCCAAATCACATGATTTTCTAATCAATAGAGATGCGATTTTCAACAAGACTGTAATGCTTCAACGGAGGAATTCTAAGATATAACCAACAGAGAAAATAGATCATGGTGTCATTAATAAGATGGAGTTTCAGGTGGAGACTCCAAAGACTTCGAAGGTAATAGAAATTGGGACTGCAGATAAAGCCGCAATTTCTAAAGTCGATGATAGTGAACAACCAGCAAAGCCATAGCACCTTATAACCGCAGATAGACAAATAAGGTAAATTAAATCACCGGTACGTTATGATTATACATATATTACTTATGCATTGACTGTAGGTGATAAGGTGTAGACAAATGAGCCTTCGTCTTACTCTAAGGCGATGGTTAGTTCAGAGTCGTCGTAGTGGCTAGGGACTACGAGTGAAGATATAGAATCACTCAATCGAAATCAAACGTCTTACTCTAAGGCGATGGCTAGTTCAAAGTCGTCGCAGTGACTAGGGACTATGAGTGAAGAGATGGAATCACTCCATCAAAATCAAACATGGGAGCTAGTCAAAGTACTTAAGAGTCAAAAGATTGTCAGAAGTAAATGGGTCTTTAAACGGAAAGAGTGCATTCCCGGTGTCGAGGTAGCGAGGTATAAGGCGAGATTTGTGGTGAAGGGATATACACAACGTGAGGACATTGACTACAATGAGGTGTTTTTTCCTGTGGTAAGACATACTTCAATTTGTATTTTACTTGCCTTAGTTACTTCGCAGAATCTCGAGTTAGAGTAACTAGATGTGAAAATTGTGTTTCTTCACGGTGAGTTAGAGGAGCAGATTTACATGAGGTAACCAAAGGGATTTACTATTCCGAATAAGAAAGATCATATTTGCTTGTTAAAGAAATCTTTGTATGGGCTAAAACAGTCTTTGAGATAGTGGTATAAACGTTTTGATGCTTTCATGGCTAGTCAAGACTACACAAAATGTTAGATGGATAGCTGCGTTTATTATAGGAGATTGAAGAATGGTTTTTTGATTTATCTACTTTATATATTGATGATATGCTGATAGCAATTAATAATATGTCTGATATTAATGTACTAAAGAGGCGGTTAAATGCTGAATTTGAGATGAAAGATTTAAGTGCTGTAAAGAAAATTTTGGGTATGGAGATTTTGCGTAACAGGGCTGCAAGAGTTTTACATCTATCTCAAAAGAAATATATTGAGAAGATAGTGACACGTTTTAATATGCAGTCAACAAAATCTGTAAGTACACTTTTAGCGAAACACTTTAAACTTTCAGAAAAATTATTACCGCAAACTGAGGAGGAGGAGGAACATATGTCCTGTGTTTTTTATTCTAGTGCCGTGGGTAGTATTATGTATGCTATAGTGTATACTGGGCCTGATATTTCACAAGTTGTGAGCGTGGTTAGTTGTTATATGAAGCGTCTTGGTAAAGCTCATTGAGAAGTTGTGAAGTGGATTCTAAGATATTTGAAGGGGACAACAAACGTGGGTATAACCACCACCTTAGTAGTTGCGATGGTTTGGACTCTCTCCCCCTCGTGAGAGGGAGATAGTCCAAATCCCCTCACGGTCGCTTAGGATCTTAGGTGGGACGTTGGGGGTGGTGGGTCCTCTCGCTTATATGTACCTTCAGATTTATTCGCCGGCTGCCGACTGTACGGGATTCCTGGGTCACAAAAAAAAAATAATAATAAACGTGGGTATAGTGTATCAGAGGGACAAAATGGCAGTGAGACCACTGGTTTTTTGGATTCGGATCACGCTAGTGACTTGGATGATTGCAGGTCTTTAGTAGAATACATATTTACGCTAGCGGGTGATGCAATTAGTTGGAAAGTGTCATTACAGGATCACATTATCTTGTGCTGAGGCAGAGTACATGGCATTAACATTTGTAGCAAATGAGACGATATGGTTACAAAGTTTGCTCTCAGATTTTGGGTTAGAACAGAAAAGTGTGGATATACAATGTGATAACCAAGGTGTAATATATTTAGCGTATAATATAGTTTATCACGAGCGAACGAAGCATATCAACATCAGGGCTAAGGGTAATGTTACTGTAAAAAAGATTGCTATAGCAGATAACTCGGCAGACATGATGACTAAGTCTGTTCTTTTAGTAAAACTCAAGCTCTGTTTGAGTTCTATTGGCATATGTGAAGAGTGAGCGCCCGTTGGGGCATTGAGAGAACAGCACGGATGATAAACACTATAATTTGACTTCAAACATTGAGCCAAGATAGAGAATTGTTAAATTAATGTCTCGAGTTTGAATTCGAATGATGATTTGTTAAACCGAATTTTATTGATAAAGATTTCCCAAATAGAAGAAATTTCGTCGGTCTCTGCAAAAGATTACAAAAAAGAGGAAATAAAAGGAAGATACAAATTTATTCCTTACTCGTGGAAGCTTGCTGAAAGTTGTTATGCAGGTGGGGCCCAAATGGGCACACACGCAACCTTCACGCGGATTTCTTTTTCAGCCACAGAAACAAAAGGAAAGAAGTCCTACATGTGAATCTCTAAAAGAGGAGGTGGGCCCAGGTCAAACCTTCGACCTTGGGCACACACTCACGTAAGAGGGGCATAAACGAATTACCTTTTTTTGGGCACACATATATACGTTCTTTTTGTGCGCGCGAACAGCGAAAAATACCCTACGAAGCCGCAAGCCGCGAGAAGCTTTGAAGATACACGAAGCCATACGTACGCGGACTAAATACAAACGCTAGAATTCCTGATTTTGGTATACGTAAAGCGTTTTGTTTAAAGCTTGAACGCGCGATAATTTTGTATCGTGAGTTTATATTCAAGTAAGTTGTTTATTTATAAACACTTTAGATTTGGGGTTAAATCTAGGTATATGAAACACTTGAGCGTTTGGGCGATTGTAGACTCTGATACTCCGATTATAGTGGATTATTTACTGATGGCTCTTCCTGTGGACGTAAGTATCAATACTCAGACCGAACCACGTAAATTTCTAGTATCCTTATTTTTCTCGTTTATTTCTTTAGTGATTTCACGTTGACGTAAATTGCAAGATCATGTCGATTCCACGTATTATATTACAACAGTTAATACTTTTAGATCTATTTTTATGTGTAGATTAGAAAACCTTGAATAGGCATCGCTTTGCATTGTCAAATTAGATAAGCATATGGAATAGACGGTTTGAGATGTTGCCCTGATGACAACAAAAATGCATCAATATATTAAGGCTAGACGGTTTGAGATGTTGCCCTGATGACAACAAAAATGCATCAATATATTAAGGCTTTACAATGCGAGGGATGAATTGTTATATCGCTTCTCACTGGGTGAATTCATGACCTATGCAGACTGACCATTTTGTGCACCTCTTTGACCGGGGAAACTACAAATTCCTTCTATCTGATTGGGAGGTATAATTTTTGCCGAATGAAAATTAGGTGCATGTGGTTTGGCCAAATGCCTTCGACCTAAAACACATTAGGAAATGCAAATTGCGTTTGATGAAAAATCCTTTACAAAGCTATTATGTCCTAAATAGTGGTTGGCAAATATTTTTTTGCAAAGGGTTTCTTGGTCTAATTTTTTTGAAATATAAAAACCCTTTGGGATCTAGTTGCTACCAGTGAGCCAGATTTGGTGTCGACCGCTGTCGCCCAAGACGTGCAACCCCGACGAGGGTCGCACGACCATCGACGTGCCACCCAAGCGGCTGATCGGGGTTGTGTGACCCTAGCGTTCGCTGCTTGGGTTGCATGACCTCAAGCCTTGTTGCTTGGGGTTGTGTGACCCAAGTGGTTGTCACACGACTTCGTTAGCTCGTCATTGGCCTTTGTCAACCCTCGTTGGTCCAATCTAGCCTTGCCAACTAACCTCGCCGGTTGCACTTTCTAAAAAAAGAAGATGAATAAGGGCAAGCATAGTCTAAGTTTGATCTGTCCAACACCTAATCCAAGGACCAATCCGTATAGTGTTGGTCATCAATTTTTGGAATCGAGGACCAATCCCATTAAGCCTAGGACCGAGGACCAAACCGACCCTATGCATCCGATCTGCTTCCAAGGTCAACCCGAGACCAACCATTTAATTTTTTTTGTTTCCTTTTTTATATTACTTAAAAGGACAAATGTACTATTTCAAATTACATATTTATTAACAATACGACATTTTAACAATCAAATTATAAACACCAATACATCAAACATAAATAAGATAAGGTAACAACAGGAACTTACACTTGCTAAAAGCAATAAATCATAAAAACGAACATGTGAGGCAAGAGAATAGAAGTGAGCGACAAGGTGAGTGAGGTAAGCGAAAAGAGGCGAGTCGTGACCAAGGCAAGCAAGGCCAAGGCGAGCAAGGCCAAGGCGAACAAGCAAGGCTGAAACGAGTGAAGAGGGTTTCTTTTTTTTTTGGTTGAATTTGGTATGGGTTTCTATTTTCTAATTTACATGACAAATTGAATTGCGACGAGAATAGAGGAAGAGGTGCCGGAATTTAAAGTGGACAAAAGCATATATTATATAATATATTAGATATAAATATATATAATACATTATGTACAGGATTGGTCCGAGTTTGGACCAACTCTAAACTCCTAAAATCGAGGACCAACCCACATAATGCAGGGTGTAGGGATCTTAGGACCAAAGACCAATTCAATCCCCCTAAGGAGTGGACTAGGATCAGTCAGGTGGGCCGATCAAGGTCGGTCTAGGGTCCACCCTAAATCGATGCTTAGGGGTGTGCAAAAGAATCGGGACCCGCCTAGACCCCCCGAAACCGGACCAGAACCACTCGGAACCGATGGTTCTTGAGGGAATCGGTCCGGTTCCCAGTTCCAATTTATAAGAATCGTTGGGTACCAGTCTGATTCCCGGTTCCATGGGCGGATCCGTTCACCCGGACCGAACTGATTATATTAAAATAATATATTAATTTTTAATATTAAAAAAATGAAATTACAAATAACAAACCCAAATCAAATAATAAAAAATAATAATTAAAGTGGGAAAAAAGTCCAAAGCGCACCAAATGGAGAGGCACTGATCTCCAGTCAAACCAAATGGAGAGATACTGAAACTAAAAAGTCCAAAGCGCACCTTGACAAAACGTCAAGCAATTGGTGGGCAAAAAGCAAGCACTCGAAGAAGCAAGGTTGCAGGAGGAGGAGAAGGAGAATCGGTTAGGCGGCGAAGAACCAACAATTTTAGTCGAAAACCAAAGTTGTTTCCCATCAAGATCGGAGCTTTCGAAAAAATGATATTATTATTCTTGTGAGACCGGTTCCATGGATCCACCCGGGAACCAGATCAGACTGGTGGTCCGGTTCCCGGTTCCATTTTTTCGAAATCGGTCTTTACCTTGCGGTTCTCAATTCTAGGTCAGAAATCCCCGCCCGGATCATGCACAACCCTACCAATGCTCACCTCGAAAGATGAACAGTAACAAGTACAAATGGAATGAGGGTAGTTTTGGAAGAAGAAATCTAGTTTTAGCATGTGGTCAACTCTTGAAAACTTAATATTAGATAGGCTTTCAGTTTTCCCTATACCAACATTTGGCCAAAAGCCCCTTGAGATGGGTTGCCAACATTTTTTCAAGGGGCAAAAGCCTCTTAGGAAAGCTAAATTAAATGCACCCACTAATATCTTCTATTAATGGTGAAGATGCCCTAATCTAGCCCAATCATGTATTGAATAGGCGTAATTTTGCAATTATGTTTTTTCTCCATTAGTTGGAGGAATAAGAAAATTGGTTAGAGGATGTTTGGTCCAACCAGGGATGAAGAAATACAGATCTATAATTTTGTGAATTCTGTTCTGGACAAAACATAAGCGAAGTGATCTTTTTAAATAAAAATTAATGATTAACTGACGATTAACAACTAAAGTAATTTTTCATTAATTAAAGCAAGCGGACGCACACTAAATTTAACCGATTGGTCCTTCTTGCCACATTGATTGCACCGGAATTTGAGTATTCATCATGAAACTCAAGCAAAGGTGATCATGCATTGCACGGCGTGATTTGAATGGTTTAGAGAGTCCTAATTCTTCCATCGAGTAAATTAGGTTGTTTAAACTTTCTTTTACTGACCCAAAACCAAAAAAAAGAAAAAAGAAATTCCTTTGAAGCAATATTGATTTTATTTTCTAAAGTTTGAGAAATGGGAATTAATATTAGTTGCAATAATACGTCTATCTCATGAGTCACGACATAATCAAATTACTTTCTCCCGTGAAGAATTTCGCCCTAAAAAATCTATAAGTGCTCATTGATTTTGTTTTAAAAGACAGAGCTTCTAGGGATTTAAAATTACTTTTGCTTTGTCATTTTTGGTGTACTTCAACTGAACTCAATAACTCATAGAAAGGTGGAATTATTGAACAATAGCTTATCTATATATAAGTGGCTTGAAGATACCTCATAATGTCCATGGGCCTTTCAAAGCTCATTTGTGAATTGCAAGAACCTTCATTCCCTAGTAGAGAATATCTTCATTTAACATTGTCCACGAGAAGTTAATCAACTCACAAAATTGAATTGTGAAAGCTTCTCCATTCTAATCAACTTATTAAGTCCCCAACTCCTCTGGGATACATAATATTTTGAATCTTGTTCTCTTGAACTGGATGAAAGAATAAAAGTTGTATTCGCGAGTACAGCATCGGACATCCAAGTTTCTGGAATTTCCAGAACTGTCGATGCTCAATGGTCAAGAAATCGGAATAACCGACAACGGTCAAGAATCCAGATGGGGCCACCGTATAATTCTTCCCGCGCAATAGGACGGCCTGCCACGTGGCATCTGGGAGCTTCTCCGATATTCTCGTCGGCTGACGTGGACGCGCACCAAACACCCGTACGACCACAACGATCCACCGTCGATATCCTCCGAAATTGCGGATTTGCCACTCGCCTTCCCGGCTGTCTGAAAAAACGCTTGCCGAACCAGAGCAAGCTCGCTTTTGCTCCTCCGCAAGCGCCGATGGCTTCTCTCCAAGCGCACCAGCTCAATCTCCAATTCCACCGTCGCTTCTCCCCGCTCTCTCCGAAGCGTAGAGCCTTGAGGAGGGTCCTCGGGCTCTCGCGGCGCCCTCCGGCCTCGTTTGCCCGGAGAATTAGGGCGCCGGAGCTTCCGGAAAGTCGCGGGGGCAGGGATGGGGGGAGGAGCTCGTTCGAGCGCTGCTGCCAAGCCAGCAGCGCGGAAGTCGCGAAGGTCGAAGTCTCGGAGGACAACGAGCGACGGCCGTTCGACCTCAACCTCGCCGTCATCCTCGCCGGTTTCGCCTTCGAAGCCTACACCACTCCTCCTGTAATTGGAACTCTCGAATTAGTCTTTCTGGAATTGCGTGAATTTAAGAAGTGAAAATGTTCCGTTGGCGAAGGCGAGGGAACTGATTGAAAGCTGTATAGCGAGGGGGCTTTGCTGTGGTCTTTGATAGCTACAAAGATAGAATGAGAGGGGATAAGTTTTTGGATTTCGGGTTGTATTATTTTGTTGTTGTTGTGGGGACATAGTTTAATTTAGGGTAGTCCCTATTGTGATAATGCTTTTATTCGAGACTAATTTGTACTTTGTACTTTTGGGGCGTATGGATTAGCAAAACATTGGAAGGCGAGAAGTGGATGCTGCGGGTTGTAAGACGGTTTATCTTTCAGAGTACGTGATCATTTCTTCCGAATAATCAGAGGGGTAAAAACTAATTTTCTGTTTGTCTGGTTGGTTTGGTTTGATTCAGTGGGGTTCTGCCATTGAATACTTGTACTGCTTACGTATATTTGCATGGCATCTGCACTTTGTATGTACAAGTATTTTGTGCACGTTTATGTGCACTTTTGGCCAGTAATATATATCAAGGGGTTTATGTATTTGCTCCCCCATAGATTAAAGTGGATTGGTCGATGGAAAGCAAAGATTTGAAATACTGAGTTTACATATGTAGGTCATTTGTCCGTGAAATATACGATGGTCAGTTGTTCGTAAAGCTCAAAAAGGGTATCAAGCTTCCTGCCATGGATCCGTGGGTATGCTAGTTTCTTGTGGGATAAGACATTATGCTTAACGTTTGAACTTATGCTTGTCTATTTGTTGCATTTCTACTTCCCGCTGTATCTTTTGTGATGTCTTTCATGAATGCCTGAAGTGTTTTTTCTTCTGAAGCAATATTTTTGCTTTCTTCCTTTAAATAAATTTTAGGTTAGACTAATGGAAATTAATCTTTCCTTCCAGATTTTGACAATGCCACTCCATTTCTTTTTTATGAATGTGTGGTAGGGGACAAGTGATCCATATGTAGTCATGCAATTGGATGGTCAGGTTGTGAAAAGCAAGGTCAAATGGGGGTAAGCAATGAACATGAGTTGAGTAAGTAGTGGCATTGCATTTCATATTAAGATAGAAAAAAGAATGACGGCAAGTTCCTTTTAATATCGTGGTATCGAAAGTATCTCTGAAATTGTAAGTATTGAGGCATATGGCCCCTTTCCAACCACACGTAGAAAGGATATATTGCTTCTACCTCTAGTTTAGGAATACATGGTAGGAGTAGATTTTTGAACAAGTATGTTTAGGAGCAACAGGGGAGGGTTCCTCCTGGTCACAGCCTGGAATTTAGAAAAGATCTACTTATAAAAAATAATGAGCATCTAAGGATCTATCCCTTGCTACCCCATAAAAAGTGCTATGGCATCTGTCTTTCGTCACACTTGTAGAAATTCTCTCTTTTCTGAAAGTCTTTGCAGAACCTGTAGAACTTTCCTCATTTCTGAAAGCCCTCGTAACTCACCTCTTTTCATTTTATTGATTTTTTTTTTGTTCTCCATTAAAATCAAATTCTTCAAAGAGAGAATGCAATTCTTTCTTTTCTGTTACATTCCTATGGTTTGTTTCTTTCCTTTCATATGAGCCAAAAATGCAGGGAATGAAAACAAAAAAGATCTCTACCTTTACAAAACGTAGCTAGCAGTTCCTCTCTAAAATACCCCACACAGCCCATGTAATTTCCCAAGTTGACAAAGCCGTACTCAAGGAGCGGTTATATTAAGTTGGTGCAGGCTATGGAATTCCTTCCCTTAAAATGTTAAAGGGTACTTTCACTTTTTAAAATGAGAAATACAATATATATCGGCTACTAATTATTTTTTGTGCTTCTCGCATGATGACCTAAATGATAAAACATATTATTAGCATTCCCCATCAGTTTCTGCAAAACAATTTTGCTGAAGCTTCTGAAGCAATAATCTTTAGCTCTTTTTACATTGGCTAATTGCAATTTAGTTTATCTGCTGTATACAGAATACAGGAGATGAGAGCATATGATGCATGTGGAGGAAAAATTAAGTTTACTCTGGATTTACAGACTTATTGCAACTTTATTTGTCAATCAAATTTGCTGACAGGAAGAAAGAGCCAACATGGAATGAGGAATTCACTTTTAACATTAAGCTCCCTTCGACTAAAAACCTCCAGGTTAAGCCTCTACCAGAGTGATATCCATTACTTCCTTTCCACTTTGCATCTGTGGACTAACTGGAGACCGAATTGCTGGCATGTTTAGGAAAGACTTATCCTAAAAATATGTGATGCTACTTTTGTAATAAATAAATGAACGCCATTTTGAGGGGGCCAACTGCTGCATCAATTTTTGGACTCCTCTTTTACATGCTAAGGAGATTTGCTCATTTGTTGCCTTATTTGATACAATCCCAAGTTGATTGTGCCATATATTTTGCATTAACATAACATGAAGCAAGCAACTCCACCATTTTTTTTTTTTTTTTGGGGTACAAGTCCTTGCTGATTTTGGCGCTCAGCAAATGGATACAGCTATCCTTAAATGCATGAACTGAAGCTGAATAATTGTTGATCTTTTTGTTGTTCACTGTGGTGTGGATGCTAGGTGGCAGCTTGGGATGCAAACTTGGTAACTCCACACAAGCGAATGGGTAATGCGGGAATCTGTTTGGAGCTTCTGTGTGATGGTGAGAATCATTGAATTTGTTGTCGATATGTATTTTGAACTTTATTGTGCAATGCTGCTGGTGGTTCAGTTGGGTGGTTCAGAAGTCAAATAAATGAGCAATATATCAGATCGGTTTTTCACCTGTGAAACATTATTTGATACTCTATGACCTTGGCAATGGATGAAATTACTACCATATGGAAATTGTACTTTTTCTTGATGAGCATGTCTGTTTCCAGGAGATTCACATGAAATGGTTGTGGAATTAGAAGGAATGGGCGGTGGAGGGAAGATACAGTTAGAGGTAAGTGTGGAAACATTTTTATATCAATCACATAGTAGGAAGCTCTCTTAAAAGGACGATTAGGATTTCTGTTTGAAGACTCTTGACTTCTTGAAATAAACATCTATATATGATTTGTAATTGTTCAAGAGAAGTTCCAATTAGAAGGTAGGGTTTTCATTTAGGCCTATAGCTTCCAGCATCTATCTGTGAATCATTGAGCATTAGCAAGAGCTTTTTATTAATGTTTGCTTATTTGAGTACCTGGCAATTACTGTATAATAGCTTTCTCCAAGATGTTGTAACATCTTTTCTCTTTTGTTATTATGAATCAGTCGCTGGGTAAATCTTAGATGCTTGAAGAACCAGTTTACACCAATACGCTATGAACCCTGGACATCTAAGTCTGCACACACTCCAGCTCAGCCCTTTCCAATAGGCTAAACTTACTTGCTTTATTATATTGGTGGAAAAGACGACATTGAAATACAAAGTAAACCTCTTATCTGTTTCAAAGACATTGAATCAATCATGGGGGTTGTTTGTCCATTTGATCTTGTATGTCAAAATCGAGTATCTACTGAGATGCATATGACACAAATATGCAGTGCTTGTATATTGTCTCACATGTATGGAGTGTGAATAAGAACTACTAATAAACAAGTTTAATAACAATCTTTCAGAAATCAGACAATAATGCTGGGAGGAAAAAAAATATTTCCACTATTGGACTTTGGTAGGAATATTAGGGAATCCTATCTGAACCAGGCAAAATTGGTGATGAGTATCTGAATTCCATTTATGAGAATTCCAACCTTGGTTTTGTTATTGTGGATTTCTTTCCATGCTTTACTAAGATACCAGTTATCGTCCTTCTGCGTGTTATGCCGGAAAAATGAGCAAGCTCACTGGTGATGCTGTTTCAGGTTAGATATAAAAGTTTTGATGAAATTGATGAGGGAAAGAAGTGGTGGAAGCTCCCATTTGTTTCAGAGTTCCTCAGGCAAAATGGGTTTGAGTCTACTTTGAAATCAGTTGTTGGGACTGAGAGTGTGCCAGCTCGGCAGTTTGTTGAATATGCTTTTGGGCAGTTGAAATCCTTTAATGAGACATATCCTTGGAAGGATAAGCTTTTAAATAGTGGTAAATATGTAGCAGAAGGGGAATCGGTCAATGCCACTGCTGCACCTGAGAAGTCTTCATCTGTAGATGTTCCATCGCTGAATGACCAGAGCCTGAATGAAGAGAACATTGTTGTCGAGTCTTCCCCTGATTCAACTGGATTTGAGAATGCTAATGGAGAAAAAATGCTAGTTGGTGAATCCATACAGTTTGACAAACATTTCTGGAAGAACTTTGCAGATGTTATCAATCAGAAGGTTGTACAGAAACTTGGTCTTCCTGTCCCTGAGAATGTAAAATGGGATGGTTTTGATGTACTAAATAAGATTGGCATACAATCCCGGAAAGTTGCAGAAAAAGCTTATGTTGAATCTGGGCTTGCAACGCCAAGTAGCCAAGATATTGATGATTCCGCAGAGAGTGGGCCACTTCTAAGAAGTGCAATTCAGTCTTCAATTCCGGATATAAAAAAAGTGACGCAAGATTTGTTGCAGCAAACTGATTCTGTTTTGGGGGCATTGATGGTTTTGACTGCGGCAGTTTCTCGGCTAAATAAGGAAGCGCGTTCTATGGAAAAGAATGATGATAAAATGAAAAGTGATGATTCTGTGTATTCTAAGAGTGAGAATCTTGCAGTCTCATCAGACGTATCATCATTGGATGAAAAGAAGTCGGAGGAGATGAAAACTCTTTTCTCTAGTGCAGAAAGTGCTATGGAAGCCTGGGCGCTGCTTGCCACTTCTCTTGGTCATCCTAGTTTCGTTAAGTCTGAATTTGAGAAAATTTGCTTCCTAGATAACGCATCCACTGATACACAGGTATTGTCTTCCTGTATTGAGAAGCTGCTTCCTAATCTACTTTTTCTCACGCATTTTTAATTGGGGATGGAATCATGTATGAATGAAGTAAGGTTACTGCAGGCAGCAATCTGGCGTGATTCTGCACGAAGAAGATTAGTTGTTGCATTTAGAGGAACAGAACAAGTAATCAGCTTCACTATCTTTCCCTTGGCAACCTTATTTATGTGGTTATGAGGTAGATATTTATTTATTAATTTTTTTTTCTATCTGTTATTCCCAGTCAAGATGGAAGGACTTGCGGACTGATTTGATGCTGGCCCCTACTGGGTAATGTGAAAAATCAATTAATTCACTAGATAGTCTTCTCTCAACATATATGCCATTACAAGTATTTTACTATTTTGCCTGTTAGTTGGTCATGTAGGAGCAGATCATCATCTCTATCTTAGCCTTAACAAGTACAAGATCAAAATTTGCAACCTTCTTTAGTTTCTCACTAGGAAAAACGAATTGTAGCTTGAACATTGTCCAAGTCTGATATGATGTTAGTCTTTTCTCTCCTCGTAATTTGCAGTGCTAAGCAATAATTTAGAATGTATGATTAGGCTTGAAACCAGTTCTGTTACATTGAGCTGGGCTTATCATTAATGATCCTATGATACCTGGGAATTGGTGAGTGATATATGCCAATTGACATCTGTGTTTGCAGATAGGTTTTGAGCAGTGCTCTTTTTGGTGTCTTCTTTTCTATGTGAAAAGATGTCCATGCTAGTTGCTTGTTTGAATTGTTCAAATCCACTAATTCTTTTGGTTGTTGCTTGTTGCTTGTGTCAACTATGCAAATTCACCAATTCTTTTGGCTGTTTGATATGCTTATCCTCTGTAATATTTATGTAAGTTGGGCTAATGTAATACACTGATACTACTTGTCAATTTTGTTTTTCTTGATGTTTATTTTGTTGTGCTCCTACAGTTTGAACCCCGAAAGGATTGGTGGAGATTTCAAGGAAGAAGTTCAAGTATACTGCTATTCTAGATCTTGATTTCTTTTGTTGATTATTGTGAGATGCGTATTTTGCTGAATCCGTCCATCATGCTTCTCCTTGCTTACAAAATTTTTGTTGCTTGTTTTCCAGGTTCACAGTGGCTTTTTAAGTGCATATGATTCAGTGAGAATAAGAATTTTATCACTCCTCAAGATGGCAATTGGTTTTGTGTAAGTGCTGTTCCTAGAAAAATATTATAAACTAATCATGCTTGCTCCTCTGAAAAAACCACAAAAGAATTCGGAGAGTTGTAGGCGTTGACCCCATGAACTTGGTTGATATTCTCCTTGAGCATCGCTGTGTGATGGAGTTGAGGTGTATCTTGCATGAGCTGCATTGTGCTCTTTGCAGTAAGTTTTGTGGATCTGGAGTCACAAAGCCTCGAGGATTAGCGGTCCTCAAGTTGTGAGTGACACCAAGGAGCCCAGAATAAATCCATGTGGATTGGGACTCACCTGGCTGGCGTGAGTTGAATCCCGGCAGAGGGGGGTATAGTCAGGATATTGAGAGCTGGAAAACAGGCAAGTGGACAACAAAGGAGGGACTCCTTGAAGCTATGTCAAGGAGCAGAGATAGGTGGGCAGACAGTAGCATTGGATGAAGAGTCAGAGAGCTTGATGCACGGAGGTGCTGGCCCCAAGGGAGAGGATATGAGTAGCATTTGTTCATGGTCGCTACCCATGAGAGATGACAAAGAACTCAATAAGGAAGCTGTGTTAGCAAGTGAGAGTTAACAACAAAGTCCCATATTTGTTGGTTTTCTCTCTCTTGGTGGATCTGATTCCATGTTTAGTATTTAGGGATTGCTGAAGATACGAAAGGAGAGAACACAAAATACCTGCTTGACTTTATGTTTATAAGTATATTGATGCTTCACTTGCCAAGCCTAGGGAGACAATCTACTTAATACCCAAATCCTTGACTACCTTATTTAGAATTCCCAACACTTGTGTACTAACCATATGTGTCTCAATGTAGACAGATATTCTTCAACAGTTTGTTTGCCCTCCAGGCAATATCTTACTTCAGTGTGAACTTAACTGCTAGTGTTTCTTTCATTTTGTCATATACCAAGGCCATGCATTCAAACAAGTTTTTCTCCATTACTAAATTGCTACCATGCTGTGCTATCACCAAGAGCTGATTGTCTTGTGATAACTTGATGGTGAAATGTTTTCTTGCAGGGACGATGGTTGTGAGCCACAGTACAAGTGGCATGTCTATGTTACTGGTCATAGTTTAGGTGGTGCTCTAGCTACTCTCCATGCTCTTGAGCTTTCATCCAGTCAATTAGCAAAGTGAGTGACATCTTTCATACTAAAGATAACTATTATATTTACTTTTCTGCCTCAGATATTTGTCCAGCTGCAAAATGCTGGCATGCATTTGATTGCAGTTATACTTTTAAGTATTTGACACATGTCGTGATCTTCAATGATTAAAAGTTATTGTTAAATTGAATGGACCAATAGTATAGTATCACTGGGGGCGGCAGGCATTTGAGGCTGATAAAAGGGGCTGAAATGGTGGTGGAGAAGTTTTTTGGTAGAGTTTAGGAGTCTGTGAGACATTTTTTACAAGAGGAGGTGCCAGCTGGTTTATACTTTTGGCTTTCTAAAAACACCCAAAAAGTGAATGAATGAATCAGCGAAGACAAGAAATGTTAGGATGGGCTGGTTGAGCTAGCTCTAATCAAATTGTGATGTCATGTAAAGTAAGTTTTCCGTAACTGAAGTACACAGGGAAGAGCACCACTCGTGACGTCGAAGACTCTCTATTAGCTAAGGAACCACCCCCCCGGGCGCCGCCAAGTAATTGGGTTTAGTCGACATTTGCTGTAGAAGAAGTTGTTCCCGCTCCGGACTTTACAAAGTTGCAGAATGAGGTGTGCATGTGTTTTTTTTTTTTTTTTTTGTTCCATGGGAGGGAGGTTTTTGCAGGTAGCTCAAAGGTAAACACATGATGGACTAAAGAAAAGAACATTGTGTTATTTTCTTGATAAAAACCTGAATACTTTGTATTACATAATCCGGAAAGGAAAAATCCACTGTCTTTGAATCACGAGATCTTTATTGTTAATAAATAATGATTTTTGTGTATTGACTCTGGGCGAATTTTTGTCTGCGATACTTGTGAGGACCTGCCCAATTTTCTTGGTGTTCTTGGTATGGCATGGATAAAGTTCGGTGGAATAGTTTTCATGCTTTTCTGGTCTCAGCAGATTGCATTTTCTTTGTGAGATTCCAGAGATTCATCTAATTTGATTCGAGGTGCCTTATTTAGTGATGTGTGTAACCATTTGTTTCGATAACTTCAACTGACGGAATGGTTGTGCATATTATATTCCATAGCTAAGTACTCCTCATGGAGACTGCTGCTATGATGGGGAAAGCATGAAGCATGCAAACTCAATAAACATGGCTTATGGGCAAAGATTATTGAAACCCAAGATATCTGAAGAAGGGAAACTAGAAAGGGTGAAAGACTAGGTGTGAGGAATCGAAATCGAGATCTTTGGCTGTTATACCATGTTATAGTTTTATGCACAACCGACTTACTGCAAAAGGTTAAGCTGTTTGAATATAGTCCATATCATGTTATGTAACTGAATTGTGCCGACGACATGAGATACTATATGTGTAAAGTAGGTCACACCATGAGAAGCTAGAGTTCTTTAATTGTGAGTTTATCTGTAAGCAGCAACTTGAGCGGCCTCTTTTGTTACTCTTAAGTGTCTTAGGCCATTTAAATTAAAATCATGGGAGTAGAGTTTTTAATCTTTTTTTCCCTTATGGCATGTGACTAACGCATTTTGTGTATGTTAGGCGTGGAGCAATTTATGTGACTATGTACAACTTCGGATCTCCTAGAGTTGGTAACAGGAGATTTGCAGAACTCTATAATGAGGTGAGAGAAATATGTGCCCCGTAGCCCTGTCATCTGTACTCAGATCCTTGAGAAAACTAAGTGATGGCTACCGCTTCCTGATTCCTTTATGCAATCTTTTCTCTGTGTGCAAATATAAACAGGCCCATGCATATTTGCGCCCATGCATATTTGCATAGTGTGGCATGGAAGTTGCTGCTCTACCTTTATTGTCAATATTGTTAGGATTGACTGCCATGAAACATGCCAAAACGCATTCAGTCCTCTCGCAAGGGTGGGATGGGCTCAAGGGTCATTTGCCGGGTTTGAAACCCAGTATAAGCCAACAAAAAAATAAAGACAAAAAAATTTCGTGAAAATATTACTCTTCAATGAACAACCTCGGGATCCATCCTGTATTAACAGCAACTTTCTTAAGATTTCTTCTTCACATGCCAAAACGCTGGTACAATTATACTTATTTTCATCAGCAACAATTGTCATAAAATGAAGTTCTTCTGTTCTTTATTCATGCCTTTCATCATTATAAATCTTCTCAAGAGTTCTCTGTGGATTACTACACTCTTGTTTATTCCTGAAAGGTACTTATTTTTCCAAGTTGAGGGGACCGTTCTGACTCCCTATTGCAGTAACTTATTTTAGTGACGCAACTCACTAAGGAGGGCTTTCTTTTTCATTTAAGTGACTTCTTTTCTAGATGTTGTGGTCACACTCCAATGTCTCCTCCAACTGAGCTTCTGCTATGATTGCTGCTATCTCTTTAAAAATTTGGCATCTTATAATCCTATTGATTCATGTCAGCAGACTTTTAGGTGGCCTAAGCATGATCTCCCCCTTATTAGTGGAAAATCTTTTGATGCATTTTTCTAGTACCGCATGTAGTATGTGTGATGTAATTGTCTGTTGCTTTGCAGAAAGTGAAGGACAGCTGGAGAGTTGTGAATCACAGGGATATCATACCGTCAGTTCCACGCCTGATGGGTTATTGCCACGTGGCCCAACCCGTCTATCTAGCAGCAGGAGATGTTAAGGATGCCTTGGTATCTATATAGCTTTAACCTTCTTACCCAAAATGAGTGAACAAATTTCATCTATTTAAGCTCTTCAACCCATTCCCTTGAGGAATATGTTGGTGAAGTTATTCCACTCAGAACTCTGTTGCATGGTGAAATACTCTGGATTAATAATAACTAGCTGATGGTTTCAAGTGTTTGAGTCTGTTACTTGTGGACTTATCAACGGAAGCATCAGTAGGAAATTGGATCATGACTCGTATTACTTTTCTGTTGCTAATATGAGAAAGCAGTAGTTTTACTTGTACAGATCTTCCCAGATCAACTACTTATACAATTGGTTGATGTTGTTCAGGTAAATGTGCAGTCCTTGGCTGATGGTTACCAAGGTGACTTTGTTGGTGAAGCCACGCCAGATGTTTTAATTAGTGAATTTGTAAGTTCACTTTTCTTCCTTGGTGACTGAAAGTTCCTTAAATAGACAAATCAATATTTCCATATGCTTAATATCAGAACATTCTTATATATCTCATTTTAGAGTACCTTACTGTTGTTCTGCTGAAATGTGCTTGGTGAAGTCACACAGACATGCACGCAAAATTGTAGCAGTCTTGATGAATTTTGCCAATATATATGTCTGCTTATTATCTGGTTTGTCAGTTTTTTGATTTTCGATTTAGATGTCTGCATTAAACTACCTTGGACAGAACAGCTCATGTCTATTTACTTCTACTGTATGTTGAGATAGTAACTGTAAATGAATTGGTGAGTTAAATCCATTGCTGGTGCACAAGTCCAACGTGACAGGTCTCAAACTTCTTTTGCAGATGAAAGGTGAAAAGGAACTCATAGAAAAGATATTGGAAACTGAAATAAACATATATCGTGCAATTAGAGATGGAAGTGCGCTGATGCAACATATGGAAGATTTCTATTACATCACTCTGCTGGAGGTACGTTAAGTTAGAGCCTCCTGTATCTTCTGTTCATTTTTAATTATACATCCTGAAAAAGCAAAGAGAAAAGGGGAAAACACCCCCAAAAGAAGTTGTTCCCATGTGCTATGTTATCTGTTAGCCCTTTTGGAAATGAAAATACTTCCTCTTTTTCATAAGAGCGTCAGATCAAATTACCAAACTGCGGAAAGGCTGCAGACAAGTGACGAAGCAACAGACAGACAGCTAAATGCTTAACAGCATGCACGCCGTGGTAAATGCACATATGCTCTTACTTAAGCCACCACACCCTATCACTGGCCCCCAAAATACACATCTCCATGTAAATCTCACACGGAGATCGTTATATCATGTGTGGTTCTGGGCTATTCTGTTTTAGTGTATGTTTCAAGTACAGACTTCGAGAAGAATAGCATCAGGACCCTTCAATAAATTTGTACATTGGGGACCTTACCTATTCATAAAATGATCAAAACTGTGGCAATAACTTTCTACATTCTAAAACTCAGGATCGGAAATTTATTTCCATGTTCTTGCTTTTGTGAAATGCCAACTTTTAATTTTCTCTGGAAGAGCGAGGTGAACGGAATGGGCATGTGCATGCGTATGTTTTGTATGGATACAGCGCGTCGTGCGATTAACATTATCTTGTGTAATCCAGATGGCGCCAGCTAGTGTAGGTATATAGAGTCTTTCGGTTTCGACCTTGGCCAGGAGTCAATCATCCTTGAGAGATTGGATAAGGGAAGGCTGAAGAAAGCAAAACACGAACCGAAGATACTTCTTTTGCTTAATTCGCATCCACGTCAGTGTTTGTGTATAATTGTCTGTGCGCCCCGGCCCCGCTCTGGCCATCGCATGCACACGAGCGCGCACCAGTGTTGGTGCACTGTGTTGGGTGGTGAAATTGATGATCCCACAAAAGTTGGCTCTACTTGACGGAAGAGGCAATCCGATGCTGCCTGACCATGACACGACGAAAAGAAGAACATGAGAACATACTAACAATGTCGTGTTATAGTCTAGGCCCTTAATACCAAAGCTGGACACAAAGGTATATCCTTTTTTACATGAAAACTCATGATAGACAAAAGACATTTACTTAAACTGATGGTGTTGGCTTCTACACATGATGATTGCGAATTGTTTCCATGTATTAAAATGTGGCCCGTTCCCTCTGAAACGGTTGCTTTATTGGGTCCAGATGATGCATGCAAATATCCATTCCTGGGAAGCGGCTGTAGCAGCTGGAGGAATTGCAATCGCCGATGGCGCTTATTTCGGCCCTTAGCTCGAACGGTCGCACCGAACCGAGTAGGCCGTTTCGTGCCAGGCCCGAGATGGTTCGGGTTTTGGGGCCCATACGAGTTCATATTTTTTTAGTAGGGCTTAGAGTTAAGAAACCTGAAATGCCCGGCCTGATCCGACCCAAAGATAAAATATCAAAACTTTTAGGTTGTCAATAGTGTCAAGATCATTCCGACCAAAAAAAGAAAATGTCAACCGAGGCCTATGGATATTGGTAGGTTTTTTTTTTTTTTTTTTTTTTTTTTTTTTTTGTGGGGTAAAATATAAATGGTTTTGTCGGTCGTGCGGCAAACCCATACTTTAACTTACATTTGTGAAAGTGATTATAAATGAATTAGTTTAAATTTGAGCGGCGCTATTTCCACCTCTTATATAACTAAATTCAGCATATTTGACAATATTGTTCTCAATCATTCACTTGCAATTTAAAGTAGTGGTCCCATTTTTATTTTTATTTTCACTTCCATTTAGAATCTAGTTGTCATAATTAAATATTCGACATTTTGATCTATTGCGAGTATTTCATATTTATTGAAGGTACTATGTTTTATTTTTTCTTTTTAGATTTTAATTTTGTAGAAATAAGTTTTGTGTAAAATAAAATTTTTCAAGAAAATATGTATCGAGTCTCTTTATTTACTTGCTACCGGTGAGATATTTTACATCAAGTATGTAAGACGTTATAGGATTATTTAGGAGTACACTAAAAACATTGACATGCATAATGAGGCATTTTGATATGTTTATCATAAATACTTCATGCATGCTTCAGTTTTTATCAATCCAAAATAATCAGATTTCATTTTCATTTGAAAAAAGATTGTTTTGTGATTTCTTTTTTTTTTAAGTTTTACGTTAGAAAATATAACTGTAAAATTTGAAAAATATTTAAAGGGCTTTTTTTTTATTTAATGTTTCATCCTATCATCTCATTAGATATATGTATATATAAAAGACAATCGATAATAAATGATTTGATGGTGATATGCACAACAAAAATGAATGTTTATAAACAAGTCATTGAATTAAAAATTGTCTATCATAAAAAGAGTCGACTTTTTTCTTTGATAATCAATGGCATTAAAAAGAATTAGGTTTCTTGAATTTTTTCTTTTCAAAAAAAATTAATTTTTAAGGAAGTAAAATCTAACAAAATAAAAGAAAACATAATGACCACGTCATGGAAAAAAAATATGTGAAATTTTTAATTATGACAGTTTGATGCTACATAGAACTAGAAAACTAAGAAAAGAAAGAAAGTAAATAAATTTGCGGTGCCAAATTAAATTGCAATTAAATGATTTGAGGTAATTTTTTTCTTTTTATTGAAATTTTTTTGGGGGGGAGGGGGTTTGGTCGTAGGTGGGGTTAGTGATATAACGGATGAAAATATCGCCGTTCAATTTAAAATAAGATAAAAATGGACTCTTAAAAAACAAAAATAAAATGATTTTAGTGAATCACTCTCTCGTTTCCTGTTTCTTTGATGATCAGTGCTGCCAATGTCGGGCGAGCAGTCGTCCCTCGAAGGTACATCTCGTGATTCCCTCCTCGATTCCCTCCTCATGGCCGCTTCAAGCTTTCCATCGATTTGTTTCGACTTGTTCGTCTCCCTCGCTGATTTGGGAATTTTCAGTTGCGATGCTGAGCACCCATTAAATGCCGGATCAGGATCGGGATTCGAGTATATTATTACGTACGTGGAAGTACATTGAGAGAGAGGCTGGGCTCGAATCTCCGTTCAATTGTAGATTCTTATGCAATCTGATTGACTTATCCCTAACATGCTAATTCTAACCCATCGCAAGTCACAAACTGTTCGATGATATTCTCACAAGCGAATTAGGATGAGGGCTTGCGTAAGGTTTTGAATTTTTATGCGTCCCCTTAAGTTCCTAGCAAGTAATTATTGTTCGACTTGGAGATAACTTACCTGCCTTTGGGAGCAACTGGATAAATTAGCATTTTGAGTTGATCATCATTGGAGGTTGCGACTAGCGAGTGGCTAAAATTGGCATTTTAGGATAAGTAAAGGGGTGGGAACGGATAACTAGCGCATGTTGCTCGCGCTTGCTCTTTACCAATAGGTCGGCTGGAAATAATGGACACAATTGGTTTTCAGTTATATTGATGAAGTATATGCAACGTCCAGCTCAATGATATGTTTATATTGGGTGGGCTTAGTCGCTTCACTATAATTTTGTTTTCGTGTAATTGAAGTGTTTGGAAGGTACTTGTCTAAAGTGCCGTGAATTTTGTTAGATGAGTTCTGTTAATTCCAAAGCCATAACACAAGTCTCATTTTCATGGTCCACACGATTGAGGTGATTTCTTTAATTGTCTATTTTTGTACATTGGCTAATTAACCTGTAAGGCCTCCGCAATCCTTTGGCTTGGAAGATGTAGTACTTTCTAGCTAAAGGATCTATCTATGTTGGTTTTGACTTTGTTTTTCTTCCTCATCACCTTCACTCGGATTTTCCACGAGGGTACAATCTGAGGATTATCTTTCATAGTTGGAGATTTTGGCAATTGCAAAGTCAAAGTTTTCTAGCTTTTGTTGAGGTGAATGATACTATTGAAGTGCATCACACCGTCAATAGTTAAATTGGACTAATTTCACACAATCTTCTCCATCATATGCTTAAGCTAAAGTCACCATGGCATTATATTACTGCAGACTTTTTAAACTACAATTTTATTTTCCAAGATTGTATTTTTTTTTTTTGTATAAACTTCAGATTGTGAATGTAAATATTTCGTCAGCAAATAGCATATCCATTCCTTATCTTTTGTTCAATTTGAGAGAGTTTTGGTTGCAAATTACTTTAACCATGTGGAAATATCTTAGGATTGATAGCTTGCATGACAATAGCTTAGTACCTCATCATAAACAAATATCTTGGATTTGCAAACCACAATAACCGTATTGATGACTTTTTTGCCTATTTATTTTAGGCTGGAGATAAGGGGAGGGAGAAACATATTTCTAAGATCTTGGAGATGTTCGAGGCAGCCGATACTCTTGTGTGCAACGATATTACCAAGCTCACAATATTACCAAGTATGTTTATGATCTTCTGTTATGTTCTTATTGGATTTATGGTTATTGTATGTTATATTCTTTGTTTGTTATAGGATATCAAGTAGTTGTCTTATGAGAAGCATGTTTTCTTCTTAGAAATACATGATGACAACACACTAGAATACCTTTTTGAGAAGTTAAATATTGCTCGAGTGCCTCTCGATGTATGTTTTATATTAGTTTTTTCAAATGGAATCTGTTTTTAGTGACGTCAACAGAGCGATTTGAGTCTATTTTTAGATTAATTAGGAAGCAGAAAGGGCAGCAATTCAACCCCGTGGCCGCTATTGTGACGCTTTATATCTATTGACTTCCTCAACCATAAAAAACTTGCCTATATATATCCTTTTTTTCTTGGATATCCATATTCCCATACCTATTTTCTCATGGATGAGACGAAAATATGATAGTGAATCTTTAATTATCACTATATATGTTTTATTATTTGTTGCATTAGATGCGTAAAGTCTGATTTTGTACTGTAGATTGTTAGATGAATGTCGTGACACTTTATCAATCATTTCAAGTGGTGATGTTGACATGGCTAGTTCAACATGTGAAATGAACTCCAAGAAAATTTTCAAGGGAAAAAAAAACAGGGATCTAACATTGTTAGATATGTATTCAGGTTTGGTGCACCGTCTACTGGCATATGGCTTGGGTGAACTCCAAGGAGATTTCCAAAGAGATTTGCCGCATGACATAAGCTCATGGACATTGCACCACAACCTGGATATGTATCAAACAATGCAACCGTCCTCTTTTATTCTTTTGGAAAATTGTCTGGAGTTCACCTCACATGTTGAACCAACTATTTGAACCTTATCACTTGAGTTGATGAAGTCTCACAAATATCCACCTAAGATTTGCAATATAAAATCAGACCTCAGGTATCTAACCCAACAAAAAATAAACCAGATGCAATGATAATAAATGATTTCCTATTGTGTTTTCATCCGATTCATGAGGAGAAAATGGTACGGGTATCCAAAGAGAAAAGGACATCCGAAGGCAATGTATCTTATAGTCGAGTAAGGTAGTAGATATAAGGTGTCGCAATAATAGTCACAAGATGGAATTGTGGCTCTTTTCGCTTCCAAATTAACCTACAAATCAGAATCAAATTACTCTCTTGGTGTGTCACTGATAAAGATTCGAGATGAAAAGACTAATTTTAATACATCAAAGAGGCACTTGAGCAATATTTAACTTCTCAACAAGGCACTCTAGTGAGTTGTCACCATGTAAATTTGAGAACGAGACACGCTTGTCATCAATAAGGTAAGACAACTGCTTGATGACCTAGAAAAAATAAAGAGCATAACGTAAGATAACCAAAAACCAATAAGAGCACAACAAAAATTATAAACATACTTAGTGTATCGCCAGCTCTGTAATATCGTTGTGTACAAGAGTAAAATGAGCTCCACGATCTTAAAATATGATTGTCCTACCTTTCTTTCCAACCTAAGTTAAGTAGCCAAAAAAGTCATCAATGCTGTTATTGTGGTGGTATTGTGAATCATAAATATTGATTTACAATCAGGTATTAAGCCATCGTCAAGTAAGCTATCAATCCTAAGATATTCCCACATCGTTAAAGTAACTTGATGTCGAAGTTCCCTCAAACAGACCAAAAGATATGGAATGCATATGATATTAGCTGACTAAAATATTTACATTCACAATCTGAAGTTTATACGGAAAAATTACAATCCTGGTAAATAGAATCAGAGAATAAAAAAGTTCTGCTAGACGGCCGGCCACCCAGTTTTCCAACTGGCGCCATCATTTCCCTGTACCACGCCCCAAGTTTCCCTGGGGGAAGGCGTCGCGGGGATCAGACGTGGCTGCCCTCTCCCGTAAAGGAGTGGCCGAGTCAGCCAATGGGGCCGGAATCTTTTTCCAGGCCCGGATCCCGGCCTGGGAAGGGCGTAAGGGGTCACTCTCCCCAGGGAGGTTCTCCCTCCATTTCCCTCATAAGCAGTTTAAGGACCTGCTCAAGTCCAAGATTTTTCTGACAAATCTGCATCATTGCAAATATTAGATGATGCCTAGCAGATAATGATGTCATCTTTGATTTCCTGTAGTTTTGCTGGTGGGAAGTTTAATGCAGAAATTGGAGTAAATTAAACTTGTCTTTTGATTTTGGCAGATATTATCAATCCGGTATCATAATTTGTTTATTGCTGCTATGAAAAGTCGCTGCTATAGCATATGCAATAATTGTATAATGCCATTACTGCAAAATGTTTGTAAATGCTGCCACTAGACCACAAAGTTGGATTCAGTTAGTAGTCGCTGCCAATGTGGGATAAGGGTTTGGTCAATACCATTGAGATTATCACTTTTGGCTTTGATTTAAAACTATGTAATAAGTTCTCCCCACGGGTGAGTTCATGACTATTGGCGATTTGCCGTCATTGCTGGCGATTATCGAGGTTGGGCAATGATTAAGAGAGCAAGTACTAGGTAAAATAGTGTTTTCAGGGTTTTGGAAGTTGGCGTCTTCTCTATAAGGATCGCATAGGATGCCTGAATTGGATCTTTTCTCATGATTTTGATTGTCGATAGTGTGGTCATTCATACAATTTGAGGAGGAGGACAACTAGACAGGTCCTTTCTGAGGTATGAAATGCACTGTTAGTACAGTGGCTTCTAATATTAACTCCTTCAGCCACATGATGGTTTTATCTTTTTCATCCACAGTGAAGATGCACTAAGATTGGGATAGGTAAGGCACAATCCAGCTATTTAACTATGTCGTTCAGATTTAACAACAATTTTGGAATTCTTGCTCTTGCTATGCCTACAAATATATGAACTAAATGAGAAGATTTGCTATTTAGACGCTTAAGATATGAGCTGGTCAGAGTGCATGGTTTGTAGAACGATAGTACCCATCATTTCTTAGTGGGACGTCATGGTAGGCTTATTGCACCATAAAATATGTTTTGTGCTTTGTCAGGTTAATGGTATCGATTTGGCTGAAATTGAAGGTGGGGAGATTGCAGTTATCAACTTGCGTTCATGCAATGGTCCTGATTTTATTATTTTAGTTCATTTTTTGATCACACAAGACACTGGGGCGAATGGAATATTTGGTCAGTACTCTGCAGTTCTCTGTCCACCTTTTATCGTTTTTAGGCCCTTCTTTTGGTCTGTTGGCATCAAGGATTTTAGCACTTCTTTTGCCCAAGATGTCACGTAGATTGCTGCTTTTTTTCTAATATAATAAGTTGCAACGCTTTCCAGGTTCCACAGCAATTCATACTGTTCAGGTATGGCAGTTATATTGTTCCAGTTTCTTTTCTTTTCTGTTTACCAGGGAGGAAGTTTTGACTTCAAGTACTCTAGGGGAAGGAAAACATTGAGAGAATTTTAGAGAAGTTAGAAGCTGATGGATGTAGAGTTGCTGAAACCTATGAATCTTTTGGTCGTGTGTCAATCTGATATATTGGCCGAGTGCTTCTGGATGCTCACCAGGTGAGTTATGGATATTTTGAGATATGATAATCAAACTAACAATATCTGATGAAATTGAAGGTAAGTTGTGGATTTGTTGTTGTCTATTTGTGCATTAGTATAAATATTTGAAAATTCAATGACGCTTTGCAATCTTGCTGGTTATATTGGGGTTTTTGGGATAAAAAATGGTGAATCTACGAAATTGCTTAAGTTTCTCTGCTTCTATACCACTCATGGTACATGGAAGTTCCACGCCTCGCTAAGATCAGTGATAAAGGTGCATTGGGCTGCACGTGAAATTGATCCTGTCTCATATATGCAAGATAGATGCTCTAATTTCTCATATCGCATTCTGTCTTTTAAGAAGACCATACCGTTTCTACATTCTTTGCTGCATGTCTCTTTATTTTGTTTCTGCATATGTAGATCCATCAGCTTTTTTAAGACCATATTGGTGTGGCAATGGAGTTTCCCAAGTCCATGGTCACACCTTATGATATTGTTCAATTACGTGAACAATGTACCTGACAATGCCCGGTGGTGACCTAAGATGATTGACCCGAACCTAAGATGGGCCATGGAGACGATGCCCCAAGGTCAGGTCATGGGCGACATGGTGCTGCTGCCGAACAATAGCACTGTGATCATCAATGCCCTGGTGGCAGGGAGGGCCAGGTGGGAGTATGGGCGGAAGCCAGTCCTCAACCCCGTCATCTAATGGACTCGCAGGCAGATATCATTTGATGGCGTATCATCAAATGATTTTTATTATTGTCAAGTGTCTTGTAATACCCAGCAGTCTTTTGGGATCAGATAGAAATTGAGAATTCGACAGTTGTGTGGTTTTATAAGTTTCTTTATGTTAATTCTTTTTGGGATGCACTTAAACCTAATCAAAACATGGGGTTGAAAATCCTCTACATATACGATTGAATTTTAGAGCTCTAAAATCATGATGACCCACAAACTTTAATTGTTGAGATGCACTTGTAAGAATGAGAATAAATTAAATTAATTTGTTCATCCTATATATTTGAATTATCGCTATAACAATATTAACAAGTACTCTTATATGACAATAGAAAATCGGTAAAGAATTTGCTTTTAAGGACATATTATTGAAACATGCATAGTAATTGACTCTTAGTTATGATGTTAATGGCTAAATCACAAATGACTTGCTTAAATGGGTGTTGAGTGTGTGGGCTTGGGTTTGGACTTTTGACCCATTTATGACATATTTTAAAAAATGAGTTACTTGTAAAAAATTAAATTGGATTCGTTAAACTTGAGTCACTTGGCAGCACTAAGTTCTTTATAAGTATTTCAATTTATAGGTTTTCATGTGTTTTATTTTATTTACTAATTTTTTTATTATTTAATTTTCTTTTTAGTTTGATGTGAAATTTTTACCCAAGTAACATATATATGTGAAGAGTTTAAAGTGAGTTAAAGGTGCAAGTGAGTTTTTTTAGATTGAGTTAATATTAATTATGTTTTGATAATATTGATCAAAAATGGTATGTATCATTAAATTTACATTGCATAAAAATCAAAATGGATTAAATGGGTTAGATCATTTTTTACTCGACCCGACCTACCCATTGATGGCCCTAGTGGCGAGGAAGCACTAACTTTGATTCCATGAAATATGTTTTTAATATCTTGAATCAAATAAAATATGAGGCAAATTTCAAACGAAAGGTCATAACATCTGTTTGTATATATTGGGGCAAAGAATCTAATCAAGAAATTTCGCCCTTTCCAGTGGACGCGGAAAGAGGAAAAAACTGAAAGAAGACTTTGCCAGAAAAACAGTTCGTTAACTTACCAAACAAGAAGTGTTAAAGAAGATTCGTCGGTTTAGGTAAAATACCAATTGCACCTAAGAAAAAGGGGAAAAGGGTAGGTTTGAATTTGGGTTCTTCTTCCCCGTTAGGAATCAGTTTATAATTTCAAAACTTGAAAATGTTTTGTCCAACCACTGTTGAAAAACAGTAGCTATGGCCCAGAAGGAGTGTCAGGGTAGGTTTCTAGGGGTTTGACTTCCGCTGCTCTTCAATATGTCTCTAACATTCTTAGTATTTGGTTCGAAATTTGGGAAATGCCTTTTGAGAGAAAGGGGTTTTCTGAAATGCTAGACTGTTTGGTAAACTAAAACTGAAAAGTGATTTGGGGAAATGCAAAACTGTTTGGTAAACTTGCATTTGAAAAGCCAACCATTTAAAATTAAGTGTTTTAGTTTTAGTTTTTTTAAAATTGCAAAAAAGAAACAATGGATATATAACATTTTACATTTTCATGTTAAGAGTAATATAAAAGATATGTATTAGTAAAATTACATGTTTTTACATGAGAAATACGTACTAAGTTCACCATTTCGTCTCGAACATAAGTTCGAAGAAATTAGATTGCTTGAAAATAACTCGGAGACTTGTCATTCTTGTTAAGAATTGAGACCGATTGATGTCCCAAAACATTCATTGAGATGCTTAAATGATGATTTCTTGACGGTTTATCAAGAAATTTCTATGGTTGAACATTTGCTGCCCTTGAATTTTTTTGGTAGAAAAAGAAGAAGCATTTTTTGCCCTTGATGAGCAAAAATTTCTTCAGATTTTCTCGGAACCCCAACCGACGGTTGTTCTTATTTTGATGCACATCCTGCATATGCGCATTGCTTTGCAAATTGTCCTCTATAGACCATGATGACCCGGTTTTAGATGAAAAGCAAAATCTACGAGATTATTATGTCGGTGACTCTCTGCAATTAGTTCATCAAATCTCTGTAGAATCCGATTTTCAGCTAAGATGCGGTTGAAATAAGAAAACAAACTCTTCAATGTTAATTGTTCGTGACACGGATCCTCCACCGTTGCATTCAATTGCCTGTGAAATTGGCATGATCGTTTCGGGTCAACGAAGTTAAATTACAATATATAACAGCTTATCTCGCGTAAATGGCACTCTGTAACGCTCCGTTCGTTTCGCGGAAAATAACTTCCAGGAAAATATTTTCCATATTTTCCGGTGTTCGGGTGGGCGGAAAATCACGGTCAACGGAAAACATTTTCCGTTGACCGGAAAATTCCTTCTTTGCAGCTTGGAAAATGTTTTCCTCTTTTCAAAAGAGGAAAACATTTTCCAAGCCTCTCGCTTCTTCTCTTCCTTTGGTTCTCGGTCTCTCTCTCTCTCTCTCTTGCTCTCCCTGCTGCGAAGTCGGCTTCGACGACAACCAGCCTCCGCCCTCCCTGGCCGCTCCTGCCCGCCTACTCCGGCCGGGGCGCCGCCGCCACCGCCGCGCTCCGCTTCCCCGGCGGCTCGAAGCCGCTCGGGAGGATCCGGCTCAAGAGGGAGCACTGCGGCGCGCCGGAGGCTCGCGGGGAGCCCGCCGTCCCAAAGCCGCTCGTCGTGCGGTGGCGAGCCGTGAACTCGTCGGATCTCGCGGCGGAGCTCGCGGCTCGCCGGATCCAGGCGAGCTCGAGCTCTGTCGCCAGATCCGACGAGCTCGTGTGAGATCGGCCGAGCCTCGAGCTCGCCGGATCTGGCGGCGGAGCTCGCGGCTCACCGGATCTAGCGGCGGAGCTCGCGGCTCGCCGGATCCGGGCGAGCTCGAGCTCTGTCGCCAGATCCGGCGAGCTCAGGTGAGATCGGCCGAAGGAGGAGGCGGCGGCGAAAGGAGGAGGAAGAAGGAGGAGGAAGGAGGCGACGGCGGCGGAAGGAGGCGGCGGCGGCGGAAGGAGGAGGAAGAAGGAGGAGGAAGGAGGCGACGGCGGACGATGGACGAAGCTGCTCGGGAGGAATCGGGAGGAAGAAGGAGGAGGAAGGAGGAAGGAAAAAAAAAAAAAAGAAATAATAAATAATAAAAATTTCTATTGTAAAAATATTAAAATTCAATTTTTGATAATTTTTTCAGAAAATGTTTGAGCTAACGAACAGTGGAAAATATTTTCCTCTCAAATTTTAGATTTTGGCCGAACACCGGAAAATAGAGTCATTTTCCCTGAAAATAACTTCCGGAAAATGTTTTCCGAAAACATGATATTTTCCGTGAAACGAACGGAGCGTTAATTCTAATGTTATTGCAAGGAACAATTGTTACAATCTCGAGGAGTAAGCACCTTCCTCTCATCTTCCAAAAATGTCTGACCATGTGGCCTTCTATTTCTGAAGAAACAAACCAAGCAAGATACAAATCAAAGAATTGACAAAAAGAGACCGGAAGAATTGCTTTTCACAGTTGAGAGGATGGTATGGATGAATCCTGTTTTTATTATAGTAAAGGCTCCTACTCTGCTGGTCAAAGCCTCAAACTGGTTTCGCTATTTTTGCATCTTCACTAATAGCCTGTTTGAAGTTGAAAAGGCCGGAAAGGCCTCGTCCCTTGGCAAGTTGCTCAAGCTCTTTAAGTTTTTGCTTAAGAAGTTCCACCTCCTTCTCTAAAGCTTCATCCCTTTGCCTCATTGCCTACGAGTGGATGATTTGTAACCATTAACAGTACTGGATATGAACTTTGAAAAAACTATATTTTCTAATCCTGATAAAAGCAATTAAGCAGAGAACTATCAACTTCTTGGACTGATGATATTCCTGTTTTGACTAAATCAATTTTCTGAAACTTTTTGACCGCAAAATACATGTAATTGCTGCAGAAGGATTCCAGTCAACTTTTTAGGAAAATGATGAAAAACATAATGAACTGGATTTGGTCATTCACAATATGCACATGTATATATATGCATCCTAAGCCCCATGTCGCTTGAAATTAACTGAAAACAACAGCTACATCAAACTTCCCATGGCACAGTACTAGACAAATACCATGAACTACTGCTGTCTTCAAGCTGAATAAGCTGAAAGACAATTCATCTCGTCTGAAAGCAACTAGGTGGTTCTGCAGTAATTATCTGGCATTTGGGCTCATTCTATTGGATCCTAATCAATCCATCTCAGGCATCCAAGAAGCCAAATCATTGGATTTTCCATCTTTTCGGTATAAGAGAAATCTTGCCCGGAAAAATTATGAAGATGAGGCAAGATATACAACCCTAGCATGAGGAAAATACTGGTTTCATTTTTATTTTTTTTCCTAGTTATGCATTAAGCTTGGTACCTGGAAGTACCTATTGAACTTTCAGTACCCATTGAACTCCTATAAGTAAAGGAAACTCAACAAACTGTTACACACCTCCATTTTTTGTGCAATTCAAGCCTAGCATAGTCCACAACATCAGTGTTGAGTGATCAAGCCAAGAGACTGCATGGGTGGGTTGATTATCACCCAAATTGCAGAGAGAGAGAGAGAGAGAGAGAGGAGGGTAAATTCTAGTTCAGACTTGATTAGACAATAAGATAGAAGAGAAGGGAGGGGATCTATTCTGTACAAATTGATCATTAGAATATCTGAACGTATTAAGAAGCCTGTTTGATCAAGCAAAAGCAACCATGCAATGCGGTAATATCAAAGAAGCAGTATGGTGCGGTTCCCACAAGTTATTCAGCAGATTTTTTCAAAGAAAGTGCAATAGTTTGACAGAATTCATCATAAGTGACTGCTTCATGTTTGCTAACCCAACAATAATGATAACTCAGAAGCACATTCAACCCCAATACAGGAAATTTATGAACCGTCAGTGTTAGCAGAAACTCACCACTGAATTTTCAGTTACAGCTGAAAGCCGTGATTAATTTCAGTTTAAGAGAACATTAGGAAATACAGGTGACAAAGTTCAATGTGGGAATGAAAACCAACAAAAGATGGTAAAATATGACTAGGATCTTACAACATACCTCCAGTTCTTCCCTGCGTTTTTCCTCCTTTCTAGCTTCTGATTTAGCACTTCATTGCACCTCAAAGATCACAACAGCTCCGTCGAGGTAACGAGAGTTTACAGGGATCCAAAACCGAGGACCGCTGTCGACGAGTTGCAGGGAGAGAGAGAGACGGAGAAGAAAGCCGTCGAGTTGCAGGGAGAGAATCGACGGAGAAGAAAGCCGTCGAGTTGCAGGAAGAGAGGGAGCCGTCGAGTTGCAGGGAGAGAGAGCGACGAGGAAGAGAGTGTGGCGTGAGAGAGCGTCGCGTGAGAAAAGCTTCGAATAAGTTAGGGTTTGTTTTGTATAGGATAAAATTGGACTTTTCATAAAATTTGGAGGGTAAAATGGGTAATAAGCAAAAATTCATTAATCCTCCTATCTGCATTCCGAAAATGCTGAAATGCCCAAAGCAGGTCCCCACCTGCTTTGGGCATTCAGCATTCCAAATGCAAATATTTTGCCAAAAAGCATTCGAAAGTCGAACCAAACACCCTTTAATTTTTCCTATGAACTTTGAAAGTTTCTAAAGCCTGAACCAAACACCCCCAAGTATCTAAATTTGAACCGAAGAAAGTTAGGGTAGCGTATGAAAAAAAAAAAAATTTTATTCTATTTTTTTATTTTTCTGTTTCTCAAAATAATTTTTAAATAGAAATTCATTTAATAACGCAAATTCAATTTGCTATTTCTAGAATAAATTTCTATTTTAAAATAAATTTGAAGTAAAAATTAAAAATTAAAATTTTTTAACATTTTTATTTCTGAAATAAAAGTGAAAAATAAAAACTTTTTTCACCGTTTACTCTTATCACTATTTGCCGCCTGTGGGACGCTAGACACTCGTTGCCAACTGTCGACGCCACTTGTGAGATGCCGGCTAGCGTTTGCTCGCCATCGGACGCCGTCCGTCGCCCTCTTAGAAATATAAATTTTATTCAAATATCAAACATATTTCTATTCCAAAAAAAAAAAAAATTTGAATTGTTATCAAACTTGTTTTTTTGTTCGGAAACTCATCCAGAATTAGAAATTGATTTCTGTTTTAGAAATTTTATCACATGCACCATTAGCTTCCCAGTTGTCACATCATTCTATTATTTAAAATAGTTGTTCTTTTTTCCTAATATTTTGTGATCTTTATTTTAAGTTTTATTGAAAACACTCAACAAGTAAAACTTTAAATGCATTACATCGACGTTGGAAAGTGGGTTCTTTAGGTCGTTTGAAGCTAGTCCATGTAATCGTGCTGGACGACCAGAGGGTGCACTAAGCAATCAAGTAGGACATACCTGATTGAGTTCTATTTCTTACATTGTCTAAAAATGGACGAAAATTGCAAGCTAAGCAAAGAAAAAGCATTATTGATGTTTGAGGAAGCTTTGCTATATCAAAAAACTAAATACTTTATAATTGGCTAAACACTGAAAACCAAAAAGTTGCTGAAAAAAGGGATTGTCTTGACATAGAGAAAGAGCAAATTCAACAGTTAATCTCTCATCATATCAATTTGCCATAGTTGTACATTCACAACGACCCAATCCCAGCTCTACGGTCGGTCCGTGGCATTAACTTCTTATCTGTGATTCCACAATGCTAAAAAAAGAAAGAAAAAAGTAAATTCACTCGTTTTTCATTATCCTCTAGTTCTTGCAAGAAATTTTTTTCTTCCTCCTAATCACCACCAAAACATCAAATAAGTTTCCCAGTGGTGGTGAGAGCACCATTTTTGTTGCTCATGATTCTCAGGCTCTGCCTCAGGATGTCTGTCTCTCTCTCGCTCTTGTGCTTGTCTTGTTCCAAGGATGCCAGATGAGACTTGAGAGCTTCAATGGTTTCTTCCTTGACTCTCAGTTCCCTCTTCAGCTCTTCCACCACTTCTTCTTCCTCCGGTTTCCAACACAGTCTTCCCTCTCCTGCACAAAATTTCCTGTGGTTAATCATATGTTATGGTGAGATAATCATGTTTGCCTAGGAAACGTTTTGAGAGAAGTTCTGTTCAAGAAAAGGCTCCTTCTGGTTTTCAGGGGAAAATTAAGATCATAAGAATTATTGGATCACTGCTAAAGATTAAAAGAATTATAGTTTCATCACATAAAACGGAAGAAAAGGAAAGAACAAGATCGTAAATTTCTGAACTTCTTGTTCCCTGCCATCAAATTGTTTAAACCTAATTAATGAAAGAGGGCTTTGATAAACGTACCATATTGTGCATTATTTTCACTACCCAGAAATTTTTTTTAACAAAATATGCTATCTACAATGCGTTGGATGTTACCCCAAAAGGCACACCCACTAATTTAATAAAGGCGAGCGTTCATTCTTTTACACCAAAATGAACAGACACAAAAGTAGAAACCATTCATGAAGCGAGCTGACTCCAAGTGGCAAAAGGGATAAGCACTCACTGCAGTAATCATCAAGAGTAAAAATATGACTCCTGGAGTCAGTATTGAGAAAAGTTCCAATCAAAACTTCCTCGCTCAGTGTTTGGGTTGTTACATTGGTAGATTGATTTTGTGCCACCTGAAGTCAGCACACGCGTTTCGAAGCAGTACCGGAGGGGGAGAGTCGTGACCAAAGCTAATCAAGTTGTACAGCCAACAGAGAGAGAGAGAGAGAGACAGAGAGCTGACCGCAATGAGCGGTCTGAATGAGATCGTCAAGCTCCATCTTGATGGTAAGGTAGAGCTGCTTCCACTTCTCCACAGCCTCGTCCCTCCTTGCCCTCTCCTCACTCATCTGCTCGACCCACAACCCCCACTCCTCACCCACCACCACCATCTCTCCCCCTCCTCCTCCTCCTCCTCCTCCTTCCATCATCCCTTTAATCCTCTCGTCCTTCTCCTCTACCACCTTCCTCAGCCTCCTCACCTCCTCTCTCAGCCTCTTCCTCTCCCTCCTCCACTCACCCTCCTTAAGTGCAAACACCATGACCTCCCTCTTGTAGGACTTGGCCTCCTTCTCTCTCTCCTGCACTATCCCATTGATCTCCTCTTGGAGCAGCCTCACTCTCTCCGTGAAGAGGCCCTTCAACTCCTTGCTCTTGCTTGAGCTGATGGCCTTCTTCCTCATGGAGCTGGAACTAGCAACACCCATATGGAATATATGTCGGCGTTGAGTGCGCGCGCGCGCTCTCTCTGGGGGCCAATGGAGTGATGAGGAATTATATTTCTCTCTTTTTGTGCGGGCGATGGCGATGATATCTAGAGAAGAGTGAAGAAGTGAGAAAGAAAAGGGTTTATTCTTTTATCCGTTGGTGGGGCTTTAACTGGGCTGGAGGACAAAAAGTTTGCGTTGCGCATAAATTTTTGCAGTAGAGGCTCCTCTAAACCACAAAGAGACCCATGCACATGGAATTCTGGAATCTCTTTCTCTCTCTCTCTCTCTCTTTGCGACTTCAATCATTTATGGAAGAGTCAAAGATGCCCGTGAAGCCGACTGTGCCAACGTTTTAACTTAAATGAAGAATGGACTCACCTTGCATGTGTGCACGCCTATGCTGTTGGGGATAAGCTATGTACTGTGGACAAGGATTGCGCAATATTATACCTATTCAGTCCTCACATCTCCATTCGAATCAGAGCACTTAGTAATTATTCTCAGGGCAACCTTCAGTAGCGCAGATACGCGTGTCTCGATAGTTGGGCGGGCTTTGAAATTGTTGTAAGAGTTTGAGTATTGTATCTTAGAGATAAGACAAAGAAAAAGAAAAGAAAAAGGCAAATGGCTATAGAATTTCAATGGGGACCTCTAGCTACCGTCCTAGTACATATTTTTGATTCAATTATTAGCAGCTTTTCTAGCAATGTTTTTGGTGGGTCTCCGACATGGACAATTGGCTCGCACTCGGGGGATGGTTTTGCTGGCATTGTTTATTCTGCTTTTTTGCTCCTTTTTGGCTCTTTCAAGTCTAATCTCACCTTCAATTCCGACGTGTTCTATTTTCTGAAGGCAAGCAGATGCATGGTATCAGAGTAATGCCCACGATCGGGACCGCATTTGCTTTTTCTTTATCGTTTTTTCTACGAGGAAAAAGCTCATTTTAAATTAATAAAGTGAATTTGAGCCTATAAAATGCTGTCCACTTTTGTGAACTAGATAAGATAAAAGCCAAAACTCGAGTAAGTAGTTCGCATGTGAAATTGTAGGTATCGATGATGAAGAATCTAAATCATGTCATGCGCCTAATATATACACAACAATTTATCATTATGCCAACTTAGGGCGAGTCACATTCAGTTTCGATCTAGAAATTAGCCAAAACTAACCCTAGCCAGCCCTGTTCGAAAATTTTTTTTTATAGGAGAAGAGAATAGGTTCATTGAGGCTTGGGGTCTTAAGTGGGAAGCCGGGGGTGGTGGGTCCTCCCGCTTATGTGTCCCCCAGGTTTACTAGTCGGCTGCCGACTATACAGGGTTCCTGGGTCACAAAAAAAAAAAAGGTTCATTGAGACAAAATCTATGAACCAATAAGTTTTGTTCACTTCCTGATTTGATCCTTGAATCTGTTGGTTTTACTTGTGTACCAAACTAAATAGGCCACTTTCTTGAGTAGAATCTGTTTTAAACCAACTCTAAACTTGGAGGACACACTTTCTTTGAAAAAGTTGCTTTATCAAATAAAAGGTTGTTCAACATAAATAAACAAAATGTTGACAAGTTAGGGACGTTTGGAACCATTCTGTTCCCGAAAACAATTTCGATTAAAAATTATTCTTTTTTATTCTCGCTCGATAACAATTTTTAATCATTTTAAGGCATTTGATAACTGTCCAAATTCTATTTTTAAAATAAAATTGTGTTTGGCACAATCCTCAAAATTTCTACTCCAAACTATTTTCTTTTAATTTTTTAATTATTTTATCACTTTTTCCCTTCTTCTTTTTTTTTTTTTTTTTTTTCCTTTTCTTCTTCTTTTCTTTCTTTCCCTTCTTCTTCTTTAAGGTCTCGGCCACGCCTCGTCGGCAGAGCCTCGCCCAGTCTAGCTAGGGCTCGGCTGAGCCTTGCTCGGCTAGGTGGGGCTCGCCGATGGCCGAGGGAGGGCCGGGTGAGGCTCACCTGGCCACTAGAGAGGCCGAGCCTCATTGGTGGCTGAGCGAGCTTTCAACGAGCTCACCAAACCTCGCCTTGGCTTGGCGAGCCTCTAGCAAACTCGCCAGAGCTCACCCAACCGATCATCGGTGACTGATGGTGGTGGACGGTGGCGGCAACAGCTAATGGCGACGACAGTGGAAGAAGAAGAGAGAAATAAGAACATAAAAGAAAAGAAAAATTTTGGTTGGCTTGATTCTAGAATTGTTCCTAAAAACAAAGAATCAACTTTTTTTACTTCTCGATTCTACTTCAAATCTATTCCCAAGAGCAAAAAATTTACCAAATGGGTTTCTATTCCAAATATATTCCCAAAAACAAAATAATATAATCAAATACCATTTGGCCGGTTACCAAACATGCCCTTAAAGTCTAAAACCTCATATAAAAAGGCTCACAAACTAAAACCCACACCCAGTTGGGGCAAACAAAATTAAAATTACAAAAAACATTCAGATTGCGTATTCTACCTAGGAATTGACCAATTAAATTATAGGTTAGTTTTTTGACCCAAAAAAAAAAAAAAAAAAAAATTTCTACGCCAGTTTCAAGTTGGGCCCATTTGATTCCCTATTTCGGTTTATCCGGAAGCCTACGTGATCCAGTTTGGTTTTTGATTCCAGTCTTGGAATTGGACCAAATGAATCATACTCACTTCTAATGCCAGTCAAGAAAATTGTCTAAAAAGTCATAAACCTATTGCACTTTTGCCAATTCAGTTTTAAACCTTTCAATTTTATCAATCAAGTCCTAAACCTTTTCACATTTTGCCAATTGAGTTCATTCGACCAATTTTGACCTGAAATTATTAACGTGACACTTTTTAATGGTATTTTAATGATATTTAATAGTTATTTGAATTTTTTTGGTTTTTTTCTTTTCTTTTCTTTTCTACTTTTCTTTTTTCTTTTAACGGTTTTGGAGAGAGGACCGGCAAGGGTAGGGCGATGCCCTCGCCTAGGGCAAGCAAGGGCCCCAATGCCCTCCCCTAGGGCCAACGAGGGTTCGCCAGCCACCCTTGCCGATCCTCTCTCCAAAACCCTAAAAAAAATCAAGAAATTATTGAAAATATCATTAAAATATTATTTTAAAAAGTGCCATATTAGCATCGGCCATCCACGTCAGCAATTTCCACTCAAAATTGATCGGATGGACTCAATTGACAAAATATGAAAATGTTTATGACTCAATTGACAAAACTGAAAGGTTGGTGACTAAATTTTTTTGGTTGAAAACATGATCGATATTAATTGCTTAACCAAGTTCATTGAATACACATCAAGAGCATCAACACATAACAAGTCAAAAAGAGCAAGCGGGAGATTGGCGACCCAATTACTAGGTAGACTATTCATCCATTGGGATTTGGCTAGCCAAGCTGCTATTTTATTTGTTTCTCTACTACAATGGGACAAAGTGAGGCCCAAAAGTTCATTCAACATGGTCTTGCCCCAATCTACCAGAGGCTGTACTTCCCAGTTCAACGAGTCTAAAGTGAGAAGATTTCTCACAAATGCACTGCAGTCAGATTGTACTTGCATCTTTGAGTTAGATTTGGGCAAGAGGATATATAGGGTTTCAACGATTGCCGAGGCTTCTACTTGTTTTGCCAAGTTGGCTTCCACCGATTTGGAGAAGCCATCAATCAATCTACTGAAGAAGTCTCAACAGATGTAGGCAACTGCTTCTCTGTTCGTGTTGGCTGCAGAGGACGCTTTGGTGGTACCTGTAGAGGAGGCATCAATATTTATCTTTAGAGTTCCAGAGTTCGGAGGTCCCCATTTCTAACTTGGGTCTTTGCATCTCGTCTTTCCTTTCAATTTCTCGTTCCAAGTTGCAAAATTTTCATGTAAAGCCATGGCTCTATACACTTTTCATTTTGGGTTCAAGGGTTGTTTCCTGAAGATGGAGTGGTTTCTATCCTTCTGGATGCACCAAAGGGTCGTCGCAATTAGGTCGAATTTCGATGAACTTTGTGGGTCTTCTTTAAATTTAAGTAGCCACTTTTCAAACCAACTTAATCCCATTCTTGTTATGCTGATTTGCAAGGGATCCTCATGCCAAATCTGGGATGTCCAAGGATAAAGCAACAAGACGTGCTCGATTAATTCCACATCCTGTTTGTATATAAGGCATACGAGTTCAGGAATTATCTTTCTCCTATATAAGTTGTCTAGTGTAGGCAGCGCATTTTGGCATGCGCTCCATAGGAAAATTTTGACTTTGGGGGTTATTCTTTATTGCAATATATATTTTCAAAGTTCTAGTTTGGCTTGGTATGATGATGTTGCTACTGTTGTGTGCAAGCTAGCTGTTGTATCTCTATTGCTAAAGTATCCACTTTTCACCATATATGACCCTGACTTATTGTTTGTCCAAACCAATTTATCCTCTATAATGGAAGGCCTATGAGGATAGCAAGAATTTTCATTACTCTCCAATCATCGAACATGTTTTTTAATAAAGATTCATTCCATTTCACCACCTCCATATCTATTAAGTCAACCACTTTAAGTGGCTCGTTCCTTGTCGATGGACCATCAATAGTTCCATTATTCATCTATTTTTCTTCTCTAATAGAGATTTTCTTACCATTCCTAACCGTCCATCTCTTCCTACTATAAGGCTTTGCCAACCCCGTTAAGGAAGGACGAGAACCTTTTCTGGCTTGCCAAAAATCACATTGTGGAAAATAGATTCCCTTCGTAACTTGACTCTAAAGAGTCTCAGGGTGCTAGGAAATTTGTCATGCTTATTTCCCTAACATAACTTCGTTAAATGCTAATAGATCTTTGAAGCCAAGCCCCCCTTCATCCTTTCTAAGCTTTAAACTTCTCATTTTCTCTAGTGTAAACTGGTTGTTTTGTTGCTATTCCTCCACCAAAAGTTGGTTATTTTCTTCTCGATGGCTTTACAAATTGAAATTGAGATTTTAAAGATGGACAATGCATACAGGAAGAGCCTGCACCACTACCTTTGTCAATATTTCATTCCCAGCTTTTGACAATAAGTTTTTCTTCAAACTTTCTAATTTCATATTAACTCTAGCAAGGTTCCAAGCAAACATTTCTTTCTTCGAGGCACCCCACTCCAAAGGAATTCCTAAATATTTTCCAATTTTATCAATTTTCGAAACTCTCAACTCCAAAATCATATTCCTCCTCAAACTTTCTGGATAACCTTTACTGAAATATATTCCAGATTTGTTTAGATTTACAGCCTAGCCTGATGCAAAATAGTATTGGTGTAGGATAGTCACAAGATTTTGACATTCCACTATAGTATCATCCAGGAAAAAAAAATAGAATCATTCGCAAATAATAAATGTGAGAGAGTGGGGCAACTACTATTCAGTTTAATTCCTCGAATTATATCTACTGCAAATGCTTGCTTCATCAGGTGAGGGAGTACATTTGCTACTAGAATAAAGAGATAACAAGTCGCCTTGGCAAATACCTTGTGTTGGCTTGGAGAGTGGCATAGGTTCCCCGTTGAATTTGATACTAAAAGATACCATTGAAATACATTGCATCACTCAATGCAACCACTTTTCATAGAAATCCATCTTGATCAAGCACTCTTGGAAGAAATCCCACTCTATTCGATCATAAGTCTTTTGCATGTCTAACTTTAAAACAGCTATGAAACTTTCTTTTCCTCTATTGGGTTCTCAATCTATGAAGAATCTCTTGCACAATCGAGATATATCTTGAATTTGTCTAACACCCACAAATGCGCTTTATTCTGCTACAATTAGATTTGGTGGCAATGACTTTAGCTTGTTCGTTAGTATCTTGGTGATGATCTTGTAAATAAAGTTACATAGGCTATAAGGTGAAATTGTTCTAGCTTTTCCAGGTTAGGAGTTTTGGGAATAAGAGTGATTAAGGTCTGATTCATATCAAGGTTTAAGTATCCAATGTCAAGGAATTTTTGCAACTCCCTAAAAATATCCTGATGTATATCCTGCTAATGATGTTAAAAGAATAATCTATTTAATCCATTTGGCCCAGGAGCCTTGGTAGCTCCTAATTGATGTGTTGCAATAGCGATTTCCTTCAAAATGACAGGTTCTATTAGCTTTTGCTTCATAATTGCACTGACCGTGCATGAAAATTGGTCGAATATAGGCTGAAAATTTCTATACCCTATTGACTTGTAAAGGTTTCTTAAATAATTCCTTGTCATCTTCTTAAGATTCTTTTCATCCCTCATCCAATCCCCTTCCATATTCTTTAGCAATGTAATTTTTTTTCTAGTTCTTTTTTGTATGGTTGTTGCATGGAAAAATTTCATGTTTCTATCACCCCATTTAAGTCAGCTAATTCTAGATCGCATTTCCCAATACATCTCCTCTTACCGCCATAGAAGTTCGATTTCTTGGTTTATCTTCTATACTTTCTCACTATCATTATACACTTTGGGACTATTTATCAATGCTTGAAGTTCATTTCTTAGCCAAGATATTCTCTTTTGTGCATTAGATAATCTATTTTTGCTCTATTCAGCCAGTTGTTGTGCCATTTAATATAGTTTTTCTACAATGTTTTGTTAAAGACCATACTCTGTTCACTAAAAGTGCTTACTCATCATCCTCCGAGTAGAAAGCTTTATATCTAAACTTTCTTTTCCTATGTTCAATCTCTGGGATAATGACAGAATAAGTGGACTATGATTGTAACCAATGGTTGGTAAGGCTAGGTATTCAGCATTTGGATAGACAACTCTCCACTCCATTGTACATAAAGCTCTATCTATTCTTTTCATAACAAATGCATCTCATCCTCTATTTTTTGCTCAAGTAAATACACATTTCTTACATTCTAAATCCATTAAGGAGCAAAAATGCAAAAACTCTCTAAAAGCTATGAGTTGGCACTGTTGTGCCATCCTTCTACCCACTTTCTCCCAATGATACAATATTTCATTAAAATCGCCAATGCATATCCAAGGTAGATGATTTGTAATACTCGCTCTATGAATATCCTCCCATTATAACACTCTTTCTTTGAACTCATTGGGGGCATGCATAAATGTAGTTCTCATGAGCTATCTACTCTCTTGAACTTGGCATTGAATATTAATGAAAGTATTCGAATACGACTCAATCGATAATGTTACTTGATCATCCTAGAAAATGGCCAAGCCCCCTACAATTCCCTCTAGATTTGCCAAGAAACTATATTGAAATTTTAGCCGCCTTCTTAAACGTTGCATTACTTGCTCCTGATTTTTAATTTCTATTAAAAAGACAATACTGGGCCTTTCACGAGTCACTAGAACTCTCAAAGCTTGAATTGTCAGGGTTTTGCCCAAGCCCTGACAATTTCAACTTAAGAACTTCATGAGTAACCTAGTGGCTTATTAGGGTTAGCCATCAAAGCCCACTGAGTTGATTTCTCTGCCACTGCAATAAGGTTCTCCACAAGCTGAGTTTTATCAATTAATGATACCTTTGAAAATTGAGCTCTTCCCTTTCTTGGACGAGGGAAGCTTGGTGCCTCTAGATTTGCACCTTACTAGCCCTTGTTTAGTTTTTGGAATTTCTAGCATGTCAGTTTCCAAATCCTTCAGCCATTCCTTGTAGAGCACCAAAGTAGATTCATCATCTAGGCAACAGCTTCCTCTCTTTTGTGTTTCTTTGTTTTTCTTTAATCATTAAAGCTAAGGAAGAGGTAGAATGGTTGCCATTTTGCTAAGATTCTTCATCCTCATGCTGCTGTCCACAAATGGACATAATTGTCTTCTTATTTTTCTCCTTCAGCTTCTTAGTTTCCTCAAGTTTAGAAGAAATAGGGGTCTTTGGCATCACGTTATCTTCTTCTTGAATAATAGCTTGTTTGACATAGAAAATTTTCCTATACAAACTAAGTTCCCGCACTACGACTCCTAGCCATTGTCCAAATTTGCCTAGTAAATTCTCTTCAAGCCTAGATTCTTCATATGGTATCTCTTTGCAAAAGGTGGCATAGTGCCCAATTCTTCCATAAGAATAACAATAATGCAGAAGTTTTTCATATTTGAATTCTACCCAAATCCTTCTATTACCTAAGTCGATAATTACATTGGTCTTACGTGGAATAGCCAGGTTCAGATTTACTCTTGCTTTGCCTACCTTATAACTATTGTTCCCCTTGGCTTCAACTTTCACTTCTAGTATATCTCTAAGTTTAGATGCTACTTCTTTCACTACTTCATTAGTTACTCTTCCAAAAGGGAGGCCACAAAAATGCACCCAAAACAAACAATAAGTGGACTCATAACAGACTTCTTGAATATTTGGGTCACATTGCTGTAAAACTATAGATTGTTGAAAAATGACCACAGCCCGAAATCCAAAACTTTATGTTTTTCAGCTTCTAGGTTGAAAGAAAAGGAGAAAAATCTTGGCTCTAATAGGGTGCAAGTAACATTTTCAGTCTTTCATGCCCTTTTCATTGCATTTAGGAGAACTTGAAAGTTCACATTTGGTTTAGAATAAAGACTCCCAAACAAAGTTAGCTTGCATTCTTTCAATTTCTCTTCAAAATGCCTTCTTTGAAATCCACAACATCATCTTTAGACCATAAATTGCCAAGGCTTTTACAAAGTGCCGCAAATCTTCTGTCATCATTATACTTATTATCCATTTCTAAATTTCAATGATGCAAGGCCAAAAGGAATTAAAAGAATGACGAACCTCAGAGTCTAATCTACTAGGATTGAACTCAAAAGACTACCTAGAAAAGAAGGAGACTTAGGCTGCGCATGACAAAATTTTTGGAACAGAAATTGATTTCTGGAACAGAAATTGATTTCTGGCCAGAAATTGATTTCTCAATTTCTATTTCGGAAATTGAGAAGTTAAAAATTTTAACTTTTGATTTATTCTTCAAATTTATTTCTAGAATAGAAATCTGTTCCAGAAATAGAAAAATCAAATTGTGTTACCAAACGGATTTCTGTTCTAAACCTGTTCTGGGAAACAGAGAAACAAAGAAATAGAGAAGTAGAAATTTTATTATGCGCGCCCTTAGCTAATAAAAACCCCGGCTGTCCACCTCCTCAAAAATTGTATTGGAGCATTTCATACAAGCTGAAGTTTTGTGTTGCATCTTCTAGATGATTGAAGGGAGCTCTTGAGATAAACTGTGATAGACACAACTAATTTTGGAAGGGCTAAGAATTTAGATGGGATTTATATTGGGAACAAGCAAACATTCACGAAATTGGAGAGGGAGATGGGATGTGGTTCAATAGGTTGGGCAATGAAGACCCAAGACGAGAGTTAGGTGAGAGTGGGGATCGTGGGTATTTGCAGAGGATGGGCAGAAGGGAGATGGCGGCCATGGACAGAAAGATGGGTGCCAAGATATGGAATGTAGGGTTTAACGGAGTATCCACAATCTGGGAAGAGGAGCTAGTGTGATGAAGAGAAGAACCAACAAATGGGGAGTCAGCTCATGGTGGGGGATTAAAGGTTTTGGTGGGAGGTGGATTAGGGTTTAAGGCTGAAGAAGAGGCCATAGCTACCAAGGAGGTCGAGAGACACTACTCATTCGGTAGAGAGATTCAAAAGTCATGTTCATGAGATGATTTATGACTGAATTGGCAAAAGTATAATAGATTTATGACTTTTTAGATAATTTTCCCAATGCTAGTCTTCTAGTGATATCAATGTTGATCCTGCTTTAATTGCATAATTGAAAGAGATGAAAATCTAGGTATGGTATTAACATCTATTTTATTTTTTTGCCATGTTTTCTTGAGGAAGAACTTTTCAAAATCGTATAGATTCAATAAAATTGGTCTTTCCATGAAAGAACTTAAGGTAGCATACTCAATCAAAGATCCACATTATGGCAAAATACCCTATATATCCTATTTTTCTTCACTAATATGAACGCATTACAATACCATGAGTATTTCTTAATTCTTTTTTGCAGGAAAGAAAAATAATGACTATAGTAGAAGGACTAATGAGTTGTTTCTTTCATCGCCCCAAACATGCCAATATTAGCACTGATATTACACTAATGTAACTCATTATTCCAACAACTATTCAAAGTTCCTGGAGCTCTTGTAAGACTTGTTGGAAAATCCATTATTAGACTTGATTAACACTCTTTATTGTTCAAAATGAAAGGTATTGTTTTTATAATTTTCTAATTGTTCTTATAAGTTGAATTATCATATTCAACTTTTCTTGTTTTATCTCAAAGTATCCATTCACTCGAAACCAATCCATTTCCATATTCCAAAAATAGGCTCGGGCTTTTTCCAGCTCTTCAATGCCTCCCTCCCCTCCCCCCCCCAACAACATAATTCTTCTGAATTTCAAATAGTATTTTTAAGATCCTTTGTTTTCAATTATCCAACAAATCACATGAAAGTAAATTTTTTCAATTTGTTTCAAGACTTCCATAATCCCTTCCCAAACCAAATACAAATCTTTCAATTCATTTGGCTCTCACGCTTAAACTTTTTGGTTGAATTACTTGTGTAAAATTCCCATATTTTATGTCTTTGAATGTAACGATCCTACCCTCTCTTCTCTATTCATACTTCCCAAAAAAGATATCAAAACTGATCACTAATCCAAGACTAGATCTTGCAATTCCAAAGCTATATATACTAGAGACTATGTAAATTGCTATTGTTATGTAATCCTTTTGAGTAATGCATTTATTGTCATCCTAATAACTTATAATGCATATTGCAAATTAAAAACCCTCCAACGTAAAGTATGAATTCTGGATCCAACTTAGGCTATTATTGGAAATATTATCACTAAAGTCATAAACTTATTGCATTTATATCAATTCAGTCTTATACCTTTAAATTGTGCCAATTGAGTTAGAAACCTTTTGCCAATTTAGACATTTTAGCCAATTTTGATTGGAAATTACTAACGTTGGTGCCGATTATCCTACATGGCATGTATAATTTTTTACAAAATTGATTTTTAATGATTTATTTATTTATTATTTTTCCTTTCTTCTTTTCTTTTCTTTCTTTGTCTTTTTCTCTCTTCCTCTATTAATCGCTGGTAAGAGAGGGCCAACGAGGGCTTACCTCACTAGCCTTGCCGAGAAGTTTAGGACTTAATTGGTACATGTGTAATACATTAAAAAAAAATTGATAATTTCCCTGGCTATTATTAATAATTAAAAAAATTCTTATTAATATTTATCTTCCTTTTCCTACTTTACGAACTTGCTTTTGAACCTTATCAATAAGAAAATGGAAAATAGTATACCTGATTTCTATTCCAATACTAAAAGCATATATATATATATTTTCAATAATGCAAGTTTCATACGTATATCACTAGAAGGATTGAAACCCCATCCTTTATGTTAAATTCCCAAAAACCCTAAAGTTCACACCACGCGCACATCCAAATTCTCAAACCAAGACTAGCCAACATTTCCGCTGTCTCGCACCGCTCCGCTGACATACCCGTCGCCACCTCAACCTCCTCCTCTCTCTCTCTCTCTCTCTCACATGCGCGCACGCAAGCAACGGCCAGCCTTGACGAGGGACTTGGTGGCCCATCGCAACCCTGCGATTGAGTTGAGGGACCTACCCATTTTCTTGGACCATGTGGACGCGTCACGCAAATCTGACGGCTAAGAGCCGCAAAAGAATGCCACACGCAACACCCCTTGGCCCTCGCATCCAAATACGAAGGTCACAAGCCTCACGTGTTTGCCTAAGGAGCTATTAGCCAAATTTCCCAGACTTTGGTTCTATTCTCACTACCCTCGCCTAATATCCTCATGTAGATTATATTCACACAGCCGACTATCATTCGGACAATTACAAAAAAAAAAAAAAAAAAAAAAGGTGTTCTAAACTTCAATTCAATTATAAACATTTCAATCGTACCAACTGAATGCTAAATATTTTTCACATTTTGCCAATTAAGTCTATTTAGCTAATTTTAGCCATAAATTGCTAATGTGGATTTCGGCTGTTTTACACAAGATGGCAAGATCGACAATGACATTTTTAAATAATTGTTTATAATTTTTTTGAATTTTCTTTCTTTCTTTTTTTTTTGGACAAAGGCCGTGAGAATTACCGGCTATCACTGGCACAAGGCGGGCATTGCGGACCTTATCAGCCCTTGTTGTGGCTAGTGAGGGCATGGTGGCCCTCACTCAATGCCCTCATTGGCCACAACGAAGGCAACCCATGACTTTTGGCAAGGCCATGACACCTAGATTGGGCAAGGGCATTGCGGCCCTCACTTGTGACCGACAATGGTTAGCTGGCAACTCTTGCCAACCCTTAATCCAAAAAAAGTATAGAAAAGAAAAAAAGGAAAAATAAAAAACACAAAAAATTATTAAAATATCATTAAAATATCCACCTCAATCCGATTGTGTTACGTAAGATAATTGACATTTATATTAGTAATTTTTTGTCAAAATTTGTTAGATTATAATATAAAAAAGTTAATGACTCAATTGGTATAATTAAAAAGTTTAAATTGAATTGGACTTTAGGACTTTTTTTATAAGTTCCTCGACAATCAGTAATATTGGATTCTTTTGAATTAGGCAAGAAACGTGGAAGCTGAAATGACCAACAAGATTTTACTAATCCTGCCCAATGCAAATGCAGTTTATTAGGGGCAAATATATTTATACAAAACAATTCATCTGAAGTATTTGACGAGGAAACTACAATTACGACATGAGCATTTTCTTTTACCGTAATCGAGTAACTCTTTTTCTATGACTATCTATCACATCATCGGCCGCATCCGTGAGTCGATGAGGATCGTTTTGGTGTAAGAAATATCTGATCTGCCGGTGTACCTATTTGGAAATCAAGGAAGACTTGCGCCGCTCAGATGGGACAAACCTCCTTGTCTCTGTAGGTCCTTCATATAGTGACAAGAAAGGTACGTAATAAATCACACAAAACGGACACACCTTCACATGTTTTGGGGAATAAGGACGTGGAATTGGCCAAAAAAGAAAAAGGGACGGGACAAAGACTTAAAGATGGGGGAATCCTACTTTTTCGTACCTGATAATTTAACTCTTATCATAATTCCTAAGGCAAGAGGAGCTTTCCATGTCTGTTTTGACATTACTCGAGAGATAAGGACAAGTTGGCATCTAGTCTTTATGGAGATGCTTTCATAATGACTGACACGGCCTTTTGTCTTCGGCTTTTCGATTGACAGAATTAGTAAGGAAGCGTTATAATTATTATCTGGGAAAACTCGCCTTAGTACGGAAGCGTTATGATTATTATTTGGGAAAACTCATCCTTCTCCCGGTGAGTTTTGTTGAGATAACATATTAACGCAGAGCAGAAGAAGGAGAAGAGGAGAACACTTAGAAAGGGGACTCTAAGATCGATAATAGACAGAAGAGAATAAATCAAATTACATAAGCTAACAGTTTTGAAGCATAAAGAAAAGGTAAATAAGATTTGTAGATGTTGAAAGTAAAAATCAATTGAAACATCTAATTATTATACTTGACACGGTGAAATAGTATAGAATAGAACAACTTATTATGATAAAAAATGGTTTGCAACGAGCCCGCTGTCTTTATTTGATAAGTTATGGAATGGAATGAAATGATGACTCTTTGGTTGCAAACTTGTGGAATGTGATAAAAATTCTATAATATTGTTATTTAATGTTATAAATTTTGGTATGATTATTTTCATAAGATATAATAATGCTGATAATTGTTTTACTAAAGTTATGACAGTATTTTAAACTTATCACGATACGTACTTGTTATAATCCCAAAAGCCAATGAGCAACAACGTGCAATCATAAGAAAAAGTTTGAATTGATGAAATAATTATCAATTTATTATTCATGATTAATTTATTAAATTATATGATCTTCAATTATGTGCTTTAATATGTTAACCCATTGTTTGTGCAATTACCTATATTGGACCACGTAATGATTTAATATAATAACTAAAGTTGATTTCTTACCGGAGATAATAATTAATTAATAAAGTCTAATAAAGAAAGGAATCACGGGGAGGAATCGTCATTTCTTGTGGGAATAAATAGATTAAAAATTTCAGATATTCATAGATTATTGAAAAAAAAAAATCATAATTTGGCAATTCATTGAAATGGACTAGTTATCCCCACTCGCCGACAATCCTTCATGGCCGGTAGAGCTTGACGGCTACAGTTTCAGCTGTCCCTCATTTAAATTCATTTGGAAAAAGAGTGCATAGAGACAAAATGTCAGCTCAAGCTTTTAATATCCAAATAAATTCCAAGCTGTGATAAAAATGTGACTTGGGTTGGCAATTCGGTGACATAATAAAATTTTATAATCATATCAAGTCGTGTCGGTAAAAATACTATATTTTTTATTAATCATGTAATAAAATCTAAGTATACCATATCAGTATCTTTTTTTATATGTCATATAGTCATCAATTATGAGAGACCAATAACCAAAGGCAGTTTGATATGACTTAATTTCCCTCTTTTTATGTGGCAATTATGCCGACTCATGCGAAGAAGAAGTTATGAGTTTAAATTAATACCATGAAAAATTTTAAATAATTAATTTTTTATCAAAAAAAATTTGAAATTGGTATATTTGTGATAAATTTATTTCTTATTAGTTTTTGTTAAATTTTACCATCGAATTACTGAATTGAATGACTTGTGAGAGTTAATAGGTGTACTGATTTTGGTAAGTGTATCAGTTTGTGATTTTTTGTAATATTAATGCAATTAAAAAAATTAATAAAAAGTAAAGTTGTCATGATTGTGATTAGCTTAAGGTAAATTTATCAAAATTGTATCAATTTAGGTTTTCTTGTTAAAAAATTAATTTGAAATAAATTTGTAACAACCCCTCACGAAGGAGAGGAGTTTGAATCCCAGAGGCATCATTAGGATTCTTACCCTGAGTACTTGTGGTGGTGGGTCCTACAGTCGCTCCCTGTGATTTGCTTGTTTACCGTTCTGGCCACGGAGTTTCTTGATCACCAAATATATATATATATATCGATTTGAGATTTTTCATGATATTAATCCTATAAGTCTTTAACTTTTGATAAGAATAAGGATTTTCTATTTTATTTTGAAAGAATTTTTCTATTATTATCATCATCATCATTGCCGGTGTCCTCGCGTTGCAATTATGATGCATGCTTGTGACCGTGACAATCGACTAGAAGTCTTACTGCCAAAAGCATTGGATTCTTTGAAAGGGGAGGACATGCATTTAAGGTGGTCGGGGACAGCATTTGAGAACATATTCCCAAGAATGTCTACATGTATCGATACAGCCATGGACGCCGGTTGGAGTAATCGTGTGAGCGACCGGAGCGTTATCTAATACGTGTGGATGGGCTGTTTGCGTATGTTCATGATGATTGCTCGAGTAAGAAGATTTGGATACTTGATGTTTCAGAAAAAGGAAGAAGAAAAAAGGAAAACAGAAGCAAACAAATGCATTTCGACGGTAGGCAAATATGTTGTGATGGTATCGAAATATTTGAAGAGCGATGAATTAGTGAGGTCTTTGAATTGTAGCTTACCTCTCGACAGCCCTATAGATTTTGGAAGGAATATTCTTCCATGGATCCATGTTTATATCGATCACATCATAAGAGCCATTGGAACATGTTATAAATCTTGTAAAGGCACACTTATCTAATGGCTTGGATTAGTCCTGTCCATGAAGACTTGGGCATAAGGAAGACGTTTCATATTGTTACGAACATCTCTCAAAAGCATTCTATTCATATGCTCAAATCAAGATGGACTAAACCAATTTGATTCTCTTGTGCATCCCCACCTCTTCCACGTGGAATGATGCTAGGTAAGGCTTTGTTAGCATAAGAATTGCTAGGCTATTGTGAGAATAACAGTATGTTGTGAGTCACAAATTCTTGAATAAATAAATCCCACAATAAAATCTAATTATTTGTTATTTACTTTCTTATAGCTCGAAACAAGTTATTATTCTTATAGTGGATTAAGGACAATTACATAAACATTTCTCTTTGCAAAATTACTTTGTAAACCGATATTAGTATTTCTCCTCGACGATACGTGAAGGGAGGAGAAAATCTACCGAGAAGAAAGTGGGGGCCAGAAATCTCAACTCAATAAGGTTAAGTGTATCGGATTGATATTTGCCTTGTAAAGTAAAGAAGTTACGTTGGCCTTTTTCAAGCTTGATTTGGAAGCACATCTACTTTTGACTCAAATAGCCTAAAAAACAATGGAAAACTGCAAAGCTTCTAGCAATGCATCATGGAAACCCCTTGAGTCATCGCACAAGCTTAGGCGTTGTTTGTTTAATTGTGTTTTTGTTCCCCGGAACAAAAATTTCTATTCTTTTGTTCCGGGGAACAAAAAAAGAATAGAAATGCGTTTGTTTACACTTTTGTTCCCTAATGATTTGGTACGAAAAAAAAAATAAAAAAACTTGTTTCTTGTTCCCGAGAACAATTCCGAGAAACACTTCTTCTTTTTTCTTCTTTTTTTTTCCTTTTTCTTCTTCTTTTTCTTTTGGCGCCGCCGCCTTGGCCATGGCCGGCGACCGACCGTCGAGGGCCGACGACCTCGCTAGAGTATCACTGGCCCTCGGTGAGGCCGAGCTCGCCCAACCAAGGCAAGGCCGACCTCACGCCGGCCGGCGAGGCTTGGCCTCGCCTTGGCCGGGCGAGCTTGAGGCGAGGCCGAGCCTCGCCGTGGCTAGGCGAGGCCACCGGCCAAAAGGAAGAAAGAAAAAAAAAAAAAAAATTAAAAAATTATACAAGTTTACCAAATGTGTTTCTTTTTTTTATATTTCAAGAACAGAAATTTTGTGCGATTCTAAGGGTGCGTTTGGTAACGTTTCGTTTAAAAATTGTTTCTCGGGAACAAAAAAAAAAAAAGTGTTTCGTTCCAAGGAACAATTTTTGAACAAAAACGCGTTTGGTAAATGCTGCTCCGAAATATAAAAAGAATAGAAACACGTTTAGTAAGTTTGTATAATTTTTTTATTTCTTTTAATTTTTTAATTTTTTAATATTTTTATTTTTATTTTCTATTTTCTTTCTTATTTTTCTTATTTATTTTTCCTTTTTCTTTTTTTCTTTTTTTCTTTTTCTTTTTTCTTTTTCCTTTTTCCTTTTTTCTTCTTTTGGCCGGTCACCGGCCTTGGCCATGGCTTCGGCGACCGGCCGACGAGGGCCGGCGGCCTCGCCCGGCCACGGCGAGGCTCGCGGCCCCGGCGAGGCTCGGGCTCGGCGTCGCCGCCGGCCTCGGCGAGCTCGGCCTCGCCGGATCTGGGCGAGATCGAGCTCGCCCGGCCCAAGCGCGAGGTCGACCTCGCCGCGCCGGGTCGACGGTGACCCGAGCCACACCGTCGTCTCCCTCCACCGCATCGGCGACCGCGCTTGACGCCTCCTCGCCGCCACCGCACGGCGACCGCCCCTCCGCCTCACGCCCGATTGACGCATCCGCAGTCTCGAGCCTCCGTTCGCCACCGCCGCATCGGGATCTCACCGCGCCGTGACCCACGACTTCGAGATCCGCTCGATCGTCGACCCCGCGCCGGCCCACGACTCGACCGGCCGTCCTCGCCGCTCCGCTCCTAGACGTCCGCCGCTCGAGACCCCACGACCGAGCCCCGCACTTGCAGCCCACCGCCGCCGCCTAGCGACCCGCGACCCGGCTCCCGTCACCCGCTCGCAGTGGAGACGCTCGCAGCCGCGCTGTCGGCGCCGGAGAGGACGACGATGGAGAAGCCGGATGGTCTCGAGACAGAGGCGGCTGTCGGCGCCGGAGAGTGGGAGGCGCTGGAGAAGATGACGGTGGAGACGCTTGCAGGAGGAGAGGCTTGCAGGAGAACACGATTTGTTTCTTTTTTGTTCTTCAAATATGTTTGAAATAAGAAACAAGAATTTCTTGTTTCTTATTTCTCGTTCCCTTTTGTTTCGGGAACAAAAAACAAAAAGGAAATTTTGTTTCCAGAACAAAAAAACAGAAATTTTTGTTCCTGGGAACAGAAACACGGTGCAAACAAACGCGCCCTAAATGTGTTCTCCTAGTTCAAAAATTGTTCCTCGGAACAGAAATAGTTTTTTCTATTTCTATTTCTATGAGCAATTTTTGAACATAATCGTTATCAAATGCAGCCTTAATGAGCTATGGGAACAAGGCTAGAGCTCTCATTCCCTTGACATATCTCCTGCGCAGAGCTCAAGGCACCATCAAGGATATCTTCCTCCAACAATGGTGACGAGTGATGCATCGCACTTAGATGTGACACGCATACGCTTGCACAAGCACGCATCCATTGAGGTAAGAGTTAGCATCAACAAGAGAGGTGGCTAGAGGAGTTCATGGCAATGCTCGTCTAGGGCGGAAGTGGAGGGTTAATAAGTGACAGTCAATGTCGAGAGAGAGAAGAGAGAGAGGAGTGAAAAGAGAGGTCTTTCTTCCTTCAATATATGTTAAATCTCAATAGAGAGGTTCTCAACTGACTTACTCGATGATATATAAATTGGTTATGTTTTCCCCCATCCCTAATTCTTTACCCAGTCTTCTAATTAGTGAATTGCGAATAAATGAATTGTCGTTGATCCATATTTGTAACTCATCAATCACATACCTCAAAGCGCAAATGAAGGAAAAAATGGCCTGTAGAAGAAAATTCAGCCTTGCACTTTCTCTATACGACTTCCTAACGGGCCAGGGTCATGATGGACCTATAGTTTCATCGTAGCTGGTATGTATTGGCCCATTAGATCTATCACTTGATGGGTTATATGAAAGATCAATATCTTGATGGGTTATATGAAAGATCAATATCTTGTTTGCGTTGGAGAAGTTATCACATGATGTATAGATCATTTGAACTGGTATCTTCTTAACTATTAATCTTGTGGAGAAGTTATCACATGATGTATAGATCATTTGAACTGATATCTTCTTAACTATTAATCGTGTGGCTTGCACCATGGAAGTACATGATCAATGAATGAGATGCGTTTGGTTTACATGTAATTCTTCTCCTTTACTCCAACAGATAAATATTTGGCTCTAAAAAGTGAGAATGAATTATCGATTTTTGGAGTTTTTTTTAATCACACAACCCTTTTCTATATTAGGTTTAGCCGACAAAAAGTAAGCGAACAGCCTAAATTTTGGTTTGTTGTTCGGACAATATACACAAATGATCTCTTTAATCACCACCAAGTTTATCAATGTCTGCATGTATGGTTATGTCATGTGTCGGAAATCCAAGTTCAAAAATCACGTTTGGAGACCAAAAACAAACTATCACTAGTGCAACTCCTCAAATGTAACACCATCATTGCTTCAATCATGGAAGAGCTTACGTCGAAATACTATGTAAAGGAAGATAAATAAATCCATTTCTACACGATCGAATTATATTTGTTCAATACACTGTTGTCAATATGAATAATTAGAAAAGAATACAATAAAAAAAAGTATAAATAGAGCAAAAGAAGAGGAGGGGAGTGGGGAAAGTATAGTAGAAAAAAACTTATACTTATACAAAGCTATATACGAATCACCCACATTCTCTTCTTTTTTTTTTGGGTAAAGAACCCACATTCTCTTCTTTTGTATTTCATTAATTGACTTTCCTTTAAATTAAGACGAAATTCTCTAAAAAGAAACCCCCGCTTTCTTTAAAATATCATAAACAATTCCTGTAGGTTGAGCACCTTTTTCAAGAAAAAATAGAATAGCAAGAATATTTAAATATGTTTGATTATTTATCGGATCATAAAAACCCACTTTCCGAAGATCTCTTCCTTCTCTTCGGGATCGGACATCAATTGCAACGATTCGATAAACGGCTCAATGGGATAGACGTAGATAAACTAGAACCTCCCCTAGAAACGTATACGAAGCTTTCTCTTCGTACGGTTCGAGAAATATATATATATATATATATATATATATATATATTTATTTATTTATTTATTTATTTATTTATTTGCGTAAGAAAGGTGATTAGTAGCTTGTGCATTGTATGGTTTAAATATCCAATAATTACAAACCAAAATGTAAAGATGAGATTTATACTCTTGTCGCGACCTACCCTCGGGGAGGGAACAGGTTTAGGGTATTGCCTTAAAGGACGGGCCTAAGGCCCATGATTAGGCGCGGGCTCTCCCAAGCCCATACTCCGCGTGACATTGGGATATTTTATAGGAATTTTGCACAAAAGGAGTCGCCACTAGCCTATTGGGGTCGACTAGAAACCAAGTAAGGTATGGGAGCGTACCTCACTTCCTACGCAACCGTGAGAATCTAGGTTCGGGGACTTGATTACACTAATTAACCAATTAATGCCCTTTCGGTACCTAATCTTGTTCATTTTAACAAAATGATTTTTGGCAAGCAGTTTGAATTGATTTTATACTTATCCACTAACATGTGAGGTAATCATGCGGGTACGCAATCATTAAAATAATAACCATAACTACCAAGATCCTAATTGCTATAAAATTAAACACATGCCATCAAACATGATTAGATATTCAAATAAAACATGCAACATAATTAATATACGAGCACATAAAGGTCTAATTACGCTAAAATGACAATACATGATCAAACCCCGTCATTTTTGGATTTTTGAAATTTTGAAATTTTTTTGAAATTTTTTTTTTAAAAGAAAAAAATAATTTTTAATTTTTAAACATTTTCTAATTTAAAAAAATTAAAATTTTTAATAATTTTGGATTTTCGAATTTTTTTTAAATATTTAGATATTTTTTATTTTTAAATTTTGAATTTTTTAAAGAAAACATTTTTTAATTTTTAAAATTAATTTTTGATTTAAAAAGGTGAACCGGTCGGGTTCGACCCGACCCGACCCCAACGCGGATCGGGTCCGGCGGAGACCGACCCGAGTTCGGTCCGAATGGGGCCGGGCCGAATCGGCGCCGCTTGGAAACAAGGCCCGACCCGGTAGGGCCTTACCTTGGCTCGGATTGGGCCCATACCGGGCCCAATCGATATAATACTTTCTATTTAAAAAAAAAAAAAAGAAGCCCACTACCTAAGTTAGCCCAAACCCACAAATCTAAAGACCCATAAGTCCACATGCAAAAATAACCCAAGCCCGACCCAAGTACGCCCAACCCAATACGCCAAAACCCTACCCGGTTGATCGGACCCGCCCGGCTTGCGCGACCCGGTTTGTGGCCGAAACCCTAGGGTTTCTTCGCGGCGAGGAGCGGCGACGCGGTGCGGAAGTTGGTCACGGCGGCGCGGCAGGCGCCCGAGGTGCGGTGGCCAGACGAGCCGCTAGTGTCGAGAGACGGCGGCAACGGCGGTGGCGTCGCGCCGGGCGGGGCGGCTCGTTGATTGTCGCAGCTTCTGCAGCAGGGGGTCGCGGAAGCTCGGGCCGCAGGCGAGCCGGGCGCGAAGGTGGTGGCGCGGTGCTTGCGGACGAGCGGCTCCGCCGCGAGGCGGCCGCGGCACGGCGAATGCTTCGAGCGGCCGCGGGGCGGAGCCGCCTCTCTCTCTCTCTCGTTTCGGGTTGTTCTTCCGCGGAGCTCTCTCGAGCTCCGATTGCCGGGCGCGATGGTCGTCGCGGCTGCGGTGTGCTTGCAGCGGCGTCACGGCTTCGAACCGCGGTGGTCACTGCGGCGTCAACGACGGAGCCGGTTGCGGCAGAGTTCTTTGCGGCGGCGTTGGATTGCGTGTGGAGGCGGGCGAGTGACGGCACGGCCCGTAGCGAGGTGGCTCGGGCGCGTCGGGTTGAGGCGGCGAGGAGGACAGCGGCTCGGATGGCGTTGGGCTGCGCCGCCGTTGCCCTCCTCCCCCTCCGTTTCCTCGGATTTGGGTTCCTGAGAAGACAATGGGGGGACGGCATCGATTGGGCGGCTCGGCGCCAATCCCTCTTTTCGAGCTCTCTCTCTCGCCCTCTCTCCGTGTTCCCCCGCTCCGTCTTGCTCTCTTCTCCCGTTTTTCGCCCCGCTTCTGCTTTTCTTTTTGCGGGTTTTTCGCGTGCGAAACAAGCCGGAGGAGGATAGAGGCCAACGTGGGCCGGGCCAAGAAGGAAGTGGGCTCGGCCCCTTCCACGTTTTCTTCTTCTTTTTTTTGTTTTGTTTTGTTTTGTTTTGTTTTTTTTTTATTTAGTGACTAATTCCTAATTTTGCACATAATAAAATTGTAAAATTTAGGTGTCAACAATGTCCGCCCTCTTGAATGGGAGCTCGAAGAGGTTGCATTCAAAGATTTAAAACACCTAAATTATTTGGGCGATAGAGACCCCGAGTGCATAGGCACGCATCGGTCGATGGAAATGACTCATAACTATGAAAGCGCGTCTTGTCAATACGAGGAAGAAAGACTCCGGGCTACGGGAAGCCCACCGAGTCATAAGAAGGGGATTGAAGGACTCCGGGCTACGGAAAGCCCACCGGGTCATAAGAAGGGGATTGAAGGACTCCGGGTTACGGAAAGCCCACCGGGTCATAAGAATGGGGTTGAAGGACTCCGGGCTACGGAAAGCCCACCGGGTCATAAGAATGGGGTTGAAGGACTCCGGGCTACGGAAAGCCCACCGGGTCATAAGAAGGGGATTGAAGGACTCCGGGCTACGGAAAGCCCACCGGATCATAAGAAGGGGATTGAAGGACTCCGGGCTACGGAAAGCCCACCGGGTCATAAGAAGGGGATTGAAGGACTCCGGCTACGGAAAGCCCACCGGGTCATAAGAATGGGGTTGAAGGACTCCGGGCTACGGAAAGCCCACCGGGTCATAAGAATGGGGTTGAAGGACTCCGGGCTACGGAAAGCCCACCGGGTCATAAGAAGGGGATTGAAGGACTCCGGCTACGGAAAGCCCACCGGATCATAAGAAGGGGATTGAAGGACTCCGGGCTACGGAAAGCCCACCGGGTCATAAGAAAATGACATGGTTTAAGGTTGACCATGAACCTTTGGAGATGACATGGTTTAAGGTTGACCATGAACCTTTGTGGTTTAAGGATAGACCCACGAACCTTGTGGTTTAAGGATAGACCCACGAACCTTGTGGTTTAAGGATAGGCCCACGAACCGTGTGATTTAGGAAAGCCACCAACCCCGTGGTTTAAGGATAAACCCACCAACCATGTGGTTTAAGGATAGACCCACGAACCGTGTGGTTTAAGGATAGACCCACGAACCTTGTGGTTTAGGAAAGCCACCAACCCCGTGGTTTAAGGATAAACCCACCAACCGTGTGGTTTAAGGATAGACCCACGAACCGTGTGGTTTAAGGATAGACCCACGAACCTTGTGGTTTAGGAAAGCCACCAACCCCGTGGTTTAAGGATAAACCCACCAACCGTGTGGTTTAAGGATAGACCCACGAACCGTGTGGTTTAAGGATAGACCCACGAACCTTGTGGTTTAGGAAAGCCACCAACCCCGTGGTTTAAGGATAAACCCACCAACCGTGTGGTTTAAGGATAGACCCACGAACCGTGTGGTTTAAGGATAGACCCACGAACCGTGTGGTTTAAGGAAAGCCACCAACCCCGTGGTTTAAGGATAAACCCACCAACCGTGTGGTTTAAGGATAAATCCACGAACCGTGTGGTTTAAGGATAGACCCACGAACCGTGTGGTTTAAGGAAAGCCACCAATCCCGTGGTTTAAGGATAAACCCACCAACCGTGTGGTTTAAGGATAAATCCACGAACCGTGTGGTTTAAGGATAGACCCACGAACCGTGTGGTTTAAGGAAAGCCACCAACCCCGTGGTTTAAGGATAAACCCACCAACCGTGTGGTTTAAGGATAAATCCACGAACCGTGTGGTTTAGACTGAAAAAAAAAGTCTCACCGTGTAAAAACGGGTTTTGACTCGATGTGATGGTCTCACCGTGTAAAAACGGGTTTTGACTTGATGTGATGGTCTTTGACTAGATATGATAGTCTCACCGTGTAAAAACGGGTTTCGACCGGATGATAGTCTCACCGTGTAAAAACGGGTTTCGACTGGAAGGAAGGTCTCACCGTGTAAAAACGGGTTTCGACCGGATGATGGTCTCACCGTGTAAAAATGGGTTTCGACCGAATGATGGTCTCACCGTGTAAAAACGGGTTTCGACTGGAAAGAAGGTCTCACCGTGTAAAAACGGGTTTCGACCGGATGATGGTCTCACCGTGTAAAAACGGGTTTCGACCGAATGATGGTCTCACCGTGTAAAAACGGGTTTCGACTTGATGTGATAGTCTCACCGTGTAAAAACGGGTTTCGATTAGGAGGAAGGTCTCAACGTGTACAAATGGGTTTCGACCGGATGATAGTCTTACCGTGTAAAAGCGGGTTTTGACCGGATGGTAGTCTCACCATGTACAAACGGGTTTCAACTGGGAGAAAGGTCTCACCGTGTACAAACGGGTTTTGACCGGATGATAGTCTCACCGTGTACAAACGGGTTTCGACCGTGTGGTTTAGGAAAAGCCACCAATCCCGTGGTTTAAGGATAAACCCACAAACCTTGTGAATGACATGGTTTAAGGCTGACCATGAACCTTGTGGTTTAAGGATAGACCCATGAACCGTGTGGTTTAGGAAAAGCCACCAACCCGGTGGTTTGAGGATAGACCCACCAACCTTGCGGTTTAAGGATAGATCCACAAACCGCGTGGTTTAGGAAAGCCACCAACCTTGTGGTTTAAGGATAGACCCACCAACCGTGTAAATGACATGGTTTAAGGCTAACCATGAACCTTTGAATTTTAGGGAAGCACCCGCTAATCCCTTGAAAACTGCATGGCTTCACTGAGGAATCCTGTGAAACTCAACTTGGACAAATGTCATTAGGGACGTCGTATTAGAAATATTGCAGCATTAATTGAACAAGCTAATCAAGCTAAGTCCGACTGCTTTGGAAAAACATTTGATTTCAATCAGCCTCTTGTGGCACAAAATTGTTATCTTACTCGTGGATATATCATTAATCATCAAATTCTCTAGGAGTCAAGTTCTTATTAGAACGACTACGACTCATGAAAAAGGCTCATTAAGCATGCCAAACTAGAGTTTCTTAGTCAGAAAGGGCTTCTCACACACTCTTGATAAAACGGCTGCTTGATCCCATCTATTCGCGTGGGAAGTAACTAATTGCTGAGGGTATTTCACATAACCTATGTCAAAGGCTTCCGAAACATTCGCAATGAGCACAATCGATCGATCAAAAAGGTCTTTTGAAAGGACCGCAATATAGGCTTGGTTAGGGCTTACACAAAGGAATGATTGCTTTGAAGCCAATAAAGGAACATTTGTCACTATCTTCATTGGGTTTGCGAGTCGAGAACTTGGAAGATAAGAAAAGATAAAATTATCTCCACTCCTTCAAGCAGTAGCTTCTTTGTGGTATTCTCATTTTCACTCAAATCATCCCAATCAGAAGAGGCTTCGGAAAAGGGTTATAATATTGGCTCGGGAAAGGCTTGAAAGGCTTAAAATTTTCAAGAGGGTCTTTAAGAGTCGATGATCATCATGGCATCGTGACCGGGTCACTTGACCTTTCGAAAGCATTTGGCTCTTGAAACACAAAGACATCTCGAGAGTTCATTCACTGATCATTTCTGCATGAGAGCTTTGCTCTTTTCTCTAATTTCCTTTGTCCTTTGCGATGATTTTTTTTTTTTGCAGGCACTTGGATTTTGACAATTTTCTTTCACATAAGATGCGGCCTTTTAGCTCTTTTTTCTTGACGGGCATTGGCCTTGCTTTTACCAGGCACACTGCTTCTTCATGCCCCCTAGTTTGTTGAGCTTTTTGCTCTTTGAACTTTGGTAACTTATGACTTTCGAGATGCTTTTCACATTTTCCCGTGATTGTCAATTGTATTTGGTCAATTCTTATGCCTTGCCCTGAAGGAAGATGACCACCGCTCGAGGTTCGGAAATGAATAATCAGGCCCAAATTGGTTAAAGCAATGGGTATTAGTGTTTGGGTAGAGAAGGAAATGCTCTTCTTCACCTTGGGATGAGTCAAGCTCCGATGAGAATTCCTCTGAAGCTACCACAAGAAGATTGATGTAAGTGAAAATAATAGAATCTTTCTCAACCTTTCGTTTTACAACACAACCGTAACCTCCCATGATGCCCCAATGTAGGGTCGTTCTCGATAGGGGTACTTTGAATGATCATCTTTTTCAGCCCAAAGGGGTAACAAGAGATTAGTGCAATGCTTGGGGTTGATGAAAGAAACGCCTTTATCATTTCGATCTTTGTGCTCAATGCGAATGAATCATTTGTCCTAAGAGAATGTCTCTTTTCACTCAACTCTCAAAAGTGTTTGAATAATGCTCAACTCTCAAAAGTGTTTAGAGGACGTGTTTGGAAATGAGCTTGCCTTTCTTCATCCTAAGCACTTCTTGTTTGGCATGGTTAACATTTCCATTTCACTCTGCCGAGATCATTCGAGTATATCAATCTCCATAGGGAATTTTGAATCAAAATGAATAATCCAACAAGACAAGAAAACAATTTTGAGATAGAAAGGATGCTCAAAAGATTTGTAATTTTAATTTTTTTTTCTCAATTATCATTTTTTTCTTGTCTCTAGGAAAGCCCAAAAGTTCTCTTTTGTAATGGAAGTTCTTTTTCTTTCTCTTTTTTTTTTTACTTAAAAAAAGACTGAGAAGAAGGGTACTTACCTGCAACATGGCGACCCGATAATCCTGTAAAGAATGTAGACGAATATGTTAGTGCAAGAATCCTTAGGGATTGAAATGTGGAAACGATACATTATTACCCTTCACTCGCTTTCATCCTTTTGGCGCTAACATCTCTTGGATTCACCTTCATGGGTATTTGGTAACTCAACAATACCCTTCCCCTGCATTCGCCTTTAAGTGTTTGATGTTTTCCTGATTCCTTGGTAGAAGGCGCTGCTTCAAGGGTCGGGTGTAACCCCTTTTTTATTACCCCGTAAGAAAGGGAGATGGAATGAGTTATCTCTATTCTTAGCTAGGTTCAACTAAGGAACGATACATCCTTCTTGATGAATCTGACAATGTTGTTCCAGCACATTTCATTGATGGGGAAATGAGAGATTTTTTTTTTAAATCAAACGTTGCTCTGCCACTCTTTATTTGACAATCCTTTGTTATGTTCGAACCCGTCCTGTATCAAAGAAAAGGACATGTCATTTTTTATGTTGAAGAGAAATCAAGTTTAGGAACGGGATACATCCTTTTCAAAGTCAAGCGATCAACATCCCAATATATCTCTCATGGAGGAAGGGATAATATTGCCCCTTTGTTTCATCATTTGAATATTTCTATGTTTAAGATGAACAGGACTTAATAATGCTCCATCGCATTTGTTGAAACATTACAAAACTTGGTACTCTTGATGTCTCCTTGACAATGAAAAGAAAATCAAGTCGAAACGGAATCGAAATGAATAATTGAAATCGATACGTTTACTCTCCCTTTGAATTCGCCCTTTTGGATATTTGGCAACTCCTTCAATTGTCTCATCATGCAAAGTGAACGAGATCGATAGGCTATCTTGGCACTCAAGGCATTCGCGAATAATGAAACTTCCTAGAACGGAATGCAACTTCATTCCACCTCTATGGAAAAATTGGCGTCGACGATGCCTTAACGCATGCTTACTCCTCAAGTTCCATGAGCCCGGGAAAACGATTACATGAAGAGAGGGCCTTAAGCAAAGTTTTCTTGAAATTCATTTTGAAAGGTAGACGTAAAGGTTCACCTAAAACACTTCTGAATTTTTTTTTTTTTGAATTTTTTTTTTTCTGTTTTGCTTTGTTTTTGTTTTTTTTTTTTTTTTTTTAATAAAAAATGAGGATGATTTTCATGAAATTGAATTCCATTATTAAAATGTGAGTCGCACGATTTGCAAGAGCATCAATTGGATTTGCAAATCAAAACCCAAAACGGAAAACATGTTTCTTAATAAGAATAAAGACTAATAAAATACAAGAGATTCTTTTACGGATGAAAGTTAAGAAACAACTCTTGTCCTAGCTCTAGAATTCACTTCCTTGAATGGTCACCACGAGAATGTCAAAGAGCATAGCGCATAACCTGCAAAAAGACGACAATGTCGATATGTGAATAAGAGAAAATGATATTTTAATGACGTCGCTTCTTACAATAAAATCGAGGCGACGATACATGCCCCACAATCCTTATTGCAGGACTTTAGTATTTCGCCAAGATTTTATCATAAGAGAAGACATCATTAAAATTATCAATCCACGGTCATCAATTGAATGCCCATTTTTATTCTAAAAGTTTCATATGCAAAAGTGTCATTGATTTTTGAAAGATTGATTTGTGATTTTACTCCTAAAAAAAAAATGAAATGATTTCTATTTTGAGGAATTTGTACACAAAATGATTTGCATTATAGTCCCAAAATATGAGAACAAGAAAATTCGATATATAAAAGAAAAACGCATTTTTTTTGCCCCAATATAAAATCACAACTTGAAAGTTTTTTTTTTTTTTTTAAATGATTTCGAACCCATAACTAGAAATTTAAACAAAATCATGTGTTCAACGGGGCCAAATCAAAATGTTTAGAACTTGCATTCAAATGCTCACTTGTCAAAAGTGATTGCCAATTTTTCAATCATAAGCTTGCATCACCGAGGGCATTCGATTGATTTCCGTGAATTTCAAGATGAAAATGCAATACAAAATGAACAAATAAAAAGGAAAATGATACTTACGATGGGTGCCGACCTTTGTCTCATGTTTTTTTTTTTTTCAATCACATAGACATGCACATGGAATGTGGTTCGATTTCTACTCTATATGGCTCAAAATGAAGCCATGGGATCACGGACTGAACCAACAAGCTCGTGGCTAGGTCGTGTTACCCATGACTCCGGCTTTGTCAAAGGACCGACCCGTGTCGCATGCTCGCACCCGGGGTGGGGACCTCTCGACATCAAGAAAGAAATTTCGGGGTTAAGGTAGGCGACTCGTACTACGTGCTTGTAGTCGGAGTGGTATCCACCTCAACACCATCCTAAATGATCCTATGCGGCCCGGAGTCCGGCGGCGGGTAGTGTGTGCTAAAGTGTAGTGCAATGCAGGAGATACAGGCATGACAATTCATAAGCAATCAACACTTCATACATGGACAATAAACCATACATTCCTTCACCTCCCTACAAAACAAACGTGAGCAAACACTTCCCCTTATACCTCCCATTCTACAAAAACATTTAACACCTTTAATGTTAGGGACGTACCTGAAATCCTCGCTGCCAAACAAAATATTTTATGAACAAAACTAATATTGGCCTAAGTCCTCTAAGGTTTAAAACCAAGTCCCCAGCGGAGTCGCCAAGTCAAGTCGCGACCTACCCTCGGGGAGCAGGTTTAAGGGTATTGCCTAAAGGACGGGCCTAAGGCCCATGATTAGGCGTGGGCTCTCCCAAGCCCATACCCCGCATGACATTGGGATATTTTCTATGAATTTTACACAAAATGAGTCGCCACTAGCCTATTGGGGTCGGCTAGAAACCAAGTGAGGTATGAGAGTATATCTCACTTCCTACGCAACCGAGAGAATCTAGGTTCGGGGACTTGATTACACTAATTAACCAATTAATGCCCTTTCGGTACCTAATCTTGTTCATTTTAACAAAATGATTTTTGGCAAGCAGTTTGAATTGATTTTATACTTATCCACTAACATGTGAGGTAATCATGCGGGTACGCAATCATTAAAATAATAACCATAACTACCAAGATCCTAATTGCTATAAAATTAAACACATGCCATCAAACATGATTAGATATTCAAATAAAACATGCAACATAATTAATATACGAGCACATAAAGGTCTAATTACGCTAAAATGACAATACATGATCAAACCCCGTCATTTTTGGATTTTTGAAATTTTGAAATTTTTTTGAAATTTTTTTAAAAAGAAAAAAAATAATTTTTAATTTTTAAACATTTTCTAATTTAAAAAAATTAAAATTTTTAATAATTTTGGATTTTCGAATTTTTTTAAATATTTAGATATTTTTTATTTTTAAATTTTGAATTTTTTAAAGAAAACATTTTTTAATTTTTAAAATTAATTTTTGATTTAAAAAGGTGAACCGGGTCGGGTTCGACCCGACCCGACCCGGTCAACGCGGATCGGGTCCGGTCGGAGACCGGACCCGAGTTCGGTCCGAATGGGGCCGGGCCGAACCGCCCGCTTGGAAACAAGGCCCGACTGGTAGGGCCTTACCTTGGCTTCTGGATTGGGCCCATACCAAATGGGGCCCAATCTGATATAATACTTTCTATTTAAAAAAAAAAGAAGCCCACTACCTAAGTTAGCCCAAACCCACAAATCTAAAGACCCATAAGTCCACATGCAAAAATAACCCAAGCCCGACCAAGTACGCCCAACCCAATACGCCAAAAACCCTACCCGGTTGGTGGACCCGGCCCGGCTTGCGCGACCCGGTTTGTGGCCGAAACCCTAGGGTTTCTTCGCGGCGAGGAGCGGCGACGCGGTGCCGGAAGTTGGTCACGGCGGCGCGGCGGCGGGGCCGAGGTGCGGTGGCCGCACGAGCCGCTAGTGTCGAGCGAGACGGCGGCAACGGCGGTGGCGTCGCGGGGTCAGGCGGCGGCGGCTCGTTGATTGTCGCGATTCTGCGGCGGGGGTCGCGGAAGCTCGGGCTGCGGGCGAGTCGGGCGCAGCGGTGGTGGCGCGGTGCTTGCGGACGGCGGCTCCGCCGCGAGGCGGCCGGCACGGCGAATGCTTCGGCGGCCGCGGGGCGGAGCCGCCTCTCTCTCTCTCTGTTTTTGGGTTGTTCTTACGGGAGCTCTCTCTCGAGCTCCGATTCTTTGGCGCGATGGTCGTCGCGGCTGCGCGGTCTTCTGCGGCGTCACGGCTTCGAACTGCTGGTGGTCACTGCGCGGCGTCAACGACGGAGCCGGTTGCGCGGGTTCTTTGCGGCGGCGTTGGATTGCGGTGGGAGGCGGGCGAGTGACGGCACGGGGCCGTAGCGAGGTGGCTCGGGCCGGCGTCGGGTTGAGGCGGCGAGGAGGACGGCTCGGATGGCGTTGGGCTGCGCCGCCGTTGCCCTCCTCCCCTCCGTTTCCTTAGATTTGGGTTCCGGAGAAGACGGCGGGGACGGCATCGATTGGGCGGCTCGGCGCCAATCCCTCTTTTCGAGCTCTCTCTCTCTGCCCTCTCTCTGTGTTCCCCCGCTCTGTCTTGCTCTCTTCTCCTGTTTTTCTGCCCTGCTGCTGCTTTTTCTTTTTTGCAGGTTTCGCGTGCGAAACAAGCTGGAGGAGGATAGAGGCCAACGTGGGCCGGGCCAAGAAGGAAGTGGGCTCGGCCCCTTCCACGTTTTCTTCTTCTTTTTTTTTTGTTTTGTTTTGTTTTTTTTTTTTTTTTTTATTTAGTGACTAATTCCTAATTTTGCACATAATAAAATTGTAAAATTTAGGTGTCAACAACTCTGAAGATTGAACTGTCCGTAAGTGACGTGGAATATATGGGACTGAGCTCAATTTCTCCATCTGTTATTATTATTATTTTTTTGTCAAACTCCATCTGTTATTTGAAATAACTGAAACTGAGCTCGTTTTCTCCATTTGTCATGGTGAAAATTAGTCAAGTATGATGGTATGAATGTTCCTTATTATATAAAAAAGAAAAAAGAAAATGAAATAGGCAAATATGTTGTACTAATAGTGAACTATTCTTGAGCGATAAAGGAGTGGACTCGAAGACTGGGCGTAAATAAGACTTTTGGCATAACTTAGGATATCCCTCCAAAACATTCTACCTATACACTCAAATAGTCGAATCAATATAAATCAAAACATTATTTATGTTGGCCCAGAATTTTCTTAGACATATCAAGCAGATATTTTTGTATAAAAATAAGAGACGACAAGAGGTACTTAAAGGCTCCAATTTGGTCTGAGTGGGAAAAGCCAAATGCTCACGCCCAAGCCACACCAAATCCATGTGTTTCAATCCACCTCGCCGATTCGAGTCTAGTTGGAGCTGTTACAATTGCCGTGAACATCATCCGAAGCCGCTCGTTCTCTATCACCTTACGGCCCCAAATCTCCCCTGTTCCACTCGTAATTCGACCGAGAGGACTCTGGGTGATTTGTTCTTTGTAAAAGATCCACTACTGGTGCTTGTCCTTACTTGCGACGTTTTCCAAATCCTCCTTATGCAAATTCAACCAATATTCGTGAACAAGCTTTTCTTATCGATAAGGTAATGTCTGTTTAAAAATACACTATTTTGGGCAAGAAGTAACCTAAAGTGTAGAGGTGTTAAATGGGTGGGTAGGGTCGAGTTTGGGTCAGGTCATTAATGGTCCGACCCAATTTATAACCCATTTATGCCTAATGTAAATTTTCAGACCCATACCCGACCCAACACATACTTAACCCATACCCGACTCATTTAACTAAACTTAAAAAGCTTATTTCTTATATATGTTTTTAAAAAATGGTATTACTAAAATAGTTTTATACAACACAAATTTCATGGACAATTGTTATAAATTTTAAAATAATTATTTTAAAAATCAAATTTTAATTATTTTTATTTTTTAAATTTAAAATTAAAATTATTTTTTATTTTTAAATATAATTTGTAATTTTCTTTTTTTCTTTTTTTCCTTTTTGTTCTTCTTCTTCTTTGGCCGACCGCCGGCCACAACGACGGCCAGCGGCTGGCCATAGGCGAGCCTCAAGCTCGCCCGACGCTAGTGAGCTCGAGTCTCGCTAGATCGGCGAGGCTCAAGCCTCATCGGCCGTTAACGAGACCTCCGCCTCGCCAAATCGGGCGAGCTCGAGGCTCGGCGACATCGGGCGAGCTCGAGCTCGCCCCTTCTTTGGATCTAGCAAGGCTCAAGCCTCGCCCGACGCCCGCAAGCTTGAGGCTCGCTTGGCTGGTCGCCGACCATCGCCATGCTGGCAACAGGAGGAAGAAGAAAGAAAAAATAAAAACAAGAAAGAAAAAATAAAATAAAAATAAAAATAAAAAAATTATAATTTTAGTTTTTATAAAAATTATTTTTTTTAAGTAAAGAAGAGAGATCTATCTTTGTAAATGGGTTCATTTTTAATGGGTCGATAAATGGGTCTTAAATGGGTCCGTTCTCAAACCCATTTAAGACCCATATCTCAGCCTCTTTATTTTCAAAACCTATTATGGGTGTTTTGAGAAATGAGACTTGACCCATTAACAACCCATTTAATACCTCTATTAAAGTGTAGATTTTGTGTTGAAATAGAAACTGGATCCATACGAGTTCGATTCACGTACTATGAATGTTTGGCTTGAGACTAGCTTGAACTTAGGTCGTGATATGAATGTGAAGAAGACTATGGAAGCAAAAAGAGATATATGAGTGTGGTGATAAGAAAATTGAATAAATGGCTGAAAGGTAATGAAATGGGCTTGAGATGGGTTTTAGTGGGCATGGGCTGTTTTTTTTTTAAGGTGGTTTGGGCTTAGTTCGATTAGTCTTGGGCTCTGCTTGGTATAATTAGGTTGGGCCTAGCTTAGGCCTTAGAGAGTTTGGGTTTGGTTAGAGTACTTGGATCTGGGCCGGGGTTAATTGAAGTGATTTTGGGTCTAATCCAATTTAAACAAATTGGGCTTCTTAGGTCCGTTCTAAAAAGGCTCGAGAATAAGCCCAATTGTGTTCGTAGCTCAGGCCCGCAAGGTCACCGTGTGGACCGGGTCCAAGGGCCCCGTCTAGAGTCCCCATTGACGGAGTTCAACAAATATTTAAAAAATCGGAAAATAAAAATAAAGAAAATAGCCTAGAAATAGGCATTGATTAGGTTGACAGATTTTAGTATTAGAATTAGCCTAGTTTCATTTAGGCAGCATGCCTTTAGTTTGAGGGTTTTAGTGGTTACCTTTGATATAACTTGAGTTTAGGTAGATTGATCTTCGAGAAAAAATTGGACTTAATTTGTACTTAGCTCATGGGATAGATGTTCTAAGGCTTAATAACAATGCCATATTTATTCGATATTTGGTGCTTTATCGAGTTTACTTTCTTGCACTTCACTCTTATCACATCGATTGTATTTGTCTACTTTCCCTTTACCATGCACTCATGCGTGGACATCATTTAGTGATATAGGATAAGAAAATGGTCAAAGATTGCTGAATCATTTAGGTAACATACCAATCAAGTTAAGGTACCGAAAGAGCACTTTCCTAACCCCGAATTCTTTGATTCCGTACGAAGTGAAGTATACTTCTGTACTTCAGTTGGTTTTATAGCTGGCCTTTGATAGGCTAGTGGCAACTCTTGTTGAGGTTGGACTTCTAAGATCTATCTATTTTGGTCGTAGTTTCCCAAAATCATGTGAATGAAGAGTTGGAGAGAACCTGAACCGATTCAGGACCAACTCGACATCACCTCTGAACTTGTCTTTACCTCAATTGCGTCATTGGAAAGAGGATCGCGACATACTAAGATTAGCATATTTTAATTCCTTGTTGAAAATGAATTGCTTGTTCAAACGCTCGCTTATTGTTTGTGGAATCCAATCTCAGTATTATTGTCCATGAGAGAAGACAAATCTACCGAGGAAGAAAGTGCGGGGCCCGTAACGTGGGCCCTGGAATGTTAAAAGCCTACCAGATTGATATTTGCCTTCTAAAGTGAAGTAAGTAGGTCATTTTCGAGCTTGATTTGAAAGCCCATTTACTTTTGACTCAAATAGCCTAGAAGACAACGGATAGCCGCACCTCGAATGCCCTCAGCGACCCCTGTTATAAATTTCACTGATTTTTAAAGCGAGTTGAAAATTAATGAAGCCCCATGAAGCGAGTAAAGTATGCCGCCTGGGATTAATACATGCAATGAAAAGTTTTGGTAGTATCGTTTTGAAAATTCAAGAAACCATTTGATATGAAAATTAAAGTTTTCTTTAGTCGCTGTGGTGATGGTTGCAATGGGATCAATCAATCATATGTCTGAATATCGATGTTGATTTTGAGCTTCCTAGCTACGAGCACCATAGATTCACTTATCCTCCCTCTCATACTGAATTTGGCTAGCTCGATCAATTGCTATCATCCTTTGTGCACCACACGAGCATCGGCACAAAGCCGATGGCAGCAAGAGGTAGCAATATGTTCAGCAGCAGCTGAGGCAGCAACTGTTAAAATATGTCTTGAGTTTAAGTATAAAGCGAAAATGTGAATTTTGAAAATTAATAAAGACAAGAAAAGGAAAGTAGAAAGAATAAAAGAATATCGTTTCCTATTTCTTGTGAAAGTCATGGCACAAGGAAAGCAGTAAAGGGTAAAGAGAAAAGTCCAAGATTGGACTTGTTGACCAAATCCCACTTAAATTTGCTAAGTGTGGCTTATCTTTCGGTAAATTCTGCACCGGATTGGGGAGAAAAAAATAATATAGAAATCAACAAAAGGAAAGTCCCAATTTTGGACTTTGTTTCCAATTTCTAGTTAGCGTGGGTTTTTGTTTGATTCGGTCAACCCTTGGCTTATATATATAGGATGTGAAAATATTGCATACCCTAATAGTCCCACATCAATTTTACTCTGAACCATTCACACGTCGACACTTGTCCTTGGCCTTACCACGTGTGCTCTCTCTTCTCTTTCCCCAGTGGCCACCCTTCCAACATGGAAGGGGGAGGTGAGGGGTTCAAATCCCCACCTTCTCAGGGGGGATGGGATGGGGACGCGTAAGTTTCAGAAGTGGGTTTCGACTCTCACGCCCTGCAAGAGGCAGGACAAAAGTCTGAGAGTAAGTGTAGAATAGGAATAGAATAGGACTGACTAAAAATAAAAAAAAAACTCAGCGCTTCTTTTTCTCTCCTCTCTCTTCTCACTCTATCCCTATTTCTTGACCTGACAACTCCCTCCCAAATAACGCTTAGTCTCCAACAATGGCCGCGCTCTCTCCGACAACGGCGATGCTCTCTCCCAACGATGGCCGTGCTCTCTCCGACAATGGTGACATTCCCTCCTGACGACGGCCTCTCTCTCTACTAGATGGCTTCTTCGCTCTCCAATGATAGCCGCGCTCTCTCTGACGACGGCCACGTTCTATCCGTTCCTTTTTGCGTTCTGTTGTACTTCGCCTTCGTCTCCACAATTAAGGATTCGACATTCATAAGTGAGGCCATGGATTTTCTCTTCAGTTGGGCCGGAACAATTTCTTGACGAGGGCTGCCGACTTCCTTCGTGTTCTGATCAGGCGTGACGGGGAAGAAGTTGCGAGCCACTGCCTCTCCTGCAGAAGAAATACCTCCGGCCCCTTCACCGCCCTTCTTCTCTTGATCGTGTAGGGGGATCCTTAAGAATGATGTTATGCACACCCTAGCTATCGTCTAATTGAAATAGTCTTGCAGCACAGAAGAAATAGGTCGAGCAGGGAGCAAGCCAAGCGAGCATCAAACGGTGAGCAGCACGAGTGACCCAAAGCGATCGAGGCGAGTGTTGAGTGGTGAGTAGAGAAATTGTTTCTCTCGATTTTGGCAAATTGAAGACTAAGAAGACAAATAAGACAGAAGAAAATGAATACTAAAGGAGGATGTCATATTGAGTTGTTTATGCCCTTTTGGATACCATAAGGATTTCTCATAAAAATATTTTATTCATTCGTAAATTATGACTGTTGACGCCGTAAAAGACATTAAAAATCTAAGTTATTAAAGAATAATTCAAAATTACTCGAACTACTTACTAAATAGTTGTTTAATGTTGTTGACACATTTTATTTTGAGGTTTTCTCTATATAAAAAATTTATAAATAATATATATATAAGTCAGGGTTAGTTCGGGTTGGATCGACCTTAAACTCCTAGGATCAAGGACTAACCCGCATAGTGCTGGTCTAGGATTCTTAGGACCAATGACCCATCCAGTCTCCCTAAGAACCGGACCAGGATCGGCAAAATTGGACTGGTCTAGGGTTGGTCCAGAGCACAACGTGTTCACGCTGTTGGCATCCTAGAAATCCTTTCTCTCTTTTATTTTCTTTTAGTTTCTTACTACACGAAAGCAAATACTACGCACGTCCAAGACCTTAAAAAGACAAATCGCCACTTGGTAGATTAAGATAAATAAAGCTACCCTTTTTGGCCAGAGCTATCCTATCGTTAGCTTACCCCAAAAAGTGCACAGAGCTAAGAACGTCGAGTGTTTAATGACGTAAATATTAATTTATATTGCATCCGATACTTAAAGTCAAAATAATAATATTTTTATATACAATTAATGGCTTTAGCAAGAATCGTAATCGATGGTGCATCATGATGATCGAGCTCTGCATCCATGATTACATGACATTTCTAAAACATACATTTACTCATAGATAGGTGATCCATGAACCATATAATTTTTTTTTTCTAAAAGCATAGTATTTGGTTAACATCGTTTGATTCCATTGGATTATATACATATATGCATGCATGGTATGTCATATGTGACTATAAATTCAAGTTTAAAAATCACTTTAGGAGATCAGACCTTTGATTGGTGGATTACAAATATAGATATTATTCACGTTTATTTTATGTGAAATCTGTACATGAACAGTGTAATATGACTTGTTATCTAGCAATAAGAGGCATGTCGGATGGAGAAAGACATTGAGTAATCTGTCAAAGCTAGAGAAGTCTATAGAAATTTTATATGCTATAATTACTGCTATCCCTAGATGGAAGGGTCGCGAATTATAGATGACCCAACTTTAGCAGGCAAAAATGAGAGAACTCGATAGTCCTCATAGCCTTTTTAAAGTTAGCACTATAACAAGAGGTGAGTGGAAAAGGAACTGAGGTTGGAACAATGATGACATTCGAAAAGAAAGCATAAGAAATTATATGATGCCTAGTGATATTATTATTATTAGGCTTTCCCATTGACCAAGAAAGGGGCCCTTGGGAAAAAGCCAATTTTCATGATTTCTCTGGAACACATTACATCAGATATACTACAAATGGTAAGTGCTTGAATATTCCATTTGATCCTTTAATATTCTCACTTAACTTATATGTATGGGTGGCAGTATTTCAACTCCTTATATAACTAAATACACCTTTAATCAAAAAGACAAAATGACCCAATCATTTAATTACAATTAAAGTGGCAGTCCTAAACTTATTTACTTTCCTTCTTTTTTAGTTTTTTTCTGTTTCTATGTATGATCTAGTTGCCGTGATTAGAGTTTCACATTTTTTGGTTTTGTTTAGTGTGGGCACCATTTTTTTTTAAAATGTCAAAGTTAATTTCCTTAGGAATTAGTTTTGCTGAAAAGACAAATTTTCAAAATAACGAATTTTTATACATAGTCAAGCAAATTAATGGATCACCTGTCACGTAGAATCTAGAAAAATTGACATATACCTTTTTATAACACAATCATTACTTTCGCTTTTGTTGTGTATATCACCATCAAACCTTTTCTTGTTATCTATCTTTTCTACACATATACATATAATGGAATAATAGGATGAAAAAAAGAAAGAATCTTTCCTACATTCTCCAATGTGGAACTTTAAAAGATGAAATTTAATTAAATCAAAAAGTTGGTTATAATAAGATTTTTTTAAAAAATCAAATGAAATCTCATCATTTTGGATGAACAAATATTAATATCATCCATGAAATGTTTACGAAAAAATAACGAGATGATCCATTATGCATTATGTTTTAACGTCGATTTCTTTAGTGTATTCCTTGATACTCCTATAACATTTTACATGCTTTGCGTAAAAATATTTTGGCAATAGCAACGAAAAAAGACAAATTCTTTGAGGTAGTAAATTAGGAGAGTTGATCTATGTATATTTTCTTGAAAATTTCTCTTTTCGACAAAACTTATTTCTGTGGAAGTAAAATCTCAAAATAAAAAAGATAACACAGTGTCTTTTTTCTTTTGGTATGAGAAATATATGGGGTAACCACAATATGCAAAAGTAAAACATTTGAAATACTTAATTATAGCAACTAGATCCTAAATAGAAATAGAAATAAAAAAAGAAAAAGAAAAAAAAGAAATGGGGCCACCGCTACAAATTACAACATGATCGACGGCAACTTTGTCTTTTTAGTGGAAAATAGGTTGGATTTAGTTATATATATGAGGTGGAATTAGCGCCGTCCTATATATATACCCATATATGCTTTTTCGTGAAACCTTCTATGCCTAACTTTAATATATAATTAGATAAATTATAATCCTGTTGTACTGGCGAGGATACCCTAGGTTTCTGATGTCATTAGAGATTTCGAAGATATCCCAACATGTTACAAAACCCAAATTTCTTATGAAGTCATTATGACTTCCATAGGATCTTCATTGTTGTAATCGATGTCTTTGATTTAACTTTTCCATATAAGGGAATCTTCACTTTATTTGGTTATCGACTTTACAACCATTCAAATTTTCTACTTCAACATTCATTTGAATTCATGAGCAAGAAACTGGCTCCCTCTTGATAAGGATAAAGGACGATAGAATCAAAAGTTTTGGACTTCTCTACATTTGGCTGGAAAAATACAACTTTTGCATACGTATAATACCTATATACTTATGCTGGTATTAACTACGAGAATGTAAGCTAAATATTTTATGACCTATCATTTCATTATAAACTTTTGGATTGGGCTTCTTCTTTTTGCCAGAAGTTTTTGGATAGGACATTGATTTGTTAATTTCTCTAGAAAAGAAAGAATTGTGAAGTGGGTACCATAGACATACCAAACGGACAAGGCTGGCTAACAAATTACCTACTAACTGGTAGTATATCCTTACGTTGTACCAATGTGAATATATGTAATTTTAGCATAAATTACTCGTTAGATAAATTTTAGCTGTTGTTGTTATATGATGTAGAAAAATTTCATAAATAATCAACTACATTATCGTAATATTGAGAGAAAATACCAAAGAAATAGTTCATAGTAAGGGTAATAAAAATAAATTCAATAAAAATTTTCAATAGTTGTTAATTTGAAACATTAAATCTGCTGGATCTATGATCATGTTGTCTACTATGGATCGTTCAAGTGTGCTTTTCACTAAAGAAAGTGCAAATCGAGACATGCACATTAACCTGTGCTCTACTAAATTATTTAAGGGTGAGCTTACTTGATGAAATTCATGTTTCTCATCCATGGGAAATTTTATTTAAAATAAGTATTTTGAGAAAACTGTCATATGGATTACCAAAAACTTATGATCTTTCACTCCGTCATTTCCATGAACTACTTGAGCAGTGTTGGCAAATTTTTATTGAGCATGTCTTTCGCAAAGGAAATCCATGCCCAGATTGGCCTACTAATTTTGATTTCTGTTCGAATGCTAGTCCTATAGTTTTGAGTCCCACCTACATTGTTATGCGATGAAGAAGGGAGCATTTCATTTGTTCTTGTAGTACTTAATCCTTCTTAAGGTTATTCATTTTTTCTACCAAACAAAGAAAACAAAGGGCTCCTGAAACCTAGGATTGAAGCAATTAGTTGAGGTTTCAGGAGATCTTCAATTAGGAAGTGAAAGATTACTCATTTGAATCCTATCAACTGCAACCAAACGGCTCTAGATACATGTCGTTGGTACAAGATAAGATTTGTACTTACCGATTCATGAGTTTTCAAGGGGTCCGGTTTTCTCACCCATGTCTTTGAATTATCAAAGAAAAAAGAAGGTATGCTCGACATTTAGATGATAGAAAGTGACGGAGGGGCTTCATTTTGGCTATCTAATGTAAATAGACATTAGTTGGTTGGAACGTCCTCATGTGAACATGTAATATGTTGTCACTACAAAAAGAAAGGGTCCTCGCCTTTGCTTCGTGTTAAATGACTTGTTAGAGCTGGCCAACATTCGGATGCTCTCTGTTTAATCATCTAGGGTTTCATTATACCTCCATTAGTCTAATGTTTGATGTAACTACTATGGATGAATCAGTCTCAAACCATGTGAACAAGGTTTTGATTACTCTAGATTTCGTGTCTGGTGAAATGATCGAGACATTCCTTGATTAAAATAAAGGAGAGACATTCATGTAGTTTTCGTTTAATTATTATAGAAATTCAATTTATATAGTACCTAGTTGCAACATTTTGACCCATCCCGTGGTGGCCAAGTTGGTGGAATCGAACATTGGTCACACGCAAGTTCGGAGTTCGAATCCCCAACTCGTCACGATGTGCGACTTAAGTGGGATACCGTGGGTGATGGGTTCCCGCGCTAGTGCCCCCAGGTTTACGTCACCGGTTGCCGGCTGTACGATGGTTCAGAGTATAAAAAAATATAATATATATATATATATATATATATTATTATTATTCTAATTTTCAATAGGTCAAATGGGCAAAAGCTCTTATTTGGCAAAATCCACGTCATGTTATCATAAGAAAACTAAAAGGAAAGGTAAATTATTGATCTTTTCCTTTGCTATTAGCGAAAGGAGTAGATATTGCGGGCGGCAACATTAGATCTAGCAAGTGAAAATCTTTCCTTATGAAATTGAAAGTGCCAATAGTAGTGTTAGGTACGAGTTTCGGACTAGTCCAAGTTGAATAAGATCATCTCAAAACCGGACTATAAGCAATTTTCATTGTTAGTGACTAATTTTATTTTAATTGTTGCACCCAATCGGGTTGTTTTTAATGTAAGTTCCCACCATGATTTGAAATTCTAATAACATATCACCAGTACTCATCGAGGATGGAGACGGGGCAATCAACTCTAATCGATGTCCTCCGAGTTTTATCATAATGGTTCCACATTTATCACAAAATGTTCGACTCAAATCGAAATTATCTTTTATATGACATGTGATTTTAGAGATTGAAGCCGACAAATCCGTCGTCATAGTTCTACCAACATAATGATAGCCGTCGAATCTCTTCCCCTTTATGTAGGCCAATCCCCTCTTGTCTCGCCGTCTGTCAATTAAGAATCAATTCTTCCTTTGGGATTATGGGAATTAAAGATAAAGTAGAGAAATCGTCGTTGTGGATCTCTTCTATTTGAAAAAGTCGCATTGACTTTGCCTATTATCGATGTAAAGACCCACCTAGGGCCTACAACCCAAGCTGCGTCAGCTACCCCGGGGGCGGGGGGGTTGGAGTCAAACCGTGGACCCTCTCGTACTCTAGCATCTCCTCTTTTTTCAAACCGATCTCGCGGTCCACGTTTCACGGATTAGAGGAAACGCGCCCGGGGCCGTTGATGGGGGGGCGAGACCTCACGATAAGCCTGGTGGTCCGTCCAACACGTCAGCGCTAGGCGACAAGAGATAGGGTGTGTGTCGAGCTCCGAAAAGGCGAAAGCACGAAAACGTGACCCGAAAAGACGACCGGATCATGCGGCGGATCTCGGTCCCTAAATTGTGGGGCCCACATTCTTCTGGGCCGTCGATCTTGTGGGAGGATGGGTCCCGCTGGTGGCGTTGTGGGAGGACGGGGCTCGACGTGCCCCCAGTTCGCTCGCGTGAGGGAATAATAATATGGCGGGATCGGATGGGCAATTGCTCGCCGGTTTCGCCGCAATTACGTGAATGCCACTGCTATCTGATTCAATTATTAAAATGCTTTAATACTAAGAAAAACCCCAAAGAAGTAAACCTACGATAAATTTACCTTTCATTAATTTCATTTAATTTATCATCAAATTGCAGTTGATGAATGTACCATTTTAGGGTTTTACCCCTCATTTGTTATATGTGTAAGGTTTACTATTTTGTAATTTTTTGTAATATTAATCAAATTTGATAGAAATTAATATGTGATAAATTTGTCACAATTATCGCAGGTGTATTGGTGTCAAAAAATTAATTTGGGATGACTTTATCATAGGTGTATTGGTTTTAGGTTTTTGTTAAAGTTCATTTGTTTTAAAAAAATAAATAAATTGAAAAATATTTTGCTAAAAATGATCGATTAAATTGCTTATAATAAGATGAATGAGCAAAAATATTATTATCGTCAACAAAAATATTCAAATATTAATTATTATCGATAACAAAAATATTTATTATTGATAAATTATTTTAAGCGATACAAGCAATTATTTTTAATAAAATATTTTTGAATGCATTTAAAAAAAAAAAAAAAACGGAACCTTAGTTAAAAGTGGGGATTAGAGTTGTTAATTGACTCGTAACATTTAGAAGCTTGGGTATTCATCAATTCTATTTTAATCTCTATATCAATTAATCCTTCTAAATCGTCCCGTCAAGGTCACATCAAGCAACATTTATTGTATATAAGTATGTTATAGCAAAGTCTCTTTAACTCACGCCTTTAAGTGCGCTATCTAGGATTGTATATTGCTATAATGATTTTCTCGTGATAAGAAAATATTTTGGTGCTTTCTCTATAAAAGTAGCTGCCACCTAGATGCAGCCTCGATAAAAATTAAGCATCTACCATGTTAACTTGAATATCGATATCACTTTTCTTTTTCCTATTCCATGATTTCAACAGTCAATTAAAAGTTAATTGGCTTTAAAAAAAAATTATTGTCTTTTAATGAAACATTTGTGCATTATATTTTCTAAATCTGCAAATCCACGACCTCATCTTCGATAGGAGTGTCATTTAAAGAAGCTGAAGAAGAAAAATCCTCGTCGTCTCACACACAATAAGTGTCGACTTTCGTCGGAGTGGATGGAGGGTCTTCGCCACTAATCTGCACGATGTCTCAATGAATTTCAATTGATAATACATGGAGTGACGAATCTTAGGACTAATTAATTATTCTTGCATAGGATAATGATTGAGAACATACTAAAATTGGGGGGAAAAAGAGCTTGAATAATAACTGGTATAATCAAAATGACATAATTGAATCATCAAGTAGGGGCACGAATGGAGGTAGAGGATATCCATCTGATTAACCATTGGACACGATGTCGTTTAATCGTTATGTGCAAAACTAATAAGGACCCAAAAATTACTTTAATAATGTCCTTTTTGAGGTAAAAATTTCTTAGTAAAATTTATGTCGTACTAAATCAGCTTTTAATAACAAAAGTGCATACATATCGACTTTATTTTTTTTCTATATATAAACTTCGTATTCTTTAAGTTGAAAAATTGTGAGTGAGATCATGCAAACTATGGTCCATAATAGTTGACTCCTAATACTCTGAATTTAGAATCAACATTTAACTAATCAACGAAAATATTGAAAATTATCCAAAATATCACGAAATTGTTGTAAGGCAGTCTTTTTGCCCAAATTTTTAATTATATATTTTTAATTTAGCTAATTAAGTTATAAATATTTGGGAAAATATCACAAATGGTCCCTATCTTATTACTTAATATGCGATTTCGTCCCTCGAACTTTCGATTGGCTGACTTTGGCGCGAACTATTGATAAATGCCCGATTTGGTCCCCCGATTTTCGATCGGCCCACCTTTGTCCCCGAACTATTGATAAATGTCCGATTTAATCCTTCGTTCTTATTTTTCCTTCTTTTTTTTTTTTTTTTTGCTTATAGTAACGAAATTGAAAAAATAAAAAAAAATAACGAAAAAAAAAATAACAAAAAAATAGTAACGAAAAAAAAAGAAACCCTAGCGGGTACTGTTCATCTTCCTCGCGGAAGCAGCCTTGCCCGCACCGGCGACTGCGCCGGCAGACCTCGACCGCGCCGGCGACCCACGAGCCCTCTCTGCTCCACCGCCGCTCCACCGGTCTCGCCCGCCGCCGGTCGACCTTGCAACACCTCAGTCGCCCGCAACTTCCAGATCCGGCGACGTCCGCGTCCCTGCCACACCTTAATGCTCTGCCCGACGACCAGCGACGACCTGACGCTTCTGCTACCTCGCCGAGCCGATCCTTGCCGCCGCGACCCAGCGCTCGACGTTCCCCACTCCAGCCCGTGCCGATCTGTGACGCCATCATTGTCCCGATCTCGCTGCTCGAGTGTCCGACGCCGGCAGATCTGAGAGCCCCGCAGCAGCCACGACCCGAACGCCCCTGCTCGCCTCCGCCCGACGCTCAACCGCTGCCGTGCCGCTGTCCCTGCCGTGACCCGACGCCGCCGGAGCCCACACCGCCGCTGCTCGCCTCTCCCCGATGTCCGACAGCAAGCCTCGCGCCCCGCGACGCCCCTCGCCGGTGCCCTGCCACGCCGGAGTCCCTGCTGCTTCCGCGAGGAAGATGAACAGTACCGGCTAGGGTTTCTTTTTTTTTCGTTACTATTTTTTTGTTATTTTTTTCGTTATTTTTTTTTTCGTTACTATTTTTTCGTTTTCTTTTTGTCGTTATTTTTTTTATTTTTTCAATTTCGTTACTATAAGCAAAAAAAAAAAAAAAGGAAAAATAAGAACAAATGACTAAATTGGACGTTTATCAATAGTTCATGGACCAAATTGAGCCGATCGAAAATTCAGGGACCAAATCGGGCATTTATCAATAGTTCATGGACCAAATTAAGCCGATCGAAAGTTCAAGGACGAAATTGCATATTAGGTAATAGTATAGGGACCATTTGTGACATTTTCCCTAAATATTTTGACAAATTTTCAATGTGGTCTTTTTGGTCAATTTTTGCCTAAAGTCAATGATATAGACACTGAGCATCTCACGTGACTCGGCGTGCGCTAACATGGATAATTTTTGTTAATTTTTTTAATTTTCTGAATTCCCCTTCTTTTTTTAGTTTTTCAATTTTCATTTTTTCCTATTTGACTCCATCAATGTTGCACTTCACTGATAGGCGGTGAAGGTTGCGGGCCATTGATGAGGGCTAGGACACCTTCACCTTGCCTAGACCCGGTGAGGGTTGCCCAAATCTAGCGAGAGCCACAATGCTTTGATGGGCCATAGTGAGGGCTTGCAAGGCCCCTCCTATGGTTGGCAGGGGCATCCCAACCCTTGCCTATGATGGAAAATAAAAAAAAAGGAAAGAATGAAAACATAAAAAAATTAAAAATTAAAGAGAAATTGTAAAAATTGTTTACATTAGTGTTGCCCATACTATGTAAGACAATTGGTGTTAAAGTGATTTTCGGTTAAAATTGCTAGAAGGTCTTATATTGGAAAATCGTCAAAAAAATTATGGTTAAATTGGTCAAATTAAAAAGTTTTGAATTGAATTGACTTTTGTACTATAAATTTAAGATTTTTGGACAATTATCCCACTAAAATGACATAAATATGAGTGGGTAACTCATTAATAATACTATTCTTTCAATAGGTGTCATGAATAACCTTAAAAATCACACCAGTTTAATCCTAAAGAGGATGAGTAAGAGTTAACATTTGAAAGATGAACCAAACATTTCTTGATCTGAGATTAAAGTTTCTTATATCATTTTTTTTTTGCTATATTGACAAAAGACCAGACCCTTCACGTGGGGCAAGAAAATTTTTAAAATAATAATCACGGTAAGAAATTGATATATGAAGATTTTCACTTTGGTAAAACAATCTAAATTTTATAGAATAAGAAGATAAAAGAGATAAGAAAGATTAAAATGGAAGTCGAAAAGTGTTGAGTATCTAAGAGTCGTGATTTAAGTGTCAGAGATTTAGTTTGCTTTTGGATAACAATTTTTCGCCCCTCTTTAGTACTGAATCATGTTGATTCGCTTAATAGAATGTATAATATTTTCATCGTATTTATTAATACAACCTAAGTATTGTTATGTCAAATTCTCGAGGTTTGTGATATTATGTACGATATACCTAAGTTTTGGCATATATTTTTCCATCAAGAAATTAATTTATTCTAGAATTCAAATGAATTTTCTCAATTAGTATTTTACTGCTTGAAAATTTAGGAAATCTTTATATATAGAAGTTATGACGACAACAAATTGACCAAAGCAAAATGGGTTTCTTTTGGAAATTTTTTATTTTTCTCATGTAACTATTTCGAATTTTGAAGAGAATACGATTTTATTAAAGAGAATACGATTTTCAGAAAATCCCTTCTATAATTTACTGGTCCGTTTGACATTTTTATGAGTTATAATTATTGATGCTCTGTCCTATTGTAATATGCTCCACTCTCTTCTAATTATCACGAGTGCTTATCAAGGTAATAACTAATTTATATGTGTTTACAATAAAGTTTATTGATTCTACTAAAGCAAGATTACCTCATTAAATAATTTTCTGTACTTTAAGATTTTCAAATATGTAAGAAATCCCTGTAAATGTGTACAATGCGCCGTTTGGTATCTGCCTTCATGGGGGGTGTCTTCTTACGTATGAAAATAACAGATCACATGTATCCACACAAGTAAATTACCAAAACGGGATGCGCCTACTGTCTATGGAGTTAAGACTTGTGAGTGAAGGCATTAACGTATGTGCGTGGCTACGCATATGACAAATATTTTTCTCTCACATAAAACTAAAGGTAACACAGTCGTACATTTTTTTTTAGCAATTTGCATGGATTTAGTTATTGTCGTGTTTATTTATCTCATATCAATTTGTCACTTATTCTAGAGCCCGTGTAGTACAGTGGTTGGTGTACTAGAGAGTCATGCTTCGTTATAACCACGCCGCGAAGTGTCGTAATTCATGTGTTCAATAAACTATGTTTTGACTTTGTAGCATTTTAGGATTGAGTGTGAGACAACTTCTTGGAATTTATTGTAACTTTAAAGGTGATGTAGCTTTGAAATACTTGCCAAACACATTACAAAAGCAGCATAATTATTTTCATAATTGAAGCCGTAACGATATACCAAATTATCTTCTCATATTAATTTTATTAAAGTCAATGTTGCTTTATATCTTACACGTCTTGGCTACCGTAGTGGTTAGAGGAGCCTCGGCAATTACATGCTATAGTCGAAGAATTAAACATCATTTTACAATAAGAAAAAGCGCAAAATTTCCCCCTATCACGTCTTTGATTGATGGCGAACAAATTATGAACCTCTTCACATACAAATTCAATAAAATTAAATGCAGATGATGTCCGTATTTGTGACCATGAAAAAGAGATTGGTTGGAAAATCCCATAGACATTGGAAAACATGGGAAAAAGGAAAGTCGAAGATCAAATATTCCCGTGGCCGTATCCGCAAATAAACGAGATACCAGGGGCAATTACGGAACGAGGCAAATCAACGTTGACGCGTTCACGTTGTTGTGTTCTGTGCGTTGTTTTGACATCCGAACAAGAACCACATAGGATTTTGGGGAGAGAGAGAGAGAGAGAGAGGGAAAACGCAAGAAACCGCGAGAAAATAAGCGGGGGGAAGGGGACGATAGTTGCAGAGGATCGAGGCAAAGGGCCTTTCCCTAGAACATCCCAAGGAGGAGGAGGAGAAGGAAACTCGAAGACCCTTTTGGGCATTGTCGTCCTCTGCGACGTGTCACTTCCCATTTCCGACGCATTCCTCTCCGATTCCCGTTTTTACCTCCCTTCTTGTACGAACGCACAAGAACCCAACACGAAGCAACTCCGCTACCCTCGAAGGAGGCGCGCAGATACAGCAATATAGTTGTTTGCAGCTGGCGAAAGATTGATTCAGAGTGGTTCGAGTGATTGGTTCGCGTTCGATTGTAACGCCGAAAGCTGGTTCTTTTCTGCGTCGTCTGGCGTTTATTTTGGACATTGGCCTACGTTATGGTGTCCACGACATTGAGCGGCCGTTGCTGGTGACGGTGTCGATACTCGCGAGCTCGTACTTGGATCCTTAGTCGAGTTGAATCTCGCCAGCAATGGTATTTCTTGATCATATTTCCCATTTCGTGCTTTCTATGTTGTCAGCGTTAGTCGGCATTTGTAATTAGTAATGCGGTTCTATAAGCGCATATGGAAGTTGACTTTTTTTTTTAATTTTTTCCCTCTTTAGTTTGGGGCTGTTCAATTTGGAGGTTTTGCTGAGATGTTATTCATTTGTATAGTCCGCAGAGCTTTGGAGATTTTATATGGTTCGGCAGAAGATGATTATGTTGTTTCTGATTGATTGCGATGATGAAAGGTTCAGCTCAAAATTGCATTTAGTCTAGTGCAGAGTAATCATTTGGAAATGATTGACTTCCTTTTATGTTGAAATTACTTCTGGTAGTTTCTCACAACTTAAGCTACTTTAAACTATGTCCGGGAAATGTGCGTCCACTCTTTGTTAGCAGGTGGAGTGAAGCATCCGGTGCTTCAGTAATAAAGGTTTACTTTGGAATTGCTATGGCAGTTCTTTTTCAAGATGGAATTTTTTTTGCATTAATTAGTGTGCAGGCTCTCTTTGGAGATCACCCCTTAAATGATGGCTTCTTTATAATACTGCAGTCCCAGTCATGCATGCTTGAGACTATTTTGGATTAGATAAGCTGATGAACTGTGCAGTTTTTTTTCCAATCTGTGCGTTTAGAAGTGTTTTTATTGTTTTACAGGCCGCTTCAATGGCTGTAGCGGTTGGATCTATTGTATGGGTGGAGGATCCTGAGGTAGCCTGGATAGATGGTGAAGTTGTGGAAGTCAATGGCGAAGAGATTAAAATAAATTTGACATCAGGAAGGACGGTATGTTTTATGTTTCCCAGATATTTAAGAGAGCAGGGTTTTATCGAGTATTGTTTGCTTTTTTTAAAAGTTAAATACACACACACACACACATATATTTTGGGGAAGTTGATTGCAAGATTCCTTGTATATGATTTGGTTGTGTGTACTTGTTTAGTTTCACTTACCTGACAGTTTTTTGTGCATTGTGTATTGTTCTCAAGTTATTGTTTCCAATGTACTTTAGTCTGGTTCTTAGACAGGGCAAACAATATGATAGCTACAGAAAATTTACCTAATGTCTTAGCTTCCCAACAAAATGATGCATATATGCCAGAAGATTGTTGTCGGCCAGAGCATATTTGCCTGATTCAAGTGTAGAATGAATGTGCTCCTCTTCCATTTTATGTTTTCTGCCTGAGCAAGTGCAAAAAATGATTATTAGAGGGACAAGATGCTTGAAGTCATGATTAAATACTGCACGGCATGCTTTTTATGAGGTTAATGACTGGCTTTTTCACCAATGCTTCATCAATGCCATGGGATCCTATAATCAAGATTAATTTGTACCTTTCTGGGTGATGGTTGGACTTGGTTTGTTAGACTGATTGTGAGCTGATTCAATTAGACTTGCTTCTGTGGTGTGTGAAAGAATTTATAAGTTATGTGAGTCAAAATGATCTGAAGACATATGTTAGGGAAAGGATATTGCCATATTTCACTTTGGGTGGTTTATGATTTAGTTCTGTCTTAGTTTGTGCTTTTGTGTCGATTGCATAAAAGTGCCTTTGGACTCGCCAAATAGAGGATTAACTTTGGCCTAATTCCAGGTATCAGAGTTGTGATTTTGGATGGCCTAGTTTTCTTTTTCAGATGATCAAGATAGAATTGTTTTTTAAATTCATCAATCGTTCTCTAGAGACAGTTTAGAAACTGCGGGTCATTCTGATTGAGGAGCTTCTGGGAGCTTTATAACTGTAGATGAGTTTCAGAAAATATTACTGATGTGAAAACATCTGGCATTCATTGGGATGGTGGGTGGTCTCTGGCACTTATTGTGAGTGGGTCGTCAAGATGAATAAACTGCAGCGCTCTGTTTCACAAACTCGGAGGATGCATCATGATATCTTCTTTTTGATAACTTTGTACTATCTGTCAGTGCTTCAGGTGCCTACAAGAGGATTTCCTTCCAATGTGATTCCTGATTGTGTAGGACTATTAGCTCACCTATTTTCTATGATCCTTCTTCTCCCCTTTGTCATATCCCTTCTTAAAACTTCTAAATTTTTCTCTCCTCTTTTCTTCAAGTGCACAAAGTATTTAAAAAGAATTTGGCTTTCAGGATTTAATTGGTACTTTAATTGCTTTATGCTGAGATGCTTGTTGTCTTGGTAAGGTTCAGCAAATGTGTCTGTTGACAATAGCCATTATTATATTGTGCAGTGTCCTTACCATGCACATGTTCATAATTGCTTCATGGAAGGATTATATGGGTGAGATTGATTGTATTGCATTTGAGATATAAGGTTTTATGTCATATCAATTGCAAAAGTATGCAAAAAGTTGGTCATATGAGAGTCAGGTCATTATAGTGAAGCTATTTAAAAGCTCACTAATTTTATTCAGATTCGAAGTGTAAGCAGATATGTTTTCTGTTAGAATGCTTACTTACTGTTAAGTTTTGTTTTAAAGGATTGTTGTAGTCCAGCTCTATCCGCATTTCTAGGCAACATATCAAATTATAGATTTTAAGACATGAGTTTGGACCCACTTAAATAAGAACTCAAACAAAAAAGTTGCCCTGACCAGCAGGATGTTCTAAGTTTTAAGAGATTAAGAAAAATATCTATGTGACTTTAGGTGCGAATGTTTTTCTTTTTCTTTTTTTATGCAAGCGTTTGACATTAAGTAAAAGTCTAACTGGAAGGAAAATATTAGTAACTCAAAAAGGTATAAAATTCACTCCATACACAATTAATTTCTTTTGTTACTATCCAAAAGAGAGGAGAATTAGACCTTTTAGTTGCATGACCTGTCACTCGTCCAATACATTTACTAACATCATGTCACCTATCCAGAGGAAAGTGTAATTATGTTGGCTTTCAAGACTGTTCATTATAATGTGAGTGTTTAAATATGAGGGTGCCTTTTTTGAAGTCTTGTTCACATGCTCTAGGTAATGATGGTGATATTGCCTTCTTGCAATATCATTTGTCCCCTTGGTATCCTTGATCAAATGATGTTTGTTTAGTAGGGAAGCATCTGTGGTTCCTTCATGGTTCTGCTCTTTTGTTTGTGATCTTTTACAGTTCCATCTCAAAGGCAGGATAATGTGCTTATTACTTTGCTTCTTCGCATTCTAGGTTGTTGCCAATGCTTCTACTGTCTATGCAAAAGATACCGAAGCTCCTCAATGCGGCGTGGATGATATGACGAGGCTTGCTTATCTGCATGAGCCTGGGGTTTTAGATAATTTAAGATGCAGATATGATCTCAATGAGATATATGTAAGGACAACTTGATATTGCGTTGCATCATAATCTTTTTGTTGAGTTTTCATGTGTCATAAAATCTTTTACAAGGTGGCATTTTTAGCATTTGCTGCTGGTTTCTGGTTTTTCAGTTGTTAGTTGATTGCTGCCATTTTTAGCATTTGCATTGACAGTTAATTGTTTCTGTCTAGGGTTCACATATTAGTTTGCTTTGTTTTTAGGTAAGAAGGAGCACATTCTCTCCGGGTCTGTTGCCACAGACTAAGTCTAATGTTTAATTTTTTCAGACTTATACGGGAAATATATTGATTGCGGTGAACCCTTTTCGGAGGTTACCTCATTTATATGACAATTACATGATGGAACAATATAAAGGGGCTGCTTTTGGTGAATTAAGCCCTCATCCATTTGCTGTTGCAGATTCTGCATACAGGTAATTATTTGACTATTTGTCATGTTGCACAATTATTGATAGGCTTCTGATGACGTCTGTCTTTGCAGACAGATGATCAATGAAGGACTAAGCCAAGCCATTTTAGTAAGCGGAGAGAGCGGAGCCGGTAAGACAGAAAGCACTAAGATGCTTATGCGCTATCTTGCTTATATGGGTGGGAGGGCTGCAGCAGAGGGAAGAACTGTGGAGCAGCAAGTTCTTGAGGTAAACCTTTCAGTTATTGCTGGATCATCATTGGTAGTAGTCCTGATTACAGACAGTTTGTTATTTCTTTTTTTTTTTTTTCTCTGGAAAATACCTGATTACTGTCCTTGTCTATTATCTTTTATATGACTTTTTCTTTCTGAGGGTTTGCCAACGTAATCTCATTGCTTAAATTTTTTGCAGTCTAACCCTGTTTTGGAAGCATTTGGTAATGCCAAGACAGTTAGAAATAATAACTCAAGGTCAGAACTTATTCTTTTGATTATGTAATGTAGTTTTGTCATTTTCCTTTTAAAATTTTATTGGAGGCTGCATACTGATTGGAAGTCACTATTTGCATGCAGTCGCTTTGGTAAGTTCGTGGAAATCCAATTTGATCAAAGAGGAAGAATTTCGGGAGCTGCAATAAGGACATACTTGCTAGAGCGGTCGCGCGTTTGCCAAGTGTCTGATCCTGAGAGAAACTACCATTGCTTCTATATGCTTTGTGCTGCACCACAGGAGGTAAACTAACTTCTTTCATTGCTCTTTGGCGGCTTTACTTTTCCTTCATGCTCCTGCTCCCAAAAATCTTGCAAGGTTTGAATCCATGAGTTTTCTTGTTTCAGTCCAGCTTGCTGTGAGCGTAAATGGCACGTATTGAGTTATAAAATTGTGTTTCTTGCTGCAAATCTATGCATTCATGGCATATGCAAATAGTTCTTTTATATTCCATCCCGATAAAAGGCGTATTTCCCAAGAATTGAACTGACTGAACATTTTGTGATAGATAGCTGTGATGCTCTTAACAGTTGTGTTGCTGCTTCAGGCTATTTTACGACTTCTCATCCTTATACTTAGCTGTCTAATGTGTTTTTTTTTTTTTTTTTTAATAACAAGCCACTCTGTTGTTGTTTTGATTGGTAAGTTCCAAATGGCAGAGCATCTGTTGTTTTTAATGTTTTATGTTGTTTCATATTAAAAATCATGTGATAAATGTATTTTTCTGTTAGGGTCTGGATACTGGTTAAATTTAATCCTAGAAACTCAGCTGACTTGTTCTTAATGCAGTTATAGGCAGCTTTTGGTCATGTCATTCTTTAGCTATACTTTTCAAGATGACACATTTTCTCTGGCTTCCAGGCTTGAAGGGAAATGTCCTACGAATATTATACAACAAGAAGCAGCTGGGCCATTGTTATTGAAAGTCTTTTGCATTGAAGTCTTTGCCGTGATTTATCTTGATTCCCTATGCCTTGATGTCATGCTCAATTAGCTTTTGAATCTCATTAGGTTTTCAATAGTGGGTTTATAAATAGGTGATATTCCATGAGTTTTCATATTTAATTTCTTATGCATCAAAAGATATGCTTTTGAAGTAATTCTTGAATTATCTAGCGAGGAAAAAGATTCTTTACTTAATAGCTATGATGCTGGCTCTCAGGATGTTAAGAGGTATAAATTGGGGAATCCAAGGAGGTTTCATTATCTGAATCAATCAAACTGCTTTGAGCTGGATGGAGTGAATGATTCTGAGGAGTATATTGCGACTAGAAAGGCTATGGAAGTTGTTGGCATAAGTCCTTATGAGCAGGTAGTTTGTTAATGATTGAAATACGTGGAAAGAAGTTGGTTGTTAGGAAAAGGTGTTTGTAGTGATAAGTGTTGCTGCTGTCTCCCCAGGATGCGGTCTTCCGAGTTGTTGCTGCTATACTTCATCTAGGGAATGTTGAGTTTGCAAAGGGCGAGGAAGCAGATTCTTCCGAACCCAAAGATGACGAGTCACGATTCCATCTTAAAATGGCAGCTGAATTGTTCATGTATGTTTGCTCTTATGATAGGCTTTAGAATTCTCCTTTTAAATTAGATGAAATGTGCTTGAAACAAGAAGTTAACAGCTGCAGAGTTGTTGTTTAGGTGTGATGAGAAGTCTCTTGAAGATTCTTTGTGCAAACGTGTGATTGTGACCCGTGATGAGTCCATAACAAAATGGATGAACCCAGAGGCAGCAGCTGTCAACAGAGATGCTTTGGCGAAAATTGTGTATTCAAGATTATTTGATTGGTAGGTTTTTAATCTTGTTGGAAGCTAAACATCTACGTCATATCTTGTCAACTGTGTACACATATTCTTTGTTGATTAGGAGAAGCAAATTATGCCAATTTCACTAAAAGAAAATTGGCATTGGTTTTTGATTGTTTCTTATTGATGATATCCCTTGAACATAACTCAACAATTGTTTTGTGTAAAATTAATTTTTTGGGTTCTCTTGGGCAAATCTTACATCTCTGGAATTTAGAGGGCCTCACACCATACCTTGTGGGGAGTTTACTTTTTTGTAGGTTTGTTCTTTCTACCTAGATTCGCTTTTAACTTTGATGTTGAATATTTCCAGATTTTATGGATAACAAATCGAATTGCATATTGGATGGACAATTGTTTCCTTAATACGCAAATGGACACCCTTTCTAATAGGAGATGATATCTGCATGTTATAGAATTTTGCAACTTTGAACCCAGGGTTAATGAAGTCATTCAACATCGTATAGGAAATTTTGAAGTTGTATGAACTGCTAAATGGGATAATAATATTCAATGTGACTCAAGGGAGTAAGGATACCATAATGAAATAAATTTTGAAGTTGTATGAACTGCTAAATGCTAGAAACTATTGGTGTGACTCAAGGAACTAAAGATGCAAAACAGAAGAAAATATCCAATGAAGATTGGTTTTATGTGTTGTTATAAGTGAGGCTATGGCATTCATCTGTAGTTTAGCAAAATTATTATAAAAAGGTCAATGCTGCGTCAACTATTGTTCTTTAATGTTCTTTTTCTGAATGCTTTAGGCTTGTGAACAAGATCAATAGCTCGATTGGGCAAGATCATGACTCAAAATTCTTAATTGGGGTTTTGGATATCTACGGATTTGAGAGTTTCAAGACAAACAGGTGCTTTACCGGTATGCTTTTGTATTTTGTTTAGTTATGTAGTTGTCCTTGAGATATTTGAACAAAAGTTGCCATTGTAAATCATGTTGGGTCAATTTGCTAACTGTTGAATCTTATAGCTTTTCACTTGGTGTGTGCAAGCAATATTGTGTCTAGCACGGCTTTAGTTGGTGGACTGTGCTCATCTTCACCTCGGTAACTTTGACTGAGATTATTAATACTATAAAGCCTTCTATTTGGGGTATTTAGGAATAATGCTGGTTGACCTAATGGTCATACTTCAAATATTATCACCAGTCACATAAATAATGCAATATTATTTCTTTGTGGATATCAGTAGTAATTCCTTTCTGTTATTGTGCATATCTGCAGTGAAGATGATATTATATTATGTAGTTCTATCAGGAAATTTATGGCTTAAGTATTGATCATAAGCTGCTGATCCATACTTCTTGGTTCCTGTAAAGACATTGGTTGTTTTCTTTTGCATTGATGTCGACTTCCATGAATGCTTACCTCATTTTTTTGTGGTTCCTTGCAGCTTTGAGCAATTTTGCATAAACTTGACAAATGAAAAGCTGCAACAACATTTCAATCAGGTTTTGAATGGAATATAGATAGAGCTGTTGGTTATTAGATGTGGTCACTGGATTTTTGTAGATTTTGCCATTTGGTTATTAAACATTGATTTTGATCACTAAATGCAATGATCTTTCTTTGTTTTTTTGTTTTTGTTTTTTTTCTAATAAATTTCTTGGCGATTGATGCATTTTGATGTAAATCTGGTCAGTTTTCCAGCAAATTGCTGACATTGTGTACTAGTAGCCATTTTTTTTGGAAGGCATTTCATTGCCACGTGCCTGCACATCTGTAGATCGTTGGAATTTTTCCTGGATTTCAGTCCAAGTGAATCTATTACAAAGAAATGAAAATTAGTATATGAGGGTGATTGATATCATAATCCAATGATTTGATTGCAAAATTCTCTAAAGTTCAGTGACCCGATGGATGAATTTTGCACCTAGAAGTACTTTTGTAAGTGTCTACTAGTTATTCAACAATCTATCATGATGTCAATGCTTCTTGCTTTTCAGCATGTTTTTAAGATGGAGCAAGACGAATATACAAGGGAAGAAATTGATTGGAGTTACATAGAGTTCATTGATAATCAAGATGTCCTTGATCTATTAGAAAAGGTATGTTACTTTTTCTTGCGAGAAATAGTTCATGGAGACGCAACATATGTACTCAGTGTCTGTACACGTTGGTGTTGGTATAGTGCGAAAGTTATTGGTTGCGAGGCATGTTTCAATTATTTAGAGTTGTGTAAAAAAACAATGAAGGAGTTCTTTTTTCTTATGTACTGCATTGTCAACAAGTTCTCCATTTCATGTGAAAACCATTGAAAGCAATGTAGTATTTGTGGTTTCTTTACAAAATTGTTTGAATGATCTCAGTTGACAATCAGCAACTAATTATCAGTGGGCTTGTCTGGTATGTATAGTCTCTTAGGTATGACAAAACAAGGTCTGATGGTCTGCTTTGTAGTGGCCATCAATCTCAGTAAATTTTATTTATTTATTTTATAAGTAGTGAAATTATATATTAGTACAGCATCATGGCTGAATGGAGGCTAGGTTGCTTAAGAAGAGTGAGCCAATTAAAGACAACCTTGAAAATAGGGGCCTGGGAATAGCTGAACTAAGAGTAATCTGAATTTTTGGTGGTGGCTTAGTGCTGTAAATATCCAGAAGCCATTGGAGTGGCAAACTTTTAAATACTTTCTCTGGTCAGGGTCCTTGATTCCTTTGTTTTTCACATGAAGCTCATCTTATGGCTAAAATAAAAAATATTCACTGTTAAGAGATGCAGCAGTTGAAACTAAGGGCCTGTTTGTTTTTACTCCAAATAGTGTCTGATTCTATTTTTTTGTTTCCCGGAACAAAAAAAGAACATAAATCTGTTTGGTAAAATTTTTGTTTCTGGGAACAAAATTCTATTATTTTGTTCTTAAGAAAAATTTGGAACATAATCAAGAAGTATAAAAAAGTAATTTCTTGTTCTCGGGAACAATTCCTAGAATCAGTTCATATTTTTTTCTTTTCTTTTCTTTTCTTCTCTTCCCCTTTCTTCTTCTTCTTCCCTTTGGCGGGTCGCTGGCCTTGGCGACACCAAGGCACGACGAGGCTCGTTGGCCAGAGCCTTGCCGTGGTCGGGCGAGGCTCGGCCTCGCTAGGGCAGGGCGAGGTCGAGCCTCGCTGGTGGCTAGGGGAGCCCCCAGCGAGCTCATTGGACCTCGCCTTGGCCTGGCGAGGGTTTGGGGTGAGGTTCGGCAAGCTCCCCGGACGTCGCCCAGCCGGTTGCCAACCACCACCGTGGCCAGCGACCGCTACAATGAAGAAGAAGGAAGAAGAGAAAAAGAAAAAACAACAAAGAAAAAGAAAAAAGAGAAAAATAAGAAAAATATAATAAAAATATTAAAAAATTAAAAGAAACAAAAGAATTTAAGAATCTTACTAAACGCATTTCTATTTTGAGAATAAAAATTTTGGACAGTTACCAAGTGCGTTTTTTTGCTGAGAAATTGTTCTCAGGAATAGAATTAGAAAAAACCATTTTTGATAAAAAATTGTTCCTCGGAATAGAATAGTTACCAAGCGCGTCCTAAGCCATTACAACTTTTTTCCCCCGTTTTTCCCACTACTGTTATTAAATTTCCTTCATTTACTTTTTGTTGAGTTTAAACTACTATAAGGCTTGGATAATTTTCTTGATCCAAGTAATTCATACTAGCATTTGTTTACTCTATTCCTTGTAATTTCAGAAACCCGGTGGCATCATTGCTCTTTTGGATGAGGCTTGGTATGTCCTTAAATTGTCTCATGTTGCAGCTATGAATGGCGCTTCTTATGTTTGAGACCCTAACTTTAACTTGATATTTTTTGTAGCATGTTTCCAAAATCCACCCATGAGACATTTGCAGAAAAACTTTACCAGACATTTAAGGATCACAAGCGCTTCAGCAAACCAAAATTGTCGAGGAGCGATTTCACCATTTCCCATTATGCGGGTGATGTGAGTATCTTTTTAGCACTTCACTGGATATGCAGGTCCTATTTTCCTAATTTTACTCCATAGTTCCCCTCCTAGGACTTTTTTAGTTCGTTGCTAGCGTATAGATGCTAAATGGCTGTTGTATTTTGTGGAAAATCTCCTTGCCAGGTTACTTACCAAACAGAGTTTTTCCTGGACAAGAATAAAGATTATGTTGTTGCAGAGCATCAGGCGCTTCTGAGTGCGTCAAGATGCACCTTTGTGTCTGGCTTGTTCCCACCCCTACCCGAGGAATCTTCCAAATCATCTAAGTTCTCATCTATAGGTTCTCGCTTTAAGGTCTGATTTGCTGAGTGGTCTGGGAGTTTTATTGTCTTTTTCTTGGTGTTTGCTTTCCCTAATGTTTCTTTGCTTGTGTCTTCTCTGCAGCAACAATTACAAGCTTTACTTGAAACGCTCAGTGCTACTGAGCCCCACTATATCCGATGTGTAAAGCCAAATAATCTTCTGAAGCCTGCAATTTTTGAAAGCAGTAATGTCCTGCAGCAACTCCGCTGTGGGGTTAGTGTTGCGTTTTCTTTGTCTGATTCTCTTATACAGGCAGATGCTACTATGAGTGTATTTGGATTTATTTGTGCACTTTTCAGGGAGTTATGGAGGCAATTAGGATCAGCTGTGCAGGATATCCTACTAGGAAGACTTTCGATGAGTTCATTGGTCGATTTGGCATCCTGGCACCTGATGTTCTGAATGGAAGGTCCTTAATAGTTTATTGACATCTCCGTTGAAATTATTTCCTTCTTTTGTTTGTTTTCTAGCCTTAGTTTACGTTATTGTGTATCTGATTCATCAATGCGTACTTATTTGTTATCCACATGCTGGTAGCTTTGATGAGATCACTGGGTGCAAGAAGATATTGGAGAGGGTGAACCTTGAAGGTTATCAGGTTTGTGACGTTTGTCTCTGTGATGTGCCATCTTCTAAGTTTTTGACTTTTTGGAGAGGGCATTGCTTACTTCCCTGTTATTCTTGTAACAAGTCTGCATGACCATAGTCATCTCTGACCGTCAATCAGGGGATCATATATGCTTCTGGCCTCATTATTATTCCTTCGATGTGGTGTAGCCAATAGTTGTGCTGGTTAAGACTGAATTTGCTATGATGTAACAAGCATGAGACTGATTGAATTTCTATCAACAGGTTGGCAAGACAAAAGTGTTTCTTAGAGCAGGTCAGATGGCAGAACTGGATGCACGCCGAATTGAGGTCCTTGGTAGATCTGCTAGTATTATACAAAGAAAAGTTCGTTCCTATTTGAGTCGCAAAAGTTTTATCCAGTTGCGCTTGACTGCAATCCAAATCCAAGCCATTTCAAGAGGTATAGAGTAGCACTGTCAAAGAATTAAATGTTTTTTATCTAATGGTCCGTTGATTTACTTACAAGTTGGTTGTCATTAATATTTTGCTAATTGCAGGACAAGTTGCACGCTGTAGATTTGAGAACATGAGAAGAGAAGCTGCTTGTTTGAAGATCCAGAGAGTTTGGCGCATGTGTTTTGCTAGGCAAGCGTACAAAAATCTGTACTCTTCTGCTCTTTCTATTCAAACTGGTTTACGTGGGATGGCTGCCCGTGATGAGTTGCGGTATAGAAAGCAAACAACGGCTGCCATTATTCTTCAGGTGAAGACACCTACTGAATTGTTGAAGTTGATATATTCATGAACATATATTATGAGTGAAGGCCTTACCTCACCAGGAAGAGGTTTAATCGCTGCAAGGACCAGCAGTTCTTTGTTTAATCTTAACCTGATGCAAACCCAGGGGACTTAATTAATTCTTTCTTGTTGATAGATGTTTCCTGATTCTGATTTTCTTTTTTTCTGCTTTCTAAATAATCCAGAAGCTTGTAAATAGAAGTTTCTTTGAAAAATCTGTGATACTTGCAGGAGGAAGGAAAAAAAAAAAAGATCCTTCTCACTATATGATGTGAGGTCAAGAAGCATGAATTTTAAATTCTGCTGTTTGGGTATCACAAATTTGGCCATTATTTTTGTCGTTTTCATTGCAGGTCTCTTGTTATTTAGAAGCTGTACTTCTTGGTGCATTCAAGCAATATTAACTTAGGTTCTACAATTATCGTGTCTCCAAAATCAAAGAAAATTTATCAGGAGTTCGGAGATAAATTTTCATTTGAGTGAGACATGACAATTGTCATTTGGATTTTAGAGAGTTCAATTGGTCTCTTCCCATCTTTGAATTGCTTATGTCTATTGTAGTATGTAACATTTGAGAAAATGCATGTTGATAGACATTTCCCTCCTTTCTAATCTTTTCCTTATATTAATTTATGCTTTTTTGATATTAAAAGCAATTGAATTCTATTACAGAGTCATTGTCGGAAATATTTGGTCCGAGCTTCTTACCTTACATTAAAGAAAGCAGCAATTACCACACAAAGTGCCTGGAGAGGAAGGGTTGCCAGGAGAGAGTTACGGAAACTTAAGTTGGTAAATACTCTTGCTTCTTTTGTAGTTTCATCATTGGCTTAAGTTAGCTGGTCAATCTTTGTTTTTAAAATTTTTTTATTAGATAATTATTAAAAATCCACTATGGATTTATATCTGTGCTCAACAAATCCTTTAGGTTAAAGACTTCTTTTTTCTGCCAGAATTATCTGGAGGTTTAGAGATTCCTGAGCCATTTGATAGCGATCCTGTGTTGTGTGCCAAACGTGTTTTAGTTGTGCACGGTGCATTGATATATTCATATTTTAATTCAGGCTGCTAAAGAGACTGGTGCTCTTCAAGCTGCTAAAACTATGTTGGAAAAGCAACTTGAAGAACTAACCTGGCGGTTGCAGCTGGAGAAGCGCATGAGGGTAAGATGATCCTTGAGTGATGAATGATGTGTTGCTTTTTTTTGATTGACAGGGAATATTGTTAATGCACATCCTGTTGTTGTGGTAGTATTGGAGAGGGAACCTGATATGAGGGTGTGATGGATGTGGTCATCATTCAGGATAACGTAGAACACCTAATAAGTACTTAAGTTTAGATTGTGAAATCATATATTAAGTTCTAGGTCTCTCTCTCACTCTCTGTGTCTGTCTATAATTGAGTAACTCATGTTAGAATGGTACGGCTTCATCTTTGGACGTTAATGATTTTTGACCAATATCCCAACAATTGAAACAGTGTGAGGAGAATGCCCTGAATGCAGTTAGAAATGAAACTTATGTTCTCTGTTGTGGTGAAAGGTACTTTCACAGCCACATTCTTACTTCTTAGCTTTCTCTTTTCGGTAATTCTTTCTGTAGGCTGACATTGAGGAAGCAAAAACACAAGAAAATGTGAAGTTGCAGTCTGCTTTGCAAGAGATGCAACTTCAGTTTGAAGAAACGAAAGCCATGTTGATCAAGGAACGAGAGGCTGCACAAAAAGCAGCTGAACAAGAGCCCATCGTTCAGGAGGTTCCAGTTGTTGATCATGAATTGATGGATAAGCTTGCGGCTGAAAATGAGAAACTCAAGGTTAGGATGCTAAATACTTTTTAGTAAGGATGTCAATTATGACTGCTGCGTGTTAAGGTAAAGGGATCTCATTTTATGTAGAAAAAGTTCTTTGACTCTTCAATTGTGATGGACACTGTGGCATTGCAGGCTCTTGTGAGTTCACTGGAAAAGAAGATTGATGAAACAGAGAGAAAGTATGAAGAGACGAACAAGCTTAGTGAGGAGAGATTGAAGCAAGCTATGGAAGCCGAATCCAAGATAATTGAATTGAAGATGAACATGCAGAGGTCTCTGCTTAATATTTTGTTCCTCTTTCAATATTTTTAAAGATGCATCCTAGGCTGGTTCTCTTGATCTGTTAGATGTGCTAATAGGAATTTAATCGTTTAAATGTTTAACTAAGGTTGAATAGTTCCATGGGTGATGATGTTTTCAGGCTTGAAGAGAAACTTTCTGATATGGAAGCCGATGAGGAAGTTCTACGGCAGCAAGCTTTAATGAATGCACCTGTCAAGAAAATGTCAGAACATTTATTGATCAATAAAGATCAGGTAATATGCCTCTGTAAGTAATCTGTGTGTGTTGCTTCCTTAGTGGAGCTTTAACTGATTCTTTTCCTTCAAATAATCTGCAGGCACGGGAAAATGGTCATCATGTAAGTGAGATGAGATCCAAGCATTTTCTTCAGTGCATTTGTTAGTAGATTTTTTCATCTGCTGTTGACGAAACTGAGCCTAAATTTTCAGGATCCACAAAGTGCAACTCCCACAAAAAAAGCTGATGGAGAGTCTGACAACAGACTTAGGAGATCCTTTGTGGAAAAGCAGCATGTATGTAACTTCAGAGTAGCAAATCCAACTTAATGCTTCAGCTTCTTCTTTTTCTCCTTCAATCTAAGTCTTAGATTCATTCATCCCTTTCTTCCCCTAAATGTTACGTGTTGGTTAATTTGTATGTCCATGCTTTGACTGCTGCAGGAAAATGTTGATGCCCTTATTAGATGTGTGATTCAAGATCTTGGTTTTAGCGAAGGAGTACCAGTCGCTGCATTCACCATATACAAATGTCTCTTACACTGGAGATCACTTGAAGCAGAAAGAACTAACGTATTTGACCGTCTTATCCAGATGATTGGATCTGCGATAGAGGTGATTTATCCATTTGCTGCTCAGTTTTCCTAGTCAATGGTCAAATTTGGCTTTCTTTGCTTGATGAGTGCTATGCAAAATTTCAAGAAGGGGACATAACTTTTATTATCTACTTTTCGTCTTTTTGATTGCTCTGTTTTATATATTTTATGTGTGTTTTATATATACTTCGTTGGTATTAATTTGCTGTTTGTTGGTAATCTTTTTAGCTTGTAAAGGCCATGCTCAGATTTCAACTATTAGGTTTTCATTGATTGATGAAGGATAAAATTCATCTTGAGGTTCACTGTAGTGGAATCTAATTTTGTGGACTGTGTAATTGTATTTTTTTGCAGAACCAGGATAATAATGAACATATGGCATACTGGCTATCGAATAGTTCTACATTGTTGATTTTGCTTCAACGTAGCTTGAAGGGGACTGGTGGAACTCCAACAAAAAAGGCTTCCCCTGCCATGTCGTTATTTGGGAGGATGACACAGGTAATGGGATGCTACTTCTTGTGCATCAGTTTATCATGTTTATGATATGTGCCTGTTTTGGTCTTGTTTATAATATCTTGTTCTAGAAATTTTAGCATGAAGAAGGGTAATCTGGGGTAGATTACACTTAAAGCATCTAGTTCTATTGTGAATTTCCTAAAGATGAAAATAGAAATTGTTAAGATGGAAGACGCAGCAATGTACTTGAATCTCTGATTCATTTTTGTCTAATTTTGAAGAAATAATACGAGATGCTGTTTTTGAACTCAGGTAATGTATTAGGAAACTAATAGGGTCATGGTTTTTCTGATAATGAGTTTCAGGGTTTCCGTTCTTCCCCTTCTTCTGCCAACCTTCCAGTGGGGGGCCATGTAGTTTGCCAAGTTGAGGCCAAGTATCCTGCTTTGCTTTTCCGGCAGCAGCTTACGGCTTATGTGGAGAAGATATATGGAATTATTCGAGACAACTTGAAGAAGGAATTATCATCATTTCTGTCTTCTTGTATCCAGGTAAAGGACCCTGTGTTGGCCTTCCCTGATTTCTTAAGCAGATATTCAGAATCTTTTCATTATTTTTAAATGACAAAAAGGGTAAGCTTTATTATTGCAGCTTGTTTTGCATTTTTTTTTTTTGGCCAAACTTATGTTAAATTAAGTCGATATCTACACTCTTTATAAGGCCAGGTATTTGGTTGACTTGCATCCTGTCGCCCAGCTAATTTTTTTGAATTTCTATAGACACTCATTCTTTCCTATGATTTATGTGCTTTTCATTAGACATTCTAAGAAATCTGGGCTCCTCTTTGCATCTCATGGGACAGTTTCCTCCTTGGGTGGAAAGTGGCAACATTTATTATAATGGCCTTGTACATGAATGCATAATTACCTGAATTAATTAACCCCTTTTATTGTAACGTAGAAATAATTCAAATATCATAGACTTGATCTGATGGAATTATAACTCATATAATGACAGATAACACGGCTTTCAATCAAATTTGGGAGATCTATTCTATTGTGTTGTTAAAAGTTATCTTTTGATAATGAGAGAAATATAAACAAATTATCTATACTAACACAGTGAAACAACATGAACTGTTCTTTCATCTGTACTATGGTTTAGTTTCAGAAGAACTGTTCTTTTAGTTTTCCCCTTCATTTTGGTAATTCATGCCAAATATTTTGATTATCATCCTGTCAAGTTTGATATGTTAGCTTAGTTTTAGACGGTTCTTTTCCCTTTTTAATCACTTTTCTTGTATATTATGAAAACCTGTCAGTAAACTTTCCGTTGTAGAACTCTTCTTCACTTGAGGATAAGAAATTGTGCATTTGAATTCACTGTTTCTGGATTACTTGCTAAAATGTCTGTCTTGTTTTTTACTGTTCCACTTGCCTAAGATTTTTTTTTTTTTTTTTTTTTCAAGGCACCCAGAACTTCAAGGGCTAATTCTTTAAGATCATCTGGACGGTCATTTGGAAATAGTTCTCCAGCTAACCACTGGCATGGCATCATTGAGAGTCTTAATGGCCTTCTACGTACTTTGACAGAAAATTATGTAAGGATTTGCACATTGAAAATGTGGAGATTTCTTTCTTGTCCAAGTATTATCTTGTGAACCGAAGGTAGCCATTTTTGCAGGTGCCACCTGTCCTTGTACAGAAAATATTTACCCAGACATTTTCCTACATGAATGTGCAGCTTTTTAACAGGTAATAGCTGCTTTTTTGTTTTATTAAGTTTTCTAAATATCCACTTGCCCAAATTGCCTATGAAAATGATGCTTTCAGCCTGCTGCTTCGGCGGGAGTGCTGCACATTTGGCAATGGAGAATATGTTAAAGCTGGTTTAGCTGAATTGGAACTATGGTGTGGCCAAGCAAAACAAGAAGTGAGTTAATGTGACCTGCTTAATTACGCTTAGATTCTGATTAACTGATCACGTTGGAGATCGTTTTTTATTTTTTTTCTCCTATCTTGTAATTGAAAATTGAAAGCTGGTATTACAATTCCTGTTAATGCTTTACCTGTTGCTTATCTAAGTAATCATTGCAGTATGCAGGTTCATCCTGGGATGAGCTCAAGCACATAAGGCAAGCTGTTGGATTCTTGGTACGTTTGTTTGGTGATTATCTGAACACATTTAATTAAACCTACTATATGGTTTTATGCAGATAGTTCAGAACTTTTCATATTTAGCACCATGGAAAAACACTGGATTTTCGTCTTACGTTATGTTATCTAATTCTACATTTTAAGTAGTAGGGTTGTAGGAAATATTGGGGGTAGACTCTTTATGTCTTATTGAGCCACAGGCTTCCCTTGTGGACACAAGCTAAGCTTTCTGCAAATGCAGGGCTTGGCACCTTCTTTCTGACAAAGGAGTAGTACTTTTGACTCTTCATAATTAAAAGAAAGCTTGTAAATGTATTAAAAATAGTGGTGACTCATCGCAATGTTTAATTTTGTGGTGCTCTTCAAAAGCCATGTGGGTGATTGGCATATCCGGTGATATGGACAAATTCAATGGCGATTTTTTTTTTTTGATTGGATGCTTTCTGTTATTGAATTGGAAAAGGAAGAAAGTTATCTTTATGGAAGTCAATTTATCCCCCTGGAGGATGAGAAATTTTTTATCTAGGAATAGGCTCATTCGTCCATGCTCAAAGGTGCACCTTTTGATCTAATAGACCTGCCTGAATTTGCATTAGATGCCTGGATTATTTAGTGAGATACAGTGTAGGAAATAGTGAAGATGGGAGCCATTTGACACTCAACAAGTCATAGGTCTATGCACTATTATCTGACAGAGATACAGAAATTGTGTTGCACAAATCAGTTGATCTGTAAAGGAAAGAAAGAATTTGATGGAAGTCTGATTTTGCCTAGGAGGCACAAATATTGGCACGTTACAAACTTGATGAATCATGAGGCAATGCCTTGCTCTAATTATAGAAATGATGTGACCAGCTGAGGTTTCTTCTTTGACAATTCCCAAGAGAAGTAATGGTTAAGAAACTGGGAAGCAGATGGAATGGGATACCGCTTTTTTATGACACTTACAATCACATAAAATCTAGATTAGTGGGTGTCAAGTTCTAGTGGTGCATGGAGGACAGCATGGTTTCACAGCCTACATCTAATCTAAGTCCAGTATATAGAGCAATTGAGTTTTCAATGTTTCCTTAATTGAAATGAGCATTATGAACTGCTCTGGAATTGGGTATTGAGTCCTACATGCTATGTGCAAGATATTACAATTTTGAGAGGGGAGCTTTGAGATATGGACAAGCTAGCTGTGTGAATTTGTGATAGTTACATTTAAAGGAGGTTTGTGTTTCAAGGTTAAGTAGGCATGCTGGAATATATTGAACTGCTTTTAGTGTATTGCAGCAGAAGAACGATTCTATGACCCTCTTTTGCCATCTATTAGAAGATTGTGAAAAACAGGTTACTCAGCACTACGCAGCGAAAGTGTTAAAGATTTTTGAAATCTAGAAATGAGTAATGAATATAAAAGTTATGATAGATCTGTGAATTCAAGGGTTGGCACCTGGGAGTTGGTTCTCTCTACTCAGTCGTATATTTGGATCTTGATATATTGTAATGCACATGGCGTCATGGGAGCCAGGTTAGTCAAGACTGATGTGTTGGATGGCAATGAAAGAATTTCATGGCTCATGCCAATTCTCTAGGTTACTTACATACTCTCCTTTTTCTCTTGTGAAAATGCAAGCAACAACTACAAGTTGTCGTCTCATTTGATATGTTTTGCCATAAAATTATGCTGGATTAGTTCGCTCCTTTGCTTTGAGTTTCTAACTTGTCCTTTAAGGCCCCCACTACCCCCCTCTCTCTCTCACTTCAACATGTTCCCTTGCCATAAATTTGTATCTTCTCATTGGAGCAACTTGGAGGACATTGTTACGTGTCACACAGTTGTTATTTAATCTCATGTTATTTTCATTTGGGTAAGATGGTTACCCTCATTTCTAATTCTTGTATTATTTTGAATGGCCAAATTCACTAAAGCATTCTGTCTTGGTTAATGCTTTTTCAGGGCACATTGTTTGTAGCACCACTGTCCATAGAGCATTAGATAGCACCTCTGTCCATAGAGCATTACAGGCCTTTTTCCATTCTAATAAATTCTTCCATTGGATAACTGCTGTTCGATTTATGGAACAAAATGAATAAGCTAGGAACGATAAGTAGGCAGTTCTGCAGCTTATCAACTTAATGCATCGCCATGGCCATCATAGAATCTTCCATTTTCCGGTGCAAATTCTAGGACATTTATGCTACTTTGAGGGAACAATTCAACAGTTACTCTAGCTCATCAGGAGCTTAATGTATATGTTCTATTGTGGGTCAATCTTCTTTGTTTTTCCACTGATGAATGGTGGGGTAAATCAAACTTCTTAGAACCTTTTTGAGATGTTTTTCTTTGAATTTCCCTGCAATTTTTGAAGGTGTGGAAACTTGTTCAGATATCTAGTAGACTTTACCTGTGCTTCAGAAAACTTACGTGTCAATATGGCTTGTTATTTTCTTTTCTCATCACTAGTTTAGATGGAATTGCAATCCAATATATCCTAGTAACTGCTATTAAAATAGAGGTGGAAGTAAAATGTGATTACATCATTGCACCAGCTAATTTGGCTGCTTGTCTACAGGTGATCCACCAGAAGTCAAGAATTTCCTATGATGACATCACAAATGACCTTTGCCCTGTAACTTTCTCAACTTCTTCATCCTTTCTCATCTAGTTGCATGTACTGCATTCTGGAACTTTGACATCAAGAGATATGAATAGCAAGTCAGTATTCTGGATAATTTTGTAAACAGATGGATAGCGGTAGCAATATCCAGTGTTTTTCTTTCTTTGCAACCTCAAAGATGATTGTCTCTTTCCATCAATGAGAATCATGGATTAACAAATATAGAGAAGACATGTCACTAAATCAGTTAAAAGCTGGTGGATGATGTACATTTTGTGTTAACTTGTAGAAATTGTTGATCACTATATTTTGTCCTTATTAAAGCTTTCTGTCTTTAGGTCCTGAGTGTTCAGCAGCTTTATCGGATCTGTACACTATACTGGGATGACAACTACAACACTCGAAGTGTCTCTCCTGATGTATGTTTTCAAACTACAGCTAGGTGTTCTCTCTTGCTGTTCTACTGATAATCACCTCAGCTTTTCTTCTTTAGGTAATCTCTAGCATGAGGATCCTCATGACAGAGGATTCTAGCAATGAAGCAAGCAACTCTTTTCTGTTGGATGACACTTCCAGGTAAATGTTTAACCACTGTAGATTGAAGATGGTCTTGTTCTCCTTTAAACCATCATTTTCTGATTGTTCTTAATGCCTCTTGTGTGAAGCATACCTTTCTCGGTTGACGACATCTCCAGTTCCCTCCAAGTGAAGGATCTTTCTGGCGTAAAACCCACTGCGGATCTACTTGAGAATCCAGCCTTCCAATTTTTACGGGAATAAGGCTGTTTTCTTTGTAGTTCCAGTATTCCTGAAGAATTGCCTGAAATTTCTTGTTTTTTGGTTTGTCACTCTGTAAATCATCCCCAGTTTTGTCTCAATATGCTAGGTTTTGCTCCAGTTCGTCCATTTCTTGGTTCAGTCATGGCTCTTCAAATTAGAGCTGTAAATTTATTTAGGCATTGTCATTTAGGCTATAAGGGGTAGGGATGGGTTACACCTTGGAATCCTTCTTTTCTTTTTGTACTCCTCAACTATTCTCTCTCTCTCTCTCTCCTCCCATGGGTCACTAGAGGATTAGAATTCTTTGTAGAATTGTAGTGGCTTTACGTGTCCAGGATAGTTTGGTGGGAAGAGCTGGTACAGAGAAGATTTAGAGCCTTCCCAAGTACCCACCTGTACAAAACTATGTAAAATGTAAAGGTAACGTTAGGAGCAACCTTCTTAAAGTTCAGAGAGAGTTTGTGGTAGTGTCTGCAAATGCACTCTTTTGGACTACGATGGATTGTCATTCTGTGCTTACATTTTTTATGGTGTAGCATGTGTTGATGTAAGAGCATGTCAAGATGACTGCTTTTCCTTTTCCCCCCTTTATTTATCGTTTCTTTGTGAATTCATTTCTGATCTTTTTGGTCTGAACCGGCGCCTTAAGCTCAAGTAGATAGATTTGTAGTCAAGTGAAGATTCTCCTTTATTACTTGTACCGTATGTTGCTTCTTCCGGTTCCTCTTCATTTTTTGAGTTGAGGAAATAAAATATCTATATACTTTTCCTCGGCAGAGCATGCTAATGCATCGAAATAGTTGAGTTGAATGAGCTGTTATATGCATGAGCAAATCGCTCTATGAAACGATGACCTGAATCCTTATTAGTTCTCACTATTAATTTGACAAGCTCTGATAAATGGGTCAGTTTTCGACATTGATTTCATTTTTTCAGATTTATTTCATGCTATGGCGGATGGTATGCTGGTGTGGATGCTGCAAAATACTTGAATGTAGATCTGTTGATTCGACTAAGTGAATTTGGACCATATCTTTCTTTTGTGGTGCGTCTCTATCGTCTCTCTTAAGAGTGTGCATACTCTTTGTTCTGCTTTCAAGTATGCAACATTTTTCCAAACAATAAAGATCGTGTTTACAACAGAACAAGTATGATGTATAAGCAAAAAACCCCATAGGTATAATTGGCGTCATGATATTCTTGGAGTGTCAAATCGCTCTTGCAGCTAAACAAGAAGTCCCCAATATGGTGCGGAAACATGACACTAGCAGAGACAGAGACTTTGATTTGTGGTTCGTGAGTGCGGCTATTTAGTAGCCTTAATTCTACTTTGCAACTTGGACAGATTAGGATCTCAGTATGTTATTTACTCAGTGGGAAATGATTTTGAATGCAAAACATGTATCACAATTCACACATCTTACGAAAAGCTCACTTCGAAAACTGAAAACTTACGTTAACTTCTTCTGGCTGGAGGAGATCTTCCGTCCACTTGAAATGTTTCATCCCCTACCTTGTACTAGAAATCATAAATATTCCTACAAGAGAAGACACGGGCTTCTAGCTTGGTTTAAGCATAAACTTTTTGGTCGACAAAATCCAGCCCAAGATTAGCGCCCTGCTCAAATGGGCTTCAAGGGTCCTAAAAATATTCACAAGTGACGGTTGTATAGTTCTAATGGATGAAGGGCATTGTCTCCAACCATATTTCTAATCAGTGAGTTACAAATTATGAAATTCGCCTATAAACTTAAGTTAATATAGATGTGGGTGATTGTAATCCGCCAATCAAAATATCGGTTGAAAGAAAATATAGCCCTTCGATGTTTCTCCAACCCTAATTGGAGAAAATTTGTCCAATCAGAACTCTCATTGGTAGCTTACAAACATAAATATCACCCACATTTAATTTTAGTTTAGTTTATTTTGTTGGTGAAGTCCATAACTTGTGATCGCAAAATCACGATGGACAAAAATGTTGCCTAAAAGAAATTGCTTATGATCATGACACACTTGAAGAAAAGATCAATATCCGGGTAGCAGGTGTTCAGGGCCATCTTTTCCTCTGTCCCTGGTCAAAGAGAATTTTCTCCAGGCATGCATTCTATTGGTAATTTATAAATACAGGCATTACCCACTATCAATAAGTATAATTTGCACTCGAGTCATTTTCATAATTTGTAATCTACCATTCAGAGACAGTTTGAGAAAAATTTCCTCTAATTGTGAAAACATAGCCCAACAAATTGGTGCCAAAATGATTGAATGAAGTATTTTATTTGTGTGAACTAGAGTTAGCAACGACATTCGTAAAAATCCAAATACCCAACAAAAGCATTTTTCAGTTTATCGAAATCACATGCATTCTTGTACTTGAAGGTTTCATTAAAAGCATGTTGACCATTCCTTCACCAACAGTCTCTCTCTCTCTCTCTCTCATACAATCATGTGATCACATGTGTCCCCCATGTTTCTTTCTCTGATTGTTTTCTTGCGGTCCAAAGTACTTCCTCTCTGATTCACAGCATTAATTGGACTGTCGAATATTGTATGGGGATACGCTTTCCGTTGTTACAGTTATGGAGTTAGTTGAATCTAGAGATATGATGTTATTATTGTGTTGGAGGAATCGAAGAGATATGAGGCCATTTTAAAATGTTTGCCCCCTATAAATAATGTTTGGGAGTCTTCTTGTATGGGAGGAACCACATGGATGCATTATTACCTCACAAAAAAACACACATAAAATCACATGAAGATTACATAGTTTAGGGAACGCCTGTCCCCAAATAAGAGGTAAGCTAACTGCCAAAGCAAGAAAGGGACAAATACTTTCTCTAGAGCCCAGAGAAAGAAAGAAAAAACAATGACATGAAATGCATCGAAAGTACAAGAACAATGAACATGTCCTAATCTTTGGTGTAGAAGATCTTTAGGTCTCCAAACCCGAGCAGATCTTTTCTGGATTCTCCCTAGCTCCTAAGTTCCTAGGTTGGGGCATTAGGGTGTGGGGAATTTAGTGAGGTACATTCATATCATTCGGTTGGTTTGAATCTGACATTATCTCTCTCTCTCTCTCTCTCTCTCTCTCCCTCTGTGAAATGGTCAAAGCTCCCGAGGTTGCCTTGGGATGGTCTTGAGCAACTTAACTTTCTTTTCTATTTTTAATGCCTTAAAAGCAGTTCGGTGCCACAAGAATGGTCTTGTCTTTGCGCCAAGTTCAAGTGCCTAACATGGTATTTGGATCATAATTAGAAGTAGACTTCATTCAGTCAAGCCACTCGACCGACCTTATTAGTTGAATCCAACCATTGGAATTCGTAATGCCTACATGTGGGAATGACATTGAGAGAGAGAGAGAGAGAGAGAGAGAGAGAGAGAGAGAGAGAGAGAGAGAGACGTTTATTATTTGCACCTTATATATTATTATGTCAACTGCTTTCCTTTATTTAGGTGCAGAGATTCCTTTATTATGATTGAGTGCATGCTCTTGAGTGTTATACAAAGATATGTAACTGAAAGGGTAGGTGATGGTCCGGAAAGGGGTTGACTAATCTTGATTTGCAACACTAATTATGTATTGGGCATATTTATATGTGAGGCATATGCTGGTCTTCCGGAGGCCATCACTTGGCATTCTCTTAAATGACATATATCTTAGGGCTGCATTGTTAATGATTTATATAGTTGGAGGAGTGATTCAATATTTAAATGCTCTAACTGTTCTTTGTTGCATGAAGTTAATGAGATGTGGAATGAAACTGAAGTGTCAAATTTGATTCATGGGGTTGAGTAGTCAAATGAAAAGTGACCTAGAAGATCGAGATTCAGAGGCCTACATGTAGAATTTGTGAGATAATTGAAAAAAATAAGCTTTTTCATTGTATATATCTAAACATTTGGGAATCGGATCAATCTTGTCTTGTGCATTAGATAATCATATAATTACCAATGAGATAATTGCAATTTGATATGAGTGCGACATTTGGTGTGTTTCTTAATGATTAACTTTCTTTTTCATAATAAAAACTTTCGGCCTCATTGCTCAGTCAAACAAAGATGCAAGTTCAAAGAGTAGAATAATCATGGGCTTATTATTGATAGGGAAAATACCAAAAACATAACCCACCTATCATCCAATAATAACTCCATTTTTAAAATATCAAATACATACATAACTATTCTCTTTCACGACCATTTTGCGCCTTCGTATCAATAATATTTGCATCCTATTTACAAAATTGCCATTCTTAACCCAAACAAACACAACCCCAAATCCTAAATTTTACAAAAAGGAAAAAAAACTAAAACCAACTAAAAATCACACCACTAAAACTCTAACCAAGATGCTAAACTAAGTTTGCAATGAGGGCAATTTGGTCTTCTAAATGTGGGACTTTCCTTAGAGGCATGTGAATCGTACCTGCAAAAATAGAGGTATGTGAGTGATCATTGAATCCAAAATGAGTAATATTATTCTTGATGACAACAGAACTTGCTCTCTTTTTCTTTAAAGATAAAGAGGAATTATAATATTTCTCCTTCCACAAATATTGCCTGTTGCTATTTTGGGAAGAAGAATTTCTTGCATATCTCACTTGATTTGAAGATTTGAAGACGGTTAGTTATTTTAGTTCTCATGCATGTTTCCATGTGATCCTTATTTGAACTGCAAACATCAGCATTTGGTTACATCGACATCTCTCTCTCTCTCTCATCACATGAAATTGAATTATGTCAAGTACCAAATTGAGAACATGACCCATCAACCCTAGAATATGCAAATTTTATTTTCTTTTTGCTTGACAATCTTCGTCCAATCCAAGCACTCACCAATCCCCAAGAGCAGTCAAACCTCACACCTCCTAATCTAGACGAGGGACGGCGGTGCACGATACGACGGGTAACCTAAGAAAATTCCGAGACATGCGTGACCGCTTCTGGCCCAAGCCTATGTCAGTTGATAGAAAGAGTAGTTACAATGCACTTAATAGTTCTTTGTTATGATGGAGTAGATTGAATCAACTTAGAGGCCTAAACCCTCTCATAAGTTCATAGATATGCGCGTAATACATATATACATGCCATCTCTATGTCAATCCATGTACAAGGGATCATGGCACATTGAAGTCACTTTAAATTGATTATTGAAATTTCTCACATCTCTTGACTATGAGATTTATATATATAAAATTATATGGTCTTTCTTCATTTATTGACTTAAATTTTTGGATTAGATTTTTTAATATTAATTTCGATTGTTTTCTTATAACAATCACAAAAATTGATATTTACGTCTATGTAGCAGTTCATTTGGTGGATGGGTAAAAAATCCAAATAAAGTGTGTTATTCAAAATGATAGTAGCATAGACTTAGTGAGAAATAAACGGAGAAAATGATCCAGACATAGTACGCAAAGTGTGTCTACTTACAGGGAAAAATTGACAAGATATTTTACTTAATCGACAAAAGGAAGTTGTAAGTGTTACCTGACAAGCTCAAATCAAAGAGAAACAAAGCATTTACCTCAATCCACTCCCACTCCTTAACGGCTCTGAGTTCTCTCCTTGCGTTAAGTCTTTCATTGCATGCGAAATTAGATTGAAAACGTCTTTAAAAAAAAAATTTGCTATGCTCACCTATACGTTTGCTCAAAGTAGACCAGATATCTGGAATTTCTTCGGGTTTTGACTTTGTCCAAAGTCGGATTTTTGACCAAGAGATGGTCGGAAATCTTGGCACTGCCCATTTCAAATTTATTAAATTATCCCTAAATCTTTGCACAAAATTTCAATGTAATCCTTTCATTTAAAATTACTAGCGTAGCGGTTACTTATTGTTGGCTATTCTACGCGACATAACATTCGCGATTTCCAATGAACATTAGCCGGAAGGACTATATCGGAATTTCGAGTAAATGTTTATGACTCAATTGACGTAATTAAAATGTTTAGGATTGAATTGACATCCGTATAATAAGTTAATGGCTTATCGAACAATTTCCTCAATATTTCGAACCTACAATAGCTTCACCATCTTTTGCACAACTAGGCGTATGAAACTACAATTAGGACGTCCTGATTCACGTCCTTTCGCTAACTCTAAGCCTTTTCGCTCTCTTCAAATGTCTTGGACATTCAATCTCGAGTCGAATCTAAATCTAAATGTGTTAACCTTTGTGCCACGGTTGGACAAACCTCCACCTTGGGGAGAATTCCAACTCCAAACTAACTAATCATCATCACTCCCAAGCGCTTTCCAAGAGGCGCTCAACCACCATAGATGTCTATCAAGCCTAAGTAATGCTCGAGCTTGTGAGGGATAGACCTGGTCCACACATTTTCTCTCGACACGCCATCGGTGGCGCAACATTGTTAGTCATCACTCTTGATTGTCCCGTGATAGATGTGGCTCCACTTGAACATTGAATCAATTTGTTGTTTGAAGCCACAGTCATCGACCATCTCCCCGACCACACTGCCTCTTCCTCCTGCTTCTGTTGCTGCGTGTTTGGCCTCGATCGTCTACGAAACCGTTGTCTCATGACGGCTCCCTGAAACTCACAGCACAACCCACAGAAGCAACGACATGACGCCTCAGAGAGCGACCACTCTTCAGGTTCCTTGCGTGACCGGGCTCTACGAACTTAGGGCGACAACCTAAAATTTGTTGGGAAAAGTACAAAAAAATCCTAAATCAATTTTATTAATATCAATTCAGTTCTAAAACTTTCAATTTGATTAATTTAGTCCTAGACATTTTTATGTTTTGCCAAGTGAGAACATTTAGCTAATTTAGATTGGAAATTGCTGACGGGGACGCTGGCCATTTTACATGGCATAGCTGGCGTTGATGTTGACATTTTTTTATGTAATTTTTTAATAAAATTTCTGAATTTTATCTTCTTTTTTTCCCCATTGTGGCTGATGAGGTTTGCTGAAGCTCGTTAGCCATTGGCCGAGGCTGCGAAGCCTTGCTAACTCTTTTACTTTGTTTTTTTTCCCCACTATGGATGATGAGGGTTGCCAGAGCTCTTTGGCATTTAGGTGAGGGTTGCAAAGCCCTCGCCTAGATGTGGCAAAGTGCAAGCGGCCCCAAGTGAGGCCATAACTACCTTAGCCCGTAGTTTGTGAGGCAACCTCGCCAGCGATTGCATGGCAATGGTCAGGGCAAGAGGCCAGCCCCACCAGTGGTCGGCAAGGGCTTTGCGGCCCTTGCCCAATGGCTAGAGAGCTTCAGCACCAATTGTGCCATGTACAACAGTTGGTGTCCGTGTCAATAATTTGTGGTTTAAATTAGGAAAAATACTAAAAAATTCTCAAAATTATTTAATTTTTTTTTTCATGTCAGTACCAACTGGGCCATGTAGGACGACTGATGTCCACACCAGCAATTTCTAATTTTAATTGATCAAATAAAGTCAATTGGGAAAACATGAAAAATATTGAGGAATAAATTAATCTGATTAAAAAGTTTAGGATTAAATTAGTATAAATGCAATAGGTTTATGGTTTTTTTTACACTTTTCCCAACATTTGTCCTTCCCAAATCAGGAGAGCTAATTTGACAGCATCACAATGTATACATGAATTAGCCATTTTCATTCTTTTAAACAGCATGTGAAAGACTGGGCCCAGTACTACTCCACCAACCATTAGTAACAAGAAGCGAAGCACGGGACAAATGCTTCTCTTCCAGCCCAATGCACCGTATCAGTCTAAATGATTATAGCCTCCAACAAAAAGGGGCATTTAAACATTTGACTACTTGAATGTTGAAGTGCTTCAAACTTTCCCGACGTTACTTCCTCGAGTCACTCACAACACCTCAGCCATCGTCTCTCTTTGGATATAATACCCGATACTTCCTTTGCTAGCCAAACCATCCACCTCCAAATCTGCATTAAACTTTCGCTCCAGTCATCAACCTCCACGGACCACGTCAGAACTTCACACTGAGCTCTTGTCTCGAAACATCCGTTAGTTGGAGGGGAATCTGCAGAAATTGTCATACCTTCAAAACTATCCTCATCTCGAGACTCTTTCTAAAGCTCAACCTATTTTTGAACATTATTTAGATTTTTCTCTCCAATTGATCCCTCAGTTCTTTTTTGAAATAGAGCAAATTTGTTGAATGTGACCTTTCTACTTATTATAAACCGGAACCCTTGTTTGCTCACACAACTTCTGTCCTTTTACCCCCATGTGCGTAGCCTAGGAGTTTGCATTCTCCACTTTATGTGCCACCAATTACACAAGTCAAAGCTATGCAAGGAACACCTTTAATTTGGTGTAATCAGCAGGCTTACTTGACGCATATATGATGTACAAGAGATACATCTAAAAGATATGCTTAATAGGTAGCGTCAAATTAATTATAGTTCAAGAATAATATTAGGTCGTCTAATAGCTGAAAAAAAACTACATGATTATATTGGATATAAGAAAATAGATCTTTTATTCCTAGAAAACCTAATAAATTCGATAGTTTATGAGATCTCGAGTAATGATATCTTAAAAATTGATAATACCTATATGGTCCTCAGTGCATAGAATGAATACCACCCTTGTGCATCAATGCGCATGAGCTATGTGTGGTGCGTGAGAGGACGAGCTCATTTGGTTCCTCATCAGCCACGAGAAGATATCATCTGGATTTGGTTTAATAGACTAAAAAAATCGCGCTTAATAAAACAGTAAAACCCACATTAAAAACTCAATCAACGAAAGATGAATTCTATATGTTTAATCGAGAATGATTCTCAAGCATTATCCTCTGAACAACAAGGATCGATCAATCAATCATGGGATAAAGACACTATAAGTGTTATAACTTTTGTACGGCGCTCACTTGAGAATTATAATTTATTTTTCAATCACTTGAGTGTTATAACTTGTAAAAAACGTTCACTTGCTAGGATAAGAACGTGCCATATCTTTTAATTAGTCATTGGGATAAGAACACCTTAAGTGCTATAACTTTTGTATGGCGCTCATTTATTTTCACTAATTAGTTAAGTGCCATAACTTTTAAAAAAATTCACTTGAGTGGCATAACTTTCAATCGATCATTTAATGCAAAAAATTTTAATAGCATTCACCCAAGTATCAGAAATCTAACATAGTATAACATTTGTGGTGAATATTTTTAAAAAGTTATTGGCACTCAAGTAAGCATTGTACATAAGTTATTGTACTCAAGTGATTGAAAAAAAAAGGTTATAATACTCAAGTGGGCACTATACGAAAGTTGTGATACTTGTGGTGTCCTTTTCCTATCAATTACTTAAGTGCCACGACATTTTAAAAACATTCATCCAAGTACTGGAAATTTGACGTGGTATATAGCACTTGTGATGAACATTTTTAAAAATTATGATACTCAAATAATTGATTAAAAAGTTATATGACACTCGAGGGATCATAAATAAAGTTATAGCATTCAAGTGAGTATAGTACATAAATTATGACATTTGAGTGATTGAAAAAAAGATGATGACATTCAAGTGACGTATTATGAAAGTAATGTTACTTATGTGTCATTTTCCCTCAATGATCATGGACTACTCAAAGTATAGAAAAACCAAACAACAAAACGAGTAGACAGTTGGGTTTAGTCAAATGATTTTGATCAAGAAGCCTTGCTAGGGGATTCTAAATTGCAAATCCCCATTCGATCTTGAATGCATGAACAAGGTGATCTCTTCCAATTTTTTTTTCCTAGAAACACGTTGGCTTTCCGGATTCCAATGATAAACCATCTTGAACGAGAATTATGAGATAGGACACAGAATTTGGGGATGAGATGATGGTAATTTCATCTCTTCGAGGCCTTCAAATTTTTAACTAGATTAATGATATCGCAGGAGATAAGAGAAAAGCACAAAAGAAAAGGCAAAATAGAAAAGAAAAGAAAACACTTCACACTATGCCTCGAAAGTATTCGCTTCATGAAACCCTAGGTTGGATGCACGTGCACCTCTTGCTTTGCATGACCATTACTTCTTTGCTTGTGTCATACTCATGTTCCTTCAGTCGAAGAACTATTTTTCCGGGCTTATAAACCTAATGCTATCTAACTTTGGTTAAAGTAAAGGAAAACCCTCATACCATCTGATATCTAAAGTTCTACAAAATTTGAAAATAAATAAGTGACAAAAGAATGAGGGCAAGATAGATGGTATGAGCTGGCTCAAAATCGAATGCCCATGGACCAATATTTCAAATGAGAATAAATGTACTTGCAAGAAAATAAGGATTAATGTTATCACAATGTGACAAGAGCTATCAGAGGGGTTGGCCGAGGTTGCAAAGCGTCCGAGAAGTTGATGTCTCAAAAAATGTAAGGTTTCGAAGAATCAACTGTTCAAATTTGCACACCAAAATAGTATATATGTAAATGGGATTGATCCCCTTGAGGAGATTGATCATCTATGTTTGACAAGAAATGACGAGGAGATTTTGAAAAGAAAAGGCCGTTCATCAAATTTCACTAAAATACGGTGATATCTGTAAAACTTGTTTAACTTAGAAAATTATTTGAATCCAATCAAAAAACGAAACAATTATGATTATGGTACTTTGGTTTAAACTTGATCACGGATATTGTGGTCCAAGACCTGGTGGCCCACGATGCCGTCAAGAGCTGCGTGGGCGAAATGGATCCAAAGAACTCCTATGCAATGCTTGAAGAAAACTATTTTGCTCGAAGCCCGAGCACGGCCAAGTCGAAGTTTTCGTACCTACATTTTTGTAAGAGCGAGCTTCGAGCCTAAGTAACAAGTTATGCCTAATCTTATGACCTAGCTTTATCTAGTCCAACGGTGGGAGCGATCATCTTGGGAGGGAAATAAAATAAACTCGGACTCTTCGGGAGGGGAAAATCAACCAAAACCTTATTTCGAAAGAACTTAGAGGAGGCAACAGTCAGACGGTTTGTGTGGTTCCAAATTCCAAAACGACTTAATTTTAAACTACAGTGAACCAACCCCCAAAACGCAAGCACCATGTGATGATACTTTACGAGTATCCACCACACCACCACCACCCCCACCGTCACCCACCACCACCACCGTCGCCGTCGCCATGTGGGAGCGTGGTTATAATGCACAACTTTTCGGTTTCAACTTGGGCGACGATCTTGGAATTGAATCGTGGACGGCGTCCCGACAAGACGCATAGTTACAAAATCTCAGGTTCCAAGAATTCAAACCCTACCTGTCATTTTTCCCTTCGATCTTTCCCTTGCATCGAGAACTCATCATCAAGAACCCACCATGCATGTTCGTGAGGTGTCGAGACTCGCAAGTGAAGGTGAAATCCTGGTTTTAAAGCGTCCACGTAGTCGGTGATTGAACTTGTTCGCCTTGTTTCTTTAACACTTTTCGATGCTGAGTTTCCGATGAATACTTCTCCGAATAAACGATGAACGAACAATTAATTATCTGGACAGAAACAAAGAAAGATAGATAAGATATCATGTAAGGGCATGATTGGTTGAGTGTTGACTTTTTATATTATTATTATTTTTATCCACCATGGTCTATCTCTCTTCTATTCTTGTTGGACTATTACTCTATTTTTATTTATTTATTTATTTATTTTTTTGCAGAGTATGCGAGTCGAGTTCCACACTTAAGAATTAAATATCCCCACTCTACCCTGCCCCATTCCCTTATCACCGATTTCGCCCCAGTGAGATAATATTTTATGGTCAGTTCGTTTCGCGGAAAATGGACCATTTTCGGAAAATATTTTTCCAGAAGTCATTTTCCAGGAAAATGACAATATTTTCTATTGTTCGGCTAAAACCTGAAAATGTTTCGGAAAATATTTTCCGGTGTTCGGTAATGTCCGCTCCCAGTTTAGCGAGCACAAGCGTTAAGCTCGAGGCTCGCCAAATCAACGAGCACGAGTTTGAAATCAACGAGCTTGAGGTTTACCCGGTCCGACGACTAGCCAAGAAAGAAGAAGATGGGAAAAAAAAAGGAAATTAAAAATAATTCGAATTAAAAAAGAAAATTAAAATTAAAAAATAATTCGAATAAAAAAAGAAAAGAAGAAGAAGAAATGGGAAGAGGAAGTAAGGATTTGTAGAGGTGTAAGGTAAGAGAGATCAAGTGGGGAGAATGTTTTCTACTTTTCAAAAGTGGAAAACATTTTCCCCTATTTTAGAAGACCCTTTTCCTTTGATGGAAAACATTTTCTCCAAGGAATTCATTTTCCGTTAAACGAACGCCGGAAAATCCGGAAAACGTTTTTCAGGAAATTATTTTTCGTGAAACGAACGAAGCCTTAAAGATGCAATGCTACATATTATTTGAAATACAGATTGGTTATTGCTTTTGGCTTTGGACTCGGAGATCAAGTTTGACCTCGACATTTTTCCTTTCCAAGATTTAGGGATATGGATGGTATTAACATCATAACTATTGTATGATGCTCACTTTAATATCAAAACATTTCAAAAATTCTCTAAGTGCCACAATTTTTAAAGCAAAAAAATGACTTTGGTGACGGAAAATTTGACACGACAAATCGTTCATAAAGTTTTGATACTCATGTTATTTGTTCTTAAAGTTTTAATACAGATATTTCCAAATTATGGGGAGCATAATTTTTGTACCAAAAACGTTGTTAAATGAATCAATTTTTGATCCTCAAAGTTGATCAAGAGAATTTAGTTTGTTTCCACCATGCTCCAAGCGATGTTGTTGAATCTCAAAACAGAGTAAATTTAGAGAGTTAAAGAGAGTTGAAGAAAGTTTTACTTACTTTCTCTTTTTTTAGGAAAACAGATAGGTTTGCGATTTTAAATAAAATTATTTAAGGAGAGCGTCTGCTAGTGATTTTGCTTTTTGAGTCATACAAAATAAAGAAAAAAATGGCAAAGTTAGAATATTTACTTGAGGTATTATGTTTTTGCCTCACGTTGCTGTTTAGTCAAATTTCTAACATTAATAATTTTAGAGAAAAAAATTAAATGATCCAATTAGTGACAAAACTTTAGAATGATGATTTTAGTGCTATTTTTTTTTTTTTTTTTTTTTAAGCGGCCATCTAAGTGTCTCTTATGAGACATTTAGATTATCTGACAAACTAGGTCACCAAAGCCATTTAAATGATTATTTTTTAAAAACAATGGTACATAAGCGAATTTTTGAAACGTTTCCAAATTAAAATGGGCACCGTGTAAAAATTGTGGCACGGATCCGTCCATTTCTCTAAAGAATTCTTATCTATGTTTTCCCCTTATTTATTGAATAAACCCCACACTGACTGAGAGGGTGTGGTGTCGAAAAGCCAGACATTCTCCAGATAGTAACGTGACATATAATTTTTAAAATTTTTTTGACTAATCTGTTTCTTAATATCACATATTTATAATTTGTGGAAATGCGTAGCCGCCGGTTGCGGAGCCCAACTCCCGAGAGCTTCTTTGGGACTCGAAGTGTAGAAAGAAAGCTACAGCTAAAATTCCTCCATTTTTCCACCTTCTCATGCGAACACTGATCGTCACTGACATTGGAATGTCTCAAGCTGTGCGCTTTCCCCACTAGAAATTCCATAATCTGTGATCCCTTTCTTGGGGTTTGCTATCATTCGTCGCCTCGATAGAAATTCTAATTTTGATGCATGTTTTCAAGATGTAAAGCCCCAAAGTTCCCCTCCATCCAAGACTTTTGATCTCCTCGTCCTCTCACTCTAAGCAAGCTTGCAATCATATCAGTAATTAAGAGTGCCTTTAGTAACATTTTTGTTCCAGGAAACATTTTTTTTCAAAATATATTTTTTTAATTTTTATTCCCGATAACAGTTTCTAAACATTTGAACGTGTTTAGTAATTATATAAAATTTCTGTTTGCGAAAGAAAAATGTGTTTGGTACGACCCCATATTTTTTTATAACTTAGATTTTTTTTTTTAATTTGTTAATAATTTCATTACATTTTTCTTTTTTTCTTTTTCTTCTAATTCCTCTAGTCGATTGGCGCCTTAGGGGATCCTTGCCAGCCAAGGGTGAGGTCACCCCTAGCCTCACCGTGATTGGGCGAGGCGATCTTGTCCGGCCACTAGCGAGGCTCGACCTTGCCGAGTGAGGCTTGGCCTTGTTAGATCTGGCGAGGTTGAGTTTCCCCCAGCCACGACGAGGCTCGGGGGGGCCTCGCTGGTGGCCAGTGAGGTCGAGCTTTGCCGGTGGCTAGTGAGGTCGAGTCTCGCCTAGCCACAATGAGGCTTGGGGGGGGGGGCTCGCAGATGGCCGACGAGCTCGAGGTGACCTTGTCGGGGGCCAACGAGGTTTCAGTGGGGAAAGAAGAGAGGAAGAGAGAAAAAAAAAAAGGAAAAAAGCTTGTTTTTGGAATTGTTTCCAAGAATAAGAAACAAATTTATTTTTTCGTTTCTTATTTTTGTTCTAAATCTGTTTTCGGGAATAAATTTATTCTCAAGAACTAAAAACTTACCAAATACGTCTCAGTTCTATTTTTATTCCTAGGAACAAAAGAACAAAAACACTTATTCTAGGAGCGTTACCAAACACAGCCTAAGCAACTCTAATTTATCATCTCCTTCGGGGATCAGAAAGATAAAGATAGATCATCGGAATGATAAAAATATGATGAATATCATATAGCTTATCCACCCGATATACACTAGTGGTCGAACAAGTAGAATTCTAAGGCATGGCACTTTTTCCTACGTGGTACTTTGTTCTCGTTATGCAAGTGCACCTGTGTTCTCATATCCGATATTATCCATGATGAATACATATTAACATATGCTATTTCTCCATCAATCCATCTCCGAAGTCTTTCTTTTACTTGTGATCGTCCTCTGTATTAAGGAATCCATAATGATTTCTTCCTTACAACATCATTGTACGACTTATAAACCCCCTAGATTGCACAAAAATCTACCAAATCAAGCTTAATTAATGTCACTGACCAAAAAAAAAAAAAAAAAAAGCTTAATTAATGTCCAACTGACACTCGAAATGGACATTTGTCCCATCATGCGATACATGCCTAGCAAACAGAAGCTTGTCTTTTTTTTAAAGGCTCCGTTTATTTTACGAAAAATAAATTATTTGATTCATATTTTTTTAAAAATAACTTTTTGAATTACTTACAAATTAATGAACGAAAAATGTTTTCATCTTCTACAAGATAGTATATATAAATTATTGTTGGTAATGAAATCATTTTTCAATAATTAATTATTTTAAACGATATAAATAATCATTTTTAGAAAAATATTTTCTGAATTATTTATTTTTCATGAAATAAATGAATCTTTCTTCCTTCCACACAAAAATAAGAGCCCACTAGTACTGTCTTGAATTTAAATAATTCTAATTATTGGGATATTACGCAAAAAGCTTCAATCATAAACGTTTGGAATTCCACATTCTTGCCCAAATGACTTACCTTGTCCACGAATTTGCAGAATGGAAAAGCTGCTAAAAACAACACCGTATATAAGAAAAGCGTCTTGCCAACAAGTGGCCCTAAGACACTAATAAAATTGACTGAAATTGGAGACCGTACATTTTTTTAATTAATTTTTTTCATGAACTTTGAATATAGAAGAAGCGCAATTTTTTACAAAGTTACTTACTTCAAATGAAGAATTTCGCATTTTTTAGGTGCATTTAGTATGACTTAGTAAGTACTTCGGGGACACTTTTTAAGATTATTTTTCCGATGTTGAGGCTCTCTCTCAAGTAATATCTAGTCAACTAGCTTGTGCAACTTCCAAAGAGACGATATTGCAAAGAATGGACGGCTGAAAAGAGAGACCTGTGTACATTCTAAGTTCCTATAGGCGGGTCCCACATGAGCAATGTCTATGGACCCGGTCCATGTAATTGGGTCTAAAGTTAATTGAAATAAAAAATTTTGTTAAATTACCTCTAACTATTTTAAAAGTTTAAGTTGATAGATGAAGTCATGACACATTATTTAAAATATTACACTTCCCTTCACGCATAAGTTGGATATTGGTCTTAGCCCAAATTGTAGAAATATTCAGTTGTGGCGGCAAATATGGGAAGGTAAATAGGGGCTTGGAACTAACAAAAAAAAGGGGTTTAGAAGGTTTGAACTCGGGACTTTTTAACTCTAATATCATGTAAACTTTTGTATGACCACTGCAAACAATTTTAAATGTTTGAGTTGTTAAATAAAGAGTGGTGTATTATTTAAATGTTCTAAGATAAAGGTTTTTTTTCCCGTCTTGTCCTGCTGCATTTGGCTTTAAACTCTTCATCAGGTGCTTGTAAAGATTGATGGAAATCATGGGAAAAGGGCTATCAATTAGTGTCACCTATAAATCAATGGTCTAAAGTAATTGTTAAAGCCAGGATAGTAATTGATCACGAATCATTTTTGTGACCTAAAATTTGATCATGAAAAATTGATCGTGAAAGGTCAGCCAAGATAGTCTTTGCAACCAAATTTTCATCTTAGTCGCCAAAGGAGATCTCTCATGATTATATATTTTGGTCACCAAAGAGAACTAGGAAATTCTTTCCAGTCATTTCGGATGACCAAATGTTTGGTCGCCAGTCAGGAGACCAAATTATTGGTCAATAAATTATCAACATTTTAAAACAAAATTACTCGATACTAATTTTGCTTAATGAGTGTCTTTAAGAAACTTACGATTGTGCATTTGACATTTGTCCACCTACTTCCTAATAAAGCCCATTTTGCGAACTTCACTTTTGATTTGGCATTCTTGGACCATGCACAACCTTTTCAACTTATTTAAGGTCACCCACGATTCAATGTGGATTTGGCAAATCTAATCAGCAGATTCGTAGGACGCCAGACAAAGTTTATATACCATGCAAGTTGATCAATCTCACAAGTTGTGCTCCTCGAGAGAAGCATTTTCTTTGCCATATACACAAGCGAAATGCCTAGGCTTGTAACCTAGACGCGTAGTATTCACAAGTTCCTCAAGGAAATGCATTAATTGCAAAGATTAAAATCGTCGATAGATATCGCTAAAACGTACACCTACATGCACTATGTATCCCGCATCACAACATCGGGCAAAGCTTTTGGATGATGATCCCATGTCTCAACTTCTTAAAGGAAGTTCGACTTTAAGATTTGAATACATTAGTTAGCTAGCCATCTTTCGCTTTTTGAGTTTCAGCCCTTCTTCACTTCTTCACCTTTTGGAGGAGAGGGATTTGACCTAAATCTCTTTCTTCCCCTCTTTGATTGTTTTACCTTCTATTTTCTCTTGTTCTTACTCTACTTTATTGATCTAAATCTAGATTTTGGAGCTCTCTTCTCCTAGTCTTAGATTTAGGAGCTTTTATCTTCCAATCTAGTTTAGATCTATGAGTCTTAATGAATAAGCATTTTGTCTTCAGTTTTAATGGTATTCACAGCAGTTGCGATATTACATCTAGGCTCGTTCAACTTCTTTTTGTTAGAAGCTCTAGTGTCTCGCATTTGTTAAAGGGCTTGTTTTCATACGTGTCAGATTTGAGCTTGTTCAACATGTTTTTGTTGCCTTTGTACAATGATGTTGTTGGGGGCGGAGAATATAGGCATACACTGCCGAAATGCAAAGCTGTAACTATTGATGGAGATTCCGGTGTGTGCTTATTATTGATGGTGATGTATGATTTGGTAATTTGCTGCCAATCTTTTTACTTGGATGTAGTCACAATTTGTTCTTGAAGGATGAGCATGTGTGTACCTTTGTCAATCATATGCTAGGATGATATACCTTGATTTCTGGATTTCAATTTGTTTTGCAACTCTATGGGCATACCAATCAGAGCTGTGTTACAAGGAATTTTGCATGTGAAAGATATCCATAATTTACAACTTAATCGATCACAGTAATGTCACCGGGAAGTTTTCTCCAACTTGAGATGGATGAAAATATTGCCTTTAACCAAATTTAAACATGGATGAATTTCATAATCGTTATTGACTTTTCTCCAACAAAAGATGAATAGAAACATAACCCGACGATTCACCTATCTCTGCTTGACGTGATTGTATTAACGTTTTGTCTATGTATGATGATGGAATATCAGGAGTTTGCATAACTTAGATTTGTAGGATAAACAAATATCTAATAGATTAAAGAAAAAGTGTTCCGATTTCATTATTTTGTCCTAGAGTCTCGAGTCTATCATTGTATGTTTCAGCCAAATCATTGCCCAGAATGTCAGTATTTAAATGAAAATATAGCAAAACGAAAATTCGTGACTCAAAGAGATTGACCTACAAGGAGATAGATACAGTTCAGATGATTATACAAAGGAAGAAAAAGAAACAACTCTCTTTTGACTCCATTTTCTTGGATATCGGGTCCATATATAGTTTTTCGGAATCGCATTCACGGCATGTGTCAAATGCAGAACCATGTCTGGACCACTGACATAATAGGAGTTTAAATGGTTAGTTCACCGGACTAAATGTTCAACAGAAAGAAGCTTAAATATTGTAGGTGGTGTTATTTTCGTTAGTAATCTAGTTGAAACATAATTAAAGAATGGCTGAATGGTTACACATTTGTTCTGACTTAGGAAAATATAGCTTGAATCTCATCGTCTTGTGCTCGGTGTAATCTTAGGGGTCATACCTAGTATTCTATGTGTGGAATCTTATTCAATACAAATGGATAAGATCTTCTACAGACATATATATTGGAGATTAAATCTAATTAAAAATTTTGAATATCTATATCGTAACGTAAATAACCCGGTAAATTCAGAAAACCTCAAATTCATTTTTGATGTAGGTCATCATTTTTTTTTGGGAGAAAGAGGGGGGGGGGGGGAGTTCTCAATCAATTGAACTTGATGATCCACACCTTGAAAGCTGATAGTTTTCTAATGCAAACCAAAGTAGGGTCTTTTTCTTTTTGTGGCCATAAAAAAACAAAGTAAAGTCGAAGTGGGCTTATGGAATATTTTAATAGTTACAGGAAGAAAGAGGTCTTGAGCTTATCATTTGGGAATGAGTTTCAAAAGGGAGGGGTACCTGTTCCCAATCCTAATCACATGCTTCTTTCCGGTCCAAAGTTTCTTCCCTATATATACCCCCCGACCCCTCTCACTCTACACACCATCACTAATTTAGCCAAACAGCAATAATATCCTCTCTCTTGTCTCTCCTCCTGTTCATCTTTCTGCAACATTTGAACTCGTTTCACTTCACTGTTTCTTCTCTCTCCCCCTTCAAAGTTTGCAAAAGTCAACCTTTTCCCTCCACCCTTTTAAGCACTAAAAGCACGAAGACCGTCCTTAATGCCCAACAACAGTACTTGTCTCAACACACCAGACATGCTCCAAAGCCTTGACCACGGGACCTTCTTCTCCCGCCGGTGCATCTGGGTCAACGGGCCGGTCATTGTCGGCGCGGGCCCATCAGGCCTCGCAGTCGGGGCCGGGCTCAAGCAACAAGGCGTGCCCTTCATCATCCTTGAGAGGGCTAACTGCATTGCCTCCCTGTGGCAGAACAGGACCTACGATAGGCTGAAGCTTCACCTTCCAAAGCAATTTTGCCAACTCCCCGACTTCCCGTTCCCTGAGGACTTCCCAGAGTACCCCACCAAGCACCAGTTCATCACCTACCTTGACTCCTACGCCAGGCACTTTGACATCAGTCCTAACTTCAATGAAACGGTGCAGTCTGCCAAGTACGATGAGACCTTCGGTCTCTGGCGGGTCAGGACGGTCCTGGCGGGAGGGCCTGGACTTGGCCAGCTTGAGGTTGAGTACATCTGCCGGTGGCTCGTGGTGGCCTCTGGCGAGAACGCGGAAAAGGTTGTCCCAGAGTTCGAGGGCCTGGAATCTTTTGGGGGCGACGTGACGCATGCCTGTGACTACAAATCTGGGGAGAATTTCCGTGGAAAGCGCGTACTGGTTGTCGGCTGTGGGAATTCGGGAATGGAGGTTTCTCTTGATCTCTGCAATCACAACGCAAGGCCATCCATGGTGGTTCGAAGCTCGGTAAGGCTGAAACCACGTCAGCAACATTTAGCAACATTGATGCGTGGCAAGGAGAAAATTGAATTGACAAAACACTTATGCTCTGTTTTTGTTCAAACAGGTTCATGTGTTGCCAAAGGAAGTGCTAGGGAAATCAACATTTGAACTGGCAGTCTTCATGATGAAATGGTTACCACTTTGGCTTATCGACAAGATCCTCATATTCCTAGCTTGGTTGATCCTTGGAAATGTCGAGAAATATGGTCTTAAAAGGCCAAAAATTGGGCCTCTGCAGCTCAAGAATGCTGCAGGGAAGACCCCTGTTCTTGACATTGGTGCACTAAGCAAGATCAGATCCGGCCAGATCAAGGTGGTCGCGGGGATCAAGAAGTTCTCAAGTGGTCGGGTCGAGCTCCTTGATGGGGAAGTTCTCGACATTGATTCCGTCATCCTTGCCACCGGGTACCGCAGCAATGTTCCTTCTTGGCTCAAGGTAAGGCATAGAGTGATGTCTTTCTTCCTCTTTCCCAGATTTATTTTCGTTTATTATACTCTGTTCATCGCTGCGTCACGTTTTAGGGGAAACGGTGATACAGTGGTCAGCTTGTGAGTACAGTTTTAGTTTGCTCTTGTCCTATAAGAGCAACTTGTGGAATGAAACTCGCTTGGTAAAGGTGTTTGTTTTACGCGTTCTGCACCTGGAATTTGCATACTGTTAACTGAAAACCAGGGGTTATTCAAGTTGTTTCTCTCCCACTCTCTATATAGAGATTATTTTTTGAGTTCTCAAACCAAAACGAAGATTAAAGATTTCATATACATGGGACCCACCCTGTAATTCACTAAAATTCAAAATGCTTCTTCTGACTTTGGTCTGCTTTTTTTATTTTTGGACTAAACTTTGGTCTGCTTTAGGAGCGAAACGTTTCGCTGCTCACCGATATGGATATTCTTGATTCTAAAAGCAACCATTCTTGTCAGGTTCCTTTTTGCTTTATCCTTGCTTTCCTCTAGTAGATGTCACTTATAATTTTTTTGATGGTTCGTGAATTTAAAAGCAAGAAAACGAAAGAAATGCTCCTTTTTCTCCAAGCAATCCTCTTTCTCTTCCGGTTCTGACCCCAATTTCTTTCCTCAGATTAAGCAACATTTCTGTGATTGTGATGTTTACAGGAGAACGAATTCTTTTCCGAGGACGGGATCCTGAAGAATCCATTCCCAAATGGATGGAAAGGGAGGGCCGGGCTCTATGCGGTCGGGTTCACCAGGAAAGGCCTGTCTGGCGCGTCTCTGGATGCAATCAGTGTGGCACATGACATTGGGAGGTCATGGAAAGAGGATATGAAGCAGAGGAAGCATTCGGTCACGGCTCGCCACAGAAGATGCATTTCGCACTTCTGAAACTAACACTAAAATGGCCCGTATACTCGAAACCAAGGGTTTTAATTCGGTTTTACCTTTTCATTTGCCTTTGGATTTGTGGATTGGTAGATGGGAAGTGTGCGAGTATTGTGTAGTGCATGCATAATTGTCTGGATCTGATGAAGGACAAAGAGTCTACCTAGAAAGCAGCCCTCTCCAATGAAAAAGAAAAGAATTCCCAGTTCAGACAATAAGAAGGATTTTTGTTTTCTTTTGTAAAAAGGAAGATGAGGCTTTTTATTTTTATCATCAGTCAATGTATGTTTTTTTTTCGGTAAAGATCAGTCAATGAATGTTGATTCCCTCTTGTTGTAAGAAATTTGTTATGCATTTAAGAATCCCAAGTGAAGTGACACTTCTTTTTCTTCAATAAAAAGAACCGAATATATTGTGAGACTATCCGCAAAGTGGGCCATTTGAGAATATGACAGAAGGTTAAGTTCCAAAGTCAAAGTACGAAGCATTGACTGATAATTTGAACTTTTTTTTCCCACCTTCATTGTACTTAATGTTGGAAGCGCACACCAAAATTCAATATTCGTTATCTTCATTTGGAGAGATCGCCAAGAGAGCTCAAGTCCACGCCTGTCATATATATTCAATTGTAGTTGGACTTACCTTAACCTACAAACTTAAACCACGAATTATGATTCAATAATGATATTAATTACTTTTCAGCATAATTCACATGCGTTTCTCAACAATCTTAACTCATGTGTGAATTATTCATCAAACACCGATACACATTGGATTTGATACCATTTGTTAGAAGTGGGTTACCAACACCTTTGAGAGATCTCCAAAAGGAAGCCTAAGTTAAAGCTCATTAGTATATCTAGTTAGACCAACATGATTCAAAAGCTTAAATTAATGAATTATAGATTGAGTAAGATATCTTAATTACTGCACATCACACTAAGTCTCTAATATGAGACTTTTCTAACTTAACTCATACGTGCTTTTCAATAATTCAACTCTAATGATCTAACCTAATATAGAAAAAAACAAAGAAAAAGTGGCCATTTTGTGAGGCATTTTTAGCAAGGGAAATAGTTGTCCATCAATTATATATAGTCACATAATTAATGGTTGTGATAAATGTAGATCCCGGTTTAGGGAAGTTTCTTTTTGTTTCGCTTTTTTAGGTTCATCCCATCCTGCCCATCAACAGTCTCTCCATCCAATGGGAGGTGGGGCCGAGTGTCCAAAAGTAATGTTCTGAGTGGTGACGATTTGGATGGATCTTTCCATTTAAATAGTACTTCACAAGCCACATTTATCTGCATCTATTTATTCAGGATTACTTCAAACACAAACAAGGAAAGAACTTTCTTCCTAGTTTTATCACCTGATAAAAAATAGAAAAGAGAGAGACAACTAGAGATCAGCTAAAAAATATGAGTAAAACTTAAAACTGTCCCATCACAATTATTCCCTATTTATTTAATTCTTTTACCAGAGATGGTTTCGTCGTTGGAAATATTCATGGAAGGACATGAAATTGAAGCCACGAACGTCAAAGGACAACCCACATGAGCACCCATACCCCTTCTGATTTGACCTTGGAATCGCCCCAACATGCAAACTCAAATTTTGAATAGTGAAACCGGGTGAGTCGATTCTTCTCCTGCATACTGTAAACATTGCAATGTCAGGCAAAGCGAAGCACTTATTGAATTCGATGATACTTTTGTAATTACTGATTCACCATAGCACAACCTGCACCACATCCATAGTCCAGTTCTCAATATCAAAGAAATTTTCTGAGATTTCTATGTAGACGCTACAGTTGCTAAGAAATGAAAAGATATATCATGGGCTTGGCCATGGCCACCAACATTTTCCAATTCTTGGTTCCACACTAGAGGCCCATCTCTCTATGTTTCTTCTAACCAGGGTCTTTGGTACGATGAAAATGGTGAGGCATTGAGTTATTATAAAGTATGCTCTTTTAGATAAGATCTGGAAAAAATAAAGCAAAATAGTATATGAACAAGTAATTTTGTACATGTGTCGCTTTTGTCTGGAATTGGTTAGTTGTTTTTTTGGGTTCAGAATACGAATTTATTTAATAAAAATGTTCAAACATAAGTGCTTGCTAAGGGAGCATCCAAACAAAGTAACTCCCAGAGGGGTTGATGGGGATAAGCTAACCAATTATAGGGCAAATAATTTAGTCTTTGGGCTTTGGCTACTCAATCCGCAACACGATATACCTCACGTCTGCAATGGGCTAATTTTAAGTGTTGAAATGGGCCCATGGTTTGCTGGGCCTTAGAAATTAAAGGTTGTACTTCCCATGGAGTTTCGAGAGGGTTGGAAATAGCATCTACCAACTCTGAACAATCTGACAGAACTTCAAGTACTTCGTTTCTTCTAGTCTTGAGGAGAGAGAAAGCTAGAAAGCTTCGATAAGGGCAAGGGTTTCAACCTGAAGGGCAGAGGCCGCTCTTACAGATTTAGCAAGTCCATCAACGATTGTCCTCGACGAGTCACAAATCACTTTGGCTATAGCTCCGGCGTTTGTTCCTTCGACGAACGACCCATCAATATTCACTTTCAAGGTTCAGTTTCTCGGTGGAATCTAGCGTTGAGGTAAGTCTTCGTTCTTCAACTGAGGCTTCCTCTCTTTTCCATTCCATCTCTAAAAATTATTGAGCATCATGTGCGTCGATTCCACCAAGGTTGCTAGATTTGGGATTTGTTGTTGAAATACAAAGTTATTCCTCACCTTCCAAATTGACCAAAGTGCACAAGCCATCGGGTCGAGAGAAGGTGGGTCAACCGAGTGGGTATTGTACGTTTGTAACCAATCTTCGATTCTTGCTAACTCTAGCCTCAAAAATTTGATTTGTAGAGTAGAAGCAGTCTAGATAGAAGCAGTCCAAGAACAGAGCAAGAATAGGTGCTCTATTGTTTTGGCATCTCGAGAACAAAAAGGGCAAGTGGGTGTAGGTATGATATTTCGCTTGAATAAATTATCTCTGGTAAGGATTGCATTTTGGCATAAGCTCCACATGAAAATTTTGATTCTTGGGAGGTATTCTAACGCCAAATCTATTTCTAGAATTCGCCGGGTGGCTTGTGCTATGAAATCTTGGTTTGCCGCTTCTCTCTCCATTGTATAAGTACTCTTCACTGTAAATTGACCTGAATTTCTTCATGTCCAAACAAGTTTATCCCGCGAAATCTGAGTGTTCAAGGGAATTGTTAGTATTTCACTAACTAGTTGCTCATCAAAGAGTTTGTATAGGGTCTATTCATCCCATCTATTTTCCTCATGCATAATCAAATCTACCACCTTTTTTGGTTCACCATAAGTTGCTAGTTCCCCTATAGTTCCATGTTTAATCCATCTATCCTCACGAATTTTGATTTGATCACTAGTGCCCATTGACCACATAATAGAATATGAGATTGTATCCCTTCCTAGCAAAATACTTTGCCAACCCCAAGATGGGCGAGAACCCTTTTCTGCATTTCAAAAGGATAGGAAGTAAACTCCTTTAAAAATCTGACTCTATAAGGACTGTGGGTTTTGAGATAATCTCCATGCTTGTTTTCTTGGCATAGCCTTGTTGAAGGCCGGTTGGTCTTTTCTTAGCTTTAACAATTCCCATCTTCTCCAATGAAGGCCGGTTTTAGACTCGCTATTTCTCCACCATAATGCAGCTATTCTTTTTTCAATGGAACGACAAATATAAACTGGGATTTTAAAAATTGACATGGCATATTGCGGCAAAGCTTGAACCACTGTTTTAATCAAGATTTCTTTCCCAGCTTTTGAGATTAGATTCCCCCTTCCACCCCTCAAGTTTCATTTTAACTCTTGCCAAAATCCAAGCAAACATTTGCTTTTTGGATGCACCCCAATCAGATGGAATTCCCAAATATTTTTCCGTCTTCTCAATTTAAGGGACTCTTAATTCACTAGCCATATTTCTTCTCAAACTTTGTGGACAACCCATGCTAAATGAAATCCCAGACTTATTTAGGTTGATTGCTTACCCAGAGGCATAGCAATATTGATTTAGAACTAATGCTAAGTTCTGGCATTCCCTCACTTTTCCATCTAAGGAATTGGTTAGGGTGCGCATGACAAAATTTTTGGAATAGAAATTGATTTTTGGCCAAAAATTGATTTCTCAATTTCTATTTTAGAAATTGAGAAGTTAAAAATTTTAGCTTCTGATTTCATCTTCAAATCTATTTCTAGAATAGAAATTTGTCCCAGAAATAGAAAAATCAAATTGCGTTATCAAACGGATTTTTGTTCCAAACCTGTTTCGGGAACAGAGAAACAGAAAAATAGAGAAGTATAAATTTTATCATGCGCACCCTTAGTTGTTAGCAAGTACATCTTTTGTGCAAAGATGTATTTTTATTTATCTCTGTTCAACAAGGTGTATGCATCAGCCATATTGTTATTTAATTTATTTTTCAATTAACAAATGTTTGGAGTGGCTTTTTATGGTGAACTTAAAAAGAAAATAACACCATAAAAAAGGTAGAAAATTGAAAAGTTCATAGATCTTAGGTACCTTATATCCTACTTTTTATGGAAATTTTTAATAGCTTCTTGGACGAGTCTAGTGTTCCATTTCCAAATTTTTTTCCATGTCGATAGATTTTAGAAAAATATTGGTAAAACCTGATTTCCTGATAACTTGTTAGTAATATACTGACATTTATGAAAATACCCTCTTTTTGTTACAGTTGATAAATTATTCAATTTCCTTATTTTTAACTTTTTTTTTTGTCTTTCTTGCCAACAAGTTACATAATAAACATTTTTATGAATTGCCAATATTAATTGGAATAATTTACCAACTTTTTCTTATAAGCACCATTTCACTTTAGGCGACACACCAATTCTCATTTGAGATACTTACCAATGTTTATTCGGTTATTTTGATAATCAATTTTTTTTTATCGCTTATCAATTTCTATTTGTTTTTCTTGCTAATGTCTTGAATTTATTGCCTCTCGTGCGAACTTAGCAATGTTCACTTGTGTGGTTTATCAATTTTCTCCCATTAAATTACCAACTAGTTTTTATTTACCAACTCTTATTTTAGTTATTTATCAATGTTTATTTGTTCTTTTCTAGTTTTGCCAACTTTTCTATTGAGTTATGAACATTTATTTGCCTTACTTACAAGAGGTTCAATGTACCGACTATTTGTAGAATCTACCAACCATAATAAGAGCAATTACTTTCTATCCGACTAAGTTACCAACAAATTTTACGCTACCAATTTTTATTTGAGTGAATTACTGATGTTTATTTGCTATTGTTAAGAATTACCAACTTTTTTTGCATTTAATAATTTTTTTACCTTTTACAGATTTTTTTACCTTTTTTTTTTAACCAAAACAGTAAATTTACCAACTGCTTTATGATATTAATAATATTTATTTGAGTTAATATTTATTTTTTCTCTAATTAAGATACCCACTAGCTTAGGTTGTTAACTTATATGAGGCGCTTACAATTTTTTTTTTTTTTTTTAAAACCAAATCACCAACTTTGTTACTGAGTTGCCACTTATTTTCCTTGATTACCAAATTTTTGAATTTGCCATCTATTGGTTACAGAATAACCGGGCAGAAATTCGTCCCAAAAAAAGGGCAGAAAAGATTGGCCCCTAGAAAAAAAAAAGTCAGGGATAAAAGAAATTAACACGAATTTTATGATCTGCGATTTAAATCTCAATATAAGAACACTTTTTTTTTTTTTTTTTTGTATCTTATCATATATGAATTAGTATAATACGTCTTTTTTTAAATATTTTTTTTATAATTAGTTCGTACAATCCACGTAGGATTCATGCACTTACGATTCATGAATACGAGACGAGTGAACTTGATAAATCCTTTGATGCTAGACAAATACTCGATCAGTGTGATCAATTCTGCATATATGGCCATTGAGTATTGACTAGCCATCTCTTTTTCACCCAAAGAAGGGGCTCACTCCATTTTCTCAACCATAGCCAAATACCATATTATTATAAATTGGCATAGACACACATTCCCTAGGAAATTTTAGGAATTCCATTTTGTACATTTTCCGTCATACGAACACGGACCACTAGGATATATAGTCCATGGACACTTGTCATCACAATGCTTAAAATCTCTACGCTGATCGTATACATCAAAGTAGTGAAATTGACCAGGCCATTGAAAACTGCAAAAGAAGAGCGTTTTTCCCCAAAAGCTAGGCTTGAATTTGAATTCCCATAAGCCATTGGTAGGGAGTTGATGAAAGCCAAGATCATCGTCTTTGGATTTGCAATGAACAGTTAGCATTGCACCTCCAGGTAAACGGTTGTAGATTTGGACATGGACTGTCCCTCCTATGTAAAAGTATTCGGAGCAAGCTTGTAGAAGGGCAAGAATGATTGTGAATACCACAAAATGTCTAAGCGACAAGTTCATATTTGAAACCTTTGTTTTTTTCTTTGACATATGAATACAGAGGCATGGTGGACCAATCAATTTAAGGAGGAACATGGTTGGCTTCATTTGGTAAAATGCACAAAACAGGTATGAGAAGGGACGGCTATTCAAACATTAAGATGACAAATCCGACGGCCGCATATATGGAAACACAGTGCACCCGTATAAATACGGAAAGGAGAAGTGAAGAAGATAGGGTATTTCAGTTTTCGCCAGGAAGCTACTCACTTTGCATCTCCTAGGTCATGCTAGTTACGTTGATTGCTTGCTATGGCAAATTCATACTACGCATTTCTCATGGTGAATGTGAAAGTGGGATCAATGACGGACCTTCAAGAAGGAAGTTAAAGATCGAATTCTTTCAATTTTGAAACGTGCATTTAACTAGACGTGAGACTAGTGACCAATCGTTGCAGATAGGATTTATAAATCGATTCAATTTACTTGGACTATTTAGAGATCGAAGATGGTATGTCGGTTATAACTATTGGTAGTGTATAAGGCTACGGCATTCTAGAATAATGTAGCATTGATAATTTATTTTCTCTTGTGGACAAAAAGGAAAGATAGAAATTCGAGAAATTGATAGGCACAAAAAAGGTAGGGAAAATCTCAAATAATGACCCAAAGTGCCATCATTTTCTCAAAATAGGACATGAAGAGAAGTTTGTCTCAAAGAATGACCCAAAGTGGTCATTTAGTCTCAAAGGAAGACCTCACTTGCCGTTGGTGAATAGATGCATTTCCGATGCATATTCCGGTGGCCTGATTAGGGTATTTTCGTCCATTTTTTTTTTTTCCATTTTTGGTTGCCCTGTTTATCGTCTTCTTTGTCCCTTGTTCACTTCTTCTTGCCCAGATCAAGAACACTGGACTTGGGGAAAGGCTAGTGAGCGCCAACCATTGGTAAGGACCGGCGAGGGCTCGATGGCCATCACTGGTAGCGAGTGAGGGCTCGACGCCCATCGCTGGTAGCGAGCGAGGGCCATCAAGCCCTCGCTGGTCGTGGGGGAGGGGGGCCGTCCAAATCGAGGCCCTACAAGGAGGTCCTCGATGGCAAAAGGGGTAGTTGAAGAAGTTGTTGATCTGGGAGCAATGGTGAGAGGAAGGGATGACGAAGGCGACGTGGGCGTCCCAGTCGTAGTCCTGGCAGAAGATGAGGTTGTTGGTGGAGTGGCGGGGGAGGTCGCCCCTCGTGGCCATCAGCGAGGTTGCCCCTCGCTGGTCTTGGGTGAGGGCTCGCCCACCTCACTGGCCACTGATAAGGGCCGACCAGGGCTTGTAAGCCTTCACCCGTAGCAAGCGAGGGCTCGACAGCCCTCGTCGGCTGCGGCCGAGGCCACCCTTGCCAAATCTAGCGAGGGTCGGCCTGCAAGCCCTTTGCCGTAGCCAGTGAGGGCTCGACGGCCCTCGTCGGCTGCGGTCGAGGCCACCCTTGCCAAATCTGGCGAGGGTCGGCTTGCAAGCCTTCGCTCGTGGCTAGCAAGGGCTTGGTGGCCGGCGAGGGCTTGGCGGCCCTTGCCCACTGCTGGCAATGGGTGTTTAGCCCTCGCCGGCCCTCACCAACTCGCTTTCCCAAGTCTGATGCTCTTGAGAAGAAGACGAACAGGGGACGAAGAAGAAGATGAACAGTGCAACCATTGACCAAAAAAATAAAAATAAAAATAAAGAACAAGACAACCGAAAAAAAAGAGAAAAAGAATTGGACAAAAATACCCTTGATCAGGCCATCGGAATATGCATCGGAGATGCATCTGTTCACCGATCGTCGAGTGAGGTCATTCTTTGAGACTAAATGGTTACTTTGGGACCTTATTTGAAATAGACTTCACTCCAGGTCCTCTTTTGAGAAAATGAAGGCACTTTAGATCCTTATTTGAGATTTTCTCAAAAAAGTACGTCAAGTATTTAAGTAATATAGTCAATCACAAACTTTAGGAATAATTACCGAAAAGTACGAAACTTATTATACTTGTACTAATTCAATCCTAAATTCTTTAATTTGGCCAATTTAGTTCTAAATATTTTGACAGTTTGCCTATTTAATCCGTCAAGCCTTGGATGTTCATTGTTTTACATGATATCATTGGCATTGATGTGGATAATTTTTATTGTTTTTTTTTAAAATTTGAAATTTGAATTTTTTTTCTTCTTTTCATTCATTTCGGCTAGCGAGGGTCATGGCCCTCGTTGGCCACTAACAAGGGCCACCTTGCCCATGGTCGGTGAAATTGTGAAGGCCCTTGCCGATCATGAGGGCCCCGCTTGTAGCCGATTGGATCACATTGGCCTTGAGCGAGGGCCTTTATGCCCTTGCCCATGGATGGCCTCGCCTAGGGCCATCGTGGCCATGAGCAAGGAGGCCTTTGCCAGTGGCAGGTGAGGGCTGTGACCCTCGCTAGTAGTTGGCGAGAGTTGTTGACGACTCTCATTGGCCAAACTGGAAGGAGAAAAGAAAATAGAAAAAAGAAATAAAAGATAAAATTTTTACTTAAAAATTTGTAAAAATTGTCCATGTCCATGTTGGTGGTGCCAAGTAAGACGGTTGGCATATACATTAATGATTTCTAGCAAAAATTGATTGGAAGGATTCAATTGGCAAATTGTTAAAAAGTGTATAACTAAATTTGTCAAATTGAAAAGTTTAGAAATAAATTAGCGAAACACTAGTTAATTTTCTCCATAAATTTACAAAAGTGTGGCACCCGAGAATTTCACAAACCGTGATGTGCGATGGCAGTGACTGATCAATAAAAGTATCGCCGAATGGTATCATTAGTATTTTGCATGAGCATTGTTTGATTCCATCGGCGGACCAATATCTCATGTTTATTAAGGGTCCGATTGTTGAATAGACTATTGACTTCACTGACCATATGTAAATATATATATTCTTTTTATGACTCGACACAATTATACCACTTGAGTGCACATGAGATAAGAAAAGAAATTGAAACACCGTGCAATCTCGTTCTTCTTCTATACAAGAATCTGAGTCATGAATAAGTACACTTGATAAACTATTGAACCACCAAGACCATGGGACCGAGAATGCTCCATATTTGTGCAAGTTTAAGGATCAGTTTTTTTTTTTAATTGGGCCTTGTTATTGAAGGACTGCACGTCCACTAACCTACTAGCCCAAAACAACCCAAAGACCCCTTAATAGTCGACATTTAAGTCAACTAATTGGAAGAGATGTTGACTAAAGCTTGGCTAGATGATGCCACGTTGCTGGCGTATGGATAGCCAGCGAAATGCACGGGGAGGCATGCTGAAGACACGTCCATTCCAGCTATCCGTTCCCCTTGCAACCACCGAAACATGCCTCTCTTTTGTTAACTGGTTTTAGCAAAACCAGTGGTCTTGTGCTCGTGAAAGTGGGTAATCGAGAGAGTGAGCGAAACCAGGAGTAATCGAGAGAGAGTGAACGAGAAAGATAGCAAGTGAGCAGCGAGAGAGTGAGTCGGCAAGGGAAGGAAGGAAATTAGTCCCTGCCGTGCGTGCGCGTTACCGCCGTCGTCGAGCTGCGCACTCCTCACCGTCTCACCACATGCCGTGGAATCGTAGGACATCGAGGCAAGTGAAAGTCCATGAATCTATATAATGTGATGCTGTTATTGTCCAGTATGGTGCAATATACTTGGAAACAATTGAGTTCTGAAAGTAGAATGTTAAATTGTGGGTAATCGAAGTAGAGCGGGACCATGAGATTGAGGAATTACTTTGGTTTTGTGTACATTTTGATCCTGTTGATTTATTGATGAAAGACCGACTTTTAGTAGAATTGTGGAAGTAAGATAGTTACAGTGGAAGTGAGATTTTATGGGATTCGCTTAATCCAGTGCAATTTCATGTGTAACCCTGTAACTTTGTGAAATTTTATGAAGAATTCTAATATGAATTTGATCCCGATTTCTTCATGGAAGTTGTGAGGAATTGCATGAGCTAGAGTATATATTTTATCAGAACTTCTCGGAATCAATACGATGGCTTAAACCTCTTTTAATATGCAATGCTTTCTGTTGAATTTTATTCTGTGATAAAAGAAACCTGAACTGAGTTGTGTGAACTACCACTCATTATACATAACGAATCTGGCTTAGTGTCCTTAATGAAACTTTTTCCTCTAGATCTCAATTATAACGTGTTAAAATTTCAGAATTTTTCATGGTCAATTGCTGGTTATTTCGAAATCTCTACTGAAGGCGTGCATTCTGGCCTTTACATTGTTTTACTATGAAATTGTTCATATTGTTCTAAGAGTCATTGTATCTTGAGTTGTTTTTCACTTGATAGATGCAGTGACATTCAGCATATTACATGACATTGTAAAATTTGATAAAGTCTTATAGATCCATGGAATCCTTGACGTCATTGCATCAAAATGTATTTTTGTAATGAAATGTATATTATGATGTGGATGTTACCGTCGGAGGTGTGAGCCGAAGATGCCCCGGGAGTGTCGGGATGCCCAAGGGTCGAGTGAATCGACGCCGTTGGATGCCCGGAGGTTTGTGCCGGAGGGTCCTCGGGAGTTTCGGGATGCCCGGTTGTAGGGATTGTACGTAAATCCGGAGGGAAGGGACAACCATTTTCATGGCGAGCCCTATATATACCTCGTGATGCCAGGTGGGGTGCGAGATGCCCAGGGGTGTGACGGAACACGCTCTGGATGCCCGGAGGTTTGTGCCGGAGGGTCTCGCGATGCCAAGTTGGGTGCGAAAGCCCGAAGGGATGCAAACATTGGTCCCCGGGGAATGAAACCTTTCTTTGAATGCTAAAAATCCGGTACACTAAAGGAGTGCATGTGTGTGCATGTGGCATGATATGAGAATTTGTCTATGAAATTGAGTTGGCTTCATCCGGTACTGAAAATGCGTTCGTTATGGCATTGAATTGTTTTTATGAATGTGGTGCAGGTAAAATAAACCCTTGATGGCATGCATATATATATAAATGATAAGTGTGTTTTGCATGCATCTGGATAGTTAGAGTTTCTACATAAAATAGTGTAATGGATCTTTTATTGCTGAGTGGTTGTACTCACCCCTCTTGGGGACTAACATTTCAGACTAAAAGAAAAATGCCGCTGCTGCCTGCGACTCCTGGTATGTTTTATGGACTCCTGATTGACCTACAGTGGGAGTGGTCAGAGCACCGTCATCCTGGGGTGCACGAGTTGGTATTCGAGCGCGTGAGGATTTTGCTGACTTTTGAGGTAGGCCTCTCTGTCGGGCCTATTCACCAGGAGTTCATATCAGTTCTTGTCCGTATGGATGGCCGTCTTCTGAGGGTGCTACCACCACCACCGGCTAACGGACTTGACTGGATATGACCTAGAGTCGAGGGTAGCAGGAGATGCATTTTTTGGGATGCTGACACATGGGTCTCAAAGTAGTATGCTACAAGAGAATGTAACTGGGGCGACCCTAACGGATCGGGGGCCGTTTCGGGGGTGCCACAGCGGTTTGGTATCAGAGCAATGGTTTATATGAAGTAATAAGGAGCCTCAGATGGAAATGAGGAATATGAGGATGATGCACACCTTAGGATACTAACCAAGAATGGTTGACTAACTTTGAATAACGGGTGATTGAGTTCACTCGTAAAATACCGGTAACGATTGTGAATTGCTTTTATGTGCCAGTAACATTTTTATGTTACTTATATGACTTTGGTAACTTTTAATTTGAGACACTGAGTCACAAATTATTCCTGAGGCAAATGCTTGGAAACTGCAGGAAAATCATGGTACGAACTGGGAGTTCTCATCCATCGAGGGCTGAAGCCTCTGCTGCAAGGGCTGAACCTCGAATGGAAGACATCCTGCAGGCATTAGCCAATATAGGGAATCTGATGGAAAGACAAGCGCAACAACCCGGAGTGGAACGTCGCCCTCAAGGATTGGTGGAACAATTTTTGAAGCTGAAGCCACCTAAGTTTAGTGGAATAGGAAGTCCTGAGGAGGCGGAACAATGGATAGATGGAATGGAACGAATTTTCCGGTTGTTGGACTGCAATGATGCTGAGAAAATAACTTTGGTAGAGTACCAGCTGGAGGGAAATGCAAAGTTTTGGTGGAGAGCTTCAAGAGATACGATCTTTCCACCAGGAACTGATATAAATTGGGGCGAATTTGTTAGAGCTTTCAATAGAAAGCATTTTTCTAACTGTGCCAGGGATAAGAAGATCACTGAATTTGTTCAGCTGGAACAAAGGGAGCTGACAGTGGACCAGTATGAGGCAAAATTTTCTGAATTGTCTAGGTATGCTCCCAGATTGATTGAGGATTGTGAGGAAAAAGCTAAGAGATTCTTGAAAGGGCTGAGGACTGATATCAGGAAACAACTAGTGCCTTTGAATATAAGAGATTATAATGAGATTTATGAAAGGGCATAGTTGGTGGAGCAGGAATTGGTAAGGGACCAATCAGAGTCTAAGAGACAGTTGACCTTTAGTGATATCCGACGGGGTAAGAGACCCTATACAGGTCAAAGTCAGACCTGGGAATCTAAGAAAAAGGGGAATTTTGGAAACTTTGGAAAAGCTAGGGATGGCCTGAATCTAGGAAAAGCACCTTATCGGAGTGATGATTGTTGAAGGTGTGATGGGCAACATGGCCCAGGGCCTTGCAATGGACGACCGAAATGTTATGGTTGTGGACAGGTAGGACACCTTAAGAGGGATTGTCCACAAGTTGGGTCGCAGGCGAATGTCAGCTTGGTGCGACGAGTGCAACAACGTATTGTTGGACCAAATCCACAAAGGAATCCATAGAGACCACCAGTGCAAGGAAGGGTATATGCGGTCACCCAAGAGGAAGTGGAAGCTTCCAAAAACGTTATCTTAGGTACGATTTTTATAAACGGCAAGAAGGCATATGCTTTGTTTGATACGGGTGCTACGCATTCATTTGTTTCTGAAAGATATAGACAGTTGAGTAAAATAGAAACAACATCTCTTGAGATGCCTCTTTGTGTTTCTACGCCTTTAAAGAATATGGTGTTGTCTACGCTGGTGTGTAGAAAATGTAAGATAACAATAGGAGGAAGGGATATGGAAATAGACCTAGTGGTGATGGCTATGTATGACTTTGACGTAATTATAGGTATGGATTGGCTCCATAAATATCAGGCTAAAGTGGATTGCTACAGGAAAGTAATTCGGTTCATGTTTCCAGATCAGTCTAGTTTTGAATTTCTAGGAGGTCGAACAGACCCCTCTATAGCCATTATCTCGGTGGTAGAAGCTCATAAATTACTTGACGAAGGATGTCAAGGATACCTGGCAGTAGTAAAGAGTCTTACTAAGGAAGAGACTAAACTCGACGAAATTCGAGTGGTCGGGGAATTCCAAGATGTATTACCTGAAGAATTGCCTAGGTTACCACCGGAACGAGAAATTGAGTTTGAGATCGAGTTAATGCCTGGAACAGGACCAATATCGAAAGCCCCGTATAGGATGACCTTAATGGAACTGAAGGAGTTGAAGGTGCAACTACAAGAGTTGCTTGATAAGGGATTTATTAGGCCAAGTGCTTCACCTTGGGGTGCACCAGTCCTCTTTGTGAAAAAGAAAGACGGGTCGATGCGTTTATGTATTGACTATAGACAGCTGAACCAGGTGACTGTAAAGAATAAGTATCCCTTACCTAGAATTGATGACTTATTTGACCAACTGCAAGGAAGTTCAGTCTTTTCTAAAATTGACTTAAGGTCAGGATACCATCAGTTAAGGATAAGGAAAGAAGACATTCTTAAGACTGCATTTAGGATTCGTTATGGACACTATGAGTTCCTAGTTATGCCATTTGGATTGACGAATGCACCAGCAGCATTCATGGATTTAATGAATAGGATATTTAAGCCATATTTGGACCAATTTGTGATTGTCTTCATTGATGATATCCTAATATATTATAAAGGACCTGAAGAGCATGAGCGACACCTGAGGATAGTATTGCAAATCTTGAGAGATCATAAGTTGTATGCTAAATTCAGCAAGTGTGAATTTTGGTTGGACCAAATAACATTTTTGAGACATGTGGTATCAGGAAGTGGAATTGCAGTAGACCCTACAAAAGTTGAGATGGTAATAAATTGGCCGAGGCCGACAACTCCGACCGAAATACCGAGTTTCTTAGGGTTGGCCGGCTATTAGAGGAGATTTATTGAAGGATTCTTGCGACTTGCAGGCCCATTGACGAAATTAACTAGGAAAAACGTCAGGTTTGAATGGAATGGAGAATGTGAAAAGAGCTTTCAGGAACTTAAAAGGAAGTTAACCACAGCTCTAATTCTAACTATACCATTTGGATCTAGTGGATTCACGGTATATATTGATGCGTCTCACAAAGGACTGGGATGTGTTCTGATGCAGTATGGCAAGGTCATAGCCTATGCATCAAGGTAGTTGAAACCCCATGAATTAAACTACCCAACCCATGATTTAGAATTGGCAGCTATAATTTTTGCTTTGAAAATATGGAGACATTATTTGTATGGAGAAAAGTTCGAAATCTATACAGATCATAAGAGCTTAAAGTATTTGTTTTCACAGAAGGAATTGAACATGAGACAAAGAAGGTGGATGGAATTGTTAAAAGATTTTGATTGTGAGATACGGTACCATCCAGGAAAGGCGAATAAGGTGGCGGATGCTCTTAGTCGTAAGTCAGCTATGGATATGGCCAGTCTAAGAATGATAGAATGGAATCTGTTAAAGTCTGTAGCAGACTCAGAATTTCAGTTGAAAGTAGATCGCCTTACCGGTATGCTTACTGCATTAAGGATTGAACCCGAAATTATTCAGAAAGTTAAGATGCTGCAAGAGTCTGACCCAGAAATTGTGGAAATAAGAAATGTTGTGTCTTTAGGAAAAAGACCAGAATTTCAAATCTCTGAGGATGGAGTAGTAATATGCTAGGGACGACTCTGTGTTCCCGACAATGAAGAAGTGAAGAGAGAAATCCTGTCGGAAGCACATAGGAGTAATTATAGTATTCATCCGGGTAGTACAAAGATGTACAGAAATTTACGCCAACAATTTTGGTGGAATGGCATGAAGACGGATGTAGCTAAACACGTTTCCCAGTGTTTAACATGCCAGCAAGTGAAAGCGGAACATCGCAAACTCGCAGGATTATTGAGACCATTGGATGTACCCGAGTGGAAATGGGAACATGTGACGATGGACTTTGTACAAGGACTACCTAGGACATCAAGTGGTCACGACTCTATCTGGGTGATAGTAGATCGCTTGACTAAGTCTGCCCATTTTCTAGCCGTTCGCATGGACTACCTGATGGATAAACTCGCTGAGATATATGTAAACCAGGTAGTACGCTTACACGGTGTTCTTGTAACGATCACATCTGATCGAGACCCAAGATTTACTTCAAATTTTTGGCGAAGTTTTCAAATTTCCTTAGGGACTAAACTCCAATTTAGTACTGCTTTTCATCCACAGACGGATGGACAAACAGAAAGAGTAATTCAGACACTAGAAGACATGTTGAGAGCTTGTGTCATTGATTTTAGAGGAAACTGGGATGAAAAGTTGCATCTAGTAGAATTTGCCTACAATAATAGCTTTCAGAAAAGTATAGACATGGCTCCCTATGAAGCATTATATGGGAGAAGATGTAGGACCCCTGTCTGTTGGAGTGAAGTAGGTGAAAGGAAATTGACGGGACCTGAGCTGGTACAAGTAACTACTAAGGCTGTTGAAATGATCAGGAAAAGACTTAAAACCGCCCAGAGTCGACAGAAGGACTACGCAGATGAGCGTAGAAGACCTCTGGAATTTAATGTGGGAGATCATGTATTTCTTAAAGTATCCCCTATGAAAGGAATATCACGGTTTGGGGGTGAAAGGCAAGCTTAGCCCTAGATTTGTTGGACCTTTTGAGATACTTGAAAGGATAGGAGGCGTGGCCTATCGACTAGCGTTACCCCCTAAGCTGGAAAACCTACATGATGTATTTCATGTGTCGATGCTGAGGAAGTATCAGCCCGATCCAGGACATATACTCGATCATGAAGCCATCAAAGTGGATGAGAAAGTGAGGTACATTGAAGAACCCGTACAAGTATTGGATGGAAAGGAGCAAATTCTCAGGACCAAGAAAATTCCATTGGTTAAGATATTTTGGCGACATCACGGTGTGGAGGAAGCCACATGGGAGAGTGAGAACGAGATAAAGGAGAAATACCCTCACCTATTTGAAAACACGTGAGTAATGCCTAATTTCGAGGACGAAATCCTCTAAGGAGGGGAGGATTGTGGCACCCGAGAATTTCGCAAACCGTGATGTGCGACGGCAGTGACTGATCAATAAAAGTATCGCCGAATGGTATCATTAGTATTTTGCATGAGCATTGTTTGATTCCATCGACGGACCAATATCTCATGTTTATTAAGGGTCTGATCGTTGAATAGACTATCGACTTCGCTGACCATATGTAAATATATATATATATAAATATATATATATATATATATATATATATATATATTCTTTTTATGACTTGACACAATTATACCACTTGAGTGCACATGAGATAAGAAAAGAAATTGAAACACCGTGCAATCTCGTTCTTCTTCTATACAAGAATCTGAGTCATGAATAAGTACACTTGATAAACTATTGAACCACCAAGACCATGGGACCGAGAATGCTCCATATTTGTGCAAGTTTAAGGATCAGTTTTTTTTTTTTTTTAATTGGGCCTTGTTATTGAAGGACTGCACGTCCACTAACCTACTAGCCCAAAACAACCCGAAGACCCCTTAATAGTCGACATTTAAGTCAACTAATTGGAAGAGATGTTGACTAAAGCTTGGTTGGATGATGCCACGTTGCTGGCGTATGCATAGCCAGTGGAATGCACGGGGAGGCATGCTGAAGACACGTCCATTCCAGCTGTCTGTTCCCCTTGCAACCACCGAAACATGCCTCTCTTTTGTTAACTGGTTTTAGCAAAACCAGTGGTCTTGTGCTCGTGAAAATGTGTAATCGAGAGAGTGAGCGAAACCAGGAGTAATCGAGAGAGAGTGAACGAGAAAGATAGCGAGTGAGCAGCGAGAGAGTGAGTCGGCAAGGGAAGGAAGGAAATTAGTCCCTACCGTGCGTGCGCGTTACCGCCGTCGTCAAGCTGGGCACTCCTCACCGTCTCACCACACGCCGTGGAATCGTAGGACATCGAGGCAAGTGAAAGTCCATGAATCTATATAATGTGATGCTGTTATTGTCCAGTATGGTGCAATATACTTGGAAACAATTGAGTTCTGAAAGTAGAATGTTAAATTGTGGGTAATCAAGTAGAGCGGGACCATGAGATTGAGGAATTACTTTGGTTTTGTGTACATTTTGATCCTGTTGATTTATTGATGAAAGACCGACTTTTAGTAGACTTGTGGAAGTAAGATAGTTACGGTGGAAGTGGGATTTTATGGGATTCGCTTAATCTAGTGCAATTTCATGTGTAACCCTGTAACTTTGTGAAATTTTATGAAGAATTCTAATATGAATTTGATCCCGATTTCTTCACGGAAGTTGTGAGGAATTGCATGTGTGGCATCCCAAAATTCAAGACAAGCTCTAAGGTGTATTAAAGCCCGTAATTAGGTAATGAAATTACCTATGGTTTATGCTTTAGCCATTAGTTTTCTCTTAAGGTTATGTGTTATGTGCTTGTGTTTATGAGATTTTAAATTAGATAGATTAATGATAATAATCTATGCTTGGCTATGCACTTTATAGATTAAATTCCTATAAATAAAATGTTACAAGATTTTTGGCCATGTGGAATTTGAAATTTAAAATTCATAGAAGAAAGAATAAAAAGGGAAAAATTTAATTTTATTTAGGTTTGGGACTTAGGCCCAAAGGGGGATTTTAGGTGGGCCGAATGGGCGGCCTAATAGAGGCCCACGGATGGGGCTATCGCCGGCCCAAGGGAGGCCCAAGAAGGAGGGTGGCCGGCCCATGCATGAGCCTTGCCAAGTGGCAAGGAGGAGCTTGCATGCATTGGCCAATTGGAGTGGCAAGTAATCATTGCCAATGATGGAGAAATGGGGAAATAAAAGGAAGAGGAGAGAGAGAGGGTGGCCGGTTGTGTTGTTCGGCCAAGTGAGAGAGAGAACCGTGCGAGAGATTGAGAGAGTGAGGCCGAGAGAGGAGAAGCCGAGAGGGAGAGGAAGGAGTCGCCGCCGCACGCCGTCCGTCCGTCGCTGGTGTGCCGTCAGCTTGCTGCTATTCGTTCGATCTAGAGGCAAGTTGGGATCCGCTTTCTACTCTTGCATGAATGTCTTGCATGTGTGGTCGGAATCTAGGATGTTTGGAGGCAAGAAAGTGAACCTAATGTGGTTTGTTTTCTTGAGTTGCATGCTGTTTTCGCGAGATCCGCCTGACTCAGAATCTTGTGAGAGCTTGCATGCATGTTTTGAGTTCGATTTTGATGCGGGAGCATCCAACGTAGCTCCATAGACCAACTCAGAACCATCGATGCTTATCCAAGCCAATAAAGAAGTTGGGCATTATGTGCTTCGATGGATCATTTTGAATGAATAATGTTAATTACTTATCGGTACTTTGTGGTATATCGATAGGTATCAATGGGAGGCCATTTTAGATGTCTTGTATGACCAATTGATGAAGTTCAGAAGGATTATTTTCTGGTCAAGGGAGGAGCTCGAATTTTGGGAAGGCTAGAGGTTCACGAAAGCGGTTCAAGAATGTGGAAGGCCGAAGATTAAAGGGCATTTAGTTCCCGTGATAAAGGCTCTTTATTAAGTTCCTAGCTGTTTTTATTTTATAGCTCAAGAGTCGAACATTTCAGTTCAGGGCATTTAGTTCCCGTGATAAAGGCTCTTTATTAAGTTCCTAGCTGTTTTTATTTTTATTTTATAGCTCAAGAGTCGAACGTTTCAGTTCCTAGGTCATGAAAGTTTGTTTTTAATATTTCCTAAGGCTAAAAATCCTCTTATAAATAGGGGAAACTATCCAATGTAGGGAGATACGAATTTCATGAATGAGAATGGTGAGATTTCCTCAACTTGAGTGAACTCCTTTGGAGAGTGGATAACTCCTTTCGGTTTCTTTATCCTTGGAGCGTAGATCACTCCTTGGTGGTGAGCCAAGAAGCCCTTTATCCTTGGCTGGTGGAATCCTTAAGCCTTGGTGGTGAGCTTCTCCTATCCCGAAGTCCTTTATTATTGGCTGGTGGAAGCTTTAGGCCTTGGTGGTGAGCTTCGTAGATCTCGATCCTCTTCTTCGGTTGGTGGCGTGACCTTTATACCCTGGAAGGAAATCGTTCTATTTTTTCTTATTCCTTTTTGTTTCTTCACCGTATACACTACTCCATACACTTAACCACAAAAATCCCCTCAAAAAAAATTTCCGTTCTTGAATCACTCATCCCATCATGCATCAGATTTTGACTTTGATTTCTTCATGAAAGTTGTAGCCAACATCTTAAACTACAACATACTAAAATTTGGTACAAAATGATGGAGATTTGAGGGGTCAAACTCTCATCCTACGGAGACACCAGATCTGGAACGATTTCACTGACCTTTCGGTGGATTCGTGGTTGCATGTTGATTTTCACTAAGAATCTCTTTTCGACTTCTTCATGAAACTTGTAGAGAACATCTTGAAGTTTAACATACTCAAATTTGAAGTAAAATGAACAAGTGTAGCCTAGTGAATCGACTTACTCTTGAAGATGGTAGATCTGGAAACACGGTACTGGACATCCGAGACTTCATGGACCCATATGGTGACTATTCTTTGGAAATTTGACTTAGGTTCCTTAATGAAAGTTGTAGGGGACCCTTTGAAGTAAAACATATCCAAATTTCAGAGGAAACGAAGAATAATAAGTGGTTGAAAACTCAGTATTTCGGAGAAACATACACTGGACGTTTCGGTGCTAGATCCAGAAGCTTCGTATGACTATAGACAATAATCTAAAACGAATTTGGCTTGGAAGTCTTCATGAAAAATCTCTTTAGTGTCTTGGCTATAACCTGGTAAAATTTTATAATTTTCGGAGGTGGTTTGGATATTTTAATCAAATTATTTCGGAAACTGTGCATTCTGTTTCTGTCCGAATTTGCATGCAGTTTTGTGTGAATTGTACCTTCTTGTGTGGAACTCTATTGGGCATGTGCTTTGCATGAAATTGCTATCTTATTGTCTTGTCTATCACATGTCTTAATTTCATGATTTGTGAGAAGCATATGGATATTTAATTTAAATATTTTCTAAAAATGGTACTTGCTGGAATTTTGTAAAAGGCATGAAATATGGATTGGATGATGATGTCTTGATGTATGCATGATAATGAATTGAGATGCATGTATGAATTCAATGCTGAATATGATCTTGTTTGCCATTATATTGTGTGCCATGCTGAGTTGAGGTATGAATTGGTAAACATGAATAATGATGAATGAGGAAACCGTTTGTGGCGGATGATAATGCCCCAGGGAGTATCAGGGATGCCCGGGATGGGGGTGCCGGATGCCCGGAATGTATAGAGATACATGGCCGGATGGCCTCGGGAGTTTCGAGATGCCCGGAATGGTTGGGTGCCGGAAGCCTCGGAGGTCTTTGCCCGAGGGGATGCCTCGTGATGCCGGTTGGGATGCGAGATGCCCGGAGAGTGGGGTTGCCGGATGCCCGGTGGCCTTAAATGGCTGAATGCCGGAGGGTTTTCTCGCGATGCCAGGATGGGGTGCGAGTGTAAAGTATGGGATGAAATTGATGATCCCGAGAAAGAGTGATGTGGTGATCGAATTGAAAGTTAAAAGTGGAAATTGAAGCATGCATATATGATATGATATGATGATGATCACGTATGGCATGATGATATGCATATATGATATGATATGATGATGATCACGTATGGCATGATGATATGCATATATGATATGATATGATGATGATCACTTATGGCATGATGATATGCATATATGATATGATATGATGATGTCATGATGATGATGATGATGACATGTGTATGATATGATGATGACATGATGATGATGACGACATGTGTATGATATGATGATGTCATGATGATGATGACGACATGTGTATGATATGATGATGACATGTGTATGATATGATGATGTCATGATGATGATGATATGGGTATGACATGATGATGATGATGACATGTGTATGATATGATGATGACGATATGTGTACGACATGATGATGATGATGATATGTGTACGACATGATGATGATGATGATATGTGTATGACATGATGATGATAATCTATGACATGATGACATGTATGTGATATGATTGTGATGAGAATGTATGATGGTATATGTATGGCTTCAAGGTAAGTAATGCCTGGAATGCATGTATGACATGTATTATGCTATGATGTATTGTATGATGCTTTGAGTGGTTATCGGATCTTTTACCTGCTAAGTGGCTGTACTCACCCCTTTTGTGGACCAACATTTCAGATTAGTAGGATGCCGCTCCCTGCTGTCACGAGGGGCGTGTTTTACGGCCTACCTTCCGATGTAGAGGTCGAATGCGATGAGTTTCACTGTCCTTCCGTTCTAGGACTGACGTATATTAGAGTGTGCTGTTTGGTTATGTACGACGTAGGCCTGGCTGGGGGCCCTGTTGTCCAGGAGTTCATATCTGTCCATGTTCGCCGAGACGAAGTGATGCGTGGGATGTTACCGCCGCCACCGCCTAATGCACCGAGATGGGTGTGAGGGCCCGTACGTGACAAGTAGGAGTTGAAACTTTTTGGGATGTTTAGCCGACGCTAGTGATGGGGGATCTTGCACGTTAGTCATAGTGGGTCGAGTGTTTCTTTTTTAGGCTAGGGCCGAGTGTGGCTATAAGTCCTGGTGTTACCTTTTGATGTACCGACCCAAGGAAACCCATCTTGAAAATATGTAAATAAAGTGTTATGGCGTTGTCTTTATTATGATGATTAGTGGTGTGCAATTGTATCATGGTTGATGGAGGGGGAGATGGCGATATTATGTTTTGCTTCCGCTAATGAGTCGCGCTGGGACCTTTTTCAAAAAAAAAAAATGTGTGTCTATGATTTACGACGCTTCTTCTAAGAGATGTAATTAGGTGTAACGTTTGGTGCCTATGGCGACCTAAGAGGACTCGGGGTGCCACAGCGCCCCTTTTTGGTATCAGAGCGAGTGGTTATAGGCGGAGTGATCAGGAGCCTCATTTGGAAATTGAGGAACATGATGACAATGCACACCATAGGATATAAAACGGAATAACTGAATAACGGGTGATGAGTATTCACTCGTAGATCCCTAGTAGTTGGCTTTGAGTTGGCTTTAGGTACCAGTAACATGTATATGTTACTTATGTAGTAGTAGTAGTCGCTTTGAATGGAGATAGTGAGTCTCAGATTATTCCTGAGGCAATGCTTGGAAATTGCAGGAAAGTCATGGTGCGAGCTGGAAGTGCTCATCCATCGAGGGTTGAAGCCTCTACTGCAAGGGCTGAACCCCGAATGGAAGACATCCTGCGGGCATTGGCCAATATTGGAAATCTGATGGAAAGGTAGGCGCAGCAACAGCCCGGAGTAGAACGCCCTGCTCAAGGACTGGTGGAGCAATTTATGAAGTTGAAGCCACCTAAGTTCAATGGAATAGGAAGTCCTGAGGAGGCGGAACAATGGATTGATGGGATGGAACGAATTTTCCGGCTGTTAGACTGCACTGAGGCTGAGAAAATAACTTTGGCAGAGTACCAGTTGGAGGGAAATGCAAAGTTTTGGTGGAGAGCTTCGAAGGATATAATCTTTCCACCAGGTACTGATGTTAACTGGGAAGAGTTTGTGAGAGCTTTCAATAGAAAGCATTTTTCTGACTATGCTAAGGATAAGAGAATTTCGGAATTTGTTCAGTTAGAACAAAAGGGGTTGACAGTAAATCAATATGAGGCTAAGTTTTCTGAACTGTCTAGATATGCTCCTAAACTGATTGAGGATCAGGAGGAAAAGGCTAAGAGATTTCTGAAAGGGTTGAGGACTGACATTAGGAAGCAACTAGTGCCTTTGAACATAAGGGATTATCATGAGATTTATGAGAGGGCACAGTTAGTGGAGCAGGAGCTGTTGAGAGAGCGGTCGGAGTTTAAGAAACCGCTGAACTTTAATGATGTGAGGAGGGGTAAGAGACCTTATTCTGGTCAAGGTCAGACCTGGAACACGCTCTGGATGCCCGGAGGTTTGTGCCGGAGGGTCCGGCGATGCCAAGTTGGGTGCGAAAGCCCGAAGGGACGCAAACACTAGTCCCCGGGGAATGAAACCTTTCTTTGAATGCTAAAAATCCGGTACACTAAAGGAGTGCATGTGTGTGCATGTGGCATGATATGAGAATTTGTCTATGAAATTGAGTTGGCTTCATCCGGTACTGAAAATGCGTTCGTTATGGCATTGAATTGTTTTTATGAATGTGGTGCAGGTAAAATAAACCCTTGATGGCATGCATATATATATAAATGATAAGTGTGTTTTGCATGCATCTGGATAGTTAGAGTTTCTACATAATATAGTGTAATGGATCTTTTATTGCTGAGTGGTTGTACTCACCCCTCTTGGGGACTAACATTTCAAACTAAAAGAAAAATCCCGCTGCTGCCTGCGACTCCTGGTATGTTTTATGGACTCCTGATTGACCTACAGTGGGAGTGGTCAGAGCACCGTCATCCTGGGGTGCACGGGTTGGTATTCGAGCGCGTGAGGATTTTGCTGACTTTTGAGGTAGGCCTCTCTGTTGGGCCTATTCACCAGGAGTTCATATCAGTTCTTATCCGTATGGATGGCCGCCTTCTGAGGGTGCTACCACCACCTCCGGCTAACGGACCTGACTGGATATGACCTAGAGTCGAGGGTAGCAAGAGATGCATTTTTTGGGATGCCGACACATGGGTGATGGATGGATGCAGATGATATCCAAGGATAGAAGTTGGTTTTCTTTTGGGTAATCGCCAGGCACAAAAAGACCTCGGCGTTTTGTTGTACCAACTATCATAGTCCATCCCTTATATAAATAAAAGTGTTCGGCCTAAATTATGGAAGTTTTAGTATGGTGTGCATCACTTTATATTTTGATGAAGGGTAGTCGAATTATGCTTCCGCCATATTATTTGCGCAGGGACCGGTAAAGAAAACAAATGAAAACCCCTAGGTATTATAAGTTATGTTAAAATTTCTTTGGTCTCAGAGTAGTATGCTACAAGAGAATGTAACTGGGGCGACCCTAACGGATCGGGGGCCGTTTCGGGGGTGCCACAAAAAGACACTCTATTTCCACACTTCAAATGGCTGAGTCACACCGTAACTTATGAAATTGACAAAAGTAACCTCAAGAGAGATCTAATGGGTCAAATTCATAGAGGGAAACGTTGAAAGAGATTGTTCATTGGTAAATGTAAGGTTACATATCGTCATGAATGTATAAAACTGCTCATATTCATAAAAACAAAATGATTTTATTCTCCCACCTTATTATTATTTTTTTTTTTATCCTTTTTATACTCAACTTCAATTTCGGTCTTCTGCTTGCCTTTGAACTTAAGCTTATTTCTGTACAGGATTTTTCGTAATGACTTGAGCCTTGAAATTGTTTAACCGAAGTTCTAAAGTATTTGGGCAAATTAGGTACCGGACCACCGCAAAATTTCCGTATTAATTCCTTCCGTGACATGATCAAACAATCGTGAGGGAGACAGCAAATGTCAGGGAAATGTTGACTCTGTCAACAATTTGGAGGGAGATAGGGTGATTCTGAATATTGAGTGGAAGATACAGTCAGTAGTTGCTCGACCGTCAAAATGGATCATTGAGCATTTTTTAATCCATATTTAATTAGTTGAGTTGTTAAATGAGTTAGTTATATTTAATAGGCGAATGATAAAACTCAAAATATTGATGCTGAAGCTTAGGCCTCACTTGCGGTGGGGTCGAACAAGAGCCCCCTGGTGCTTTCTGCTTTCAATCGAGGCCAAAAAGGAAAAAGCAATTTCACTTCGAGGCTTACTCGCAAGAGAATGAGGTGTTCCCGGAGAACATTAAGTAGATATGGGGGGATCCGGATTTTTCTTTTTCACCCATGCACAAAAAAAACGTCATACTGCGAAAGAACTTACAAAATGGCGCGAAGCAAAATTTCAAATGCAAGAAATGAGTTGGAACACTTGCAAGCTGAACTACAAAAGATTTGCCAATTCCTTTCCAATTATGATGCCCTCAGACCCATTTAATCGGAATCAAAAGGAAAAATGGCTGAAGTCTAGGAATGCTTGGAGAAATACTGGCGGATGAGATACTGGCATTGTGGAGATCGAAACACAAAATTTTTTCTCAGGTCACTATGTTGCAATGTCGACATCGAAGTTGAATCTCGGCATTAAAATCATTGGACGGGCCTTGGATCAGGATGAAGAAGAAATAAAGCAAATGGCCAGAGAGCCTTCTATCGGAATTTGTTTACTACGTTGGGGCCTGTAATTTTAGGCCTACTCTAAAAAATATATCCCTCAAATGGCGGATGATAGAATGAATAGTCATTGACAAGACCGTTGACCATTGAGGAGGTTGAGTCAGTTGCTTTCCAAATGGGTCCAACGAAGGATCCTAGATCGGACGGCATAAATGGCCTTTTCCATCAGGAGAAACGGTAAATTTTGAGAGATAGACATCTCCACCGAGGTGCAAGATAAGTTATTGTATGGCCTTTTAGATCCAGCTCTGAACCCGAGACATTCGACATTGATTTCCAAGATCCCGGTGCCGGAAGACTTATCTCAGTTTAGACATACATATAAGTCTGTAATTTTATGTGGCACCCCCCGAGGGCCCCCAAACCGCAGGGTCACTACAAGTACCTCTCACTTTATCCTGAAAGTATATTACTCTGATACCAAAGAATTTCATGATAGTTCATAAAATCCAGGGGGTTTGTATCTTTTAAATCGGTCCCTACGCAGAAAGTATAGCGGAAGCACATCCATCAACTCCCCTTTCATAAATTAAAACGATGCACACCTACTAAATATTTTATAAGTTAAAGCCAAACACTTTTATTTACATAACTTGATGGACATCATTAGTCGGTACATCAAAATGCCAAGGTTTTCTATACTCGGCTATACTTCAAAAGATGACCGACATCTTTTCCAACAGTTGTATACTTAAAGTCCATCGATCAGTGTCGGCATCCAAAAGTTTCTTCCTTTGTTGTCTTCCTCCTCGCAATCATATCCAACCATTCGGTCCATTTGCCGGTGGCGATGACAGCAGAGGCATCTTATCTAGTCTGAAATGTTAGTTCCCAAATAGGGTGAGTACAACCACCTAGCAATTGAAGATCTACCAAGCTATACTATGCAAGCAATCACAATCCAAGTCCATGCAAGATAGATACAATAGGTAATCAAAGAATGAGTGTGCATAAGATCGATAAGACTTTTGAAAAGCAATGGCAATGCAGTTTCAAAACCAGAATGTATCATTTCAGTCACATAAGTCCCGATTATATGGCCAAACTGTTATGACACGTCCCATTCCATGCCATACAATTTAAGTCTCATAACCAGACCACACACACACACTTAGTAGAACCATCAGTTTTAATATTCAAAAGGTTTCACCCCCCAGAGGACCAATGTTTGCGTCCTTCTAGGATTTCGCACCCAACTTGGCGTGTGAACACCTCCGGGCATCTCGCATCCGAATTGGCATCACAAAGAATCGCCAGGGCTCGCGATGAAAATGGTTACTCCTGCCTTCCGGAATTACGTACCGACATACCACCGGGTTTCCCCCGAATTACGTACCGATATACTACCGGGCATCCCGACATTCCCGGGGAAAAACCTTTGGGCATGTATTCATAATACAACCAGGCATCCAAAGGGCATTGACCATTCGAACCTTTGGGCATCCCGACTCCCGAGGCATCGTTGACCCAAGGGTCCCGTGGTAACAATTAACATCTTAATTTATTTCAATACCAAAACACTTTCAATGCAAAGCCATTAGAAATCCCATGAGTTTTCATTGAAATCTTAGCCATGGTATATCAACCAAGTCATTTCAGTGCCAAACCATTTTCAAAACAACAATGACAGGTTTTGAAATCATATACCAAAGCATTTTCGAATTAGCAATGAACGAAACTCAGCAATGAAAACAGAAAAGCCTGTTGGTCCACTCCCACGGCTAATCTCCAAATGCATTTCAAAATCATATGCAATTTCTTAAACCATGCTTGCAACCTTTGTCCAAAATTGAAAAGAGTTATCAAAACAAACAACTTGAATTCGGCACATTGGTAAGTTTAAACCCCACTCCTGACTTCATGATTTTATAATAATTAGTTTGCATCAAAGTTCGGGATTTTGAGAGTGCCAAAAACCTTTTCTTTTCTTTTTGAGACGTTGATGAATGGCGCCTCGGTTTATACAAAACTTCCAGCGAGGGTCGGGAGGTTTTTCCACATCAATTCATTGCTAAACTTTATTCGAAAGCGACAACTAAATTTGAACATCATATAGTAAGCCGAAATATCAACCCGATCGACACTGGTTTGGACAAATCAATACAAAACTCGAAAGTTTGTAAAGCACCGAGCGGTTTTTAAATCATTTAAAGCTGGCGCTATAGTAAGTAGAGTTTCAAACACAAGTCAGGTGGTTTTCTTTTCCAAAACCGAAAACAATGGCTGAATTCCTCAAGATTTTATAGTCGCCAAAAATCTGTTTTGGTTGAAATTCAAAGAAATCAAACACATGCTGAGAAATCCAAACATTTCATCAATCCTTCAACCTCAAAACAGTCTCGATTGCTCAATAAACCATCACTCAACATCAAAATCCAACAAATCCAACCTATCAATACACTTCCTAAGACAGCAACAGCATTACATAATATAGATTAGTAGACTTCAACTTGCCTCAAGTCCTACGATGTTAACGGCAAAGGGTTTGGTGCGGTGGTGTGGCAGCTACGGCTCAAGTGGAATGGCGGTCACGGCGCGACGGGAACAGCAATGGCATCCAAGCACACGGTGGAGGGGCGATCCTTTTCCTCTTCACTCGCTGCCCTCTCTCGCGGATTCTCTCGCTCGTGATTCCGCTCGTTCAATCTCTCTCTCACTCGCCGCTGCTCACTCGCTTACTTTGCCTTATTTTTCTGCTCGGTTAGTCCCTCTCTCTCTCTCTTGCTCGTCCGCTTTGTTATTTTGTTCACTGGTTTTGTTGACAAAAGCCAGTAAAAAAAATGGGATGCTTCGGCGGCAGAAGAAGGCGATGACAAGTGGGTGTGAGACGTGGCTGTCTTTGTTCACTTCTTCAGTGCGCTGGCCGAAGGAGAGAAAGGTTGAAGTCTTCGTTGGCTTTGGTTGACTCCCGTAGTCGACACTTCAGGCGTGCGGTGGCAGCAAGAGAAAAGGACAGATGGGGAGGGCGTGGCTTCCGCTCAGTTGAGCTCCACGGCCTTGCTGGCTGCATCACCTCCACGCGTCCAAGGTGGCTTCGTTTGTTGACTTTCCTAGTCAACTAAGGAAGTGGCAGCGATGGGGCGTCGACGGCTGGGGGAAAGACGTGTCTCTTACATGCGCAACTCAGTTGCCAACTCTTCCCTCTTGCTCGACTTCTTTCATACAGCGATTGCATGGGTCAATTCTTTTCCTTTGTTGACCCATGCGCGTAGGAACGTGCATGATCTTGGATGTTCCCTTAAACCAATTGACTTATTTAGTCAATTGCATGCAGATTCGTATGGTAACCTAAATGGAAAACGACCCCAAGCATGTCCAATTTCTTTCCTTTTATTTGCTGCCTATATAAAATATAAACGTGCACGGAGTACTTAAGGTCTCCTATTTTTCATGCACATGCGAAAATGGGCAAGTTTCCGGTGGCCGATCCTTGGGTGTTTCTTCGTTGGCGCACTCGGGTTGGCAGGGTCGAGAATTATTTGGAATGAACCTTGGTCTCGCTTGAACGTATAAGAGGTTTCCGACAAGACTATAGTTCATTCGACGATCAGACCATTACTAAACGTGACCCACCGGTCCGATGGTGATAACAAAACAATGTCCATTGTGATGTCAATAACACTGTCCAACGATGCTTCCGTCACTTAGTCCTGGATTGTCACATGTCCAAGGATCGTCAAAATTTCTGGATGCCACATTTTAGCCTCCGTTTAGTAATGTTTCAATTTTTCAATTTTTCTATTCTTTTATTCCCTAAAAGAAAATAGAAATCTATTCGGTAATGTTGATTAATTTTTTTTTATTTTTCGGAATAGAAAAATGACTAGAGAACATATTTGAAATAAAAACAAGAATTAGAAAAAAGTAGATTCGGGTATGTTTAGTAATACTTTTATTTTAGGGGATAATTTTTTCAGAAATAATTTTTTTTTCTAATTTCTACTCTCTGAAACAATTTCTAAGTCAAATAACACGTTTGGTAATTATACAAAATTTATATTCCAGAATTATAATAAGAATAGAAATACGTTTGGTACGATTAATAAATTTTTTAGTGCCATAGAATTTCTTTTAATATTTCAATACTTTTAATTTTTTTTCTTCTCTTCTTTCTCCTCCTCTAGTCGGTGACGATGACGACTAGCTACAATGGCGATCGACGATTGGCAGCGATGGGGGGTGGCAGCAGGCGATGAGTCTCCACTAATCGATTATAAGAGAAAGAAGAAGAAAAGGAAAAAAAAAGAAAATGATTGATTTTTAGAAATTGTTCCTCGGAACAAGAAACTTCTTCTTTCTACTTGTTTCTATTCCAAATTTATTCCCCAGCCACTTTTCTAATATGGGGAATATAAAAATTAATCGACATTACCAAATGTATTTCTGGTTTTTTTTTTTTTTTAATTTCGAGGGGCGAAAAAAAGAAGAAGAAGAAGAAGAAGTAGGAATGTTACCATCCAGGCCCTTCTAGTTCTTGGGAACAATTTCTAGAATAAGTTATTTTCTTCCTCTTCTTCCTCTTCTAACGGGTCTTTTGCTTGTCACTGGTCACTAGTCTCTAGTTATTTCCCCCACTGTCGGCCGCTGATCTTCGGTCACCACCCCCACTAGTTGCCACCTTAGCCGGTCGCTGTAGTCGGCCATTGCTCGGCGACTAGCTAGAGAAGGAAAAAGAAAAGAGAAAGAAAAAAGAAAAGAAAAATCTCAAAAAATCATTAAATAACTAAAAGAAATTCTATGTCACAAAAAAATTACAGATCATAACAAATGCATTCCTATTTTTTTCTATTATGGGAAATATAAATTTTGTATATTTATCAAACACATTATTTTACTTAGAAACTATTTCGGGAATATAAATAGAAAAAAAAACTATTTTTAATTTTTTTTTTTTTACGAGAACAAAATGTTATTGAATGCACTCTTAGCTACAAAATAATAGCTAAAATTCCAGCCAATAGGCTTAAACCTTTACTATCCAGCTTATTTCCCCAATGCAAAGTGCCTTGGTTAAAAATCAAATGATCCAAGATAACATTTTAATTGTTTAGGAAGTGCTGCATTAGATTAGAAACCGGCGATGGCGTAACGAAAAGGTAGGGATTTTAAAATTCAACATGCAAAAGGCCTATAATCGAGTAGAATAGGACTTACTTGAAGCATGTCTTCATAGATTTGGTTTCCTTGAAAGACAGGTTGGCTGGATTATGAAATGCAATGCAACAGTAACCTATGCGGTTGAGCTGAATGGAGAACCCTTGGATTTCTTCGAACCCTGGCCTTCGACAATGTGATCCACTGTTCCCGTATCAAATTATTATACTGGCGAATGTCCTTTCTACTTTAATTACCAATGCAGTTGACAGTGGCTTACTCAAGGGGTATGACTCACCATCATACGGTGCTCTCACACCTACGGATGACTCAAATTTCTTTCTGTATGGGTGCATGACGGACAGTCAGAATTTTTGCTGCCGGACTTCACGAGTAACAATCAAGCTTTCAACCATGCTATCAACTTAGTTGCTATTGGTAGGGCTTGAGAGACCCATTACTAAATGCAAATGCAACCTCTCAAAAGGGACCATTCACACTCACTTGGCAATTCATCAAACCCTCTCGGGGAATTCCCCTTGGAAGGGTTGTGACAATTTTAAATAAAGAAATAATTTAACGTGAGATGATATTTCTTAAATGAACTAGTTAACCATGCGAACAAAATATGATGAGCATAGATTTATATCCTAAGAAACTGTACTTTCCTAAAATGAAATTATAAAATGGCAAATAAATGTCATTGACCTAAAGTGAAATGCTATGCATAGCAATGACAAATCATGCATTTCTATCAAGAAAACATGGAATATAATTGATTAGAATGCAAATTTCGTAAGTGCAAATTTTCTTTCATTTGTTGATACATAAAATGATAATTAACTAAATTTTAGAAATTGAGCATTAGTATATGCTAACATGGAAATGAGCGTGAGTCGTACACATATAAATATTTCTTTGGTTTTTTTTCTATAGAAAGAATATCCTATAAGTGGTTAGTATTCGATTTCCTAAATGTAAATGTTTCTTACTCTATATGATGATTGAATGAAAGTCCTAAATATCAATTTTCTAAATAGGAAGACAAATCATTCATGAATCATAATCCTATGTGATTTCCTAAACGAGTGCACGCAAGATGAGCAATTGATTTTTCTCACATTTGCATACGCAAAATAAGGCACAAAAGGACATCTTCACAATTCAGCACCATTAAAGGTATACAGCACCATATTTATTTGCCAACTATCAATTATTGTAAACCTGATTACCATTTTTCACGTACTTTATTGGATAATGTAAGAAAGTGAAGAAGACGATAGAGATTTGGAATTCTTGTATATTTCGTATGTATTATGATGTACATTTCTTATGTAATTATAGTACAGAGATGAAATAATAAAAGGCAAACAAATATTTATGAAATCGAATCCAATCTCAATCTAAAGATCCTAACTAATTTATGTACAATGAAGATCAATTAAGATTCCGAGCATATCTCCCAAGATCATATTCGAGCATATCTTCTAACACTCCCCCTCAAGCTGGTGGCTGATAGATATCCAAGACGCCTAGCTTGCTCAATAGATATGCATGCTGTCTTTGACATAGAGGCTTAGTGAAGATATCGGCTGGTTGCTCCGCCGTTCCAATTCCTCTAGTCTCAATTATCCCTTCTTGAATCTTTTCTCGAGTGAAGTGACAATCCACTTCTATATGCTTCGTTCTTTCATGTACTATGGGATTTGCTGCAAGTTTCAGCGCCGCATCGTTGTCACAGAACAACCTGGTCGGACTCTTCAAATTTATCCCAAGATCCCCAAGTAGTCCCCGTATCCATATGATCTCACAAGTAGTTTTTGCTTCGGCTAAAGACAATGATACGATTGCCTGCTTCTTGGTTTTCCATGAAAGAAGAGAATCTCCAAGTTTAATGCAAAAACCTGTAATGGATCGTCGACTCATAGGACAAGTCGCATAATCTGCATCACAGTATGCCGACATTTTCATATTGCATTCCCTGGATAAAAGAATCCCTAGTCTCGGGCACTTCTTCAAGTACTTCACGACCTTTAATGTAGCATTCAAGTGAGATAATTTGGGACTGTGCATGAATTGGCTGAGAGTCTACACTGCATATGATATATCAGGTCTGGTGATAGTTAAATATATGAGCTTCCCAAGAAGCTTCTAATAACCTGAAGGATCATTGAGAACAGGATCATGATTCTCAGATGTCCCGACATCGTAATCCTTGGTGGTCAACTTTATATTCTGCTCAATTGGAATAACCGATGGTTTGCATCCCGACAGTCTTGCCTCTGATATAATTTCTAGCACAAACTTCCGTTGACTAAGAGAAAATCCCATGATCAGATCGAGCAATCTCGATTCCAAGAAAGTATTTGGTTGCTCCCAAGTCTTTAATGTGAAAAGTAAGATGTAGATACTTCTTGAATCTCTCTATTGTAGTTTTATTATTTCCCATTATGAGGATATCGTCAACATATATCATCAGATAAATAGATGACGTACCTTGAGTCCATGTGAACAAGGCGTAAGCATATCTGGATTGTTTGAAACCTACAGAAGTGAGAGCATCGGCAAATTTTGCATGCCATTGCCTGGAAGCTTGCTTGAGACCATAGAGAGATTTATGGAGACGACATACTCTATTCTCCCCCTGTCTCCGTAATCCTTGAGGAATATCCATGTAGATTTCCTCATCTAAGTCTCCATGCAGAAAAGCGTTATGTACATCCATTTGATGTAAAGGCCAATCATTGATAGCTGCAACAGATAAGAAGGATCTTATAGTTACGTCTTTGGCAACGGGGGAAAAGGTTTCATGGTAGTTAAAACCTTCCTGTTGAGTAAATCCTTTGGCCACCAATTGAACTTTGTAACACTCAATAGACCCATTAGCACGGTATTTAATCTTGTATACCCATTTGCATCCAATGGGTTTCCTATTTGGTGGTAGATGAACCAAATCCTAGGTTTTGTTTGCAGTTAGTGCTTGCAATTCAGCTCCCATAGCTTCCTGCCATCTTGGGTCTTTAGTTGCTTCTTCATAAGTAGATGGTTCGATGTCCTCTGATATTCGACTCACACAACATCTATGTTCCGATGAAAGTCTATGGAACGAAACATAAGATGATATTGGGTAGTTAATACCTGGTGAGTTGAGTGATGCACAAACATAGTCTTCTGTCCAAGTTGGCGGTTGTGTAGAACGACCAGATCGTCGAGGAGGATTCGCTTGAGCTGGAGTTGAAGATATTTCCGTATTGCCAATTTCATTAGAGGATTCTTCCGCCATTGAGGAATTTTCGTGAGCGCCATTTTCGACAATTGCTGGTGTGGAAATCTCAGGAGTGATTGGGGTTATCATAAGTGGTTATGGAGTTCCTGTCACAAAATATTCGGTATTTGAAAAATCCTCCAAAGATAGTGGCTTACCAGAAATGTTTGTCGTCTCTGTTGAAGAGTCCTTTTCTTTGAAAGGAAAAATATCTTCACGAAAAATAACATCTCTGCTGATGAAGAATTCCAATGTTGATTGATCTAGGACTCGATACCCCTTTTGTAAATTCGGATAACCCATGAAGATGCACCGTCGAGGTCGAGGGCCCATTTTGTCTCGAGGGCCCAAAATAGTACCGAAGCACTGACATTCGAATATCCTCATTCTGGTTTCTTCTTGAAGAGTAACTCAAATGGTGTTTTTCCATTGAGTACTCGAGTTGGCATACGGTTGATGAGATATGCTGCAACAATTATGCATTCACCCCAATAATTTTCTGGAATAGATGCCAAAAATTTTAATGCATGTACAACTTTCAATAGGTGATGATGCTTGTGCTCCACTACTCCATTCTGTTGTGGAGTATAGATGCAAGAACTTTCATGGAGAATCCCATGAGATGACAAAAGAAAATTGTAGTCATTGTTGAAGACCTCCTTCCCATTGTCTGTCCTAACTCGTTGGATAGATCTTCCAAATTGGTTCTTGCATAGAGCAATAAATGTTTTCAAATGTGAGAAGACTTGTCCCTTTGATTGCATCAGAAAAACCCAGGTGGCACGAGAATAATTGTCCACAACTGTCAAGAAATAGCACGATCCATCATGATGTTGGGTATGGTAAGGACCCCAAACATCCATGTGAATTAAAGAGAAAATGTGCGTTGCACGATTTTTACTAAGGGCAAAAGTAATGCGTGATTGCTTTGCAAGCGGATATATTTGACACTTAGAATAAGGAAATGAAGCACTATGACCCAATCGTGAATGTAAAAGATAGTCTTTATCATTAGCAGTTGTGTTACACAATGATATTTTATTTAAAGGAAATGAGGATAAATCAAAATTACTTGGAGAATTTTTCCATAGAAACAATCCTTCAGAAAGACTACCTAAGCCCATCACTCTGCCAGTCGAAAGGGCCTGAAAGAAGCATGTGTCAAAATCAAACAATACATGACAGGAATTTTCTCTGTAGACTTTGGACACAGAAATAAGGTTGAATCAAAATTCTGGAAGGTAAAAGACATTTTGGAGTATGATTTCTAGGCTTAGTTTGACTGATCCAGTGATTTTGACATGAGTAACATTCCCATTTGGTAATTGGACAGTAATGCTCTTTCACAAACAATGTGGTCACTTGCCCCAAAATCAATTATCCAGGATTTCCTGGAAATATTATTAATTAGGCAGCAAGAAATACCTGAAAAATTTCCTCCCTTGCTTGAGATGTCCAATTTCTGTATTGCGTGCATCAGTTGTTGGTATTGATCATTTGTTATGGACCGATCAACATTAAACCACCAACCTGGTAGGCTGCTGAAATTTCCTTCTTTTTTCCTTTTTCTTCGGGTTTACCGTGTAATTTACAGCAATTTTCCACTGTATGATGTGGCCTTCTGCAAAATTCACAATATAATTTACCCCTTTTTTATTAAAATTTTTTGTAGATGCCGAAAAAATTCCTCCGCCATCAGATGTAGAGAAAAAACCACCATTGTCGGATGCCTTCCCAATCGCTCCATCTCCACCGTTAGATCCGGTCGAATAGATGGGTCCCTTTGGACCGTCCGATCTATGGGCTGAATCCGAGCCGTCCAATCCTCCTCTTTTAAGGAGGTGGAAATCCTCAGATCCGGGCGACTAAAACCCTAGCTCTCCTCCTTGCGCCCCTTTTTCGAGCACTAGGGTTTTCGATCCCCAATTTCTTCGCTCGCTGTGACTAGCCAGGGCAAAACTCTCTCCTCCTTTCGCCAATTCTAATGAAGCAAGCCTCTGGCTTTCTTCTTGGACAGCTAATTGAAAGATCCGGCCAAGAGAGGGCACCGGTTCCACGGCCAAAATCTACGAGCGAAACGTTAGGTAAGAATCGTTCAAGATTAAAAGGAATCGGGTCGCCTTTTCCCTTTCTTTAATCGACCGGTATTGTGCGAGTGTCTCCTCTGGCCCCTCGAGCTTCTCTTCTGCTACTTCGAGATCGTTCCACAGGGACAACAGTTTGTTGTAACAGGCCGTGATGTCATGTTCCCTTGTCGATTAAAGGGTAAAAATTCGTGCCCGATCTAATTTGCCGTACATTTGTTTGATGTTTTCCCACATGGCTTTTGAGTCTTCTATTGGTGGGAGACCAGCCGCGACCTCTGGGGAGATGCAGTTGCGAATCCACGTCCTCATGAGTTGATTGCATTTCCTCCAGAATCGGGCTAGTCGCACATCGGCAGGAATCAGAATCGCCCTGTCGAGGAATTCATCCTTGTCCTTCGTCACAAGGGCGCGCTGAAAGTCTCGGGACCACCTTGTGTAATTCTCTGGTCCGGTTAACTGAAGGTTGATCAGTTTCAGCTTAGGGTCGTCGGCTGTTGAGACATGCAGAGGATCACTAGGCTCCGAACGCCCGGTGATGGCAGCGATGGGGAATGGCATGAATCCGGGCGCAAGGTTCAGGTAGGTATTTGTCCCTTGGCTCGATTGGTTTGTCTTGAACTGATTATTTGCATTTGAAAACCTCGAGTAGGGATTCGTTCCCATACCCGGTTCTCCATATCTGCTTACCTACTCTAGTTTTGGGGTCAAGCTTGCCCCGTTTACGGCTGGTGAGCTTGCCTCGGATTGGACGTGGGCTCCCTGGTGTCCTACATAAACGGGCTATGATGTATTCGGGTTTGTCCCGAGATAAAATGGGTAAGGTACCCACTGGAATGGTTGACCCGCAAAGGGTTGCCCCACACCAAACTGAGCCTGCGTAGGTCTCCATTGAACAGGGTGTGCCTGGATTGTTTGTTGTTGTGTCGTTGCAGGTAAATTTTGGATCTACGCCGGTGGTGAGGTAGAAGCGAAGAACAGTCAGAAGCCGAAGCTCTGATACCATGTAAGAAAGTGAAGAAGACGATAGAGATCTTGAATTCTTGTATATTTCGTATGTATTCTTATGTACATTGCTTATGTAATTATAGCATAGAGATGAAATAATAAAAGGCAAACAAATATTTATGAAATCGAATCCAATCTCAATCTAAAGATCCTAACTAATTTATGTACAATTAAGATCAATTGAGATTCCGAGCATATCTCCCAAGATCAGATTCGAGCATATCTTCCAATAGATAAACACGGATTGCTAGATAATATACCATGGACATCGCTTATCACCTCGATCAACATCTCTTTCCTCAATATTTATATCAATATAGTAAAATTGACTAGGTCATTGCATGTTGCAAAAGAAGAGCACATGGCCTGAAAAACTGGGCTTGAATCAAATTTCCACATGCCATTGGGAGGGATCTAATGAACGCCAAGATTATTGTCTTTAGATTTGCAATGAATAGCTAGGATTACTCCTCCAAGTAAACTGTTGAAACTATGGACATGGATTTTCCCACTTATGAAAAACGCTTCAGAGCAAGCATGTGGCGGGGTCGTGATGATCATGAATACCACAAAAAGTTTTAAGTGACAAACTTTTAAAATATGAATACAAAGGCATGGTAGACCAATTAATTTAAGACAAATAATGTCGCTTCTTTTGGTAAAATGAACAAAACAGGTATGAGGAAACTTAACACATATATACTAATATGGAAAGCCTAATCAAAGAAGATAGCCTCTTTAAGTTTTTGCTTGGAAGCTGCTTAGTAGGTGTCATAACCCCAACCCCATCTCTAGGGTCACGAGCGACAAAGGTCATTTTCGCAACGTCCTAGGCTCGTCGCCGTCCCGATTATTTTTTATTATTATCATGCACATGCGGAAATGTGAACAAATAATTCCTTGGACAAACAACAACTGGAAGACTAAGACACACATCACACAGAATACATTGATTTATATTATAACAGTGCTTTTACAAGGCCTTTCTCTACGGGTCCTCTTTTCTTTTTGCATCACACTATAAGTTTTCCACATAGCGTGATTGCAGCTCTCAACATTGACGTGAAACTTCCATACCTACAAGATTGAAAGATAAAGGAGTGAGTTTTGGGGAAACTCAATAAGTAAAATTCCTAACTTTCTACCAAGAAGCCTCTCATCATCAAGAACAAGCATGTACCACACTCGCAAACCGTGTCGATGGTAGATCAATAACAAACTTATTGTTACGTCTTGACTACATGTAGATGTCCATCACAGCATACTTCAATGCATACTTACCTTTGACTTATTGGTAAATATATCAATATATCATACTTATGCATGTACCGGCATTCATGCAAATTCATTTAGCGTTGTCTTGGCTCGACCAGGCCCTCCCGACTTGACCGGGGCTTCTAGCTTCTTATTGGGCTTTCCGGCTCGACCAAGGTATCTCAGCTTGACCGAGTCTTCTCGGGACCGATGGTGACGATGCCCCGGGTGTCGGGATGCCTGGAGGGGCGCGACATGGTGCCCTGACGCCTAAAGGATGTGATTGAGCTCTAGAGGTCCTCGCGATGCCAGGTGGGATGCGAGATGGCTGGTGGGGCATAAAGTGACGATCTTCGGATGCTCGGGAAATAAAGACCCCTGAGGTCCTCGCGATGTCAGTCAGGATGCGAGATGCCTGGAGGGGTGTAACGCGATGCTCTCCAAATGGCTGGTGAATGAAATAAGAACCCAGATGTCCTCGTGATGCCAGGTGGGATGCGAGATGCCTAAAGGGGTGCAACACGGATCCCTTCAGAAGATGGTGGTAGCTAGATCCAAAATAGATACGACTATTGAAATTCCCATGTCTATTTACTCCCTGGTGTATCATTTCCGTGAAATTCCGTTAGAGTCATTGCAAATTGAGCTATTTCGATCTCGTATATTGCAGGTTTAGGATTCTGTCGGATGGGTAGTGGTAGACTCATTTAGTATAGTCTAATAGGCTTTTACTTGCTGAGTGGTTGTACTCACCTATTGTGGGTTATTATTCTTTTCAAACCCGTAAGTATGCCTTTGCACCCCGCGTCCCCCATGATGGTTGACGGCATCCCCACCTATCTCACGTGAGACCAAGTGGAGCAAGTCGACCTTGATTTTCTAAGGTTACATTCATACGTATCGCTGTGATCCTGACGGTGGATGCTGGTCTTCCATCAGACCCTGTGCTAATGGGGTTCATCGCACTTTATGCCTAGGTCAATAGGCGTATGGTGGGACCACTTCCACTCCCTGACGATGATGACAATGGTGATAGCGGAGTAGAGTAGGAAGAGGGCCCGAGGAGCGAAGGCTGCATTTTGGCAAGACCAGGACGTGTTACGCTGACAACTATGTAAATCGACAGTAGGATGGTTGGAGTAGTGTTTTGGATATAACCAGAAAAGGGAACTTTTGAACTTAATGTACTGACCTAGGTCGTCTAAAATATAAATAAATAAAAATGCATGGTTCTTTATTTTTGTGTGCATCGATTTAAGTCATGATGGAGTTATTGTTATACGCTTTCGCATAAAAATAATAGTAATAACAATGGGATGTTGTGGCGACCCTAATGTCCCAGGTCATCACAACTTAGTCTATCAATCCACCATATTTTTATTTGAATTTAAATAAACATAAGTGCATTAAAATCTGTTAACATTCCCAATTTACAATGAATCTTTTAGACCATCTTATCATCGAAAACTGCACAAATAATATGGTATATCTCTATCCACATTTAATTCATAGTTATATATTATAAGAAGCAATTGCATACTATCACTTCTTATTCTCAAACATGCACATCATATCATTTAAATGGTGGTCAATCATTTAAAAGCATTAAGCGCAATAATATATAACTCACATGTGGCATCCCAAAATTTCATGGCAATTTCTAGAGGCATTACGACCTATGGAAAAGTGAATGGTTGTGCCACTAGACCGAAGAATTGTAATAAATTAAGGTCAAGCAGCCTATTGGACAATTATTTGATGGGGAAAATTTTATTCTTGGCCGTGCGTTTTATAAGTTGGATTTCATTAATTTGTGTTACAAAGTTTTATGGCCAACTAAAATGCAATTAAGTATTTTTATAAGTGGGGAATTTAGGTTAGATCTTTTAAAGGAGAGTGGGCCGAAATTCTTAGGCCAAGCCGGCCCAAAAACCTAGCCCACAACCCCACCATTCGACTGGCCCATGAAGCCCAAGAGGGGGCTGCCGTCGACCAAGGAGGAAGGGGGGGAAACCGGTTTGCATGTCTCTCCATTTGTCCCTTGAAGAAAGCCAAGTGTCAAAGCATGCAAAGCTAATGATGATTAATCATTGAGGGGAAGGAATTAGTGAGGGGAAGGGGGCGGATTACTCGAGAGACTGAACCGAGAGAGAGAGTGACCGTTCGAGAGAGAGAGTGAAATCGAGAGAGGGAGAGCGAGCAAGTGAGAGAAGAAGGGGAAGAGGGAGGCCGTTCGTTGCCGCCATCAAGCCGCCGAGTCCCGCCTTGCCCCGCCGTCTTGGCTTGCTGTGTTGTGCTTGGATTAGAGGCAAGTAGAGTCTATAAACCTACCCTTCGCTCGCTGTGATATGTATTGTGAGGGATGATAAAGTTTGGTTGTGGTAGAAGTGAAGAAATTCGAAGCTCTAGGGAAGAATAAGGTAGTCTTGCATTCTGTTTTCTAGAAAGGCAGTCCGACCTTTGATGAATTTGTGAGCTGCATGCAACTTTTTAGTTAGAATCTCACTTCGACTTCTTGATGAAAGTTGTAGAGAACTTCTGGGAGAGTAACATATCAAAATTTCAGAAGAAATGGACAAGTATAGACCGGTGAAACTATTTTTCTTTGAAGAAGTTAAATCTGGAAATCGTAATGCTGACCTAGTGTGATTTTGTGAATTTTATAAAATTCTCCGGTTGAAATTTGATCTCGTGTTCTGAATGAAAGTTGAAGATGACATGTTAAGGAGTAACATACTAAAATTTTAGAGGAAATGGATGAGTTTAGGTTGGTGAAACAATCTTTATCCAAAACGGTTAGAACTGGAATTCGGTGCTGAGGGTTTTGGACGGTTATGGTTATTATAGATTTAATCTATGACAAATATGGTTTCGAGTTCTGCATGAAATATTTACTTCTGGATTTTTTCTATAACATACAAAAATTTCAGAATTTTTGGAGATGATTTAAGATTTCTACTGAATTTGTGAATGAAACTGTGTATGGCAATATTCCGAAATTATAAAGACTGTGATGTGTGGACTGTACTGAATTGTATGATGTTCTTTTGATATGGTGTTCTTCATGGAATATTTTCCTCTAGATCTTGTATATAACATGTCAAATTTTTAGAATTTACTAAGGCTGTTTACTAATTTTTGAAGAATTATGACCAAAGGAGTGCAATATGTTTTTATCCGAAATTTTGCTGTGTTTTCAAAAATAAATGAAATTGCTCCATGTGATATAATGTCTTGAGTGGTTGATTATGCTGCATATGTGGTGACATATGGAATGTTATATGGCATCAAAAGCTGGTTGAGACCTTTGATATTGTTGCATCAAATGCCATGTTGAAATTGAGATACATGTGTGAACATAAATTAAGATAATAACGAGACCGTTGGAGGTGTGAGCCGACGATGCCCTGGGAGTGTTGGGATGCCCGGAGTGTGGGTGCCAGATGCCCGGAGTGTGTGTGCTGGATGCCCGGAGGTGTGTGCCGGAAGCCCTAGAGGTGTGTGCCGGGGGGATTCCTCATGATGCAAGTTAGGGTACGAAATGCTTGGAGTGTGTGTGCCGGATGCCCGGAGGTGTGTGCCGGAGGCTTCTCGCGATGCCAGGTCGGATGTGAGCGATAAATTGTGGGATGCAAACATTGGTCCCTAGGAAGAAAAGTGATGTGATCTAATTAAAAGATAAAGATTGAGAATTGAATCATGCGCATAGATGTGTACATGTGGCATGGCTGCTTGATGATATAAGTACAAGTGCATGGTGATTTATGCATGTTGTATGGTGATATATACATGGTTGTAAGGTGAGGTATGGTTGAATGTATGAAAGATATGTGTTTTATTCATGATACCTTGGTTGTTCTATTTGACGCATTGTGTAGTTTGGTGGATCTTTACTGCTGAGTGGTTGTACTCACTCCTTTTGGGGATTAACATTTCAAATTAGAAAGATGCCCCTTTCACCAGTTGTGCATGGTACCTTCTATGGCATACCTACTGATGTTGAGGTGGAGTGCACAGAGCATTCCTGTATTAGTGTACTTGGTCTGGTGTATGTCCGAGTCCGTGTCTTGGTGATGTACGACGTGGGTTTTGTTGATGGCCCTATTATCCAAGAGTTTTTGTCTGTTCACGTTCGACCCAATGGGGTAATGCTAGGAATGCTGCCGCCGCCGCCGCCTGATGCACCGGGTTGGGTGTGATAGCATCTATGACTGGTGGGAGCTGACACTTTTTTTTGGGATAGCCGCCGCTTTTGATGGAGGGGTGTACATGATTGGTGTAGGGTCGAGTTCTCTTTTGAGTTATAGCCAAGTATAGTTAAAAATCTTGACCTTTTGCTGGACCGACCCGAGATATCCATCGTGAAAATGCAAATAAAAGTGACTCGGTTTTGTCTTTTCATTTGGAGCGTAGTTGGTGTGCATTGCATTATTGTTATTAGAGAGTAAGGGATGGTGAGACTCATTTATGCTTCTGTTGTTGACCTGCGTTGCGACCTTTACAAAAAAAAAAAAAAAAAAAAAAGTGGGAGAAGAATTTTATTGATCAACCCCTATGAACTATGATTCCACTTTAATTAAAAAGCCACAACGACTAATATGTAATAGGATAAGTGATAAGTACCTGTGGCGACCCTAACAGTTCGGGGTCCGTCGAGGGGTGCCACATCACATGAATGAAATCACTTGCAAAATATAAAAATCATAATATTCATATCATCGTAGTCAGGCTACCTCGTTGCCCTAACAAAAAAACGAAGAAGAATATAATAGAAGAAAAATGAAAATATAAATCAAACCCAATATATTGAATCAAAAAACAAGAATTCTTTCACCATTTTTATCCTTAGCTTGGGTGAGGCCGTCCTTACCAACGGCCGGTGAGGGTTGCCGACCCGTTGTCAGCCCCAAGTGAGGGCTGGTAGGCCCTTGCCAGCCCTTACCAATGGCCAGCAAGGGTTGTTGCGCCTTCATAGGCAAAAAAAAAAAAAAAAAAAAAAAAAAAGTGGAAAAAATAAAAGAATAAAAATAATTTAAAATTGTAATTATAATTAGATGAAAATACCCTTGACGGTCAGAATAGTCGGGAAGTAACATGATATATAGGTAGTGTTCGATTGATGCTGTAGATCGGGAACTTGTTCCTCAACCACAGTAGTTCTTTTTCTTATTCTTCTTTTTTCAGAGGTTGATTTAGCAGTTTCAGTGACCTCCATGGTTAGTCTTATTGCAGGTTCTAATCATGCAATGGATTCTTGTTGGCCAGTCTCAGGAGGGATAATTGCGACCAACGAGGTTAAGCCCTTACTTGAAATAACTATTGCTACTTTGGGCTCTTATTTAAAATGACCATGGCCATTCTAGGCCATTCTAGGCCATTATTTAACACAATGTCCACTTTAAGCTCTTATTTGAGGAAATGATGGTATTTCAAGCCTGTATTTAGAATTTTACCTAATTCAATCTAACTTCCTTCTTTAATTTTATCATTAATCCCACATTCAAATTCATGAAGATAAATGCATAGTTAAAATTATAGATTTGCCATAGCAAGCAATCGATATAGCATGACACAGGACATGCCTAGTGTAACACCCTCAATATTGACCCCGTAAGGATTGGCCATAAGGTCTTGAATGGATCGACCATGGGTCATTGGCCATGGATTGATCAGTTCGATCAGAAAGGAATTAAGGATTAGTCATGGTTTGACTGACCAACCGACCGATCGATCGACCGATCATGAAATGGTTGAGGTATCGGTCGTGAATTTTCTACCGACCCTACTGATGGGATAGGATCACTACCTAATAAGATGATTTCTTTTTTTTTTTTTTTTTTTTTATTACGAGGATTGATCACGGGAAGATTTTGGATCTACGGATGGTCATGGGTTGATCCGACCGGTCAGAGTGCCTAGCCACGGGTGATTTTGCTCAGCTATGTACCGATACATGGACGATCTGACTTGATCAAATGCAATTGTCTTTTGACCAAAAATGCATCATTCCCTATTTAATCCTTAGTGATTGGAAAGGAATTTTGAATTGGTGATGTTCAATCATGGATCGACAATGCGTCGACCATGAGCCATATGGAGGTGCCGACTGGAATGAGCTCAGGGATAGACCCGACTATTCCGTCACTAATTCTAAGGTCCATAAGAGTCTTGGCTTAGTGCTAGGCCATGGGTAGCCTTAGGATTGGCCTTGATTGACCGAAGGACCAAGGACCGCCATTTAAGTTGACCAACTGTCCAAATAAATGGTTCAAGCAAGCATTAGAAATGATGGCTGAACCTCGGGTGTGTTGAAAATGGTCGTTAGGGAGAAATTTTTTGGCAAGAAGAATTTGCATGGAAAGCCTGCTTCGCAAAGTACTAACGAGAGTGAACATTGGTCTCACTTGTGGCATTTCGTGAAGAAGAAAATTTAATTAGATCATGGACTAGGTAATGGTAGAGCTGTCATAGTATGGCGGAGATGTGACGATGAGGTGGTGCTGCGGGGATGCGATGAGACGTTGATGCGGGAGCATCCAACGTAGCTCTGTCAACCAACTCAGAACCATCGATGCTTATCCAAGCAAATAAATAAGTTGGGCATTATGTGCTTCGATGGATCATTTTGAATGAATAAGGTTAATTACTTATCAATACTTTGTGGTATATCGATAACTATCAATGGGAGGCCATTTTAGATGTCTTGTATGACCAATTGATGAAGTTTCAGGATGATTATTTTCTGGTCAAGGGAGGAGCTTGAATTTTGGGAAGGCTAAAAGTTCACGAATGCGGTTCAAGAATATGGAAAGCCAAAGGTTCAAGAACACGGAAAGCTAACGGTTCGAGAATGCGGAAGGCCGACGATTAAAGGCATTTAGTTCCCGTGTTAATAAAGGATTTTTATTAAGTTCCTAGCTGTTTTTATTTTTATGTAGCTCAAGAGTCGAACGTTTTATTCCTAGGTCATTAAAGTTTGTTTTTAATATTTCCTAAGGCTAAAATCCTCCTATAAATAGGGGAAACTATCCAATATAGGGGAGATATACGAATTTTATGAATGAAAATGGGTGAGATTTCCTCTACTTGAGTGAATTCCTTTGGAGAGTGGATAACTCCTTTCGGTTTCTTTATCCTTGGAGAGTAGATCACTCCTTGGTGGTGAGCCAAGAAGCCCTTTATCCTTGGTTGGTGGAATCTTTAGGCCTTGGTGGTGAGCTTCTCCTATCCCGAAGTCCTTTATCCTTGGTTGGTGGAAGCTTTAGGCCTTGGTGGTGAGCTTCATAGATCTCGATCCTCATCCTCGGTTGGTGGCGTGGCCTTTATACCTTGGAAGAAGATCGCTCTATCTTTTCTTATTCCTTTTTGTTTCTTTACCATATACACTACTCCATACACCTAACCACAAAAATTTCCCTCTGAAAAATCCGTTCTAGAATCACTCTTGCCATCCTTTCTTTCTTTTGTTACAAATTCCTCATGGATGAACAAGTTCCTAGAGGCTTGACTCTGGAGCAAGTGCACAACGAAAGGCGAGATCGTGCAATCCAAAATCTTCAACAACAAATGGAGTGAGTCCTCAATCTTCTAGAGAATCCGGCAAGACAAGGACAACCAGCAAGGTGTCCCAATGAACGGCATCGGCGTGACGATTCTGAATCTCGTGAAAATTCTGATGGCGATTCCGAGTCCACTAGAGACAACCGAACGATTCTGCACTCTAGTGATTCTGAATCTCCAATTAGAAGACGAAGACGAAGAGGGAGGCATAAGGAGGATGAAAGAGACATTAAAGTGGAGGTCCCTGAGTTTGACGGTAATCTCAATCCCGACGACTTTGTGGATTGGCTACACAAAACCGAACGAATTTTTTACTTCAAATCCTATTCGGATGAGAAGAAATGTAAGGTTGCTGTCCTAAAGCTGACCAAATATGCTTCTCTATGGTGGGAGAATCTAAAGCATCAACGAGCAAGGGAAGGAAAAAAGACCGAATTAAGTCTTGGGAAAAACTCAAGAAGTTGATGAAGAAGAGGTTTTTGCCCGACAACTATAAGCAAGATCTCTTCCTCAAATTGAACTCCCTAAGACAACATGGGATGAGCGTTGAAGAATACATTCGTGAGTTTGAACAACTCAAAATGAGGAGTGAAGTTCCAGAAGTTCCCAAGCAAACCATCGCTCGTTTCCTTGGCGGCATGAATCGAGAAATTGCTGATATGGTTGAACTTCAACCGTATTGGTCCTTTGAAGACGTATGCAAGTTAGCCATAAAAGTCGAAAAACAATTGAAGAGCAAGAGGTTTTTCTCCAGAACCTCAACAAAGGCGACATCCTATTTTAAGGGTGCTTCCTCAAGCAAGGGCGAGAGTACGTCGACAAAAGACAAAGGCAAGGGAAAGAATGCAGAGCCTTCCAAAGAACTCCAAAAGAAGTTTGAAGGTGATGCAAGGAAATGCTTTAAGTGCCATGGTTTTGGGCATTTACAAGCAAATTGTCCAAATCGGAGAGTTATGACTCTTCAAGAAATTGAGGAGATCAATTCGGCACTTCAAGAGGCTGACAATGAAGACCAAAATATTTCCGAATCTGACCGGGAAGAAGAAGTTGTGGAGAAAGCCGATGATGGTGAGCTGTTGATCATCCGAAGAGCAATGCATGTTGAAGTTTCTCCTAATAAAGAGCAAAGGGAGAATATATTTCACACGCGTTGCACTATTAACGGAAAGGTGTGTTCGGTGATCATCGATGGTGGGAGCTGCACCAATGTTGCTTCGACAACTCTTGTCGACAAGCTGAAGCTTCCAACAACGAAACATCCTCAACCATACAAGCTCCAATGGCTCAATCAAGGGAATGAACTCAAGGTAACCAAACGCGTTCTTATAGCATTTTTGATTGGGTAGACCGTGGCAATTTGATATAAATGCTATGCATGATGGTCGGAAAAACACATACTCTTTTCATAAGGAACAAAAATGCATTACTCTTTTACCATCGAGTCCTTATTCGATACATAATAATCAACCCGGGGAGGGAAACACTTGTAAGGAAAATCTGTTCTTGAGTGAGACACGGGTTGAGAGAGCCATTAGCAAACAAACGAATGTATTTGCTTTGCTTGTGGTCGAGAAAAAGAGTTGCTTGTTGAAAGAATTTGCAGATGTGTTTCCGGAGGATTTGCCACTTGGATTACCTCCCATAAGAGGTATTGAGCATCAAATTGATTTGATCCCCGGTGCTCCGCTACCAAACAAGCCAGCTTATCGATGCAATCCGGAGGAAACAAAGGAGCTGCAAAGACAGGTCGATGAACTTATCGTTAAAGAAGGATGGTACATAGCGAATGTGTGATGATAGCCTAGCCATCAACAACATCACCATAGAGGGGATACGAATTTTATGAATGAAAATGGTGAGATTTCCTCAGCTTGAGTGAACTCCTTTGGAGAGTGGATAACTCCTTTCGGTTTCTTTATCCTTGGAGAGTAGATCACTCCTTGGTGGTGAGCCAAGAAGCCCTTTATCCTTGGCTGGTGGAACCTTTAGGCCTTGGTGGTGAGCTTCTCCTATCCCGAAGTCCTTTATCCTTGGCTGGTGGAAGCTTTATGCCTTGGTGGTGAGCTTCGTAGATCTCGATCCTCATCCTCGGTTGGTGGCGTGGCCTTTATACCTTGGAAGAAGATCGCTCTATCTTTTCTTATTCCTTTTTGTTTCTTTACCATATACACTACTCCATACACCTAACCACGAAAATTCCTCTCTGAAAAATCTGTTCTAGAATCACTCACGCCATCACGCATCAGACGTGGTGGTTTGGTACGGTGATGGTGGTGGCGAAACGGTGGCCGTGAGTGGTGCCAACAACGTATTTCGATGACAAGCTTGTCGACGAGACATAGAACGTTAAGTATTCGAGGTTTGGGCAAAGTCCAGATATCACATAAGTAGATTTGCTATACGTACCGATTGTATAGTAAAAGGATTTGTAAATTCTGCTATCACATGTTTGATATCGTTTTTGTATGCGTAATGATTTGAAATTCATATATAGTGGTTATGGTGAAATCAGATGCTTTAACATATTCATTTGATTAGATTACTACATTTAATTTTGAAATTTTGTTTCTACGTTTGTTAATTTTAATGTACTGTCAATTCTGTGTTGATCTGTTAGATAAATTTAGAATTAGTCCATTTTTAATCATTAATCTTCGTGGGACGATATTCTTTCTCATCACTATATTACTTGTTCGACCATTCATTGCATTTAGAATTTCATGAAAAAGTTTTTGGCACCATTGCCTGGGATTGTTTATTTAATACTAATTAATACTAATACCGCATAAATTTAAGTTTAATCTAACGTTCATTTTATTTTCTTCAGGGTTTAGATCAGTGTATGACACGTAGCTAACAAGGGAAAGTTTCTGAATTTGATCCAAAAATCGAACGTACATTTATACGCTAAGAAGATGGCGAAAGATGGTGAGAATGAAAATCCACGTAGATTCTTGAGAGATAATGCTATGCCGATAGTTTAGGGTACCGCATCAAGCATTGAAAAATTTGCAATTCAAGCAAACAACTTTGAGATGAAATTATCCCTCATTTAGATGCTTCGGCAATCAATGCAATTTGGTGGGCTATCAAGCGATGATCCAAACGCTTACGTTGATACTTTTCTTAAAATCTGTAATACCATTAAAATTAATGGAGTCACGAATGATGCTATTAGATTGAGATTATTTCCATTTTCTCTTACATAAGGCTAAGGGTTGGCTCTCTTCTCTTCCGGTAGGATTGATCACTACATGGAATGATATGGTTTAAAATTTCTTGGTAAGCTCTTTCTACCTGCAAAATCTGCAAAAAGGCATAATGATATTACTAATTTTATGCAGATGGACAATGAATCATTGTATGAAGCATGCAAAAGATTTAAGGAGTTTCTTAGGAGATGCCCACATTATGGATTACCTGTATAGATGCAGGTGCAAACTTTTTATGATGAGTCTAGTACAAATCCTCGTTCTACGATTGATGCAGCTCCAAGGAGAACTTTGAACAATAAAACACCAAAAGAAGCATGCAACCTAATTGAGGAAATGACATCAAAGGGCTATCAATGGCCTACTAAGAGGCTACTAGTGTGAAGCTCTCAGCAAAAAGGTAGATAACATGCGTGTTTTAGCCATGAAAATTTAGAATATGACATCCGATTTTTGTGGAGGAGGACATGTTAGCGTACAGTGTCAGGTATATAATACTTTTACATGACCTAAATGCTAACTTTGTTGGAAATTTTAACATGTCACAAAATAATTTCTACTCCAACACAATCCGGTATGGTGAAATCATCCAAACTTTTCATGGGACAATCATAATGTGGTGAGACCATCTCTGGGATTGAAACAATCTAAAGAGACAAAGTCCAATCAAGAAGAATCTAGAAGATATAGTCATCAAACTTGCTAACACAACTTAGGACTTCATCAAGAGCACGGATGTGAGATTTGAGAACTAAAAGGCTTCAATAAGAAATGTGGAGATACAAGTGGATCAGTTAGCAAGTATGATATTAGGGAGATAATAGGGTTCTTTGCCTAGCAACACAAAGAAATATCCCATTGAAAATGCAAGAGTAATAACCCTGAGAGTTGATAAAGAAGTGGATGATGAAGATTTCAAAAGACAAAGAAAAGGAGGTCAGTAAAAAATCAAAGGATGCGGGCTAGAGCAAACTTTTTTAGGATAATCCTAAGCCATATAATGCGTGATGGGGTGAGTGATTCTAGAACGGATTTTTCAGAGGGGATTTTTGTGGTTAAGTGTATGGAGTAGTGTTAATGAGGAAGAAACGAAAAGGAATAAGAAAAGATAAAACGATCTCCTCCCAAGGTATAAAGGCCACGTTGCGTGATGGGGTGAGTGATTCTAAAACGGATTTTTCAGGGGGGATTTTTGTGGTTAAGTGTATGGAGTAGTGTATATGAGGAAGAAACGAAAATGAATAAGAAAAGATAAAACGGTCTCCTCCCAAGGTATAAAGGCCTCGCCACCAACTGAGGATGAGGATCGAGGTCTACGAAGCTCACCACCAAGGCCTAAAGCTTTCACCAGCCAAGGATAAAGGGCTTCTCGGCTCACCACCAAGGAGTGATCTATGCTCCAAGGATAAAGAAACCGAAAGGAGTTATCCACTCTCCAAAGGAGTTCACTCAAGTTGAGGAAATCTCACCATTCTCATTCATAAAATTCGTATCTCCTACATTGGATAGTTTTCCCCTATTTATAAGAGGATTTTAGCCTTAGGAAATATTAAAAACGAACTTTAATGACCTAGGAACTTAAACGGTCGACTCTTGAGCTACATAAAAATAACACGGGAACTTAATAAAAAGCCTTTATTAACACGGGAACTAAATGCCTTTAATCTTCGACCTTCCGCATTCTCGAACCGTTAGCTTTCCGTGTTCTTGAACCTTTGGCTTTCCATATTCTAGAACCGCATTCGTAAACTTTTAGCCTTCCCAAAATTTGAGCTCCTCCCTTGACCAGAAAGTAATTCTCCTGAAACTTCATCAATTGGTCAGACAAAACATCTACAATGGCCTCCCATTGATAGTTATCGATATACCACAAAGTATCGATAAGTAATTAACATTATTCATTCAAAATGATCTATCAAAGCACATAATGCCCAACTTCTTTATTTGCTTGGATAAGCATCGATGGTTATGAGTTGGTTGATGGAGCTACGTTGGATACTCCCGCATCAGTATATTTGGACTTATTTGGTGTCTCCAACGTGCCTCAGGTCGGCCTTCATTGGCCATGACCCGTAGATGCATCTCGGATGTTGTTTGGTGTGTGAAAGTCACTGGGTAGCCCGCTGTCAAGACTTTATCCGTGCTAGGCAAGGAGCTTTGCGCCCATTTCTGGCCATGTTTCACGTCTTCGGAGACTCTCGATTCAGCCTCTACTGGCCCTTATGGCGTGTGGATGCATCGGGATCGGCCGGGGGAGAGGGCGAAATTTTATGCCAAAGCCTGCTGTCCAAACCGTGTACGGGCGGGCCTTTGGCTCTTGCCATGGTATTCCGAAATATCTCAAGCAGGGTCGCCCTTTTGCATGTTAGTATCATTTCCATGTCGTTTTTACATGTTCAGAGCTTGTTTTAATTCAGATTCTAGTATTGTATTTGACATGTAACCCATCGGCATGCATCAAATCTAGTTTAGGTTTTCAAGTAATGTTCATCATCAAAATCAAAACTGAATAGATAAAAATTGAGATCGCATTTAGTGACGAGTGCATGAGAGATATTAGTTTGATTTGAACTTACTCTCATTTCTTTGGTTTAATATTTGGTCATCACCATCTAGTCTAGGAAACCTGCATTCCTTAGTCTAGATTAGTTACACGTTTAATTTTATGCATAAGTCATGGGACCTATGCCAGGTCTTAATGATAAGGCGATGTATAATTTTACCCAAAACGGTTGGGGTTGTTTACTTTACCGCACTTTGTCATTGTTGATGTTATTATACCTTATTTGATTATTATTTTTGTCTAAATTCGGGAGTATCCTTGCATGGTAATTTAGATTTATATGTTCTAAGAAAATTTTAAAAAAAAAATGAAAATTGCATGAAAGGTCCCGTAAGATAGAAAAGGAACCAATTTGGTCATTAGATAACATCAAGTCTAATGTAGTCTTCATGCCCAATCTTCGATTTGCGGAAGTAAGACAAGCTCTCTGGTCTTAGTTGGCATCTAATTGGCCTACAATAGTGGCAACCTCCAAAGAAAAATGAATTGGCATAATTAAAAGAAAATCAAGTCGTGGCTGGTAGAGTTAAGGAGAGTCCATGCCAAGCCAAAGCTGTTGGAGAAACATCTCAAAGAATTTTGTTGATCCCACAGCTATAATTAGTATAATGATTACGATGATATTTACATATATTCATGTTAATGGGGGAAGTACATCATCAGTGTCATAAGTTGTGTACGGCGCTCACTTTGATACCAAAAGTTTCCATCGGATCATTTAAGTGCCAACAATTTTGAAAAATGATAATTTCAGTGCCAACGCCGATCTAGTTGGCTGCAAATCCGACGTGGTAGTTTTTTTATTAATTTTTGCAACCGACGTGGATCGCCGGAGAGTACAATCAGCATATAAACAACAAAATGATGCAGTTTAGCGCCTTTTCCCCTAAATTAGAATTCCTAAATCCCTAAATTCGATCAAAATCGGAAGTTGAAAACCCTAAATCCCCAATTCGACCAATTCGAGTGTATATTTTGATTTTCTCCTAAACTTATTAGCTCGCTCTTGCAAATGAAGGGTAGAAACTTCAGCAACAGCTCACATTCCTATAAAAAAAAAAAAAAGTGAATTAGATGGTAAGTGTTACTGTTATTGTGGGTTACCGAGTCCGAGAAGAACATCTTGGACTCGGTTGAATCCCGAGAGAAGATTCCATGGGTGCGGCAGCTATAGAGAAGGCTCGATGTGCAAATATTTCAAATGGGTTGATAGGAAATTTTCTGATTGAGCGATAGAGGTGATCTTGGAGTTACTTGAAGGCCGAAATCAACCTCCACCTACGTTAATGGACGAGTTGGAGGATGTCGACTTAATGCAAGCTCGAATGAAGGGTTTAACATCTCTAGTCGACCATTTGAAGAGGGAGGTTTCAAGGTTGAAAATTGAAAGAAACTTTTATCGAGCGTTGATTGTGTTTTTATTTTCTTAGATAGTTTATTCAAATGTGAAGTGAGTAATGAGAAGAAGTTTGTATGTCTACCATAGTCGAAAACGTGGAATATGCACCTGTATTGGATTATTTATAAGTAAAATGTGTTTTTGGTTTGCTACAAATTTTGGATGGAGCATAAGGTTTTGTTGTAATCTATGGTAGAAATGCAAGGTTGGAGTTGGAATGCATCAGTTCTGAGCACTTAAAAGTTTTATTGTTTAGTTATGTATTGTCAATGTTTGTTTTTTTTTAGTTTTTGCTTCAAATATAATGATTTGTTATATTTTTTTATTTGATAATGGTTTGCTGGTTTGCTGCAATTGCAAAATATGGCGAAATGGAATGTTCTTTTGGAATGCATTAGTTGTGCGCACCTAAAAGTTTTATTGTTTAGTTGTGTATTGTCAATGTTTGTTTTGGTTAGTTTTGCTTCACATAAAATGGTTTGCTGCATAATTTGGTAATGGTTTGTTGGTTTGCTAGTTTGCTGGTTTGCAGCAACTGCAAACCATGGCGAAATTAAGGGATGATGGCAAATTCACAATTGACTATTTTAGTGCCATAAGTTGTAAATAGTGATCGCTTAAGTGCCAAGTTTTTATAAAAGTGATCATTTAAGTGTCAGTCGCAATAACAAAGTGATCACTTGTGTTGCACAAGGTTTTTAAAAAAAAAAACATGTTAGTTTCAAATGCCACTTGACTTGCACCTTGTTCTTGCACTAGTTGGGTTGCTAGTGCATCTTCTTGCACTAGCCCAAATAAGTGTTAATGCAACAAGATTCACCGACACCCAAAATTGCATCTTGTTCTTGCACCAGCACATACAACCAGAACTCCAAAATTTCAACAAGTAATAGTATATGCACACGTCTAAAAAAAATATCAACCTCATAAAAACATTGCACCAACAACAAAAATAAAATATACAGCATAACTGACTTGCTAGCATTCTAGCCAAAACCAACGTAAGAGAAAATAACAAAAAACGGCTATTGCCATTTGCATTGATTGATTATTTACAAAAGAAAAACATGTCTAACTTCACTCCCCAATCGCTGAAAGTTTAGCACACTCTTAAAAAAAAAAAAAAAAACAATGGCAATATGTAGGCAGTAACTACCATCAATGATATAATATCCTGCACCCTCTTAAAAAAAGAAAACATGAAAAGAGACCATGTCTAGCACCCTCCCCATCAATCAATATTGACAACACCTCGATTTCCCTTTCCTTTTGGAGCTTTGAATTAATTCATAATCTAAGCACCCTTTCAAACTAGATGTGCAGGTTCTTTAATTGGGCTTTTTGTCACATCCTTTTCGTTATTTTTTACGGCGGCTATGTGTTGGTACATATCATCACTATTGCTCCCAATCGTTGGTTGAGATGGAACTGGTGTTAAGTTCTTTTTGGATTGCTATTTTGCAGCTATACTCGCTGTCTTATTCTTTTGGGCACTCTTCTTTAACTGCACCTTTGATTCTTGAGTTGGCCTACCTTGAGAGAAAAGTACCTCTAAAGTTCTCCTAAGCTACAAGAATATAGCGATATTGTCAACCAAATGAATTGAAGTATAACAAATTGAATGCATGTGGCTTACAAATCTTACATTCAAAATAGTCATTCCAGTATGTTCATTTGTGTAAATCCCAAAACCATAATTCCTTGATATTTTTCCAAGAGCCCCTCTTATTCATTGTGGTGCATCTTTTTCAACAGCAACAAACGGGGGAGTAACCTCTGTAGTTGTACAACTTATAAGATATTTTTTTTCTCGTTTGCTCAACAGTGGACTCAATTGTTGTTGTTGTTGCTGTCCTACCCATTCCACTCCTTGACCCTGCACTTGAGCCTATAATAGGGCATTTTTCTAGCCCTTTAGTAGGCCTTACAACAATGTATTGTATTAGGATTTTGACCAATTACAATGAATAATTAGACATCCACTTATTTTCATGGTGGAAACAAATGGAGAAAACTTCTCAAATTACAAGTGCATGACAGAGGAAAAGTATCAGAGAAGCCGGTACACATGGTCAACCATAAAACTCTATTGAAAATGAACTGTAAAGTTACTGAGGCAAAGATAATACTTACCTTATAGCAGGGCTTTCTGTTTACCCTTCAATAGGCATTATAGCAGGGCCTTCTGTCCTCCTTTCACTAGGCCCAACAACAAGCTTTTCAGTGGGTTCTATCCTTGGCACTAAATCAGCAATTACATCTTGCTGTTGATGCTGCTTTTTTAGTTCGCAACCTTTCTTATTGTGACATTCCTTGCGGCAATGGGAGCATTTCATCTTTGATCCAGTCCTACTCATCCTCTAACTTGATGCATTTTCTTACTACATTCTTCGTCTCATTTTTGGCATTCCTATTTGCTTCTTTAGCGGCAAAGATAGAGAGGGCTTTTATGATTTGTTAGCTCCCAAAATTTGCTGCTTCTTGCTTCATCTGAATAACACAAATGGCATGGGCATAGGGAATTCCATTCAGTTGCCAGGTTCGGCATGAACACTTTCTTCTATCCAGGTTGACAACGTACTTATCCTGATTTTGAATAATCTCATATCCATTATCTCCATTCCAAACTGGATGATAAAATCTACTAGCAGCAATGTTTGCATCCAGTCTCTTCACAATCCTAGGGTCACAGTCTCTAGTCCATTTTGTAGCCTCATCTCTTTGCCTATGCAGTCTAGTCATAACCATAACTCGAATATCATCAAGCATGCTGATGATTGGTTTGCACCTATCATCTAAAATTCTGCCATTGAAAGCTTCACTTAGGTTGTTATCAATGATATTGCATTTGAACTTTTCGCTGAAGAAGGCCGGACACCAGTGCTCAGCTTCTGTTTGGAAGAGTGCATCAAAACCTTCTCTTGATAGCTGCAACAATCATTGTTTGGCTAATATGAAATCAGCCATGTTGGTACTCTTTGCTATCTACTAGAACTGTTTTCGTAGCTTATCTCCTTTGAAGTTCCTTGACCAATTTGCATATATGTGCCTCGCACACATTCTATGCTCAGCATGTGACATCAACTCAGCCAATGTAGGAATAAGTCCATACAAAAATTCAATCCAATAAATACAAGTTAGGAAAAATATGCAAGTGATTAACATTAAAATGGAGTGAATTAATTGACAATGAAATTACATTCAGTTGGTCGCTCATGAATGCCTATCCTCCCCCTTCAATCCAATAAATACAAGTTAGCATGACCAAATATCGTTGTTTTCTATTTTCACCACAGCCCAAGCTATCGGAAATATTTGATTATTGGCATTTCTCCCCACAGCAGCCAACAAGTCCCCTTTGCATAAACCATTTAGAAAGCATCCATCCAATCCTATAACTCGTTTACAACTAGCCAAAAGAGCTCATTTTGCATGCAAACAGACATAAAATCTATCAAATCTAGGCCCAAGATCAGGGAGTGGCCTCTCCACAACTTCTATATATATCCTACTAGATGGGTTTTGAAACTTGCATTCACCAGCATAATCCCATAACTGCGCATATTCTTCCTTATACCCACCCATCAATATTTTCATCACCCTCATCTTAGCTCTTTTGCATCGATTCCTTCATACATTAATCCCTAATTGTTACTTCACTAACTGTTGAAACTGAGGACTCTTGATCTCGAGCATTGCTTTGATAGTATTGAAAAAAATATTTTGATAACCACATACTCGTTACCCTGTTATTGTTAAAGGTGATTGGACAAGGATGCTCCTCCTGGAAGGACCTAATTTAAAATGACCACTTCTTACTTAGCGTGCTATAGAGCTTCCATGAACAATTGGGTTGTGAGCACTTAGCTCTCACAAGTTCCTTCAAGTTTCTAATGAATGGAGCGCTCCTCTGTTCACCAATGGAGTTCTTCACAACATTTTTCTCGAACTGTTTGGCATCGTCAAATTTCATGCCTACAGACAAAACATGTTTATCAATAGTTGGATCATAGCAAGGGTACTTACAATTTCTTGAACGAGCAAGTTCTTCATTATCATTGTGAAGCTTATTCTCTGAACCAGCAACTTCATCGTCGCAGCTTTCTTCAATTTCACTTCTATTACCTTCAGCTAGAGCTACATCCCTATTTACTGGTTCTGGCTTCTTTGCTGAAGTTGTAAGTTTTTTTTTTCTCAAAATTTCCCTTTGCTTTTGTCTTGAGTGTGTGAGTTCTTCATCATTTTCGTCACTTGGGAAACTTACTAAAGCCAAATAAATATTCATCTTCAGATTCACTGGATATAGCAATTTCCCATTCTAATCCAATGAAGTCTTCATCGCCCACATCTTCACCCAAATCTTCACCCAAGATTTCAGGACATCTTCCTGTTTGTTCATCTCTATCAATATGACTTCTCTCCCTCTCATTTTGCCCTTCATCTAACCTAAACTCATCCCCAACTTGATTACTCGCTTGAATAGGATCCCTCACTTCTTCTCTTTCAGTTGTGATCTGCTCATCCCCATCCTCATCCTCATTTGTGGCACCCGAGAATTTCGCAAACCGTGATGTGCGACGGCAGTGACTGATCAATAAAAGTATCGCCGAATGGTATCATTAGTATTTTGCATGAGCATTGTTTGATTCCATCGACGAACCAATATCTCATGTTTATTAAGGGTTCGATCGTTGAATAGACTATCAACTTCGCTGACCATATGTAAATATATATATTCTTTTTTATGACTCGACACAATTATACCACTTGAGTGCACATGAGATAAGAAAAGAAATTGAAACACCGTGCAATCTCGTTCTTCTTCTATACAAGAATCTAAGTCATGAATAAGTACACTTGATAAACTATTGAACCACCAAGACCATGGGTCCGAGAATGCTCCATATTTGTGCAAGTTTGAGGATCAGTTTTTTTTTTAAAATTAAATTGGCCCAAAACAATCCGAAGACCCCTTAATAGTCGACATTTAAGTCAACTAATTGGAAGAGATGTTGACTAAAGCTTGGCTGGATGATGCCACGTTGCTGGCGTATCGATAGCCAGTGAAATGCACGGGGAGGCATGCTGAAGACACGTCCATTCCAGCTATCCGTTCCCCTTGCAACCACCGAAACATGCCTCTCTTTTGTTAACTGGTTTTAGCAAAACCAGTGGTCTTGTGCTCATGAAAGTGGGTAATTGAGAGAGTGAGCGAAACCAGGAGTAATCGAGAGAGAGTGAACGAGAAAGGTAGTGAGTGAGCAGCGAGAGAGTGAGTCGGCAAGGGAAGGAAGGAAATTAGTCCCTACCGTGCGTGCGCGTTGTCGCCGTCGTCGAGCTGCGCACTCCTCACCGTCTGACCACACGCCGTGGAATCGTAGGACATCGAGGCAAGTGAAAGTCCATGAATCTATATAATGTGATGCTGTTATTGTCCAGTATGGTGCAATATACTTGGAAACAATTGAGTTCTGAAAGTAGAATGTTAAATTGTGGGTAATCGAAGTAGAGCGGGACCATGAGATTGAGGAATTACTTTGGTTTTGTGTACATTTTGATCCTGTTGATTTATTGATGAAAGACCGACTTTTAGTAGACTTATGGATGTAAGATAGTTACGGTGGAAGTGGGATTTAATGGGATTCGCTTAATCCAGTGCAATTTCATGTGTAACCCTGTAACTTTGTGAAATTTTATGAAGAATTCTAATATGAATTTGATCCCGATTTCTTCACGGAAGTTGTGAGGAATTGCATGAGCTAGAGTATATATTTTATCGGAACTTCTCGGAATCAATACGATGGCTTAAACCTCTTTTAATATGCAATTCTTTCTGTTGAATTTTATTCTGTGATAAAAGAAACCTGAACTGAGTTGTGTGAACTACCACTCATTATACATAACGAATCTGGCTTAGTGTCCTTAATGAAACTTTTTCCTCTAGATCTCAATTATAACGTGTTAAAATTTCAGAATTTTTCATGGTCAATTCCTGGTTATTTCGAAATCTCTAAGAGTCATTGTATCTTGAGTTGTTTTTGACTTGATAGATGCAGTGACATTCAGCATATCTCATGACATTGGAAAATTTGATAAAGTCTTATAGATCCATGGAATCCTTGACGTCATTGCATCAAAATGTATTTTTGTAATGAAATGTATATTATTATGTGGATGTTACCGTCGGAGGTGTGAGCCGACGATGCCCCGGGAGTGTCGGGATGCCCAAGGGTCGAGTGAATCGACGCCGTTGCATGCCCGGTTGTAGGGATTGTACGTAAATCCGGAGGGAAGGGGCAACCATTTTCATGGCGAGCCCTGGATATACCTCGTGATGCCAGGTGGGGTGCGAGATGCCCAGGGGTGTGATGGAACACGCTCTGGATGCCCGGAGGGTCTCGCGATGCCAAGTTGGGTGCGAAAGCCCGAAGGGACGCAAACACTGGTCCCCGGGGAATGAAACCTTTCTTTGAATGCTAAAAATCCGGTACACTAAAGGAGTGCATGTGTGTGCATGTGGCATGATATGAGAATTTGTCTATGAAATTGAGTTGGCTTCATCCGGTACTAAAAATGCGTTCGTTATGGCATTGAATTGTTTTTATGAATGTGGTGCAGGTAAATTAAACCCTTGATGGCATGCATATATATATATAATTGATAAGTGTGTTTTGCATGCATCTGGATAGTTAGAGTTTCTGCATAATATAGTGTAATGGATCTTTTATTGCTGGGTGGTTGTACTCACCCCTCTTAGGGACTAACATTTCAGACTAAAAGAAAAATGCCGCTGCTGCCTGCGACTCCGTATGGATGGCCACCTTCTAAGGGTGCTACCACCACCACCGGGACCTGACTGATGACCTATTTTTTTTGGGACGCCGACACATGGGTGATGGACGGATGCAGATGATATCCAACGATAGAAGTTGGTTTTCTTTTGGGTAATCGCCAGGCACAAAAAGACCTCGGCGTTTTGTTGTACCAACTATCATAGTCCATCCCTTATATAAATAAAAGTGTTCGGCCTAAATTATGAAAGTTTTAGAATGGTGTGCATCACTTTATATTTTGATGAAGGGTAGTCGAATTATGCTTCCGCCATATTATTTGCGCAGGGACCGGTAAAGAAAACAAATGAAAACCCCCAGGTATTTTAAGTTATGTTAAACTTTCTTTGGTCTCAGAGTAGTATGCTACAAGAGAATGTAACTGTGGCAACCCTAACGGATTGGGGCTGTTTCGGGGGTGCCACATCATCCGCATCCCCATCCTCACCATTACTATAATCCTCAACGTATACCCTAGCTTCTTTGCCGTGAAGATAATGGTAAATGATATCTTTAATACCATTATCGTCATTAAAAAATCTCAACCCATCCTTCAATTCCTTCCCATGAACACAGTAATATAGTTTTTGCATTTTACATCATAAAAAATACACCAAATTCCTCAAGAAATCAATATATGATGGCTTCCAAACATTGACATAGATAGTACTTTCATTTCCATCAATATATTTCCAATCCTCGGTGCCAATAAAAAACTCTCCACCACAGCAAACAATAACGCCTACCTGAGTCATTACTTTTTGGAAGCACATGACAGAATCAGCAACTTCACATGCAGGTCATTGTCGTTTTGTTGTCAAGAAACAAATGCGACCCAATCTCCCCAATTCAGTGCCTTTATAGAAACAAAAGAAACCAAATTGAATAAACAAAGTGAGGTCCCCACCACCCATTTTTCAATTCAATCACATTCGGTCTCCCATAAAAGCGGTCCAATTAATTAAACAAAGTAAGGTTCCACCACTGTTTCCCTCCAAGTCGAGCCCTCATTTTCCCATATACGCCCTATTTTTCTATTCGGTCCCCACAACAGAAAGCGAATGAATGACGGAACCCTCAATTTTTCTATTCCGTCCCCATAAAAGTGAGATCCCCACCACTTTCCCCCTGAGCTGAGCCCTTAATATGCCCTCCACACCCTAATTTGCCCGTCAGAACCCCAAATTTTTCACTAAATTGACCAACGTAGAGAACATGATAAACTTGAGTGAGCGAGAGTTGGGGACGCAACCAGCGAACGACCGTGAACGACGGCACAACTACAACGGTGGCTGAGCGAATGACGGTGGGTGAGCGAGCAACGGCCGGCATCGAGCGAGAACCGTATACGAACCCTATTGTACTCCCTCTTTAGCGACACCGTTTTTGGCTGTAGAGCAATGTGGTGTCGTTTCTTACGTGAATCCACGTGGAATGTTTTATGCCATCGTTGTTTTATGCCATCCATGGTGGACAATTTTAAGCCATGGCGACTTTTTTTTTTTTTTTTTAAATATAAAAGCCATGTAATCATTTTGGCCGGAATTTCTCGCCGGTGGCACTAAAGTGATTTGACGGAAAGTTTTGGCATCAAAGTGAGCGCTGTACACAACTTAAGGCACTGATAGTGTACTTCTCCATCGTGTTAATATATAAAGATAGAAGTGATATCTAGGAAGGAAATATATCACAAATTTGTTATGTTCATAAACATCACCAATGGACTTAAAGATTAGCTAAAGACAATCTTTGTAACAATGCTGGAGATATCATATCATTAGCGATGTTAAAACAATGATCATTCAGATGATTGTTGCAAAAGTCCTACATAGCTATTATCGCCTAGAGATGTGCACCAGAAGAACCCGAAGACGTTTAAGTAGGAAACGAGCTTTCCAACAAACTTGTTAGAGCCACTAGCAATGGGACAATAGCAAATCCTATTTCAAGATAGCCTACAAATGTTCAGATATACAAATGTTCTATCTCTTGATAACATCATCAATGGATCTTTAACAGCTCTTTCCCTTTTTTGAAACATCTCCAGCGTGAAGATTGAAGATGGTTTTATAAAAGAAAATCTTTGAGGAAATATGTAGGATGCACGAAAACAAAAATCCAGAAATCTATTGAAAACTATGTTCTTAGCAAGAAATGTTTCATTCTCTTACAAACTTCACTGTTGTACTTCTTGTTGACTCGTATTTGTCTGAAAGTTCAAATGTACATGAGTGGTAACAACACTTGACTCTTAATTGTGTGATTTATTATCTGATAGGATTGGTGTTTGTTGGTTGTAACTTGTCTACCAGATTACCAGTGGTTGTTACTGTCGACAGTAGATATAGGTTTGCGAATAAAACAACATCATTATATATGGTTGTGACTTGATCTTGCCATCTAGGATGTGATCGAAAAATGGTCTAGCAATACTTTCTTAAGCTCCTCAAGTTCTTGCTTGACAAGAAGGATTGGAAGTTCAAGTTGAAGATGTTGTAGTTCGTGTTGCTTCCGTTGTAACGCCCTGATCCTCCGAGCGCGTGCTCATCCCATTACGGTTGATTAATAGCGACGTCCCAAGACGCATTGCCAATTCATTTTTTTTAATGCATATGCGGAAGCAATTTAAAAATCCCCAGACAACAACAATATGGGATAGGAAAGTATGGCCATCACTTTGAAAACCAACATCACACTTCAACTCTATATACACACACATATACATACATACATACATACATACATACAACAACCCGAGTCATATATATACAATACAAACTACTCTATTCAAAACTTTACAAAACAGGGGGGGTTTAGCAACTACGGGTCCTCATCCTCCTCTCCATTATCCTCCACACTTCAACTGGAGCCTTTAGCAGACTGCACCGGAGACTCTGGTACTTCAAAAATCGGGTCCACCGCATCTACGACTAAGCCTTAAGGAGGATCTGTTGTACGCTTTCCAAAAGCAACCTCCAGAACATATAGAGGTATCTCAGACTCCGGTATGAGACCCTCTCTCTGGCTATTCTGAGCTTAGCGGTACCATGATCTGTATCGATGCGGTACCTTATGGGTGAGACCCGCATTGACCCAGACTGATGCGTGATGGGGTGAGTGATTCTAGAACGGATTTTTCATAGGGGATTTTTGTGGTTAAGTGTATGGAGTAGTTTATATGAGGAAGAAATGAAAAGGAATAAGAAAAGATAAAACGATCTCCTCCCAAGGTATAAAGGCCTTGCCACCAACCGAGGATGAGGATCGAGATCTACGAAGCTCACCACCAAGGCCTAAAGCTTCCACCAGCCAACGATAAAGGACTTCGGGATAGGAGAAGCTCACCACCAAGGCCTAAAGATTCCACCAGCCAAGGATAAAGGGCTTCTTGGCTCACCACCAAGGAGTGATCTATGCTCCAAGGATAAAGAAACCGAAAGGAGTTATCCATTCTCCAAAGGAGTTCACTCAAGTTGAGGAAATCTCACCATTCTCATTCATAAAATTCGTATATCTCCTACATTGGACAGTTTTCCCCTATTTATAGGAGGATTTTAGCCTTAGGAAATATTAAAAACGAACTTTAATCACCTAGGATCTTAAACGGTCGACTCTTGAGCTACATAAAAATAAAAACACCTAGGAACTTAATAAAAAGCCTTTATTAACACGGGAACTAAATGCCTTTAATCTTCGGCCTTCCGCATTCTCGAAACGTTAGCTTTCCATGTTCGTGAACCTTTGGCTTTCCATATTCTTGAACCACATTCGTGAACTTTTAGCCTTCCCAAAATTCGAGCTCCTCCCTTGACCAAAAAATAATCCTCCTGAAACTTCATCAATTGGTCATACAAAATATGTAAAATGGCCTGCCATTGATAGTTATCGATATACCACAAAGTATCGATAAATAATTAACATTATTCATTGAAAATGATCCATCGAAGCACATAATGCCCAACTTCTTCATTTGCTTGGATAAGCATCGATGGTTCTAAGTTGGTTGATGGAGCTACGTTGGATACTCCCGTATCACAAACTATGGACCTTACCAGCTCATAAGTCCAGCCCCTAGGGCTCCCATGTAATGGAATGTAAGAGGTCTGCTCTGTAACCTTCTTAGGTCGTCCAAAAAACTCACGAGCTGCCATTTATGGACCTGAAATGTTATCCACAACGGGGTGAGACGACGTCTCAGCGAGTTCTACCTTCTAAGACCTGACTAGTAAGAAAATACGCCTTTAGGGCTGCCTAAGCACAAGCACAGGTCAGAGGTCTTACCTTTGCCTTAGTTCAGTCCTACAAGTCAGTATATCTCATATATACGCGAATCACATCAGCCAATCATTTGAATTTACCAACTTAGATCAAATCATCGATTAATCGACTCATTCGTTTACATGTCATCATGACCTTCTCCTAGTCGGCCAAATCAATACTATCTAATAAGTCCGATCGTATCAGGACTGCTTGCTCTAAGCTGATATATAGATAGTATAGCTCGCACTAAGCTGATATATAGTATACTGCTCCCTTACTAAGCTGCCAGATCGAAGCCTGTAGGTTGATATAGTATACTAATAATGCTCACCCTAAGTTGATAAGGTATACTGCTCTCTTACTGAGTTGACATATCAGAGCTCGCAAGTTGAAATAGTATACCGATATACTGCTCTCAATCTAAGTTGACATATTAGAGCCCGTAGGTAGTATACTATCTTGATCATCCATTCAATTTACCATTTTTATCATACCCGATAAAAATACTCGTGTGTGGGCACATGGTCGGTCTTAACCAAAAGACAATATTTTCACTTTTGAACATCCCACCAAGTTCAACAGTCTCAAAATAGATTTTTAACGCTGTAGACGAACGCCCGGTAATTTTCCAATTAATTACCAAAATTATCAATTTTAGAGATAATTACCAATAATCACCAATCACACTCAATGTACACAAAATAATAGCCAAATAAATAAATAGATCACACCACTGCGATCAGCATGAAATTTGGTCACCGGCTATCCCGGTATAATTTCTGGAAAATAAATAAATAATTAAATATTTACGAAAAATAATTTTTAAATGCAAATAAATAGAACTTAGGTTCGTAAAGCTTAATTAAAAGCTGAGATGGATTTAGAAAATTTCTGAATCACTACAGATAAATACTAGAGCTTGTCTAGGCCCTAACTACACTACTCTAACCACCTAACATGCAATAATTTAAAAAATTAAATTGCTAATCTAATCTAACTATCCACCTAAACCATGCTTAGATCAACCCTTAAACGTCATTAACTTACTAAGTAACGATTAGTGAGTTAAAGTCACTTGTTAAGCGATTCGCTCGAATCAAATTGACAAGGACACTTCGAGGCTTGATAAACTCCAAAGGGGGACCGCCTTTCGAGGTCTGGAAAAAGGGCCAAAGTGGTCTGAACAGTGCTGCGAATACCCACAAGCTCCGATTCTGTGCTGGTGATGGTTGAGGCCAAGAGAGGAGGCTTGGTTTGCTGGTTGAGGTGGGAATCGGCGAAGACGAGCTGAGGGGCTGAACTGGGTCCAGGCAAGGGCAGATGGCTGCTTCGGTGACCTCCACACAACTCAAGCAGAGATGGTTGAATGGCGAGTAGGGCTAAACGAAATAGATGAGACTGTGGAGAAGGGTGTAGCTCTTGCTGGAGGCGTGCGAGTGAGCGAGAGTCACACGTGAGCAAACGGCGGCGGCTCCAGGCTTCGGACGGTGGTGCGGTGGCTTCAACGGGGCTGCTGGCTTGCTGGCCGGTTGTTCTAAGCTTGAGAGGTCTTCAAGATGGTTGGAGGAGGGGAAGTGCTCGACGGTGGGGGAAGGAGGAGGGGGCAAGTGGACAAGTTTGGCTTTGGTAGGTCCACTTGGCCTTCCTTCTCATCTTCTTGGTCCCCCTGGTAGGTCCCCACCACCAGTTGGTTTGCACAGCACATTTCCATCACAAAACCCTTCTAGAAGCCTTTTGAAATGGTCCATAAGTTATAGGCACGGGGGGCACACGAATTTTGGTTAATTCCCCTCCAATTGGACACTGAATCCTCCTTGAATCTACTCAATTCGGCCTTTATAAAATTCCATTATCGGGTCAATGATCAAATTCGTATTTTTACTTACCAATTGATCCCACTTGCATCCCAATTTCACGATAAAAAATAGTCCTCTGAATTTTCTGTACAAAAACGACCCTACCTCGACTTTTTCCCAAAATATCTCGGTTTGTAGAAAACTCTTCGGAGACTGAGTCGATGTTCTTAAAATGATTTGTGACATGACAAAACTTTCTATTTTTGAAATCGAATTCAAATTCGCGATAAATTTCGATCTGGCGCGGTTTTAGCGTAACCTAGGCTATTGGGTAGCTTTCATAAATTTTTAGTGCATATGACGCGTGGTCAATTTTCTTCGAACCACAATGAACCTCTTCAACACATTGGCGATTCTCGGTTGTCATGAAAATCTTAAGGATTCAAATACGGACATAGGGTACCAAAATGATAAAAAAATCAATCTAGTGCCGATCGATGAGAATTTTACAATTTAGTGGAATCACCCACATTTAACCACACATCTCAGTCGAACCGACCTATCTCTGATTATTAATCGATCTTACTGTGCCGAAATGATACTTGCAGATGAGCACGGTCAAGAAGTTGATTCTTGGTCGAATCCTCAAGTCTATTGCATTAAAATCTCTTAATGACTTCTCTCGATAGTCTAGTTATCTCACGAGTGATCGGCTCTGAGAATAGCACTATAGGCGCGTCGATGAAAGGCCTGATTAATTTAATTGAAAGAAGAACCGAAAAATCCTGGATGTCACATCTGTTGGCGTTGCTCTTGTATTGGGTTAGTGGTGCTTGTTTTATTATGTCAAAGTTCTGCGAATCTAGTTCCAACTGAGCTTAATCAGTAGTAAGAAGTTAGTTCCATTTCATGTGATTTTTCCACATTTGATTTTTTGCTTTTAATGCATGAGTTTATATTCTTCAATGCATAGATAATACGTCTTGATTTATCTCATCTCTACCTTGGTGTTTTTTCATGGGGTTTTAATGAAAGAAAGATGGAGGAGTATTTGTCATAGAAGAAATGGCCAGATTCCGGTTAAATTTCAACGGCCATCGCTAGCTTCGGACCAGCACAGGCGCAGCACCATGGTCTCCAAAACCAGGGAAAGTTAACTCGATGGAAATCGGACTATGGGAGGAGATCTAGGAGGTGAAAGAGGTGGTCGGGACAACGAACGCAGGGGTTGTATGAAGGTTGAAGGCGCATGGGTCACACGCGCCATTTTGTGAGTGTGGGAAAGTTATAGGGATTGCTCCGGTAATACTCCAATCACTATTTAGTCTTCTGGTAATTATTTTATTACTATTTAGTCGCTGTTGGAAGAAATTTTCCGTCTCCGCCCTTCGCGTGCACCATTTTTTGTGGGTGAAAATTCTTAGGGATTGGTTTAGTAATTATTTACGTACTTTTACTCATTAATACTTGTTTAAATTACTGTTTAGCCACTGTACTAAGAAGATTTTCAATTAAATCATCCATATGTGACATTCTATATGTGTAGGATTTACAGGGATTGTTTTGATAGTTATTTAATTACTATGTAATCCTTGTTTGCAAATTGTTGTTGTTTGAGTCCTCCATAAATGAATGGTGCATGCAGTTTTGTGAATATTTTTTGTATGAAATGGAGTATACAAACCTTGATGGAAATGGCTTTTTGATCTTTGACAAGTTGCACACCTTGAGATGATAGCATGCACATCTCCACTCATCTTTGGCCAATAGAAATGCTCTTGAAGAACCTCAAGAGTTTTGTTAATACCAAAATGACCAACCAATCCTCCACCATGCGCTTCTCGAATCAGCAATTTGCGAAAAGAACTCTTCGGGACACATAATGGATTTCCTTTAAAAAGAAACCCATCTTGTAAAGAATATATACCTTGAACTCCTTGCTTGCAATTGTTGATGATAGATGAGAACTCCGCATCTTCAGAATAAAGTTCTTTCATTGATTGAAATCCGAGAATCCTAGGGTGAGTACCAAAATCTCCAGATCCAGTCTTTCCAAAGAATAACGATTTCACCCACTTATACTTGTTTGTTTTGTCCCAAATTTGAGTATGTTATACTCCAAGAAGTCCTTTACAACTTCCATTTAGAAACCAAAACCAAAATTTAACTAGAACATTACATGCAAGTCACTAGAACATCCAAGGTCGAGCTGTTTTTCTCAAGAACAGTACACTAGACTAGAGCACCACTCTTATAACTTCAATGTTTCACATTCTATACATCCGAAATTGTTACCATTCAATCGCACAAGCACAGCATGCAAGAGTAGATCAAAGGATCCCACTTGCCTCTAGACCGAGCAAACGGCGAGACACGGCGGCGACGGACGATGGTGAGCAAGGCGGACGATCGACGGACGGCCCTCCTCCTTCCTCTGTTCCTTTCTTTCTTTCTTCCTCTCTTCCTTCTCTTTCTCTCCTCTCTCTCTCTCTCTTGGACGAACCCTCCTCTCTCTCTCCCTCTCTCTCGCTTAAACCGGCCACCCTTTTCCCCCTAATTTCGTTCCCTTCATCATAAGCCATCATCACCTTTTGCATTGGGTGACACTTCGCCATCACCATGGGACAAATGGGGAGGCATGCAAACCGGACTCCCCCTCTACTTCGTGCGACAACAGCCCTTCATGGGCTTATGGGCCGGCCATTAAGGCCCATCTTAGGCCCAACACTCTTGGGCCTAAGAACCAAGCTTAAATAAATCCAGAATTGACCCTTTTAAAAACTAACTAAATCCTTATTAAATCAAAGTACTTAAATTACAAATTTAAATGGCTATAATACTTTGTAACATAGATTAATAAAGTCCAACTTATAAAATTCATGGCCAAAAACATAATTTCCTCATCAAATAAATGTGGATCTCACATGGGCATGGAACATGTTTCCAACAAAATATTCACCCATTAGGTGCTCAGCCATTAATTCTATTACACTTCTTTGGTCTAAAGACCATAACATAGATCAATCATGCGTCCATCGCCCTTCCAAAGGTTGTAAGGCATCTAGAGGTTGCCACGGAGTTTTAGGATGCCACAATTCTCCTCTCCTTAGAGAATTTCGTCCTCGAAATTAGACATTACCTATGTCTCCTCGAACAAATGAGGGTACATTTCCCTCATCTTGTTTTCACTCTCCCATGTGGCTTCCTCCACATCATGATGTTGCCATAATATCTTAACCAAAGGAATCTTCTTAGTCCTCAGAACTTGCTCCTTTCGTTCCAGTACTTGCACAGGCTCTTCAATGTACCTCACTTTCTCATCTACCTTGATGGCTTCATGATCGAGTATGTGACCAAGATCCGGCTGGTACTTCCTCAACATTGACACATGAAACACATCATGCAAATTTCCCAATTTAGGAGGCAGCACCAAACGATAAGCTACATCTCCTATTCTCTCAAGTATCTCAAAAGGTCCAACAAATCTGGGGCTCAGTTTACCCTTCATTCCGAATCGAGATATTCCTTTCATAGGAGATACCTTAAGAAATACGTGATCTCCCACATTAAACTCTAAAGGCCTTTTACGCCTACATAATCTCTCTGCCTATTCTGGGCTGTCTTAAGTCTTTTCCCGATTATCTCGACCGCTTCTGTAGTAACTTGTACTATCTCAGGTCCTATCAATTTTCTTTCACTTACTTCATTCCAACAGATAGGGGTCCTGCATCTTCTTCCATATAATGCCTCATACGGAGCCATGCCTATACTGTTTGTCCATCTGTTTGAGGATGAAAGGCAGTACTAAATTGAAGCTTTGTCCCTAAGGCATCTTGAAGACTTCGCCAAAAATTTGAAGTAAACCTAGAGTCTCGATCAGAAGTGATCATTACAGGAATACCATGCAAGCATATTACCTAGCTTACATACATCTCAGCAAGTTTACTCATCGAGTAGTCTATACGGACAGTTAGGAAATGAGCAGACTTCGTCAAACGATCCACTAAATAATCTCTCTGCCTATTCTGGGTCTGTCTTAAGTCTTTTCCTGATTATCTCGACCGCTTCTGTAGTAACTTGTACTATCTCAGGTCCCATCAATTTTCTTTCACCTACTTCATTCCAACAGATAGGGGTCCTGCATCTTCTTCCATATAATGCCTCATACGGAGCCATGCCTATACTGTTTGTCCATCTGTTTGAGGATGAAAGGCAGTACTAAATTGAAGTTTTGTCCCTAAGGCATCTTGAAAACTTCGCCAAAAATTTGAAGTAAACCTAGAGTCTCGATCAGAAGTGATCGTTATAGGAATACCATGCAAGCATATTACCTAGCTTACATACATCTCAGCAAGTTTACTCATCGAGTAGTCTATACGGACAGTTAGGAAATGAGCAGACTTCGTCAAACGACCCAAATAGAGTTGTTACCATTTGATGTCCTTGGCAGTCCTTCCACAAATTTGACCAGGAATCGGCTAGTCGATCGTACTCATTTATCATTATGACATCGTTAAAAATCGATTAGAGGTCAGAGATAGGTCGATTGAGATGCGTGGTTAAATGTGTGATTCCACTAAATTGCAAACTTCTCATCGATCGGCACTAGACTAATTTTTCTGTCGTTTTGGTATCCTGTGTCAGTATTTGAAACCTCGAGATTTTTACGACCACCGAGAGTCGCTAATGTGTCGAAGGGGTTCATTATGGCACGAAGAAAATCGACCATAGGTCATTTGTACTAAAAATTTCTGAAAGCTACCCGGTAGTCTAGGTGACGCTAAAATCGCGTCGAATTAAAATTAACCGCGAATTTGAATCCGATTTCATAAATTGAAAGTTTTGTCATGTCACAAGTCATTTTAGGAACACCGACTCAGTCTCCGAAGATTTTTTTGTAGACCTCGAAAAAAGTCGAGGTGGGTCGGTTTTGTCCATTTTTCCAATTGAAGCAAATTCATTGAAAATTCATAACACCCCATGGACCCAACATTTTGGACCATCTCAAATGCTTCTAGAAGAGATTTGGACGTTGAAAATCAAAGGTGGAGGACAGCAAGCATAGTGGAGCCCTCCAAGGGGATAAGAGGATGAGGTTGGAAGCTTGGTGGCCCTCCTTTCCTCCTCTCAAATCCAGAGGAAGCCGTGGAGCCGCCCTCACTGAAGCTAGCTAGCCCGCCGGACCGACGTTCGTGCCACTGCCTCGCCGTCCTCGCCCCGCATGCTCACTTGGTTGTCGCGCCTTCCCACCGTCCCAGCGGTGCCCGTCTTGCTCTGTTCGTGTGCCTAGGAGCTCCTCTGACCAGCTCAGGCCGCCGTCCAGCCACCTCCGACCATCGTGTAGCCCCGCCTTAGGTTGCTGAAGCTCCGTCGGTCCACCGTCAACCTTGTCTCATCCAACCAACCACCGAAGCAGCTCCGATCACCACTAGCATAAAACTAAAACCCTTGAGCATTTCTAGCACTGTTTGGCCGGTTTTGGTCCGCTTCCCGACCCTGGTTGGCAAGCCTGCTTTGGAGTTCCTCGAGCCTCGTCGTTACCGTCAATTTGATCTGATCGGATTGTCGAATAAGTGAGTTTAACTCACTAATCCTTACTTAGTAAGTTAATAACATTTAAAGGTTGATTAGTTTAGGTTAAGTATGGATTAGGTGGACAGTTAGATTAGATTAGCAATTTAATTAATTGTCATTGCATGTTAGGTGGTTAGAATAGTGTAGTTGGAGTCTAGACAAGCTCTAGTATTTATCTAGAGTAGTTCGGAAATTTTCCGGGCTCGTCTCGGCTTTTAATTAGGCTTTATGGGCCTAAGTTTGCTTATTTGCTATTTATTGTATTTAATAATTAATTTTCGTAATTATTCAATTAATTATTTCTTTTCCGGAAATTAAACCGGAATAGCTGGTGGTCGGATTGTAGTGATGTGATATGTTTATTTATTTTCAGAAATTAATTGGAAAATAACTGAGCGTCGGTTTACATCGCCAAAAATATTTTGGTGGACCATATAAAATGGTTGGAGTTATGGAAAGGAAATTATTGTATTTTGGTTAAGGCCAACCGTGTACCAACACACGAGTATTTTTATCGGGTATGACAAAAGTTAAGGAATCATTGGTTGATTAGAATGGTATACTGTGTCAGCCTACGAGCTTGATACCTTAGCGTAGAGTTATAGTATACCATAAGATTTGCACAGCTTTGGTGAGCATTAAGATTCGCATAGCTTTGGTGAGCAAATAAGATCTGCACAGCTTCGGTGAGCAATTAAAGTTCGCACAGTTTCGAAGAGCAAGTAAGGTTCGCACAATTTTGGTGAGCATTGTTAGTATACTATATCAACTTGATGGCTCGTTATGTCATCTTAGACAAGGACTAGTATACTATTTATTAACCTTTGAAGCAAGCTACTATCTATTTTAAGCTGAAGGGTGAGCAGTCCTTAATGAGATCGGACTTATAGATAGGATTGACGGAATTGACCAAGTGATGGTCCAATGACATTTAATCGACTGAGTCGACTGATCGATGATTCGATCGGCTGTGATGAATTGATTTGTTGATGTGATTCAATGAATTATGAATTATATTGACTTGCAGGAAGGAACTGAGGCTAAGGTAAGTCCTCTGACTCGTGGTTGTGCTTGGGCAGCCCTTAGGGCGTATTTTCTTCTTAATCAGGTCTTAGGGGGTTCAACTTGCTGAGATATTGTCTCACCCCGTTATGGGATAACCAATTTCAGGCCCATAGATGGCAGCTCCTCCTGAACATTTTGGACAACTAAGGAAGATCATAGAACAGAAGTACTACATTCTCATACATGACTATCCTGAGGGATTGCAGTACGAACTAGTGAAATCCATAATCTGGGTTGATGCGAGTCGACCCAAAAAGGTGCTCCATCAAAGTAGGGCATGGTATCGCCTGTATCGTAATGGGCAGAGGGAGGGTCCTGTGCCGGAATGTGAGATACCTCTGTATGTGATGGAGGTTGCTTTTGGTAAAGGTACCGGTGATCCTTCAGGTGGTTCGATGACAGACTCGGTGCACCCTGCTCTGGAAGAACCAGACTCCCTAGTTTATTCAACTGTAGACTCTAGTGGGAGTGAGGAGGGAGATGATGAGGAGGATGAGGAGCCATAGTTTATTAAACCCCCCCTGTCTTGCAGACTTTGAGATTGTAGTGGCTTGGTTTGTATTGTATATATATGACTTGGTATGTTATACATATACAAACGTAATTCTAAGTGTGGTTGTTGTTTTTAGTTTGAAAATTTATGGGCCTGCTTTCCTATCCCATTGTATTACTGTCTAGAGATTACTATTCGCTTCCACACGAATCCTAGGACATTGCTATTATATCGACCAAGCAAGGATGGACATGTGCTCGGAGGATCGGGATATGACAATATTGCATATCGATAACCTACCGGCATGTCTAGTTTAGGATCAGCTAGAGTCTAAGTTCGAATATGGCAGGTTACTTAGAATTATGTTTGTTTGATTGTCGATAGGGATTGAATCGGATGACAGGTGTGTACGAGTTGTCGGGTGTGGGGTGCCCTTTCCATTTGCATGGTGAAGTTAGACGCTAATCGTCGGATAGACAAGGTAGAATTAGCATCGATCGATTTCTATAGGCGGTCCGATCCGAGTGTGCTGCTGTTTGAGCTTAGAATGATGCAACGTCTAGACAGTACGAGAGTAAACAAACCTGTTCTTGGGAAGTGTGCGTGTGACGAGTGTCGGCATGATCGGCACTAGTTTAGATGTCGATCTGTGGGTCTCAATGGTTGTAGGATGGATTGTACCGGTTTTCTTAGAGCTGAGTAATCGCTGGTTAGTTCGGCTTCGTTGTTGCTGTGTTCGGGATTGAAGTTAAGTGAGCGAGCGTTGCAATGTTATCGCGATTCGATGTACTTTGGTTTAGGGTTCAAATGCTAGAAAACCTTAGGCGAGTTGTCGGAATCAAGTTGAACATAAAATGGTACGAACCTCGATTAGATGGTCGATTTTGCTTTAAACGTCCATAATAGTTCGGGTTAGACGTGCATGATGACTTTAATAAAACCTGTTAGGTGCCGCATCATGGTTGAACTGATATTGATGCCATTGGGCCCTTGTGGCAACAATGCCTCGGGTGTCAGGTCACTTGGAGGGTCATGAAAACGATGCCTTTAGATGCCCGGGGAAAGTGATGAGCCTTGGAAGTACCCCGGGTGTCGGGATGCCTCGAAGTGTGACGTAACATGTTCTAGATGACTTGGGGACAATGATGAGCCCCGTAGGTCCTCGTGATGCCAAGTGGGGGTGCGAGATGCATGGAGGTGTGATGTAACATGCTCCGGATGCCCGAGGATTGAAATATGAAACCTGAGGTCCTCATGATGCTAGGTGGGATACGGGATGCTTGGAGGGATGCTGATGCGTGATGGGGTGAGTGATTGTAGAACGGATTTTTCAGAGGGGATTTTTGTGGTGAAGTGTATGGAGTAGTTTTTATGAGGAAGAAACGAAAAGGAATAAGAAATGATAAAACGATCTCCTCCCAAGGTATAAAGGCCTCGCCACCAACCGAGGATGAGGATCGAGATCTACGAAGCTCACCACCAAGGCCTAAAGCTTCCGCCAGCCAAGGATAAAGGACTTCGGGATAGGAGAAGCTCACCACCAAGGCCTAAGGAAAGGTGTGTTCGGTGATCATCGATGGTGGGAGCTGCACCAATGTTGCTTCGACAACTCTTGTCGACAAGCTGAAGCTTCCAACAACGAAACATCCTCAACTATACAAGCTCCAATGGCTCAATCAAGGGAATGAACTCAAGGTAACGAACCTGAAATTTTCTTACATTTTACCAAAAAAAAAAACAATTAGCTTGTTTGATACATTTATGTGTGCACTCAAAGAGGAAAAAGCACCCGTCCACCACACAATGTCTGTGGCGATGTCTCGTTCATTGAACGAAATGCCTCGATTGAGCTGATATGCCTAGATTTTGAATTCGAAAGCCTCGGGAAGCTAGTCTCGAGAAATCTCGGTCTAGCCGAGATGCTCTAGTTGTGCCAGGAATTCCAGCAAGAATCTGGAAGCCTCGATCAAGCTGGGAGGGCTTGGTCGAGTTAGGACGACAATAAATGAATTTGCATAGGTGTTGGTTGTGCATAAGCACAATGTGTTGATGGGTTCATTGATAAGTCGAAGGTATGTTAATTGACATAATGTATTGGGTCAAGGCATGGGAATTTGCTATTGATTTGTCATCGACACTATTTGACAGTGTTGTACTTACTAAGCTTTGATGATGAGATGCTTTCCTAGTAAAGAATTAGGAATTTTACTAATTGAATTTCCCAAAAACTCACTCCATTATCTTTCAGTCTTGTAGTCATGGAAGTCTCACGTCAGTTTTGGGAACTACAGTCACATTAGAGGAGACAAGAATTCCCTTGGCTTATGTGAAAAACTTGTAGTGTGATGCAAAAGAAAAGTGAACTCGTAGAGAAAGGGCTTGTAAAAGTATCATTATAATATAAATCAATGTGTTATGTATGATATATGTCATAATCTTCCAACTGTTGTTTGTTTGGGGAGTTATTTGTTCACATTTTCGCATGTGCGTGATAACAAGAGAAAAAGAAAGTTATTTTGCTTAGAAAAAGAAGGCGAGCTGAATTCCACTAGTAATTTGCTTAGAAAGTTAGAATTGGCTTGCACTTATCATTTATAAGATAGATATCTTTATCAAGACTCAACTGTAGCTCTTTTTCTTGTACACTTAATCCTTGCATAGTTACTAAACAATATGAATATCAAACAATACAACAAAGAGTGTATAGCTAAGAGAAATAACAAGTAAGTTTGTTGTTGTTTTATATATATATATATGTCTCACACTATTGGAAAGTTTTTGTTGAACCGCTGTTCATGAATGGAATTGCCCATATATTTCATTTTCTCGAACTTTTGCAAATTATCCAAAAATGGCAATTGTTATTATCTTCTCACTACAGTCTCTGACAGATTTGTCAGATGACCTAGTTGCTCTATTACGTGCTTTATCTGGATTCTCCTACCGTGCAAATCCAAGTCCACAACTACTACTTAGTTGACTTAACAAACCTTATTATATGTACTTGATTGTCATGGCACCATCTACCCGATCTTTACAGCTTCGACACGAACATATCAATTGCTGATCTTTTAGGTTGACAAGTACTATTTACCATATTAGGACATTTTGCGATCTTCTTTCCAATGAATCACATCATGAATATTGTGTAGTGCTTTGATCCAAACATCTGCATACACAATAGTAAATATTATACAAAAGATAGTTTAGACATCATCAAAATTACTTGAAAATGTTTCTCCAACACAAACATGATACAGAAACTGAGTTTTGTCCCAAAGAAGGTACATAAAATGTGTTTCTTACTAATGTGTGATGGGGTGAGTGATTCAAGAACAGAAATTTTTTTAGAGGGGATTTTTGTGGTTAAGTGTATGGAGTAGTGTATACGGTGAAGAAACAAAAAGGAACAAGAAAAAATAGAACGATCTACTTCCAAGGTATGAAGGCCACGCCACCAACTGAAGAAGAGGATCGAGATCTACGAAGCTCACCACCAAGGCCTAAAGCTTCCATCAGCCAAGGATAAAGGACTTCGGGATAGGAGAAGCTCACCACCACCAAGGCCTAAAGATTCCACCAGCCAAGGATAAAGGGCTTCTTGGCTCACCACCAAGGTGATCTACGCTCCAAGGATAAAGAAACCGAAAGAAGTTATCCACTCTCCAAAGGAGTTCACTCAAGTTGAGGAAATCTCACCATTCTCATTCATAAAATTCGTATCTCCCCTACATTGGATAGTTTCCCCTATTTATAGGAGGATTTTAGCCTTAGGAAATATTAAAAACGAACTTTAATGTCCTAGGAACTTAAACGATCGACTCTTGAGCTACATAAAAATAAAAACACCTAGAAACTTAAATAAAAAGCCTTTATTAACACGGGAACTAAATGCCTTTAATCTTCGGCCTTCCGCATTCTCGAACCGTTAGCTTTCCGCGTTCTTGAACCTTTGGCTTTCCATATTCTAGAACCGCATTCGTGAACTTTTAGCCTTCTCAAAATTTGAGCTCCTCCCTTGACCAGAAAATAATCCTCCTGAAACTTCATGAATTGGTCATACAAAACATCTAAAATGGCCTCCCATTGATAGTTATCGATATACCACAAAGTATCGATAAGTAATTAACATTATTCATTCAAAATGATCCATCAAAGCACATAATGCCCAACTTCTTTATATGCTTGGATAAGCATCGATGGTTCTGAGTTGGTTGATGGAGCTACATTGGATGCTCCCGCATCACTTACTATTGTTATTTCCCACGGTGAGCTATGTGATTCATCATGATTTGGCTTCCTTAGATTTATGAATCCTTGTATGGTAAATACAATATGATTTGTTGCACTACTATCTAGTAACCACGAATTGGAAGGGCTTATGATAGATATTGGATTCATAAAAAATGTCAAAGAATTATTACTCATAGGTTCATGCTTAGAAAGCCAAGTTTTATATGCTTTTTGCAGTTTATCTTTATGTGACAATTCTTTTTAAATAGGAGTAACAGTCACCAATCCTTCTTAAAGGATTATATCTTAGGACCCAAACTATTAGAATGACCGGTGATTTCATGAGTTTATTTATGAGCATGATTTACAAACTTCAAGTCGACCATTCTTATGATGTAATCATTAACCTCATTAGAGCATCACACCTTATGTTGAAGAGTCTTTGTAGATATATCCCAATCTTAGCATTAGACATGATACAATGCCAAGCCATGAAGGTTTTCATCATTTATTTAGAAGTACAGTAAGTTGGTAAACAACTCTTAAAGTGTACTTGAATGGATCACTTCATTGATAACAAGCAAATCCAATTACTCTTTTTCCTAAGCAATAAAATGTTTTATGTAGGATTTTGTATCATTGGCAGTGTGATCTATTAACTTATCCGTTGTAAAAGCAATATGAACATCTACTAGCTCCATCACAAACATAAAATCCTCTTTTCACTATTTAAAGTTTGAACCTAAATTGTTATACAAATAAGGTGATTAAAATAACAAGTAATTTATATAATTGGTATTGTCATGCCCCGAACCTCGAGCATGTGCCCATCCCTCGGTGGTCGATACAATTGCGACATCCCGAGATGCATCGCTGACCCATTCATTTTAATGCACATGCGGAAGTGAATGATTACCCCTGACAGCAAGTAATACGGGATAGAAAAGCAGAAACAATTTCACAACCAACACACTTTTATAAACACCCCGGTTTATATACAACACCAGTATATAGACAAGAGTCTACAAAAGACCGACTCTCATAACGAAGCTGTCTTATGTCTAGCTAGTCGGACACATTCACCAATCCTTTAGTCTCCACAGGCTCCGGGGGCTCCAGGTCCTCCACAGCACCATTAGGAGGGTAAGTTGCCCTCTCGCCCGGCATCGATTACTACAGTGGGGATCTCAAAACCCTGGAGGGGACCCTTGTTGTATCCATTGAATCCGTGGCGAAACCACGGTCTGAATCAATGTGGTACCCTCTGAGGTAGGCCCTCATTGACCCAGACGGTGGTCACCACGAGTTCATAGACCTAGTGAGCCTCGGAGACATGGTAGTCAAAAATCTACTCAATAACTCTCATAGGCCGACCAAAACGTTCTGGAGGAACCGCCATCTAAGGACCTAGAGGTAGTCTGTGCACACAAGATAGAGGACTTACCTTGCCTCAATTCCCTCCTGCATATCAGTACAATTCGTAAACTCAACCAATCAATCCAATCAATACCATTGATCAATCAATCCATCCGTTCAATCAACTCAAACGATCAATTCAATTAATTATGCAATCCAATTCAATTGCTGCTTGCACAAGCATGAACTACCGATGCACATCAGTCCTTTGGCGTAGCCAGGGATTACTGCTCACATAAGCTGAAACACTATTGTTGCTTGGACAAGCTGACTTAGATTGTTGCTCACCCAAGCTGGTACAGATCATTGCTCACATCGGGGATGGGTTCACCTAACCGCCACACGACCAATCAATACCGGCCAAGGATATTGTGCTTTGCACACCAATTCCTCAATTAAATTAATGAACTTGGTCCATTTTCTTCATGTCAAAAACACTCGATAAATATAATCGTGTGTGGGTACACGATCAATTTGAGCCAAAATTGTAATGTCTTCCTTTTCAAAAATCCCACTTTTTTTATAGTGCCTAAAGACATTTTTGGCGTCAAAAACCGAGGCTCAGTATTTTCTGATTAAAATACCAAAATTTCAAAATTTTCGAATAAATACCCAAAATTCCATTCCCACTCAATTTGCACAATTTAATACTCAATTGCATAAACTAAGCACACCATTGCAATCGGCACGAAATTCCGATCACTGACGATCCCGGCATAATTCCCATAAAATAATAATTAATTAAATAAATACCAAAAATAATTAAATAATGCATAATAAATACTAAAAATACCACTTAGGCCGGAATGCTAAATTAACCACCTAAATGGGCCTAGAAATTTTCCGAACCTATCTAGATAAATAGTACAATCTATCCAGCCCTTAATTAATTTGATCTAACCATCTAACATGCACAAATGAATAATTAAATCACTAATCCATACTAACTAACCACATAATACATAACTAACCTAACTAATCACTACCTAAGCATCATTAACTTGCTAAGCAGAATTTAGCACGTAAACTCACTGGTTTAGAGATCCAGTGAGTCCACCACGATGGCAACACAGAGGTGAGCGACAATCGAGCCTGCGGCGACACCAAATGGAGACCGGACGGGCCTTAAAACGGGCCCAACAGCTCACTGCTCGAGCTGCCGGACGGCTTTTGCTTGGGTCGAGAAAGGCTGGAACTAGCGGGGCCAGGTGGGCGACGTCGACGGTTCCGGCAGCTTGGACGACGGCTTGGTGAGCTCGATGGTGGACTAAGGCAGCTTGGGGACACGATTGGGCGCGACAAAGGCGCGTGCGAGCGGGACGAGCAATTGGGCTCACAAGTGGCATGACGACTTGCGAGGGCGAGCGAGCTACTCCGGTGGCTTCGGCGGTGGTCGACGGTGAAGGGGGAAGTGTTGGCTAGCCTTCTCTGGTTTTCTAAGCTGTCAAGATGAAGAAGAAGAAGCTGTTGAAGATGGAGGGGGCCACAAAATATCCAAAGCTCTGAAGTTCTATACCCCACCATGCATGGTTGTCTTCCTCAGCCAAATCGCAGCAGCTAAAGCTTCCTCAACAAACCTCCAAGTGGTCCAAGTATTGCACCCCTAAGGACCTACGAATTTTGGACTCATTCTTATCCAATTTCATTCAAGGTGCCATTGTCCCTCTTATGATTTTTCCTCATTAATTTGTCCAACTTGAATCCCAAAAACGCGACCAAAAAGGGCTCTCTAATTTTCTCAGTCAAAAACTTTGAATTTTCGCCAAAATCTCAGTTTGCAGAAAAATCTTCGGAGGGTCATTTGATGTTCCTAAATTGAATCATGACATGACAAAACTTTCAATTTTTGAAATCGAGTTCAATTTCACAGTTAATTTCAATCTGACATGATTTTAGCGTCACCTACCCTACCGGGTAGCTTTTAGGAATTTTTAGCGCATTTGACCTGTGGTCGATTTTTTTCGAGACACACTGTACATCTTCAACACATTGACGACTCTCGATTGTTGTGAAAATCTCAAGATTTCAAATACGAACACATAGTACCAAAATAACAGAAAGATCGATCTAGAACCATTCGATAAGAATTTTGCAATCAGGTGGAATCACCCACACATTAATCACATACCTATGTCAAATCGACCTATCTCCGGTCTCTAATCGATTTTTAACTTTGTCGTAATGACTTTGCATATTAGCATGGTCGAGCAGTCGATTCCTGGTCAAATTCTTAAGTCTATTGCGTTTAGATTCCTCAATAGTTTCACCTGATAGACTAGTTATCTCGTGAATGATCAGTTCAGGAAAAAGAATTAGAGGCACGTCGATGAAAAACCCAACTTATCTAATTGAAAACAAAAACTGAAATTTTCTTACCTTTTATCTAATTGAAAACAGAACCTGGAATTCAGCATGCGCTAGCATGTTGGATTGGTCTAAACTGTCAGTTTGATCAATTTGATATGTTTGATTGGTCAATGGAAGACCGAGTTGGATCTTGAGTTAAGTCACGGTCACTAGGTTGGGTCTCGATCAATAGGTTGGGTTGGACCACGTCGTTGCACACATTAGTAGCACCCTGCGCGTGAGTGCACATGGTGGTGTGTGTCAAGCCCTAATCCTCGAGAACATGCCCATCCCTCAGTGGTCGATAAAATTGTGACGTCCTAGAATGTGTTGCCGACCCATTCATTTTAATGCACATGCGGAAGCGAACGATTACCCCTGACAGCAACTAATACAGGATAGAGAAGCAGGAAACAAATTCATAACCAAAACACTTTTATAAACACCCCTGTTTATATACAAAAGCTAGCTTATAGTCAAAAGCCTACTCAAATAGAAAAGCCTACAAGCCCTTTAGGCCGACGAATCCCAACTGAAAACTCTAAGGTCTCTTGGGGATTTTGGTCCACCACTGCACCATTGAATGGACCTAAACTTAGAACCAGAGAAGACAGAGTTTAGTTTCCTACAGGCATGCCTTCCCATGTGGGCGAACCTCTCTCGTTTAAGCCCTTCAGGGATAGCCTTTTATCAAAAAACCACTCTACCCTTTAGTTCAGAGCCTAGAGACACCCAAATAGAACTAGGATGGTAATATTTCTAACTATCTGAGCTACATTTCTCAGAGGATCCTACCAAGCTGGAGAAGAGGAGGAGTTTACACAAAATACTCACTTTACTTCAAGGGACTTACATCCTCCTTGTCTTGAAACAAACAAAGGCACCGGAAACTTCCGGTAGGGAATTATTCACACGGTGTGGATAGTGACAGTGAACAGTGATTTCCCTAGCCTACTGCTATAGTAACGCTACAGTGACTTGCTATAGTGACTTGTATGGTCAGTAGTCTCATTCATCGCGAGGAGAGTCGTCTGATCTATGCATTGCCAGAAGATGTTCTTCATATTTTTGCTCAAGTCCTTCAAGTGAATCTAGTGAGAGAATTTGGTTTAACGAGGATGCTTCCGCTTGATTCTAGGAGAAGCTTGTAGTGTCGGCAGAAATGCTTGGCTGAGGCCAATTGGATGGCTGAACATAGTAGGATGTGTTTATGCTCTGAGATAAGGACAAAGGTCCTTAATCATAGGGGTCTTGGGAAAAAGGACCTCCCCATTTGGCATAGGGGTCTTTAGACGACTCTGCAATGTCATATGTGTCTACGATTTTATGCTCCTATGATGATGCAGCTTGTCTGAATTCCTCGAGTGCCTCCTTAGCTTTTGGTGCTAGGTTATAATGATCCCATGTAGTGGGTACATTATAATTTCATACATCCTCAAGAATGGTTTTATTTTCTTGGCACAAGATTCTTTGGAGTTCTCGGTACTGGTGCTCACGGCAACCAATAGGTCCTGGATAAGATTTGTGAATCCGGGTTTCTGCACTGTGTGGTTGAGGTTTATAGGATGTGGTACCTATAATTTGAGGGGCATTGGTAATGTTGCCATTATTTGTGACAAAAGCCCATGGTCGTCGAAAAAACAAAATAGTATGGACCTCAGGGTTTGGTTGTGTGGTTCTCAGTTCTTTTTGCAAGAGATATCTCTAGTGAGTAGGGGAATAAAACCAATTAAGGAAATCTAAGAGAATTCTGTCACTCTACTTTTCAATGTTTTCTCTGCCGAGTCGAAATATCCTGGTGAGGTTGGTAATGAATTTTCTAGTTGGAATTTCAATAGATATTAGGTACTTATTGGTTAAGTACCATAATAACCATCGAAGTTGGTCAGAGAAATCATCTTCCTTCCGGATTAAAGGATATACGAATGGATAATCTGAATTAATCCAAAAGGATAAAGTATCGAACCTCCATTGAGTTTGAATAGATCTGTGTGGCATTGCCACATGAGGTTTTCCAGATTTTCAGTGAGGCTGTCATTTTGGATTTGTTCCATAATCTCCTAGGGATATCGCCAGCTTGACCAGTCTCGTATCCTTTCAATCTTATACTTCTCATTGTGATGAAGAGTATGAAAAGCATGCCTCATGATGTACATGTTTATTTTTGTTGGTGCTTTTAGTTTTGACAAAAAGTTAGCAAGCACATTCTTCTTTTCGGCAATGTGTTTGGTCTCAAAAGAATATTTTGAGAAGCATTCAGCCCATTGAAACAGTTGAGAAATTGGAACCTATTTCTGTTTGAACTTGGTCATCTGAGGAAAGGATGCCATATCCAATTCTACCAGGAAGTGATGGCCAATGAGATGGAATTCGAACTTTTTTATTCCTTTTTTCACATCCAAGATTTCTTTGAAAGTGGAATGATAATCAATTTTAGCTTGGGAAAACTTTCCACTTTTGTAGACACACAAGTGTCTCTTACGATCAATTTCTTCTAACAAAATGGCTGCCCAGTATTCATCACTGGCGTCAGTTTGGAGAATTCTCTTCCCTGTTGATGAGATTTGTAACGGAGGAAGAGTCTGCATAATCTCCTTAACTTTAGTGACTGCTTTAGTCTGAGATTTTCCCCAGGGTGAGGGATTCTTTTTTAGCATCGATTGCAACGGAATCAACAGTTTTGCAATATTTGGAACGAAATCTCGGAGATAATTAATTATCCCAAGAAATTGCTGAACTTACTTTCTTGTCAAGTTTTCCTCAGGAAATTTCAACAATTCCTGAGTAATATGTACCTTTGTTAAGGTGCATACCAAGAAATTCAATTTCTGTTTGGGCAATGTTCATCTTTCTTTGAAAAAGCATGATCCCATGCTTTTTCACAATTTCTGCGAACTGTTCAAGAAGTTGGCAATGTGATTGCTCATTAGGACCATAGAGTAGGATATCGTCGATGTATACTACTAGACTCGACAAGATTGGTTGAAAAAGTTGACACATGGGCTTTTTGGAATAGGGATGGTGCCACATTTGGACTAAAAGGAAGAACTTTCCAATGGAAATGTTAGTTCGGGATACAGAAATCTGTCTTGGGTTTGTCTTCAGGATGGATGCCCAATTGCCAAAATCCGGCTTTGAGATTGAATTTGGAGTAGATGTGGGCCTCGGATAATCCAGTAAAGAGGGAATTTCTAGAGGGTAAAGGGAATTTGTCATCTTGGAGAAAAATGTTAAGAGGCTGGTAATTAATTGCTAGTCTCATATTTCCTCTCTTTTGCTCAGCACGCTTATTGACGTAGAAGGCTTCACAAGCCCATTGAGAATTGGAGATTTCAATAAGGTATTGCTATAATAGTTCCGAGCATTCCCTTTGGGTTAAAACCAGGTTTTCTAGCTTCATTCCCATATGACTCGCCTTGGTTGGATTGGTATCTTCATTCTTTTTGAAAGGAAGACAAACAAAGAACTCTAGATTTTCCCATAAAGGGTGAGAACATTTCTAAGTGAATTCAGAATGAGATTCCGAACATGATTCTAACAACTTTTACATGATGGGATCTAGCAGACTCATTTGGATGGAAAAAAGTCTTTGTATATTGACAAATTCAAAGAATTGGTCTTTATACTTAAGACCTTTTTCCAAGAATTATGTGAAGTTGAGAAATCTGAGTCATGACAGCCAATGATCAAATCTTTGTTGGGAAGACTGGAACCAAAGATTTTTGTGGTTATGGAATATTGTGGAAAAAACTTGATGGTTACTGGGGTAGTTCTTACATTCGTAGAAAAAGTATCTCCTGAGGCAGAATTGAAGTATCGAACACAAGAAGTCCAATATTCTTCAGGAAGAACTTTTGTGTCCAAAATTGAAGAACTTGCTCTAGTGTCTATGAGAGCAATGACAATGATAGGCTTGGCAAACTTTAAAGTGAAGATTTTCATAGGGAAATGGGGACAGTGAATTTGCCTTGAAAATATTTTAGTGCTTTGTTTTGAAGAAGTGAGAGATATGTGAAACATATCTTCAGGATTTGAATCCGAATCACTTTCACTGAAGTTTGGTAACAAGGGATGTGATGCGGGAGCATCCAACGTAGCGCCATCAACCAACTCAGAACCATCGATGCTTATCCAAGCAAATAAAGAAGTTGGGCGTTATATGCTTTGATGGATCATTTTGAATGAATAATGTTAATTACATATCGATACTTTGTGGTATATCGATAACTATCAATGGGAGGCCATTTTAGATGTTTTATATGACCAATTGATGAAGTTTTAGAAAGATTATTTTCTGGTCAAGGGAGGAGCTCGAATTTTGGGAAGGCTAAAGGTTCACGAATGCGGTTCAAGAATATGGAAAGCCAAAGGTTCAAGAACACGGAAAGCTAACGGTTCGAGAATGCGGAAGGCCGAAGATTAAAGGCATTTAGTTCCCGTGTTAATAAAGGCTTTTTATTAAGTTCCTATCTGTTTTTATTTTTATGTAGCTCAAGAGTCGAACATTTAATTCCTAGGTCATTTAAGTTTGTTTTTAATATTTCCTAAGACTAAAATCCTCCTATAAATAGGGGAAACTATCCAATGTAGGGGAGATACGAATTTCATGAATGAGATTTCCTCAACTTGAGTGAATTCCTTTGGAGAGTGGATAATTCCTTTCGGTTTCTTTATCCTTGGAGCGTAGATCACTCCTTGGTGGTGAGCCAAGAAGCCCTTTATCCTTGGCTGGTGGAATCTTTAGGCCTTGGTGGTGAGCTTCTCCTATCCCGAAATCCTTTATCCTTGGCTGGTGTAAGCTTTAGGCCTTGGTGATGAGCTTCGTAGATCTCGATTCTCTTCTTCGGTTGGTGGCGTGGCCTTTATACCTGGGAGGAGATCGTTCTATCTTTTCTTATTCCATTTCGTTTCTTCCTCATATACACTACTCCATACACTTAACCATAAAAATCCCCTCTAAAAAAATCCGTTCTAGAATCACTCACCCCATCACGCATCACATATCATCCTAGCTTGTGCTAAAAGTTCTCACCTAACGGACATCGGGAAGTCCACTTTTGGAGACCATGCAATATTGGCTCTTGTCTAAGGGCTTGGCGTTAGATCAGCTAATGTCGGCTCGGAAAATGGCAAACCCGGGAAGCTACACTTGAAGCTAGCACATGAGCCTTATATCATTGGAAAATACACTTGAAGATGCTCGTCATGATACCTGGTTTGCAATTTTCCAGATTCGTTTGGACCTTCAAATAGATCAAGGAAAGATGGGTCAAATTCGTCGAAGAGAAGATTGAGTCTAATTATGAATCAAGGTGGTCGAGACTATCCGGGGTTGCCAATGACTAAAATTTAGCCGTTAGGCCCAAGGTTCTAATTCTACAATATTCCTAAATGAAATATCTAGAGAAAAAGATTAGAACTAATGAAATTCTAATTATTTTTTTGTCCAAAAACGAGTTTCATTGCAGTTAGGAATCTTGAATTTTCTAATTTTAACTATTGAGAAAATTCAGGTACATATGTTCCTTGTGGTAATTGAGTTCATGAATTATAGTCGACAAACGGTTCGAGTTGCAAGGTATATTGGTCTAGGATTCATGATTGCCTAATCACATGCAAATCGTTTTTTTGTAATTGTTCATTATGCTCGTGAAAACTTAATTACATCCGAGCATTTCCATGGCCGAATCCATTTTCAAAGAGAGATTTGCGGTGGTGAACAATAAAAATAGTCAATGAAAAGAAAAGTTGACAACTTGAAGAGTATCAACAACTCACCAATGAAGTAATTGACATCAAACATCACTTATCAATGAGAATCTTTATTAGGGATGAAGTTCTTGACATTGATATATAACTATTGAGTAGTGATAATTTTAGATATGTAACTAGATAAAAGGATATTGTGGATGATATAAATTCTTATAATTGCAAATAGATGAAGTTATTTGTTTTGTAGATATGATTAGGAAGTTATCTTTGTAATTTAATAATCATTTGGAACCATCAATTATGGGCTATAGATAGCCACACTGTACTCTTTATAAAAGGCCGCCAAATCAATTGCAAAACTCAACGTTTTTTGCAAACATAAATTTGGCTTTACTTTTCTGCAATTTAAATGGATGGACATGATTGTCTCAAGTCTTTGCACCATTATATTTCTTATTGTTTATGTTTCTATTCAATATAAACAAAGGACCTTGGATTCATATTTATGTTTGAGAGATGTTTTATTAGCACTTTTCGACGAAATAGTGCAACACACTAGTATTAAGTCAATGTTGATACAAAAAGATGAATCGATTTTCACTTTGAAGATTCCATTGAAGTCACAAGACACAACACGAAGACTTCCATAAAAATTTTTGGTGCAAAATTTTTGAGATAGAAGCGACAAGACAAATCGAATGGAACTCCTAGAATAATTTCAAGTAATAAATAGCAAAGTAGTTGAATTGCATAGGACAATTTTTATTCTCTATGCTGATTTAGGGCACGAAATTTATATAGCGCATGTGTATCGTTCTATGGGTAACAAAATCCCTAAAACAATTTCACAAAATAATGAACAAAATAGTAAATTTTGAAATATAATTTTCCGTGCATATCCCTAAAACTGAGTACTATTCATCAATTTCCATCAAGAATATAAACCAAATTGGATTCTAAACTTGATACGGAGGCTCAGATACCACACGTACGAAAATCAACGATCGAGTTTGTATGTAGAACTTGGAATACGTAATCTCGAATCAATATTACATTCCTTGTTTTAGTGGGTCATCGTCTTGAATCGCTCGATAAGGACGAAGCCATGCGAATTGAGGATTAGGTTTTACTCTCCTTCTCCTCTTAGACTGTCCTAATAGACAAACTGTGAGTGCCTATTTTTCTCAAACTTAAAATATTGTACAATTGAAGTTAGCATACCTTTATATAAATTTTAAACAGAACTCAATGATCTCCAACGAAAACTCGAGGAAGCACGGTTGCCAATTACAAAGGAGTAATTTTCGTATGAGCTCGAGTACAAGCTCAAAACTATAAGAAAATGGAAAAGTAATACTGTATATGTGTGTTCTCATTGTAGCAAATGAATACTAAGAGTGAATAGTTTCAGGGTGGATCAATTCCCTGTTGGATGTATGCCCTAAAGTTACTATGTAATAGTTACATGTTAGGAATTTCAGTTGTACTATCATTATTATTATTTAATTAATGTCAATGACGTATTCATCATTTGTCCAATTATTTTATATTTATGAATGATTCCATAAAATTAGTTGCAACTAGACCTATTCTTAAGACGTCAAGAATATATGTGACGGGTTCATAATTAGGCTGAATTTTTAAATCGTTCCTAGTCAATGGATTATTGAGTGGATATTTATAATTCTATTGAGACCGGTGTATTCTTAACTTCACCATTAAGTATTGGATACTTAAGGGAATGATGAGTCACATGTTATTGGGCATTATGATGCCTAAGTTAGAATGCAGGTGTTTGTATTAGACAAGTTCACTGAACGTAACACATATAGAACGATAAGCGACATGGAAGCTTTTAGTGTGGTCAGTAAAGGTGAATGTCTAATTGTTTTTTTTTTTTTGGTAACCCGGGAACCCCCGTACAGCCGGCAGCCGGCGAGGCAAACCCGGGGTGACGCTAGCGGAGGACCCACCACCCCGACGTCACGCTTAAGATCCCGTGCGGCCAGCGGGATGAATGTCTAATTGTTCATGCTTTGATTTTGCGTAAATAATCCTTAGACTTGAGGCATAGTGTTAACTTGTGTGTCGAACAACTATGGTTCACAGGTGCATGTAATGCCAGTTCGTTGATCCGTCTTTATACCTGATGATCATAGTTTGTTCATATACGAAGTTGCACATATGCGCAATATGGAATTTATCTCCTTGTTATATGCAAGGTATAATAATGATGTCATATGCAATATAATTATGACACTCCATTGAAATCCTCGGCCGGGATTGTAACCGAAAATAAATTGTTTATGTCTCAAATAAAATGCATGTCAATTAGATTTGTACATATGATCGAATTGGTGACTTGACAAATATTCTATGGTCTTTATTTGATCGGGACATAATAAGACAAAGGGATTGAATTACACTGTAGCCAAAACTGACAGGTTCATTATGTTCTTAAAGCATTCACACTATCTGGATAGCCATGACATATTGCTAAATGTAAGACCCAAAGATTAATCGAGACAATTAATTCTTTTGGGAATACTAATATATTAGTACAAGTCTTACTACCAGCTTAGTGATGAACCTAGGGATATCACACACCATAAACAATTAGGATAACATGGAACAAGAGATAATTGATGTTGCAAATGTGTTTGCAATTACTGCAATCGAATTGTGTTGACTTGAAATTAAAGTAAATGAGATTTAATTTAATTTGTATCATAGTCACGAGCCTACTTGCATATGATGAACTTGCATGCCCAAAGTGAATACATATTAATGTATTCCAAATGTATATATAAAGATTATGTTCTTTTTATTTTTAAGGGGATTGATTAATTAACTATTTATTCATTTAATTAATTAATTAATCAATCAATTAATTAATTAATTAATTAAAGTGGAAATGGTCAGCAATTCTTGCTGACCATTTGGCACGAATCATCGTGCACATGCACGAAGCATGAATGGTCAGCAAACCGCTGACCGTTCATGCACGAAGCATGAATGGTCAGCAAACCGCTGACCGTTCATGCACGAAATCGTGCATGAATCAGCGGTTGGTGACCGCATGGGATCAGCAACCGTTGCTGATTCGTGAAAAACCGTTCCAAGAAATGCCGCAAAAGGGGGTGCAAAAATAGAGAGAAAGAGGGCATTTTTGTGTTGTATCTCAGAGACGCGAAAAAGAACAGGAATTCTCTCTAGTTAGGACCATTACTAAAACATCAAGGATACAACAGATTGTCTCCATGAGATTGCTAGTACGATCATAATGGTTATTATCCGAAAATTTTATCTTTCATTCGACATCCATTGTTGGTGTGTTTGAACTAGAGATCCGACGTTTGTGGGATTCAAACTGTAGAACACCCGAACCAATTCGTTTAAAGCGCGCTTCGAAAGGTAATTCATTTAACTCTTTTTTTATATTCAATTTTTTTATTAAAATGCATGAACAACACCTTCGGAGAATTATGTATAAAATATACCATCTTTATTTCCGCTGCGTTCTTTTTGTTAATTTTATCTATACATGATTCATGAAACCCCAACATTTCCAACCTAAACCAGGAAGCGACACTCTAACCTTTGGTTTCAAAAGGTTGAAATTGGGAATCAAACCAGTTCGGCCAATTTCGGTCTAGTTTGAGCTTTTATTTTGGAATTGGCCCATTTTCTGTTTTAAATAAAAGAAACAAACTGCATTCTTATAATAAAGTAAAAACCTACATGACTTCATTACATAAACAGTTTTTTGTCAATTTATTATGTTCTTTAAAAACCATGGTTATATATTTTATGGGCGTACAAGTATTTTATTTTTCCTAAAAGAGACTTCAAAAGCAATTTTTCTTCGGTAGAATCAACAGTTTCCGTCCTGAAAACTCCTATAACGGTAGGCAAATTTTTGGTCAGTTTGATCAATCGTGCATATATTTGTTAGGTGTTACCTAGTGTTAACAAGTAAAGGAACAAAAGGACATCTTCATACATCAACACCATGAAAAGATATACACTAAACATTTTTATTTCTCCCAAAGGAGGAGATTTCAATATCATCTCAACCATAACCTAATTTCAGGATTTCCATTTCTCACATTCTGCCGCCTCATACATACATGGACCACTAGGTAATACATGCCATGGACACACCTTACCACATCGGTCAAAATCTCGACGCTCATCGTATATATCGACATGGTGAAATTGACCAGGCCATTGCATGCTGCAAAAGAAGAGTGTGCTTCCCCAAACACTAGGCTTGAATACAAATCCCCACATGCCATTGGGAGAAATCTGATGTACGTTGAGATCGTTGTCTTTGGATTTGCAATGAACAGTTAGCATCACTCCACCGGGTAAGCCATTGAAGATTTGGACATGGGTTTTCCCACCAATGTAAAGTCGTGCGGAGCAAGCTTGAAGAAGGGCAAGAATGATCATGAATACCACAAAATGTCTAACGGACGAGTTCATATCTGTAATCTTGGTTTTTCTTTTGAAATATCAGTATACAGGCATGGTGGACTAGACAATTTAAGGAGGAATAAGGTGGGTTCATTTGGTAAAATGTACAAAACGGGTAAGATGAGCTGTACAAATATTAAGATGATAAATGTGAAGGGCACGTGTATATGGGGTTATAGATTATTTAATATGTTTCCAGATATTCTTATTAAAGCATTTAAATTTGATTTAATGGGAATATCAACCGGATACAATTTTAACTGAATAATTCTTTTACTATTTAAATATCATAACTTAAATATACGTAAATACAACTATCTTAATATTTATAAAAACCAAAAAGGTGAGAAGGTAATAAAAAAATGATTTTTTTTGTTAATTCAAGAAATTGATTAAAATGAAAAGATATTCTAAAATTTGGATAATGATACAAAATGAAAGCTTGTCAATAGTATCAAAGGACTAATTTGACTTTGTTATGGAAGATTAAGGGATTAAATTGAACAAATTAAAATTTTAAGAATTAGTTTGTACTTTCACATTATCTTAGGGACTTGTGGTGCTTTGTTCCCTTATTTGTTTAGACGAAAGATTTATATTGAACGTTTAGGAATATTTCAAGAATCATATTAAATAAACAAAAAAATCAAAGACGACATTATAGATCAGGTCAAAGTTTAAGGATCATCGATGTTATTTTTCCTTTTCTTCTAAATCCAAGGTGCAAATGAAAATAGCGACGCTTGTAGTTATTACAATGATGCTATTTGTCACGTGCTAATCGATTGGGATTGTGACCGTGCGGCGACTTAGGCACTTTAGGATTGGACTGGATCGCCGAAGCACCTAAGCCAAGCCTTGCTCGATCGAACGCTCACGAGCTCGCCTTACCCGGATCGTAGAGAGAGAGAATCTAGAGAGAAGAGCTCTGGAAAGAAGTTTTGCTTTGTATTGCGGAAATAGTGGATGCTTACAAATGAAGGAGGACACCTCTTCTTGTAGTCGAGAGCCTCGAATTACAACCATCGATCTAGAATTCTACTGGCAGACAAGATCACACCGCCTCAACTACTGACATAAGTGCTAACTACTAGACATAAATGCCAACCATTAGCTACTGACATAAATAAAGCTAGAGTCTTCTAGAAACTTCAGGGAGAAGGCTCGTTGGAAATCCGAGCGAGCATCGGAGGTCTACCACGGACAAGTCACGGTCGCCCCCAGGGAACCTCTTGGGTTGACCTTCTTTCGGCCCATGACATTCTTCCCCACTCAATCAAGCGACGTCCTCATCGCTCACAGCTTGACAGGCAGCCTTCTTGGTACAAGCATGGGCTTTGGCACGGGCTCTCTTGTTTTAGTTTCGTTTGGTGCGAACACTCATGTACGAAGGATCACGACCTTCTATGATGAACTCGACTTGGCACGCGGCTCCATCTTCGGTTTGGACGGAGCATGTGGCGTGCACTTAACCTCAAGGAAGAGCACTTGGATTGGCATGGCATGTGTTAGAGTAGGATCCAACTCTACCTTCGGCTTCACCTCGACCAGCTTGTTTAGTCGCTTCTCGGACTTCAAGTTCTTGTCGAGGCGTCGGATCGTGGCGATGGTCTTGGTGTCGACCACCCCTTTGATCATGGGGATCGTCGTTGGGTATTTCAGGTCGAGGATCACGAGGTACTTGGTCCTCATGTCGATCATGGATCTCACACTATGGAAGAATTGAATACCAAGAATGAGATCATAATCATCGAGAGGGATTACCTCGAAATCCATTTTACCATTCCATCCGCCAATTCTTTTACTATTTAAATATCATAACTTAAATATACGTAAATACAACTATCTTAATATTTATAAATACCAAAAAGGTGAAAAGGTAATAAAAAAATGATTTTTTTTGTTAATTCAAGAAATTGATTAAAATGAAAAGATATTCTAAAATTTGGATAATGATACAAAATGAAAGCTTGTCAATAGTATCAAAGGACTAATTTGACTTTGTTATGGAAGATTAAGGGATTAAATTGAACAAATTAAAATTTTAAGAATTAGTTTGTACTTTCACATTATCTTAGGGACTTGTGGTGCTTTGTTCCCTTATTTGTTTAGACGAAAGATTTATATTGAACGTTTAGGAATATTTCAAGAATCATATTAAATAAACAAAAAAATCAAAGATGGCATTATAGATCAGGTCAAAGTTTAAGGATCATCGATGTTATTTTTCCTTTTCTTCTAAATCCAAGGTGCAAATGAAAATAGCGACGCTTGTAGTTATTACAATGATGCTATTTGTCACGTGCTAATCGATTGGGATTGTGACCGTGCGGCGACTTAGGCAATTTAGGATCGGACTGGATCGCCGAAGCACCTAAGCCAAGCCTTGCTCGATTGAACGCTCACGAGCTTACCTCTTCGATCACTTGGATGCGCTTGTTCAAACCATCAATCGATGCTTCGAGAGCTTCGTCCTTGTCGTACAATGGAGCTGTAGCTTGGTTGATGCCGATCGTGAAGTCTTCACGGAGTGAGCCCTCAACCTCCATGATCCGGTCTCGCACGTCGTCAAGACCTTCCATGAGTTCGAGCATGGCACTCCGGACCTTCCCGATCTTCTCATCAAACGTAGCCACAGCATCCGTCGAGGCTTCCCTCTTCTTTGGTTGACCGCGGGTCTCTTTGACTTGAACGGCCGCTTCTTGGCTTGACATTCTCTTGAACAGTTGGTGCTCCTCAATCTCTTGGAAACGGATCTCTCTTTAGTTTTGATACCACTTGTCACGGGCCGATCGATTGGGATCGTGACCGTGCGGCAACTCGGGCACTTTAGGATCGGATTGGATCGCTGAAGCACCTAAGCCGCCTTACTCGATCGAATGCTCACTCGCTCGCCTTACCCGGATCGTAGAGAGAGAAAGAATCTAGAGAGAAGAGCTCTGGAAAGAAGTTTTGCTTTGCATTGCGGAAGTAGTGGATGCTTACAAATGAAGGAGGACGCCCCTAGTGACGATATTGATCGTGACCTTGATACGGAGTTGGAGCTTCTAACTAGGATGAATGCGCTAACTATGGATATGATGCCGGAAATAGACCGATTTTATATTACCCTTCAATTCGAATTAGCAAAAGCAATGTCTCCTTGCATAATATGGATTCCAAACATTCATGATCTGGACCAATAATGCCTACTCCCTCAACTCGTTCTAAAAAAATAGGATTTCGCGTAAGGCACGGCCATACATAACATAGAAATCACACTTGGAAAGGGTGGACAATTAGCTAGAGCAGCGGGTGCTGTAGCGAAACTGATTGCAAAAGAGGGGAAATCGGCCACATTAAAATTACCTTCTGGGGAGGGCCTCGGATTACAACCATCGATCTAGAATTCTATCGGCAGACAAGATCGCATTGCCTCAACTACTGACATAAATGCCAACTACTAGCTATCGACATAAATAAAGCTAGAGTCTTCTAGAAACTTCAGGGAGAAGGCTCGTTGGAAATCCGAGCGAGCATAAGAGGTCTACCACGAACGAGTCACGGTCGCCCCCGGGAACCTCTCGGGTCGACCTTCTTTCGGCCGGTGACATATTACTCGAATTGATATTTCATCCTAGTGATACACTCTTTTAGCAAATATCTGAAGAATAAAGCAATATAGTACCTAAAGGAAAAGTTTGTACTTGTGTCGCTTCTGTCTAGAGATGTTTAGTTGTTAGCAAGTATAGTGCGATCTCATCAAGTGTTATCTAGAGTAAACAAGTGAAGGGCACAAAAGACATCTTCACACATCAACACCATGGAAAGACATTCTCTAAGGAGCTTCCAGTATCATCTCAACAATAGCCCAATATCATATTAATACAAACTGATATAGGTACACATTTTTTAGGATATTTTAGGATTTTCATTTTCACATGTCGCCCTATATAAAAACGGACCACTACGACCATGGACATACCTCACCATATTGAAACAAAATGGCTACCCTCATTATATATATATTGAAGTACTGAAATTAACTAGGCCACTGGATGCGGCAAAATAAGAGTGTGTGACCACGAAAACTAGGCTTGAGATCAAATCCCACAAGCCACTGGGAGGAATCTGGTGAAAGTCGGGATCGTCGTCTTTGGATTTGCAATGAATAGTCAATGTCACACCTCTCAACAAAACTGTTGGAGATTTGGACATATATTTTGCCACCCAGTACCACGTTGGTCAGGCAAGTGTGAACCCAAGAATGATCATGAATACCCCAAAAAAAAAAAAATAAATAAATAAGGACATCACAAGTGTCATAACTCTTGTACGACATTCATTGAGTGCCATTACTTTTTTTCGACACTTAGGTGCTATAATTTCTTAAAAAAAACATTCATTTTGGTGCTATAACTTTCAACCGATCACTTAAGTGCCAAATTTTTTTTAAAACCATTTAGTCAAGTGCCAGAAATCCAACGTGGCATAACACTTGTGGTAAATGCTTTTAAAAAGTTATGGCATTTAAATGATCAACTGAATAGTTATATGGTCATAAGTGATTGGAAAAAAAAAAGCAATGGCCCTCAAGTGAGTGTCCAATGAAAGTTGTGGACTTGTATGTCCTCCCTCCTCCAGAAAATTGATGTAGCATAACAATTGTGGTAAACGTTTTTCAAAAGTTATTGCACTCAAGTAATCGATTGAAAACTTATATGGCAATTAAGTGATTGGAAAAAAAAAGTGGCACTCCTCAAGTGAATATGAAAATTATGAAACTCAAGTGATAAAATAAAAAATAAAAGTTATAGCACTCAAATGAGCACCGTACGAAAGTTGTGGCGCTTGTGATGTCCCCCTAACAAAAAAAAGTCTCACTGACAATTTCTTGTTTGTAGCATTTTGTTTTTCAATTCCAATATGAATACAAATGCACGGTGGACCAATCAATTTGAGGAATAAGGTTGTTTCATTTGTTAAAATGTACAAAACAGGTATATGAATTACACATAGCATGGAAATGTAGTAAATCTACACTTATACAATAAGCATAAGTAAAGAAGTTAAGAGTGTTTTAGTTCTCACCAAGAAGCTATTTTGATTGCTTACTATGGCAAATTTATATGTCCCTGCTGTTGAAACCTAATTTTTAGTCAACGCATCGCTAAAGGTTAAAACTCAAGATAAGTGTTTCTGATTGTGACGGAGCTCATTTTTTAAACAAAAAATGTCATTTTTCGTTTCCTTTTCTTTGGCCCGTCATTTATACCTAATTTCCTACTTATTTTTAATGAAAACCCAGAAAGTGTCACTTTCGAACTTTTTGTGCAAAAAACCAAATTTTGATCCAAAGTTCAAATAGGACACTTGAGTGCCAAGTCTGGCAAAAGTGGCCGAAATCCTACATGACAATTATTTAGTAATATAACTCACTTACATGGCACATCGGAGAGTTAAGTCACTAACAAGTCACCAAAACAACGTTGTTTCGTCTTTTTTTGAATTTCAATATAAATATTAATTAAATTAAAATATATCTATTTATTATTATTATTATTATTATTATTATTATTATTATTATTATTATTATTATTATTATTATTATTATTTAAAAAACGGAGGAAGATGGAGGTTGCGGGCAACTAGGGCTGATCCCTCGTTGTCGCCTCCCTACCGTTGCTAGGAAGGGCCGGTGACGGTGAGGGAAGGGTTGACCGGGGTTGTTGAACCCTGGCTAAAGGTCAACAACCCCGGCTAATCGACGACGAGGGCCTGCGAGCTCTAGCGTAGATCCGGGGCGAGGTTGCAACCCTCCCCCAAATTCAACGACAATCGCCAGCCCTTGCCCAATTAGGCTAAGAGCCATTGCTTGCCCCTACCGTCACTGACCCTTCCTGGAGACGGTGGGGAGGCGACTCAGCCCTCGCCACCTACAACCTCCATCTTCCTCCTTTTTTTTTCAAAAAAAAAAAAATTAATTTGGTTTTAAATTTTATTTAATTAATATTTATATTAACAATCTATCCACATCAGCAGCAAAGCGACGCCATTTTTGTATTTGTTTAACCACGTTAGCATGCAATACGACGTCATTTTGCAATTGCCTCATCGGAAAATCGCCACGTCAGCATTTTAGTTGGATTTTCTCGTTGTTGGTATTTAACTAATCCATTTTGCTCTAATTTTGGCACTTAAATGTTATTTCTATAACTTTTGACACTTAAGTATCCATCCGTGTCAAATTTTGGCAATTCAATTGTTCTTTTCCCGATAAATTTATAACCTAATCTGACAAAAATTAAAAACAAGACAAACGATATGCAAATCATGCAGAATTAGCATCATCAGAAAGATCAAGGCGATTCTTAAGACTTCCTTAGAGGGGCTGAGTCCAATTAAGGTCAAATTCATCGCTGAAAAGAGATAATTATGAAGGCATGCAAATCAGCCACAAGCAAATCGGAAAATGATGTATGATTAGTGATTTATAAGACCACCTAAACAATGCACAAAAAATGTGCAACTTGCATACGACATAAGATTGAATGCGACAAAGGTTTAGTGAATATATTTAACCTTAAATCGAAGTGGAAAGAAGACACAATTCATTAACATCAGAGGGTGACTTAGTGCTAAGAACAACATGCTTGACAAATTTCAACTACAATTTGCTAAATTGCTGCATGGCTTTCACATAGTAAACGAGGTTGAAATATGACATGCCATACATCAATTCGAAGCTTGTAACATGTAGTCGAAATGTCCAAAAAATATCAAGATCTGATTTGGCCCTTAAGGGACCCAAACAAAGAGGTTTTAATAGGCTTGTGATAGTTTTTAGTTCAACATGACTAGCACAGAACATGAGTGACTTTTGATGATTTAATGACATGCGAAATCTTAGGAAAAATCTTATATGTAGAATGCGACATCACAAACATTTTTCATGAAGACATTTAAACCTAATTTGGTTCATACGAGCCTTCACGAAAATGACAAAATAGAGCCATGTGATGAAATGCACAAGTTACAGCAGCATCCAAGCATCTTCACACATGCGGTTAACATAGTAAATGATGTTCAATTTAAACAAATCATACCTCGTTAGAACATTCACAACACGTACTACAACTCTTATGAAGGTTACAAACTCAAATAGACTCATTTAAGGCCTTAATTCTAAGTAAACTTAGGTTGGACTCAGTGCAAGACAAACTGACCTAAGGACGATTTTTGGTGATTTTACTTAACACTTCAAAAAATCTGAAAAAAAAAATATATGATGAAATAAAATAAAAAAAATTGCATGAAAACTCCATGAAGTAAGTGTTTTCAAAATCCAAACACAAGAATCAGTACAAAAATAATAAAACAGAAATTCGTACGAAGCTAGAATTGAAAATCAAGCACAAAATCACTGCAGAATTGACAAATTTTGGAAGTGCTATTTAGGTACCCAACAATATCCGCTCGGGCCATACAATCTATGAAATCAAAGCTTGTCAAGTCTAGATTACATGTTTAGAAGGGATCGAGGCCAGAAAATGTCATTTAATGCCTCATTTCAGCCAAAACAAAAAGTCACGCACAAGAACACGATTTTGCAGATCAAGGCAAATCAAACAAGTTCAAGTTCAAGTTCATCATCAATGATCATCAACATATCATAAATCATCTCATAAAATCATAAACTTCAAATCTAAGCATAAATCATAATCCTAGAGTTGAATCATGTTGACACCTAAATTTTGGTGACCTGGTCATTCATTTATTTCATACAAAATTAGGGATTAATTTTTAACCCCTAAACAAAAATATCATAATTAAATTGCGTAGCATATAGTTTTAGGAGCATTTTTTTATTATTGCATTTGCATTGGACTGGTGACAGATAGATATGAATTAATTGTTCTAAGCTTTAATTTAACAGGTTGGACTAAGCCCACGAAGAGAGCAAATTAGCCCAAGCTTGTTATTCTTTGATGATCAAAATTATCTTGTGAGAAATGGAGATTTGATATTTTCGGTGATATGACGGTGGATTTTTCATTAACCTCAGTAAAGGCAAGCGTGCAAATGAGATATTGCGAGCTCATCTTTAAAATATTCAGAATTCGGGAAAATTTTATTACGATCTCGAACTTTTGGCAATGTTCGATAAATCATGAGTTGGTATTTGGAAAAAAAGAATTTTTTGTTGATCTTGTGATTGTAAATGTGTGGACAAAAACATCAAAAAAGGCAAGAAGGACTAGCATTATTCATGGATAGGAAGGAATTTTAAAAATATATATATTCAATGAGGATATATGGATCCACAGTGCATACAAATGAAATATTAACCCTCACAAAAGAGGGAAGTCAGTACGTGGACTTCTTCCCTATATTCAGATTTCCCCTTTTGAAGTTTAGATTTGGCTAGTATAAAAGCATGACGTTCAAGGAAAAAAGGGGGGTCGGCAATTAGAATTTCACGGCATAATTGAGAGACACTCGGCTAGAGAGAATAGAGAAGAGAAATCATAGAGGGTCAATCGAGAGAAAGAACATTCTGCAACGCCGCGAGAGAGATGGTACAAGGAAAAGGAACGTGGAAGGAAAACCATATCTCACAAATTGTGGCTGCTAAACCTTGCGTCCATGTTGCTTCAACCTTTGCTTGACATGCCATCTTCAATCTTGGTTCCGAGACAGCCAGAACACCCCTAACAGCAGTTGAGTTTGACCTGTCTTGCTGCACGTCGCACCTCCCACCGCCTTAGTCCATCGCATTCCAGGGTTGCCAGGTCAAATCCTGATCAATTGACACAATCGAGATTTCCGAAGAAAGTCCAACAGATCCAGACAATCTCTCACACCACTCTCGAGTCCCTCGTCGTTCCGTCCGTGACTCGTGTTGCCTTGCCATGCTGAGCCGCAAAGCCCCGACGTGAGCTGCTCCAACGTCATTTTTTGGCCCCACGCCGAGACGAGCTGCTGTCCTGTCAAGCTCGTCCCCGAACCAAGCCATCCTGTGAAGTTTCTGCTTTGTAGGTTCGTTGATCGTAAGCACCACCATGAGCCTCAACGAGCACCACCACATTACGTCGCAAGTAGCCATTTGAGGAATGGAATTCAAAAGCCAATATTCGAATTAGGTGAAAATCTTATCTATTTTGATTACAGAAAATTTCGTTTCCTTATTTGAAATAGTCGTTGATGCATATAATTGAAATTCCCGATATGCTATCATATCATTAATCTTGAGTAGCCTTATCAATTGGGAAATGTTCCTAATTTCACAACGTACATAGGATTGACAGTCCGATTTCATGCCTAAAATATAACTTGCAATCGTATGAAAAAATCACCAATCATATCTCACACTCAAGATACAATTCGCAATTTTGTTAAAAATTGGCAAATCCGATCTCATGTGTGAGATACGATTTGTCAATTTAGATATTAATCATATCTTGCTTGATTTGATATCGTGTTGTTTGAATTGATTTTGTTTCCATAAAAGAAAAACCCAAATATATACATATATATGAGTTGGATTAGGTTCATTGCATGTTTTAGTGTAGTTTGCACGTTTAAGATTAGGAAATTTATTTATTTCGAATTTTTTTAAATAAAAAATACCAAAAACATCAATTTAAGGTGTTAGATTATCTTTTCATTCATTTAGATTGCACGTTTAATTATTAGACAATTTTAATTTCGAATTTTATAAAAAAGAAACAACAAACCTAGAATTAGGGCATTCTTTGCATGTCATCTAGTCATTGCATATTAGGATAAGATTGCATGTTTAATTTTATTCTATATAATCTTTCTAATTAATTATAAGTTTAGATAATTTTTCCTAGATAGATTACATTTTTGGTTAGGGATTACCTAGTTAAGATAATATTCTAATTTGGATTAGGATTTGGCCTAATCTAATTTCTAATATAAGTTGGATGATATCTTAATCTAGATAGACAATTTTGCAATTTTCTAATTTCGAATTTTACTTAAAATGCCAAAAAAGCATTGCCTTAGAATAAATTAGTTTCTTTCTCTATGATAGATTACATACTTATTAAGAAAACACAAAAAATATTATACTTATATCATATAGTTTAGGTCATATTGTTATGTCGTGTCATGTCGCTTCATGTTAGATTAGTAGCATACATTCATATAGTTTAGGTCATATTGTTATGTCGTGTCATGTCGCTTCATGTTAGATTAGTAGCATACATTGTATAAAGCATGATTCTCATTAAACATGTGAAAATAAAAATTAATTTTAATTATAAATTATATTTATGACTGTTGATGTGAATTCTGATCTAGCATTGTAAATGATTTCGTTGCTATGAGGTAAGTCTCATAATTTATTTATTATTTTATTTGGATGTTAAATTTGTAATTTGCACACCCGCATAATCTTCTCACATGTTAAGAAAGTAAATTAAAATCAATTCAAGCTGCTTGCAAAACATTTTTTCGAAATAAAAGAAAAATATATCGAAATGATGTTAGAGAAATCTAGCGTAGTCAAGTCCCAAACTCAAAATCTTTAGTTCGTAAAAGTAAAGTAAATCTCCCGTTACTTTACTTAGGTTTCTAATCGATCCACAAAAAATAGATTAGTAGTGACTCCTAATTGAAAAATTATTTGCATGTTAAGAACTTGAACCTAAGTCATGAATTGGTATGGGCTTGGGGGAGCCCGAGCTAAATTTAGGCTTAGTATTCCATTAGCCAAACCCTAGGTGGTTCACTCAAGGTTAGATTGCAACAAATCCTAATCTCGATCGGTTAATTTGATCTCACTTTATTGGATTTGTGATCAAGAGTTTACCTTTTGTAGCTTTTGCTGAACTCGAGCGCAATCGGATGAAACTCGAACTGTCAGAATAGGATCCAAACTTCAAGAGATGTTAAATGGAACTCATGGATCATCGGCGAGTTAGATTAGTGTTGAAAAAGGTCCGATTTGGACTTGAGCAAAACTGGTCCAAATTGGATTGGTTCAAATCGCTAGGAGCTATGCTATCGATCAAGGATGCCAGATTGCTAGTTTGAATGATGAGTAGAACTAGTTCGGATTGGACTAGTCTTGGAACACTAGAAAGGAAACTAGCCAACAGAGGAGATCCGATGGCTATCTGATCAATCTCCAACCTCCGGATGGTCGAGGACATGTCGAAGGAAAGATCAAATGTAGTTAGGCTATGTTTGGTCAACCGGATAAAAACCAGGATAGAATATGTTTTATCATATCCCGTGTTTGGTAGTTGTCTAGGATAGGATAAGGTTGGATATAGAAGGGATATAAACCAGATAAAAAAAATCCGAGGGGGGTGTGGGATAAGGTCGAATATGATTTTTTTTATCCGGAACATAAAATCCTATGCTTTTTTTCTTTCTCCGTCGTTCACCCACAGACGACTCTTTGTTTCCAAAGTATCGACATTGAAGGCAAATAAAATCCTCAATAGCTCTCCAATTCTCATTGAAATTTTACAAAAGCAACGAATTTTCAAAGGTAAATAACCATTCTCTCTCTCTCTCTCTCTCTCTCTCTCTCTCTAACGTTGATTTCTAAAGTAGTTGTGGATTGTTTTCTTATTTCATCTATGTTTTTTCCTAATTCATCTATGTTTTAGCTTATGTAGGTCAGAATTGTAATTCTATTGGTTTTTTTGCTGGTTGATTGGAGATCGTCTTCTTAGTAGTTTTGAATCTATAGATTTATAAAGGCCTTTCTGTTTTTGTGCAAAATATTTGATATCTTCAATGCGAATTGTTTGTTCTTGGTTTGGTTCTTCAATACCCAGATTTCCAAGGCTACTCTTGCATCTCTCTCTCTCTCTCTCTCTCTCTCTCTCTCTCTCAGATCATTAAATAATTGTGGAGAATCAACAACGTTCCTATGGTGGCTAACTCAAAAGATTCGCAATTGTTCCTGTCTTGTCGTGCTTTTCTCTCCCTTCTCCACCCCCCTCCCTCTCCCAACGCCTTTCCCACGACGACCACGCACGAGAGATTTTTAGGCTCTTCTAAAGCAAGATGTGCCCATTTTACTCAATCAAATGACCAATTGGCAAGTGTTACGAGCTTCCCATATTAGCTTTAGGAAACTGAATAAGTTAGATAAGAGGCTTCCCAAATGTTGATTTGCTGTTGATGACAATGAAAATGTCGTGTGTTGTAGAAGAACCTAAAAGCTTTTTCCAAAGAAATGTAGACACCAACCATGTAAAGATATGCAAAAAATCTCACTGCACTAGGATATTTTTTGTGTGTGTGCTCTCAATTTTCACTTCATAAATTTTAGGGAAGTGATGTCTAACACAAAATCTGCAAATAACAATATGCACATGTCGATTCTTGGTTGTGAAATAGCTTGTGCAATGCCTGGTAAACTGAGAACATCACACCTGTCTTCATTCTAGAGATTGTTTTCATGATACCATTAACTTAATCGGGGGAAATCTAGTCAAGAAAGGGGCAAATACCCAAAACATAAGAAGCTTAGAATATTTCTTAATAGATAAAAAACCTAGTCTAGCATATTTCAATGCTCAAAGTCTCTATCTAGTATACCATGAAACAATTGTTGTGGGAGTGATTTGGGAGTGGTGAAAATGCACGAATTATATACCCAAATGTTCGTTGGGTATGCTTGGAAGTTTGGCTTTGAAAAACCATCAAAGCAAATCCACGAGATCAAGGATTTTCTCCTTACTGCAAGGAGGAAGGAGAACCTCCTTGAAATTTGCTGATTTGAAAAAGATATTATTTTATATATTTTTTCTATTTAACCTATTAATTTGTACTTGTCTAATGTTATTTTATTTTTTTCTCATTAGAAATGGATCACAATGATAGAGAGGAAATTTTCACCATTCTTATATTAGAGGAGATGAGCCTCCAAATGTTGCTTTTATGCATGATGTATATGCTAGTAGTGTCCACTGCTGCTGAAAGGCACTACCGCAAGCATATATTGAAGGATCGGACATTTATTAGAATCCAAGCTCGTTTAGATCACCTTGACCGCCTCATTAAGAGCAAGGAATTGAATTGTGTGGAACAACTTAGGATGGATAGACGTACATTTACTCTACTATGCGAGTTGGCACGTACAATTGGTGGGTTAAAAGAAGATGGACTTGTAACTATAGAAGAACAAATGGCCATGTTTCTAAATATACTTGCCCATCACGTGAAAAATCGAGTCATCAAGTTCAGATTTATGAGGTCTGGGGAGACAATAAGTAGGTATTTTAAATTAGTTTTAAATGCGGTGATAAGAATGCATAGTGTGCTTCTTGTCTCACCTAAACTAGTTCCAGAGGAATGTGCCAACGAGAGATGGAAGTGGTTTAAGGTATGTTTGTTATGCTATTTCAGGGACTAATTTAATACTTTAAAGAGAATGTTATTTTATTAATTTTATGTTTCTAGGGTTGCTTAGGAGCATTAGATGACACATATATATAAGGGTACGTGTTCCAGAGGTTGATAAACCGAGGTATCAAAATAGAAAGGGTGAGATTGCATCCAATGTATTAGGAGTTTGCTCACGTGACATGAGATTCGTTTATGTTTTACCTGGATGGGAAGGCTCAGCAGCAAATTCTAGAGTGCTTCGAGATGCTATAGTTAAACCCAATGGTTTAAAGATCCCCGTTGTTAAGATAAGCCTTTATCAATATATTGCATTCTATGTATTGTAGGTTTTAAAGGTTCTAAGACAATTAATAATATCATCATTTGTTATTAGGTAATTATTATCTTGTAGATGCTGGATACACAAATGGGGAGGGCTTTCTTGCTCCTTATAGAGGTACTCGATATCATCTATCTGAGTGGACAAAAGGTCGTACACCAAATTCACCCGAGGAGTACTTCAACTTGAAGCATTCTCAAGCTAGAAATGTCATAGAAAGATGCTTCGATCTACTTAAGTTACAATGGGCTATTCTTAGGAGTCCATCTTTGTATCCAATTAGAACGCAAGGTCGAATAATCATAGCTTGTTGCCTTCTGCGCAACTTGATCAGAAGAGAAATTGCTATTGATCCAATCGAGGCACAGTTAGATGAAGTTGCTACCACTATTGAAGATGTGGAAACCATTGATGTTTTCGAGCCGTCGGATCATTAGGCAACATGGAGGCAAAATTTAGTAGTACAGATATTTAATGAGTGGAATGCAAGTCGAGGACATGGAGGAGTTGTATGATTTTATATTATTTAAAAAAATCATTTGTTTTCCATTGTTGCAAGACTTGCGTTATAAGATTTTATTTTATTTTTCCATTTATATTAGACATGTCTAATATGGTGCTAGTTTGTCATTATTGAGACATATATTTCCTATATAATGTTTGAATTATGACTTTATCATTTTAAATTTGAAGTACTGTGCTATCTCTATCATTAAATTTTCTCTACCATGTTATCTTCCATCATTAATTTTTCTGAAATTGCAATGAGATGTTTAGAAATGAAAGGTAGCGATTTCAGTCAAACTCAAGGAAGGGGAACAAAGAGAGACCGATGTATATGGACAATAGATGAAGAAAATGCACTTCTAGATTGTCTTGAAGAATTAGTTACGCGAGGAATGAAAGCCGATAACGGCCTTAAGAGTGGTTACATGATTATGTTAGAGAAGTGGTTTGAAGAAAAGTTCCTTTGTTCTGGCATCATGGGTAATAGGATATATGACTTGAGGAATCAAAGTGGCTTTGGGTGGGACCATGAAAAGCATTATGTTGATATTCATTCTGAGGATAGTTGGCAAAAATATTGCAAGGTTTATGTCACTTCTTCTCATTTTTCTTCTTTATTAATTGTTTCATTTTTAATAAAATAATATAATTTTCTTTGTAGACCTATCCAGAACTGCTTCTTTGAGAGGGAAGTCCTTCCCTCAATATGATCGACTAGCAGCCGTATTTGGAAAAGACCGTGCCAAGGGAAATCTCAGTGAAGACCCTTCAAAGCTCATGTGGTTGTAGATCATGAGGAATGTGAAAATCATGATAATGTGGTAACCCATGGTGTAAGTCAAAACTCACCGCCACTATCATCTTCTCAGACACAAAATGGGCTGTTGGCTTAGTTGACATAGCAGGAACTTTTGGCTCATTCTTGGAAAAAAAACTAACGAGAGAATGGAGATGATCACTAGCTGCATCGGACATGCCAAGGATTTAGATAATGACAAATGAAAAATCAATGAGGAGCTTCTCCAAAATGTCTTTAGGTACTATGGATAGAATAAAATTATGTAGAAAAATTGTGAAGGATCCTAAGAATATTCATCTATTTTTGGGATTTCAAGGAGACAACAGGAAAGCATTTGTGGAATTACTTCTCCAAGAGATGAGAGAAGAGAATGAGTGATGATTGGGAGTGATGGATCGCAGTGAATGAAGTTGTATCGGATTAGCACTTTAAGCTTTGTTCCAAATTGGACATCTATCTTAGAGTCTTATATTGGTGTTTATGATTTTAGTTATATAGAGTTATTTCTGAGTTTGTAGGAAATATGTTTTCTCTCCATACTTTTATTTTTTTCTTCTTTATTTTTTTAAAGGGTTTTTGGGGCGCTTTAATGTTATCTTTTTGGACCTTTCGATTGTAGCCATGACTTGAAAAGAGGTGGATATGGCTTGAAACTTTATCTCTATGTTGATTGCGAAGAAAACCATCATCTATAATATTCTTTGCCTCTGTTTTTTATTTTCATAAATAGTTTCTCTCTCTTTGGAAAAAAACCTAGCCATGAACTTAAAAGAATCCTAAGTCAAGATAGTTCGCATCTATTGCTTTATATGGACGTGAACATGAGTTTACTTTGGTCAAAATGCAGTTGGCCGATACTCAACAAATGTAACGTACTTTATAAATGTGAATTGTTCAGAGATCGTTCGTTAACGTGATTAACTGTTATTGCATCCTCGTGACAACTGGGAATAAAAAAAGCGAATGAACTTTGGACTTTATGCTTTGTTCTAATTGGGCATTTGTTTGATTTGGTATTGGACCTGTAACAAAATGGAAACAAATGAAAAAACTTGTAAGAGAGAAAAAGAATTTATGTTTCAAAGTGAATATATTGAAATTGAGGTTATTCTAAAAACGTTTGATGTTGAAGGGATATCCAAAATATTATTTCAAAGGAACATAAAAGATTTTGACGATGCATAATCATGAAATTCAATGAAAATTTGTTAATTTGAAAAAGATATATTGTTTTGGATGATTTTGTGAATATTAAACTTGCAAATTTGTACTTGCCTAATGTTATTGTTTTTAAAATATCCGAATTTAAATCCGTAGTTCACCAAACGATAAATTGGATAAGATATGAGGATATCCGACTTTAAATCCGTAATTCACCAAATAGTAGATTGGATAGGATATGAGGATATCCGACTTTAAATCCTTAGTTCACCAAATAGTTGATGGGATATGAAGAAATTCATGGATTTCTTATCATATCCTATCAAGTCCTATCCCGTTTAGAAATTTAGACAACCAAACGCAACCTTAGGGGCTTCAGGATTCACCGTCGATTGGCCAAGAGGAACCGGTTGGCTTGAAAACTAGTTCAACCATCGGTCTTGGATCTTCGATGAAGAGACAGCCGATCGGGAAGCTCCTTGAATCGCTCGGGTTGATGGTGGCTACAACCAAGACCAATGGAGACAAAGGATGATCGGATGAGGTGATGCGGCTGAGAGGATCGTTAGTGAGGGGGTGGTACTGACAATGTTAGGACGATTGTGTGCAAGGAGAAGAGAGAAGGAGAGAGTGGCAGGAAAGAGAGAGAGAGGGAGGAGAAGGAGAGAGTGGAAGGAAAAAGAGAGGGAGGTGAGAGAGCGCAGGTCTGAATTTTTTTATTAAAATGAGCTCCCCTAAGGTTTTTGGATGGAAACCTTATATACTCTTGATTAAGCGTCAAATTTTGACCATCGATGCGATTCGACTATCGAAATTTCATATAATGATCAGATTAAGCTCATCAAGAACTTATTCTGTTAGGGAAATCCATTATGATGTTTTAAAGATGACAAAATAAATCAAAGGCTACTAACGTGTTTAATGGTTGAGTAACAGACTATGCAGATGATATAATATGTAAATGATATTGTCCAAAGTATATTCTGAAGATTTCCAGACTTTAGTGTCAAAGTCTGCTCTACATCAGAAGTCTGCTCACTCCGACAAATTCCAGACTGAACGTGAATGAAGAAACATAAGACAGACTCTATGCTGAAGCTGAACTTATTCAAACTATGTTCAGACTCAGATTGTAAAGTCTATTGCACTCAGACTCAGATTGTAAAGTCTATTGCTCTCAGACTTTACATCCAGATTTGACAAAACGTAACACAAGCCCCAATCATACAACGGCTAGTGATCTGGTTTGGATTCTACATCAAGATTGATTTTGATTGACAATTAGATATTGAAGACAAGAACTTTTTATACGAAAAAGCTCTACTTATAGAAACCAAGATTCTGTTTGTATGGGCGATCGGAATCAATTTGGGATTTTACCTTTGTTATTCAACGGCTACAAAATCTTCTAGATATAGAGCTGTCCAACGGGTAGATTGGAAGACGATCCTCAAGATACTGTCCAACGGCTAGTTTGGAAGTGGATGAGTATTTAAGGAGATGAAGGACCGATGAGCAAGTAAGAGACAAAACGTAGAATTTATAATTCCAAAGTCTGAGCGATCTTCGATCATACACTTGTCTTTAGTGAGCTTAAACATTTGTGATCATGAGAGAAATACCAAAAGAGTGACTTAGTGAGATAGTGTGATCTACTATTAAGTGTTTGCACTCAAAGTTGTAATCTCTTGTTGATTACATAGTGGAATCCAGCCAAGAAGGTTGTTAGCGTGGGAGAGTGGACGTAAGCTTGGACTAAGCCGTCCACTATAAATCTTGTGTTCTTATTCTCTTCCCTAACTCCTTTGTTTTGTTTAAAGTTTATTTTATTCCTCATATATTTGCCAAGATTTATTTTAAACACCTATTCACCCCCTCTAGGTGTTCATACTAGCACTTTCATATTCTACTTAAAATGAGTCCTATGACTAACCAGATGGCATTGATTTGCAAAAAAAACAAGAGTTAAAATAGGAATTGCAATTAGGGCCTAATTAGGGGTGATTTTGTAAATTCGTGAAATCTAGGGATATTTTCGCAAAATTTTGAAAATCAATGGACATGAGGACGACATACACGTGATAAGGAGTCAATAGGCGGTTACGACGATCAAGAATCGGCTGGCAAAGGGCCGAACGGGCTTGTCTCGCTGATAGCTTGTTGGACAGGGAGGGCTGGTTCACATCAGTTCAACCAGTTCTTGACTAGTTTTGGCCAAGCATTCCTTTGGTCACTCAAGGACCAAATTGAAAGAAAGCTTACCCAATTTGAGGAGAAACAATCCAATTCTAATTAGATTAGGTTAATGAAACCATGTAAATATGAAACCATGTAAATGCAATCCATTGGTTTTCTATTGACCTAATTACTTGATTATTATGAAAAATAGTGGACCTAGACCATGGGTAAGCATATCTGAACATTATAGGCCGAAATGGATAATTTTGCAAATCCTCGTTCGTAATTTCAAATTAATTGAAATTGAATTCAATTAATACTGTCATTCACCTATTCAACTAAGTGTCCATATTTAGGATAATCTATTGCATCCAAACTGACCTTGAGTTGACGTTATGACTGGTCTAAATCGAGATTAGACTTTGATTTACGAAATTAAATTTTAGTTTCGAATGGGTCAACTTGAATTTCTTGAATTGAAGTTCAATAGCTTGTCATCATTATTTTTCAAAATTTTAATTTTTTGTACTTTTTATATTTTTTTAATTTTTTATATTTTTGCAAAATAAATAGATATTTAAAATGAAAAAAATATGGATGTCAAAACAAACCGTAAATAATTGGATCGGCTAAGTCGGCCGTCGGAGCTTTGGCTCTTGCCCCAATCCATCGCCCACTGCACACGTGGCAAGCAAAATCACCCCCCACTCCCCGAAGGAGAAATTTTTATCAGCTGTGAAACAGAGAACGCGATGCTGCAACCAAAAGCATTGCATTTGCCGAGGCCAAGCCGGTGAAACCACCATATTTGGAAGAACGCGGTGAGATAAATCTCAGTCAAAAAGTCCTGAGAATTCTTGAGCTGAGAATTTCGAAAGCCGAGAAGGGTATCTTCCTCTTTTCTTGGAATTGCTGATGGAACTGTGTTAGCTTGCTGCCACAAGCAAGAAGAAAGAGAGATAATGAAGGGTCCGGTGCTTCGTAGACCTTTAATTTCGGGAGTGAAGCTTCCCTTGTTAGTTGGTGTGGACTCGTTGCCTTGCACTGCGACGTCGCCCACAGTTCAAACCTCGTATTCTCGTGAGTTTTCCCTCTTTTCTCGTACCTCGTCTTTCCTTGGTCTTCAGTCGTTTATAGTGTCTGCAAAAATGTTATGGGAACATAACTGCGGGTGCGAAAAGATAACATCCGGATGCAATCGATTCTTCGTAGGACGGCTAAATTGGGGTCAAGTTTTTGTAGAAAAAGGAAGACTTTGAGTTGAGAGATTCATAGTTTGATGCTTACCCTTTTGCAGTCAAGCTTCTGTGGTGAGAACTGAGCGACGTTTCGGTATCTTTGTCCTTATGATTGGTGTTGTCCGATGCATATGGAGCTTATTGCTGATGAGATGATAGATCTTTCCCCCTTTCTAGTTAATATTTTAAGCCGATTTAAGCGATGGGTGTACAATCACTGGGGTTTATCGAAGCCAGTGTTTCTAGAAACTATTTTTTGTAATGTTTCCTCGAGCTGCAGAGATTTTTGAATGATATATGAAGTACAGGAAAGAAACGGATGAGTAAGTTTGAAACACAATGCAACACGGATATGGAAAAGAAGATGGCAGCTTTTTTAGCATATGCAATTTCATGAGATCTTTGTTATATTCTGGACCCTGAAAACTGTATGATTCTTCTCCTCCCCTCCAAATCGCTGAATGACCACAATAACGTTATACTGAAAATTTTTAAGCTTCCTGAAAATTATCTTCATGGATATTGCAACTGAGGTTGAAGGCACTCGTAGACCAAAAAGAGTTACAAAAGATTTTGGTACTTTTCCATGTAAGGGGAGAAATATAATCATGAACAGTTACACTTGTTTCAGGAGATTGCATACTTTTCCTAATTGTTGTGGACTTTGGGCTGCACTAATTTTGACAAATTAGCGTGAGTTTTTTTTTTTTTAGGCTCATAAGGTTGGGTTGGCCTAGTGAGAATCAGACTATAGTGATTAACCTAATCTTTCTTTTATTTTAGCTAGATGGAGAGGATTATCAAGAAGGAAACAAACATGCAGCACATTCCAAGCGCAAGCATCCAATGTGAGTATTGGATCGGGGGGGTATGAAGGTAGGGATGAAAATGAAAATCAGAATGCCTTGGGAGAGAATCCACCTGGAAGCAGTTCGTCAACAATGTGAGTTCTACCTGATTGATTAAAAGCTGATCCCTTTTTCTGATTTATATTTGCAGAATCTTGTTTTGTTAAATAGCCTATCCCTTTCATGATGATGATGGGTTATTATTTTGATTCTAAGAATGTGTTAGATATGTTGCTGTTAGATTGCAGTAATAATGAGTGGATGTGATGATGTATGAATCCAAAGCAGCGATTGCAATGTAGTGATCCACAAAGTTCTAGCTTCGCTGGATAGGCATTTATAATATTCCTAATTTGGGCTTTCAGTATCTTGTTTGTTTGTCAAGATGAAGGGAAAGAGAAATCGTCATTAATGAGAATTGAGGTAGAACAGAGCATGCTAAACTGGATATGCTATCTGAATGAGTTGAGTTCAAGCTCTTTTAGAAAGATCAGCAGTCCTATTTATCATGATCTTTTAAGATCTTATGGAAAGATGCATTGTCCTTCCACCCTTTCTATCTTTCAACATTTGAACTCTAGCCCTTGTAGGATTGGTATAGAATATCTGTATATTGTAACCTCTAACTATAAATATTTTATATGTTCACTAAAACAGGAAAACAACAAGCCTTTAGAAAGTATGCTTGGTGTGTATCAATATTACAACTTTTGACTTATTGTAATAAACTTTGTTTAACCAGGCAATAGGTGATGCTGTGACTAAATATCTATTCTTTAGTCTCTTAAACTGTGTTTTAAATTTCAGCTACAAAAAATGTTCATGTTTTGAATGCACTTCTCTCTCTCTCTCTCTCTCTCACACACACACACACACACACACACACACAACTTACACACACATCATTTGAACTGTGATGCTAGAAATCTGTGAACTTTATTAATGTGTTTATTTTTGTGATTTGCAGCAAGAAGATACCTGGCCAAATTCCTTATCCTCTCTCTGTTGCTTTGGTTCTCTTTGGATGCACTTTGGTATTTTCATTAATTGTGTTTGTCAAGGGCGGACCTTCATCACTATTAGCTGCGATCGCAAAGTCAGGCTTCACAGCTGCATTCGCATTAATATTTGTTTCTGAGATCGGGGATAAGGTAGTTAATCATGGATAGACTGATACTTTCATCACAAACCATTCATATGAGAAATTCTCATCTGTCTGCTTATTCATTGTCTCATGTCATTTTAGTTTTTTTTTTTGCTTTGCAATATCTTGCTTTCTTAGTCAAAATTTCACTAATACTTCGGAAGAGTTATAACATATGGGCTGTGGCTGTATACAAATGTCTGTCTGGACTTTTGTCAACTTGAGGATGTAGGTGACTACCCACTAAAGTGTTATCGACTACTAAACCCAGCTCTTCCTATGCGACTGATGATCCAGTAAAGAGGTTATATTGGCCATTGAAGCATAAAATATCCATGAGACTGAGACCAGTTTGTCATCTAATAATATGGCTAATGTAGAATGATGCAATGCAGTCGTTGCACCTATGCATCATGCTTAAGTATTTTGAACCTAGATGACTTATGACTTAAGCATGATACTAATTTCACTGTGTGTTGACATGCATTAACTTCCCCCTTTGATGGTTGGTCTAGGTTAGGTCCTCTTTATCCATTCTATGTGCTTGTGTATGGTCTGATGCAATACAAGCCTGTGTATCTCTTGTCATTGCTCAGGTCCTAGAAATGCTAGAGTGCAGTATCCATTCACTCCATGATATCTCCTTTTCTGCATTAAAAACAAAAGTGACTTTGCCTGGGGCTCTTGTCGAGGTCAATTGCATGGTTCCTCGAGTTTAATATATTTGGAGCTCTTCTTTGTCTCAGTAAAATCTGATTCATTAGTTAACCTATCTCTGCTGCCAGAAAATCAAATATTTTCATTGGAAGATTTGAATTTTCTTGTGCATTTGTGTTTTTGCTAATAACACCTACTTTGTCTTTATTGTACATTCGCTATAAGGATATGACCTCTTTAATCTATCAACTTTATTTGACGAGAGAAGTCAATGCTTGCTTAATGCGGATACTGTTTAAAATATGTATTAACTCATGGTTGTTCCTGTTGCCCAGACATTCTTCATTGCTGCACTATTGGCCATGCAATACAAAAAGGGACTGGTAATCTCTCTCTCTCTCTCTCTCTCTCTCTCTCTCTCTCTCTCTGGCAAACACTAGTGGTGTCACTTGATTTGGCATGAATAATTTATCTAATATTGTTATCAACCTGTAAATTCGACCTGAAAATATCTCCTTATGAAGGAAATATCATCTAAGGTTCACCAATCATTTACACCTGTCAAAATTTTGTTTTTTCTGCTCGATAATACTAGAGAATTTACTCTTCATGTGAACTAATATCGGATGCTTCAACAGGATTCTGCCCATGATGGGCGATAAATTGTAGCACTGAAAACTTGATCCTGTTATTTTACAGGATAGTTTACCTTCTTTACTAATTTCTTTACTAATTTTAGTGCTGGGATGGACAGCCTTTAGTAGAATGTCTAAAAACTCTATGTTCTGATGCTCTTTAAAATATATGAACAGGTTCTTTTAGGATCAATGGGTGCTCTTTCATTAATGACAATCCTGTCTGTTGTGATTGGAAAGATATTTCAGTCAGTACCTGCTCAGTTCCAGACTAGTAAGTTATACTGTTCCTCCATGTTTTCCTGCCGGCTTGTCCATGTACTTTGAAAGAGCTTCAGTAGAAAGACACTCTCAGAATGTGCTTGAAGTATCATCTTATAGGTTGCAACTAAGTTGGACATTTGATACATGTCTTCAACAGCAATTATTATGTGCGTCTCTGCCATATCATTCCAAAGATATGAGAAAATTGAGTTAGCTCAGCAGAATGAGCTTTAACTAATGGTAAAATGTTTGCATACCTCCAGTTTTGGTCAACTGGAGTTCATGCATCTCCCATTACTCGAAAATAGTTATTAGTGAGGACGGATGACATGACATCCCCTGTCCAATCAGACATTTATATCTTCCCTCAAACTCTAAACTTTCTGGATGATATTATATCCTCTGTACTATGATAAAATTACACTTGTGTTGTAAAACAATGTCATTAGTTAAATGGTAGCATACGAAATCAAAATTTTTCACACAAATAGAGTTTATTTTTTGCCCATGGTGAGTGTATGGACCTTCCTCATTGACTATGTGGGTGCAGATTGACGTAGTTGCCTGTCACATTGGTAGCGCTCAAGGAGGGGTCATGGCATGTCTGCATTACCTTCTGATATTTCTCACTTAGCTTTATTCCTCACCGACATCTGGACCTTGTTGACTCTCAAGATTCGAAATGTGCGTTCTGTCGGTCTTGCTTTGGACTCGTAGAAATTATGCTATTGAGATATGGACTTGCAAATTCAAATCAAGAGCTAGAACTCAGGAGAAAGGTGTTCTGCTAGTCTTTAATCCCCTGAGAGTTAGCTACTCTCTGGCTGGAATTGAAGAGCTCTGAAAAGGCTTGTGTTGCAATGCCTTTATTCGTGTTATAATCTGGCAAAGAAAGAAAAGCAGAGAAAGAGCAAACAAAAGATAAAGGTTATGTTTCCTTTGTATGTTCTGCCACAGAGGTTTCTCATACACACCTGTTTATACTAAAAGGAGACTTATGGTGCAGTTCAGTCTCTTAACATGCTCTGATTAAAGCACAGAGAGATTTCTTATCCTTAACTGAATTAAATTCACCTGTCAAGTAAATGTTACTTGTACATATGAAATTTCTGCCACATGTTGATGCTGATAGCTTCTCATTACTTAAGTCTGAACTTTGTGTCTGTGCATCACAGACTAATGTAGGGTTGAGATACCGAACGAGGGGATACTAAAATAAACAATTCCCTCTGTGATCCATGATTAGGCATGTGCAATGCGTTTGAGGATTCATTATAGATTTGGGACAGAAAAATCAACATTCCTGACATTTTAGTGTAAATGATAATTTAATCTTGAAGACTTATGTGTTTGGCAGTATTTTATTGTAAAAATCATCTGTTTGAACTTCAGTTGCATCAACTTGGATGCACATAACCATCAATTATTGAATTTACTAGTTGTCTCTGCAACTTGTCTTTCCTTGGCACGATTGAGAATCCATTTGATCCTTTGGCTCTTTTCTTACAAGAGTTTTCATGTCTCTGCTCTATGTGATCATTGAAACAGCCTTACCAATTGGGGAATATGCTGCTGTGACTTTGCTTATATTCTTTGGTCTCAAATCAATAAAAGATGCATGGGATATTCCGTCAAATGTAGATAAGAGTGGAGAGAAGAGCAGTCCTGAACTAGATGAATACGTCGAAGCTGAAGAGCTTGTAAAAGAAAAGGTTATTTTTTAATTAGATGCTTACTTCCTTGTGATCCTTCACTGGATATACATTTTCTCACTTGGCTATTTGCTGATCTATTTCTCAGCATGCTATCTTATAGGTTTTGGCGTTTAAGAAAGTTTGTGGTACCTGATTTGATTCAATATGTTTATTAGGTCTCCAAACGGCTTTCGAATCCTCTTGAGATTGTCTGGAAGTCCTTCAGCCTCATATTCTTTGCTGTAAGCATCTTTCGTTCTTCTACTGGTCCAATATTTTGTCCAAAGTAGAAGATGCAGATTGTTTTTCCCTCACTGCATTCAATGAAATTGTTAAATTTGCCACCAGAAAATTTTACATTGCCATTGAAGAACCTGTCTTGGCTTGTTTTGGTGTTCTACAGCATTTGGTCATTGACTGCCTAATGAAATCTGTATTTACTATGTTCTTTATCAATATTGTGTACACATACTGTGGAGATGGAGATCCTTTTTCCTCTTTTTAGTACTTGTAATATTAATGTTGGTACTTTGAATGGTCATTCCTCTGATAAAGATGTCTTCTGAGCTTTAAACTGCAATCAGGAATGGGGAGATCGCTCAATGCTTGCTACAATAGCCCTCGGTGCAGCACAGGTCAGCTAGGTTTTAATTATACTGCTGTGCAATCCTATAGATGTTGGCTGATATATCCTGATAATATCTTCCTCGTTCACATCCAGTCCCCATGGGGTGTCGCGAGTGGAGCTATTGTTGGACACCTTGTGGCGACATCTATTGCGATTCTTGGGGGTGCATTTCTAGCCAACTACATATCTGAGAAGCTTGTGAGTCTGATGCAATCCGAATAGTGACAATTACTCTCTCTCTCTCTCTCTCTCTCTCTCTCAACATGCACTCTAAGCATCAGGATGTGGATCCTCTATCACCATATACTCCCATGTGTCTCAACATACGTCTGCTGATGATGCTTAACTCATTCACTCGCATCACGGTTGAGTAAGTGGTTAAGGGTTACAGCACGAATGGGGGCCAGAATATGCCATCTTCTTGGTGGCCTGCTATTTGACTACCCTTTCTGTGTTATAGTACATTCGCAATCTAAATGCAGAAGTATGTGTTCCCAATTTCCACTTTGGAAAAGATCAAAGAATTCCAGTTATGTACTTGTTGCTCTTGGTTTGAAAAGGTTCTACTTCATTATGCAGTATATTTTTGGTACCAACGCATCAGGCCTAAAATGTGCACTGTACTGCCTATAGCTAAATGAATAATGGTCATATTTTGCTCCTAGTGGTCTCAATGTTTGTATTTACTGCACGTTATGAAAAGATCCATGCTCAAAGAAAATTCACTTGATTTGACTTTAACTGGTTTTTGTCATTCGCATTTTCAAACAGGTTGGCTATTTGGGTGGAGTGCTGTTTCTTGTTTTTGCAGTAGCGACATTCTTCGGAGTTTTCTAGAGGTTTTCAGACTGCTGAAAGAGTGAGCTCAGAGCTCGTGAGGTGTAATATTGCTTGCAGAGCTTGGTAGAGTGACAAGATCTAAATACGCTGGAAATAAAGGTGCTGAAGATTCACCATAGGCCTTCGCTTGTTTTCATGTGTATCCACAACTGCAAACGAGCTTGACTTGAAGCATGTAAAATGAGGGTTATTTGCTGAAAACTTTGTCTAGGCCCAGATGCATTTTTCTTATTTGAAGCTTTATTGGTCATCGAATCTCATAATTGGGAACAAGATTGCAGTTTTATTCTGATTTTGATTAGTTCAAACACATGACGTCTTTCTCTGGATATGATAGAAACTCACAAAGCGGTCATTGCAATGTTAGTTTGGTATGTCCTAGGTTAATTTCATTGAGAAGACCAAATGGAAGAAGAATTGAATATGCTGGGGATGAGTAGAAGAGTTGACCAACTTATCAGGAGTTACTTCATGCTACTGGGGTGTTTCCTCGACTAGTTTCTCGTTCACAGAGGGAGTCTACACAAAATGCAATTTGATTCAACTTTAGGATATTCCAGTTGCAGTTTGATTCAACAAATAAAATGCATACATTGCATCAGTCCTACGAAATTTATCATGACACATCCTTCCGGATCAATGCCTTTGCTTACCAATATGCATTGCCACTCTTCCTAAAAATCATGAAAGGCCTGTAGTAGGGAAGGAGCTCATCACTTCCCACAAATTCATTGATCCTTTGATTCATCTAGAATTGCATTCCTCACGGAATGGAAATCTAAATACTAGATATTTCAGGTTGCAACATTCTACTTTATGACCAAGTTCCCTCCAAACTAAAAAATTATAATATTAGGACTCCCATTCCTTCAGTAGTTAAATTCCAAGGTCCAAACGAGGCAAAAAGGCGATCAGATTAATAATTTTTTCGGCTCTTACCAATTTTCAGCCGTTAAGTCAAATTACAGATAAAATTTGCCCGTGTTTAATAGTTCTGTGCTACGAAACCTTAATAAAATAGCGAAATCATAAATTCAGATGAACTAGCATTATTAATGAGAAGTGAATATAGCCCTGTGATCCTGATCTCTGTTATCATGAGAAAGTAACTTTCATTTAACCGAGGCCTACACAATTGAAGGCTCTCCTAATTCGACAACATCGATCCTCTGTTCAGGGCAGATTCACAGGGTTTTTTTAACAGTCATCGAATTTCTTAAACTTTCTTTTTCCATCGCCTCGATTAACGTCTGATTGCGAAGATTAGTCAGTTTGGTCAATAATATGGAAAACAGGAAGTACTCTAGTACCATCCTATATTGATTGAACTTTGCTGATTCACGTCTGATCGAGAAGGTTTGTCAGTTTGGCCAATGAAGGACAAAAGGGAGTGCTGCAACACCATCCAATATTGGTGAAATTTTGCTGGGTTGCTTCTTTATTAACTACTTTCGTTGTCTAAATCTGCACAAAGCAGTCATACTTTTCTGGCCCTTTTCAGTAGTATCTTTTTTTCTTTTCTGACTGACGAAAAAACATTTACACAGATACAAAACTGGCTTACACTAAAAAATTTTGAGAATCAATCCACAGGGACTGGCCTTATATACATAATTCGACCAGAAACTGATTGACTAAGCTTCATTAATGCCTATACAAGAGGACAACTAGCACATAAATGATAAATCCTTTCAATCTCTCAAAAGATAAGGACCCTCAAAACTCGGGCTTGAAATGTCCTAGGGAATTACACCGCCAAGTTAGTTTGTGCTGCTGAAGAAGTCTTTTTTTGTCTTTTCTCTCTCTTTTCCCATTATCTTCTTCAACCTGCAGCCTTGGGAGAGTGTTTGAGCTAGTTTCACCCTCCACTCTCTCTTTTGTTGATTTTGTTTGTATTTCATTGTTCTTTTCTTACTTTTTCTTCTCTCTCAATTTAGATTTAGGAGTTTCCTTCTCCCAGTCTAGTTCTCAATTTGAGAGTTTAAACTCTCTTGATTTCTTCTCCCGATCTAGATCTGGGAGTTTAATAAAAATGTTTTTGTGGATTTGATGTCTCTCTACTTTGTTGATGTACATATTCTCTATCTCTAATCTCAATGATGATCGTAGGAGTTTGATGTTTAGTTGGATTACAAAGATTTTCTCCTCTACATTGTGTTTATTTAAACTATTATGGTTGTTTTCGTATGACAATAGCGTAGAAGGAGCTGAATTTAGGCGCATATTACCAACTCGCAATGTCGTAATTATTGAAGAGGGAATTTGCAACATGTGCTCATCATTGACAAAGACACGATCTATATATATGTGGCATGAGTTTGCGCTTAACTTCGCAAATGCTCTATTGATCCTCCTTGTGTAATGGATTTGGCTTTGTTTTTAAGTATTCATGCTCTATTTCGATTTATTTTGTCATGAACACTATGTACTTTTGTATCCTTTTGAGTAATAAGTACAATTTTCTTTCGATTAAAAAAAAAGTTTGTTTGTGATAGCTATCTTTTACCAAGAGAGATTCTTCCTAAAAATTAAGACAGAGATCATCAAGTTACCAGAGGTGATTGCGACTCGTTCTGTTTTCAATTCCTCCCATCCAGCTGTCAACACCTTCATTTTTGCTCTATTAAGGGTACAAATGATAACTATTATGTTCAAGAAATCTATTGGTGTTATTCTCTGAATGAGTTTCCAATTAAAAATATGCGTTTGATAATGAAAAAAATTTCTGTTTCCGAAATAGAAAAACAAAATTTTTCCCTCTTGGGCGGACGATGGCCAACAATGGCGGATGGCGAGCAATTAGCAACCAGTGGCTAGTTAGTAGTGAGACCGAGGGATGAGAATAATTTTTATGTCTCATTTTATTCTAAAAATAAAGAAGTAGAAAATTTTTATTTCTCATTTCTATTTCAAACCTATTTTTAGACTAAAAATTTGTTCCGAAAATAAAAAAATAAAATTGCATTACCAAATAGAATTCTGTTCCAAACCTTTTTTAGGGAACAGAAAAATATTTCTAGTTAGAAATAGAATAATTATTGTGCACCCTAAGAAATATTATTTTGCAATAAAGCGTGTCCTAATCAATGGTCGAGAGACTGGTCTTTTTCAAACACCGGCAACTCGTTAGTCATGCCTCTGAAGTGCAAAAGATTTAGAACGATGACAAGATTGAATGGATATAGCTATCCACAACTCGCACCAGTCACTATCAGGGGATATTGTTGCAAGTTTATGTTTATCAAAATGTGAAGGAGATCGCTTGAAAGTTTCTAATCTCCTAATGAATCAACTAAATCAATTTGCATCCACAAGTCTAAGCTTCACTGTATATCGAGAGTGGTGGATCAAAGACAAGAACAAAAAATTTGCTGTTATTGAATACACTAGATATACAAAAGAATGAGTTTTGCCGGAGCTTGATCACTCAATTGTCGGCTCCTATTTTGCACCCGAAATGGGAGAAGATCTTAAACCAGGCATACATTAAGATTTTCTAAGAACATGCCCCAAACCAACTTGATAAGTAAGTTGGGGTTGTATGTAATTGCAAAAGGAAAATTACCAAAAAAATCATAAACCTATTGCAATTGTGTCAATTTGGTTCTAATTTTTTTTTTGTTAATTGAATCATAAACATTTTACAATCATACCAGTTTAGTCATTTCGACCAAAATTGGCTGGTCGACGCCGGCGACAAATTTTTTTTTTTTTAAATATTTTTTTTTGAATTTTTTACTAATTTTTAAATATTTTTTTTTCCTCTCCTCCCTCCTTCTTCCTTTGGCTTCGGCAACCAGGCGAGCTTGCCTCGCCATCATTGGGCAAGGGCGAGCTCGCCCAGCTACCACTGGCGAGGCAATCAGCTTACCCACCGACGGCAAGGCAAGCCCTCACCAAATCCAGCGACAAGGGCCTCGCCGTCGCTTGGTCTGGCGAGGTGAGCCCTCACTAGATTTGGCAAGGGTTGGCCTCGCTGTCACTGGGGGAGGGCGAGCTCACCGGACTATTGACAGGGCTTGCCCTCACCAAATTTGGCAAGGGCTCGCCTCGCCAGTGACGGTCGTGCAAGCTCACCTAGCTAGTGGTTGGGTAAGCTTGCCCTCACCCAGCGACAGCAAGGAGAGCTCGCCCGACCGCCTTAGTCAAGCAATCAGCCAGCCCCCTGGCCGATCATCGAAGCCAAAGGAAGAAGAAGGAAGGAGGAGGGAAGAGAGAGAGAGAGGGAAAAAAGATTTAAAAAATTCAAAAAAATAAAATATTATTAAAAATTGTTGTTGGCACTAGCCACGTCAGCGTCAGCTGGCCAATTTTGGTCGGAATGACTGAACCGGCACGATTACAAAAGGTTTAGAACTCAATTGATCAAAAAAATAAGTTTATGACCGAATTGACACAATTATAATAAGTTTATGACATTTATGATAATTTTTCCCAATTGCAAATGGATGAAAAGTAATCATATGCAATTACGGTTTCCAAAAGAAATATCGATCATTTTCTCCTTTATGGAATTTGCCTACATGATTCATCTTCCACAAGATACTAAGCCATCACCCGCATTTGATGACCTACAACCTATGTAGCACCGACACGGACACGCGACACGCAACACGACACGACACGACACGACACGCTGACACGTCATTTCTTAAAAATAGAGAATTTCAACATGTTCCGACACGTTATATATTAAATATTTTTATATATAAATACATAAATAAATAATAATAAAAATAGCCTAGAATTAATTTACACGAAAAATATTAAATAATATCATTCATTATTTTAATTTGTTACAATAATACATAAAACTTAGAGGAAAAAAAGATTGTTTAAAGAAAAATGATGAAATGATATTTTTAAATTTATTTATTTATCATATATAGCACTTTTTATTACTTCTTTCATAGTAAAAGACTTTTAAAAAAACTTAAACAATTATAAAAAAACAAAACTGAAAAAAAAAAATGACCCCATGCGTGTATATTTATAGCAATTTTATTACTTCTTTTATTACTTCTTTTGTGTATATTTATATTTTGACCATTCAAGTATTAGAAATTTTCAAAATTGACCCCGTACGCGTCGGAATCACATGTCGGAGCGTGTTGGACACGTGTCGGAGTGTCGGACACGACACGAAAGCTTCCGGAGAGTGTCCGTGCTACATAGCCTACGACATGACATTCTTGCATCTTTTTCACCTTCACAGCGAATAACATAGCTGACAGAGGATTCGTTCAGAGAGGAAACGGATATAGCCATGCGATTCATGCATAATTAACTCGATGGTTAATGATTGGTATAGTCGACATTACCGTGGCAGTCCGAATCAGCACTTTTCTCCGTGTTCTGGAAGAAAGAACCCCGAAAGAAGAAGACTATAGTTTGGAGATTCAAGTGATTAATGGAAAATGTCGAGGATTACAGAGAAAAAATAGTGCGAAGAACATGAACTGCCATTATCCTCCTAAACCATTATCTTATTGTAAATGTGCAAAAATTCTATGGATCTTCGAGGAACCGCTCTTCCAACATTGTACATCGTACTCAAACTTTGTTTTGTCATAACTCCAATACAACTTGTCATATCTGTTGGAGCAAAATCGCTCTAGATAGGTCGCATAAGAGGAAACAACTCAAAATTAAAGGAAATTAAGCACGATCGAGAGCAAAAATTAGATCCCTTGCCTGAAATTAAAGGGAATTTGATGCAACACAAGGAAGATAAAGAGCATAAGAAAAACAACACGGCACCAGAAAGCAAATTTTACAAGAATTGAAATTGAACTGATTTTGTTCAGGTGACGCTCAAAATGTTACGAGCAATACAAAAGCCATTAAAGTTTTTTTTTTTTGGTAAGTCAAAAGCCATTAAAGTTTGTACATTGATAATCACAAAACACGTTACGAACCACTAATTAACTTGAAACTCAAACTGAATCACAAGACATTGAAATGAATACTTAAGAAATCAAGACAAAAATCTGGTAGGATTTTGGCATTACTTGAGCGTCTCTGCATTTCTATACTTAACTACCCTCACTTCTCCATAATTTTCTTCATTCTCGTGAAAATTATTAAATCAGTCCTAAACCTATTATAAGAATGTCAATTTAGTTATAACATTTAAATTTTACTAATTTAGTTTTAAACTTTGTGTGCAATTTTAATTTAGTTATAGTTAATTTTCACTGGAAATTTTACTAATTTTCGCTAGCCATCCTACACAACATATTGTCATGTCACATCCACGATTCATAACAAAAATTGGCCGAAAGAACCATATCAGAAATTTGCTCAAATGTTTTCAATTTTGGCAAAATTGGAAAGTTCAGGATTAAGTTGACATCTATATTATATAAGTTTAAGACTGATTAGACAAATTCCCTTTCCCAAGACCAAATCTTTGAGTGTTTCTCCATAAGTACCTAATCACGTTCAGAATTGCTTAAGGTTTATAACTATTCCTCAAACATATCGAATTCCTATCATCTCCAGTTTTGGTTGTTCAAATAACCTTATTTGGTTAGTCAAATAACCTTTTACATATTATGGGTGGAGCCCAAACTTGACACATCTCAATTCTCCTCTCCTTGGACCTGTCTCATTGGCTTATTTTCAAAATTGAGATCAACCATAAATCTTACTCGTAAACTAAGGGTGCGTTTGGTAATCATTTTGTTCTCAGGAATAATTTTTGCTCGAAAATGATTCTTTTCGATTATGTTTCCTAAACAAGTTTCTAAGCATTTAAAAATATTTAGTAACTGCCTAAAATTTCTATTCCCATAATAGAAATGTGTTTGATACAACTATTAAATTTTTATGTCTTAGAACTTCTTTAAATTTGTAATACTTTTGTTATATTTTTCTCTTTTAATTTTTAAATAAGCTTATTATATAAATTTATTTTATTTTTTTAATTATTTAATTATATATCTTTTTAAATTTTATTGTAAAATTTTATCATATTTTAAAATTTCATTATGATTTCATTATATAATTTATTATATATCTTAATTATTTTATTATATATATTTTTAGTTTTATTATATAATTTTATCATATTTTAATATAATTGTATTATATTTTTCAGAATTTATTTTAATTTTTTAATAATTTTATTATATTTTTTACCAGCTAGAGGAAGAAGAAGAAGAGAAAAGGAAAGGAAAAGAAGAAAAAGGGGAAAATTCTAAATATAGTCATTTTCTCAAAAGAGAACCTTAAATAGTGCTTATCTCAATCAATGGCCAAAGTGGCCAACTTAAGCTCAATAAGGATCTTAAGGGTCTGTTTGTTTGTATTTCTTTTTTTTGTTTTTGAACACTTTTTCTGTTTTTTTTCTTAGGAAAAAAAAAACGCGTTTGGGTGCGTTTACATTCCTTTTTTTCTTTTGTTCCCAGAAACAAAAAAAAATGAAATAAAAACAACAAATTTGTGTTTCTTATTTCTGAAACAAAACTTAGAAACATTTTTTTATTTTCTTCTTCTTTTTCTTTTTCGCCGGTCGCCGGCCTCGCCACGGCCGGCCGGCCGACGAGGGCGGCGGCCTCGCCTTGGCCGGTGAGCTCGAGCTCGCCCGGATCCGGCGAGGCCAAGCCTCGTCAGCGGCCGGCCGGCTCCCTCGCCGAATCTCGAGCCGGCGTCGCACGAGGCCATGGCCGAGGCCATGGCGACCCGGCCAAAAGAAGAAAAAAAGAAAAAGGAAAAAGAAAAAGAAAAAGGAAAAAAAGAAAAAAAAAAAAGGAAAAATAAGAAAAAAATAGAAAAAATAAAATAAAAATATTAAAAAATAAAAAAATTATATAAATTTACCACATGTGTTTCTGTTTATTTTTTATTCCGGAACAAGTTTACCAAACGCGTTTTTGTTCAAAATTGTTCCCAGGCAGAAACACTTTTTTCTATTTCTTTTCCTAACAATTTTTAAACGAAACGCAAACAAACGCACCATAACTCACCAGTCGGCGAGGATGTGCATCTCATATGCTTCGGTTGAGGGCATTTTTGTCATGGTGTTCTTTTTTTTCCTTCTTTTCCCTACTCATCTTCTTCTTCCTTCTTGTTCGCACTCCGTCTAGCCACTTCCAGTGAAGGCCCGAGTGGCTTCCACAACAAGAAGTTCTTAGCATGGTGCACCTCAGTCCGTATCCTAAGCTCAATTCCGGCGGTGACTTCCTTGCGGCGGCCCAGCTGCTACGAAATTCGATGAGTGTGACCTTTTGATATGTACATTGCTTGTGTGTGGTCTGATTTTAGGCGATTGTTTGGCTTTGAATGCGCGAATTTAATTTCGGTTTGAGATCTGCTATTTGGGGCTAAGACGTGGCTTAATGGAGGGACTCACAGGAACGAGTTCCGCTTCTAGCCTTCTACGGCAACCACGGTCCCGACTGAGAAGAGAGAGAGCAGTCATGTCTCCGAGGAAGCACCAGCGGTGCCTTGCTGATGTGAACAACCTGCTCGGCTTCTCCGCCATCACTGTGGCGTTGGGGTTCAACCACTCGTCCACCCTGTGTGTGCAGCATCATGCGGCATCGGATCTCGGTGAAGAAGAAATTGAAGGGGCAGATTGGGGTGCCTACAACATCTACGAGTGGCCATGGTCAAGAGCTTGGAGATTCGGAGACCATGGTCAAGAGCTATGAGCTCAAGCAGCCATGGCCTTGGCTGAGATCTCGGAGACATGGCAGCCATGGTTGCGAGTGAGAAGAAAGAAAGTTTTCATCAGCATTGTTGAGCCAACACTCGATGGAGGAGCAAGAGAACGGCCATGACAACAGCACCTATTTGATCAAGACTGCCATTTGATGTCTGAAATATACAACGGTAAGATCCTGGAAACGAGTAGCAACTTGTATAGAAACCATATATGGAGCTTCCTAATGTTGTTTTCACATAGTCACACTAGTCTCATTTGAGATAATAGCATCAAGGAACACAAGATTCTCCCGTTCATCAAAGCAAAAACTGTGCTCAGTCCCAGAAAAACAAAAGCAGAGATTTTGAACTTGGCAATTCTCAAGTTCTTTAGCATTAAAAATGTACTCGTGATGCTTCTTCTGCTGTTATCAGTGTAATATCATTTTTTCCAAGTGTTTTTAAAGATGGAGACATTAAACACGATATCGTCATCCCTTCTAATAGTCACACACGTGTAGAGGTCTCCTTCCTTTAGAGAATTTTCCCTCTCTGCAGTCCAATTAGTAGATAGCTGCCCTACATCTAGGTGTGTGACTCATAGTCAATTAAGCTTCATTGGCCACAATTTGTCCATGAATGCGAGAGTCACAAATTGTAAGCTTTTCCATTTCAGCGTAACTGATGATTTTTTTATGGAGAATATATGAGGATCGTTAACAATACATGAACAGAATATGACTGACAATTACTCAATACTCAATAACACGTATGAAGCATTCACTTGTTCTGTGAATTTCTTTCAATAGCAATCACTTTGATATATATATATATATATATATATATATATATATATATATATATATCTAAGGAAAAATTATCAAAAAAGTTCTAAATATATTGTAATTGCGTTGATTCAGTCCCAAACTTATTTTTTTGGCCAATTGAATCGTATATCTTTTACAATTGTGTCAATTCAATCCGTCCAGGTAAATTTAGCTAGTCGGCGCTAATGTGAATGTCGGCCAGTCTTGGCGAACAATTTTTTAATATTATTTTATTTTTTTCAATTTTTTTATTAATTTTTCAATCTTTTCTTTTTTTTTCCTTTTTTTTTCTCTCTTATTCTTTTTTTCTCTCCTCCCTCCTTTTGGTGATCGGCCAAAGGAAGGACCAGTCATCGGACTAAGGCGGCCAGCTAGGCTAGACTAAGGGCGAGCTCGCCTTTGTCAAATCCAATGAGAGCTTGCCTCGCCGCCTCGCCAATGGTTCAACGAGCTCGCCCTCACCTAGATCCAACAAGTGCTCGCCTAGCCATCAACCACTAGCGAAGCAAGTCCTTGTCGGATCTAGCAAGGCGGGATTCGCCGGATCTGATTGAGGGCAAGCTCATTGATCCACTAGCAAGGGCTTGCCTTGCTAGTAGCTGGGTAGTCCTTGCCCGACGAGGAGAGAATAAAAAAGATTAAAAAAATAATTAAAAATTTGAAAAAATGAAATAATATTAAAAAATTATTTGTTTGGTGCTAATTGGCCGATCAAATTTGGCCAAATGAACTGAATTAACACAATTGTAAAAGATTTAAGACTCAATTAGCCAAAAAAAAAGGTTTATAACTAAATCGACACAATTAAAATAGGTTTAGAACTTTTTTGGTAATTTTCCCTATATCTAGTGTCAAATGCTATTATGATCCTAGACTGGTCTGTACAAGGAAACAATTGCTAAACATAGTATTGGTCGGACTAGTTAAACATGATGATTAATGTATTTTAATGCGTGTGCTTGTACAAACGTCATCTCTTATTCATGCTAAATCAACATGGTATGTTATGAAAGGATGCATAGCATTTACTTGACCAATCTGGGTCAATGATCAATCTATTTGACATTTAAGGATTATGATATCCCTCGACAGTTGCGTGTGCAGGTTGGGGAGCAAGAGAGCAAATCCTTCATGAAACCAAAATGAAGATAATTCAGTTCTAACATATATTCTACCGGCATCAAGAGCTTTTAAACCGAGTTCCAAGACGAGAAAGAATGACATGATTAAGTGGAGACCTAGCTTGAGGATTGAGGATTCGCACCTCCAGAATCTTGTGATGAGCGGTTCGGACTTGCCTTTCCTCCGACCTTTGAGCTTTTGCCCCTCTGAAGCTACCATCAGATGTGTATGGCAACAATCATGATCTTTGCTAACCCGATTAGATCTCACTGCACTCTTGAAAATCTGTGCACATTTTGGTGGCTGCAACCCTTCCTCATCTTTTGATACCGAGCTGAATCATACGAACTTTCAAGTTTAGATGAAGCACCGTCGTCATCATCAACACCGATAACTTCCAGCTATGGCGAAATGAATTTTCCATCTTTGATGTTAAGGCTTGATTTACCATCACTGGCATTATGAAGCGGATTATACGGTGGATGCGCTTTTATCGAATATGAATTCATGAAAAATGAGGACAACTTCATATTGAATACTAAGAAGTGACCATCATAAATAGAATAATGCTCTAAAAATTTGTTCCAACCCATTGATAATCAAACCATATCACCCCTTATTTCCAATTCCATTAGCCAAATTCCACCATTTGGAACCCTTAGAAGCACCCTTTTCGCGATATTCTCCCCACATTTCCCAAGAACTTTCATGAAATCCCTGTGGAGAAATAACGCATGATCTAAGCCTTTGGGTGAAAATTGAGACAACATATTCTTCTTAAGTTCTGTCTTTGTTGGGACAACAACCATATTTGATGGAAATTCCCCAGAATTGCCCAAATCAGTCTTTTGAAGCAATTCGGTGAAAAAATTGCATCAATTGGAGAATATGATTTTTTTGGTTAGCTTAGCGGACAAAACAATTATTTTCAGTTTTGCAAATTTTGAGAGGGATCTGATTCCGGCCCTAAATGGAGGAGATAGGTGGCGCTGATATGGGTTGAGGAAACAAGCTGGCGAATTGAGGGCCTTATTTGAGACTAAGTTCATCAGTTCGAGTCATTATTTTAAACATATTTCATTATGAGCTATCTTTTAAGAAAAGAACTCGAATCCATGCCCATACTGCAACTCGCGACAATTGCCAGAGTCCATAGGCAAAAATATAATTCGCCCGAAACGTAGAGACGCGCCCTCACATGCCCCTCCCTCTTCGTATTGATAAGAAAAGGGAAAAGAGAGCGCGGGAGAGAGAGGATAAATCGATCGATCAGAGCAGCGAGATCGATGGGAGAATCCTCCGCAGACTGGGCCGGCATCGCCTGGACCTTCCTCGCCGAAGTGAGGCGGCGATCGCCACTTGTCCAGTGCATCACCAACTTTGTGTCCATGGACCTGATGGCCAACACCCTTCTCGCCGCCGGCGCTTCGCCCGCCATGCTCCATTCCCTCCAGGAGCTCCCGGACTTCACCCCTAATGCTGACGCCCTCTGCGTCAACGTCGGCACCCTTACTGCCGACTGGCTGCCGGCCATGAAGCTCGCCGCCGAGCTCGCCGCCAGCTCCGGGAGGCCATGGGTCCTCGACCCGGTGGCCGCTGGGGCTTCGGGTTTCCGGTTGAACGCTTGTAGGGAGCTCGTGGGACTCAAACCCACTGTCATTAGGGGAAACGGGTCCGAGATAATCGCGCTCGCGAATGCCTCCGTCGGATCCACCAAGGTGATTTGATCAAATCCGTAACTTTATTCGTGTTTCTCATATATATGTATATATATATATAGAGAGAGAGAGAGAGAGAGAATTCTCGTTATTGGATATTTGGCAATGATAAAGGCCTTTTCGCTAGTGAGTGGAATTGGGTTTTCGATTTGACGTTGAACTTGATTCCCGGTGTTCTTATTTCAACCTCTGGTCAAATTTCAGTAGTGATGGGTTTGTAAACTTGTGCAGACTGATATAAAGTCATGCGAGTTAAGAGATTTAAGTTTGAGCCGTACGGCTACAATTTGCGCAAAGTTAAACAGGATTGGTCTGCTATTATAAACCATTGATTAATTTGCCTCTAGATGTTTTTTTCTCTCTGTTCAAATAGATTGATTGCAATTTTCCGTACACCGAATGATTCCTTTCGTCAGTAATATCACAGTGAACAGGACTTAAATCTGCACGTCATGATCTTTTTTAATCTGTAATCTAAGCGACAGACATTGTCCTTGCTGCAACAGTTGAAACTTTGTCAGATGTGCTTGCGGTTTTTTGCTTTGTTTTAGATGCGTTAAGCATGAAGTCTTTGACGTGTAGTCCTGCAGACTTTTCTCCCACGTCACTCCCTTGATGATGTCTCGCAAAAACTCAGTTAGTCGATACCTCTTTGAATCTCAGAAGTTATTTAGATGTGAGACATAGTCGGAAAAGAAAATGATTGGAGGAACTCGCATACTTGAATTGAAAATAGAACTTGGTTTCTCTTATCTTATATGTTTTTTTTTTTCAAATAATTCTGTTTCTTTTAAGTGCATCATCTGCACAATATCGATCTCAAATCTTTGTTTGGTAATGTTTGTGACTAGTCCTTCACCATATACCTTCCTCTAACAGGGTGTCGACAGCTCCCATGACTCAAAGGATGCAGTAGAAGCAGCAAAGTCATTGGCTCAGGCAAGTGAAGCTGTAGTCGCGGTATCTGGAGCCGTTGACATAATTACAGATGGAAAAAGAGTGGTAGGTGCCTTGAATGGGGTTCCAATGATGCAGAACATTACGGCAACCGGGTGTTCTGTCACGGCACTCATTTCTGCCTTTGTTGCTGTTGACCCTTCACGTGCCTTTGAAGCTACAGCCTCGGCATTATCTGTATTTGGCATTGCTGGTGAGATTGGAATGGAGATGGCAAAAGGTCCAGCTTCATTGCGCATGCACTTGATTGATTCCTTGTATGGACTTGAACAAGCCCCAGTTTTTTCTTGTGTTAAGATCTCCAGCATTTGATGAGTTTGAGGTGCCACAGAGTATAGGTGGTACATTAGCCTCCAATGAGTTGGGTAAGACATGTCTCCCAAGTGGCTGACTTAAAAATATGCAAAATGCCATATTATATTGTGATGAGTATCATTGTCCATAGAAACTTTGCACAAAAGTTCTGATCTTGAGCATAACGTTAGTTTTCTGTTCTCATAAGGTTTTATGCAAACTTAAAGCATAACTCTTAGTCTTAGCACTCTGAGATATATACTGCTGTTATGGCTCACAGTTATATATACTTGTTATGGCTCACAGTTATATATACTTTTCTCTCATAGCGTTGGATAATGCAATATACTCATTGCTTATGGCTAGGATTGGTCAAGAGTCTTTTGACATCAAAAACTTATACCGTTCAATGTCTTTGTGAATCTGAATTTAAGGGCCCTGGTGTCCAAATAATAAAATCCATGAGAGGAAAGGCTTGATAAGGTGATGTGCTTTAAGCACTCGTGAAGTGAGTCTTTAAATTTATGCGGCAGCAACTTGCCTGCTTGCTGGTTGTGTAGACTAGATGGCAATATAAGATGGTTATGGATCTCACTTTTCTGGACAAGGCTTTAGGGTTTCAATAGAATTCTAATTTTACAGGTTGTTGAGGTAACCATGAGTGCTTCCTGTTGAAAAATTGCATGAATCACGTCGTTTCCATCAGCAATTGTTTGGAATTGTTGCTCGAGAAGAGAACAATTTGGACATCGACGGCACTTGGTTATCTTTTTAATCATTGCAGAGAATGAAATCCGATGCACCAGTAATCTGTCCTTGTCAAGTCATGTGAGAACTAGGATGTCGAGGAAGTCTCTCTTCTTAATACTGGATATACTTTACTTTTTTTGGTTGGATGATACCGGATATACTGAATATCCTCCGTTCTATAGTGTGCTTCATTGTCTTATGAAATAGTTCTAGTATTAATCATTTGTTGCTTCCGTTGTAGTCATGAATCTAATCGGTTCCTTATCTACATAGATTACTCTTTGGTAACTTTCAGGTCTCTGCCTGTTACGCTAACTGGTAAATGCTTCTGCTGCCTATAGCAGACAAGATGTAGCTGGTATGTCGGGATTTATAGTTGATTCTGCGATTCTTATTGAAGAAGTTTTCTTCTTTACTGGATAGTTTTAGGGTCAAATTAATTGATAGATTTTATGAGACCTCGTGGATCGAGTTCTACTTTGTTCCTTCTTTTTTTGGTTCGCCTAAGCGAAAGGTGTCATCTTCCTTCAAAATGATTTCGACACATGATTTAGAACCATTTGCTATAATTTAGGCCTCGGTAATCAACTTGTACACAGTACAGGTGACATTTCGAATGGAAATAAACAGATTGACAGCACTCGTTTTCTCCCACACAACTTCACATGGTTTCTCAGCAACACGGGGGCCTAATACTTTAGATGGACTGTGATCCTGAGCAATGTCTCTGCACCATCTATGACAGTCTGGCCAGATGGCACAAGCGGCCGCACTTCGGCGAATCCGCAAGCATTCTTGAATTTCCCAGTACCACTAGTGATCGATAAATGTGACATGGGGCTCCCGATCTTGTATATGCCGTAGAAGTTGAGGCTGTCGCCATATTCTCCTCCCTCGATCATGGCCGTGAACGCCATCATCTGCGTGCTCCCATCCGCAGAACTTGCGACATACACTCCCTGCGCTTTGCCAATGGTTTGTGACCCAAGATCAGGGCTTAACGTCAGTACATCGTCGATCACAGTGATTGTCCCGAACCCGAGGCCCAACCCGTCAGGACCCAGCTGGGTCTGGATATTGAAGTTGTTGCCGTTGTTGCCGTTGTTGTTCTGATTGATGACGGGCTTTCCTGCAAAAGTCGTGCCGGCCAAACCAGTCCCAAGTGGGATCCCATTGACGCCATTAACCGTGGGGATAGCCCCGTTCGCGTTGGGAATAGCCACGCCACCTTTCGGAGGTATGAACCCTATCGGCCTCGCAAAGGGCACCTGACCGGTGTATATGTTGCCGAGCAACCCCGTGACAGGCCTTGCTGTAGGGCTGCTTCCCCGAGGATGTCGTGCATGTAGAGCTCGAGGACTGGCTCTCCGCCCGCGGCTGCTGCAGTGGGGCCTGCTGCCACCACATTGAGCAGCAAGTGGACCGCCAAGATCAGCACCGCGATAAGAATTTGTAATGATGATTGCTTGGACAACATCTTTTTAACTGCAAGCTTGAGAAGCTCGGAATTTGCAAATGACCCAGAGAATTTCTGATGAAGATGATCATCCACTTTCAATATGCAGTTTATATAGAGATTGTCTTTAGGCAGAAACTGATATTGTGGAGTGGCTGTGAGAATGCTTAAGGTGGTGAAGTTGTTAGGAAGTGGGGTTGTGGAGTTGGTCATGTTTGTTTAGGTGCCGAATTTTATTTTAGTTGACACATGGCGCGCATTGATTGACTAGATACAGATTAATTTTGTGTCTTCCTGGAGATTTCTCGAAACCTAGATCATTTTGCTTTATTAAACCATACCATCCTTTTCAAAGCGTTGCAGCAAAAATAACACTAGACCATACTAGAAAATAATTTATTAATATCCTAAATGTATCTATAACCCTTTTAAATCTACTCTAACAAGTAAATTACAATCCGTGCCAATTTATTAGGCGCAACTCCCAATAGGATAAAAGCTATGCTCTCTGGAGTTATATCCAACTCACCAAATATAGCACTTATATTAACAAGTCATCTTGCAAGAAGAACTTAGCTCAATTTATTCCTGAAAACTTTGTAATGAAGTTAAAAAAATTTGTGAAAATATGGGCTCCAAAGCCATTGCTATTTGGAAAAAAAATCAGTGGGTAATTAATGACAAAACATCAATAAATCAAAGTAAGTATCATATGACTTTCTTTTGTAATACAACAATTTCTTGGAATCATTCATTACATTGCCTTAACTATTGATTATTTATCGGCTTCCCTTAATTAAATATTTGTGCCATATTTTTTATGCAGGAAAATATTTTTTATGCAGGAAAAAAGAAAGTTAGATAATAATTTAAGTTGGATTATGCTTTTTTTTTATTATTATTATTTCCATTTTTGTTGTATCAAAGCATGACCCACTTCTATTTAATCACCAAATTCCATTCGAAAAAAAAAAAAAAAAAAAAAAAAAAAAGGAGCCACTTTTAGCCTTGTGCTACTCAAGGGCTAAGGGTGCATTTGATTCAGCATTCCCAAAGGGTTTTCGACCTCCAAAACCCTTTGAAGAAATGTTGGACCATTTAACAACTATTTTGAATGAGTTTTTCACTTGAAAGCCAGCATTAAAAAGGTTAAAAGACCAATGCTACTAGAAATTAACTTTGGATTTTTAGCATTTGGCTAAATGCAAACTCCTTGTTGTCATACTCCTAGTAAAACTTATTCTAATTCAGATTCTGAAAATCTTTTCCATATATCCTTCACTTCTTTAGAACAAGACCCTAGTATATTTTAAAGCCAAGTTTGTTAAACCAATCATAGTCATTGCTTTTATAGATATTGGTGCAAGTTCTTCAATTCTAGAGACAAAAGTTTTTCACGAAGAATATTGGACTTCTTGTGTTCAAAATTTCAATTCTACCTTAAGAGATACTTTTTCTATAAATATCCGAACTACACTAGTAACTATTTAGTTTTTCCCTCAGTGCTCCATAACCACTAAAATAATTTGATCTAGTCTCCCCAACAAAGATTTGATTATTGGTTGAGATATTATGACTCAAATTCCTCAGTTCCGCATATTCTTAGAAAATGCCTTAAGTATAAAGATCAATTCTCTGAATTTGTCAATAACCCAAAGGCTTTTCTCTAGCCAAATGAGTTTATTAGATCCAATCATGCAAAAATTGTTACAATCCTGTTCAGAATCCCATTCTGAATTCTCTCAGAAATGTTCTCATCCCTTGTGAAAAATCCAGAATTCTTTATTCATCTCCCTTTCAAGAAAAATGAAGATATAAATCCTACCAAAGCGAGTCACATAAGAATGAATCCAAGACATCTTATTTCTGCTCAAAAGGAAATGCTCAAAGCTATTGCAACAAAGCCCTATTAAAATCTCATATTCTCAATGAGCTTGTGAAGCCTTTTATGTCAACGAACGAGTTGAGCAAAATAGAGGGAAAATGCGGCTAGTGATAAATTATCGGCCCCTCAACCTTTTCCTTTATTATGACAAATTTCCCTTGTTCTCAAGAAATTTCCTTTTTGCGGAATTATCCAAAGCCCATATCTATTCCAAATTTGATCTCAAAATTGGATTTTGGTAATTAGGCATTCATCCTAAAGACATCCCAAGATAGGATTTTGTATTCCAAACCAGCATTTTCAATGGAAAGTCCTCCTTTTTGGCCTCAAAGTAGCCCCATCTTTATTCCAAAATGCCATATGTCGAATTTTCCAACCAATCTTGTCAAGTGTAGCAATCTACATTGATGATATCTTACCTACAGTCCTAATGAAGAATCTCACTGCTAACTCCTTGAGCAGTTTGCAGACATCGTAAAAAAGTATGGAATTATGCTCTCTTAAAGAAAGATGAATATTGCCCAAATAAAAATCGAATTTTTTAGTTTGCACCTTAACAAAGGTATGTACTATCCGAGGCCACACATTGCTCAGGAATCGCTAAAGTTTCCACAAGAAAATTTTACGACAAAGCAAGTTCAAACTCTTCCTCCGTTGAAAACTCTATTTATGGGAAAGAGAATCCTCTAGACTTATTTCAATGATGACTATTAGGCGACCATACTGTTTGAAGAAATTAATGGCATGCAACACCTCTACGCTTACAAAAGTGGAAAGTTTTCCCAAGGCTAAAATGTGTTATCATTCCACTTTCAATGAGATTTTGGCTGTAAAAAATGGAATAAAAAAGTTTGAGTTCCATCTTATTGGCTATCATTTCCTTGATAAAATTGAACACGATATCTTTTCCCCAAATGACCAAGTTTAAACAGAAGTAGATTCCAAAAACCCAATTACTTCGATGGGCTAAATGGTTTTCGAAATATTATTTTGAAATTAAACACATTTCTGGAAAAAAAAAAAAAAAAAAAATGTGCTAGCTAATTTTCTGTCCAGACCAAAGGCCCCCGCGAAAATCAATATGTACATCATGAGGCATGCTTTCCATACATTTCATCACAACAAAAAGTATAAGATTGAGAGAATGCGAGACTGGCCAACTTTGAATTACCCCTAGTAAATCACTAAACAAATTCAAAATGGCAGCCTCACTGAAAATCTAAAGAACCTCATGTGGTAATACACAGAGCTATTCAAACACCATGGAGGCTCAATTTTTTATCCTTTTGGATTAAACTCCAGGTATCCATTCATATATCCTTTAATTTAGAAGAAAGATTATTTCACAGATAAACTTCAATGGTTTTGTTATGGTACTTAACTAATAAATACTTAATAACTATTGAGTTTCCAACCAAAAAGTTCATTGCCAACCTTAGCAAGATATTGGCATTCGGCCGAAACATTGAAAATGAAAGTAAAAGGAACCTCCTTACTGTCCTTAATTGGTTATATACTCTCACTCATTAGAAGCGTCTCTTCCAACAAGAAATAAGAACTGTCCGACTAGAACCAAAAATACACACCATTGTATTTCTTCAACGTCCATGGGCTTTTGTGCAGAATAATGGCACCATTGCCAATGCACCACAAGGCATAAAAACCACATCTTACAAACCTCAACCACACCTTAAGGAAACCCGTATTTACAAATCATTCTCTAATTGTGTTGGATATGTTGAATACAATTATAGAGAACTCTAGAGAGTTTTATGCCAAGATAACAAGACCAACTTTAAAGATGTATGGAATTATTTAATATCTATTCCGTGAGATCCTTATAACCTCGCACCAAAAGTCAAAGAAGCATTCAAGGAATTCAAACAAGTAGAGAACCAAGCAATGATACCTCCATCACGAGAGTAGAAAATGACAGACATGGACGATCCTGCACAGCCATCTCACGACCTCTATGCCTAATAGGGAGGTCCTCTCTCTCAAGACCCTTACGATCAAGGATTTTTATTCTTATCCCTTGGACTAGACACATCTTACTAAGCTCAACCAGCAAATTGGGCCTAGCAAAACATGCCTACCAACACTCTAGGACTCATGAGGAAGCTTCCTCCTTGAGCGGAATAAACATGTGGAATACCTTAACAGCATAGAGAAGTCACCCGAAGCTCCTCTAACATCAAACTTTCATAACTTGAACAGAGATACAAAGAACAGCTCGCAATGCATAACTCTGATGATTCAGACTATGACTACAACTACAACTCTCGCAACGAAAGATAGGCTTGTAGCTAGGTCATTGTAACACAAGTTATTAAAGCAAAATACTATAGTAATAGGCTAAGGAAATCATTGTTCACAGTCACTGTTCATATCACTTAAAATAATTCCGGACTAGATTTTTCAGAGCCTCTGTTTGTTTTAGACCCGTGAGCATGGTCCTTGTTTGCTTGTGACCTCTTAATACCTATGAAAGGCAAAGATGATGTAATAATGTGTTGGGCATAATCCTTTGAAGTAAAGTGTGTGTTTGTAAAAATTCTCAATATCTCTCTAAATACCTCTTCTTCTCCAGCCCGGTAGGATCCTCTAAAAAATGCAGCTTGGCTAGTTAGAAATGTTACCATCCTAACACTCTTGAGTACTTTACTGCTAAAAGGCTGTCCTTGAAGGGCTTGAACAAGAGGTTCACCCATTGTGGGAAGACATTTGCAAAAACTAGCTTCGTTCTCCTAGTTCCAAGCATAAGTCCCCTCAAATGTTACCATTTTGGCCCCCTTGAGTGTCTTTATGCTCTAAACTAAAACTCAAAGTAGTTTTGTTGCTAAAAGGCTGTCCTTGAAGAGCTTGAACAAGAGATTCACCCAAGCATACTGTAGAAACTGACTCCATTTTCCTTGGTTCTAAGCATAGGTCCCCTTATTGGTATTAGAGTCATGGTCTTATTTGTAACTTGGTTCGTTCCATATGCTTAGCAGGTGAATCTAGTGCTGAAAAGATTTTCTCCACATCATGTCTAATCCCGATATCCTATATGCTCTAGTTACTTTTACTACTTCTCCATCTTCCTCATCTCTTTCAGACTTTCCTGTGTTAAATGTTTTTAAGATTGACTATTGTTATGAAGTCTCTCTTAGTGATGACACAAAGATCTTTAAAACGCAACTCCCTCTTGTGAACCCATATTCTGCTTTTACTAAACCCACCTCATCATTTTCTCCCATTTACTCTATTCGATAACTTATTAATCAGACTCCCAAAGAAGTAAAAGAGTATGTACAATCCTCCAACTTTGATCAACATCCCATTCCAGCCACTGAAAATGAGTATTTTGCTACTCTCCAATTCCCCTAGAATTCCCCAAACAATGGACCTAACAGGGATTCTCCTATGTCCATTATGGAGCTGTCTGTATTGGCCTCACTTTCATGGCCAAAAAGGCCTACCAATTGCGGCCAGAATGGTCCTATTGGATACCCGGTTCTTAGAATACCAGCATGCTTGTATTGTGATGCGGGAGCATCCAACGTAGCTCCATCAACCAACTCAGAACCATCGATGCTTATCCAAGCAAATAAAGAAGTTGGGCATTATGTGCTTCGATGGATCATTTTGAATGAATAATGTTAATTACTTATCGATACTTTGTGGTATATCGATAACTATCAATGGGAAGCCATTTTAGATGTTTTGTATGACCAATTGATGAAGTTTCAGGAGGATTATTTTCTGGTCAAGGGAGGAGCTCGAATTTTGGGAAGGCTAAAAGTTCACGAATGTGGTTCAAGAATATGGGAAGCCAAAGGTTCAAGAACACGGAAAGCTAATGGTTCGAGAATGCGGAAGGCCGAAGATTAAAGGCATTTAGTTCCCGTGTTAATAAAGGCTTTTTATTAAGTTCCTAGCTGTTTTTATTTTTATGTAGCTCAAGAGTCAAACGTTTAATTCCTAGGTCATTAAAGTTTGTTTTTAATATTTCCTAAGGCTAAAATCCTCCTATAAATAGGGGGTAGGGGATATACGAATTTTAAGAATGAGAATGGTGAGATTTCCTCAACTTGAGTGAACTCCTTTGGAGAGTGGATAACTCCTTTCGGTTTCTTTATCCTTGGAGCGTAGATCACTCCTTGGTGGTGAGCCAAGAAGCCCTTTATCCTTGGCTGGTGGAATCTTTAGGCCTTGGTGGTGAGCTTCTCCTATCCCGAAGTCCTTTATCCTTGGCTGGTGGAAGCTTTAGGCCTTGGTGGTGCACTTCGTAGATCTCGATCCTCATCCTCGGTTGATGGCGAGGCCTTTATACCTTGGGAGGAGATCGTTTTATCTTTTCTTATTTCTTTTGGTTTCTTCCTCATATACACTACTCCATACACTTAACCACAAAAATCCCCTCTGAAAAATCCGTTCTAAAATCACTCACCCCATCACGCATCAAAATATTGGTATCAGAGCTCAAGGTTCAACTCATTTGAGTGATTCCATTCTTTCATAGCGCACAACGAAAGGCGAGATCATGCAATCCAAAATCTTCAACAACAAATGGAGCGAGTCCTCAATCTTCTAGAGAATCCGGCGAGACAAGGACAACCAGCAAGGCGTCCCAATGAACGGCATCGGCGTGACGATTCTGAATCTCGTCAAAATTCTGATGGCGATTATGAGTCCACTGGAGACAATCGAATGATTCTGCACTCTAGTGATTCTGAATCTCCAATTCGAAGATGAAGACGGAGAGGGAGGCATAAGGAGGATGAAAGAGACATTAAAGTGGAGATCCCTGAGTTTGACGGTAATCTTAATCCCGACGACTTTGTAGATTGGCTACACAAAACCGAACGAATTTTTGACTTCAAATCCTATTCGGATGAGAAGAAATGTACGGTTGCTGTCCTAAAGCTGACCAAATATGCTTCTCTATGGTGGGAGAATCTAAAGCATCAATGAGCAAGGGAAGAAAAAGCCGAATCAAGTCTTGGGAAAAACTCAAGAAGTTGATGAAGAAGAGGTTCTTGCCCGACAACTATAAGCAAGATCTCTTCCTCAAACTGAACTCCCTAAGACAACATGGGATGAGCATTGAATAATACATTCGTGAGTTTGAACAACTCAAAATGAGGAGTGAAGTTCCAGAAGTTCCCGAGCAAACCATCGCTCGTTTCCTTGGCGGCATGAATCGAGAAATTGCTGATATGGTTGAACTTCAACCGTATTGGTCCTTTGAAGACGTATGCAAGTTAGCCATAAAAGTCGAAAAACAATTGAAGAGCAAGAGGTTTTCCTCTAGAACCTCAACAAAGGCGACATCCTATTTTAAGGGTGCCTCATCAAGCAAGGGCGAGAGTACGTTGACAAAAGACAAAGGCAAGGGAAAGAATGCAAAGCCTTCCAAAGAAGTCCAAAAGAAGTTTGAAGGTGATGCAAGGAAATGCTTTAAGTGCCATGGTTTTGGGCATTTACAAGCAAATTGTCCAAATCGGAGAGTTATGACTCTTCAAGAAATTGAGGAGATCAATTCGGCGCTTCAAGAGGCTGATGGCAATGAAGACGAAAATACTTCAGAATCTGATCGGGAAGAAGAAGTTGTGGAGAAAGCCAATGATGGTGAGCTGTTGATCATCCGAAGAGCATTGCATGTTGAAGTTTCTCCTAATAAAGAGCAAAGGGAGAATATATTTCACACGTGTTGCACTATTAACGGAAAGGTGTGTTCAGTGATCATCGAGGTATTGAGCGTCAAATTGATTTAACCCGTAGTGCCCCACTACCAAACAAGACAAGTTATCGATACAATCCAGAGGAGACAAAGGAGTTGCAAAGTCAAGTCGATGAACTTATCGTCAAAGGATACGTCCGAGAAAGCATGAGTCTCTGTTCTGTTCCGGCTCTACTTGTACCTAAAAAGGATGGTACATACCGAATGTGTGTTGATAGCCGGCCCATCAACAACATCACCATTAAGTATAGGTACCCTATACCTAGACTTGATGATATGCTTGACGAATTATCTGGTTCTTCTATGTTTTCAAAGATAGAATTGCGGAGTGGTTATCATCAAATTAGAATGTGAGAAGGTGATGAATGGAAGATGGCTTTCAAGACCAAGGGAGGCCTTTATGAGTGGTTGGTTATGCCATTCGAAATAAACAAAGATGGTTCATGAGACTTATGAATGAGGTTCTTCGTTCCTTTATTGGTCAATTTGTCGTTGTTTATTTCGACGATATTCTTGTTTATAGCAGGAACGAGGAGGAGCATATCTCTCATTTAAAACAGGTCTTCAATGTCTTGAGAGATCAAAAGCTGTATGCTAAAATGGAGAAATGAGAGTTCTTCTCTCCAAGCATTGTGTTTCTTGGTTATGTGGTTTCCAAAGATGGAATCTCTGTTGCTCAAACCAAGGTGGAAGCTATGAAGATTTGGCCGGTTCCGAAGTCCATTTTTGATGTAAGAAGTTTTCATGGACTTGTTTCTTTCTATCGACGTTTTGTCAAAAACTTTAGTACCATCATGACTCCTATAACTGAATGCATGAAGAATGGTGCTTTTGAATGGAAAAGGCTGCTCAAAACGCCTTTGGCATAATAAAGCAGAAACTTTATGCTTTATCGAGAAGATATTCTATGCTTGATGTTCTGGACTTTAGGATTCTTGGATTTCAATCAATGAAAGAACTTTATTCTGAAGATGTAGAGTTCTCATCCATCATCAACAATTGCAAGCGGGGGAGTTCAAGGTATATATTCTTTGCAAGATGGGTTTCTTTTTAAAGGAAATCAATTATGTATCCCGAAGAGTTCTTTTTGCGAATTGCTTATTCGAGAGGCGCATGGTGGAGGATTGGCTCGTCATTTTGGTATTAACAAAACTCTTGAGGTTCTTCAAGAGCATTTCTATTGGCCAAAGATGAGTGGAGATGTGCATGCTATCATCTTAAGGTGTGCAACTTGTCAAAGATCAAAAAGCCACTTCCGGTACCATTGCAGCCCTGGGAAGATGTTAGCATGGATTTCATTGTGGCTCTACCAAGAACTCAAAGAGGGAAAGATGCTATCATGGTGGTCGTGGATCGGTTCTCTCAAATGGCTCATTTCGTGCCATGTCACAAGACCAATGATGCATCTCATATTGCTGAATTATATTTCTAAGAGATTATTCGCATTCATGGAGTATCAAAGACCATTGTGTCGGATCGTGATTCCAAGTTTTTAAGCCACTTCTGGAGGACTCTCTGGAGAATGCTTGGTACAAACCAATGGCTAAACGGAGGTGACAAATCGTACTCTAACCACTCTTCTTCGTGGTATGGTGAGTAAATCTTTGAAAGATTGAGATTTAAAGCTTGCACATGATGATGAATTTGCTTACAATCGATCGCCAAGTTATACTACTAGTCGATCGCCATTTGAAGTTGTGTATGGAATTAATCCTCTCACACCCATTGATTTGATTCCAATTCCATCTAACTCTCAAGTGAGCTTTGATGGCAAGAAAAGCTCCTTGAGCAGATTCATTGAAAAGGTCAACGAATCTTAAAAAAAGAAAGATAATCAACATCGCAAGAAGACTCAATTTCAACCGGGCGATCTTGTGTGGCTTCACTTGAGGAAGGAGAGATTTCCGTTTCGACGAAAGAACAAGCTCATGTCTAGAGCTGATGGCCCCTTTAAAGTTGTTGAGTGAATTGGTGACAATGCTTCCAAGATTGACCTTCCGGGAGACTTTGGAGTTTCAGCAACATTCAATGTGGGAGACCTGTCTCCTTACTTGGAGAATGAAAACTTTCTAGATTTGAGGACAAATCTCAAACAACCCGGGGATGATGCGGAAGCATCCAACGTAGCTCCATCGACCAACACAGAACCATCGATGCTTATCCAAGCCAATAAAGAAGTTGGGCATTATGTGCTTCAATGGATCATTTTGAATGAATAATGTTAATTACTTATCGGTACTTTGTGGTATATCGATAACTATCAATGGGAGGCCATTTTAGATGTCTTGTATGACCAATTGATGAAATTTCAGGAGGATTATTTTCTGGTCAAGGGAGGAGCTCGAATTTTGGGAAGGCTAAAGATTCACGAATGCGGTTCAAGAATATGGAAAGCCAAAGGTTCAAGAACACGGAAAGCTAATGCTTTGAGAATGCGGAAGGTCGAAGATTAAAGGCATTTAGTTCCCGTGTTAATAAAGGTTTTTTTTATTAAGTTCCTAGGTGTTTTTATTTTTATGTAGCTCAAGAGTCAAATGTTCAAGTTCCTAGGTCATTAAAGTTTGTTTTTAATATTTCCTAAGGCTAAAATCCTCCTATAAATAGGAGAAACTATCCAATGTAGGGGACATACGAATTTTATGAATGAAAATGGTGAGATTTCCTCTGCTTGAGTGAACATCTTTGGAGAGTGGATAACTCCTTTCGGTTTCTTTATCCTTGGAGCGTAGATCACTCCTTGGTGGTGAGCCAAGAAGCCCTTTTTCCTTGGCTGGTAGAATCTTTAGGCCTTGGTGGTGAGCTTCTCCTATCCGGACGTCCTTTATCCTTGGTTGGTAGAAGGTTTAAGCCTTTGTGGTGAACTTCGTAGATCTGGATCCTCATCCTCGATTGGTGGCATGACCTTTATACCTTGGAAGGCGATTGTTCTATCTTTTCTTATTCCTTTTTGTTTCTTCACCGTATACACTACTCCATATACTTAACCACAAAAAATCCCCTCTAAAAAAATATCTGTTCTTGAATCACTCACCCCATCATGCATTAGAAATGTTCTCATCCCTTATATTAAAATCTGGAATTATTTGTTCGTCTCCCTTTCAAAAAAAAATCAAGATAAAAATTCGACCAAGGCAAGTCATATGCATCTTGTTTCTGCTAAAAAAAACAATGCTTAGAGCTGCTACAATAAGGCTGTATAGAAATTTCAAATTCTCAATGGACCTACGAAGCTTTTTATACGAGCTGAGATGACCAAGTTCTCAATGGCCTGTGAAGCTTAAATGTATTATCATTCCACTTTCAATGAAATTTTGGCAGTGAAAAATGGGATAAAAATTTTGAGTTTGATCTTATTGGTCATCATTTCTTGGTAAAACTAGACATGGCATTCTTTTTCAAATGACCAAGTTCAAACAGAAGCACATTTCAAATTTCCAACTACTTCAATGCGCCGAATGGTTTTCAAAATATTCTTTCAAGACCAAACATATTGTGGGTAAAAAGAATGTGCTTGCTGATTTCTTGTCCAAACCAAAGGCACCCCGCAAAGATCAATATGTACATCATGAGGCATACTTTCCACACTTTTCATCACAACAAAAAGTATAAGATCGAGAGGATACGAGACGGCCAAGTTTGGAATACCCTAGGAGATCATTGAACAAATCCAGAATGACAGCCTCGCAGAAAGTCTAGAAACCTCATGTGATAATGCCACACGAATATATTTAGACACCATGGAGGGTCAATTCTTTATCATCTTGGATTAAACTCCTGGTATCCATTCATATATCCTCTAACTGGAAGGAAGATGACTTCTCAAATAAACTACAATGGTTATTATAATACTTAATCAATAAATACTTAATAGCTATTGAGTTTCCAACCATAAGGTTCATTACCAACCTAATTAGGATATTTACGCTCGGTCATAACATTGAAAATGAGGGTGTTAGGAACCTCCTAATTGTCCTTAATTGATTCCATCCTCCCACTCATTGGAAGCACATATTTCAACAAGAGCTTAGAACTGTCCAACCAGACTCGGAAATCTACATTATTGTGTTTCTTTGACATCCATGGGCTTTTTTGTGAAATAATGGCACCATTGCAAATGCTCCACAAAGCATAGGAACCACGTCATACAAACTAGGGGTGATCGGGTCTAGGGTGGGTAGGGTCTAGACCTAGATCCTGTAGCTGATCCCGTTATATATTGGTTCTCTTTTTTTGGACCTTGTTCACGACCCTATTTGCATTGGACCCTGTTCCCGACCCACACTATTTTTCAGATCCGGGAACAAGGTTGACCCTGTTTATATTAGAACCTGTTTTGCATAAAAATTGTTGTATCGTTATATTAACCTTAGAGAAGCAAGTCTAGATGAGTTGTCTGCTGAAACAAAAAAGGCTGGACTAAGCACATCCTTTGACCAAACTCATTGAAAAAACAACCAAGTAAATAATTCGACCATCTCGCATCCTCAGATCCGACAAGGTAGATCAAGTTTCTCATATTCCAGTAATATACAAGCTAGCAAAACTAGTTGTAGGACAATTTTTGGCTGATCACATATCAACCTTGTCCTTGATGCGCTCGATCCTCTTCTCCTTCTTCGGCCTTGCGTTCCACGTGGTACAAAATCTCTGACAAAAACCTAAAATCTCTCATTAGGTGTGCATTCGAAATGTAGAATGATGATCTTCTAGCACTATGTAATTCATGGTCTAACATAAGAAATCACTCCATTTTTACTCAACTTCAGTGTTGTGGAAATACAAGTTTCCTATTATCTCTGTCACGAACAAGAATTACAAGCTTCACATAATACTCCCTATGTAATAACCTATTCCACATAAACAAGCTCAAGCAGGGTTCAAGACAAAACAAGACATGGCAATAATGGCAAAGAAATCAATTTTTTCGCCGTCCGTGAACAGGTAAGAAACCAGAACGAATCAAAAGAGCAAACGGCCGGAGAGATTCAAAACCAGACTTTCATAAAATAAAAGAGGAATTCACAGTGCTCACAAACTCGAGCAACCATTCAGTTTAAACAGTCACTCGCGAAAATCAAGATCCTCACGGACCTATTTCATTTGGGCGATTCTGCAAATTAAGATGCTAGACTTCTACTAGTCCAAAGTAGGGAATAACATATGAAACCTTGGAAGATTAGCCAACCACTAAATTCAGTAGAAAAATCAACTAGAAAAGGGATCAAATTCAGCAATACAGATCATATCATGGGGTAAGTAGAACTAATTAGCCGGCAGCTCACAACGAAGAGTAAAAATCGTGCTTACCGGCTCCGGTGCCGACGCGGGGAACGGGGACTTGCCGAACAACTCGACGAGGAGGAGGACGCTGTCGACGGTGAAGATCGCGACGGGGGTGGAGTCGAGCATCGTGCTAGCCACCTGCGAGGAGTCGACCCCGATGTCGAGCGCGACGGAGTCGCCGGCGGTCTTCACGGTGAAATCGTACTTCCCGGCGCCGTTCATGGTGATGGTGACAAGAAGATGGCGGAGTTTTGATGACTCCAACAAAACCACATGACCGTTGATTAGTATGAGGCAAAATTTGCCAAGTTGTCAAGATACGCCCCCAAGTTGATTGAGGATCTAGTGGAGAGAGTGAAGAGATTTCAAGATGGCCTGAAACCTGAATTCTGGAGTTTATTAGTGCCACTAAACCTCAAGAACTACAATGAGCTATATGAGCGAGCCCAGCTAATAGAAAGAGATTTCCTAGAGCGAGCTGCCATAACAACTTATCAAGGAGGGCCTTATCATCCAACCTCCCAAGTCAATCAGCATCGTGACAAGAGATCAAGACAAGAAGAAAAACATTCATTCGCTTCCAACAAGAAGAGTAAGACCCTGAGGCCAACCTTCACTCCAAGGGATGTATGCTGCAATTGCGAAAAATACATGGTAATGCTCCATGCTTGACTCAAACGGGAGCTTGTTTCAGTTGTGGTCAGTAAGGCCACAGTATTAGAGATTGCCCACAGCGATGGCAAATGATGCCGTTGCAATAGCCGTAAATGATGCTGCAAAATGAAGCGCCGCAATACGACAATTTCCAACGTCCGAATGGAAAACTCCAAGACCGTTATTACAGAATGAAATACTATTCATCATAGAATGCAGTGCGCAACGAAACCGTGATCGAGCTAAAAATACTACTAAAAATTAAGGCACTACAACCGACAGATGGTCAATTCGAGAGAACCATCCAAATGCCGGAAGACATTTTGCAAGCTTGTTTTATCTACTTCAAGAGAAGTGGGGATGAGCACCCGCATCTCGTCAAGTTTGCCCATGGTAGTAGTTTCCAACGGAGCATTGGCATGACTCCATTTGAGGCATTGTATGGTTGAGCTTGTAGAAATCCAGTCTAATAGAATGAGGTCGGGGAAAAGAAGCTTACTAGTCCTAAGTTGGTGCAATCTACTATTGAGGCAGTGCAGGTAATTAGAAAGAGACTTAGAGCCGCCCAAAGTAGGTAAAAGAGTTATGCAAACAAGAGACAAAAACCTCTAGAATTTCAAGTAGGAGGACGTGTTCCTCAAGGTGTCTCCATTGAAAGGTGTGTCTCGTTTTGGTGAGAAATGTAAGTTAAATCCACAGTATATAGGACCTTTTAAAATCCTAGAAATGATAGGGAATATGGCGTATTGGTTGGCATTGCCACCAAAACTTGCTTAGGTACACGATGTATTTCATGTGTCTAGGTTAAAAAAGTATGAGTCAGATTTGGCACGTGTGCTCAACTTCGAAGAAATCGAGGTAGATGTTTGGGAAGGCCAGTTTAGTTGTTTTGATAGTTATCGATATACCACAAAGAGATTATCGATATAAAATAAATGGGAGGCCATTTGAGATGTTTTGTATGACCAATTGATCAAGTTTTAGGAGGATTATTTTCTGGTCAAGGGAGGAGCTCGAATTTTGGGAAGGCTAAAAGTTCACGAATGCGGTTCAAGAATATGGAAAGCCAAAGGTTCAAGAACACGGAAAGCTAACGGTTCGAGAATGCGGAAGGCCGAAGATTAAAGGCATTTAGTTCCCGTGTTAATAAAGGCTTTTTATTAAGTTCCTAGATGTTTTTATTTTTATGTAGCTCAAGAGTCGACCGTTCAAGTTCCTAGGTCATTAAAGTTCGTTTTTAATATTTCCTAAGGCTAAAATCCTCCTATAAATAGGGGAAAACTATCCAATGTAGGGGATATACGAATTTTATGAATGAGAATGGTGAGATTTCCTCAACTTGAGTGAACTCCTTTGGAGAGTGGATAACTCCTTTCTGTTTCTTTATCCTTGGAGCGTAGATCACTCATTGGTGGTAAGCCAAGAAGCCCTTTATCCTTGGCTGGTGGAATCTTTAGGCCCTGGTGGTGAGCTTCTCCTATCCTGAAGTCCTTTATCCTTGGCTGGTGGAAGCTTTAGGCCTTGGTGGTGAGCTTCGTAGATCTAGATCCTCATCCTCGGTTGGTGGCGAGGCCTTTATACCTTGGGAGGAGATCATTTTATCTTTTCTTATTCCTTTTCGTTTCTTCCTCATATACACTACTCTATACACTTAACCACAAAAATCCCCTCTGAAAAATCCGTTCTAGAATCACTCACCCCATCACGCATCAGGTGATGTGTCCTTTGACTTTTCAAAAGTTATGATGAGTCAACAATATCCTTGATGTGCAAGAAAAGGATGGCACAAATGTGGCATAATTGGAAAGCGATACCTAAAGCACTCATTAATGACCTGAGAAGTTTTGGCGCCAAGTTGGCAATCTTGATAGCCTTATCTTCAAACTTCATTAAATGCTCATTAAATTAGGGATACAAGTGATCTAATGAAAGGGCGAAAAGCAAGGCATCATCAATGATGCCTACAAGTTAGATTGCCAAGAAAGATCTTTTAGCCGTCCAACACATTCTTTAGGCACAATCATTGGACAAATAGGCTTGCCAACTAATGACTTTTGGCGGGACACTTGGAAAATTTAGAATGGACCATTTGGCTCGGTAATGATGACACCGAGTAGTATAAATAGGAGGACCTCTCCTCATTTTTCACCATGCCATTCACTTTCTCCTTCCTCCTCCTCTTGGATGCCATCTCCTCCTCACGCCTCTCTCTCTCTTTTTTGGCCTTCATGCAAGCCGTCATTTCCTTTGTAGGTCGTGTCTTAGCTCGAGGTTCATTGAAGGTAAGTAGAATTCCTAACCCTTGGCTAGGACAATATGCTATGTCGTTGAGTTTTAGCCATGTGCTTACTCATAAGTAGTCGTTTTTGTGTTGCGGATCCATTTTGTATGGTTTGCTCATGTGTGAGTTAAGATAGAAGATAATAGACTAGCTTGTGCGACACATGATATACGATCATTAATGCTCCGTTCGTTTCACGGAAAATAACTTCCATGAAAATATTTTCCGGATTTTCCGGTGTTCGTTTCACGGAAAACCAACTACTCAAGGAAAATATTTTCCATCAATGGAAAAAACTACCTTCAAAGATAAGGAAAATGTTTTCCACTTTTGAAAAGTGGAAAACATTTTCCATAACTTCTTACACCTTATATCTTTTTACTAACACATTTTTGTTTTATTTTTATGCTTTTTTTTTTCTTTTCTTTTCTTTCTTTCCTTTTCATCTTTCTTCCTTAGCTTGGCCGATGGCCGGCCCCGACGGCGGCCGGCGACCGGCGACCAGCAATCGGCCGCGGCCGTGAGCCAACTCAAGCTCCGCCCCTAGGCCGGCGAGGCTCCGCCTAGCCCGATTTGTGGAAGCCGAGCTCGCCCGAGCCCAGCGAGCTCGGGCCTCGCTGGCTTGGGGCGGAGCTCTGGCCTCGCCCGATCCGAGGTCTAGCGAGCCGCGAGCTCGCCGGAGCTCGCGGCGGCGGAGCTCGAGCTCCCGATCCAGGTGAGCCCAAGCTCCGCCGCCGATCCCGCAAGCTCGCGGCTCGCCAGAGCCCGACGAACCTCCGGCGAGCTCGGGCAAGATCAGCCGAGCCTCGAGCTCGCCGGATCTGGCGACCGGATCTTGGTTGGCCGCCGGGCAGTCAACCATCGTCAGGCGTGCGGCGGCGGAGGAAGGAGGAAGGAGGAGGAAGAAGGAGGAGGAAGGAGGAAGGAGAAGGAGGAGGAAGGAGGAAGGAGAAGGGTGGAGTATTTGGTTAATTAAAAATATTAAAATTCAATTTTTTGATAATTTTTCATAAACAATTAAATTAGTTAACGAACGGTGGAAAATGTTTTCCACTCAAAATTTAAGTTTCAGCCGAACACCGGAAAATATAGCCATTTTCCTGGAAAATGACTTTTGGGAAAATGTTTTCCGGAGATGGTCCATTTTCCGCGAAATGAACGGACCCTAAATGAAAGAAGAAGACCTTCGTCACACGGCGTTGGTGGCGATGCCTCGTTTGTGAGAACAGGATGCCCTGGTTGAGCTATAATGCCTAGATTGAACCCCAATGCCTTGGGTGTGGTAGCTCCCAATATGCCTCGGTTGAGCCGAGATGCCCTAGTTGAGCTAGGATGCCTAACTTGAAGCCGGATGCTTTAGTTGAGCCGGAATGTCTTGGTTGAGCCAGGATGTATGTTAGTGAACCTTTTATGTATGCTGGTATGTTTATTGCAATTTGACTTGATGTGTTCATAGATAACCTAAAGGTAAGCATGCACGGAAGTTACATCGAAGGGATACATATGTGTGGTCGAGGTGAAGCAGTAATATTGCTATCAATCTCCCATCGATATTGTAATACTTCTATTTTTTTTTATCAATGCTAGATTTGATGACGAATTGTCATTCTAGTAGATGATTAGGGATTTTTACTTACTGAGTCCTTATTTTCAAAATTGTGGGCAGGAAAGCGTCGCGTTAGTTTTAGAAATAGCGGTCATGTTAGAGAAGGTAGGAGTTTCCCCTGACCTATTAGTTTTAGAAATAGCGGTCATGTTAGAGAAGGTAGGAGTTTCCCCTGACCTATGTGGAAACTTGTAGTATGGTGTAAAAAGGAAAAATGGGCCGTTGAAAAAAGGGCTTGTAAATGAATTGTTGTAATATAGAGTAACGTGTTCTGTTTGATGTATGCCCTAATCTTACGGTTGTTGTTTGTTTGGGGAGTTATTTGTTCACGTTTTCATATGTGCATGATAACAAAAAAGAAAAAAGAAAAAATCAGGACGATGACAAGCCTAGGACTTCGCGAAATTAATCTTGCTACTAATGACCCTGGAGATGGAGTCAAGGTCGTGACAATAGGACCAAGCAAGGACACCACCATCACAAGAACAAGAAATGGCATACATGAACAATCCTGCATAGTCATCTCAAGACCCCTATGCCCAATGGGGAGGCTCTCTCTCTCAAGAGCCCTATGATCAAGGACTTTTGTCCTTATCCCTTGGACTAGACACATCTTACTATGCTCAACTAACAAATTGGCCTTAGCCAAACATGTCTGCCGACATTTCAAGATCCTCCAAGACTCATGAAGAAGCATCCTCCTCAAGCGGCATAAACATGTGGAATGCCCTCATAGCACAAGTCATCCGAAGCCCCTTTGATATTAGACTTTCAGAACTTGAACAGAAATGCGAAGAACATCTCGAAATGCATAACTTTGATGATTCATATTATGACTACAATGCCCATGACAAAATATAGGCCTATAGCTAAATCACTGTAGCAAAAGTATTGTAACAATATGTTAGGGAAATCACTATTCACAGTCACTGTTTATATCGCCCAGAATAATTCCCAACCGAATTATCCAAAGTCTCTATTTGTTTTGGACCCGTGAGCATGGTCCCTGTTTGTTTGTGACCTCTTAATACCTATAAAAGGCAAAGAGCATGTAATGTATTGGATAGAGTCCCTTAAAGTAAAAGTGAGTGTTTGTGAAGATTCTCAATGTCTCTCTAAACACATCTTCTTCTCCAGCCTAGTAGAATTATTTTAGGAAATGCAACTCGGATAGTTAAAAATGGACACCGGGAAACCTGGAGTGTCAAAAGTTAGCGCGAAGGGACACTTAAGTGCCAAAAGTTACGAAAATGACACTTAAGTTCAAAGTCGGAGCAAAATAGATCACTTAAGTGCCACTAGCGAGAAAATCTGGTTAAAATGCTGACGTGGCAATTTTTAGACGAGCTACGTGCAAAACGACGTTGTTTTCCTCGCTAATGTGGCTAAACAGTGTCAAAATGATATCATTTTTGTGCTGACGTGGTAAATAATTAATATAATAATTAATATAGGAGGGAGGAAGAGGAGGGAGACAGCCGATGGCTGAGGGCTCAACCCTTGTCGTCACCAAAAAGGTGGGGGAGGGTCGGCCGGGGTTATTGAGCCTTGGCAGGGAGCTGACGGCCCCAACCGACCGATAGCGAGGGCCTGCGTGCCCACAAATTTAGCCGTATGCTTTCCATGTACGCTTGATTTTTTTTTTCCATGTCCACAAATTTAGCCGTATGCTTTCCATGTACGCTTGATCACTTGAAGAAGATTCATCACTATATGCTTCCCTGTTTTGACCGTATTTATATGGCCAAATCCTTGATGATAAGAAATCACGTGCCCACAAATTTAACCTATATTCTCAAGAAAAATATTTGTGGTATCTCCAACGAGGCATTCCTTAAATATGCACTCTTCCTTTTTTTGACATTGCCCCCACCATCACCTCTATTGGTGATTAGCCTAATCTAAAAACTTTTGATTTTTTTAAATATTATGACTCCATTCTTCTGTTTTTTTCATGTATCATTGTTGAAATTTTAATCCATAATAGCTTTGTGGAAGGCCAAAGTATTAACTTGAACTAGTAATCATCCCCTTTAAGCATCACTTTTGTGGCTCTTGTTTCAGCGGTATCACTACCGCTCAAAATTAAGACTAAGTGAAAGTGAATTCTGAATTCTTTTCAGCATTTTTGTGTATAAATCCCAAAATCAAGCTCCGTGATTCCACCTGCTTAGAAATACTTCTTAACATTGAGCAAGGAAGGTAGATTTTTCCTCCAGAATCCTCATGTTGAGAAAATGAAAAGCAACATAAAACGAGAAAAAAAAAATATATTAAAAGAACGGCTCCGACTAAAAAATAATAAAGAAGGATGGAACTATTTTGCATCATCGCTTGCAAATACAAACCCAGTGGATGATGAAGCAGACAAATAAGAAGTTCAAGCACATCATATATCTTCAGGCCCGCATATGTTGTCCATAGTCCTCTTTAACCCTCCGCCTCAATATCTGTCGCGGCTGTCGTTGGAAGACCCCAAAACTTAGTGCCACTACCAAAATATCCAGCCTCCTCCTCGCAGCCTAGTTCTGCTTCAAAATCGTTGGCGACGTATCGAGCCGGAAATCAGGATCGAACTAAGAGTAGAAGATGAAGGAGAGTTCGAGAGGCCAGTCGGTGATTTTTGGAGCCAAAGCCGGAAAGACGACAAGGAGGCGGAAAGGCGAAGAAGGAGGAGGAAGGGAGAGGAAGAGAGGATGGAGATGGAGGCCTTTGTTGCAGAAGAGAAAGGTCGTGAAGGAGGATCTCATCTCTACAAAGAGGAGAGAGAGAAGGCAAATGCATTCATTTTTACTTGTGTCAGTCCTTTACTCAGTCTGCAGGAGAGAGAAACAAGCGCTAGGATCAATTTTTTTAATTCCATGTCATGAGCACATGGCGCAATTTGAATGGAACACGCACGCCAAGTAGGTGAGTGATGTGGTGGTTAGAAACCACTGAATATTTTCTCCAACATGGTAGTTCGGGTGTTTAATTAGATAGTTTGATTTGCTTTTTAGTGGAGGTTGGTGTGCTCTCTCTCTCCCCGGGGCTGTCTGAACAACGTATATTTTGTAAGTTTCTCTATGCTTTATATCTTTTATTTGCCTATACCACTTATCCAATGCTTCCCGCCACCGTGGCAAATACATCTCCGGGATATCAGAAGATGTTTTATTGTATAAATAGCTTGCATTTGTTCATGCAAACTAGTTTGCAGCACAATGAGTGTTTTGAAGAACATCCGTTGGAAGCAGAATTTATTCATTCTTTCAAACCAGCGTATCAAGAAAAAAGTTTCGAAGTTCACGCGAATTACATAGGAGATAAAACAAGTCATTTAATAACTGGTCAATCTATAGCTACTGATCTGTGGAAATATTATAATCTATCTTGACCATCTATTTGCAACACCCTTCCTATAGAGAAACGAATGCTTGAGGAAGTTTATATACTGAAAACCAAACTCCCACGAAAGTTCAAGGACCATAAGCTCTTTAGTTTATGGAAAGAAAAATGACACAAATGGTCTTTGAATATTGGCTCAATTGTAACGTAATCCATACCTCAACACAAGCACACTCCCAACATTAATTAGGAAATTTGGCCAAATAATATTGACTCCTAGGCCGGCAACCAATGGAGTCACTAAGTACAATGACATTTCGGAACATTATATTGTACAAACACCAAAATGTCGACTCAAGTATTCAATGTTAAATCAACAAGTTAGAGCTCGCCTTTCATATTCAAGTAAGACTCCATGAGATGTACACCTCCCGACTCGACTTTAAGTATATTGGTAAACGGTCGAACTCGATGTTCTTCGAGCTTTTCAAGCCAAATAACATCCGCTTTCCGTCATATTTTATGCATCCTCTTTAGTTTTTCAGTTACTTCATTGTACCCAAGAGCCACCCAGCCAATCGACGTTAGTCAAATTTAGGCGGCTCCATAATCCATCTCGTGGCTCAAGTGACGTCTCGGTTTCACCCTTCGGTTTTACCCTTAGTTACGGACTTGCTTGCAGCCAAGGGCTGCCGCTTCGGCTTATGTTTGAAGTTTACCCACGGTCTAAATGTCCACCGTGCTAGACTCAACGCAGCATAAGTAGAGCTATCCCCTCCGATCTTCCCCGTTGTCCGCACACTTCACCAATTCAACTTTATGACATTATGATGCAAAACTTCGACAAACGATAGATGGCTCAAGACGTAAAAACCAAAATTAGGCCAGAGAAGATGAAAATCCTTGGGGGTAAAAGATCCAATTACAATTTTCTTCCTCACAAGAAACAATCGATCTCTTCCTACCTACATTTCGATCTCTCAGACCAGGATTCGCATTTATCGTAAAAAAATCAACTCATACAAGATGGGCATAAACCCATCTTCCCAACCAAAACCCTTTCCCCCTTTCCTTATAAAGATTGGTGAGTTCAATTCGCATGCACCATCAATCGGAAGTCTATGGAAGTCTAATAGTCCATGCCGCCCATGCCAGGAGGCATTGCTGCACCCTCCTTATCGTCCTTAGGGAGTTCAACCACAACTGCTTCAGTCGTCGTCAACAAGGACGATACACTGCAATAAAGAAAAGATTGATATTAGGCAAGTGGATGAGAAGATACAGCTAGTCCAAATCAAGAGTAAATGCTATAGTCAAAACAAAGAAGAGAAGCACCGCAGAAAGCAAAGTTACTCTCTTACCTGGCAGCATCAACCAAAGCAGTCCTGATAACTTTCAGTGGATCGATAATTCCAGATTTCACCATATCAACATAGTCACCTGCAAAGAATTCAATAAGACGAGAACAGATCCCATCTCTATTTTTGAAAGAATAAACCATCCTAGAATTGTGTAGGAGGAAAATTGTGAGTACCTTTTGCTGCATCATATCCTAGGTCAGGGTTATCCTGCTCCAAGAGCTTCCCTACAACAACAGCTCCCTCGACGCCGGCATTGGAAGCAATGGTATGCACAGGTGTCTGCAATGAAAATAAGTTATTTACATAAACATGAAACAAGTATGACTCATTCCCTCAAGTGCCCGAAACCTGTCACGTGTTTATTATTACATCCCTTTTGAACTTCGGTAATTTGCAACATATAAGGGAATCTGAAAAAGAAATACAGACCTTCAATGCATTCTGAATAATCTGGACACCAATCTTCTGATCAAAGTTGGCAGTCTGCAATTTGTCCAACTCTTTCGATGCATAAAGAAGAGCAACACCCCCACCTGCATTTCTGCCTCATCACACACTTGTCCACATAATACAACTCTATGCAGGTTGAACCGCAAATATGGGTAGAGAAGGTTACCTGGTACTATACCCTCTTCTACAGCTGCCTTAGTGGCATTCAAGGCATCTGTAACCCTATCCTTCTTCTCACCTACTTCTGCTTCACTAGCTCCTCCAATCTGTGCAAGCGAAAGAAATAAGATTTGTAAAGCTTTCATGTCACAGATCATAAGAAACATCAAAAAAGGGAACTTACACTAAAGTTTATTGTGTTCCCCTATAAGTGGAAATTAAGTAAATGGAACATCTCTGTGTGCAACTAACCTTCAAGACAGCCACACCACCGGATAGTTTAGCCAATCTCTCCTGCAATTTCTCTTTATCATAGTCTGAAGTGCTCAACTCAATTGCGGACCTAATCTGTTTCAACACAAGCAGAAGAGGTCTAGTTAAAAACTAACTTTCAATCAAAAGAAACAACCAACATACCATACAAGAACAGCTATGGAATCAATGACGTTACAGGTGCCTACACTCCCCTAGGAAAGACAAGAATGCACCACAAACCTGTTCACATCTCTCCTCTATGGACTTCTTGTCACCAGCACCATCAAGGATAATTGTGTCATCTTTAGACACCGTGACCTACAGATTCATTGGAGACAATATGTAAGTAGAAATCACTAACAGCAATGCCAGAATTAAAGGGGCCAAATTAGTTCAACATGGTACCCTGGCTTTACCTTCTTGCAAGATCCAAGCATCTCAAGATCTACCTTCTCTAGGTTCATCCCCAGCTCTTCAGTTATTAACTATCAAACAGAAAATAAAAAACATGAATGAAATGCTTAATCATATCAATTGGAAACCAGACTTAGGTCCTATCAAGCAGATAACTCACTTCACCACCAGTAAGACTGGCGAGATCCTGTAGACCAGCTTTCCTGTTCTCTCCAAAACCAGGGGCCTTAATAGCACAAACCTAAGCGAAACACAATGGAGAAAAGTTCAGCACTTCCCATTCATGATATTGATAAGGAAATGGCTAGTGAAAAACCTGATAAAGCATTACCAACCTTGATCCCAGCGCGAAGCTTATTTAGGATAAGAGTTGCCAAGGCATCACTTTCAACATCCTCAGCAACAATTAGTAAGGGTCTTTGTCTCTGAACAAAGGCATATTCTGTCAGACATGTATCCATGCAATGGCTAACTGGATATATCAAAATGAAGTTGGTGCATTGTTGGGTACCTTTAGTGCCAACTCTAAAACTTTTACAACCGCATTTATACTAGAAATTTTCTTCTCATGGATGAGTATGAGGGGATCTTCTAACTCCTGTCAAAGCAAAAGACACCATCATTGAGTGTTGCTGCAGAATCGCAGATAAACCAGGCAAACCATCCATAAAGATGCTTACACATTTCTGATTCTTCTGATTGGTAATGAAATAAGGGGAAATGTAACCTCTATCCAGCTTCATGCCCTCAACAACCTCTAGTTCATTGTATAATGTCTTTCCATCCTACAAGAAAAAGGAAATAGAAAGCCATGTGCCTCAGCAATTAGTAAAAGAGGCAGCTCAAACCATTTTTATGCATACAAAACATCAGCACAACAAATATACAAAATCCTAAAAATAATGCATATTGTGATATGTTGCAACTTACAGAGATTGTGATAACACCCTCTTTGCCAACTTTTTCCATGGCCTTTGCGATCAATTCACCAATTTCCCGCTCACCATTAGATGATATTGTTCCAACCTATCAATATATGTAATGAAGCTGTCCAAATCAGAAAACCAGTGGATGCCAACTGCTACTGCATAAAATCGTAAAAAGCAATGGGTATAATACCTGTGCAATCTCCTCTGATGTGCTGATCATCCGTGCCCTGCTTTTTAAATTTGTTACAACTGCATCAACTGCCAGGGTGATCCCACGTCTCAAGTCCATTGCATTCATCCCAGCTGCAACTGACTTGCATCCCTCAGTGAATATTGCTCGTGTGAGGACTGTAGCGCATGTGGTGCCTGAAATACAAGGAAACTGGCATGAGTAAGCATCAAATATAATGAGAAAAGAAATTCTAAGCACTGCCAAAAACAATGCATAGGCAGGATGCTTTTCCCACCATCTCCAGCGACATCATTGGTTGCATTTGCAACCTGCTTCACGAGACTAGCACCAACGTTTTTAATTCTGTCCCTGAACTCAACGCTCTTTGCCACAGTAACACCATCCTTTGTCACCTTGGGAGCACCAAAGCTTTGCTCAATCACCACATTACGACCCTTCAAGTAGTAAACAAAAAAAATCATATCAAATGATTATTAATGCCAATCATATCAAAAAGCAGCAAAACTAGCACAGATCATCGCCAGATCCCACTTTCCTAATATATCTGAGTATACACCGCCCAGAAAACATGGAAGAAAAAAGAGCTCCTTTCACTTGAATTATTCGAGTATACATTATGACCAGTTTTAAATTAATGGCCAAAAAGAACAGCATAAGAGTCAGCAGCTTCAAAACTTTCACACAGCTGAGCAAACAAAAATTACAAAATTTCGAAAAGCTCTGAGAGTAAATTTGCTTCTTATGCAGCAGAAATAAGGAAGTTATCCCCCAAGGAGCAAGACATTGCCAACACTGCATTACCTTGATTCGGAATTCACCCAACAACAAGAATTAACCAATTTAAGCTGATATTATGGCAGTCCCACGAACCATTTTACCATGACAATACTCCAGCTAGCCACCAGACGTATACTAAAATCAGGGATGCCAAATAGATTTACCTTCGGGCCCATAGTGACCTTCACAGCATCTGCAAGGTCTTCCACACCCTTAAGCATCAAGGCACGCGCCTCGACCCCAAATTTGATGTCTTTGGCAGCATAATTCCTAGCCCAGCTTGCTCTGCTTCCAATCTGCGCAACAGCAACATAAAACAAATTGAAAATCACAGAAGCAACCTCATGCCGATTCACATGCCCGGAAATCCGTCGAAGAAATTAGCACTGACCTGGTGAGCACTGTTCCTCGCAATCCTTTGACACGGGAGAGAGACAGAGAAGCAAACAAAATACAAGAAGCCCACATCAGCAAAGGGAGCGACTTAGAAAAGATTCAGCATCTTGTCAGATTGATGAGAAAACAAAAGCAAGTCGAGGTAAAATGCATATTTTATAATTTAGCTTTCGAAAAACAGCTGATATGACGAGAATGTATCCAGTCCGGTTACTCCAGGGCTGGTTCTAGCACTCAAAAGATGGAGCCTTTCTGTTTCCGTTAGCAAGGACGTAGAAATGACGAGCGCACCCAGATTAGCTTCCACTGTTTTCTCGCGCTCGGAGAGAGAACAGCAAATGAAGACAAAAAGACAAAAAAAAAAAAGGAGCCATAACCAGAGCAAATCTGGGAGAGTTACCTGGCCTTGGAAGCAAGGCTCGAAGCGAAGCGGTACATGGTAGCAGAAGAAGAAGAGGGACGAGGCGAGACGAGAGGAAAATGGGAGGAGTGATGGAGTCGCAGAGCAGAGAGAGAGAGGGAGAGGGAGGGAGGTAGAGCTGGCGAACGACTCGGGGATTGCAGGAGGGGGCTATGGCACTTGAAGAGAGCGGAAGGCTCTAGAAGGAGGAGGAGCTTCTAGGGTTTAGGGTTTTTGGGACGTCCATTTTAAGAAAAACAGCAAAAAAAAAAAACGATGAAAAAGGAGGGATAGAAAAATAACGGAGAAAAAGAAGGACGGGGAGAGATGGTTCGCTGTAAACGGCGTGGACGGGTCACAAGCCCGCCTCACTCGCCAGAAGACGCATCGAGGATTTTTATTTATTTTTATTGTAGCCCCGCTCTTGGGTTTTCTTTTTTCTTAAACTCGATCAAAGATTCAAAGCCAATCTTGTGGGGGGGCAAAAGCACGTTGTCGTGATTGACTAAATTTATATTCGTGAAATCGATAGTGTTTCTATAAAAACGAGGTATGCTTCAAAAGAATAAGAAAAGAGCATGAATTAAGATACGTTGGTATCTTAGTCCATGAGAACTCTGTAGGATTGCACACAAATGTAGTGATAAAGCTAAGTAGGATTGGAGAGGGGAGCCCCGTTTTGAATGCATTTAGGACTAGTTAATATTATTTTCTTATGAGCATATCCATTTATGACAAATATTCATCAATTTTTTTTTCCATTTCTTGCATACTCTACCGAGATAGATTTGGGGTTTCATGTTATACCATCATCTAAAATTTGGGATGATTTTGGGACGTGTACTCGACTTGTTAAATTTGAGTTCAGAGTAGAGTTAAATATTTCAAACTTTTCTAGTACATTTTCTATCGACTGTGTATGTAATATGGATTCCATTAATCTATTTTATGGGCGACCTACTTCATATGAGACAAGATATCGAAAGTAGTCCTTCTTATGTGTGGTAACTATTTGGAGGGATTCTTACTCAAGAAAGCATTAACCAGTGGGAATACAACCCTACTTGATGCATGATTAGGTATATTTCTCATTCGCCCTTTCAAAAGGCCGCTAGAAGTCACTCCTTGGTGAACCTTCTCACCCAGCAATGCTCCTTTCTCTAGTCAAATTGACTGGTCTTTGTCCACGAACTATACATGTATTGGAGAGGCTCCAAAAACAATCTATGCCAAATTTGGAGCATAATGATTTAGGCCATATTTGTTAACGTTTCTATTTCTCTATTTTTCTATCTTTTTATTATCCAGAATATAAAAAAAAAAAGAATTCCATTTGATAATATTAGTTAATTTTTCTATTTCCCGAAATAGATCAAGAATCAAAGAATAGATTTAAAACAAAAGCGAGAATTTAAAAAAAAAAAAACTTACTTCTTTATTTCCGGAATAAAAAGAGAAATAAGGTCATTTTAAAAAGAACAAAAAAAAAAAGCTCAAGTTAACCTAATGCTCGTCTTTACACATTTGACAAAATGTCCAGTTTCCTGACCGATCTAAGTCCCAATTTTTTAGAATATATAAAAAATCTAAAAATTTAGGAAAAAATTAGGAATTAGATTTTGAGTAGTTTCACTAAATTTTAATGTTAATCCTAGTTTAGAATTACTTTAACATTAAAAAAATGTGAAAATATTTTTATGAAAATTGGAATCAAAATTAAATAAGCTTTTAGGGCTTTACTATGAGCATTTTTTAATGTTGTTTTATTTTAGAGATAATGCTAGGTCGCAAAAGCTCGGTAACTCCAAGCAAAGTGTGCTCTTCTTCTCAATAGATCTATACACATGTTTATTGTAATGCTTAAAGATTTACTACCAACCTTCTCATATTGTGAGTTATAAACCGATGAGACTTTAATGTTGTCATTTTCAGGTATCCATCTTTGACTAACTATCATGTTAGATTTTCTTAGGTCATTTTAGAATATCTTGACCAATTAAATCATTACAAAAGTCCATTTTTATCCAAACATGAAATGTTAAGCTTGTTTATAAATAAATGAAAAAATTGGGAATAGAAATTTTTAGGCTTGTACCAAGCGTATTCTTGTTATTTTTCTATTCCAAAAATAGAAATTTTATGCAATTACCAAAGACATTCTTTTGCTTAGAAACTAATCCCAACAATAGAAATTTAAAAATAAAAAAACTATTTCTAAACATTTTTTTCTTTGGAACAAAAATGTTACCAAACACATCCCGAGGGCATGTTTGGTAACGTATGTACCAAATAATGCATAATCCTATTCTTTTGTTCTTTGGTACAAAAAAAGAACAAACTTCCATTTAGTAACTTTTTTATTCCCACGAACAAATTTGTTTATGGGAAGAAATTTAGGATAGAATCCAAATGCAAAAAAAGAGAAAAGAAAAAGAAAAAGTTGCTCATTTGTTCTTGGGAACAACTCCCAAATCAAGCTTCTTCTTCTTCTTCTTCTTCCTTTTCTTCTTTGGTCCCCACCATGGCCTGGCTAACGATCTTGCCAAAGTGTTGCCAACCCCTAGTGAGGCTGAACCTCATTAACCCGAGCCTTACCGATGGATGGGCGAGCTCAATCTCACCAGATTTGGGCAACATCACTAGCTATGGTCGAGATAGATGACCGGCTTAAGGAAGATGAAGAAGAAGAAAAGGCAAAAAGAAAAGAAAAATATGTAAAAAAAATTATTTAAAAATTAAAAGAGATTTTAAGTCACAAAAGAATTTGAAAGTCATACTAAATGCATTTCTATTCCAAGAATATAAATTTTGGACGTTGACCAAATGCCTTCAAATGCTCAAAAACTCGTCAAATTAATTATAAGTGGAAATTACTTCCGAAAATAAAATGATCACCAAATGCACCATTAGTAACCATAAAAGGTGATAACCATTTGGGATGGATTTTATGCTTATAAATTAAAACCTTCGACATGCAGGACTTGGAGTATCGCATTTAGAAATTAAAATAACTTTAGCCAGGTTAAATTTAGCCCTAAAATTCTGTATATTGGATTTTTTTTAATCCAAGTCGCTAGAGCAGAATTTCAAAGTATTGTTATTTCAACTAAAATTCTATTATTCCTCAGGATTCGGCTGCAAAATGTTATTTGTACAAACTAATCTGGATGAATGTCGTACATTATTTTGGCATTTACATTTTAATTTTTGTCCCTAGTTTATACACCAACATCACTCCCCTTAATAATATATGTCGCTTTTTCGTTAATGTATTGGTAAAAGTCGAAGTCGAGACGATCTTTTTTCAATTTGCCTTATTGCATGGAAAGATCTATTGGATGGCATAATCGGACTATTGTGGAATGTGGATGAAAAAAGTGTTTGAAAAATCATAAACTTATTATATTTGTGCCAATTTAATTTAAAACCTTTTAATTGTATCAATTTAATTATAAACCTTTAATCTAGTGCTAATTCGATCATTCCAGCTAATTTTGGCCAAATATAACTTATATGGGTTAGCCGATGCGCCAAATGGACTTTTTTAATAATATATTAACTTGTAATTCTTTTTTTTCTCTCTTTTTTTCTTACTTTTGTCGATGGTTGAGCGGTTGGGCCAGCTGGGCGGCCTAGCCATGGCGCCAAGTCCTGATCCTTGCCAAATCTAGCCTAGGCTAGATTGACTCTCACCTGGGTGAGGGCAACCCCACTAAGGCTCCCTTTGACAAATTCTAGTGAGGTCGCTCTAGACTTACCAAATTCTTGTGAGCCCAGCCCTCGCCAATTGCTAGGGTGACCTCACTAGAGCATTGCCCAAGTGAAGGTGATGTCCAGTGAGGCTCACTAGAGCTTGGCCTCACCATGGCCAAGCAAGGCCAGCTCACTTGGCCGTCAGCTGTCGTCGGTGGCCAATTATCGACAAAAGAAAGAAACAAGAAGAAAAAAAAAAAAAATAAAAAAATAAAAAAATTGAAATATAATTAAAAATTATTCACATTAGCATCGATACTGCCACATAAATTGGTTAGTGTTCATGTCAGTAATATCTGGACAAAATTAACTAAAATGACTAAATTGGTACTGAGTTAAAATGTTTAGGACTAAATTGGTAATATTAAATAATTTAAAAGTAAATTGGTACTAATGTAATAGGTGTAGGACTTTTCTAACACTTTTCCCGACCGTGAATGAAATAGCAAAATCAACCTTTTGAAACTCAATGGTAAATATTGTTTGCATTCTAAACAGTTTTTGGAAGCCTTAGTATAACTGCAAACACACTACGCACCAGTTTTAGGTCGGTCGATTTTTTATTGCTTTCACTCAATTGGCACATGCTGTCTCGAGATCGATTTTGGGGAATCTCTAGCGACCAACTATGATACAGGGACCTACTTACCTTTTACCAAAAAAACTATGATACAGGGACAAAATATTAGGGATATTATAGATCTATTAGACTTGACACGTGATTATTAATCATAGATTGCTGTTCACGTATATATTATATAACGAGCTCGATATCCAAATAGATGGAGAACTATGGTGAATTGTGGCATTTTTTATAAGGCGAAAAAGTGGGACCGTGGTTACGATGATTTTTTTGCGATTAGTAGTAATACATCACTTTAGTTGATGATAGGAGATCCTATCACATTTTTCCGCAAAGTTTCATTTGTTTCACCAAAAATCGATAATTTGAATAATATTGTCTTAAACTTTAATGATTATTATCATTTATAAAAATGAGTCAATAAAAATATTTAAATTATTGATAATAACTCATGCCTAAATATTTTTATAGGAAAATTATTCGAAAAGTTTGAAACCTGTTATATTTTTGCCAATTAAACCTTAAACATTTTCACAACTTGCCAATTGAGTTCATTTGACTGATTTTGGCTGGAAATTACTGATATAGATATAGGCCGTTTATATAGTACAAATATTTTAATATTTTTTCAAATTTTTTATTCTTCTCTATTTCTCTTTTCTTTGTTTTTCTACACTTTTGTCCGATGCGGGTTGTTGAACCTTGGCTGGCAATTGCGCGAGGACAAAGAAGCCCTCACCGGCCACCTGCGAGGGTCGCGGCCACAATAGCTACAAGCTCAAGATTGGGCAACCATCGTCATGAGTTGAGCTCGAGCAACCATGGATGAAAGAACATTGCTGGTTTGTGACCACCATGGCCATGAACCCATACCTCAAGCTTGAGCAACCATGACAACAGCAAGCTTGAGATCTTGCGACCATGGCCACAAGTCAAAAGAGCAGCAATGGGCGAGGCAACCTTGCCGATTCGTTGTCACCATGGCCATGAACCTATATATCAAGCTCAAGCAGCTATGACAATTGCAAGCTTGAGATCTAGCGACCAAGGAAGGCACCTGCAAGCTCGAGATGATAGCTGTAGGTGAGCGTGTCGCAACCCTACCTAGTGGCCAATGAGGGCTTTGTTACCCTTGCCTAGTGGCTAGTGAGGGTCGGTAGACCCTTGTTGGCCCCATATAAAAAAAAAAGTGTGGGAAAAGAGAAGAAAAGAAAAAAACAAAAACAAAATTTTCAAAAAAAATATTATAAAAAATTGTTTAAGTTAATACTGTTCTTGCCACAGGGATGATATGCGTTCATATCAACGATTTTCTACCAAAATTGATCGGATTAACTCAATTGGCAAAATGTAAAAAAGTAACGTCAAATTAAAGAGTTTAGAATCAAATTGGTAAAAGTGTAACAAATTTATGACTTTTCGAATAAATTTCACTATTTTCGTTGATGATGGGAATGTTTTTCATTATCTCTTTTTTTTAAGAGGCCTAAATGATCAAAATTAAGATATTTTTTTTATAATTAAATAAACAGAGCCTTTTTCTGGAGATTCGATGCACAAATTGAACTTCGGGACGTGAGATGAAGTTTAGGCCTACTTGAACATCCCAACTTCTCTTTTTCAGAAAAAAAGGTTTGTAGCAATATTTGAAAATAACTTTTAGACGGATGACAAAGGAAATAAGAAGAAGGGTCAATATCACAAAAAAATTCAAATTGGTGTGTATTTATGATAAATTTATTCAAAAATTAATTTTTTGATCACAAAAAACTCTAAAGTAATATATTTGTGATAAATTTACTCTAAACGACCATAAAAAACCTCGTACACTTATGAAAAATTTATTATAAACTAATTTTTTTATTGCCAAAAATCATAAACTGATACATTTATGACAAATATACTCTCTGCTAAATTGGATAAATATTACAAAAAACCACGAAACTGGTACAATTGTGACAAAATGTAACCTGGTACACTAGTCAAATATCACGTGTCATCTAATTCAATAATTTGATAATAAAATTTAGGGTTAATACTCTAAAAATCTCAAACCGGTACAGCTTATGACAAACTAATTTTTTTACCACAAAAAATCCCAAACTGGTATACCTTGGACAAATTTACCTCAAACTTGTATATTTATGATAAATTTATCTTCTGTCAGTTTCCGTTAAATTTTATTGTCAAATTATTAAGTTAAATGATACGTGATAGTTGACTGGTATATCGATTTGAGATTTTACTTTCCGTCTGTCATAGTTATACAATTTTTTTTTTAAATTTTTTTTGTGGTATTGATCCAATTTAACGGATGATATATTTATCACAAATATATAAATTTAGGGTTTTTTGCAGTCTAATAAATTAGTTTATGATAAATTTGTCATAAGTATACTAGTTTGAGATTTTTTATGACAGTTAGGGTAAATTTGTCACAGGTATACCGGTTTGAGGTTTTTAATAATAAAAAAATTAGTTTGGGGTAAATTTGTTATATGTGTATCAGTTTGAGGTTTTTCAAGGTAAAATTTAATGAAAATTAATATAATGTAAAATTGTCACAAATGTATCAATTTTAGATAAATTTATCAATTTGTGACAAATTTATCAATAGTCTACTAGTTTAGGTTTTTTTAGTGGTCAAAAAATTAATTTTGAGTAAATTTATCATATCTATACTAGTTTGGTTTTTTTTTTTTTTTTTTTTGTAATATTAACTCTTAAATATTTAAGAACAGTTCAAGAATTATATTAGATGAATTAAAATTTTAAGAGTAACACTACAGGTTGGACCATAATACGGTTCGTATTGTTTTCTCTTGTCATTTTCGATCAAGAACATTCCAACATTTCCACAACACCACCGGCCGTGGTGGCTCTGCTGGTTAGGCTCATGCCTTTGAAGGGAAATGTTAAGTGTTCAAAGCCCCTGCTGCAGGGAGGCTGGCAGACCATTGGGTATATTACGCGTGCGCCCCTGCCATGGTCCCGAGCCTTGGCGTCCGCAGGGGTTTATGTGGTGGATGTCGGCCAAAGCGGTTCCTCCGGCACAAAAAAAAAAAAGAGAAGGTTTCCACAACTCTAGAACGACGCCGTCTGAACAGTCTCCCAACTCCAACAATCGCCACCACACCACCTCGCAGGTCCGGAGCTCCCCGACTCTCTCCTCTCTCTCTCTCTCTCTCTCACTGGCCATTTCAATAGCATCAAAAGCAATTCTTTCGCCAATCCCTCTGCGATTCGTAGGGATACCACACAGGCGGCGAAGATGACGGAGGCGATGATAAGGAAGAAGCCGGGCATGGTGAGCGTGAAGGACATGCCCGTCCTTCAAGACGGCCCGCCGCCGGGTGGGTTCGCTCCGGTCCGGTACGCCCGCCGGATCCCCAACACCGGCCCCAGCGCCACGGCCATCTTCTTGGCCGCCTTCGGCGCCTTCTCTTGGGGCATGTACCAGGTCGGCCAGGGCAACAAGATCCGCAGGTAATCTACAACATCAATCCAATCCCACGGTTAGCCGGGTAATCTCGTTTCTCTGGATTGCTCGCTTCTTGTTAGGGTTAGGGATTGTTGGTGATTTGGGGATTTTTCTTATCTTCTTTTTTGGTCTGGGTTTTGCTCAATCTGTTGAGTTTCTCGCTTTTCCCCTTTTCGCCTTATCTGGTCTAAAGCCGTTGGGAATGTGATTTGGTGATGGAGCGATAAATTAGTTTTCAAGATGTGGGTTTTTGTAAGGATTGAACCGAAAGGGGAATGCTAGAGTGAGCTTAGAATGAGCAAGCATTTTCCATTTCAGTGTCCCTTTTTTTTTTTTTTTTTTTTTTTTTTTTTTTGTGAATATAATGTGGCAGCTGAGAATTTGTGACATTGCTTGCGATTTCAGTTGACTTTGTCAGCTTGCTCTGTCTCGTGGGGAATTAATATGGATTTTTAGGTGGAGGATTGGCATATGATGCTACTGCTTTCATGTTTTACGAATAAGCATGGTATGAAGAGAAGTTAGATGAGGATTAGTTGCTCGAAAAATTCACAATGCCTTGTTACATTCATTGGATAACACGGAAAGGAAGTGCTCTACTTTACAAATGGGTGGAAGAAGCATAAGGGTATTTGGTAGATGATTGAGCGGTTGAGTTGCAAGATGTTGGAGTGGACCCTGTGAAAGTGTCAATCTGCTGGCACCAGTCAGGGAGAAAATGAGGGTCGGCAGTTCTTTGATGATTCGAGATGCACACAAATGCAAACTATCCAAGGCTTCAGAATTTGATGAATTTCATTCTTAGTTTCTGAAGATAAAAATGCGGAGTGATAAAAACGGAATTGGGTCATCCACTTGCACGATGCTCATCTCTGTCTCCTCTTTCCTGAGAAGCGTATCAAAGGGATGTCAAAATGAGATTTTTTTATAATCAAATGAGACTCGTATAATGGGTTGGTAAAGCAACGTATCAAATTCAAATTTATGACTATGGATTGCTAAAAGTGTGATGTCCACGAAGTCTGATCCTTGTTATCAACTCAGTTTATTCATGTGGAATTTTGCCTTCCAGTTACCGTTATACTTTTGGGCCATTGCCTTCCGCTTTTGTTGCCTCTGGCAAAGATTCACTGAAGCTGGTAATGATCCTCACAAGTGGAGTATTCTGACTCCTCTCAGTGATTTAGTGATTTTGTTGATGGCGTAATGGAAATGATGATTTCACACCTCTGCTTTGTGGAGATGGAAATTTCATTTAGTCACTACTAAAGTGATAAATCTGGAGTTCTGTCAAAAGGGAAAATCTTTGGGTCTGTTGTGCTTTTTTCAACGGGAGTTGTACTTTCAATCTTATCATTTTGCATGCCTTACTTAAGGTTTGTAATAGTCTTCATCAATAAATCTAATGCAAAGGTCTCTTCCGACATTATAGTTCTATGCATGCTTGTAACTCGTCCCAATATTATGTTCTTGGAAGGCTGGCATATGCAAGTGAATTTTACTAGAATGTAAAGTACTTCTTTTGTTAGAAAAGAGATTAGTCCCCTGTAAGTTTGAAAAGAACAAATATATGATGGATCTGCAGATTTCACTTATCTTTTGAGCATGGAACAGCATCTACTTCAATTCAAGTCTTGAACGGTGCTGTTCCAAGAGGGCAAGGATCAGGCATTTCCAGCTTTCTTTTCAGCTAGAAGTCTCTTCCTTTATTGCCTTGCAGTGGATAGGCTAGGTTGCAATAGAGCTGGGTTTATCTTAGCTTCACTATAGGCAGTTCAACTTAATCTTTGCTGTAAATAGATGTTATTATGTAGGCAAACTTCTCTGTAAGCATATTGTGCTCATCTTATAGAGATTGAGTGCTTCCGATTTTGAATAATCTGCTACTTGCTTTGGGTTACTATAGTGAGTTATGATCAAACTATGTCTCTGCTGTTGAATGGGGCCCGCATAGTTGATGCAAAATTGCAGGAACTTCGACCTAAATAATTTTCAGATTTGTTTAGTGGGACAAGCTATATGGAATGGATTTGTTTATACTCATTAGTCCATGGCTATTACCAGAAGGAATTAATGAATTGTTAGGGAGAGAATTGTCGAAGTTGTCTATGCTGTCTGCTGATATGCAAGAAGAATGGATTAGAAGTGTATAACTTGGTATATTTTAGGGTTTCAAAGAGCCATATAGCATGTTCTGCTGTTCAAAAGCATAATGTTTCAAATAGCTTTTAAACATTGGCATATTCTTTGTGTTACTTTTCACTTTTTATCACTGTAAAACTTGCTGTTTCGGCCTGCTCTTCCTTATTGTGGTCTTATGTGAAGGGAAACTCAGGTTCTTTTGAAGAAAAGTTTGTTCCCTCCTTATGGCCACTGTTGACTCCTAGACTGTTTAAAGCATCTTTTGATTTCAATTTGCTCTGGCATACATTTCTGCAGTTTCACATTGGATGTTTTATGTGCTTTCTGGGTCTCACTTTGGTTACCAAATGATAGAGTGGTGCATGATGCAGACTCTGGAACAAACTGCAAATTACTCAAGTACAAACTTTACGTTGCAAACTGTTTATGGTTGTGATTATAAGAAAGACATAGAAGTAATACATATAACACTATCGTCTGCTGTGATGGCTTTCGCTGAAGTCTGTGTGTTATGCTTTTACTCTTGAAATGAGATTTGCGAAACGATCATTACTACTTGAAAAGTCCACTTACAGGAAGTATGTAAGTGAACTGCATAATTCTGATCTGAAGATGATGGATATGGAGGTTGACTTATAGGCATGACAGACATCTTTGGATCCATTTGGAAAAAGTTATCATAGATTCAGTTTCGAAATCCACATCTATGTCTTTTAAATCTTGACTGCCTTAAAGAACATTACATTGACAAGATGCATGCATTCTGCAGGGCACTGAAGGAAGAAAAATATGCTGCACGGAGAGCCATATTACCTGTGCTGCAAGCTGAAGAGGACGAAAGGTAAAACAGAAGCTTTGAGATGGCCCCATTAGTTAACTCATTACTGCTGAATTAGGAATAATAGCTGAAAGACATCGAACTTTGCCTGTTCTGCTCAGATTTGTCAAAGAGTGGAAAAAGTATCTTGAGTATGAGGCTGAAGTCATGAAGGATGTTCCTGGTTGGAAAGTCGGTGAGAGTGTCTACCACTCTGGGCGGTGGGTGCCCCCATCAACTGGTGAGCTGCGCCCTGATGTTTGGTGATCTCGTCGCGTGTGGCCGCTTGTCAGTTGTCATGAAGTCATCTGTTCTCCACAGTGCGACTTTTCTAGTGATCTGCTTATTTTGCTGGCTCACAAATAAATAAAAATTTGTCTTGGTACCTTGTACTTGGACCCTGACCAGAGTTGATCATCCTGTTCCTTCATGTTATTGTCTTTGCGAAAGTTTAAAGGAAAATCTGAAGCACCTTCCCGTTAGCGTTTTTCTACTTAATGTTTGGGAGGACCTGACTGTATCATTGGCTCTGATCTTTTGCTCATAATGGAGCTGAAACTTTATGGAGATTGGACTCTCAGTTGCAGCTCATTCTAAAGCAGTTCTTTGTGTTCATTTCTTGATTTTGATGCACATAGATGTATCTAGGGTGCGCATGACAAATTTTTGGAGAAGAAATCAATTTTTGGCTATAAATTAATTTTTTAATTTCTTTTCTTTGGATGAGTTTCTGAACAAAGTAACGCATTTGATAGTGACTCAAAATTTCTATTTTTAGAATATAAATTTATTTGATAATAGAATAAAATTTCTATCTCTAGAGGGGCGGGGGTGGCAGCTGGAGTTTGGCAGCGACACAAACGCCGGCGTTTGGTGTCCCATGGGTGGCTAGTGGGTGGCGGGGGTTGACGAGAGCGGATGATGAGAAAAGTTTTCATTTCTTACTTTTGTTTTAGAAATAGAAAAGCTAAAATTTTAGTTTTTGAGTTTTGTTTCAAATCTATTTTTGAAATGTAAATCTGTTTTCATAAATTGAAAAATGAAATTGCATTACCAAACGATTTGATTTCAAAGCTGACTTGAAGAATAAAACGACATAGAAGTAAAGAAATAGAAATTTTGTTATGCGCGTCCCTTAAGTTGTTCTATGAACAAACAATTGATTTTTTTGAGGATTAAAACTCTTTAAAGTGGAATCATTCACTCGGTGGCTGGGGATAAGAGCTTTCATAATGTCTACCCAGAACGAAGGAGTTCGAATCCCGCGGGGCGCACGGGATCTTAAGCACGACGTCGGGGTGGTGGGTCCTCCGCTAGCGTCACCCTAGGGTTTATCTGCCGGCTGCCGGCTGTACGGGATTCTCTGGGTATCATTAAAAAAAAAAAAAAAAAAAAACTCTTTAAGTGAACCATCGTCTTGGTGGCCGTGATGGTTTGGGCTCTCTTTTCCCTCACGAAAGGGAGGAGTTCGAATCTCCTCACGGTCACTTGGTCTTAAGTGAGACGCCGGGGGTGGTGGGTCTTCCTGCTTACGTGTCCTCCCAAGTTTACTTGCCGGTTGCCAGCTGTACAGGGTTCCTAGGTCACCAAAAAAAAAAAAAAAAAAAAACTCTTTAAGTGGAGTTAGATTAACTGAGTAATAATCCTTAAATAGGCAACTTCCTCTTTTTGAGGATCAAAGCTCTTTAAAGTGGAGTCAGATTAAATGTGTAATAATTCATAAATAAGCAACTTCCTTAAAATACACACTAGATCTAGCTCCTTGGATGATGATGATGATGTGGTACCTGGGAACCACTGTATAATGTAACGGAGGGGCACTAGCACATGAACCGACTTCCCACGACATCCTACTTAAGTCGTGCAACGTGATAAGTTGGGGAATCGAACCCTGGTCAGTGGTGTGGCCAACGTACGCCCATCACAGGGTTAACCATATTGGGTCGGTCAATACGACATTTTTCCCGGACTGCATCTTTACTGGTGCTAAGCGTAATACATAAGCAAAGCACATGCAATTCCTAATGAGATGCAAAAAACATTCCGCCCTTTATCACTTGTGCTCATTTATGGGTTACTGCATGCACGCCGGTACATTATAAATTAACTGCTTGTTCGCACAGATTTTGTGATTTTGTTCGAGTCCCGTGGGAATTCACTCAATTGCCCATACCATCACTATTTCATCCCAGGAACGCCGCACATTGGGAAAGTACCTGTGACCACCACCACCAAAACCGGTCCGTCGCCATCCTTCCTCACATGACATCCCTGAAGTTCTCTTCTCGTTTTCGAAAAATAAGGATTGCAAGACAATGCTTTCTGGCCATTTTGTCAAAATCTCTCATCCATGCGCCTGACATGAAAAATTATATGGAATGCGCAAGAAAACTCCTATTCGTAAATGACTGAACAGTTGACAAGCATGATCCTCTGGATGCTCATGATAAAAACTTCCTCCTTATTTATACAAAGCACAAAAATTAAGGCCACATATTGTATTTACACTGTACAAAGCAACACAGACTGCAGAAAAGAACACGCAGATGCAGGCTTTCTAAGCCTCACGGTCGAGGCATCTACTGAAAATACTAGGACAGCATGGGCAGACTTGCATATAAGGAAACTAAAGACGGGGATTGTACAGACTGCACCACTTTTAGAGGCTTTATAAGTGGTGGGTGCTACAGACCACACACGACTGGAAACAGAGGTCCAGTCCCACCGAGCTTATCGGCATCAGGCACACTGGCGTAGAAGAAGACACCATTTGACATTTCCCAGCTCCAGTCCTGCTTCCTATAGACGGACATATGGGGCCAGCGATTAATCCTCACATAGTGTTCCCTAATCTTCCCATCATCAATGAAGCTAGTGACTATGGAATAACAGCATTCATGGCCTCCCCACACCTTGTCGCCAGGATCTGCACTTTGGCTACCGTCCAGATGGAAGTACCGGTGCATTGGAGGGCCAGTGCCTTTCCAATAGGCATCTAGATTTCGCCAATACTCAGGTGCAGCCTGGTAAAATGCAAAATATTTTGTCATCACTAAATATCTTGGCTTTTGGAGAAACTCCAGATATGAAGCAAGTTCAATCTACAGAGATCCCTCAAGCATCAAGAAGCTCGACATACACGCAAAGCTTATGGGCCTCATGTTGGCAATGGCATGGACATTACTCTTGTCCGAAGATTTGCTGGTATTTAAGAGACGTTCAAGAGCAAAAACTGTCTCATGCCACCGTCACATCAATGTCGATACACAATTTCCAGCTCTACTTTCTATTCTAAGTGAGGGGTACAACTTTGATCTCTTCCATTGACGCACTCAAGACAGATGCAATGTAGGAGAATTACCAAACCAAAAAAGTCCTAAACCTATTGCAATTTTGTTAATTCAGTCATAAACCTTTTTCTTTACTATTTTGAGTATGAATGCAGTCCATCCGACTGACCAATTTTGGCTTGCCGACACTGACATGGACAGCAGCCATCCCATGTGGCGTAACTGTCGCTGACTAGGGTAAGGCTCGAACTTGCTGGCCACTGGCTAGGTCGGCCTTGACAGTGGCTGGGCCAGGTTGACCTCGCCCAGCGACGTTGAAGTCAAGGCTCACCAAGGGCAGGGTGAGGTTGACCTCACAGGCCCTCCTCTCTGGCGGGTCACTGGATGCGATCATCTAGAGGATGAAGATGAAGGGAAAGGGGGAAAAAAAGGGAAAAAGAAAAAAAATAACAAATTCAAATAAATATTAAAATATTATTAAAACTTGTTTAAGTCAGCACCAATCACGCTACGTAGGATGGCTAGTGTCTTTGTTAGTGTTAGCCGGCCAAATTAGCCAAATGGACTAAACTAGCACAAATGCAAAAAGTTTATAACTCAATTGACAAAATAAAAAGGTTTATGATTGAATTGATATAATTGTAATAAATTTAGGACTGTTTTGGTAGTTTTCTCAATGTAATGCAACTTTATCCAGAGTCCAATGTAGGTTTATCATATATATTGACAAGTAACAAAAGCTAAAGTAGAGCTCAAAGCTTAGCCATAGCAGAACAGAAAGCAACCTCTACGAAAACAATGTTGCGGTTGAAAAGCACATACCTTACTGAAATGGAACTCCCATGCATGATCACAGAGATCATACTTTGTGATACGGGTCTGTCATGAAAACAGAAAGACATGAACAAAAACAAAAGGTGTAGGTGCGCATGCAAACTAGAGAGAGAGAGAGAGAGAGAGAGAGAGAGAGAGAGAGAGATACACGTTTGCCATCCATAACAGATAAGGAATAAGCAGTCAACTTCGATAGTCCATGAACTTGGGATATTCTAGGTATGTGTGCTTTGCCAGACCACAATTCCTCGCACTGAATTAAAAAGCAAATATCAGTTATCAAAAGAAACCTTCGTCGAACGACAATTGCAAGATCGAACCACAACAACAAATCATGAATATTACATCAATACACGATGGGCTAACCTCATAGGCAGGACCATTCCGACTCTGACAAATTCCTCTAGTAATCAATCCTTTTCATGTTCTAACTCTAGCTTTTGCAAAATTCAGTCTACTATTGTTCCTACTTTCTAATGACTAAATTTTTCGGTTAACCAAACAAAGCAAATTTATATAAAGTTACACTGTAAAAAGACCAAATTTTTTTAAAAAGAAATATTTCAAAGCACACAACTGCTTCCCCCGACATATGATTTGCGGGTGGCCACCATTGGATGTGCCATTGAGAATGACAGTATTAACTGTTTATACTTTGACATCTTATGTGAGGACTTTGATCCAGAGAGCCAAAATAATTGTGGTGGGCCATATCTTCAGTTTCAGTACCCAGATAACAGGACACACACAGGGAAATTACTGTTCATGAAGCTAAAGTCACTGCCTCAGGCACTCAAACTGACATGATGCATGAGATTATTAGATGATCTTTTGCCTTACCATATGAGTCGCTGCCTTGTTAAAGAAAAACTTTGCCACCTCATGCATGGTTGTAGTTTTTGTCAACTTCCTCAACTTGTGCTTGCTTGGCATTTCTCTCCTTTCCATCTCACCTTCTTTAATAGCCACTCTATGTACCTCGCCACTCTATGTAAGTCCTTGCACCCAACTCAAAATCTCCAGCTGGATTGCTCCAGCAAATTAAAAAAAAAAATCTTCAGATGGATCGAAGAAAGGACTAGAGAGGTACTTTAGGGAAGAGGTAAAGGAAAAAACGAGAAACAAAGGATGTTATGACCTTTTACTGCCTAGCTAATTATAAGAGGTGATTCATCTTAGATCAACAAGATTTTGCAAAAGCGATTAATTGCATTCTTCATTTGACTGAGGTTCATTATGCTTAAGAAATGTACAAGACGTGAATAGCAAGAGTAAGAACTTCATGATCTCGTCGGTGTCCTAAAAATGAACAAATACACACATTAATCCTTGACCTTTCTTATTCACAATCTATATAAACTGATCATGAAGAAGGCTCTTGCATATCCAAATAAGTCCTCTCCTTATCTAGTCCAATTCCAATTTCGAGTATCTCCCAAGCTAATAAAAAACTCCGAACATTCACTCTAGATTCTCTACCTCTTCTATCTTTGGATGTCTCTGTCATCTCTCTCATCCAACTTGATAGCTTGACATGGCCGAGGGTAGAGTATCAATCTAAGGAGGTCAGTAGATGGAGATAACCAACCATGCATGAGCTAAGAAGTGGACAAAACAAACCCAAATTGAAAAGAAAAGTGTATCCAACCTCAATTTGCTACTATTCACAGCATTTACTGGCAGGTAAAGGAAGCTCACAAAACCTTTTCAAGAAAAAGAAAATACTGATTCTTCATTCAAGTGAAAGCTTCTCTATCACATTGTAACCCTTTCAAAAGAAATTTAGCACCGCAATTTCTGCCACATTAAGCTAACCACCGCCATTGAGGATCATAAATGGCAGCAGTACCCCAATTGACATCAAATGTAGCTAGGCCATGACAACCACGTGAAACAACCAGCAATATATCAATAATGCATTGTACGAGTGTGAAATTGCATCCTATATCTGATAAGCATTTCTGATACTTCTGCAATCCATTTCATCATAGGGAACCAAAAGAAAAAACTTAAAATCTTCTATAATTCACTAAGACAGGTCTAATCACTAAGTCTTTGGACTAGTCAATATATTTTCTTATTCACATATTGCCATCTACAGGAACTACTTAGGGAGCTGACAAAACATTCCCATACAATTCTTCAACAGATCCCCTCTCAGAATTCCCCATGCTTAGACCCTGAAAGTTCTGTCTAACATCACTATACCCCAATGCATATTGGTAAACACTAGTCAAGCAGAAAAGGTTTGGATGCCCCTGTCCCCACTAAAATAAAAAATTACCATATCCATCTTTTCTTTTGGCTACCCATTACGCCCTTAGTGGCGTGTGGTCATGGTGCCATAGGATTTGACCCAAGACCTCTTGGCACTAAGTCGATGAGAATTGCTGCTAGGCCACTAAGGCCTTTGGCTTCCCCTTGCTTATTATTGCTGTCAATTTCGATTTATCCTACATCTTTTATGCACATCTCTTTTTCTCCCATCTGAAACCTTTTTTCCCTCTCATACAGCTTAGATTTTGTAACAGAGAAAAGGGATTTTCATTAGTACACTCCTCAACCAATGAGGTTGAATGAATAGAAAAAAATGTGAAGTAGGCAAGGGCATACAAGCTAACAAAATGATAATACCATGGAAAAATTATTCCTAAAATTTGATGAATGGGTGCCCACTACAAGAAGGGACACAAAATCTATTGAAAAAGGAACGATGACATGTTTGATATAGAGAATTCACAACACCCATTTAGACAAATATTCAACTAATGTTTGGATCAAACAGTAGCTTTGGTGCCATCTTCCAAGAGAGTTAACCACCACTAACATATGGCCAACCCCGATTAATCAAGTCCTAGACGAAACAACTCCACAGATGAAAAGAGCTTCCTTGATCATTGGGGTAGAATTATTCCTAGTGACACTCCCAACTTATTAATAAAGGACATTAAGCTCATATGATTTTTTTGTACATGATGCACCGCATAATATTTGACTCCTCATCAGCAAGGGAGCAAACAAAGAAATGATAAAATAGAGTAATCCACGTATTATTTTGGTCAGAATACTACTTCCTCACTACATGGCAATTATTTGACCAACATGATGCACCTCATGCAATGTAGTTACGGCAATATCAAAAATTAAATCTAAAATTCAGATACAAGAAAGATGCAACCCATGTATGGAAAACTCCTATTGTCGCTCAACTTTTAAGTAACATATCTGCAATCTATTATGTTGTAAAACTTCTAAATATGTCATAAAACAATAGAGAATCATTTTAAAAAATCACAAAGATAGAATGTGAATCTCGAACTTTCGAGAGAACATTTACAGAAAAGGTGCGCAGATACTTTCCTTGAAGTCTGGTGACATCTCTAAAATTCTCATCTTAGGTTCACAGTCAGTTTGTAAAGACTCCAAGGATGCATGCTACATCGAAAAGCATGGTTGACCTCATAAAAGCAGTATACTACATCACAGATCATCTCTAATCAAATTCCATACCACTTACAGAAAGTGGCTTTATATCATCAAATTTGGCATATTTTAAGATCTTGCGTACATGTGTCAGCTAATTGACACCATCAAAGACCACCCCATATACTCTACAGCCAACAGGTAAACCATTTTTGTTATTAGAATAGCAATAATCATCGATCTGTTATCAAAAGACAAACACTAGCAAGGCACTAGTCAAATGTAAAAAAGCTGCAAGCGGATCTCAGTCATCCAGTTAAAAAGCCCAAAGTACAACCACAAACTTGGCTCTTCATCAGGTGAGTTTCAAAGGAGTAACCAAATTGGCTAATCGAAAGCTATCGCAAATGGAAGAAACAAAACCACTTAAAATGCACGCTTCACACAATCCTTACAAGATTCTCATAAACGCATGCGAAATAAGATACTCATCTTAAAATCCTCTTCCAGAACACCAAAACCATCCAGACTTGCTAATCCAACCACCGACAGAAATCATAGCATAAAATCACTATCCAAACTCAGAATTTAGCAGCCCCGAAATAAGAACGAATCACTACGACAAACGAAATATCCGAAATCACAGCAGCAATGAAAACAGAAAGAGAAGATAAAAGCGAGCGAAACAGACCTTACGGCTCCAGAGCCGGTCGCTGGAGGCAACGCGGTGCCACGCGCGAGAGACGAGCAGAGATAGTGCCACGCTGCGTGCGTCGAGGTTGTTCAGTATCATCACCATGAGGTCCGCACCGAACACCTCCAGAGGATCGCGAGACGACGACGACGACGGCGACGGACGATCCCGATCCTCGCGCTTCCTCTTCCCCCTCCTCCTCCTCCTCCTCCTCTTCCACTTCATGGCGCCTTCCTCCGCGGACGACGGCAAGTCGTCCCGCTCGTCGGCGTCGTCCGGCGAGGCGTCGCTGCTCTTCGCTGGCGGCATGCGGTCTATCGTCTGCGCCATTGCGGAGCGAAGCCCCGAGCTAGAGAGAGAGACGAGGGAAGGTTTGGTCCCGAGGTGGGAGACTGCTGATGTGCAGGGGTTTCGTTTTGGGGCCTATTTTGTGTTTCCACTCTCTTCCACCGACAGGACAAGCCAGAGAGGGAGGCCTGTTTAGATGACGGATGCGTCCACGTGGCCATTCGGCGAGGGTCTGACGTGGGTGCATCATGATTGGTGAGCGTAAGTGGCGGTATGTGGAGTCGAATGCAGCGGATTATTCCGAGCTTCACATCTCAAAATCATCCACAATTTGATTGTGGTTACTATTCTACATTTTGAATTAGATAAAATTTGGATAAGATAAAATGTGAAATTTAGACATCTTTCTACTTATCTAGGCTCGTTAAATAGGTGGGTAGGATCGTCACGCGCCAACCCTTGAGTGCGCTGTATCCCTCGTTCACTTAAGTCATTTGATTGCAACGTCTTAGGAGACATCGCTGACTTATCGCTATTGTTGTTTAATTATACGCAAGCGAAAATAGAGACTAATCACCCAACCATTCACAATGAAATAAGGATAATTCAAACATTAATATACATCAAAACACACTTCATTTATTTATGCACATACGTGAATAGTTACAGGCTAATTTCATCCACAACCAAAAGCTTAGCTAGCCAAGTACTGCCATCTGGGTTTGGGGTTGGCCTAGCACCTCTACTACTAAGAGGGTGACCTCAAAAGGTGACGTACCTTTCTAACTCCCAATGCCCCATGGGCTCCCTAAAGAATCACGGTTTGAGGTTTAGGCCCTGATTTGGGTTAATGTCCAGATTAGTGACCTCAACGTCAAGGACGTCCAGGTCCATGGCGTCCCAATTGATGGTCATAGTCCCCACCTTTGTGGTCCAACAAAACCTCTAGGGGGATTGTACAACATCTCTCCTGCCTAATAGTATTAGGCGATGAACTTGTAGGGCATTGAGTTGGTTAACAACCCCTTGTCTATCAAGACATTAGTGACGTAGCACTTGTATCAGTCCTCTATCCTTACGACCGAATATTCTATCACTTGAGAACTTGGTCCACTAGGACCCCAAAGCGGACGTGTCGAAAGGGTTCAGTCATGCTTAGGGCCTGAAAATTTTAAATAATAACAGTGAGATAAACTCAGTTAATAAATTTCCTAATCATCACGTAGGGAAGTAATTCACCTCAAGTCGGCCTAAAAATGCAAGTTAACATCGATGGCAGATCAATAACAAATCTCTCTCTTTGCCTTAACTACTAACATGAACAATTCTCTCACTTCTTCACAGTCATCATAACATAAACGTATAGGGAAATCTCAGGACCAATCACATAATTATGAGGCAGGCATAAGAATCTGCAATATCTCACAATCATGCACAAATGCCAACTGATAATCCAAATATAAGCAAATATTATTTCCAAGCACATTCCACACATATATGTCTAGATTATTATGATTGCTTAGGGCCATGGCCAAACTGAAGGTTGACGATCTTTTGGCATAATCAAGCATCGTCTCGCATATGTATACACCTCAAGACGACATTGCAAATGAGGAGATTCGTTTTGAAATCCATCCGTAAACGGTATCTCATTGACATTGGGGCATCCGAATTTAATTGGGTATCATCTTGCATAATTATACACATCAGGATGATTTTATCACCCTGCATAATAATACACATTAGAGTATTTAGGTGATCACACAGTATGCCATAACTCAAACTCATTTTATATCTTTTTCATTAATTAATGGAGGAGTGTGTAATGCTAATTCAATATGTAACAATATTTGCTACATACATGCTTGTGTCACGGGCCGAGAGTTTCCTTGGCCTCGGAACGACCCGCGGGCACCTAGCGAGCGGAATTCGCCAGGCCAGGCCAGCCCAGCCCATTCTTTAGCTGTTCCACGAATGATATGGTGAATGATTCTTCGTACGAGATCCTACCACGCCCAGCTTCGCTCGGGCGTCTAGTCCATTGAGTAAGATAGCAGTTCTCTTTAGGCACAACATCTGGTTTCGGCCTGCCATGGCCTCGTCAGGAGAGCGGCATAAGCTCCCAACCAGTTTGTGCACGGGAGGCCTACCCTGTCTTAGTCCATTGAGTAAGATAGCAGTTCTCTTTAGGCACAACATCTGGTTTCGGCCTGCCATGGCCTCGTCGGGAGCGGCATCGCTCCCAACCAGGTTTGTGCACGGGAGGCCTACCCCTGTCTTGAGCTCCTAAATGATATAATCCTTCTATCCTAGAACTCCTACCACCAACCGTCTTGACGCCACTCCCACGGACCCGCCTGTGTTCTATCCTTCGCCTCACACTCTTCACCGAGATAACCCCAAGCCCCACTCACAAGTGTCACGAGTACGGGAGGATTCACGGACCGTGACATTCTCCCCCACTCAATTTGCAACGCCCTCATTGCGATCTACTCTGTCGCTTCATTGCGTAAATTAACCATTGATGTGCCACTTTTGGGAATTCACATAGAACGATCACGCTCGCCCAACAAAACAGGTTTTTTCCCCATTGGTGGCTTCTTTTGATCTTAGCCGCTCGGCCATTTAATCACCTGCGCTTTCCGGCAAGTGTGGCATCTTTCGCCAACCACATCTTTTGGCAGCACCATTTCACCCTAATCAGCATCTTGACCCCAGCAGACCAATGGAGGTTCTTTTTCTTGTTGAAAACGCAGCAGTAGACCTCTTCTTCGTATTCACCGATCGATCCAGGAACTTTATCCCTATTCAGCAAGGGTTCGGTTCTTCTCGAACTCCCTATCGGCTCGGCGGTAAACCGACTCGTCCCAAGACACATTGTCATCCTAGGAGCGAGAGAGCGCGGCTACGTTCGATCATCTTTTGCCCCCGCCATTCACTTTCCGCTGCGCGCTAGGACCGGACCGGGCACTCATCAATTCGACGAACTAGAGCAAGAAGCTCGATTTTCCGACTTGCTCAATTGCTTATTGGAGGGATTCCTGCTCTGATACCACTTGTCACGGGCCGAGAGTTTCCTTGGCCTCGGAACGACCCGCGGGCGCCTAGCGAGCGGAATTCGCCAGGCCGGCCAGCCCATTCTTTAGCTGTTCCACGAATGATACGGTGAATGATTCTTCGTACGAGATCCTACCACGCCCGGCCTCGCTCGGGTGTCTAGTCCATTGAGTAAGACAAATAGTTCTCTTTAGGCACAACAACCGGTTTCGGCTGCCATGGCCTCGTCGGGAGAGCGGCATCGCTCCCGACCGGTTTGTGCACGGAGGCCTACCCCATCTTCGAGCTCCTAAATGATATAATCATTCTATCCTAGAACTCCTAACACCAACCGTCTTGACGCCACTCCCATGGACCAGGTTGTGTTCTACCCTTCGCCTCACACTCTTTACCGATAACCCCAAGCCCCACTCACAAGTGTCACGAGTACGGAGGATTCATGGACCGTGACACTTGCATCTCACATCACATCACATTAGCATACCACTTGCATATTTTAATATGTCATCTTTCTACACATCTTGACATACATGATAATTCATTATGAATATGAGGTCCCGTAAACAATTACAAATTTCCATTCTAAAACAACTTACTTGAGCATACTCCATATTTAAACCTAACACCCAACAATACAACAAACCTCTTTGAAATCATATCCTAAGGAAAGCGTAGGGCACAAATTAAGATATTGCATGTTAACATATTATACTACTATAACACATTACATATTAACATACTGCATTACTATAACATATTACTTGTTAGACCATCTCATAACTACAATGCATCACACCTTAACGCATCCCATTACAACAACATATTACACGTTACTGTCACATATCACATATTAACATAATATCACACATTATAATAATTTATCGTGATAACCTATCGAATATTTAGATAATCTATCGCGATAACCTATCGGATATTTAGATAACCTATCCTAATAACCTATCCGATATTTAGATAACCTATCGCGATAACCTATCGGATATTTAGATAATCTATCATGATAACCTATCTATTAACTAAACTAACCACCACTTATCTTTAATTTAATGCTAAGCTTTATCCTAAGTGCAATCAAAACCCTAAATGAGGGTTAGAAAACCACTCACTTTCGGACCTAAACCAATAGCTCATGGTGGCGGTGGAGGCTCACGTGCTAGTGGTGAGGCATAGCAATGGCGAGTGGATGGTCTCCGACTTTGCGATGGTCCAAGCCAAGAGGAGTGAGGGAAAGGAGGGCAACGGTGAGGCTGGGCGGCCTCCCCTTAGGCTCCAAAACTCAACTTGATAATGAGAACGGCGGTGTGGGAATGGCATCTTGACGGTGGACATGGGCTATGGATGATAGCTGATGAGATCTAGAGAGAAAAAGGGAGGAAATGGAGAGGGTGAGGTTTGGCAATAGGGGGAGGGAGGGAGGGAGCGAGAGAGAGAGAGAGAGAGAGAGAAGTGAGGAGAGGGAGGGTTACTGAATTGAGGGGGAAAGAGTGTTCATGGCGAAATTCCATGGATGGCCAAGATGAGGCCTTACTCCCCAAGCCAAGAATGCGTGGCCAAGATTGCTTCTTGCAAAACTTGCCCTCCAAGTTCCATTTAATGCAACCACCATTCCTAAGTTAGAAATAGGGTAGACTAGGCTAGGATGATGCCACTTTCTCTCTCTTCCATCCCTTGAATGCCCCGCACTCTCTGCATGCAAAAATGTTTTTGTTTTATTAGGCTAGAATGGTAAAATGGTAATTTCGCTAGATTTGGTTACTGTTCATGCATATGGGTAATGATGAGGGATCTTAGAAAAGACCCAAAAGGGTTTGGGTGGGCTATGAGCCATTGAGTTGGCCCTCCTTGGCATGAGGCCCATTGTGATGCGCATAGCTCCATTGATCAACTCAGAACCATCGATGCTTATCCAAGCCAAGAAAGAAATTGGGCATCATGTGCTTCGATGGATCATTTTGAACGAATAATGTCAATTACTTATTGATACTTTGTGGTATATTGATAACTATTGATGGGAGGCCATTTTAGACATTTTGTATGACTAATTGATGAAGTTTCAGGAGGGTTATTTTCTAGTCAAGGGAGGAGGACGAATTTTGGAGGCCATTTTGATCGTCACTTGATTGAGCTATCAGTAATCAATGCACAATCGCAAGGATCCATCCTTCTTCTGGTCCCTAAGTTGATGAAGTAGATTCACATGGGAAAATAGGGGGATGGGCTTGGCTAGGGGATGAAACCATTTTCTCTTTCCTATCTTGCCCTTTTGGCCCTTATTTGAAAAGAGGGCAATTTGGTCATTTCATGAACATTGCAAACTATTCAAGCATATGGGGGGTAATTAATGCAAGATTTAGTAGGGCTAAGGTGATGCGTGATGGGGTGAGCGATTCAAGAACATAAATTTTTCAGATAGGAATTTTTTGGTTGAGTGTATGGAGTATTGTATATGGTGAAGAAACGAAAGGGAATAAGCAAAGATAGAACGATCTCCTTCCAAGGTATAAAGGCCACGCCACCAACCGAGGATGAGGATCGAGATTTACGAAGTTTACCCCCAAGGCCTAAAGCTTCCACCAGCCAAGGATAAAGGACTTCGGGATAGGAGAAGCTCACCACCAAGGCTTAAAGATTCCACCAGCCAAGGATAAAGGGCTTCTTGGCTCACCACCAAGGAGTGATCTACATTCCAAGGATAAAGAAACCGAAAGGAGTTACCCACTCTCCGAAGATGTTCACTCAAGCAGAGGAAATCTCACCATTTTCATTCATAAAATTCGCATGTCCCATACATTGGATAGTTTTCCCCTATTTATAGGAGGATTTTAGCCTTAGGAAATATTATAAATAAACTTTAATGACCTAGGAACCTAAACGTTCGACTCTTGAGCTACATAAAAATAAAGACACCTAGGAACTTAAGAAAAGCCTTTATTAACACGGGAACTAAGTGCCTTTAATCTTTGGCCTTCCGCATTCTTGAACCTTTAGCTTTCCGTATTCTTGAACCTTTGGCTTTCCATATTCTTGAACCGCATTCGTGAACCTTTAGCCTTCCTAAAATTCGTGCTCCTCCCTTGACCAGAAAATAATACTACTGAAACTTCATCAATTGGCCATACAAAGACATCTAAAATGGCCTCCTATTGATAGTTATCGATATACCACAAAGTACCGATAAGTACATAATTGATTCAAAATAATCCATTGAAGCACATAATGCCCATCGAAGCACATATACCTCTTGGGTAGGTGGCCCTTAGGTTGCCCAACATGAATGTCAGCCCATTTCAGCCTACCTTCATGGGCTTGGGCCCACTTGGGTCCCTGTTCGTGGCCTGCTCGACATTTTATAGTCTATTAATCCCTATTGTGCTCCCATTTGAAGATCAATCATCGATGCGATTCTGTTCTAAAAATTGGGATTGGATCGAGGATGTCATGAATCTAGTTGGAGGCATAGCTATCCCAAAGAACCTTTCCTTGAGTCGTTGGCAATAGCTAGCTAATCCTCAAAAGGTTCGAACTTCTATCGCCATCATTGGTCTCGGCCAATTCGTGACTACCTTGATCGTTGTTTAATCCGCCAAAATTCCTTCGCCTGATATGATGTGACCAAGATATGCAACTTGATTGTGCCAAAACTCGCACTTACTAAGTTTAGCATAAAGTGCATGTTCTTGAATGGTCAATAACATCATCCTCAAGTATTGTTTAATACTCCTCGACTGCAATAAGATGTTGTTAATGAAGACTTTGACGAAGTGATCTAGATACGGCTTGAACACTTGTTGTGAACTCATAGTGGCCGTATCAACTTTGAAAGTCGATTTTTGGGATATCCTCCTCCTCATTATTCTACTGATTATACCCGTCTTTAGGTCTATCTAGGAGAATATTGAAGCTCCTTGAAGCTGATTAAACAAGTTGTCTTTCCTTGACAGCGAATACTTGTTTTTGATCATCACTTGATTGAGCTATCAGTAATCAATGCACAATCGTAAAGATCCATCATTCTTCTGGTCCCTAAAATGATGAAGTAGATTCACATGGGAAAATAGGGGGATGGGCTTGGCTAGGGGATGAAACCATTTTCTCTTTCCCATCTTGCCCTTTTGGCCCTTATTTGAAAAGAGGGCAATTTGGTCATTTCATGAACATTGCAAACTATTCAAGCATATGGGGGTAATTAATGCAAGATTTAGTAGGGCTAAGGTGATGCGTGATGGGGTGAGCAATTCAAGAATGGAAATTTTTTAGAGAGGAATTTTTTGGTTGAGTGTATGGAGTATTGTATATGGTGAAGAAACGAAAGGGAATAAGCAAAGATAGAACGATCTCCTTCCAAGGTATTAAGGCCACGCCACCAACCGAGGATGAGGATCGAGATCTACGAAGTTCACCCCCAAGGCCTAAAGCTTCCACCAGCCAGGGATAAAGGACTTCGGGATAGGAGAAGCTCACCACCAAGGCCTAAAGATTCCACTAGCCAAGGATAAAAGGCTTCTTGGCTCACCACCAAGGAGTGATCTACGCTCCAAGGATAAAGAAACCGAAAGGAGTTATCCACTCTCCGAAGATGTTCACTCAAGCAGAGGAAATCTCACCATTTTCATTCATAAAATTCGCATGTCCCATACATTGGATAGTTTTCCCCTATTTATAGGAGGATTTTAGCCTTAGGAAATATTATAAACAAACTTTAATGACCTAGGAACTTAAACGTTCGACTCTTGAGCTACATAAAAATAAAGACACATAGGAATTTAAGAAAAGCCTTTATTAACACGGGAACTAAGTGCCTTTAATCTTTGGCTTTCCGCATTCTTGAACCTTTAGCTTTCCGTATTCTTGAACCACATTCGCGAACCTTTAACCTTCCTAAAATTCGTGCTCCTCCCTTGACCAGAAAATAATACTACTGAAACTTCATCAATTGGCCATACAAGACACCTTTAGTTATTGATATACAACAAAGTACCGATAAGTAATTAACATTATTGATTCAAAATGATCCATCGAAGCACATATACCTCTTGGGTAGATGGCCCTTAGGCTGCCCAACATGAATGTCGGCCCATTTCAGCCTACCTTCATGGGCTTGGGCCCACTTGGGTCCCCGTTCGTGGTCTGCTTGACATTTTACAGTCTATTAATCCCTATTGTGTTCCCATCTGAAGATCAATCATCGATGCGATTCTGTTCTAAAATTAGGATTGGATCGAGGATGTCATAAATCTAGTTGGAGGCATAGCTATCCCAAAGAACCTTTCCTTGAGTCGTTGGCAATAGCTAGCTAATCCTCAAAAGGTTCGAACTTCTATTGCCATCATTGGTCTCGGCCAATTCATGACTGCCTCGATCGTTGTTTAATCCGCCGAAATTCCTTCGCCTGATATGATGTGACCAAGATATGCAACTTGATTATGCCAAAACTCGCACTTACTAAGTTTAGCATAAAGTGCATGTTCTCGAATGGTTAGTAACATCATCCTCAAGTGTTGTTTAATACTCCTCGACTGCAATAAGATGTTGTTAATGAAGACTTTGACGAACTGATCTAGATATGGCTTGAACACTTGTTGTGAACTCATAGTGGCCGTATCAACTTTGAAAGTCGATTTTTGGGATATCCTCCTCATTATTCCGTTGATTATACCCGTCTTTAGGTCTATCTAGGAGAATATTGAAGCTCCTTGAAGCTGATTAAACAAGTTGTCTATCCTTGACAGCGGATACTTGTTTTTGATCGTCACTTGATTGAGTTATCAGTAATTAATGCACAATCGCAAGGATCCATCCTTCTTCTGGTCCCTAAGTTGATGAAGTAGATTCACATGGGAAAATAGGGGATGGGCTTGGCTAGGGGATGAAACCATTTTCTCTTTCCCATCTTGCCCTTTTGGCCCTTATTTGAAAAGAGGGCAATTTGGTCATTTCATGAACATTGCAAACTATTCAAGCATATGGGGGGTAATTAATGCAAGATTTAGTAGGGCTAAGGTGATGCGTGATGGGTGAGCGATTCAAGAACGGAAATTTTTCAGAGAGGAATTTTTTGGTTGAGTGTATGGAGTATTGTATATGGTGAAGAAACGAAAGGGAATAAGCAAAGATAGAACGATCTCCTTCCAAGGTATAAAGGCCACGCCACCAACCGAGGATGAGGATTGAGATCTACGAAGTTCACCACCAAGGCCTAAAGCTTCCACCAGCCAAGGATAAAGGACTTCGAGATAGGAGAAGCTCACCACTAAGGCCTAAAGATTCCACCAGCCAAGGATAAAGGGCTTCTTGACTCACCACCAAGGAGTGATCTACGCTCCAAGGATAAAGAGACCGAAAGGAGTTATCTAGTCTCTAAAGATGTTCACTCAAGTAGAGGAATTCTCGCAATTTTCATTCATCAAATTCGTATGTCCCATACATTGGATAGTTTTCCCCTATTAAAAATAGACTTTAATGACCTAGGAACTTGAACCTTCAACTCTTGAACTACTTAGCAATAAAGACACCTAGGAACTTATGAAAAACCTTCGACTCTTGAACTGCAAAACAATAAAGACACCTAGGAACTTATGAGATGCATTTAGTAGTACGAGAACTTGCATTCTTGAACCTTTGGCTTTCCGCATTCTTGAATCTTGAGCTTTCCGTATTCTTAAACCGCATTCTTGAACATTTGGCCTTTCGCATTCTCGAACCGCATTCGTGAACCTTTAGCATCTCTTACAACATTAGTGTGCCTGGATTTTATATTTTGAGACAAAAGAAAAGGATTGAAGAAATTCTACCCATTTTGCATTTCTAGAATTAAGCTTGCGTTGGCCGCTAATAAACTTAAGCGCCTCATGATCAGAATGAAGGACAAATTATTTTGGCCTCAAATAATGATTCCAATGATCAAGAGCTCGAACAATGGCATAGAACTCTTTGTTATAAGTTGAATAATTCCTCTTCGAATCGGATAACTTCTCGCTGAAATATGCCAATGGTTTTTGTGCTTGCACCAGAACAGCACCAATACCAACTCCGCTTGCATCACACTCAACTTCAAATACTTTATCAAAATTAGGAAGTGCAAGAATAGAGGACTCACAAAGTATCTGATTGATTACCTCAAAGGCGTTTTGAGCAGCCTTTGTCCATTCAAAAGCATCATTCTTCATGCATTCAGTTATAGGAACCATGACGGTACTAAAATTTTTGACAAAATGTCAATAGAAAGAAACAAGTCCATGAAAACTTCTTACTTCATAAATAGATTTCAAAACCGACCAAGTCTTCATAGCTTCCACCTTGGCTTGATCAATAGAGATTCCATCTTTGGAAATCACATAACCAAGAAACACAATGCTCAGAGAGAAGATCTCACATTTCTCCATTTTAGTATATAGTTTTGGTTTTGTCAATACATTAAGGAAAACGTTCATAAGACTCATGAAGGTACTCGGAAGATTAGATAATCCGAATGAAAGCCGTCTTCCATTCATCACCTCTCTCATTCTGATTTGATGATAACCACTTCGCAAATCTATCTTCAAAACACAGAATAACCATATAATACATCAAGCATATTATCAAGTCTAGGTATAGGGTACCTATACTTAATGGTGATGTTGTTGATGGCTAGGCTATCATCACACATTCGCTATGTACCATCCTTCTTTAACGATAAGTTCATCGACCTGTCTTTGCAGCTCCTTTGTTTCCTCCGGATTGCATCGATAAGTTGGCTTGTTTGGAAGTGGAGCATCGGGGATGAAATCAATTAGATGCTCAATACCTCTTATGGGAGGTGATCCAGGTGGAAAATCCTTTGGGAACACATCTGCAAATTCTTTCAACAAGCAATACATTTTTGGATGTATGGATCGCTCTATCTCACTCTTTTTCGACCACAAGCAAAGCAAATACATTCTTTTGTTTGCTAATGGCTCTCTCAACCCGTGTCTCACTCAAGAACAGATTTTCCTTACAAGTGTTTCCCTTCCTAGGTTGATTATTATGTATCGAAGAAGGATTCAATGGTAAAAGAGTAATGTATTTATGTTCCTTATGAAAAGAGTAAGTGTTTTTTCGACCATCATGCATAGCATTTATATCAAATTGCTATGGTCTACCCAATAACAAGTGGCATGCGTCCATAGGAATCACATCACCTACAACCTCATCTCGATAGTTTTTCCCAATCGAAAATGATATAAGAACGCGTTTTGTTTCCTTGAGTTCATTCCCTTGATCAAGCCATTGGAGCTTGTATGGTTGAGGATGTTTCGTTGTTGGAAGCTTCAGCTTGACGACAAGAGTTGTCGAAGCAACATTGGTGTAGCTCCCACCATCGGTGATCACCGAACACACCTTTCCGTTAATAGTGCAATGGTGTGAAATATATTCTCCCTGTGCTCTTTATCAAGAGAAACTTCAACATGCAATGCTCTTGTGATGATAAACAACTCGCCATCATCGGCTTTCTCCACAACTTCTTCTTCCTGATCAGATTAATAAATACTTTGGTCTTGATTGCCCTTAGCCTCTTGAAGTGCTGAATTGATCTCCTCAATTTCTTGAAGAGTCATAACTCTCTAATTTGGACAATTTGCCTGTAAATGCCCAAAACCATGGCACTTAAAGCATTTCCTTGCATCGCCTTCAAACTTCTTTTGGACTTCTTTGGAAGGCTCTGCAATTTTTCCCTTGCCTTTGTCTTTTGTCGACGTACTCTTGCATTTGTTGAGCTTAGGTTCTTCTCTAGTAAAATCCTTAGCCACTGCCAGGTACCCTTGACATCCTTCGTCAAGTAATGCACGGGCCTCTATTGCTGAAATAAGTGCTATAGATAGGTTGGTCTGACCTCCGAAAAATTCACAACTAGACTGGTCAAGTAAAACAAATTGGATCACTTTCCTATAACAATCCATTTTGGCCCGATACTTATGAAGCTAATCCATTCCTATGATAATATCAAAATCATACATAGCCATTACGACTAGGTCTATTTCCATATCCCTTCCTCCTATTGTTATCTTACATTTTGCACACATCATCGTAGATAATACCATATTCTTTAAAGGCGTGGAAACACAAAGAGGCGTCTCAAGAGGCATAACTTCTATTTCGCTCAATTGCCTATATCTTTCAGATATAAATGAATGCGTAGCACCCGTGTAAAACAATGCATATGTCTTCTTGCCATTTATGAAAATCGTACCTGATATAACATTATTGGAAGCTTTCGCTTCCTCTTGGGTGACCGCATACACCCTTTCTTGTGCTGGTGGCCTCTAAGGATTCCTTGGTAGGTTTAGTCTAATAGCACTCGATGTGCTTGTCGCACCGAGCCAACACTCATTTACAGCCAACTTTGCATTTCCGTCTAACTAGTGCTCGCCAAAAGTATTTTCTCAGCATCACTGCAGTCCAATAACCGGAAAATCTGTTCTATCCCATCAATCCAATGTTCCACCTCCTTAGGACTTTCCATTCCACCAAAATTAGGTGGTTTCAACTTTAGAAATTGCTCCACCAGTCCTTGAGGGCGACGTTCCACTCCAGTTGTTGCTGCGCTTGTCTATCCATTAGATTTCTAATATTGGCCAATGCCTGCAAGATATCTTCCATTCGGGGTTCAGCCCTTGTAGCAGAGGCTTCAGCCCTCGATGGATGAGTACTTCCAGCTCGCACCATGACTTTCTTGCAGTTTCCAAGCATTTGCCTCAGGAATAATCTAAGACTCACTGTCTCCATTTAAAAGCAACTACTACTACTAGGGATCTACGAGTGAATACCCATCACCCGTTATTCAAAGTTAACCAATTTTTCCATTTAATATCCTATGGTGTGCATTGCCATTATATTCCTCAATTTCCAAATGAGGCTCCTTATCACTCCACCTATAACCATTGCTCTGATACCACCCACTGTGGCACCCCCTCAACACGCTCCCCGATCCGTTAGGGTCGCCACAGGTACTTATCACTTATCCTACTACATACAAGTCTAATAACTTTTTGATTAAAGTGGAACCATAGTTCATAGGGGGTTGATCAATAAAATTCTTCTCCCCATTTTTTTTTCTGTAAAGGTCCTAGCGCAACTCATCAACGGAAGCATAAACGAGTCTCACCATCCCTTACTCCAATAACAATAATGCAATTGCACACCAACTATTTACCATAAAAAACGATAAAGCCGAGTCACGATAGACGTCTCGAGTCGATATAGCAAAAAGGCCAAAGCTTTTAACTATGCTTGGCTAACTCAAAAGGACACAACCCTACGTTTGACATATACACCCATCCATCATCTAGTGCCGGCTAACCAAAAAGTATTGGCTCCCACCAGTCATACATGCCATCACACCCAACTTGGTGCATCGGGCGGCGGCGGCGGCATCCCTATTATCACTCCATCACGCTGGACATGAACAAACAAAAACTCCCAGATAACCAGGCCATCAGCAAGACCCACATCGTACATCACTAAGACACGGACTCGGACAAACATCAGACCAGGAGCACTAACACAGGAATGCTCCATGCACTTCACCTCGACATCAAATGGCAATCCATAATAAGTACCGCGCGCAATAGGTAGCAAAGGCATCTTTCTAAACTCAAATGTTAATCCCCAACGGGATGAGTACAACCGCTCAGCAGTAAAGATCCACCAAACTACACAATGCGTCAAACAAAACAATCAATGTATCATGAATAAAACACATATCATTCATGCATTCAAGCATACCTCACCTTACAGCCATGCATATATCACCATGCGACGTGCATATACCACCATGCACTTATACATGTATCATCAAGCAGCCAAGCATATATCACCATGCAATGTGCATATATCACCATGCACTTATACATGTATCATCAAGCAGCCAAGCATATATCACCATGCAATGCGCATATCCCACCATGCACTCCATGCTTGCATTCCCATGAGGTTCATCCCATGCCATATGCACACATCCACGCGCATGATTCAATTCTTGATCTTTATCTTTCAATTAGATCACATCATTTTTCTTCCCAGGGACCAATGTTTTCATCCCACAATTTATCGCTCGCATCCAACCTGGCATCGCAAGGAGCCTTCGGCACACACCTCTAGGGCTTCCGGCACACACACTCCGGGCATCTTGAAACTCCCGAGGACATCCGACACACACACTTCGGGCATCCCAACACTCCCAGGGCATCGTCGGCTCACACCTCCGACGGTATCATCATTATCATAATTTATATTCACACATGTATCTCTATTTCAACATGGCATTTGATGCAACAATATCAAAGGTCTCAACTAGCTTTTGATGTCATAAAACATGCCATATGTCACCACATATGCAGCATAATCAACCCCTCAAGACATTATATCACATGGAGCAATTTCATTTATTTTTGAAAATGCAGCAAATTTCGGATAAAAACAGATTGCACTCCTTTGGTCATAATTCTTGAAAAATTAGTAAACAGCCTTAATAAATTCTGAATATTCGACATCTTCTGTACAAGATCTAGAGGAAAATATTCCGTGAAGAACACCATATCAAAAGAACATCATACGAATCAGTATAGTCCACGCATCGCAGTCCTTATAATTTCGGAATATTGCCATACACAGTTTCATTCACAACTTTGGTAAAAATCATAAATCAGCTCTAAAAATTCTGAAATTTGTATATGTTATAGACAAGGTCTAGAAGTAAATATTTCATGCAGAACTCAAAATCAGATTGGTGATAGATTAAAAACTATAATCACCGTAGCCGTCTCTAACCCTCGGCAACAATTCCCAGATCTAACCATTTCGGATAAAATCGTTTCACCAACCTAAACTCATCCATTTCCTCTAAAATTTTATTATGTTACTCCTTAACATGTCGTCTTTAACTTTCATCCAGAACACAAGAACAAATTTCAACCGGAGAATTTTATAAAATTCACAGAATCACACTAGGTCAGCATTACGATTTCCAGATATAACTTCTTCAAAGAAAAATAGTTTCACCGGTCTATACTTGTTCATTTCTTCTGAAATTTTGATATGTTACTCTCCAAGAAGTCCTTTACAACTTTCATCGAGAAGTCGAAGCCAAATTCCCACTAGAACATCGCATGCAACTCAAGAAATCAACAAAGGTCGGACTGTTTTTCCAGAAACAGAACACTAGGCTAGAATACCACACTTATAGCTTCGAAATTTCACACTTCATTCACATCGGAAAATCACCATTCATCACACACGAACACAGCAAGCAAAGGTAGATTAACGGACTCTACTTGCCTCTAATCTGAGCACAACACGGCAAGCAAAGATGGCGGGGCAAGGGGGGACTCGGCGGCTCGACATCGGTGACGAACGGTAGCGAACGGCCTCCCTCTTCCCCTTCTTTTCTCGCTCGCTTGCTCTCCCTCTCTCGATTTCTCTCTCTCTCTCTCTCTCTCTCGGACGGTCACTCTCTCTCTCTCAATCCACTCACTCTCCCTGTCTTTCTTTCCCCTTCATCATTTGCAATCATTTGGTTTGCATGGCTAATGCCACTTGGCCCTAGGGGAAAAGACACTTGGCATTTTTCCCATGCACATGATGGGCTAGAAGATGGGCCGGGCCTCCTCCCCTTGGTCGACGGTAGCTCCTTTCCTTTGGGCTTCATGGGCCAGGCCAAAAGGGCCGAATGGTGGGGCTAGTCTTGGGCCTAAAAATTCAACCCACTCTTCTCTAATTTTTTTTTTCCTTTAATTATCACATAATTACCCATCATATAATTACCTAATTACACTTATTCACTTGGCCATAAAACTTGCAACATAATAAATTCCAACCTATAAATCACATAGCCAAGAACAAAATTCTCATTATCAAATTATCCTATAGCACCAACTTTGATAACCCAAGAACATAAGATATCTTTCCATTAAAGTGTTTGGCCTTAATCTATTACAATTCTTCAGTCTAGTGGCCACAACATACTTCAACGACACAACATTCACTTTTCCATAGGTCGTAATGCCTCTAGAAATTACCATGAAATTTTGGGATGCCACATTAATCTCATATTTGGATAAGTCTTCATTCTTTGGTCTAGAAACTGTCGGCGAGGGCAGACTTTAAGATTAAAGTCTGGTGGTCTTCGATTTTGACGGTAGAGTCTAGAGTTCTTTAGACTATGACACTTGAGTCTGCAAGTCTTTTAAACTAGTCTATCAGAAAGGTTTTGTCAGCTTCAAAATAGTAAAGGAGTTTTCTCTAACACTTCATTCCAACATTCATTCGCAAACGGAATTCTATCGTCATGGGGGCATCCAGAATACATTAGGCATCATCCCCAGTAATTATATAATAGGATTAATCGCATACAATAATGTCATGTTATTATGCCACGTAAACATAGCATATCACATTTAAGAAAAGCTTATTACAATAACCTATCGCATAGCTTATCACATCTAATTATCACTTATCACCATAACTTATCATGTCTAATCATCACTAATCGCAACAGCTTACCAAGTCTAATTATCACTTACTACAGTAGCTATCGCCACCACTACTTATCACCTATTGTGATAGCCTATGACCGCTACTTATCACTTAAACTAGTTATCATTAGTCCTTACTCTAATACTAACACTAGTCCTAAACGCAATCACAACCCTAAGCAATGGTTAGAAGACAACTCACTCCTGAATCTTGGCTACAGCAAGCAATAGCAAAGGCGAGATGGGTTCATGGGTTCGTTGGCTCATAGTGAGGGGTGCTGGATGAGATTGAGGGGGAGAGAGAGAGTGAGAATGAGTCTGTGCTAAATTCCTTAGAATTCCTCATATCCAAGCATTTACTCGGCCAAGAAAGGCTCATAAAGATTCTCAATCCAAGACAATTAAGATGCACATTATGCACATGCAAGAGTAGGGGTAAGCTAGGCTTAGGATGAGGTAATCTTCACTTTCCTTTACATCTTAGGGGCCAATCAGTCCTCTTCATGCCCATAATTTTCATTTTATTTACTATTGGTTTTTATAAGGGGCAATTTGGTAAATACACTTGTCCATTTCACTATTCATGCACGTTGGTCCAATAGTGTGCAAGCTTACAAAGACCAAAATGGGTTTAAATGATTAGTTGGTTTTAATTCCACTTTCGCTTGTGTGTAATCAAAAGATAAAATGAATAAGTCTGTGATGGTTCTTCGAACACTTGTGAAAACCCTAGATTTACGAATCGCTTGTTCCAAGGATCGGTCATCGCAGTCATACAAAACCCTCTTAGATCGTGCCCTTTTGCGAGTCATGACACTAGCCTATTCTACCTAGCCTAACCCTTATTTCAAACATTTGCATAATTCGAGCATTAATGAACTAAGACGTGGATATCTTCGTGGGTGTTTTTGGTCAAGGCTTGGACAAGAGAAAAACAAGGAAATTAGTGCTTGCTCGTTAATGTTAAGGCTCTTTCCCTCTCTCGTTCTCTCATTCTCTCTCTCTGGGCCCCTCAATCTCTCATCGGTACCCTCTCTCTTCCTCAATCTCGGTTGTTTCTCATCTTGCCACGAGCATCCACCACCGCCCGTTGCCGTCTCACGCTGCTGTTCATTCTCCACTACCCAACAAGCCCTCACGGGCTCGCCTCCACCACCCTTTCACCATGATATCTTGTGATATCCGGACTTTGCCCGAGTCTCGAATATGCAACAGTCCATGCCGCGTCGACATGCTTGTCGCTGGATTATGATGCTGGCACCACTCACGGCCACCACCATCACCGTACTGAACTACCATGTCTCATCACGTCCCCGCGGCACCACCTCATCGTCATGTCTCCACCGTACTATGACAACTCGCCCATCATCTAGTCCATTATCTCATTAAAATTTCTTCTTCACGAAATGCCATAAGAGAGACGAAAGTTTGCTTCCTTCGGTACGTTATCAAGCTAACTTCGTCATGCAATTCTCCTTCATCCCCATGCACATGTTCAATTGGTCAAACAAAGGAGCAAAGAACTCCCACCGTTACCACACATGTTGACCCTCCATCCGCCTCCTCTTGGACTTGACACAAATGAAGACTGTGACTACAATGTAGCCACGTCCTTGCCTTTAACCTGCAAAGTGTCATGAACCGGTTGAGACTTCTCACGCCAGGACACGAATTCACGGAGCTGTCCTCTCCTTCCGCTGGCACAAACTTTGAAGGAAAGGTTGACCAAGACAGTCAATAAGCGTAGGAACCGAAGCATAGAAGAAGAAGACCGGCCCTCATTTTTCCTTCACCTCACTCTTTCGTTCAACAGCATCTGCAGCAATGAAACCTCTTCATCTAGACTTTCATAACTTCGTTTTTGCCCTACTCATTGACATCAACCGCTTGCACCACCTCGCCAAACCGCCATCTCGCTTTGTTCTTGCTGTTGACCAGAGATCTCACAACTTTGCCGTCGTTCAGCTCGCATAGTCTCGCCGCTCCGGCACCAGCTCGCACCGCTGCGGATTCAAGTCAAGTGGAGGTCCTATTTCTCTATATAATGTGGTGCTGCCGTTACTCGGATTTCCATTCTAGGAATCGACAAAAATTTGGGCTCAAGGTAATCTTGTTTGCTTCTTGTGGGTTAGAGTTGGATTTGATATTGACTCGTATAGTCATCTACCGCAAGTCGGCACGGTCAGCATTGGTTTTGAATTGTAGGGTGGTGACCCTTACCGTTTCCATGCTAGTTAAGTTAAACGCTGACTATTAGATAGATGAGATGAACTTAGCACCAATCGATTTCTATAGGCGGTCCAATCCGAGTATGTTGCTGTTCAAGCTTGGAATAATGTGACGTTTAGGCGATACGAGTGTAAACGGACCTGTGCTAGGCAATTTGAGTCAAAGGCAAGATTGAATTGCCTTGTGATGCATGTGACGACCATCGGCACAGTTGACACTAGTTTGGATGTGGATCCGTGACTCTAAATGGTAGTAGGATGGATCGTACCGGTTTTCTTAGGGTCGAGTCATTGATGGTTAGCTTGGCTTCGTCGTTGTTGTGTTCGAGAATAAAGTTAATTGAGCAAGTGTTGAAATGTTATGGCTGTCTGACGTCTTTTGGCTTAGGGTTCGGGTTAGACGTGCATGATTGCTTTAATAAAACCTGTTAATGCTGCGTCATGGTTGAATTGATATTAATGCCATCAGGCCCTTGTGACGACGATGCCCCAGGTGTCGAGTTGCCAGGAGGGTTGTGAAAACGATGCCTCTGGATGCTTGGGGATAGTGATGAGCCTCGAAGGTGCCCCGGGTATCAGGATGCTTAGAAGTGTGATGTAATACGTATCGGATGCCGGGTGGGATGCGGGATGCTTGGAGGGATGCAAACACGAGTCCCTCTAGAAGATGGCGGTAGTTGGAATTAAAGTCGAATCGATTACTAAATTGTTCTGACTATTTATTTACCCTCTTAGTGTCTCATTTATGTTGTTCTTTCAGAGTTTTGGTATCCTAAGTTGTCTTGTTTTATATATATTGCATGTTTAGAATGTTGTAGGTTGAGTAATGGTAGACTCACGTAATATAGTCAGGCAAGCTTCCATATGCTGAGTTGTCGTACTCACTCCTTGTGGGACCATCATATTTTGGAGACGTAGCCATGCCACTTCAGCCCACATCTTCCAACATGTTCTATGGTATTCCCATAGACCTTACATGAGACCAGATGGAGCATGCAAACCTTGACTTTCCGAGCGTCACATTTATCTAGATCATGGTGATCCTCACCGTGACCGCAAACCTCACCACAGCCCCTGTACATATGGGGTTCATTGTCCTGTATGCCCGAGTCAATGGGCGTACGGTGGGGTCGCTATCGTTGCCGAATAAGGACGACGACGACGACGACTCGAGTGGGGTTGAGTAGGTGGAGGACTAGGAGGAAGATGGTAGCATTTTTGGACGCTAGAACATGATCGGAAGACGATAGTGTAGATAGACCGTTGGACAGTCGAACAAATTTTGGTTTAGCCAAAAATGGAATCTTTTGGCCTATATGTACCAACTGGTGTCGTCTAAAAATTATAAATAAATAAAAGTGCCTAGTTTATATATCGTGCGCATCATTTAAAATTAAGATAGAGTTAGATACCTGCTTCCACAATGAAACAAGCGCAAGGACCAGAAAAAAAAGGGAGTGGCGAACCCTAAGGGTTGAGGGTCGTCGGGTCGACCCTCACAAGGAGTGGTATCAAAGCTTAGGTCTGTCTGGGTGATAAGGTGTATTAGTGGAAAAAGGAGGTTATGATGATTGCACACGATCAGACACTAGGTGTACGTAGTTGATTTGAATTGAATAATGGGTGATTGATTTCACTCGTAAAATATCGGTAACAATTGTGAGTTACTTATGCATGCCAGCAACATGTATATGTTACTTATATGATCTGAGAAACGTGTGAATGTTACTTTTCTTTTTACTCGATTAGTGACATAGGGTCACTAAGGCCCCGTTTGTTTGTGTTCTTATTTTCTGGTCATGAACGCACTTATGTTTTTGTTCCTGGGGAACAAAAAAGAACAAACGCGTTTGTTTGCATTTTTGTTCAAAATCTATTTTTTGTTCTTTGGAACAAATTTGGAACAGAAACAAGAAACAAGAAAAACTTGTTTCTTGTTTCCGGAACACTTCCAAGAAACAAATTTTCTCTTATTTTTTTCTTTTTTTTATTTTTTTCTTCTTTCTTCTTCTTTTTTTCTTTGGCCGGCGAGGTCGCCGCGTCCACTAACCCCTCGCGCTGGCTGGCGAGCCTCGTCTTGGCTGGTGAGGTCGCCAACCATCATCGGCCGATCGCTGCCATGGCCGAGGTCGGCGACCAACCGAAAGGAAGAAAAAGAAAAAAAGAAACAAAATTAAAAGAAACAAAAAAATTATGCAAGTTTACCAAACGTGTTTCTATTCTTTTTCTATTCCAGGAACAAATTTACCAAACGCGTTATTTTGTTCATGGTACGAAAAGGGAGTTCTCACCCTAATTGTTACCAAATGCACAGAAACGTTACCAAACGCATCCTAATTGTTCTTGAGGGAAATGCTTGATGACCTGCAGAAAATCATGGTACGAACAGGGAGTTCTCCCCATCAAGGACTGAAGCCACACTTCGAGTGCAGAACCCTAAATGGAAGATATTCTGCAAGTGCTGGCTAACGTAAGGAATCTGATGGAAGACAAGCTCAACAACAATCAGGAGCGGAAAGTCATACTTAGGGGTTGGTGGGACAATTTCCTAAAGTTGAAGCCACCTACGTTTACCGGAATGGGAAGTCCTGAGGAGGCGGAACAATGGATCGATGGAATAGAAAGGATCTCCTGATTGTTGAATTGCAACGACACCAAGAAGATAACCACGGCGGAGTACCAATTGAGGGTAATGCCAAATATTGGTGGAGGGCTTCTAGACACAATCTTTCCACCTCGTACTATCATAAACTGGGATTAGTTTGTCAAGGCTTTCAATAGAAAGTATTTCTCTGACTGCGCTAGAGAAAAGAAAATAACAGAATTTGTTCAACTAGAGCAAAAGGAGCTTATTGTAGACCAATATGAAGTGAAATTTTCTGAATTGTTTAGGTATGCTCCTAGATTGGTAGAAGACCGAGAGGAGAAGGCTAAGAGACTTTTGAAGGGCCTGAGGATTTAACATCAAGAGACAATTGGTGTCTCTGAATATGAGAGATTATAATGAAATTTATGAACGGGCCCAGCTTGTTGAGTAGGAAGTAATAAGGGAAAGAATGGAGTTAGGACGACAAATGGCACTAAGTGATAACCAACGGGGTAAGAGACCCTATTCAAACCAAGATCTACCTAGGGATTTTAAGAAGAAACGAAATTTTGGAAATTTCGAGAGGGCCATGAGTGGTCATACTCCAAGTAAAGTGCCATATCAAAATAATTCCTGTCAAAGGTGTGGTAGACAAAATGGGCCAGGACCCTATATAGATCACTTTGTGAGGTGTTTGTGTGTGGTAGAGAGGTCACTTTAGGAGAGACTGTCCACAAGGAGGATCGCCGTCAAACGTTAACCTGGTGCAACAAGTGCAACGTGTAGGCGGACTACCTCCATGAAGAAACCCACAAAGGCCGCCAGCACAAGGAAGGGTGTACGCAACCACTCCAAGAGGAAGCGGAAGCTTCCATAAACGTTATCTCAAGTACAATTTCTATAAATAACAATAAGGCATATGCATTATTTGACACTAGCGCAACGCATTCTTCAGGGTCACATTGGTAGCTTCGATTACCAGCTAAAGCCCAACAGAGAAAAGAACTCCCACTAATTGGCTGTCATAGCCTTTTGAAACCTATGTTGGATATTTTAGTGTCTGATGTTCATGAACTTGCCATGAGTTAATGAAATTTCCTTACTTTCGACTAAAAAATCAATCATTTTGAAACTTCAAATTTGTTCCTCGTCCAAACAACAATGTTGTGCTTCTCTCAAAATGTCGTGGAATTTGAGAGCCAGCTTATCTAGTGTGACCTAAAACTAACGGTCAATGTGATCGATAAAACCCACCCCGTTTGATGCATGATGGGGTAAGTACTTCCAGAATGGATTTTTTTATCAGGGATTTTTGTGGTTAAGTGTATGGAGTAGTGTATACGGGAAGAAATGAAAAGGAATAAGAAAAGATAAAAAAACAATCTCCTTCCAAGGTATAAAGGCAGCGCCACTCAACCGAGGATGTAGATCGAGATCTACGAAGCTCACCACCAAGGCCTAAAGCTTCCACCAGCCAAGGATAAAGGACTTCGGGATAGGAGAAGCTCACCACCAAGCCTAAAGATTCCACCAGCCAAGGATAAAGGGCTTCTTGGCTCACCACCAAGGAGTGATCTACGCTCCAAGGATAAAGAAACCGAAAGGAGTTATCCACTCTCCAAAGGAGTTCACTCAAGCAGAGGAAATCGCACCATTTTCATTCATAAAATTCGTATCCCCTCTACATTGGATGGTTTCCCCTTTATAGGAGGATTTTAGCCTTAGGAAATATTAAAAATGAACTTTAATGACCTCGGAAATTAAACGTCACTCTTTGAGCTACATAAAAATAAAAACACCTAGGAACTCAATAAAAAGCCTTTATTAACACGGGAACTAAATGCCTTTAATCTTCGGCCTTTCGCATTCTCGAACCGTTAGCTTTCCGTGTTCTTGAACCTTTGGCTTTCCATATTCTTGAACCGCATTCGTGAACCTTCATCAATTCGTCATACAAAACATCTCAAATGGCCTCCCATTGATAGTTATCGATATACCACAAAGTATCGATAAGTAATTAACATTATTCATTCAAAATGATCCATCGAAGCACATAATGCCCAACTTCTTTATTGGCTTGATAAGCATCGATAATAACCACTCCGCATCGATGAGAACGAAGAACCCGTTCATAAGTCTCATGAAGGTACTGAGCATTAGATAATCCGAATGGCATAACCAACCACTCATAAAGGCCTCCTTGGTCTTGAAAGCTATCTTCCATTCATCACCTCCTCGCATTCTAATTTGATGATAACCACTCCGCAAATCTATCTTTGAAAACACAGAAGAGCCATATCATTCGTCAAGCATATCATCAAGTCTAGGTATAGGGTACCTATACTTAATGGTGATGTTGTTGATGGCCCGGCTATAGAGCCGGAATAGAACAGGACTCATGCTTTCTCGAACGTATCCTTTGAGGATAAGTTCATCGACTTATCTTTGTAATTCCTTTGTTTCCTCTGGATTGCATCGATAAGTTGGCTTGTTTGGTAGTGGAGCATCTGGGATCAAATCAATTTGATGCTCAATACCTCTTATGGGAGGTAATCCAGGTGGCAAATCCTCCGAAAACACATCTGCAAATTCTTTCAACAAGCAATGCATTTTTGGATGTATGGATCGCTCTATCTCACTCTTTTTCTCGACCACAAGCAAAGCAAATACATTCTTTTGTTTGCTAATGGCTCTCAACCTGTGTCGAACTCAAGAACAGATTTTCCTTACAAGTGTTTCCCTCCCTAGGTTGATTATTATGTATCGAATAAGGACTTAATGGTAAAAGAGTAATGCATTTTTGTTCCTATGAAAAGAGTATGTGTTTTTCTGACCATCATGCATAGCATTTATATGAAATTGCCACGGTCTACCCAATAACAAGTGGCATGCCTCCATAGGAATCACATCACATACAACCTCATCTCGATAGTTCTTCCCTAATCGAAAATGATATAAGAACGCGTTGGTTACCTTGAGTTCATTCCCTTGATTGAGCCATTGGAGCTTGTATGGTTGTGGATGTTTCGTTGTTGGAAGCTTCAGCTTGTCGACAAGAGTTGTCAAGCAACATTGGTGCAACTCCACCATTGATGATCACCGAACACACCTTTCCGTTAATAGTGCAACGCGGTGTGAAATATATTCTCCTTTGCTCTTTTATGAGGAGAAACTTCAACATGCAATGCTCTTCGAATGATCAACAGCTCACCATCATCGGCTTTCTCCACAACTTCTTCTTCTCGATCAGATTCGGAAATATTTTGGTCTTCATTGCCATCAGCCACTTGAAGCGCCCGAATTGATCTCCTCAATTTTTGAAGAGTCATAACTCTCCGATTTGGACAATTTGCTTGTAAATGCCCAAAACCATGGCACTTAAAGCTTTCCTTGCATCACCTTCAAACTTTTGGACTTCTTTGAAGGCTCTGCATTCTTTCCTTGCCCTTGCTTGAGGAAGCACCCTTAAAATAGGATGTCGCCTTTGTTGAGGTTCTGGAGGAAAACCTCTTGCTCTTCAACTATTTTTCGACCTTTATGACTAACTTGCATATATGTCTTCAAAGGACCAATACGGTTGAAGTTCAACCATATCAGCAATTTCTCGATTTATGCCGCCAAGGAAACGAGCGATGGTTTGCTCAGAACTTCTGGAACTTCACTCCGCATTTTGAGTTGTTCAAACTCACGAATGTATTCTTCAACACTCATCGCTTTGTTGTCTTAGGGAATTCAGTTTGAGAAAGAGATCTTGCTTATAGTTGTCGGGCAAGAACTGCTTCTTCATCAACTTCTTGAGTTTTTCCCAAGACTTAATTCGGCCTTTTCCTTCCTTGCTCAAGTGATGCTTTAGATTCTCCCACCATAGAGAAGCATATTTGGTCAGCTTTAGGACAACAACCTTACATTTCTTCTCATCCGAATAGAATTTGAAGTCAAAAATTCGTTCGGTTGTGTGTAGCCAATCCACAAAGTCGTTGGGATTGAGATTACCACAAACTCAGGGTCCTCCACTTTAATGTCTCTTTCATCCTCCTTATGCCTCCTCTTTCGTCTTCATCTTCGAATTGAGATTCAAAATCACTAGAGTGCAGAATCGTTCGGTTGTCTCCAGTGGACTGGAATCACCATCAGAATTTTGGCGAGATTCAGAATCGTCACGCCGATTCCATTCATTGGGACGCCTTGCTGGTTGTCCTTGTCTCGCCGAATTCTCTAGAAGATTGAGGACTCGCCCATTTGTTGTTGAAGATTTTGGATTGCATGATCCCGCCTTTCGTTGTGCGCTTACTCCAAAGTCAAGCCTCTTGGAACTTGATCTTCCATAAGGAATTTGTAACAAAAGAAAGAAAGGAATCACTCAAATAAGTTGAACCTTGAGCTCTGATACCAATATTTTGATACGTGATGGGGTAAGTACTTCCAAAATGGATTTTTTTTATAAGGGGATTTTTGTGGTTAAGTGTATGGAGTAGTGTATACGGGGAAGAAATGAAAAGATAAAAAAACAATCTCCTTCCAAGGTATAAAGGCAGCGCCACCAACCGAGGATGTAGATCGAGATCTACGAAGCTCACCACCAAGGCTTAAAGCTTCCACCAGCCAAGGATAAAGGACTTCGGGATAGGAGAAGCTCACCACCAAGGCCTAAAGATTCCACCAGCCAAGGATAAAGGGCTTCTTGGCTCACCACCAAGGAGTGATCTACGCTCCAAGGATAAAGAAACCGAAAGGAGTTATCCACTCTCCAAAGGAGTTCACTCAAGTAGAGGAAATCTCACCATTTTCATTCATAAAATTCGTATCCCCTCTACATTGGATGGTTTCCCCTTTTTATAGGAGGATTTTAGCCTTAGGAAATATTAAAAATGAACTTTAATGACCTAGGAACTTAAACGTTCGACTCTTGAGCTACATAAAAATAAAAACACCTAGGAACTTAATAAAAAGCCTTTATTAACACGAGAACTAAATGCCTTTAATCTTCGGCCTTTCGCATTCTCGAATCGTTAGCTTTCCGTGTTCTTGAACCTTTGGCTTTCCATATTCTTGAACTGCATTCGTGAACCTCTAGCCTTCCCAAAATTCGAGTTCCTCCCTTGACCAGAAAATAATCCTCCTGAAACTTCATCAATTGGTCATACAAAACATCTAAAATGGCCTCCCATTGATAGTTATCGATACACACAAAGTATCGATAAGTAATTAACATTATTCATTCAAAATGATCCATCAAGCACATAATGCCCAACTTCTTTATTGGCTTGGATAAGCATCGATGATTCTGAATTGGTCGATGGAGCTACGTTGGATGCTGCCGCATCACCGTTATTTCAAAATTGCTTTCATACATGAAACCATTCCTTAACTTGAAGATATTAAATTTGTATGCCTTGCACACTGACTGTGTACAATTTGATTTGAATTTAAATACCAATCTCAATATTAGGACAGTGAGTACGATCTGCATAGATGAAATACTTAAAACTGCAATATATTTATTTTATTCAAAATTTCGTCATTATAGTGCCAAAATAAATTCATATATTCGAGATTGCTCTACATGAATGGGCAGAAGTTGTGTATTTTGATCCATAAGAATTGCGTTATCAAGATATTTGATTGGTCATTACAGATCTAGAGGAAAAAATTGCTGAATCAATCATAAAACATATTGTATGCGTGTCAATTCAGTTCTAAAGTTTCCAATTCTAACAATTTTGGTTCTAAACATTTGCACGAAATTCCAATATACCCACACTAGTAATTTCCAATAAAAATTGGCTAAATGATTAAATTGGTAAATTTGAAAAGTTTATAACTAAATTGGCATTAGTGCAATAAGCTTAAGACTAATTAATTAATTTTTCCCGAATATAGAAATCAAGATGCAAATATAATTAAAGAAGCATTTAATAACATAGTCTGCTGACTTGTCCCCCAAGCCCTTCTGATCCGTCCCCGATCTATGACAAACCCAAGGTAAACATGGTGGTGGAAGAGTAATTTTCATTTTCCAGTGACTGTGAAATGTGTGCTTACCACAATCCCAACTAACAATATTTATTATATATGCAATGTGTCAATTATCCTCTGAGCTTTATTGTTTAGCTAAACCGGACAGAGTAAATACAGCTTTTCTTTGGGGCTTTGTTGAAAATAAAAATAAATCCCACCTCATTATTATTTTATTTTATTTTATTTTATCAATCCTACTTTAACTCTCTTTCTCTTTTAGCTTTTTACTGCACCTCTTTAAAAAAAAAAAGCATTGGAATCAGAATCTCTACAACTGAAACCAAACATCCCCACCCACCCAATTCCCACTTATCACCGAGATTTTTTTTTTTTTTTTTTTATCTTGCTAAGTTTGGAAAAGTATCGCCATTCGCGGTTGGTAGAATCTAACATCTATTATTGCGACTTCCCAACGCCATTAAGTTTTCGGCTTTTATTGGTAATTATCAACATTAATTAGCCGCTCACCAACAATCTTGATTACATACGATTGCGACTTTTAGAAGAAAAAATTGTGTAGAATAAAGGAAATTACACCTAGCTCCACATGGCGGGGAAAGGGTATGAAGTAACATTACAAATTTAATAATCGCCAACACAAAAAACAGTCATCTTTCTGAGGAGTTTCACTTGAGCAATCCTTCATAAGAACAGCTTCAACTGGTTGTGGTTTCTCAATTCGAACCTTGACACATTCGACCGGCTTCTGCATTCATCTCTTCGCTAGGACTCAAGCTTCTTCGATTCTCAAGGTTCTCTCTATCCTCTGCTTGATTCTGAATTTAGCCGTTCCTTGTTTGTAAATTGTTATACGTATTTCTCTGTTTCTTTGCTCCAGATGTGTAAAAAACTGCCATTTCCTTTTGTTATCTTCTTCCAGAAATTTTCATAACGTTAAAGGTGCATTGCCTGAGAAGTTCCACTTTTTAGAGTATCTTTCACTATTGTTTTGTCAATTTGTTCTTTTCCTCTTTTTTCTGGGCTCATACATTTTTGCAAATTGATAGTTCATGTCATAACATAACATCTTGAGGTTCCCAAAGAAGAAATTAGTCGAGATTAAGCCTCCAACTTCGGTAAATCTCACATTCTTCTTCCAGGGGATTTCTGAAACTCTCTTCTTGCTCTCTTTTTCTATATATTTTCTTTTTGGGTGATGTACAGGCAAAGGGCATTTATTTGTACTCATTAATCTCCTTCCGCCCTAGGATGGAAGTATGAGATTGGACGCAGTGCCTCTATATAACCCCATTAAATCTCCTCATATTTGTTGAATCACCAACACAACCTGGATTTATTTCTGAGGACTCCTATACGGACAAGTTGCATTCATTTCTCTTGTCTTTACAAAATTTGTCCAAGAAGATATGGCATCTTTCCCAAGGCCAGGAAACCAACAGAGTCAGTTCAAGTATGATGTCTTCTTGAGTTTCAGAGGTGAGGATACCCACAAAAACTTTGTTGACCATCTGAACTATCATCTCCGGCAAAGAGGAATTGTGGCCTTTAAAGATGATCATGACCGAGATCTACCGAGGGGAAAACACATTAAACTAGAAATATTGGGGGCAATAGAGAAGTCAAAATATGTACTTCTGATTTTTTTTTGAAAACTATGCTTCTTCTACTTGGTGCTTGGAAGAAGTTGCTAAGGCTGTGGAGTGCAAGGATGTCAACGAAGGATCGGTCATACCGATCTTCTACAGGGTCAATCCATCTAACATATGGAAACTGAGGGGAAACTTTGGGAGAGGCTTTGCTAAAATTGAGGAAGCTTATTCGGGTGACAAGAGAGATATAATGAGGTGGAAGAATGCACTGAGAAAAGTAGCTGATCTCGCCGGAATAGAATTGAAAGATGGGTAGGCTTCTCTTCCACTAAATTGGAATGATTTGTTTTCTTTAAGTTTTGCATGCCACGAATGTCACGACTACCATACTATGTATTATGTTGGTCCATCTGAACCAGAACACACTCCAAAACTAAACAGTCTCAATGCTCACTTGGGAACTAATCATCTACATTTCTTTGTTGCAGATATGAGATCCAGTTTATTGAGCAAATCATCGGAGAACTCGAAAATAAACTGGGCCCTCCGGTGTCCTATGTTATAGGCGACCTTGTGGGAATGCATTCCCGTGTTGCAAATGTAGTAGAACGTTTACACTTGGGCGAGAGTGGTGCACGCGGTATTGGCATATGGGGAATGGGTGGCATAGGCAAACCAACTGTTGCACGAGCAGTTTTTGACAAAACCCACAGCCAATTTGATGATGGATGTTGTTTTCTTGCCAATGTCAGAGAAATTTCAAAAAAGAATGGTCTGGTATGTCTACAAAACCAGTTTCTCGATGATATTCTCCAAGACGACAGTTTGAGAATTAGGGATGATCACAAAGGAGCGAACATGATAAAAGAACGACTACAACATAAAAAAGTTCTCATTGTACTTGATGATGTGGATGAAAAGGAGTAGTTGGAAAAATTAGCAGGAGGTTTTGATTGGTTTGGACATGGGAGTAGGATCATTATAACAACCAGAGATGAACATTTGCTTCTCCAATATGGAGTAAATTCCATATATAAGGTGGACAAGCTATCCATTGGTGAGGCTCTTCAACTTTTTTGTTTGAAAGCTTTTAGAAGTAACCATCCTCCAGCAGAGTTTGAGGAGCTCGTGAAGCAGGTTAGTGGATACGCTAATGGCCTTCCTCTAGCCCTTGATGTCTTAGGTTCTTTTTTGGCTTGTAAGAGCTTGATGCAATGGAAGAGTGCACTGGCTAGACTCAAAGAATGTCCAGAAGGGAAAATTTTTGACTGACTTAAGTTAAGTTATGATGGACTACAGCAGAAAGAGAAGGAGATTTTCCTAGATATTGCCTGTTTTTTCAAGGGAAAGGAAAAACCTTACGTTACAGAAGTTCTAGACAATTGCAAGTTATATGCAGCTATTGGAATCGAAGTCCTTGTCAATAGAGCTCTTATCCAAATCGTGGGCAACAAACTATGGATACATGATTTGCTACAAGAGATGGCTTGGGAAATTGTTCGTCGAGAGTCTCCTGAAGAGCCAGGGGAACAAAGTCGAGTCTGGTTTTTTGAGGATGTATGCCATATTCTGTCAAAAAACTCAGTGAATATCTGCAAAATTAATTTGCAAGCATGCTTATTTGATATAGGAAAAAAAAACAACTTGCTAGTCATGTATTGACACTATGAATTGTTTATCAGGAAACTAGAAAAGTCAAAGCCATAGTCTTGCAATCTGAGGACCATAGAACAATGTGCTTGAATGGAGAGTCCTTCACAAACATGACTAACTTAAGATTGCTTGACATTCGTGCCATCCACCTCTTTTCTAGGTTCAAGCACCTTTCAAATGAACTACGCCTGCTAAGATGGGACAATTGCAATCTTAAATTATTTCCACCAAGTTTTCTTCCAAAGAACCTTGTCGAACTCCATATGCAGGATAGCCTCCTTTGCAGCCTCTGGAGAGGGGGCAAGGTTGGAATTAGTACTCATGCATGTGTATGCTTTATCAAACGCTTTATTATGTTTAACAAGCTAAAAATTGTTCAACCAATTTTTTCTAGATGCAGGTCTTAGAGAAGTTAAAAGTTATCAACCTCAATGGTTCCAAATTATTCGTGGAGACTCCAAACTTAAAAAATGTCCCAAATCTAGGGAGGCTAATTCTCAAAGGTTGCAAAGCATTATCTCGGGTTCATCCTTCAATTGGAAATCTAGAAAGACTCAGTCTACTTGACTTGGGTGACTGTGAAAACCTCATGGGACTTCCAGATAGTGTAGGTAATTTAAAAGCTCTTAGAGTTCTTAATCTGTATGGATGTTCGAATCTTGAAGAACTGCCTAAGAGCCTCGGGGGCTTAGAATGCTTAGAGGAGCTTGATATTAGTGAAAGTGCCATAACACACCTCCCATCTAACTTGACATTCTTACAAAATTTAAAAAAGTTACGCTTTCATGTTAGTAAAAGGAGGCCACAAAATTCTTGGAGGACACTGACGCGTGCGCTGAGAAGAGCTCTCAACCCTAGACGTCTGTGATTGCCTTCATTTTCAGGGTTATCCTCTTTGACAGAGTTGGATCTGAGTGGCTGTAGTCTTCTGGAAGGAGAAATTCCTCGTGATATTGATTGCTTACCCTCCTTAAGGTCTTTAGACCTAGCCGAAAACTTTTTTACCACCATAACTACAAGTATCGAACATATCTCTGGGCTGGAATTTCTCATATTAAATCATTGCAAAAATCTTGAAGTGTTACCAAGACTTCCAGAAAGCACAATGGTTGTGGTGGCTGAGAAGTGCCTCAAATTAGAAAGGATATCAAACCCATTCATTATATGCACAATACCTGACTCAGGGTTTTGCTTCCTTAACTGCTCTATTTTGCTTCCGCACAATCTTGATTTAACTTTGCAGCAGAGGTACTCCTTGTCTTTGCTTCGTCACATCATTTATAGTTCCAAGAAAATGATTCCAGGAACTTATGTGGTGTCTCCTTGTCTGCAATGTGAAATACCTGAGTGGTTTATCTACCAGGCAATTGGACCTTTGTTGAGCATAAACATGTCCCCTAATTGGCATGACAATAGCTGGAGAGGATTTGCCATTTGCGCATCTTTTAAACAAATCAGCTGTAGCTCCTATCAAGAGCTAGAAAATGCCCACTTCATTTTCTGTGGGTTCTATGCCGATGGAAATCAGCTAAGTCCCTTATTTAAGTTTCCCATCAGATTTGTCAATTCAGGTTGCCTTTGGCTAGGTTATGTGTCGAGTACTCAATTTCCATGTGATACAAATTGGGAGACAATGTCAAACCACATTGTCGTTTCATTCACGATCACTAACCCCAGGTTAAAGGTGGAAAAGTGTGATGTTCATCTAGTTTACGAGCAATGTATAAGAGAGTTTGATAATCTTTTAGTTTGGTGGTGTAGCTCATTGCCTAGGGATTGGAATAGAATCTACCGTGAGGTTCAAACACCAAGGGAGGTCAATAGTGTCTTCAGATATTCCATCGATCCGGACCTGTACAAAGTGAATGAAGGTGTAATGAGTTGTGGGGTCCATGAGGTTCGGTCCCACCCATTAAATGGAGGTTGTTTGCTCACGGATTATCAATATGTCATTTGGCATCGTTCGAGACTTGGACAACTGTCTGTTCATGATTTCAAAAGAAGGTAATCACTACTAGATTTGATCAATTGGCAGGGTTTGGGTTAGACCTTTCGAAATTCAAATAGACTATGAAACCTCATGTTAATCCTAACCTAAAAACCTAGAATATTACCACCAGCACCAACATCTCCAAAATAATCAGGAGAATTATTTTTGCTAGCTTTTGTATTTCGCTTTCTCACCATAACAAAATCTTTCTTACAGGTTCTTGAAGAACTGTCAAATGTGGTCAGCAGTGGTTGATTTCTAGAAGAAAGCTCCATGTGCACCGTAAGTGGATTCTTTCTTTGCGAAAAACTTATGCCATACTTTAATACTAGAATGTATATTTTGACCACTTCATTTTCTGTGGGTTCTATGCTGATGGAAATCAGCTAGGTCCCTTATTTAAGTTTCCCATCAGATTTGTTAATTCAGGTTGCCTTTGGCTAGGTTATGTGCCGGGTACTCAATTTCCACATGATACAAATTGGGAGACAATGTCAAACCACATTGTCGTTTCATTTTTGATCACCAACCCTGGATTAAAGGTGGAAAAGCGTGGTGTTCATCTGGTTTATGAGCAGCGTTGAAGAGATTTTGATGATATTTTAGTTAGGTGGTGTAGTTCATCGCCTAGGGATTGGGATAAAATCTACCATGAGCTTCGACCACCAAGGGAGGTCAAACCTCTATCCAGAACTTTCATTGGTCGGAACTTGTACAAAGTGAATGAAGGTGTAAGGAGCTGTGGGGTCTTCGAGGTTTATGTGCGCATGTACGATGAATATGATTTGTTCGTGCGGAATCTATTATTGATTTATGATTTCAGAAGAAGGTAATCACTTCTAGATTTGATCAATTGGTGGGGCTTGGGTTAGACCTTTCGAAATCCAAATAGACTATGAAAACTCATGTTAATTTTAGACTAAAATTCTAGAATATCACCAACGGCACCAACATCTCCAAAATAATCAGGGGAATAATTTTTGCTGACTTATGCATTTCTCTTTCTCACCATAACAAAGTCTTTCTTACAGGATCACAAAGAACAATCAAACATGGTCAACATTCCTTAATATCACGATCGAAGATACCTCCATAATTTTCATGACGAAAGTTCTGCGTGTGTACTGTAAGTGGATTCTTTGCTTTTGAAAAACTTATGCCATACTTTAATACTAGGACATAGATTTCGATTAAATACTAATTTCACTTTTTTAACTTTTTGGACCAATCCATAATTTTAAATTTTACCACTAACTATATTTTACTTTGTCTATTTTCAAATAGGCGTTTCTTCTTCTTTTTCTGCAAATTCTTTTTTTCATATGAAATTACAGTTCCAAATACAAATTTTAATGTATTGCCAATCTACATCTAGAGTTTTAAGCGTGACTAAAACTAAAACCCTCTCCATGTAATTGAGTCAATGGAATGAACTCCCACGTTCTCTTTCCTAGCTGCCAACTCAATTTTGAGTTTGCGTTTGCTAAATGTCTCTCCCTTGTGGCACCCAAGGAGGCCAAGAACCCTAATGAGCTTTTTCTATAAACCTTACGGATAATTAAATCCTTGCACACCATTAATTTTTCTTTTATCAGGTGAGGCCAACCTGTGTGTTTTTTTTCCAAGGGTAGGAGAATTTAAATATGGCGAGTTCTTCCATCTCTTTCTTTAGCTTTTGTACTTACCTTTTTTCATTTTGCATATTCGTCATGGGAGATTGATCTATCTATAAAATCATCTATTTCCAGATATCCAAGCCAATTACAGGAGCATATTGGATGTCACTAAGCAACCGTCATCTTGAACCAAGAAGCTACCATTTGTTTATGTCCTCTCTTTTGAAAATTGATGTTAATTCGAAGATGAGTGCCATTGTTGAGAGTGTCTTAAAGTTTGAGCCGAGATGCCCCATCCAAATAATTTTTTAACTTTCATTGGTTTTCTAAATTGAGTAGGTTTCCTGTAGTGGGTTTTATGAAATTCTACTAGATTATTATACAATAAAGGTATGTTTGAATTTTCTCTCTGTGAATTTTCTGAATGAATTCTTTGTGAAAAATGTGAGATAACAATTAACGGTTTGTTTTGATTGAGATTGAGGGCTGGAAAACACTTGAGCGGTTAAACGATGGTAAATTCTATACTTTTCAGATTCATAGTATGTACTGACATTAAGACCGGACCATGTAAATCTCTAGTTGTCGTATTGTTCTTTTTCTTACTTATTTTTAGTAATTATCTTTTTAGTTTTGAATTTATGACAGTTTTTCATTTTCAAAAAGGCAGTTTTTACTTTTTCCTTTATGACGATCTGTACACCTCGTTTCATATGCTTTATATACTATCGATTTTCTTCTTTTCCGTTTTCACTCACAAACCCTAGAATACAGAACTCCATTTTCTTACACTTTCTCTCTAGTTTAATACAAAAAGATTTCACCTTTTTCACGATCGAGTTTGAGAAATCTCCCAAAGAAAGTGACAATGTCTACCCAAAGAAAGTCTTCTTGAATCATGAGCAAGGGACCATAGCATATGCGTAAGGGTCCTACGCACTTTGATCTAATCGAGGAAGAAGACTCTCCACAGCAGCAACAAAGTCAACAACAACATTCTCAACCGCGTCACTCTTCTCAACCTAGGACTCAAGATCCTCCACAGCAACATCTGAAGAAGAGATCGTTGTAGACACTGAACCTGTAAGGACTCTTAAGCCCGAATTTCTCTTTAAACTCTACTCTAAGTTAAAGGAGGGTGGTACTGCAATGATTTTCATAGTTGAGTTTTTGAGTGAGAAATGGTACAAAAATGAACTCATTTTTGAGGACAATGGAAAGTATGGGCATTGCGCCTGTTGGTTTGGCAACAAGGACTTTTGCAAATTTTCCAAGTGATCCACGGTTTGGATCCTTTAATCAGCTTGAAGGGAAAGATGACGATGAAAGGATGTTCACAAATTTTCAGCCTAGGATGGGCGTCGCTGCAAATGTTCGTGGTGAAAGGACGGACTTATTTCGTTCTAAGGAGCACAATAGAACTTATTCGAAACTATTGAAGCGAGGGGTGATGAACCTTAAAAGTATGGACTTCGATTTTCTTAATTCGCTGAAAGTGAAACTGAGGGAGAAGTTTACACTCCTTCAACTCGAACATTTTTACTATGAGACGACTGTTGCCTACCCAGAATTTACGGCTTATTTCTATTCAAATATGTCATTTTTAGATGCAAATAGATTTTCTTTTACTGTTAGAGACAAAGAATTTGCGGTCGATGTGGACACTCTGGCTGATGTGATTGGGGTGGAAAGAGGAAGTTTCCAACCAATCAGTGTGTTTGTTGCTCACGCTACTTTGGAACTTGTTCGGGATAGGATTGCTGAAGGCAGGATTTCTTACTCTAGGATGACTGTCTCCATATTTTGCTTCACAAGATTGTGATCAATTGTCTCAGACCAAAATCCACTTCAAAAACTGATAGCTCTCACTCTGAAGCGAAGCTGATGTATGCAATCAACATCGGATTCAAGTTCTCACTGCCTCACACTATCCTAATGCACATGTATAGGACAGTTGTGAAGGACAAGGGGAAACTACCTTACTTTGCTCTTGTTACTCGATTATTTAGACATTTCAACATTTAGCCTCCTAATATTCTGTGTGTTCGAACCATTACTCTAATGGTAATTGGACTGAAGATGGTTTCCAAGATGCGTCTGAAAGAGCTGAATAAGGTTTTGGAGAGCATTAAGGAGAAGTCCCCTGTCAAGGCAAGACAAGACTCGACAGCAGGAAAAAGAAAAGGCAAAGAGCCCATGAGCGCACCAATCAAGAAGAGGAGAGCACTCATCTTGCAAGACGAAAAAGATGAGGATGATATCACTCTAGCTGCCTTTGCCTTAAGGAATTTACAGAGTTTTGTTAGCTTTCAAGAGCCAGGGGATCGAGAGCACAGAGAAAGATAAAAGACAGAGAAGAGAGGTGAAGAAAGAGAAGAGAGGAGAATAGAGGAAGAGGAAGGAAGAACAGAGGAAGAAGAGAGAGGAAGAGAACAAGAAGAAGAAGATGGTCAAGATGATTCTCTTGAGCCCACATTTGCTGATGACTTGGAGAAGTCAAGAAGTGGAACTGTAGAGAATGAAGAGACAAACATCACCTTGGTGCTGAAGAAGAGCAAGAACAGGAAGAAGAATACTTTTCTCCGCCTAAAGACACAGAAACAAGGGGAGCTGCTGATAAAAGAGGTACTTCTTCACTTGCTTTTACTAGTGATGTTAGTAGATCTCCAGCAAATCCAGATGATGTATATGCCTCTCAATTTTCTGAAGCTGGTATTGAGGTATCATCTCCAAGTTTGGATGTTCTAGCTGAGGTTCCACCATCAGTTAACACTCCTCAAACTACACGTGCTAAAGCTAATACTCAAACAGACAATACAGCAGACTTTAAGAGATTGCTCGAGTTTCTTGTGGAGATAAAAGCTCAGCTTTATGGGATGGAGTGTGAATTCTAGAACCTTCAGTCAGCATATCAAGCCACTTCAGTCTCACTGCACGATCAGGTACAAGTCCTTAAGCTTCAAGTTCAAGCTACTGCAAATGGTGAGGATATTGAGCAACTGAAGGAGGATCTAAAGAAGCTGGAGGAGACTGTCAAGTCTATGAAGGATTTCCAAATCGTTCGCATCCCCAAACAACCATGATTTTACCCAACTCTTTTAAAAGTTTTTCTCCACTTTTTGCTGTTGACAAAAAGGGGAGTTTGTGCATATTTGACTTATCTTTTGATACTTTTTGCTTTTTGCTTGGTTTGATTTTGATGACTTTTTGCTTAGTACTTTAGACTGGTATACTTTGGGCTTTTGACTGCTGTTTGACTTTAAATTTGATTTTGAATCTTTTGACACTTGCAGTAACTAAGTTTGTGATATTGTTTGTGATTGGATAGTTATTTATCTTACAAGATTAACATGTTGTCTGTGGTTACAGAATCGATGCTATCCAGGTTCTAATCAACTTATTTTATAAGATATCACGTTTTGCTTAAGTGTTGTTTTACAAGTCAAAATTTTCAAATATGCAGGATAGTTTTGTCACCATAAAAAATTGGGAGATTGTTAGAGAAAACTCCTTTATTGTTTTGAAGCTGACAAAACCTTTCTTAAAGTCTAATCTGAAGACTTGCAGACTTAAGTATTATAGTCTGAAGAACTCCAGACTCTATTGCCAAAGTCTGAATACCGCCAGACTTTAATCTCAAAGTCTGACCTCACTGATAGGCTCCAGACCAAAGAGTGAAGACTTATCTAGATGCGGGTTTATCTTCAAGGATTCAGTTTGTATGATTTATAGAAGATCTTATGGCTAGATATAGCACCTTATGATCAATTATTCTTATTGGAATCAATTCAGATAATCAAATCTTTTGAAAGGCGAAGTATACTTGGAAGGTTCTACTTATAGAAACCTAGATCCTGATTATATACGCGAGCGGGATTGATGGGCTCTCATCACATTCCTAAAACGACTCAAGATCTCCTTGATTAATTCTGTCCAACGGGTAGATTAGAATAAATTCTTTGGAAAGTGCCAACGGTCGTAAAGGCATGAAGGAGTATTTAAGGCAGATCCTCAAGTTGTTCGTAGAAGTGCGAGAAAGAAAATTTTTAAAATCTGAAACTTCCTAGTTCTTCGCTATTTTAATTGTCGAGCTTAATTTGTACTCAAAAAAGAGAGCAAACACTTATGAGACTTTGGAAGAGTGTAGTAGAGTTTCTATACTGTGAAGTCAAGGACATGAGGCTGTGAAAACTCTTTTGATTCATAGTGAAATCTAGCTAGTAGGCTATTAGTGTGGAAGAGTAGATGTAGGTTTGATCTAAGCCAAACCACCATAAACTTTGTATTTCTATTCTCTTTCCCCGAACTTCTTACTTTAATTCATAGCTTTATATAACTATTTATAGTTGATTACATCTTCAGTCTATTATCTTCTAAAGGCAATTTATTTTCATTAAGTCTTGCGAAAATTTCTTTTAACACCTATTCACCCCCCTCTAGGTGTTCTTACTAGCCCTTTCATCCCCAAGCCTTGCCGTGGCTAGGCAAGGTGACCTTGCCTAGGTCTGGCAAGGTCAAGCCTCACTCGACTAGGCGATGCCGACCTTGTGGTGACCGGGTGTGAGGTCGAGTCTTGCCGGTGGCTAGGTGAGGCTCAGCCTCACCTTGCCTGGATGAGGTCAATTCTAGGTCACAAAAATATTTGGGGGTCATATCAAATGCTTTTCTATTTCATAAATAGAAATTTTATGCAATTATCAAACGCATTCTTTTACTTAGAAAGTTGTCCAAGGAACAGAAATAGAAAAAATTACTTTTTAAAAATTATTTTCGAAAGTACAAATATTATCATACGTACCCTAAAACTACCATTTCCTTTGGTTATCTTCTTCCTGGAATTTTCGTAACATTAAAGTGCATTTACTTGTACTCATTCATCTCCTTTGGCCCCGGAATAGAAGTACAAGATCGGACGCAATGCCTCTATATAACCCCGTAAAATCTCCTCATCTTTGTTGAATCATCAACACAACCCCGGTTTATTTCTAATGACTCCTATAAGGACAATGTACATTCATTTCTCCTGCTTTCGCAAAATTTGTCCAAGAAGATATGGCATCTTTCCCAAGGCCAGAAAACAAACAGAGTCAAGACTTGCACTTGTGATATTCTCTAAAAACTACGCTTCTTCTACGTGGTGCTTGGAAGAAGTTGCTAAGGTTGTGGAGTGCAAGGATATCAATGAAGAATTAGTGATACCGATCTTCTACAAGGTCAATGCATTTGACATACGGAAACTGAGGGGAAACTTCGGGATAGGCTTTACTAAAACTGAGGAAGCTTATTCGGGCGACAAGAGAGATATAAAGAGGTGGAAAAATGCAGTGAGTTAAGTAGCTGGTCTCGCCGGAATAGAATTGAAAGATGGGTGGGCCTCTCTTCCGCTAACTTGGAATGATTTGTTTTTCTTAATATTTGCATGCTACTAATGTCATGATTGTCATACTCTATATTACGTTAGTTCATCCGAACCAGAATACAATCAAGAACTAAACAACCTCAATGCTTGCTGGGGATCTAATCATCTGCATTCTTCATTGTAGATATGAAACCAAGTTTATTCAGCAAATCATTGGAGAAGTTGAAAATAAATTGGGTCCTCAACTATTCTATGTTGTAAGCGATCTCTTGGGAATGCATTCCCGTGTTGCAAATGTAGTTAAATGTTTATGCATGGACAAGAGTGATGTACATAGTATTGGCATGTGCAGAATGGGTGGCATAGGCAAAACAACTGTTGCACGAGCCGTTTATGACAAAATCCGTGACCAATTTGATGATGAATGTTGTTTTCTTGCCAATGTCAAAGAATTTTAAAAAAGAATGGTCTGGTATATCTACAAAACCAATTTCTTGGTAATATTGTCCAAGACCACAATTTGAGAATCGGGGATGATCAGAGAGGAAACATGATAAAAGAACGACTACAACATAAAAAAGTTATTGTTATACTTGATGACATGGATGAAAAGGAGCAGCTGGAAAAATTAGCAGGAGGTTTGGATTGGTTTGGAAAATTATGATGAAAACATAGGTTTTGATTTTTCTAAAGTCATGTGATTTGGCTGTGCAAAACTGATGGTTTTATGTGATGGGCTTAAGGCCCGTCCGCCCATGTTGGCCTAAAAGCCCGGCCCACAAGATTAGGGCCCATGGATGAAGGGGTACGTTTTTATTTTTGAGGGAACGTATATAAGGGATGAAAGAGAGAGACAAAGATACCCTTTGGCATTTTGTGTGCGTACGTTTCCTCTTCCTCTCTCCCTCCAAAAGAAAAACAAGTGCTTAAGGCGACGCCATCTTCCCTCCAAGGCTAATCGACGTCATCGGATCGAACATGATCGGTTTTCTCTTCCTCTTATCGACATTAGTGTTTAATCTGTGGCTAACAAGGTACGCTCGATTCCGTGGTGTGCTTTAAGATCGGTGATACATGTTTTTCTCGGGCTTCGCTTCCGCATTCGTTTTAGGGGTTCGATTTAGTATCGAATCCGGTTTTTGGGAATCCAACAATCCCAACATTGGTATCAGAGCCCTAGTTCATGTTTTCCCGACCCCTTTCATGTTTTTTGATTGATTTTTCGCGAAAATATTCGGCCGACACGGATCGGGGCGAGAAATCCCGACACCCGAGCACTGTTCATCGATTTTTTCGAGTTTCTGTAAGTCGAAATCAATTTCTAAAGGCATAGGGTGAAAGAGTTCGTCGAGACGAGTCTGACGATGTGTCGTGCGCCGCCGGGCGATGCCGCATGCCCCCATACGCGCGGCCAAAAGCCGCTGCGCGTGGGCGCCATGTGCCGGTCGGCGAATCGGCACGTGCGCGCCGGCGACCGGCGAACTGGCACGCGCCGGTCGGCGAACCGATGCGTGCTGACGTCACTGTGACGTCACGGTAACCGCCGGGATGACGTCATCGGTGACGTCATCGCCGACGACCGTTGGCCGGCCGGCAACCCGACCCGACCCGACCCGCGCGGAAGCTTTGGTGCGTGTCGCGCACGCGGCCGGGCCGACGTCCGTGTGACGTCAGCCCACGCACGCGCGCACGTGCCCGGTCGGTCGGTCCGACCTGGCCCGACCGGTCCGTCCGGTCCGACGACCCGCCGCCAGTTGACCCGTTGACCGTTGACCGACGACCGTTGACCGTTGACCCGAAAAAAAGAGAAAAAAGAAAAGAAAAGGAATTTGTTTCTTTTTCAATTATGTCTATGTGGGTTATAAGTAATCCATTATTTATTCTGCATTTGTTGCATGAATCATAGAAAATTATGTATTTTCCCTTATGTACATTATGGATTATAAGTAATCCATTTTTTAGTTCTGCATTTGTTGCAGGAACTATGATACATTATGCACGGATACCTGCAATCCCGAGAACGGACAAGGGAAGTGCAAGACTTAAAAGGCTGATGTCGAATTAGCTAATTATCGGTGGCATGACGGTGATTTAGTATCATATGTGGTCGAGGGTCAATCAGATGATACGAAATCATCTGGAATGGTTATCTTATGCCGGATTTTGAGAAGGTGCCGGCTTTAATGAACACTCTTCCACCTGAATGGCAAACAGTGTTAGATCGGCTATGGGAGGTCAACGTGGTCCCGGGTTATAGGAGGCTAGTGGTAGCTTTTGTTAGAGAGTACTATAGGTTTGAGTTAACCAAAATTTCAACCCTTAGATTGAGCGCCTCATGGCGCAGAGTGAATGCGCCTTGGAGGCGACATGAAAGCTCTCCAAAAGTTTTTCCATGGTTGGCAAATGTGCCTTCAAATTTCTTAGATATTTTGACTGATAAATTAGAAGAGACATTCCCTATTTATTTTTTAGATTAGTTTGAGATGTTATTGAGTGTGAATATCTCTTTCTATGTTGATATTTCTTCTTTGTATATATTGCTTAGTGTAATGGATAGTTGTTTTATGTGAAAGCATTGTTATTCTATTGGATGTTAGATATTATTTGCTTTCTATTATTGTTGACTGTTGTGGGTAGTTCATGTAAGTTTTTGTAACTTCATAGAATTTATTTTGCATAAGACAATTATATTAATAATAATTTTAAGTTAGGATTTTTGGAGGATGATTGGAAACATAGTGACCTTTTGATTCTGAAACCTTACTTAAAATTGTTCATTGATATGATGGGTCTGTGCAAAGTGGATGCATAAATGATAGGCATTAATTATTCGTGCATGTATGTCTGATGTGTTCAGATCGATGGTTTCAGGAACTAAGAACGTAATTGCTGATATGAACGGCAACAATTGTGAAATATTAAATATGAAGATTCAATATGTGCTGGAAAAGCAAGAAGCACTAGAAGCTCTTGACCATATTATGGAAGATCTTGAGGATGCTGTGCGCCACCTTGAGCTAGTAGAGGACCGCCTAACGGCATTTGAGTCGAAAATAGACATTTGTAATGCTGGTTCTAGCTCAGAAAGGGTTTTGAGCTCTAAGCGCAAGCGTATTGATTCGTTCAATATGTGGGAATGCAAAGGATGAAGTCCTTATTGCAAGAAATCAAGAGTTAACCAACACAAGAGAGGAAAACGTCCTCAAGTGAAGAAAATGTCAAGGGTGAGGTGTTACAATTGTGACAAGAAATGTCACTATGCTCGCAACTATTGTGAGTCGAAAAAGGTAAACACCTCTTGTACATTTGAGAACTTTACTTATGTGTCAAGTTCTGCATTATTGGCTGAATCCAATCCTTTGTGGATTGTAGATTCAGGAGCGACAGACTATGTAAGGAAGGATAGAGGATCCTTCGTGGAATTCCGACGAATACCTACTGGAACTAAGTGGATCTATGTAGGAAATAACTCCAGAGATGAAGTTAAAGGGATTGGCACCTGCCAATTGAACATGCGTGGTGGACGCACCTTGTTCCTAGATGATGTTCTATATGCTCCGGAGATTCGTCGAAATTTAGTGTCTGTTTTGGTGTTGGTTAAGCTTGGTTTTAGTGTGAACTTCTGTAATAGCGGTGTAGATTTGTATTTGAATACAAACTACTATGATTATGGTCACTTTCTGGATGGTTTTATTGTACTAGATGTTGACTGTGGTGATGTCAATATTTGTTATTCCCTTGTTTCATGTCTTCTACTTAATATGATAATGATGTGAATATGTGGCATGCTAGACTTGGACATATTGGCCAACAACATATGAATAGACTAGCCAAAGAGGGCTTGTTGGGCAACATTGAAAAAGTCGATTTGCCCATATGTGAGCATTGCCAAGTAGGGAAAACGACAAGGAAACCATTTGGAAAAGGTAAAAGAGCTGAATTTCCTCTGCATTTAATCCAATCTGATGTCTATGGTCCAATTAATGTGAGAGGAAGGCATGGGGCTGTTTATTTCATCACTTTTATAGATGATTATACTCGATTTTGATATGTTTATTTGATTTTTCATAAATCTGAAGCATTAAGTTGTTTCAAAAGGTTTATGAACCTGGTAGAAAATCAATTAGACAAGAAAATAAAAGCATTGAGATCCGATCGAGGTTGAGAATATTTATCTGATGAGTTCAGAAAATTATGTGATGAAAAAGGAATAGAAAGACAGTTGTCTATTCCATATACTCCTCAACAAAATGGTGTTGCAGAGAGAAGAAACAGAACCCTATTGGAATGGTTAGGTCCATGATGGCGCATGGTAACTTACCTATCACTTTTTGGAGTGATGCGTTGTTAATTGCTGCCTATATACTTAGCCAGGTGCCTTCCAAATCAGTTACTTCCACTCCATATGAGTTATGGACAGGTAGAAAACCGGACTTAAGTTTTCTTAGGCCATGGGGTTGTGCTGCCTATACTCATGAGTCCTCTCACCTTTGGGAAATTAGGTCCCAAAGGAAAGAAGAGTATTTTCATAAGGTACTCCGAACACTCGAAAGGGTATGTGTTCGTAGGTGAGCAGGAAAGTGGAAGTATAACTGAATTTGAATCACGGGATGTCACATTCTTAGAGGATGAATTTCCTAAGAAGGGCGAAATAGGAGAAGATCACTCCTTATTTGAAACCTTGGATCAAGATAATGATATTAGTGGAGTTCGTCCACGTGGGAGTAATATGAGAAGTGATGAATTGAATTTAACTCATTCTCAATTGCAACCACATGATGAGACGACATCATCATTATCTCATCCAAGTGGGAGCATAATGGAAAATGATGTGCTAAGTGTACAATTTCCCATACGGCGAATAAGTAGCCAAAGTATTCCCCGTCGACGTTTTGACATTGAAGGGGAAACTTTTATGATTGCTTCACAAAATGAGGATGAGCCAAGAAATATTAATGAGGCTTTAAATTGCCCTAGTAAGGAAAAATGGATTCATGCAATGGAAGAGGAAATTGAGTCAATGAAATCAAACCAAGTCTGGGAACTGGTTGATCTTCAAGAAGGACGCAAAGCTATTGGGAACAAGTGAGTTATCAAAATAACGCGAAAGGCTGATGGCTCGATAGAAAGGCATAAGGCTCGCCTTGTGGCGAATGGGTATAATTAATAGGAAGGAATTGATTATAAAGAAACATGTTCTCCTGTAGTGAGATTTGCCTCGATTCGCATTATTCTAGCAATAATGGTTAGTATGGATCTTCACTTACATCAAATGGATGTAAAGACTGCTTTCCTCAATGGAGAATTAGAGGAAGAAATATATATGGAATAACCTGCTGGTTTCATAATGAAAGGCCAAGAAGGAAAGATATGTCGACTTTTTGAGATTGATATACGGCCTTAAGCAGTCGTCGAGAAAATGGTATATACGTTTTAATAATGCCATAATGGCATATGGTTTTACAATGATAGATGAGGATCATTGTGTATATATCAAAAGATCCAAAGATCAATTTGTGATCATATCATTATATGTTGATGATATACTAATTGTCGGAAGTAATATGGAGTTTGTTAATACTGTCAAGAGTTGGTTATCTTCCAACTTTGAGATGAAAGACATGGGTGATGTTGCATACATTCTTGGAATTAAGATTTCAAGATTGTAAACCCATAGATACTCCTATTGCAAAAGGTGAAGGATTGAGCCATAGACTGTGTCCAAGGACTCCACAAGAGAAGGAACAAATGAAACGTGCTCCTTATGCTAGTGCTGTTGGAAACTTGATGTACGCTGTGATGTGTACAAGACCTAACATATGTTTTGCAGTTGGAATGGTGAGTAGATACCAATCCAACCCAAGTCCAGCACATTAGAAAGCCGTTAAGAAAATACTGAGGTATCTAAAGGAGACTGCTGATTATACGCTGAGTTATTAAGGAAAGGATCTGCGACTCAAAGGCTATTCTGATGATGATTAGGGAGGAGATTTAGATAAAAGAAAATCTACCTCTGGGTTTGTTTTCTTACCAAATAATGGCACCACATGTTGGAGCAGTAAGAAACAAAAGTGTATAGCCTTGTCCACGATAGAAGTTGAGTTCGTGGCATTATCAGCAGCAGTATAAGAAGGTGTTTGGTTAAGAGATTTTTTGGATCATTTAGGTGTTATTGGAAGTGCTGCAGATTCATTGTTGGTTAACTGTGATAGCCAAGCAGCAAAAGCGTACACCAAAGATCCAAAATATTATGGCAAGACCAAACACATAGATACAAAGTATAATTTTGTCAAAGATATGATTGCACGAAAAGATGTGAACTTAGAGTACATACTACGCATAGAATGGTAGCAGATCCTATGACAAAGCCAATACCTAGAGATGTGTTTTGTGGCCATATGAAATCTCTAGGATTGCGTAGAGGCTGATGTACTTGAATATTGTAATTTCCATAAGTGTTCACATTTGATGAATTTGTGTTTTCATCATTAATGCCTATGAATCTTTGTTTGATCTTTATGCATCTTAATGCTCAGTGCATTACTTTAAGTTGATAAAGTATGTCGGACAGATATAAGATTAGCCCACTCATACGGGTAATCGCCTCTATTTACTGTGTGATAAATAGAGATGAGACTGTTTTTAAGCTTATTATCTAGGTGATAATCGAGAGCTCAAGCTTAAAACACGTATGTCGCCTTAACTGAGTGTTGAGATGAGGACATAATACTTACTATGTCCGAAAGTAAAATACCCCACATATTTTACTTTATCTGTCTATGATGCCAGATGTGAGTTCTAATGAATTTTGTAAATGAGTAGATACGTGAACTCAAGTTAGACATTAGGTATGTCTGAACTATCATCTGTACGGTATTGAAGGTGTAGACATATGCTCAATGGGAAAGGAGTTAATACCGTAATACGTATTTCATACTACGTATGCATGAGACGACCAATAAAAGTGGCAAAAGTTTGATCTCAACTTTTATGTCGTGTGAAACTCTTGAGGAAAAGAGTTCCTCAATTTTTTAGTCCCCTCATGACTCTTACTTATTTTCAAGATTTCTATTTAGTGTTTGCTATCTTAGGATGTTACCAATGGTCATGAGTTGATTCGATCTAATGGGACATTTCTAGAAAAGCAAGCTGAACTGAAATTGAGAGTTTGAAGGAAAGAGGAAGATCGATTTTGGAGAATCACATTGTAGTTTTGTATTCACCGGTTAACCAATTATGACTGTCTTTGGGATAATCATAATTGTAAATACAATATATATATATATCATTGTTTGAAAGAGATCGAGAGAGATATAAATGTGATCGATCGATCTAGGGTACTGCATACTAAATCTACTCAGAGTGTGATGCCCATTATGAGCTGCTATATATTCCTAACAGATGTATGGCAACGAGCTCTCAAAGTATGCTGGTCGCACGGATTATTCATCGGTATGAATGTTGAAGAGAGGTAAGGAGAATCCTGTTCGGCCCACCATGTGCGAGTGGGAGATGATGGTTTTATGTGATGGGCTTAAGGCCCGTCCGCTCATGTTGGGCCTAAAAGCCCGGCCCACAAGATTATGGCCCATGGATGAAGGGGTACGTTTCTATTTTTGAGGGAACGTATATAAGAGATGAAAGAGAGAGACAAAGATACCCTTTGGCATTTTGTGTGCGTACGTTTCCTCTTCCTCTCTCCCTCCAAAAGAAAAACAAGTGCTTAAGGCGACGCCATCTTCCCTCCAAGGCTAATCGACGTCATCGGATCAAACAAGATCGGTTTTCTCTTCCTCTTATCGACATTAGTGTTTAATCTGTGGCTAACAAGGTACGCTCGATTCCGTGGTGTGCTTTAGGATCGGTGATACATGTTTTTCCCGGGCTTCGCTTCCGCATTCGTTTTAGGGGTTCGATTTAGTGTCGAATCCGGTTTTTGGGAATCCAACAATCCCAACAAAAACCTACGGTTCCAATAAATGACCATAATTGCAATTAGTAATGCCGTGCCATTCCTATCAATACCCCGAGGCCAAACAAGAAAAACAAGAGAGAGTAAGATGCCCCCTTTTGATTAGGCATCACCCGCAAAGCACGAGATCAGTCGTCACGAGAGGTGTGGTCCGGCTAATCAAAGCGAAGTCCATCTACCGCAAAAGGAATAAAGAAATGAAAATCATTCATTTTTGCAATTCGGACAACCCCCACGCGTAACTCACGCGAAGTTCAAAAACATCGACCGCCCCTAATTCAATTCAAACCTATCCTTATTTTATAATCTTTGACGTGGTTGTCGAACATGGTGGTTGAGGCAACTTTGGAGAGAGACAGAGACCGTGTCAATTCAACGCTCCTAAAGGCGTCGTCATCGATGAAGCAAGTCTCTACCGACGGCCGAGTGATGTCAACTGTTGGCTGGGTCCACTTCATGTGGGGCCCAGCTAACATTAAAACAAAAGAAACATTTTTCATAAAAAAAAAGAAGAAAAAAAGTCAAAAGTCAAATGAAGAAAAGGGGTTGTTGCTTCGTGCGCGTTTGCCCGAGAAAGTGGAGAGAGAAGAGCGAGCCGAAGAAGAGAGAAAATAGACGGTGATCTCACCGAGAGCACAAGTAGAAGAAAAAACAAAGAGGGCTGAATCTTTGCCGGCCCCATTTCAAGGTTAATATTAACGGAATCGGCTCAAGTTTGAATATGTCGTTTGTGAGATCGAGAATTACAAGTTGATCAGTTTTATTCGTCGAGAACTACCTTTGAATTCTCTAATTGCTGTTAGAGTTTTTTTATTTCAAATTTATTGATATACTTTTGTGGTGAGAAAATATGATTGTAATGCTTATGTTCAGCCTTTCATGTGTATCTTATTATTTTTAGTGATTAGTGGAAGTTTTTGGGCGATCCATGCTTTTCTCGCATTAGGTTTCCACAATAAATCATTGGTATTGTTGTTGGCTTTATTCTCTTATCAATTTGGCATTATATTTATTTATTTCGAGGAGACATATGACTGGTTGTTGATGGGGCTACGTTGATTTCGGTTGGTTTAGTTTCCGGAAAGAAATTGATCATGAATTGGGTTTAGTTCCTGGTGAATTGTTATCATAGACGAAGAATGCTGCTTGGGAGTTGACTCGGAGCGATTCTCGAGCTGTCATTCCTTCACGGAACGGGCTTGGAATGGAGGGGACCAAAGCAGGTCGAGGTTCCGAACAGCTGGAGCTACCGCGATAGACTCGGCTTCAAGATGGACATCCTTCTTAGCCGGTTGTTTTTTTCTGCCGTGCTTGCTGTTTTTGTATAGTTTGTCCTTGTGTAGGGACGCCACGGTTGCTGTTTTTTTTATCATGGCATCCTTTCACTCATAATGAATTCTCATCTTGAGTGCAAGTTTTGGTGCCTTGATCTTTTGTACATTTGGCCTTTCCTCTATTTATTACCGTTACAAAAAAAAAAAAAAAAAAAAAAAAAAAAAAAAAACACTTTGACAGGTGACTCCGTCCCGGAAGTAAATGATGAGTTGACATGGGGTTTACCCATCGAGAAGCTGCATTGCCATGCAGGATTATATTCGTGACGGATGCTTTGCCCTGCCATCAGTTAAAATTGATCACTTGAGTTCCAGGAAGAAAAGTGTTCCCTTATAGGCATCCTACTACACATATCGTAGTTCCATTCAGGATCATTTAAGGCCTATAATCACGACGAATCCCTCCCCACCTGGGGCGCCAGACGTCGGCGTTCCGCGCCCTGAGAATTGGGATCTAATTCGGTGCCGCGCTGGTAATTCAGCAAACGATCCTGGTAAGTGTCAAACAACTTCGATAAACCAGAAAATGACCAGTAGCTTTGCTCCCCCGGTCAAGCGTTTGTAACTTATCAGACAGCTTTTTGACAAGTACCCAGACCAATTTACGTTTAAAAAATTGCCAACTGATTTTAATAGTCTACTGACGTTTATTTTCATAACTTACCAATGCCGTGAAGGTTACTAATTTTTCAAAGCAATTGCCAGCCTTGATTTGATTATTGTATCAACATTTGACTATTTTGACTCGAACAAATTGAACCAATGAGAAAATAAGTTAAAACACCGCTTTCTACAAAGAAACGAAGCTATTACAAATCCAATAACGGTCTTTCCAAGATCCCACAATTAGACAACTAAATCACGCAGAAGATCTGCGCCAGAAGAAAGACTACAAATTTTAACATAGAGATTAATTGAAAGCTGTCACACGACAGAACCCTTCATCTACACTCAATACGGACCAAGAAACGGGAATCATGTGCAGTGATTCTTTCTCTTCCCCTGACGACCGAAACGCGTCAAAAACTAGTTAACCGATCTGCGGGCGTCGTGAATCTTCATAAAGCAATCACTTCTCGACACGAGAGAGAGATCGGAGACGACGAAAAGGCAACAATTTACGAGATCGAAATCGAAAGACGGAAAGGAAGTCGAAGGGTACCACTTGCAGCTTATCGGAGACGAGGGCCGCTATCTCGTCGACGATCCCTAGGGTTTCGGCCTGGCACATCTTTGCTCCGGAGCTCCGATCGATGCGGGAAGGCCTTTGTCCTTCTGAGCGACGATTTCACGCGACGCCTCGATTGCGCCTTCCCCTGCTAGGGTTCAATCCCAATCCAATTTTCCCGCCATTTTTGTGCGGCGCCCCGGGAATTATTTCGGGTGGGGGGCTTTTATGGTGCGCGCTAAGCGTTAAAGCGATCTGGAAATAGTAAAAACCAGGTTCTAGTATTTTTCACGCCGAGAATCCATACGAAAAATTAAAACGATTGTGACGTCGTTGTTGTGATTCGACGAGGATAAGAAACAAATCCATCTTAGCCTATTTTTTAATATCTATTTGACTATTAATTGAAAAAACAATTTATGCTTCGTGTCAGTGGATTGATGATAAATCTTGATTTGATTATTGAACTTGCCGTTTTACAATTCTATTATCTTAATTCGACCGCTAGTCATGCGTCGTAGAATTGTTTAACTTGTGTACATTTAATACATGTTATGTTCACCTAATGACATGATTTATAAAGCTCACATTCTTCTCGGGGTTTACCATCACCAACACCATCCCCTTTATTTGGTGCATAATGTGGTCTATTCCCATCATTCATCATTCCCAAAATATGTTGGTACGATAGTCAAACCTAGAAAAATTATAAATGACTATGAGGTATGGCTATTTGCAATGACTAATAAGTGTCCCATGTAAAGTATGTTTAAGAAGTGTCAAGAAGACCCTCCATCAAAATATAAGTACTTTGCTAATTGGCTACACTCTTCCATGAAAAAAACTTTCTATGACGAATTATTGACAGGTTATAAATTGGTCGTTACCTACATTTATTTTTAATTAAGTTGACATATAATTGATATCTATATTTTGAAAGTAATCAATTAAATGCCTAGTTAGATTTTTTTTTTCTAGATTAGTAGAAAAACACTACCATTTTACAAACTGATAAAGGTGGTCATTGGGCTGAGCGTGCTTTATATATTTTCAAAAAGCTCGCCCACGATATAAAATTTTTATATAAAGGTTCTATTTAGGCTGGATTGGGCTTTGTAATGTAAGGGTGTTGCTTAATTTGGTCTATTTTCTTTTCGAGGCGCTTGCCCGCTGATCACCTTTACTAATCGGATTGGTAATCGAGGAAGAAATATTGCATGGTCTACAAATTCTATAGACCAAAACTATCTTCACCGTTGATCATATCGGCTCCGTGATAGGTCCTCCACAACTAATGATTGGGATGTTAATGGCCTATAGAGTGGACGAACCATGCAATAACTTCTCCATGCTAAGCGCGTTGGCCGAGCAATTCAACTCGAGTAGCCGTAATCGTTGTTTGCCACTTGGAATGTGGACGCATCACGAGGCCGTCCCCAGGTTCATATGATCGAAATTGTGAAAATTCAAGAGAGATAGATTTCTGCAAAATATTGACTTGAAGAAAGTTTTATTATATTAAGAGCTGTATGAATCTTTGTACAAATGAGCCAATATATAACACAAAGAATGATTAATAAAAAGAAAGAGTATATTTTCCTAATCTAGGTGTATCAATTCTAGTCTAGATTGATTCAATTAATCAATGTGAAGATTTAAGAGAGATATATTTTGAGTGATTTTCCTTGGAGAGGAAGTTGCGGTGATTCTGAGATACCTTTCGGGTGATCTTCCTTGGAGAGGAAGTTACAATGATTCTTGGGTGATTCTTGGGTGATTCTGGATTATTCATCTTGGCTGGTAGTGTTTCCTTTGGCAATCTTCCTTGGAGAGGAAGTTGTGGTGATTCTTGGGTGATTTTGGATTATTTCTCTTAACTGGTATTGTTTCCTGGACAGAAATCATGTTCAAATGAAAGGGAAAAAGAAAAGACTCTTCGGCCTTGATGAGATGTGGACGGCGGGAGAAGTAAACGCAGCGAATATAAAAATATGATATGCGCATGCAGAGCGCTTCGTGCCGAGTGACGTCTACATATGGGTGTCTTCTTGAAATAATAGACTTAACGCAGATGAAGATTGCTGCTTGGACCTTACTAAAAAAAAAAAAAAGATTGCTGCTTGGGAGTTGACTTAGAGTGATCCCCAAGCTGTCATTCCTTCACGGAACAGACCTGGAATGGAGTGGACCGAAGCAGGTCAAGGTTTCGAACAGCTGGAGCTACCGCGGTAGACTCGGCTTCGATATAGACATCCTTCTAGGTCTTCAGCTAAGAAGGAGAGGAAAGACGAAGAAGCGTCCACGACGGTGAACTGCCTTCATCTCCCCTGCGAGTACTACAAACCAAACGCTTTGACGGGTGATTACACCATGGAAGTAAAAGAAGAGTTGAAATGGGCGTTAGTTTATCGAGGATCTGCATTGCCATGCAGTGTTATGCTCGAGACAGATGCACTGCCCACGGACGACCCGGCCCCCTCAGAGGAGTCGTCATGAACATGTCATGTGATATCCCAAAATTTGGCCCTATTTCAAAATATATGAAGTAGTTATTTTATCGATGCATTTATGATTACTTTACTTTAAACTGATCACTCATGAATTAACTAATCTAAAAAGAAAAAGAAAAATTAAAATAACAACAATTTTCGTTTTTATTTTTTCCTATTTTTATTTCTATATTTTAATTTCTTTCTATTCTAAAATATATATTTTCTATATATAGAATTTATATTTAATTTAGTATTTCAATTTCTTATTTAGTATTTATATTTATTCCATATTTTAGGTATATTAGTATAGTTTATACTATAGTTTATTATTGGAGGAATTACGCTTACTTGTTTTTTAGTACAAGTAGCTACGGGGTTTGCTATGACTTTTTACTACTGTCAATCTATTACTAAGGCTTTGGGGATGGAATTTGTAGTGTCAACCTATAGGGATTTTCATTTTTCTAATTTCTTCCCTAGCAGAATGTGAGAGATTACCTTTCGATTTACCAGAAGCAAAGGAAGAATTAGTAGTAGGTTATCAGACCGACTATTTGGGTATCAAATTTGGGTTATTTTATGTTGCTTCCTATTTAAATCTATTAGTTTCTTTGTTATTTGTAATACTTGGGGGATGTCGTAAAGAGTTAAAACGTGGAATACCAAAGAATTTGATCAAGGATTGACCGCTTAACTATAAGGATCAACAAGGGTCAATAATACATTGTTATACCTCAATTAGCGAACGGATATAAATCGATTAGATGGAAGTACGTAATCGGTTCGCGGGTGATTCCATTTGTGTTGAACAACAATAAACCGATTTTTCTATTGATTTCCCTCGTGATTATATGACAACCAAGGGTCGTTTATGATTCGAAGAGGCACACACATAAATAAAAAATTATCGACCATGGATCAACCATGTGAGAACCATTAAAAGCCATCCGATAGATTAGGTTGTACTAAAGTTGCATTTGATCAATTTTTAATCACGGAATTTAATTCGATTTTGGGTATCGAACTTTCGAGGGTTTTGAAATTAAATTTTTGGACATCACCTTATCGTCTGTTGAATTATCGTCATGTTCGAAATTTTTGAAAAATGAATTATCAGATGAAAAATTAGAGATCGGAAAAGGGAAATTCGGATCCAATGGCAAAATGATTAATTATGGGCCATAATTTTGGCTTTAAAGATAACAAGAAAAGAAAAAGAATTTGTGGGGACATAATAGGAAAAGTACCAAAAGTTCTAAACCTATTGCATTGAGCCACTCATAAACTTTTCAATTGGACCAATTCAGTTATAAACCTTTTAATATTAGTACCAATTCAGTCCATCCGGCCAATTTTGGCCGGCCGGTGGCTGGACGCTGACGTGGCAATTTTAATGATTTTTAAAATTATTTTTTAAAATTTTTTATTAATTTTTATTGATTTTTTATTAATTTTTCTTTTTTCTTTTCTACCTTCTTCTTCCTAGGGTGGCCGGCGAGCCTCCGGTGAGGCTTGCCGCCACCGGGCGAGGGCCGCGAAGCCCTCGCCCGCCGCCGGCGAGGGTCGCGGCCCTCGCCCGGCCTCTCCCGTGCCGCCGGCGAGGCGGCTTCGCTGGATTTGGGCGAGGCCGGGGCGGAGGCGAGGGCCGCGAAGCCCTCGCCACAGCCCCCGGGTCTCGCCGGCCTGGGAGAGGCCGGGCGAGGGCCGTGACCCTCGCCGGCCACCCTGGAACAAGAAGGCAGAAAAGAAAAAGAAAAAGAAAAGAAAAAGAAAAAATTAATAATAAATCAATAAAAATTAATAAAAATTTCGAAAAAAATAATTAAAAATCATTAAAATTGCCACGTCAGGCGTCCGGCCACCGCCGACGTCCACGCTCGTGCCGGCCGGCCAAAATTGGGTGGATGGACTGAATTGATACTAATATTAAAAGGTTTAGGACTGAATTGGTCCAATTGAAAAGTTTAGGACTGAATTGGTACCAATACAATAGGTTTGGGACTTTTTTGGTACTTTTCCCCATAATACTAGGTTAGGAGGATTTTGAGGGAAGTGATTTTGAGGAAAAATCTTTGAAACGGGATCTAATTCGCTGCGGCATTGGTAATTTGGTATGCGATGCTGGTAAGTGTCAAACAACTCCGATAACCTGAAAATGACCGGTAGGTTTGCTCCCCCTCATCAAGCGTTTGTAACTTAGTGACAGGTTTTTGACAAGTACCAAAGATCTATATATGCTTAAAAAATTGTCAACTGATTTTAATAGTCTATCGATATTTATTTCTATAACTTATCAATGCTGTGAAGGTCAAAGCAATTGCAGGCCTTGATTTGATCATATCAACATTTGACATGACAAAATACCAATTAATTTTACTCACATGCCGACCTTTTTTTTTTTTTTTTTTTTGGCTAGCTTTGGAAAAGTATCACCATTTCTTTATACATCTGAGGATTATCTATTGATTTCACAATCTAACAATATCTATAATTGCAATTGGTAGAATCTAACATCTATTGGAGATTATTCAACATTAATTATATTGAGATATCAATTAATTTTAGTCGCTCACCAACGACATACGATCGCGGATTTTAGCATAAAAAACTGTGTAGGAAATCACACCTAGCTCCATATGGCGGGAACAGATTATGAAGTAACCAATTGCAAATTTAATAATCGCCGATGCAAAATACAGTCATCTAATTAATTTTAGTCGCTCACCAACGACATACGATTGCAGATTTTAGCATAAAAAACTGTGTAGGAAATCACACCTAGCTCCATATGGCGGGAAAAGATTAAAACATTGCAAATTTAATAATTGCCGATGCAAAATACAGTCATCTAATTAATTTTAGTCGCTCACCAACGACATACGATTGCAGATTTTAGCATAAAAAACTGTGTAGGAAATCACACCTAGCTCCATATGGCGGGAAAAGATTATGAAGTAACATTGCAAATTTAATAATCGCCGATGCAAAAAACAGTCATCTATCTGGGGAGTTTCACTTGAGCAACCCTTCATAAGAACAACTTCCGCTGATCGTGGTCTCTCAAGTCGAGTCTCGACAGCTTCGATCAGCTTCTGCATTTATCTCTTCGCTCGGACTCCAGCTTCTTCCATTCTCAAGGTTTTATCTGTCCTCTGCTTGTTTCTGAATCTAGCCGTTCCTCGTTTGTCAATTGTTGTATGTATTTCAACATTTCTTAGCTCTAGATGTATAGACTGCCATTTCCTTTGGTTATCTTCTTCCATAAATTTTCGTAACGTTAAATGCGCGTTGATTTTGTGCTGATTTAACCATTTTCTGCCCTTAGAAGTGGCCTAACCCAATCCAATCGCCAGAAGTTGCACTTTTCTCATCTTTGTTTTGTACTTTGTTCCGTTTTCCTTTTTCTGGGCTCATGCGTCTTTGCAAATTGATGGTTCATGTCATAACATAACATCACGAAGTTCCAAAGAAGGAATTAGTCGAGATTAAGCCTCTAGCCCTCACTGAATCTTACATTCCTCTTCTAGGGGATGTCTGAAAATCTCTTTGGCTCTCTTTTTCATTTTTTTTTTTTTGTGATGTACAGGCAAAGGGCATTCACTTGTACTCATTCATCTCCTATGGCCCTGGAATGGAACTATGAGATTGGATGCAGTGCCTCTACATAATCCCATAAAATCTCCTCATCTTTGTAGAACCGTCAACACAACCCCGATTTATTTTTGAGGACTCCTATAAGGACAAGGTGCATTCATTTCTCGTATTTGCAAAATTTGTCCAAGAAGATATGGCATCTTTCCCAAGGCCAGAAAACAAACATAGTCAATATAAGTACGATGTTTTCCCGAGTTTCCGAGGTGAAGATAAATGAAAAAACTTTGTTGACCATCTGCACGATCATTTGTGGCGAAGAGGAATTGTGGCCTCTCGAGATGATCACCACCAAGATCTTTAGAGGGGAAAATGTATTAAACCGGAAATATTGAGGGCAATAGAGTAGTCAAGACTTGTACTTGTGATATTATCTAAAAACTATGCTTCTTCTACTTGGTGTATGGAAGAAGTTGCTAAGGCTGTGGAGTGCAAGGATATTAATGAAGGATCAGTGATACCAATCTTCTATGAGGTCAATCCATCTGACATACGGAAATTGAGGGGAAACTTTGGGAAAGCCTTTGCTAAAACTAGGAAGCTTATTCGGGTGACAAGAGAGATATAAAGAGGTGGAAGGATGCAGTGAGTAAAGTAGCCAGTCTCGCCGGAATGGAATTGAAAGATGGGTAGGCCTCTCTTCCCCTAACTTGGAATGATTTGTTTTCCTTAATATTTGCATGCCACTAATGTCATAACCGTCATACTCTGCATCATGTTAGTTCATTTGAACCATAATACACTCTAGAACCAAACATCCTCAATTCTTGTTGGGGAACTAATCATCTGCATTTCTTTGTTGCAAATATGAGACCAAGTTTATTAAGCAAATCATTGGAGAAGTCGAAAATAAATTGGGTCCTCGGTTGTCCTATGTCGTAGGCGATCTTGTGGGAATGCATTCTCGTGTTGCAAATGTAGTTGAATCTTTATGCTTAGACGAGAGTGATGTACGTAGTATTGGCATATGGGGGATGGGTGGCATAGGCAAAACAACTGTTGCACGAGCAGTTTTTGACAAAATCCACGGCCAATTTGATGATGGATGTTGTTTTCTTGCAAATGTTAGAGAAATTTCAAAAAAGAATGGTTTGGTGTATCTACAAAACCAGTTTCTCGGCGATATTCTCCAAGACGACAATTTGAGAATCAGGGATGATCGTAGAGGAGCGAACATGATAAAAGAACGACTACAACATAAAAAAGTTCTCGTTATACTTGACGATGTGGATGAAAAGGAGCAGTTGGAAAAATTAATAGGAGGTTTTGATTGGTTTGGACGTGGAAGTAGGATCATTATAACAACCAGAGATGAACATTTGCTTCTCCAATATGGAGTAAATTCCATATATAAGGTGGAGGAACTATCCTTTGGTGAGGCTCTCCAACTATTTTGTTTGAAAGCTTTTAGAAGTAATCATCCTCCAGCAGAGTTCAATGAGCTCATGAAGCAGATTATTGGATACGCTGATGGCCTTCCTCTAGCCCTTGATGTCCTAGGTTCCTTTTTGGCTTGTAGGAGCTTGATGCAATGGAAGAGTGCATTGGCCAGACTCAAAGAATGTCCAGAAGGGAAAATTTTTGACCGGCTTAGGTTGAGTTATGATGGACTTAGACACAAAGAGAAGGAGATTTTCCTAGATATTGCATGTTTCTTCAAGGGAAAGGAGAAACCTTACGTTGCAGAAGTTTTGGACAATTGCGGCTTGTATGCAGATATTGGAATCGAAATCCTTGTTAATAAATCTCTTATCCAAATCGTGGACAACAAATTGTGGATGCATGATTTGCTACAAGAAATGGCTTGGGAAATTGTTCGTCGAGAGTCTCCTGAAGAGCCAGGAGAACGAAGTCGAGTCTGGCTTTTTGAGGATGTATGCCATATTCTTTCAAAAAACTCGGTGAGTATCTGCAAAATTAATTTTCAAGCATGTTTATTTGCTATAGGGAAAAAAAACTTGCTAGTCATGTATTGACACTATATGAGTTGTTTATCAGGGAACTGGAAAAATCAAAGCCATAGTCTTGCAATCTGGGGACCATAGAACAGTGCGCCTAAATGGAGAGTCATTCACAAACATGGATAACTTAAGATTGCTTGATATTTGTGCCATCCACCTCTCTTATGGGTTTAAGCACCTTTCAAATGAACTATGCCTGCTAAGATGGGACAACTACAGTCTTACATCATTTCCACCAAGTTTTTTTCCAAAGAGTCTTGTCCAACTCCATATGCAGGATAGCCTCCTTTGCAACCTCTGGAGAGGGAAAAAGGTTGGAATTAGTACTCATGCATGTGTATGCTTCATCAGACGATCTATTATGTATAACAAGCTAATAAAATTGTTCAACCAATTTTTTCTAGATGCAGGTCTTAGAGAAGTTAAAAGTCATCAACCTAAATGGTTCCAAATTTTTCGTGGAGACTCCAAACTTCATATATGTCCCAAATTTAGAGAGGCTAATTCTCAAAGGTTGCAAGGCATTATCTTAGGTTCATCCTTCAATTGGAAATCTAGAAAGACTTGATCTACTTGACTTGGCTGACTGTGAAAACCTCATGGGACTTCCAGATAGTGTAGATAATCTAAAATCTCTCAGAGTTCTTAATTTGTCTGGATGTTTGAATCTTGAAGAATTGCCTGAGAGAATCGGGGGCTTAGAGTGCTTAGAGGAGCTTGATATTAGTGAAAGTGCCATAACACACCTCCCATCTAGCTTGGCATGCTTACACAATCTGAAAAAATTACGCTTTCAAGTTAGTAAAAGGAGGCCACAAAATTTTTGGAGGACACTAACGTGTCCACTGAGAAGAATTCTGAACTCTAGGTGTCCACGGTTGTGTTCATTTTCAGGGTTGTCCTCTTTGATAGAATTGGATTTGAGTGGTTGCAGTCTTCTGGAAGGAGAAATTCCCAGTGATATTGACTACTTACCCTCCTTGAGGTCTTTAGACCTAGCCAAAAATAGTTTTACTACAATAACTGCAAGCATCGAACATATCTCTAGCCTGGAATTTCTCATATTAAATCATTGCAAAAATCTTGAAGTGTTACCAAGACTTCCAGAAAGCATAATCATTGTGGCGGCTAAGAAGTGCCTTAGATTGGAAAGGATATCAAACCCATTCATGATATGCACAGTACCTAACTTAGGGTTTTGTTTCATTAATTGCTCCTGTTTGCTTCCGCAAGATCTTGATTTAACTTTGCAACAGAAGTACTCCTTGTCGTTGCTTCGTTACATCATTTGCTGCTCCATGAGAATAATTCCAACAACTTATGTGGTGTCTCCATGTCTACAATGTGAAATACCTAAGTGGTTTAGCTACCAAGCAGTTGGACCTTTGTTGAGCATAGAAATGCCCCCTATTTGGCATGATAATAGCTTGAGAGGATTTGCCATATGTGCATCTTTTAAACGAATCAACTACAACTCCTGTCAGGATTTAGAAAATGACCATTTCATTTTCTGTGGGTTCTATCCTGATGGAAATCAGCTAGGTCCCTTATTTAAGTTTCCCATTAGATTTGTCGATTCAGGCTGCCTTTGGCTAGGTTATGTGTCGGGTACTCAATTTCCACGTGATACAAATTGGGAGACAATGTCAAACCACATTGTCGTTTCGTTTTTTATCACCAACCCTAGGTTAAAGGTAGAAAAATGTGGTGTTCATCTAGTTTACGAGCAGCATCCAAGAAAGTTTGATGATATTTTAGTCAGGGTGTGTAGTTTATCACCCAGGGATTGGGATAGAATCTACCATAAGTTTCAACCTCGAAGGAAGGTCAATAGTGTCTTCAAATATTCCATTGATCCGGACCTGTACAAAGTGAATGAAGGTGTAATGAGCTGCGGGATCTTTGAGTTTCATATCCAACCGTACATTGGAAGACGGTATCTATATTTTCTTTGGCATCCTTCGAGACTTCAACTAGAGTTTGTTCGTGATTTCAATGGAAGGTAATCACTACTAGATTTGATCCATTGTCAAGGGCTTGGGATAGACCTTTCAAACTCATGTTAATCCTAACCTAAAAATCTAGAATATCACCACCGGCACCAACATCTCCAAAATAATCAGGGGAATAATTTTTGCTGGATTTTGTGTTTGCTTTCTCACCGAAACAAAATCTTTCTTACAGGTTCTCGAAGAATCGTCAAAAGTGGTCAGCGTTTGTTAATTTCAATAAGAAACTTCGATGGGCACTGTAAGTGGATTTTTTGTTTTCGAGAAACTTATGTCATACTTTAATACAATAGCATATATTTTGATCAAATGCTAATTTCACTTTTTTAACTTCTTGGACCAATTCATGATTTTCAATTTTCCTACTAACTATATTTTACTTTGACTATTTTCCCTGAAATTATAGTTCCAAATACAAATTGTAATGTATTTCTAATCTATAAGTAGAGTTTTAGGCCTAACTAAAACCAAAACCCTCTCCATGTATTTGAGTCAATGGAATGACTCCCACAATCTCTTTCCCGGCTGGCAACTCCATTTAGAGTTCTTGTCGACAAGTGTCGGTAAATCTTATGGATTATTAAATCATTGCACACCATTAATTTTTCTTTTATCAGGTGAGGCCACACCTGTACATTTTTTTCCAAGGGTAGGAAAATCTAAACATGACAAGTTCTTCCTTCTCTTTCTTTGACTTTTGTATTTACCTTTTTTTCCTTTGCATACTCATCATGGGATTTTTTTTTTTTGGTCGAAATCATGGAAGATTGATCTATTTATAAAATCATCTCTTTTCAGATTTGCTCCAAGATATGATTACAAGAGCGTACTGGATGTCACCAAGCAATCGTCATCTTGAACCTGATAGCTACCCTTTTTTTTTTTATGTCATGCTCTTTTGAAAATCGATATTAATTCAAAAATGAGTGCCATTGCCGAGAATGTCTTGAGTTTGAGCCGAGCTACTCCATCTGAATAGTTTTTAAAGTTTTATTGGTTTTCTAGATTGAGTAGGTTTCTGTAATGGATTTTTATTTTTTGTTTTTTGATACAAATATTACATATATAACGGATGAAATTCTACTCGATTATTACGCAATAAGAGGGATATTTGAATGTTCTCTCTATGAGTTTGCTGAATGAGCTCTTTGTGAAAAAAATGTGAGATAGCAATTAATGGTTTGTTTTGATTGAGATTGAAGATTGGAAAACACTTGAGCGATCAAACAATGGTAAATTCTTTGCTCTTTGGATTCATAGTGGATTTCTTGGCAATTGGCTCTTTTTGTGAAGTATATACTAACATCTGGAACAAACTATTTAAATCTCTAGTGTTCTTATTGTTCTTTGTTGATTTTTCTGGTAATTTCTTTTTCTTGTGTTAAACTTGAATTGCAAAATCCATCAGTTTTGTGTTATTTTCAAAATGGAGTTGTCACAAAGCTCCCAAGGTGAGATCTCCGAGGGAGGTACTAGATTGTTAAGCAGGCTTGAATGGTTATACTCACAAGGTGGCGCCTATGACTAGTATTGGCTCTCCCAAGCTCTATCGCTCGTCTATTGATTGACTCATCAAGACACAAAGTCATCGATTAGTTTACAGGGACAAGTCATATGCATAGTTCAAGTTCAGATAACTAGGACAATGTTCTGTCACTTGCCATTAAAATAATAATGTCCATACATCTATGATCTCATTTACATAAAGAGAAAATTTCTGATTTCGAGCAATTCAGTACAGCGCCTTCTTCAGCGTAGGAGACTTGACGCCCGTGAAAAATGGGGGCGACGCAATCACGTAAAGATATAAACCTCATCATATCCCTTCCTATGGTCATACAAATTTAACACTTCAGTCATTAAATCACAAAATTCATGTGCAAAACTGATGAAGAAATGCACTGAATTGATAGCACCAAAGCTTACCCTGCTTTCCCACATTTGTGGGACTGCAATTATATATCAGATTGTCAAGCACTTTCCAGGTGGATGCCCGGTTTACGGACTTCCTAGCCTCACCACAGGATAACAAGTTCAAATTAGAAGTGTTTTCCCTTCAAACTGAGTGGAAAGCAAACACTAAACCACAAGCACAGTTCACGTAACCATAATTGTGTATGATACAAGATATTTAAGAACTTTGACATGGAAATTTCAAACGCAACTTGCTTTGCAGCATGAAATTTCTCGACAAATTCTGAACTGACAAAGAAGTTTGCTACATGCTGTGTAGCTTGAATGGCATCATCTGAGTGTGGTATCATGGACAAACCCCATTCAAAAGCATTTTTCTGCACAATATCGAGAAAGCCATGTAAGTTACCTCAAGGCAGTAAGTCTAAACATACTTCACAGATATGAAGAGGTGGAAAATATAATCCCAAGAACAATCACTGATTTAGCTCCCTAAGATATTTACGTAAATGAATCGTGTTTAAGTCAAAAACATTTTTTTAAAAAAAAGGATCATGTCCTCTATAACATGATAAACTTAAATTGCCTAGTCTCCAGAATTTTGCCTAACCAGTTCTGCGAGACTCAGGCAAGTTGCGCCACAAGCTCTTCACTAAAGAAATCAAAAACCACAAAATCAGGAGGCATCGCAAGAAACTAGTATTGAACAATATGCACTGGAATCTGCAACAGCGAGAAGTCAATTTCCTCAAAATGCCCAGAAAGGAAAAGATTGAAGAAGGCAATGAATTTAATATGGATCATCTTGGATAAAGCTAAAAACTGCTAGACCAGAGCCCAAATCTCTCAATTCGGAAATTCAACTATCCCGATTTTTGGATAACTTCTTTCTCATGATGCTGCATTAGGCAGTGTCAGAACCCTATAGAAGGTGCATGTTTCATTTGGCACCAACACAGCATTATCATCATGCAGTCAAATTGTCGTGCAAATTATTGTTCCTTTGAGCTAACTTGGTAGAAGAGTTTATCAGGAATTTTGAATGGCAACAAACTACAAAAGGGCCAACATAGTTATATTTGCAATATAACAAATTAAAGTCTGGCATATTTTGATGGATCATCTACCTGAATAGGCTTAATACGCATCCAATAATGAGATGATCGGTATGAAAACTACTACATGAAGCAATGTGCCTTTCCTAATCAAATGAGATTGGTGTTGAACAAGAGGAAAAGCAGGAAACTAACTATTACCTCTGGATGCCATTGGAAAGCAGTTACAGGGTAACTGTGTGCTTGGACTGTGGAGACATAGACCTGGTTATAGAGTTCCTCAAAGAACTTAATGTTATTCTCACAAATAACTGAAATAAGCAGTAACGCAAAATATTTTTTTCACTGCAGTATATCACTTCAGACATGAAGTAAGAGGTAGCTGGTTATATTCAACCTTGTTGTCTCCATCCATGCTGGTTGTCAAGACCTTAAAGAAATTTGTTAAGTCAGTGTTCTGCGTCAGTCTTTCTGGCGAGATGCCATACTGCAACACAAATGAATATTTGGATTAGAAAAGAGGATTGCATACATCAAGAATAGGTAAGATAACTGAGATTTAAGTCTTTATTAAAATAGACTGGTCCCAATCACATTCGTGAAATAAATAATATAACAAAACACACAACGGGAAAAAAAAAATTCCTGGGCCAGTATAAAGAAAACTTCAGAAAAAAAGCATATCATTAGCCTTTTTAGCCATTTTTAGCTTTAAAAAAAAAAACTACTGGGCTCATATGAAAAACTCACAGGATGTTTTTTTTGGTAAGAAAAAACTCACAGGATGTTAGTCTACAAAAAGAAGCAAAACAATGCATTAAAGTTGCATGACTTTTGTCTCCTCTTTTAACTTTTCCAGGATCTAACTGGTCTATCTAGACACCATTCTTTAGCAGTAATGGTCAAGTTGTGTGCAACAGATGGCTTATATCAAAATAAGAATGTAGTCCCTGCGATGATAACACTCTACTGGAGCAAAGAGGTACACGAGAGAAAACAAAAGGAAGAGGAAACGGGGGAACCAAACAAATTTTACTTAGTATTCTCAATTAAAACCAGCAGGCTACTGAAGTCTTACAACTCACATGATGAATTTGCATGACAAGGCAATCTGTACTCAACTTAAGCAAATCTGGCAGAAATCTGCAAAACAGTGGATACATGGAAGTTAGAACTGCATCTATAGGTGATTAAGCATGACTATATCAAGCAACAGAAACCTTATACAAAGTAATCACACATCTTCTACTACAATAACCACTTTTGGTATACCAGGACAATCATCCATAATAATTTGATGTAATCCACATTTCTCTTTCCAGCAATATTTTGATTCCACGGCTACATAATCAGCATCATATACTAAAGTACATAAATCCAAATTGATATTCTCATAGAGTATAAGAAGCCATTTGGAAGCATAAAGATATCCTGCTTGCTGTCAATTCAAAAAGAATACAGCTTTATCTGTCTTTATATGCGTTAGTACTTATAAGTTGACAGTGAAAGCTTACTAGGGTCAACCATACCTTTGAAATACTGTTCCTTCAATGTTTGTGTTTCTCATAAATTGTAGAGTGGATGCGTCATCAGCAGCACTAAATTCCTCGAGAATGCTTTTGTCCTGTCATTAGGGAACTGTCAAATTATTATGAAGAGAGTTTTCCACTTTCCTCTCTATACTATAAACTTCACTTTCTGTAATTCATTCAGATGATAAATTCCGTTTGACATTAATGAAACAACTTAAACCTTGAGAGATGATTTGCATCACAATTGGTTTGATGTCAAATAACCGCCATGCTTGTCAAGTTTAAAGCAATGGCAATCTCAACCTTGCAGTGACGACTTATGCTTTCAAGTTTAGTGCCAATGGAGGCCACAGATTTATGCCGATGATATTTAATCAAGTGTGCTAAGTCAAGCCATGGGAAGACAAGTTTTTTTCTGGCACAATACCTCACAAAAGATAAAAAGTAAAAAGAAAATATTTTTGTTTAGAGAACAGACCATGTAAAGCGGCTCTTGCATTAGAAAAGAGAAAATATGCAACCAAAAGGACTGAAAGCATTGATAGACTATTTAAAACGGTGACAAGGGACAGAGTTACCTTGCTGATTATCATTGTCAATAGTTCAAAGCCCAAACTGATGGCATACAATGGGAAGTGGTCACCAGCATCGTTCTTCGCCAAAACTTTCTGCAAACAACAGGCAAAGAGTACATCTAAAGATTGCAAAGCAAAAATGTACAGGACACTCATTGAAAGCAAATAAAAACAAACTATTCTCTCCCAAGGCAGTGAGAATGCTCGTGTGTCTTGAAGCAATGGAATAAAATGTTTTTGAATGAAAAACAGCACATTATTCTAGGAAAACTAACTATAGACAAATTCAATTGCATGAAAACAGTCAATACAAGAATGATGAAGTTCTGCCTCCAACCAATAAATAGAAACACAACTTCTTGGAAATATTTAGGGGTATCAATCATAACAGTACCTTGAAAATTGCCTTCACAGTCTCATAATACAATCCGGTTTTAGCCTACCCTCCAGTAAAGAGCACTCCATTGACCATGTTGGGCTTCTGCATTTTGACCAAATATCAGCATTTAGAAATGGAAAACAAAGTGGTGGTTGTCTAAGAATAATCAAGGCCATAAAATCTATATGAACATAACTCGAATGAAACCACACTCCAACATTATAACCATCACTCATGTAAAACTCCTCAAAGAGGGTATGTAGAGCATTAACTCCTCTAATCCACACATGCGAGAGAGGATGTATGTGTTGCTTGCACGCCATGAAGAAACGCGATTTGTCTCTGGCGATCACTTTTTGACCATTAAGAAATGGAGCATGCTAAATCCCCCCTCTTTCACAACAATCCTCGCCGAGCTAGGCATAGATAATACAATTAATCCATCCCAAACATCATTTTGTCATAGTCATAACAATCTAGTGATCTCTCCTCGTAAAGTTACGTTTAGATCCGTGTTTTCGTGGACGGCTTTACTCGGAGTTGCAAAGGAAATGTCTTATGTTTTACTCTCTAATTTTACAAGCAAGAGGTGTACAATTTTCAAGGATCACGAGGTAACTAAGCCCAGGCCTGCCCACAGCCCAAAAATCTCCAGTAGCATCTAATGCCATGGATCCAGTATGATGATCAATCTTAGGTGATATACTCCTTGTTGAGACAGCCACCATTCCTTTCAGTCTAGCTCAAAGCAGATACTCTAGTTCCACTGATTTGACTCAACCAAAAAGAATGCCAGACTTGGGTGTTGCTAATAGCTAACTGTGGCATGTCTCTCAATGGCACATTTTCTGTACTTAATGTGGCATGAGAAGTCAGAAAGGAATAAGGAGACCTGGGGCTTGGTTTAAAAGATGCAGATTGGTCATATTGAGTGAGGAAAAATATTCAAATAACCTCCTTTAGTTAGACAAGCTCTAAAGGCTATAAGGATGAGGGAAAAGCAGATTGGGAGGAGCCATCAATCAAGCTTCCATCTTTGCCTAATTGTGACAGAAGGAAATGCCACTCTAACTGCGTAAGATATTTACGAATCAGTCTAGCTAAGCTCTCCATAAGCAGGTATAAACCTAAACTATATTAGTGTGAGCTTCTACCTGAAGAAAGGTCATGTAAAAAAATATTGCAGAACGAAAACAACCCAAAGAAGAAGAACAAACCTGCTCTTGGTGTCAGCAGCTCTGTCATCATTAGATTTGCCAACCATAGTACAGTTTGCTTTCTTCAATTCTTCCTCACCCTCCCAGCCCACTTCAGTTACTGCAAAGAAAATGCACTCAAGAACATGTAGAGGTAAACCTGAGGACACCTCTTACTGATGGATAACATACAAAAACTCATGATGTGCAGGTAATGCCTATTTGCCTAGTAAGTGGTTCTTGTGGTGTGATTGAGTTTGTAACATAGAATTGACTCATGTATCTCCTTCGGATAAACAAATTAACTTACGCCGTAAAAAAGGAAAGTATATAATGCCTATCAATGGGAACGGATGTAGAATTTTCTCTGTAGTGGGGGCAAACTATGTACGTGTGCTTTAATTAAGTTTGTTGATAATGCCTAAAGTTCTTGTGTGCTCACGTTACTAGACAAATTACTACAGGATCAACTATCAAGTATAGGTGTACAACAACTAACCATCTAGCAGCGTTAAGCTTTCCAAAGATGTGGGGCCAAACCTAGATATTTGTCCAAAAAAATAATTATTGTTTTAAGCAAAACCTTCACAAACTTAATGGGGTTGCAACCAAGAAAATCCTTATAAACTACTACTATCATGATACATTTTTCAAAACGTGAGCAGAGGCAATTGCCCCCACTTTCTATTGAGTAATCCGTCCCCTTCCTATCAAGCCCAACATATTTACAGAAAAATAGCACGCTAAGTACATATGTCATCCATAAATAAGCATCGAGTTACCTTCTCTCCCATGCTCATCGATTCTAGTCTTCAAAACCTTTCACTTCTTCAGTGAGGTTGATGCAGGATTTGTCACTTTATTATTTACATCCTTGGAGGAACCATGATTTTGGCCCTTCAAAGAGCACATCCCAATGTTTGGCGGCTGGTGGTGTTCTTCCGCTCTCACTTTTACTTCATCAACTTCCATTTTATCTTCCTCGCACTTCTTCTCAGAAACTACCTCCTCGGCACTCTCTTTTGAAGCGAGGATAGACTGGGCTTTTGGAAAATCGGGAAATGCCAAATTGACTGCATCTTTATTCTCATCTTCTTCATCCGATAAATCAAGTACAAATCTTCTTTTTCTACCGCCTTCAGTTTTGGTGGAGGTTCTCTTAACATTGACATCTTGACCCTCATCATCACTGTTCAGTTCTGCTGCCTCATGTGCACAGATTTGAGCTTCTGCACTAACTGATGAAGAAATTACTGTAACGGTCCTCATCGAGAAATCTTTTACAAGACTCGAGAGAATTAAAGCAAGCTTTTGAAAGGGACGAATGGGTTAATAGGAACCAACCAGTGGAACTTGGAGCAGAGCCGCTATTTTCTGCTGGGCCAGCAGCTCGATTTTGTTGTGGTGGAAGCACGACCCCATAGATTTTGCCTCGATCTCGTCGTGATGCCTAGGTTATCGGCCTGGCACATGTTGTCCCGAAACCCCGCCGTGATCTACGGCTCAATCCTAATCCAATTTTCCCGCCATTTTCTGTGTGGGGGGCGCCCGGCATCCATTTGGGCGGGGGCTTTTATAGTGCGCTTTTAAGCATTAATAAAAAAAAAAAAATCAGATCCTCGTATTCTTCACGCCCAGCATCCGCATGAAAATAAAGCGACTGGTCTCATCTCTGCTTTGACTCCGAATTCAGCTGTTCCTTGTTTGTTAATTGTTGTGGCTATTTCACCGTTTCTTAGCTCCAGATGTAAACTGCCAGTTGCTTTGATCATCTCTTTTTCTATTTTTATTTTTATTTTAATCTTTTTCCACATATTTTGCAAATCGGACAGCTTTGTAGGTTGCCCATTTTATAACTTTCAATGAATCATCTGAAGGAAAAAAAAAAAGCAATCATCTGAATATTGAGATATTTGAATGTCGTAGTTTTGAAAAAGTTCATCACAAGTATTGAATCACTTGAAAAATTTATCATCTCGAGTGAGCACCACAAGAAAATTAGAATACTATGATGCCATTTTTGCGATTTGTTGACCTTTTTATGCTTGTAGAAGTGCCGTAACCGAATCCAAATGTATTAAAAGTCTTCAAACTATTCATAAAAGTGCAATTGAGTCTTAAAATTATCAAAAAAATACAACCAATGGAAGGACTTTTTTGGACGAATTTGACAAGTTTTTGGTAGCAAATGTACTTTTTAAAAATTTTATATTCAATTGTAATTTCATGACAGAATTTTTAAATTTCTAAAGCACTTTTGCTGAAGGAGAATTGGCATGGAATAAAGGAAATTGCACTTTAGCGATCCTTTACACGAACAGCTTCCGCTGATCGAAGGCTCTCAAGCTCAAGTCTCGACTGCTCCGATTGGCTTCTGCATTCGTCTCTCCTCTCGGACTCAGCTTCTTCCATTCTCAAGTTATTCTCTTTCTCTCTGCTTGATTCTGAATTTAGCTGTTCCTTTTTTGGTTAATTGTCGTGTGTTTCACCGTCTATTAGCCCCAGATGTAAACTGCCATTTGCTTGGTTAAGTGGGCGTTGATTTTGTGCCGATTTGACCATTTTCTGCCCTTGGAAGTACTCCAATTGCCTGAGAAGTTCCACTTTTTAGAGTCTCTTTCAGTTTTGTTTCGTCACTTTGCTTTGCAAATTGACGGTTCATGTCGTAACATCATGAAGTTCCAAAGAAGAAATTAGTCGAGATTAAACCTCTAACCTTTGGTAAATGTCTCATTCCATCTTACGGGGTATGTCTGAAAGTTCCTTCTCTTTTTTTTTTTTTTTTCTTCTGGTCATATTCAGGAAATCGTGAAATCGAGCCCGCAAAATATTGGCAAGCATCTAATGATCACGCCAAGAGCATTAACTTGTATTCATTCATCTCCTTCAGCTATGGAATAGAAGTACCAGATCAGACCTAGTGCTTCTATGAAGCCCTGAAAAATATCCTCTTCTTCATTGAATCATCAACACCACCCTGATTTATTTTGGAGGATTCCTATGAGGACAAGACGCGTTCATTTCCCTTGTCTTCACAAAATTTGTCCCGGAAGATATGGCATCTTTCCCAAGGCTCTCGCAAACAATCAAGAACCTCCTTCTCCAAAAAACAAATAGAGTTGATACAAGTATGATGCATTCTTGAGTTTCAGAGGCGAGGATATCCACAAAAACTTTGTTGACCATCTGCACGATCAACTACAACGAAGAGGAATTGTGGCCTTTCATGATGATCACCACCGAGATCTTTAGAGAGGAAAATGTCAGGACATGTACTAATGATAATCTCTGAAAGCTACACTTCTTCTACTTGGTGCCTGGAAGAAGTTGCTAAGGCTGTGAGTTCGAGGATATCGATGAAGGATCAGTGATTCCAATCTTCTACAAGGTCAATCCATTTGACATATGGACACTAAGGGGAAACTTTGGGAGAGGCTTTGCTAAAATTGAGGAGACTTATACGGGCGACAAGGGAGATATAACTAGGTGGAAGGATGCACTGAGAAAAGTAGCTGATCTTGTCGAAAGAGAATTCAAAGATGGGTAGGCCTCTCTCCCACTAACTTGGAATAATTTGCTTTCTTTAATTTTTGCATGTCACGAATGTCACGACTGTCATACTCTGTATTATGTTCATCTAAACCAGAATATATGATCAACTCCACCAAAACTGAGCAGCCTCAGTTCTCCCTAGGGAACTAATCCACTGCATTTCTTCATTGTAGATATGAGACAGTTCATTCAGCAAATCATTGGAGAGATCGAAGATAAATTGGGTCCTCGGCTGTCCTATGTCATAGGCAATCTTGTGCAAATGCATTCTTGTGTTGCAAATGTAGTTGAATGTGAGTGGTGTATGCAGTATTGGCATATAGGGAATGGCTTGTTCAGGCAAAACGACTGTTGCACGAGCAGTTTATGTCGAAATCTGTGGCCAATTTGATGGCTGTAGTTTTCTTGGCAATGTCAGAGAAAGTTCAGAAAAAAAAAATGCTCCAATATATCTACGGAACCAGTTTCTTGCTGATATTCTTCAAGAGGACAATGTTGGAATCAGGGATGATCGTATAGGAGCCAACTTGATAAAAAAAAACTGGTGCGAGACAAAAAGAATTCTTCTTATCCTTGCTGACTGGATAAAAAGGAGTAGTTGGAAAAATTAGCGAGAGATCTTGAATGTTTTGCACCTAGGAGTAGGATCATTATAACAACTAGAGATAATCATTTGCTTCTCCAATATGGAGTACATGTCATATACAAGGCAGAGGAATTATCCATTGATGAGGCTCTCCAGCTATTTTGCTTGAAAGCTTTTAGAAGTAACCATCCTCAAGCAGAGTTAGAAGAGCTCACGAAGCAGGTTATTGGACATGCTGGTGGCCTTCCTCTAGTCCTTGATGTCTTAGGTTCATTTTTGGCTGAACAAAATTTGTTGCAATGGAAGAGTGCACTAGCCAGTCTCAACGAATGTCTAGAAGGGGAAATTTTTTATTAGCTTAGGATAAGTTATGATGTACTACGTCAAAATGAGGAGATTTTCCAAGATATTGCTTGCTTCTTCAAGGGAAAGGAGAAACCTTACGTTACAAAGTTTTAACAATTGCGGCTTCTATGTAGATATTGGAATGAATGTCCTTGTTCATAGATCTCTTATCGAAATCGTGGACAACAAACTGTGGATGCATGATTCGCTACAAGAGATGACTTGGAAAATTGTTCATCTAAAGTCTCTTGAAGAGCCAGGAGAATGAAGTTGGGTCTGGCTTTTTGAGGGTGTATGGCATATTTTGTCAAGAAAACTCAGCGAGTATTCTGCAAAATTAATTTGCAAGCACGCTCATTTGATATGGGGAAAAAGAAAAAAAAACTTGCTAGTCATGTATTGACACTATATATGAGTTGTTTATCAAGGAACTGGAAAAGTCAAAGCCATAGTCTTACAATCTAGGAACCATAGAACAGTGCGTTTTAATGGAGAGTCCTTCCCAAACAAGACTAACTTAAGATTGCTTGAAATTCGTGCCATCCACCTCTCTTCTTGGTTCAAGCACCTTTCAAAAGAACTACGCCTACTAAGATGGGACAATTGCAGTCTTAAATCATTTCCACCAAGTTTTCTTCCAAAGAATCTTGTCGAACTCCATATTCATCCTTCAATTGGAAATCTCGAAGGACTCAGTCTACTTGACTTGGGTGACTGTGAAAACCTCACAGGACTTCCGGATAATGTAGGTAATCTTAAATGTTTCAGAGTTCTTAATCTATCGGGATGATTAAATGATTAAATCTTGAAAAACAGCCTGAGAGCATCGAGGGCTTAAGAGTGCTTAGAAGAGCTTGATGTTATTGAAAGTGCCATCAAACACCTCCCATCCAGCTTGATTCTTACAAAATTTGGAAAACTTACTCTTTTATATTTGTAAAAGAAGGCCACAAAATTTTTGGAGGACACTGATGCAAATACTAAGAAGAGCTCTAAACTCTAAACGTCCGTGGTTGTCTTCATTTTCAAGGTTATCCTCTGTGACAGAGTTGAATATGAGTGGCTACAATCTTTTGGAAGGAGAAATTCCCAATGATATTGGCTGCTTATCCTCCTTGAGGTCTTTAGACCTAGCTTGTTAAGCTACAGGTTCCGCATTTTTTGTTAAGCTATAGTTTGCCTTTGGTTAAGCTACCTGATCTCCTCAGATGACATAAATGGGCAGGCAATGTCGAGCCATATTGATGCTACGTTTAAGATCTCCAACCTCAAGTTAATGGTGGCCTGAGTGCCGCATTGAACTGATAAACATCTTCGCAAGTTCTGAATCGAATCCTCGCTCTTTTAACTCGTTTCCCTCTATTACTGAGAAAACTAGTTACTGAATCCCATCTTGATTACGTACAAACTACGAAGTGCCCTATCATACCCTGATCCTCGGGCACGCACCCATCTCTCATCTGGTCAATTTAATAGCGACGTCCCAGGATGTATCGCCAACCCTTTCATTTTAATACGCATGCGGAAGCATATAAAATATCCCCAGACAATAAAACAATAGAATAGGAAAGTATGACTAAATTCTGAACTTTCAAAAACAACCACACTTATATACATTGCAAACCAGTGTACATATATATAAAGCGGATTATTAAGTCAGATTCAACTTAAACAAGTTCAGAATCAAAGTCTGCGAGCAGGGGTGGGGGTTCCACCAACTACGGGTCTTCGTCCTCCTCGTCATCATTCTCCACACTTCAACTGGAGCCTTCAGTAGATTACACCGGACTTCCGAGATCTTCAAAATCCAGGTCTGCTGCATTTACGGTCGAGCTCGGAGGGGGATCTGCGGTGCCTTTTCCAAAGGCAGCCTCCAGAACACATAGAGGTATCTCAGACTCCAGCAGGGGACCCTCTCTTTGGCCATCTTGAGCCTGGCGGTACCACGATCTATATCGATGGGGCACCTTGTGGGTGAGACCCACATCGATCCAAACTATAGACCTCGCCAGCTCATAGGTCCAGCTCCTAAGGCACCCACGATACGGAAAGTAAAAGGTCTACTCTGTGATCTTCTTAGGCTATCCCAAAAACTCAGGAGCGGCCATCTAGGGACCTGAAATGTTGTCCCACAACCCGGATGAGACTACGTCTTAGCAAGTTCTACCCCCTAAGACTCGATTAGGAAGCCAATACACCTTAAGCTGCCTAAGCACAACACGAGTTTGAGGACTTACTTTGGCCTCAGTTCCTTCCTGCAAGTCAATATATATATATATATCCAATATACGGGAACCACATCAACACACAGCATCGGATCAATTCATTGATCAATTGACCTAGTCGATTACATGTCATTACGACCTTCCCCCAGTCGGTACATTCAATACTATCTATAAAGTCCGACCTTAGTCTAGGACTACTCACCTAAAGTTGAAAATATATAGTATAGCTCGCCCAAAGCTGATAATATAGTATATTGTATATATGCTTACCCAAAGTTGAATGATTAGAGCCCCCAGGCCATCATAGTATACTATATGTGCTCGCCCAAAGCTGATAATATATGCTTGCCCAAAGTTGATACTATGATATACTATTTATATGCTCGCCCAAAGCTGAATGATTATGGCCCTTAGGCCATCATAGTATACTATATATATATATATATGCTCGTCCAAAGCTGATAAATTAGGGCCCCCAGGCTAAGATAGTATACCATTTTCATCATATAACAATTTATCATTTTTATTATACCCGATAAAAATAGCCGTGTGTGGGTACACGGTTGGCCTTAGCCAAAATATCACAATTTCACTTCCACAATTTCCACCATTTTATATGGTCTACCAAAATAACCGATGCTCGGTTAATTTCCAATCAATTACAAAAATTGATTAATTTATGAATAAAATCCTAAAATCAGAATTAAATCAATTTAGCACGATTTAGCACTCAAATAAATAAACAGACTACACCACAATGATCGCATAAAATTTCGGTCGTCGGCTATCCCACCTAATTTCAGAAAATAATTAAATAATTAAATAATTACAAAAAAATATTAAATAAATACAATAAATCCAACTTAGGCCCGTAATGCCTAATTGGAAGCCGAGACAAGCCTAGAAAATCGCCAAGACTCGTTCAATAAAAAATAAAGCCTATTTCCTTGCTAACTACACTAACCATTTGCCTAACATGCATCAATAAGTCTCTAATTTAATTACTCTAATATAATCTATCCACCTAATTGCACTTAATTAAATCTAATCAACCCCTAAGTATCATTAGCCTACTAAGAATGGATTAGTGAGCAAAACTCACCTGTTTAACAATCCGTTCGGATCGAAACGTCGGGAACGAAGCGAGGGTCACTTTTATCCAAAACGAGCTTAGGATCCGAGGTTCCCAAACACCTCAAAATGGGCCTAGAAGATGCTATGAAACCCACTTTTTTGCTTACTAAATGGGACTACAAAACAGAAGAAAACAAGCTAGCTTGGTGAGGTGAGGACAACGGTGGACCAGTGGGGGACTTCGGAGGCTTGGAGGGCGGTCTACGGCGGTCGAACAGGCTCCGGCAGCGGCTCACAGTGCTGGACAGAGGCGGACAAGGCTGCTGGATGGTGAGAGGGGGCAAGAGGGGCGGACGGTGCGAGCGGCTCTTGCACGGGTGGTGGCGCACATGAACGGCGATGGCGTGGCGGCGTGAGACAGCGACCGCAGCTCTGGCTTCTCCTGCTATCCCTGGCGATGCTGCTGGCTTCTTCATTGTTGTGGGCATGCAAAGTGGAGGAGAGAGAGACGGTGGATGCAGCTTGGCCGGCTAAGGAGAGAGAAAGGGAAGAGATAAGGTTGGGGGCCACCATGGCCTTGATTTTCCACATGCCTATCTCTCTTGACTCATCCTTTGGCCATGTGTGCTTCCTTGGCTCACAATGAGCCACCCATGCTCTCTTTGTAACATTAGAATGGTCCAAAATGGCTAGGGGAAGGGGGGCATACGAATTTCCATAATCTTGGCTCCAATTGGACACTTGTTCCTTATTAAATCAATATCAGTTGGCTTCAATAAAATCAATCAGTTCACCATTGATAATCTCGGCATTTTTCCTCACCCATATATCCATCATGCTTTTCAAATTCACGATCAAAATGATCCTCGGCCGTTTTCTGAATAAAAACGGTCCTACGACGACTTTTTCCCAAAAAGTCTCGGGTTTGCCTTCTAAGACTGAGTCAACATTCCTAGAATTTATTGTGAAGTGAAAGAATCTTCAAATTCTGAAATCGGATTTAAATTCGCGGTTAATTTCCATTCGACGCGTTTTTAGCGTGACCTAGACCATCGGGTAGTTTTAAGAGATTTTTAGTACAAATGACCTGTGGTCGATTTTCTTTAAACCGCTATGAACCCACTCAACACATTGGCGACTCTCGATTGTCATGAAAATCTCGATGATTCAAATACGGACACATGGTACCAAAACGATAGAGAAATCAAACTAGTGCCGATCGACGAGAATTTTCCAATTTAGTGGAGTCACCCACGATCAGCCACACATCTCCGTCGAACCGACCTATCTCTGATCTCAATTCGATTTTTAACTGTGCTGTAATGGCCTATAAAGATAAGCATGGTCGAGAAGCCGATTCCTGATCGAATTCTCAAGTCTATTGCATTAAAAATCCTTAATGGCTTTCCCAGATAGTCTAGAGTGATCGGCTCTGAGAACAGTTGAAAATCTGGGATGTCACATGCCCACACATGACTAAAGCTTTCAAGCATAAGCACACGGATGGACGTCCTAGATCGTCCATTAATTGTCTTATCAGGGCATGAAGTCATCAATTAATTTCAGGCAACAAACCAAGCACAGTTCAAGTTCAGATAAACTAAGCAAAATGTTCAACATTTGCCATTAGTTTCTGCTAAAGTAATGTCCATACATCTCATAATCTCATTTACATTAAGAGCAAATTTCTGAAATTTGTGTGACTTGATGCCCGTGAAAATAGTCACGTAAAGATACAAACCTCATCATATCCCCTCCTAAAATCATTCAAATGTAACACTTTCAGTCAGTAAATCACGAATCATAAGCAAAACTGATGAAAAATGCACTGAATAGATAGCATCAGGGCTTACCCTGCTTTCCTACAATAGGTGGGACTGTGATTGTATATCAGATTGTCGAGCACTCTTCGAGCAGAAGCCTGGTTTACGGATTTCCTAGCCTCACTACAGGATGATTAGTTTGAATTAGAAGTTTTTTTCCCTTAAAACTGAGTGAAGTTTAACCAGAAGCGCAGATCATATAACCATAATCGCGTATGATATATGATATTTTAAGAACTTTGACAAGGAAATTTCAAATGCAACTTGCTTTGCAGCAAAAAATTACTGAACAAATGCTGAGCTGACAAAGAAGTTCGCTACATGCTGCGTGACTTGAATGGCATCATCTGAGTGCGGTACCATGGACAAACCCCATTCAAAAGCATTTTTCTGCACAATATTGAGAAAGCCATATAAGTTAACCTCAAGGGAATAAGTCTAAACATACTTCACAGACATGGAGAGTTGGAAAATATGATCCCAAGAACAATCACCGATTTAGCTCCCTATGATAATTTAAGCAAATGAATCATGTCTAGGTCAAAGCCATATAAAAAGAAAAAAAAAAGGATCATGTCCTCTATAACATGATAAACTCAAATTGTTTTGCCTAACCAATACTGCAAGACTCAGGCAAGCTGTGCCACAAACTCTTCACTGAAGGAATCAAAAACCACAAAACCAGGAGGCATCGCAAGAAACTAGTATTGATCAATATGTGTTAGAATCTACAACAGCAAGAAGTCAATTTCTACGCACGTCATGAATCTTCCTAAAAATCGGGGGATATTGGAGGGGGAACAAAACACTCACGTATCGACACGAGAGAGATCGAAGACAACGAAAGAGCGACGATTACGGGATCGAAAATCGAAAGAGGGAAAGAAAGTCGAACGGTACCACTTGAAGCTTATCAGAAACGAGGGCCGCGATCTCGTCGACGATCCCTAGGATTTCGGCCCGGCACATCTTTGCTTTAACTCCGATCGATATGGGAAGGCCTGCTCTTCTAAGCAATGATTTCGCACAACGCCTTCCCGCTAGGACTCAATCCCAATCCAATTTTCCCGCCATTTCTGGGCGGCGTCCCGGGAATTATTTTGGGTGGGGGCCTTTTATACCGCGCACTAAGCATTAAAGCAATCTGGAAATAGAAAAAATCGTGTTCTCTGTACTTTTCACGCCGACAATCCCATATGAAAATTTATAAAGATTACTAAACCGTTGTTGTGATTCGACGACAATAAGAAATAAATCCACCTTGGCCTCTTATCTAATATCTATCTAACTATTAATCGAACAAAAAAAATAAAACAATTTATGCATGTGAACTAATTTATGTCTCATTTAACATGTTGTGGACTTGGTTAATTCATGCGCACTTAATATGTGTTATGTTAACCTAATGGCCCAGTATATAAAGCTCATATTCTCGTCGAGGTTTGCTTGTATTACTCATCAACACTCTTCCCACTATCTGATGTGTAACATTATCAATTCCTCATCATTCATCGTCCTCGAGACATGTCAAGAGCCTCTCATTGGATTGGTTTAGACCAAGTCCATTTAGGGTTCTGCTCCGATGTCATATGCAAACAGGTGTACCCATTCTGGTGGGCCAAACTCAGGATAAAAAGAGAGAACAAATGACCATATGAGGTAGTGGCTATTTGCAATGATTAATAAGTGTCCCTTGTAAAGTATGTTTAAGAAGTGTTAAGAAAACCCTTCATCAAAATACAGGTACTTTGCTATTTGTCCATACTCTACCATGGAGAAAACTCTCTCCAACAAAATATTGATGGGCCATAGAATAGCCGTTACTACATTTATTTTTAATTAAGTTGACATATGATTGATGTCGATGTCTTGAAAGGAATCGATCAAATGCCTAGTTAGAATTAGTTTTTTCTAGAATAATATAAAGCACTACCATTTTACTATTTGAGGCATAACGTTATCAATTCCTATCATTCGTTGTCCTTGAGACATGTCGGGAGCCATGCTCTTAGACCTCATTGGATTGGTTTAGTCTAAGTCCAACCATGCAATATATCTATTGTAGAGATTCTACTCCCATGTCATCTGTAACTAGATGTACACTTTCTGGTGTGCCAAACTCAGGAAAAAAAGAGAGAACAAATGACTATATGAGGTAGTGGCTATTTGCAATGATTAATAAGTGTCCCTTGTAAAGTATGTTTAAGAAGTGTTAAGAAAACCCTTCATCAAAATAGCAGGTACTTTGCTATTTGGCCATACTCTTCCATGGAGAAAACTCTCTCCAACGAAATATTGACGGGCCATAGAATAGCCGTTACTGCATTTATTTTTAATTAAGTTGACATATGATTGATGTCGATGTCTTGAAAGGAATCGATCAAATGCCTAGTTAGAATTAGTTTTTTCTAGAATAATATAAAGCACTACCATTTTACTATCTGATGCATAACGTTATCAATTCCTATCATTCGTTGTCCTCGAGACATGTCGGGAGCCATGCTCTTAGACCTCATCGGATTGGTTTAGTCCAAGTCCAACCATGCAATATATCTATTGTAGAGGTTCTACTCCCATGTCATCCGTAACTAGATGTACACTTTCTGGTGTGCCAAACTCAGGAAAAAAAGAGACAACAAATGACTATATGAGGTAGTGGCTATTTGCAATGATTAATAGGTATCCCTCATAAAGTATGTTTAAGAGGTGTTAAGAAAACCCTTCATCAAAATACAGGTACTTTTCTATCTGGCCATACTCTTCCATGGAGAAAACTTTCTCTAACGAAAGATTGAGGGGTTATAGCATAGCAATCACCTGCATTTATTTTCAATTAAGTTGACATATGATTGATGTTGATATCTTAAAAGGAATCGATCAAATGACTAGTTAGAATTAGTTTTTTCTAGAATAATAAAAAGAACTACTGTTTTACTAACCGGTATAGGTGATCATTGGGCCAAGCGTGCATTATATATTCAACGAGCCTGCCCTAGATATAATTTTATATAAACATTTAGTTTGGGTCGGACCAGACTTTGTAATGTAAGGGCGTCGCTCAAGTTGATCTATTTTTCCTCCCGAGTCGCTTGCTAGTTGATCACCTTCACTAACTGGATCAGTAATCGAGGAAGAATATTGCATGGTCTACGAATTCTATAGACCAAACCCATCTCAACCATTGATCATATGGGCTCCGAGATCCTACACAACTAATGATCGGGTGATAATGGTCTATAGAGCATACAAACCATGCAATAACTTCTCCACGTTAGGTGGGTCAGATGAACAATTTAACTCAACTAGCCGCAATTGCTGTTTACCACACATAACATGGACGCATCACAAGGCCGTCTCTCGTCGGCCCTGGCGAGATGCAAACAGCAGGAAGAAGTAAACGCGGAGTATGTACAAATCTGCACATGCAAAGCGCTTCGTGCCGAGTGATATCTACATTTGTATATCTTATTGGAATAATAGACATAACGCAGATGAAGATTACTGCTTGGGAGTTGACTTGAGCGATAGACTCGGCTTCAAGTTGGACATCCCACTAGTCCTCTCCTCGCCTGGATCTGGGCGGGGCCCGACACCCTCGCCATGTTTGAATAAAAGTTCTTTCTGGCATCATCCCATTCCGAGGTCTCACAAAAACCCCTCGGATGGTTCCACAATCTATTCTGCGTACAATAATGTGTTGAACTACAACAAATCTGCGCGTAAGATATCCAGCATTTGATGTTCATACAGCAGTATGCACAACTCCTTTGCAGGCTCCGTGGCAAGAAATGATATATTCTGTCTCCTTCACGTAAATTGCTTTGAATGGATAAATAAATCCTTTGTCCTTGAGGATTTGACATTAATCCACTCGTACCTTCTAATTGTTGTACACGAGATGCATTTCCTCTGGCTCCCGAAAAAGGCATTATATGGATTGGATTTTGGGGTATGTCATCCCAAAATTAGAATTCATTTTTTGTCACAAGTATTCACTTGTAGCATACTGGCTTGCGAGGGTGTAGAGGCCCTCGCCTAGACCAACTTGTGGCTAGTGATGGTCCATTGGCAACCTCTCCAGTGCTTGCCAAAGGGTAAGGAAAAAGAAAAAAAAAAAAAAAAAAAAAATCTGAAAAATATTAAAAATTATAAAATTTGTCCCGTTAGTACCCATCGTGCCACGTAGGACTGTCAGTATCCATGTTAGCAATTTTCAGCCTAAATTAGCCGGATGGACTCAATTGGTACCAATGTGAAAATGTTCATATTAAATTGGTCAAATTGAAATGTTTATGATTGAATTGTTATCAACACAATAAGTTAAGACTTTTTTAGTATTTTTTCCCATAAAAAATTGCCAACTGATTGTAATAGTCTACCGACGTTTATTTTTATATCTTACCAATGCCGTGAAGGTTACTAATTTAACAAAGCAATTGCCGGCCTTGATTTGATTATTGTATCAACATTCGACATGGTAAGACACCAATTACTTTTATTCACATGTCATTTTTTTTTTTTTTTTATCTTGCTAGGTTTGGAAAAGTATCACCATTCACGGTTGGTAGAATCTAACGACATTTAATATTGCGACTTCTTGACGCCTTCGAAGTTTCCAGCTTTTATTGGAAATTATCAAAATTAATTAAATTGTGATATCAACTAATTTTATACGATCGCAGCTTTAAGAAGAAAAAAATGTATAGAATAAAGGAAATTACACTTAGCTCCACGTGGCGGGAAAAGAGTATGAAGTAAAATTACAAATTTAATAATCGCCAACACAAAAAACAGTCATCTTTCTGGTGGGTTTCACTCGAGCAATCCTTCATAAGAACAGCTTCCGCTGATCGTGGTCTCTCAATTCGAGCCTAGACACATTTGACCGGCTTCTGCATTCATCTCTTCGCTCAGACTCAAGCTTCTTCGATTCTCAAGGTTTTCTCTATCCTCTGCTTGATTCTGAATTTAGCCGTTCCTTATTTGTCAATTGTTATATGTAATTCACCGTTTCTCAAGCTTCAGTCTTTGTTTCTTTTTGCTTTTTTTTTTCCCTGTAACAAAGATATAATAGAAATCCGTTTGAGTAGGTTTTTGTTCTTGAGAATAAATTTTGAATAGAAACAAGAAACAAGAAACAAGAAAAAAAAATTACTTTTTTTGTTCATTGGAACAACTCGACAATCAAGCCAAAATATTTTCTTTCCTTTTTTTTTCTTTTCCTTTTTCACCTCTCTTCTTCCCTAACTGGTCACTGGCCTCAACCATGATTGGCTGGTGACCAGCTAAATGAGGCCTAGCGACCTTGCCGAAGCCTCGCCGACCCTTAGCGAGGTCGCCCCAAGTGTCATTGTGGTTGGGGGAGGTGACCTCGCCCAGATCTAGTGAGGTCAAACCTTACCCGACCAAGCAATGCTTACCTTATGGAGGCTGAGTCTAAGGTGGAGCCTCGTCAATAGCTAGGTGTGGCTTAGTAGGTGTGGCTCAGCCTTGCCTTGGTTGGGTGAGGTCAATTCTAAGTCACAAAAATATTTAGGTGTCATATCAAATGCGTTTCCATTATGAGAATATAAATTTTTTACAATTATCAAACAAAGTCTTCTACTTAGAAACTTATCCAAGGAACATAAATAGGAAAATTTATTTTTAAATAGAAATTATTCTCGAGAATAGAAATGTTATCTTAAAACTGTCATTTCCTTTGGTTATCTTCTTCCAAAAATTTTCATAACGTTAAAGCTGCATTGATTTTGTGTCAATTTGACCATTTTCTGCCCTTAGAAGTGCCCTGACCCAATCCAATTGCCTGAGAAGATGCACTTTTTAGAGTCTCTTTGATCTTTGTTTTGTACTTTGTTCCTTTCCCCCTTTTTTATGCTCATAGATCTTTGCAAATTGATGATTCATGCCATAACATAACATCATGAAGTTTCCAAAGAAGGAATTAGTCGAGATTAAGCCTCTAGCCCTCGCTAAATCTTACATTCATCTTCTCGGGAAGTTTGAAACTCCATTCTTGCTCTATTTTTCAATTTTTATTTATTTATTATTTTTCTTTTTTGGTGATGTATAGGCAAAGGGCATTGACTTGTACTCATTCATCTCTTTTGGCCCCGGAACGGAAGTACGAGATTGGATGCAGTGCCTCTATATAAACTCATGAAATCTCCTTATCTTTGTTGAATTGTCAACACAACCCCGATTTATTTTTGAGGACTCCTATAAGGATAGGGTGCATTCATTTCTCGTCTATGCAAAATTTGTCCAAGAAGGTATGGCATCTTTCCTGAGGCCAGAAAACAAACATAATCAATGTAAGTATGATGTTTTCCCGAGTTACCGAGGTGAAAATATACACAAAAACTTTGTTGACCATCTGCACGATCATCTACAGCGAAGAGGAATCATGGCATTCCGAGATGATCACCACCTAGATCTTCAAAGGGGAAAATGTATTAAACTTGAGATAGTGAGGGCAATATAGCAGTCAAGACTTGTACTTGTGATATTCTCTAAAACTACGCTTCTTCTACTTGGTGCCTGGAAGAAGTTGCTAAGGTTGTGGAGTGCAAGGATATCAATGAAGGATCAGTGATACCAATTTTCTACGAGATCGATCCATCTGACATACAGAAACTGAGGGCAAACTTTGGGACAGGCTTTGCTAAAATTGAGGAAGCTTATTTGGGCGACAAGAGAGATATAAAGAAGTGAAAGGATGCAGTGAGTAAAGTAGCTGGTCTCACCGGCATAGAATTGAAAGATGGGTGGGCCTCTCTTCCATTAACTTGGAATGATTTGTTTTCCCTAATATTTGCATGCCACTCATGTCATGACCGTCATACTCTGTATTACGTTAGTTCATTTGAACCATAATACACTCCAGAACTTAAAAGCCTCAATGCTTTTTGGGGAACTAATCATATGCATTTCTTCATTGTAGATATGAGACCGGGTTCATTCAGCAAATCATTGGAGAAGTCGAAAATAAATTGGGTCCTCGGCTGTTCTATGTCATAGGTGGCCTTGTGGGAATGCATTCCCACGTTGCAAATGTAGTTGAATGTTTATGCTTGGACGAGAGTGATATGCGTAGTATTGGCATGTGGGGTATGGGTGGCGTAGGCAAAACAACTATTGCACGAGTAGTTTGTGACAAAATCCATGGCCAGTTTAATGATGGATGGTTGTTTTCTTGCCAATGTCAGAGAAATTTTAAAAAAGAATGGTCTAGTGTATCTACAAAACCAGTTTCTCGGCGATATTGTCCAAGACGATAATTTGAGAATCAAGGATGATCATAGAGGTACGAACATGATAATAGAATGACTACAACATAGAAAAGTTCTTGTTATACTTGATGACATGGATGAAAAGGAGCAGTTGGAAAAATTGGCAAGAGGTTTTGATTGGTTTGGAAGTGGAAGTAGGATCATTATAACAACCAGAGATGAACATTTGCTTCTCCAATATGGAGTAAATTCCATATATAAGGTGGAGGAACTATCCTTTGATGAGGCTCTCCAACTATTTTATTTGAAAGCTTTTAGAAGTAACCATCCTCCAATAGAGTTCAATGAGCTCGTGAAGCAGGTTATTGTACACACTAATGGCCTTCCTTTAGTGCTCGATGTCTTAGGTTCTTTTTTGGCTTGTAGGAGCTTGATGCAATGGAAGAGTGCACTAGCCAGACTTAAAGAATGTCCAGAAGGGAAATTTTTTGACTGGCTTAGGTTAAGTTATGATGGACTACAACAGAAAGAGAAGGAGATTTTCCTAGATATTGCTTGTTTTTTCAAGGGAAATGAGAAACCTTACGTTATGGAAGTTCTTGACCATTGCGGCTTGTATGCAGATATCAGAATCGAAGTCCTTGTTGATAAATCTCTTATCCAAATTGTGGGCAACAAACTATGGATGCATGACTTGCTACAAGAGATGGCTTGAGAAATTGTTCGTCAAGAGTCTCCTGAAGAGCCAGGAGAATGTAGTCGAAGTCTAGCTTTTTGAGGATGTATGCCATATTCTATCAAAAAACTCAGTGAGTATCTGCAAAGTTAATTTGCAAGCATGCTTAATTGATATAGGAAAGAAAAACTTGCTAGTCATGTATTGACACTATATGAGTTGTTTATCAGGGAACTAGAAAAGTCAAAGCCATAGTCTTGCGATCTGGGGACTGTAGAACAGTGCGCTTGAATGGAGAGTCATTCACAAACATGACTAACTTAAGATTGGTTGATGTTCGTGCCATCCACCTCTCTTTTGGGTTGAAGCACCTTTCAAATGAACTATGTGTGCTAAGATGGGACAACTACAATCTTAGATCATTTCCACCAAATTTTCTTCCAAAGAATCTTGCCGAACTCCATATGCAAGATAGCCTCCTTTGCAGCCTCTGGAGAAGGGAAAAGGTTGGAATTAGTACTCATGCATTTTATGCTTCATCAGATGCTTTATTATGTTTAACAAGCTAATAAAATTGTTCAACCAATTTTTTCTAGATGCGGGTCTTAGAGAAGTTGAAAGTTATCAACCTCGATGGTTCCAAATTATTCATGGAGACTCCAAACTTCATATATGTCCCAAATCTAGAGAGGTTAATTCTCAAAGGTTGCAAAGCATTATCTCAGGTTCATGCTTCAATTGGAAATCTGGAAAGACTCGGTCTACTTGACTTGGGTGACTGTGAAAACATCACGGGACTTCCAAATAGCGTCAGTAATGTAAACTCTCTCACACTTCTTAATCTGTGGATGTTCAAATCTTGAAGAACTACTTGCGAGCATTGGGGGCTTAGAGTGCTTAGAGGAGCTTGATATTAGTGAAAGTGCCATAACACACCTCCCATCCAGCTTTACATACTTAACAAATCTGAAAAAATTACACTTTCATGTTAGTAAAAGGAGGCCACAAAATTGTTGGAGGGCACTGACGCGTACGCTGAGAAGAGCTCTGAACTCTAGATGTCCGTGGTTGCCTTCATTTTCAAGGCTATCCTCTTTGATAGAGTTGGATTTGAGTGGCTACAGTCTTCTAGTAGGAGAAATTCCTAGTGATATTGACTGCTTACGCTCCTTGAGGTCTTTAGACCTAGCCAAAAACAGCTGTACCACAATTACTGCAAGCATCGAACATATATCTAGCCTGGAATTTCTGAAATCATTGCAAATATGTTGAAGGGTTTACCAAGACTTCCAGACATCATAATGATTATGGTAGCTAAGAAGTGCCTCGGATTGGAAAGGATATCAAACCCATTCGTTATATGCATAGTACCTGACTCAAGGTTTTGCTTCCTTAATTGCTCCAGTTTGCTTCCGCAAGATCTTGATTTAACTTTGCAGTCGAAGTACTCCTTGTTGTTGCTTCGTTACATCATTTGCCGTTCCATAAGAGTAATTTTGAGAACTTATTTGGTGTCTCCATGTCTGCAACGTGAAATACCTAAGTGGTTTGGCTATCAGGCAATTGGACCTTTGTTGAGCATAGACATGCCCCCTAATTGGCATGACAATAGCTGGAGAGGATTTGCTGTATGCACATCTTTTAAACGAATCAACTATAGCTTCTGTCGGGACCTGGAAAATGACCATTTTAATTTCTATGGGTTCTATGCTAATGGAAATTGGCTAGGTCCCTTATTTAAGTTTCCTGTCAGATTTGTCAATTCAGGTTGCCTTTGGCTAGGTTATTTGTCGAGTACTCAATTTCCACATGATACAAATTGGGAGACAATGTCAAACCTCATTGTCGTTTCATTTATGATCACTAACCCTAGGTTAAAGGTGGAAAAGTGTGGTGTTCATGTGGTTTACGAGCAGTGTCCAAGAAAGTTCGATGATATTTTGGTCAAGTGGTCTAGTTCATTGCCCAGGGATTGGTATAGAATCTACCATGAGTTTCAACCTCGAAGGGAGTTCAATAGTGTCTTCAAATATTCCATTGATCCGGATCTGTACAGAGTGAATGAAAGTGTAATGAGCTGTGGGGCCCATGAGTTTCTAAGTTCGCCGGTTCAATGGAAGTCGTTTACTCGTGGAGTATCTATATTTGATTTGGCATCCTTTGAGACTTTGACATTTGTCTGATCATGATTCCAATAGATGGTAATCACTACCAGATTTGATCAATGTTCGGGGACTTTGGTTTGACCTTTCAAAATCCAAATAGACTATGAAAACTCATTAATCCTAACCTAAAATTCTAGAATATCACTACCGGCACCAACATCTCCAAAATTATTAGGGGATGTATTTTTGTTGGCTTTTGTGTTTCACTTTCTCACCATAACAAAATCTTTCTTACAGCTTGTCAAGGAACTGTCAAGTATGGTCAGCGCGCATTGATTTCTCGAAGAAAGCTCGATGTGAACCGTAAGTGGATTATTTGTTTTTGAGAAACTTATGCCATCCTCAATACTAGAACATATATATCGATCAAATACTAATTTCTTTTTTAAAACTTTTTGGACCAATTCATAATTTTCGATTTTCCTACTAACTATATATTACTTTGACTATTTTCTGTGATATTACAGTTCTAAATACAAATTTTAATGTTCCAAATACAAATTGAGTTTTATGTATTGCTAAACTACAACCCTTCCATGTTTTCAGGAATAACTAAGTCTCTTTCCTGGCTACCAACTCCATTTCGAGTTTTATCAGTTGAATGTCTCTCTCCCTTCTGGTGCCCAAGGAGGCCAAGAACCCTAATGAGCTTTTTCTGTAAACCTTACGGATTATTAAACCCACACCAATAATTTTTCTTTAATTAGGTGAGGCCACACCTGTACGTTATTTTTTCCAAGGGTAGGATAATTTAAATATGTCGAGTTCTTCCATCTCTTTCTTTAGCTTTTGTATTTACCTTTTTCCTTTGCATACTCATCATGGAGATTTTTTTTTTTTGAAATCATGGGAGATTGATCTTTCTAAAAATCATCTCTTTCCAGATTTGGTCCAAGATATGTTTACAAGAGCATGGTGGATGTCGCCAAGGAACCATCATCTTGAAGCTGATAGCTACCGTTTGTTTATGTCCACTCTTTTGAAAATTAATATTAATTCGAAGGTGAGTGCCATTACTAAGAATGTCTTGAGTTTGAGCTGAGATACCCCATTTAAATAGTTTTTAAAGTTTTATTGATTTTCTAAATTGAGTAGTTTTTGTAAAATGTTTTGATTCAAATATATATAAAGGATGAAATTCTACTAGATTATTATGGAATAAGATGGCTGTTTGAATTTTCTCTCTTTGAATTTACTGAATGAGCTCTTTGTGAAAAAATGTGAGATAACAACTAACGGTTTGTTTTGATTGAGATTGAAGGCTGGAAAACACTTGAGCAATCAAACAATGATAAATTCTTTAGTTTTTGGATTCATAGTGGATTTATTGGCAATTGACTCTTTTTGTAAATAATATACTAACATTTAAACAGAACAATGTGAATCTCTAGTGTTCTTATTGTCCTTTGTTAATTTTTCTTTTTCTTTTGTTAAACTTGACTTGCAAAATTCGTTAGTTTTGCATTATTTTCAAATAGTGTTGGTGCAAACCTCCATGGTGAGATCTCTAAGGGATACCAGATTGTTACGGCTTGAATGGTTATATTCATGAGGTGGCACCTATGACTAGCATTGGCTTTCCTAAGCTTTATCCATTATAACTTGACATTCTTTTTTAATTACCTAGTTTAATTTACTTAGAAGGTGTCATTAACATATAATGGATCGGTTATAAGCCATGTAAGGCGAGGGGATCATCCTTTCTACTACGAATCAAAGATTCACAATTTAGAAACTTGATTATTCTATAGGAAATTTAATGTCCTTTCCTTTCCATGCCTTATCTCTTTTATGAAAACAATTTGCATGCAATCTCTTTTGTTTTTTCCGTAAGTCAAAACATGTAAATGATATTATGCATGAATGCTCACAAGTAAAAAAAATAAAATCAAGCAATAAAGACAAATAAAGAAGGGAAAAAGCCCACAAAAAAATCTCAATATTCATCAACTGTTATACATTTACCCAAAACTTTTTTTGCGTCATCAAACACCCCAAACTTGTACCGAATGACACATTTATCTCAAACTTTTTTCTGTGATATCAAAAACCCCAAACTTATATTTGTGACACAAGAAAATCTCAAAAAAAAAAAAATTGTGACACAAAAAATCCCAAACTTATATTCGTATGACATATTTATTCTAAAAATTTGGTGTCACTGAAAGAATTTAAGATTTTTGATATCACAAAAAAATTAGGATTTTTAGTGTTATAAAAAAGAAAAAGCTAAGTTGGTTTGGCTTTGGACACTTCATTGCAGAGGTCCCAGGGTTGAAACTCCACAAACTGCTAACATGTCTTAAGTGGGGGGCCATGGTGATAGGATTATGTGCTAGCTTCCCCCCAAGGTATTGACGCTTGGTCCAGGGTGCACCGTGCACTCTGTGGGCCGCGGGGTGCCTGGCATAAGCCCGGTGGGCTCGGCGGATCCTGGGCAAAAAAAAAAAAAAGTTATGGGTAAATGTGTCACATTATATAATTTTAGAGCAAATGTATCACAATAGACGTAGTTTAGGGTTTTTGATGTAGTTTATGGTTTTCCGTAGCCTTTAGCTAATAAATAATGAGGAAAATAAAGACAGGTGCCGTATCTTGTAAATTTAAACAAGGCCTTGTTATTAACTCTCATAGGATTCTCAAAACCTACGTGCACTAAACATGGCTAATATTAATACTCAATCCGATTCATCTTTGGATCAATCAAAGAAATTTTTGGCAGTTATCATCGATAAAATTATATAGTAATATTCCACTGCTCTTGTGTCAAGTGCATCTATGCCTTAAGCTCTATTTATTTCGTAAAAGATAATGATTTGAAATATATTTTCTCTAAAATTAATCACTTATATTATTTACAAAAATGAATGAATGAAGAATATTTTTGTCGTCCACGAAAATAGTTAAACATATATTATGATAACATTTTCCTTAACTAATTATTTTATGCGATACAAACAATTATTTTTTAGAAAAAAATATTTTAAATTATTTATTTAATGAGAAACAAACAAAGTGTTGCAAATAGTTAATGCACTTCATTTATTTTTATCGAAAAGAAAAATCCTCCTTATAAATTTTTAAAATCAAAAGTTTATACTTCTTCAAATTAAAATACCATTAATTTTTCTGTTAAACTATTTCGCTATCGATGTAAGGACCCGGGCCCCACTGTATAATATTGTCCGCTTTGCGGACAATGAGTTCTCACGGCTTTAAAATGTGTTATGCAGGCGTTATATAGATTAAAGGGATCCAAGCCTTTATAAACTAGGCCAGACTCCCCCCTAAGCGATGTGGGATTCACGGCTTTAAAACGCATTATGCAGGCGTTACACAAATTAAAGGGACCTAAGCCTTTATAAAGTAGCCCAAGACTCCCCCCTAAGAGATGTGGGACGGGAGACATGCCCTTAGCCTCACCCGCGTACTACCCCGGGTCTGGGTCATCACATTCTCCCCCCCTTAAGGCATAGCGTCCTTGCTGTGGCCCCCACACGTGGTCGGGAGTTGGCTCTGATACCATTTGTAAGGACCCGGGCTCCACTGTATAATATTGTTCGCTTTGGACACTGAGGGTCTGGGTCATCACATTCTCCCCCCTTAAGGCATAGCGTCCTTGCTGTGGCCCCCACACGTGGTCGGGAGTCGGCTCTGATACCATTTGTAAGGACCCGGGCCCCACTGTATAATATTGTCCGCTTTGGACACTGAGTCCTCAGTGCTTTAAAATGCGTTATGCAAGGATAGAGGGCCATCCCTCGGGCCTTCCCTCTCCCAAGCCATAATATTGTCCGCTTTGGAGGCACGGTCCACTGGCCCGTCCTCCCTCACGGCTTTGTTTTCAGCGAAGTGGAAGCATACGTGAAACACGTTATACAGATTAAAGGGACCCAAGCCTTTATAAACTAGCCCAGGACTCCCCCCCTAAGCAATGTGGGACGAGAGACATGCCCTTAGCCTCACCCACGTACTGCCAAGGCGATCTCAGTCCATCCCTCCATACTGCCCCGGGTCTGGGTCGTCACAATCGATGGATATTTATTCGACATAAATAGTCAAACTGCTAACATGAATCTCTGTTACACACCTTTTGTGTCATGATACGCTCAGAATTTTTATGTGACACTACCTAAATATCAAACCAACAAAGCAATACAAAATTTAAAGATAAAGAAAACACTATTTCATCTTCCCGTAGAAACAAAATCCCAGCCCTCAATTACCCACGTCCTAAACCTCCCACACCACCGGTCACCGCCCTCCACCATTGCCCTGGTGCCTTGGACCATCCTGCCCACACTCGCCGCGGTCCTTCGGATCCGAGCAGTGAGCAGCAATGGATGCCGGGCGGATCATGGCTATAAATCCTGCAAAACTGGACAAGAACTACGACAGAGTTTAATCCATAGATTAAGCGCCAACAAAATGAAGCAATCTTGTATTTTGTTCAAATATTGATGATTCCCTTGATTTTTTTTTTGTTGTTGGATGATTCCGTCATCCATCAAAACGTATAAAAAAATAAATAAATTGGTTCTTCTACCAACTCTTGGCAAAAATGAATAGTCGCAAATCAAATGAAAGTCCTAAAGGATTAACATTCTTCTCCAAGCGGAATGAAGAATCTTGTCATTCAGAATTTGAGGTTCATTAGGGCCTTATATAGCTTCATTTTTCCATTTTAAGTAGAACTTTACAGGGCGCGATATGCAGTTAGTTGGGGAATCACGGAAAATAAATTTTTATTATAGTGTCTGTGACACTTTGAGCACACATATATGACAGCAAAACAATACTCGATCCGAGGCATCTTTCGATCAATCAAAGAAATTACTAGCAGAGAGATGAGACCCTAGCTCGTCCATTGATTGACTCATCGAGACACAAAGTCATCAATTAGTTCATGCGACAAATCATATGCATAGTCCAAGTTGTTGTGACGTCATTGTTGTGATTCGATGAGGATAAGAAACAAATCCACCTTGGCCTATTTTCTAATATCTATTTGACTATTAAGAAAAAACAACTTATGCTTCATGCCGACGGATTGGAGATACACGTTGATTTACTTATTGAACTTGGCATTTTACAATTCTATTATCTTAATTCGACCACTAGTCATGTGTTGTGGAATTGTTCAACTTGTGTACATTTAACATGTGTCATGTTCACCTAATGACATGATTTATAAAGCTCACAATCTCCTCGGGGTTTGCTCATATTGATCACCAACCCTGTCCCCTTTATTTGGCGTGTAACGTGGTCTACTTCTATTATTGGTCATCCTCGAAACATGTTGGGACTGCATTCTTAGATCTCATTGGATTGGTTCAGTTATAGCCCATCTATGAAATTCATTTAATAGAGGGGGGTTCTGCTTCGATATCATCTATGACCACATACATCGTTTAACGCTAGTCAAACCTAGAAAAAAAATATAAATGACTATATGAGATAGTGGCTATTTGCAATGATTAATAAGTGTCCCAAGTAAAGTATGTTTAAGAAGTGTGAAGACCCCCCCGCCCCCACATCAAAATATAGGTACTTTGCTAATTGGCCATACTCTTCCATGAAGAAAACTTTCTCTGACAAATTATTGAGAGGTTATAAATTGGTCATTACCTCCACTTATTTTTTGTTAAGTTGACATATGATTGCTATCTATATTTTGAAAGTAATCGAAAATGCCTAATTTCTAGATTAGTAGAAAAACACTACCATTTTTACTAACTAATAAACGTGATCATTAGGCTAAGCGTGCATTATATATTTTAAAAAAGCTCTACCACGATATAAATTTTTTATATAAAGTTTCTATTTAGGCCGAACTGAGCTTTATAATGTAAGGACGTCACTCAAGTTGGTCTATATTCTATTCAAGGCGCTTGCCTGGTGATCACCTTTATTGATCGGATCCGTAATCAAGGAAGAAATATCGCATGGTCTACAAATTCTATAGACCAAACCTATCTCTACCGTTGATCATGTGGCTCCGTGATAGGTCCTCCACAACTAATGATTGGGATGATAATGGCCTATAGAGTGGACGAACCAGCAATAACTTCTCCATGTTAAGCTGGTTGGCCGAGCAATTCAACTCAAGCAGCCGCGATCGTTGTTTGCCACTTGGAATGTGAACGCATCACGAAGCCATCTCCAGATCGAAATTGTGAAAACTCAAGAGAGATAAATTTCGGCAAAATATTGTCTCGAGGAAAGTTTTATTATATTGAGAGCTATATGAATCTTTGTACAAAGGAGCCAATATATAACAGAGAGAATGATTAATAAAAAGAAATAGTATATTTTCCTAATCTAGGTGTATCAATTCTAATTATAGATTTATTCAATTAATTAACGTGAAGATTCAAGAGAGATATCTCTCGGGTTATCTTCCTTGAAGAGGAAGTTTTGGTGATTATGAGATATCTCTTAGGTAATCTTCCTTGGAGAGAAAGTTGCCATGATTGTTCGGCGATTCTGGATTATTCATCATAGCTGGCAGTGTTTTCTTTGACAATCTTTTTTGGAGAGGAAGGTGCGGTGATTCTTGGATGATTCTGGATTATTCCTCTTAGTTGACAGTGTTTCCTTTGACGGAAATCATTTTCAGATGAAAGGGAAAAAGAAAAGTCTCTTCGGCCTTGATGAGATGCGGAGGGCGAGAGAAGTAAACGTAGTGAATTTACAAATACGATTTGCACATGCAGAGCGCTGTGCCGACTGATGTCTACATACATGTAACTTCTTGAAATAATAGACTTAACACAGATGAAGATTGCTGCTTGGGAGTTGACTTAGGGAGATCCCTGAGCTGTCATTCTTTCACGGAACAGACCTAGAATGGAGGGAACCAAAGCAGATCGAGGATCCAAACCGATGTTGTTCATCAACTGCTGGGACTACCACGATAGACTTAGCTTCGGGTTGGACACCCCACTAGTCTTCAGCTAAACGGGAGAGGAGACCTGTCAAATGAGTGAATCAGGTTTAGGTCAAATCATAAATAGTCTGACCTAAATCGACCCATTTAACCCGTTTATGACCCATTTATCATAGTGCAAATTTTTTGACACATACCCAACCCGATCCATACCCAATCCATACCCGATCCATTTAACTAAACCTAAAAATCTTATTTCTTTTATATATATATATATATATATATATATATATATATATTAAATGGTACTACTAAAATACTTTCATGCAATACAAATTTAATGGATAATTTTTATAATTTTTCTTAAAATCTAATGTTTAATTATTATTTTTTTAAAATATATATAATTTTTAATGCTTTTTCTTTCTTCTTTTATTTTTTCTTCTTCTTTAGCCGGCTGCTGGCCACAACAACCATTGGCGATTGGCCACAAGTGAGCTTGAGTCGGGCAAGTGCAAGGCTTACTAGATTGGTGAGGCTCGAGCCTCACTAGATCCGGCAAGCTCGAGCTTGCTCGACATTAGTGAGCTCGAGGTCTCCCAAGGTTCGTTCGATCGGCGAGGCCTTCACATTGCCCGCTCCGACGAGCTTGAGTTCGCCCGAGGCCAATTGGCTAGAGCCTCGCCTGGCTTGTTGCCGGTCGTCGCCGTGCCCCACCAGCTAAGGAAGGAGGAAGAAGGAAAAGAAAAAGGAAAAAAATTATAATTTCAATTTTTATAAAAAAATTATTTTATAAAGTTAAAGAGAAAAGAGAGAGTGCGGGGATTGGGTTGAAAATGAGTTCTAAGTCTAATCCATTTAAGACTTATTTATTTTATGTTTTCAATTTTCAAACCCATTTAACCAATCTCTTTAAAAAGTAAGTTACCCATGTATATTTTAAATGTGTCATATATGGGTCTAAGGTCATTTTGCCACCTCTATGGGAGAGGAAAGATGAAGAAGCATCCACGACGGTGAGCTGCTTTCATCTGACCTGCGAGTACTACGAACCAAACGCTTTGACGGGTGACTCCACCGTAGAAGTAAATGATGAATTGACATGGGCTTTTACCTATCGAGGAGCTGCATTGCCATGCAGAATTATACTCGTGACAGATGCTTTGCCCTGCGATCGCGTAGAACTGATCACTTGAGCTCGCGGAAGAAAAGTGTTCCCTTATAGGCATCCTAATACACATATCGTAGTTCCATTTAGGATCATTTAAGGCCTAAAATCACGACGAATCTCCTCCCGGATGTCGGCGTTCCCTGCCCTGACAAACGGGATCTAATTCGGTGCCGTGCTGGGAAAGGAAATTACAACTAGCTCGATGACATACGATCGCGGCTTTTAGAAGGAAAAATTATGTAGAATAAAGGAAATTACAACTGGCTCCCCACGCCGGGAAAAGAGTATGAAGTAACATTACAAATTTAATAATCGCCAACACAAAAAAACAGTCATCTTTCTGGGGAGTTTCACTTGAGCAATCCTTCATAAGAACAGCTTCCGCTGATCGTGGTCTCTCAATTCGAGCCTTGACAGCTTCAATCGGCTTCTGCATTCATCTCTTCGATCAGACTCCAGCTTCTTCCATTCTCAAGGTTTTCTCTATCCTCTGCTTGATTTTGAATTTAGCTGTTCTTTGTTTGTCAATTGTTATATGTATTTCACTGTTTGTTAGCTCCATGTGTAAGGGTGCAGTTGATAATGTTTCCGTTTCTTTTTTTTTCTTTCCTGAAACAAAAATCCATTTGCATGAGTTTATGTTCCTAGCAATAGGTTTAGAATAAAAACAAGAAAAAAAAAAATTGTTTTTTCATTCTTGAGAACAACTCAAGAATCAAGTCCAATTTTTTTTTCTTTTTTTTTTCTTCCTTCTTTTTTCTTTCTTTTTCTATTCCTCCTCTTCTTCCCCCTAACTGATTGCCGGCCTTGGTCATGGCAGCCGACAACTAGCCAAATGAGGTTCGGCACTCGGCACTCGACACTCTCGGTGAGGTCGCCTTGAGCCTCACTGTTTGCTAGGCGAGGTAAATTCTAAGTCACAAAAATATTCGGAGATCGTACCAACCACATTTCTATTTAAGAATTAGAAATTTTGTGCAATTATCAAACACATTCTTTTGCTCAAAAACTTGTCCAAGGAACAAAAGAAGAAAAAATTATTTCTAAACAGAAATTGTTCTCAGGAGTGGAAACGTTACAATACGCACCTTGAGACTGCAATTTCCTTTGGTTATGATTTCAAAAAAAAGTCGTAATGTTAAAGGTGCATTGATTTTGTGCCGATTTGACCATTTTCTACCTTTAGAAATGCCCTGACCCAATCCAATTGCCCGAGAAGTTCCACTTTTTAGAGTCTCTCACTATTTCTTTGTCACTTTGTTCTTTTCCCCTTTTCCTGGGCTCATACATCTTTGCAAATTGATGGTTCATATCATAACATCACGAAGTTCCCAAAGGAGGAATTAGTCAAGATTAAGCCTCCAACCTTGGGAAACTTACATTCTTCTTCCAGGGGATGTCTGAAACTCTCTTCTTGCTATATATATATTTGGTTGATGCACAGGCAAAGCGCATTTACTTGTACTCATCCATCTCCTTTGGCCCTGGATTGGAAGTACGAGATTGGACGCAGTGCCTCTATATAACCTCGTAAAATCTCCTCATTTTTGTTGAATCATCAACACAACCCCGATTTATTTCTGAAGACTCCTATAAGGACACGGTGCGTTCATTTCTCTTGTCTTTGCAAAATTTGTCCAAGAAAATATGGCATCTTTCCTCAGGCCAGAAAACAAACAGAGTCAATATAAGTATGATGTTTTCCTAAGTTTCTGAGGTGAAGATATATGCAAAAACTTTGTTGACCATCTGCATGATCATCTGCGGCGAAGAGGAATCATGGCCTTTCGAGATGATCAATACCAAGATCTTTTGAGGGGAAAATGTATTAAACCAGAAATATTGAGGACAATAGAGCAGTCAAGACTTGTACTTGTAATATTCTCTAAAAACTATGCTTCTTCTACTTGGTGCTTGGAAGAAGTTGCTAAGGCTGTGGAGTGCAAGGATATCCATAAAGGATCAGTGATACCGATCTTCCACAGGGTCGATCCATCTGACATATAGAAACTGAGGGAAAACTTTGGGATAGCCTTTACTAAAACTGAGGAAGCTTATTTGGGCGACAAGAGTGATATAAAGAAGTGGAAGGATGCAGTGAGTAAAGTAGCTAGTCTTGCCGAAATATAATTGAAAGATGGGTGGGCCTCTTTTCCACTAACTTGGAATGATTTGTCATCCTTAATATTTGCATGTCACTCATGTCATGACTATCATGCTTTGTATTATGTTAGATCATTTGAACCAGAATACACTCTAGAACTAAAAAGCCTTAATGCTTGCCGGGGAATTAATCATCTGATTTTCTTCGTTGCAAATATGAGACCAAGTTTATTAAGCAAATCATTGGAGAAGTCGAAAATAAATTGTGTCCTCAGCTGTCCTATGTTGTAGGCGATCTTGTGGGATTGCATTCCCGTGTTGCAAATGTAGTCAAATGTTTATGCTTGGACAAGAGTGATGTACGCAGTATTGGCATACGGGGAATGGGTGGCATAGGCAAAACAACTGTTGCACGAGCAATTTATGACAAAATCAGAGGCCAATTTGATGATGGATGTTGTTTTCTTGCCAATGTTAGAGAAATTTCAAAAAAGAATGATCTGGTATATCTACAAAACCAATTTCTCGATGATATTCTCCTAGATGACAATTTAAGAATCAGGGATGATCATAGAGAAGCGAACATGATAAAAGAACGACTACAACGTAAAAAAGTTCTTGTTATACTTGATGATGTGGATGAAAGGGAGCAGTTGGAAAAATTAGCAGGAGGTTTTGATTGGTTTGGATGTGGAACTAGGATCATTATAACAACTAGAGATGAACATTTGCTTCTGCAATATGGAGTAAATTCCATAAATAAGGTGGAGGAACTATCCTTTGGTGAGGCTCTCCAACTATTTTGTTTGAAAGCTTTTAGAAGTAACCATCTTCCAGCAGAGTTCAATGAGCTCGTGAAGTAGGTTATTGGATATGCTGATGGCCTTCCTCTAGCCCTTGATGTCTTAGGTTCCTTTTTGGCTTGTAGGAGCTTGATGCAATGGAAGAGTGCACTGGCCAGACTCAAAGAATGTCCACAAGGGAAAATTTTTGACTGGCTTAGGTTAAGTTATGATGGACTACAACAGAAAGAGAAGGAAATTCTCCTAGATATTGCCTGTTTTTTCAAGGGAAAGGAGAAATCTTACGTTACAGAAGTTCTAGACAATTGCAGCTTGTACGCAGATATTGGAATCGAAGTCCTTGTTAATAAATCTCTTATCCAAATCGTGGGCAACAAATTGTGGATGCATGATTTGCTACAAGAGATGGCTTGGGAAATTGTTCGTCAAGAGTCACCTGAGGAGCTAGGAGAACGAAGTCGAGTCTAGCTTTTTGAGGATGTATGCCATATTCTATCAAAAAACTCAATGAGTATCTACAAAATTAATTTGCACGCACGCTTATATTATATAGGAAAGAAAAACTTGCAAAACTTGCTAGTCATATATTGACACTATATGAGTTGTTTATTAGGGAACTGGAAAAGTCAAAGCCATAGTCTTGCCATATGGGGACCATAGAACAGTGCGCTTGAATGGAGAGTCATTCACAAACATGACTAACTTAAGATTGCTTGATGTTCGTGCCATCCACTTCCCTTCTAGGTTTAAGTAGCTTTCAAATGAACTACGCATGCTAAGATGGGACAACTGCAGTCTTAAATCATTTCCACCAAGTTTTCTTCCAAAGAATCTTGTCGAGCTCCATATGCAGGATAGCCTCCTTTGCAGCCTCTGGAGAGGGGACGAGGTTGGAAGTAGTACTCATACATGTCTATACTTCATCAGACGCTTTATTATGTTTAACAAGCTAATAAAATTGTTCAACCAATTTTTTTAGATGCAGGTTTTAAAGAAATTGAAAGTTATCAAGCTCAATGGTTCCAAATTATTTGTGGAGACTCCAAACTTCATATATGTCCCGTATCTAGAGAGGCTAATTCTCAGAAGTTGCAAAGCATTATCTTAGGTTCATCCTTCAATTGGAAATCTAGAAAGACTTGGTCTACTGGACTTGGGTGACTGTGAAAACCTCATGGGACTTCCAGATAGTGTAGGTAATCTAAAATCTCTCAAAGTTCTCAATCTATCTGGATGTTCAAATATTGAAGAACTGCCTGAGAGCATCGGGGGCTTAGAGTGTTTAGAGGAGCTTGATATTAGTGAAAGTGTCATAACACACCTCCCATCCAGCTTGACATTCTTACAAAATTTGAAAAAATTACGCTTCCGTGTTAGTAAAAGGAGGCCACAAAATTTTTGGAGGACACTAACGAGTACGCTGAGAAGAGCTCTGAACTCCGGACGTCCGTGGTTGCCTTCATTTTTAGGGTTGTCCTCTTTGACAGAGTTGGATCTGAGTGGTTGCAGTCTTCTGGAAGGAGAAATTCCCAGTGATTTTGACTGCTTACCCTCCTTGAGGTCTTTAGACCTAGCCAAAAATAGTTTTACCACAATAACTGAAGCATCGAACATATCTCTAGCCTGGAATTCCTCGTTTTAAATCATTGCAAAAATCTTGAAGTGTTACCAAGACTTCCAAAAAGCATAATTGTTGTGGCGGCTAAGAAGTGCCTCAGATTGGAAAGGATATCAAACCCATTCATTATATGCACGGTGCCTAACTCAGGGATTTGCTTCCTTAATTGCCCCAGTTTTCTTCCCCAAGATCTTGATTTAACTTTGCAGCAGAAGTACTCCTTGTCGTTGCTTCGTTACATCATTTGCTGTTCCACAAGAAATAATATGAGAACTTACGTGGTGTCTCCATGTCTACAATGTGAAATACTTGAGTGGTTTAGCTACCAAGCAGTTGGACCTTTGTTGAGCATAGAAATGCCCCTAAATTGGCATGACAATAGCTGGAGAGGATTTGCCATATGCGCATCCTTTAAACGAATCAATTGCAGTTCCGGTCAAGACCTAGAAAATGACCACTTCATTTTATGTGGGTTCTATGCTGATGGAAATCGGCTAGGTCCCTTTCCCATCAGATTTGTCAATTCAGGTTGCCTTTGGCTAGGTTATGTGCCGGGTACTCAATTTCCACGTGATACAAATTGGGAGACAATGTCAAACCACATTGTTGTTTCATTTATCATTACCAACCCCGGGTTAAAGGTGGAAAAGTGTGGTGTTCATCTGGTTTACTATCAGCATCCAAGAAAGTTTGATGAGATTTTAGTCAGGTGGTCTAGTTCATCGCCCAGGGATTGGGATGGAATCTCCTGTGAGTTTCAACCCCGAAGGGAGATCAATAGTGTCTTCAAATATTCCATTGATCCAAACCTGTACAAAGTGAATGAAGGTGTAATGAGCTGTGGGGTATTTGCTTTTCCGATCCGCTCGTTCAATGGAAGTCGCTTACTCGTGGAGTGTTTATATTTGCTTTGACATCCTCTGAGACTTCAACCGGTGTCTGTTCATGATTTCAATAGAAGGTAAACACTACTAGATTTGATCAATTGCGGGGGCTTGTGTTAGACATATCGAAATCCAAATAGACTATGAAAACTCATGTTAATCCTAGCCTAAAAAATCTAGAATATCACCACAGGTACCAACATCTCCAAAATATTCAGGGGAATAATTTTTGCTGGCTTTTGTGTTTCGCTTTCTCACCATAACAAATCTTTCTTACAGATTCTGGAAGAACCATCAAATGTGGTCAGCGTTCGTTAATTTCATGAAGAAACTTCGACAGGCACCGTAAGTGGATTCTTTGTTTTCGATAAACTTATGTCATACTTTAATGCTATTGCGTATATTTCGATCAAATGCTAATTTCACTTATCTAACTTTTTGGACCAATCATGATTTTCAATTTTCCTACTGACTATATTTTACATTGCCTACTTTCTTTGAAATTACAGTTCCAAATACAAATTGTAATGTATTGCTAATCTCCAATTAGAGTTTTAGGCCTAACTAAAACTAAAACCCTCTCCATGTAGTTGAGTCAATGGAATGACTCCCACAATCTCTTTCCTGGCTGCCAACTCCATTTTGAGTTTTTGTCAATGAATGTTTGTAAATCTTACGGATTATTAAATCCTTGCACACCATTAATTTTTCTACTATTAGGTGAGGCCACATCTATACGTTTTTTTTCTAAGGGTAGGAGAATTTCAATATGGCAAGTTCTTCCATCTCTTTCTTTAGCTTTTGTATTTACCTTTTTTACCTTTGCATACTCATCATGGGAGATTGATCTGTCTACAAAATCATCTCTTTCCAGATTTGCTCCAAGAAATGATTACAAGAGCATACTGGATGTCGCCAAGCAACCGTCATCTTGAACCTGGCAGCTACCGTTTGTTTATGTCTTGCTCTTTCAAAAATCGTCATTAATTTGGAAATGAGTGACATTGCTGAGAATGTCTTGAGTTTGAGCCGAGTTACCCCCATCCAAATAGTTTTTTAAAGTTTTATTGGTTTTCTAAATTGAGTAGGTTTGCTGTGATGGATTTTCAATTTTTATTTTTTGATACAAATATTACATATATAACTGATGAAATTCTACTCGATTATTATGCAATAAGAGGGATGTTTAAATGTTCTGTCTATGAGTTTGTTGAATGAGCTCTCTATGCAAAAAAAAAAAAAAAAAAATTGTGAAATAACAATTAACAGTTTGTTTTGAGGGAGAATTACCAAAAAGTCCTAAACCTATTGCAATTGTGCCAATTCGTCCTAAACTTTTTTTTTTGCCAATTTAGTCCTAAACCTTTTACAGTTGTGTCAATTCAGTCTATCCGGCCAAAATTGACCGGCCGGCACTGACGTGGACCGGCGAACGCTGACGTTGGCATTTTTAAATATTTTTTTAATTTTTTTCGAATTTTTAATATTTTTTGGAATTTTTAATTCTTTTTTTCTTCCATCATCTTCTTCGCCTCCCGGCGGCCGGAGGCGAGGGCCGGCGAGGCTCGCCCTCGCCGGCCGGAGGCAGGGCCGGCGAGGGCGAGGCCCCGCCGTCCGGCGAGCTCGGCCCTCGCCCCGGATCCGGCGCCGCCTCGCCCGGCCAAGGCGAGGGGTCGACCTCGCCGGGTGGCGAGGTGACCTCCTCAACGGGAGGATCTACGGGTGGCTATCCCTCTCTCTCTCTCTCTCGTTTGAAGTTGCGAGCGCTCGCTTGGAACCGTTCTCTCTCCGCCTCAATCTGTGCCTTGCGATGCGCCTCCGGAGTGCGAGCGAGCTCGCGGCTTCCGATCGCCTCCGCATTGTGGACGGCGGGCGAGGAGCCTCGCCGGCCTCGCCGGCCACCGGCGAGGTCAACCCCTTGCCTTGGTGGGCGAGGCCCGCCGGATCCGGCGAGGGCCGAGCTCGCCGGATCCGGCGGGGCCTCGCCCTCGCCGGCCCTTGCCTCCGGCGGGCGGAGGCGAGCCTCGCCATTGGCCGGCGAGGCTGACCTCGCCGGCCCTCGCCTTCGGCCGGCGCCGGCCGGCCAGGAGGCGAAGAAGATGATGGAAAAAAAAAAAAGAATTAAAAAGAATTAAAAAATTCCAAAAAATATTAAAAATTCGAAAAAAAATATTTAAAAATATTTAAAAATGCCACGTCGGCGTTCGCTGGTCCACGTCGGCACGCCGGCCGGCCAATTTTGGCCGGATGGACTGAATTGACACAACCGTAAAAGGTTTAGGACTAAATTGGTCAAAAAAAAAAGTTTATGACTGAATTGGCACAATTGCAATAGGTTTAGGACTTTTTTGGTAATTCTCCCTTTGTTTTGATTGAGATTGAAGGTTGGAAAACACTCAAGTGATCAAACAATGGTAAATTTTTTACTTTTTGGATTCATAGTGGATTTCTTGGCAATGGGCTCTTTTTGTGAAGTATATACTAACATTTAGATCAAACCATATAAATCTGCAGTGTTTTTATTGTTTTTTGTTGATTTTTCTGGTAATTTCTTTTTCTTGTGTTAAACTTGAATTGAAATATCCGTCAATTTTGAGTTATTTTCAAAATAGAGTAGACGCGAAGCTCCTGAGGTGAGATCTCTAAGGGAGGCACGAGATTGTTAAGCAAGCTTGAATATCCTCACGAGGTGGCGCCTATTACTAGCATTGGGTCTTCCAAGCTCTATTGATCGTGACTTGGTTTTCCTTTTCGATTACTTAATTTAATTTACTTAGAAGCTATCAACAACATATAATGGAATGGTTATGAGCCGTGTCCTTACTATTACGAATAAAAAATTCACAAATCTAGGAACTTGGTTACTCTATAGGAAATTTAATGTCCTTTCTATACTTGACTCTTTTTTTAAAACAATTTGCACAGAATTTCTTCAATTTTATTCTGTAAGTCCTATAACAACACAAAAAAGAAATGATATTATGCATGGGTGCGCAAGTAATAAAAATTAAATCTAGCAACAAAGATAAATAAATAAGGGAAAAAGGCACAAAAAATCTCAAACTTTATCAACTGCAACACATTTATCCCAAACTTTTTTTTTTGCGACATCAAACACCCCAAATTTGTACTCGTATGACACATTCATTCCAAATTTTTTTTTCTGTAACCCCAAAAACCCTAAATTTTTTGTGATACCAAAAATCCCAAATTTGTATTTATGTAACATATTTATCTCAAAAATTTGGTGGCACAGAAAAAAGTTTAGGATTTTTGGTGTCATAAAAAAAAAAAAAATTGGGAGTAAATGTGTCGCATTATACAAGTTTGGAATAAATGTATCATAGTGAATATAGTTTAGGGTTTTCAATGGCTTTTACCCAATAAATAATGAGTAAAATAAAGACATGAGCCGTATCATGTAAATTTAAACAAGGCCTTGTTATTAACTCTCATAGGATTCTCAGGAGCTACGTGCACTAAACGTGGCCAATTTTATACTCAATCTGATTCATCTTTCGATCAATCAAAGAAATTATTGGCAATTATCATCGATAAAACTTTATAGTAATATTCCACCGGCTCTTGTGTCAAGTGCATTCATGCCTTAAGCTCTATTTATTTCATAAAAAAAATAATGATTTGAAACACATTTTTCTAAAATTAATCTCTTATATTATTTACAAAAATGAATGAATGAAGAATATTTTTATCATCCACGAAAATAATTAAATATAATTTTTTTCTATAATGATAACATTTTCCTTAACTAATATTTTACGCAATGCAAACAATTATTTTTAGAAAAATATTTTTAATTATTTACTTATTGCGAAACAAAAGAAGTGTTGCAAAAAGTAAATGCAATTCATTTATTTTTATCAGAAAAGAAAAATCTTCCTTACAAATTTTTTTTTAAAATCAAAAGTTTCTACTTCTTCAAAATAAAATAGTATTAATCTTTTCGTTAAACTATTTCACTAGCGATGGATATTTGTTGATATGGACCGTCAAACTGCTAACGCGAATCTCTGGTACATCCCTTTTGTGTCATGATACGCTCATTATTTTTATGTGACACTACCCAAATGCCAAGTTAACAAAACAACACAAATTTTAAAAATAAACAAAACGCTATCCCATCTACCTGTAAAGACAAAATCCTTGCCCTAAATTACCCGCGTCCTAAACCTCCTGCACCACCGGTCACCACTCTCCACCATCACCCACGCCTTGGACCACCCTGCCAACACTCACCGCGGTCCTCCGGATCCGCGCAGTGAGCGGCAGTGGGTGCTGTGGGAATCATGGCTATAAATCTTGCAAAACTGGGCAAGAACTACGACAGAGTTTAATCCATAGATTACCCAGCTAACAGAATGAAGCAATCTTCTATTTTGTTCAAAAATTGATGATTCCCTTGTTTTTACTTGTTTGGTCGGATGATTCCGTTGTCCATCAAAACTTATCAAAGAAAAAAAAATCGATTCTTCTACTAAGTCTTGGCAAAAATGAATAGTCGCAAATCAAATGAAAGTCCCAAGGCATCAACATTCTCCTCTAAGCTGAATGAAGAATCATGTCTTTTAGAATTCAAGGTTCATTAGCGTGACGCCTCCAGCACATTGGGACTAACGTGATTATCCAATTCTCCCAATCTTTAAGCATGCGAAAACATGTAATGACAAATCAATACACCATAATTTCAATCAACACATGTAGAAATATAAAACTAGGCACTTGCATTTCTTTATTTATATATTGTAGACAACCTAGGTTGGTTACACTGGGGATCAATACGTTCCTTCTCTCGGCTATATCCAAAATTCTGTCCAAAATATTGCTCTGACCACCTTATTGTCTATTTACACGATCGCCAACATCACACGTCCTTGTCTCGCAAAAAATGCCATCCTCGTCCTCATCCTACTTGACCGCGCTGTCTCCATCGTCGTCAACATCCAGGAGTGGGAGTGGCCCCACCGTATGCCCACCGATTTGGGCGTAGATGACAACAAACCCAATCAGCACTAGGCCCAATGGGAGGCCATCATCGACTGTCAAGATCGCGATGATCCAAATGAATATGACCTCAGGGAAGTCAGGGTCGTTCTGCTATGTTTAGTTCCATGTGAGATCTACCGAGACACCATTGGAGGACGCAGGTAGCATAGACATATCAACAAGTCTGGAAAAATGATAATCCATCAAGGGTAAGCACGATACTCAACAAGTAAAAGCCTACCAAACTATACTATGTGAATTCACCACTACTCGTTCGACGAAATCCCAAATATAAAATATATGAAATTGAAATAATTCAATTTGTAGCGGCTCTAAAAGAAATTCACGGAAGCAGTACACCATGAAGTAAATGGACATTTGGGAACTTCAATAATTATATCTAGTCTAGGTTTAGCTACCATCATCTTCCAATGGGAACCATATTGCACCCCTCCAGGCATCTCGCACCCCGACTGGTATCGCGAGGACCTCCAACGGCCCTTATTACATCCCTAGGCATCTGGAGGGTGCCATGCTACACCTCTCCAGCCATCTTGCATCCCAACTAGCATCGCGATGACCTCCAAGGGCCCTTATTACATCCCCAGGCATCTAGAGGGCACCGTGTTACACCCCTCTAGGTATCCTGACGCCCGGGACATCGTCGTCATGAGAATCGACAGCATCCATCAAACTCATATCATGGTGCAACAATGTAATAATTCCATTTGAAATCATCTAAGCTTATCTAGAATGACCATCAATTCCTTGTCTTCCCCTTACAACTCTGAACTTGTCCAAATCCGCACTTTCTTGAATCGACTTGGTTTCATTGAATCATACAAGGAATTATGACATACAAAACACTAGTCAAAACATGCAAAGTCAATCTAGCACAAACCGGTGCACGTCTAATGCGACTTGAATCTCACATGGTCACACATAGCTCACCAAATTAACCATGGCTTTGACTAATCCTGTGCCACGTCGAGACTGATCTCCACGAGTCCGGAGAGGACTTGCACCTAAACCGGACTGACTTGTGACATCATGACCTAGCGAAGGCCGACGCTGACTTTGCCAATGGCCATTGCGGCTCACAGCCTCACAAACCAAAACCAATGCCTACTGTGCCAACAGTTGTCGCGATACATGACTATACTAGCCAAGATCGAACTTAACTTAGATGACATGAACTAAACCATGACAACAACAGCAACTCCATGCATGCGAGCCCAATTTCGTTGATTCGTATGACGAAAATCTAGGGAATGGCAACCCCACGTAATATGGAAATATAGGACTTCTATTTGCCTCAAACTCTTGGTGATGAAGGCTGGTGGCGGAGCGGCGAGGTGTTGCGAGCGGTTGGCATCGAGCAGCAAGGAAGGGAACGAAGCCGTGAGGGTTTGATGGAGATGAATATTCAATGAAGATGCTGGTGGAATGAAGAAGGTCATGAGGTGAGGGAAAAGGAGAGAGCGGTCTCCTTTTATGCTTCGGCTTCACTGCCTTGGCTGAGATGAGTCAACCATTATGGCTATGTGGAGCTGAAAAATTTAACTAAGTGGCTAGGCTGCATGAATTTAAGTTAATCTTAAACTGCCACCTTGTCATCACTAGTAGTTGAGTTTCGGTCTTCTCTCCACCGACTGTGAAATTGCCTTGGTCAAAGGTCTTTAACTTGTGGTAGGACAGGGAGATGACAAGTAGAGGTAAACGTGGATTTTAATCGGTAACTCTCATTTACTTTTTTTTTTTTTTTTTTTTTGACAGGTCATAGGCTTGGTTAATCTTTGAGGCCACATTAATCTCGCTCGTGGCATCTCATGAAGAAGTAGTTGGTGAGGCAATGGACTAGGAGGCGATTGAGTTGTCGTGGTGCAACGGAGACATGACGATGGGGTGGTGTTGTGGAGATGCGATGAGGCGCAGCGGTTCGGTGAGGTGATGCCGGCGGAGATGATGACGGCTTGGTATTCATAGGTGCACGGTTCTGTCAAGCAATGATCCGGATGTCACAATTAGGGCCTTATATAGCTTCCTTTTTCCATTTTAAGTAGGACTTTACAGGGAGCAATATGCAATTAATTGCTGAATCAGGGAAAAAGAAATCTTCATTATAGTGTTTTTCACGCTTTGAGCACACATATATGACAACAAAAAAATACTCGACCTGAGGCATCTTCCGATCAATCAAAGGAATTACTAGCAGAAGGATGAGACCCAAGCTCGTCCATTGATTGACTCATCAGGACACAAAGTCATCGATTAGTTTACAGGCAACAGGTCATATGCATAGTTCAAGTTCAGATAACTGGGACAATGTTCAACACTTGCCATTAAAATAATAATGTCCATACATCTATGATCTCATTTACATAAAGAGCAAATTTCTGATTTTGAGCAATTCAGTATAGCGCCTTCTTCAGCATAGGAGACTTGACGCCCGTGAAAAATGGGGGCTTCGCAGTCACGTAAAGATATAAACCGCGTCATATCCCTTCCTATAGTCATACAAATTTAACACTTCGGTCATTAAATCACAGAATTCATGGGCAAAACTGATGAAGAAATGCACTGAATTGATAGCACCACAGCTTATCCTGCTTTCCCACAATACATGGGACTGTAATTATATATCAGATTGTCCTGCACTTTCCGAGCAGAAGCCTGGTTTACAGACTTCCTAGCCTCACTACAGGATAAAAAGTTCGAATTAGAAATGTTTTCCCTTCATACTGAGGGAAAAGCAAACACTTAACCACAAGCACAGTTCATGTAACCATAATTGTGTATGATACAAGATATTTAAGAACTTCGACATGGAAATTTCAAACGTAACTTGCTTTGCAGCATGAAATTACTCGACAAATTCTGACCTGACAAAGAAGTTCGCTACATGCTGTGTAACTTGAATGGCATCATCTGAGTGTGGTATCATGGACAAACACCATTCAAAAGCATTTTTCTGCACAATATTGAGAAAGCCATATAAGTTACCTCAAGGCGGTAAGTCTAAACATACTTCACAGATATGAACAGGTGGAAAATATAATCCCAAGAACAATCACTGATTTAGCTCCCTAAGATATTTATGCAAATGAATCGTGTTTAAGTCAAAAACATTTAAGGAAAAAAAAAAGGATCATGTCTTCTATAACATGATAAACTCAAATTGCCTAGTCTCCAAATTTGCCTAACCAATTCTGCGAGACTCAGGCAAGTTGTGCCACAAGCTCTTCACTAAAGAAGTCAAAAGGCACAAAATCAGGAGGTATCACAAGAAACTAGTATTGAACAATATGCATTAGAATCTGCAACAGCAAGAAGTCAATTTCTTCAAAATGCCCAGAAAGGAAAAGATTGAATTCATAGTCCATGATCGTGTGCTCAGCAGGGAGGCAATGGATTTAATATGGATCATCTTGGATAAAGCTAAAAACTGCTAGACCAGAGCCCATATCTCTCAATTCGGAAATGCAACTTTCACGTTTTTGGGTAACTTCCTTCTCATGATGCTGCATTCGGTAGCGTCAGAACCCTATAGAAGGTGCATGTCTCATTTGGCACCAACACAGCATTATCATAATGCAGTCAAATTGTCATGCAAATTGTTGTTCCTTTGAGCTAACTTGGTAGAAGAGTTATATCAGGAATTTTGAATGGCAACAAACCGCAAAAAAGGCCAACGTAGTTATATTTGCCAAATAACAAATTAAAGTCTGGCATATTTTGATGGATCATCTACCTGAATAAGCTTAATATGCATCCAATAGTGAGATGATTGGTATGAAAACTACTGCATGAAGCAATGTGCCTTTCCTAATCAAATGAGATTGGTGTTGAACAAGAAGAAAAGCATGAAACTAACTATGACCTCTGGATGCCATTGGAAAGGAGTTCAGAGTAACTGTGTGCTTGGACTGTGGAGACATAGACCTGGTAACAGAGTTCCTCAAAGAACCTAATGTTATACTCACAAACAACTGAAATAAGCAGTAACGCAATTTTTTTTTTTCACTGCAATATATCACTTCAGACATGAAGGAAGAGGTAGCTGATTATATTCAACCTTGTTGTCTCCATCCATGCTGGTTGTCAAGACCTTAAAGAAATTCGTGAAGTCAGTGTTCTGCATCAGCCTCTGGCGAGATGCCATACTGCAACACAAATCAATAGTTGGATTAGGAAAGAGGATTGCATACATCAAGAATAGGTAAGATGAATGAAATTTAAGTCTTAATTAAAATAGACTGGTCCCAATCGCATTCGTGAAATGAAAAATATAACAATGGAAAAAAAATCCTGGGCCAGTATAAAAAACTTCAGAAAAAAAGCATATCATCGGCCTTTTTAGCCATTTTTAGCTTTAAAAAGAAAAAACTACTGGGCCCATATAAAAAACTCAAAGGATGTTAGTCTAACAAAAGAAGCAAAATAATGCATTAAAGTTGCATGACATTTGTCTCCTCTTTTAACTCTTCCAGGATCTAACCGGTCTATCTAGACACCATTCTTCAGCAGTAATGGTCATGTCATGTATAACAGATGGCTTATATCAAAATAAGAATGTAGTCCCTGCGAGGATAACACTCTGCTGGAAAAAAGAGGTACATGAGAGAAAACAAAAGGAAGAGAAAACGGGGGAATCAACCAAATTCCACTTAGTATTCTCACCGAAAACCAGCAGGCTACTAAAGTCTTACAACTCACATTACGATTTTGCATGACAAGGCAGAACTCACATGATGATTTTGCATGACAAGGCAGTCTGTACTCAACTTTTTAAGCAAATCTGGCGGAAATCTGCTAAACAGTGGATACATGGAAGTTAGAACTGCATCTATAGGTGATTATTCATCACTATATCAAGCAACAGACACCTTATACAAAGTAACCATGCATCTTCTACTCCAATAACCACTTTTGGTATACCAGGACAATCATCTGTAATAATTTGATGTAATCCACATTTCTCTTTCCAGCAATATTTTGATTCCACGGCTACATAATCAGCATCATATACTAAAGTACATAAGTCCAAATTGATATTCTCATAGAGTATAAGAAGCCATTTGGAAGCATGAAGGTATCCTGCTTGCTGTCAATTTAAAAAGAATACAGCTTTATCTGTCTTTACACGCGTTAGTACTTAAAAGTTGACAGTGAAAGCTTACTGGGGTCAACCATACCTTTGAAATACTGTTCCTTCAATGTTTGTGTTTCTCATAAATTTTAGAGTGGATGCTTGATCTGCAGCATTAAATTCCTTGAGAATGCTTTTGTCCTGTCATTAGGGAACTGTCAAATTATTATCAAGAGATTTTTCCGCTTTCCTCTTTATATTATAAACTACACTTTCTGTAAATCATTCAGAATTTATCCGTTTGACATGAATGAAGCAACTTAAACCTTGAGGGATTATATGGATCACAATTGGTTGGATGTGAAATAACCGCCATGCTCGTCAAGGTTAAAGCAATGGCAATCTCAACCTCGCAGTGACGACTTATGCTTTCAAGTTTTGTGCCAATAGAGGCCATAACTTTATGCACATGATAATCAGTCAAGAGTGCTAAGTCAAGCCATGGCAGGAAAGAAGTTATTTTCTGGCACAATACCTCACAAAAGATAAAAATTAAAAGTAATTTTTTTTTTTTTTTAAAGAACAGACCACGTAAAGCGACTCTTGCGTTAGAAAAGAGAAAATATGCAACCAAAAGGACTGAAAGTATTGACAGACTATTCAAAACGGTGACAAGGGAAAAAGTTACCTTGCTAATTATCACTGTCAATAGTTCGAAGCCCAAGCAGATGGCATACAACGGGAAGTGGTCACCAGCATCATTCTTTGCCAAAACTTTCTGCAAACAACAGGCAAAGAGTACATCTAAAAATTGCAAAGCAAAAATGTACAGGACACTCATTGAAAGCATATAAAAACAAACTATTCTCTCCCAAGGCAGTGAGAATGCTCGCGTGTCTTGGAGCAATGGAATAAAAAGTTTTTAAATGAGGAACAGCACATTATTCTAGGAAAACTACCTATAGAAAAATTTAGTTGCATGAAAACAGTCAATACAAGATTGATGAAGCTCTGCCTCCAACCAATATATAGAAACACAATCTTAGAAATATTTAGGGGTATCAATCATAACAGTACCTTGAAAATTGCCTTCACAGTGTCATAATACAATCCGGTTTTAGCCCACCCTCCAGTAAAGAGCACTCCATTGACCATGTTGAGCTTCCACATTTTGACCAAATATCAGCATCTAGAAATGAAAAAACATAGTGGTGGTTGTCTAAAAAAAATCAAGGCCATAAAATCTGTACAAGCATAACTCAAATGAAACCACACTCCTCCAACATTATACTCATCACTCATGTGAAACTCCTCAAAGAGGGTATACAGAGCATTAACTCGTCTAATCCACACGTGCGAGAGAGGATGCATGTATTGCTTGCACGCCATGAAGAAACGCGATTTGTCTATCACGATCACTTATCGACCATTAAGAAATGGAGCATGCTAAATCCCCCCCTTTCATAAAAATCCTCACCGAGCTAGGCATGGATAATACAACTAATCCACCCCAAACATCATTTTGTCATAGTCATAACAATCTCGTGATCTCTCCTCGTACATATTACATTTAGATCCGTGTTTGTGTGGACGGCTCTACTCGGAGATGCAAAGGAAGTGTGTTATGCTTTAGTCTCTAATTTTAGGAGCAAGAGTTGTACGGTTTTCAAGGATCGCAAGGTAATTAAGCCCATGCCTGCCCACAAGCAAAAATCTCCATTAGCATCTAATGGACGTGCGGATCTCTCAAGTGTCATAACTTTGCACAAAGGGACACTTAAGTGCCATAACTTACAAAAGGTACACTTAAGTGCCAAAATCGGAATAAAAGTAATCACTTGAGTGCCAATCCGGCCAAAATCCGGCCAAAATGCCGACGTGGCATTTCTCCAGTGAACCGAGCCCAAAACAACGCCGTTTTGCATGCTAACATGGCCAAATAATGCAAAAACGACGTCGTTTTGAGCTTATGTGATAAAAAATAATATAAAAATTAAATTTAAAATTAGATTTAGTTAAAATATTAAAAAATAATTTTAAAATTAAATTTAGTTAAAATATTAAAAAATAATAATTTTAAAATTAAATTAAATTAAAATATTAAATAATAATAATTTTAAAATTAAATTTAGTTAAAATATTAAATAATAATAATTTTAAAATTAAAAAAATTAAAAAATAAGGGAGGGGGAGGGGCGATGGCCGAGCCTCGCCCACCACCACCGCCGCCTCCTCGCCGTCGCCGAGAAGGGCCGGCGACGGAGTGGGGGAGGGTCGGCGAGTCGCGCCCTCGGCCGATCGGGCAACGAGGGTCGCAGCCCTCGCCCCGCATCCGACGAGGGTCGGTGGCCCTCGCTCGGCCGGGCCAAGGGCCGCCGCTCGTCAAGGCAACCCCCGCAGGGCGGCGGCCCTTGGCTCGGCCGGCGAGGGCCGCCGACCCTCACCGGATCCGGGCGAGGGCCGCGACCCTTGCCACTCGCCGGGATCCGGGCAAGGGCCGCAACCCTCGCTCCACCTAGGCGAGGCTCGCGAGCCCTCGCCGCCGGCCGGCGGGTCGCCGGCCCGGCCGGGGCCGGCGACCCTAGCCGGCCCTCCCCCTCCATCGCCGAGCCTTCCTGCGACGGCAAGGAGGCGGCGGTGGTGTTTGAGGGCCGCCTCGGCCACCGACCCACCCTTTTTTAATTTTTTTAATTTTTAAATTATTATTATTTTGATATTTTAACTAAATTTAATTTTAAAATTAATATTTTTTAATATTTTAACTAAATATAATTTTAAAATTATTATTTTTTAATTTTTTAACTAAATCTAATTTTAAAATTATTATTTTTTAATATTTAACTAAATTTGATTTTAAAATTATTATTTTTTAATATTTTAACTAAATCTAATTTTAAATTTAATTTATTTAATTTTTATATTATTTTTTTACCACGTCAGCCCAAAATGACGCCGTTTTTGCATTATTTGGCCATGTTAGCGTGCAAAACGGTGTCGTTTTGGGGCTCACTTCGCCGGAAATTCGCCGGAAAAATACCACGTCAACCTTTTGGCCGGACTTTGGCTGGAGTGGCACTTAAGTGATCCGTTTTTCTTCGAATGTGGCACTTAGTGTATCTTTCGTAAGTTATGGCACTTAAGTGTCCCTTTGAGTAAAGTTATGGCACTTGAAGTGTTCTTTTGGCGCATCTAATGCCATGGATCCAGTATGATGATCAACCTTAGGTGCTATAGTCCTTGTTGAGACGGCCACCATTCCTTGCGGTCAAGCTCAAAGCAGAAACTCCAGTTCCACTGATTTAACTCAACCAAAAAGAATGCCAGACTCGGGTGTTGCTAACAGCTAACTGTGGTGTGTCTCTCAATGGCACGTTTTCTGTACTTAATGTGGCATGAGAAGTCAGAAAAGAATAAGGAGACCTGGGGCTTGGTTAAAAGATGCAGACCGGTCAAATTGAGTGAGGAGAAAAATCCAGATAACCTCCTTCAATTAGACAAACTCTAAAGGCTTTAAGGATGAGGGAAAAGCAGATTGGGAGGAGTCATCAATCAAGCTTTCATCTTTGCCTAATTGTGACATAAGCAGGTATAAACCTAAACTATACTAGCGTGAGCTTCTACCTGAAGAAAGGTCATGTAAAAAATATCGCAGAATGAAAACAACCCAAAGAAGAAGAACAAACCTGCTCGTGGTGTCAGCAGCCCTGTCATCATTAGATTTGCCAACTGTAGTACAGTTTGCTTTCTTCAATTCTTCCTCACCCTCCCAGACCACTTCGGTTACTGAAAAGAAAATGCACTCAAGAACATGTAGAGGTAAACCTGAGGACACCTCTTACTGATGGATAACATACAAAAAACTCATGATGTGCAGGTAATGCCTATTTGCCTTATAAGTGGCTCTTGTGGTGTATTTGAGTTAGTAACGTAGAATTGGTGACTCATGTATCTCCTCTGGGTAAACATATTAACTTACACCGAAAAACAGGAAAGTATATGATGCCTGTCAACAGGAACGGATGTAGAAATTTCTCTGCAGTGGGGGCAAACTTGTACATGTGCTTTAATTAGGTTTGTTGATTCAAATTATGCCTAATGTTCTTGTGTGCTCACGTTATTAGACAAATTACTACAGGATCAACTATCAAGTGTAGGTGTACAACAACTAACCATCTTGTAATGTTAAGCTTTCCAAAGATGGGCCAAACCCAGAATTTGTCAAAAGAAAAAATTATTGTTTTAAGCAAAACCTTCACAAACTTAATGGGGTTACAACCAAGAAAATCCTTATAAACTACTACTATCACGATACATTTTTCGAAACGTGAGCAGAGGCAATTGCCCTCACTTTCTATTGAGTAATCCGTCCCCTTCCTATCAAACCCCAACATATTTACATAAAAATAGCACGCTAAGTAGATATGTGATCCATATATTAGCATCAAGTAACCTTCTCTCCCACGCTCGCCAGTTCTAGTCTTCAAAAGCTTTCGCCTCTTCAGTGAGGTTTACGCAGGATTTGTCACTTTATTATTTACATCCTCGGAGGAACCATGATTTTGGCCCTTCAAAGAGCACATCCCAATGTTCACACCTCTACTGATGGCAGAAACATCTTCCTTTGGCGGCTGGTGGTGTTCTTCCTCTCTCACTTTTACCTCATCAAATTCCATTTTATCTTCCTTGCACTTCTTCTCAGAAACTAACTCCTTGGCACTCTCTTTTGAAGCAAGGATAGACTGGGCTTTTGGAAAATCAGCTGATGCCAAATTGACTGCATCTTCATTCTCATCTTCTTCATACGAGAAATCAAATACAACTCTTCTTTTTCTACCGCCTTCGGTTTTGGAGGTTCTCTTAACATTGACATCTTGACCCTCATCATCGCTGTTCAGTTCTGCTGCCTCATGTGCACAAATTTGAGCTTCTGCACTAACTGATGAAGAAATATTTTCCATTAAGAGAAGGAACTCTGTAATAGTCCTTATCAAGAGATCTTTTACAAGACTTGAGAGAATTAAAGCAAACTTTTGAAAGAGACATATAGATTATAGGAACCAACCAGTGGAACTTGGAGCAGAGCTGCTATTTTCTGCTGGGCCAGCACTTGATTTTGTTGTGGTGGAAGCACGACCCCATAGATTTGCCAGAGAACCCCCAGCTGTGGAAGAGTTCTTGCTGTTCTGACCCAACTTTTTGCTCGCAGGCAAGTTAGTGACTTTTCCTGTGTCTGCAGACAGTTTGCTGGCTTGATCACAAACTCCTGCACCATTACCTTCACTATTTGCATCCTTAAGCACATCAACCGGTTGCTCAAACTTTTTTTGGCTTGTATGTTCAATCTTTCTCGGTTGTGGTGGGTTAACCTTTTGATGGACAGTATTTGATGGTCCTGAGACTCTGGCGCCATTAAGCTTTAGAGCTCCCAAGTCAAATAATTCCCTCTCTGCACTTCAACTAACAAAGGGATTAGCTACCGCACAGAACCTGAAAAATCACACAGAGAAGTCGTCGTGTTTAGTCCTCGTCAAAATATTATGTTTAGGGACACCTGCATGGATACAGATACTCAGAAACCTGAAGCAAGGCATCACACCTGTTATCTCTCAGAAAATTCTCTGTGGTTGCATCCTGGCTGAAAAGCTCCTCTGCCTGCACAAATTCAGCATTCCAAAGTGCAGCTGGATCCTTCAGAGTGCAAGTTTGCATGTTATAGACTTGAACTGAGCATTCACTGTCAAATTCTTCCCTGGCTTCTGCATACACATCAAGCAAAGGAAATTTCTGGGAATATACATTTAATATTTAGCAGGCGAGGGAATAAAGCTCACGCATTCTTATAACTGTGCAAATGAACAACCATGAAGTCAACAAGATCCCTGTTCAATTTCGAAGTTCTATCCATAGATCAAGTTGTATAAGTATCCACATAAGAAGCGAGACTGTTCAAATCTCAATTCAAGGCATCAATCTGTCTGCATGGAAATTTCGTAACAAATGCTTGAACTTAAGCATGCCCATCTGGCATATTATTTTGACATGACATAATTGATTATCTCAGATGGCGAAACTCATTTCCTACTTCTGGCAGCCCCTAAAAAATAATTAAAAAAACCTACATATCTAGCGGTCTCTCAAAACCAACCAGTATTTACATTTGCAGCATATTGCCAATCGATCCATGATTTCGAAAGAAAAACTGCAAAGAAGCTCTCTTTCTTAAAAAATCTGAAAGGCAGGTTTTTAGTTATAGATGTCGGAAATAACTATCAATCATTGCATTTACCCAAAAAAAAATAACTATCAGTCATTGGACATTTTAGCTCCTTGAGACATCATAAAATGAAGAATCAAGGGTCAAAACCAACGTAACCATACGAAAAGAGGAACTTCATTTGGTTATTTCAGGAAGACCTATCTCCAATGCATGGATAACACATCTCAGGAGGTCAGATGAGCATCCAACCAATAGAAATATTAGGCAATAGCCAACACAAGATAAAATCTAACCAGCGACTTTAGGCCCAGAAACAAGTTTAATATGGTAACATAAGGGATTGTCGTTTAACCATTCAGATAAAGAGTACACAACTTCCAATCCATCTCCATGTATTTCAACAAATTCTTGCAGCAACCTGAAGAGAAAGTAACTGTTAGCTATGCTGTTTCAAACTCATGTAATCTAAATCACTCTTTACGAAGACAGTGCTAACCTCTTTTCAGTATTTGAAGATCCAAGGAAATTGTGGCTCAACCAATGTAGGAAACCTGAAAAAGAAAGCAAATTGATCAGAAATTGCTAAAAAGAACGGGCCATTGAAAGAACAATACCCATAAGTCCTGCAGAATAATTGGCGTCATCACAGAAGGGAGCAAGACTGGGGATAGATGGTGTCAACTCAAACGAATTGAATTAATGGGAATATAAGTTTAACATCGCTTTCTACAAAGGAAACGAAGCCATTACAAATTCAACACCGGTCTTTCGAGGGAGAAAAAACAGTCGCTCATCGAAACGAGAGAGATCGGAGATCACGAAAAAGGCAACGACTTGAGATCGAAATCGAAAGAGGGAAAGAAGTCGACAGTACCACTTGAAGCTCATCGGAAAGGAGGGCCCTGATCTCATCGATGATCCCCGATCGATAGGGGAAGGCCCTGTTTGGTGCGATTGCCTTGAAGAAGAATTCGATGGGGGTTCCCCATCTAGTTCCCGCCATTTTCTGTGAGGGGCGCCCGGGATCGATTTGGACGGGGGGTCTTTATAGTGCGCTTTTAAGCATTAATTAAACAAAAAAAAAAAGAAATCAGATAATTGAAAATCAGATCCTCGTACTTTTTTTTTATAGTGATTCAAGAACCACCGTACAGCCGGCAGCCGGCGACGTAAACTCGGAGCGATGCTAGCACAAGACCCACCACCACGACACCACACTTAAGATCACTAGCGATCACGCTAGGATTTGAACTCTCCCCTTTCGTGAGAGAAAGGGAGCTTGAGCCAACGCAGCCACCACATGGGTGGTCAGATCCTCGTACTCTTCATGCCGAGCATCCGCATGAAAATAAAGTGACTGGTCTCATCTCTGCTTTGATTCCGAATTCAGCTGTTCCTTGTTTGTTGATTGTCGTGTGTATTTCACCTTCTCTTGGCTCCAGATGGAAACCGCCAGTTGCCCTGATTATCTCTTTCTCATTTTTTAATATTTTTCCATGGATTTTGCAAATCACATAGCTTTGTATGTAGCTCATTTGATAACTTTCAATCAATTATCTGAACCAAAAAAATAGAATAAAAAATCAATGCTCTGAATATTGAGATATTTGATTGCCATAGTTTTGAAAAAGTTCATCACAAGTATTGAATCACTTGTAAAAATTGAAGTCATTCAAATGTAACACTTTCAGTCAGTAAATCACAAATCATAAGCAAAACTGATGAAAATGCACTGAATAGATAGCATCAGGGCTTACCCTGCTTTCCTACACTAGGTGGGACTGTGATTGTATATCAGATTGTTGAGCACTTTTCGAGCAGAAGCCTGGTTTGCGGACTTCCTAGGCTCACTACAAGATAATTAGTTCGAATTAGAAGTTTTTTTTCCCTTCAAACTCAGTGAAGTTTAACCAGAAGCGCAAATCATGCAACCATAATCGTGTATGATATATTATATTTTAAGAACTTTGACGAGGAAATTTCAAATGCAACTTGCTTTACAGCACAAAATTACTGAACAAATGCTGACCTGACAAAGAAGTTCGCTACATGCTGTGTGACTTGGATGGCATCATCTCAGTGTGGTACCAGGGACAAACCCCATTCGAAAGCATTTTTCTGCACAATATTGAGAAAGCCATATAAGTCTAAACATACTTCACAGACATGGAGAGTTGGAAAATATGATCCCAAGAACAATCACCGATTTAGCTCCTTATGATAATTTAAGCAAGTGAATCATGTCTAGGTCAAAGCCATATAAAAAAAAAAAAAAAAAGGATCGTGTCCTCTATAACATGATAAACTCAAATTTTCTAGTCTTCAAATTTTGCCTAACCAATACTACAAGACTCGGGCAAGCTGTGCTACAAGCTCTTCACTGAAGATATTAAAAACCACAAAATCAGGAGGCATCGCAAGAAACTAGTATTGATCAATATGTGTAAGAATCTACAACAGCAAGAAGTCAATTTCTACGCGCGTCATGAATCTTCCTAAAAATCAGGGGATATTGGAGGGGAAACAAAACACTCATGTACCGACACGAGAGAGATCGAAGACGACGAAAGAGCAACAATTACAAGATCGAAAATCGAAAGAGGGAAAGGAAGTCGAACGGTACCACTTGAAGCCTATCAGAAATGAGGGCCGTGATCTCATCGACGATGCATTTCCTCCGGCTCCCGAAAAAGGCATTATATGGATTGGATTAAAGGGGTAATTTATCCTAAAATTAGGATTCATTTTTTGTCGCAAATATTCACTTGTAGCATACTGGCCGGCAAGGGTGCAGAGGGCCTTGGCCAAACCAACTTGTGGCTGGTGATGGTCCGTTGCGACCTCGCCGGCCCCTACCAAAGGGTAAGGAGGAAGAAAAGAAATTAAAACAAAAGAGGAAAATTAAAAAAAAAAAAAAATCTGAAAAATATTTAAAATTTATAAAATTTATCTACGTTAGTGTCGGTCATGCCACGTAGAACTGTGATTGTCTATATCAGTAATTTTTAGTCTAAATTAGCTGGATGGACTTAATTGGTACCAATGTAAAAATGTTTAGAATTAAATTGGTCCAGTTGAAATAATTTATTATTGAATTGATACTAATGCAATAAGTTTAAAACTTTTTTTATACTTTTTTCCATAAAAAATTGCCAACTGATTTTAATAGTCTACCGACGTTTCTTTTTATAACTTACCAATGCCAAGAAGGTTACTAATTTAACAAAGCAATTGCCGGCCTTGATTTGATTATTGTATCAACATTTGACATATTAAGACACCAATTAATTTATTCACATTTCAATTTTATTTTTTTTATCTTGCTAGGTTTGGAAAATTATCGCCATTCATGGTTGGTAGAATCTAACATTTATTATTGCGACTTCTTGACGTCTTTGAAGTTTCCAGCTTTTGTTGGCAAAATTAATTAAATTGAGATATCAACTAATTTTAGTTGCTTACCAATGATCTTGATGACATACTATCGCGACTTTAAGAAGAAAAAAAATGTGTAGAATAAAGGAAATTACACCTAGCTCCACGTGGCGGGAAAAGAGTATGAAGTAAAATTACAAATTTAATAATCGCCAAAAAAAAAGAAAAAAAAAAAAGAGGCATCTTTCTGGGGAGTTTAACTTGAGCAATCCTTCATAAGAACAGCTTCCGCTGATCGTGGTCTGTCAATTGGAGCCTTGACAAATTTGACCGGCTTTTGCATTCATCTCTCCTCTCGGACTCAAGCTTCTTCGATTCTCAGGGTTTTCTCAATCTTTTGGTTGATTCTGAATTTAGCCGTTCCTTGTTTGTCAATTGTTATATGTATTTCAACGTTTCTCAAGTTTCAGTCTTTATTTATTTATTTTTGTTCCCCGTAATATAAATAGAATAGAAATCCGTTTGTGTAGGTTTTTGTTCTTGAAAATAGATTTTGAATAGAAACAAAAAAAGAAAAAATTCTTCTTTATTTTCGGGAATAACTCAAGAACCAAACCCAAATTTTTTCCTCTTTTTTTTTCTCTTTTCTTTTCTTTCTTTTTCTCTTCCCCTCTTCTTCCCTAACCGATCGCTAGCCTCAGCCATGACTGGTCGGCGACCAACCGACGAGGCCTAATGGCCTTGCCAAAGCCTCGCAGCCCGTGGCGAGGTCTCCCCGAGCCTTGCGATGGCTAAACGACGTGACCTTGCCTAGATCTAGCAAGGTCAAGCCTTGCTCGGCCAAGCGATGCCGACATTGTGGTGACCGAGTGTGAGGTCGAGTCTCGCCGGTGACTAAGTGAGGTGGCCGCACCTTGTCTGGGTGAGGTCAATTTTAGGTTACAAAAATATTTGGGGGTCATATCAAACGCGTTTTTAGTTCATGAATAAAAATTTTATACAATTATTTAACATGTTCTTCTACTTAGAAACTTGTCCAAGAAATAGAAATATAAAAAATTATTCCCGAAAATAGAAAAATTATCATATATACCCTAAAACTGCCATTTCCTTTGATTATCTTCTTCCTGAATTTTTTTTTTTTTTGTGACTCGGGAACCACCGTACAGCCGGCAGCCGGCAGCATAAACCCGGGGCGAACGAAGCCACCACCACAAGCCTAGCCGCGGGTGAGTCGCGCAATGGGGACACGGGGTTTCGAACCCCTCCCCCCTGGATGGGGGAGTAAAGTTCTAGCCATCGCGGCCACCGTGGGTGGTGGTGTCTTCTTCCTAAAATTTTCGTAACATTAAATTGCATTGATTTTGTGCCAATTTGACCATTTTCTACCCCTAGAAGTGCCTTGATCCAATCCAGTTGCCTGAGAAGTTGCACTTTTTAGAGTTTCTTTCATCTTTGTTTTGTACTTTGTTCCTTTCCCCAATTTCAGGGCTCATATATCTCTGCATATTGATGGTTCATGTCATAGCATAACATCATGAAGTTCCCAAAGAAGATATTAGTCAAGATTAAGTCTCTAACCCTCGCTAAATCTTACATTCATCTTCAGGGGATGTCTGAAACTCTCTTCTTGCTCTTTTTTTAATTTTTAATTTTTTTTTTGGGTGAGGTACATGCAAAGGGCATTTACTTGTACTCATTCATCTCCTTTGGCCCCAGAATGGAAGTACAAGATCGAACGCAGTGCCTCTATATAAACCTGTAAAATCTCATCTTTATTGAGTCATCAACACAACCCTAGTTTATTTATGAGGACTCCTATAAGGACAAGGTGCATTCATTTCTCGTCTTTGCAAAATTTGTCCAAGAAGATATGGCATCTTTCCCAGGGCTAGAAAACAAATAGAGTCAATATAAGTATGATGTTTTCCTGAGTTTCTGAGGTGAAGATGTACGCAAAAACTTTGTTGACCATCTGCACTATCATCTGCAGCAAAGAGGAATCGTGGCCTTCTAAGATGGTCACCACCAAGATCTTCTGAGGGGAAAATGCATTAAACTAGAAATACTGAGGTCAATAGAGCAGTCAAGACTTGCACTTGTGATATTCTCTACAAACTACGCTTCTTCTACATGGTGCCTGGAAGAAGTTGCTAAGGTTGTGGAGTGCAAGGATATCAATGAAGAATCAGTGATACCGATCTTCTACGAGGTCAATGCATTTGACATATAGAAACTGAGGGGAAACTTTGGGACAGGCTTTGCTAAAATTGAGGAAGCTTATTCGGGCGACAAGAGAGATATAAAGAGGTGGAAAAATGCAGTGAGTAAAGTAGCTGGTCTCGCCGGAATAGAATTGAAAGATGGGTGGGCCTCTCTTCTACTAACTTGGAATGATTTGTTTTCCTTAATATTTGCATGCTACAAATGTCGTGACTGTCATACTCTGTATTACGTTAGTTCATTTGAACCAGAATACACTCAAGAACTAAACAACCTCAATGCTTATTGGGGAGCTAATCATATGCATTCTTTGTTGTTGAAATGAGACCAAGTTTATTCAGCAAATTATTGGAGAAGTTGAAAATAAATTGGGTCCTCGACTATCCTATGTTGTAAGCGATCTTGTGGGGATGTATTCCCGTGTTGCCAATGTAGTTGAATGTTTATGCTTGGACAAGAGTGATGTACGCAGTATTGACATGTGGGGAATGGGTGGCATAAGCAAAACAACTGTTGCACGAGTAGTTTATGACAAAATCCATGGCCAATTTGATGATGAATGTTGTTTTCTTGCTAATGTCAAAGAAATTTAAAAAAAGAATGGTTCGGTATATCTACAAAACCAGTTTCTTGGCAACATTCTCCAAGACGACAATTTGAGAATTAGGGATGATCACAGAGGAGCGAATGTGATAAAAGAATGACTACAACATAAAAAAGTTCTCATTATACTTGATGATGTGGATGAAAAGGGGCAGTTGGAAAAATTAGCAAGAGATTTGGATTGGTTTGGACATGGAAGTAAGACCATTATAACAACCAAAGATGAACATTTGCTTCTCCAATATGGAGTAAATTCCATATATAAGGTGGAGGAACTATCCTTTGGTGAGGCTCTCCAACTACTTTGTTTGAAAGCGTTTAGAAGTAACCATCCTCTAGCAAAGTTCACTGAGCCCGTGAAGTAGGTTATTGGATACGCTGATGGCCTTCCTCTAGCCCTCGATGTCTTAGGGTTCTTTTTGGCTTGTAGGAGCTTGATGCAATGGAAGAATGCACTGGCTAGACTCAAAAAATGTTCGGAAGGGAAAATTTTTGACCGGCTTATGTTAAGTTATGATGGACTACGTCGGAAAGAGAAGAAGATTTTCCTAGATATTGCCTGTTTTTTCAAGGGAAAGGAGAAACCTTGCGTAATAGAAGTTTTGGACAATTGTGGCTTGTATGCCGATATTGGAATCGAAGTCCTCATTGAGACATCTCTTATCCAAATCGTGGGCAACAAACTATGGATGGATGATTTACTACAAGAGATGGCTTGGGAAATTGTTCGTCGAGACTCATCTGAACAGCCAAGAGAACAAAGTCGAGTCTGGCTTTTTGAGGATGTATGCCATATTTTGTCAAAAAACTCGGTTAGTATCAGCAAAATTAATTTTCAAGCATGCTTATTTGATATAGGAAAAAAAAAAACTTGCTAGTCATGTATTGACACCATATGAGTTGCAATATGGGGAATGTAGAACAGTGTGCTTGAATGGAGAGTCACTCACAAACATGACTAACTTAAAATTGCTTTATGTTTGTGCCATCCACCTCTCTTCTGGGTTTAAGCACATTTCAAATGAACTACCCCTACTAGTATGGGACAATTGCAGTCTTAAATCATTTCCCCCAAGTTTTCTTCCAAAGAATCTTGCCGAACTCCATATGCAAGAGAGCCTCCTTTGCAGCCTTTGGAGAGGGTAAAAGGTTGGAATTAGTACTCATGCATGTGGATGCTTCATTTGACGCTTTATTATGTTTAACAAGCCAATAAAATTGTTCAACCAATTTTTTTCTAGATGCATGTCTTAGAGAAGTTGAAAGTTATCAACCTCAATGGTTCCAAATTATTCGTGGAGACTCCAAACTTCATATGTATCCCAAATCTAGAGAGGCTAATTCTCAGAGGTTGCAAAGCATTGTCTTAGGTTCATCCTCCAATTGGAAATCTAGAAAGACTCAATCTACTTGACTTGGGTGACTGTGAAAACCTGATGGGACTTCCGAATAGTGTAGGAAATCTAAAAGCTCTTAGAGTTCTTAATTTGTCTGGATATTTGAATCTTGAAGAACTACTTGAGAGCATCAGGGGCTTAGAGTGCTTAGAAGAGCTTGATATTAGTGAAAGTGCTATAACACACCTCCCATCCAGCTTGACACTCTTACAAAATTTGAAAAAATTACGATTTCATGTTAGTAAAAGGAGGCCACAAAACTTTTGCAAGACACTAACGTGTACACTGAGAAGAGCTCTGAACTCTCGACATTTGCAATTGCCTTCATTTTCAGGTCTATCCTCTTTGACAGAGTTGGACTTGAGTGGCTGCAATCTTCTGGAAGGAGAAATTCCTAGTGATATTGACTGCTTACGCTCCTTGACATCTTTAGACCTAGCCGAAAACAATTTTACCACAATAACTGCAAGCATCGAACATATATCTAGCTTGGAATTTCTAATATTAAATAATTGGAAATATCTTGAAGTGGAGTGCCGGACACCTGCAGTGCCAAAACTTGGCATGAAGATATACCTAAGTGTCAAAAGTTAGGAAAATGACACTTAAAGTGTCAAAATCGGAACAAAATGGATCACTTAAGTGCCAACGGCGAGAAAATCCGGCCAAAATACTGATGTGGTGATTTTCTGGCGAGGTAAGTGCAAAACGATGTCATTTCGCACGCTGACGTGGCTAGATAAATACAAAAATGACGTCATTTTGTCTCTAACGTGGTAAATAATTAATATAAAAATTAATTAAATTAAATTTAAAACTAAAATTATTTAAAACATTTTTTTTTTTGTTTAAAAAGGGGAGAGAGAAGCAAGCGGCTGAGGGCTGAGCCCTTGCCGTCGTCGCTGGCCCGGGGACGGCGACGGTTGGGGCAATGTCGGCTAGGGTCGGCGAGCCCTCAGCCGCCTTCTTCCTCCCTCCTCCTCCTTATTTATTGATTTTTATTTTTATAATTTTATAAATTAATTTTTTATATTAAAATTCAAATCCATACATAAACGACATCATTTTTGCGTTTCTTTGTTGAATCGGCTCTTCCGTGAGCCACGTAGGTGAGAAATATAATAAAATATTGCCACGTAGGATTTTCAGCAGGGTTCGCTGGAGATGCTACTTAAGTATCCCACTTTTTTTAAAAAAAAAAAAAAAAAAAAAAAAGTCACTTTCCTAACTTTTGGCACATAAGTGTCATTTCATGCCAAGTTTTGGCACTTGGGGTGTACCTCTTCCTCTTGAAGTGTTACCAAGACTTCCAGACAGCATAATCATTGTGGCGTTTGAGAAGTGCCTCAAATTGGAAAGGATATCAAACCCATTCATTATATTCACAGTACCTGACTGAAGGTTTTGCTTCCTTAATTGCTCCAGTTTGCTTCTGCAAAATCTTGATTTAACTTTGCTGAAGAAGCACTCCTTGTCGTTGCTTTCATTACATCATTTGCCATTCCGTGAGAGTAATTCTAGGAACTTATGTGGTGTCTTTATGTCTGCAATGTGAAATACTTGAGCGGTTTGGCTACCAGGCAATTGGACCTTTGTTGAGCATATAAATGCCCCCTAATTGGTATAACAATAGCTGGAGAGGATTTTCCATCTGCCCATCTTTTAAACGAATCAACTGCAGCTCTTGTTAGGACCTAGAAAATGACCTTTTCAATTTCCGTGGGTTCTATGCTGATGGAAATCGGCTAGGTCCCATATTTAAGTTTCCCATCAAATTTGTCAATTCAGGTTGCCTTTGGCTAGGTTATGTGTCAAGTACTCAATTTCTCCGTGATACGAATTGCAAGACAATGTCAAACCACATTGTCGTTTCATTTATGATCACCATCCTTGGGTTAAAGGTAGAAAAATGTGGTGTTCATCTAGTTTACAAGCAGCATCCAAGAAAGTTTGATGATATTTTAGCCAAATGGTGTACTTCATCCCCTAGGGATTGGGATAGAATCTACCATGAGCTTCAACCCTGAAGGGAGGTCAACAGTGTCTTCAAATATTCCATTGATTCGAACCTGTACAAAGTGAATGAAGGTGTAATGAGCTGTGGGGTCTATGAGTTTCAGAATTGCCGGTTCAATGGAAGTCGTTTACTCATGGAGTATCTATATTTGATTTGACATCCTTCGAGACTTCGACATGTGTCTAATCATGATTCCAATAGATGGCAGTCACTACTAGATTTGATCAATTGCTGGTGCTTGGGTTCAACCTTTCAAAATCCTAATAGACTATGAAAACTCATATTAATCCTTACCTAAAATTCTAGAATATCACCACCGGCACCAATATCTCCAAAATTATTAGGGGAAATATTTTTGCTGGCTTTTGTGTTTCACTTTCTCACCATAATAAAATCTTTCTTAGAGGTTGTCGAGGAACCATCACGTATGGTCAACGCGCATTGATTTCTCGAATAAAGCTCGTTATGAATCATAAGTGGATTCTTTGTTTTTGAGAAACTTATGTCATACTTAATACTAGAACGTATATATCGATCAAATACTAATTTCATTTTTTTTTTAACTTTTTGGACCAATTCGTGATTTTCAATTTTCCTACCGACTATATTTTACTTTGACTATTTTCTGTGAAATTACAATTCCAAATACAAAATTTAATGTATTGCTAATCTACAATTAGAGTTTTAGGCGTAACTAAAACTAAAACCCTCTCCATGTAATTGAGTCAATGGAATGAACTCCCACAATCTCTTTCCTAGTTGCCAACTCCATTTCGAGTTTTTATCGGTTAAATTTTTCTCTCCTTTCTAGAGTCCAAGGAGGCCAACTCTAATGAACTTTTTCTGTAAACCTTACGGATTATTAAATCCTTGCACACCATCAATTTTTCTTTTATCAAATGAGGCCACACCTATACGTTTATTCCAAGGATAGAAAGTTTAAATATGTCGAGATCTTCCATCTCTTTCTTTAGCTTTTGTATTTACCTTTTTTTTCCTTTGCATACTCATCATGGGAGATTGATCTGTCTATAAAATCATCTCTTCCCAAATCTGGTCCAAAATGTTACAAGAGCATACTGGATGTTGCTAAGCAATGGTCATCTTGAAGTTAGCAGCTACCGTTTGTTTATTTCCGCTCTTTTGAAAATCGATATTAATTTGAAGAGGAGTGTCATTGTTGAGAATGTCTTGAGTTTGAGCCGAGTTTGAGCCGAGATACCCGATCCGAATAGTTTTTAAAATTTTATTGGTTTTCTAAACTGAGTAGGTTTTTTGTAATGGAATTTTATGTTTTGATTCGAATATTAAATATATATGAGATGAAATTCTACTATTATTACGCAATAAGAGGTACGTTCAAATTTTCTCTCTGTGAATTTTCTCAATGATTTATTTGTGAAAAAATGTGAGATAACAATTAAGGGTTTGTTTGATTGAGATTGAGGGCTGAAAAACACTTGAGCAATCAAATAATGGTAAATTCTATACTTTTTGGATTCATAGTGGATTTCTTGGCAGTTGGCTCTTTTTGTGAAGTATGAACTAACATTTAGACTGAACCATATAAATCTCTGGCTGGTAATTTCTTCTTCTCGTGTTAAACTTGAATTGCAAAATCCATTAGTTTCGTGTTATTTTTCACAATAGAGTTGTTGCGAACCTCCCAAGGTGAGATCTCTAAAGGAGGTGGCTTTAATGGTTGTGCTCATCATGAGGTGGTGTCTACGATTAGCATTGGCTTTCCTAATCCATTGTAACCTGACATTCTTTTTTAATTACTTAGTTTAATTTACTTAAAAGCCACGATTAACATGTAATGGATCAGTTATGAGCCATGTAAGGTAAGTGGGTCAACCTTACCACTACAAATCAGAGATTCGCAAGTCTGGGAACTTGATTACTCTATATGAAATTTAGCGTTCTTTCGATGCCTTATCTCTTTTATGAAAATAATTTGCACACGATCTCTTCAATTTTGTTTTATAAGTCCCAAAACATATAAATGATATTATGCATGGGTGCTCAAGCAATAAAAATTAAATCAGGCAGAACAGATAAATAAGGAATGGGGAAAATAAAGACAAGAGCCATCTAATGTAAAATTTAAACAAGCCCTTGTTATTAACTCTCACATAATTATGAGGAGCCACGTGCACTAAACGTGCCTAATATTAATATTCAATCCGATTCATCTTCCAATCAATCAAAGAAATTATTATAAAATTTTCTAGTAATATTTCACCAACTCTTGTGTCAAGTGCATTCATGCCTTAAGCTCTATTTATTTCGTAAAAATCAATGATTTAAAACACATTTTCCTTAAATTGATCTCTTATGTTGTTTATAAAAATAAATGAATAATTTTTTTTTTATTATGTATGAAAATAGTTAAATATAAATTGTTAATTATAATAATAATAATAATATTTTCCTTAACTAATTATGTTGCCAACCGAAATGTGGACACATCGCAAGGCCGCCCCGCGGTCACATGATCGAAATCATGTTCAGAAGAAAGGAAAGAAAGGTCTTGGTGAGATGCAGACGGTGGGAGAAGGGAACGCAGCGAATATACAAATATGATCCGAACATGCGGAGCGCTTCGTACTGAGTGATGTCAACCATTGGTTGGGTCCACTTCATGTGGGGCCCAGCTAACTTTAAAACAAAAGAAACATTTTAAAAAAAAAAGAAGAAAAGGAGTTGTTGCACCTTACCAAAAAAAAGGGGGGTTGTTGCTTCGTACGCGTGCCCGAGAAAGTGGAGAGAGAGGAGCAAACCCAAGAAGAGAGAGAAAATAGACGTGAGAGGTGATCTCACCGAGAGCACGCGTAGAAGAAAAAAAGGAAAATGTCACAAATAATCCATAGACTTCTATTTAATGTGCAATCTCGTCTTTGAATTTTCGATTGGCCATTTGGTCTCCGAACTATCAATAAATATCCAATCTAATTTCTTGATGATTTGAAAATTGGACCAATTTCGTCCTTCCGTTAGTTAAAGTTAATGGAATTGCGCATTTTGGTCTTTTTTTTCTTGCATTTTGGTCTTTTTTTTTTTTCTTTCTTTTTCTTCTTCTTCTCTTTCCCTCTGCCGGCCATGGCGGAGGGAAGCCGGCGTCTGGCGAGGGTCCTCGCCTGACGCCTGCAAGGGCGGCCCTCGCCCGGAGAAATAGAGAGAGAGAGAGATAGAGAGAGAGGGGGTGAAGGAGGAAGGGGATGGAAGTGAGAGAATCGCGCAGAGCTCATCGTCGGTTAGGGTTCTTCTCCTCCTTCTTCCTCGTTGCGGCTCTGGTTTCGATTGCCGCCGTCGACGCCTCCGTCCACAACTACTTCAACGAGGCCTTCACCTCCCACTCCAACGCCTTCTTCTCCCCCCTCGCCAGCGTCGAGCGAGGGGTGCCCTCGCCAGATTTGGCAAGGGCCGTCCTCGCCCGATGCAGGCGAGGCTATCCTCGCCGACGCTGGCAAGGACGATGCCAGCAAGGGCCGCCCTAGCCAGCCCAGGCGAGGGCGACCCTCACCGGACGCCGGCTTCCCTCCGCCAGCTCCGCCATGGCCGGCGGAGGGAAGAGAGAAGTAGAAAAAAAAGAAGAAGAAGGAAAAACAGTAACATAAGGACTAGATTGGACATTTATCGATAGTTCATGGATCAAATTGAGCAAATCGAAAGTTCAGGGACAATATTGCACATTAAGTAAAAGTATAGGGACTATTTGTGACATTTTCCCAAGGAAAAAAGTAAGAGTGATGAATCTTTGCGGCCCCTATTTCAAGGTTAAACATTGACGGAATTGACTCAAGTTTGAATGCATTGTTTGTGAAATTGAGAATTACAATTTGATCGGTTTATTTCGTTAAGAACTTCCTCCAAACATTCTAATTGCGGTTGGGGTTTTCTTATTTTGAATTTGTTCACTTTTGTGGTTAGAAAATGTGATTGTAATGCGTATGTTGAGCCTCTAATGTGTATCTTATTATTCTTAGTGATTAGTAGAAGTTTTTGGGCTTCTTGCATTGGGTTTCTACGATAAATTCTTGGTATTGTTGTTGGCTTTTATTCTCTTATCAATTTGGCATTATATTTACTTATTTTGAAGATATATACGGCTGGTTGTTGATGGGAATAAGTTGATTTCGGTCGGTTTAGTTTTGGGGAAGAAATTGATCCTGGATGGGGTTTAGTTCCTGATGAATTGTTGTCCATATCTTCTTGAAATAATAGCCTTAACATTGACGAAGAATGCTGCTTGGGAGTTGACTCGGAGCGATCCCCCAGCTGTCATTCCTTCACGGAACAGACCTGGAATGGAGGGGACCAAAGCAGGTCGAGGTTCCGAACAGCTGGAGCTACCTCGATTGACTCGGCTTCGAGATGGACATCCTTCTAAGGCTTCAGCTAAAAAGGAGAGGAGAGACGAAGAAGCGTCCAAGACCGTGAACTGCTTTCATCTCACCTGCGAGTACTACGAACCAAACGCTTTGACAGGTGACTCCGCCCTGGAAGTAAATGATGAGTTGACATGGGGGTTTACCCATCGAGGAGCGGCATTGCCATGCAGGATTATACTCGTGATGGATGCTTTGCCCTGCCATCAGTTAAAATTGATCACTTGAGTTCGTCGAAGAAAAGTGTTCCCTTATAGGCATCCTAATACATATATCGTAGTTCCATTGAGGATCATTTAAGGCCTATAATCACGACGAATCCCTCCCCTACCCCCCACCACCCCGGCGGAACGCCAGACGTCGGTGTTCCGCGCCCTGAGAAACGGGATCTAATTCGGTGCCACGCTGGTAATTCAGCAAACGATACTGGTAAGTGTCAAACAACTTCGATAAACCAGAAAATGACCAGCTGCTTTGCTCCCCCGGTCGAGCTTTTCTAACTTATCAGACAGCTTTTTGACAAGTAACAAGACCTATTTATGCTTAAAAAATTGCCAACTTATTTTAATAGTTTACCGACGTTTATTTTCATAACTTACTAATGCCGTGAAGGTTACTAATTTTTCATAGCAACTGCTAGCCTTGATTTGATTATTGTATCGACATTTGACATCGTAAGATACCAATTAATTTTACTCACATACCGACTTTTTATTTTATTTTATATCTTGCTAAGGTTGGAAAAGTATTGCCATTTGCGGTTGGTAGGATCTAACAACTACTATTATTGCGACTTCCTGACGCCATTGAAGTTTCCGGCTTTTATTAGATTGTGATATGGACTAATTTTAGCCGCTCACCAACAATCTCGATTACATACGATCGCGACTTTTAGAAGAAAACATTGTGTAGTATAAAGGAAATCACACCTAGCTCCAAATGGCCGGAAAGGATTATGAAGTAACATTGCAAATTTAATAATCGCCGACGCAAAAAACAATCATCTATCTGGGAGTTTCACTTAAGCAATCCTTCATAAGAACAGCTTCCGCTGATCGTGGTCTCTCAAGTCCAGTCTCGACAGCTTCGATCAGCTTCTGCATATATCTCTTCGCTCAGACTCCAGCTTCTTCCATTCTCAAGGTTTTATCTGTCCTCTGCTTGTTTCTGAATCTAGCCGTTCCTTGTTTGTCAATTGTTGTATGTATTTCACCGTTTCTTAGCACCAGCTATGTAAACTGCCATTTCCTTTGGTTATCATCTTCCAGAAATTTTCGTAACGTTAAATGCGCGTTGATTTTGTGCTGATTTGACCATTTTCTACCCTTAGAAGTGGCCTAACCCAATCCAGTTGCCTGGGCAGCTGGACTTTTTAGGGTCTTTTTCATCTTTGTTTTGTACTTAATTCTTTTTCCCTTTCCTGGGCTCATACATCTTTGCAAATTGATGGTTCATGTCATAACATAACATCATGAAGTTCCCAAAGAAGGAATTAGTCGAGATTAAGCCTCTAGCCTTCGCTAAATTTTACATTCATCTTCCAGGGGATGTCTGAAAATCTCTTCTGGCTCTCTCTCTCTCTCTCTCTCTCTCTCTCGGTGTGATGTACAGGCAAAGGGCATTCACTTGTACTCATTCATCTCCTATGGCCCTGGAATGGAACTACGAGATTGGACGCAATGCCTCTACATAATCCCGTAGAATCTCCTCATCTTTGTTGAATCGTCAACACAACCCCGATTTATATCTGAGGACTCCTATAAGGACAAAGTGCATTCATTTCTCGTCTTTGCAAAATTTGTCCAAGAAGATATGGCATCTTTCCCAAGGCCAGAAAACAAACATAGTCAATATAAGTATGATGTTTTCCCAAGTTTCCGAGGTGAAGATAAACGCAAAAACTTTGTTGACCATCTACACAATCATCTATGGCGAAGAGGAATCGTGGCCTTTCGAGATGATCACCACCAAAATCTTCAGAGGGGAAAATGTATTAAAGTGGAAATATTGAGGGCAATAGAGCAATCAAGACTTGTACTTGTAATATTCTCTAAAAACTACGCTTCTTCTACTTGGTGTCTGGAAGAAGTTGCTAAGGCTGTGGAGTGCAAGGATATCAATGAAGGATCAGTGATACCGATCTTCTATGAGGTCGAACCATCTGACATACGAAAACTAAGGGGAAACTTTGGGATAGCCTTTGCTAAAACTGAGGAAGCTTATTCGGGCGACAAGAGAGATATAAAGAGGTGGAAGGATGCAGTGAGTAAAGTAGCCAGTCTTGCAGGAATGGAATTGAAAGATGGGTAGGCCTCTCTTCCCCTAACTTGGAATGATTTGTCTTCCTTAATATTTGCATGCCACTAATGTCATAATCGTCATACTCTGCATTATGTTAGTTCATCTGAACCAAAATACACTCTAGAACCAAACAGCCTCAATGCTTGCTGGGGAACTAATCATATGCATTTCTTCCTTGCAGATATGAGACCAAGTTTATTCAGCAAATCATTGGAGAAGTCGAAAATAAATTGGGTCCTCGGCCGTCCTACGTCATAGGCGATCTCGTGGGAATGCATTCCCGCGTTGCAAATGTAGTTGAATCTTTATGCTTGGACGGGAGTGATGTATGCAAGTATTGGCATATGGGGGATGGGTGGCATAGGCAAAACAACCGTTGCACGAAAGCGCTTTATGACAAAATCCACGGCCAATTTGATGATGGATGTTGTTTTCTTGCGGTTAGAGAAATTTCAAAAAGAATGGTCTGGTGTATTTACAAAACCAATTTCTCAACGATATTCTCCAAGATGACAATCTAAGAATCAGGGATGATCATAGAGGAGCAAACATGATAAAAGAACGACTACAACATAAAAAAGTTCTCGTTATACTTGATGATGTGGATGAAAAGGAGCAGTTGGAAAAATTAATAGGAGGTTTTGATTGGTTTGGACATGGAAGTAGGATCATTATAACAACCAGAGATGAACATTTGCTTCTCCAATATGGAGTAAATTCCATATATAAGGTGGAGGAACTATCCTTTGGTGAGGCTCTCCAACTATTTTGTTTGAAAGCTTTTAGAAGTAATCATCCTCCAAGTAGAGTTCAATGAGCTCGTGAAGCAGTTATTGGATACGCCGATGGCCTTCCTCTAGCCCTTGATGTCTTAGGTTCCTTTTTGGCTTGTAGGAGCTTGATGCAATGGAAGAGTGCACGCCGACTTAAAGAATGTCCAAGGGAAAATTTTTGACCGGCTTAGGTTAAGTTATGATGGACTACAACGAAAGAGAAGGAAATTTTCCTAGATATTGCCTGTTTTTTTTCAAGGGAAAGGAGAAACCTTATGTTGTAGAAGTTCTAGACAATTGTGGCTTGTATGCAGATATTGGAATCGAAGTCCTTGTTAATAAATCTCTTATCCAAATCGTGGGCAACAAACTGTGGATGCATGATTTGCTACAAGAAATGGCTTGGGAAATTGTTCGTCGAGAGTCTCCTGAAGAGCCGGGAGAACGAAGTCGAGTTTGGCTTTTTGAGGATGTATGCCATATTCTGTCAAAAAGCTCGGTGAGTATCTGCAAAATTAATTTTCAAGCATGCTTATTTGATAAAGGGGAAAAACTTGCTAGTCATGTATTGACACTATATGAGTTGTTTATCAGGGAACTAGAAAAGTCAAAGCCATAGTCTTGCAATCTGGGGACCATAGAACAGTGCACTTGAATGGAGAGTCATTCACAAACATGAATAACTTAAGATTGCTTGATATTCGTGCCATCCACCTCTCTTCTAGGTTTAAGCACCTTTCAAATGAACTATGCCTGCTAAGATGGGACAACTACAGCCTTAAATCATTTCCGCCAAGTTTTCTTCCAAAGAACCTTGTTGAACTCCATATGCAAGATAGCCTCCTTTGCAGCATCTGGAGAGGGGAAAAGGTTGGAATTAGTACTCATGCATGGGTATGCTTCATTAGACGCTTTATTATGTTTAGCAAGCTAATAAAATCGTTCAACCAATTTTTTTTCTAGATGCAGGTCTTAGAGAAGTTGAAAGTTATCAACCTCAATGGTTCCAAATTATTCGTGGAGACTCCAAACTTCATATATGTCCCAAATTTAGAGAGGCTAATTCTCAAAGGTTGCAAAGCATTATCTCAGGTTCATCCTTCAATTGGAAATCTAGAAAGACTCAATCTACTTGACTTGGCTGATTGTGAAAACCTCACGGGACTTCCAGATAGTGTAGGTAATCTAAAATCTCTTAGAGTTCTTAATCTGTGTGGATGTTCAAATCTTGAAGAGCTGCTTGAGAACATCGGGGGCTTAGAGGGCTTAGAGGAGCTTGATATTAGTGAAAGTGCCATAACACACCTCCCATCTAACTTGACATTCTTACAAAATCTGAAAAAGTTACGCTTTCACGTTAGTAAAAGGAGGCCACAAAATTCTTGGAGAACACTGACGCGTATGCTAAGAAGAGCTCTCAACTCTAGGCGTCCGCGGTTGCCTTCATTTTCAGGGCTTTCCTCTTTGACAGAGTTGGATTTGAGTGGCTGTAGTCTTCTGGAAGGAGAAATTCCCCATGATATTGATTGCTTACCCTCTTTGAGGTCTTTAGACCTAGCCGAAAACTTTTTTACCACCATAACGACAAGTATCGAACATATCTCTGGCCTAGAATTTCTCATATTAAATCATTGCAAAAATCTTGAAGTGCTACCAAGACTTCCAGAAAGCACAGTGGTTGTAGTGGCTGAGAAGTGCCTCAGATTGGAAAGGATATCAAACCCATTCATTATATGCACAGTACCTGACTCAGGGTTTTGCTTCCTTAACTGCTTCAATTTCCTTCCGCAAGATCTTGATTTAACTTTGCAGCAAAAGTACTCCTTGTCGTTGCTTCGTTACATCATTTGCCGTTCCACGAAAATGTTTTTGGGAACTTATGTGGTGTCTCCATGTCTACAATGTGAAATACCTAAGTGGTTTAGCTACCAGGGATTTGGACCGTTGTTGAGCATAGACATGTCCCCTAATTGGCATGACAATAGCTGGAGAGGATTTGCCATATGCGCCTCTTTTAAACGAATCAACTGCAGCTCCTATCAGGACTTGAAAAATGCCCACTTCATTTTCTGTGGGTTCTATGCCGATGGAAATCAACTAGGTCCCTTATTTAAGTTTCCCATCAGATTTGTCAATTCAGGTTGCCTTTGGCTAGGTTATGTGTCAGGTACCCAATTTCCACGTGATACAAATTGGGATACCATGTCAAACCACATTGTCGTTTCATTTACGATCACCAACCTTGGGTTAAAGGTCAAAAAGTGTGGTGTTCATCTGGTTTACAATCAGTGTATAAGAGACTTTGATAGTCTTTTAGTCTGGTGGTGTAGCTCATCGCCTAGAGATTGGGATAGAATCTACCATGAGCTTCAAACACCAAGGGAGGTAAATTGTGCCTTCAGATATTCCATTGATCCGGATCTGTACGAAGTGAATGAAGGTGTAATGAGCTATGGGGTCTCTCGGGTTCGGTCCCACCCGTTAAATGGAGATCGTTTACTCATGGAGTATCTATATGTCATTTGGCATCGTTCAAGACTTGGACAACTGACAGTTCATGATTTCAAAAGAAGGTAATCACTACTAGATTTGATCAATTGGGGTTAGACCTTTCGCAGTCCAAATAAACTATGAAAACTCATGCTAATCCTAACCTAAAAATCTAGAATATCACCACCAGCACCAACATCTCCAAAATAATCAGCAGAAATATTTTTGCTGGCTTTTGTGTTTCGCTTTCTCGCCATAACAAAATCTTTCTTGCAGCTACTTGAAGACACGTCAAGTCAAACGGGGTCGGCGTTTGTTGATTTGAAGAAACGTCACCCTTATGAGCTTTTTTCTATAAACCTTACGGATTATTAAATCCTTGCACACCATTAATTTTTCTTTTGTCAGGTGAGGCCATGCCTGTACATTTTTTTTTTTCAAGAGTGGGAGAATATAAATATGGCGAGTTCTTCCATCTCTTTCTTTAGCTTTTGTGTTTACCCCTTTTTCCTTTGCATGCTCTTCATGGGAGATTGATCTGTCTATGGAATCATCTCTTTCCATATTTGCTCCAAGATTATTACAAGAGCATACTAAATGTCATTGAGCAACTGTCATCTTGAACTTGGCAGCTACCGTTTGTTTATGTCCGCTATTTTGAAAATCAATATTAAATCGAAGATGAGTGCCATTGATGAGAATGTATGAGTATGAGCCAAGATACCCCATCCAAATAATTTTTAAAGTTTTATTGGTTTTCTAAATAGAGTAGGTTTCCTGTAATGGAATTTTATGTTTTGATAAAAAATATTAAATAAATATGAGATGAAATTCTACTTGATTATTACGCAATAAGAGGCATGTTTGAATTTTCTCTATGTGAATTTTCTGAATGAGTTCTTTGTGAAAAAATGTGAGATAATAGTTAACGGTTTGTTTTGATTGAGATCGGACGCTAGAAAACACTTGAGTGATCAAACAATGGCAAATTCTGTACTTTTTGGATTCATAATGGATTTATGGGCAATTAGCTCTTTTTATGAAGTATGTATTGACATTCAAACCGAACCATATAAATCTCTTATGTTATTATTGTTATTTGTCGAGTTCTCTTGTAATATCTTTTTCTTGCGTTAAACTTCAGTTATTTTTACAATAGAGTTGTCGCGAACCTCCCAAAGTGATATCTCTAAAGGAGGTGGCTTGAGTGGTTGTACTCACGAGGTGGCACCTATGATTAGCATTGGTTCTCCAGAGCTTTATCATTTATAACTTGATTTTCTTTTTAATTACTCAGTTTTATTTACTTAAAAGCTGCCACTAACATATAATGGATCGGTTATGAGCCGTGTAAAGTAAGGGAGTCACCCTTACAACTACAAATAAGAGATTCACAAGTCTGGGAACTTGGTTACTCTATATGAAATTTAGCGTTCTTTCGGTGCCTTATCACTTTTATGAAAACAATTTGCATGCGATTTCTTCAATTATGTTTTGCAAGTCCCAACACATATAAATGATATTATGCATGGATGCTCAAGCAAAGATGATAAATAAAGAATGAGGAAAATAAAGACAGGAGCCTTATAATGTAAAATTTAAACAAGGCATTGTTATTAACTCTCACAGGATTCTGAAGAGCCACGTGCACTAAACGTGGCTAATATTAATATTCAATCTGATTCATTTTGCGATTGATCAAAGAAATTATTGGCATCTATCATCCATAAAATTTTCTAGTAATATTCCGCCGGCTTTTGTGTCGTGCGTTTATGCCTTAAGTTCTATTTATTTTGTAAAAAATAAATGATTTAGAACACAGTTTCCTAAAATTAATTCCTTATATTTTATATAAAAATAAATAAACAAATGAATGAAAAACATTTTTTTCATCCACGAAAATTGTCAAACATAAATTGTTGTATATAATGATAACATTTTAACATTTTCCCACAACTAATTATTTCATGTGATGGAAGCAATTATTTTTAGAAATATATTTACTAAATCATTTATTTAATGCAAAAAAAAAAAGAGGAAGCGTTACAAATAGTTAATGTACTTCATTTATTTTTATCGTAAAAACAAAGTCTTCCTTATAATTTAATTTAAAATCAAAAAAATTCTGCTTCTTCAAATGAAATATTATTAATCTTTCCGTTGAACTATTTCACTATCTATGGATATTTGTTGATGTGGACCGTCTACCTAAATACCAAGTTAACTAAGCAATACAAAAATTAAAAATAAACAAAATGCTAACCCATCTTCCCGGAAAAACAAAATCCATGCCCTAAATTACCCGCGTCCTAAACCTCCCCCACCACCGGTCACCGCTCTCCACCATCATCAACCATCACCCCTGTGCCTTGGACCACCCTACCAACACTCGCTGCGGTCCCTCGGATCCAAGCAGCGAGCGGCAATGGATGCTGGGGGGTCATGGCTATAAGTGCCTCAAGCTCGAATGGCCATGGATGCCTCAAGCTCGAGCAGATGGTGGCCATGGCAATGTCACGACCTCGAGCAGTAAGCAGCCATAAATGTTGCGAGCTCGAGCTCAAGCGGATCATGGCCATGGATGCTGCGAGCTCAAGCGGATTGTAGCCATGATGGATCGTCTCCATTGATGCCAGCAGATCATGGCCGGTGAGCGACCATAGCTGCAAGATGAGATAAGGGAGAGGGAGAGGGAGAGGGAGAGGGAGAGAGAGAGAGAGTCGCTTTATCTTCCTCGAGATCTTGGTCTTAGCTCACAGCAAAAGCAGTCCCTGTTTTTGGTTCGTTACGCGATTTACTCTTCCACAGCAACACTTACTGTAGCCTAGGTTCTCTGGTTCGCTCCAGAACATGGTGTACCCGAGTGGTTTAGTTACCACAATCCCGGACATTTCATGGGGCGTTGACATACCTTCGAACAACCACGAGTCCTCGACGGGGCACTGGATATCCCCCGCTCCGGGATATCAGTTCTACACAAGTGCACATCAGTTAGGTCCTACATTTTTTTGTTGAGCTACAGGTTGCCTTTGGTCTCCTCAGATGACATAAATTGGGATGTCATTGGTCTCCAGATAATACAGATTGGCAGGCAATGTCGAGCCATATTGATGCTACTGCGGTGTTGAACTGATAAACATCCAGCTTCTGAATCGAATCCTCGCTCCTTTAACCCGTTTCCCTCTATTACCGAGAAAACCAGTTACTGAATCCCATATCAACAACATACGAATTACGAAGTGTTCACACAAGACTAAAGCTTTCGAGCATAAGCACATAGATAGACATCCTAGATAGTCCATTAATTGACTTATCAGGGCACAAAGTCATCAATTAGTTTAGAGGCAACAAACAAGCACAGTTCATGTTCAGATAAACTAAGGAAAATGTTCAACATTTGCCATTAGTTTCTGCCAAAGTAATGTCCATATACCTCATAATCTCACTTACATAAAGAGCAAATTTCTGATCTTGAGCAATTCAGTGCAACGCCTTCTTCCGCGTGACAGACTTGATGCCCGTGAATAATGTCAACTTGACAGTCACATAAAGATAGAAACCTCATCATATCCCCTCCTATGGTCATTCAAATGTAACACCTCAGTCATAAATCACAAATCATGAGCAAAACTGATGAAGAAATGCAATGAATAGATAGCATCACGGCTTACCCTGCTTTCCCACAATAGGTGGGACTGTAATTATATATCAGATTGTCGAACACTTTTCAGGCAGAAGCCCGGTTTACAGACTTCCAAGCCTCACCACAGGCACAGGATAACAAGTGCGAATTATAAGTTTTCTCCCTTCAAACTGAGTGAAATGTTTAACCATAAGCGCAGTTCATTTAACCATAATCGTGCATGATATTATCTAATATTTTAAGAACTTTGACAAGGAAATTTCAAACGCAACTTGCTTTGCAGCATAAAATTACTGAACAAATGCTGACCTGACAAAGAAGTTGGCTATATGCTGTATAACTTGAATGGCATCATCTAAGTTTACCTCAAGGCAGTAACTCTAAACATCCTTCACGGAATGGGGAGGTGGAAAACACGATCCCAAGAACAATCACTGATTTAGCTCCCTAAGATAATTTAAGCAAATGAATCATGTTTAAGTCAAAGCCATACAAAAAATAAAAATAAAAGGATCATGTTCTCTGTAACATGATAAACTCAAATTGCCTAATCTGCAAATTTTGCCTAACCAATTCTGCAAGACTCAGGCAAGTTGTGGCACAAGCTCTTCACTGAAGAAATCAAAAACCACAAAATCAGGAGGCATCGCAAGAAACTAGTATTGATCAATATGCGTTAGAATCTACAACGGCAAGAAGTCAATTTCTATGCGCGTCATGAATCTTATTTTTTTTTCTCCCGACAACGGGAAATACATCAAAAACCAGTTACCGATCTGCGCGCGTCGTGAGAATCTTCTTAAAAATGGAGGGATATTGGAGGGGGAACAAAACACTCACGTATTGACACGAGAGAGAGATCGAAGACGACGAAAAAGCAAAAATTTACGAGATCGAAAATCGAAAGAGGAGAAAGCAAGTCGAACGATGCCACTTGCAGCTTATCGGAAACGAGGGCCGCGATCTCGTCGGCGATCCCTAGGGTTTCGACCTGCCTAGCATCATCTTTGCTCCGAAGCTCCGATCGATATGGGGAGGTTGTCCTTCTGAGCGATGATTTCGCGCGGCGCCTTGAAGAAGAATCCGATTGCGCCTTCCCCTGCTAGGGCTCAATCCCGATCCAATTTTCCCGCCATTTCTGTGCGGCGTCCCGGGAATTTTTTCGGGTGGGGGGCTTTTATAGGGCGCAGTCAGCATGAAAGCATATCTGGAAATAGAAAAAACCAGGCTCTTGTATTTTTCACGCTGAGAATCCATACGAAAATTTATAACGATTATGAAATCGTTGTTGTGATTCGACGAGAATATGAAATAAATCCACCTAGGCCTATTATCTAATATCTATCTAACTATTAATCGAAAAAGTAATTTATGCTTTGTATCAGCTTACTGCTAATAAACTTTGATTTGATTATTCAACTTGACATTTTACAATTTTATTATCTTAATCTGACTTCTAACCATGAAACCTACTTATTTTAGTAACTTCTCTGCATTTAAAAACTTTAAAATCATCTCAATACTACCTCTTTCTTTTGGGTCGAAATCTATATACTACCTCAATCCACTATTTCATAGCTGCCTTTAGTAGATTATCATTTTTGAATTCAGAAAAAAAAAATCAATTACATTTCACTTTTTGCATGTGAACTAATTTCTGTTTCGCTTAACACGAGTCTAGTAACACTAGTCGCATATTGTGGACTCGTTTAACTCATGTACATTTAATTTGTGTTATGTTCATCAAAATACATAGGTATTTTGCTAATTGGCCATACTCTTCCATGGTGAAAACTTTGTTTGACGAATTATTGATAGGTTATAAATTAGCCGTTACCTACATTTATTTTTAATTAAGTTGATATATGATTGATATCTGTAGCTTGAAAGTAATTGATTATATGTCTGGTTAGAATTTTTTTCTAGGAATAATTGAAAAAACACTACCATTTTATAACTGGTAGATGTGATCATTGGGTTGAGCGTGTATTATATAATTTCAAAAGCTCGTCCACAATATAGAATTTTTATATAAAGGTTCTGTTCAATCAGGGCTGGGCTTTGTAATGTAAGGGTATCGCTCAAGCCAATCTATTTTCCTTTTGAGGTGCCTGCTCGTTGATCGCCTTTAATAGTCTAACCAGTAATTGAGGAAGAAATATTGCATGGTCTACAAATGCTATGGACCAGACCCATCTCTACCGTTAATCATATGGGTCCATTGCTAGGTCCTACTCAATTAATGATTGGGGATGATAATGGTTTGAAGAACCTACGAACCATGCAATAACTTCTTCATGTTAAGTAGGTCGGCCAAACAATTTTACTCGAGCAGCCGCAATCGCCATTTGCCACTCGGAATGTGGACACACCACAAGGCCGTCCCTGCGTTCACACGATCGAAATCATGTTCAGACGATAGACAAAAAAAAAAAAAAAAAGAGTCTCTTTGGCCTTGGTAAGATGCAGACGGTGGGAAAAATAAACGCAACAAATATACAAATACAATCTCCACATGCGGAGCGCTCCGTGCCGAGTGATGTCAACTGTTGGCTGGGTCCATTTCATGTGGGGCCCAGCTAACATTAAAAAAAAAAAAAAAAAGAGGAAGAAAAGTTAAAAGCTAAAAGGAAAAAAAAGGGGTTGTTGCTTCGTGCGTGTGTGCCCGAGAAAGTGGAGAGAGAGAGGAGTGAGACCAAGAAGAAAGAAAAGATCGAAGAAGACGTGAGACGGTGATCTCACCGAGGGCACGCGGAGAAGAAAAAAGTAAGAAAGCTGAATATTTGCGGTCTCTATTCAAAGGTCAAATGTTAATGGAATCGGCTCAAGTTTGAGTATGTTATTCATGAAATCGAAGGTTACGAGTTGATAGGTTTCGTTTATTGAGAATCTCCTCCAAATTCTTTAATTGTGATTAGGGTTTTCTTACTCCGAATTTGTTAATTCATCTATTTGGTAAGAAAATATGGTTGTAATGCTTACGTTGAGCCTCTAGTGTGTGACTAGATAAAACTACTTTGTGTATTCTATCATTCTTAGTAATTAGTGAAAGTTTTTGGGTGATATGTGGTTTTTCTGGTATTGGGTTTTCACATTAAATCCTTTGTGTTGTTATTGGCTTTTCTCTTATCAATTTGGTATTATATTTGCTATTCTGAGGATATATATGGCTGGTTGTTGATAGGGCTAAGTCGATTTCAATCGGTTTAATTTCGGGAGAGAAATTGATCTTGGATTAAGTTTAGTTTGTAGTGAATTATCATCCCTGGTTCTCCCCAAGAGTCTACATATGTATATCTTCTTGAAATAATAGACTTAACATAGATGAAGAATACTGCCTGGGAGTTGACACAGAGCGATCCCCGCACTGTCATTCCTTCACGGAACAGACCTGGAATAGAGGGGACCAAAGCAGGTCGAGGTTCTGAACAGCTGGAGCTACCGCGATAGACCTGGCTTTGAGATAGACATCCTTCTAAGTCTTCAGCTAAAAAGGAGAGGAAAGACGAAGAAGCGTCCACGACGGTGAACTGCTTTCATCTCACCTGCGAGTACTACGAACCAAACGCTTTGATAGGTGACTCGGCCACGGAAGTAAACGATGAGTTGACATGGGTCTTTGCCTTTTGAGGATCTGCATTGCCATGCAGGATTATGCTCGTGACGGATGCATTGCCCTGCCATCGTCTGCTTTGTGGAAGAAAAGTGAAGAAAAGTGTGCCAATCATCCATTAGCAGACAAAGCAGACGATCCGGGCCCCTTATAGGCGTCGTCATGGACATATCATAGTTCCATTTGGGATAATTTCGGGCCTATAATCACGACCAATCCCCCCTCCCAGATGTCCGCATTCTGCGCCCCGAGCAACGGGATCTAATTCAGTGAGGCGTTGGTAATTTGGTATATGATACTGGCGAGTGTCAAACAACTCCAATAAATCAGAAAATGACCGGTAAGTTTGCTCCGCCTGATCAAGCGTTTGTAACTTATTGATAGGTTTTTGACAAGTACCAAGACCTATATATGCTTTAAAAATTCTTTAATAGTGTATCGATATTTATTTTTATAACAATGCCGTGACAATTACTAATTTTTCAAAGCAATTGCCGGCCTTGATTTGATTATTGTATCAGCATTTGACATGGTCAGATACCAATTAATATTAGTTACATGCCAACCTTTTTTTTTTTTGTTAAATCTTTTTAGGTTTGGAAAAGTATAACCATTTCTTTATACATCCCAGGGTCAGCGATTGATTTCACAATCTAACAACATCTATTATGGCAATTGGTGGAATCTAACAACATCTATTATTGCAACTTCTGGACACCTTTGAAGTTTCCGGCTTTTACTGGCAATTATTCGACATTAATTAGATTGAAATATCAACTAATTTAGTCGCTCACCAACGATTTCAATGACATTTGATCGCTGATTTTAGAAGAAAAAACTGTGTAGAACAACACCTAGCTCCACACGGCGGGAAAAGAGTATGAAGTAACGTTGCAAACTTAATAATCGCCAAAACAAAAATCAGTCATCTTTCTGGGGAGTTTCACTTGAGCATCCTTCATAAGAACAGCTTCCGCTGATCGTCGTCTCTCAATTCGAGTCTTGACAGCTTCAATCGGCTTCTGCATTCATCTCTTCGATCAGACTCCAGCTTCTTCCATTCTCAAGGTTTTATCTGTCCTCTACTTGTTTCTGAATCTAGCCGTTCCTCGTTTGTCAATTGTTGTATGTATTTCACCATTTCTTAGCACCAGATGCGTAAACTGCCATTTCCTATGGTTATCATCTTCCAAAAATTTTCGTAACGTTAAATGCACGTTGATTTTGTGCTGATTTGACCATTTTCTGCCCTTAGAAGTGGCCTAACCCAATCCAGTTGCCTGGGAAGTTGGACTTTTTAGAGTCTCTTTCGTCTTTGTTTTGTACTTCGTTCGTTTCCCCTTTTCTGGACTCCTACATCTTTGTAAATTAATGGTTCATGTCATAACATCATGAATTCTCAAAGAAGGAATTAGTCGAGATTAAGCCTCTAACCTTTGCTAAATCTTACGTTCATCTTCCAGGGGATGTCTGAAAGTCTCTTCCTGGAACGGAAGTATGAGATCGGACATAGAACCTCTATATAACCCCGTAAAATCTCCTCATCTTTGTTGAATTGTCGACACAAACCCGATTTATTTCTGAGGACTCCTATAAGGACAAGGTGCATTCATTTCTCTTGTTTTTACAAAATTTGTCCAAGAAGATATGGCATCTTTTCAAAGGTCAGAAAACAAACATGGTCAATATAAGTATGACGTTTTCCCAAGTTTCCGAGGTGAAGATATACGCAAAAACTTTGTTGACCATCTGCATGATCATTTGTGGCGAAGAGGAATCATGGCCTTCTGAGATGATCACGACCAAGATCTTCAGAAGGGGAAAATGTATTAAACCTGAAATATTGGAGGCAATAGAGCAGTCAAGACTTGTGCTTGTGATACTCTCTAAAAACTACGCTTCTTCTACTTGGTGCTTGGAAGAAGTTGCTAAGGCTGTGGAGTGCAAGGATATCAATGAAGGATCAGTGATACCGATCTTCTATAAGGTTGATCCATCTGACATACGAAAATTGAGGGGAAACTTTGGGACAGGCTTTGCTAAAACTGAGGAAGCTTATTTGGGTGACAAGAGAGATATAAAGAAGTGGAAGGATGCAATGAGTAAAGTAGCTGGTCTTGCCGGAATGGAATTGAAAGATGGGTGGGCCTCTCTTTTACTAACTTGGAATGATTTGTTTTCCTTAATATTTGCATGCCACTAATGTCATGACTGTCATTCTCCAGGACTAAACAGCCTCAATGCTCGCTGGGGAACTAATCATCTACATTTCTTCGTTGCAGATATGAGACCAAGTTTATTCAGCAAATCATTGGAGAAGTCGAAAATAAATTGGGTCCTCGACTGTCCTGTGTTGTAGGCGATCTTGTGGGAATGCATTCCCGTGTTGCAAATGTAGTTGAATATTTATGCTTAGACAAGAGTGATGTACGTAGTATTGGCATATGGGGAATGGGAGGAATAGGCAAAACAACTATTGCACGAGCAGTTTATGACAAAATCCGAGGCCAATTTAATGATGGATGTTGTTTTCTTGCCAATGTCAGAGAAATTTCAAAAAAGCATGGTATGGTATATCTACAAAACCAGTTTCTCTACGATATTCTCCAACAGGACAATTTGAGAATTAGGGATGATCAGAGAGGAGCGAACATGATAGAAGAACGACTGCGACATAAAAAAATTCTCATTATACTTGATGACGTGGACGAAAAGGAGCAGTTGGAAAAATTAGCAGGACGTCTTGATTGGTTTGGACGTGAAAGTAGGATCATTATAACAACCAGAGATGAACATTTGCTTTTCCAATATGGAGTAAATTCCATATATAGGGTGGAGGGACTATCATTTGATGAGGCTCTCCAACTATTTTGTTTGAAAGCTTTTAGAAGTAACCATCTTCTAGCAGAGTTCAATGAGCTCGTGAAGCAGGTTATTGGATATGCTGGTGGCCTTCCTCTAGCCCTTGATGTCTTAGGTTCCTTTTTGGCTCATAGGAGCTTGAAGCAATGGCAGAGTGCACTGGCTAGACTCAAAGAATGTCCAGAAGGGAAAATTTTTGACCGGCTTAGGTTAAGTTATGATGGACTACAACAGAAAGAGAAGGAGATTTTCCTAGATATTGCCTGTTATTTCAAGGGAAAGGAGAAACCTTATGTTACAGAAGTTCTGGATAATTGTGGCTTGTATGCAGATATCGGAATCGAAGTCCTTGTCAATAGAGCTCTTATCCATATCGTGGGCAACAAACTGTGGATGCATGATTTGCTACAAGAGATGGCCTGGGAAATTGTTCGTCGTGAGTCTCCTGAAGAGCCAGGAGAACAAAGTCAAGTCTGGCTTTTTGAGGATGTATGCCATATTCTGTCAAAAAACTAGGTGAGTAATTGCAAAATTAATTTGCAAGCATGCTTATTTGCTATAAGGGGAAAAAAAAAACTTGCTAGTCATGTATTGACACCATATGAGTTGTTTATTAGGGAACAGGAAAAGTCAAAGTCATAGCCTTGCGATCTGGGGACTATAGAACAGTGCGCTTGAATGGAGAGTCATTCACAAACATGAATAACTTAAGAATTCTTGATGTTTGTGCCATCCACCTCTCTTTTGGTTTTAACCACCTTTCAAATGAATTGCGCTTGCTAAGATGGGACAACTCAGTCTTAAATTATTTCCACCGAGTTTTCTTCCAAAGAATCTTGTCAAACTCAATATGCGGGACATCCTCCTTTGTAGCCTCTGGAAAGTGGAAAAGGTTGGAATTAGTACTCATGCATGTGTATGCTTCAATAGACATTATTATGTTTAAAAAGCTAATAAAATTGTTCAACTAATTTTTTTCTAGATGCGGGTTTTAGAGAAGTTAAAAGTTATCAACCTCAGTGGTTCCAAATCATTCGTGGAGACTCCAAACTTCATATATGTCCCAAATCTAGAGAGGCTAATTCTCAAGAGTTGCAAAGCATTGTCTCAAGTTCATCCTTCAATTGGAAATCTGGAAAGACTCACTCTACTTGACTTGGGTGATTGTGAAAACCTCACGGAATTTCCAGATAATGTAGGTAATCTAAAAGCTCTTAGAGTTCTTAATCTTTCTGGATGTTCAAATCTTGAAGAATTGCTTGAGAGCGTCGGGGGCTTAGAGTGCTTAGAGGAGCTTGATATTAGTGAAAGTGCCATAACACACCTCCCATCAAGCTTGACGTTCTTATAAAATCTGAAAAAGTTACGCTTTCATGTTAGTAAAAGGAGGCCACAAATTTCTTGGAGGATATTGACGCGTACGCTAAGAAGAGCTCTGAACTCTAGGCGTCCGTGGTTGCCTTCATTTTCAGGGCTATCCTCTTTGACAGAGTTGGATCTGAGTGGCTGCAATCTTCTGGAAGGAGAAATTCCCGGTGATATTGACTGCTTACCCTCCTTGAGGTCTTTAGAACTAGCCGAAAACAGTTTTACCACCCTACCATCAAGCATTGAACATATCTCTGGTCTGAAATATCTAGTACTAGATAATTGCAAAAATGTTGAAGTGTTGCCAAGACTTCCAGAAAGCATAGTCCTTGTGGAAGCTAATAAGTGCCTCATAATGCAAAGGATATCAAACCCATTCATTATATGCACAAAGACCGACTCGGGGTTTTGCTTCTTTAACGCATCGCTTTCGCCGCAAAATCTTGATTTAACTTTGCAGCAAAAGTACTCCTTGTCGTTGCTTCGGTACATCATTTGCTATTCCATGAGAATAATTTCAGGAACTTATGTGGTGTCTCCATGTTGGCATTGTGAAATACCTGAGTGGTTTAGCTATCGGGCGGTTGGACCTTTGTTGAGCATACACATGCCCCCTAATTGGCATGACAATAGCTGGACAGGATTTGCCATATGTGCATCTTTTCAACGAATCAACTGTAGCTCCTGTCAAGACCCAGAAAATGACCACTTTATTTTATGTGGGTTCTATGCTGATGGAGATCGACTAGGTCCCTTATTTAAGTTTCCCATTAGATTCGTCAATTCAGGTTGCCTTTGGCTTGGTTATGTGTCGATTGCTCAATTTCCACGTGATACAAATTGGGAGACAATGTCAAACCACATTGTCGTTTCGTTTTTTTTATCACCAACCTTGGGTTAAAGGTGGAAAAGTGTGGTGTTCATCTAGTTTACGAGCAACGTCGAAGAGATTTTGATGATATTTTAGTTAGGTGGTGTAGCTCATCGCCCAGGGATTGGGATAAAATCTACCATGAGCTTCGACCACCAAGGGAGGTCAAACCTCTATCCAGAACTTTCATTGGTCGGAACCTGTACAAAGTGAACGAAGGTGTAAGGAGCTGTGGGGTCTTAGAGGTTTATGCGCGCATGTACGATGAAGATGATTTGTTCGTGCTAAAACTATTATTGATTTATGATTTCAGAAGAAGGTAATCACTTCTAGATTTGATCAATTGGCGGGGCTTGGGTTAGACCTTTCGAAATTTGAATAGACTATGAAAACTCATGTTAATTTTAGACTAAAATTCTAGCACCAACATCTCCAAAATAATTAGGGGAATAATTTTTGCTGACTTTTGCATTTCGCTTTCTCACCATAACAAAATCTTTCTTATAGGATCACAAAGAACCGTCATACATGGTCAGCATTCCTTAATATCGCAAGGGAAGATACCTCCATAATTTTCATGAAGAAAGTTACGCGTGTATTGTAAGTGGATTCTTTGTTTTTGAAAAACTTATGCCATACTTTAATACTAGGACATAGATTTCGATCAAATACTAATTTCACTTTTTTTAACTTTTTGGACCAATCCATAATGTTAAATTTTACCACTGACTACATTTTACTTTACTTTGTCTATTTTCAAGTAGGCATTTTTATTTTTTTTTTGGTGAAAAGGTAATTATATTGAGCTTTAACCAACAAATACAAAGCGAACCGGCACCAAAACTTACACTCAAAATGAGACAAAGGCATAATGAATGGAAGGATGCCGAAGAGAACAGCCAACAATGGTAGAAGAAATGGCTACTGAAGCGGCTAACCACAAGAAACAACAAGGCAGCAGCCAGACGAAAAACCAACTACCCAAAAGGCATCCAGCAAGCAAAACAATGGCAACCCACACAAAAGACTCCCAACCCTGATCGCCACCACCCACACCGAACAGCAAGCAAGGACGCGAAGCGCGCCAGTAGCGAGGCGAGGCGAGCCAGTAGCCAACCAATCGGCAACACACCGACTCACACCGCAGCCACATCCGTGAATCTCGAACAGCCCCGAGCCATCCAGAAGTACAACAGCAACGACAGCTAAGGAATACTCAGCTCCGCATAAGTAGGAGAGAATTGTAATTTCCTTTTTTCATCTGAAATTACAGTTCCAAGTACAAATTGTAATGTATTGCTAATTAGGAGTGAGCACGGTTCCGGGGCAACCGGGAACCGGAACCGAACCGGAAGAGGTTCCGGTTCGGTTCCCTGGTTCTAAAGAGACCGGTTCCGGTTCCGGTTCCCGAAAAGGGAACCGGAACCGAACCGGTCACAATTCAAAAAAAAAAACCCTAACTTTGCCCCCGCAAGATTTCCCCCTCGCGGATTCTTCCCCCGCTTTCCCTTTCTTTTCTCTCTCTCTCTCTTTTCTTTTCTTCCCTTTTCCCTCGTCACGTCACTTCCCGCCCCCAACTTTTTCTTTTTCTTCTCTCTCTCTCTTCTCTTTCCCCCTCTCTCGGCCGAAACCCTACCCCCTCTTCTTCTTCTTCTCCGCGCCGCCGATAGCCACCGCCGCCGTTCCCAAGCCACCGCTTTTCCCCTTGGCCGTGGGTTGAGCCGCGACCGCCGCCGTCGGACGCCGCTCTAAGTCTCGCCGCCGGACGCCGCTCGCCCTCAAGGCCGCCGCCGGACGCCGCCGGGGCGCCGATCGGCGACGTCGCTCGCGCGAACCCTCGTCGATGCCGTGCTCTTCCTCCGCCCGTCGCCGACGCCGCTCCGACTCTCACCGCCGGACACCGCTCGCCTTCAAGGCCGCCACCGCCGACGCCGCCGGACGCCAATTGCCGATGCCACTCGCGCGAACCCTCGCCGCTCAACGCCGCCGCCGCCGTGCTCGCCTCGCCCCGTCGGCCGACGCCGCTCGACTCTTGCCCGTCGCCGACGCCGCTCGACTCTTGCCCGCGACTACCCGATGCCGGCAGATCTCGAGCCGAGCTAGTCTCCGCTCGCGACCCACCGCCTCTCGCGCGCCGGAAGCCCAACATGCCAAAAAGCATAAGCCTGTCATTTATTATTTCTTTTCTTGTTTGTTTCACGTTTGTTGGAATTGGGACTTGCTTGGTTGCGGATTTCGATGGTTTTTGATGCAAAAGCTGAGATGATCTAGTCCTCACCATGATATAATTTTAAGAATCGAATGACTGTCTCTTCCTTTCTTTTGGGTCCGTTATTGTTCCACGATTCTCCCGTTGTTGCCGATAAGGCACGATTCTTCTATCCCATGTACACCTGTTATTTTTGTGAGTCCAGTTATTTACGTGTTCACCCGTTTATGACTTAGAGGACTTGCGGGCTTTCTCAAACGTAAATTTTTTTGCAGGTAAATCACCGTGTTTCCAGATTCCAGCCCTACCGAATGGGAAGGTGGTTGTTGTGATGTCACGATTGATAAGTTTAATGCATGGTTTACTCGATGTCTCGGTCAACTAAGCCGCGTCCACCCAAGTGTTTAATAATGCAATTAAGTGCAATTTTCTGATCTGAGCAAAGTGGTCTGCTGAAAAGCACAATGAATATCAGAAATATCTTTTGCGAATTACCTTCTCTTCCTCGAACTATTGTAGCAATAACTGAGGAATCTGAGCTCGTCCCTTGTTCAAATGGAGAGGTGCGTGTTCTTTCTCTGTCAGAAGTCCCAAGTTTGTCTCCAACTTGCAGTCATAACTAATTTCACATGAAGTCAAACATCATATCTTTTTATTTTATTGTTTTCATAGCTCGAGAAGTATATTTATGGCGTGATTTTGATGTTAGAGGATCATTCATGAAACTCTGTTTTGCTAAACCTCTTGCCAATGGGGAAGCAGGAAATGTTGGGTGAACAACTCGTAACCTCATGGAAATACATATGGAATATCACCAACTTCAATAGCTTAAGTTCAGTCAGGTACTACTCTTAAGTATTCACAGTTGGCGGCCACGACTGGTAAACATTGTTTCATTTTTAGCAGTCGTAAAATGATGTATCTACTTAGGGCATTGGCTTGATTTTGAGCAGCGCGCCGTTGATCTACCCAAAAGGCAATAGAACCAACTCTTTGGCACTATATTTGAGTGTTGCTGATCCCGCAGACTTCCGGATGGATGGTCTAGATTTGCACGGTTCAAATTGACTATGGTTAATCGTATAAATCCTGGTTCTTCAAAGAGAAAAGGTATGAATTGTCTACTCCAGGGCCTCCTTTTCCCCCGGCTAGATGGTTCTTTTATTTAATCTTGCTGTTAATATATTTCTGAAAGGATGATAAGCGATGATCTGAGTTCTTTTGTTGGTTCATGTAAGATGTATAAAATTCAAGTAACAGAAACATGTGATTTTGTCACTCTACCCCTCTTTAGACACCCGGATTAGTTTTGGAGTGAATATTCACCATTTTGAAAGTGACTCAAGCGAGTGTAGATTTGATGCTGAAGAAATCAAGGACCAAATTGATGTTTTGCTGAAGTAAATTAGAACATTCTGGTGCTGTGTTTTGAATATTTTATTCAAACATGTTTCAACTTTACTCCGGTTGTTTGATCTGGCCGTTGAATGTTGTTCCCGCATAACATAGTAAATGTCTATATTATTATATGCACACTCTATTTATGATCTACATCCTTCGCAATCACTAAACTCCCGCTGATCTTGCAAGAGACATAACACATTTTCACCGCTAGAGAGCGATTGGGGTTTCACATCCTTTATTCTTACTCGTTGCTTGGTTATTTACCATGACTTTGACCATTGGTTCAACTTTGCATGTTAATTATCCTGGTTGAAGTTTATGGTAAGGATTCTTTCCTTCGAAGTTTTTCACGTTTCAGAAACTATCTATGTTAAGAGAACTTCAGCACCTCCAAGATGAAGTTCTTGAAATTTGACATCCCATTGATGGCTTTGATCACGCTGCTTTGCTACTGTGTTCGAGAAGATGTTATTCGGGGCCTTTGCTTTGAATGTCAAAGGAGACAAAGATTGTGCTTACATCATTCTTCGCTCCAATCTACATTTTTCTGAGTTTGTTTTCTTTTTGTTCTATGGATTGGATTAGGTTTTTTTGTGTTCATAGGGATATTTAAGTGCTTGAAAACAGAAATATGCACCAGCATGATTTTTGGTAGATTTGCTCCTAATATGAACCTGCTGTTAACAGGTTAAGCATATGGTTTGCACGTACTTTATAATTCAACTCTGAAAATGAATTAAAAAAAAAAAGAACCTGTTGGAACCTGGAACCGACCCTGGAACCTGTGACCGGGTAGGTTCCGGTTCTGATTCTCGACGGGTAGGTTCCAGGTTCAAAATTTTTTGGAACCTGTACCCGAGGGTAGGTTCCAGATTCCAGACGGAACCGAACCGGAACCTGGAACCGCTCACCCCTATTGCTAATCTACGATTAGGGTTTTAAGCGTGACTAAAACTAAAACCCTCTCCATGTAATTGAGTCAATGGAATGAACTCCCACGTTCTCTTTCCTAGCTGCCAACTCCATTCCGGGTTTGCGTCTGCTAAATGTCTCTCCCTTGTGGCACCCAAGGAGGCCAAGAACAATAATGGGCTTTTTCTGTAAACCTTATGGATAATTAAATCCTTGCACACCATTAATTTTTCTTTTATCAAGTGAGGCCAACCTCTGTGTGTGTGTGTTTTTTTTTTTCCAAGGGTAGGAGAATTTAAATATGGCAAGTTCTTCCATCTCTTTCTTTAGCTTTTGTATTTACCTTTTTTCCTTTTGCATATTCATCATGGGAGATTGATCTGTCTATAAAATCATCTCTTTCCAAATATCCAAGCCAATTATAGGATCATACTATATGTCACTAAGCAACCGTCATCTTGAACCAAGAAGCTACCATTTGTTTATGTCTGCTCTTTTGAAAATCAATATTAATTCCAAGATGAGTGCCATTGTTGAGAATGTTTTAATTTTGAGCCGAGATACCCTATCCGAATAGTTTTTTTAACTTTCATTGGTTTTCTAAATTGAGTAGGTTTCCTGTAGTGGGTTTTATGAAATTCTACTCAATTATTATACAATAAGAGGTATGTTTGAATTTTCTCTCTATGAATTTTCTGAATGAGTTTTTGTGAAAAATGTGAGATAACAATTAACGGTTTGTTTTGATTGAGATTGAGGGCTGGAAAACACTTGAGCAGTCAAACAATGGTAAATTCTATACTTTTCAGATTCATAGTATGTACTGAAATTAAGACCAAACCATGTAAATCTCTAGTTGTCTTATTATTCTTTGTTGATTTTTCTAGTAATTTATTTTTCTTGCGTTAAACTTGAATTGCAAAATATGTTAGTTTTGCGATATTTTCACAACAAAGTGGTCACGAACCTCCAGAGGTGAGATCTCTAAGGGAGGTGGCTTGAATGGTTGTGCTCACAAGGTGGTGCCTACAATTAACATTGATTCTCCTAAGCTTTATCGATTATAACTTGATTTTCTTTTTTAATTACTTAGTTTAATTTACTTAGAAGCCGCCACTAACATATAATTGATTAATTATGAGCCATGTAAGGCGAGGGAGTCACCCTTACTATTATCAATAAGAGATTTAAAAGTCTAGAAACTTGATTACTTTATATGAAATTTAATATCCTTTCGGTGCTTTATCTCTTTTATGACAACAACATGCACTCGATATCTTAAATTTTGTTTTATAAGTCCCAACACAGACAAATGATATTATGCACGGGTAGCTCAAGCAATAAAAATTAAATCAAGCAAAAACGATAAATAAAGAATGAGGAAATAAAGACAGGCGCTCTATAATGTAAAATTTAAACAAATCCTTGTTATTAACTCTCACAGGATTCTTAGGAGCTATGTGCACTAAACGTGGCTAATATTAATATTCAATCTGATTCAACTTCCAATCAATCAAAGAAATTATTGACATATACCATTGATAAAATTTTCTAGTAATATTCCACTGGCTCTTGCGTTAAGTGCATTTATGCCTTAAGCTCTATTTATTTTGTAAAAAGTAAATAATTTGGAACACATTTTTTTCTAAAATTGATCCCTTATATCGTTTGCAAAAATAAATGAAAGAAATATTTTCTTGTCCATGAAAATAGTTAAACATAAATCATCGTCTATAATGATAACATTTTTCTTAACTAATTATTTTATGCTATGCAAGTGATTATTTTTAGAAAAAAATATTTATTTATTTAATGCGAAACAAACGAACCATTGCAAATAGTTAATGTACTTCATTTATTCTTATTAGAAAATAATTTTTTTTAAATCAAAAGTTTCTACTCCAAACTAAAATTCTGTCAACCTTTCTATTAAACTATTTCACTATCAATGGATATTTGTCGATGTGGACCGTCGAATTATTAACACAAATATCTGGTATACACCTTTTGTGTCATGATACACTCATAATTTTTATGCGGCACTACCTAAATACCAAGTTAACAAAACAATACAAAATTTAAAAAATAAACAACCCGCTATCCCATCTTCCCGAAAAAGCAAAATCCTAGCCCAAAATTACCAGCGTCCTAAACCTTCCGCACCACCGGTCACCGCCCTCCACCATAACCCCTGTGCCCTTGGACCACCTTGCCAACACTCACCGCGGTCCTTCGGATCCGAGCAGTGAGCGGCAATGGATGCTGTGGGGATCATGGCTATAAATCTTGCAGAACGGGGCAAGAACTACGACAGAATTTAATCCATAGATTACGCGGCTAACAAAATGAAGGAATCTTCTATTTTGTTCAAATGTTGATGATTCCTTTTTTTGGTGTGGTGTTTTGGGTTTTTCCCCCGGGGGGGGGGGGGCGCGCTGGCTTTCGGATGATTCCGTTGTCCACCAAAACTTATAAAAAAATCGATTCATCTGGGGTCGGATGATTCCATTGTCCATCAAAACTAATAAAAAAACAAATCGATTCTTCAACTAACTCTTGGCAAAAATGAATATTCGCAAATCAATGCATTAAAGTTGCATGACCTTTGTCTCCTCTTTTAACTTCTCTAGGATCTAACTGGTCTATCTAGACACCATTCTTTAGCAGCATTGGTCGTGTCACGTGCAACAGATGGCTTATATCAAAATAATAATGTAGTCCCTGCGATGACAACACTCTACTAGAAGAAAGAGGTACATGAGAGAAAACAAAGGGAAGAGGAAACGGGGGATCAAACAAATTGCACTTAGTATTCTCAATTAAAACCAGCAGGCTACTAAAGTCTTACAACCCGCATGATGATTTTGCATGACAAGGCAATCTGTACTCAACTTAAGTAAATCTGGCGGAAATCTGCAAAACAGTGGACACATGTAAGTTAGAACTGCATCTATAGGTGATTACGCATGACTATATCAAGCAATAGACACCTTATCCAAAGTAACCACGCATCTTCTACTCCAATAACCACATTTGGTATACCAGGACAATCATCCGTAATAATCTGATGTAATCCACATTTCTCTTTCCAGCAATATTTTGATTCCACAGCTACATAATCAGCAAGATATACTAGAGTACATAAATCCAAATTGATATTCTCATAGAGTATAAGAAGCCATTTGGAAGCATAAAGATATCCTGCTTGCTGTCAATTTAAAAAGAATACAGCTATATCTGTCTTTATATGCATTAGTACTTAAAACTTGATAGTGAAAGCTTACTAGGGTCAACCATACCTTTGAAATACTGTTCCTTCAATATCTGTGTTTCTCATAAATTGTAGAGGGGATGCTTGATCTGCAGCATTAAATTCCTCGAGAACGCTTTTGTCCTGTCATTAGGGAACTATCAAATTATTATCAAGAGATTTTTCCACTTTCTTCTTTATACTATGAACTACACTTTCTGTAATTCATTCAGATGATAAATTCCGTTTGACATTAATGAAACAACTTAAACCTTGAGAGATGATTTGCATCACAATTGGTTTGATGTAAAATAACTGCCATGCTCGCCAAGTTTAAAGCAACGGCAATCTCAACCTTGCAGTGACAACATATGCTTTCAAGTTTTGTGCCAATAGAGGCCATAGCTTTATGCAGATGATAACCAATCAAGTGTGCTAAGTCAAGCCATGGGAGGACAGAAGTTTTTTTCTGGCAAAACACCTCACAAAAGATAAAAGTAAAAATAAATTTTTTTGTTTAAAGAACAGACCATGTAAAGCGACTCTTGCATTAGAAAATAGAAAATATGCAACCAAAAGGACTGAAATCATTGACAGACTATTCAAAATGGTGACAAGGGACAGAGTTACCTTGCTGATTATCATTGTCAATAGTTCAAAGCCCAAGTGGATGGCATACATCAGGAAGTAGTCACCAGCATCATTCTTCACCAAAACCTTCTGCAAACAACAGGCAAAGAGTACATCTAAAAATTGCAAAGCAAAAATCTACAGGACACTCATTGAAAGCATATAAAAATGAACTATTCTCTCCCAAGGCAGTGAGAATGCTCGTGTCTTGGAGAAATGGAATAAAAGTTTTTGAATAAGGAACAGCACATTATTCTAGGAAAACTACCTATAGAAAAATTTTATTGGATGAAAACAGTCAACAAGATTGATGAAGCTCTGCCTCCAACCAATAAATAGAAACACGACATCTTAGAAATATTTAGGGTTATCAATCATAACAGTACCTTGAAAATTGCCTTCACAGTGTCATAATAAAATCCGGTTTTCGCCCACCCTCCAGTAAAGAGCACTCCATTGACCATGTTGAGCTTCTGCATTTCGACCAAAGTGGTGGTTATCTAAAAATAATCAAGGCCATAAAAACAATACAAACATAACTCGAATGAAACCACACTCCTCCAACATTACACCCATCACTCATGTAAAACTCCTCAAAGAGGGTATACAAAGCATTAACTCCTCTAATCCACATGTGTGAGAGAGGACACATGTGTTGCTTGCACGCCATGAAGAAATGCCATTTGTCTCTCACAATCACTTTTCAACCATTAAGAAATGGAGCATGCTAAATCCCCCCTTTCACAACAATCCTCGCTGAGCTAGGCATCGATAATACAACTAATCCACCCCAAACATCATTTTTTCATAGTCATAACAATCTAGTGATCTCCCCTCATAGAGATTACGTTTAGATCCGTGTTTTCATGGACGGCTTTACTCGGAGTTGCAAAGGAAGTGTGTTGTGCTTTAGTCTCTAATTTTACAAGCAAGAGGTGTACAATTTTCAAGGATCGCAATGTAATTAAAGCCCATTCCTGCCCACAAGCAAAAATCTCCAGTAGCATCTAATGCCATGGATCCAGTATGATGATCAATCTTTAGGTGCTATAGTCCTTGTTAAGACAGCCACCATTCCTTGTGGCCAAGCTCAAAGCAGATACTCTAGTTCCACTGATTTAACTCAACCAAAAAGAATGCCAGACTTGGTGTGTCTCTCAATGGCACGTTTTCTGTACTTAATGTGGCACGAGAAGTCAGGAAAGAATAAGGAGACCTGGGGCTTGGTTTAAAAGATGCAGACTGGTCAAATTGAATGAGGAGAAATATCCAGATAACCTCCTTTAATTAGACAAGCTCTAAAGGCTTTAAGGATGAGGGAAAAGCGGATTGGGAGGAGCCATCAACCAAGCTTTCGTCTTTGCCTAATTGTGACAGAAGGAAATGGCACTCTAACTGAGTAAGATATTTATAAATCAGTCTAGCTAAGCTCTCCATAAGCAGGTATAAACCTAAACTATACTAGTGTGAACTTCTACCTGAAGAAAGGTCATGTAAAAAAATATCACAGAATGAAAACAACCCAAAGAAGAAGAGCAAACCTGCTCGTGGTGCTAGCGGCCCTGTCATCATTAGATTTGCCAACTGTAGTACAGTTTGCTTTCTTCAATTCTTACTCACCCTCCCAGACCACTTCGGTTACTGCAAAGAAAATGCACTCAAGCACATGTAGGGGTAAACCTGAGGACACCTCTTACTGATGGACAACATGCAAAAAACTCATGATGTGCAGGTAATGCCTATTTGCCTTGAAGTGGTTCTTGTGGTGTATTTGAGTTTGTAACATAGAATTGGTGACTCATGTATCTCCTTCGGATAAACAAATTAACTTTCACAGAAAAAAAGGAAGGTATATAATGCCTATCAATGAGAACGGATGTAGAAATTTCTCTGCAGTGGGGGCAAACTTGTATGTGTGCTTTAATTAAGTTTGTTGATTCAAATAATGCCTAAAATTCTTGTGTGCTCACGTTATCAGACAAATAACTACAGGATCAATTATCGAGTTTAGGTGTACAACAACTAAGCATCTAAAAACGTTAAGCTTTCCAAAGATGTGGGGCCAAACCCAGATATATGTCAAAAAAAATTTATTGTTTTAAGCGAAACCTTCACAAACTTAATGGGGTCGCAACCAAGAAAATCCTATAAACTACTACTATCACGATACATTTTTTAAAACATGAGCAGAGGCAATTGCCCCCACTTTCTATTGAGTAATCCGTCCCCTTCCTATCAAACCCCAACATATTGAAAGAAAAATAGCATGCTAAGTAGATGTGTGATCCATAAATTAGCATCAGATTACCTTCTCTCCCATGCTCATCGATTCTAGTCTTCAAGACTTTCGCCTCTTTGGTGAGGTTGATGCAGGATTTGTCACTTTATTATTTACATCCTTAGAGGAACCATGATTTTGGCCCTTCAAAGAGAACATCCCAATGTTCACGCCTCTACTGATGGCAGAAACATCTTCCTCTGGTGGCTGGTGGTGTTCCTCTACTCTCACTTTTACTTCATCAACTTCCATTTTATCTTCCTTGCATTTCTTCTCAGAAACTAACTACTTGGCACTCTCTTTTGAAGCAAGGATAGAATGGGCTTTTGCAAAATCAGGTGATGCTGAATTGACTGCATCTTAATTCTCATCTTCTTCATCCGAGAAATCAAATACAACTCTCCTTTTCCTACCGCCTTCAGTTTTGGAGGGTCTCTAACATTGACATCCTGACCCTCATCATCGCTGTTCAGTTCTGCTGCCTCATGTGCACAGATTTGAGCATGAAGAAATATTTTCCATTAACAGAAGGAACTCTGTAATAATCCTTATCAAGAAATCTTTTACAAGACTAGAGAGAATTAAAGCAAAATTTTGAAAGAGACAAATGGGTTATAGGAACCAACCAGCAGAACTTGGAGCAGAGCTGCTATTTTCTGCTGGGCCAACACTAGATTTGCCAGAGAACCCCCAGCTATGGAAGAGTTCTTGCCGTTCTGACCCAACTTTTACTCGCAGCAAAGTTAGTGACTTTTTCTTTGTCTGCAGACAGTTTGCTGGCTTGATCATGAACTCCTGCACCATTTATTTCACTATTTGCATGCTTAGGCACATCAACGGGTTGCTCCAACTTTTTTTGGCTTGTCTGTTCAATCTTTCTCGGTTGTGGTGGGTTAACCTTTTGATGGACAGTATTTGATGGTCCTGAGGCTCTGGCGCCATTAAGCTTTGGAGCTCCCAAGTCAAATAATTCCCTCTCTTCACTTCGCCTAACAAAGGGATTAGCTACCGCACAGAACCTGGAAAAATCACACAGAGAAGTCGTTGTGTTTGGCCCTCATCAAAATATAATGTTTAGTGACACCTGCATGCATATAGATACACAGAAATCTGAACCAAGGCATCACACCTATCTCTCAGACAATTCTTGGTGGTTGCATCCTGGCCGAAAAGCTTCCCTGCCTGCACGAATTCAACATTTCAAAGTGCAGCTGGATCCTTAGGAATGCAAGTTTGCACACTATAGACTTGAACTGAGCATTCACCATCAAATTATTGCCTGGCTTCTGCATACACATCAAGCAAAGTAAATTTCCCTTATGGACTTAATTAAAAAAAAAATTAATCAAACCATGAATTTTCTAGGAATATACATTTAATATGTAGCAGGCGAGGGAATAAAGCTCACAGATTCTCATAACTGTGCAAATGAACAATCATGAAGTCAACAAGAACCACATTCAATTTCGAAGTTCTATCCACAAATCAAGTTGTATAAGCATCCGCCTAACAAGTGAGACTGTTTAAATCTCAATTCAAGGCATCAATCTGTCTGCATGGAAATTTCGTAACAAATGCTTGAACTCAAGCATGCTCATCTGGCATATTATTTTGACGTGACATAATTGCTTATCACAGATGGCAAAACTTATTTCCTACCGCTAGAAGTCCCTAAAAAATAATTAAAACCTACATATTGAGCAGTCTCTCAAAACCAACAGTATTTATATATGAGCATACTGCCAATTGATCCATGATTTCGAAAGAAAAACTGCAAAGAAGCTCTCTTTCTTAAAAAATCTGAAAGGCCAGGTTTTTAGTTATAAATGTCGGAAACAACTATCAGTCATTGTTTTAACCAAAAAAAAAAAACAACTATCAGTCATTGCATAATCTAGCTCCTTGGGACATCATAAAATGAAAGAATCAAGGGCCTTTATCAACGTAACCATGACCATATGAACAGAGGAACTCCATTTGGTTATTTTAGGAAGACCCATCTCCAGTGCATGGATAACACATCTCAGGCGGTCATATAAGCATCAAACCAATACAAATATTGGGCAATAGGAAACACAAGATAAAATCTGACCAGCAAGTTTAGGCCCAGAAACAAGTTTGATATGGTAACATAACGGATTGTCCTTTAACCATCCAGATAAAGAGTATACTACTTCCAATCCGTCTCCATGTCTTTCAACAAATTCTTGCATTAACCTGAAGAGGAAGTAACTATTAGCAGTGCTGTTTCAAGCCCATGTATTCTAAATCATTCTCTATGAAGACAGTGCCAACCTCTTTGCAGTATTTGAAGATACCAAGAAATTGCGGCTCAACCACTTGTATGAAACCTGAGAAGGAAAGCAAATTGTTGAGAACTTGCTAAAAAGAGCTGACCATTGAAAGAACAATGCCCATAAGTCCTGCATAGTAACTGGTGTCCTTACAGAAGGGAGCAAAACTGGGATACGACAATTTTGACTCAAACAAATTGAACCAATGAGAAAATAAGTTAACCACCGCTTTCTACAAAGAAACGAAGCCATCACGAATCCAATACCGGTCTTTCCAAGATCCCACAGTTAGACAACTAAATCACGCAGAAGAACTGCGCTAGAAGAAAGACTACAGATTTAACTTAAAGATTAATTCAAAGCTGTCGCACAACAGAACCCTTCATCTCGTAGTGCATTAACACTCGATACGGACCAAGACACGGGAATCATGTGCAGTGATTCTTTCTCTTCCCCTGACAACCGAAAACACGTCAAAAACTAGTTACCGATCTGCGGGCGTCGTGAATCTTCATAAAATAATCACTTCTTGACACGAGAGAGAGATCGGAGACGACAAAAAAGGCAACAATTTACGAGATCGAAATCGAAAGACGGAAAGGAAGTCGAACGGTACCACTTGCAGCTTATCGGAGACGAGGGCCGCGATCTCGCCGACGATCCCTAGGGTATCGGCCTGGCACATCTTTGCTCCGGAGCTCCGATCGATGCGGAAGGTCTTGTTCTGACCGATGATTTCGCGCGACGCCTCGAAGGAGATTCCGATTGCGCCTTCCCCTGCTAGGGCTCAATCCCAATCCAATTTTCCCGCCATTTCTGTGCGGCGGCCCGGGAATTATTTCGGGTGGGGGCCTTTTATAGTGCGCGCTAAGCGTTAAAGCGATCTGGAAATAGTAAAAACCAGGTCCTTGTATTTTTCACGCCGAGAATCCACACGAAAAATTAAAACGATCATGACATCGTATATAAACCCACCTTGGCTTATTATCTAATATCTAACTAGCTATTAACCGAAAAAAACAACTTATGCATGTGAACTAATTTACATCACATTTAACACAAGTTCGATAATACTAGTCATGTGTTGTGGAACTCATGCGCACTTAATACGTGTTATCTTCACCTAATGGCCCGGTCTATAAAGCTCACATTCTTGTTGGGGTTTGCTCATATCGCTCATCAACACTCAAATAGTGCAACGTTATCAATTCCTATCATTCGTTGTCCTCGAGACATGTCGGGAGCCACATTGTTAGACCTCATTGGATTAGTTTAGTCCAAGTCAATTGGGTTATGCTCCAATGTCATCCGCAACTAGGTGTACCCATTCAGGTGCGCCAAATTCAGGAAAAGAAAAATAGTAAATGACTATACAAGGTAGTGGCTCTTTGCAATGATTAATAAGTATCTCTTGTAAAGTATTTAAGAGGTGTCAATAAGACCCTTCATCAAAATGCACGTACTTTGCTAATTGGCCATACTCTTCCATGAAGAAAACTTTCACGGACGAATAATTGATGGGTTATAGATTAGCTGTCACCTACATTTATTTTTAATTAAGTTAGACATATGATTGATGTCCATATCATGAAAGCAATAGATCAAACTTCTAGTTAGAAAAAGTTTTTTTTTCTAGAATAATAGAAAAACACTACGATTTTACTAACTGGTAGAGGCAATCATTGGGTTGAGCATGCATTACATATGTGAAAATTCAAGAGAGAGAGGTTTCGGTAGAATATTGCCTCGAGGAAAATTTTATTATATTGAGAGCTATATGAATTTTTGTACAAAGGAACCAATATATTATACAAAGAGTGATTAATAAAAAGAATCTTTTCCTAATCTAGATGTATCAATTCTAATCCTAGATTGATTCAATTAATCACTATGAAGATTCAAGAGAGATATCTCTTGGGTGATCTTCCTTGGAGAGGAAGTTGCGGTGATTCTTGGGTGATTCTGGATTATTCCTCTTAGCTGGCAATGTTTCCTTCGACACCCTTGCCCTCCCCCCTCGCCGGAAGTTGATGTGGGTGAGCACACAGTAAGCTTCGCTTGTAGGAGGCGAAACCGAGGTGGAGAGCCCTTTGGTGAAAATGTCAATGGGTTGATCAAGAGTGGAAATATATTGAACATACAACTTGCGCTAACTAACCCGTTCGTGAACTAAATGGTAATCAATTTCCACGTGCTTTGTGCGAGCATGAAACGCTGGATTGCCAGTCAAATAGATTGCGGATATGTTGTCACACCATAAAACTGGAGGCCGTTGAGGTGGCACCAGGAGATCTTGCAATAGAGCCTCAAGCCAAATGAGTTCGGCAGTATTGTCTGCTGGGCACTTGAACTTGGCTTCAGTGCTGGAGTAAGCCACAGTGCGCTATTTGCGAGAGCTCCAAGAGATAAGATTGTTGTCAAGAAAAATGCCAAAACCCCCAACTAAGCGGCGAGTGGTATGGTCTCTTGCCCATCTAGCATCTGAGAAAGGTGAAGATGAAGATTGTTGCTTCGAGTGAACAGAATGCCGTGACGAATGGTACCCCTGATGAACCGCAAAATCCGCTTGACGAATTGCCAGTGTTTAGTTGTAAGAGCATGCATGAACTGGCAAGCTGTATTGACTACATAAGTGATGTCGGGCCTGGTGATGGTGATGGCGAGGTATTGCAAAGCCCATACAATACTACGATATAGTATGAGATTAGGGAATGCATCACCATTGCTGACAGAAGGAGAGCCAGTATCGATCGACGGAGCAAGGTGTGGTAATGGGCCGGGCGTCAAACATCTTGGCTCGATGAAGAAGGTCAGAGGCATACTTGCCTTGATGGAGGAGAAAGCCCTATGCCGAATATTGCAATTCAATGCCCAAGAAATTATAAAGTGCCCTAAGATCCTTAATAGCAAACTCACGCTGCAAATCAGCAAGATCCTTAATAGAAAACTCATGTTGCAAATCAGCAAGAAGAGTAGACAACAGAGTAGTGGGTGATTTTGTAAGAATGATATCATCGACATATGCCAAAGGATAAACAGTGTATCCATCTCAATTCAGTATAAAAGAGAGGAGTTAGCTCGAGAAGTAGTAAATCCAAGAGACAATAGAAAGGAACTTACCCGTTGATGCCAAACACGTGGTGCTTGTTTTAGACCATAAAGGGACTTGTGAAGTCGGCAGACATAATTTAGTTTCTCGGGATCAATAAATCCAGGTGGGTGCTCCATGTAAATTTTCTCGGTGAGATAACCATGTAAGAACACATTTTTCACATCCAACTACCGAAGTTGCCAACCCTGATTGTATGCAAGAGAGAGAACAGTTTGAATAGTGACATGCTTGACAACTGGACTGAAGGTTTCATGAAAGTCCACGCCTTTTTGTTGATGAAATCCCTTTGCCACCAAACGAGTTTTACAACGCTCGAGAATTCCATCAGCCCTCAGCTTAATACGATATACCCACTTACACCCAATCGGTTTGCATTGTGGCGGGGGTGGAACGAGAGACCGTGTGTGATTTTGCAGGAGAGCTTTATATTCTTCAGACATGACCTGGCGCTACTGAGGTACTTTATTGGCTTGACTAAAGCACGTAGGCATAGAAGTACCCATAATAGACATGTTCAAGGCATATGTGTGATCAGAATTGAGGTGGCAGCACCGCAAGGTCCCATTTCTCAGGCGGGTCACCATAGTATGAGTTGGAGGCGGAATTGGAGTTGGTTTTGGAAGAAAAGGCGGCGCAAGGCTGTTGGTAGTAGGCATTGCAGCAAGCGAAGAGGAAAAGGAAGGACTCGTCTTAGCAAGAGATGGTGTCGGACTGCTTTGAACTTGTACAGGATCATATAAAGGATTAGCAGTAACTGATGGTGAAGAACTGCTTGGAGCTGAAATAGCAGTGGGTGGTGGAAAGAATATAGACAGTGCTACAACATCCAAATCTTGAGAAACAGTGTCGGATGGAGAGGAGTTGGAAAAGGGAAACTTGCCTTTGTCAAAGACGGCATCATTGGTAATGTAAACTCGTTGCTGCTCAATGGAATAGCATCGACACCCTTTAACTTCGGAGGGATAGCCCAAGAAGACACATAGGCGAGAGCATGGCTGCAGTTTGTTTTTGTTGTAGGACCGCAAGTTCGAGTAGACATCACACCCAAAAGTGCGCAAGTGATGAATAGTAGGAGCCGAGTGAAACAATTTTCCCCATGGTGTATGAAATTGCAAAGTGGGTGTAGGCAACCGGTTGATGATATGAACAACAGTCTTAGCAACAAAATCCTAGTATCGATCTAGAACGGATGCATGATACATCATAGAGAGTGCCATTTCAACAATATGCTTGTGCTTGCGTTTTGCAGTTCCCTTCTGAGCATGAATGTGAGACTGGAAGTTCTATGGTTGATACCACCTTCATCAAGTAGCCTGCGAAAAAGGAGTAGACCGGAATTCCCCCGCATAATCACATCAAACAACCTTGACTTGAGTGCTAAGTTGATTTTCAACAAAGTTGAGGAATTTAGTGAAGATAGGTAAGAACTGATCACGAGACTGAAAAAGATAAAGCCCAGAGAATTTTGAATAATCATCAGTAAAACAAATGTAATAACGATTATTTTGACTTGATATTATAGTAGCAGGTCCCTAAACATTAAAGTGAACTAATTGTAACGGGGTCGTAGATTTATTCCCAGTAGAGGGTCGACTTTAACGATGACTTTTACTAGACACACACAAAACATGGTGGAACAGACTCAACTGATTTACTGAAAATGCGACAGACTGTTGAAAAACACACGTGACCCGGTCGGTTGTGCCACTGAGTGATGGACGACGCTTGAGAGACTTAATAAGTAGAAGGTGATGACGAAACTGGAAGGGAATAGAGACCCTGATCAAGTGCCTCTCAGAGTGGAGTCTTCCCCGTACGACGACACTTCACAGAAAAGAAGGTGGATGAGAAGGTAAAATCACAATTGTTTTCTTCAGTAAACTAACGAATTGATAGTAAATTTTTCTTAATGGAAGGAACAATAAGAACATGAGACAACCGAAAATTTGGGCAAGAAAGACTACCTATGTGTGAATAGGAAGACTGGACAAATTACCTATGGTGACATGATTAGGACCAGTGTAAGGCTGAACTGTGGATATAAGTGTAGGATTATTTGTCATGTGATGAGTGGCACCCGAGTCAGGGTACAAGAATTTAGTAGAAACACTGATGGTGGTGGAGGAATCTCGGCTAGGTTGAGCTGTGGTTGCTGCTAAGCTGACGGTGCAAAGGATTGTTGATGATAACGATCACGACAAACACAGGCTTTGTGACGTGGTCGATTGTAAATTTGACAACGAATAGCGCCATGTCGTGGGCCACCATAATTTGGATTAGTTGTTTGCCCCGCCTGTCTGCTGCCAAACTGAGATTTAGAGCCACGTGGGTTTCGGTCAACTGGAGGAGTGCGAAACCGCTACTACTGAGGGGTAGGAGAGAGAGAGTGTTGTTGTTGGCTTGAGCAGCAAAGGCTGTTATTGGTGTTGTGGCCAACTCCATCAGCTCCAGATGTGTTTCATGGGAGAGCAATAACCCATGCAAGGATTCACCAGTCATCACTTGATACTGACTCTGAGCCAAAATTGCAACTGCAAGACTCTGAAATTCAGCTCCTAAACCTCGAAAAAGATGAGTTTGATACTCCTGAGGAGAGATGGTTTCACCGATGGATGCTAGCTTATCAACAATTGTAGTAGCATGTTGGAGAAATTTTGTAACAATCTGACTTCCTTTACGCATTGTTTGCAATTGCATGCGCAAATGTGTGGCCCTCGCGCTGTTCTACACGGCATAGGAGACGGCTAGAAATCTCCATGCATCTGCTGAGGTTACGAAATTGCTAAGTTGACCAACGATGGCATCTGAAGTAGTGCTGAGGATCCATCCCAAAGCAATTTGATCCCTTGTGCACCAGGTATCATATCCAGGATTGGACACAATTGTAATTGCTCCATCAGTCCCTTCTTGGGTGATGTAACTGGGTGGAGAGGGTTTAGTTCCCTCAACAATTGAAAGGAGTTTATTTGCTTGAAGAAACTGGAGCAAACGGGCCTTCCACAGAACATAGTTATCACCTGTAAATTTAATACCAATTGCTGGACAAGTAATAGAGTTAGTTGAATTCCCTGTAATTGGAAGAACAGTGGGTGTTTCAGCTGTTGATTAACTGAGTATTTTATTGCCAAAAGAAGCAATAGCAAGACAAGATTGATTTTGATTGACAAAAAAGAGAAAAACCTATGCTTGCACAATCAAGGCTATGATACCATGTGAAAATTCAAGAGAGATAGGTTTTGGCCAAATATTGGCTTGAAAAGTTTTATCATATAGAGAGCTATATGAATCTTTATACAAAGGAACCAATATATAATACAGAGCATGATTACTAAAAAGAAAGAGTATATTTTCATAATCTAGGTGTATCAATTCTAATCCTAGATTGATTCAATTAATCACTATGAAGATTCTAGAGAGACATCTCTTGGGTGATCTTCCTTGGAGAGGAAGTTGCGGTGATTCTTGGGTGATTGTGGATTATTCCTCCTAACTGGCAGTGTTTCCTTTTACAACATTTTCAACAAGCCGGCCCACAATATAAAATTTTTATATAAACGTTTTGCTCGGGCTGAACTGGGTTTTGTAAAGTAAGGGCGTCGTTCAAGTCAGTTTATTTTCCTTTTGAGGCGCCTGCCCATTAATCACCTTTACTAACCGGACCGTAATCGAGGAAGAAATATTGCATCGTCTACAAACTCTATAGACAAAACCTATCTCCGCCGTTGATCATATCGGCTCCGTGATAGGTCCTGCACAACTAATGATTGGGATGATAATGGCCTACAGAGCAGGCGAACCATGCAATAACTTCTCCATGTTAAGTGGGTTGACCGAGCAATTTAAATCGAGCAGCCGCAATCGTTGCTTGCCACTCTGTATGTGGACGCATCACGAGGCCGTCCCCGCGTTCATATGATCGAAATCATGTTCAGATGAAAGGGATAAAAAAAGTCTCTTCGGCCTTGGTGAGATGCGGACAGCGGGAGAAGTAAATGCAGCGAATTTATAAATACGATCTGCACATGCAGAGCGGTGTGCCGAGTGATGTCTACATACATGTATCTTCTTGAAATAATAGACTTAACGCAAATGAAGATTGCTGCTTGGGAGTTGACTCAGAGCGATCCCCGAGCTGTCATTCCTTCACGGAACAGACCTGGAATGGAGGGGACCAAAGCAGATCGAGGTTCCAAATCGATGTTGTTCATCAACAGCTGGGGCTACTGCGATAGACTCAGCTTTGAGTTGGACATCCCACTAGTCTTCAGCTAAACAGGAGAGGAAAGATGAAGAAGCGTCCCCGACGGTGAACTACTTTCATCTCACCTGCGAGTACTACAAACCAAACGCTTTGACAGGTGACTCCGCCTGGAAGTAAATGATGAGTTGACTTGGGTTTTTACCTATCGAGGAGCTGCATTGCCATGCAGAATTATACTCGTGACAGAAGCTTTGCCCTGCCATCAGTTAAAACTGATCCCTTGAGTTCGTGGAAGAAAAGTGTTCCCTTATGGGCGTCCTAATACAAATATCGTTGTTCCATTTAGGATCATTTGAGGCCAATAATCACAATGAATCCCCCTCCCCGACGTTGGCGTTCCGCGCCCTGAGAAACGGGATCTAATTCGGTGCCGCGCTGGTGATTCAGCAAACGATACTGGTAAGTGTACCAACTTCGATAAACAGAAAATGACCAGTAGCTTTGCTCCCCCTGGTCAAGCGTTTGAAACTTATCAGACAGCTTTTTGACAATTACCAAGACCTGTTTAATAGTCTACCGACGTTTATTTTCATAACTTACCAATGCCGTGATGGTTACAATTTTTTCAAAGCAATTGCTGGCCTTGATTTGATTATTGCATCAACATTTGACATCGTAAGATACCAATTAATTTTACTCACATACCGATTTTTTTTTTCTTTTTTCTTTTTTTATCTGGCCAGGTTTGGAAAACTATCGCCATTCGCGGTTGGTAGAATCTAACATCTATTATTGTGACTTCCCGACACCTTTGAAGTTTCCGGCTTTTATTGGAAATTATCAACATTAATTAGATTAAGATATCAACTAATTTCAGTCTCTCACCAACAATCTCGATGACATACGATCGCGGCTTTTAGAAGAAAAAATTGCATAGAATAAAGGAAATAACACCTAGCTCCACATGGCGGGAGAAGAGTACGAAGTAACATTACAAATTGAATAATCGCCGACATAAAAAACAGTCATCTTTCTGGGGAGTTTCACTTGAGCAATCCTTCATAAGAACAGCTTCCACTGATCGTGGTCTCTCAGTTCGACCCTTGACACATTCGACCGGCTTCTGCATTCATCTCTTCGCTCAGACTCAAGCTTCTTCGATTCTCAAGGTTTTCTCTATCCTCTGCTTGATTTTGAATTTAGCCGTTCCTTGTTTGTCAATTGTTATATGTATTTCACCGTTTCTTAGCTCCAGATGTGCAGAAAACTGCCATTTCTTTTGGTTATCTTCTTCCAGAAATTTTCGTAACGTTAGAGGTGTGTTGATTTTGTGCCGATTTGACCTTTTTCTGCCCTTAGAAGTGCCCTGACCCAATCCAATTGCCTGAGAAGTTCCACTTTTTTGAGTCTCTTTCATATTGTTTCGTCACTTTGTTCTTTTCCCCTTTTTCTAGGCTCATTCATCTTTCCAAATTGATGGTTCATGTCATAACATAACATCTTGAAGTTCCCAAAGAAATTAGTTGAGATTAAGCCTCTAACCTTCGGTAAATCTTACATTCTTCTTCCAGGGGATGTCTGAAACTCTCTTCTTGCTCTCTATTTCCTTTTGGGTGATGTACAGGCAAAGGGCATTTACTTGTATTCATTCATCTCCTTGAGCCTTGGAATGGAAGTACAAGATCGGATGAGGTGCCTCTATATAACCCCGTAAAATCTCCTCATCTTTGTTGAATTGTCAACACAACCCATTTCTGAGGACTCCTATAAGGACAAGGTGCATTCATTTCTCGTCTTTGCAAAATTTGTCCAAGAAGACATGGCATCTTCCCCAATGCCAGAAAACAAACATAGTCAATATAAGTACGATGTTTTCCCGAGTTTCCGAGGTGAAGATATGCGCAAAAACTTTGTTGACCATCTACATGATCATCTGCGATGAAGAGGAATTGTGGCCTTTCGAGACGATCACCACCGAGATCTTCAGAGGGGAAAATGTATTAAACCAGAAATATTGAGGGCAATAGAGTAGTCAAGACTTGTACTTGTGATATTCTCTGAAAACTATGCTTCTTCAACTTGGTGCCTGGAAGAAGTTGCTAACGCTGTGGAGTGCAAGGATATTGATGAAGGATCAGTGATACCGATCTTCTACAAGGTCGACCCATCTAACATATGAAAACTGAGGGGAAACTTTGGGACAGGCTTTGCTAAAACTGAGGAAGCTTATATGCCACTCATGTCATGACCATCATACTCTGTATTATGTTAGTTCATCTAAACTAGAATACACTCCAGAACTAAAAAGCCTCAATGCTTGCTGGGGAACTAATCATTTACATTTCTTCGTTGCAGATATGAGACCAAGTTTATTCGGCAAATCATTGGAGAAGTCGAAAATAAACAGGGTCCTCGGCTGTCCTACGTTGTAGGCGATCTTGTGGGAATGCATTCTCGTGTTGCAAATGTAGTTGAATGTTTATGCTTGGACAAGAGTGATGTACGCAGTATTGGCATATGGGGTATGGGTGGCATAGGCAAAACAACTGTTGCACGAGCAGTTTATGACAAAATCCGCGGCCAATTTAATAATGGATGTTGTTTTCTTGCCAATGTCAGAGAAATTTCTAAAAAGAATGGTCTGGTGTATCTACAAAACCAGTTTCTCGGCGATATTCTCCAAGATGACAATTTGAGAATTAGGGATGATCACAAAGGAGCGAACATGATTAAAGAACGACTACAACATAAAAAAGTTCTCATTATACTTGATGACGTGGATGAAAAGGAGCAGTTGGAAAAATTAGCAGGAGGTTTTGATTGGTTTGGACGTGGAAGTAGGATCATTATAACAACCAAAGATGAACATTTGCTTCTTCAATATGGAGTAAATTCCATATATAAGGTGGAGGAACTATCCTTTGGTGAGGCTCTCCAACTACTTTGTTTGAAAGCTTTTAGAAGTAACCATCCTCCAGCGGAGTTCATTGAGCTCATGAAGCAGGTTATTGGATATGCTGACGGCCTTCCTCTAGCCCTTGATGTCTTAGGTTCCTTTTTGGCTTGTAGGAGCTTGATGCAATGGAAGAGTGCATTGGCCAGACTCAAAGAATGTTCGGAAGGGAAAATTTTTGACCGGCTTAGGTTAAGTTATGATGGACTATGTCAAAAAGAGAAGGAGATTTTCCTAGATATTGCCTGTTTTTTCAAGGAAAAGGAGAAACCTTACATAACAAAAGTTTTGGACAACTGCGGCTTGTATCCAGATATCGGAATCGAAGTCCTCGTTGAGAAATCTCTTATCCAAATCGTGGGCAACAGACTGTGGATGCATGATTTACTACAAGAGATGGCTTGGGAAATTGTTCATCAAGAGTCTCCGGAAGAGCCAGGAGAACGAAGCCAAGTTTGGCTTTTTGAGGATGTATGCCATATTTTGTCAAAAAAACTCGGTGAGTATCTGCAAAATTAATTTGCAAGCATGCTTATTTGATATAGGAAAGAAAAACTTGCTAGTCATGCATTGACACTATATGAGTTGTTTATCAGGGAACTGGAAAAGTCAAAACCATAGTCTTGCAATCTGGGGACCATAGAACAGTGAGCTTGAATGGAGAGTCTTTCACAAACATGACTAACTTAAGAATTCTTGATGTTCGTGCCATCCACCTCTCTTTTGGGCTTAAGCACCTTTCAAATGAACTACGCTTGCTAAGATGGGACAACTACAGTCTTAAATCATTTCCACCAAGTTTTCTTCCAAAGAATCTTGGCGAACTCCATATGCAAGATAGCTTCCTTTGCAGCCTCTGGAGAGGGGAAAAAGTTAGAATTAGTACTCATGCATGTATATGCTTCATCAAACGCTTTATTATGTTTAACAAGCTAATAAAATTGTTTAACTAATTTTTTCTAGATGCGGGTCTTAGAGAAGTTGAAAGTTATCAACCTCAATGGTTCCAAATTATTCGTGGAGACTCCAAACTTCGTATATGTCCCAAATCTAGAGAGGCTAATTCTCAAAGGTTGCAAAGCATTATCTCGGGTTCATCCTTCAATTGGAAATCTAGAAAGACTCAGTCTACTCGACTTGGGTGACTGTGAAAACCTCACAGGACTTCCAGATAGTGTAGGTAATCTAAAATCTCTCAGAGTTCTTAATCTGTCTGGATGTTCAACTCTTGAAGAACTACCCGAGAGCATCGGGGGCTTAGAGTGCTTAGAGGAGCTTGATATTAGTGAAAGTGTCATAACACACCTCCCATCTAGCTTGACATTCTTACAAAATTTGAAAAAATTATGTTTTCATGTTAGTAAAAGGAGGCCACAAAATTTTTGGAGGATATTGACGTGTACGCTAAGAAGAGCTCTGAACTCTAGACGTCCATGGTTGCCTTCATTTTCAGGGCTATCCTCTTTGACAGAGTTGGATTTGAGTGGCTGTAGTCTTCCGGAAGGAGAAATTCCCAGTGATATTGACTACTTACCCTCCTTGAGGTCTTCAGACTTAGCCAAAAACAGCTTTACCACAATAACTACAAGCATCAAACATGTCTCTGGCCTGGAATTTCTCATATTAAATCATTGCAAAAATCTTGAAGTGTTACCAAGACTTCCATAAAGCATAATCATTGTGGCGGCTAAGAAGTGCCTCAGATTGGAAAGAATATCAAACCCTTTCATTATATGCACAGTACCTAACTCAGGGTTTTGTTTCGTTAATTACTCCAGTTTGCTTCCACAAGATCTTGATTTAACTTTGCAGCAGAAGTGCTCCTTATTGTTGCTTCGTTACATCATTTGCTGCTCCATTAGAACAATTCTAGGAACTTATGTGGTGTCTCCATGTCTACACTATGAAATACCTGAGTGGTTTAGCTACCAAGCAGTTGGACCTTTGTTGAGCATAGAAATGCCCCCTAATTGGCATGATAATAACGGGAGAGGATTTGCCATATGCGCATCTTTTAAACGAATCAACTACAACTCCTGTCAGGACCTGGAAAATGATCACTTCATTTTCTGTGGGTTCTATGCTGATGGAAATCGACTAGGTCCCTTATTTAAGTTTCCCATCAGATTTGTCAATTCAGACTGCCTTTGGCTAGGTTATGTGTCGAGTACTCAATTTCCACGTGATACAAATTGGGAGAAAATGTCAAACCACGTTGTCATTTCATTTTCGATCACCAACTCTGGGTTAAAGGTAGAAAAATGTGGTGTTCATCTGGTTTACGAGCAGCATCCAAGAAAGTTTGATGATATTTTAGTCAAGTGGTCTAGTTCATCGCCTAGGGATTGGGATAGAATCTACCATGAGTTTCAACCCCGAAGGGAGGTTAATGGTGTCTGCAAATATTCCATTGATCCAAACCTGTACAAAGTGAATGAAGGTGTAATGAGCTGTGGGATTTGTGAGTTTCAGATCCACCCGAACATTGGAAGTCGTTTACGCGCAGAGTCTCTATATTTGCTTTGGCATCCTTCGAGACTTCGACTAGAGTCTATTCGTGATTTCAATCGAAGGTAATCACTACTAGATTTGATCAATTGCCGGGGCTTGGAATAGACCTTTCAAAATCCAAATAGACTATGAAAACTCATGTTAATCCTAACCTAAGAATCAAGAATATCACCACTGGCACCAACATCTCCAAAATAATCAGGGGAATAATTTTTGCTGGCCTTTGTGTTTCGCTTTCTCACCATAATAAAAATCTTTCTTATAGGTTCTTCTGGAAGAACTGTCAAATATGCTCAGTGTTCGTTAATTTCAGGAAGAAACTTCGACATGCACCGTAAGTGGATTCTTTGTTTTTGAGAAACTTATGTCATACTTTAATACTATAACGTATATTTCGATCAAATACTAATTTCACTTTTTTAACTTTTTGGACCAATTCATGATTTTCAATTTTCCTGCTGACTATATTTTACTTTGACTATTTTCCCCGAAATTACAGTTCCAAATACAAATTGTAATGTATTTCTAATCTACAATTAGAGTTTTAGGCCTAACGAAAACTAAAAGCCTCTCCATGTAATTTAGTCAATGGAATGACTCCCACAATCTCTTTCCCAGCTGCCAACTCATTTTCGATTTTTTGTCGACAAGTGTCTGTAAATATTTCAGATTATTAAATCCTTGCACGCCATTAATTTTTCTTTTCTCAGGTGATCCCACACCTATATGTGTTTTTTCCAAGGGCGGGATAATTTATATAGGGCGAGTTCTTCCATCTCTTTCTTTAGCCTTTGTATTTACCTTCTTTTCCTTTGCATACTCATCTCATGGGAGATTTTTTTTTTTTTGTCGAAATCATGGGAGATTGATCTGTCTATAAATTAATCTCTTTCCAGATTTGCTCCACCATATTATTACAAGAGCATGCTAGATGTCACCAAGCAACTCGTCTTGAACCTGACAGCTATCGTTTGTTTATGTCCCGCTTTGTTGAAAATCGATATTAATTCGAAATGAGTGCCGTTGCTTTGAGAATGTCTAGATTTGAGCCGAGCTACCCCATCCGAATAGCTTTTAAAGTGTTATTGGTTTTCTAAATTGAGTAGGATTCCTATAATGGATTTCTTTTTTTGATACAAATATTACATATATAAGGGATGAAATTGTACTCGATTATTATGCAATAAGAGGGATGTTTGAATTTTCTCTCTATGAGTTTGCTGAATGAGCTCTTTGTGAAAAAATGGGAGATAACAATTAACGGTTTGTTTTGATTGAGATTGAAGGTTGCAAAACACTTGAGCGATCAAACATTGGTAAATTCTTTACTTTTCAGATTCATAGTGGATTTCTTGGCAATTGGTTTTTTTTGTGAAGTATATATTAACATTCAGACCAAACCATATAAATCTTTATTGTTCTTATTGTTCTCCATTGGTTTTTCTAGTAATTTCTTTTTCTTGTGTTAAACTTGCATTGCAAAATCCATCAATCTTGCGTTATTTTCAAAATAGAGATGTCGCGAAGCTCCCGAGGTGAGATCTCTAAGGGAGGTACCGATTGATAAGCAGGCTTGAATGGTTATACTCACAAGGTGGCGCCTATGACTAGTAAATGTGTCATAGTGGACATAATTTAGGGTTTTCGGTGGCTTTTTTTTTTTTTTGGGTTTTCGGTGGCTTTTACCTAATAAATAATGAGGAAAATAAAGACAAGAGCCGTATCATGAAACTTAAAACAAGGCCTTATTATTACTCTCACAGGATTCTCAAGAGCTATGTGCTCTAAACGTGGCTAATATCAATATTCAATCTGATTCATCTTTCGATCAATCAAAGAAATTATTGGCAATTATCATTGGTAAAAAATAATGATTTGAAACACATTTTTTATAAAATTGATCGTTTATATTATTTACAAAAATGAAAGAACGAATAATATTTTTATTGTCCATGAAAATAATAAAACATAAATAGTTGTTTATAACAATAACGTTTTCCTTAACTAATTATTTTATGCAATGCAAATGATTATTTTTAGAAAAAAAAAATTTTTTAATTATTTATTTAATGAGAAACAAATGAAGTTTTGCAAATAGTTAATGTACTTCATTTATTTTTATCAGAAAAGCAAAATCTTCCTTATAATTTGTTTTTTAAAATCAAAAGTTTCTACTTCTTCAAAATAAAATACTGTTAATCTTTCTGTTAAATTATTTCTCTACCGATGGATATTTGTCATGTGGACCGTCAAACGGCTAACACAAGTCTCTGGTATACACCTTTTGTGTCATGATATGCTCATAATTTTTATATGACACTACCTAAATACCAAGTTGACAAAACAATACAAAATTTAAAAATAAACAAAGCGCTATCCCATCTTCCCGAGAAAAAAAAAAATCCTAGCCCTAAATTACCCGCGACCTAAACCTCCCGCACCACCAGTCACCACCCTTCACCACCACGCCTGAGCCCTATCAAAAATACATAAATCGATTCTTCTACTAACTCTTGGCAAAAATGAATAGTCGCAAATCAAACGAAAGTCCTAAAGGATTAAGATTCTTCTCCAAGCTGAATGAAGAATCTCGTCTTCTAGAATGGGAGGGTCATTAGGGCCTTATATAGCTTCCTTTTTCCATTTTAAGTAGGACTTTACAGGGCGCGATATGCAGTTAATTGGGGAATCAGGGACAATAGAACTTTATTATTATGTTTTTGATGCTTTGAACACACATATACGACGACAAAAGAACACTTGATCTGAGGCATTTTCCGAGCAATCAAAGGAATTGCTAGCAGAGAGATGAGACTGTAGCTCGTCCATTGATTGACTCATCAAGACAAAAAGTCATCGATTAGTCATTCGATTGGTTTACAGGCGACAAATCATATGCATAGTTCAAGCTCAGATAACTAGGACAATGTTCAACACTTGCCATTAAAATAATAACGTCCATACATCTATGATCTCATTTACATAAAGAGCAAATTTCTGATTTCGATCAATTCAGTACAGCGCCTTCTTCAGCATATGATACTTGATGCCCCTGAAAAATGGGGGCATCGCAGTCATGTAAAGATATCAACCTCGTCATATCCCATCCTGTAGTCATACAAATTTCACACTTCAGTCATTAAACGACAAAATTCATGTGCAAAACTGACAAAGAAATCCACTGAATTGATAGCATCAGGGCTTACCGTGCTTTCCCACAATACATGGAACTGTAATTATATATCAGATTTTTTACCACTTTCTGAGCGGAAGCCTGATTTACGGATTTCCTAGCCTCACTACAGGATAAAAAGTTCAAATTAGAAATGTTTTCCCTTCAAACTGAGTGAAAAGCAAACACTTAACCGCGAGCACAGTTCATGTAACCATAATTGCGTATGATACAAGATATTTAAGAACTTTGACATGGAATTCAAACGCAACTTGCTTTGCAGCACGAAATTACTCAACAAATTCTGACCTGACAAAGAGGTTTGCTACATGCTGTGTAACTTGAATGGCATCATCTGAGTGTGGTATCATGGACAAACCCCATTCAAAAGCATTTTTCTGCACAATATCGAGAAAGCCATATAAGTCACCTCAAGGCAGTAAGTCTAAACATACTTCATAGATATGAAGAGGCGGAAAATATAATCCCAAGAACAATCACCGATTTAGCTCCCTAGATATTTATGCAAATGAATCATGCTCAAGTCAAAGCCATTAAAAAAAAAGGATCATGTCCTCTATAACATGATAAACTCAAATTGCGTAGTCTCCAAATTTTGCCAAACCAATTCTGTGAGACTCAGGCAAGTTATGCCACAAGCTCTTCACTAAAGAAATCAGAAACCACAAAATCAGGAGGCATCGCAAGAAACAAGTATTGAACAATATGCATTAGAATCTGCAACAGCAAGAAGTCAATTTCCTCAAATTGCCCAGAAAGGAAAAGATTGAATTCATAGTCTATGATTGCGTGCTCAGCGTGAAGGCGATGAATTTAATATGGATCATATTGGATAAAGCTAAAAACTGCTAGACCAGAGCCCAAATCTCTCAATTCGGAAATTCAACAATCATGATTTTTGTGTAACTTCTTTCTCATGGTGCAGCATTCGGTAGCGTCAGAACCCTAAAGAAGGTGCATGTTTCATTTGGCACCAACACAGCATTATCATCATGCAGTCAAATTGTCGTGCAAATTATTGTTCCTTTGAGCTAACCGGGAAGAAGAGTTATATCAGGAATTTTGAATGGCAACAAACTACCAAAAAGGCCAACGTAGTTATATTTGCCAAATGACAAATTAAGTCCGGCATATTTTGATGGATCATCTACCTGAATAGGCTTAATATGCATCCAATAGTGAGATGATCGGTATGAAAACTACTACATGAAGCAATGTGCCTTTCCTGATCAAATGAGATTGGTGTTGAACAAGAAGAAAAGCATTAAACTAACCATTACCTCTGGATGCCATTGGAAAGCAGTTACAGGGTAACTGTGTGCTTGGACTGCGGAGACATAGACCTGGTAATAGAGTTCCTCAAAGATCTTAATGTCATTCTCACAAATAACTGAAATAAGCAGTAACACAAAATATTTTTTTTCACTGCAATATATCACTTCAGGCATGAAGTAACAGGTAGCTGGTTATATTCAACCCTGTTGTCTCCATCCGTGCTGGTTGTCAAGACCTTAAAGAAATTCGTTTAGTCAGTGTTCTGAATCAGTCTTTCTGGCGAGATGCCATGCTGCAACACAAATGAATAGTTGGATTAGAAAAAGAGGATTGCATACATCAAGAATAGGTTACTAGGGTCAACCATAGAGTATAAGAAGCCATTTGGAAGCATAAAATTATCCTGCTTCCTGCCAATTTAAAAAGAATACAGCTTTATCTGTCTTTATATGTGTTAGAAATTAAAAGTTGACAGTGAAAGCTTACTAGGGTCAACCGTACCTTTGAAATACTGTTCCTTCAATATTTGCGTTTCTCATAAATTGTAGAGTGGATGCTTGATCTGCAGCATTATATTCCTCGGGAATGCTTTTGTCCTGTCATTAGGGAACTGTCAAATTATTATGAAGAGATTTTTCCACTTTCCTTTTCATACTATAAACTACACTTTCTGTAATTCATTCAGATGATAAATTCCATTTGACATCAATGAAACAACTTAAACCTTGAGAGATGATTTGCATCACAATTGGTTTGATGTGAAATAACCGCCGTGCTGGTCAAGTTTAAAGCAATGGCAATCTCAACCTTGCAGTGACGACTTATGCTTTCACGTTTTGTGCCAATAGAGGCCATAGCTTTATGCAGATGATAATAAGTCAAGTGTGCTAAGTCAAGCCATGGGAGGACAGAAGTTTTTTTCTGGCACAATACCTCACAAAAGACAAAAAGTAAAAAGAAAATTTTTTTGTTTGAAGAACAGACCATATAAAGTGACTCTTGCATTAGAAAAGAGAAAATATGCAACCCAAAGGACTGAAAGTATTGACAGACTATTCAAAATGGTGACAAGGGACAGAGTTACCTTGCTGATTATCATTGTCAATAATTCAAAGCCCAAGCAGATGGCATACGATGGGAAGTGGTCACCAGCATCATTCTTCACCAAAACTTTCTGCAAACCATAGGCAAAGAGTACATCTAAAAATTGCAAAGTAAAAATGTACAGGACACTCATTGAAAGCATGTAAAAACGAACTACTCTCTCCCAAGGTAGTGAGAATGCTCGTGTGTCTTGGAGCAATGGAATCAAAAGTTTTTGAATGAGGACTGCACATTATTCTAGGAAAACTACCTAAAGAAAAATTTTATTGCATGGAAACCAATACAAGATTGATGAAGCTCTGCCTCCAACCAATAAATAGAAACACAAAATCTTAGAAATATTTAGGGGTATCAATCATAACAGTAATTTGAAGATTGCTTTCACAGTCTCGTAATACAATCCGGTTTTAGCCCACCCTCCGATAAAGAGCACTCCAGTGACCGTGTTGAACATTTCAACCAAATATCAGCATCTAGAAATGAAAAACAAAGTGGTGGTTATCTAAAAATAATCAAGGCCATAAAATCCATACAAACATAACTCGAATGAAACCACACTCCTCCAACATTATACCCATCACTCATGTAAAACTTCTCAAAGAGGGTATACAAAGCATTAGCTCCTCTAATCCACATGTGCAAGAGAGGATGCATGTGTTGCTTGCACGCCTTGAAGAAACGCAATTTGTCTCTCATGATCACTTTTCAACCATTAAGAAATGGAGCATGCTAAATCCCCCTTCTTTCACAACAATCCCTGCCGAGCTAGGCATATAGATAATACAACCATCCACCCCAAACATCATTTTGTCATAGTCATAAAAATCTAGTGATCTCTCCTCGTAAAGATTGCATTTAGATCCGTGTTTTCGTGGATGGCTTTACTTGGAGTTGCAGAGGAAGTGTGTTATGCCTTAGTCTCTAATTTTACGAGCAAGAGGTGTACGATTTTCAAAGATCGCGAGGCAATTAACCCAGTGCCTGCCCACAAGCAAAAATTTCCAGTAGCATCTAATGCCATGGATCCAGTATGATGATCAATCTTAGGTGCTAAAGTCCTTGTTAAGACAGCCAACATTCCTTGCGGTCAAGCTCAAAGCAGATACTCTAGTTCCACTGACTTAACTCAACCAAAAAGAATGCCAGACTTGGGTGTTGCTAATAGCTAACTGTGGTGTGTCTCTGGCACATTTTCTGTACTTAATGTGGCATGAGAAGTCAGAAAAGGATAAGAAGTACTGGGGCTTGGTTTAAAAGATGCATACTGGTCAAATTGACTGAGGAGAAATATCCAGATAACCTCCTTTAATAAGACAAGCCCTAAAGGCTTTAAGGATGAGAGAAAAGCAGATTGGGAGGAGCCATCAATCAAGCTTCCAACTTTGGCTAATTGTGACAGAAGGAAATCACACTCTAACTGCTTAAGATATTTATGAATCAGTCTAGCTAAGCTCTCTATAAGCAGGTATAAACCTACACTATACGAGTGTGAGCTTCTACCTGAAGAAAGGTCATGTAAAAAAATATCGCAGAACGAAAACAACCCAAAGAAGAAGAACGAACTTGCTCATGGTGTCAGCAGCTCTGTCATCATTAGATTTGCCAACTGTAGTAAAGTTTGCTTTCTTCATTTCTTCCTCACCCTCCCAGACCACGTCTGTTACTCAAAGAAAATGCTCTCAAGAACATGTAGAGGTAAACCTGAGGACACCTCTTACTGATTGATAACATACAGAAAACTCATGATGTGCAGTTAATGCCTACTTGCCTTGTCAGTGGTTCTTGTGGTGTAATTGAGTTTGTAACATAGAATTGACTCATTTATCTCCTTCGGATAAACAAATAAACTTACACCGAAAAAAAGGAAAGTATATAATGCCTATAATGCCTATCAACAGGAATGGATGTAGAAATTCTCTGCAGTGGGGGCAAACTTGTACGGGTGCTTTAATTAGGTTTGTTGATTCAAATAGTGCCTAAAATTCTTTTATGCTCACATTATTAGATGAATAACTACAGGATCAACTTTCAAGTATAGGTGTACAACAACTAACCATCTAGCAGCGTTAAGTTTTCCAAAGATGTGGGGCCAAACCCAGATATTTGTCAAAAAAAATTATCGTTTTAAGCAAAACCTTCACAAACTTAATGGGATCGCAACCAAGAAAATCCTTATAAACTACTACTATCATGATACATTTTTCAAAATGTGAGCAGAGGCAATTGCCTCCACTTTCTATTGAGTAATCCATCCCCTTCCTATCAAACCCCAACATATTTACAGAAAAATAGCACGCCAAGTAGATATGTGATCCATAAATTAGCATCAAGTTACCTTCTCTCCCATGCTCATCGATTCTAGTCTTCAAAACCTTTCGCCTCTTCGGTAAGGTTGGCGCAGGATTTGTCACTTTATTATTTACATCCTTGGAGGAACCATGTTTTTGGCCCTTCAAAGAGCACATCCCAATGTTCACACCTCTACTGATGGCAGAAACATCTTCCTTTGGTGGCTGGTGGTGTCCTTCCACTCTCACTTTTACTTCATCAACTTCCATTTTATCTTCCTTGCACTTCTTCTCAGAAACTAACTCCTTGGCACTCTCTTTTGAAGCGAGGATAGACTGGGCTTTTGGAAATCAGGTGATGCCAAATTGACTCCATCTTCATTCTCATCTTCTTCATCCAAGAAATCAAATACAACTCTTCTTTTTCTACCACCTTCAGTTTTGGAGCTTCTCCTAACATCGACATCCTGACCCTCATCATCGCTGTTCAGTTCTGCTGCCTCGTGCACAGATTTGAGCTTCTGCACTAACTGAAGCAGAAATATTTTCCATTAACAGAAGGGACTCTGTAATACTCCTTATCAAGAAATCATTTACAAGACTTGAGAGAATTAAAGCAAACTTTTGAAAGAGACAAATGGGTTATAGGAACCAACCAGTGGAACTTGGAGCAGAGGTGCTATTTTCTGCTGGGCCAGCACTAGATTTGCCAGAGAACCCCCAGCTGTGGAAGAGTTCTTGCCATTCTGACCCAACTTTTTACTCGCAGGCAAGTCAGTGACTTTTTTTGTCTGCAGATGGTTTGCTGGCTTGATCATGAACTCCTGCACCATTACCTTCACTATTTGCATGCTTAAGCACATCAACAGGTTGCTCCAACTTTTTTTGGCTTGTCTGTTCAATCTTTCTCGGTTGTGGTGGGTTAACCTTTTGATGGACAGTATTTGATGGCCCTGAGACTCTGGTGCCATTAAGCTTTGGAGCTGCCCAGTCAAATAATTCCCTCTCTTCACTTCGCCTAACAAAAGGATTAGCTACCGCACAGAACATGAAAAATCACACAGAGAAGTCGTGTTTAGTCCTTGTCAAAATATTATGTTTAGTGACACCTGCATGCATATAGATACACAGAAACCTGAACCAAGGCATCACACCTGTTATCTCTCAGACAATTCTCGGTGATTGCATCCTGGCTGAAAAGCTCCTCTGCCTGCACAAATTCAGCATTCCAAAGTGCAGCTGGATCCTTCGGAATGCCAGTTTGCACACTATAGACTTGAACTGAGCATTCAATCACCATCAAATTCTTCCCTGGCTTCTGCATACACATCAACCAAAGGAAATTTCTAGGAATATAAATTTAATATGTAGCAGGCGAGGGAATAAAGCTCACACATTCTCATAAGTGTGCAAATGAACAACCATGAAGTCAACAAGATCCCTGTTCAATTTTGAAGTTCTATCCATAAATCAAGTTGTATAAGCATCCACATAAAAAGAGAGACTGTTCAAATCTCAACTCAAGGCATCAATCTGTCTGCATGGAAATTTCGTAACAGATGCTCGAACTCAAGCATGCCCATCTGGCATATTATTTTGACATGACATAACTGACTATCTCAGATGGCGAAACTCATTTCCTACTGCTAGTAGCCCCTAAAAAATAATTAAAACCTACATATCTTATGGTCTCTCAAAACCAACCAGTATTTAAATATGCAGCATATTGCCAATCGATCCATGATTTCCAAAGAAAACTGCAAGGAAGTTCTCTTTCTTAAAAAATATGAAAGGCAGGTTTTTAGTTATAAATATCGGAAACGACTATCTGTCATTGCACATTTTAGCCCCTTGAGACATCATAGAATGAAGAATCAAGGGTCAAAACCAACGTAACCATACAAACAGAGGAACTTAATTTGGTTGTTTCAGGAAGACCAATCTCCAATGCATGGATAACACATCTCAGGAGGTCAGATAAGCATCCAACCAATAGAAATATTAGGCAATAGGCAACACAAGATAAAATCTAACCAGCGAGTTTAGGCCCAGATTTAATATGGTAACATGCGGGACTGTCCTTTAATCATCCAGATAAAGAGTATACAGTTTCCAATCCCTCTCTATGTCTTTCTACAAATTCTTGCAGCAACCTGAAGATAAAGTAACTACGAGCTCTGCTGTTTCAAACTCATGAAATCTAAATCATTCTTTATGAAGACAGTGCTAACCTCTTTGCAGTATTTGAAGATACAAGGAAATTGCGGCTCAACCAATGTAGGAAACCCGAGAAAGAAAGCAAATTGCTTAGAAATTGCTAAAAAGAACAGGCCATTGAAAGAACAATACCCATAAGTCCTGCAGAATAATTGGCATCATCACAGAAGGGAGCAAGACTGGGGATAGATGGTGTCAACTCAAACGAATTGAATTAATGGGAATATAAGTTTAACATCGCTTTCTACAAAGGAAACGAAGCCATTACAGATTCAACACCGGTCTTTCGAGATCTCGAACTAAATCATGCTAGGAGAAACACTGCAGATTTAAATCCAGAGAAATTAATTCAAAGCTGCCACACCAACAGAACCCTTTCATCTCCTAGTGCATAAACACTCCGAGATGGACCAAGACACGGGAATCATGTACAGTGAATCTTTCTTTCCCCCGACAACGGGAAAAACGCCAAAAACTAGCGACTGATCTACGAGCGCCGGAAGGCAACATCTCCGTAATTACACAAATTTGCCCTAAAAAAATCCCGGCAGCGTGAAAGGCATATGAATCTTCGTAAAAAGAATCGAGGGAGAACGAAAACGGTCGCTCATCGAAACGGGAGAGATCGGAGATAACGAAAAAGGCAACGACTTGAGATCGAAATCGAAAGAGGAAGAATTCGATGGGCTTCCCTCTAGGGCTCAATCCCAAATCCAATTTTTCCCGCCGTTTCTGGGCGGGCGGCAACCCGGGAATTATAGCGCGCGTTGGTATGTCGATATGATCTAAATATAAGCTTAACATTTGATCACGCTTCCAACAAATTAACCCTTTCCATTTTTACATCAATTAATTTCCATTATTGATCACGATCAGCTAGATAATTAGATTGCAATTTAACTTTCAACTTTGGAATATAATTTAACTCATGATATTTGAATAAAAAAAGGCAATTAATTACATGTTTATTAGCCCTCACAAATAAAAATTTACAATTCTTCTCTATAGCTTTTGTTTAATATTAACGATATTCTCTAAGCAGAGTAATAATAAGATACAAGATAAGATGATGTCTTGTTGGGTGTAATGGACACTTAAATTGTGAAATGAGAATTATAGAAATAAAATCGTGTTTGTTGGTTAGGCTGATAAAAAAAAGGAAATAAAAATTCAGAGACAAGGAGAGTGTGTGGTATTTGAGTTGACCAAAAAATTAGTGTTTTAGCCCAAATTAAGGTGATAATAGGACTGGCCCTATTGTAAAATTGAGCATAGTTTTCGGGAAAACTCGGAAGTACATATTTTGACTTCTTTGTTGGCCCCAATATTTATGGTTTAATATGTTCTCCCCTCGAACTTGTTAAATTTCGAGGACTCTAATAACTTGAGTACAAAAGACTCGAATTTGAACAAAGTAAGGCCAATAGGGCTTTCGGGGTTTAGATAACCAATTAATATGTATGGACCCATTCCTTTGGGCTTTTGCGATCAAGTCTGTGACTAAATTTAATTATTTGCTACAATGGGCCAAGTGTAAATTTGTGAAGCCCAGCAACAAATTCATGGCCTCGATTAAAATTGGCTCTAGTTCCCATGAGCATTGTACTTCTCCTGTCAACATTTGTACGTGTACTTTGCAATCCGACCGAAGTAAGAGTCTTCCTTCAGTTTGGGAGAGAAGAAACTTTAGGGTTTCCGCCATTGCCAAGGCCCCGACTTGCACAACATAGTTTATTCTTACCGATCTAGTAAACCCATCCACGAAATCTCTATAGTTATTGTGGTATACACACCTTATAGCTCTAATCATCATTCTGGGCAAGAAAGTTCCATCTATATTGATTTGGAGGGTATCTTCGCTTATGCTAAACCAAATTTGAGATGAGGCTTCCTTTACACCTTTCCCCTTCTTCTTCGTCTTTTTCTAATTGTTGAAGCACTGATTTTCTGCCATGACTGACCTTATAATTTACTTCAAATTCAGCTTTTGTTTGCAAAAAACAAAGTTGTTTATTTCCTTTCAAATATGCTAGAGGATAGACATAAGGAGGTTGAACCTTGCAGAGGCATAATTGAATTTAAGAGCAGAGGTATGATAGAATTTAAGTAACCATTTCATCTATTCAACAGAGTCCTAAACCTTTCAAATTTTTAAAACCTTGCCCACCTTTGACCGTGCAAGCAAGAAGAAGAGAGACGCGGAAAAGTTTGCTGGTGTCATGATTGATGTGACGTGGTGTAATGTAATGCACAACGGAGTTGAAATTTTAATTTATACTTTTTTAGCTACAGTGATTTTTTTATTTTATTTTTTGGGACAATCAATACGTGCGAATGTTGGACCAACTTTGGACCCAAAGTTCGTATCTCGCAGCTGAATTTTAAGATCCTTTCATCTTGATAGTCCATATACTATATTAAATCAAATCGGGTATATAAGATCTACTATTTATTGATTGAGATTTCTCGGTTGTGATCAGGGCATGCTCATATGTTCCAACTTTTTTGACCATTTTTCATGGTCTTTCGATAGAGTTCCCCTAGGGAATTGTTCGGGTCCTCCACTGACAAGATAAGGAGTAGCGTGTCCTTATTCGTGATAGAGGATGTTTAATTTTCGGGCCTCCCGTCGATGCGAAAATTATTTAATTATTCGGTTTAAAAAAGAGACTCGACATGGCTATTTCCGTGAAATGGTATGGCTATTTCCGTGAAATGGTCGCTCCTCCAAATCGGAAATAGCGTTGAGAATGCCGCTCACCCGTTTTCCTCCTTAGACAAATGCCGATTTCTGGGAAGTTGCCTCGAGATTTCGTACCAAAAACAGAGAAGAAAAGGGGGAAGTGCCTCAACAATGCTAATGGCTTGGTGCAAAACACGCGTCACCGGCGCGTCTCCAAGCATTCTCCCGTGGGACCATGGCACGTGTACATGGACGGTCTTTGGTTCGGAGGACAAGAACAACCTTAACTCTTAAGGAATTGGTTGGACCATTAATTAATTAATTATTCACGAAGTAACATACAAATATAATAATTGGCGAAACGATAGACAATCATCGTTTGTGGCGAGGGTTTTGACTTGACTTGAGCAATCCTTCGCATCAACAGCTTCCGCCGCATCTTAGTATTTACTCTCAAGCTCAAAGTCTCGACAGCTTCGACCGGCTTCTGCATTCGTCTCTTTCGATCGGACTCAAGCTTCTTCCGTTGTCGAGGTTTTCTCTGTCCTCTGCTTGTTTCTGAGTTTAGCCGCTCCTCGCTTGTTAATTGTCGCGCGTATTTCAGCGTTTCTTAGCTCCAGATGTGCAAACTGCCATTTCCTTTGATTATCTTCTTCCAAGAATTTTCATGACGTTAAATGCGTGTTGATTTTGTGCCGATCTGACCATTTTCTGCTCTTAGAAGTGCTCCAATTGCCCGAGAAGTTCCATTTTTTAGAGTCTCTCTCATTTTTGTTTTGTTGTTTTGTTGCTTTGCTTTGCAAATTGATGGTTCATGTCATAACATCATGAAGTTCCCAAAGAAGAAATTAGTCAAGATTCAGCCTCTAGCCTTGGGTAAAAGTCACGTTCATCTTACAGTGTATGTCTGAAACTCTCTTCTTCCTCTCTCTTTTTTGGTTTTTTTGGGTGATATACAGTAATTCATCCAATCAAATGATCAGGCAAAGGGCGTTTACTTGTACTTATTCATCTCCTTCGGCCCTGGAACGGAAGTACAAGATCAGACGCAGTGCTCCTATATAGCCCCTTGAAATCTCCTCATCTTTGTCGAATTGCCAACACAAGCCCGATTTGTTTCTGAGGACTCCTATAAGGACAAGGTGCATTCATTTCTCGTCTTTACAAATTTGTCCAAGAAGATATGGCATCTTTCCCAAGGCCAGAAAACGAACAACATCAATACAAGTATGATGTCTTCCTGAGTTTCAGAGGTGAGGATACCCGCAAAAACTTTGTTGACCATTTTCACGATGCTTTAAGGCGAAAAGGAATTGTGGCCTTTAAAGATGATGACGATCGACATCTTCCGAGGGGAAAATGTATAAAACCAGAAATATTGGGGGCAATAGAGAAGTCAAGATATGTACTTGTGATATTTTCTGAAAACTACGCTTCTTCTACTTGGTGCCTGGAAGAAGTTGCTAAGGCTGTGGAGTGCAAGGATATCAAAAAAGGATTAGTGATACCGATCTTCTACAAGGTCAGTCCATCTGATATACGGAAACTGAAGGGAAACTTTGGGAGAGACTTTGCTGAAACTGAGAAAACTTATACGGGCGACAAGGGAGATATAAAGAGGTGGAAGGATGCACTGAGACAAGTAGTTGATCTTGCCGGAAGAGAATTGAAAGATGGGTAGGCCTCTCTTCCACTAACTTGGAATTATTTATTTTCTTTAAGTTTTGCATGCCACGAGTGTCATGACCATAATACTCTGTATTATGTTGGTTCATCTGAGCCAAAATAAATGATTATCTCCTCCAAAACTAAACAGCCTTAATGCTGGGGAACTAATCATCTGCATTTCTTCATTGCAGATATGAGACACAGTTTATTGAGCAAATCATGAGAGAACTGGAAAATAAAGTGGGTCCTCAGCTGTCCTATGTTGTAGGCGATCTTGTGGGAATGCATTCCCGTGTTGCAAATGTAGTTGAATATTTATGCTTAGACGAGAGTGATGTACGCAGTACTGGCATGTGGGGTATGGGCGGCATAGGCAAAACAACTGTTGCACGAGCAGTTTTCGACAAAATCCAAGGTCAATTTGATGATGGATGTTGTTTTCTTGCCAATGTCAGAGAAATTTCAAAAAAGAATGGTCTGGTATATCTACAAAACCAGTTTCTTGGTGATATTCTCCAACAGGACAATATGAGAATCAGGGATGATCAGAGAGGAGCGAACATGATAAAAGAACGACTGCAACATAAAAAAGTTCTCATTATACTCGATGACGTGGATGAAAAGGAGCAGCTAGAAAGACTAGCAGGACGTCTTGATTGGTTTGGACGTGGGAGTAGGATCATTATAACAACCAGAGATGAACATTTGCTTCTCCAATATGGAGTAAACTCCATATATAGGGTGGAGGGACTATCCTTTGATGAGGCTCGCCAACTATATTGTTCAAAAGCTTTTAGAAGTAACCATCCTCCAGCAAAGTTCGAGGAGCTCACGAAGCATGTTATTGAATATGCTGGTGGCCTTCCTCTAGTCCTTGATGTCTTAGGTTCCTTTTTGGCCTATAGGAGCTTGAAGCAATGGAATAGTGCATTGGCCAGACTCAAAGAATGTCCAGATGGGAGAATTTTTGACCGGCTTAAGATAAGTTATGATGGACTACAGCAGAAAGAAAAGGAGATTTTCCTAGATATTGCCTGTTATTTCAAGGGAAATGAGAAACCTTACGTTATAGAAGTTCTGGACAATTGTGGCTTGTACGCAGATATTGGAATTGAAGTCCTTGTTAATAGAGCTCTTATCCAAATCGTGGATAACACAATGTGGATGCATGATTTGCTACAGGAGATGGCTTGGGAAATTGTTCGTCGAGAGTCTCCTGGAGAGCCAGGAGAACGAAGTCGAGTCTGGCTTTTTGAGGACATATTCCATATTCTGTCAAAAAACTCGGTCAGTAACTGCAAAATTAATTTGCTTGCATGCTTATTTGATATAGGAAAAAAAAACTTGCTAGTCATGTATTGAGACTATATGAGTTGTTTATCAGGGAACAGGAAAAGTTAAAGTCATAGTCTTGCAATCTGGGGATTATAGAACAGTGCACTTGAATGGAGAGCCCTTCACAAACATGACTAACCTAAGAATTCTTGATGTTCGTGCCATCCACCTCTCTTCTGGTTTTAATCACCTTTCAAATGAACTGCGCTTGCTACGATGGAACAACTGCAGTCTTAAATCATTTCCACCAACTTTTCTTCCAAAGTATCTTCTCGAACTCCATATGCAGGATAGCCTCCTTTGCAACCTCTGGAAAGGGGAAAAGGTTGGAATTAGTACTCATACACATTCATTAGACGCTTTATTATGTTTAACAAGCTAATAATATTGTTCAACCAATTCTTCCTAGATGCAGGTCTTAGAGAAGTTAAAAGTTATCAACCTCGATGGTTCCGAATTATTCGTAGAGACTCCAAACTTCAAAAATGTCCCAAATCTAGAGAGGCTAATTCTCAAAGGTTGCAAAGCATTATCTCAGGTTCATCCTTCAATCGGATATCTAGAAAGACTTAGTCTACTTGACTTGGGTGACTGTGAAAACCTCACAGGAGTTCCAGATAGCATAGGTAATCTGAAAGCTCTCAAAGTTCTTAATATGTTTGGATGTTCAAATCTTGAAGAACTTCCTGAGAGCATCGGGGGCCTAGAGTGCTTAGAGGAGCTTGATATTAGTGAAAGTGCCATAACACACCTCCCATTCAGCTTGACATTCTTACAAAATCTGAAAAAGTTACGCTTTCATGTTAGTAAAAGGAGGCCACAAAATTTTTGGAGGACACTGACGCGAATGCTGAGAAGAGCTCTGAACTCTAGGCGTCCGCGGTTGGCTTCATTTTCAGGGCTGTCCTCTTTAACAGAGTTGGATATGAGTGGCTACGGTCTTCTGGAAGGAGAAATTCCCAGTGATATTTACTCCTTAACCTCCTTGAGGTCTTTAGACATAGCCGAAAACTTTTTTACCACCATAACTGCAAGCATCGAACATATATCTGGCCTGCAATTTCTCACAATAAATTGTTGCAAAAAGCTTGAAGTGTTACCAAGACTTCCAGAAAGCACAATGGTTGTGGTGGCTGAGAATTGTCTCAGATTGGAAAGGATATCAAACCCATTCATTATACATTCACTACCTGACTCAAGATTTTACTTCCTTAACTGCTACAGTTTGCTTCCTCAAGATCTTGATTTAACTTTGCAGCAAAAGTACTCCTTGTCGTTGCTTCATTACATCTTTTGCTGTTCCGAAAAGAATTTTCGGGCAACTTATGTGGTATCTCCATGTCTGCAATGCGAAATACCCGAGTGGTTCAGCTACCAGGCAGTTGGACCTTTGTTGAGCATAGACATGCCCCCTAATTGGCATGACAATAGATGGATAGGATTCGCCATCTGCGCATCTTTTGAACGAATCAACAGCAGCCCATGTCGGGACCTGGAAAATGACCACTTCATTTTCTGTGAGTTCCATGCTGATGGAAATCAGCTAGGTCCCTTATTTAAGTTTCCCATTAGATTTGTCAATTCAGGTTGCCTTTGGCTAGTTTATGTGTCAGTTACTCAATTTCCACGTGATATCAATTGGGAGACAATGTCAAACTCCATTGTCGTTTCATTTACAATCACCGACCCTGAGTTAAAGGTGGAAAAGTGTGGTGTTCATCTGGTTTATAAGCAGAGTCCAGCAGAGTTTTATGATCTTTTAGTCAGGTGTTCTAGCTCATTGCCCAGGGATTGGGATAGACTCTACCATGAGGTTCAACCACCAACAATTTTCAGTAGTCACTTTGGATATTCCAGTGATCCAGACCTGTACAAAGTGAAAGGTGTAACGAGCTGTGGGGACTGTGTGGTTCAACCCAACCCTCTCGGTGGACATAATTATCTCCTTGATTATCAATATGTGATTTGGCATCATTTGGCACTTCTGCATGGTTCTATGTTCAATAGAAGGTAATCACTACTAGATTTGATCAATTGCCGAGGCTTGGGTTAGACCTTTGGAAATCCAAATAGACTATGAAAACTCATGTTAATCCTAACCTAAAATTCTAGAATATCACCACTGGCACCAACATCTCCAAAATAATCAGGCGAATAAATTTTGCTAGCTTTTGTCTTTCGCTTTCTCACCATAACAAAATCTTTCTTACAGGGTCTCCAAGGGCTGTCAAATGTGGTGCACGCTCGATGAATTCCTGCGTAAAAAATCACTGTAAGTGGATTCTTTGTTTTTGAGAAACTTATGCCACACTTTAATACTAGAATGTATATTTTGTTCAAATACTAATTTCACTTTTTTAACCTTTTGGATGATTCATAATTTTCTATTTTCCTACTTACTATATTTTACTTTTGACTATTTTCTCTGAAATTACAGTTCCAAATACAAATTGTAAAGTATAGGTAATCTACAATTAGAGTTTTAGGCGAGACTAAAACTATAACCCTCTCCCTATAATCCTGTCAATGGAATGAACTCCCACAATCTCTTTCCTGGCTGCCAACTCCATTTCGAGTTTTTGTCGACAAGTGTCTGTAAACCTATATGTTTTTTCCAAGAGTAGGAGAATTTAAATATGGCGAGTTCTTCAATCTCTTTCTTTAGTTTTTGTATTTACCTTTTGTTCCTTTGCATACTCACCAAGGGAGATTGATCTGTCTATAACATTATCTCTTTCCGGATCTGCTCGAAGATATTGGATCACACTGGATGAACCTGAGCAACCTCCGGGACTTCGACAAGTGTCTGATGATGATTCCGATTGAAGGTAATCACTACTAGATTTGATCAATTGCCGGGCTTGGGTTAGACTTTTCGAAATCCAAATAAACTATGAAAACTCATGTTAATCCTACCTAAAATTCTAGAATATCACTAGTGGCACCTACATCTCCAAAATAATCGGGGGAATAATTTTTGCTGGCTTTTGTGTTTCGCTGACTCACCATAACAAAATCTTTCTTACAGGTTCTAGAAGAACCGTTAAATGCGGTTAGTGTTCTGTCATTTCACGATGAAAGTTCCATGTATGGTGTAAGTGGATTCTTTGTTTTTGAGAAACTTAGGCCATACTTTAATACTAGAATGTATATTCCAATCAAATACTAATTTCGCTTCTTTAACTTTTTGGACCAATCCATAATTTTCAATTTTCCTACTGACTATATTTTACTTCGACTATTTTCTCTGAAAATACAGTTCCAAATACAAATTGTAACGTATCGCTAATCCACACATTGTAAAAACCTCTCCATGTAATTGGGTATTTATCGGATTAATGTCTCTCCCTTGTGGCGCCCAAGGAGGCCAAGAACCCTAATGAGCTTTTTATATAAACCTTACGGATTATTAAATCATTGCACGCCATTAATTTTTCTTTTATCAGGTGAGGGGACATCTGTACTTTTTTTTTCCAAGGGTAGGAGAATTTAAATATGGCGAGTTCTTCCATCTCTTTCTTTAGCTTTTATATTTGCCTTTTTTGTCTTTGCATGCTCATCATGGGAGATTGATCTGTCTAAAAAATCTTCTCTTTCCAGATTTAAACCAAGCTATTACAATAGCATAATGAATGTCGCTAAGCAACCATCATCTTGATTCTGGCAGCTACCGTTTGTTTATGTCTGCTCTTTTGAAAATCGATATTAATTCGACGATGAGTGCCATTGTTGAGAATGTCTTGAGTTTGAGTCGAGATACTCCATCCGAATAGCTTTTTAAGTTTTATTGGTTTTCTAAATTGAGTAGGTTTCCCGTAGTGGGTTGTTTTTTTTTTGGTTAAATACAAATATTACATATATAAGAGATGAAATTCTATTTGATTATTATGCAATAAGAGGTATGTTTGAATTTTCTTTCCGTGAATTTTCTGAATGAATTCTTTGTGAAAAAAATGTGAGATAACAATTAACGGTTTGTTTTGATTGAGAATAAGGGCTGGAAGACACTTGAGCGGTCAACTGATTTTTGGATTCATAGTAGATTTATTGGTAATTGGCTCTTTTTATAAAAGTAGGTATTGATATTAAGATAAATCATATTCAAATCGAATCATGTAAATTTCTAGTGATCTTATTATTCTTTGTTGATTTTTTTGGTAATTTCTTTTTCTTGCATTAAACTCGATTTGCAAAATCCATTAGTTTTGCGTTATTTTCATGATAGAATTGTTGTGAACCTTGCGAGGTGAGATCTCTAAGGGAGGTGGCTTGAATGGTTGTACCCACAAGGTGGCGCCTACAATTAGTGTTGATTCTCCTGAGCTTTATTGATTATAACTTGATTTTCTTTTTTATTTACTTAGTTTAATTTACTTAGAAGCCGCCACTAGCATATAATGGATCGGTTATGAACAGTGTAAGGTGAGGGAGTCACCTTTGTTATTACGAATCGGAGATTCACAGGTCTAGGAATTTGGTTACAAAGCTTTATTTCGGTGCCTAATCTCTTTCATGACAGCAATATGCACGCGATCTCTCCAATTTTGTTTTGTAAGTCTCAACACATATAAATGATGATATGCATGGCTGCTCAAGCAATAAAAATTAAATCAAGCAAAAATGATAAATAAAGAATGAGGAAAATAAGGATGAGCTATATAATGTAAAATTTAAACAAGGCCTTGTTATGAACTCTCATAGGGTTCTTAGTAGCTACGTACACTAAACGTGGCGAATATTAAAATTCAATCTAATTCATCTTCCTATCAATCAAAGAAATTATCGGATTTTCTAGTAATATTATTCCACCAGCTCTTGCGTCAAGCTCATTTATGCCTTAAGCTTATTTATTTTGTTAAAAAAATGATTTAGAATACATTTTCCTAAAATTGATTCCTTATGTTGTTTTTAAAAATAAATGAACAAAAAATATTTTTATCGTCCATAAAAATAGTTATGCATAAATTATTTTTTATAATGATAACAATTTCCTTAACTAATTATTTTACATGATGCAAGCGATTATTTTGAGAAAAATATTTTGCAAATTATTATTTAATGCAAAACAAACGAAGGGTTACAAATAGTTAATGTACTTCATTTATTCTTATCATAAACAAAATCTTCCTTATAATTTTTTAAAAATCAAAAGTTTCCACTTCTTCAAAATGAAATACTGTTAATCTTTCTGCTAAATTATTTCACTATATTTGTCGATGTGGATTGCTAACATGAATCTCTAGTATACATCTTTTGTGCCATGATACGCTCATAATTTGCTCATAATTTTTATCTGACAATACCACATACCAAGTTAACAAAATAATACAAAATTTTAAAATAAAAAATACGCTATCTCATCTTCTCGTAAAAACAAAATCCTAGCTCTAAATTACCCGCATCCTAATTCTCCCGCACCACCGGTCACTGCCCTTCACCATCACCCTACCAACACTCGCCGCGGTCCTTCGGATCTAAGCAGTGAATGGCAATGGATGCTGTAGGAATCGTGGCTATAATTATTGCAAAACTAAGCAAGAACTACTACAGAGTTTAATCCATAGACTATTGTTGCGACCAATTTTTCGGGTGTGAATCACCTGGTTTGGCTAATGGATTGTTAAGCCTAGACTTAACTCGAGCTCTCCTAAGCCCATACAAATTCGCAACTTTCGGTTCAAGTTCTTAACATGTAATTTTTTTAATTAGGAGTCGCCACTAATCTATTTTTGGTGGGTCGATTAGAAACCCAAGTAAAGTAACGGGAGTTTTACTTTACTCCTACGAACCAGAGATTTTGGGTACATGAACTTGGTTACGCTAAAATTCTCTAACGCCCTTTCGGTACCTTTCTCTTTATTTTGAAAAATGTTTGGCAAGCAGTTTTGATTGATTTTAAATATATTTCCCTAACATGTAAGGTGGTCATACGGATGCACAATCCACCAATTTAACACCCAAATAAACAATAAATAAATTGCAAAGACTTACCTTAAAGCAACGAAAGCATCTGCAATGTTAAATTAAACCACATCAATAATCCTAGATATGGTTTCTGATTAACACGCAATTTATTTTTTTGTTTTCACTTATTTAATGAGAATCATGCAATGCATGCTACTAATCTAACATGAAAAGATATGACATGGCAATATGACATAACTATATGACATAATATGATGCGATCTATACTAAATAATGGAATCAATTTATTCTAAGGCATTTTTTGGTATTTTCCCTGGAATTCGAAATTATAAAAATGCGAAAATTATATATCTAAATTAAGATATCATCTAATTTGTATTAGGAATAATGTTAAGTCAAATCCTAATTTAAACTAGAATGTTATCCTAACTTAGTAATCCCTAACTAAAATGCAATCTATCTAAAAAACTTATCTAAACTTATAATAAGTTAAAAACTATTATCTAGAATTAAACTATAGTATGCAATGATATACAAAGGATGCCCTATGACATATGCATGATGATTTTTTGTTTTTGTTTTTTTTTTTTTTGGTTAATTTCGAAATTAAAATTGTCAAATAATTAAACATGCAACCTAAGTTTAAAAAAAGAACTAGCAACCTAAATTGATTGGTTTGATTTTTTTTTTTTTTTTTTTTTTTTTTTGAAATTCGATACAAAATTCTATTCTAAATATACAAACCCTAAAACAAGAACCTAATCTAACTCACATATTTTTTGGATTTTTTTACAAAAACAAAATTAACTTAAACGACATGCCAGCAAATCATAGTATAATTGATATCCAAATTGACAAACCATATCGCGCATGAGATCGGGTTAACCAATTTTACATAAATTGCGAACCGTATCTCGAGCATGAGATCGGGTTAGCGATTTTTCCGTGCGATTGCGAGTGATATTTCGAGCGTGAAATCGGACTGTCAATCGTATGCACGTTGTGAAATTAGAAAACTTTCTCAATTCATGAGGGATCAAGAGATCTCTTGGATATGACAATATCGATCAAACACTCAAAGGAAGATTGCGATATTACGAATTAGGCGAAAATCAGATTAATCGAGAATCTTACCTAATTCACGATGTCACGCGGGTGACGTTCAGGAAGATCGTCTCATAGCAGCGGCTGCTCATGGTGGCTTCACACAAGTGCGATTGGAATTTCCACGATATTCGCCTGTATCATGTTCTCCCTTGGTGAATTACCAAGTACTCTGGAAAATTGCTAAGCATGGGGAGGAATAGTCAGAACACATGCACGAGGATAATTAAAGAGAACCAATAGAATCTTGTCATTGTCATGGCCAAAATTGGGACAGCTCTTGCTTTGAAAATATCACAATTGCATGTGATGTTGCCGCCACTGGACACACCATCAAGACATGCAATATTTGACCGGAGACAAGGACGTAGCTGTGGAAGCCTTGTAATGATCTAGAAACGTCAACGCGGGACGGACTTCGCCTCGGCTTCAAGAGCGACTCAAGGGCAGCTAGTGCGATGCTGCAGTGTAGACTCGGCCAAGAGGGGGCCGTCGCGGTGCAAGTACAACGTGGATGTCTAGCAGCAACAACGATGGCTAGTCGATCTCGGGAGGTGGTGATGGAGCGATCTCAGAATTGGGACTCAAAGAGCAAAAAGAACTTCGGTTTTTATTCTCTATTGGATCCTTCGCTCTATCTCTTCTCTCAACGTTCCCTCCATCGAATTGTGCGGCCCCCTAAAAGTTTTCTTCCTGGTTAGTGGTAGTCAAGAGAAAATAAATAAAAAGAAAACTCAAATTGGAGGCATGAATCTGAAGCGATTCATGGGATCATGGCGGTGGCTCGTGATTGGATCGAACAGTGCAGGGCCTTCTCGGTCCGAAGCAGATCAGCAAGGCAGGGACGGCATCAACGAGGCAACAGCTGGACAACAGATCGACGTGTGGTCTCACGGCAGCAGCGTTGTTGTTTTAGCAGGGCCGGCAACGGGTCAAGAGAAGCAGCGGCCGCGTCGTCTTAGCGGAAGTGCGGCAGGCCGTCGAGACTCGCTGTGGTGTTGCTGGAATCAATGCGGTAGAAGCAGGATGCGCCGGATGAGACACCGGAAAGCTGCGGAGTGGGCAAGGACCGGTGTTGTGGATGTTGGTCTTGGAGAAGTGACTTCCGAGATCTGAGAATTACCGAGAGATAATGCCTCCGATTCACATATTTTAATCTCTACAAATCTCCACTCGCTAATGGTGTCTCTAAGCTTCACTCCCTCTTTTTCTTTTGGTTTCTTCTTCTCCGTGCTTCCACCAACTTCGGGCCGTGAAAGACCTCCAGAAAAACCTTTTCTACTCTCTCTTCTCAATGTGTATCTCTGTCAATGGCCGTGTATTCTATTGTGCGCGGCTTCCTCTTCAAACCCTACGCATTTAATCTATTTATAGGCCACAAGTTAGGGTTTTAATTTTTCCAAATCTGTATCCATGAAAATTCCTTTTTCCAAATGCAATATTTGCTTTTGATACGATTTAGGATTGCAAGAGGATTCTTCTAAAATTTGAAATCTCGCACAAATCAATCCGTAAAATCTTTCCGAGGATACGAGCTTGGGCCGATTTATTCCCTTTGTAGACTTAGTCCAATTCACCAAATTAATATTTTGAACCATCAATTTGAACGCATTTGTCACCAGCCTAATGTAGATGCAAATTAAAATAAATGCACCTAAAACTATATGCTATACAATTAATTAATTAACTAATGTTTTTTTAGGGGTTAAAATTAATTCCCAATTTTTAATGCGATAAATGATTAAACAGGTCGCCAAAATTTAGGTGTTAACAACTATGCAGCTAACAAAATGAAGCAATCTTCTATTTTATTCAAATATCGATGATTCCCTTTTTTTTTTTCTTTTGATCGGATGATTCCATTGTCCATCAAAACTTATCAAAAATAAATAAATAAATAAATCAATTCTTCTACCAAATCTTGGCAAAAATGAATAGTCGCAAATCAAATGAAAGTCCTAAAGGATTAAGATCCTTCTCCGTGCTAAATGAAGAACCTCGTCTTTTGGAATTCGAGGTTCATTAGGGCCTACATAGCTTCCTTTTTCCATTTTAAGGACTTTACAGGGTGCGATATGCAGTTAATTGGGAGATCAGGGAAAATAAATCTTTATTACAGTGTTTGTCACGCTTTGAGCACACATATATGACAGCAAAACAATACTCGATCCAAGGCATCTTCTGATCAATCAAAGGAATTAGTAGCAGAGAGATGAGACGCTAGCTCATTCATTGATTGACTCGTCAAGGCACAAAGTCATCGATTTGTTTACAGGCGCGATAACTAGGAAATGTTCAGCACTTGCCGTTAAAATAATAATGTCCATACATCTCATGATCTCATTTACATAAAAAGCAAATTTCTGAATTTGAGCAATTCACTACAGCGCCTTCTTCAGCATAGGAGACTTGACGCCCGTGAAAGATGGGGCCTTTGCAGTGACGTGAAGATATAAACCTACATACCTTCCTATAGTCATACAAACTTAACACTACGGTCATTAAATCACAAAATTCATGTGCAAAACTGATGAAGAAATGCACTGAATTGATAGCATCAGGGCTTACCTTGCTTTCCCACCATATGTGGGACTGTATTTATATATTAGATTGTCGAGCACTTTCCAAGCAGAAGCCCGGTTTATATACTTCCTAGCCTCACTACAGGATAAGAAGTTCGAATTAGAAATGTTTCCCTTCAAACTGAGTGAAAAGCAAACACTTAACCACAAGCACAGTTCATGTAACCATAATTGTGTATGATACAAGATATTCAAGAACTTTGACATGGAAATTTCAAACGAAATTTGCTTTGCAGCATGAAATTACTCACAAATTCTGACCTGACAAAGAAGTTCACTACATGCTGTGTAACTTGAATGTCATCATCTGAGTGTGGTATCATAGACAAATCCCATTCAAAAGCATTTTTCTGCACAATATCCAGAAAGCCATATAAGTTAGCTCGAGGCAGTAAGTATAAACATATTTCACAGATATGAAAAGGTGGAAAATATAATCCCAAGAACAATCACTGATTTAGCTCCCCAGATATTTACGCAAATGAATCATGTTTAAGTCAAAGCCATAAAAACAAAAAGAGTCATGTCCCCTATAACATGATTAACTCAAATTGCCCAGTCTCTAAATTTTGCCTAACCAATTCTGCAAGACTCAGGCAAGTTGTGCCACAAGCTCTTAACTAAATATGTATCAGGAGGCATCGCAAAATCAAAAACAACAAAATCGGCAACAGCAAGTCAATTTCCACAAAATGCCCAGAAAGGAAAACATTGAATTCATAGTCCATGATCGTGTGCTTAGCAGGAAGGCAATGAATTTAATATAGATCATCTTGGATAAAGCTAAAAACTGCTAGACCAGAGCCCAAATCTCTACATTCAGAAATTCAACTATCACGATTTTTGGGTAGCTACTTTCTCATGATGCTGCATTCGGTAGGTGTCAGAACCCTATAGAAGGTGCATGCTTCATTTGGCACCAACACAGCATTATCCTCATGCAGTCAAATTGTCGTGCAAATTATTGTTCCTTCGAGCTAACTTGGTAGTTATATCAGGAATTTTGAATGGCAACAAACTACAAAAAAGGCCAACTTAGTTATATTTGCCAAATAACAAATTAAAGTCTGGCATATCATGATGGATTATCTACCTGAATAGGCTTAATATGCATCCAATAGTGAGATGATCGGTATGAAAGCTACTACATGAAGCAATGTGCCTTTCCTAATCAAATGAGATTCGTGTTGAACAAGAAGAAAAGCATGAAACTAACCATTACCTCTGGATGCCCTTGGAAAGCAGTTACAGGGTAACTGTGGGCTTGAACTGTGGAGACATAGACCTGGTAATAGAGTTCCTAATGTTATTCTCACAAATAACAGAAATAAGCAGTAACGCAAAATATTTTTTTCACTGCGATATATCACTTCAGACATGAAGTAAGAGGTAGTTGGTTATATTCAACCTTGTTGTCTCCATCCGTGCTGGTTGTCAAGACCATAAAGAAATTCGTTAAGTCAGTGTTCTGCATCAGTCTTTCGGGCCAGATGCCATACCGCAACACAAATGAATAGTTGGATTAGAAAAGAGGATTGCATACATCAAGAATAGGCAAGATTACTGAGATTTAAGCCTTAATTAAAATAGACTGGTCCCAATCACATTCATGAAATAAAAAATATAACATAACACACAACAGGAAAAAAAAATCCCGGGGCAGTATTAAAAAAATTCAGCAAAAAAGCATGTCTTTAGCCTTTTTAGCCAATTTTAGCCCAAAAAAAAAAAAAAAAAAAAAAAAAACTACTGGGCCCACAAAAAAAAAATACTCACAGGATGTTAGCCTACAAAAAGAAGCAAAACAATGCATTAAAGTTGCATGACTTTTGTCTCCTATATTAATTTTACCAGGATCTAACTGGTCTATCTAGACACCATTCTTCAGAAGTAATGGTTGTGTCACGTGTAACAGATGGCTTATATCAAAATAAGAATGTAGTCCCTGCAATGATAACACTCCGCTGGAAGAAAGAGGTACATGAGAGAAAACAAAAGGAAAAGGAAACGGAGAATCAAACAAATTTCACTTAGTATTCTCAATTAAAACCAGCAGGCTACTAAAGTCTTACAACTCACATGATGATTTTGCATGACAAGGCAATCTGTACTCGACTTTTTAAGCAAATCTGGCGGAAATCTGCAAAACGGTGGATAGATGGGAGTTGGAACTGCATCTACAGGTGATTATGCATGACTATATCAAGCAACAGACACCTTATACAAAGTAACCACGCATCTTCTACTCCAATAACCACTTTTGATATACCAGGACAATCATCCGTAATAATTTGATGTAATCCACATTTCTCTTCCTAGCAATATTTTGATTCCACAGCTACATAATCAGCATCATATACTAAATTACATAAATCCAAATTTATATTCTCATAGAGTATAAGAAGCCAATCAGAAGCATACAGATATCCTGCTTGCTGTCAATTAAAAAAGAATACAGCTTAATCTGTCTTTATATGTGTTAGTACTTGAAAGTTGACAGGGAAAGCTTACTAGCGTCAACCATACCTTTGAAATACCATTCCTTCAACATTTGTGTTTCTCATAAATTGTAGAGTGGATGCTTGATCTGCAGCATTAAATTCCTCGAGAATGCTTTTGTCCTGTCATTAGGGATGTTAAATTATTATCAAGAGATTTTTTCCACTTTCCTCTTTATACTATGAACTACACTTTCTGTAAATCAACCAGAATTTATCCATTTGACATGGACGAAGGAACTTAAACCTTGAGGGATTATTTGCATCACAATTGGTTGGATGCGAAATAATCGCCATGCTCGTCAAGGTTAAAGCAATGGCAATCTCAACCTTGTAGTGATGACTCATGCTTTCAAGTTTTGTGCCAATAGAGGCCAAAGCTTTATGCAGATGATGATCAGTCAAGTGTGCTAAGTGAAGCCGTGGGAAGAGAGAAGTTTTTTTTCTGGCACAATGCCTCACAAAAGGTAAAAGGCGAAAAGAACAGACCATGTAAAGTGAGTCTTGCATTAAAAAAGAGAAAATATGCAACCAAAAGAATTGAAAGCATTGACGGACTATTCAAAACGGTGACAAGGGACAAAGTTACCTTGCTGATTATCATTGTCAATAGTTCAAAGCACAAGCAGATGGTATAAGATGGGAAGTGGTCAGCAGCATCATTCTTTGCCAAAACTTCCTGCAAACAACAGGCAAAGAGTACATCTAAAAATTGCAAAGCAAAAATGTACAGGACACGCATTGAAAGCATATAAAAACGAACTATTCTCTCCCAAGGCAGTGAGAATGCGCGTCTGTCTTGGAGCAATCGAATAAAAAGTTTTTGAATGAGGAACAGCACATTATTCTGGGCAAACTACCTATAGAAAAATTTAATTGCATGAAAACACTCAATACAAGATTGATGAAGCTCTGCCTCCAACCAATAAATAGAAACACAAAATCTTAGAAATATCTAGGGGCAGCAATCATAACAGTACCTTGAAAATTGCCTTCAGAGTCTCATAACACAATCCGGTTTTAGCCCACCCTCCAGTAAAGAGCACTCCATTGACCATCTTGAGCTTCTGCATTCCAACCAAATATCAGCATCTAGAAATGAAAAACAAAGTGGTGGTTATCTAAAAATAATCAAGGCCATAAAATCTATACAAACACAACCCGAAAGAAACCACACTCCAACATTATACCCATCACTCATGTAAAACTCCTCATAGAGGGTATTATACAAAGCATTAACTCCTTTAATCCACACATGCGAGAGAGGATGCATGTGTTGCTTGCACGCCCTAAAGAAACGCGATTTGTCTCTCGCAATCACTTTTCGACCATTAAGAAATGGAGCATGCTAAACCTCCCCTCTTTCACAACAATCCTCGCCAAGCTAGGCACAGATAATACAACTAATCCACCCTAAACATCATTTTGTCATAGTCATAACAATCTAGTGATCTCTCCTCGTAAAGATTACGTTTAGATCCGTGATTTTGTGGATGGCTTTACTCGGAGTTGCAAAGGAAGTGTGTTATGCTTTAGTCTCTAATTTTACAAGCAAGAGGTGTACGATTTTCAAGGATCATGAGGTAATTAAGCCCATGCCTGCCCACAAGCAAAAATCTCCAGTAGCATCTAATGCCATGGATCCAGTATGATGATCAATCTTAGGTACTATAGTCCTTGTTAAGACAGCCACCATTCCTTGCAGTCAAGCTCAAAGCAGATACTCTAGTTCCAGTGATTTAACTCAACCAAAAAGAATTCCAGACTTGGGTGTTGCTAATAGCTAACCATGGTGTCTCTCAATGAGATGTTTTCTATACTTAATGTGGCATGAGAAGTCAGAAAAGAATAAGGAGACCTGGGGCTTGGTTAAAAAGATGTCGACTGGTCAAATTGAGTGAGAAGAAATATCCAGATAAGCTCTAAAGTCTTTAAGGATGAGGGAAAAGCAGATTGGGAGGAGTCATCAATCAAGCTCTCATCTTTGCCGAATTGTGATAGAAGGAAATGGCACTCTAACTGCCTAAGATATTTACGAATCAGTCTAGCTAAGCTCTCCATAAGCAGGTGTAAACCTAAACCATACTACTGTGACCTTCTACCCGAAGAAAGATCATGTACAAAATATTGCAGAACGAAAACAACCCAAAGAAGAAGAACAAGCCTGCTCGTGGTGTCAGCAGCTCTGTCATCATTAGGTTTGCCAACTAGTACAGTTTGCTTTCTTCAATTCTTCCTCACCCTCCCAGACCACTTCGGTTACTGCAAAGAAAATACACTCAAGAACATGTAGAGGTAAACCTGAGGACCTCTTATTGATGGATAACACACAAAAAACTCATGATGTGCAGGTAATGCCTATTAGCCTTGTAAGTGGCTCATGTGGTGTATTTGAGTTTGTAACATAGAATTGGTGACTCATGTATCTCCTTCAGATAAACAATACACCGAGAAAAAGGAAAGTATACGATGCCTATCAACAGGAATGGATGTAGAAATTCCTATGCAGTGGGGGCAAACTTGTACGTGTGCTTTAATTAAGTTTGTTGATTCAAATAATGCCTAAAGTTCTTGTGTGCTCCCGTTACTAGACAAATTACTACAGGATCAACTATCAAGTATAGGTGGACAACAACTAACCATCTAGCAATGTTAAGCTTTGCAAAGATGTGGGGCCAAACCAAGAAATTTGTCAAAAAGAAAATACTGTTTTAAGCAAAACCTCAACAAACTTAATGGGGGTCGCAACTAAGAAAATCCTTATAAACTACAACTATCATAATACATTTTTCAAAACGTGACCAGAGGCAATTGCCCACACTTTCTATTGAGTAATCCATCCCCTTCCTATCAAACCCCAACATATTTACAGAAAAATAGCACGCTAAGTAGAGATGCGATCCATAAATTAGCATCAAGTTACCTTCTCTCCCATGCTCATCAATTCTAGTCTTCAAAACCTTTCGCCTCTTCAGTGAGGTTGACGCAGGATTTGTCACTTTAATATTTACATCCTTGGAGGTACCATGATTTTGGCCCTTCAAAGAGCACATCCCAATGTTCACGCCTCTACTGATGGCAGAAACATCTTCCTTTGGTGGCTGGTGGTGTTCTTCCTCTCTCACTTTTACGTCATCAACCTCCATTTTATCTTCCTTGCACTTCTTCTCAGAAACTAACTCCTTGCCACTCTCTTTTGAATCAAGGATAGACTGGGCTTTTGGAAAATCAGCTGATGCCAAATTGACTGCATCTTCATTCTCATCTTTTTCATCCGAGAAATCAAATACCACTCTTCTTTTTCTACCGCCTTCAGTTTTGGAGGTTCTCTTAACATTCACATCCTGACCCTCATCATCGCTGTTCAGTTCTGCTGTCTCATGTACACAGATTTGAGCTTCTGCACTAACTGATGAAGAAATATTTTCCATTTACAGAAGGAATTCTGTAATAGTCCTTATCAAGAAAACTTTTACGAGACTTGAGAGAATTAAAGCAAACTTTTGAAAGAGACGAATGGATTATAGGAACCAACCAGTGGAACTTGGAGCAGAGCTGCTATTTTCTGCTGGGCCAGCACTTGATTTTGTTGTGGTGGAAGCATGACCCCATAGATATGCCAGAGAACCCCCAGCTGTCGAAGAGTTCTTGCCGTTCTGACCCAACTTTTTACTTGCAGGCAAGTTAGTGACTTTTTGTTTGTCTGCAGACAGTTTGCTGGCTTGATCACGAACTCATGCACCATTACCTTCACTATTTGCTTGCTTAAGCACATCAACAGGTTGCTCCAACTTTTTTTGGTTTGTCTGTTCAATCTTTCTCGGTTGTGGTGGGTTAACCTTTTGATGGACAGTATTTGATGGTCTTGAGACTCAGGCACCATTAAGCTTTGGAGCTCCCAAGTCAAATAATTCCCTCTCTGCACTTCGCCTAACAAAGGGATTAGCTACCGCACATAACCTGAAAAATCACACAGAGAAGTCGTCGTGTTTAGTCCTCGTCAAAATATTATGTTTAGAGACACCTGCATGCACACAGATACTCAGAATCCTGAACCAAGGCATCACACCTGTTATCTCTCAGACAATTCTCTGTGGTTGCATCCTGGCTGAAAAGCTCGCCTGCACAAATTCAGCATTCCAAAGTGCAGCTGGATCCTTCGGAATGCGAGTTTGCACACTATAGACTTGAACTGAGCATTCATTCACCATCAACTTCTTCCCTGGCTTCTGCATACACATCGAGCAAAGGAAATTTCTAGGAATATAAATTTAATATGTAGCAGGCGAGGGAATAAAGCTCACACATTCTCATAAGTGTGCAAATGAACAACCATGAAGTCAACAAGATCCCTGTTCAATTTCGAAGTTCTATCCATAAATCAAGTTGTACAAGCGTCCACATAAAAAGAGAGACATTTCAAATCTCAACTCAAGGCATCAATCTGTCTGCATGGAAATTTCGTAACAAATGCTCGAACTCAAGCATGCCTATCTGGCATATTATTTTGACATGACATAATTGATTATCTCAGATGACGAAACTCATTTCCTACTGCTAGTAGCCCCTAAAAAATAATTAAAACAAACATATCTAGTGGTCTCTCAAAACCAACCAGTATTTACATATGCAGCATATTGCCAATCAATCCATGATTTCAAAAGAAAAACTGCAAAGAAGCTCTCTTTCTTAAAAAATCTGAAAGGCAGGTTTTTAGTTATAAATATCGGAAACGACTATCAGTCATTGCACATTTTAGCTCCTTGAGACATCATAAAATGAAGAATCAAGGGTCAAAACCAACGTAACCATACAAACAGAGGAACTTAATTCGGTTGTTTCAGGAAGACCCATCTCCAATGCATGGATAACACATCTCAGGAGGTCAGATAAGCATCCAACCAATAGAAATATTAGGCAATAGGCAACACGAGATAAAATCTAACCGGCAAGTTTAGGCCCAGAAACAAGTTTAATATGGTAAAATGCGGGACTGTCCTTTAACCATCCAGATAAAGAGTATACAGTTTCCAATCCCTCTCTATGTCTTTCTACAAATTCTTGCAGCAACCTGAAGACAAAGTAACTATTAGCTGTGCTGTTTCAAACTCATGTAATCTAAATCATTCTATACGAAGACAGTGCTAACCTCTTTGCAGTATTTGAAGATACTAGGAAATTGCAGCTCAACCAATGTAGGAAACCCGAGAAAGAAAGCAAATTGCTTAGAAATTGCTAAAAAGAACGGGCCATTGAAAGAACAATAGCCATAAGTCCTGCAGAATAATTGGCGTCATCACGGACGGGAGCAAGACTGGGGATAGATGGTGTCAACTCAAACGAATTGAATTAATGGGAATATAAGTTTAACATCGCTTTCTACAAAGGAAACGAAGCCATTACAGATTCAACACCGGTCTTTCGAGATCTCACAATTAGAGAACTAAATCATGCTAGGAGAAACACTGCAGATTTAAATCCAGAGAGATTAATTCAAAGCTGCCACACCAACAGAACCCTTTCATCTCCTAGTGCATAAACACTCCGAGATGGACTAAGACACGGGAATCATGTACAGTGAATCTTTCTTTCTCCCCGACAACGGGAAACACGTCAAAAACCAGCGACCGATCTACGAGCGCCGGAACGCAACATCTCCGTATCCGCACAAATTTGCCCTAAAAAATCCCGGCAGCGTGAAAGGCATATGAATCTTCGTAAAAAGAATCGAGGGAGAACGAAAACGATCGCTCATCGAAACGGGAGAGATCGGAGATAACGAAAAAGGCAACGACTTGAGATCGAAATCGAAAGAGGAAGAATTCGATGCGCTTCCCTCTAGGGCTCAATCCCAAATCCAATTTTCCCGCCGTTTCTAACAAATTAACCCTTTCCATTTTTACATCAATTTCTTTCCATTATTATTGATCAAGATCAGCTAGATAATTAGATTGAAATTTAACTTTCAACCTTGAAATATAATTTAGCTCGTGATATTTGAATAAAAAAAAGGCAATTAATTACGTATTTATTGCCTCACAAATAAAAATTCCAATTCTTCACTATAGCTTTTCTTTAACATTAACAATCTTCTCTAAGCAAAGTAATAATAAGACACAAGATAAGATGATGTCTTGTTGGGTGTAATGGACCCTTAAATTGTGAAACGGGAATGATAGAAATAAAATCATTTTTGTTGGTTAGCCCGATTAAAAAAAAAAGAAATAAAAATTCAAAGGTAGGGAGTATGGGTGGCGTGGTTCGGGTTGGTCCGGCCACCCCTAACCCCTGGGCCAACCCATACTGATGTCGGTCCCTCATTTTAGGATCGAGGACCGACCCTATCTGTGAGCCTGGGGCCAAGGATTGGGCCGCCCGTGGGTTGATCCTGTTAAAATCGGCCCGAGACCGATCAATAATTTTTTTCGTCTTATTTTTTATACTACCTAAAAAAGTAAACCTACAAATTCAAATTACACATCCATCAACAATGCGACGTTGTCACGCAACTAAACTATAAAAACCAATACATATTTAGCAAATTTAAGATGACAAATAATAGAAATTTCGTGCATATTGCTTATTTCGTTGAGATATGGGACAAGATGGAGAGTTCTTGTATTCATCTATCTTTAATATTCATAACACCATATGTAAAAGTGTTTTCCCGCATTTAATCATATATAAACTAAAACCAAAAAATGAGCTTCACATCGCTTGACTAACAAATTATCGTAGCAATTGCAGTACTACTCTACTCTTTAAAAACTTCTACCATTTGACACAAATTAAAAAGCAAAGTGCAGTTGAAATTCATTAGTAAAATACACTTAAACCATAAAAAGTTCAAAATACTTAATATAAACCATGGATATATAACTTCACTGAAATTCATTAGTAAAATACACTTAAATTATAAAAAGTTCAAAATACTTAATATAAACCATGGATATATAACTTCACATCTTGTTAATTCACTTGAACTTCTAAACATCTAAAAACAAAACAAACGACACTTAATTAATACTCAACGAAAGTTTTAAATTAAAATTACTATTAGTACTTATTGATAGAAACATCTCAATATAATATAATATAAATGAGACATTTTACTTAGGTTTGAATATATAAAAGAATTATAAATAATATAATATAATATAATATAATATAATATAATATAATATACATGGTTGGTCAGGGTTGGGCCAACCCAAAACTCTTAAAATCGAGGCCAAGCCCCGCACAAGTATTGGTTACGGAATTTCGGGAGCAAAGGATCGGCCGTCCCTTTAGGAGCTGGCCAGGGACCGGCAGGGTTGGGCCGTCAGGGGTCGATCCAGGGTCGGCCTGGACCGCTGCTCACCCCTAATAGGGAGAGTGGGTGGTATCTGAGTTGACCAAAAAATTAGTGTTTTAGCCAAAATTAATGTGATAATAGGGCTGGCCCAATTGTAAAATTAAGCATACTTTTCAGAAAAACTCAGAAGTACATATTTTGACTTTTTGTTGGCCCCAATATTATGGTTTAATATGTTCTCCCCTCGAACTTGTTAAATTTCGAGGACTCCACTTGGACCATTTTCCTTAGCCGCCTTTTGGAATGAATTGGTTTTTTAACTTACGAAGAAAGGCCGCTGGTGACTTCTAAGCAAATGAAATGAAATAACAAAATGATGGGCAAGTGCAATCACATAATATATATACACATAAAACTCAAAAGCTTTGAGTACAAAAGACTCGAATTTGAACAAAGTAAAGCCAATAGGGCTTTCAGGGGTTGGATGACCAATTAAAAGGCATGGACCCATTCTTTGGGCTTTTGCGATCGAGTCCGCGACAAAATTTAATTATTTGCTACAATGGGCCGAGTGTAAATTTGTTTTGCCCAGCGACAAATTCATGGCCTCGGTGAGAATTGGCTCTAATTCCCACGAGCATTGTACTTCTTCTGTTGGCATTTGTACGAGTACTTTGCAATCTGACCGAAGTAAGAGTCTTCGTTTAGTTCAGGAGAGAAGAAATTTTAGGGTTTCCACCATTGGCAAGGCCTCAGCTTGCACAACAGAGTTTACTATTACTGATCTAGCAAACCCATTCACCAAATCTCCATAGGTGTTCCGCCATACACAACTTATAGCTTTGATCATCATTCTAGGCAAGAAAGTTCCATCTATATTGATTTTGATGAGTATCTTCGCTTGGGCCAAACCAGATCCGAGGTAAGGCTTCCTTTACACCTTTCCCCTTCTTCTTTGCCTATTCTCGATTGTTGAAGCACTGATTTTTTGCCATGACTGAATTTATAAGGTACTTCGGATTCGACTTTGGTTTGCGAAAAATAGGGTTGTTTCTTTCATTCCAAATATGCCAGAGGATAGACGCAAGGAGGTCGAACCTTGCAGAGGTGTGATTGAATTTAAGTAATCATTTCATCTATTCGATCAAGTTCTAAACTTTTCAAATTTTTAAAACCTTACCCACTATTGACTGTGCCAGCAAAAAGAAAAGAGACGGGGGAAAGTTTGACAGTACAAGTGTCATGATGTGATGTGATGCGATGCGTTGCTATGTGATGCACAACAAAGTTGGAATTTTAATTTATACTTTTTTAGCTGCAGTGATTATTATTATTATTATTATTTTTTGGGAGGATCGATTTGTGTAGATGTTGGACTGACTTCGGACCCAAAGTTGGTATTTTGCGGCTGAATTTTAAGATTCTCTTATCTTGATAGTCCATATACTATATTAAACCATATGGGGTATATAAGATTTACTATTTATTGATTGAGATTTCTCGGCCGTGATCTGGGCATCCTCACATATTCCGACTTTTCCAACCATTTTTTCTTGGTCTTTCGATAGAGTTCCCTTGGGAATTGTTCGGGTCCTCCTCTGAAAAGATAAGAAGTAGCTTGTCCTTATTCGTGATAGAGGATGTTTGATTTCTGGACCTCCCGACTATGCAAAAATTATCTCTTCATTCGGTTTAAAAAATAGACCCAACATGGTTGTTTCCGCGAAATGATCACTCCCACCAAATCGGAAATAGCGTTGAGAATGCCGCTCACCCGTCTTCCTCTTTAGACAAATGCCGATTTCTGGGAAGTTGCCTCGAGATTTCGTACCACAAACAGAGAAGAAAAGGGGGAAGTGCCTCAACAATTCTAATGGCTTGGTTCGTACCATGTCGGAAAATGCGAGATCATGATGGCAAAGACTCGTCCCAATCACGCGTCAACGGAGCGTCTCCGAGCATTTTCCCGTGGGACCATTGGCACGTGTAAATGGACGGTCTCTGGTTTGGAGGATAAGGAAAACCTTAACTCTTAAGAAATTGGTTTGACCATTAGTTAATTAATTATTCACGAAGTAACATACAAATATAATAATCGGCAAAACAATAAACAATAATCTTTTCTGGTGAGGGGGTTGACTAGGCTTGACTTGGGCAATCCTTCATGTAAACGGCTTCCGCTGGATCGGAGTCTTTACTCTCAAGCTCAAAGTCTCGACAGCTTCGATCGGCTTCTGCATTCATCTCTTCGCTCGGACTCAAGCTTCTTCCATTCTCGAGGTTTTCTCTGTCTGTGCTTGATTCTGAGTATAGCCGTTCCTCGTTTGTTAATTGTCGCATGTATATCGCCGTTTCTTAGCTCCAGATGTGTAAACTGCCATTTCCTCTGATTAACTTCTTCATGGATTTTTCGAAACGTTAAATGCGCGTTGATTTTGTGCCGATCTAACCATTTTATGTGCTTAGAAGTGCTCCAATTGCCCGAGAAGTTCCGCTTTTCAGAGTCTCTTTCATTTTTTTGTTTTGTTACTTTGCTTTGCAAATTGATGGTTAATGTCATAACATGATGAAGTTCCCAAAGAAAGAATTAGTCAAGATTAAGCCTCTAACCTTCGGTAAAACTCACGCTCAGCTTTCACGGGATGCCTAAATCTCTCTTCTTGCTCTCTCTTTTTCTAATTTTTTTTGGGTGATATAAAGTAATCCATCAAATCAAATGATCAGGCATAGGGCATTTACTTGTACTCATTCATCTCCTTCGGCCCTGGAATGGAAGTATAAGATCGGACACAGTGCCTCTATATAATCCCGTAATATCCCCCATCTTGGTTGAATTGCTAACACGACCTGGATTTATTTTTGAGGACTCTTATAAGGGGGGGAGGGTGCATTCATTTCTCATCTTTACAAAATTTGTCCAAAAAGATATGGCATCTTTCCCAAAGCCAGAAAACCAATAGAGTCAATACAAGTATGATGTCTTCCTGAGTTTCAAAGGCGAGGATACCCACAAAAACTTTGTTGACCATTTGCATGATGGTTTGAGGCGAAGAGGAATTGTGGCCTTTAAAGTTGATCATGACTCGGACCCGAGCAGGTCCTTAAACTGCTCCGTTTATCGGAGTCAATCCCAAACGTAAAATGGGGTAATGATAAACCACTGGGGGTAAATTAACCAAATATGGGAAATTCCCTCAGGCCGGATTCCGGTGATGAAGCCGCCTAGCATGCCCAACACGGGTTTGAGGCGAAGAGGAATTGTGGCCTTTAAAGTTGATCATGACTAAGATCTTCCAAGAGGTAAATGTATAAAACCAGAAATATTGGGGGCAATAGAGAAGTCAAGATATGTACTTGTGATCTTTTCTGAAAACTACGCTTCTTCTACTTGGTGCTTGGAAGAAGTTGCTAAGGCTGTGGAGTGCAAGGATATCAGAAAAGGATTAGTGATGCTGATCTTCTACAAGGTCGATCCATTTGATATATGGAAACTAAGGGGAAACTTTGGGAGAGACTTTGCTGAAACTGAGAAAACTTATACGGGCGACAAGGGAGATATAAAGAGGTGGAAGGATGCACTGAGAAAAGTAGCTAATCTCGCCGAAAGAGAATTGAAAGATGGGTAGGCCTCTCTTCCACTAACTTGGAATTATTTATTTTCTTTAAGTTTTGCATGCCACGAGTGTCATGATCGTAATACTCTGTATTATGTTGGTTCATCTGAACCGGAATATATGATTAACTCCTCCAAATGAAAACACCCTCAATGCTCGCTGGGGAACTAATCATTTGCATTTCTTCGTTGTAGATATGAGACACAGTTTATTGAGCAAATCATGGGAGAACTCAAAAATAAAATGAGTCCTTGGCTGTCCTATTTGTAAGTGATCTTGTGGGAATGCATTCCTGTGTTGCAAATGTAGTTGAATATTTATGCTTGGATGAGAATGATGTACACAGTATTGGCATGTGGGGCATGGGTGGCATAGGCAAAACAACCGTTGCACAAGCAGTTTTTGACAAAATCCATAGCCAATTCGATGATGAATGTTGTTTTCTTGCCAACGCCGAAGAAATTTCAAAAAAGAATAGTATGGTATATCTACAAAACCAGTTTCTCGGCGATATTCTTCAACAGGACAATTTGAGAATTAGGGATGATCAGAGAGGAGCAAACATGATAAAAGAACGACTGCGACATAAAAAAATTCTCATCATACTTGATGACGTGGATGAAAAGGAGCAGCTAGAAAAAATAGGAGGACATCTTGATTAGTTTGGACGTGGGAGTAGGATCATTATAACAACCAGAGATGAACATTTGCTACTCCAATATGGAGTAAGTTCTATATATAGGGTGGATGGACTATCCTTTGTTGAGGCTCACCAACTATTTTGTTCGAAAGCTTTTAGAAGTAACCATCCTCCAACAGAGTTCAAGGAGCTCAGGAAGCAAGTTATTGGATACGCTGGTGGCCTTCCTCTAGTCCTTGATGTCTTAGGTTCCCTTTTGGCTTGTAGGAGTTTGAAGCAATGGAAGAGTGCACTGGCCAGACTCAAAGAATGTCCAGAAGGGAAAATTTTTGACCAACTTAAGTTAAGTTATGATGGACTACAACAGAAAGAGGAGATTTTCCTTGATATTGCATGTTTTTTCAAGGGAAAAGAGAAACCTTACATTGCAGAAGTTCTAGACGATTGCGGATTGTATGTTGATATTGGAATCGAAGTCCTTGTCAATAGAACTCTTATCCAAATCATGGGCAACAAACTGTGGATGCATGATTTGCCACAAGAGATTTGTTCGTCAAGAGTCTCCTAAAGAGCCAGGAGAACGAAGTCGAGTTTGGCTTTTTGAGGATGTATGCCATGTTTTGTTAAAAAAAACTTGGTGAGTATTTGCAAAATTAATTTGCAAGCATGCTTATTTGATATAGGGGAAAAAAAACTTGCTAGTCATGTATTAACACTATATGAATTGTATATGAGGTAACTGGAAAAGTCAAAGCCATAGCCATGCGATCTGGGGTCCATAGAATAGTACGCTTGAATGGAGAGTCATTCACAAACAGGACTAACTTAAGATTGCTTGATGTTCGTGCCATCAACCTCTCTTCTGGGTTTAAGCACCTTTCCAATGAATTACGCCTGCCAAGATGGGACAATTGCACTCTTAAAAGATTTCCACCAAGTTTTCTTCCAAAGAATCTTGTTGAACTCCATATGCAACATAGCCTCCTTTGCAACATCTAAAGAGGGGAAGATGTTGGAATTAGTACTCATGCATGTGTATGCTTCATCAGACGCTTTTTATGTTTAACAAGCTAATAAAACTGTTCAACCAATTTTTTCTAAATGCAGGTCTTAGAGAAGTTAAAAGTTATCAACCTCAATGGTTCCAAATCATTTGTGGAGACTCCAGACTTCATATATGTCCTAAATCTAGAGAGGCTAATTCTCAAAGGTTGCAAATCATTATCTCAAGTTCATCCTTCAATCGGAAATCTAGAAAGACTCGGTCTACTTTGACTTGGGTGACTCTAAAAATCTCACGGGACTTCCAAATAGTGTAGGTAATCTAAAATCTCTGAGTTCTTTATCTGTCAGAATGTTCAAATCTTGAAGAGCTGCTTGAGAGCATAGAGGGCTCAGAGTGCTCAGAGGAGCTTGACATTAGTGGAAGTGCCATAACACACCTCCCATCCAGGTTGGCATTCTTACAAAATTTGAAAAAATTACACTTTTATATTAGAAAAGGGAGGCCACAAAATTTTTGGACGTCACTAATGTGTATGCTGAGAAGCACTCTGAACTCTAGATATCCGCAGTTGCCTTCATTTTCAAGGCTATCCTCTTTGATAGAGTTGGATATGAGTGGCTGCAGTCTTCTGGAAGGACAAATTCCTAGTGATGTTGGCTGCTTACCCTCCTTGAGGTCTTTAGACCTAGCCGAAAACAGTTTTACCACCCTACCTACAAGCGTTGAACATATCTTTGGTATGAAATTTCTAGTACTAGATCATTGCAAAAATCTTGAAGTGTTGCCAAGACTTGCAAAAAGCATAATCCTTGTGGAGGCTGGGAAGTGCCTTAGAATGCAAAGGATATCAAACCCATTTATTATATGCACAATACCTGACTCAGGATTTTGTTTCATTAATTGCTCCATTTTGCTTCCGTACGATATTGATTTAACTTTTCAGAGGAAGCACTCCTTGTTGTTGCTTTGTTACATCATTTGCTGTTCTGTGACCATATTTCCAGGAATTTATATTGTGTCTCCATGTCTGCAATGTGAAATACCTGAGTGGTTTAGCTACAAAGCAGTTGGACCTTTGTTGACCATAGATGTGCCCCCTAATTGGCATGACAATAGCTAGAGAGGATTTGCCATATGTGTATCTTTTAAACGAAATCAATTGCAACTCCTGTCACGACCTGAAAAATGCCCACTCATTCATTGTGACTTCTATGCCGAAGGAAATTGGCTAGGTCCCTCATTTAAGTTTCCCATCAAATTTGTCAATTCAGGTTGTCTTTGGCTAGGTTATGTGTCAGGTACTCAATTTTCATGTGATACAAATTGGGAGATAATGTCAAACGACATCGTTGTTTCATTTACGATCATCAACCCTGGGTTGAAGGTGGAAAAGTGTGATGTTAATCTGGTTTACGAGCAGGATCCAACAAATTTTGATGGTATTTTAGTCAGGTGGTGTTGCTCATCGCCCAGGGAAGGGAAAAAATCTACCATGACCTTCGACCACGAAGGGAGGTCAATCCATACAGAATTTCCATTGGTCGGAACCTGTCCAATATGAATGCAGGTGTGATGAGCTGTGGGGTCTTTGAGGTTCAGACCCACCCGTACAATGGAGGTCTTTTACTCGCAGGGCATCGTTATGTGCTTTGGTATCCTTTGGGACGTGTCCGACTGTCTGAGCATAATTTCGATAGAATGTAATCATTGCTGGATTTGATCAGTTGCCGGGGCTTAGGTTAGATATTTCCAAATCCAGATAGACTATGAAAACTCATGTTAATTCTAACCTAAATTCTAGTACATCACCACCGGCGCCAACATCTCCAAGGGAAATATTTTTGCTGGCTTTTGTGTTTCGCTTTCTCACCGTAACAAAATCTTTCTTATGGGTTTTTTAAAAACGAAGAAATATGGTCGGCGTTCCATGATTTCTTGACGGAAGTTCAATGTGTACTGTAAGTGGATTCTCTGTTTTTGATAAACTTAGGCCATACGTTAATATTAGAATGTATATTTGGATCAAATACTAATTTCACTGTTTTAACTTTTTGGACCAATCCATAATTTTCAATTTTCTTACCGACTATATTTTACTTTAACTATTTTCTCTGAAATTACAGTTCCAAATACAAACTGTAATGTATTTCTAATCTATAATTAGAGTTTTAAACATGACTAAAACTAAAACCCTCTCCATGTAATTGAGTAAATGGAATGACTCCCACAATCTCTTTCCTGGCTGCCTACTCTATTTCGAGTTTTTGTCGACTAGTATCTGTAAACCTTTCAGATTGTTAAATCCTTGCACGCCATTAATTTTTCTTTTATCGGGTGAAGTCATATTAGAATTTAATTTTGGTGATTTCTTCCATCTCTTTCTTTGGCTTTTTTATTTTCCATTTTTCCTTTGCATATTCATCATGGGAGATTGATCTGTTTATAACATCATCTCTTTCCAGATATCCAAGCTAGTTCAGAAGCATACTGGATGCCGCTAAGCAACCGTCATCTTAAACCTGGCAGCTACCGTTTGTTTCGGCTTGGCATATCTTTGCTCCAGAGCTCCGATCGATTCGAGGAGACCCTTGTCCTTCTGAGCGGTGAAGATGATTTCGTGCGACGCCTTGAAGAAGAATCTAATTTCTGTGCGGCGTCCCGAGGAATTAATTCAGGTGGGGGTCTTTTTTAGCGCGCGCTTAGCATTAAAGCAAATCTGGAAATAGAAACAACAAATTTACCTTAAACTACACACATGACAAATTTAACCTTCATTATTTCTGTTAAGTTTTACCGTCAAATTATTAAGTTCAATAATATGTGGTAGTTAATGGATACATTGATTTAGAGTTTTAGCCTCTGTTTTTATCACAGGTATACTAGTATTAATTCAATTTAACGGAAACTTACGGATTGTAAATTTGTGACATGTGTACCAGTTTTGAAGTTTATTGTGATTAAAAAAATCAATTTGGGATAAACTTGTTATATATGTATCGGTTTTGGGTTTTTGATAATCAAAAAGATAATTTGACATAAATTTATTATATGTATATCAATTTATAATTTTTTTTGTGAGATTAACTTGTTATATACATGTGTACCAATTTATAATTTTTTTTTGTGATATTAAATCCTAAACCTTTCGGATTTTTAAAACCTTGCAGCCGAAATTGCGAGATCGTGATGGCAAAGAAAGAGGAGGAGGAGATAAAGACCGGGCACAAACTCGTCCAATATACGCGTCAACAGCGCGTGTCCGAGCATTTTCCGCGTGGGGCCATGGCACGTGTACATGGAGGGTTTCTGGTTTGGCGGATAAGAAAACTCTGGCTCTTAAGAAATTGGTTCGACCATTTATTAATTATTCACGAAATTCGCTGTCCATATTGCGAGTAATTTGTTCCATACTTAGTGCTGTACACACAAAACAAAGAAAAGCGAAGAAGCATAATGTCAAATAACAATTTCATTGTGTTTTAATTAGAGTAGAATCATAGATTATTTTCATTTTATAATCATAAGATATATCGGAAATTACACATAACTCTACAAGGGGGAAAAGATTACGAAGTAACATACAGATATAATAAAATAAACAATCATCCTGTGGACGGTTGACTTGCCCTTCGTATGAGCAGCGTCCGATGGGACGTAGTCTTTACTCTCAAGCTCAAAGTCTCGACAGCTTCGATCGGCTTCTACATTCGTCTCTTCGCTCGGACTCAAGCTTCTTCCATTCCCGAGGTTTTCTCTGTCCTGTGCTTGATTCTGAGTATAGCCGTTCCTCATTTGTTAATTGTCGCATGTATTTCGCCGTTTCTTAGCTCCAGATGTGTAAACTGCCATGTCCTTTGATTAACTTATTCCAGAATTTTTCGAAACGTTAAATACGCGTTGATTTGGTGCCAATTTTTTTCTGCTCTTAGAAGTGCTCCAATTGCCTGAGAAATTCCACTTTTTAGAGTCTCTTTCATTTTTTTTGCTTTGTTACTTTGCTTTGCAAATTGATGTTTCATGTCATAACATCATGAAGTTCCCAAAGAAGGAATTAGTCAAGATTAAGCCCCTAACCTTCAGTAAAACTTACACTCAGCCTTCACGGGATGCCCGAAACTCTCTTCTTGCAAAGGGCATTTACTTGTACTCATTCATCTCCTTCGGCCCTGGAATGGAAGTTCGAGATCAGACGCAGTGCCTCCATATAACCCTGTAAAATCTTCTCATCTTTGTTGAATCGCCAACACAAGCCCGATTTATTTCTGAGGACTCCTATAAGGATAAGGTGTATTCATTTCTCGTCTTTACAAAATTTGTCCAAGAAGTTATGGCATCTTCCCCAACGCCAGAAGATGAACAGAGTCAACAAGTATGATGTCTTCATGAGTTTCCGAGGTGAGGATATCCGCAAAAACTTTGTTGATCATTTGCACGATCACCTATGGCGAAGAGGAATCATGGCCTTTCGAGATGATCACCACCACCATCTTCAGAGGGGAAAATGTATTAAACCAGAAATATTGAGGGCAATAGAGCAGTCAAGATATGTACTAGTGATATTTTCTGAAAACTACGCTTCTTCTACTTGGTGCCTGGAAGAAGTTGCTAAGGTTGTGGAGTGCAAAGATATCAATGAAGGATCCGTGATACCGATCTTCTACAAGTTCGATCCATCCGACATACGAAAACTAAGGAGAAACTTTGGGAGAGGCTTAGCTCAAACTGAGGAAACTTATACTGGCAATAGGGGAGATATGAAGAGGTGGAAAGATGCACTAAGTAAAGTAGCTGGTCTCGCCGGAAGAGAATTGAAAGATGGGTAGGCCTCTCTTCCACTAACTTGGAATTAGTTGTTTTCTTTAAATTTAGCATGCCTCGAATATCATGACTATCATACTCTATATTATGTTAGTTCATCTGAACCGGAATATATGATTAACTCCTCCAAAACTACATTGCCTCAATGCTCCTTGTGGAACTAATCATTTGCATTCCTTCATTGTAGATATGAGACACAGTTCATTCGGCAAATCATTGGAGAAATCAAAGATAAACTAGGTCCATGGCTATCCTATATTGTAGGCAATCTTGTGGGAATGCATTCTCGAGTTGCAAATGTAGTTGAATTTTTATGCTTGGACAAGAGTGATGTATGTAGTATTGGCATATGGGGAATGGGTGGTATAGGCAAAACAACTGTTGCACGAGTAGTTTTTGACAAAATCCGTGGCCGATTTGATGATGGATGTTGTTTTCTTGCCAATGTCAGAGAAATTTAAAAAAAGAATGGTCTAATATATCTACAGAACCAGTTTCTCGGTGATATTCTCCAAGAGGACAATTTGACAATCAAGGATGATCACAGAGGAGTGAACATGATAAAAGAACGACTACAACATAAAAAAGTTCTCATTGTACTTGATGATGTGGACAAAAACGAGCAACTGGAAAAATTAGTAGGAGGTTTTGATTGGTTTGGACTTGGAAGTAGGATCATTATAACAAGTAGAGATGAACATTTGCTTCTTCAATATGGAGTAAATTCCATATATAAGGGGGAGGAACTATCCTTTGGTGAAGCTCTCCAACTACTTTGTTTAAAAGCGTTTAGAAGTAACCATCCTCCAGCAGAGTTCACTGAGCTCGTGAAGCAAGTTATTGGATACACTGATGGCCTTCCTTTAGCCCTTGATGTCTTAGGTTCCTTTCTGGCTTGTAGGGGCTTGATGCAATGGAAGAGTGCATTGGCTAGACTCAAAGAATGTCTGGAAGGGAAAATTTTTGACCGGCTTAGGTTAAGTTATGATGGGTTACGTCAGAAAGAGAAGGAGATTTTCCTAGATATTGCTTGTTTTTTCAAGGGAAAGGAGAAAACTTACATAACAGAAGTTTTGGACAATTGCGGCTTGTATGCAAATATCGGAATTGAAGTCCTTGTGGAGAAATCTCTCATCCACATCATGGGCAACAGACTATGGATGCATGATTTACTACAAGAGATGGCTTGGGAAATTGTTCGTCGAGAGTCTCCTGAAGAGCTAGGAGAACGAAGTCGAGTTTGGCTTTTTGAGGATGTATGCCATATTCTATCAAAAAACTCGGTTAGTATCTGCAAAATTAATTTGCATGCATGCTTGTTTGATATAGGGAAAAAAAAATTGCTAGTCATGTATTGACACTATATGAGTTGTTTTGTTAGGGAACTGGAAAAGTCAAAGCCATAGTCTTGCGATCTGGGGACCATAGAATAGTGTGCTTGAATGGAGAGTCCTTCACAAACATGACTAACTTGAGATTGCTTGATGTTCATGCCATCAACCTCTCCTCTGGGTTTAAGCACCTTTCTAATGAACTACGCCTGCTAAGATGGAACAACTACAATCTTAAATCATTTCCATCAAGTTTTCTTCCAAAAAATCTTGTCGAACTCCATATGCAGGACAGCCTCCTTTGCAGCCTCTGGAGAGGGAAAAAGGTTGGAATTAGTACTCATGCATGTATATGTTTCATCAGACGCTTTATTATGTTTAACAAATTAATAAAATTGTTCAACCAATTTTTTCTAGATGCAGGTCTTAGAGAAGTTAAAAGTTATCAACCTCATTGGTTCTGAATTATTTGTGAAGGCTCCAAACTTCAAAAATGTCCCAAATCTAGAGAGGCTAATTCTCAAAAGTTGCAAAGCATTATCTTAGGTTCATCCTTCAATTGGATATCTAGAAAGACTCAATCTACTTGACTTGGGTGACTGTGAAAACCTTACGGGACTTCCAGATACTCTAGGTAATCTAAAAGCTCTCAGAGTTCTTAATTTGTCTAGATGTTCAAATCTTGAAGAATTGCCTAAGAGCATCAGGGGCTTAGAGTGCTTAGAGGTGCTTGATATTAGTGAAAGTGCCATAACACACCTCCCATCCAGCTTGACATTCTTACAAAATTTGAAAAAGTTACGCTTTCATGTTAGTAAAAGGAGGCCACAAAATTTTTGGACATTGATGCGTACATTGAGAACAACTCTAAACCCTAGATGTATGCGGTTACATTCATTTTCAGGGCTATCCTCTTTGACAAAGTTGGATCTGAGTGGTTGCAGTCTTTTGGAAGGAGAAATTCCCGATGATTTTGACTGCTTACCCTCTTTGAGGTCTTTAGACCTAGCCAAAAACTTTTTTACCACCATAACTACGAGCATCGAACATATCTCTGGCTTGCATTTTCTCATAATAAATCATTGCATAAAGCTTGAAGTGTTACCAAGACTTCCAGAAAGCACAATGGTTGTGGTGGCTGAGAATTGCCCCAGATTAAAAAGGATATCAAACACATTCATTATAGGCACAATACCTGACTCAGGATTTTACTTCCTTAACTGCTCCAGTTTGCTTCAGCAAGATCTTGATTTAACTTTGCAGCAGAAGTACTCCTTGTTGTTGTTTCATTACATCTTTTGCCGTTCCATAAGACTAATTCTGGGAACTTATGTGGTGTCTCCATGTCTGCAATGTGAAATACCCGAGTGGTTTATCTACCAGGCAATTGGACCTTTGTTGAGCATAGACATGCCCCCTAATTAGCATGACAATAGCTGGAGAGGATTTGCCCTCTGCGCATCTTTTGGACGAATCAACCGCAGCCCCTCTTAGGACCTGGAAAATGACCACTTCATTTTCTGTGGGTTCCATGTTGATGGAAATCAACCAGGTCCCTTATTTAAGTTTCCCATTAGATTTGTCAATTCAGGTTGCCTTTGGCTAGGTCATGTGTTATATTCTCAATTTCCATGCGATACAAATTGGGAGACAATGTCACTCATTGTCGCTTCATTTACAATCATCGACCCTGGGTTAAAGGTGGAAAAGTGTGGTGTTCATCTGGTTTACGAACAGAGTCCAACAGAGTTTGATGATCTTTTAGTCAGGTGGTCTAGCTCATCGCCCGGGGATTGGGATAGATCCTACCATGAGATTCAACCACCAAGGAAGGTCAATAATGTCTACAGATGTTCAATTGATCCGAACCTATACAAAGTGAATGAAAGTATAACGAGCTTTGGGGTCTGTGAGGTTCAATCCGAACCGTTCAATCAACGTGATTTACTCATGAAGTGTCAATTTATGATTTGGCATCGTCTGGGACTTGGACAACAGTCTGCTCATGATTTGAATAGAAGGTAATCACTACTAGATTTGATCAATTGCCAGGGCTCGGGCTAGACCTTTGGAAATCCAAATAGACTATCAAAACTCATGTTAATCCTAACCTAAAATTCTAGAATACCACCACCAGCACCAACATCTCCAAAATAATTAGGGGAATATATTTTGCTGACTTTTGTGTTTCACTTCCTCACCATAACAAAATCTTTCTTACAGGTTCTCGAAGAACTATCAAATGTGGTTGGCACTCATTGTTTTTATGAAGAAAATTCCACGTGTACTGTAAGTGGCTTCTTTATTTTTGAGAAACTTATGCCACACTTTAATACTAGAATGTATATTCTGTTCAAATACTAATTTCACTTTTTTTAACCCATTGGACCAATCCATAATTTTCAATTTTTCTACTTATATTTTACTTTGACTATTTTCTCTAAAATTACAGTTCCAAATACAAATTGTAATGCATTGCTAATCTACAAATTGTTAAACCCTCTCCATGTAATTGAGTTTTTATCGGCTAAATGTCTCTCTCTTGTGGCATCCAAAGAGGCCAAGAACACTAATGAACTTTATCTGTAAACCTTACGGTTTATAAAATGCTTGCACGCCATTAATTTTTCTTTTATTAGGTGAGGGGATACCTGTACGTTTTTTTTTTTTTTTTTTCCCAAGAGTAGGAGAATTTAAATGTGGCGAGTCCTTCCATCTCTTTCTTTAGCTTTTGTATTTGCCTTTTTTATCTTTTACATAATCATCATGGGAGATTGATCAGTCTACAAAATCTTCTCTTTCCAGATTTAAACCAAGCTATTACAAGAGCATAATGGATGTCGCTAAGCAACCGTCATCTTCAACCCGACAACTACCGTTTGATTATGTCCACTCTTTTGAAAATCGATATTAATTCGAAGATAAGTGCCATTGTTGAGAATGTCTTGAGTTTGAGCCAAGATACCCCATCTGAATAGCTTTTTGAAGTTTTATTGGTTTTCTAAATTGAGTAGGTTTATTGTAATGGTTTTTTTTTTTTTTTGGGTACAAATATTACATATATAAGAGATGAAATTCTATCTGATTATAAAGCAATAAGAGGTATGTTTGAATTTTCTCTCTGAATTTTCTGAATGAGTTTTGTATGAAAAAATGTGAGATAACAATTAACGGTTTGTTTTGATTGAGATTAAGGACTGGAAAACACTTGAGCGGTCAAACAATGATAAATTCTGTACTTTTCAGATTCATAGAGGATTTCTTGGTAGTTGGCTCTTGTTGTAAATTATGTATTGACATTTAGAAAGAACCATGTAAATCCTTAGTGATCTTATTATTCTTTGTTGATTTTCCTGGTAATTTCTTTTTCTTGCATTGAATTTGAATTGCAAAATCCGTTAGTCTTGCGTTATTTTCACGATAGAGTTGTCATGAACCTCCCGAGGTGAGATCTCCAAGGGAGGTGGCTTGAATGGTTGTACACGCAAGGCGGCGCCAACAATTAGCGTTGATTCTCTTGAACTTTATCGATTTTAACTTGTTTCTTTTTTAATTACTTAGTTAAATTTACTTAGAAGCCACCACTAATATATAATGGATTGGTTATGAATAGTGTAAGGCGAGAGAGTCACCCTCACTATTACAAATCGGAGATTCACAAGTTTGGATACTTGGTTACTCTATATGAAATTTAGCATTCTTTGGGTGCCCTTCTCTCTTTTATGACAATAATATGCACGTGATCTCTTCAATTTATTTATTTATTTATTTTTTGTAAGTGTCAACACATATAAATGATATTATGCATGGCTACTCAAGCAATAAAAATTAAATCAAGCAAAAACAATAAATAAAGAATGAGGAATATAAGGACAAGAGCCGTATAATGTAAAATTTAAACAAGGCTCTCTTATTAACTCTCATAGGATTCTCAAGAACTGCGTACACTAAACGTGGCTAATATTAATATTCAATCTAATTCATCTTCCGATCATCAAAGAAATTATTGGCATCAAAAAAATTTTCTAGTAATATTATTCCACCAGGTCTTGCGTCAAGTTCATTTATGCCTTAAGCTCTATTTATTTCGTTAAAGATAAATGATTTAAAATACATTTTCCTAAAATTGATCCCTTATATTGTTTACAAATATAAATGAACAAGAAATATTTTTATTGTCCGTGAAAATAGTTAAACATAAGTTTTTATCTATAATGATAATAATTTTCTTAACTAATTATTTTACGCGATGTAAGCGATTATTTTGAGAAAAATATTTTCTAAATTATTTATGTAATGTGAAACAAATGAAGGATTACAAATAGTTAATGTACTTCATTTATTCTTATCGTGAAAACAAAATATTTCCATTAAAACAAAATATTTCCATTAAATCTTCCTTATAATTCTTTTTAAAATCAAAAGTTTCTACTTCTTCTAAATAAAATAATGTTAATCTTTCCATTAAACTATTTCACTATTGGTGGATATTTGTCGATGTGAACCATCGAACTGCTAATTGAATCTCTAATATACATTGCTTGTGCCATGACACACTCATAATTTTAATCTGACACTACCTAAATACCAAGTTAACAAAACAATACAAATTTAAAAATAAACAAAACGCCATACCATCCTGCTCAAAAAACAAAATCCTAACCCTAAATTACCCACGTCCTAAACCTCCCCCACCAACGGTCAGTGCCCCTCGCCACCACCCCTGAGCCTTGGACCACCCTGTCAACACTCGCCGGATCCAAGCAGTGAGCGGCAATGGATGCTCTGGGAATCACGGCCACGACAGGGTTTAATCCATATTACGCAGCTAACAAAATGAAGCAGTCTTCTATTTTGTTCAAATATTGATGATTCCCTTGTTTTTTACTTCTGGTCGGATGACTCCGTCGTCCATCAAAACTCATCAAAAAATAAATAAATAAATCGACTCTTCTACTAACTCTTGGTAAAAATGAATTGTCGCACATCGAATGATAGTCCTAAAGGATTAAGATTCTTCTCCGAGCCGAATGAAGAATCTCGTCTTTTAGAATTCGAGGTTCATTAGGGCCATATATAGCTTCCTTTTTTTCCATTTTAAGGACTTTATAGGGCACTGTACGCACTTCATTGGAGAATCAGGGAAAAGATATATTTATTATTGTGTTTTCCACGCTGTGAGCACACATATATGACAACAAAACAATACTCGATCTGAGGCATCTTCCAATCAATCGAAGGAATTACAAGTATAGAGATGAGACCCTACCCGTCCATTGATTGATTCATCAAGACAGAAAGTCATCGATTAGTTTACAGGCAACAAATCATATGCATAGTTCAAGTTCAGATAACTAGGACAATGTTCAACACTTGCCATTAATAGAATAATGTCCATACATCTCATGATCTCATTTACATAAAGAGCTAATTTTTGATTTCGAGCAATTCGGTACAGCGCCTTCTTCAGCATACGAGTCTCGATGCCCGTAAAAAATGGGGGCTTCGCAGTCACGTGAAGATATAAACCTCGTCATATCCCTTCCTATAGTCATAAAAATTTAACACCACCGTCGTTAAATCATAATTATGTGCAAAACTGATGAAGAAATGCACTGAATTGACAGCATCAAGGCTTACCCTGCTTTCCCACAATACGTGGGACTGTAATTATATATCAGATTGTCGAGCACTTTCCGAGCAGAAGCCCGGTTTACTGACTTCCTAGCCTCGCTACAAGATAAAAAGTTCAAATTATAAGTTTTTTTCCCCTTCAAAGTGAGTGAAAAGCAACACTTGCCCACAAGCACAGTTCATGTAACCACAACTGTGTATTATACAGGATATTTAAGAACTTTAACATGGAAATTCCAAACGCAACTTGCTTTGCAGCATGAAATTACTCGACAAATTCTGACCTGACAAAGAAGTTTCCTACATGCTGTGTAACTTGAATAGCATCATCTGAGTGTGGTATCATAGACAGACCCCATTCAAAAGCATTTTTCTGCACTATATCAAGAAAGCCATATAAGTTACCTGAAGGCAGTAAGTCTAAACATACCTCACAGATATGAAGAGGTGGAAAATATAATCCCAAGAACAATAACTGATATAGCTCCCTAAGATATTTATGCAAATGAATCATGTTTAAGTCTAAGCCATAAAATAAATAAATAAATAAATAAAGGATCATGTCCTCTATAACATGATAAAATCAAATTGCCTAGTCTCCTAAATTTTGCCTAACCAATTCTGCGAGACTCAAGCAAGTTGTGCCACAAGCTCTTCACTAAAGAAATCAGAAACCACAAAATCAGAAGGCTTTGCAAGAAACTAGTATTGAACAATATGTATCAGAATCTACAAGAGCAAGAAATCAATTTCTTCAAAATGCCCAGAAAAGAAAAGATTAAATTCATTGTCCATGATCATGTGCTTAGCAGGAAGGCAATGAATTTAATATGGATTGTCTTGGATAAAGCTAAAAACTGCTAGACCAGAGCCCAAATCTCTACATTAAGAAATTCTACTTTCGCGATTTTTGGGTAACCTCTTTCTCGTGATGCTGCATTCGGTAGTGTCAGAACCCTATAGAAGGTGCATGTTTCATGTGGCACCAACCCAGCATTATCATCATGCAGTCAAATTATTGCGCAAATTATTTTTCCTTTGAGCTAAACTTGGTAGAAGAGTTATACAGGAATTTTGAATGGCAACAAACTACATAAAAAGCCAACTCAGTTATATTTGCCAAATAACAAATTAAAGTCTGGCATATTATGATGGATCATCTACCTGAATAGGCTAAATATGCATCCAATAGCGAGATGATCGGTATGAAAGCTACTACATGAAGCAATGTGCCTTTCCTCATCAAATGAGATTGGTGTTGAACAAGAAGAAAAGCATGAAACTAACTATTACCTCTGGATGCCATTGGAAAGCAGTTACAGGGTAACTGTGTGCTTGGACTGTGGAAACATAGACCTGGTAATAGAGTCCCTCAAAGACCTTAATGTTATTCTCACAAATAACTGAAATAAGCAGTAACACAAAATATTTTTTTTCACTGCAATATATCACTTCAGACATGACGTAAGAGGTATTGGTTATATTCAACCTTGCTGTCTCCATCCGTGCTGGTTGTCAAGACCTTAAAGAAATTCGTTAAGTTAGTGTTCTGCATCAGTCTTTCTGGCGAGATGCCATACTGCAACACAAATGAATAGTTGGATTAGAAAAGAGGATTGCATACATCAAGAATAGGTGAGATGACTGAGATTTAAGTCTTAATTAAAATAGACTGGTCCCAATCACACTCGGGAAATAAAAAATATAACATAACACGCAATGGGAAAAAAAATCCTGGGCCAATATTAAAAGAAAAAACTTCAGCAAAAAATCATATCATTAGCCTTTTTAGCCATTTTTAGCTATCAAAAAACTACTGGGTCCGTATAAAAAACTCACAGGATGTTAGTCTACAAAAACAAGCAAAACAACGCATTAAAGTTGCATGAGTTTCGTCTCCTCTTTTAACTTTTCCAGGATTTAACTGGTCTATCTAGACACCATTCTAGCAGTAATGATCGTGTCACGTGTAACAGATGGCTTATATCAAAATAAGAATGTAGTCCCTGCAATGATAACATTCTACTGGAAGAAACAGGTACATGGGAGAAAACAAAAGGAAGAGGAAACAGGGGAATCAAACAAATTCCACTTAGTATTCTCAATTAAAACCAGCAGGCTACTAAAGTCTTACAACTCACATGATGATTTTGCATGACAAGGCAATCTGTACTCAACTTTTTAAGCAAATCCGGCGGAAATCTGCAAAACAGTGGATACATGGTAGTTAGAACTGCATCTATAGGTGATTATGCATGACTATATCAAGCAGCAGACGCCTTATACAAGGTAACCACGCATCTTCTACTCCAATAACCACTTTTGGTATACCAGGACAATCATCCGTAATAATTTGATGTAATCCACATTTCTCTTTCCAGCAATATTTTATTCCATGGCTACATAATCAGCATCATATACTAAAATACATAAATCCAAATTGATTTTCTCATAGAGCATAGGAAGCCAATTGGAAGCATACAGATATCCTGCTTGCTGTCAATTAAAAAAGAACACGGCTTTATCTGTCTTTATAAGCATTAGAACTGAAAAGTTGACAATGAAAGCTTACTAGGGTCAACCATACCTTTGAAATACTGTTCCTTCAATGTTTGTGTTTCTCATAAATTGTAGAGCTGATGCTTCATCTGCAGCATTAAATTCCTCGAGAATGCTTTTGTCCTGTCATTAGGGAACTGCTAAATTATTATCGAGAGATTTTTCCACTTTCCTCTTTATACTATGAACTACACTTTTTGTAAATCATTCAGAATTTATCCATTTGACATGGATGAAGCAACTTAAAACCTTGAGGGATTATTTGCAACACAATAGGTTGGATGTGAAATAACCGCCAGGCTCGTCAAGGTTAAAGCAATGGCAATCTCAACCTTGCAGTGACGACTTATGCTTTCAAGTTTTGTGCCAATAGAGGCCATAGCTTTATGCAGATGATGATCAGTCAAGTGTGCTGAGTGAAGCCATGGGAAGAGAGAAGTTTTTTTTCTGGCACAATACCTCACAAAAGGTAAAAGGTGAAAAGAAATATTTTTTTTTCTTTTGGTTTAAAGAACAGACCATGTAAAGTGACTCTTGCATTAGAAAAGGGAAATTATGCAACCAAAAGGACTGAAAGCATCGACAGACAATTCAAAATGGTGACGAGGGAGTTACCTTGCTGACTATCATTGTCAATAGTTCAAAGCCCAAGCAGATGGCATACAATGGGAAGTGGTCACCAGCATCATTCTTTGCCAAAACTTTCTGCAAACAATTAGCAAAGAGTACATCTAAAAATTGCAAAGCAAAAATGTACAGGACACTCATTGAAAGCATATAAAAACAAACTATTCTCTCCCAAGGCACCGAAAATGCTCTGTGTTGGAGCAACGGAATTAAAGTTTATGAATGAGGAACAGCACATTATTCTTAGAAAAATTTTATTGTATGAAAACAGTCAATACAAGATTGATGAAGCTCTGCCTCCAACAAATAAATAGAAACATAACATCTTAGAAATATTTAGGTGTATCAATCATAAAAGTACCTTGAAAATTGCCTCCGCAGTCTCATAATACAATCCGGTTTTAGCCCACCCACCAGTAAAGAGCACTCCATTAACCAGGTCGAGCTTCTGCATTTCAACCAAATATCAGGATCTTGAAATGAAAAACAAAGTGGTGGTCGTCTAAAAATAAACCCGGCCATGAAATCTGTACAAACACAACTCGAATGAAACCACACTCCTCCAACATTATACCCATCACTCATGTAAAATTCCTCAAAAGAGGATACATAAAGCATTAACTCCACTCATCCACACATGCGAGGGAGCATGCACTTGTTGCTTGCACACCATGACAAAACGAGATTTGTCTCCCACGATCACTTTTCGACCTTTTCGACCATTAAGAAATGGAGCATGCTAAATTCCCCCTCTTTCACAACAATATTTGCTGAGTTAGGCATAGATGATACTACTAATCCGCCCCAAACATCATTTGGTCATAGTAATAACACTCTAGTGAATCTCCCCTCGTAAAGATGGACGGATTTACTCGAAGTTGCGAAGGAAGTGTGTTATGCTTTAGTCTGCAATTTTACGAGCAAGAGGTGATCGATTTTCAAGGATGGCGAGGTAATTAAGCTCAATCAACTATACGCAAGCTACGAAGGTCCAAAGTCCACAAACACTTCGATTCCACGGGTTTCTACCTCGAGGAGAACCTCCCGCGGCTCGTTATAAATCAACGGAATCACCCTAGCGCCAGCGGACTCAACGAACTTCACGTACGACGCGGCAATGTACGAGGCGTTGGACGCGTTGTTGAGCCTGCCGGAGGCGCCATCCCCGGGGTGGCTGAGGATCCCGATCACCGGCCGGAAGTTGAGCTTGGGGTCGGCTGCGGGGCAGCTCGGGACGACGGCGCCGCTCGCGGCCGCCGCCGCCGCCTCATTCTCGAGCCGGCCCGGCAGGAGGATCCCCCGGCTGCGCCTTGGCTAGGCCTAGCTCCTTGGAGAAGGAGATCAAGAGGGGGATCCAGAGGTAGTTCCAGATTTCGAGGTACCGCAAGGGGGACGAGGCGGAGGAGGAGGAGCCGGCGGCGGCCATGGAGTCGCCTGGGAACTTGGTTACTTTACGTGAAATTTAGTGTTCTTTCAGTACCCCGTATCTCTTTTATAACGGCAATATGCACGTGATCTCTTCAATTTTGTTTTGTAATTCCCAACACATATAAATGATATTATGCATGGGTGCTCAAGCAATAAAAATTAAATCAAGCAAAAACGATAAATAAAGAACGAGGAGAATAAAGACAGGAAGTAAAATTTAAAATTAACTCTCGCGGGATTCTCCGGAGCTATGTGCACTAAACGCGGCCAATATTAATATTCAACCCGATCCATCTTCCGATCAATCAAAGAAATTATTGGCAATTATCATCAATAAAATTTCCTAGTAATATTCCATCGGCTCTTGTGTCAAGTGCATTTATGCCTTAAGCTCTATTTATTTCGTAAAAAAATAAATAATTTAGAACATGTCTTCTAAAATTGATCATTTATACTGTGTACAAAAATAAATGAAAGAAAATCTTTTTTATCATCCAAAATAGGTAAACATAGATTGTTGTCTATAAAAATAATATTTTCCTTAACTAATTATTTTACGCAATGCAAGCGATTGTTTTTAGAAAAATATTTTCTAAAGTATATATTTAATGTGAAACAAATTACAAATAGCCAATGTATTTCATTTGTTTTTATGGTGACAACAAAATCTTCCTTATAAGTTTTTTTTAAAATCAAAAGTTTCTACTTCTTAATAATAAAACATTTATGACCTTTCCATTAAACTACTTCACTATTTATGGATATTTGTCGATGTGGACCATCAAATTGCTAACATGAGTCTTCGGCATACAACTTTTGTATCATGATACGCTCATAATTTTCATGTGACACCACCTAAATACCAAGTTAACAAAACAATAAAAAAAATTTAAAATAAAGAAAACGCTAATCCATCCTCCTGAAAATACAAAATCCTAGCCCTAAATTACCCGCATCCTAAACCTCCCGCACCACAGGACACCGCCCTCCACCATCAACAAAATGAAATAATCTTCTATTTTGTTCAAATATTGATGATTCCCCTGTTTTTTTTTCTTCTGATCGGATGATTCCGTTGTCCATCAAAACTTTTTAAAAAAATAAAATAATCAATCGATTCTTCTACTAACTCTTGGCGAAAATGAATAGTCGCTAATCAAATGGAAGTCCTAAAGGATTAAGATTTCTTCTCCCAGCTGAATGGAGAATCTTGTCTTTCAGAATTCGAGGTTCATTAGGGCCTTATATAGCTTCATTTTTCCATTTCAGGTAGTAGCTTCATTTTTCCATTTTAAGTAGGACTTTATGGGGTGCCATATGTAGTTAATTGGGGAATCAGGGAAAATAAATTTTTATTGTTGTGTTTTCCCCACTTTGAGCGCACATATATGACAACAAAACAATACTCGATCTGAGGCATCTTCCAATCAATCAAAGGAATTACATGCAGAGAGATGAAACCCTACCCGTCCATTGATTGATTCATCAATTAAATACAGGCGACAAATCATATGCATAGTTCAAGTTCAGATAACTAGGACAATGTTCAACACTTGCCATTAAAATAATAATGTCCATGCATCTCATAATCTCATTTGCATGGAAGAGATAATTTCTGATTTCGAGCAATTCAGTACGGCGCCTTCTTCAGCATAGGAGACTTGACGTCCGTGAAAAATGGGGCCTCGCAGTCATGTGAAGATATAAGCCTCGTCATATCCCTTCCTATAGTCATACAAATTTAACACTAAATTCATTAAACCACATAATTCATGTGCAAAACTGATGAAGAAATGCACTGAATCTATAGCATCAGGGCTTACCCTGCTTTCCCCCAATACGTGGGACTGTAATTATATATCAGATTGTCAAGCACTTTCTGAGCAGAAGCCCGGTTTACTGACTTCCTAGCCTCGCTACAGGATAAAAAGTTTGAATTGAAAATTTTTTCCCTTCAAACTGAGTGAAAAGCAAACACTTAACCACAAGCATAGTTCATTTAACCATAATTGTGTATGATACAAGATATTTTAGAGCTTTGACATGGAAATCTCAAATGCAACTTGCTTTGGAGCATGAAATTACTCGACAAATTCTGACCTGACAAAGAAGTTTGCTACATGCTGTGTAACTTGAATAGCATCGTCTGAGTGTGGTATCATAGACAAACCCCATCCAAAAGCATTTTTCTGCACAATATCGAGAAAGCCATATAAGTTACCTCGAGGCAGTAAGTCTAAACATACTACACAGATATGAAGAGGTGGAAAATATAATCCCAAGAACAATCACTGATTTAGCTCCGTAAGATATTTATGCAAATGAATCATGTTTAAGTCAAAGCCATAAAAAAAAAATAATAAAAGAAAAGGATCATGTTCTCTATAACATGATATACTCATATTGCCTAGTCTCCTAAATTTTGCCTAACCAACTATGCGAGACTCAAGCAAGTTGTGCCACAAGCTCTTCACTAAAGAAATCAAAAACCACAAAATCAGGAGGCATCACAAGAAACTAGTATTTAACAACATGTATTAGAATCGGCAACAGCAAGAAGTCAATTTCTTCAAAATGCCCAGAAAGGAAAAGATTGAATTCATAGTCCGTGATCGTGTGCTCAGCAGGAAGGCAATGAATTTAATACGGATTGTCTTGGATAAAGCTGAAAACTGCTAGACCAGAGCCCATATCTCTACATTCAGAAATTCAACTATCACGATTTTTGGGTAACTTCTTTCTCATGATGCTTCATTCGGTAATGTCAGAACCCTATAGAAGGTGCATGTTTCATGTGGCACCAACACAGCATTATCATCATGCAGTCAAATTGTCGAGCAAACTATTTTTCCTTTGAGCTAACTTGGTAGAAGAGTTATATCAGGAATTTTGAATGGCAACAAACTACATAAAAGGCCAACTTAGTTATATTTGCCAAATAAAAAATTAAAGTCTTGACAAATTATGATCGACCATCTACCTGAATAGGCTTAATATGCATCCACTACTGAGATGATCAGTATGAAAGCTACTACATGAAGCAATGTGCCTTTCTTAAGCAAATGAGATTGGTGTTGAACAAGAAGAAAAGCATGAAACTAACCATTACCTCTGGATGCCATTGGAAAGCAGTTACAGGGTAACTGTGTGCTTGGACTGTGGAGACATAGACCTGGTAATAGAGTTCCTCAAGGAGCTTAATGTTATTCTCACAAATAATTGGAATAAGCAGTAACACAAAATATTTTTTTCACTACAATATATCACTTCAGACATGATGTAAGAGGTAGTTGGATATATTCAACCTTGTTGTCTCTATCTGTGCTGGTTGTCAAGACCTTAAAGAAATTCGTTAAGTCAGTGCTTTGCATCAATCTTTCTGGCGAGATGCCATACTGCAACACAAATGAATAGTTGGATTAGAAAAGAGGATTGCATACATCAAGAATAGGTGAGATGACTGAGATTTAAGTCTTAATTAAAATAGACTGGTCCCAATCACACACATGAAATAAAAAATATAACATAACATGCAACGGGAAAAAAAATTCTGGGGCCAGTATATATATATATAAACAATTAAGCAAAAAATCATATCATTAGCCTTTTTAGCCATTTTTAGCTTTCTAAAAACTACTAGGCCCGTATAAAAAACTCACAAGATGTTAGTCTACAAAAACAAGCAAAACAATGCATTAAAGTTGCATGACTTTTGTCTTCTCTTTTAACTTTTCCAGGATCTAACCGGTCTATCTAGACACCATCCTCTAGCAGTAATGGTCGTGTCATGTGTAACAAATGGCTTATATCAAAATAAGAATGTAGTCCCTACGATAATAACACTCTGCTGGAAGAAAGAGGTACATGAGGGAAAACAAAAGGAAGAAGAAACGGGGGAATCAAACAAATTCCACTTAGTATTCTCAATTAAAACCAGCAGGCTACTAAAGTCTTACAACTCACATGATGATTTTGCATGACAAGGCAATCTGTACTCAACTTTTTAAGCAAATCTGGCGGAAATCTACAAAACAGTGGATAGATGGAAGTTAGAATTACATCTATAGGTGATTAGAATTGCATCTATAGGTGATTATGCATGACTATATCAATCAACAGATGCCTTATACAAAGTAACCACGCATCTTCTACTCCAATAACCACTTTTGGTATACCAGGACAATCATCCGTAATAATTTGATGTAATCCACATTTCTCTTTCCAGCAATATTTTATTCCACAGCTACATAATCAGCATCATATACTAAAGTACATAAATCCAAATTGATTTTCTCATAGAGTATAAGAAGCTAATTGGAAGCATACAGATATCTTGCTTGCTGTCAATTAAAAAAGAATACAGCTTTATCTGTCTTTATATGCATTAGTACTTAAAAGTTGACAGTGAAAGCTTACTAGGGTCAACCATACCTTTGAAATACTGTTCCTTCGATGTTTGTGTTTCTCATAAATTGTAGAGTGGATGCTTGATGTGCAGCATTAAATTCCTCGAGAATGCCTTTGTCCTGTCATTAGAGAACTGCTAAATTATTATCAAGAGATTTTTCCACTTTCCTCTTTATACTATGAACTACACTTTATGTTAATCATACAAAATTTATCCGTTTGACATGGATGAAGCAACTTAAACCTTGAGGGATTATTTGCAACACAATAGGTTGGATGTGAAATAACCGCCATGCTCGTCAAGGTTAAAGCAATGGCAATCTCAACCTGGCAGTGACGACTTATGCTTTCAAGTTTTTTGCCAATAGAGGCCATAGCTTTATGCAGATGATGATCAGTCAAGTGGGCTAAGTAAAGCCATGGAAGGAGAGAAGTTTTTTTTCTGGCACAATACCTCACAAAAGATAAAAGGTGAAAATATATATATTTTGTTTAAAGAACAGACCATGTAAAGTGACTCTTGCATTAGAAAAGAGAAATTATGCAACCAAAAGGACTGAAAGCACTGACAGACAATTGAAAATGGTGACAAGGGAGTTACCTTGCTGACTATCATTGTCAATAGTTGAAAGCCCAAGCACATAGCATACAATGGGAAGTGGTCACCAGCATCATTCTTTGCCAAAACTTTCTGCAAACAATTGGCAAAGAGTTCATCTGAAAATTGCAAAGCAAAAATGTACAAGACACTCATTGAAAGCATATAAAAACGAACTATTCTCTCCCAAGGCATTGAAAACGCTCGTGTGTCTTGGAGCAACGGAATTAAAGTTTATGAATGAGGAACAGCACATTATTCTTAGAAAATTCTATTGCATGGAAACAGTCAATACAAGATTGATGAAGCTCTGCCTCCAACAAATAAATAGAAACACAACATCTTAGAAATATTTAGGTGTATCAATCATAAAAGTACCTTGAAAATTGCCTCCACAGTCTCATAATACAATCCGGTGCTAGCCCACCCACCAGTAAAGAGCACTCCATTAACCAGGTTGAGCTTCTGCATTTCAACCAAATATCAGCATCTAGAAATGAAAAACAAAGTGGTGGTCGTCCAAAAATAAACCCGGCCATAAAATCTGTCCAAACACAACTCGAATGAAACCACACTATACCCATCACTCATGTAAAACTCCTCAAAAGAGGACACATAAAGCATTAACTCCACTCATCCACACATGCGAGGGAGGATGCACGTGTTGCTTCCACGCCATGAAGAAACGCGATTTGTCTCTCATGATCAATTTTCAACCATTAAGAAATGGAGCCTCTTCCACAACAATCCTCGCCGAGTTAGGCATAGATGATACTACTAATCCACCCCAGACATCATTTTGTCATAGTAATAACAATCTAGTGAATTTTCCCTCGCAAAGCCAACGTTTAGATCCGTGTTTTCGTGGACGGATTTACTCGGAGTTGCAAAGGAAGTGTGTTATGCTTTAGTCTCTAATTTACGAGCAAGAGGTGTACGATTTTCAAGGGTGGCAAGGCAATTAAGCTCAATCAACTATATGCAAGCTACGAAGGTCCAGAGTCCACAAACCCTTAGAATTTGTTCGTTTTGTAGAAAATTGGCCATTTTCAGAAAAAAATTTCCAAAATTCATTTTCTAAGAAAATGACAATAGTTTTTATTGTTCGGCTAAAACCTAAAAATGTTTTGGAAAATATTTTCCAATGTTTTTCGAATGTTCGGTAAGGAAAATATTTTATAAGATTTCACCACTTGAGCATGCATCACTTACCAACCTATAAATCCATCAAATATGAACTTGCCTTTAAAGTTAGGCAAATTTGTTTCATTTCTTTGTTTCCTCATTATCGCTAAACGCTCATTTACTCTAAAAAATGTTCGTATGGATTTTAAAAAGCATGTACAGCTCTCATGAGAATTTTTCAGTTGAGTAGCCTACTCTCCTCGTGCATTCTTTTTTTTTTTTTTTTTTTTGATAACTCGGAAACCGTAAATCGATAACCGGTGGACAAACCCTAAAGCCCACAGAGGAACAATTTGTTTCATTTCTTTGTTTCCTTATTATCACTAAACGCTCATTTACTTTAAAAAATGTTCATATGGATTTTAAAAAGCATGTACAGCCCTCATGAGAATTTTTCAATTGAGTGGCCTGCTCTCCTCGTGCACTCTTTTTTTTTTTTTTTTATAACTCAGGAAACCCGTAAACCGACAGCCGGCGGGCAAATTCTAGGGCCTACGAAGGAACCCACCACTCCCGTGAAGCAGGTAAATTCACCTGCGACGTGCTGGGAATTCAAACTTTTCCCCTTCATGAGGGGAAGAAAGCTTGAAGTCAGCAGCGCCACTCATTGCGGTGGTCTTCTCGTGCGTCCTTTGTGTTCTAATAAACAAAAGAAAAAAGGAAGCAAAGCATGTAGAGCATTTTTGCTTGTGCAATCTACAGTTAGAGTAAATAAAGAACGGCTGACGACTAGTCAAGAAAGAAGAAAATGGAAAACAAAGAAAATTAAAAGAAAATTAAATAAAAAAAGAAATTAAAAATAATTCAAATTAAAAAAGAAAAAGATAATTAAAAGATAATTCTAATAAAAAAAGAAAAGAAGAAAAAGAAATGGGATGAGGAATCGAGGATTTGTAGGGATGTGAGATAAGAGAGATTAAGTAAGGAAAATATTTTTCTTTTTTTTTTTATAAAAATATTCTCCTCAAAAAAATTCATTTTCTACATGAAATAAAGAATCTAAAATCCAAAAAGATTTTCTCGAAATTATTTTCCGCGAAACGAACAAAATTTTGAATTCCACGTGTTTCTACCTCGAGGAGAACCTCCCGCGGCTCGTTATATATCAACGGAATCACCCTGGCGCCGGCGGACTCGACGAACTTCACGTACGACGCGGGGATGTACGAGGCATCGGACGCGTTGCTGAGCCTGCCGGAGGCGCCGTCCCCGGGGTGGCTGAGGATCCCGATCACCGGCCGGAAGTTAAGCTTGGGGTCGGGTGTGGGGCAGCTCGGGACGACGGCGCCACTCGCGGCCGACGCTGCCGTCGCCACCTTGGCTAGGGCTAGTTCCTTGGAGATCAAGAGGGGATCCAGAGGTAGTTCCAGATTTTGGGGTACCGCGAGGGGGCCGAGGAGGAGGAGGAGGAGGAGCCGGCGGCAGCCATGGAGTCGCCGAGGGGGAGGTCGGAGGAGGCGTGGTCGGAGGAGGGGACGAGGGAGGGATTAGCGAGGAAGTGCGACGGCATTTGGGGGAATTCTGAGCGAGGACACGGAGCCGGCTTTTGGCGTTGTCATGGAGGAGGAGGAGGGGGCTGGGAGGCGCGAGAGCAGCGAGCTCTGGGCGCTCCGGCTTGGCGATGGAAATGGCCGAGTTCAGAGAGGGAGACAGAAATAGAGAGTTGGAGAAAGGAGGTGGGGATGACGGGCGCTTGGGGAGTGAGATTTGGCCGTATACGCAACGCAGCGTCGTGTTGTGGAAATAGAATTTTTCCAGACGGCGACGGGGGCCCTGCGCGTGGACGCCCTGCGAGAACTGCGGGCTGCTGTTTTTTTCTCGTGAGTCGGTTTTGGTCTTTAATCGAGCTTTGGGTAAGGAGGGAGTGACGCGCCCGAGGGGCAAAAGCGTGAAGAGCCGACTCGACTTTTGACCCCGATTTCGGGTTGTCTCGTGTGCATAAGCGTGTGCCAAAAATGGCTGCTGGGCGAGCGTCAATCCCCTGCTCGATTCGGGAATCGGACCAAAACCGTCAATTCTGGCTGATTTTCCGTTGGTGATAGTCGATCCGATTCTGATTCTTTATGTTGAACCGTAACGAATTGAATTGTTGAAATAGATAATAATCCTTTATTCCTCTTTTGCTCGTATCTTGGCCAGTTTTCAAGATTTTATTTTTATTTTTTTGCCTTTTTCTTGTATCTGTTTTATGTGGAGAAATCTTTTGGTGGAGATGGTGAAGGATTGAGCCGGGCCCATCCCCTAAATTTTACTGCAAGAGACCAAAAGACAATAATTCTCTGCACATTTGCGCAGAAAATTACGGAGAAAAGTTTAATTCACGTCATGAGTCCTGATTTCTTTTTCTCTTCCTTTCTTAGAACTCACCCAAATTTGAAGAAGGGGATGATAAAAGGCGCAGATGAATTGAACTTCATTGAAGTTTAAAGAAATGGGGTAAAAAAATATGACCGTTCCGTTTAGCCTGAATTCAACCACCTAAGTTTCCAATTTTATAATTTGATAAGCGATCAGGATTGAGTAGATTTTAAGTTTTACTTATCGTCCTTGGGGCAAATATCAATTCGCAAAAAATGTATTTGTGATTTGTGTACGTATGGATTTTGTTATTCGTGTGCGTATGGGTTGTCTTTTTCCATTGACCTGAATGTGTTTAAACGCCGTGTCGTGTAGGGGAGTGCGCACGGCGTAACGATGAAGCGAAGGCGAAACGAAGGGAAGGAAAAATCGTGGGGCAGAAAGAAAAGGCCCGTGCACCGTGGGCCTTGTGGGGTCTTTCTTAGGGCCCCGCGTTCTCATGGGCACCACAGGCTCCACGTGGCTTCCCGTGTGACCACGAGCTTCATGGGCACGTTTATCGGGAGCGATGACCTGCAGATTGACCTCACTTTTTTTTTTCCTTTGGCTGCTGAAAGCAGATTGACCTCCCGTACAACACATACAACACAAACTAATGTGTACGAAAGAATGTTCTATTTGAAACATTAATTAAGAAAGAAAGAATTAGAAAATCTGTCTAGTCGTCTCTATAAGATTAGTACTTTTTTATTTAGGTACTCGATATATGTTTTTTTATTATGAGGAATTTTTTAACCTTACGTCTTAACCAATCTTCATGGATATGTACAACTTCAATCACATATATTTAGTAAAATGTCACTCACATTATAGCCAATACAACCCTTGATATTAATATGAGTAGCGTCATTATAGGATTGGATATATACAAATCTAGTGAAAACCCGCTTAACCAATCTCTCTTGATTGCTCAACAAATGTCATAAACAACGGTTTAACAAAATTTACTCTAATACTCCATGACCGGCTCACTCCAAGGTTGCCCCAATTGATTGATTTGCGAGGATTTCTAACTTGATCATTTGTTCAAATTCCAATGATTTACTCTGTCAACTTGTTTGTTACACATATCATTTGCTTAGAATTATGACTTGCACTTAATTGATTCATGAGAGTATATAGATAGACCATGAGAGAGTATGCACTTGTGTACTTGGACTAGTGGTGACAAATGAATTGGTTGAACTAGATGTTGATGGGTTACAAGGGGTGTGGACCGTGTTATTCCATTTTATATAAATCCATTTTTATACCATATGATTGATGTGACCCATATGGAAGGTTTCCAAATCCACCTGAATAATTGATATCTTAAACACAACAATTAAATCAGCAAATTAGAATTTATATGGCAAAAAGATAGAAATTTTGAAAATAAAATAAAAATCGACAACTATTAAAAAATGATGGGAAAAAAATACTTGAAAAGGTAAATCTAACTTCAAATAAATAAAATAAACTAAAAATCGAAAAAAGAGATTATCATGAGGAAATATAGTGAATCCATGATAGAGCAAATGCATAGGATTGATTATCTATTCATTTTTCATAGAAATATAAAACTTTGCTTTGAAAGGCGCAACAACAATACGTATACAAAATTAAAAACTCAGCAGAGTTAGTTTTGCATCAAAAAATAAATCTATTTTTAACCCACCAAGACTCATGTTAAATTGCGCCTTACTGTTGTTAATTTTTTACAATTTGCTTTTAAAATCTTGAAATTACTCATTGTTCCGCCCCCAAACTGCCCCTGCGCGACGATAACCCAGATTACCATAAAGGAAAAATCAAAACTAATTCACACGAAAGCAAAAGATTATTGTAATTATTCACATTAGTATATCAAGATAATCCTTTGTCATCTAGATATCCATAAACATCTGAAACAGAACGTGGTATTTATCAATTAGGAAATAAAATCCATTCATCATTGAAATGTAAAATCTTTGTAAATCATCAAATCGTCCTTCAACTTTTAAGTTGACTCTCTGACAGTTTGACAATAAAGGAAACTAAATCTTTTCGTTCACTGAATCGCTTGAACAATGAGTGCCCATAAATGCACCATCTTTGAGCTCGGAACACGCTCAAGTTCTTCTCCATTCTCGATCGACTGCTGAGGGTCGCGATTGTGAACGCCGCTCCTTCTGAATAATTCTCGCGCTAGCTAACCGCATCGGATTTCTGCCGGACACATGGCGCTGCTTTGGTCGAATCGTGCGAAGGCCGACGTTGTTCCAGACAGCCATGCCCCACGTGTACCAACTTCTGATCAAGTAAGTGTTTTCCTCCATGATTAACGCTCGCAAGTTTCGGTTCAACTATTATTTTCCTCTTCTGCTCTTGCCTTGAATCGAACTTGGGACTTGCTAAATCTGGTGCCTCCGACTTAAGGTGTGGAGCTGGTGACTCGTTCGAATGTGTATTTGCCTTTTGTTTTTCTTTGGATAAGCGTGCATGGTTTCTGAATTTATAATAATTTGTGAGCGAATGATTACGTGAAATTCGCTTTAGATGCGTTAACCATTAAATCCACAACGTGATTAGCATGCTTTCTCCTAATTTCCGGGCAACCTCGAACTCTTATTATGCTCAGTATGTGTTGAATTCTGTTTCGAGTCTTCAACTCGAATTCAGTTTTGATACCTGAACTAATAAATGTGGCAACCCGAATGGAGGTTTAGTGTTGGGCTATGGCTTGGGCTGCATCTCGCCATATGGAGCAGTATAAATGTTATTTTTTTCTCAAGTTAATAAGGTTTAAAGAGAGACCAAAAAGGTTTTTTAGCCAATTTTTGTAATTTTTGAATTTCCACGGCGAAATTTGCTTCTTTTTCTCCCCATGATTTTCCTCACAAAGGTTTTCGCATGAATTTGTGTACTCTTTATTGTCCTCTGTTTTATCTTCATTGTAGTTTTCGTATTGGTTGTAACAACTTGTCTTTTCAGAAAAACATATAGCTCACCTCAAAAGCCACCAATCAAGACTGGGCATCCTCCACAACACAATCGAATTGGTGATGGTGCCGGAATAAAACTTAGTGACATGTATTCTCCTTTTCCCTTGGATAGCATACATATTACGTATTCTCAATTTGTAATGTCGTTTTTCAGCTATAGCTTGAGGGTAAACTTATATTAATATGACAAACTATTCTATTTTTTTTTTATTTTTCAGAAGACCATACAGTTCACCAAGCCACCAATTAGGACTGGAGACCCTCCACAACACAATCAAATCGGTGGTGATGCTGGAATAAAAATCAATGACATGTATTCCCCTATTTCCTTGTATAAGCGTATATGTTCTATAATCTCAGTTTACAACGTTATTTTCGGCTCTTTCTTGAATATAACTTACATTAATATCGATAAAGTAATTCCATTCTTTTGATTTTTCAGAAGACCACATAGTTTACCTCAAAAGCCGCCAATCAACACCGGGGACCCTCCACAGCACAACGGAATCGGTGGCAACGCCGAAATAAAAATTAGTGACATGTATTTCCCTTTTTTTCCTTGAATAAGTGTGCATGTTTCATCTTCTCGGTTTGTGATGCGTACTTATTTTACATTAACATACACAAATTAACTCCTACCTTTTGATTTAATTTTGTCAACAAAAAAAAAAAAAATCGCACAGTTCCCCTCGGAAGCAGCGGATTCGCAGCAGAGACCCTCCGCAGCACAACGAAATCGGTGGGGACGCCGAAATAAAAACTGGAGATGCGAATAAGAAAGACGGGTCTTCCTCGGCGTTCGAGCAATGATGTTGACAGAAATGGAGAGGAAATGTGATTTTTGTGTATTTCTGTGTATTCAATGTACAAGTATGATCCTCCACTTATAATGTTAGTGAGAGGAAATAATATGGGAAATAAAAAAATTATGGGAAATAAAAAATACACCGATTACATAATGATTCCATTTTCCTATTTTACCAAGCTAATCACTACCAGACTGATTCAATCACTCGATACTTGGATTGATACTCAGAATCAGTATCTTCATATTTCCAACACTCCCCCTCAAGCTGGTGGTCTGTATATGTCAAGGACACCTAGCTTGCTTAATAGGTATGCATGTTGTCTTTGGTATAGTGGCTTGGTAAAAATGTCCGCAGTTGCTCAACGGTTCCAATTCCTCTCGTCGTTATGATTCCTTCCCGAATCTTGTCCCAAGTGAAATGACAGTCGACTTCTATATGTTTCTTTTCTTTTTTTTTTTTTTTTTTTTTTTTTTTTTTTTTTTTTTTTTTTTATGCCGGAGGAACCGCATTGGCCGACAGCCACCACGTAAACCCCTAGGTGACGCTAGCCCAGGACCCACCACCAGGGCGCCACGCTTAAATTGCCTAATGATCCGCCAGCCTCCCTACAACTTGTGTTGCAGGGGCTTTCAACTCGGACCTCTCGTTTGGAGGTCCGAGCCTACCCAATGAGCCACCGCGGCCAGTGGTGACTTCTATATGTTTAGTCCTTTCATGAAAAATAGGATTAGCTGCCAATTTGAGTGTAGCATCATTATCACAAAATAATTCGCTGGATCCATTGACTTGTACTCCGAGATCTGAAAGTAATCCTCGAATCCAGATTATTTCGCAAACAATTTTCGCCATAGCTCGATACTTTGATTCTGCTGATGACAAAGACACGGTTGATTGCTTCTTTGTTTTCCATGAAATGAGTGATTTTCCCAATTTGATATAAAAACCAGTAATGGACCTTCTTGTCATCGGACAAGTAGCATAATCTGTGTCACAATATGCTGTCATTTTCATGTCACAATCTCGAGACAAAAAAATGCCGAGTCCCGGGCATCCCTTCAAGTATTTCACGACTTTTAGTGCTGCATCCATATGTGACTGCTTCGGCTTGTGCATGAATTGGCTGAGTATTTGCATTGCATAGCATATATCCGGTCTTGTCATTGTGAGATAAATCAATTTCCCAACAAGCCGTTGATATCTTGATGGATCTTGGAGTAATACATCCTCGACAGGTGAAGACAAGCTCTCATCATACTCATATGTCGTCAACTTCGCATTCTGTTCAATCGGTATAACTGCTGGTTTACATCCCGATAATCCTGCTTCAGAGACTATTTCTAGAATGAACTTCCATTGGCTGAGACATATTCCTTTGTCAGATCGAGCTATTTCAATGCCGAGGAAATACTTAGGAGGCCCCAAGTCTTTTATGTGAAAAGTGGCACTCAAGTAGTCTTTGAATTTTGCAATAGCCAGCTCATTATTTCCCATGATAAGAATGTCATCAACATATATTAAGAGAAAGATGGACGAAGTACCTTTAGTCCATGTGAATAGGGCATAATCATGTCTGGAATGCTGAAATCCTGCGTCGGTCAATGTAGCAGTGAACTTGGCGTACCATTGCCTAGAAGCCTATTTAAGTCCATACGGGGATTTACGGAGACGACATACACGAGACTCCCCCTGGCTCCGTAATCCCTGTGGAAGTTCCATATAAATTTCCTCATCCAGATCCCCGTGTAAGAATGCATTATGGACATCCATTTGATGCAATGGCCAATTGCGAAAGGCAGCAACGGACAAAAAGAGCGAACAGTCACTTCCTTAGCTACAGGAGAGAATGTTTCATGATAGTCAAACCCTTCCCGTTGTGTGAAACCTTTCGCTACTAAACAAGCTTTATATCTCTCAATGGAACCATCTGCCTTGAATTTTATCTTATAAACCCACTTGCACCCAATAGGTTTTCGTCCGGCTGATAGGGAAACAATATCCCAAGTATGATTTTCATGGAGGGCTTGTAATTCGAGCTCCATTGCATGTTGCCGTTTGGGATCACGTGCTGCCTCAGAATAGGAAGACGATTCTTGCTCTTCTGAAATTCTACTAATGCAACACATGTGTTCTGGTGATAACCTATTGAACGAAACATAAGAGGATACAGGGTATTGTGTACCTGAAGAATCCACCGTAGGACATATATAATCTTTTGTCCATGTAGGAGGTCGAGTAGACGGTCCAGAATGCCGAGGCTATTCAATTCTTGGCTCCGTTGCTGTGGCGGGAGATAGCCTCTAATAATTTGTCGGTGATGAGGTCACCTGGGAATTGGATGAGGTATTGTTTCCAGGTGCGAAAATTGGTGTGTCATCACCTGAGTTGGAATCTTCTGTTGAGCTCGGAATATGCTTTTCTGGTGCAAGGAGTACATACTGAGGTTGAACAAGTAAATCATCTTCTAACAAGAAAGGTTGATGAGCAGATGTTGATGATGATGACGTTGCCTCTTGAAATGGGAAGATATCTTCGTGAAAAGTAACATCTCTGCTCACAAAGAAATGCCTTGTGGAAATCTCCATGACTCGATAGCCTTTCTATAAAGAAGGATATCCCATAAAAATACACTACATAGCTCGAGGATCCATCTTACTTCGTGGCCCTAGGGCTGCCACATAGCATAAACATCCAAAGACTCAAAGATGATCAATCATTGGTTGCTTTCCATAAAGCAATTCAAAAGGAGTTCGTCCTTCAAGGATTCTAGTTGGCATGCGATTGATCAGGTAAGCTGCTGTGACCACACAATCACCCCAAAATTTTTCTGGTATAGAGGCTTGATATTTGAGGGCTCGAGCTACTTCTAAGAGATGACGATGTTTGCGCTCAACAATCCCATTTTGTTGAGGCGTGTAGGTACACGAACTCTCATGTAGAATTCCTCTAGAAGATAAGAAGGAGACACATTCCGCAAAAAAAAATTCACGTCCATTATCGGTACGAATTCTTTGGACTGGTTTGTCGAATTGATTCTTAATGAGAGATAGGAAATTCGACAGGGTAGAAAAAGTTTGACTCTTGGATTGCATAAGGAAAACCCAAGTAGCACGAGTGTAATCATCAACGATGGTCAAGAAAAAACGAGACCCATCACGATGTGGAGTGTGATAGGGTCCCCAGATGTCCATATGAAGTAAGGAAAAAGCACTGGTAGCTCTTGATGTACTGACAGGAAATTGCTTTCGAGATTGCTTTGCTAATGGACATATTGGGCATTGAGGATAAGGAAAACGCGCAGAATGACCCAAACGTTGATGAAAAGCAATATCTTTATTACTAGTAGTGGCATTACAAGAAATGCTGTGACTGGTAAAATCAAGATCTTTTTGGAGACTAGTCCAAAAATACAATCCTTCTGCAACACTACCCAAGTCCATCAGACTGCCAGTCAAAGGGTCCTGAAAGAAGCAATTTTTCGAATTGAATACAGCCCGGCAAGAATTATCTTCGCAAGCTTTTGAGACTGATAAAAGATTGAACTCGAAATCGGGTATGAAAATGACATTTTTGAGAACAATGTTTGGACTGAGCTGGACTGTTCCAATTTTACTGACATGAATAATGTTTCCATTGGGTAGACGTACAGATATTGAGGAATGTGGTCTTTCTTGGATACCAGAAAATAATTGTTCATTGCATACTATATGGTCACTAACACCTGAATCAATTATCCATGCATCAATTGATATTGAATTTGTCTTGCATAAGAAAGTACCTGAGAAACTTGCAGTCTTGTCATTAATGGACAACTGATTTAATGCCTTCATAATATTCTGGTACTGATCTTGGGTAATTATCTGATTTGCACCATCAGTCCTCCGTGCTAAAACTTGGTAAGCAGCAATTTCTTTTTCCCTTTTATCACCTGGCTTTCCATGTAACTTCCAGCATGTATCAATAGTGTGATGAGTACGTTTACAATATTCACAGTATTTACCCTTATTTTTGAAATTTTGCCCAGCAGATTTTGTGGATGACCTGGCATGTCGTGGACCACCGGATGTTTTATACGAGGGTGCTGACGTGGCGAAGTAGGGACCGTTTGATTTGGCCGAGTGAGCGGACAATTGAGGACCGTTGGATCTTCTCTGTTCCTAGCCGTTGGATCCGGGCGGATAAGTGGAGGAATAGGAGCCGTCAGATCTTCTCCCAGCATCCCAGCCGTTGGATCGTAAATTAGGGTTAGGGTTTATTTCCCCAAATCGGTTCCCCACAGCCCCAAATTCTCCTCCTTGCCCGAAGCTCTCTATTCCTCCAGCGAAGCCTCGACCTCCACGGTGTGGCGCCTCCGCTGAGTTGAGACCCCTTTGGAAAGCAGCAAGGGCGACTCCTTCGCCCACTCTTTCGTGCTCGGCTGCGGCTTGCCGCTGGCTTTCCTCTTGGACGGCCAGTTGGTAGATCCGGCCGAGCGAGGGCATGGGATCCATTACTAAAATCTGCGAACGGAAAGATGAGTACGTGTCGTTCAAAATCAGTAAGAAACGAGTCACTTTCTCCCTCTCTTTGATTGCTCGGTATTGTTGCAGCGTGGATTCGGGACCCTCAAGGCGTTCTTCGGCCGCTTCCAGCTCGTTCCAGAGAGCAAAAAGTCGATTGAAGCAGGCAGCAACTGACGAGTTCCCTTGCTTCAGGTCCGAGATGGCTTGAGTGATGGTGAAGAGCTTCGCCGGATCGAGCCGCCCGTACATTTCTCGAATGTTCGCCCATATCGTTTTTGAGTCCTCGGTCGGTGGAAGCCCTGCCGCGACGTCTAGAGCGAGGCAATTCCCAATCCAGGTACGAACTAGCTGATTACATTTTCGCCAGAGGCGTTGCTGTCGTTCGTCAGTCGGGTAAGGTACGATTCCATCTATGAAGCCGTCTTTTTCTTTTGTCACTAGTGCTCGCCGGAAGTCTCGAGCCCAGGTGTTGTAATTTTCTGGTCCGGTGAGTTGTATACTGATGAGCTGCAGTTCTGGTCCGTCGGCTGGCGACGTGTAGAGGGGGTCGCCAGGCTCGGGACGTCCGTTGTTGAAGGGAAATCCGTACGGTAAGAAAGCGGATTGAGATCCGGGTTGAAGAACCAGATAGGGATTCTGTGGAGTCAATCCGGGTCCGAAACCCAATCCCGATCCACCACTGGAACGAGTGTCCTGTGATGCACTATTTCCTTTGGGTCGAATTCCGGATCCCGATTCATTTCCTTCTCCAGGTAAGCTCTGTTGAGCCAATGCGTGACTAGGTCCAGCAGGCCATTAGCCATGAATTGGATACCAGCTAATGTATGGCCATTGTTGAATAGGTGTCGGTATTGGAGCCGAAGGCTGTGGCTGGAAATTCTAGGTTTCATCAATCTGGGTCTGAACAATCTGATCTTGTGGCAGATTTTCAGTAGAATGGTTGAGCGATTCCTCCACAGGTGAGATCACTTCTTGATCGTTGCTGCTGCTTGACTTGTTGCTTTGATTTCTAGCCATGGGTATTTGAACAATTGAATTCCTAATCGGTGTGTCAATCTGTTTTGCAAAAAGATATTTTGCAACAACAATTGAAAAAAAAAAACTACCGAAGGCAATTCAGATTATTTGCGAAAGCTAGGTCAGAACGAGGCGCTCTGATACCATGACAGAAATGGAGAGGAAAGGTGATTTTTGTGTATTTCTGTATATTCAATGTACAAGTATGATCCTCCACTTATAATGTTAGTGAGAGGAAATAATATGGGAAATAAAAAATACACCGATTACATAGGGTGCGGATGGTAACACTTCTTGGTCAGGAAGAGTTTTTTTTTTTTTTTCGAAATAGTTCTTTTCTATTTCTATTCTCGGGAACAATTTCGTATAAAAACCCGTTTGATAACTACATAAAATTTCTACTCTTGGAATAGAAAAAAAGAATAGAAATGCGTTTGGTAACGCAACAATTTCTCTTGTGTATTTATTCGTTTTTTATTCTTGCCCATGGGTCGCCAGCCGCCGCCGCCGGTCGCCGGCGCGCCGCCGCCGCGCCGGCCGCCGCCGCCGCTGCCGCCGCCGTCGCCGTCGCCGCTGCTGCCACCTCCGTCCGCCGCCGCCGCCACCGCGCACATCCGCCGCCGCCGCCGCCACCGACCGCCGCCGCATAGCCCATCGCCGCCAACGACCACCGGCGGCCCGGCCGACGGAGGCCGGGCGGCGGTCGTTGGCGGCCGGACACCCGCCATTGGTCGACGGCCGATGGGTTGGGCGGCACGGCCGGAGGCGGCGGCAAGACGGAGGCGGGCGGCGGCGACCGGCGCGGTGGTGGCGACCGGGCGGCGGCAACGGTGACCGGGCGGCGGCGGCGGCGACCGGCGGCGGCGGTGGCGACCGGGCGGCGGCAACGGTGACCGGCGGCGGCGGCGGCGCGGCAACCGGCGGTGGTGGCGACCGGCGGCAACCGGCGACCGGCGGCCGTCGCGGCGGGCTGCGGTGGGGATCGGCGACGATGGCAAGAACCGTTGGCGGCGCCCGCGACGGCAACCGTTGGCGGCGACCAGCGGCGGCGACCGGTGGCGGCGACCGGCAGCGGCAACCGACGGCGACCGGCGGCGGCGGGGCGGTGGTCGGCGACGGAACAAGAGATGAATAAAAGAAAAAAATTCACTTATTTCCGAAACTTATTCTCTGAACAAGAAGTAACTTTTTTTTACTTCTCATTTCTATTCCAAAACCATTCCCGGGCTAACTTTTTATTCCTGGAACAAAAAACTAACTTGCCGTTATCAAAACGGTTTTTTTTTTTTTTTTTTTTTTTTTTTTTTTTTTTTTTTTTTTCTTTTTTTCGGGAAGAGAAGAATAGAAATTCTTGGGCTGGGGAAGTTTACCATGCGTAGCCATAATGATTTCCATTTTCCTATTTTACCAAGCTAATCACTAACGTAGACTGATTCAATCACTGATACTTGGATTGATACTCAGAATCAGTATCTTCATATTTCCAACAGATGTGGGCGTTCGTCGGCGCGGTAACGATAAGCAGATGGAGGAAGAAGCAGCCAAGAATTGCAATCTTCGGATCATAGATGACAACTGAAAACTCGTGGATTTTGTGTTTTGCTATGTAGAGTTAGACAAGGTTCTTACATTGATTTAGGAATGCTCGTTCTTTAATTTCGAGTGCGTTTGATGTCTCCATTCGAACATTGCTCTTCTTTAGAGACTTTAATTTGCATTGATGAGGTCCTCGCCGTACTATTTCTATCCATATTTTTATCGAAGCAACATGTGTACATATTATGTAATTGTGCTAATTTCGATTACATGAGCGTATCCACTTCAAAACATTGACGAGGTCGAAGTGGGCTAATCAACACCCCCCTGTTGAAAAAGGAAAACATTGGCATATACCAGTCTTTAGAGTCATTGCCGATCACTCCTATAGCCTAATTCAAGTAAGATTGTGTTTAGCCCAGCATTTTTATAGATATTCGGCCCTTCAAAGGTCCACAAACTAAAGTTTTGGTGTTTGGTAGATGTGTCAAAATGGGTAGAAACTCCATTCATAAACCCATATGTTATGGATTGAGTCATATATTATTTAACTAAATTTTGATGAACGGGTAATGTGATTTTGAGTAATAAAGTCTAACAAAATGTAGGTTTTTAATGGGTCTAAAGTCTTATCTAGACCAAAATAACGTCGTTTTAGATTCATCCTTCATGTCCTAGCTACATTAGCGCCGCGTAAGAGAGAGAGAGAGAGAGAGAGAGAGAGAGAGAAGTCACATTGGCATTTTTCTTAAGTCAGATTAAACAAAGTTAACGGAAGGAATCGATTGCACCAATTTGATAAGATTTCAGGACTTGATTGCAATTTTTGTAAGTTTTAAAAATTTAATTGCACTTTCGCGACAAGATTTAGGACTTCCAATACACTTATATCTTATTCATTTTTGGAGATTTGTTTGGCATTTTCTCTGTTTTTTGGCTGAGATATATGGGTGGGTTTGAGTTGAATATGTGCCTTTTTAAACTGTTTAGCAAATAGACGGGTTAATGTGAACTTGTGACCCGCTCAAATCCAACCTAACTTATCCATTCGCCACCTCTAGCGTTTGGTAATATGATCTCTAGGACTTTTGGTGCAAATTGAGTTTTGAAAATAGTTAAAAAGCTCAAAGCACTTGTGGCAAGCTGATGACTTTTTAACATATCAAAAAACGTGACTTCAAGTGTTTAATGAATTTCTTTTATCCTAACTAAACCATCTAAATTTTAGTTTTATGCTCACCCTTACTGACAAGCAAAACGAATTCAATTGGCAGACGAGGGTATTAACAAAAGGGCTTGGATAAGTTCAAATCTAACCTACGACCATCACTTGGGTCACGCAACTTTACCGTCGTCTTAACGCGTCTCTAGTCAAAAAATTAATTTTTTTTAGATAGCTTGAGTCAAAGAACTTTGTCCAAATGTAAAGCCATTTCTGCAAAATATCCACAAACGCATTGTATATGATTTGTTGATGATATTATGAATAAATTTCTTTTCGACATAAAAAGCGGCCACGGACCTGTGACGTAATAGATAACAACCGGTTAAATGATCAAAAAGAAAAGAAAATACAGTTATATCTTGCTTCCTTTTTTCTGTTCTTTTTTTGTTGTCAGAGTTATATCTTGCTTTCCCCCTGTCAATTTTACACGGAAAAGAAAACTCGTACGATCACTCGATCAGGCTTCAAATATGGAAACTACTTCCGCTAACAAGATAAAGCAAACGAAGCAACAAAAACAAACCGGTCCCCCCGGTCGGGTCGGCGGTGACGAAGTTCCGCGTGACGGGCGCGTGACCCGACCCAAACTCCCTTCACATAATATCTCCCTATCCAACCTCCGCCTTCTCCCCTCGGAGCCACAGGTATACCGCTCACCCTCTACTCATCCATCAACGCGGCGGCGACGGAGACCATGTGATCGTCATCGGCCGGCGGCACCCATCCATCTCCGCCTTCAAGCTCGTGCTGATCGGGACCGTTGTTTCAGCGTAGAGAACATCATCGGGGCCGTAGAATTTGCGGTTCGCTCGGTCGGAGCGAGAGCCCTAAGTCGCTGTGGTCCTTCGGAGCCAAGCAGTGAGCGGCAATGGATGCTGTGGGGATCAGGATCATGGCTATAAATATTGCAGGACTGGGCAAAGAACTACGACAGAGTTTAACCCATAAATTACGTAGCTGAAAAAAATGAAGCAATCTTATATTTTGTTCAAATATTGATGATTCCCTTTTTCCCCTTTTGATCGGATGATTACGTTGTCCATCAAAACTTATCCAAAAAACAATTAATTCTTCTACTAACTCTTAACAAAAATGAATAGTCGCAAATCAAATGAGTCCTAAAGAATTAAGATTCTTCTCCGAGCTGTACGTAGAATCTTGTCATCTAGAATTCCAGGTTCATTAGGGCCTTATATAGCTTCCTTTTTACCATTTTAAGTATGACTTTACAGTGTGGGAATATGCAGTTAATTGGGGAATTAGGGAAAAGAAAAGAAATCTTTATCATTGTGTTTTTCACGCTTTGAGCACACATATATGACAACAAAACAATACTCAATCTGAGGCATCTTCCGATCAAGCAAAGGAACTTCTAGCAGAGAGATGACCCTAGCTCGTCCATTGATTGACTCATCAAGACACAAAGTCATCGATTAGTTTACAGACTACAAATCATATGCATAGTTCGAGTTCAGATAACTAGGACAATGTTCAGCACTTGCCATTAAAATAATAATGTCCATACATCTCATGATCTCATTTACATAAAGAGCAAATTTCTGATATTGAGCAATTCAGTACAGCGCCTTCTTCAGCATAGGAGACTTGACGCCCATGAAAAATGGGGGCTTCGCAGTCACGTGAAGATATAAACCTCGTCATATCCCTTCCTATAGTCATACAAATTTAACACTACAGTCATTAAATCACAAAATTCATATGCAAAACTGATGAAGAAATGCATTGAATTGATAGCATCAGGGCTTACCCTGCTTTCCCACAATACGTGGGACTGTAATTATATATCAGATTGTCGAGCACTTTTCGAGCAGACGCCCGGTTTGTGGACTTCCTAGCCTCACTACAGGATGAAAAGTTCGAATTAGAAGTGTTTTCCCTTCAATCTGAGTGGAAAGCAAACACTTAACCACAAGCACGGTTCATGTAACCATAATTGTGTATGATGCATGATATTTAAGGACTTTGACATGGAAATTTCAAACGCAACTTGCTTTGCAGCATGAAATTACTCAACAAATTCTGACCTGACAAAGAAGTTCGCTACATGCTGCGTAACTTGAATGGCATCATCTGAGTGTGGTATCATGGACAAACCCCATTCGAAAGCATTTTTCTGCACAATATTAAGAAAGCCAAATAAATTACCTCAAGGCAGTAAGTCTAAACATACTTCGCAGACATGAAGAGGTGGAAAATATTATCCCAAGGACAATCACAGATTTAGCTCCCCAAGATATTTAAGATATTTAAGCAAATGAATCATGTTTAAGTCAAAGCCTTAAGAGAGAGAGAGATCATGTCCTAGAGGACATATTAAACTCAAATTGCCCAGTCTCCTAAATTTTGCCTAACAAATTCTGTGAGACTCAGGCAAATTGTGCCACAAGGTCTTCACTAGAGAAGTCAAACAGCAAAAAAATCAGGAGACATAGCAGGAAACTAGTATCAAACAATATGTATTAGAATCTACAATAGCAAGAAGAAGTCATTTTCCTCAAAATACCCAGACAGGAAAAGATTGAATTCATAGCCCATGATCATGTGCTCAGCAGGAAAGCAATGAATTTAATATGGATCATCTTGGATAAAGCTAAAACCTGCTAGAAGAGAGCCCAAATCTCTACATTTGGAAATTCAACTATAATGATTTTTGGGTAGCTTCTTCCTCATGATGCTGCATTTGGTAGTGTCAGAACCCTATAGAAGGTGCATGTTTCATTTGACACCAACACAGCATTATCATCATGCAGTCAAATTGTCGTACAAAATATTGTTCCTTTGAGCTAACTTGGTAGAAGAGTTATATCAGGAATTTTGAGGCAACAAGCTACAAAAAAGCCCAACTTAGTTATATTTGCCAGATAACAAATTAAAATCTGGCATATTATGATGGATCATCTAGCTGAATAGGCTTAATATGCATCCAATAGTGAGATGATCGGTATGAAAGCCACTACATCAAGCAATGTGCCTTTCCTAATCAAATGAGATTGGTGTTGAACAAGAAGAAAAGCATGAAACTAATTATTACCTCGGGATGCCATTGGAAAGCAGTTACAGGGTAACTGTGTGCTTGGACTGTGGAGACATAGACCTGGTAATAGAGTTCCTCGAAGAACTTAATGTTATTCTCACAAATAACTGAAATAAGCAGTAACACAAAATATCTTTTTCACTGCAATATATCACTTCAGACATGACATAAGAGGTAGTTGGTTATATTCAACCTTGTTGTCTCCATCCATGCTGGTTGTCAAGACCTTAAAGAAATTCGTTAGGTCAGGGATCTGCATCAGTCTTTCTGGCGAGATGCCATACTGCAACACAAATGAATAGTTGGATTAGAAAAGAGGATTGCATACATCAAGAATAGGTGAGATAACTGAGATTTAAGTCTTAATAATGAAAATAGACTGGTCCCAATCACGCTCGTGAAATAAAAAATATAACATAACATGCAACGGGGAAAAAAAAAATCCTGGGCCAGTATAAACGAAAAAAAAAAATACCTAAGCAAAAAATCATATCATTAGCCTTTTTAGCCATTTTTAGCCATCAAAAATCTACTGGGCCCACATTAAAAACTCACAGGATGTTAGTCTACAAAAACAAGCAAAACAATGCATTAAAGTTGCATGACTTTTGTCTCCTCTTTTAACTTTTCCAGGATCTAACTGGTCTATCTAGACACCATCCTCTAGCAGTAATGGTCGTGTCACGTGTAACAGATGGCTTATATCAAAATAAGAATGCAGTCCCTGCGATAATAACACTCTGCTGGAAGAAAGAGGTACATGAGGGAAAACAAAAGGAAGAGGAAACGGGGGAATCAAACAAATTCCACTTAGTATTCTCAATTAAAACCAGCAGGCTACTAAAGTCTTACAACTCACATGATGATTTTGCATGACAAGGCAATCTGTACTCAACTTTTTAAGCAAATCTGGCGGAAATCTGCAAAACAGTGGATAGATGGAAGTTAGAACTGCATCTGTAACTGATTATGCATGACTATATCAAGCAACAGACACCTTATCCAAAGTAACCACGCATCTTCTACTACAATAACCACTTTTGGTATACCAGGACAATCATCCGTAATAATTTGATGTAATCCACATTTCTCTTTCCAGCAATATTTTATTCCACGGCTACATAATCAGCATCATATACTAAAGTACATAAATCCAAATTGATTTTCTCATAGAGTATAAGAAGCCAATTGGAAGCATACAGATATCCTGCTTGCTGTCAATTAAAAAAGAATACAGCTTTATCTGTCTTCATATGCGTTAGTACTTAAAAGTTGACAGTGAAAGCTTACTACGGTCAACCATACCTTTGAAATACTGTTCCTTCAATGTTTGTGTTTCTCATAAATTGTAGAGTGGATGCTTGATCTGCAGCATTAAATTCCTCGAGAATGCTTTTGTCCTGTCATTAGAGAACTGCTAAATTATTATCAAGAGACTTTTCCACTTTCCTCTTTATACTATGAACTACACTTTCTGTAAATCATTCAGAATTTATCCGTTTGACATGGATGAAGCAACTTAAAACCTTGAGGGATTATTTGCAACACAATAGGTTGGATGTGAAATAACCGCCATGCTCGTCAAGGTTAAAGCAATGGCAATCTCAACCTCGCAGCAACGACTTATGCTTTCAAGTTTTGTGCCAATAGAGGCCACAGCTTTATGCAGATGATGATCAGTCAAGTGTGCTAAGTGAAGCCATGGCAGGAGAGAAGTTTTTTTTCTGGCACAATACCTCACAAAAGATAAAAGGTGAAAATAACTTCTTCTTTTTTTTGTTTAAAGAACAGACCATGTAAAGTGACTCTTGCATTAGAAAAGAGAAATCATGCAACCAAAAGGACTGAAGCATTGACAGACAATTCAAAATGGTGACAAGGGAGTTACCTTGCTGACTATCATTGTCAATAGTTCAAAGCCCAAGCAGATGGCATACAATGGGAAGTGGTCACCAGCATCATTCTTTGCCAAAACTTTCTGCAAACAATTGGCAAAGAGTACATCTAAAAATTGCAAAGCAAAATGTACAGGACACTCATTGAAAGCATGTAAAAACGAACTATTCTCTCCCAAGGTATTGAAAACGCTTGTGTGTCTTGGAGCAATGGAATTAAAGTTTATGAATGAGGAACAGCACATTATTCTTAGAAAAATTTTATTGCATGAAAACAGTCAATACAAGATTGATGAAGCTCTGCCTCCAACAAATAAATAGAAACACAACATCTTAGAAATATTTAGGTGTATCAATCATAAAAGTACCTTGAAAATTGCCTCCACAGTCTCGTAATACAATCCGGTTTTAGCCCACCCACCAGTAAAGAGCACTCCATTAACCATGTTGAGCTTCTGCATTTCAACCAATATCAGCATCTAGAAACGAAAAACAAAGTGGTGGTCGTCTAAAAATAAACCCGGCCATAAAATCTGTACAAACACAACTCGAAGGAAACCACACTCCTCCAACATTATACCCATCACTCATGTAAAACTCCTCAAAGAGGATACATAAAGCATTAACTCCACTCATCCACACATGCGAGGGAGGATGCACATGTGGCTTGCACGCCATGAAGAAACGCGATTTGTCTCTCATGATCTCTTTTTAACCATTAAGAAATGGAGAATGCTAAATTCCCTCTATTTCATAACAATCCTCGCGGAGCTAGGCATAGATGATACTGCTAATCCACCCCAAACATCATTTTTTCATAGCAATAACAATATAGTGAATCTACCCTCGCAAAGATAGCGTTTAGATCCGTGCTTTCGTGGATGGCTTTACTCGGAGTCGCAAAGGAAGTGTGTTATGCTTTAGTCTCTAATTTTACGAGCAAGAGGTGAACGATTTTCAAGGATGGCGAGGTAATTAAGCTCAATCAACTATACGCAAGCTACGAAGGTCCAGAGTCCACAAACACTTCGATTCCACGCGTTTCTACCTCGAGGAGAACCTCCCGCGGCTCGTTATAAATCAACGGAATCACCCTGGCGCCGGCGGACTCGACGAACTTCACGTACGACGCGGCGATATACGAGGCGTTGGACGCGTTGTTGAGCCTGCCGGAGGCGCCGTCCCCGGGGTGGCTGAGGATCCCGATCACCGGCCGGAAGTTGAGCTTGGGGTCGGCCGCGGGGCAGCTCGGGACGACGCCGCCGCTCGCCGCCGCCGCCGCCTCATTCTCGAGCTGGCCCGGCAGGAGGATCCCCGGCTGCGCCTTGGCTAGGGCTAGCTCCTTGGAGAAGGAGATCAAGAGGGGGATCCAGAGGTAGTTCCAGATTTCGGGGTACCGCGAGGGGGACGAGGAGGAGGACGAGGAGGAGGAGCCGGCGGCGGCGGCCATGGAGTCGCCGAGGGTGAGGTCGGAGGAGGCGCGGTCGGAGGAGGGGACGAGGGAGGGATTAGCGAGGAAGTCCGAGGGCATTTTGGGGAATTCCGAGCGAGGAGGACACGGAGCCGGCTTTTGGAGTTGTCATGGAGGAGGAGGAGGGGGCTGGGAGGTGCGAGAGCGGCGAGCTCCGGGCGCGACTGAGCTCGGGCTTGGCGATGGAAATGGCCGAGTCCCAGAGAGGGAGACAGAAATAGAGAGTCGGAGAAGGGCGGTGGGGATGACGCGCGCGCGAGGTGAGTGAGATTTGGCCGGATACGCAACGTCGTGTTGTCGAAATAGAATTTTTCCAGACGGCAATGGGGGCCCCGCGCGTGGACGGGCTGCTGCTTTTATTTTTTTCTCGTGAGTCGGTTTTGGTCTTTAATCGAGCTTGAGTAACGAGGGAGTGACGCGCCCGAGTGGCAAAAGCGTGAATAGCCGACTCGGCTTTTGACCCCGATTTCGGGTTGTCTCGTGTGCATAAGCGTGCGTCAAAAATGGCTGCTGGGCGAGCGTCAGTCCCCTGCTCGATTCGGGAATCGGACCAAAACGGTCAATTCTGGCTGAGTTTCCGTTGGCGATAGTCGATCCGATCCTGATTCTTGGAAGACGCCACAAGGCCCACAGTTCACGGGCCTTTTCTATTGATTTTTCCTTCTCTTCGTTTCCCCTTTGCTTCATCGTTACACATCGTTTAAACGCATTCAAGTCGATGGAATAAGACAATCCATATGTACACGAATAACAAAATCCATGCGTACACGAATAACAAATACATTTTTTGCGAATTGATTTTTGCCCCCAAGGACGATAAGTAGAACTTAAAATCTACTCAATCACAATCGCTTATCAAATTATAAAATTAAAAACCTATGCAGTTGAATTTAGACTAAATGGAACGGTCTTGTTTTTTTACCCTATTTCTTTAGACTTCAATGAAGTTCAATTCCTTTGCGCCTATTATTACCCCTTCTTTAAGTTTGGGCGAGTTCTAAGAAAGGATGAGAAAAAGAAATCAGAACTTATAACGTGAATCAAACTTCTCTCCATATTCCTCTGTGCAAATATGCGGAGGATTATTTTCTTTTGGTCTCCTGCACAAGATTTCTCCACATAAAACACATACAAGAAAAAGGCAAAAAAATAAAAATCTTGAAAACTGGCCAAGATACGAGCAAAAGAGGAGTAAGGATTATTATCTATTTCAAAAATTCAATTCGTTTCGGTTCAACGTAAAGAATCAGGAGAAAATATTGGGTACGTCTTATGCTCCAGCGTGTCAAACAAGAAGGCGGTCGCAGCACGACACGTGTCTCGTGGGACCCACGATTTCAGGCGCCATTTTGAAAATGTTTCTGTACTGTAGCTAGGGTTTTCAGTTCTTTCTTTGCGTCTCTCTCTTCACTCGCTCTCTCTCCCCGAACGAACTCCCGACGAACTCTCTCTCTGTGCCCTCGCTTTTTCCGACCGGCGAGACGACCGCGAGCGACCGACCGGCGTGCGACCTTCCTCTCTGCCGACAAGCCGGTGTCGGATCTGGAGCTGGAGGGGGGGCGCGGTGGTTCGCCGGTCACGCGGTGGTTCGCCGCGAAGAGAGGGAGGGCAGACAGAGAAGAGCAGGGGACGCACGAGTCAGGGCCAGATCCGGAGCCGGAGGGGTGGCGCGGTGGTTCGCCGGTCACGCGGTGGTTCGCCGCGAAGAGAGGGAGGGCAGACAGAGAAGAGCAGGGGACGGACGAGTCGGGGCCAGATCCGGAGCCGGAGGGGTGGCGCGGTGGTTCGCCGGTCGGAAAAAGCGAGGGAGGGCAGAGAGAGGGAGGTTGCACGCCGGTCGGTTGCTCGCGGTTGTCTCGCCGGTATCCTCCTCGTTCGTCGGTTGCTCGCAGTGGTTCGCCGGCCAGAAAGAGGGAGGGCAGAGAATCGACAGTAAAGGAAACTGAATCTTTCCGTTCACTGAATTGCTCGAACTACCGGTGCTTATAAATATACTGTTTCTGAGCTTTGAACACGAACGAGTTCTTCTCCATTCCTGATCGATTGCCAAGTTTTGCGATTGTGAACACCGCTCTCGTTGAATCAGTCTCACGCTAGCTAGCCGCATCAAGTTTCTGCTTGACATATGGCTCTGCTGGGTCGAATTGTGCAAAGGCCGGCGTTGTTCCGAACGGCCATGCCCCGCCAGAACCAACTTCTGATCAAGTAAGTGTTTTCCTCCATGGTCAACGTTCGCGACTTTCTGTTCAACTGGTCTTTCCTCTTCTGCTCTTGCCTTGAATCGAACTTGGGACTTGCTGAATCTTGGTGCCTCCGACTTAGGTGGATAGCTTGCGACTCGTTTTTATGTGTATTTCCTTTTCGTTATTCTTTGGATAAGCGTGCTTGATTTCTGAATTTAGAATGACTTGTGAGCGAATGATTACGTGAAATTTGCTTTAGATGCGTTAACCATTAAATCCACAACGTGATTACATAAGTATGTGTTGAATTTTGATTCGGGTCTTCAATCCAAATTGAGTTTTGATACCCGAATTAATATTTGTGGCGACCCAAACAGAGGTTTAGCATTGGGCTAGGGGCTTGGGCTGCGATATGGAGTAGTACAAATATGGTTTTTTCTCAAGTTATTAAGCTTTAAAGAGAGATCAGAAAGGTTTTATGAGCAGGCTTTTGTAATTTTTGAATTTCCACAGTGCATATTATTACTTATTCTCTCCCTGTGATTTTCCTCGCAAAAGTTTTCACATAACTTTGTGTACTCTTTGTTGTCCTCAATTTTATCTCGGTTTTATCTACGTTGTAGTTTCCGTATTTGTCATAAAAATTTGTCTTTACAGAAGAACAAATAACTCACCTCAAAAGCCACCAATCAAGACTGGGGACCCTCCACAACACAACGGAATCGGCGATGATGCCGGAATAAAACTTAGTAACATGTATTCCCATTTTTCCTTTGATAGCATATATGTTATATATTCTCAGTTTATAATGGGGTTTTCGACTCTAGCTTGAGTGTAAACTTACATTAATATAGACAAACTATCCTTTTTTTTAAGAAGGCTGTACAGTTCACCTCAAAAGCCACCAATTAGTATTGGAGACCCTCCACAACCCAACCAAATCGGCGGCGATGCTGAAATAAAAATCAGTGACATGTATTCCCCTTTTTTCCTTGGACTAGCGTATATGTTCTATAATCTTGGTTTACAATGTTAGTTTCTCCTCTATCTTGAATGTAACTTACATTAATATAGACAAAGTAACTCCATTCTTTTGATTTTTCAGAAGACCATACGGTTCACCTCAAAAGCCGCCAATCAACACCGGGGAGCCTCCACAGCACAACCGAATCGATGGCGACGCCGGAATAAAAATTAATGACATGTATTTTTGTTTTTTTTTCCTTGAATAATCATACACGATTTATCTTCACGGTTTACAATGTATACTTATTTTACATTAATATACACAAATTAACTCCACCTTTTTGCTTTAATTTTTTCAGAACACCGCACAGTTCACCTCAGAAGCCGCCGATTCGCAGCGGAGACCCTCCGCAGCACAATGGAATCGGTGGCGACGCCGGAATAAAAACTGGAGATGCGAATAAGAAAGACGGGTCTTTCTCGGGGTTCAAGCGATGATGTGGGCATCCGTCAGTGCAATAACATTGAGCATATGGAAGGAGCAGCCAAGAATTCCAATATTCGGATCATAGATGACCATCAAAACTCATGGATTTTGTGTTTTGCTAATATAGAGTAAGATAAAGTTCTTACATTGGTTTAGGAATGCTCGTTCTTTAATTTCGAGTACGTTTGATGTCTCCATTTGGATATTGCCTGTTTCGAGACTTCAATTTGCATCGACGAGGTCCTTGCAGTCCATTTTCCATCGATATTTTTTGTCAAAGCAACATGTTTTTTTGTCCTAATTGCGCTAATTTTGATTATATGAGCATATCCACTACAAAACATTGATGAGGTCGGCGTGGACCAATCAACATCCCTTCAATGGTTGAAACAGGAAAACTTACACGAGTACCAGTCTTGCTACTGTTTTTATGTAAAGGGTGACTGCCGATTACTCTTTTGACAGCTTAATTCAAGTGGCTTTTAAGGTTGCGTTTGCCCAACATCTTTACAGATCTTTGGGCCTCCAAAGGTCCATGAATCAAAGTTTTTGCGTTTGATAGATGTGTCAAAATGGGTTGAAGACTCATTGATTAACCTATATATGATGGGTTGGTCATATATTATTTAACTAAATTTTGATGAACGGGTTAATGTGAGTTTGAGTAATAAAGTCTAACAAAATGTAGGTCTCAAATGGGCCTAGAGTCCAATAAAATGTGGATTTTTAACAAGTCTAAAGTCATATTTAGACCAAAATAATGTCGTTTTAGCTTCACTTTTCATGTTCTAGCTATGTCGGCACCGAGAGAGAGAAAGAGTAATAAAAGAATCATATCACATTTTCCATTAGTCAAATTTGGCATAGTTAATGGAAAGAATCAATTGTACTAATTTGACAAGATTTTAGGATTTAATTGTAATTTTTATAAGTTTTAGGGACTTGCAAATTTTAAGACTTTCATACACTTATCCCTTATTTATTTTTGGAGATTTTTTTGTCATTTTCTCTATTTTTTGGCTGAGATATGTGGGTGGGTTTGAGTTGGATATGAATTGGGTTTAATATGGGCCTTTTAAATTGTTTAGCAAATAAATAAGTTAATGTGAATTAGATAGGTTGATTTGGGTCGAGTCCGTTTGTGACCCGCTCAAATCTAGCCTAAGCCACCCATTTACCACCTCTAATGTATATGATCTTAAGGATTTTTGGTGCAAAGTTGAGTTTTGAAAATACTCAAAGCTCAAGGTAATTGTGGCAAGCTCAAGGCTTTTTAACATTCCAAAAAAAAATTATTTCAGGGTTTAATGAATTTTTTTATCATAATTTTGCCCCTAATAAACTATTTAAATTTCAATTTTACGCTCACCTTTGCAAGCAAAACGAATTCAATTGGCAGACAAGGGCATCAACACAAGGGCTCGGCAAGCTTAGATCTAATCGACGACCATCACTTGGGTCACATGACCTCAACGTCGTCTTGCCATGCCTCTGGTCAAAAAAGTTAATTATTTTAAATACCTCGTGTTAAAAAACTTTGTCCCGATGCAAAGTCATTTCTTCAAAACATGCTCGGACGCACTGTACATAATTTTGTCATTGATATTGTGGATTTATTTCTTTTCTACATAAAAAAGGGCCACGAACTTGGGGCGTGATAAATAACAACCTGTTAAATGATGAAAAAGAAAAGAAAATACAGTTATATTTTGCTTTCACCCTGTCAATCAATTTTTCACAAAAAAGAAAACTCGTACGATCACTCGACCGGCCTTCAAATATGGAAACTACTTCCGCTGACAAGATAAAGCAAAACGAAGCAACGAAAACAAACCGGTCCCCCCGGTCGGCGGTGACGAAGTTCCGCGTGACGGGCGCGTGACCCGAGCGAAACGCCCTTCCACATAATATCTCCCCCATCCAACCACCGCCTTCCCCTCCTCGGAGCCACAGGCATACCGCTCACCCCCTACCCATCCATCAACGCGGCGGCGACGGAGACCGTGTGATCGTCACCGGCCGGCGGCGCCCATCCATCTCCGCCTTCAAGCTCGCGCCGATCGGGACCGTCGTTTTAGCGCAGAGAACGTCATCGGGGCCGTAGAATTTGCGGTCCGCTCGGTCGGAGCGAGAGCCCTAAGTTGCTGATCGGAACCGTCGGTTTCAGCGTAGAGAACGTCATCGGTTTTCTGATTGATCGCGGTTTGCTTCAATCTCTTCGGTAGATGTCCGTGGAGAGATCGTTCGAAGCATGGGAGGAGGTGCAGCGGCACGGTCAGGACCTGGCCGACCGCCTCGCGCAGGGCTTCACGGGCCTCATCCAATCCCACATAACGCCGCCCTCGTTCCCGTGGCCGAACCCCCATCAGGCCAAGCTCTTCGACCTCGAGATACTGCCCGCGCAGAGTTTCGTGATGGCCGACTTCAAGTCGGCGACGGAGAAGTTCAATTCTCCCGGAATCGAGGGCGTTTCCGCGATTTTCGACATCGGGAATAGGATCGGGCAAGCCGGGTTGGATTTCGGGAACTGCTTGAACGGGTTCTTGCAGCAGTTTTTCCGGAGCTTGCCGGTGCCGTTCCGACAGGAAGACCACGCGTCCGCGGCCTCGATTCGTGCGGATTTGGGGATAAGAAGGGAGAGAGGTGATTTGAGTGTTGGTTTGCATGAAGAGGTGGGTGCATTGAGCGAACGCTTGAGGGATTTCGGGTTCGCAGAGAATGATGGGGGAGTTGAGGGATCGGCGGATGAGGAAGTCACTGGTTTTAATAATCTCAGAGCTGCAGGGCATCTTGGTAGACCTCAGGTTATTTTTTCGCTCACCTATACATGATATTGAATCTGTATTAATCTGTTCATGTTCATGGTATTTAGTAGGGATGGTGTTACCATGTTTTTTCGAGAACACCTCCAGTAAAGGAAATTTCAGATATCTTTGCTGTGGAATGGAGGGAGAGACAAGTGAAAAGGATTGTGTTGTCGGAGATAGGTTGTCATATTATGTTTTGGCTGCATGACTTAGAGAAAGTGGCAATGTCAGCAGCGCTTTCATCCCTTTTCTTCCTCCTTTATAAGCCTCGATTGATTTGTTGGTTGCTGTGAGATGCTAAAATTTCTTTGCTTTTTGGTTTCTGAGAGATGCTAAACTAGGTTTATGCTGGTTGCCGTGAGATGCGAGAATAGTATATATGCTGGTTGCTGTGAGCTGCTGTAGTTTGATTGTTTTTTTTTTTTGGTTACCCAAGAACGCCGGCAGCCGGCGAGTAAACCTGGGGGGACACGTAGCTGTAGTTTGATTGTTGGTTATCCTAAATTTTTACTTTTTACCAGTCTGTGAAAGAGACTTTGGGGATACATGCATTCGTCTAATCAGCTGTCTCCCTTTCCTTCAATAAATAGATTCTTCCTAATCCTGCAGTAGAATGTCAAGCAGCTCTTGTTATGTTTGAAAGTTGTGAAAGCATTTCCTTTTCCGTATCTTTGAAATTTCCTTCATCGCCTTTCGTTTTGAATTTTGTGACTATGGTGGACTACCTATTGGCACTTGCTGTTAACATCTCCCCTTTTGGCAAATAAGATTTGTATTATAGCAACTATTGAACTTTCCGAGAAGTCTTAGAAGTGGCACTTTTATCTGAGTTTCATGAAGATGAGTTGACATATATCATGGTGTAATTAATGTCAGATGAACGAGCTTGGGTATGTGATTATTGTGTTTAGCTAGTGCTAGTACCTGTAGAAGTTTTATGTAATTCGGAGAAGTAAGAAGAATGATATAAAAGGATTGAGCTTGTGTCCAAGCAAGACACTGGCAACTGAATAATGAAACTCTAATCCGTGTGGGTTGTTCTAATGCTAAGAATGTGGTAAGGCCAGAAAATCATGTCTGTCCAGTGGTCATGGCGAATCTTATATACCTGTGTCTAGCTAGAATAGACCTCAGATTACATGTTATGAGGCACTTACGCGGACATCAAACTTACTTGAATGCAGGGAACAGTGAATATTACATCAACTTATGATAGCCGGACGCGAGATGTAGAGAGTTCTTTAGTTGCACGGGGGGATTTGTGGAGAGTGGAGGCTTCACAGGGGAGTTCCACATCAGGGAGTGACAGTTCATCTCTTTTCCTTGTACAGCTTGGACCAGTACTTTTTGTTCGTGATTCTACACTACTCCTGCCCATTCATTTATCAAAGCAACACTTGCTTTGGTATGGTTATGATAGAAAGGTATGAGTAGGACTCTATTGCAGTTTACCATGTCCCGCCATGGAAAAGAAAAAGAAAACAAGGAAAAGTGTCGTCACATGGCTCGAGAATTGACCATATTTTCTCAAATGCTACTGACAAAACTAAAATAAAAGTTTGTCAGGATGTTTTTCCTGGTATTTATCTGGTTAAGGCAACTTTTGTTGTTTATTCAAAAAGATGTTGGATTAAGATGTACTATGCAAATGTGCTTTGACTGCAATGTGGCATTTTTGTAGTCAAAATTGTTGGCTGCAATATGATGTAAACCCCTGAGAATTTAGTGCCTTATACTGACTTAGTTACGTAAGAGCCCTGATTTTTGCCAGTATTTTATAAAATAGCAGAGGTTGGTACCAAATGTTTTAATATTTCTCTTTTTCCAGATCCAGGATATTCTACTTAGAAATTCATTAAGAAGAACGTAAAATTCTTCTGTATCATAGTAACTTGAAATTTCTGAGGTAGTAGTCTGATGGAATTTTGCCAATTTGGATGTGTTCAAATGTAATTTGGAGTGCAGGAAGTTATGTCCTGTCGTTCTCTGTGTATACATTTAAAATGTTTGTAGTTTGAAATCGACAGAGGTTGAGATATCCTGGGATGCCATGTTTTTCTCTCTGCTATTGTCAACTGTCAAGCAGTCAATTCTTTTATTCTTTAATTATCTGTTCTCATCTGTCATTTTTTTCATTGTTAGAATGGGATCCATTCCCTTTGTCCAGCTGTTTGGTCAAAGCATCGGAGGTGGCTCTTGATGTCAATGCTCTGCCTTAATCCTCTGGCTTGTGTAAGTTTATTACTTGTTCAAACAATGGGTATTACCCCAGAAAACGGGTTTGCTACTTAGGAAGTCTATGGTTTTCATCCTTCAATGTGTTTGAGGACCATTTTGGTTGGTGATCAAAGGTCAATTAGGTTGGCTTTGATCTTTTTGGTTTTCAAAAGTTGGGTGTACATATTATATTCTTTGGACTGTTTTAAGGCTTAAATGGAGTATGCCTGGTACATTGGGTAATCATACAGGATCAAGATGCCTAGAACATATCTATTTGTCTACAAGCACTCTCCCTCCACCTTCCACTCTCTTTCTCAGATGTGTACATATTAAATGTTATGACTTTTTAACATACATACATACATACATACATACATACATGCATGTGCATGCATGCATGCGTATATGCATTTTAGTGTGGCTAATTCTACTCTCTCACTGCCATCTCCTGGTGTAGTCATTCTTGGATTTGCAATTTCCGAATGGCCAGCTCACCTATGTATCTGGTGAGGGGCTGACAACAAGTGCTTTTGTACCTGTTTGTGGCGGACTTCTTCAGGCTGAGGGTCAATACCCAGGAGAGATGAGATACAGCTTCTCTTGTAAGGTACGTATTGGTAAAAAAAAATGTAGAAGAATATTTACAGCTGTTTATGGTGGTTGCAGTTGTTTCTCATTTTTGTGGTTGAACTGCCTTCACCATGGATTCACATGTCTTTTGTTGTTCATGATACATTTCTTGGAATGACAGAACAAATGGGGCACACGTTTCACCCCAATGGTTCAATGGCCTGATAAATCCTTTAGTTTGGGTCTTGCGCAATCCTTGGCTTGGCAAAGATCTGGAATCATGTACAGGCCAACCATTCAGCTCAGGTGAGATTACCACTTTTGTACCAGAGGAGGCTTTCTTGTTTGAGTCTTACATTCTTCAATTATTATCAATTTAGGCATCAAATCCCAAGGAGTCTTTTATGTTTCTGTGTTGCTCCATGCATACTCTTCCTTATCTTTTTCCATTTCGACTCCTTTTATTTCTTTGCACAAAACATATTCGTAGAGTCTCCTCAACCCCAGTTTCATGATGACATATGGAGGAAAAACAGCGCTCTAGAAAAGCACACTTAATTTGATTAGTTATTTACTGTGATTTGATATTCACGTAATGTTATCTGCTGCTTCATCTCTATACATAAGCAAGCTGTTGATGCATAATGTGTAAAAATTAGTTGTCTGTTGATCTCATAACTCTGAAAAATCCTATGGAGAACGACTCACCAATTCTGCCACCTTTAACATAGGAAGCATCTGTTTGTCACTGACTTTTCTCTTCTTGAGTGTCACTAGACAAGAATCCTCTTTGATCCATTCATGACTAGGTGCTTACACTCTTGTATCTTGCCATGGCCAGTGTGTGCCCTACTTTTGGTGGAAGCACTCCAGGTTTGCACGCAGAAGTCATTCATTCGGTGAAGGAGCAGCTAAGTTTAATATGTGGTTGTGCATGTACAGCACATCCTTCGGCCTTTGCATCCGTATCTGTGAGTTTTTCCCTCTTGTGGACCTGAATTTATTCTTTTTAACCAGATGTTTTGAGGGAATTTCATGAAATCTCATCTTGTGCCCTTCGGTATTTTGAACATTTGCGGAAGTGCAAATTGATTGGAGTTAGCAATTAACATTGAAAGATGAACACACTGGACTGCACACATACTCCTGTGTTCTTTGTGCCTTAGCTACGTGTGATGATGCATGTTGTGAGGAAGAAGATAAATGCACTAAAACGGATGAATTATGTTGCTCCAGAAATGGAACCTCAAATGTAGTCTCTCCTTTCGTGTTAATCTCTTCCTGGGTTTTATGCAGATTGGGAGATCTAAGTGGAATGGGAATGTTGGAAGCTCAGGAGTAGTTCTCAGAGTGGATGCGCCACTCTCCACTGTCGGTAGACCTTCTTTCTCCGTTCAGATAAACAGTGGTGTTGAGTTTTGATTGCTTCTTACCCTTAATTTGCAGTTGAAAGTGTATATAGACTAATATAGTGTTACGCATGTTAGCACAGGATACCTTGTGAATATTTCCCCACTTTTGAGGCAATGGATGAGTTTTTATTTGTCCGCATTTTACATCTCTTGCGCTTATAGGAGAATGTGATTTGACTTTTTCAGAAGCAGATGACCAATTGATCCCAATTATTTTCTTGAATTTCAGAGATAGCCCTTTTAGCTCCACGCGTCACTCTGTTTCTATATTTCAGGCCATGACAACGTAATACCTTTCTTTATCATTGAGTCGTCGGAGATAATCATTTTGCTAACGCTAAGAGCATACGCGCTACCTATTATTTTAGTTAATGGCATGCCGAGAATTTGCGCATGTAGGGCCTGTCTCTTCACCTATCTTATTTGTGGAGGAATCATGTTCGTTTAAGAGTAGTAGCTGGGCCTAAATAAATTCTTAAAAATGACACGAAAGAAATACTAAAGTGTAGCGAACTTTTTAGGCCTAATCTTATTGCAAATAATCACGCGCTGTTCAACACTAATACTGCCTGTCGGGTGAGAAAAAGATCTCTCATCTGAGCTGATATAAATGTGGTTTGTTTAAGTTGCTTTCATGCAAACTCAAAATATGCATCTTCCTTAATTATTCAAATCAGCAGTAGCAGTCAGTCATGGAAGCTGAGAGCCTTCCCAAATGACTCCCATGTAAGAAAAGGATGTGCTGAAGGCCGAAGGCTGAGCGCTTGCTTCAGCTTCAAGTTATTTTTTTTAACTGCTCTTGTGCAGAGATGTTGTTTATTTTCTTATTTTATTTTTATTTTTATTTTTTACCGAAGGCTTTGTCCTTTGGAAATAAATGGTCCATTACAGAAGAGAACTAAAGACCAGCTCCCCGGAAATTGACGCTAAACCTACCCAAACAAGACCGTCTTACACCAGTAAACAATCCTCTCTAAGTAAGGGAGCTAAGATTTGGGCTCAAGTGACGCGGCGTATATCTCTGGTATGCTGCCACTGGGCCAGTTGTCGGCTCCTGCTTCCACGATCACCTTAAGGCAGGAAGTCGCTCCGGTGCATTGGTGTGTTCGGTCTTTATGTATGTTGAGCATTTGTGACTCTGATTAAAGGCCGACTATGAGAGGAGTGCTCGTGAGAAACGCGACTCTGATTGGAGGCCGACTATGAGAGGAGTGCTCTTGAGAAAGGTCTCCGCGAAGTGAATGGGTTGGCTTTCGAAGTAGCTCGAACTTGCTGTGACGCCACCATTTGCGGAAAGAAATTCCAGCCTCGCCTTCAAAGTAGTCGGACAGAATTTTACAACTAGCACTCTTAAGATATATCTCCGAAACCCAAGTTATTTAAGACTCATCCTGCCTATCATCATGCCTCGGCATATGAAACAGAATGCAAAAGAAAGATAGTTTGTAGACGTGCTTACTCTTAACAAGATATAATACCTGAAAGACGCCAAACTTTCAGTTGTGTTCAGGCTCCGGTGTAGAGAGTGAAACTATGACCTCCGGTTCTTGGTCATGAGGAATGCCGTTATTGCTCTTTGCCTTGCTCGCTCCCGAATGATGCGCGGCGAGTTCACCTGAAGACGTAGATTGAGCAGCATAGGGCTCAACAAAACCTCCACGCCAAATGCAGGTTTCTTTTACTGTCACTCAAGCCACTTTGATATCAGAAATGTGACTCCTGCTATTGTTACTTCACAAATCGTCTGTACTTTTTTTATTGAGTGTTGCCTTGATGTGATCCAGCGTTTGAAGTCGAAACAGCAAAATGATAAACGGAGTAGTATGAAAACCAGATTGGAAACGCCAAAAATCTAGTCATGAATTTCACTTGCAACACGGCAATCTTAATGATCAGAACTGCCAAGAGAATTTTCATGTAATAGGGCAATTCAGCATTACCTACTGATCGAGCATACTCTGTATCTGACGCTTTGCGCCACTTAGTTTCGATTGTTCTTCAATTTTTATTTTTATTTTAATTTTGATCTCTCGTTCGATTTGGTTTAACTTGTGCCTCGACATTTGCATTCATAGTGAAGCCTGCTTCATCTTTTGCAATTGAAGCTGCATTTTCCGTTGCTTGCTTGTGACCATTTGCGCCAGAATATGAGGGCTGGACTTCACCATTTTCCCTGGAAAGATCTCAGTGGACCTCGTCAGATGAGCTAGACTTTTTATATTTCCAATCCTTCATTATCTAGTCAGCCCTATCCATTGCAAATTTGTATAGGGAGCATTTAATCAAGTGAGATGAACTCTGAATCTCTGACTCATTTCTGCAAAGGAGCATCGAAACAACCATTTTGGGAAGCATCTGATTCATCCATTGCGGGAGTATTTCACTCTTCATTGATTTGGAAGTGTTACGGGTGCTCGCTAGGAAGTGGCAGTTGGAGAAATTCTGTTGTTTGGCAAAGAAGAAGACAAACATCGGACAACTCTCAATTGTTTAGGGAAGCTAAAGGATGCAGTTGGAGAAATTCTTTTTTATGGAAAAAAAAAGATAAACGTCAGACAACTCTCAATTGTTTAGGGAAGCTAAGAGCGAGCGTGACAACCATTCTGTTCCAGAAATAGTTTCTGGAACAGAAATAGATTTTTCTATTTCTATTTCTAAAAGAGTTTAAGAAAATAATCATTTGATAACGACACAAAATTTCTACTCTAAAAATAGAAATTCGTTTGATAATGACACAAAATTTCTTTCTTTTGGACGGCGGCGGCCGGCGACCGACGGACGGTGGTCGGTGGCAACGAATGAAGGACCGGTTGACGAACGATGAGAAATATTTTTATTTCTCACAAAAATAGAGAAGTAGAAATTTCTATTTCTGATTTCTATTCCAAATCTATTTCTGGAATAAAAATCTATTTCGGAAATAGAAAAACGAAATAAGTTTATCAAATGAATTTCTATTCCATAATCAGGTATATAATAGAAAATTTATTTCTGAAACAGAAATAGGCAGTTGTCATGCACCCTAAAAGATAACATCGTTTATGTCATCTTGGTCCATGAACCAGTAAGATTGGTTCCTTAAGAATTTGCCAAGGTCATGAACTCAGTGTTATCTCACACCCACAAAGGTTCAGGTGTTATCTCACACCCACAAAGGTTCAGGATAAGCTGTTACTGCAACTTGACACGCATTTTAATTGTGATTCTGCTTTTCTGTCTCATTATCCAAACTAAAAGACTCTGGATTTGTGAACAGTTGCTGTCTATTTTATATTAACTCAAGTCGATGGATTGTCTCGATTGGAAGAGCACATGTTCCCATGTTTTTACTTTATCATATTTTCAACTTTAATGTGAACTTGATAGGGTTCGCCTACATACATTTAGGGGTGTGCAAAATACCCGGATCCGCCGGATCGCCCGGAACCGCCCGGAATCGGCGGTTCTTGAGGGAACCGGTCCGGTTCCCTGTTCCGCTTTTGGGAACCGGTGGGAACCGGTCCGGTTCCCGGTTCCATGGGCGAGATCCGCCCGCCCGCCCACCCGAACCGGACCGGTTCCCTTTTAATATTAAAAAAAAAAAATACTTAAACAAACCTAGGTCTCTCTCTCTCGTCTCTTCCACTTCTCTTCGGTTTCGCCTTCGCGGCCTCTCTCTCTCTCTCTCTCTCTCTCTCTCTCTCTCTCTCTTTCTCGGTTCCTCTCACTATTTCGATTACCCGTGCGTACGCCTCACCGCACGAGCCGCGAAGCCGCCGTAGCCCGCCGTCGTCGCCACCCTCCGCCGCGCGCCGCTCCGATCTCATACCAGCGCGCCACCGACTGCGACGCTCGGCACCTCCGCCATCGTCGTCCCCGCGATCCGCCTTCCCCCAACGTGCGGCACCGCAACCGCCGCTCGTTTCTTCACGCCGGTGGCCGCAACTCTAGCAACCCACGAGACCCATCCGCGACCAACGCCGGGCGTCCCACGCTTCAGCAGCCGGCCGATCTCGCTCGACGACTACAGATCCGAGCTCATCTCGCCACGACGCCGTCGCCATTCAGCCTCCCCGCGATCCGCCTTCCCCCGACATGTAGCACCGCAACCGCCGCTCGTTTCTTCACGCCGGAGGCCGCGACTCCAACCCACGAGACCCATCCGCGACCAACCCTCGGCGTCCCCTGTTTCAGCCGCGCTGATCTCGCTCGACGACTACAGATTTGAGCTCATCTCAGCCCTAACGCCGTCGCCGTTCAGCCTCCCCGCCGATCCGCCTTTCCCCCGATGTGCGACCGCAACCGCCGCCGTTTCTTCACGCCGGTGGCCGCGACTCCAGAACCCACGAAACCCATCCGCGACCAACGCTCGGTGTCCCCCGCTTCGCCGCGCCGATCTCGCTCGACGACTACAAATCCGAGCTCATCTCGCCCTGACGCCGTCGCCGTTCAGCCTCCCAGCGACCCGCGACCTAGCTCCGCCGCTGCCTCTCGCCCGAGCGACCCTTCTGCAGATCCCGAAGAACTAGCGTCGCTCGCGTCAACATCGGTTCCATGGATCCACTGGAACCGGGACCGGACCCGCGGTCCTGGTTCCCAGTGGATCCATGCAACAAACGGGTGGATCCCTTGTTCCAATTTTTCGGAACCGGGTACTTAGCGGGCGGTTCCGGTTTAAGTCGGAACCGCCCGCCCGACCATGCACACCCCTACATACATTTATGAAAATTTTCATCCTGTATCAAGTTAACCGTACTGCGGTAACCCCATGGCATGGAATCATAGTAATGAGAAGAAAATAGTCTCGTAGGTGTTTTATTGAGTTCCGGAGCCTCATTAAACATGTGAAAATTGAGATGAGTTAAAGATTACATGAAGTCACGTTGGGGAGAGTTTTTTAGAGGTCAACATCTTTCAGTGTACTTTGGATGGGGGCATTGTGACATCCTAGTCCGCCACCTAACTAACGAGAGGTATTAATTTTTCATTTTTTAGCACAAGCAGAAGACAAAATAAAACATCCAACAATCATCAACAATAACAGACGAACCCAAAAGAGAGAAACAAGTAACAGCTTTCAGTTCTTATATTATTCATGAACAGGGTTGATAACAAAGCTATATTGGGATATCGAAAGGATGTACTACTCCCATAGGCTATCAACTCAGCCATTGTCTGCGCCCTCCAGTGGTAGGAATTGCAGCCATGTTTAAGGATCTGAAAAATGTAAATAACCATAAGAGTGAACAATAGCTCGGCAATGAAATGTCCACTCCTCTATACTAAACGAATCACCCATCAAGTAGCTGATAATAATCATTCCTACCATGCAATTAGAGCAACTATGAACCGACGTACTAAAATTGCACACTACTTAGTTTTTGTATTCTAGACTCTTGACACATCGATTGACCTACCAAATCATAAGCAGTCACACAAAACACACGTGTCGCACAACATTTATCTTTTCACTTGTACTTTAGATGTCCACTCCAAGACAAAACTATAAGCAGTCACACAAAACACACGTGTCGCGCAACATTTATCTTTTCACTTGTACTTTAGATGTCCACTCCAAGACACTTGGCCAGTACGCTCCTCAGACCACCCAAGCAGGAATAAAATCCTATTTGCAGAATCTGGTATGCTCTCCGGTTTGCTGCGGTATACACTAGTTCGCTGTCCAGCCTGCGCAGGCTTCGTAGTCCACTGACCATGGCATCCCAATCAAACTCCTGGGGCATCTAGGGTACACCCTACTTAGGCATCCAGGGTACGATTTCCCTGGGCATCCCGCTTTCTTGACAGGCTCCTCAGGGCATCGTCGGTGGGCATCGTCGGTGCACTTTTCGATGGTATTCAATAGTATCTTAGGCATGCAACAAAGGCAGCAAGCATCTTATCTTTATTCATGCAAATAGTACAACTCAGTCAACTCGTGGATTGAAAACCCACTAAAGACACGTGAACCGTACCACACGGCTCAATCAAAACAGACCACACTAGGCCATAGCCGAATCACATAGGACCCTCCAACACGACTAGTCCAATTCAAAACACTCCTTAAGCAAGACTAAATTGCCTATGGACAATTCAAACCAACCAGACCTAGTTGAAACACGCAAAATCAATCCATAACATAATAGATAATCCAAACCTTATATAATCTACTTAGATGCCTTCATGATCTCACTAGACACGTCACTGGCCTCATGCCCCCACGAAAAGTCTCGATCTTCACAGTCCATGAAAACACTTTCGGAACCATGGCCCACTAATACCACACTTGGGCCTCACGGTTCTCATCTACACCACAATCGGGCTTTTGGCCCTCTCGCAACCCAATCGGGCCTTGCGGCCCAAGCACGCCACAATTGGGCCTCGCAGCCCACTTGCACGCCATTTGGGCGCCGTGGCCCACTCACCCACTCTTGGGCCTCATGGGGCCTGGGCCTTACTGTTCTCACGGGTCACCACACAGACTCACAACCCTCTCTGGTCGCCTCACGGCCTCACGGCCTTCACCGGTCACCACACAGACTCACAGCCCTCTCACCCACTCTTGGGCCTCATGGGCCCTGGGCCTTACTGTTCTCACGGGTCACCACACAGACTCACAACCCTCTCTGGTCGCCTCACGGCCTCACGGCCTTCACCGGTCACCACACAGACTCACAGCCCTCACTGGTCACCTCACGGCCTCATGGAACCACACCGCAGCTTCGCACATTCTCCTCTCTCTCTCGGGCCTCACGGAAATGGCCCACAACTCACGGCAACTCCTCGAGACCTCACCAGACTACCCCACAGCTCACGGCCACTCTCCTCTCTCTCGAGGCCTCTCCGAGCCTGCCTACATGCACGGCTCACCCTTCTCCCTCTCTCTCGGCCTCCAATGGACATGCATGCATCCTTTCCTCACTTCACCGAGCTACGACCGAGCTCGTGACACTACCTGGCGCTCACCGAATTACACTTAACTTCGTGGCTCCTAATCCGGACCTCTCCAACCCATTTCGAACATCAAGACCCAAAACGAAACATCAACAACCAACAACCAGCATACAAGCACATCGAGGGTGCATCAAAATCAACATGCAAGTCGGGTCCAACGTAAAATATAGAGGAACAGAACTCCACTAGCCTCGATCGGCCAAACCGGACAAAGGTAGCGCGGGTTTGGGGAGAAATGGGTCTCGACGTATCACAAAAGGGCTAGACGAAGCTCGACGAAGCTCCTCGTAGCTTGATCTTCGAGTGTAAGTGTCAAAAATGGTGGCGAGGGGTTGTCGGCAAGAGGAAAAAAGGGAGAGAAAATCGGCGAGAGGGAGAGAGAGAGAGAGAGAGAGAGCTTCGGGAGAGAGGGTGACGAACGGGAGAAAGAAGTGGAGAAATAAGGAAAGAAGAAGAAAAATAAAAAGATGAGGGGGCTGCTCGGTTGAGGGAAGGGAAAGTGGGGGAGAGGAGAGAGAAGGCAACCATTGCCGCGGGAAGAAGAAGTAGCTTGCATGAAATTCAACTGGCCATGGGGGTGGCGGTGCCACTTGGCGGCGGAAGAGAGAGAGAGAGAGAGGGCCGTTGGGGGAAGAAAAGAGAGAGAGAGTTTGACGCCTTGGGGGTTCGGGTCCGAATCGCGTCTAATTTTCACACAAAACGATCAATATAGATCGAAAACTAAGTCTATAACGCGTCTGTTAAATCCTGAAAAATTCTTGGCTAATATACGGGCCAAGTTCCGTTACTTTGGAAATTCTAAAATCGACACATTATATATATGACAATTAATCATCTAATTGCTGATGGTTATATCACTAATTAGATAAGTGGAAATTTGAATGTCACAGACACAACGTAGACAATATTTGAAATCCACAATTTACACTTCAAAATTATGAGCTTAGACATTCTTGAAGTTTAGTTCGAGATCTTACATTCTTTTTGTCATATCAAATTGAGTAAAAACAAAAAAAGAAAAAGAAAGCAGACCATTCACATGAGTAAATCTTTGATTTTTCATGAACGAAATCGAGGATGCCATAGGCCTCCAATTACAGATATGTCTTTTTCAAATATTTGCATACATTGTTTTGAAAAATTGAAAAGCGAAAACTCATACAATTGGGAGTCGCACAGATGAAGCCAGACCACCTGCCTCAAGGCCAGTACATGCTCAATTCACATGCAAGGACATTGCACGGTCTATTACGTGGTTATGGAACACCCTTCAGTGATAGCCCTATTCCCTCTATTTCCACTATCTAATTCCTTGCACAACTGGATAAAAAGAAATGATGAGCACATAATAATTACTGAACAAATCCGAGTCCTAGACATCTGGGAGTCTGGGAGAGGCTTGCTCTCTGAAGAATGGTCGCAGGTCTTGTCCGTACTCGTGAAAGAAGCTGAGGGATCAATACGTGCACCTTCTGTGAACATTCTTCGCGGCACCTTGAGAAAATGTCGTGACATTTGTTTGGCTATGATTAGCTGGCCTATCAAAGGCTCTGAACCTAGGATCTGGATTTGTTGTGGAGCGCCGGATTGTCGGTGCTTGGATCGCGCTTTTTCCTTCGAGCATGCTTACCACAGATGACATTGGCGGCCTGAGAGTTGGTGAAGGATTGGTGCATAGTAGTGCCAGGTTTAGCATTCTCATTGCCTCTTCTTCGGAGTAATCTGAGCCGAGACGTGGATCCACGAGTTCAAGAACGTTCCCTTGCTCTTGTAACACATAGGCCTTTCATCATATACAAATAGAAGTAGAAGATTAGTCGGTTATCTTGCGTTTAGATTAATCGGTTATCAATATGACAATACTCTAAGCTTCTAACCCATCTTTTCTTTTTCTTTTTCTTTTTCTCTTTAGGGAGAAGTCCTTCAAAAAACTATTCCTTCATATATTTATTTACTCAAATCGAATTTGTCCTCAATAGCTTGTTCCATCATTTAATTATGAAGTCACATGCCATCATCCTAGTAGTTGCAAGTCCTCAAAGCCAACCCGGAGAAAGTAGAGAAAGAGAGCTTCAAGTCCAATAAAACTTGAAATCGCTATACATTACCCAATCAAGGAGATGAACAAATTCTTCCTTCGGCCTGTAATTTGTGTTGCTCTTTCCACTGACAATTTCCAAAGCGACGACTCCAAAGCTGTAGACATCGGCTTTGTCTCGTCAAGTAGCCCCTCATCGCATATTCGGGAGCCATATAACCTCGAGGCAAGGCAAAAAAGTAATGGTGAATATGGACATAGAAGGAGGACATTCGAGGAAAAACATAAAGATTTGTAGCAATCAAAAGTTCATTAGACTAACCTTACCAAAAAAAAAAGTTCATTAGACTAAAGCTAATTAAAAGAAGAGAATTAACTAGAATAACATAAGACTTACATTGTTCCAGCTATCCTTGTGCTGATATGTGTATTCTCTTCTTCATCGAGCTTGGCCAAACCAAAATCTGAGATCTTGGCATTTAGTTCCTTATCAAGCAACACATTTGTCGCTTTTATGTCCCTATGAACAATTTTCAATCTAGATTCCTCGTGAAGGTAAGCCAATCCCCTTGCTATTCCCAAATATATTTTCTTTCTTGTGGCCCAGTCCAACTTGATCATCTGCTCATCTTGTCCTTGGGGGGGAGAGAGAGAGAGAGAGAGAGTTCATCATAATGCTTATTAATAGGCACATTAGTCAGCTAGGGAAAGCATATTTTACCAAAGAGTGCGCCGGCAAGACTATTGTTGTCCAAATATTCGTAAATTACCAACAATTGATTCTCTTCAATGCAGCAACCATAAAGCTTAACTAAATTTAGGTGCTGGAGAGCAGATATCATGCCTATTTCGTTGAGAAATTCACGATTGCCTTGCTTTGATTTAGATGAAAGCTACTTCACAGCAATTATAGTTCCATCCGACAATGTTCCCTGAAATTAATTATATGATTTTAAGATTTATAGTTAATCCAATGTTACTTCATTAACAAAAAAGGTTAGCTTGACAAGATCTGGGTTGGTTTGTCTAAGAGTAAATAGACTTTATGAATTCATTGAACACTTCATGATGAATGGAGGATGAAGTTATGAACATATTGTGAATTACCTTGTAAACTGGCCCAAAACCTCCTTCACCTATCTTATTCATAGAGTCGAAGTTGCTTGTAGCAGCTTTAATTTGTTTTAAAGTGAAATGGCCAATTTGTAGATCTAGCCCATGTAATTCTAGAAAAAAAGAAAAAAAGAAAAACAAGGCATATATCAATAATGGGTTAAAAATAATTAGTGCTGAAGGGAAAGCGCAGTTCAGCAATTGAGGAGTAATTCACTTATATGGTCATGCCTCTTCAGACATGCAATCTGTTTTAAATAAAGAGGCCATTTTTTTGTAAAATCACAATTATATTATAAGAATGCCACAAAGGGTACAAAGAAAGCAGATAAATACAGTTTCGAATAGAGTCATACTTGTGCGATATATCAAAGAGTGGTAGATTCTTGGGTGAGTAGATGTGTCGGTATAATAAGCTCACCTGGATCTTTAGCTTCTCTACTACCTAAGAAACCAATCAGCTGAAGGACTAGTAATATCGATGTGAGGAGAACAACTGAAGCTACCACAATTCCGGCAATTGCTCCAGCTGATAGTCCAGCACCTCGAACATCAAAGTCTATAAGTAGGAAAAAAGGGATAGATTTATATGTGAATGTTTCAATAACCACATGAGGATAGAATAATAGAGATCGGTAAGTTTAGAGTTGTCTTACTCGGTGTCACTGTAATAGCGGAAATAAGTGGCCTGTAGGCACCTCTATAAGGAATGGCTGTGGTTCCCTTCCCAGACCAATATAAATGAATCTCCAAAGTAGTGCCATTCACATAAATGTTATCGAAATCTTTGTATATGCCCTTCCCAACACCTCCCGCTTGTTCTGCAATATTAAAATCCTTCAACACTTGATTGCCCTACAGAATTAACAAGAATTTCGGTAAGAAGAAGAGATCATGCTCTTGTCAGATTGTTGTGTGCCGCCCTGTCATACACCAAATTATAACAACAATTTCCCCAAGTCAAGTTCCTCTGCATAAAAAAATAACTCCGAGAATAAATGAAACTAAAATAATAATAAGGTGGCAAATTTCACTTCACTTACTTGTATCGATACATCGAAAATACGTCTCCCGAGGCTGTTAGATGTTTCATCGTTGGTGAATTGAATTTCAGCAAAGTGGAGCCGCGCTTTATAACTTCCTTTCATCAGGCAAAGGCCATAGTATCTGAGCGACGAAGGGGAAATGCGAGCCGTTTGGTAAAATTTTGAGCCATTCACAGTTAGAGAAAATGGGTTATCCAATCTATAATCAGCACTAGCATTTCCCATGTAAACCCCGCTGCTACTGTAAGCCCAGTTTTCCGAGGAAGCAAAGAAAAATGATGGCCCGTACGGACTAGTGTCCTCTTCATATTGATTCCCCTGAAAAGTCATTTTGGTTCCTCCACAATTGATAAATAAGGAATGGTCTGCATATGTAATAGAATGATATCGTGTAAGACATATGATAGATGACAAAAAGTAGCTCGACAGTTTATGCTCAAGAATAATGCAAACAAAGTAAAACTCACGTTGTGCTTTCCCGCTGCAGGGCAGATCCTTCTCCAAGCACCAATGCCTAATGGGATGAACCAGTAAGATTGTCAATAACGTAAGTTTCACATATAGTTATCGAGAAATCGTATAGCCTTCAGTCAAACAGACTTACAAGTTGCTTCCATTAGATGAATAGCTGGAAACCAAATTACTGGAAAGCCACAAAATGCGTTAGTGTTAGGAAGTGATCCATTTTCCAAAACTTCCCACAAAAATCTAGTATGTTTCTCGCATGAATTATGTGTGGCGAGTGGCTAAAAATTACTTAGGAAGTAGTTGAAATATGCAACAAAGGAAGAGTCCACGTTGGAGTTGTCTAAATGTTGGGTAAAAGTCAAAGTGTGTGAGTGAGTTAAAGAGAAGACACTAGCTCACCTCTTACCTCTTGAACAAAAGAGAGGCGGTGAAAATCAGCCTATATATAATCGTGTAGTGCTTGTGTAGAGAAGTAGAAAAAACCAGTCAAAATGCAAAGCGTGGAGAGCATGAAAATGAACTCCATATCGTCCAGATCCTCTCCACCAACACCTCCTCTTACTATCGTAAAACCATTTCTATAAATTAGTGAAACTACCCTTATCCCATAAACGTCACCTATATTCCTTAAAGTATCCTACCCTATCTATTCCTCTACATCAATTACATACCTACACTTGTACACATTCAAACCACAAAGTATTATTGATATCAAAACCATATTTCCATGCAATCTAAGTCATAACGGTTAGATAATAACTCCAGAAATGTGACAATGAGACAAAACTATAAAATTTGTGGCTTGAGAGAATGTGTATTGACTCACACTTGTGATTGCTGACAACTGGCAGGAGAAGAACCGGTGAAACTATTGTAAGATAAGTCGCTGCAGTTCATACCTTGACCTAGTTAGTGTGCATATTCATCGGCGATAACAATAATAGGACAACATTGAAGAATTGTGAATCAAATCCTACAATCCATCGAATGGAAAACCAAGAACAAAAAACTTGATATGTTCATAAAAGACTAACAAAGATTGCTTGCTGCTTGTTACCCAACTGGGTACTACTCCAGTAAGGGAGTTGTTTGTCAGGAACCTACATTCACAAATAAAATTTATGTAACACTTGTCCAAAAATTGTTCGGTATCCAACTATATGACGTGAATATGATACTAATGAGGAAGGAATCTCAACTATTTTTTTTGCTGAGACACAATGAGAAGTCAAGAAAATTTATAATTACATGTAATCCAGAGCAGCTCCCATCGTGTCAGGAATTTGACCGGTCAATCTATTGAAGCTCAGGTCTCTACCCAAAGATAAAACAAAGGAGACAAATCAAATAATTTTCAAGTTCGTTTAATTCGATTTTCTGATTGAGGTCTTTCTCATCCGAGAAACAAGTCTCTTCTCAAAATATGCAACAATCTGCCCGGCCAAGTCCAAAATCTGTTAGTGCTTAATAACCAATCCATTGAACTTTTCAAAAAAGAAAAAAAAGAAAAAAAGAAATAGCACATGAACATGGTGAGATGAAATGAGATATCCACCTCATTATAGCAACTTACAATGTTGTCAAACTTGTCCATTCGCCAATATAATTTGGAATTGAGCCAGTAAGCAAGCAATTTCTTAGAATCCTGAGATGCCAAAAACAATAGTTACTGGTAATTTAGCTATAAAAAAAGAGAGAGACAAAAGAAATAAATCAATTATTCATGATATGGAGCTCACAATGTTTTCATGTTCATGCCCTGCAAATTAGGAAAATCTGAGCTTGAACCTTTCAAATCAGATATTCTCCTGGAAGCATATAAAACCAGTTCGTCGCATAACATTAAAATACATTCTACCTTCCTGTGATAAAAGAAAAGCTTACAAGAAATTAGAGACAAAGAACAATTGGATAGGATCAAATGCTCACAACTCCGTCAAGGTTTTCAACAAAGATATGCTAGAAGGAATAGGTCCCTCCATAGATGTGCCTTGCATGTCCCTGAAAACTTAATGTCATGACATAAGCACAACTTTCGAGTATCTCATAAATCATATAAATAAATATTTTTTTGGCCCAAAATGAAAAGGACTAGGATACACACAATCTTGTAATTCTGGTCCAATTCCCGATAAAATCAGGTATCTTTCCTGCTAATGTGCTTCCATCTATACGACTGCAAGGGGTTTATAAGTAGAAATCCCTTGAAGGAAATTCAGTATATTAAGAAATGAAAATTATTATGAAGTTGCTTACAAAGTTTCTAAGTTCTTTAGATTGCCAAAGGATTCGGGTATCGTTCCTGTGAAATTATTAGCAGATAGCTGCCTAAGAAAAAAAAATCTAAGAATTAGAAACATTAATCAAATCTCAATGTATGAATTTACATAACATAGAACAAAGCGTGTAGAGGAACTACGTTCCAATTTAGGTAGAAAGACTAGAGTTGGATCATTCATTTTATAATCTCGCAATCAAGAGCGGCCGCGAACATGAAAATGTGTTATCCAGGCAAAAATGTGTTGATTAACATACTCAATTTACTTACAGTTTCCTTAAGCGGCTCAATTTTCCAATGTTTGGCTCAAGAGCGCCTTCAAGCAAATTGTCCTCTAGTACACTACCATAGGCATAAAATTATCACTAGGTTTAACAAATCCTCAATACAAATGCATATGATAGCAAGTCTTACAGCTCTTCCAGCATTCTAATGTTGCCAATTTCCTTGGGAATACCACTTATGCGATTTCCAAGTGCTGACCTGAAGTGCCAAATTGAAAACAAAATTAGGCTACCATTTTGAAAAAAACTCCTAACAAGTGCTGACCTGAAGTGCCAAATTGAAAACAAAATTAGGCTACCTTTTTGAAAAAAACTCCTAATTAAATTGTGATGATGATATCTAATGTATGATAAGATCAACTTACAGAATGGTAAGTGGTATTTGACTAAGAGTTGTGGGGAGCGATCCATTGATATAGTTATTAGTGAGGTCTCTGCTTGCAAATAAAATGGGTGCTTAAGAAATATCAATCAAGAATTAGGGAAAACAATGTCCATAACCAAGTGCAATTTATTAGAAAGTTCAATCCAAAAACTTAAACTTATAGTTAGTAGGAGACCACATAAATATAAAGAGTGTTTATGACGCATTATCAAGCGACGTGGGATAATACTTCAACACTCCTCTAACGTGTAAGCCATGTGCCATTTAAGTGCGAACACATGGAATTTGACTAATGATATAGCATGGCTCTAATATCATATTAGAAAGTCAAATCCAAAAGTTTAAGCTAATAGGTGGTGAACTTAGTACCCATTATCAAGCGATGTGGGACAATACTTCAACATATATCATGAAGTGAAATCTAACTTACATTTCTGTTAAGTAAGTGAGCTTGCTGAATTCATTAGGAAAAATTCCTTTCAAATTAAGTCCCTTCAGCTGGCTGCAAAACATATAAGAATAAGTAAACTGCAATTGATGCACGTGAAAGAAGGATACTGAGAGAAATTAAAAAAAAAAAAAAAAAGTCACACCATCCATACATGTTTGTTACATGGCAAACCGTGTTGTTGGTGAAGGAACAGTTACAAGTCACATTGCTTGTCATTCCTAAAGGCAAGGTTGGCACCTTTAGGCCTATACCCGCACTGCATGATGTTTCGCTTACATTCCAGTATTTGTTTTGCAATTTCATGGCGATTGTTTTTAGTGTATCAACTGCCAACACAAACAAGAAGTTGAAAATTAGTTATCAGTATCCATTGCTGGAAATATGAAAAAGATTTATAAGGAACAACTGAACAAGTACACTAGCAGGTGCTTGTGAGTCCATTTAACTTTTGAGATTTTTGAAGTCTCAAATGCCCAAGCATACAAGCTTCGGTAGGTACTTATTTATGTAACACGTTTCGTGCATAAGCACAAAGTGATGTAGAGCTAGGGAAGGTAGCACCCCTCGGTTAAGATGATTAAAATTAACTTGACCACAAGTAAGAAATGCTTTTTCAATCTCTAGACTGCAAAGCTTGCAAGAGAAGATAGTAATCAAGAGAGTCATTTCATTGTCATCAATATAAAATGTCAATGCCACCTTCCCTTTTAGTATAGCATAAGAAAAGTCATAGAGGATTGACCAGCAGGAGATTTATATGCTGGGTGAGAGAGGATTGGTACCCTAACTTCTCAAGTTTGACCCAATCAAGGTGGTTGGTTTCAAAAAACCAATTGCTGCTTTCACATTGCAGTCTAGAGAGCAGGTACTCACCCAAGAAATGAAAGCCATTTATTCAACTATCTTAATGCTGGTGGCTATTAGCTGGCTGGCAGCAGAGAGAATTTTTGTCACCTGATGATCATATTGCTTCTCACTAAATTATGTGACGGTACCTATTCTTTCCCTTTTGAAAAGAGCAGGAATTTTTCTATTCATATCAACATCAGTGCAACCAAATTGTAAGAAGAGGGTCGTCTTCACGTGAATTGGTGGCAATTTATCAGGAAGGCCCATCAATCGCAATTATTGATACTTGGCACAAGACTACTGGTCTCACATCATGAAATCGACGTAGAAAGGCCCTAATATCCTTAAAAATCTGTGACTTTAACTATTGTTCCAATCTACCTTTTGTCTCATGAAAAACCTTAAATTTTATATCAGGTCTCAATTCTATTCTTTTTTTTTTTTTTTGTTTCATAAAAAATCGCCAACTTTAAGTTCAATCCCTATTCTACCACTATAAAAAAACCCAGTACAAATCTACCATAAACTTTTTTTGTTTCATAAAAAAATTCTAACTTTAGGTCCAGTTTCAATTTCATTTTAATTTTTTTTGTCTCATACAAAGATCACAAACTTTTACTTGAATCCCAAATTGCTCTCCATTAACCCTTCGTCCGTGCTCGATCTTCGGTCTCTCATGCTTGAGAATGTCCCATCTCTTGTGGTTGAAAAGCTCACACTTGAGACACCCAAACAACTCGTAATTTGGAGTTTTTTTTTTATCTCTTGGTTGTCAATGAGAAATTTTGGATGGAGGGTTAATAGGGGCAGGTTTGTGCCTCAAGTAAAAATTTGTGACTTTTTATGAGACTGCAAATTTTTTTGCGTAAAATTGGGACAAGACCTAAAGTTAAGGGGATTTTTTGTATGACCAAAAAAAAGTTTAGAGTATAATTGAGACATATAACCTAAAGTTGAGGGTTTTTAAGGAGACAAAATAGAAGTTTATGGTATGATTAGGACCAAGCCTTAAGTTAGAGGCTTTTTAGGGAATTATCCCATATAGAAAGATATCTAAAATACCGTTCTTAGGAACAAAGATGCAACTTTTTATTTCTTAATTTTATTCCAAATCTATTCCTAGAACAAAAATCTTACCACATGAATTTTTTTTTTTTTTTTTTTGTTCGGTGAGGCTCGACCTCACCTGGGCGACGCTCCAACAAGGTTGTCGACCATGGCCGAGGTTGGCGTCGGCTAAAGGATGAAGAAGAAGAAAAAAAGGAAAAAAAGAAAAGAAAAAAGAAAAAAAAAAAATATAATTATTTAAAACATAAAAGAAATTCTAAATTACAGGAGAATTTTAGAATCGTACTAAACACATTTCTATTCTAAGAATAGAAATTTTAGACAATTACTAAACGTTTTCAAATGATTAGAAACTTGTCCAAAGAACAAAATAAAAAAAATCATTTCTAAGCAGAAATTGTTTCCGGGAACAAAATGGTTACCAAATGCATCTTTAGAGTAGCTGGTGTAGCGGCCACCATTGGCCACTTTGGTCCCAGCTCTAGGGAGAGTTTTCAGAAAAGGAAATGAAAGTGCTGAAGAAATATCTCCCGCATCCCCAAAAGTTTCTAAAAGAAATTCTTGGATCGGAAACGAACTTGCGAAGAAAAAGAGCTGAAGAATGTGATGGAAGCTCCAAAAGGGTTTTAGTCATTCTGGCGTACCTTCATCTGGTGGCAAGACTTGAGCATGACACTCGAAGGCCACAGAGCAAATTACGACGAGAACAACGCAGGCAACCCCTCTGGAAACTGAACCCATAAGCACCATCATTTCTTTTGCGCTGTTTTGATCGTGTCGAGGCAGCATTTCACGTAGGAAGGTTTTTTTTTTTTGAACAACACGTAGGAAGGTTAGGTCAAAGAAAAAAAAATTGAGGCTTTCGATGGGTCATTAGCCTATTAATTTTGTATATATATAGAAAACTCGTATCTTGCCTACCTAATATGATAATTTAATATGATAATTTTCCCACATCTAAAGCATTCAGTGGTTGGATTGAGGCTTTCGATGGGTCATTAGCCTATTGATTTTGTATGTATATAGAAAACTCGTATCTTACCTACCTAATATGATAATTTAATATGATAATTTTCCCACATCTAAATCATTCGGTGGTTGGATGAAGATTCTCTACTCAGCCCATACAAATTCTCATCATTGTCAATATCAACTCTCAATTGCGTCAATCCACATAGTAATATATTAGTGATTGGAATGTGAAAGGATATTCATTGAAGTGCCGTGTTGATATGAAAGACTGACATCCTTTCTGAACGTGGCGAAATATTTTATTCGCGAGGAAGTTTTAGAAGAAGATAAAAGAGACGTACAAAGTTCAAATAAAAAAAAAAGCCAATTAGCATGAATTTCTCCACCTAAAGTGTGAAAGCAAAAGCAAATTGCCAAAGCATGGAGTTAGGGTCCATTTTTCCATCGAAAACAACAACAACAAAAAAAGAAAGAAAAAGAAAGAGAGAATTAAAAGAGACATACAAAGTAAAAAAAAAAGAAAAGCTAATTAGCATGAATTTCTCCACCTAAAGTGTGAAAGCAAAAGCAAATTGCCAAAGCATGGAACTAGGATCCCTTTTTCCATCGAAAACAACAAAAAAAAAGAAAGAAAAAGAAAGAAAAAGAAAGAGAGAATTAAAAGAGACGTACAAAGTTCAAATAAAAAATAAATAAATAGCATGAATTTCTGCACCTAAAGTGTGAAAGCAAAAGCAAAATGCCAAAGCACGGAGCTAGGTCCCTTTTTCCATCAAAAACAACAAAAAAAAAAAAAAAAATGAAGAAAAAGAAAGAGAGAATTTAAAAAAAAAGGGCGTTTGACCGTGGTTCTCAGTGTCGCCGGTAGCAAATAATTATTACCCCAATGCAATGCGTGTTTTCTAGTCAGGTACACCGTCCAGTCGGTGCCCTCGTTGATGGGGGCAACAGCTATTGAATGGCGAAACCTCGTATCATCTTCAGTTGTCGTAGGCTCGTCTGGTAAAGCCCCACTTGCATCGTGCCTTTCCTTCGTCGGGCTGCTAGACAAAGGTCCTGCTTTTAACGAGACGATTTTTGTTCATCCAGTTGACTAATTGGGCCTGAGCAACGTCTCTCTCATCTTTAATTAGAAGCTCGAAAAGAAAGGGGGATTGAGATTGGACTTTGTTTTTTTTTTCCCTCTGTCTAATTGAGAGATCATGGGCTTCTCTCATGCTTCAATGTGGGAGCTGAAAGTTTATGGGGGAAAAATTAGCCCAAAAATGTAATAGAATATCGATAGGATCAAACATGTCGCTCGTTTTCTGTCTTGAGAACTTATAGTACGAGGATGTCTGTTTCACGCCGCGCCTTCTGCATAGGGACGGAAGCCCAAACAAGCACCTCGCAATGTCATAGATGTCCCTAGATTTCGCAAATTGGGACAATGCCAAAGAAGCGTCCCACAAGTTTTCCATCGTTTTCTAGACATCCCTAAATCCAAAACCCAGGACACCATTGTTTGGACGTCCCGCAAGTTTTCTGTGCAAGATAGCAAGGAGGCCATTGAGGACACTTCTCTCGGGTCCCCAAAGGAGCGCATACGATGTTTTTGTGTGATTCTCGCGTCAGAAATCTTGGAAACTCAACGTTCGAGGTCAATTGGTTCGTTAAATGAGATTGGTGTTGAACAAGAAGAAAACCATGAAACTAACTATTACCTCTGGATGCCATTGGAAAGCAGTTACAGGGTAACTGTGTGCTTGGACCGTGGAGTCATAGACCTAGTAATAGAGTTCCTCAAAGAACTTAATGTTATTCTCACATATAACTGAAATAAGCAATAACACAAAAAAAAATTTCACTGCAATTTATCACTTTAGACATTAAGTAAGAGGTGGTTGGTTATACTCAACCTTTCTTGTCTCCATCCATGTTGGTTGTCGAGACCTTAAAGAAATTCATTAAGTTAGTTTTCTGTATGAGTCTTTCTGGCGAGATGCCATACTGAAACACAAATGAATAGTTGGATTAGAAAAGATGATTGCATACATCAAGAATAGGTAACATGACTGAGATTTAAGTCTTAATTAAAATAGATTGGTCCCAGTCACATTTGTGAAAGAAAAAATATAACATACACACAACGGAAAAAAAGAAAAATCCTTGCCAATGAAAAAAAACTTCAGCAAAAACCGTATCATTAGCATTTTTAGCCATTTTTAGCATTAAAAAAAAAATTACTGGGCCCATATAAAGAACTCACAGGATGTTAGTCTACAAAAAGAAGCAAAACAATACATTAAAGTTGCCTGACTTTTGTCTCCTCTTTTAACTTTTCCAGGATCTAACTGGTCTATCTAGACACCATTGTTTAGCAGTAATGGTCGTGACACGTGTAACAGATGGCTCATATCAAAATAAGAATGTAGTCCCTGCGATGATAACACTCTGCTGGAAGAAAGAGGTACATGAGAGAAAACGAAAGGAGGAGGTAACGGGGGGAATCAAACAAATTCCACTTAGTATTCTCAATTAAAACCAGCAGGCTACTAAAGTCTTACAACTTGATGATTTTGCATGACAAGGCAATCTGTACTCAAACCTTTTAAGCAAATCTGGCGGAAATTTGCAAAACAGTGGATACATGGAAGTTAGAACTGCATCCATGGGTGATCATGCATGACTATATCAAGCAACAAACACCTTATACAAAGTAACCGCGCATCTTCTACTCCAATAACCACTTTTGGTATACCAGGACAATCATCCATATGAATTTGATGTAATCCACATATCTCTTTCCAGCAACATTTTGATTCCATGGCTACATAATCAGCATCGTATACTAAAGTATATAAATCCAAAATGATATTCTTATACAGTACAAGAAGCCATTTGGACGCATAAAGATATCCTGGTTGCTGTCAATTATAAAAGAATACAGCTTTATCTATCTTTATATGCGTTAGTACTTAGAAGTTGACAGTGAAAGCTTACAAGGGTCCACCACACCTTTGAAATACTGTTCCTTCAATGTTTGTTTTTCTCATATATTGTAGAGTGGATGCTTGATCTGCAACATTAAATTCCTGGAGAATGCTTTTGTCCTGTCATTAGGGAACTGTTAAATTATTATCAAGAAATTTTTCCACTTTCCTCTTTATACTATAAACTACACTTTTTGTAAATCATTCAGAATTTATCCGTTTGACATGAATGAAGCAACTTAAACCTTGGGGAATTATTTGCATCACGCTTGGTTGGATGTGAAATAACCGCCATGCTCAACTTGTCAAAGCTAAAGCAATGGCAATCTCAACCTTGCAGTGACGACTTATGCTTTAAAGTTTTGTGCCAATAGAGGCCATAGCTTTATGCAGATGATAATCAGTGAAGTGTGCTAAGTCAAGCCATGGGCGGATAGAAGTTTCTTTCTGGCACAATAACTCACAAAAGATAGAAAGTAGAAAGAAAATATTTTCGTTTAAGGCACAGACCATGTAAAGCCCGACTCTTGCATTAGAAAAGAGAGAACATGCAACCAAAAGGACTGAAAGCATTGACAGACAATTTAAAATGGTGACACGGGACAAAGTTACCTTGCTGATTATCATTGTCAATAGTTCGAAGCCTAAGCAGATGGCGTATAATGGGAAGTGGTCACTAGCGTCATTCTTTGCCAAAACTTTCTGCAAACGACAGACAAAGAGAACATCAAAAAGTTGCAAAGCAAAAATATACAGGACACTCATTGAAAACACATAAAAAAGAACTACTCTCTCCCAAAGTAGCTAGAACACTCACGTGTCTTGGAAACAACGGAATAAAAAGTTTTTGAATGAGGAACAGCACATTATTCTAGGAAGACCACCTAAAAAAAAATTATTGCACGAAAACGGTCAATAGAAGATTGATGAAGCTCTGCCTCCAACCAATGAATAGAAACGCGTTATGTTAGAAATATTCAGGTGTATCAATCACAACAGTACCTTGAAAATTGCCTTCGAAGTCTCATAATACAATCCAGTTTTAGCCCACCCTCCAGTAAAGAGCACTCCATTGACCATGTTGAGCTTCTGCATTTCAACCAGATATCAGTAACTAGAAATGAAAATCCATGTAGTGCTCATCTAAAATAATCAAGGCTGTACAAACATAACTCGAATGAAACCGCATTCCTCCAACATTATACTCATCACTCATGTAAAACTCCTCAAATAGGGTACTTCATGAAATCTTATTTGTGCCCTTCGGTATTTTGCAATTTACAGAAGTGCAAATTGAATGGAGTTAGCAATTGACATTGAAAGATGAACACACAAGACCTGCACACATACTCCTGTGTTCTTTGTGCCTTAGCTACATGCGATGATGCGTGTTGCGAGGAAAAGATAGAAGCACTAAAACGGATGAATTATATTGCTTCAGAAACGGAACCTCTAATGTAGCCTCTTTGAGTCCTTTCGTGTTAATCTCTCCCTGGGTCTTATGAAAATTGGGAGATCTAAGTGGAATGGGAATGTTGGAAGCTCAGAAGTAGTTCTCCGAGTGGATGCGCCGCTCTCAACTGTCGGTAGACCTTCTTTCTCTGTTCAGATAAACAGCGGTGTTGAGTTTTGACTGCATCACATCCTTAATTTGCAGTTGGAAGTGTATATAGAGTTCCGCATGTCAGCACAGGATACCATGTGAATATTTCCCCACTTTTGAGGCAATGGATGAGTTTTCATTTGTCCGCATTTTACATCTCTTAGACTTTTGGGAGAATGTGATTTGACTATTTCAAAAGTAGATGACCAATTTATCCTAATTCTTTTCCCGAATTTTAGAGATAGCCCTTTTAGCTCCATGCGTCACTGTTTCTTTGGCACAAAGTTTGACATGGTGGATTCTATATAGCCACGACAACGTAACACCTCTTTCTTTGTCATCAAGGAGTTGTAGATTATCATTTTGCCACGCTAAGAAATTATGCTACATTTCGTTTTAGTTAATGGCTTGCCAAGAATTTGCGCATGTAGGGTCTGTCTCTTCAACAATCTTATTTGCGGAGGAATCGTGCTTGTTTTTGGAGTAGTAGCTGAGCCTAAATAAATTGTTAGATCGACACGAGGAAATAATGAAGAGTAGTGAAATTTTAAGGGTAATCCATGAAAAGTGCCGTGATTGTAAATAAGCATGGTGTTGGGATGGTCCGATTCCCAAAAACCGGATTCGACACTAAATCGAACCCCTAAAACGAATGTGGAAGATAAGCTCGAGAAAAACATGTATCACCGATCCTAAAGCACACCACGGAATCGAGCGTACCTTGTTAGCCACAGATTAAACACCAACGCCGATAAGAGGAAGAGAAAAACGATCCCGTTCGATCCGATGACGTCGATTGGCCTTAAAGGGAAGAGGGCGTCGCCTTTTGGCTTAGTTTTTCTTTTGGAGGGAGAGAGGGAGAGGAACGTAAGACAAAATGCCAAAAGGTGCGTCCTCCCTCTCTTTCCTCCCTTATATACGTCCCCTCCAAAATAGAAACATACCCCTTCATCGTATCCCTCCATCCATGGGCCCTAATCCTGTGGGCCGGGCTTTTAGGCCCAACATGGGCGGACGGGCCTTAAGCCCATCACATAAAACCATCATCTCCCACTCGCACATGGTGGGCCGAACATGATTCTCTTTACCTCTCTTTAACATTCATCCCGGTGAATAATCCGTGCGACCAGCATACTTTGAGAGTCCGTTGCCATACATCTGTTAGGAATATATAGCAGCTCATAATGAGCATCACATCATGAGTAGATTTAGTATGCAGTTCCCTAGATTGATCGATCACATTTATATCTCTCTTGATCTCTTTTAAACAATTATATATATATATATATATATATATATATATATATATATATATATATGTGTGAATCCCAAAGACAGTCATAATTGGTTAACCAGTGAATACAAAACTATAATGTGATTCTCCAAATTCGATCTTCCTCTTTCCTTCAAACTCTCAATTTCAGTTCAGCTTGCTTTTTTAGAAATGTCCCATTAGATCGAATCAACTCATGACTATTGGTAACATCCTAAGATAGCAAACACTAAATAGAAATCTTGAGAATAAGTAAGAGTCCTGATGGGACTAAAAAATTGAGGAACTCTTTTCCTCAAGAGTCTCACACGATATAAAAGTTGAGATCAAACTTTTGCCACTCTTATTGGTCGTCTCATGCATACGTAGTATGAAATACGTATTACGGTATTAACTCCTTTCCCATGGAGTGTATGTCTACACCTTCAATACCGTACAGATGATAGTTCAGACATACCCAATGTCTAACTTGAGTTCACATATCTACTCATTCACATAATTTATCAGAACTCACATCTGGCATCATAGACAGATAAGTAAAATATGTGGGGTATTTTACTTTCGGACATAGTAAGTATTATGTCTTCATCTTAACACCCAGTTAATGTGACATACGTATTTTAAGCTTGAGCTCTCGATTATCACCTATATAATAAGCTTAAAAACAGTCTCATCTCTATTTATCACACAGTAAATAGAGGCGATTACCCGTGTGAGTGAGCTAATCTTATATCTGTCCGACATACTTTCTCAACTTAAAGCAATGCACTCAGCATTAAGATGCATAAAGATCAAACAAAGATTCATAGGCATTAATGATGAAAACACAAATTCATCAAATGTGAACACTTAGGGAAAGTACAATATTCAGTACATCAACCTCTACGCAATCCTAGAGATTTCATATGGCCACAAAACACATTTTTGGGTATTGGCTTTGTCATAGGATCTGCTACCATTCTATGCGTAATATGTACCGTAAGTTCACATCTTTTCGTGCAATCATATCTTTGATAAGATTATACTTGATATATATATATTTGGTCTTGCCATGATATTTTGGATCATTGGTGTACGCTATAGCTGCTTGGCTATCACAGTTAACCAATAATGGATTTGCAGCTTTCTCAATAACAACTAAATGATCCAAAAATCTTTTAAGCCAAATACCTTCTTATACTGCTGTTGATAATGCCACGAACACAATTTACATCGTGGACAAGGCTATACACTTTTGTTTCTTATTGCTCCAACATATGACGCCATTATTATTCGGTAAGAAAACAAAGCCAGAGGTAGATTTCCTTTCATCTAAATCTCCTCCATAATCAACATCAGAATAGTCTTAGAGTCGCAGATCTTTTCCTTGATAACTCAGCGTATAATCAGCAGTCCCCTTTAGATACCTTAGTATTCTTTTAACGGCTTTCCAACGTGCTTGACCTGGATTGGATTGGTATCTACTCACCATTCCAACTGCAAAACATATGTTAGGTCTTGTACACATCATAGCGTACATAAAGCTTCCAACAGCACTAGCATAAGGAATATGTTGCATTTGTTCCTTCTCTTGTGGAGTCCTTGGACACAGTCTATGGCTCAATCCTTCACCTTTTGTAATAAGAGTATCTATGGGTTTATAATTTTGTATACGAAATCATTCAAGAACCTTATTTATATATGTTTCTTGTGAAAAAGATAACGTTCTCTTTGAACGATCTCTTGAAATCTTAACTCCAAGAATGTATGCAGCTTCACCCATATCCTTCATCTCAAAGTTGGAAGATAACCAACTCTTCACAGTATTTACAAACTCTCTATTGCTTCCGGCAATTAGTATATCATCAACATATAATGATATGACCACAAATTGATCCTTGGATCTGTTGATATATACACAATGATCCTCATCTATCATTGTAAAGTCATATGCCATTATGGCATTATGAAAACGTATATACCATTGTCTTGACGACTGCTTAAGGCCATATATCGACCTCAAAAATCGACATACATTTTCTTATTGGCCTTTCACTATGAAATCAGCAAGTTGTTCCATATATATTTTTTCTTCTAATTCTCCATTGAGGAAAGCAGTCTTTACATCAATTTGATGTAACTCAAGATCCATACTAGCCACTATTGCTAGAATAATGCGAATTGAGATAAATCTCACTACAGGAGAAAATATATCTTCATAATCAATTCATTCCTGTTGATTATACCCCTTCGCCACAAGGCGAACCTTATGCCTTTCTATCGAGCCATCAACTTTTCGCTTTATTTTGAGAACTCACTTGTTCCCAATAGCTTTGCGTCCTTCTGGAAGATCAACCAGTTCCCAGACTTGGTTTGATTTCATTGACTCCATTTCATCTTCCATTGCATGAATCCATTTTTCCTTATTAGGACAATTCAGAGCCTCATTAATATTTTTTGACTCATCCTCATCTTGCGGAGCAATCATAAAAGTTTCCCCTTCAATGTCAAAACGTCGACGGGGAATACATTGGTGACTTGTTCGCCGTATGGGAGATTGTACACTTTGCACATCATTCCCATTATGCTCTGTCGCGACCAATTTTTTTCGGGGTTCAGACCACCTAGGGTTTGGCTAATGGATTGTTAAGCCTAGACTTAACTCGGGCTCTCCCAAGCCCATACCAATTCGCGACTTTAGGTTCAAGTTCTTAACATGCAAATGATTTTCAATCAGGAGTCGCCACTAATCTATTTTTTGGTAGGTCGATTAGAAACCCAAATAAAGTAACGGGAGATTTACTTTATTCCTTCGAACCAGAGATTTGGGTATGGGGACTTGGTTACGCTAAATTTCTCTAACGCCCTTTCGGTACCATTTCTTTTATTTTGAAAAAAATGTTTTTTGCAAGCAGCTTGAGTTTATTTTAAATCTATTTCCCTAACATGTGAGGTGTTCATGCGGGTGCGCAAACCACCGATTTAACACTCAAGTAAAGTAGAAAATAAATCGTATGACTTACCTCAAAGCAACGAAAGCATCTGCAATGTTAAATTAAAATCCACATCAACAACCCTAGATATGGTTTCTAATTAACACGCAATTTTTATTTTGTTTTTGCTTAATTAATGAAAATCATGCAATATGTAATGCAATATTAATTGAATGACCTAATTCTAATTTCATGCAATTTTTAATTAAATGGGCCTAGCAAAAATACTAAATGACATGCATCTCAATGAATCTAAGCCTAATGACGTGCATATGACAATTTTTTCCTTTTCATAAAAGAATGCATTTTATCCTAAATAATAAAACTAATTTGACCTATGACTTTTTTTGTATTTTTCAAGAAATTCGAGATTAGGTGAAATGTGAAAATTATCTAATTAGATTAAGATTCTATTTAATTTATATTAGGAATTATGTTGAGCCAAATCCTAATTTAAACTAAAATATTATCTTAACCTAGATAATCCTAAAATGCAATATATCCAAAAATGCCTAAACTTATTTAAAAAAATGATCTAAATTAAACTAAATGCCATTTAACCCTAATATGCAATGACATGCAAAATATGCCCTAATTCTAATGACATGCAAAATATGCCCTAATTCGACATGACAAGTGTATGATGATTTTTTATTGTGTTTTTTGTTTTCTTTCTTTTTTTTTTTTTAAATTTCAAAAAAAGCAATTAAGCATGCAACTAAAATCTAGCAACCTAAATTGATTTATTTGAATTTGGATTTTTTTATTTTTTCTTAAATTTGAAATAAAATTCCTATTCTAAACATGTAAACCCTAAGACATGCAATATTCTAACTCAAATATATGTCGAGATAAACAAGACAATTAAAACGAGACAATTCATTCAAAATCATCAAAAATCGCACATCATTCGGATCAAGGGATAATATTTCGCTAATAAAAATCGATAAATTGATCTTAAGCCTTAAAGATCAAATTATCAATTCTACTCCCGCTTGATTAATTATTTCATCTAAAGCCTTATAGATGAAATAAAAAACCCTGGCGCGGTTGCGAATCATGTGATATATTGAGATTTCCAATTATGCATAGATAGATATTTCAACTAAAGAAAACAACACATAAAAAGATAATAATAAAAAAATAGAGAAAAAAACCTAAACTTGCCTAATAAACTACAAGCAAAAGTACCAAATGAATCTTTTCTTTTTCTTTTTAAAAAAAAAAAAAAAAGGAAATATTGGCCGCTGGTTTTGGGGCTCCGGCAAGGGGGAAGATCGGCTAGGGTTCCGGCGAGGCTCCGGCGGGCGTGGCTGCGGCGGAGCAAGTGGGTCGCGGCTTTGGGTCTTCACAGGCAGAGGGGAGCTGTGCGGCGAGGAGATCTGCGGTTGGCTGCTACGGCGTCACGGACGGTGCTCCTATGGTATAGCAACGTCGGTGGTGCGGGTTTGCCGGAGAAGAAGACCTTGTTTTTTTCCTTTCTTCTTTTTTTCTCAGCTGTCTCTCTCACGTCCTCTCTCTCTACTGTTTTCTGCTGCACTCTTTTCACTTTTTCAGCAAAAGCAAAGACGCTTTTGACTCTTACAAAACCCTAAAAACAATGGAGAATTTTTCTTTTTTCGGCTTCTATTTCTTTTGCCGAGCAATCGAGATGAAGAAAACCCCCAATGTGGTCGTGTCTTTCTATCGTGTGGCCTCTTCTCTTCATCCTATCAAGAGTCTCTCAGAATTATGGCCATGTATTCAATGTGTGGCCTCTCTTTTTGTGTACCCCATCACACCTTTTATAGGGTAAAAAATTGAATCTTTATTGCATATTTCGTTTCCAATTTTGCTCGTGCAATATTCTCTTTTGCTTTTTCCGCATATTCCATCCAAAAAAATTCCATTTTCAAGCAAAATACACCCCCAGTGTATATTACTTGGATATGTGAAAAATCTGAACGGAATATGTAAAAAATCTTCGTTTCACCGGCGGCCCAGTAAAATAAACAAAAATGTTCCTAAACTATATGCCATGTGATTTTATTTTTTCAAGGATAAAATTAACCCCTAATTTTTTAAATGTCTAAATGGGTCACCAAAATTTAGGTGTCAACATGCTCCCACTAGAATTAGATAATGATGACGTCATCTCATCATGTGGTTGCAATTGAGGATGAGTTGAATTCAATTCATCACTTCTCATATTACTCCCACTTGGACGAACTTCACTAATATTATTATCTTGATCCAAGGTTTCAAATAGTGAGTAATCCTAACCTATTTCGCCCTTCTTAGGAAGTTCATTCTTTAAGAATGTGACATCCCGTGATTCAAATTCAGTTATACTCCCACTTTCCAGCTCACCTATGAACACATACCCTTTCGAGTGTTCGGAGTATCTCATTAAAATACTCATCTTTCCTTTGGAACCCAATTTCCCAAACTTGTGAGAGGACTCATGAGTATAGGCAGCACAACCTCATGGCTTAAGAAAAACTTAAGTCCGGTTTTTCTATCTGTCCAAAACTCATATAGAGTGAAAGTAACTGATTTGGAAGGCACCCGATTAAGTATATAGGTAGCAGTTAACAACGCATCACTCCAAAAAGTGATAGGTAAGTTAGCATGCGCCATCATGGACCTAACCATTTCCAGTATAGTTTCGTTTCTTCTCTCTGCAACACCATTTTGTTGAGGAGTATATGGAATAGACAACTGTCTTTCTATTCCTTTTTCATCACATAATTTTCTGAACTCATTAGATAAATATTCTCGACCTCGATCGGATCTTAATACTTTTATTTTCTTGTCTAATTGATTTTCTTTCAAGTTCATAAACCTTTTGAAATAACTTAATGCTTCAGATTTATGAGAAATCAAATAAACATATCTGAATCGAGTATAATCATCTATAAAAAGTGATGAAATAAACAGCTCCATGCCTTCTTCTCACATTCATTGAACCACATACATCAGAATGGATTAAATGCAGAGGAAATTCAGCTCTTTTACATTTTCCAAATGGTTTCCTTGTCGTTTTCCCTACTAGGCAATGCTCACATATGGGTAAATCGACGTTTTCAATGTTACCCAACAAGCTCTCATTGGCTAGTCTATTCATACGTTGTTGGCCAATATGACCAAGTCTAGCATGCCACACACTCACATCATTATCATATGAAGTAGAAGACGTGAAAAGGGAATAACAAACATTGACATCACTCCAGTCAACATTTAGTACAATAAAACCATCCAGAAAATAACCACAACCATAGTAGTTTTATATCCAAATACAAATCTACACCTCTATTATGGAAGTTCATATAAAAACCAAGCTTAACTAACACCAAAACAGACACAAAATTTCGACGAATCCCCGGAGCATATAAACCATCATGTAGGAACAAGATGCGTCCACCACGCATGTTCAATTGGCAGGTGCCAATCTCTTTAACTTCAGCTTTGGAGTTGTTTTCCACATAGATTCACTTAGTTTCAGTTGATATTCGTCGGAATTCCATGAAGGATTCTCTATCATTCGCTACATGGTCTGTCGCTCCTGAATCTACAATCCACAAAGGATTGGATTCAGCCAATAATACAGAACTTGACACATAAGCAAAGTTCTCAAATGTACAAGAGGTGTTTACCTTTTTCGGCTCACAATAGTTATGAGCATAGTGACATTTCTTGTCACAATTGTAACACCTCACCCTTGACATTTTCTTTACTTGAGGACGTTTTCCTCTCTTGTGTTGGTTAACTCTTGATTTCTTGCAATAAGGACTCGATCCTTTACATTCCCACATATTGAACGAATCAATACGCTTGCACTTAGAGCTCAAAGCCCTTTCTGAGCTAGAACCAGTATTGCAAATGTCTATTTTCTGCTCAAATGCCGTTAGGCAGTCCTCTGCTAGTTCAAGGTGGCGCACGGCATCCTCAAGATCTTCCATAATATGGTCAAGAACTTCTAGTACTTCTTGCTTTTCCAGCACATATTGAATCTTTATATTCAATATTTCACAATTGTTGTCGTTCATATCAGCAATTACATTCTTAGTTGCTGAAACCATCGATATGAACACATCAGACATATATGCATGAATAATTAATGCTTATCATTTATGCATCTACTTTGCACAGACCCATCATATCAATGAATAATTTCAAGTAAGGTTTTAGAATCAAAATGTCACTATGTTTCCAATCATCCTCCAAAAATCCTAACTCAAAATTATTATTAATATAATAGTCTTATGCAAAATAAATTCTATGAAGTTATAAACACTTCTATGAACTACCCACAGTAGTCAACAATAACAGAAAGCAAATAATATTTGACATCCAATAGAATAATAATGCTTTCACATAATACAACTATCCATTACACTAAGCAATATATACATAGGAAAAATATCAACATAGAAAGAGATATTCACATTCAAAAACATCTCAAACTAATCTAAGAAATAAATAGGGAATGTCACTTCTAATCTATCAGTCAAAATATCTGAGAAATTTGAAGGCACATTTGCCAACCGGAAAAACTTTTGGAGAGCTTTCATGTCACCTCCAAGGCGCATTTATTCTGCGCTATGTGGCGCTCAATCTAAGGGTTGAAGTTTTGGTTAACTCAATCCTATAGTACTCTCTAACAAAAGCTACCACTAACCTCCTATAACCCGGGACCACGTTGACCTCCCATAGCCGATCTAACATTGCTTGCCATTCAGGTGGAAGAGTGTTCATCAAAGCCGGCACCTTCTCAAAATCCGGCATAAGATAACTATTCCAGATGATTTCCTGTATCATCTGATTGACCCTGACCACATGTGATACTAAATCACCGTAATGCCACTGATAATTAGCTAACTCCGTCATCGGCCTTTTAAGTCTTGCACTTCCCTCGTCCATTCTCGGGATTGCAGGTATCCGTGCATAACGCATCATAGTTCCTGCAACAAATGCAGAACTAAAAATGGATCACTTATAATCCACAATGAACATAAGAGAAAATACATAATTTTCCATGATTCATGCAACAAATGTAAAATAAAAAAATGGATTACTTATAACCCACATAGGCATAATTGAAAAAGAAACAAATTCTTTTTTTTTTTTTCCGGGTCAACGGTCGTCGGTCAACGGGCGGTGGGTCAGGCCGGTTAGGCGGGTCGGGAGGTCGGACCGGTTGGGCCGGTTGGGCCGGGTCGGGCGAACCGACCGACACGTGCCGTGTGCGTGCGCGGGCTGACGTCATGCGGGCGTCAGCCGGCGCTTGCGAGGCACGCGCCAGGCTTCCGCGCATGTCGGGTCGGGTTGCCGGTCGGGTCGCCGGCCGGCCAACTGTCGTTGGCGATGACGTCATCGATGACGTCATCCCAGCGATTACCGACCATTGGGTGACGTCACGGTGACGTCGGCACGCGTCGGTTCGCCGACTGGCGCGTGCCGGTTCGTCAGCCGGCGGCGCGCATGTGCCGTTTCGCCACCGGCGCGTGGCGCCCACGCGCAGCGGCTTCTGGCCACGCGTGTGGGCGCGTCCGGCGTCACCCGGCAGCGCACGACACATCGACGGACTCGTCTCGACGAGCTCTTTCACCCTATGCCTTCAGAAATTGATTTCGACTTACAGAAACTCGAAAAAGTGGATGAACAGTGCTCGGGAGTCGGGATTTTTCGCCCCGATCTGTGTCGGCCGATTATTCTCTCGAAAAATCAATCAAAAAATATTCATAAACATCAAAGGGATCGGGAAAACATGAACTAGGGCTCTGATACTAATGTTGGGATGGTTGGATTCCCAAAAACCAGATTCGACACTAAATCGAACCCCTAAAACGAATGCGGAAGACAAGCCTGGGAAAAACATGTATCAACGATCCTAAAGCATAACACGGAATCGAGCATACCTAGTTAGCCACAGATTAAACACCAACGCCGATAAGAGGAAGAGAAAAACGATCCCGTTCGATCCGATGACGTCGATTGGCCTTGAAGGGAAGAGGGCGTCGCCTTTTGGCTTAGTTTTTCTTTTGGAGGGAGAGAGGGAGAGGAACGTACGTCAAAATGCCAAAAGGTGCGTCCTCCCTCTCTTTCCTCCCTTATATACGTCCCCTCCAAAATAGAAACATACCCCTTCATCGTATCCCTCCATCCATGGGCCCTAATCCTATAGGCCGGGCTTTTAGGCCCAACATGGGCGGACGGGCCTTTAGCCCATCACATAAAACCATCACATGGGTTATTCAACACCAACACTGTCTTTCACTTGAGAAAAAGATCTCTCATCTAAGCTGATGCAAATGTGGAAGCAACTCAAAATATGCAGCTTCCTGAATTATTCAAAATCAGCAGTAGCGGTTAGTCATGGAAACTACAAACCTACCCAAATTACTCATAGTGAGAAGAAAGATATGCCCAAGGCGAAAGGCTGAGAGCTTGCTTCAGCTTCAAGCCATTTCATTTGCTCTTGTGCGGGGATGTGATGTTCATGTGGTGCCTCTTTGCCTTAGTCTTTGCCCGCCCCGCCATTTGGGAATAATTACTCCTTTACAGAAGAGAAGAAATAATACCAACTCCACGATATGACGCCATCTTGACCCAAACGAAGACCGTCTTACCCCAATTCCAAACTGTTGGAATTCAAGTCGGCGGAAGACGACTTATTAGATTCCGATGCTCAAACAGCAAATAACCCCAAAACGAATGTTGAATTGCCGATGAAGTCTGGATGCAATCACAAGGAAAACACCAGATTTCCACAGCGTAAATACCGATCGTTCTTGCAAAAGTGAAATGGGAATGCCTTCTTCTTCTTTGATGGAAATGGAGAGAAATCTGGTGCGTATGTTTGCCAACCAGTCCAACGATTGTGTTTGGGAGGCTTTTATACGTCTTCCTTCATACCTCTCCATTAGTGTCTTTCCATCGTAACGCATCAAGACGAAACAGTGCGTTCTAATCGCACCCCATTATGGACGTACCAGCTAAAGTACTACATCTCCCACTCGGACATGATAGGCTTGATTCGCTCTATCCATAATATAAGGCATTCAACATTCATCAACTTTACAAAACAATTCATACTGGCAAATAAGCCGTGCGACCAGTGAGTACATCTGCACTTGAGAGCTCAAATTATGCACCTGTTAGGGATGACATAATGGCTACAACCCTAAAAGAAATAAACAATTGATGTCTCATGGTGCCCCAGACATATTTTGTTACATCAGTCCAAGTATACCTATCCCTTAAAGGCTATACTTGACTATTCTCAAAAAACACTATGTATTTACAATTACATCCGCAATCACATAGGGTGATATAATTAGTCGACTAGTAAATACATGTGATAGATGTAAAACAACAATAGTCTTCCTTCGCACTCATGTCTCTCTCAATTTCAGAACAATTGTTTTCCTAGACATGTCCCATAGGTCATATCTATTCATGACCGCCCGTAACATGCTAAAGTAACAACATTGATTTTTCACTTCGAGAACATAGTCAGAAGTAACATAGGGCACATAATGAGGTAAATTATAAATTATCTCAAAGGTTCACACGATGAGTAAATAGGGATAATTTTACTCACATTTCCTTGTCGGTCGTACAATGCACATGTAGTATGAATTACATGTTATAGTGGATTACTCTTTTTATAAGAGCATATGTCATTTATCAAATATATCCACTATACGGATTTTAGCCTAAACATAGTCATGTGCTCTACACGTACTCATGTTTAGCTTGAGTGCTATATCAGCTCGCTTTCTATAACGCACAATTAAGTACTCGCATCCGGTATCTTACAGGCATACATGATTATGGGACTATCACGTTCGGTCTTGTTATAAACAAATCATAGACCTCATTTTGACTTCAATCAATGCGACATATTTTATGTACCAGACTTGTTCTTCAGCATTTATTTATACATAACGTCTCATCTCAACGTGCTATCTAAAGCACTTGAGGCAATTGCTCGTGTGAGTGAGCCAATTATTGTTTGCTGACATACTTTTCAATAATACATGTGTGTTTGTGCTAGTCTCATAGTGGATTTGTACTTATTGATAAAACATCAAATCATTAATAAATAAACAAGTACAATACATCAGTCCACAAATACATAAACCAATGATCCTCTACAATAACGGATATCACATTCTACGCAATCCTAGTGACATCCTATGGGTCAAGAATATGTCTCTAGGAATAGCCTTCGTAAATGGATCAACAACCATTTTATTTGTTGAAATGTATTGCATGATCACTTCTTTATGCGCTATAATATCTCTGATGAAGTTATTCTTTATGTCAATGCGTTTTGTCCTTCCATGATACTTGGGATCTTTCACATAGGCAATGGCTGCTTGACTATCGCAATAAACTGTCATAGGTCTTGGAACTTCAGTGACAATGGCTAAATTTTCCAAGAAACGTTTTAGCCATATTGCTTCTTGCATTGCGGCAGAATATGCAATAAATTCTACCTCCATCGTAGACAAGGCCGTGCATGTTTGTTTCTTGCTATTCCAAGAAATCGCACCTCCATTGAGCAAGAACACATATTCAGAAGTCGATTTACGCTCATCCGGGTCTCCACCCCAATCGGCATCTGAATAATCCAATAGGCGTAAATCATTCCCTTGATAACAAAGTCGATAGTCCATGGTGCCCTTTAAGTATCTCAGGATTCTCTTCACTGCTTTCCAGTGTGCTTGATCAGGATTTGATTGATATCGGCTCACCAATCCCACGGCATAATATATGTCGGGTCGAGTACACATCATAGCATACATTAAACTTCCGACTATACTAGCGTAAGGAACTGTCGCGACCAAATTTTTGGGGGGTGAACCACTTAGGGTTTGGCTAATGGATTGTTAAGCCTAGACTTAACTTGGGCTCTCCCAAGTCCATACCAATTTGCGACTTTCGGTTCAAGTTCTTAACATGCAAATGATTTTCAATCAGGAGTCGCCACTAATCTATTTTTTTGGTGGGTCGATTAGAAACCCAAATAAAGTAACGGGAGATTTACTTTATTCCTACGAACCAGAGATTTATGAGTTCGGGGGACTTGGTTACGTTAGATTTCTCTAACGCCCTTTCGGTACCTTTATCTTTTATTTTGAAAAAATTGTTTGGCAAGCAACTTGAATTGATTTTAATTCCTTAACATGTGAGGTGACCATGCAAGTGCGTAAACCACCAATTTAACACTCAAGAAAGCAAATGAATAAATTGCAGAACTTACCTCATAGCAACGAAAGCATCTGCGTTGTTGGTTTAGAATTCACATCAACAGTCATAAATATGATTTCTAATTAACACGCAATTTTTGTTTTGTTTTCACTTAATTAATGAAAATCATGCAATATGCAATGCATGCCACTAATTTAACATGAAATGATACGACATGACAACATGACTTAGCTATATGACCTAAGCAATATGACATAAGTAAGCATGTAATCTATCCTGAAGCATGAGATGGATTTATTCTTAAAAGATAATTTTTTTGTATTTTCCATGAGATTCAAAATTAAAGAAATGCAACACTTAAATATGCAATCTAAATTAACCAAAATGACCTAATCCTAATGATGGGCAATTTCCAATTAAATGAACCTAGCAACATTCACTAAATGATGTGCATTTCATGAACATAATTCTATATGACGAGCACATGATTTTTATTTTCTTAATAAGTATGCAAAATACCCTAATATGCAATGATGTGCAAAGAATGCCCTAATTCTAATTTTTTTTCTTTTTCTTTTATGAAATTCGAAATTAAAAATTGCCAAATAATTAAACGTGCAATTCGAATTTAAAACTAATATCCTAAATGCGTACATTTTTTTATTTTTTATTTTTTAACAAATTCAAAATAAAATCCCTATTCTAAATATGCAAGATAACAAGAGATATTCTAAAACCAACCCAATCCTAATTCAAATATTTTTTGGATTTTTCCTTTTACAAAAATAAAATTGATTCAACCAACATGACAGCAAATCAGATAAGATATGACTGATATCCACAAATTGGCGAACCATATCTCGCGCATGAGATCGGGTTGGCCAATTTCTAAATAAATCGCGAATTGAATCTCGAGCGTGAGATCGGATTGGTGATTTTTCCGTGCGATTGCGGGTCGTATTTCGAACATGAAATCAGACCGTCAATCATATGCACGTTGCGGAATTAGGGATTGATCCCTAATTTAAAATGATACTCGATATTTTGTGGATACGATAGCATCGTTTAATGATTCATACGAGATAGCGATTTCACAAATTAGGCAATAAAAATATATGAAGATCAATCTGATGAAAATTATTACCTAAATTGCAATATCGCTCGGATACCGTTTCCAAATTTGAATGACGGAAGGCTCGCAAGGTGTCCGGGATCGCAACCAGATCCACAATGCGGCATGACCAGCAGTGAGTGAAACGGCTCACATCGGGGACGTCATGACGGAGATCGGGTGTGAGGTGGGTTTTGCTTCATTGTTGTCGAAGAGAGAGAACCGCCAACATGGGATCTGGACTTGCGAATGAAACCTGGTGATAGATTTTGGCGACGGGCATGCTCTTGATTTGCAGACGTCACGTTGCTTAATGCAACCGAGATCTCCAATTTCCACCTTCCTTGATGTTGTCTTTTCCTTTGGAATTCACTGCTCTGGATCACGTGGCCATGAATTTCAGTTGAAGCTCCTTATTTTGGCCGACATGTTGTGATAATGGAACAAAATTCATCTCCTGGACTCACGATGATTCGGCATAGGCACAACCAATCTTTCTTTTTTTCTTTTAATTGGCTTTCACTGTTGGCTCCATGAATCCACAAGCTCAACAAAGCTTTTCCTCGTAGAACCTTTGACCGTGTGCTCTTGTTGTGGCTGCCCCAATGAAATAATTCTTGCTCGTCCACGTGTTTGTCTGTTGAAGTGGACTATTGCTTTGTTGGGTGATGGTCAGCAAACTTCATCGATGAAGGCGTGAGGGGATGAATCCGTTGGTCGTTCCGTCGAGCACAATTGCGAGGCACCGAAAGGACATGATGAGCGCGAGAATTGCTGACCGTGAGCAAGAACGTTGGTCTCCGTGTCAACGATGGAGCGATAGCAGGAACTGGTCACGGCGCTGGATCTTCACTGGTGCAGGTCGGCTTCGAGGCAAGAGGAAGCGGCCAGGGTGCTCGATGAGGGACGGTAGATGTGATGAAGAACTAGGTTTTGAAACTTCTCTGGATGTTCTCCCTTCTTCTCAATAGGGATACCTCTCGCTATGGTGTTTCACATTTGACCGGGTATTCCATGTGTGGCCTCCTTCAAACAAATTGTACGCGAGGTATTATATAGGTCTAAAAAATGTATCTCTACGGTATATATTTTTTCCTTTTTGTTCGCGCATGATACCCCTAAATATATCGTTGAAATATACCCACCTCGCGCAATATTCCCCTTTTGTAGTTTCCACATATTCTATCCAAAATTTTCCTTTTTTACTCGAAAATACACCCTTTGGTGTATATTGCCTAAAAATATGAAAAGTTTGAACGGAATATGTGAAAAATCTTCCCTTCACCGGCTGCCTAAAATAAAATGCTTCTAAACTATATGCCATGTGTTTTTTTATTTTTTTATTTTAGCGAAATTAACCCCCAAAATTTAGGTGTCAACAGGAACAGTTTCCATCACTTTAATTTTTTCTGGAGTATTAGGACACATCTCAGTACTTAAGCCTTAACCTTGCATGATAGGGGTATCAATGGGATTACAATACTGCATATTGAAACGCTCAAGAATCTTCATAATATAAGACTCTTGTGATAAAGTAAGGAATTTCCTTAATCGATCTCTTTCAATCTTAACTCTTAATATATAAGCAACTTCTCTCATGTCCTTCATCTCAAAATTGGAGGACAACCATTCTTTTATGGTGATAACCAAAACCTTGTTATTTCCAGCCAATAGAATATAGTCCACATAAAGTGATATAATCACAAATTTATCTTTGAACCGCCTGACATATATATAGTGATCTTCTTCGATCACCGTGAAACAAAAAGTTATTATTACTTGATGAAAACGATGATTGCTTAAGGCCATACATTGAGCGATGAAGCTTGCAAATTTTATGCTCTTGATCTTTAGCAATGAAACATATTGGTTGTTTCATGTAGATTTCCTCATCTAATTCTCCATTGAGAAATGCCGTCTTTACATCCATTTGATGTAATTCAAGGTTCAAATGCGCAACGATGGCTAAAATAAGGCGTATTGAGGCAAACCTTACAACTGGTGAAAAAGTTTCTTCATAATCTATATCCTCTTGTTGAGTATAACCTTTTGCCACAAGGCGAGCCTTATACTTTTCAATGGATCCATCCACCCTTTGCTTAATCTTAAAGACCCATTTGTTTCCAATGGCCTTACGATTGTGTGGTAGATTAACCAAGTCCCAGACATGGTTTGCCCTCATTGACTTTATCTCGTCTTCCAAAGCTTTTCTCTATTCTTCCTTATCAAAGGATAAAAGAGCCTCTTGAACAGTCTTAGGCTCGGCATCATCCTTTTGAGCAATCATAAATGCTTCCCCTTCAATCTCAAAACGATGACAGGGAATACTTTTACAATTACTTTTACGCAATTGAATTTTTCTTGAATTCAATTCATCAGGCGATGCAACACTCCCACTAGGTTTTGTGTGTTAAGGTAAATCTTCATTTCCCTTTACAACATCAGTGGGTGTGTTATCAGGATCTTCCATCTCATATAATTGGAAGTCCTTATCAATTTCACCTCTACTAGGAAAGTCGTTCTCCAAGAACATGACATCTTGTGACTCAATTTCGATCACACTTCCATAAGCTTGTTCACCTATGAACACGTACCCTTTGGAGTGTTCAGAATATCTTATAAAGATACATTTCTTCCCTCTATGACCTAATTTGCCATATTTATTGGAAGAATCATGAACATAAGCTGCACATCCCCATGAACGTAGACTACTCAAGTCTGGTTTCCTACCAGTCTATAATTCATAAGGGGTGGAAGTGACCGATTTTGAGGGCACACGGTTAAGTATATAGACAGCAGTCAATAACGCATCTTTCCAATACGAGATAGGTAAATTTGTTTGCGCCATCATAAACCTAACCATTTCCAATAGGGTTCTATTCCTTCTCTCAGCTACCCTATTTTGTTGTGGAGTACCAGGAATAGTCAATTGTCGTACAATTTCCTTTTCATCACAAAGAGCCTTGAATTACTCCGATAGATACTCACGTCCACGATCAGTTCTCAATGCCTTTATTGTTTTGTTCAGCTGATTCTTTACCATTACTATATATCATCGAAAGCAGTCTAATGCTTCTGACTTATGGGAGATCATAAAGACATAACCGAAACGTGTGAAGTCATCTATGAAAGTGATGAAATATGAGACTCCATGCCTCGCCATCACATTCAAAGGACCACAAATGTCAGAATGTATGAGATGCAATGGAAATTCAGCTCTAGTTCCTTTACTGAATGGTTTTCTAGTTGTTTTTCCCGCTAGACAATATTCACATACGGATAGACTAATATTAGTGAATGACCCTAAAAGGCCTTCTCTAGTTAATCTTTGCATTCTTTGCAATCCAATGTGACATAATCTAGCATGCCAAGTACATGCATCAATCTTAACGTTATTAGAAGATGTAATTAAAGAAAAACAACAATCAACATTAACATTGTATTGATCATAGTCAATGTCTAACACCATAAAACCATTCGATACATAACCTGAATCATAATAAATTGTTCCATACAAAATGTCAACACAATCACAATGGAAATTCAATACATAATCTAAGCTAAGAAAAACAACTACAAAGACCAAGTTTCATCGAATATCTGGAGCATAAAGGACATCATACAGGAATAGGTTTCAACCATCACGTAAGATTAATTTACATGTGCCGATACCCTCACTTCAACTCTTGAGTTATTCCCAACATATATCCATCTTCTTCCAGGCGGTATCCGACGATACTCCACAAATGCTTCTCAGTCTCTAGCTACATGGTTTGTTGCTCCTGAGTCTACAGTCTACATTGGATGAGATTTAGCAAGTATTACAATATTAGAAACAAAAGCATTACTCAAAATAATGGAGTAATAGGGTACCTTTTTCGGCTCAGTGCATTCACGAGCAAAGTGACCAATCTTGCCACAATTGTGTCACTCCATTTGGCCTTGTCCTTCTTCTCACCACGCTTCTTGCGTCGGAAGGTTTTAGCCCTCTTGGGTGCCTGATCAGTCCTCTTCCCTTTGTTGTTGAACTGAAGATTTCTCTTGCACTTGAAGACCGAAGCTTTGCGCGAACTCGATTCAGCAACATAAGCATGGGTAGAGGATCTCGCAGCCTCTAGGCGCTCATCCTCTAATTCCAAATGACGCGTAATATCATCAAAAGTGACAATATTCTCATTATACGTCATATGGATCTTCATATGCTCCCAATTGTCAGGAAGAGACCTTATAACAGCCTGAACTTACTGTTCATCAGTAAGGGAGTGACCTGCCGACTTTAGCTCACGGATCATGTTTGATATCTCCAGAAGATGCTGCCTCATCGTTACATTTGGGCGCTTTCGGAATGTGTCAAACTTGATGGTGAGTCTCCTCAGCTTAGTGGCAGATGTACTCCCAAACTTATCTTTCAAGGCAATCCACATAACTTGAGCTTTATCATAACTTTCAAACTCACACATGAGATCATCTTGCATACAACTCAGCAACATGATGCGAGCAATGCTATTTTTCTTTTTCCAAGCTTGATAAGTTTCTAGATCTCTCATGTGTTGAGCTGAAGTTCCATGCTCAAGTTCATCCATGGTATGGTTAAGGGTTTCCAAAACCTCTTGCTCTTCAAGGATGTACTAAACCTTTCGGTGCCAAATATCATAATTGTCACCGTTCAACTTCTCACCCTTATTAAGGCCAGCCACAATGGTCTTGGATGCTGAAGTCATAATCAATTGCTATAACACATTGACATAATAAACGCAGAATCAATACTAGCACACGTTACAGAGTAACACACATATTTAATTTGCAGCAAAGACAAACTAAATTAATGATAATTCAACAAAAAACACAAAAGCAAACGTTCACTATGTTCCCAATCAACTTCTATGTACAATTGTTCTATTATCATTAATTAGTTTAATTTGCGCAAATTTTAAATTCTAGGTGAGAACTCTTTCAAATTTTACCAACCTACGAACTCCCACTAGGAAAAATAATTACATGACCTTATGTAATTTCTACATTTTTCCTTAACACAAAAATATAGCATGATAATAACCAACGTGTAAACAACAATCATACTTCAACTATAATAAAAAATGCAATTCAACATGTAATGGATTTCCTACCATTGTTCTAATTTTCTAACAACTAGAATATTGCAAGTATATTAAAATATATACATCATATCATTGAACCAAGCTCTACACAGCATATATAACATTATTTGCACACAAGCTAGCTACTGTATTTCCTAAATCACAAGAAAATACAAGCTACAAATGAATAAACTGCATTGAACTCCAAAAAATACGCGTACATAGGGTTTCCTACACATTTTCATACATTTATAAAATTAAAAATTATAAAATAATTATGCCACCGTGTAGAGAACATTCATACGAACCAAACGCCGTTGACCACGCTCCAATCGGAGCACGCACGCGCCCCCACGCGCCAGCGAGCCAAAAGGCTCCTGGCCGGTCCGACCGATCAACGGTCGGGTCGGGTTAGGTCAACCGGGTCGGATCTCGGGTCGAGTCGGGTCAGGTCGCGCGGCTAGTGATCGGCCGGCCAACTGCCGCCGACGTTAACATCATCGATGACGTCATCCCAGCGGTTACCGACCGTTGGATGACGTCATCAATGATGTCATCCGTGATGTCATGAAGCATCGCGTCCCTCCACACGACGTGCGTGTGACACACACGCGCCGGTTTGCCGACTGGCACGTGAGGCCACTCGCAGCGGCTTCTGGCCGCGCGTGTGGGCGCGTCCGGTGTCCTCCGGTCAGGCTCGAACCACCGTCAGACTAGTCTTGATGAGTACTTTCATCCTGTATATTCAAAAGTTGATTTTGGCCAAAAAAATAATTCGAAAAACGGCCAAAACCTCACGGATGCACTCGACCCCGAACCCGTTTTTCACTTCGGTTCGAATTCGAGTTTTCAGATTGCAATTCCGACCAATATACATCAAAAACAGTGTAGAATACAATCTCTTGATCTCAATATCAAATGGTAAATGAGAAAACTTGATGAAAAACAAGGCAGAAATCACGACCGAGCTCTGATACCAATGTTGGAATTCAAGTCAGCGGAAGACGACTTACAAGATTCCAATGCGCAAACAGCAAATAGCCCCGGAACGAACGTTGAATTGCCGATAAAACACGAACAACACTTCCTCACGTTAGTCTAAATGCAATCACAAGGAAAACACCCGATTTCCACAGCGTAAATACCGATTGTTCTTGCAAAAGTGAAATGGGAATGCCTTCTTCTTCTTTGATGGAAATGGAGAGAAATCTGGTGCGTATGTTTGCCAACCAGTCCAACGGTTGTGTTCGTGAGGCTTTTATAGGTCTCCCTTCGTACCCCTCCATTAGTGTCTTTCCATCGTAACGAATCAATGCGAAATGGTGCGTTCCAATCGCACTCCATCATGGACGTACCAGCTAAAGTACTACACAAACAATCCTCTTTAAGCAAGGGACCTTAGATTTGAGCTCAAGTGACGCAGAGTACATCTCTGGTATGCCACCACCAGACTGGTTGTTCGCTCTTGCTTCCAATATCACCGTCGGGCAGAAGTGAACTCCGTGCAATGATGTGTTCGGTCATATGCATGTTGAGCGCTTGCGACTATGATTGGAGACCGCTATGGGATGAGCGCATTTGAGAAAGATCTCCACGAAGCAAATGGGTTGGCTTTTGAAGGGCGGCATGGTCAGGTAGCTCGAACTTGCCGTGACTCCATGTGTGGAAAGAAATTCTGGCCTCATCTTCAAAGTAATTCGATAGAATTTAGAGCTAGTACTCTTGCGATACATCTCAAAAACCCAAGTTATCTACGACTCATCCTGCCTATCATCGTGCCTCGGAATATAAAACAAAATTGGAAAGAAATCATTTATAGACATGCTCACTCTCAACAAGATTTAATGCCTGAAAGATGCCAAGCTTTCGATTGTGTTCAGACTCCGGCATACAGAGTAAAACTATGACCTCCGGTTCTTGGTTATGAGGGCCATTATCCTATCTACCTTGCTCGCTTCTGAACGATGAACAATGCGTTCACCTGAAGAGCTATCGATGGAGAAAGATGGAGTAAATTGCACAAAGGCTGCTGGGTTATGTTTAGTGTAAGCAAAATTCTGGGTCTCTGTTGCCCGAATTGGTTTCGTCACCCAGTGTTTCGTTTCAAAACCACCCATTACAAACCAAGAAGCTTGAGGAAGACGTAGATTGAGCAGCATAGGGCCCAACAAAAACTCAACGCCAAATGCATGTTTCTTTTACGGTCATTCCTGCTATTGTTACCTCACATAACTTCAGTACTTTTATCTTGAGAGATGCCTTGATGTGATCCAGCGTTTGAAGTGGGAACATCAAAAACACGAAAGACTAGGATGACAACCAGATTGGAAACGCCAAGAATATAGTCATTAATCTCGCTTGAAACGCAGCAAACAAAATGATCAAATCTGCCAAGAAAATTATCCTGTTATGGGCAATTCATTATTACCTACTAATCGAGCATACTCCGCATCTGACATTTGAGTGCGCCACTTACATATGATCGTACTTCCATTTGTTTGATTTTGATCTCTCCTTCTGTCACACCCCAAGACCACAAAGAATGGGAATGACACGGCCGTCCTTCTTTACAAAGGACACAGCCTCAAACACAACAAACAAACTGATATCAACTTTTATATTATATATATATCTCAAACCATATATATATCGATAAACCAACAAATTGGTTGCAACATCGAGTTTCTATAATCCACCAAAAGAGAAAAGAGATATATGTTTAAAACTCAGACGATCCAACTACTAGTAAGTATCATTTGCACCACTTCCTTAAACCATACCAAAAACAAAATAGAACTCCCCAAAAGTTTCCCACCGACTACGCACTCACTCTATTCGCCGCTAACTGAGGAACCTGAAAAGATTAAAGGAGGAATGGGATGAGCAACCACAGCTCAGTGAGTAGTACATATCTTCTGAGCAGATCGAACAACCACTATGCATGTATAAAAAACAATACCAAATTCCATAATGCCAATTCAATATATAAAATACAAATCGAATCATATAAAAGTTATTTCTCATCATCAAAGCGTTATACTAATATGGAAAACTCATTTAAATCGCTATCAAAAGTCAAGTATCAATGGTCGAATCCTTTGAATAATCTCCATTAAAAACACATATCAATGGTCTATCCATTAATTAATCTTTTGCTCAATAACTAACCATGGTCACGACACAACGCCTTGTGACAAGGCGACCAAGGTTCTCCCCTTGGTAAGGTCTCCACCTACAAAGCCGGTGGCTAGGCCTAGAAGGATATCCTAAACCTAGTATGCATACCCCAAAAACCCCTCACTGGGTTCACAGTCATATTGAGCATAAATAACCATTCTCCAATACCAGAAATCCAATCCAAAAATCAATATCTTAAACCAAACAAATAACATTTTGCAACATAGCCCATCATCCATTTCATACTCGTTTTTCAAATCATTATAAATCTTTCTATAAATCAGTCGCAAAGCAATTTCATATATGTTTCTCCACAAACCTTGTATAACGTGCTTTTCAAAGATTCACAATCAACCAAAGAATAGCAATTGCTCGATCTGGCTTTTATGCAATAAAAATGCTCTTCTCAATTCAATATATATAGTACCACTCATCTCGTCGTCTATGACCAAACGACGAACAATACTCGTATCGTCAAACTCAAAACCCTATCAAATAACCGAAGAATAATGTTAAAATCTAATAAAATTCTATCTCGTACAAAATGACTAAGTTACGCATTAACTCTAACAAAAGGACTTCTGCGCGCTAACGAATCGCATAACCAAACGTTCAAGCCATTCGCAACATGAAATTTAAGCGCAAAACTTGATCAAGCCTTAACTTTTTCTTCCGAACCCCGATTTGAACGTACTTATAGTCAATAAAGAGCCCTTGACACATATTACAAGAATCCCAACTTGGCCATCCCAAAATCAAGATGAAAAATGACAAAATACAGGCCCAAAGCTGCTGGACGCGTACTGTTCACTGCGTGCGAGAAACTTTGAAATTTTGTTTCGGACAAACCATAAGCTCAAATCACGATCCGTAAAATCCCACGGCTCCACAACACCCTAAATTACCATTCTTACAAAAATATGCGGCTCAACGACTTGCCGCTCGATTTTCCAAAAATTCCGAATTTGAGTCATAAATCCAAAAATTACTTCAATCGGACAAACGTGGGGCTTGATCTCTTACCGGGTGCTGTGTTATGGAGTCAAGTCAGCTTGGCGAGGCATCCGAGGCGTGCACGTGCCAGAATTCCTTTCCTTTTTTTTTTTTTTTTTTTTTCCTTTCCTTTCTCTTCTTCTTCTTCTTCTTCTTCTTCTTTTCTTTCTTTTCTTTTTGGTCGAGGGAACTCTCAGCTTCTATTTAGCCGAGCCCTCTCCCCTCTCCTTTTTGCTTTACTGACTTTTCAGTTTCTTTTTCAGTTTCTTCTTTTGGGGCCCACTAACATAATATTACACCTTCGATTTGGTTTAAGTTGTGCCTAGCATTTGCATTCATAGTGAAGCCTGCTTCATCTATTGCTTTTGAAGCTGCGTTTTCCCTTGTTCGCTCATGACCACTCATGCCAGAATTTAAGGGTTGGACTTCACCATTTTCCCCGGAAAGATCTCGGTGGACCTCGTCAGATGAGCCGAATTTCTGATATTTACAATCCTTCATTATCTTGTCAGCCCCATCCATTGCAAATTTGTGTAGGGAGCACTTAATCAAGTGAGATAAAGTTTGATCTGTGGCTCATTTCTGCAAGGAACTCAAAACAACCTTTCTGGGAAGCTTTCGATTCATCCACTGTAGCAGTATTACACTCTTTAAAGACTTGGAAGTGTTAAGCGTGTTCGCAAGGAAGTGGCGGTTGGAGAAATTCAGTCATGGAAAAACAAAAGATAAATATCGGACAACTGTCAATTGTTTTGGGAAGCTAAAAGATTAGATTATTTATGTCAACTTGGTGTCATCTTTCACCCAGCAAAGTTCAGGATGAGCTGTTCCTGCAACTTGACAGGCATTACAGTCGTGATTCTGCCATTTTGTCTCTGTTGAAATTTGGAATTTGCGTGGAAGCATGGTGTTGATATTAATGATATAGTTTGTGGTTTAATGTGCGCAAGTGTACATGTGTGTATGATATTTTTGGGAGAGAATGGACAAGAGACAAGATAGAATAGTTCAATGATACAGGTCATGGGATAATGGAAAAATAGTTTCATTATTTGGAGAAAAAATTTGTACCAATATGGTTGACGGAGGCGTTGTTGGAGGAGAGACGTAGGCTATATGATCTCTACTCCCCACATGCACGACAATGAGCTCTATCTTTATGAGTAGAAGATTACATTAAGTCATGCTGATGAATGTTTCTTTTAAGAGGTCAACCTCTATAAGTGCACTTTCGTTGGGAACACACCATAGAAAATCGATAAATCTACAATTTTCGAACTATGAGCTTAGCAACTAGACATTCCAAAAACTTAGTTCATGATCTTAGGTGCTTCTATTATATCAAATCGAGTTAAAACAATAAAGGAAATGGAACGTTCTCGTGAGTATCTTGAAATTTTTATGGACGAAAAAGGGTGAATTTATTGTGCACATACTTTACCGAGAAATTCGAAGTATGAAAAATCATACAATTGAGTCACCTAGATGAAGCCACACCTTGTGCCTAAAGGCCAGCACATGCTCAATTCTCATGCGAGGACTTGGACGAACGATAACGTGGTTATATAACATCCTTCAGCGACATTCTTATTCTCTATATTTCCACCGTATGATTCCTGTACACTATTGGATAGAAAAATTGATGAACACATAATAATTACTGAACGAATCCGAGTCCTAAACATCTGGGAGAAGCTTGCTCTCTGAAGAATGGCTGCGGGTCTCACCCCTACTTGTGAAAGAAGCTGAAGTTTCCATCCATGGACCTTCTATAGACATGCTTCCCGGCACCTGGCGAGTGTCCTGAGAGAATGTTGAGACATTTGTTTGGCTACTATTAGCTAGCCTATCGAAGGCTCTGAACCTAGGATCTAAATTTGTTGCGGTGCGCTTGATTATTGGTGCTTCAATCGCGCCTTTCCCTTCGAGCATGCTCACCACAGATGACATCGGCGGCCTGAGAGTTGGTGAAGGATTGGTGCATAGTAGTGCCAGGTTTAGCATTCTCATTGCCTCTTCCTCGGAGTAATTCGAGCCAAGACGTGGATCCACGAGTTCAAGAAGGTTCCCTCGCTCTCGTAACACATAGGCCTTTCATCATGTACAAATAGAAATAGAAGATTAGTCAGTTATCTTGCTTTTAGAAACAGAAAACAGTTTTAGGAACAACTGAGGAGAATAGATTACTGATAGATGGAATCTCATCATGTTCATGCATTCATGCTATCCACCGCTGAGAATGCTCATGCATACATATCAATATGACAATACTCTAAGCTTCTAACCCATCTTTTCTTTTACTTTTTCTCTTTAGGGACAAGTCCTTCAAAGAAACTATTCCTTCATATGTTAATTTAGTCTGATCCAATTTGTACTTAATAGCTTGTTCCATCATTTAACTATGAAGTCCCATGCCATCTTTCTACCTGCAAGTCCTCAAACCAAACCCGGAGAATGTAGAGAAAGAGAGCTTCACATCCAATATAACTTAAAAGTTGCTATACATTACCCAGTCGAGGAGATAAACAAATTCTTCCTTCGGCCTGTAATTTGTGTTGCTCTTTCCACTGACAATTTCCAAAGTGACGACTCCAAAGCTGTAGACATCGGCTTTGTCTGTCAAGTAGCCCCTCATCGCATATTCAGGAGCCATATAACCTCTGAGGCAAGACAAAATAGTAATGGTGAATATGGCCATAGAAGGACATTCAGGGAAAACGTACCGATTTGTAGCAATCAAAAGTTCATTAGACTAAAGCTAATTAAAAGAAGAGAATTAACTAGAATAATAGAAGACTTACATTGTTCCAGCTATCCTAGTGCTGATATGCGTATTCTCTTCTTCATCGAGTTTGGCCAAACCAAAATCTGAGATCTTGGCATTTAGTTCCTTATCAAGCAGCACATTTGTTGCTTTTATGTCCCTATGAACAATTTTCAATCTAGATTCCTCGTGAAGGTAAGCCAATCCCCTTGCTATTCCCAAACATATTTTCTTTCTTGTGGCCCAGTCCAACTGAATCAATTGCTCATCTTGTTCTAGGAAGAGAGAGACAAAGAGAGTTTAGTTGGATGCCCATTAATAGCATATTAGTCGGCTTAGGAAAAGCATCTTTTACCAAAAATTGCACGGGCAAGACTATTGTTCTCCAGATATTCGTAAACTAGCAACAACTGATTTCCTTCAATGCAGCAGCCGTAAAGCTTTACGAGATTTGGGTGCTGAAGAGCAGATATCATGCCTATCTCATTGAGAAATTCACGATTGCCTTGTTTTGATTTAGAAGAAAGCTGCTTCACAGCAATTATAGTTCCATCCAATAGTATTCCCTGAGATTAATGATACGAATTTAAGACTCATAACTGATCATATATTATTTCATTAAAAAAATGGTTAGCTTGACAAGATATGCAATGTAAGTCTAAAACAAAGATACGCACTCAATTTATCATATACTTCCTTCATATTGAATGGAGGATGAAGTTATGAACATACTGTGAATTACCTTGTAAACCGGCCCAAACCCTCCTTCACCTATCTTATTCACAGAAGCGAAGTTGCCCGTAGCGGCTTTGATTTGCCTTAAAGTGAAACGGCCAGTTTGGAGATCTAGCCCACGTAATTCTGAAAAAAAAAAAAAAAAAAAAAAAAAAAACAAAGAGAAAAACCAAGGTACTTACCAAGAATGCAATAAAAAGAATTAAGGAAAAGCACAGCTCTACAACAAACTATCAATCTAAGGAGTGATTCACTTATATGGTCATGCCTCATAGGCATGCAATCCTAATTAAAAGCAACAAGGCCAACTTTTGCAGTATTACAATTTACTCATAAGAATTCCACAAAAAATAAGAAAGCAGATAAACACAGTCTTGAAATAAGCATCATATTTGTGTAATGAATCAAAGAGTGACAAATTCTTGCGTGAGCAGATATGTCAGTATGATAATCTCACCTGGATCTTCAACTTCTTTGCCGCCTAAGAATCCTGTTAGCCTAAGGACTAGTAATATCAATAAAAGGAGAACTGCTGAAGCTACTGCGATTCCAGTGATTGCTCCAGCTGATAGTCCGCTTCCGACATCAAAGTCTACGGGCAGGAAAAAATTGACAAATTTATATGTAAATACTTCAATGACCACATGAGGAAAGAATAATAGAGATCCGTATGTCAGCGTTGACTTACTTGATGTCATTGCAATGGCGGAAATAAGTGGTCCATAGGTACCTCTATCAGGAATGGCTGCGGTTCCCTTCCCTGACCAATATAAATGAATCTCCAAAGTAGTGCCATTCACAGTAATGTTATCGAAGTCCCTGAATAAGCCCTTCCCAACACCTCCCGCTGCTTCTGCAATATTAAAATCCTTCAACACTAGATTGCCCTGCAGAATTAACAAGAATTTCGATGAGAAAAAATCGTGCTCTTGCGGATTGTTGTGTGCAGCCCTGTCGCACACCAAGTCATAATAACATTTTCCCAAGTCGAATTCTTCAACAAAAGACGATAACTCAGCAAAATAGATGAAATTAAAATAATAATCAGGCGAAAAATTTCACTTCACTTACTTGTATCGATACATCGAATATACGTCTCCCGAGGCTACTAAATGTTTCGTCATTGGAATATTGAATTTCAGCAAAATAAAGCCGCACTTTGTAACTTCCTTTCATCATGCAAAGGCCATAGTATCTGATTGACCAAGGGGAAAGGCGAGCTGTTTGGTAAAGTTCGGAGCCGTTCACGTTCATGGAAAGTGGGTTACTCACGGTGTAATCAGCTTTATCATTTCCCATATAAACCCCGGTGCTGCTGTAAGCCCACTTTTCTGAAGAAGAATAGAAAACTGATGGCCCGTCATGATTGGTGTCCGCTTCATATTGATTCTTTTCAAAAGGCATTTTGGCTCCTCCACAATTGATAAATAAGGAATGGTCTGAATGGATCGTCGGATGATATTGCGTAAGACATGATAGGGGACAAAAGTAGCTCAACATTTATGCTCAACAACGATTCAAACATAATAGAACTCACATTGTGCTTTCCCGTTGCAGGGTAGATCCTTCTCCAGGCACCAGAGCCTAATAGGATCAACCAGAGAGAACGTCGGTAATATGATTTTCACATGCAATTATCAACAATTCGAATAGCTCTGAGCCAAAGAGACTTACGAGTTGTTTTGATTAGACGAAAAGCTGGAAACCAAATTACTGAAAAGTGAAAAGCGACGCAATGTGTTAGAAAATAACTCCAGAAATGTGGGGACGAGACAGAACTACAAAATTTCTGCCTTGAGAGAGAATGTGCATTGACTCACACTTTTGATTGCTGACAACTAATTAGAGGAGAACCGGTGAAATTGTTGTAAGATAAGTCGCTGCAGTTCATACCTTGACCTAGTTAGTGCGCATATTCACCCCAATAAATAATGACAGAACAACATTGAAGAGTGATATATCAGATGTGAACCCATAAGTCTCATACTAAGAATTATGAGTCAAATCCTGCAATGTATGACCATCTTATGGAAAGTAAGAACGAAGAACTGGATATTTTCGTAAGAGACTAACAAAGATTGCTTGCTCCCTGTTACCCAACTGGGTACTGCTCCGGTAAGGGAGTTGTTTGTCAGGAACCTACATTCACAAATAAAAGTCATGTAAAACTTGTCCAAAAAATTGTTTGGAATTCAACTATATGAGGTGTACATGATCCTAGTGAGGAAGGAAAGTCAACTACATATTTGCTGAGACACTAGGAGTAGTCAAGAATTAAAATTACATGTAATCCAGAGCAGCTCCCATCGTTTCAGGAACTTGACCGGTCAATCTGTTGACGCTCAGGTCTCTACCCAAAGATGAGCAAATAAAAAGAGATGAATCAGATAGTTTTCTTGAGAAAATGCAGAAGTTCATGTAATTTGATCTTCAAATTAAGGCCCTTCTCATTCATGAAACAAGTCTCTTCTCGAAATATGAAATGATCTGTCGAGACAAGTACAAAATCTGTCGACGCTTAATAACCGATCCACTGGATTTTTCAAAGAAAAAAACACAAAACACGTGAACATTTTGAGATCAAATGAAAAATCCACCTCATTATAGCAACTTACAATGTTGTCAAACTTGTCCATTGCCCTATGTAATCTGGAATTGAGCCAATAAGTAAGCAATTTCTCAGAATCCTGCAATGTTAAAGACAATAGTTAATGGAAATTTAGCCATAAAATATAGACAAAAGAAACAAATCAATTATTTCTTATATGGAGCTCACAATATTTTCATGTTCATGCCCCGCAAATTAGGAAAATCTGAGCTTGAACCTTTCAAATCTGAGATTCTCCTGAATGCATATAAAATCACTCCATCACATAACATTAACATCCATTCTACATCTAGAGAAAAAACACAATCTTACTAAATTATAAGAGACGAAGAACAATTGCATATGATCAAATGCTCACAACTCCATCAAGTTTGTCAACAACGATATGCTTGAAGGAATAGGTCCCTCCATAGATGTGCCTTGCATGTCCCTGAAATGCCGTCATATAAGAACAACTTTCGAGTATCGCACTAATGAAAAGGATTGGGATACGCACAATCTTGTAATTTTGGTCCAATTCCCGATAAAATCAGGTATCTTTCCTGATAATGTGCATCCATCTATACGACTGCAAGTGGTCTACAAATCAGGTCCCACAGAGGAAATTCAATGTCGATAGATAAAAAGAATTACGATGCCACTTACAAATCTTCTAATTTCTTTAGGTTGCCAAATGATTCGGGTATTGTTCCTGTGAAATTATTAGCAGACAGAAGGCTGCCAAAAAAAAAACCATCCAGGAATTCAAAATATTGAAGGATCAAGTCTCAATAAATATGTGTATGTAACATAGAACAAAGTGTATTTTCATCTCCCCGAACAAGGAGAAACTTCATTCCAATTAAAGCAAGAAGATTAAAGTAAGATCTTCTATTTCATAATCTTGCAATCAAGAGAGCTCACAAACATTAAAAAAGGACTTCTAAAATGTGTTATCCAAGCAAAAGTGTGCCGATTAATGTGCTATACTTTACTTACAGTCTCTTTAAAAGGCTCAAGTTTCCAATGTTCGGCTCAAGAGTGCCTTCAAGCAGATTGTCCTCTAATACACTAGCATAGACATAAATTTACCACCATCAGGTTTAACACACTCTCAATTCAAAAGGCAAATGATTAATAGCAAATCTTACAGCTCCTCCAGCGTGCTAATGTTGCCAATTTCCTTGGGAACACCACTTATGCGATTTCCAAGTGCTGACCTGAAGCACCAAAGTAAAAACAAAATTATGCTTCTTTTTTCTAAGAACTTATAATTAAATTGTGATAATGAAATTTGATGTATGAAAAGAAATTTACAGAATAGTAAGTGGTATCTGAGTAAGAGTTGTGGGGAGCGATCCATTGATGAAGTTACGAGTGATGTCTCTGCTTGCAAAGAGTGCACGCTTTAGAACTTTTACAATTCCCAAGCAATAGTTTGCTTTAGATTCCCATGATTGTTACATTTCTCATATAGATATATGATTGAGAAAATTGATAACTCAGTGTTTAAGAAAGATCAATCAAGAATAACGGAAAAACATTGTCAATAATAAGATAAGGTGAAAATAGAATACTCTTCACCAACTCATAGCATGCTTTTTTGTGATTTTCCCATGAAATTAAAGAACCATGGCCCATTGGTTACATTCAATTTCTTTGGCCTAATTACCTTCCACATAAAAAGATCTCATGTGGTCAAGTCTAACTTACATTTCCCTTAGGTAAGTGAGGTTGCCAAATTCATCAGGAAAAATCCCTGTCAAATTAAGTTCCTTCAACTGGCTGTGACACGAAGAACAACAGGTAAATTGCAATCAATGTACATGAAAGAAGGATATGGGAAGAAACGAAAATAACTATCAGGTCTTCCATACATGTTTGTGACATGGCAAACTGTGCTGTCATTGAAGGAACAGTTGCAAGTCACGTTGCTAAATATTCCTGAAGCAAGGGTCACATTTAGACCTATACCCCCAATGCACGATGTCTCGTTTACATTCCAGTATTTGTTTTGCATTTTCATGGCAATTGTGTTTAGTGTATCAACTGCAAGCACAAACAAGAAATCCTTTATTAGTATCCATTGCTGGAAATATGAAAGAGATTTAGAAGGACCAAACGAACATGTACACTAGCAGGCGCTTGTGAGTTTGTTTGTGCTAATAAGGTTCCAGCCATACTAGCTCTGGTAAGTACTTATTTTATGCGACACCTCTTGTGCATTAGCACAGAACAATGTCGAGCCAACGAAGGTAGCTCCCCTTGGTTAAGGTGATTATAATAGGCTTGACCACAAGTAAGCAAGGCTTATTCAATCTTGGGACTGTAGGGCAATGAGTAAACTTCAGACAGTGCATGGTATCTACTTGATTCAATTAAAACTACGTGCTTGTACAAGCTGCGTATATGGGAAGATGAGCTTGCAACATAGGAGATAGTACAGGCGATCATGATAGATTCATTTCATTGTCATGCATATTAAATGCCAATGCCAGCTTCCATATTAGAATAGCAGGAAAAAAATCACAAACAGCGCGTTGAACAGCAGGACATTTAATCTATTTTATTCAGGAAAAGTAAACAATGTACGTCTATTAGGTGAGAGAAGACTAGTCTCCTATCTTCTCAAGTTTGACCAAATCAGGGGGGTTCAAAAAAGCCAATTGTTCCCTCTCCCATTGCAATCGAGAGAGCAAATTCGCACCCAAGAAATATATGCCATTTATTCGACCGTGTTATGGCTGGCGGGTATTAACTGGCTGACAACAGAGAAGAATCTTTAAATGGTGATGATCATATTACTTCTCACATAATTATGTGATGGTACCTTTTCTTTCCCCATCGAAAAGAGCAGGAATTTTTATATACATGTCAAGATGAGCGCAACCAAATTGCAGGAAGCGGAGTGCAGAAAAGGGTCATCTCCATGTGAACTGGTGGCAATATTCAGGAAGGCCCATCGATCCCAATTATTGCACCCGACGCAAGACCACTAGCCTGATGTGATATCAATATCACAGAATTTTAACTTCATGTGGAGTACTGCAAGACTAGATTCTGATTGCACGCACCCTCCATGCACGCACGCATTCAAGATCTGTCCGAGAGAGATGGGCCTGTGTGGACCCAGACAGACAAGGTTTGACTGAACCAAAAAAAAAACCCAGTACTCCTTCCCCGCTGATTTTTCTTGAATCCTAAATTTCTTTTCCTGACAAGATTAGGATTGTAAAAGGAGGTTGGGAGAAACAATTGCCCTCGCCAACTGCCTGTTCCCAGAAAGGAAAACTTCACCAATAATTTGCCAGGTCGACCAAATAAAGTAGGATTATCTGCGTCATAATTGAGGAAAGAGAGCGTACAAGGATAGGATATGAAAGTCTAATTATGGAGGTAGGATTTTTAGGTTGAGAGACGGGAGATGAAAATTAAGGCTGAAAATTATGCTTAAATTTTCTCATAAAAATTAAAACTTTTAGAGCGGCAGGGGGCGGTGACCGCCGTCGGCAGCCTCAGCCTCAGTCCCTGCTCCGTCTGCTAGGGAGCGTTTTCAGAAAAGGAAATGAAAGTGCAGAAGAAATATCTCCGGCACCCCCAGAAATTCTTGGACGAGAAACAAAAATTGCGAAGAAAAAAAGGACTGAGAAATGTGATAAAAGCTCCAAAATTTATAGTTCAATTTGCAGATTTCAATGGAGAAGAGGCCTTTACCAAAAAAAAAAAAAAAAAAAAAGGAGAAGAGCCAGAGAGAGATTCAGGATCAGAGTCCGCAAAGCAATTATCCCACAAAAAACAGAGGGCCAAAAAGAAAAACTTTAACTGCTATTAAAGGAAAAGTTTTGGTCATTCTGGCGTACCTTCATCTTGCGGCAAGAGTTGAGCATCACACTCGAAGACCGCACAGCAAATCACGACAAGAACCACGCAGACAACCACTCTGGAAACTGAACCCAGAGGCACCACCATCGTTAACTTCCCCTGCTTCCCCCTCGCCTGACACCGACCCAAACTCCGACCTCGATCCCCTTGAAAAACCGGTTGCGAGTGCAAAGCGACGCGAAAATCCTGCCTCGACCACGACCAAAAACAGCACAAGGAGACGCAGGAAGGGAGTGATTTTGGGAGAGGACGTGAGATGACGTTTTTTTTCGAGCGCTCTGTGTTTGTCCGAGAGAGTTGTCGTTGGAGGGAAAGCCTAAACTTAAAGAATGAGTTAACTGTTCCTCTTTATCATTTTCCTCTTTATAGGTCATTGACGAAAATCAGGAATTCAACATTCCGTAGATATCTTTCCCTCTTTGGAAGTGTTCAAAATACTTATTTCTATTGGAAAAGTACAAAAGAAGGGCTCCCGCATTATTTAAATTTTAAAATGCGGCCGACTGTTTTCCATACTTATTTATAAATTCATGTTATGTAACACAACTAACTGAATAAAGAAAACTTATAATTTTTAGGGTTAATATCATAAAAACCAAAATGGATACATTTATAACAAATTTACTTGTAAAAACTCGAATCTAGTATATTTATAATAAATTTACCTTTTGTTAGTTATCAGAAAAAATTACAAATCGGTATATTTGTCACAAACGCAAAGTAAAACTCTAAACTAGTATACTCATCAACTTTCACATGTCATCTAACTTAATAATTAATAACAAAATTAAACGGAAACTAACGAAGAACAAATTTATCATAAGAATACCAAATTATGTTTTTTTTTATGATAAAAAAATTAGTTTGAAGTAAAATTGTCATAAAGATATCAATTTGGGATCTTTGATAATGTTAACCCTAATTTTTAAAATATAATTCTTTTCTGCATTGTGTATGATCAACCTCAAAATGCTTTTCATTAAGTATACAAAGAGCACTTGAGATTGGGATTAAAAAAAAAATGCAATTTAATGTTACTATCTCAGCTCGATACTCTTATTGCAAGCATTTACTCTAAAAAACTATTGATTCTATATAAATGTGGTATGAGTTATTTCACTTAATATCGAATTAACAATAAATAGTATTTGATAATTGGATGGGCAATCTTGGATTATTGATCTGTTGACACCTAAATTTTGGCAACCCGATCATTGATTTATTACATAAAGATTATGGATTAATTTTAACCCCTAAAAAAATGGAAGGAAAAAGAATTGCATCATAGCAAATAAAATGGGAAAATAAGGAGAGGATCAATCTGATTTGATTACGAATGGAATGTAGAAATTCTGATTAGCCACCCTTGCTCCGGCGAATATTCAAATCATAGTAAATTTGGAAGCAAATTCTCGATCAGAGAAATAAAGTGAATAAAAAAGCAAGAAATTTGATAAAAAGGAAAGAATTGAAGCATATGAGGAAAATTCGAGCTGATCGGGAAATCAGACTCCAATTTGCAGACCATAATTAAGGCAATAGGGAAAGGAAGCTTGAAAATTACCATGAATTGGGGTTTTCGGAATCACCGTAAAAAGAGGGCACAATTTCATAGACGAGGGGGGCACAAGAGAGAATTCAAGAGAAAAACTCAAAAAAAATTCGTCCAAGAAGAGCGTGAGAATTCGTGCGGAAGAAGATTCGTGCGGAGAAGGAGAAAAAGTGCAAAAGAAAAAAAGAGACGAGCCCCCGTCCCATCTTCAGTCAACAAAAAGAGCCATTTCTTTTTTCCTTTCCTGACAAGCTGCAGAGAAAGCAAAAAGTCAGCAGGAAAAGTACAGAACAGAGAAAGAAAGAAAGGAGGAAAGGACGTGAGACACAAAAAAACGGTTGTCTTCTTCTTTAAGCTTCTCATCAGCGACGCCTGCAAACTTTTGTTGCTGCTCGGTGCCGTCGTCGACTGCGTCTCCCCCGCCTGAGCGCCGCCCTCACTGGTCGCCGCGTCTCCACACCAGCCACCGCCTACCGCGCCTCCACCTCGCCTGCAACCTGCAGATCTCGCGCCCCGCCTCGCTGATCACCGTCGCTCCGCCAACGCCGACGCCTGCGTAGCCGCCAATCGCTGCGCCCGCGTCGCTCGTCTGCGAGCACCGCGCCACCGCCGCCCGAGCCTCGACGCCTGCACACCAATAGCATCACCGTCGCCTCGAGCACCCGCTAGGGGCCGCCGCTCCGAGACCTCTCGCCTGAGTGGCCAACCGAGCCTTCGCCGCGCGCCGTCTGCAACCCGACGCTCAGCCTCCGCCGCCCCTCAGTCGACCTCCGACGCCGCGATCGAGCGCTGCTCCCGTCTGCAGCTCCACAACCGAAGCCCGAGCCTCTTGCTCGCCGCGCCACTATCGCCCAGTCTCCGCCGCTGCTGCTGTCCCTCTGCCCGACGCCACTGCTCGCCGACCATTGGCACTTGCGACGCCGCAGCAAACCGTGAGCTTCCCTTCGCCTGTGAAGCCCGTGCGACCTGCAGCCGCCGCGAACGCCGTCCCTGCCCGTTCAGCACCCGCCAGCAGCAAGCCGCATCTCAGCCCGCGTTGCTTCCGCTCCGCCCGCGCTTCAACCGCTCGCCGAAGCCTTCGTGCATCGCTGTCCCTACCCCTTTCCAAGTCCCCCTTAGGTAGTTTTTGTTCTTATTTTTCATTTATTTTATTCTATTCTATTTTATTAAGTTTGTTATTATAGTACAAATTGAAACATTGGATTTCGATGTCCATTTTATGATATCATATGCAGGGGTTTCTCCAAAATTATTGTGATTATTAATTTGATCCGTAAGACGTCGGATTATTTTTTTAATTATATTAATTTTTGGACATTTTTATAATATTTTAATTGTTAACTCATTATAATTATTAATTTGATCTGTAAGATTTCGGATCAGATTTTTAATTATTTTAAACCCTTTTTATATGTCGTGATGTTAGGGTTAGAGTAATGGTCATTATTTTTATTTTTTTTAATCCTTTATTTGTTAGATATTTTGATTGTTTAGATGTAATATTTATTTGATATAGTTGCTTATCTTGGAAAAACACTAAAAACATAAAAATCAAAAATCAAATCTTGCATCGAGTGTGTTAGTTAATTAGTGCATTTTTTAGGATTGCATTTTTAGATGATTTTTGGAATAAATTAGGATTGAAATTTTTTTAGATAAACTCTTGAATAATGTTTTCACATTTAGATAATCTCATTTTTCTTAAAAATAATTTTCTAAGATAGGATAGGGGTTTAAGTCAAATTAATCCCTAAAATAAATTAGAAAATTATTCATTTTAGATAGTTTAATTAACGTTTTTATTAATTCCGAATTTTAATAAGAAAAATAAAAAAAAATTAGGTCATATAGTTTAAATGCATGATTTATGATAAAGTTCTAATTAAAAGAAAAATCCAAAAAATACTTGTGTGGAATTCATTTGGTGCAATTTATTCAATGTTTAATAATGATTGAGCATTTGTGTGATTATAATTTAGCTTAAAATAAATCCAAGCTGCCAGCAAAAATATTTTTAAAAAAAATTTAAAAGAAATGATACCAAAAGGGTATTAGAGAAATCTATTGACCAAGTGCCCGTATCCTTAGTCTTTGGTTTGTTGGAGTATTTTACTTAGTGTATAATCAACCTACACTAAATCGATTAGTGGCGACCCATAGCTAATAATCATTTGAATGTTAAATATTTGAACTTGAGTATGTTAAATATTTGATATGAGCTTAGGATTAGTATTCCATTAGCCTAAACTTAGGTGGTATATCCGAAATTTATGTCGCGACATGGTTGAATCAAATTTTTTTTTTTTTTTTTTGGTCGGTCCTATTATATTTCTAGTCTATCGCTCACTTTCAAACTTTTGCCTTACCTCCTTACAGGTATACTCCCACTCCTGAAACTAATGCGTCCCCACCCAACTCCCGAGAAGGTGGGGACTAATGTGAAGTCAATACTGCTGCGGAGGGTGACATTGATCATTGGCTTTTGGTTATAACTTTGCAATTTGATGGGTCAAGAACGCAAGTTGGATCGCATTCAATGAGTGGGCCATCGCATCCACTTGGAGGAGCCCATAGCGTTGGATGGAGTTCTGCACGTAACGCTGATATAATTGACCCAATTCAATGGCCAACCGCAATAAGGTGAAATGACTAATTTTTCCATCGATCTATGTTTCTTAGATCACTTAGGTTTCGGTTCAATTCAAAGTTAGATTATTTATGACGATAACTGCAATCTTTACTTAAATATTACTCAAATAGCAATATCCGGGCACTTTTTTTTAGTAATTCAATAACTATCCTCGGTTTAATGAGTGTGCATCACTACGTAGGAATGAATTCAAACTTTAATTTAAGATAAAATTGGCGGCATGCTATATAATTGATAAGTGAGATGCTTTCTCCATGACTTTAAAATGAATACCAACGACCAATTTGGCAAGGGAATAGCATAAAAAGGTTTAAGAGTCTTTTATTTATGTATTTATTTATAGGATGTAGGAAGGTCTAGACTTGATTTAAGGGGAAAGTTAATCATCTATTAACGTTGTCTTTTAATTTGCGGTCCTGACGTCAAAAGATAAAGCATTCCTTCGAGATAAAAAATAATTTTAGAAAATATCCAGATTGTATTATATATATATATATACATGTGGGTCATGGGTTTCTTATGGTTAGGTCGAAGAAAACATGTGGTTTTCAAAATTTAAGATGAGTTATTAGACTCTTCATTTCGTATTTATATGACAAAATTTGTATTTTACCTACCTAATATGATAATTTTTCCATATCAAAATAAGCATGTAGTCATCTCTTAACTTCACAAAAAAAAAAAAAATAAGCATGTACTCCCTGCAATGATAACACTCACTGGAAGAAAGAGTTATATGAGAGAACGAAAGGAAGTGGAAACGGGGGAATCAAACAAATTCCACTTAGTATTCTCAATTAAAACCAGCAGGCTACTAAAGTCTTACAACTCACATGATGATTTTGCATGACAAGGCAATCTGTACTCAACTTTTTAAGCAAATTTGGCAGAAATCTGCAAAACAGTGGATACATGGAAGTTAGAACTGCATCCATGGGTGATCATGCATGACTCCATCAAGCAACAGACGCCTTATACAAAGTAACCGCACATCTTCTACTCCAATAACCGCTTTTGGTATACCAGGACAATCATCCGTATGAATTTTATGTAATCCACATTTCTCTTTCCAGCAATATTTTGATTCCATGGCCACATAATCAACATCATATACTAAAGTACATAAATCCAAATTGATATTCTCATAGAGTATAAGAAGCCATTTGGAAGCATAAAGATATCCTGCTTGCTGTCAATTATAAAAGAATACAGCTTTATCTATCTTTATATGCGTTAGTACTTAAAAGTTGACCGTGAAAGCTTACAAGGGTCCACCGTACCTTTGAAATATTGTTCCTTCAATGTTTGTTTTTCTTATATATTGTAGAGTGGATGCTTGATCTGCAGCATTAAATTCCTGGAGAATGCTTTTGTCCTGTCATTAGGGAACTGTCAAATTATTATCAAGAGATTTTTCCACTTTCCTCTTTATACTGTAAACTACACTTTCTGTAAATCATTCAGAATTTATCCGTTTGACATAATTGAAGCAACTTAAACCATGGGGGATTATTTGCATCACATTTGGTTGGATGTGAAATAACTGCCATGCTCAACTTGTCAAGGTTAAAGCCATGGCAATCTCAACCTTGCAGTGACGACTTATGCTTTCAAGTTTTGTGCCAATAGAGGCCATAGCTTTATGCAGATGATAATCAGTGAAGTGTGCTAAGTCAAGCCATGGGTGGATAGAAGTTTCTTTCTGGCACAATAACTCACCAGAGATAGAAAGTAGAAAGAAAATATTTTCGTTTAAGGAACAGACCATGTAAAGCCCGACTCTTGCATTAGAAAAGAGAGAATGTGCAACCAAAAGGACTGAAAGCATTGACAGACAATTTAAAACGGTGACACGGGACAAAGTTACCTTGCTGATTATCATTGTCAATAGTTCGAAGCCTAAGCAGATGGCGTATAATGGGAAGTGGTCACCAGCGTCATTCTTTGCCAAAATTCTCTGCAAACAACAGACAGAGAACATCAAAAAGTTGCAAAGCAAAAATATACAGGACACTCATTGAAAACACATAAAAAAGAGCTACTCTCTCCCAAGGTAGTTAGAACACTCACGTGTCTTGGAAACAATGGAATAAAAATTTTTCAAATGAGGAACAGCACATTATTCTAGGAAGACCGCCTAAAAAAAAATTATTGCACAAAAACAGTCGATAGAAGATTGATGAAGCTCTGCCTCCAACCAATGAATAGAAACGCCTCATGTTAGAAATATCCAGGTGTATCAATCACAACAGTACCTTGAAAATTGCCTTCGAAGTCTCATAATACAATCCAGTTTTAGCCCACCCTCCAGTAAAGAGCACTCCATTGACCATGTTGAGCTTCTGCATTTCAACCAAATATCAGTATCTGGAAATGAAAATCCATGTAGTGCTCATCTAAAGTAATCAAGGCTATACAAACATAACTCAAATGAAACCGCATTTCTCCAACATTATACTCATCACTCATGTAAAACTCCTCAAATAGGGTATTTCATGAAATCTTATTTGTGCCCTTGGTATTTTGAAATTTGCATAAGTGCAAATTGGATGGAGTTAGCAATTGACATTGAAAGATGAACACACCAGACCTGCACACTTACTCCTGTGTTCTTTGTGCCTTAGCTACATGTGATGATGCATGTTGTGAGGAAAAGATAAATTCACTAAAACGGATGAATTATATTGCTCCAGAAATGGAACCTCAAATGTAGTCTCTTCTTTCGTGTTAATCTCTCCCTGGGTCTTATGCAGAGTGGGAGATCTAAGTGGAATGGGAATGTTGGAAGCTCAGGAGTAGTTCTCAGAGTGGATGCGCTGCTCTCAACTGTCGGTAGACCTTCTTTCTCCGTTCAGATAAACAGCGGTGTTGAGTTTTGACTGCATCACATCCTTAATTTGCAGTTGGAAGTGTATATAGAGTTACGCATGTCAGCACAGGATACCATGTGAATATTTCCCCACTTTTGAGGCAATGGATGAGTTTTCATTTGTCCGCATTTTACATCTCTTGGACTTTTGGGAGAATGTGATTTGACTATTTCAAAAGTAGATGACCAATTAATCCTAATTCTTTTCCCGAATTTTAGAGATAGCCCTTTTAGCTCCATGCGTCACGGTTTCTTTGGCACAAAGTTTGACATGGTGGGTTCTATATAGCCACGACAACGTAATACCTCTTTCTTTGTCATCGAGGAGTCGTAGATTATCATTTTGCTAACGCTAAGAACATATGCTACATTTCGTTTTAGTTAATGGCTTGCCGAGAATTTGCGCATGTAGGGCCTGTCTCTTCAACAATCTTATTTGCGGAGGAATCGTGTTTGTTTTTAGAGTAGTAGCTGAGCCTAAATAAACTCTTAGATTGACACGAGGAAATACTGAAGAGTAACGAACTTTTAAGGGTAATCCATGAAAAGTGCCGTGATTGTAAATAAGCATGTGTTATTCAACACCAATACTGTCTTTCACTTGAGAAAAAGATCTCTCATCTGAGCTGATGCAAATGTGGAAGCAACTCAAAATATGCAGCTTCCTGAATTATTCAAAATCAGCAGTAGCGGTTAGTCATGGAAACTAAAAACCTACCCAAATTACTCCAAGTGAGAAGAAAGATGTGCCCAAGGCGGAAGGCCGAGAGCTTGCTTCAGCTTCAAGCCATTTCTTCATCTGCTCTCGTGCGGGGATGTGACGTTCATGTGGTGCCTTTTTGCCTTAGTCTTCGGCCGCCCTTTGGGAATAATTACTCCTCTACAGAAGAGAAGAAGTAATACCAACTCCACGGAATATGACGCCATCCTGACCCAAACGAAGACCGTCTTACCCCAATTCCAAACAATCATCTTTAAGCAAGGGACCTTAGATTTGAGCTCAAGTGACGCAGAGTACATCTCTGGTATGCCGCCACCAGACTGGTTGTTCACTCTTGCTTCCAAGAACACTGTCAGGCAGGAAGTTAACTCTGTTGCAATGATGTGTTCGGTCATATGTATGTTGAGCGCTCGCGACTCTGATTGGAGACCAACTATGGGATGAGCGCAATTGAGAAAAATCTCCGTGAAGCAAATGGGTTGGCTTTTGAAGGGCGGCATGGTCAGGTAGCTCGAACTTGCTGTGACTCAATGTGTGGAAAGAAATTCCAGCCTCACCTTCAAATTAACTCGATAGAATATAGAACTAGCACTCTTGAGATACATCTCCAAAACCCAAGTTATCTACGACTCATCCTGCCTATTATCGTTCCTCAGTGTTGGGAATAACGGATCCCCGAAAACGTGGATTCGACACTGAATCGAACCCCTAAATCGAATGCGGAAGCGAAGCCCGGGAAATTCACGTATCACCGATCATAAAGCACACCACGGATTCGAGCGTACCTTGTTAGCCACAGATTAGACACCGACGCCGATAGGAGGAAGAAAATCTGGCCATGTTCGATCCGATGACGCCTTGAAGGGAAGACAGTGTCGCCGTTTGCTTACTGTTTCTTTTTGGAGAGAGAGAGCGCGCGGGAGAGGGGAAGACGTATGTTGATTTACGTTTCCAACAGATGCCATCTCTCTCTCTCTCTCCTCCCTTTTATACCTTCCTCCATCCACGGGCCCTATTCCCGTGGGCCGGGCTTTTTGGGCCCAGCATTGGGCGGACGGGCCTTAAGCCCATCTCATAAATCCATCATCTCCCACTCGCACATGGTGGGCCGAACAGAATTCTCTTTACCTCTCTTCAACATTCATACTGGTGAATAATCCGTGTGACCAGCATACTTTGAGAGCTTGTTGCTATACATCTGTTAGGAATATATAGCAGCTCATAATGAGCATCACATCCTGAGTAGATTTAGTATGCAGTACCTTAGATCGATTGATCACATTTATATCTCTCTTGATCTCTTTCAAACAATGATATATATATTGTATTCACAATTATGATTATCCCAAAGACAGTCATAATTGGTTAACCGGTGAATACAAAACTACAATGTGATTCTCCAAAATCGATCTTCCTCTTTCCTTCAAACTCTCAATTTCAGTTCAGCTTGCTTTTCTAGAAATGCCCCATTAGATCGAATCAAACTCATGACCATTGGCAACATCCTAAGATAGCAAACACTAAATAGAAATCTTGAGAATAAGTAAGAGTCTTGAGGGGACTAAAAAATTGAGGAACTCTTTTCCTCAAGAGTCTCACACGACATAAAAAGTTGAGATCAAACTTTTGCCACTCTTATTGGTCGTCTCATGCATACGTAGTATGAAATACGTATTACGGTATTAACTCCTTTCCCATGGAGCGTATGTCTACACCTTCAATACCGTACAGATGATAGTTCGAGACATACCCAATGTCTAACTTGAGTTCACGTATCTACTCATTCACAAAATTCATCAGAACTCACATCTGGCATTTTAGACAGATAAAGTAAAATATGTGGGGTATTTTACTTTCGGACATCGTAAGAATTATGTCATAATCTTAACACTCAGTTAAGGCGACATACGTGTTTTAAGCTTGAGCTCTCGATTATCACCTAGATAATAAGCTTAAAAACAGTCTCATCTCTATTTATCACACAAGAAATAGAGGCGATTACCCGTGTGAGTGGGCTAATCTTATATCTGTCCGACATACTTCTCTTAACTTAAAGTAATGCATTGAGCATTAAGATGCATAAAGATCAAACAAAGATTCATAGGCATTAATGATGAAAACACAAATTCATCAAATTGTGAACACTTAGGAAATTACAATATTCAGACATCAGCCTCTACGCAATCCTAGAGATTTCATATAGCCACAAAACACATCTCTATGTATTGGCTTTGTCATAGGATCTGCTACCATTCTATGCGTAGTATGTACTCTAAGTTCACATCTTTTCGTGCAATCATATCCTTGACAAAAGTTATACTTGGTATCTATAGGTTTGGTCTTGCCATGATATTTTGGATCTTTGGTGTACACTTTTGCTGCTTGACTATCACAGTTAACTAACAATGAATCTGCAGCACTTCCAATAACACTTAAATGATCCAAAAAATCTCTTAAGCCAAACACCTTCTTATACTGCTGCTAATAACGCCATGAACTCAACTTCTATCGTGGACAAGGCTATACACTTTTGTTTCTTACTGCTCCAACATATGGTGCCATTATTCGGTAAGAAAACAAAGCCAGAGGTAGATTTCCTTTCATTTAAATCTCCTTCCCAATCAGTATCAAAATAGCCTTTGAGTTGCAGATCATTTCCTTAATAACTCAGCATATTATCAGCAGTCCCCTTTAGATACCTTAGTATTCTTTTAACGGCTTTCCAATGTGCTTGACCTGGATTGGATTGGTATCTACCCACCATTCTAACTACAAAACATATGTCAGGTCTTGTACACATCATAGCGTACATAAAGCTTCCAACAACACTAGCATAAGGAACATGTTTCATTTGTTCCTTCTCTTGTGAAGTCCTTGGACACAGTCTATGGCTCAATCCTTCACCTTTTGCAATAGGAGTGTCTATGGGTTTACAATCTTGAAATCTTAATTCCAAGAATGTATGCAACATCACCCATGTCTTTCATCTCAAAGTTGGAAGACAACGAATTCTTCACAAAAGATTAACAAACTCCATATTACTTCCGACAATTAGTATATCATCAACATATAATGATACGATCACAAATTGATCATTGGATCTTTTGATATATACACAATGATCCTCATCAATCATTGTAAAATCATATGCCATTATGGCATTATGAAAACGTATATACCATTGTCTCGACGACTGCTTAAGGCCATATATCGACCTCTAAAGTCAACATACCTTTTCTTCTTGGCCTTTCACTATGAAACCAGCAGGTTGTTCCATATATATTTCTTCCTCTAATTCTCCATTGAGGAAACCAGTCTTTACATCCATTTGATGTAACTCAAGATCCATACTAATCACTATTGCCAGAATAATGCGAATCGAGGTAAATCTCACTAAAGGAGAAAATGGATCTTCATAATCAATTCCTTCCTGTTGATTATACCCCTTCGCCACAAGGCGAGCCTTATGCCTTTCTATCGAGCCATCAGCCTTTCGCTTTATTTTGAGAACCCACTTGTTCCCAATAGCTCTGCGTCCTTTTGGAAGATCAACCAGTTCCCAGACTTGGTTTGATTTCATTGACTCCATTTCTTCTTCCATTGCATGAATCCATTTATCCTTACTAGGGCAATCTAGAGCCTCATTAATATTTCTTGGCTCATCCTCATCTTGTGGAGCAACCATAAAAGTTTCCCCTTCAATGTCAAAACGTTGACGGGGAATACTTTGGCGACTTGTTTGCCGTATGGGAGATTGTACACTTAGCACATCATTTCCCATTATGCTCCCACTCGGATTAGATAATGACGATATCATCTCATCATGTGATTGTAATTGAGAATGAGTTGAATTTAATTCATTATTTCTCATATTACTCCCACTTGGACGAACTACACTAATATCATTATCTTGATCCAAGGTTTCAAATATGGAGTAATCTTCCCCTATTTCGCCTTCTTAGGAAATTCATCCACTAAGAATGTGACATCCCGTGATTCAAATTCAGTTATACTCCCACTTTCCTACTCACCTATGAACACATACCATTTCGAGTGTTCGGAGTATCTCATGAAAATACTCTTATTTCCTTTGGGACCCAATTTCCCAAATTTGTGACAGGATTCGTGAGTATAGGTAGCACAACCTCATGACTTAATAAAACTTAAGTCCGGTTTTCTACCTATCCATAACTTATATGGAGTGGAAATAACTAATTTGGAAGGCACCCGGTTAAGTATACAAGCAACAGTTAACAACGCATCACTCCAAAAAGTAATAGGTAAGTTAGCATGCACCATCATGGACCTAACCATTTCCAGTAGGGTTCTGTTTCTACTCTCCGCAACACCATTTTGTTGAGGAGTATATGGAATAGACAACTGTCTTTTTATTCCTTTTTCATCACATAATTTTCTGAACTCATCAGATAAATATTCTCGACCTCGATCGGATCTAAATACTTTTATTTTATTGTCTAATTGATTCTCTACCAGGTTCATAAATCTTTTTGAAACAACTTATGCTTCAGATTTATGAGAAATCAAATAGACATATCCGAATCGAGTAGAATCATATATAAAAGTGATGAAATAAACAGCCCATTGCCTTCCTCTCACATTCATTGAACCACGTACATCGAATAGATTAAATGCAGAGGAAATTCAGCTCTTTTACCTTTTCCAAATGGTTTCCTTGTCATTTTCCCTACAGGCAATGCTCACATTTGGGCAAATCGATTTTTTCAATGTTGCCCAACAAGCCCTCTTTGGCTAGTCTATTCATACGTTGTTGGCCAATATGACCAAGTCCAGCATGCCACATAATCACATCACTATCATATTAAGTAGAAGACGTGAAACAAGGGAACAAATATTGACATCACCACAGTCAACATCTAGTACAATAAAACCATCCAGAAAGTGACCACAAATATAGTAGTTTGTATCCAAATACAAATCTACATTTTTATTACGGAAGTTCACACTAAAACCAAGCTTAACCAACACCAAAACAAACACTAAATTTCGACGAATCTCCGGAGCATATAGGACATCATGTAGGAACAAGGTGCGTCCACCACGCATATTCAATTGGCAGGTGCCAATCCCTTTAACTTCAACTCTGAAGTTATATCCCACATAGATCCACTTAGTTCCAGTTGGTACTCGTCGGAATTCCACGAAGGATCCTCTATCCTTCCTTACATGGTCTGTCGTTCCTGAATCTACAGTCTACAAAGGATTGGATTCAGCCAATAATGCAGAACTCGACACATAAGCAAAGTTCTCAAATGTACAAGAGGTGTATACCTTCTTTGGCTCACGACAGTCGCGAGCATAGTGACCTCTCTTGTCACAATTGTAACACCTCACCCTTGACATTTTCTTCACTTGAGGACGTTTTCCTCTCTTGTGTTGGTTAATTCTTGATTTCTTACAACAAGGACTTAATCCTTTGCATTCTCACATATTGAACAAATCAATACGCTTGCGCTTAGAGCACAAAGCCCTTTCGAAGCTAGAACCAGCATTGCAAATATCTATTATCGACTTAAATGCTGTTAGGGGTTCCTCTACTAGCTCAAGGTGGCGCATAGCATCTTCAAGATCTTCCATAATATGGTCAAGAGCTTCTAGTGCTTCTTGCTTTTTCAGCACATATTGAATCCTCATATTCAATATTTCACAATAGTTGCCGTTCATATCAGCAATAACGTTCTTAGTTGCTGAAAACATCGATCTGAACACATCAGACATATATGCATGAACAATTAATGCCTATCATTTATGCATCCACTTTTACATAGACCCATCATATTAATGAATAATTTCAAATAAAGCTTCAGAATCAAAAGGTCACTATGTTTCCAATCATCCTCCAAAAATCCTAACTTAAAATTATCATTAATATAATTGTCTTATGCAAAATCAATTCTATGAAGCTACAAAAACTTCTAAAACTACCCACAGCTAATTACCCACAGCAACCAGCAATAACAGAAAGCAACAATATCTAACATCCAATAGAATAAACAATGCTTTCACACAATACAATTATACATTACACTAAGCAATATATACAGAGAAAAATATCAATATGGAAAGAGATATTTACACCCATAAAACATCTCATCCTAATCTAAGAAATAATTAGGGAATGTCCCTTCTAATCTATCAGTCAAAACATCTGAGAAAACTGAAGGCACATTTGCCAACCATGGAAAAACTTTTGGAGAGCTTTCATGTCGCCACCAAGGCGCATTTACTCTACGTCATGTGGCACTCATTCTAAGGGTTGAAGTTTTGGCCAACTCAATCCTATAGTACTCTCTTACAAAAGCTTCCATTAGTCTCTTATAATCCGGAACCACGTTGACCTCCCATAGCCGACCTAACACTGCTTGCCATTCAGGTGGAAAAGTGTTCATCAAAGCCGACACCTTCTCAAAATCGGGCATAAGATAACCATTTCAGATGATTTCCTGTATCATCTGATTGACCCTGACCACATGTGATACTAAATCACCGTCATGCCACCGATAATTAGCTAAATCTGACATCAGCCCTTTAAGTCTTGCATTTCCCTCGTCCGTTCTCAGGATTGCAGGTATCCGTGCATAACGCATCATAGTTCCTGCAACAAATGCAGAACTAAAAATAGTTCCTGCAACAAATGCAGAACTAAAAATGGATCACTTATAATCCATAATGCAAATAAGGGAAAATACATAATTTTCCAAAATTCATGCAACAAATGCATAATAAATAATGGATTACATATAACCCACATAAACATAATTGAAAAAGAAACAAATTCCTTTTTTTTTTTTTTTTTTTTTTTTTTTTTTTTTTTTTGGGTCAACAGTCAAAGTCAACGGTCAACGGGTCGGGTCAACGGGCGTGCGGGTCGGACGGGTCGGATCGGTCAGGCCGGTCGGACTGGTCAGGGAGTCGGACGAACCGGCCGCATGTGCCGCGCGCGTGCCGGGCATCGCGGTTCGGTCGGGTCGGGTCGCCGGGCCGGGTGACCGCCGCCAACCGTCGTCGTTGCTGACGTCATCGATGACGTCACCACAGCGGTTATTGACCGTTGGGTGATGTCATGCTGACGTCAGCACGCGTCGGTCCGTCGACCGGCGTGTGCCGGTTCGCCGGCCGGCGGCGCGCACACGCTGGGCGAGCCAACGCTTTCGGGCGCGTCGCGCCCACACGCAGCGCCTTCCGGCCACGCGTTTGGGCGCGTGCGCGCGCCGGCGGCGTTCGACCTATCCCCGGACTCGTCTCGACGTCGCCTTTCACCCTGTGCCTTCAGAATTTGATTTCGACTTACGAAAACTTAGAAAAATGGCTGAACAGCGCTCGGGTGTCGGGATTTTTGCCCCGATCCGTACGGCCGAAGTTCTTTCGCAAAAAATCAATCAAAAACATCAAAAACAGGTCGGGAAAATGTGAACTAGGGCTCTGATACCAATGTTGGGAATAACGGATCCCCGAAAACGTGGATTCGACACTGAATCGAACCCCTAAATCGAATGTGGAAGCGAAGTCTGGGAAATTCACGTATCACCGATCGTAAAGCACACCACGGATTCGAGCGTACCTTGTTAGCCACAGATTAGACACCGACGCCGATAGGAGGAAAAAAATCTGGCCCTGTTCGATCCGATGACGCCTTGAAGGGAAGACAAACGTCGCCGTTTGCTTACTTGTTTCTTTTTGGAGAGAGAGAGCGCGGGAGAGGGGAAGACGTACGTTGATTTACGTTTCCAACAGATGCCATCTCTCTCTCTCTCCTCCCTTTTATACCTTCCCCCATCCACGGGCCCTATTCCCGTGGGCCGGGCTTTTTGGGCCCAGCATTGGGCGGACGGACCTTAAGCCCATCTCATAAATCCATCACTCAGAATATGAAACAGAATTGGAAAGAAATCATTTATAGACATGCTTACTCTCAACAAGATATAATACCGGAAAGATGCCAAGCTTTCGGTTGTGTTCAGACTCCGGCATACAGAGTAAAACTATGACCTCCAGTTCTTGATTATGAGGGCCATTATTCCCATCTGCCTTGCTCACTTCTGAATGATGAACAACAGGTTCACCTGAAGAGCTATCGATGCAGAAAGATGGCATAAATGGCACAAAGGCTACTAGGTTATGTTTAGTGTGAGGACCATAATTCTCTGTTGCCTGAATTGGTTTCGTCACCTAGTGTTTCGTTGCAAAACCACCCATTACAAACCTTAAGATTAGCAATCCAAGAAGCTTGAGGAAGACGTAGATTGAGCAGCATAGGGCCCAACAAAACCTCAACGCCAAATGCACGTTTCTTTTACGTTCACTCCTGCTAATTTTACCTCACATATCTTCAATAATTTTATCTTGAGAGATGCCTTGATGTGATCCAGCGTTTGAAGTGGGAACAGCAAAAACATGAAAGGCTAGTATGACAACCAGATTGGAAACGCCAAGAATATAGTCATTAATCTCGCTTGAAACGCAGCAAACATAATGATCAAATCTGCCAAGAAAATTATCCTGTTATAGGGCAATTCATTATTACGTACTGATCAAGCATACTCTGTATCTGACACTTGAGTGCGCCACTTACATATGATCGTCCTTCCATTTGTTTGATTTTGATCTCTCCTTCGATTTGGTTTAACTAGTGCCTCAGCATTTGCATTCATAGTGAAGCCTGCTTCATCTTTTGCTTTCGAAGCTGCATTTTCCATTGTTCGCTCATGACCACTCATGCCAGAATTTAAGGGTTGGACTTCACCATTTTCCCCGGGAAGATCTCGGTGGACCTCGTCAGATGAGCTGAATTTCTGATATTTACAATCCTTCATTATCTTGTCAGTCCCATCCATTGCAAATTTCTGTAGGGAGCACTTAATCAAGTGAGATAAAGTTTGAATCTGTGGCTCATTTCTGCAAGGAACTCAAAACAACCTTTCAGGGAAGCTTTCGATTCATCCACTGTAGCAGTATTACACTCGTTAAAGACTTGGAAGTGTTAAGGGTGTTCACAAGGAAGTGGCGGTTGGAGAAATTCAGTCATGGAAAAACAAAAGATAAATATTGGACAACTGTCAATTGTTTCGGGAAGCTAAAAGATTAGATTATTTATGTCAACTTAGTGTCATCTTTCACCCAGCAAAGCTCAGGATGAGCTGTTGCTGCAACTTGACAGGCATTATAGTCGTGATTTTGCCATTTTGTCTTTGTTGAAATTTGGAATTGTGCAGAAGCATGGTGTTGATATTAACGATATAGTTTGTGATTTAATGTGTGCAAATGTACATGTGTGTAGGATATTTTTGGGAGAGGATAGACAAGTGACAAGGTAGAATAGTTCAACCATATAGGTCATGGGATAATGGAAAAGTAGTTTCATTATTTGAACAAAAAAATTTGTACCAATATGGCAATATGGTTGATGGAGGCGCTGGACTGCTGGTGGAGGAGAGATGTAGGCTATATGATCTCTACTCCCCACACGCACAACAATGTGCGAGTTAAGTGGTCAACCTCTATAAGTGCACTTTCGTTGGGAACACATCATAAACAATGCCTAAAATCGATAAATCTACAATTTCCGAACTATGAGCTTAGCAAATAGACATTCCAAAAACTTAGTTCGTGATCTTAGGTGCTTCTATCATATCAAATTGAGTTAAAACAATAAAGGAAACGGAACGTTCTCGTGAGTATCTTGAAATTTTTATGGACAAAAATGGGCGAATTTATTATGCACATACTTTACCAAGAAATTTAAAGTATGAAAAATCATACAATTGAGAGTCACCTAGATGAAGCCACACCTTGTGCCTAAAACCAGCACATGCTCAATTCTCCTGCTAGGACTTGGACGGACAATAACGTGGTTATATAACATCTTCAGCGACATTCTTATTCTCTATATTTCCACCGTCTAATTCCTCTACACTATTGGATAGAAAAAATGATGAACACATAATAATTACTGAACGAATCCGAGTCCTAAACATCTGGGAGAAGCTTGCTCTCTGAAGAATGGCTGCGGGTCTCATCCTTACTTGTGAAAGAAGCTGAAGAGTCAATCCATGGACCTTCTATGGACATGCTTCCCGGAACCTGGCGAGTGTCCTGAGAGAATGTCGAGACAGTTGTTTGGCTATTATTAGCTAGCCTATCGAAGGCTCTGAACCTAGGATCTGGATTTGTTGCGGTGCGCTTGATTATTGGTGCTTGAATCTCGCCTTTCCCTTCGAGCATGCTCACCACAGATGACATCGGCGGCCTGAGAGTTGGTGAAGGATTGGTGCATAGTAGTGCCAGGTTTAGCATTCTCATTGCCTCTTCCTCGGAGTAATTCAAGCCAAGACGTGGATCCACGAGTTCAAGAAAGTTCCCTTGCTCTTGTAACACATAGGCCTTTCATCATGTACAAATAGAAATAGAAGATTAGTCAGTTATCTTGCTTTTAGAAACAGAAAACAGTTTTAGGAACAACTAAGGAGAATAGATTACTGATAGATGGAATCTCATCATGTTCATGCATTCATGCTATCCACCGCTGAGGATGCTCATGCATACATATCAATATGACAATACTCTAAGCTTCTAACCCATCTTTCATTTTACTTTTTCTCTTTAGGGACAAGTCCTTCAAAGAAACTATTCCTTCATATATTAATTTAGTCCGATCCAATTTGTACTTAATAGCTTGTTCCATCATTTAACTATGAAGTCCCATGCCATCTTTCTACCTACAAGTCCTCAAACCAAACCCGGAGAAAATAGAGAAAGAGAGCTTCACGTCCAATATAACTTAAAGTCGCTATACATTACCCAGTCGAGGAGATAAACAAATTCTTCCTTCGGCCTGTAATTTGTGTTGCTCTTTCCACTGACAATCTCCAAAGCAACGATACCAAAGCTGTAGACATCGGCTTTGTCTGTCAAGTAGCCCCTCATCGCATATTCAGGAGCCATATAACCTCTGAGGCAAGGCAAAATAGTAAGGGTGAATATGGCCATAGAAATATTCAGGGAAAACATACAGATTTGTAGCAATCAAAAGTTCATTAGACTAAAGCTAATTAAATAAAGAGAATTAACTAGAATAATAGAAGACTTACATTGTTCCAGCTATCCTTGTGCTGATATGCGTATTCTCTTCTTCATCGAGTTTGGCCAAACCAAAATCTGAGATCTTGGCATTTAGTTCCTTATCAAGCAGCACATTTGTTGCTTTTATGTCCCTATGAACAATTTTCAATCTAGATTCCTCGTGAAGGTAAGCCAATCCCCTTGCTATTCCCAAACATATTTTCTTTCTTGTGGCCCAGTCCAACTGAATCAGCTGCTCATCTCGTCCTAGGAAGAGAGAGACAAAAAGAGTTTAGTTGGATTGCCCATTAATAGCATATTAGTCGGCTTAGAAAAAGCATCTTTTACCAAAAATTGCACGGGCAAGACTATTGTTCTCCAGATATTCGTAAACTAGCAACAACTGATTTCCTTCAATGCAGCAGCCGTAAAGCTTTACGAGATTTGGGTGCTGGAGAGCAGATATCATGCCTATCTCATTGAGAAATTCACGATTGCCTTGTTTTGATTTAGAAGAAAGCTGCTTCACAGCAATTATAGTTCCATCCGACAGTATTCCCTGAGATTAATGATACGAATTTAAGACTCATAACTGATCATATATTATTTCATTAAAAAAATGGTTGGCTTGACAAGATCTGCAATGTAAGTCTAAAACAAAGATACGCACTGAATTTATCATATACTTCCTTCATATTGAATGGAGGATGAAGTTATGAACATACTGTGAATTACCTTGTAAACTGGCCCAAACCCTCCTTCACCTATCTTATTTACAGAAGCGAAGTTGCCTGTAGCAGCTTTGATTTGCCTTAAAGTGAAACGGCCAGTTTGGAGATCTAGCCCACGTAATTCTGAAAAAAAGAAAAAAAGAAAAAAACAAAGAGAAAAACCAAGGTATTTATCAAGAATGCAATGAAAAGAACTAAGGAAAAGCACAGTTCTACAACAAACTCTCAATCTGAGTGATTCACTTATATGGTCATGCCTCATAGGCATGCAATCCTAATTACAAGCAACAAGGCCAACTTTTGCAGTATTACAATTTACTCACAAGAATTTCACAAAAAATAAGAAAGCAGATAAACACGGTCTTAATGAATCAAAGAGTGACAATTCTTGCGTGAGCAGATATGTCAGTATGATAATCTCACCTGGATCTTCAACTTCTTTGCCGCCTAAGAATCCTGTTAGCCTAAGGACTAGTAATATCAATAAAAGGAGAACTGTTGAAGCTATTGCGATTCCAGTGATTGCTCCAGCTGATAGTCCACTTCCGACATCAAAGTCTACGAGCAGGAAAAAATTGACAAATTTATATGTGAATACTTCAATGACCACATGAGGAAAGAATAATAGAGATCCGTATGTCAGCGTTGACTTACTCGATGTCACTGCAATGGCGGAAATAAGTGGTCCATAGGTACCTCTATCAGGAATGGCTGTGGTTCCCTTCCCTGACCAATATAAATGAATCTCCAAAGTAGTGCCATTCACAGTAATGTTATCGAAGTCCTTGAATATGCCCTTCCCAACACCTCCTGCTGCTTCTGCAATATTAAAATCCTTCAACACTAGATTGCCCTGCAGAGTTAACAAGAATTTCAGTAAGAAAAGATCGTGCTCTTGTCGTATTGTTGTGTGTAGGCCTGTCACACACCAAGTCATAATAACGATTCCCAAGTCAAATTCTCAACAAAAGACGATAACTCAGCAAAATAGATGAAATAAAATAATAATCAGGCGAAAAATTTCACTTCACTTACTTGTATCGATACATCGAATATACGTCTACCGAGGCTGCTATATGTTTCGTCATTGGAATATTGAATTTCAGCAAAATAAAGCCGCACTTTGTAACTTCCTTTCATCATGCAAAGGCCATAGTATCTGATTGACCAAGGGGAAAGGCGAGCTGTTTGGTAAAGTTCGGAGCCATTCACGTTCGTAGAAAATGGGTTACTCACGGTGTAACCAGCTTTATCATTTCCCATATAAACCCCGGTGCTGCTATAAGCCCACTTTTCTGAAGAAGAATAGAAAACTGATGGCCCGTCCTGACTGGTGTCCGCTTCATATTGATTCTTTTCAAAAGGCATTTTGGCTCCTCCACAATTGATAAATAAGGAATGGTCTGAATGGATCGTCGGATGATATTGCGTAAGACATGATAGGGGACAAAAGTAGCTCGACATTCATGCTCACCAACAATTCAAACATAGTAGAACTCACATTGTGCTTTCCCGTTGCAGGGTAGATCCTTCTCCAGGCACCAGAGCCTAATGGGATCAACCAGAGAGAATGTCGGTAATATGATTTTCACATGCAATTATCAACAATTCGAATAGCTCTGAGCCAAAGAGACTTACGAGTTGTTTTGATTAGACGAAAAGCTGGAAACCAAATTACTGGAAAGCGACACAATGTGTTAGAAAATAACTCCAGAAATGTGGGGACAAGACAGAACTACAAAATTTCTTCCTTGAGAGAGAATGTGCATTGACTCACACTTTTGATTGCTGACAACTAATTAGAGGAGAACCGGTGAAATTGTTGTAAGATAAGTCGCTGCAGTTCATACCTTGACCTAGTTAGTGCGCATATTCACCCCAATAAATAATGACAGAACAACATTGAAGAGTGATATATCAGATGTGAACCCATAAGTCTCATACTAAGAATTATGAGTCAAATCCTACAATCTATGACAATCTTATGGAAAAGCAAGAACGAAGAACTGGATATTTTCGTAGGAGACTAACAGAGATTGCTTGCTCCCTGTTACCCAACTGGGTATTGCTCCGGTAAGGGAGTTGTTTGTCAGGAACCTACATTCACAAATAAAAGTCATGTAAAACTTGTCCAAAAAATTGTTTGGAATCCAACTATATGAGGTGTTTATGATCCTAGTGAGGAAGGAAAGTCAACTACATATTTGCTGAGACACTAGGAGTATTCAAGAATTAAAATTACATGTAATCCAGAGCAGCTCCCATCGTTTCAGGAACTTGACCGGTCAATCTGTTGACGCTCAGGTCTCTACCCAAAGATGAGCAAATAAAAAGAGATGAATCAGATAGTTTTCTTGAGAAAATGCAGAAGTTCATGTAATTTGATCTTCAAATTAAGGCCCTTCTCATTCATGAAACAAGTCTCTTCTCGAAACATGAAATAATCTGTCGGGACAAGTACAAAATCTGTCGATGCTTAATAACCGATCCACTGGATTTTTCAAAGAAAAGAACACAAAACACGTGAACATTTTGAGATCAAATGAAAAATCCACCTCATTATAGCAACTTACAATGTTGTCAAACTTGTCCATTGCCCAATGTAATATGGAATTGAGCCAATAAGTAAGCAATTTCTCAAAATCCTGCAATGTTTAAGACAATAGTTAATGGAAATTTAGCCATAGAATATAGACAAAAGAAACAAATCAATTATTTCTTATATGGAGCTCACAATATTTTCATGTTCATGCCCTGCAAATTAGGAAAATCTGAGCCTGAACCTTTCAAATCTGAGATTCTCCTGAATGCATATAAAATCATTCCATCACATAACATTAACATCCATTCTACATCTAGAGATAAAACACAATCTTACTAAATTATAAGAGACGAAGAACAATTGCATATGATCAAATGCTCACAACTCTGTCAAGTTTGTCAACAACGATATGCTTGAAGGAATAGGTCCCCCCATAGATGTGCCTTGCATGTCCCTGAAATGCCGTCATATAAGAACAACTTTCGAGTATCGCATAAATCATATAAATAAATATTTTTGGCCCTAAATGAAAAGGATTGGGATACGCACAATCTTGTAATTTTGGTCCAATTCCCGATAAAATCAGGTATCTTTCCTGATAATGTGCTTCCATCTATACGACTGCAAGTGGTCTATAAATCAGGTCTCGCAGAGGAAATTCAATGTCGATAGATAAAAATAATTATGATGCCACTTACAAATCTTCTAAGTTCTTTAGGTTGCCAAATGATTCGGGTATTGTTCCTGTGAAATTATTAGCGAGACGAAGGCTGCCAAAAAAAAAAATCCAGAATTCAAAATATTGAAGGATCAAGTCTCAATATATATGTATATATAACATAGAACAAAGTGTATTTTCATCTCCCCGAACAAAGAGAAACTTCATTCCAATTAAAGCAAGAAGATTGAAGTAAGATCTTTTATTTCATAATCTTGCAATCAAGAGAGCTCACAAACATTAAAAAAGGACTTCTAAAATGTGTTATCCAAGCAAAAGTGTGCCGATTAATGCACTATACTTTACTTACAGTCTCTTTAAAAGGCTCAAGTTTCCAATGTTCGGCTCAAGAGTGCCTTCAAGCAGATTGTCCTCTAATACACTAGCATAGACATAAATTTATCACCATCAGGTCTAACACATTCTCAATACAAAAGGCAAATGATTATTAGCAAATCTTACAGCTCCTCCAACATGCTAATGTTGCCAATTTCCTTGGGAACACCACTTATGCGATTTCCAAGTGCTGACCTGAAGCACCAAAGTAAAAACAAAATTATGCTTCTTTTTTCTAAGAACTTATAATTAAATTGTGATAATGAAATTTAATGCATGAAAAGAAATTTACAGTATAGTAAGTGGTATCTGAGTAAGAGTTGAGGGGAGCGATCCATTGATGAAGTTACGAGTGATGTCTCTGCTTGCAAAGAGTGCACACTTTAGAACTTTTACAATTCCCAAGCAATAGTTTGCTTTAGATTCCCATGATTGTTACATTTCTCATATAGATATAAGATTGAGAAAATTGATAACTCGGTGTTTAAGAAAGATCAATCAAGAATTATGGAAAAACATTGTCAATAATAAGATAAGGTGAAAATAGAATACTTTTCACCAACTCATAGCATGCATTTTTGTGATTTCCCCATGAAATTAAAGAACCATGGCCCATTGGTTACATTCAATTTCTTTGGCCTAATTACCTTCCACATAAAAAGATCTCATGTGGTCAAGTCTAACTTACATTTCCGTTAGGTAAGTGAGGTTGCCAAATTCATCAGGAAAAATCCCTGTCAAATTAAGTTCCTTCAACTGGCTGTGACACGAAGAAGAACAGGTGAATTGCAATCGATGTACGTGAAAGAAGGATATGGGAAGAAACGAAAAATAACTATCAGGTCTTCCATACATGTTTGTGACATGGCAAACTGTGCTATCATTGAAGGAACAGTTGCAAGTCACGTTGCTTATTCCTGAAGCAAGGGTCACGTTTAGACCTATACCCCCAATGCATGATGTCTCGTTTACATTCCAGTATTTGTTTTGCATTTTAATGGCGATTGTGTTTAGTGTATCAACTGCAAGCACAAAGAAGAAATCCTTTATTAGTATCCATTGCCGGAAAAATGAAAGAGATTTAGAAGGACCAAACGAACATGTACACTAGCAGGCGCTTGTGAGTTTGTCTATGGTAATAAGGCTCCAGCCATACAAGCTCTGGAAAGTACTTATTTTATGCGACACCTCTTGTGCATTAGCACAGAACAATGTTGAGCCAACGAAGGTAGCTCCCCTTGGTTAAGGTGATTATAATAGGCTTGACCACAAGTAAGAAAGGCTTATTCAATCTTGGGACTGTAAGGCAATGAGTAAACTTCAGACAGTGCATGGTATTTACTTGATTCAATTAAAATTACGTGCTTGTACAAGCTGCGTATATGGGAAGATGAGCTTGCAAGATAAGATATAGTACGGGCGATCATGATAGATTGATTTCATTGTCATGCATATTAAATGCCAATGCCAGCTTCCATATTAGAATAGCAGAAAAAAAAAATCACAAACAGCGCGTTGAACAGAAGGACATTTAATCTATTTTATTTGGGAAAAGTAAACAATGTACGTCTATTAGTTGAGAGAAGACTAGTCTCCTATCTTCTCAAGTTTGACCAAATCAGGGGGGTCAAAAAAGCCAATTGTTCCTCTCCCATTGCAATCCAGAGAGCGAGTTCGCACCCAATAAATATATGCCATTTATTCTACCATGTTATGGCTGGCGGGTATTAGCTGGCTGACAACAGAGAAGAATCTTTGTTTCATGATGATCATATTACTTCTCACATAACTATGTGATGGTACCTTTTCTTTCCCCATCGAAAAGAGCAGGATTTTTTATATACATGTCAAGATGAGCGCAACCAAATTGCAGGAAACGGAGTACAGAAAAGGGTCATCTCCATGTGAACTGGTGGCAATATTCTGGAAGGCCCATCAATCCCAATTATTGCTACCCGACGCTAGACCACTAGCCTGATGTGATATCAATATCACAAAATATTAACTTCATGTGGAGTACTGCAATACTAGATTCTGATAGGACGCACCCTCCGTGCATGCACGCATTCAAGATCTGTCCAAGAGAGATGGGCCTGTGTGGGCCCAGACAGACAAGGTTTGACTGAATAAAAAAAAAAAAAAAAACCCAGGACTCTTTCCCCGCTGATTTTTCTTGAATCATATATTTCCTTTCCTGACAAGATTAGGATTGGAAAAGGAGGTTGGGAGAAACGATTGCGCTCGCCAACTGCCTGTTCCCAGAAAAGGAAAACTTCACCAATAATTTGCCAGTTCGACCGGTTAAAGTAGGATTATCTGTGTCATAATTGAGGAAAGAGAGAGTACTTGGACAGGATATGAAAGTCTAATTATGGAGGTAGGATTTTTAGGTTGAGAGACGGGAGATGAAAATTATGCTTAAATTTTCTCATAAAAATTAAAACTTTTAGAGTGGCAGGGGGCGGTGACCGCCGTCGGCAGCCTCAGCCTCAGTCCCTGCTCCCTCTGCTAGGGAGAGTTTTCAGAAAAGGAAATGAAAGTGCAGAAGAAATATCTCCCGCAACCCCCAGAAATTCTTGGACCAGAAACAAAAATTGCGAAGAAAAAAAGGACTGAGAAATGTAATAAAAGCTCCAAACTTTATAGTTCAATTTGCAGATTTCAATGGAGGAGCCAGAGAGAGATTCAGGATCAGAGTCCGCAAAGCAATTATCCCACAAAAACAGAGGGCCAAAAAGAAGGAACTTTAACTGCCATTAAGGAAAAGTTTTGGTCATTCCGGCGTACCTTCATCTTGCGGCAAGAGTTGAGCATCACACTCGAAGACCGCACAGCAAATCACGACTAGAACAACGCAGACAACCACTCTGGAAACTGAACCCAGAGGCACCACCATCGTTAACTTCCCCTGCTTCCCCTCGCCTGACACCGACCCAAACTCCGACCTCGATCCCCTTGAAAAACAGTTTGCGAGTGCAAAGCGACGCGAAAATCCTGCTTCGACCACGACCAAAAACAGCACAAGGAAACGCAGGAAGAGAGTGATTTTGGGAGAGGACGTGAGATGACGTTTTTTTTCGAGCGCTCTGTGTTTGTCCGAGAGAGAGAGAGAGAGAGAGAGAACGAGAGAGTTGTCGTTGGAGGGAAAGCCTAAACTTAAAGAATGATTTAACTGTTCCTCTTTATCATTTTCAGTGAGAGTTGGTCTCCTGATGGCCCTTGGTCGTTATTGACGACATCTTATAGTGAAATCTGCACTATTGTACTTTATCAGTGACGAAAATCAGGAATACAATATTCCCTAAATATCTTTCCCTCTGTGGAAGTGTTCAAAATACTTACGTCCATTAGAAAAGTACAAAAGAAGGGCTCCCGCATTATTTAAATTTAAAATGCGGCCGACTGTTTTCCATACTTATTTATAAATTCACGTTATGTAGGACAGCTAACTAGGAGTGTGAGGAACCTAATTGAAAATGAAATCGAACCAAATCGAAAAATTCGATTTTTTCAGTTTGATTTGATTTTCAGTTCGATTCTCTATAAAAATCGAAATCTTTTTTATCGGTTCGATTTTTATCGGTTAACCGAACCGAACCGAACCGACCCACAAACCGATAAACAAACCAATATTGTTTGCTCGATTTCTCATCCTTTACTCCCCTGTTTTTGCCTTTCCCAGTTTTGCAGATTGTGGATTGTTCATAGTGAGTGAATCGTGACTGTTTTCTCCCGTTTCTTTCCCTCGCTCCAACTCATCGCCGTTCCGTTTGGCGTGCTTCGGTCGAGCGTGAGAGATCCTTGATCATCAGCTGGAGATTGGCGACTTCAGATCAGTGACTCTTTGGCTGATTCGTTGGGTTTTTTTTTTTTTTTTTTTTGGGGCCTTTTGGGGGACTGTTCAGTCGTCAATCAGAGTGAGAGCAAAGAAAGGCTGGGGTTTTGTCCATTTCCTTCTTGATTTTCGGGGATGATGATTGGACAATGAACGATGCCAGTATGCCGTAGTGGCGCACGCAAGGGTCGAGCCGCACCGAGAGTCAATTGACAGGACCGTCGGGGGCGCGATCGTGACCAGGACGTGGAGGCGGCATGCGGTGGCGGTGGCAGCGATCGAAGCTGTGTTGGCGGATAACAAGCGAGGGCGGGAGGAGAAGGCCGTCGAGGGGAACGTGGTCGTGGAGGCGGCGGAGGTAGAGGAGGGGAAAGCGGAGGCTTGGAGGGAGGGGAAGGTTGCAGGGTGATTTTGAACAGAAAAGAAGAAGAAGAAGAAGAAGCTAAAACCGAACCGAACCGAAATTTCGGGTCTCATTCGGTTTGGTACGGAAGATTTTTATAACGGTTCGGTTCGGTTCGGTTTTTTCAAAAACCGAACCGAACCGTTAACACCCCTACAACTAACGGAATAAAGAAAATTTATAAATTTTAGGATTAATATCATAAAAACCCAAAATGGGTGCATTTATAACAAATTTACTTATGAAAACTAACCACCCATGGTAGCGGCGTAGTGGTTGAGCGTAGGTTTTTCTTTCGGGAGAGGTCCCCGAGTTCGAACTGCGCGTGTCGTCGCCTGCAGAAAGGAACCCATGATTTACCCAAGCAGAAAGGGTGGTGGTGACTCTAAACGGAGGTTCCCTAGCACTAAAAAAAAAAAAAAAACTCGAAACTAGTATATTTATAATAAATTTACCTTTCATTAACACAAAGTAAAACTCTAAACTAGTAGACTCATCAACTTTCACATGTAATCTAACTTAATAATTTGATGATAAAATTAAACGGAAGCTAACGGAGGGCAAATTTATCACAAGAATACCAAATTAGGTTTTTTTTTTTTTTTTAATGACAAAGATATCAGTTTGGGATCTTTGATAGTGTTAACCTTAATTTTTAAAATATAATTTTTCCGCGTTATGTACAATCAACCTCGAAATGCTTTTCATTAAGTATACAAAGAACACTTGAGATTGGGATTAAAAAAATGCAACTTAATGTTACTATCTCAGCTCGACACTCCTATCACAAGCATTTACTCTAAAGAATATTGATTATATATAGATGTGGTTTGAGTTATTTCACTTAATATCGAATTAACAATAAATAGGATCTGACAATTGGATTGGCAATCTTGGATTATTGGTCGTATCAAATAATTCTTTACTTATTTATTAAAAAATAGTCAAAATTGGTTGGTTTCTGTGCAATGCAAAAGCATTAAATTCTGGGGACAAAAAGTGGAGTCAATACCGCTGCGGAGGGTGACATCGATCGTCGGCTTCTGATTTTAACTTCGCAATTAGGTGGGTCAGAGAACGCAAGTTGGACCGCATTCAATGCGAGGGCCATCGCATCCCCTTGAAGGAGCCCATAGCGTTAGATGGAGTTCTGCACGTAACGCTGATATAATTGACCCAATTCAATGGCCAACCGCAATAAGGTGAAATGACTAATTTTCCATCGATCTATGTTTCTTAGATCACCTAGGTTTCGGTTCAATTCAAAGTTAGATTATTTATGACGATAATTGCAATCTTTACTTAAAAATTATTCAAATAGCGATATCCACGCACTTTTTTTTAGCAATTCAATAACTATTCTCGGTTTAATGAGTGTGCATCACTACATAGGAATGAATTCAAATTTTAATTTAAGATAAAATTGGCGGCATGCTATATAATTGATAAGTGATATGCTTTCTCCATGACTTTAAAATGAATACCAATGACCAATTTGGCAATGGAATAGCATACAAAGGTTTGAGAGTCTTTTATTTATTTATTTATTTATAGGATGTAGGAAGATCTAGACTTGATTTAAGGGGAAAGTTAATCATCTATTAACGTTGTCTTTTAATCTGCGATCCTGACGTCGGAAGATAAAGCGTTCCTTCGAGATAAAAACTAATTTAAGAAAATATCAAGATATATATATATATATATATATATATATATATATATATATCTATCTATCTTTTTAAGAAATGATGAAGGAATAGAGAACGTACATACGTGTGGGTCATGGGTTTCTTATGGTTAGGTTGAAGAAAACATGTGGTTTTCAAAATTTAAGATGAGTTATTAGATTCTTCATTTTGTATTTATATGACAAAATTTGTATTTTACCTACCTAATATGATAATTTTCCGATATCTAAAGCATTCGGCAATTGGATGAAGATCCTTTGCCAACCCACACGTTTTCTCATCAATATTTGAATCAACTCTCAACCGTGTCAATGCACATGATAATATATTTAGGACTGGAATGTGAAAGGACATTAATGGAAGCACCGTGCAAGTCTGAAAGACTGATGACCTTTTTGAAAATTACGAGATATTCTATTTATGGGGAAGTTTCCGGTCACAAGACGGAAAAAGGGACATGGAAAGTTCAAATATAAAAAAAGCAAATGCATAGATTCCTCCTCCTAAAGTGTGAAAGCAAAAGCAAATTGCCAAATCATGAAGCTAGGCTTCCCTTTTCCACCTAAAACAACTAAAAATAAGAAGAAAGAAGAAAAAAAGGCATTTGATTGCGATTCTAAGGGCCGCCGGGAATACTTCCACCAACTTCACACGAGCTGTCATCGATGCATGCATGCATGCATGCTTTCTCGTCGTAGAAAACCATTGTCAGTCAATTACCATCCACTCATTACACAGTCGATTGGGCAGTCCTTGTTGAGTTTAAAAATCACTGTGGCAACAGTTTTATGTACAGGCTGCTAAGGATAATTTTGTTGCGTCCTGTATAGCGCTTGCATAATGGTAAATTGTGGCCATGTCCAACTATAATGAAATGAACAACTTCAAAGCATTTAAACGAGCTTCCGCATAAGAGATAGCATACAATGCTTCAAAAAATTTCAAATAGGGAGATTGTTTTCTAAAAAAGGAATCGAAATGAACTTTATCTCAAATAAATGCTTGAAGTAGGATTGTTTTCTAAAAAAAGGGATAAGTGCTGTAGAAATCCTAAAACTTGTCACGAAAATACAATTGAGTCTTAAAACTTGCAAAAAGTGTAATCAAGTCATAAAACTTGTCAAAATAGTTCAATTGAGTTCTAAAGTTAACACCGTTAGTCTTATTGACGGAAAATACGACGTGGTGCCGACGTAGCATTTTAAATGATTTTTATTTTCCACTTCGCTTTTTAAAATAATTTTTAATTCAATTTTTTAGAAAATTATATTTAAAAACTAAAATTCATTTTAAAAATGTTAAAAAATAAAAAAAATAAAATTCATTTTTATTTTCCACTGTTGCCGCCGCCACTTTGTTGCCACGCCCATCGTCGAGGGGCCGGCAACGGTTGTTGGCCGCTACTCAACCAAGGTGAGGCCTTGCCGGCCCTAGGCGAGGGCTGGCGACCCTTGCTAGGTGCGGGTGTGAGCGCCCAGATCTGGGCACAACGGCCCTCACAGGGGGCCGATGACCGATGCCAGCCTTAGGCGAGGCCTCGGCAACCCTCACCTGGGGCCGGTAGGGCTCGCCTAGATCCGGCATGCCCAGATCCACGAATGCTACATTTCTCAAACAAATACATGCTTGAGAAAATTGATAACCATGTGCTTAAAAAATATCAATCAACAATTACGAAAAATAATGTCAATAATAAATTGAGGTGGAACCAGAATAGTTTCCACCCAACTTATCATATGCTTTTCTGTGATTTCCCCACAAAAATAAAGAACCATGGCCCATCATACACATTCAATTTCTTTGGCCTAGTTACCTTTCATATGGGAAGATCTCATGTAGTCAAGTCTAACTTAAATTTCTATTAGGTAAGCGAGGTTGCAGAATTCATCAAGAAAAATTTCTGTCAAATTAAGTCTCTTTAGCTAGCTATGAAATGAAGAAGATATTGAGAGAAACAAAAACAAAATGTTGGTTCCTACATATGTCCTTGACATGGCAAACTATGCTATTAATGGAGGCACTATTGCAAGTCACGTATTTATTTTATTTGGCATGTTTTGTAGATAAGCACATAATGCTTTGGAGCCAGGGAAGGTAGCACCCCTCGGTTAAGATGATTAAAATTGGCTTCACCTTAAGTAAGAAAGTGTAATTCAATCTTAAGCTTGACCTTAAATAAAAAAGGGAAAATGTCACAAATGGTCCCTATACTTTTGCCAATGTGCGATTTTCATCCCTGAACTTCCGATCCGGCCATTTGGTCCCTCGAACTATTGATAAATGTCCCGTCTAGTCGCGAACTTGATCGGCCCGATTTGGTCGCGAACTATTCATAAATGTCCGTCTAGTCGCTTTTTACTGTTTTTCCTTTTTTTAAAAATTTTTTTAATTTTTTTTAAATTTTTTAAAATTTTTTTGCTTTTCCTCTCTTCCCTCCGCCGGCTCCGGCGGAGGGAAGCCGGCGTCCGGCGAGGGTCGCCCTCGCCGGCGTCGGGCGAGGGCCGTCCTCGCCGGACGCAGGCGAGGGCGGCCCTCGCCGGTGTCGGGCGAGGGGCTCCCTCGCAGATCTGGCGAGGGAGCCCCTCGCCCGACGCCGGGGAGCCCCTCGCCCGACACCGGGGTGCTCCCTCGCCGGCGTCGAGCGAGGGGCTCCCTCGCCAGCGTCGGGCGAGGGGCTCCCTCGCAGATCTGGCGAGGGCGGCCCTCGCCCGACGCCGGGGTGCTCCCTCGCCGGCGTCGAGCGAGGGGCTCCCTCGCCAGCGTCGGGCGAGGGGCTCCCTCGTAGATCTGGCGAGGGGCTCCCTCGCAGATCTGGCAAGGGGCTCCCCTCGCCCGACGCCGGGGTGCTCCCTCGCCCGACGCCGGCGAGGAGATCCCCTTGCCAGATCTGCGAGGGAGCCCCTCGCCGGCGTCGGGCGAGGGGCTCCCTCGCCAGGGGTGCTCCCTCGCCAGATCTGCGAGGGAGCCCCTTGCCCGACGCTGGCGAGGGAGCCCCTCGCCTGCGTCGGGCGAGGGCGCGTCCGGCGAGACGTCGGGCGACCCTCGCCGGACGCCGGCTTCCCTCCGCCGGCTCCGGCGGAGGGAAGAGAGGAAAAGCAAAAAAAATTCAAAAAAAATTCAAAAAATTTTAAAAAATTAAAAGAATTTGAAAAAAGTTAAAAAATTTTTAAAAAAGGAAAAACAGTAACGAAGGACTAGATCGAACATTTATGAATAGTTCGACCAAATCGGCCGATCAAAAGTTCGGGGACTAGATTAGACATTTATCAATAGTTTAGGGATCAAATGGCCGTCCCGAAAGTTCAGGGACGAAATTACACATTAGGCAAAAGTATAGGGACCATTTGTGACATTTTCCCAATAAAAAATCCCTATCAAATTAAGTCTCTTTAGGTGGCTGCGAAACGAAGAAGATACTAAGAGAAACAAAAATAAATTGTTGGTTTATACATATGTCCTTGAAACATGGCAAACTATGTTGTTAATGAAGGCACTGTTGCAAGTCACGCTCTTCTAAGTACTTATTTTACTTAGTATGTTTTGTAGATAAGCACAGAATGCTTTGGAGCTAGGGAAGGTAGCGCCCCTCAGTTAAGATGATTAAAATTGGCTTGACCTTAAGTAAGAAAGGGTTAGTCAATGAGTGTAAAGCAACGAGTATAGTTTGGGACCCATTGATTGGATGTCCTATTGATCTTCAGTGCAAGCTACCAGGGATGATTTTGTCACGTTCCCAATAGTGTTGGCATGATGTTAAAGTATAGCCACGTTCAACTATAATGGGAAGGACAACTTTCCAAGTGTATAAATGAGCTTTTGCATCAGAGATATTGAGAAAATTTTAGATAGGGAGATCCTTTTCTCAAAAAGGAATTGTAGTGGATCTTATTGGAAATAAGGACTTAAAATTATGCCATTTTTTTCAAATTAGAGCCTAGGGTGGACCTTGACTCAAATAAAAACCTGAATTGGTTAATGTAATCTCAAATAAAGGCCCGAGCTCACCAACTAGCTTGTATCAACTAGCTTGTATGTGTGACTCACGTGCCACTCGTGTGCGACTCACGTGCCACTCGTGTGCGACTCACGTGCCACTCACGTGCAATTTACATGCGACTTTGTATAACTCATGTGAGATTTATGTATGATATCTTGGCATTTAGTTCCCTATCAAGTAGCACATTTCTCACTTTTCTGTTCCTATGAACAATTTTTAATCTAGATTTCTCATAAATCCAATCCCCTTGCTATTCCCAAACATATGTTCTTTCTTATGGCCCAGTCCAACTCAATTTGCTACTCATCTCGTCCTAGGAAGAGAGAGAAAGTTAAGTTGAATGCTCATTAATAGCATACTAGTTAGCTTAGGGAAAGCTTCTTTTACCAAAAAGTTTACGGGTGACACTATTGTTCTCCAGATATTCGTAAACTAGTGACAACTAATTTTGTTCAATGCAGCAACCGTAAAGCTATACAAAATTTGGGTGCTAGAGAGCATATATCATGCCTATCTCATTAAGAAATTCACAATTGCCTTGCTTTCATTTAGAAGAAAGCTGTTTGTCAACAATCATAGTTCTATTTGACAGTATTCCTTGAGATTAATCATACGATCATAACCAATCATATGTTATTATGTTAACAAAATGATTAGCTTGACAAGATCAAGGTTGACAAGTCTAAAACAAAGACACACACTGAATTTATCAGACATTTTCTTCAAATTGAATGTAGGATGAAGTTATAAACATATTGTGAATTATCTTGTAAACTAGATCAAACCCTCATTCATCGATCTTATTCATAGAGTCGAAGTTGCCCATAGTAGTTTTGATTTGTCTTAAAATGAAATGGTCAGTTTGGAGATCTAGCCCACATAACTTTGAAGGGGGGAAAAAACCAAGGTGTACATTAATAAAGCAATAATAATAATCGAAGGAAAAGCATAATTCTACCAAAAACTCTCAATCTAAGGAGTGATTCACCTATATGGTCATGCCTCATGAAAATGCAATCCTAGTTAGAAGGAAAAAAGGCCAACTTTTGTCATGTCACAATTTATTCATAAGAATTCCACAAAAAATACAAAGAAAGTAGACAAATACGGTCTTGAATTAAGCATCATAGATGAATCAAAGGGTGACGGATTTCTACGTGAGCATATATGATAATCTCACTTAGATCTTCAACTTCTCTATCACCTAAAAATCCTATCAGCCAAAGGACTAGTAATATCATAACAAGGAGAACCACTGAAGCTATCACAAGTCCAATGATTACTCTAGCTAATAGTCTAGGGCTTCCAACATCAGAGTCTTCAAGTGGGAAAAAAGACGATTGATTTATATGTGAATGCTTCAATAACAACATGAGAAAAGAATGATAAAGATCTGTGCATTTAGTATTATCTTACTCTATGTCACTACAATAGCAGAAATAAGTGGTCCATAGGTACCTCTATCTGGACGTGATTCCCTTCCCTGACCAATACAAACGAATCTAAAAAAATTTAAAGAATTATTATTATAATAATTAAAAAAAAAAAAAGAAAGAAGGAAAAGCGAGACCGGGCGGGGGCAGCCCGGCCTCTTTCCATTCTTTTCCTTTTTTCTCTTCCACTTGGGCCTGGTCCAGCCCACCCCATTCTTTTTTCTTTTTCTCCAGGCCCGGCCTTCTCCTTTTGTCTGGCTCCCTCCCTTCTGTCCTGAACGTTGGCTGAAGAGAGGGGGAGACCGGAAGATGCAGAGGGCGAGCGTCTCATCGGAGTTGGTGGTTGGGGGCAGGCCAGCAACGACAGCTGGCAAAAGGACGAGGCCACGCGCGCCCGCTTGAGGGGTTAAAGGGGGCCTGGCTTGGGGATTTTTAAGGGGGCTCGAGACAGAGCGAGAGAGGGAGAGCAACCGAGAGAGCGAAGAGTGAGGATGGGGGAGTGAAGGGCCTCCTCCGGTAGCCACCGCGCGACCTCGGCTGCCGACCCTCGCCGACGCGCCTCTCCCTATGGTAGGTCTCGGTGCGTTTCTTTTTTTATTTGTCTCGGGTTGCGTCGATTTCCCGAGGATCCCAGGTCGGAGGCTTGCGAGGCGATCGGACGTAGCCCGATCTATCGAGCTCACCTGACGTTCGCCGCCCCCGAGCTGGGTAGAGACCCTCGGCCGACCCCTTGCTCGTGCGCTGTTTTGCCCCATTTCGGGCTCGCCGGACCAGGCTTCGTCGTCGTCCAGTTCGTGCGAGTACCTGCCCCGTCGGTTCTGTGCTCGGCCGTTTTTGGTCTTTGCTTTATTGATTGTTGGGAGTCTGGCGCGAGTCTGAGTCTTAATTGTTTTGTGGCTCCCCTCTCAGTTGACTCGCCCAATGTGTTCTACGTAATGCCTGAACTAGATTTGCATTGGTTTTCTTGGCTTTTTGGTCAGCGTTTGTTGGTGGTCGGAGGACGTGACTCACGGAAGGTGTTGATGTGGTTGCCCGAGGAACGACGGCGTGGACGAGAGGGTCGAGGGTGTCGCCGGAGGCGCTGTCAGTGGCCGCCCGTTGTGGCTGTCCAAGGCCGCGGTTTGGTGGTTTGGGCGTTCGCGTTCAGTGGCTGCGGCTAGAGTCGCCGTGACCGGTGATGATGATCAAACATGGTGGCCAACGGTGGAGGGAACGAGTGTATATTGATTGACTGTAAAACATAATGTCATGGCTGGAGTTTTAATGTTCTTGAATCAGTAAGCAAATCTTCGGGTGTCCTGGCCGTGCTCGAAGAAGAAGACGTTGAGGAGCAGAAGTTGGAATCTTGGGAATGAGAAATCGTGGCGGGGGTGGTCAAGAGTAGTGAGTTTTGTGGGCTGAGCTAGGCATAGTGGACTTTATGCTAATTTAGGCTTTTTGAACCGTGGGCTGAAATAGTCATGAAAGCTAAGAGGGCTTCAGCATGGGCTTGGTGTAGGGATGTCAATAGTTCGGTTTGGTTCCATCTGACAATGTTTCCTGAAATTAATCATATGTTTCCTTGTAAACTGGCCCAAAACCTCCTTCACCTATCTTATTCACAGATTTGAAGTTGCTTGTAGCAGCTTTAATTTGTCTTAAAGTGAAATGGCCAATTTGTAGATCTAGCCCATGTAATTCTAGAAAAGAAAAAAGAAAAACAAGGCATATATCAATAATGGGATAAACATAACTAGTGCTGAAGGGAAAGCACAGTTCTGCAATTGAGGAGTGATTCACTTATATGGTCATGCCTCATTAGACATGCAATCCGTTTTAAAATAAAAAGGCCATTTTTTGTGAAATCACAATTAAATTATAAGAATTCCACAAAGGGTACAAAGAGAGCAGATAAATACGGTTTCGAATAGAGTCATACTTGTGCGATATATCAAAGAGCGGTAGATTCTTGCGTGAGTAGATGTGTCAGTATAAGCTTACCTGGATCTTTAGCTTCTCTACTACCTAAGAAACCAATCAGTTGAAGGACTAGTAATATTGATGCGAGGAGAACAATCGAAGCTACCACAATTCCGATAATTGCTCCAGCTAATAGTCCAGTGCCTCCAACATCAAAGTTCATAAGTAGGAAAAAAGGGATAGATTTATACGTGAATGCTTCAATAACCACATGAGGATAGAATAATAGAGATCAGTAAGTTTAGCGTTGTCTTACTCGGTGTGTAATAGCGGAAATAAGTGGCCCATAGGCACCTCTATAAGAAATGGCTGTGGTTCCCTTCCCTGACCAATATAAATGAATCTCCAGAGTAGTGCCATTCACATAAATATTATTGAAATCTCTGTAGATGCCCTTCCCAACACCTCCCGCTTGTTCTGCAATATTAAAATACTTCAACACTTGATTGCCCAATAGAATTAACAAGAGTTTCGGTAAGAAGAAGAGATCATGCTCTTGTCAGATTGTTGTGTGCCGCCCCGTCATACACCAAATTATAACAACAATTTCCCCAAGTGAAGTTCCTCTACATAAAAAAATAATTCCGAGAATAAATGAAACTAAAATAATGGCAAATTTCACTTCACTTACTTGTATCGATACATCGAAAATACGTCTCCCAATGCTGTTAGATGTTTCATCATTGGTGAATTGAATTTCAGCAAAGTGGAGCCGCACTTTATAACTTCCTTTCATCAGGCAAAGGCCATAGTATCTGAGCGACGAAGGGGAAATGCGAGCCGTTTAGTAAAATTTCGAGCCATTCACAGTTAGAGAAAATAGGTTATCCAATTTGTAATCAGCACTAGCATTTCCCATGTAAACCCCGCTGCTGCTGTAAGCCCACTTTTTCTAGGAAGCAAAGAAAAATGATGGCCCGTACGGACTAGTGTCCTCTTCATATTGATTCCCCTGAAAAGTCATTTCGGTTCCTCCACAATTGATATATAAGGAATGGTTTGCATATGTAATAGAATGATATCGTGTAAGACATATGATAGGTGACAAAAAGTAGCTCGACAGTTTATGCTCAAGAACAATGCAAACAAAGTAAAACTCACGTTGTGCTTTCCCACTGCAGGGCAGATCCTTCTCCAAGCACCAAGGCCTAATGGGATGAACCAGAAAGATCGTCAATAATGTAAAGTTTCACATATAGTTATCGAGAAATCGTATAGCCTTCAGTCAAACAGACTTACGAGTTGCTTCCATTAGATGAATAGCCAGAAACCAAATTACTGGAAAGCCACAAAATGCGTTAGTGTTAGGAAGTGATTCATTTTCCAAAACTTCTCACAAAAATCTAGTATGTTTCTTGCATGAATTATGTGTGACGAGTGGCTAAAAATTACTTAGGAAGTAGTTGAAATATGCAACAGAGGTTTGGAGTTGTCTAAGTGTTGGGTAAAAGTCAAAGTGTGGGTGAGTTAAAGAGAAGACACTAGCTCACCTCTTACCTCTTGAACAAAAGAGAGACGATGAAAATCAGCCTATAAATAGTCGTGTAGTGCCTGTGTAGAGAAGTAGAAAAAACCAGTCAAATTGCAAAAGCATGGAGAGCATGAAAGTGAACTCCATATCGTCTAGGCTCTCTCCACCAACACCTCCTCCAACTATTGTAAAACCATTTCTATAAATTAGTGAAACTACTCTTATCCCATAAACGTTGCCTATATTCCTTAAAGTATCCTACCCTATCTATTCCTCTACATCAATTACATACCTACACTTGTACACATTTAAATCACAAACTATTATTGATATCAAAACCATATTTCCATGCAATCTAAGTCATAACGGTTAGATAATAACTCTAGAATTGTGACAATGAGACAAAACTATAAAATTTGTGGCTTGAGAGAATGTGTATTGACTCACACTTGTGATTGCTGACAACTGGAAGGAGAAGAACTGGTGAAACTATCGTAAGATAAGTCGCTGCAGTTCATACCTTGACCTAGTTAGTGCGCATATTTATCGGTGATGACAATAATAGGACGACATTGAAGAATTGTGAATCAAATCCTGCAATCTATCGAATGGAAAACCAAGAACGAAAAATTGGATATGTTCATAAAAGACTAACAGAGATTGCTTGCTACTTGTTACCCAACTGGGTACTACTCCAGTAAGGGAGTTGTTTGTCAGGAACCTACATTCACAAATAAAAGTTACGTAACACTTGTCCAAAATTTGGTATCCAGCTATATGAGGTGAATATGATACTAATAAGAAGGAATCTCAACTATGTATTTGCTAAGACACAATGAGAAGTCAAGAAAATTTATAATTACATGTAATCCAGAGCAGCTCCCATCGTGTCAGGAATTTGACCGGTCAATCTATTGAAGCTTAGGTCTCTACCCAAAGATAAAACAAAGGAGACAAATCAAATAATTTTCAAGTTCATTTAATTTGATTTTCCGATTGAGGTCTTTCTCATCCGAGAAACAAGTCTCTTCTCAAAATATGCAACAATTTGCCGGGCCAAGTCCAAAATATGTCGGTGCTTAAAAATCGGACCATTGGACTTTTAAAAAAAAAGAAGATATAGCACATGAACATGGTGAGATGAAATGAGATATCCACCTCATTATAGCAACTTACAATGTCGTCAAACTTGTCCATTCGCCAATATAATTTGGAATTGAGCCAGTAAGCAAGCAATTTCTCAGAATCTTGAGATGCCAAAAACAAAAGTTAATGGTAATTTATCTATAAAAAAAAAAAGAGACAAAAGAAATAAATCAATTATTCATGATATGGAGTTCACAATGTTTTCATGTTCATGCCCTGCAAATTAGGAAAATTTGAGCTTGAACCTTTCAAATCAAATATTCTCCAGGAAGCATATAAAACCAGTCTGTCGCATAACATTAAAATACATTCTACCTTCCTATGATAAAAGAAAAGCTTACAAGATAATTAGAGACAAAGAACAATTGGACTAGATCAAATGCTCACAACTCCGTCAAGGTTTTCAACAAAGTTATGCTAGAAGGAATAGGTCCCCCATAGATGTGCCTTGCATGTCCCTGAAAACTTAATGTCATAATATAAAGCACAACTTTCAATTATCTCATAAATCATATAAATAAATATTTTTTTGGCCCAAAATGAAAAGGACTGGGATACGCACAATCTTGTAATTCTGGTCCAATTCCCGATAAGATAAGGTATCTTTCCCGCTAACGTGCTTCCATCTATATGACTGCAAGGGGTTTATAAGTAAAAATCCCTTTAAGGAAATTCAGTATATTAAGAATTGAAAATTATTATGAAGTTGCTTACAAAGTTTCTAAGTTCTTTAGATTGCCAAAGGATTCGGGTATCGTTCTTGTGAAATTATTAGCAGATAGCTGGCTAAGAAAAAAAAAGTCTAAGAATTAAAAACACTAATCAAATCTCAATGTATGAATTTACATAACAAAGAACAAAGCGTGTAGAGGAACTACGTTCCAATTTAGGTAGAAAGATTAGAGTTGGATCATTCATTTTATAATATTGCAATCAAGAGCAGCCACGAACATGAAAATGTGTTATCCACGCAAAAATGTGTTGATTAACATAATCAATTTACTTACGTTTCCTTAAGCGGCTCAATTTTCCAACATTTGGCTCAAGAACGCCTTCAAGCAGATTGTCCTCTAGTATACTACCATAGGCATAAAATTATCACCAGGTTTAATAAATCCTCAATACAAATGCATATGATAGCAAGTCTTACAACTCTTCTAGCGTTCTAATGTTGCCAATTTCCTTGGGAATACAACTTATGCGATTTCCAAGTGCTGACCTGAAGTACCAAATTGAAAACAAATTTATGCTACCTTTTTTAAAAATAAAAAAAAAAAACTCCTAATTAAATTGTGATGATGATATTTGATGTATGATAAGATCAACTTACAGAATGGTAAGTGGTATTTGACTAAGAGTTGTGGGGAGCGATCCATTGATATAGTTATTAGTGAGGTCTCTACTTGCAAATAAAATGGATACTTAAGAAATATCAATCTAGAATTAAGGAAAACATTGTCCATAACCAAGTGCAATTTATTAGAAATCCAATCCAAAAACTTAAACTTATAGTTAGTAGGAGACTACATAAATATAAAGAGCATTTATGACGTATTATCAAGCAATGTGGGATAATACTTCAACACACCTTTGATGTTGAAGCCATGTGCCATTTAAGTGCAAACACATGGAATTTGACTAGTGATATAGCATGTCTCTAATATCATATTAGAAAGTCAAATCCAAAAGTTTAAGCTAATATAGGTGGTGAACTTAGTACCCATTATCAAGCAATGTGGGACAATACTTCAACATATATCATGAAGTGAAGTCTAACTTACATTTTTGTTAAGTAAGTGAGCTTGCTGAATTCATTAGGAAAAATTCCTTTCAAATTAAATCCCTTTAGCTGGCTGCAAAACGAAAAAGAATAAGTAAACTGCAATTGATGCACATGAAAAAAGGATACCAAGAGAAAAAAAAAAAAAAAGCCACGTCATCCATACATGTTCGTTACATGGCAAACCATGTTGTTGGTGAAGGAACAGTTGCAAGTCACATAGCTTGTCATTCCTAAAGGCAAGGTCGGCACGTTTAGACCTATACCCCCACTACATGATGTTTCGCTTACATTCCAGTATTTGTTTTGCAATTTCATGGCGATTGTTTTTAGTGTATCAACTGCCAGCATAAACAAGAAGTTGAAAACTAGTTATCAGTATCCATTGTTGGAAATGAAAAAGATTTAGAAGGAACAACTGAACAAGTACACTAGCAGGTGCTTGTGAGTCCATTTAACTTTCAAGATTTTTGAAGTCTCAAATGCCCAGGCATACAAGCTTCAGTAAGTACTTATTTATGTAACACATTTTGTGCATAAGCACAAAATAATGTAGAGTTATGGAAGGTAGCACCCCTCAGTTAAGATGATTAAAATTAGCTTGACCACAAGTAAGAAAGGCTTTTTCAATCTCTTGACTGTAGAGGTTGCAAGATAAGATATAGTTATCAGCAATCAAGAGAGTCATTTCATTGTCATCAATATAAAATGTCAATGCCACCTTCCCTTTTGGTACAGCATAAGAAAAGTCACAAACAGAGGGTTTTTTTTTTTTTTTTGAACAAACACAAACAGAGGGTTGATCAGCAGGAGATTTATATGCTAGGACTAGTACCCTATCTTCTCAAGTTTGACCCAATCAAAGGTGGTTGGGGGGGGCGCCGGGGTGGGGTCAAAAAACCAATTGCTGCTTTCACATTGCAGTCTAGAGAGCAGGTTCACACCCAAGAAATGAATGCCATTTATTCAACTATCTTATTGCTGGTGGCCATTAGCTGGCTGACGGCAGAGAGAATTTTTGTCACCTGATGATCATATTGCTTCTCACAAAATTATGTGACGGTACCTATTCTTTCCCTTTTGAAAAGAGCAGGAATTTTTCTATTCATATCAAGGTCAGTGCAACCAAATTGTAAGAAGAGGGTCGTCTTTCACGTGAATTGGTGGCAATTTATCAGGAAGGCCCATCAATCGCAATTATTGATACCCGGCAAAAGACCACTGGTCTGACGTCATGAATTCGATGTAGAAAGGTCGTAATATCCTTAAAAACTTTAATTTAACTATTGTCCCAATTCTACTTTTTGTCTCATGAAAAACATTAAATTTTATATTATGTCCCAATTCTATCATTTTTTTTTTGTTTCATAAAAAACCTCTAACTTTATGTTTAATCCCAATTCTACCATTATAAAAAAACCCTATACAAATCTACCATAAATTTTTTTTTCATAAAAAATTCTATATCTAGGTCCAGTTTCAATTTCACTTTAATTTTTCTATCTTGTACAAAGATCACAAACTTTTACTTGAATCTCAAATTGCTCTCCATTAACCCTCCATCTGTGCTCGATCTTCGGTCTCGGTGCTTGAGAATGTCCCATCTCTTGCGGTCGAAAATCTCACACTCGAGACACTCAAACAACTCGAATTGTGAGTTTTTCATCTCTTGGTTGTCAACGAGAAATTTTGGATGGAGGATTAACAGGGGCAAGTTTGTGCCTCAAGTAAAAATTTGTGATTTTTTATGAGACTGTAAAATTTTTTGTGTAAAATTGGGACAAGACCTAAAGTTAAGGGATTTTTCGTATGACCTAAAATTGAGGGTTTTTATGGGGACAAAAAAGAACTTTATGATATGATTAGGACCAAGCCTTAAGTTGGAGGCTTTTTAGGGAATTAGCCCATATAGAAAGATATCTAAAATACTGTTCTCAGGAACAAAGATGCAACTTTTTTATTTCTTAATTTTATTCCAACTCTATTCTCGGGAACAAAAATCTTACCAAATGGATTTTTTTTTTTTTGTTTGGCGAGACTCGACCTCACTTTTGTTTGGCGAGACTTGACCTCACTTGGGCGATGCTCCAACGAGGTCATCGGCCATGGCCAAGGTTGGCGTCCGGCTAAAGAAGAAGAAAAGGAAAAAGAAAAGAAAAAAAGAAAAATCTAATAAAATTATTTAAAAAATAAAAGAAATTCTAAATCACAGAAAAATTTGAAAGTTGCACCAAACGCATTTCTATTCTAGGAATAAAAATTTTAGATAGTTACTAAACGTTTTCAAATGCTTGAAAACTCGTTTGAAGAATTTAATAAATAAAAAAATCATTTCTGAGCAGAAATTATTCTTGAGAACAAAATAGTTATCAAATGCATCTTTAGAGCAGCCGGAGCAGTGGCCACTGTTGGCCACTTTGGTCCTTGCTCTATCTGGTAGGGAGAATTTTCAGAAAAGGAAATGAAAGTGCAGAAGAAATATCTCCCACATCCCCAAAAGTTTCTAAAAGAAATTCTTGGATCGGAAACGAACTTGCGAAGAGAAAAGGGCTGAAAAATGTGATGGAAGCTCCAAAAATGTTTTAGTCATTCTGGCGTACCTTCATCTGGTGGCAAGACTTGAGCATGACACTCGAAGGCCACAGAGCAAATTACGACGAGAACAACGCAGGCAACCCCTCTGGAAACTGAACCCAGGAGCACCATCATTTCTTTTGCGCTGTTTTGGTCGTGTCGAGGCAGCATTTCACGTAGGAAGGTTAGTACAAAGAAAAAATGTGGCTTTTGATGGGTCATTAGCCTATTGATTTTGTGTATATATATATACACATCTAAAGCATTCAGTGGTTGGATGAAGATTCTCTACTCAGCCCACACAAATTCTCATCATTGTCAATATTAACTCACAATTGCGTCAATACACATAGTAATATATTAATGACTGGAATGTGAAATGATATTCATCAAAGTGCAGTGTTGATATGAAAGACTGACATCCTTTTTGAATGTGATGAAGTATTCGCGAGGAAGTTTTCGAAGAAGATAAAAGAGACATACAAAGTTCAAATAAAAAAAAGCTAATTAGCGTGAATTTCTCAGCCTAAAGTGTGAAAGCAAAAGCAAATTGCCAAAGCATGGAGCTAGGTCCCTTTTTCCATCGAAAACAACAAAAAAAAAAAAAGAAGAAGAGAAAATTAAAAGAGACATACAAAGTTCAAATAAAAAAAAGCTAATTAGCATGAATTTCTCCATCTAAAGTGTGAAAGCAAAAGCAAATTGCCAAGGCACGGAGCTAGGGTCCCTTTTTCCATCGGAAACAACAGCAACAAAAAAAAGAAAGGAAAAGAAAGAGAGAATTAAAAAAAAAAAAGAAAGGCGTTTGACCGTGGTTCTCAGTGTCGCCGGTAGCAAATAATTATTACCCCAATGCAATGCGTGTTTTCTAGGCAGATACACCGTCCAGTCGGTGCCCTCGTTGATGGGGGCAACAGCTATTAAATGGCGAAACCTCGTATCATCTTCACGAAAGCGACGTTGTCGTAGGCTCGTCTGGTAAAACCCCACTTGCATGTTAGCAGACGTGCCTTTCCTTTGTCGGGCGGCTAGACAAAGGTCCTGCTTTTAACGAGACGATTTTTGTTCATCCAGTTGACTAATTGGGCCTGAGCAACGTCTCTTCTCATCTTTAATTAGAAGCTCGAAAAGAAAGGGGGATTGAGATTGGACTTTGTTTTTTTTTCTCCATCTAATTGAGAGATCATGGGCTTCTCTCATGCTTCAATGCGGGAGCTGAAAGTTTATGGGGGAAAAATTAGCCAAAAAATGTAATAGAACATCGATAGGATCATACATGTAGCTCGCTTTCTGTCTTGAGATCTTGTAGTACGATGATGTTTTTTTCACGCCGTGCCTTCTACATAGGGACGGAAGCCCAAACAAGCACCTCGCAACGCTTCATAGATGTCCCTAGATTTCGCAAATTGGGACAATGCCAAAGAAGCGTCCCACAAGTTTTCTATCTTTTTCTAGACGTCCCTAAATCCAAAACCCAGGATGCCATTCATCGGACGTCCCGCAAGTTTTCTGTGCAAGATAGCAGGGAGGCCATTGAAGACACTTCTCAGGGGTCCCCAAAGGAGCGCATACGATGTTTTTGTGTGATTCTCGCGTGAGAAATCTTGGAAACTCAACGTTCGAGGTCAATTGGTTCGTTAAATGAGATTGGTGTTGAACAAGAAGAAAAGCATGAAACTTACTATTACCTCCGGATGCCACTGGAAAGCAGTTACAGGGTAACTGTGTGCTTGGACCGTGGAGACATAGACCTGGTAATAGAGTTCCTCAAAGAACTTAATGTTATTCTCACAAATAACTGAAATAAGGAATAACACAAAATATTTTTTTCACTGCAATATATCACTTATGTCTGAGTAAGAGGTGGTTGGTTACATTCAACCTTCTTGTCTCCATCCGTGCTGGTTGTCGAGACCTTAAAGAAATTCATTAAGTCAATTTTTTGTATGAGTCTTTCTGGCAAGATGCCATACTAAAACACAAATGAATAGTTGGATTAGAAAAGAGGATTGCATACTTTAAGAATAGGTAAAACGACTGAGATTTAAGTCTTAATTAAAATAGACTAGTCCCAATCACATTCGTGAAATAAAAAATATAACATACTCACAATGGAAAAAAAAGAAAAATCCTAGCCAGTGTAAAAAAAGAAGAAAAACTTCAGCAAAAACCGTATCATTAGCATTTTAAGCCATTTTTAGCATTAAAAAAGAGACTACTGGGCCCATATAATGAACTCACAGGATGTTAGTCTACAAAAAGAAGCAAAACAATACATTAAAGTTGCTTGACTTTTGTCTCATCTTTTAACTTTTCCAGGATCTAACTAGTCTATCTAGACACCATTGTTTAGCAGTAATAATCGTGTCACGTGTAACAGATGGCTCATATCAAAAGAAGAATGTAGTCCCTGCGATGATAACACTCTACAGGAAGAAAGAGGTACATGAGAGAAAATGAAAGGAAGAGGAAACGGGGGAATCAAACAAATTCCACTTAGTATTCTCAATTAAAACCAGCAGGCTACTAAAGTCTTACAACTCACATGATGATTTTGCATGACAAGGCAATCTGTACTCGGCTTTTTAAGCAAATTTTGCGAAAATCTGCAAAACAGTGGATACATGGAAGTTAGAACTGCATCCATGGGTGATCATGCATGACTATATCAAGCAACAGACACCTTATACAAAGTAACCGCATATCTTCTACTCTAATAACCACTTTTGGTATACCAGGACAATCATCCGTATGAATTTGATGTAATCCACATTTCTTTTTCCAACAATATTTTGATTTTATGGCTACATAATCAGCATCATATACTAAAGTACATAAATCCAAATTGATATTCTCATAGAGTATAAGAAGCCATTTGGAAGCATAAAGATATCCTGCTTGCTGTCAATTATAAAAGAATACGGCTTTATCTATCTTTATATGCGTTAGCACTTAAAAGTTGACAGTGAAAGCTTACAAGGGTCCACCGTGCCTTTGAAATACTGTTCCTTCAATGTTTGTTTTTCTTATATATTGTAGAGTGGATGCTTGATCTGCAGCATTAAATTCCTCGAGAATGCTTTTGTCCTGTCATTTGGGAACTGTTAAATTATTATCAATAGACTTTTCCACTTTCCTCTTAATAGTGTAAACTACACTTTCTGTAAATCATTCAGAATTTATCCGTTTGACATGAATGAAGCAACTTAAACCTTGGGGGATCATTTGCATCAAACTTGGTTGGATGTGAAATAACTGCCATGCTCAACTCGTCAAGGTTAAAGCAGTGGCAATCTCAACCTTGCAGTGACGACTTATGCTTTCAAGTTTTGTGCCAATAGAGGCCATAGCTTTATGTAGATGATAATCAGTCAAGTTTGCTAAGTCAAGCCATGGGCGGGTAGAAGTTCCTTTCTGGCACAATAAGTCACAAAAGATAAAAAGTAGAAAGAAAATATTTTTAAGGAACAGACCATGTAAAGCCCGAGTCTTGCACTAGAAAAGAGAAGAGAATATGCAACCAGAAGGACTGAAAGCATTGACAGACAATTAAAAACGGTGACACGGGACAAAGTTACCTTGCTGATTATAATTGTCAATAGTTCGAAGCCTAAGCAGATGGCGTATAATGGGAAGTGGTCACCAGCGTCATTCTTGGCCAGAACTTTCTGCAAACAACAGAGAGAGCATCAAAAAGTTGCAAAGCAAAAATATACAGGACACTCATTAAAAACACATCAAAACGAACTATCTCTCCCAAGGTAGTGAGAACACTCATGTGTCACGGGCCGATCGATTGGGATCGTGACCGCGCGGCGACTCGGGCACTTTAGGATTAGAATGGATCGCCGAAGCACCTAAGCCAAGCCTTACTCGGTCGAAACGCTCACTCGCTCGCCTTACCCGGATCGTAGAGAGATAAAGAATCTAGAGAGAAGAGCTCTGGAAGGAAGACTTGCTTTGTATTGCGGAAGTAGTGGATGATTACAAACGAAGGAGGACACCCTTTTTATAGTTGAGGGCCTCGAATTACATCCATTGATCTAGAATTCTATCGGCGGACGAGATCGCACCGCCCTAACTACCGACATAATGTCAACTACCATCTACCGACATAAATAAAGGAACAGACTTCTGTAATATAGCTCAATGACGGTATCGCCCGCCCTTGCAATCTTCAGGGAGAAGGCTTGGTGGGAATCCAAGCGAGAGTAGGAGGTCCACGAGCGAGTCGGGGTTGACTCTAGGGAACCTCTCGGGTCGTCCATGTTTCGGCCCGTGACATTCTCCCCCACTCAATCGAGTGACGTCCTTGTGGCTCTCAGCTTGGCGGTCGGCTTTCTTGGCACGAGCACGGGCTTTGGCACGAGCTTTGTTGTTCTTGTTTCGCTTCGCTCGGACGCTCATGAACGAAGGACCACAACCTTCGATAATGAACTCGGACTTGGCACGCGGCTCGGTCTTCGGCTTGGACAGAGCACGCGGTGCGCACTCAACCTCGGGGAAGAGTGCTTGGATGGGCATGGCGTGTGTTGGAGTAGGATCCAACTCGACCTTCGGCTTCACCTCGGACAGCTTGTTGATGCGCATAACGGCCTTTAAGCTCTTGTCGAGGCGTCGGATCGACGCGATGGTCTTGGTGTCGACCACCCCTTTGATCATGGGGATCATCGACGGGCACTTTTGGTCGAGGATCATCATACACTTGGTCCTCATGTCGATCATGGCACCCACACTATGGAAAAACTACATCCCAAGTATGAGATCATAGTCGTCAAGAGGGATTACCTCGAACGCCATTCGGCCCTTCCATCCGCCAATCTTGACGTCCACGTCGAGTGTTGCTCCTACGCCATGGAAGTCGCCCGAATTGATGGGCTTGTACGACTTCTCGGATGGTTCCACGTGAAGTCCCAAGGCCTTTGCAACATCGGTCGACATGAACATGTTGGATGCACCGGTGTTGACCAAAGCGTAAAGCGTTCGGCCGCCCACTTCGACCTCCACAAAGAACATGTCCGTGTTTGGAGTGATTCCTTCTCCTTTGGTCGGCGATTGAGCTTGGACCGAGTTGATCATCCTCACAGCTCCAATCCGGATCTGCCGCTTATCTTCTTTGGGCACCTCCTTCTCTCCTCGATGGCAAGGAGGGCATTGATGTGACCCTTCTTCGGGCACTTTTGGGTCCAGTGCGGGCCTTTGCAAATAAAGCAAGGAGAGGGTGGAGGTTGATCGAACTTACTCGCGTAGTCCACTTGCGGTCGACCTCTTTGGAAGGACGGCTTAGAAGTCTCTTCTCCCCACGCCTTGGCTCGGCCGCCTTGATCATGTGCGCCTCGGGGAGTACTTCTCGTGTCGTCTTTGGGTCGATCCGACCTCCAGTCTCTTGCTCGGTTGTTCCTCGGCTCAACCTTGGTGAGGTCGATGAGAGACTCGGCCATGCTCAGCGCACGCGCCAGACTACTCACGTCCCGTCGCTTCAGCTCAAGTTGTGCCCATGGCTTCAGTTCATCCATGAACGCTCCGAAAGCCTCCTCTTCGCTTAGGTTGCGAATCTGGAGTTTGAGCTCGTGAACTCCTTCACGTACTCTCGGATCGCGCCTCTTTGCTCGAGGCGATGGAGCATGCTTCGGGCTTCTTGTTGAGCGAACTCGGGAAGAAATAGTCGCGGAATTCCCTCACGAAGTCGTCCCACGTGTTCATGGGATCGCGCCGCGTCTAATCTCATCGCACCTATTGCGCCACCACAAAGATCGCCGTATCGACAGAACATGGAAGCGGTTCGTACCTTGGTCGACTCGTCTCGGATGTTGACGGCGCCGAAGTATTACTCCATGCTCCACACGAAGTTGTCCACCTCTTGGGCGGACCGGTTGCCTTTGAACTCTTTCGGCTTTGGCACCTCGATCTTGGTCACCGTTTGAGCAGGCATTGCACCGTTCGTGATGCTAAGTTTGCATAGGGCGAGCTCAGTCTTGAGCTCTTGGATCTCCGCCTTCATGGCTTCGACCTCGTCCCTACACGGGCTTACCTCTTCGATTATTTGGACGCGCCGTTCAAACCATCGATCGATGCTTCGAGAACTTCGTCCTTGTCGAACAATGGAGCCATGGCTTGGTTGATGCCGGTCGTGAAGTCTTCGCGGAGCGAGCCCTCAACCTCCATGATCCGGTCTCGCACGTCGTCAAGACCTTCCATGAGCTCAAGCACAGCACTCCGGACCTTGCCGATCTTCTCATCGAACGTGGCCACAGCATCCATCGAGGCGTCCCTCTTCTTTGGTCGGCCGCGGTTCTCTTTGACTTGCACGGCCTCTCCAACTATATTCGCTTCTTGGCTTGACATTCTTTCAAACAGTTGGCGCTCTTTAATCTCTTGGAAACGGATCTCTCTTTAGCTTTGATACCACTTGTCACGGGCCGATCGATTGGAATCGTGACCGCGCGGCGACTCGGGCACTTTAGGATCGGAATGGATCGCCGAAGCACCTAAGCCAAGCCTTACTTGGTCGAAACGCTCACTCGCTCGCCTTACCCGGATCGTAAAGAGATAAAGAATCTAGAGAGAAGAGCTCTGGAAGGAAGACTTGCTTTGTATTGCGGAAGTAGTGGATGATTACAAACGAAGGAGGACACCCCTTTTATAGTTGAGGGACTCGGATTACATCCATTGATCTAGAATTCTATCGGCGGACGAGATCGCACTGCCCTAACTACCGACATAATGTCAACTACCATCTACCGACATAAATAAATGAACAGACTTCTGTAATATAGCTCAATGACGGTATCGCCCGCCCTTGCAATCTTCAAGGAGAAGGCTTGGTGGGAATTCGAGCGAGAGTAGGAGGTCCACGGGCGAGTCGGGGTCGACTCTGGGGAACCTCTCGGGTCGTCCATATTTCGGCCCGTGACACATGTGTCTTGGAAACAATGGAATAAAAAGTTTTCGAATGAGGAACAGCACATTATTCTGGGAAGACTCCCAATTAAAAAGAAAAAAGTTATTGCATGAAAACAGTCAATAGAAGATTGATGAAGCTCTGCCTCCAACTAATAAATAGAAACCCCTTATATTACAAATATTTAGGTGTATCAATCATAACGGTACCTTAAAAATTGCCTTCACAGTCTCATGATACAATCCGGTTTTAGCCCACCCTCCAGTGAAGAGCACTCCATTGACCATGTTGAGCTAACCAAATATCAGCATCTAAAAATGAAAATCCATGTAGTGTTCATCCAAAATAATCAAGGCTATACAAAATATAACGTGAATGAAACCACATTCCTCCAACATTATGCCCATCACTCACGTAGAACTCCTCAAATAGGGTATTTCCTGAAATCTTATTTGTGCCCTTCGATATTTTGAAATTTGCGGAAGTGCAAATTGAATGGAGTTAGCAATTAACATTGAAAGATGAACACATCAGACCTGCACACGTACACGTGTGTTCTTTGTGCCTTAGCTACGTGTTATGACGCATGTTGTGAGGAAAAGAAAAATGCACTAAAACGGATGAATTATATTGCTTCAGAAATGGAACCTCAAATTTAGCCTCTTCGAGTCCTTTCGTGTTAATCTCTCCCTGGGTCTTGTGCAGATTGGGAGATCTAAGTGGAATGGGGATGTTGGAAGCTCACGAGTAGTTCTCAGAGTGGATGCGCCGCTCTCCACTGTTGGTAGACCTTTCTCCATTCAGATAAACAGCGGTATCGAGTTTTGACTGCATCACACCCTTAATTTGCAGTTGGAAGTGTATATAGTGTTACGCATGTTAGCACAGGATACCATGTGCATATTTCCCCACTTTTGAGGCAATGGATGAAATTTCATTTGTCCACATTTTACTTCTCTTGGACTTTTGGGGGAATGTGATTTGACTATTTCGAAAGTAGATGACCAATTGGTCCTAATTCTTTTCCCGAATTGTAGAGATAGCCCTTTTGGCTCCATGCATCACTCTGTTTCTTTGGCACAAAGTTTGATAGGGGGGTTTCTATAAAGCCATGACAACGTAATACCTCTTTCTTTGTCATCAAGGAGTTGTAGATTATCATTTTGCTAACGCTAAGAACATACGCTACATTTCATTTTAGTTAATGGCTTGCCAAGAATTTGCGCGTGTAGGGCCTGTCCTTCAATCTTATTTGCAGAGGAATCATGTTTATTTAAGAGTAGTAGCTGAGCCTAAATAAATTCTTAGATTGACACTAGGAAATACTGAAGAGTAACAAACTTTTAAGGCCTGATCCATGAAAAGTGCCGTGATTGTAAATAATCATGCGTTATTCAACACTGTCTGTAACTTGAGAAAAAGATCTCCCATCTGAGCTGATGCAAATGTGGAAGAAACTCAAAATATGCAGCTTCCTGAATGATTCAAAATCAGCAGTAGCGGTCAGTCATGGAAGCTAAAAACCTACCCAAATTACTCCAAGTAAGAAGAAAGATGTGTCCAAGGCTGAAGGCTGAGAGCTTGTTTCAGCTTCAAGCTATTTCTCCATCTGCTCTTGTGCGGGGTTGTGATGTTCATGTGGTGCCTTTTTGCCTGTCTTTGCCTGACTTTTAGGAATAATTTACTCCTCCACAGAAGAGAAGAACTAAGACCAACTCCACAGAATATGACGCCATCCTGACCCAAATGAAGACTGTCTGACGCCAATTCCAAACAATCATCTTTAAGCAACGGACCTGAGATTTGCGCTCAAGTGACATGGAGTGCATCTCTGGTATGCCACCACCAGGCCGGTTGTTGTCTCTTGCTTCCAAGATCTCTGTCAGGCAGGAAGTTAACTCTGGTGCAATGATGTGTTCGGTCATATGTATGTTGACCACTCGTGACTCTGATTGGAGACTGACTATGGGAGGAGCGCAATTGAGAAGGTCTCCACGAAGCGAATGGGTTGGCTTTTGAAGGGCGGCATGGTCAGGCAGCTCGAACTTGCTGTGACTCAATAGGCGGAAAGAAATTCCATCCTCACTTTCAAAGTAATTTGATAGAATTTAGAACTAGCACTCTCAAGATATATCTCCAAAACAAGAGTTATCTACGACTCATCCTGCCTATCATCATCCTCGGAATATGAAGCAGAATTGGAAAGAAAGATCATTTATAGACATGCTTACTCTCAACTAGATATAATACCTGAAAAATGCCAGGCTTTCGGTTGAGTTCGGACCCCAGCATACAGAGCAAAACTATGACCTCCAGTTCTTGGTTATGAGGAATGCCATTATTCCTCTTTGCCTTGCTCGCTTCTGAATGATGAACAATGCGTTCACCTGAAGAACTATCAATTCAGAAAGACAGCATAAATGGCACAAAGGCTGCTGGGTTATGATTGGTGTAAGCAAAATTCAGGGTCTCTGTGGTCTGAATTGGTTTTGTCACCAAGTCTTTTGTTGCAAAACCACCCATTACAAACCTTAAGATTAGCAATCCAAGAAGCTTAAGGAAGACGTAGATTGAGCAGCATAGGGCCCAACAAGACCTCAACGCCAAAAGCGTGTTTCTTTTACTATCGCTCAGCCACTTTGATATCAGAAACGTGACTCCTGCTATTGTTACCTCACATTACCTCTAGTACTTTTATCTTCAGAGATGCCTCGATGTGATCCAGCCTTTGAAGTGGAAACAGCAAAGACATGAAAGACAAGTATGACAACCAGATTGGAAACGCCCAGAATGTAGTCATTAATCTCGTTTGCAACGTGGCAAACAAAATGATCAGATCTGCCAAGAAAACTATCCTGCTATAGGGCAATTCATCATTACCTTCTGATAGAGCATACTCTGTATCTGATACTTGAGCACGCCACTTATATATGATCGTTCTTCCATTTGTTTGATTTTGATCTCTCCTTCGATTTGGTTTAACTTGTGCCTTGGCATTTGCATACATAGTGAAGCCTGCTTCATCTTTTGCTCTCGAAGCTGCATTTTCCCTTGCTTGCTCACGATCACTCGTGCCAGAATTTTAGGGTTGGACTTCACCATTTTCTCCGGAAAGATCTCAGTGGACCCCGTCAGATGAGCTGATTTCCTGATATTTACAATCCTTCATTATCTTGTCAGCCCCATCCATTGCAAATTTGTGTAGGGAGCACTTAATCAAGTGCGATAAAGTTTGAATCTGTGGCTCGTTTCTGCAAGGAACTCAAGACAACCTTTCTGGGAAGCTTTTGATTCATCCAGTGTAGCAGTATTACACTCTTTAATGACTTGGAAGTGTTAAGGGTGTTCACAAGGAAGTGGCGGTTGGAGAAATTCAGTCATGGAAAAACAAGAGATAAATATCGGACAACTGTCAATTGTTTTGGGAAGCTAAAAGATTAGATTATTTATGTCAACTTAGCGTTATCTTTCACCCAGCAAAGTGCAGGATGAGCTGTTGCTGCAACTTGACAGGCATTACAGTCGTGATTCTGTCTTTTTGTCTCTGTTGAAAATTTGGAATTGTACGGAAGCATGGTGTTGATATTAACTATAGTTTGTGGTTTAATGTGTGCCAGTGTATATGTGTGTAGGATATTTTTGGGAAAGAATGGACAAGAGACGAGTTAGAATAGTTCAATGATATAGGTCATGGGATTAAGGAAAAATATTTTCATTGTTTGAACAAAATAGCTGTACCAATATGGTTGATGGAGGCATTGGCGGAGGAGAGATGTAGGCTATATGATCTCTACTCCCCACATGCACAACAATAAGCACAAGCTCTATCTTTCTAAGTTAAAGATTACATTAAGTCATGTTGATGAATGTTTCTTTAAGAGGTCAACCTCTATAAGTGCACCTTCGTTGGGAACACACCATAGACAATGCCTAAAATTGATAAATCTACAATTTTTGAACTATGAGCTTAGCAACTAGACATTCCCGAAACTTAGTTCGAGATCTTAGGTGCTTCCATCATATCAAATCGAGTTAAAACAACAAAGGAAACAAAACGTTCTCATGAGTATCTTGAAATTTTTATGGACGAAAATGGGTGACTTTATTATGCACATACTTTACCGAAAAATACAAAGTATGAAAATTCATACAATTGAGAGTCACCTAGATGAAGCCAGACCTTGTGCCTAAAGGCCAGCACATGCTCAATTCTCATGCGAGGACTTGGACGGACAATAACGTGATTATATAACATCCGTCAGCGACATTCTTATTCTCTATATTTCCACCGTCTAATTCCTCTACATTATTGGATAGGAAAAATGATGAAAACATAATAATTACTGAACGAATCCAAGTCCTAAATATCTGGGAGAAGCTTGCTTTCTGAAGAATAGCCGCGGCTCTCATCCTTTACTTGTGAAAGAAGCTGAAGAGTCCATCCATGAACCTTCTATGGACATGCTTCCCGGCACCTGGCGAGTGTCCTGAGAAAATGTCGAGAGAGTTGTTTGGCTATCATTAGCTAGCCTATCGAAGGCTCTGAACCTAGGATCTGGATTTGTTGCCATGCGCTTTATTATTGGTGCTTGAATCGCGCCTTTCCCTTCGAGCATGCTCACTACAGATGACATTGGCGGCCTGAGAGTTGGTGAAAGATTGGTGCATAGTAGTGCCAGGTTTAGCATTCTCATTGCCTCTTCCTTGGAGTAATCTGAGCCAAGACGTGGATCCACGAGTTCAAGAACGTTCCCTTGCTCTTGTAATACACAGGCCTTTCATCATGTACAAATGGAAATAGAAGATTAGTCAGTTATCTTGCTTTTAGATAACAGAAAACAGTTTTAGGAACAATTGAGGAGAATAGATCACTGATAGATGGAATCTCATCATGTTCATGCATTCATGTTCTCCACCGCCGAGGATGCTAATGCATACATATCAATATGACAATAATCTAAGCTTCTAACCCATCTTTTCTTTTACTTTTTCTCTTTAGGAACAAGTCCTTCAAAGTAAATATTCCTTCTTAATTCACTCTGATCGAATTTGTACGTGTAGCTTCTTCCACCATTTGACTATGAAGTCACATGCCATCATTCTACTTGCAAGTCCTCAAAGCAAACCCGGAGAAAGTAGAGAAAGAGAGCTTCACGTCCAATATAACTTGAAGTCGCTGTACATTACCCAGTCAAGGAGATAAACAAATTCTTCCTTCGGCCTGTAATTTGTGTTGCTCTTTCCACTGACAATTTCCAAAGCGACAACTCCAAAGCTGTAGACATCGGCTTTGTCTGTCAAGTAGCCCCTCATCGCATATTCAGGAGCCATATAACCTCTAAGGCAAGGCAAAATAGTAATGGTGAATATGGCCATCAAAGAAGGACATTCAGGGAAAACATACAGATTTGTAGTAATCAAAAGTTCATTAGATAAAGCAAATTAAAAGAAGATAATTAACCAAAATAACAGAAGACTTACATTGTTCCAGCTATCCTTGTGCTGATATGCGTATTCTCTTCTTCATCGAGTTTGGCCAAACCAAAATCTGAGATCTTGGCATTTAGTTCCTTATCAAGCAGCACATTTGTCGCTTTTATGTCCCTATGAACAATTTTCAATCTAGATTCCTCGTGAAGGTAAGCCAATCCCCTTGCTATTCCCAAACATATTTTCTTTCTTGTGGCCCAGTCCAACTGAATCAGCTGCTCGTCTCGTCCTAGGAAGAGAGAGACAAAGAGAGTTTAGTTGGATGCCCATTAATAGCATATTAGTCGGCTTAGGAAAAGCATCTTTTACCAAAAAGTGCACGGGCAAGACTATTGTTCTCCAGATATTCGTAAACTAGCAACAACTGATTTCCTTCAATGCAGCAGCCGTAAAGCTTTACGAGATTTGGGTGCTGGAGAGCAGATATCATGCCTATCTCATTGAGAAATTCACGATTGCCTTGTTTTGATTTAGAAGAAAGCTGCTTCACAGCAATTATGATTCCATCCGACAATGTTCCCTGATATTAATGATACGAATTTAAGACTCAAAACTAATCAGATATTATTTCATTAAAAAAATGGTTGGCCTAACAAGATCCGCAATGTAAGTCTAAAACAAAGATACATATTGAATTTATAAGATACTTCCTTCACATTGAATAGTGGATGAAGTTATGAACATACTGTGAATTACCTTGTAAACTGGCCCAAACCCTCCTTCACCTATCTTATTCACAGAAGCGAAGTTGCCTGTAGCGGCTTTGATTTGCCTTAAAGTGAAACGACCAGTTTGGAGATCTAGCCCACGTAATTCTGAAAAAAAAAAAAAAAAAAGAGAGAGAGAAAAACCAAGGTATTTATCAAGAATGCAATAAAAAGAACTAAGGAAAAGCACAGTTCTACAACAAACTCTCAATCTAAGGAGTGATTCACTTATATGGTCATGCCTCATGGGCATGCAATCCTAATTAAAAGCAACAAGGCCAACTTTTGCAGTATTACAATTTACTCATAAGAATTCCACAAAAAATAAGAAAGCAGATAAACACGGTCTTGAAATAAGCATCATATTTGTGTGATGAATCAAAGAGTGACAAATTCTTGCGTGAGCAGAAATGTCAGTATGATAATCTCACCTGGATCTTCAACTTCTTTGCCGCCTAAGAATCCTGTTAGCCTAAGGACTAGTAATATTAATAAAAGGAGAACTGCTGAAGCTACTGCAATTCCAGTGATTGCTCCAGCTGATAGTCCGGCGCTTCCAACATCAAAGTCTACGAGCAAGAAAAAATTGACAAATTTATACGTGAATACTTCAATGACCACATGAGGAAAGAATAATAGAGATCTGTACGTTAGCGTTGACTTACTTGGTGTCACTGCAATGGCAGAAATAAGAGGCCCGTAGAAACCTCTGTTAGGGACAGCTGTGGTTCCCTTCCCTGACCAATATAAATGAATCTCCAAGGTACTGCCATTCACAGTAATGTTATCGAAGTCCTTGTATATGCCCTTCCCAACACCTCCCGCTGCTTCTGCAATATTAAAATCCTTCAACACTAGATTGCCCTGCAGAGTTAACAAGAATTTCAGTAAGAAAAGATCGTGCTCTTGTCGGATTGTTGTGTGTAGGCTTGTCATACACCAAGTCATAATAACAATTCCCAAGTCAAATTCCTCAACAAAAGACGATAACACAGCAAAATAGATGAAATTAAAATAATAATCAGGTGCCAAATTTCGCTTCACTTACTTGTATCGATACATCGAATATACGTCTCCCGAGGCTGCTAAATGTTTCGTCATTGGAATATTGAATTTCAGCAAAATGGAGACGCACTTTGTAACTTCCTTTCTTCATGCAAAGGCCATAGTATCTGATTGACCCAGGGGAAAGGCGAGCTGTTTTGTAAAATTCGGAGCCGTCAATATTCAAAGAAAATGGGTTATTCGCTGTGTAACCAGCTTGAGCTCCCATATAAACCCCGGTGCTGCTGTAAGCCCACTTTTCTAAAGAAGAAGAGAAAGCTGATGCCCCGATCGGACTGCTGTCGTCTTCATATTGATTCCCATCAAAACTCATTTTGGTTCCTCCACAATTGATAAACAAGGAATGGTCTGCATGGGTCGTTGGATAACATTGCATTAGACATGATAGGGGACAAAAGTAGCTCGGCAGTTTATGCTCAACAACCAAACATGGTAAAACTCACATTGTGCTTTATCGCTGCAGGGTAGATCCTTCACCAAGCACCACAACCTAATGGGATAAACCAGAAAGATTGTCAGTAATATAATCTTCACATGCGATTATCAACAATTGGTATAGCTCTTAGTCAAAGAGACTTACGAATTGTTTCCACCAGATGAATAGCTGGAAACCAAATTGCTGGAAAGCGACACAATGTGTTAGATAATAACTCTAGAAATGTGGGGACGGGACAGAACTACAAAATTTCTGCCTTGAGAGAGAATATGCATTGACTCACACTTGTGATTGCTGACAACTGGTTTGAGGAGAACCGGTGAAATTGTTGTAAGATAAGTCGCTGCAGTTCATACCTTGACCTAGTTAGTGCGCATATTCACCCCCATAAATAATAATAGAACAACATTGAAGAGTAATATATATCAGATGTGAACCCATGAGTCTCATACTAAGAATTACGAGTCAAATCCTGCAATCTATGATGGAAAAGCAAGAACAAAAGAATAGATATTTTCTTAGGAGACTAACAGAGATTGTTGGCTGCTTGTTACCCAATTGGGTACTTCTCCAGTAAGGGAGTTGTTTGTCAGGAACCTACATTCACAAATATAAGTCACGTAATACTTGTCCAAAGAATTGTTTGCAATCCTGACTATACGAGGTGTATATGATACTAATGAGGAAGGAAAATCAACAACATATTTGCCGAGACATTAGAAGTAGTCAAGAAAATTTGTAATTACATGAACTGCAGACCAGCTCCCATCTCGTCAGGAACTTGATCAGTCAATCTGTTGTTGCTCAGGTCTCTACCAAAGAAGATAAAAATGAGACGAATCAGATAGTTTTCTTAAGAAAACTTGCTGAAGTTTATATAATTTGATCTTCAGTTCATGTAATTTGATCTTCAGATTGAGGCCTTTCTCATTTTTAAAACAAGTATCTTCTCAAAATATGCAACAATCTGCTACGACAAGTCCAAAATCCGTCGGTGCTTAATAACCTGTCCACTGGACTTTTCAAAGAAAATAAGATATGTCTTATGATCAAATGAGATGTCCACCTCATTCTAGCAACTTACAATGTGTTCAATTTTGTCCATTCTCCAATATAACTTGGAATTGAGCCATTAAGCAAGCAGTTTCTCAAAATCCTGAGATGTGAAAAACAATTATTAGAGGTAATCAGTATACTAAAAAGAGAAAAATCAAATATTCATGATATGGAGCTCACAAATATCCCATGTTCGTCATGCCCTGCAAATTAGGAAAATTCGAGCTTGGACCATTCAAATCAGATATTCTCCTGGACGCATATAAAACCACTCCATCACATAACATTAACATCCATCCTACTTTTTCAAAATAAAACACAATCTTGCAAGGTTATAAGAGACAAAGAACAATAGCACAAGACTGAATGCTCACAACTGCGTCAAGTTTGTCAACAAAGATATGCTTGAAGGAATAGGTCCCTCCATAAATGTGCCTTGCATGTCCCTGAAAACTTACTGCCATAATATAAGCACAACTTTCGAGTATCTCATAGATCATATAAATAAATATTTTTTTGGCCCAAAATGAAAAGGAGTGGGATACGCACAATCTTGTAATTTTGGTCCAATTCCCGATAAAATCAGGTATCTTTCCTGATAATGTGCTTCCATCTATACGACTGCAAGGGGTTTATAAGTAAAAATCCCTCAAAGAAAATTCAATGTTGAGAGATAACATGTATTAAGATGCCACTTACAAATCTTCTAAGTTCTTTAGGTTGCCAAAGGATTCGGGTATTGTTCCTGTGAAATTATTAGCAGAAAGAAGGCTGCGAATAAAAGGAAAAAAAAAAAAGATCTAGGAATTAGATATATTGAAGGATCAAGTCTCAATACATAAGTGTTTATAATATAGAACAAAGTGTATTTTCATCTCCCCAAACAAAGAGAAACTTCATTCCAATTAAAGTGGGAAGATTAAAGTCAGATTTATGTTTCGCAATCTCGCAATCTCGCAATCAAGAGAGCTCCTAAACATTAAGAAAGGACTTCTAAAACATGTTATCCAAGCAAAAGTGTGTCAACTAATGTACTCCAATTTACTTACAGTCTCCTTAAGTGAGTCAAGTTTCCAATGTTTGGCTCAAGAGCGCCTTCAAGCATATTGTCCTCTAATACACTAGCATAGACATAAATTTATCGCCATTAGGTGTAACACATACTCAATACAAAGGCATATGATTTATAGCAAGTCTTACAGCTCCTCCAGCATGCTAATGTTGCCAATTTCCTTGGGAATACCACTTATGCGATTTCCGAGTGCTGACCTATAGTACCAAAGTAAAAACAAAATTATGCTTCTTTTCTCTAAGAACTTATAATTAAAATGCGATAATGATATCTGATGAATTATAAGATCAACTTACAGAATGGTAAGTGGTATCTTAGTAAGAGTTGTGGGGAGTGTTCCGTTGATATAGTTAAGAGTGAGGTCTCTGCTTGCAAAGAGTGCACGCTTTAGAACTTTTACAATTCTCAAGCTATAATATTCTAAACTTTTGACAAATTAGTTGATTTAGATTCTCACGATTCCTACATTTCTTAGACAGATACATGCTTGAGAAAATTGATGACCAGGTGCTTAAGAAAGATCAATCAAGTATTATGAAAAACATTGTCAATAATAAGATAAGGTGGAACTAGTAGTCTTCATTTGACTCATAGCATGCTTTTCTATAATTTCCCCACAAAAATAAGGAACCATGGCCTATCAGACACTATCAAGTTCTCTAGCCTAATTACCTTCCAAATGGGAAGATCTCATGCAATCAAGTCTAACTTACATTTCTGTTAGGTAAGTGAGGTTGCCAAATTCATCAGGAAAAATCCCTGTCAAATTAAGTCCTTTCAGCTGGCTGCAACAAGAAGAAGATTAGCTAAATTGCAATTGACGCATGTGAAAGAAGGATACGGGAAGAAACGAAAATAAGTGTCAGGTCTTTCATACATGTTTGTGACATGGCAAACTGTGCCATTATTGAAGGAACAGTTGCAAGTCACATTGCTTAATATTCCTGAAGCAAAGGTCCTGTTTAGACCTATACTCCCGCTGCATGATGTTTCGCTTACATTCCAATATTTGTTTTGCATTTTTGTGGCGATTGTTTTCAGTGTATCAACTGCAAGCACAAACCGAAAGTTAAAAAAAACATTTATCAGTATCCGTTGCTAGATATATGAAAGGGATTTAGAAGGACCAAACGAACATGTACACTAGCAGGTGCTTGTGAGTTTGTTGGTGGTAATGAGGCTCCAGCCATACAAACTCTGACAAGTACTTATTTTATTAGACATGTCTTGTGCATTAACACAGAACAATTTCGAGCCAGCAAAGGTAGCGCCCCTCAGTTAAGTCGACTATAATCGGTTCGACCACAAGTAAGAAAGGCTTATTCAATCTTGGGACTATAGAGTAATGACTAAACTTCAGACAGTGCATCGTATTTACTTGGATTCGACTAAAACTAGGTACTTATACAAGCTGCATGTATGGGAAGATGAGCTTGCAAGATCAGATAAAGTTACAAGCGATCATCATGATAGATTCATTCCATTGTCATCGATATAAAATGTCAATGCCACCTTCCTTATTAGAATAGCAGAAGAAAGTCACGAACAGAGGGTTTCTTTTTATTGGTCGAAAACACACGGTTGACCACAGGACATTTAAGCTAGTTTATTCGGGAAAAGTAAACGATGTACATATATTAGGTGAGGGAGGACTATTCTTCTATCTTCTCAAGTTGACCAAATCAGGCTGGTCAAAAAAACCAAATTGCTTTTTTCACATTGCAATCCAGAGAGCGGGTTCGCACCCAAGAAATGAAATGCCATCTATTCGACCACCTTATTGGTGGTGGGTATTATTAGCTGGTTGATGACAGAGAGAATCCTTATTTCTTGATGATCATATTAATTCTCACATAATTATGGATGGTACCTTTTCTTTCCCTATCGAAAAGAGGAGGATTTCTTCTACACATGTCAAGATCAGTACAACCAGATTGCAGGTAGCGGAGTTAAAAGGGTCGTCTACATGTCAATCGGTGGCCATATTCAGGAAGGCCTATCAATCCCAATTATTGACAGCATGAATTCAATGTAGAAAGATCCCTAAAATACTGTGTGATATCAACATCACAGAATTTTATCTGGACAAGTGACTAGATCATATGAAGTACTGCAAGACTAGATTCTGATTGGACGCACCCACCATGGATGCACGCGTTCAGGATCTGTCCGAGAGAGATGGGCTTGTGTGGACCCAGACAGACAAGGTTTGACTGAATCAAATACCCATAACTTCTTTTCCGCTGATTTTTCTTGAGTCCTAAATTTTTATTTCCCTAACAAGATTAGGATTGAAAAGGAGGCTGGCAAAAGCAGTTGCCCTCGCCAACAGCCTATTCCCGGAAAAGGAAATTCACCGATAATTTGCTAGTTCGACCGGTTAAAGTAAAGATTATGTGTGTCATAATTGAGGAAAGAGGAAAGTATCTGCAAAAGGATACAATAATCTAATTATGGAGGTATGAGTTTTCGGTTCAGAGACGGGAGATGAAAATTATGCTTAAATTTTCTTATGAAAATTAAAACTTTTAGAGCGGCCACCGTCGGCCGCCTCGGTCTCTGCTCCATCTGCTGGGGAGAGTTTTCAGAAAAGGAAATGAAAGTGCAGAAGAAATATCTCCCGCACCCCATCGAAAATTCTTGGATCAGAAACAAAAATAGCGAAGAAAAAAAGGACTGAGAAATGTGATAAAAGCTCCAAACCTTATTGTTCAATTTGCAGATTTCAACGGAGAAGAGCCAGAGAGAGAATCAGGATCAGAGTCCGCATAGCAATTATCCCAAAAAAGGAAAAAAAAAAAAACAGAGGGCCAAAGAGAAGACCTTAACTGCCATTAAAGGAAAGGTTTTGGTCATTCTGGCGTACCTTCATCTTGCGGCAAGAGTTGAGCATCACAGTCGAAGACCGCACAGCAAATCACGACAAGAACAACGCAGACGACCACTCTGGAAACTGAACCCAGAGGCACCACCATCGTTAACTTCCCCTTGCTTCCCCCTCGCCCGACACCGACCCAAACTCCGACCTCGATCCCCTCGAAAAACCGTTGGCGAGTCCAAAACTACGCGAAAATGCTGCTTCGACCACGACAAAAACAGCGCAAAGAGGCGCAGAGTGGTTTTGGGAGAGGACGGGAGATGAGGTGTTCTTCGAGCGCTTTGTGTTTGTCCGAGAGAGAAAGATAGTTGGAGGGAAAGACTAAACTAAAGAATGATTTAACGATTCCTCGTTATCGTTTCCAGTCAGAGTTGGTCTCCCAGTGGGTCCTCGTCGCGCTATTTTACTTTTTTTCTTTCTTTTTTTTTGGTCTGAGTCGCGCCATTTTACATTATCAGTGATGAAAATGGGGCATTTGATATAAATATGTTTCATCTGATCAAAAAAAAATATATATATATATATATATATATATATATATATATATATATATATATATATATGTTTCCCTCTTGGAAAGTGTTCAAAATCCTCATGCTTATTTGAACGGTCAACTAGGGCGGCTCCCGCATTATTCAAATTTTTAAAATGGGGCCGGCTGTTTTCGATACTTAGTTGTAAATTCACGTTATGTAGCACTAACTAAATAAATAAAACTTAAGATTTTTTTATGGATAATACCACCAAAAACCTCATATTAATATACTTATGATAAATTTATTACCGAAAACTCTAAAATGATATACCTATAATAAATTTATCATTTTTCAATTTCCATTTAATTATATCAATATAACAAAAAATTACATATTAATACACATGTGACAAATATAAAGCAAAACCCTAAATTTGATATAACTATCAACTTCCACGCGTCATTTAACTCAATAATTTAATGATAAATTTTAATGACAATTAACAGAGGGCAAATTTGTGATAAGTATATTAATTTGTAATTTTTTGTGTTTGAGTAAAATTGTTACAAGTGTACTAATTTAAGTTTTTTCATAATATTAACCTTAATTTCTAAAATATAACTTTTTTTCCACATTATGTATGATTGACCTCAAAATGTTTTTCATTAAATATACAAAGAGTATTGAGATATTGATTAAAAAGATGCAATTCAACGTTACTATCTTGGCTAGATGTTCTTCTTGCAACCATCTATTTTAAAAAAAAATCGATTCTATATAAATGTGGTCTGAGTTATTTAATTTAATATCGAATTAATAATAAATAGGATCAAACAATTTAATAGGCAATCTTGGGTTATTGATTGGATCAACTAATTCTTTACTTATTTATTAAAAATATGGCAAAAATTGGTTGGTTTCTGTGCAATGCAAAAGTATTAAATTTTAGGGAGTGAGTGAAGTCAATACCGCTGCGGAGGGTTGGCGTCGACCCTTGGTTTTTGGTATTAACTTGGCAATTTGGTGAGTCAGAGGATGCAAGTTGGGCTACATTCAATGAGTGCGCCGCGCTGGATAGAGTTTTAAATGTAACGCTGATATTGTTGACCCAATTCAATGGCCAGTCGGTGAAATGACTGATTTTTCCATCTATCTATGTTTCTTCGATCACTTAGGTTTAGGTTTAATTCAAATTTAGATTATTTATGACTATAATTGCAATCTTTAGTTGAAGATTATTCAAATAGCAATATCCAGGTACTGCTTTTTTTCTTCTTAGCCATTTAATAACTATCCTCGATCTAATGAATTCAAATTTTAGTTTAAGATAAAATTGGCGGCATGCTGTATAATTGATAAGTGAGATACTTTCACCATGGTTCATAAAAGGAGCAGGTTTTAAAATGAATACCAGCCACCAATTTGGCAATGGAAAAGTATTGAAAGGTTTGAGACTTTTTTATTTTATTTTATAGGCCGTAGGAAGGTGTAGACTTGATTTAAGGGGAACGTTATCTTTTAATCTATGGTCCTCCCGTTGGAAGATAACGTGTTCATTCGAGATACAAAAATATAAAGCAAAAAAAAAAAAAATATCGAGATCGGACATATATAAAAATCCTTTTAAGAAATGACGAAGGAGTAGAGAACATACATATGTGTGGGTCATGGGTTTTTTTATGGTAGGTTAAGAAAAAATGTGGTTTTTCGAAATTTAAGATGGGTCATTAGATTCTTCATTTCGTATGTATATGACGAAATTTGTATTTTACCTATCTTATGTGATAATTTTCCCATATTTAAAGCATTTGGCAGTTGGATGGAGATCCTCCGTCAACCCACACATTTTCTCATCAGTGTTTGAATCAACTCTCAACCGTGTCAATGCATGTGGTAATATATTTATGATTGGAATGTGAAAGTATAATCATGGAAGTGCCGTGCAGGTGTGAAAGATTGACGACCTTTTTGAACACCACGAAACATTCCATCGTTGGAAGAAGGAAAAAGGGATTTGGAAAGTTCAGATATAAAAATGCAAATTAGCATAGATTCCTCCCCTTAAAGTGCGAAAGCAAAAGCAAATTGCCAAATCATGGAGCTTGGGCTCCCCTTTTCTATCTAAACCAACCAAAAATAAGAAGAAAGAAGTAGAAAAGGCGTTTGACTGCGGTTCTTAGGGCTGCCAGGAGCAACTATGGTCTCCAGAATACCCCCACCAACTTCACACGAGCTGTCGTCGATGCATGCATGCTTGCTTTCTCGTCCTAGGAAACGGCTGTCGGTCAAATACCATCCACTCGATGCACGGTCGACTGAGCAGTCCTTGTTGAGTTTAAAAATCACCGTGGCAACAGTGATTAAATGACGAAACATCGTGTTAACTTTTTTCCTTGTCGGGCGGCTAAAAAAAGGTCCTACTTCTAACGAATTGACATTTGTTCATCCAGTTGATCAATCAGGACTTGAGCAGTATCCCTTGTCTTTAAGTGGAAGCTCGAAAAGAAAGGGGTATTGAGATAGGACTGCTTTTTCTTTTCGTCTGTCTAATTGAGAGATCGCATGGGCTCCTTTCACGCTTCAGGATCGGAGCTGAAAGTTTATGGGGGGAAAAAGTAACAGATGAATAAATAAAGAGAGAAATCGATTGGATCATGGATAGAAAATTCCTGAGAGATGGCCCAAAGACATTGGGAATAAGAGAGAGAAAAACAAGATGTCGGCAGAGACAATGATACGCTGAGTCTTGTTCGAGCGGCTGTGCCTTTTTAGCCAATTTTAGACTTTCAATTTGATTTTAGTCAATATTAAATACTTCAAATTTTGAAAAGAAGCAAACGAAAGTTATTATTTAAATTATTTTTTCCTTTTTATTTTTCAAAATTAAATGAAAAGGTATATAGTGACGGTAACTAAAGGGGACGGGGACATGTTTTAAAGGAAGAGTAAAAGAGTCCCTTCTCAATTATTAGGGACGTCATCATAGTCACATCCTATCCTTTGGAAGGAATCATCTTTAAAATGTCCTAAGATCTTGTAGTACGAAGATCTCTTTTTCACATCAAGCCTTCTACATAGGGATGAAAGCCCAAACAAGCACCCCATAACATTTTTTACTAGAATTTGCAGCTGATGGAAGCATCCCAATAATTTTCTATACAATCCAATAGGATGTTTGGAAAATGTCCTTACATCAACAACCTCGGCATCATTGATTAGATGTCTCGCTAGTTTTATGTACAAGCTGCTAGGGACAACGACGAAAAGAAAAGAAAAGAAAAGAAAAATCATAAAATTGAAAAGAAAAATGCAAAAATAGTCATTTGCAGTGAGAAAAAGGGATAGGGCAATGACACGACCGTTGATCGAGGATGATGAAGTTACTATGAGAAGAGGTTGATGTGTTTGATGCCTCCACGAAACAAAGTATCAAATTGCAAGCGACTCTTCACCAGATGGTCAATGATTTTCTTGCTTATGCTAATTTATCTAGTTGGAGTACAAAGGGACGCATTGCGTATCCTTCTAGTGCTGATTTGACTAACTCAAAATGGTTTAGTCACGGAAGGAAGTTTTCTTAGATGAGACAAGCAAGGATTGAATTTGAATCATCTCTTCCAATTTGAGAAGCAAGTTTGGTTCTTAATCGTATAGGAAAAAGATTTTCCTCTCGGATTCTTCACTACGATTACGGTTTTGCTTGACGGATGAAGCAAGCAAGGTGCACTAGGGCAATTAGATAGATGTATCTTATTCAATGAAATCATTCCTTCAATTTAGTGGGCTCTTCATATCCTTTATACACAGATGTCATATGTGTAATGGGTTGTTAATGAGCTTCCAGTCCAATGTTTGCAACTATTAAAATATTTAAATAATAAACCACGTATTCATTTAACGGTTTAAGCTTTTAAAACAATCAACAAGAAATATCCAAGTAGGGTTGTTTTCTCAAAAACGAACCAAAGTGGATCTTGTCTCAAATAAACGTTTGAAGTAAGGATGTTTTCTCAAAAAGGCTTAGAGTAGACTTTGTCTCAAATAGAAACCTGAATTGGTTAATTTAATCTCAAATAAAGGTCCGAGCTTACCAACCAATTTGCACATGTGGCTCACGTGCCCTTTATGTGCAACTCACATGCAATTTATGTGTCACTCATGAGCGACTCACGTGCGATTTACATGCAACCCACGTCTGACTCGCATGTGATTTACGGTAGCGACCTTAAGGAGACAATAATGAAGAACCATCAAAGAACCTCAATTGCTAAGAGAAATTTGCAAAGAAAAGAAGATACAACACATGAACATGTTGAGATCAAATAAAACACCCACCTCATTTTAGCAACTTACAATGTCTTCAAACTTGTCCATTCCTCAATGTAATTTGGATTTGAGCCAGCAAGCAAGTAATTTCTCACAATCCTGAGATGTGAAAATAATAATTCATGGTAAACGGCCATAATAAAAAAAGAGAAAAGAAAAATATCAAATGTCCATTGAATTGAGTTCACAATGTCTCTATCATGTTCATGCCTTGCAAATTAGGAAAATTCGAGCGTGGACCTTTCAAATCATATATTCTCTTGGACGCATATAAAATCACTCCATCACCTAATATCAACAACCCTTGTACCTTTTCGCAATCAAACACAATCTTACAAGAACATAAGAGTCAAAGAACAGTTGCACATGATCAAATGCTCAAAACTCCTTCAAGTTTGTTAACAAAGATATGCTTGAAGGAATAGGTCTCTCCATAGATATGCCTTTAATGTCGTTGAAAACTTAATGCCGTAATATAAGAACAACTTTCAAGTATCTCATAAATCATGTAAATAAATCTTTTTGGCCCTAATTGAGAAGAATCGGGATACACACAATCTTGTAATTTTGATCCAATTCCCGATAATATCATATATCTTTCCTACTAATATGCTTCCATCTATACGACTACAAGAGGTCTATAAATGAAAATCCCTCAAAGGAAATTCATTATGTTGAGCAATAAAAGGTATTATGGTGCCACTTATGAATCTTCTAGTTTCTTCAGATTGCCAAAGGATTTGGGTATTGTTCCCCTGAAAATATTAGCAGATAGAAGGCTGCAAAAACAAAATTAGGAATTAGGAATGTTGAAGGATCAAGTCTCCATGTGTATTTTCATCTCCCCAAACAAAGAGAAACTTTATTTCAGTTTAAGTAGAAACATTAGAGTTAGAACTTTTATTTCATAATCTCGCAATCAAGAGAGCTCATGAACATCAAGAAAGGGCTTTTGAAATATGTTATCCAAGCAAAAGTGTGACAATTAATGTACTCCAATATACTTAGAGTATTGTTGAGAGGCTTAAGTCTCCAACATTTGGTTCAAGAGCGCCTTCAAGCAAATTGTTGTCTAATGCACTAGCATTGCCATAAATTTATCACCATCGGGTTTAACACATTCTCAATACAAAGATATGTGATTTATAGCAAGTCTTATAGCTCCTCTAGCGTGCTGATGTTGCCAATTTCTTTGGGAATACCAATTTTGTGATTTTCAAGTGTCGATGTGAAGTAGCAAAGCAAAGACTAAAGTATACTTCTTTTCAAACTCCTAATTAAATTGTGATAATGATCTATGATGTATGATAAGGTTAACTTATTGAATGGCAAGTGATATCTCAATGAGAGTTGTGGGGAGCGATCCACTTACGAGTGAGGCCTTTGCTTGCAAAGAATGCTCACTTTAGAACTTCTACAATTCTCAAGCAACAGTTTGCTAAACTTCCAACAAATTAGTTGATTTAGATTCCCACGAATGCTACGTTTCTCAAACAAATACATGCTTGAAAAAATTGATAACCATGTGCTTAAGATCAATCAATAATTAACAAAAAAAAAAAAAAAAAACAATGTCAATAATAAGATGAGGTAGAACCAAAATAGTCTCCGCCCAACTCATAACATGTCTTTCTATGATTTTCCCACAAAAATAAAGAACCATGGCCCATCATACACATTCAAGCTCTTTGGCCTAATTACCTTTCATATGGGAAGATCTCATGCGGTTAACTCTAACTTATGTTTCTATTAGGAAAGTGAGGTTGCAAAATTCATCGAGAAAAATCACTGTCAAATTAAGTCTCATCAGCTGGCTATGAAATGAAGAAAATACTGAGAGAAACAAAAATAAATTGTTGGTTCATACATACATCCTTGTGACATGGCAAACTATGTTGTTAATGAAAGCATTATTGCAAGTCATGCTCTTCTAAGTACATATTTTACTTGGCATGTTTTGTAGATAAGCACATAATGCATTGGAGCTAGGGAAGGTAGTGCCCCTTGATTAAGATGATTAAAATTGACTTGACCTTAAGTAAGAAAGGGTTGTTCAATCTCATGACTATAGAGTGTAAAGCAACAAGTATGGTTTAGGACCCATTGATTGGATGTCCTACTAGTTTTCTATGTAAGCTACCAGGCATGATCCCCAATAGTGCTGGCATGATGTTAAAGTATAGCCACATCCAACTATAATGATAATGGCAACTTTCCAAGCATATATACGAGCTTCTACATTAGAGATACTGAGAAAATTTTAGATATAGAGATCATTTTCTAAAAGAGGAATTGAAGTGGATTTTATCTCAAATGAGGGTTTAAAACTGAGCTTTTTTTTCCTCAAAAGAGAGCCTAGGGTGGACCTTGACTCTAATAAAAAACTAAATTGGTTAATGTAATATCAAATAAAAGCCCGAGCTCACCGACTAGCTTGCACGTGCGACTCATGAGCCACTCACGTGCAATTTATGTGGGACTCATGTATAACTCATGTGAGATTTATGTCTAATATCTTGGCATTTAGTTCCCTATCAAGTAGCACATTTGTCACTTTTCTATTCCTATGAACAATTTTCAATCCAGACTTCTCATAAAGCCAATCCCCTTGCTATTTCTAAACATATTCTCTTTCTCGTGGCCAGTCCAACTCAATCTGCTACTCATCTCGTCCTAGGTAGAGAGATAAAGTTTAGTTGAATGCTCATTAATAGCATATTAGTTAGCTTGGGGAAAGCTTCTTTTACCAAAAAAATGTATGGGCGATAGTACTGTTCTCCATATATTGGTAAACTAGTAACAACTGATTTCCTTCAATGCAGCCGCTGTAAAGCTATACGAAATTTGGGTGTTGGAGAACATATATCATGCCTATCTCATTGAGAAATTCACAATTGATGTGCTTTGATTTAGAAGAAAATTGCTTCACAACAATGATAGTTCTATCCGATGGTATTCCCTGAGATTAATCATACAATCATAACCGATCATATTGTATTTCGTTAAAAAAGAAAATGATTAGCTTGACAAGATCCAGGTTGGTAAGTCTAAAACAAAGACACATACTGAATTTATCAGACACTTCTTTCGCATTGAATGGAGGATGAAGTTAGAAACATACTGTAAATTACCTTGTAAACTAGACCAAACCCTCATTCACCGATCTTATTCACAGAGTCGAAGTTGCCCGTAGCAATTTGATTTGTCTTAAAGTGAAATGGCCAATTTGGAGATCTAGCCCACGTAATTTTGAAAAAAAATAAAATCCCAAGGTGTATATTAGGAAAGCGATAATAATAATCGAAGGAAAAGCATAATTCTACAGCAAACTCTCAATCTAAGGAGTGATTCACCTATATGGTCATGCCTCATAAGAATACAATCCTAGTTAGAAGAAAAAAAGGCCATCTTTTGTGGTGTCACAATTTACTCATAAAAATTACATGAAAAATACAAAGAAAGTAGACAAATACGGTATTGAATTAAGCATCATACTTCTATGGTGAATCAAAGAGTGATAGATTTTTACGTGAGCATAAATACTAGTATGATAATCTCACGTGGATCTTCAACTTCTCTATCACTTAAGAATCCTATTAGCCATAGGACTAGTAATATCAAAATAAGGAGAACCACTGAAGCTATCACGATTCCAATAATCACTCTGGCTGATGGTCCAGGGCTTCTAACATCATAGTCCATGAGTGGGAAAAAAGCAATAAATTTATATGTGAATGCTTCAATGACAACATGATAAAATAATAGTAGAGATATGTGTATTTAGTATTGACTTACTTGGTGTTATTGCAATAGCAGAATTAAGTGATCCATAGGTTCCTCCATCTGGATGCGATTCCCTTCCTGACCAATATAAACAAATCTCCAAAAAATTTAAATAATAATAATTATTATTATAATGAAGGCAAAAAAAAAAAAAAAAAAGAAGAAGAAAGAGGGAAAAGCGAGACCGGGCAGGGGGGCGGCCCGGCCTCTTTCTTTTCTTTTTCTTATTCTCCCACTTGGGCCTGGTCCAGCCCAGCCCATTTTTTTTTCATCCGGCCTTCTCCTTTTCTCTTGCTCCCTTCCTTTTGTTGGGAGCAGGCCAGCAACGACAGCTGGCAAAGGACGAGCCCCACGCACGCTCGAGACAGAGTGAGAGAGGGAGAGCAACCGAGAGAGCGAGGACCGGAGAGCGAAGAGTGAGGTCGTGAGCGAAGGGCCTCCTCCGGTAGTCACCTCGCCTGGACGTCGGCCGCCGGCCCTCGCCGACGCGCGCCTCTCCTACGGTGGGTCTCAATGCGTTTCTTTTTTCATTTGTCTCAGGTTGCGTCGATTTGCCAAGGATCCCGGTTCGGAGGCGTGCGAGGCGATCGGGCATAGCCCGATCTGTCGAGCTCACCCAATGTTCGCCGCCCCCGAGCCGGGTAGGGACCCTCGGCCGATCCCCTGCTCGTGCCCTGTTTTGCCCCCATTGCGGGCTCGCAGGACCAGGCTTCGTCGTCGTCCAGTTAGTGCGAGTCCCGGCCCCGTCGGTTCTGTGCTCGGCCGTTTTTGGTCTTTGCTTGTTGATTGTTGAGAGTCTGGAGCGAATCTGAGTCTTGATTGTTCTGTGGCTCAGTCGACTCGCCCCATGTGTTCGACGTAATGCCTGAACTAGATTTGCATTGGTTTTCTTGACTTTTGGTCTGCGTTTGTTGTTGGTCGGAGGAGGTGAATGACGGCAGGTGGTGATATGGTTGCCTGAGGAACGACGGCGTGGACGAGAGGGTCGTGGGTGTTGCCGGAGGCGCGGTCAGTGGCTGCCTGTCGTGGCTGTCCATGGTGGCCGCGGTTTGGTGGTTTGGGCATTCACGTTCGATGGCCACGGCTAGAGTCGCCTTGACCCGGCGATGATGATCGAACATGGTGGCCAACGGTGGAGGGAACGAGCGTATATTGATTGACTGTAAAACATAATGTCATGGCTGGAGTTTTAATGTTCTTGAATCAGTAAGCAAGTCTTCGGGTGTCCTGGGCGTGCTGGAAGAAGAAGACGTTGAGGAGCAGAAGTTGGAATCTTGGGAATGAGAAATCGTGGCGGGGGTGGTCAAGAGTAGTGAGTTTTGTGGGCTGAGCTAGGCATAGTGGACTTTAGGCTAATTTAGGCTTTTTGAACCTTGGGCTGAAATAGTCAGGAAAAGCAAAGAGGGCTTTAGCATGGGCTTGGTGTAGCATTAGTGGAAGAGTGGGCTTAATTGGGAGTTTTGCAAATTGGGCTTAGAAAGGGTAGAATTAGAGTGGGCCTGAGGATAAGCTCAACTGTACCCTTTAGCCTAGACTGTGAGTCTAATCTCAGCCCATGGCCCAGCTCGAAGACCAGCGGCAGCCCGGATCCCATTTTTGGATTAAAAATATAAAAAAAAAATTGTATTAAAAAATAAAAAATCCCGAATTAAAAAAAGAAAAGAAGAAAAAGCGTAATTTTTTTTTTTTTTTTTTTTTTTTTGGGGGCAAGCTCCTCTTAAAAAGTAGGAGCCTTTTGATCAAAGATTGTGCTCGAAGTTGACTAAGCTTTTAGAGTTCTACCTTAGGGTTTCGATTCTCCTTGGGGACAAATGCTTTTGATTGCGTACTTTCAATATGACAGTTATAGCTTCCCTTTAGCCTAGTTAAGATTGGCATGTATTTATCTCTTAGTGTTAGATGCTTGTTTTCTCTTGTACTTTATTTAATGCTTCCTTTAGTAACTAAGTGTTATTTTAATGATAATGCGCCTTTATGATTACCTCATATGTTAGTAAATGGGTTTAAAATCAATCTAGATTGTTTGTTTGTGAACAAGATCAGGTATCGAAAGAATACTAGTTGATTAGTTAGTGTAAGCAAGTTCCAGGTCTTAGATTCTCTAATTACGTAAAAAATGATATATACTTACATACCTTACTTGGTTTCTAGCCGACCTTAATAGGTTAGTGATGACTCCTTATTAAAAATTTCCTATAGCATTAATTTGAATATGCCAACATCATGTGGGATATAGGTTTTGGAAAGCATGTGTCTAAAAGGAGGGCTATAGGCTCACTTTTTATGCTATACCCCTAAACTTATATCTTTTCTCCTCTAGACGGAAAATGTACGTTGCAACATCGAGATCAACAAATTGAACGATTAAATTTGACGAAAGTTAATGGAGTCTAAATTTATCATAAGTGTATTAGTTTGGGATTTTTTTGTATTAAAAGAATTAGTTCAAGACAAATTTGTGACTAAGAGTGAGCGGTTCCAAGTTTCTTACATGTTCCACTTGGAACCCTGGAACTATCCTTGGATATAGGTTCCTTATTTTTTGGAGCTGAAACTTATCTGTCGAAATATGGAACCTAGAACTTACTCTATTATAGGTTCCAAGGTGGGTTTCAGAGTCCTATAAGTTCTTCTTAAAAAAAAAAAAATTATTATTATTTCCTTTTTAGTTAAACAAAACGAAAATAAACGCAAAAAAAATGAACAAACTTGTCATTCATCAAAGAGAATACAAGACAAACAAAATTATTAATAGAGGAAATGAAATTTTTGGAAAGGAATTCAACTAGATAAAAGAGAAGAAATGGAACAAAGGTCTACATTGAAATGGAACAAAATTCACTAGACTTTATTGTTGACTAGGGGTGAGCGATTTCAGGTTTCATATAGGTTCCACCTGGAACCTACCTATTTGAATAGGTTCTTCATTTTTTTGAACTTAAAACCTTCCCTACATATTATAGAACATAGAACCTACCTTGCCAAGGTCAATTTAGGTTCCACCTATTTTATCAATTGAATGATTACAGTAAATTAAAACCTTTAATGATCATCACTTGCTATTACAATTTACTGACAATAACTTATATTTAGAGACATGAAAAATATGGACATTAATAAAGTAAAATTCTTAGTCATAAATGAAAACTCCGACTGGTGCTTCTAGATTATACATTCATTATCAAACTATATGGAATATCACGGGATCACGTGAAGATATGGACTAACAAAAACATTAAAACTTATTTTAAGTTCTAGATTACAGGTTTCAGAATCCAGGTTCTTACAATCAAAGACTTAGAACCTACCCGTTGAAACAAGTTCCTCATTTTTTGGAACCTGGAGCCTACCCTATATATCTTGGAACCTAGAATCTACAGATTCCCATTGGTGTAGTTCGTAGGTTCTAGATTCTACCATGGAACCATGCTCACCCTTATTTATGATAGTTTTACCAATTTAGGGTTTTTCATGGTCGAAAAATTAGTTTGGGGGTAAATTTGTCACAAGTGTACCAATTTAGGGTTTTTGGTGGTCAAAAAATCAATTTGGAATAAATTTATCGTAGGTGCACCAATTTTGGATTTCTCATAATATTAACCCTTAGAGTGAGATTGTAAACATGAACTCAACAGGTGCTGAAAAAATCGATTCTACTTGGTTTGCCAGGAAAGAATATATCCTTCTGATGTCAAAAAATTCCTTGAACTAGTCTTTGAAATGTAGGCAATTTGGGAGTATTCGAAGAGCGGGGAGTTGGTGAAACGATTCAAGTAAGAGCAATGTTTCGACCAAAAAAAAAAAAAAGAGCGATGTAAGTTTTGACTTGGAGTAATGTATTTCACATATATTCCTATTTTAATGGGTGATACACTTGTCTACATCGATAGAGATTTAGATATGTTAATATACATGCAACCATTCATGAATGGGATGTGTTAAGGTGCAAAATGTTCCACCACCGTACAACTTGTGGAGCTATTGTACCATCACCGACAGTGATATTCGAAGATGTATAAATTTTTTTTTTGTGTAACCACTTTGACAAGCTAGCTTTTTTAAGTGATAGTGGTCAAACAATTCATAAATCAATCATACAGTATAATCAATTCAATTTTAAAGTTTTCAATTTGTTTAATCTAATTTTAAACATTTTAATAAATACTTAATATATCAATTAAATTTTATGATTTTTGGCTTGAAAATGTCGAGGTTGATGCTTTTTTTTTTTTTTTTTTGCATTTTTAAAATTTTATGTATTTTCCTTTCCTTTTTTTTTTTTTTTTTTTTTTTTTGCTCATGCCAAGGCCATGCTTGCCTAGATCAGGGTGAAGCCATCATGGCCCTTAGAAGCAAAGCCTTGCTTGTGGCCGGCGAGCATGGCCCCTACTTGTGACCAATGTCGGTTGCCAACCATTGCCTCGACCGGTCACAAGCAAAGGGATGTACTACTAATTTATCTGGTCAGTGATTTTCCTCCTTATGCTAATTTATTTGGTTGGAATACAAAGTGACGCACTGCGTATCCTTCTTGTGCTAAATTGATAGACTCAAAATGGTTTAGTCATGGAAGGAAGTTTTTTATATGAGATATAGGCAAGGATTGAATCTGAATCATCCTTTCCGATTTGAGAAGCAAGCTTGGTTCTTAGTCATATAAGAAAAAGATTTTCCTCTCGAATTCTTCACTATCATTACGATTCACTTGATCGATAAAGCAAGCTTGGTGCACTAGGGCAATTAGATACATTTATCTTATTGGAGGCAATCATTCCCTCGATTTAGCGGTCTCTTCATATCTTGTATATAACGTTCAAGTCTGATGTTTGCGACTGTTAGAATATCTAAAAAATAAATCGCGCATTCATTTAACAGTTTAAACTTTTAGATTAGTTGGTAGTAATCCCATCAAATCTCAAATAGTATCAAAATTAAAGGTCCATGGCTTCATTGATGGACTCTCACATGTTTTCTACCGTCCCATACACACGTCGCCGTGTTAGAATCAACGTTTAAGTTAATATGGAACTTTCAAAAGTCACCTAAACTTGCATGTTGAATTTAATTGCATTTGTTGACAAGTCTTTTGCATGGCGTCGTGCGAGGAGCTCGGAGATAAAAGAGGCCATGTGAGTCCAAAGTAAAGAAATGTATCTGCTGTCAAGTAAAAAACCCCTTTCGCTCGAAGTGATTTTTATTTTAACTTTTTTTCAGATTTCCAATGATCGACACAGTTTGACTTTTTTTAAAAAAAATAATTTTAAACACTTCAAACTTTCGTAATAAAAAACTTGTTTTTAAACATAAATTACCGCATAATCTATTCATAATTTGGGAATATGAATTTTAGTTGTATCTCAACAAGCGTTTGATCTGCATATGTAATTTTTTTGGCGTTAACATTCATGTCATTATTATTATTTTTCCCTGACTAGTTAGACAATTTTTATGACCAACTCAAGTAAGAGCGACGTAAGTTTGACTTGGAGTAATTTATTTCGTATATATTCGAATTTGAATGGGTGACACACTTTTCTACATTGATAGAGACTTAGACATGCTAAAGTACAAAGCAACCATTAATGAATGGGATAGACTAAGGTGTAGACTATTCCACCAAACTCTATTATTATCTGAATGAGTCTTGTGGGGTTCTCATAACGTTATCGTCAGACTATTCCACCAAACTCTATTATTATTTGAATGAGTCTTGTGGGGTTCTCATATCATGACTTTCAAATTCCAACATGAATGAATTTTCTTTTTGTGTAACCACCTTGACGAGACAGCTTTTCTAAGGGACAGTTGTCCAAAAATTAATAAATCAATAACTTACCCCGCGGTGGACGCACTGGTTCGTGCCTTGCCCCTTCATCCGGGAGGGGAGGGGTTCGAAACTCCGCGTCCCCATTGCGCGACTAAAGTGGAGTACCGTGGGAGGTGGGCACTAGTACTTCCCGATTTACGTCATTAGCTAGCCAATCACCGACGGTGGTTAGGGTCAACAAAAAAAAATTAATAAATCAATTGCATGTTATAGTTAAGGGTTAATACTGCTGAAAACCCCAAACCTGCAGTTACACTTCATGACAAATTTATCCCAAACTATTTTTTTGACCATGAAAAACCCAAACCCAGAAACCCGTGACAAATTTACCCCGACCGACTATAAAAAACCATAAACCTGATACATTTATGACAAATTTACCCCAAATTAATTTATTCGACTGCAAAAAACTCTAAACCGGTAAATTTGTGACAAATATACCCTCTGCTAAATTGGATTAATACCACAAAAAAATCACAAAAATTGTAAACTGTGACAAACGGAGCGTAAAATCTAAATTGGTATCCTAGGTTAACCTGTCACGTGTCATTTAACTTAATAATTTGAGAATAAAATTTAACGAAAACTAACATAGGGTAAATTTGTCACAAGTGTATCCGTTTGGGTTAAATTTGTCAAAGGTATCTGTCTGGGGTTTTTGGTGGTCAAAAAAATAGTTTGGGGTAAATTTGTCACAAGTGTACCAGTTTGGGGTTTTTTCAGGGTATTAACCTTATAGTTAATTCAATTATAAAAATTTTAATTTGGTTAGTACAATCCTAAATTTTTTAATAATTTTAATTTATAGTTCTTTTAGCTAATTTTAACCTAAAATTGCTTATGTATTTTTTTTTTTTTTTTTTGCAGTTTTTAAAAATTTTATGATTTTTTTCCTTTCCTTTTCCCTCATTTATTTATTTTTCCCTTGTCGCCATTTTCACTCAAATTTGGGCAAGGGCATCACAGCCCTTATAGGCCAACCCTCGCTTGTGGCTGGCAAGTGTGGCCCTTGCCTATGGCCGATGTCAGTTGCCGATCATTGCCGAGACCAATCATAAGCAAAAAAGAAAAGAAAAGGAAAAAAAAAAATGCAAAGATGGTCATTTACGATGAGAAAAAGGGACAAGGTAACGACACCGATACTTATCTTCCACCATTGGTAGAGGACGAAGAAGTCATTGTGGGAGGAGGTTGATATGCTTGATGCCTCCACCAAACAAAGTTTCAAATTGTGAGTGACTCTTCACCAGACAGTCAATGATTTTTCTGCTTATGCTAATTTATTTGGTTGGAGTACAAGGGCATGCACTACATATCCTTTTTGTGCCGATTTGAAAGACTCAAATTGGTTTAGTCATGGAAAGAAGTTTTCTTATGTCAACCATAGGCTATGATTGAATCTAAATCACCCTTTTTAATTTGAAAAGAAAGCTTGGTTCTTAGTCATATGGGAAAAAGATTTTCCTCTCAGATTCTTTACTATCATTATGATTCACTTGACCAATGAAGCAAGCTTAGTGCACTGGGGCAAAGATATATGTATCCTATTGAAGGCAATCATTCCCTTGATTTAGTGGTCTCTTCATATCCTTTATACTTGGATACCATATATGTAATAGGTTGTTAATGAGGTTCAAGTTTGATGTTCGCAATTGTTAGAATATTTAAATAATAAATCGCGTATTCATTTAACAGTTTAAATTTTTAGAATAGTCGGTAGTAGCCTCACAAAATCCTACATAATATAAGGATTAGAGATCCGTGGCTTCATTGATGGACTCTTACATGTTTTCTAACGTCCCATACACACGTAGCCGTGTTTGAATCCACCGTTTAAGTTAATATGGAACTTTCAAAAGTCACCTAAACTTGCATGTTGAATTTAATTGCATTTGTTGACAAGTCTTTCGCATGGCGTCGTGCGAGGAGCTTGGAGATCAAAGAGGCAATGTGAGTCCAGAGCAAAGAAATGTATCTGCTGTCAAGTAAAAAACCCCTCTCGCTCAGAGTGATTTTTATTTTAACTTTCTTCAGATTTCCAATGATCGACACAGTTTGACTTTTTGTTTCATTCTAAACACTTCAAACTTTCGTAATAAAAAACGTGTTTTTAAACATAAATTACCGTATAATCTATTCATAATTTGGGAATATGAATTTTATTTGTATTTCAACACGCGTTTGATCTGCATATGTAATTTTTTTGGCGTTAATATTCAGGTCATTATTATTATTCCCTGACTAGTCAGACAACTTTTATGAGCAACTCAAGTAAGAGCGATGTAAGTTTGACTTGGAGTAATGTATTTAGCATATATTTGAACTTGAATGAGTGATACACTTTTTTACATTGATAGAGACTTAGATATGCTAATGTATAAAGCAACCACTAATGAATGGGATAGACTAAGGTGCATAATATTCCACCACCGCACGACTTTGTTATTATCTGAATGAGTCTTGTGGGGCTATCGTAACGTCACCATCAGTGACTTTCAAATTCCAACATGTATGAATTTTCTTTTTGTGTAGCCACTTTAACGAGACAACTTTTGTAAGGGATAGTTGTCCAAAAATTAATAAATCAATAGCATGTTATAATTAATTTTATCCCAAAGTTTTAAATTCAGTCAGTACAATCCTAAACATTTTAATACTTTTCTAATATAGTTCTTTTAGCTAATTTTAGCCTGAAATTGTTGATGTAGACTTTTTTTTTTTTGCATTTTTTTTAATTTTATGAAATTTTCCTTTTTTTCCTTTCCTTTTCCTTCATTTCGTTTCTTTTTTTTTTTTTTTTTTTTTTTGTCATCGCCATTTTCGCTCTGGGCGAGGGCATCACGGCTCTTATAGGCTGACTCTCACTTGTGGCTGACGAGCGCGGTTCTTGCCTATGGGCGATGTTGGTTGTCGATCATTGCTAATAGCAATCACAAGCAAAAAAGAAAAGAAAAGGAAAAAAATAATAAAATTAAAAAAAAAAAAATGCAAAGATGGTCATTTGCGGTGAGAAAAGGGGACATGGTAACAACACTGATACTTATCTTCTACCATTGGTAGAGAACGAAGAAGTCACTGTGGGAGGAGGTTGATGCACCTAATGCCTCCACAAAACAAAGTTTCAGATTGTGAGCGACTCTTCACCAGACAATCAATGATTTTCCTGCTTATGCTAATTTATCTTGTTGGAGTACAAAGGCATGCACTGCGTATCCTTTTTGTGTTGATTTGAAAGACTCACAGTGGTTTAGTCATGGAAGGAAGTTTTCTTATATGGGACACAGGCAATGATTGAATCTGAGTCACCCTTTTTGTTTTGAGAAGCAAGCTTGGTTCTTAGTCATATAGGAAAAAGATTTTCCTCTCAGATTCTTCACTACCATTACGATTCACTTGACCAATGAAGCAAGCTTGGTGCACTAGGGCAATTATATACATGCATCTTATTGAAGGCAATCATTCTCTCGATTTAGTGGTCTCTTCATATCCTTTATACATGGATATCATATGTCTAAAGGGTTGTTAATGAGGTTCAAGTCCGATGTTTGCAAACGTTAGAATATTTAACTAATAAATAATGCATTTATCTAATAATTTAAACTTTTAGAACAATTGACAATAATCCCACCAAATCTTATATGGTATCAGAAGTAGAGGTCCGTGCCTTCGTTGATGGACTCTTACATGTTTCCTAACGTCCTATACACACCCGCCATCTTTGGGACGTTTGTGGAGCGTCCAAGTATTCCATTGGGATGGTGTATAGCCCTACCGTGCTGGGGACATTTCCTAAACCGTCCCAAGAGGCTCGAAAATTGTCTCAATCGTCTTGGAACCATTATATTTGATCTCAGTCTAAACTTTATTTTACATGCTGTGGTTTCTCTGGGCTTGGTGTCTATATATCTACAAGGAACGGAGATAAAAGAGCCATGTTGGGTCAAAGCAAATATAAGCAAATATGAGTATCAGTCGTCAAAGTAGCAAACCCCACCCAGCCCGCCCCCCCCCGGGCGCTTGGGTTCATATTCGACCAAATCTAGAACATGCTCTTGACTATGTTGCAATTGGAATATTTCAGCCTTTTTCGACTATGACTGTGTACAAAATAATCACTAATCTGCATTCTTAGTGCTCCCCTCAGACGTACCGTTTAGTTGGGAAATCCAGGAAATAAGGACTTGGGTTCATTCTTATTTGCTGAATAAATTAAACATGCTAAATTTAGTAAAAATGTTAAAATTATGTCTCAAGATCCGACGTTAAATGTTAATTGTGGGGTTTTGAATATTCCGAATTGGATATATCTCATTTTGCTTTGACATCAAATTTGTTAAAATATGTCTCGAGTTTAAGCCTAAAGTGAATTACTGAATTTTGAAATATAAATAAATTGAAGCAAAGTTTTCTTCAATTGCTTGCGGAATCCGAATGCGTGTAGATGAAGTCCACGCGCGTGAAGAAGACAAATAGAACGTGGTGGGCCCAAGTCAGGGCACACGTATAGAAATAATTGAAGGTCTTCTTTATATTTTAGGAAGATGCAGCCCAAGGGAGAAGCTCTGCACGTGAAGTGAGCCTAATTAAGGAATTGGTGGGCCCAGGTCAACTATTTGACCTTGGGCACACGAATTTCCTTTTTCTTTGGTGTGCGCTTGTACGAAGTCGGTGAAAGAAAAGAAACCCTACGAAGCGGCCAAAGACCCACGTATAAAAGGAGAAGTCGCATGCCACCGAAGGGGTTAGCATCGTTGTTGATACGAGCATTGAAGCGCCGTTATTCTAGCGAGTGCTTGGCGGGTTTGGCGGGTTTTTTGTTCGTGCAATTACATCCAAGAAGTTTAGTGTTTGTAGTCGATTAAATCTTGAGGTAAGATTTGTATGTAATTTCTCCGTGAGATTGAGAGATTATTTTAGAGGAATTTCGCTTAAACACTGCGTGCGTTATTGGTTGTAATTGGGGGCAGGAAATATCGAGAGAAATGTTTGAGTGACTCAGTGTGTAATATCCTCAGATCGCTAATCTATAGTGAAATTCGCCGCTACTCTCCCCGTGGACGTAGGTCTTTCACGACACAATGTAAATCTGGTGTCCGATTTATTTTTCTTCTTCCGTCTATATTTTGTTCGATCGCTCGCCCTACCGCAACAAAATTGGTGAGCAAAGAAAATAGAAAAGGACAGTCCGAAATTTGGACTTCCCCTGCAAGTTCCGAATACCGCAATGCAAAATACGGGAACTTTCTTTTACGAGTCGCGTCGATTTTATTTCCATTTTTAAGAGTTCAGTGGGACGTTGGACTTTGACCATGAAAGAAGTAAATTGTGGACTCATGGCCAATTGCATGAGAGAAGGAAAAAGGAAATTAAATCCTACTGGAAGTCGGCAAAGAAGAAGGGGCTCACATTTATATGCATATAAATATTCGGACGGAGGAATCCTGATGTGCCGTGGTTGATGAAGAGTGCAGCAGGTCTTCGTGCCGTCTGCGTCGAGAGAGAACTCTTGAAGCGCCATTTCTAAGCTAGCGCTTGGCGTGAATTATTTCTGTAAATTTTTTCGTGAATTATATTAAAAAAGTAGTAGCGTTCAAGCCAATTAAATATTATGAGTTTAAGATTTGTTTATTTTTTCATGAAATTGAGAAATTATTTCACAATAATTTGTGGAGCTAAATATTGCATGAATTATTGTCTATAATCAGGGCTTGAGAAACATTAAGAGTTTTTAAATGATTTGAATATTATTGTAATCTCTATTATATTGCTTAATCTATAGTATAATTCATTACTGCTTTTTCCGTGGACATAGGTCACTATGACGAAATTATGTAAATCTAGTATGAGATTCATTTTCTTATTCTATCTGCTATATTATTTGATCGTTTGCTTTTGCAACAAAAATTGATTTATGAAAAGGAATGACATGCTAAAGCGATGTGTGAAAAATCCTTTTATTTTATTTTTTTTGTAATTAATTCTGTAGACCGCATCATCTAGAGAAAAAAGAGTGTATTGGAATATTTTCGGAATGGTTTTTATTTTGACTTTTCCCAAATCTCTAACTGCACACGGTCTGGGACGGTAAAAGAATTATTTTGACATTTTAGAAGCTGAAAAAAAATAAAAAAACAACAAAGTCGTGCATGGATATGTGCATCTCCACCCGTGTCTGATCTACATATATAATTTTTCTGGTATTACTTTTGAGTAATATTTGGACACGTTAAAGAGCTTTTATGAGCAGCTCAATTAAGAGACTTGTCTAGTTCACTTGGATTAACCTGTTTCGAATATATTCCTTGTCAACATCGATACAGGCTTAGATTTGCTAATGTCCAAGTAACCATTAATGAATGGGACAGACTGATGGAAATTGTTTCGGATTCCCCGACCGTACAACTCAATTATTGTTCAAGGAAGTACTTAGGATTATTATTCCATCCATTTGCTGGGACTTTTTTTTGTGTATCAAGTTTGACAAGATAATTTTTTTCAATATTTATAGTCAACATAAATGATACTATCAATTGCATACAAGCTATGATCTAGGATTGAATTTGTTAAAATAGGTCATAAATCAATTTTTTAATCCATATATGATGAGTAGGGTCGTTATATTCAATAAATTGATCAGAAATGAGTTTAAACATAATATGAGTGTTAAATAAGTCATAAATGGATCTACAACTTACTTAAATCCAACCCATCTTTATTACTCTCTTTTCATTATCTCTTGCCCTCACTCGATTTCATGCTCACTCATTTTTATGAGTTTCCTAAATTGGGCTAAATATAAAAGGTTGCGTTTGGTGGTTAGTATAAAATTTAGGATATGATAAAATTTATCATATCTTACATTTAGTGCTTGCTCAAAATAGATAAAGTCGGATATAAAGAGGATATAGACCTGGATAAAATTATGCCACAAGAGGTGGGATAAAGATTGATATGATTTCGATATCCATTATAGAAATTTTTTTTTTTCTCAAATAACAAATTTCTTATATTAATAAATTAAAATTATATTTTAATATAATAATATTTGAATTATAATATAAGAAATTCAAAATAACAAAAAATAAAAATCTATTTTTTAATTTAATTTAATTTTTATTTATATATTTGAATTTAATTCTATCTTATGATATACATTCAATATATACATATATTTTATTACATATTTTAGGTGTTTTAGTAATTTAGGTATATTAGTACAATTTTTTATTTAATGAAATTTTATTAGAGAATGATGGAAGGGGAAGAAAGAAATAAAAAAGAAATTAATGAAAAAGAGAGGAAAATAAAATAAAAAAGAAGATAAAAATAAAATAGAAAAGAGTATTATGAGAGATTTTTACTATCTTCTTTTGTAAGATTTGTGATTCATATAGGCATTTATACCAAACAATATAGATATGATGTGAATATATCCGACATTATTATTACAATCATTAAACAGTTGATATAATATAGCAAAAATCCCATAGATTTCATATCTTATCAGTCCTATCTTGATTAGAAATCTGGACGACCAAATGCAACCAAAGTGTTTTAGTAATATAAGTCAAGTTAGGTATGAATTACTAGATTTACGTTTTATAGAAATTAGTCAAAACTAGTTAAATGGGTATATTTGAATCGGCTTATTTTCGACTCGAGCTATTCGTTTAATAGGTCTATCTTGGAAAACCTGCACATGCTAAATGACTAAACTTAACCCATTCATAGAGTTTAAAGGGTGTTTTGTTGGCCTCCACATAATCATATTTCCGCATCCGTACCCCTAAACTATTGAAAGAAATAATTGGTTACAACTAAAGTAAATAGAAAGAGGGAAAGAAAAAAGATCTTTTCGAGGAAGTGAATCTAATTGTTGTCCGAATAAGTTAATCACCTAATGGAGTTTCCAAGAGTCATGGAGTATGGACTCCACTATGGATAAACTGTATAATAACCTAAAGCTGCTGAGCCGTGATTCTAGCAAAAATGGTCATTTGCGGTGAGAAAAAGGGATAGGATAATGACATTGCTACTTATCTTCGACCATTGATAGAGGACGATGGAGTTACTGTGGGAGGAGGTTGATGTGTTTGATGCCTCCATGAAACAAAGTTTCAGATTGCAAGTGACTCTTCACCGGATGGTCAATGATTTTCTTGCTTATGCTAATTTATCTGGTTGGAGTACAAAGGGATGCACTACATATCCTTCTTGTGTTGATTTGATAGACTCAAAATGATTTAGTCATGGAAGGAAGTTTTCTTGTATGAGACATGGCCGATGATTGAATTTGAATCACCTTTTCGATTTGAGAAGCAAGCTTGGTTTTTAGTCATATAAGAAAAGATTTTCCTTTGGGATTCTTGACTAACATTGCTGTTCACTTGACGGATGAAGCAAGCTTGGTGCGTCAGGGAGGGGAATTAGATACATGTATCCTATTGAAGGCAATCATTCCTTCAAATTAGTCAGCTCTTCATATCCTTTATACATGGATATCATATGTGCAATGGGTTGTTTATGAGGTTCAAAACCAATGTTCGCAACTATTAAAATATTTAAATAATAAATCACTGACTCATCAAATAGTTTAAACTTTTAAAATAATCAGCAGTAGTCATTAAATTTCACATGATATCAAATTTAGAGGTTTGTGTTTTCGTTGATGGACTCTTACATTTTTCCTAACATCCCATGCCAATGTCCCATCTTTGGGACGTTTGTGGAGCGTCCAAGTATCCCATTGGGATGCTATATATTCCTTACCGCACTCGGGACATTTCCTAAATTGTCCCAAATAGGCTCGAAAATCGTCTCAATCGTCTTGGAACCATTATTATTTGATCTAAGTCTAAACTTTATTTGACGAGCCGTGGTCTTTCTGGGCGTGGTGTCTATATGTCTAAAATGGAACGGAGATAAAAGAGCCATGTTGGGTCAAAGCAAATGTTAGTATCAGTCGTCAAAGTAACAAAAGCCCCTCGCTCGGGTTCATTTTCGACCAAATCTAGAACATGCTCTTGACTATATCGCAATTGGAAAATTTGAGCCTTTTGCAACGATGACTATGTACAAAATAATCACTGATCTGCATGCTTAGTGCTCCCCTCAGACGTACCATTTAGTTGGGAAATCCAGGAAACAAGGACTTGGGTTCATTCTTATTTGCTGAATAAATTAAACTACTAAATTTTGGAAGACTGTTAAAATTATGTCTCAAGTTTAAGCCCACTAGACAAAACCGATCCGACGTTGATTGTTAATTGCTGAGGTTTGAATATTCCCAATTGGATATATCCCATTTTGCTTTGATATCAAATTGGTGAGCAAAGAAAATAGAAAAGGACAGTCCGAAATTTGGACTTCCCGTGCAAGTTCGGAATAGTGCAATGCAAAAAACGGGAACTTTCTTTTACGAGTCGTGGTCGATTTTATTTCCGTTTTTTAGAGTTCAGTGGGACGTTGGACTTTGACCATGAAAGAAGTAAATTGTGGACTTGTGGCTAAATGATTGAACTTAACCAATTCATGGAGTTTACAAGGTGTTTCATTGGCCTTCACATAATCGGATTTCCGCATTCATACCCCTGAACTATTAAAAGAATAATTGGTTACAACTGAAGTAAATAGAAAGAGGGAAAGAAAAGAAGATCTTTCGGAGGAAGTGAATGTAATTGTAGTCAGAACAAGTTAATCACCCAGTGAAGTTCAATATGGACTCCACCATGGATAAACTGTATAATAACCTAAAGCTGCTGAGCCGTGATCCTAGCGAAATTAGAGCCATTGAAAAGACTATTGTCATTGGAAGAACCAATGCAAGAGGAAAAGAATGATAAGAATAGAAAGATTTTTTGCTAGGTACATGATAAACATCAATTCTAAGGAAGACTTGACTTATTCTCTCAATTTCAGCCGTTGGAATTCACAACTAAATGTGTCTTTGTTCCGACCACTCCATCTTGATCACTTATAGACGAACACTGTGAGCCTTTGTCCACTCTCCCTCTTTTTATACAGGCATGCCGTGAAGTTAAACCACACATTCTTAACAATCATCTCTCTCTTGCTTAGCCAAGTTTTGCAATCCCAGACTCTGGTTAAAGAGAGTGAGATCTCTCCCTCCCTTCCTCCCTCCCTGTCTCTCTCTCTGTCTCTCTGTCTCTCTGTGGGTTGAACTTGAGACTGAGATGGTGGCGAATCTCTTCACGGTTCAATCCCTCTTCTATGGGTTTGTCCTTCTGTGCGCCATTAACTTAGCTGGTGCCGCCACTTTTCTGCCTGACGACGAAGGTGAACAAAATAAACACCGATCTTGTATTGCTTTCATCGTATTGTTCCTTTTTGTTTTCTTGTTTTTGGCTCGCATGGATACCGAGTTTTATCTGTCTGTTGTCTGTGCTTTCTTTCACAAGTAAAGAAAGATGCTATACATATATATTATATTTAAACTCAAGTACACGCGAGTTTGGCCTCGTTTGTGCTTACTCTGCATTAGATACTGTTCCTTTGACTTGTTGGCTCTTTTCTCTTTCAGTGGATGCATTGAGAGAAATAGCAAAGACCTTAGGGAAAACGAACTGGGATTTTGATGTAGATCCATGCAATACAATTGGTGGATGGGGTGATGTCAAACTGCCTGATAAAACTACAGACGCTGTCACCTGCAACTGTAGTGTCATCGATGCTGACAACACCACTGTTTGCCATGTCATTAGCATGTAACTCTCTCTCTCTCTCTCTCTCTTCCCAGATAAATAAGCAAGAAAAACCTCAAGTTAATGTATTTTTCTTAGGTTGAACAAGTTGATGTACTTTACGAGCATAGCTTCCTAGCTAGACTTTGAAATCAATCACGCGATTGCGCACCGATTCTTTTATCTCTTTATTGAGTCAACTAGTTGAAGTTGTGAACAGTTTTAGTATTTCATTGAAAAAACAAATTGGCCAATTTCTGGGTCGAAAGTGTATTGAGTACAAGAAAATGGATATTCACTGGATAAGGGCATTGAAATCAAAGTTTAGCTTTTCAATTGCAAAAGCGATTTAAATTTAAGGGAAAAGTGTAAAGTTTTAAACATATTGTATTGATGCTAATTTAGCCCTAAATTTTTTGACCGGTGCCAATTTAGCCCTAAATTTTTTGACCGGTGCCAATTTAGTCCTCTCGCGACCTTGCCGCCCCAGATCTGGGTCACAGCGGTCGCTGGAGGTCGCGTGACCTCACCGCAACCCAGATCCAGGGGTAGCGTGGTCCTCCGATGACCTCGTTGCCCCAGATTTGGGTCGCGGTGGGGTTGCCCGACGTCCGGCGACCCTCGCCGGTGTCGCGCGACCCCAGGCGGCCCTCGTCGGGTGTCGCTCGACCCCGGGCAGCCCTCGCCGGTGGTCTTCAAGGGTTGCTCAACCCCGAGCGGCCCTCCCCAGTTGTCTCCGAGGCTGCGTGAGTCATATGTTGGCCGCCGGCGACATATTTCGATTGCCGGTGGCCGCCTACCCTTGCCGATCAATTTTTAAAATTTTTCTTTTGATAATTTTTTTTTTTATCACAAAAGTTCTTTGTAAATATAATTCCTCTAAACACCATTTTACTTAAAGGTACTTCACAATGGACTTTTAAATTGTAATTTAACAAAAACAATTTGCATTCTAAAAAGTCCATTCAACCTAAAATCCTTTGCATTTTCCCAATGATTTTCCCCAAAAGTCCAACCAAACGCACCCATTGCTCACTCATAATTTCCACCATGTCGAGACTTCTTGTCAAGCTTTCAATTCAACAATGATTTACCTGAAAAGAAAACAGTAATAGTTTTATTAAGCTAAGCGGCTGCTTGACTTTCGTCCAACTTGACCATGATCACCAAGCTTTCGCTCTCTCCGTTTCTAACGTCATGAAGGCCTTCTTCCCTGTTTACGCGTATTATCATCCTTAGGAAGTAATCAACCTCAGCAACTCAGTTTCAAATACATAACAAAAGAAATCTTATTAGACAAATCAAATTTATGATATGTCTGGTTTCATTTCTTGAAACCGATCGAGCAACCATGGCCAAGCTTGTTTTTCATTTTTGTTTAAGTTGATACCTTTTTTTTTTTTTTTCCTTTTTTTCTTAATAATTTATATTTGTTTTACAGTGCAGCACTTAATGGGCACCACATCAGTACCATGTGTTTTAAGATTTTCTTTAGCCACATTATATGGAATTAACAAAAGTATTTGATTACATCAATTTGAAAAAATTTAGCACTTTTATTAAACTTATCCCAATTCCATATATGTCATGTTTTGATAAAAATGAATTTGTCATAGACTATTTGTCATTTTAACTCTAATCTTGTATTTTGATTCATATAGTGTTAAATGAGATCAAAGTAATTTTACTCTCTACGTTATAGTGTTGATTCATGTTAACGATTGTATATATGTTCTATATTGCATTACATATTGTGCATAGTATAGTCTATTCTATATTTATACGATATTAAAATATTGTTTCACATAGCATCAATCTGTTTTGCATTGTATTGAAAGGGATAGTCAATTTTTCTCTTCATAATATCGATTTATGCGTTTGTAATTTTTTTTTCTCTCCACTAAATAATACATGTCATGCATGATAGAGTCAATTCTTTGGTTTTACTACTTCAATGTAATAGCTCTCTCAATTTTATTTATAAAAACACTTAAATCTATTGCCTCGGCTTAGATTAAAGCTTGCAATCAAGGAAACTAATTATGTTGAAATTGAAAACGGGTAGGATATCGAACCACAAAAACGAAAACTATCCGAGGTGTACCGACCACATTTTTTTAGAGATTTTTTTTTTTTTTTTTTTTTGGCTGAATGGATGTTTAAAGTTAAGTAAGAACGAATATTTGAAAGGAAAACCTCATTAGACAAATCTCAAGAGACAATATTACCCAACTATGTTTATATTCAATAAATAAAATCTTATCGTGTTTCTTACACATTTATTCAAATAATAGTTTTAGATTATGCAAGAGGAAGACTTTAAATGAAGTGTAATATTGGGGAAATAATGTAGTTGGCTAAAGAAAAATCCTCAAGCAATCATATCGTTTATTTCTGTTCCCAACCCACTTTATCTGGGTTGGTCCTAACCCCATTATGTTCGAAGCTTAGAATTTCAATTCGGGATACGAATAGGTTTATACTGTCATTTTTCTTAAAAGGATGCCTAAAAATTCATGTCGTTATGATATGATCGAAAAATGAGTGTTATCCTGATTGTATTATAAACGAAAAAGGTTAAATAGTCTAATGGAACTATTTTATTTACTATATTTTTAAGAAATATTGTATGTCATTATTGAGTTTTGTTACTATTAAAAAAATTACTGGAATATCAAAGTAATTTACATGAATATGAAATAAAAATTAAACATACTTTGGGCATCAAATAACAGGTAAATAAATGATCTTATCATATTTAAATTATTTATTATGTAATAAATAACATAATATCAGTTGTTCACTATGTATGATTATCTAAATTTTCAAAATCTAATATTATATTATTCATAATATAATGATGTTAATCACTAAGTAAATTAATTGATGCTCAATTTTTTTGTAATTATTATTTTTTATATATAATCATATGTTATGTGCTTAACATTTAATTCTAATCATAAAATTATTAAGATTTAGACAATTCTCTGATATAATAGATAATATATCTAGTGATTTGTATGAACGTTAAGCTAATGAAGTATGACTGACAATTAAAGTGATAATTAGCATATTTTCTCTAACTCCGAGTTTGGGGATACTTTTCAAATTCCGATGCTATTTCCATTTTGAATCAATTGGTATGTAGATGTACATAGCCGTTTTCCAAAATCATTTCGTCATTGTGAAAACAGAGTTCTCAAGAGGCAGTCTCTTCCCGGTACCCTTCCACCTCGACTGTTCAGATTGCCTTACCTCCAAAACTTGTAAGCCTCTCTATTCTCCCTTTCTCCATTATCATCAATCCTCTTCTTGTTCTTTGTGGTCATCGTCGTCTTCATCTCTCTTTGTAAACAGTGATGTCACACGCAACTACCTAAGCGGCACAATTCCTAAAGAATGGGGCTCTACGAAGTTGTTCAACATGTATATGCTCTCTCTCTCTCTCTCTCTCTCTCTGACGCACACACATGCACACACAACGGCACACAAACATAGAGATGCGAGTCTGTCTTCTCTTGACTGGGGAAACGCGATGATGTGGGTGCAGTTGTCTGCTTGGAAACCGGTTGACTGGTCCATTCCCGAAGGAGCTGGGGAACATATCCACACTTTGGAAATTGTAAGTGATCACTCATCCGGCCGCTCGTGTTTGGCCTCTTCGCTGTGTTAAATTTGATTGATGTTGGAGATATCAACTCTCTCTTGCTCAGAGTTGTCGAGATCAATCAGCTTTTTGGAGCTGTTCCTCCAGAGCTCGGGAACTTGTCCCAGCTACATCACCTGTGAGTCTCTCAATGCATATTTCCGCATCATTTGCCGAGTTCTTATTCACTGATGATTTTGTATCTGGGAAGGGAATTTTTTTTTTTTTCCATTGTAGTAACCTGTTGAGAGATTAGCATTCATGTTCAATTAAACAATGTGATACCATTGGTATTTTCTTGTTCCAGGCACCTTACGTCAAATAATTTCACTGGGGAGCTGCCTAAAACATTTGCTAAATTGACTACATTGCAGCAGCTGTTAGTTTCCTGTTTCCTCAAACTCTGCCAATAGTTAGATTCTCTTATTCTTTCTTTTTCATATGAATCTTGTTGTTGAACGCTCTGTAGGCGACTTAGTGATAACCAGTTCACTGGAAAGATTCCTGATTTTATTCAGAACTTGACAAATCTCGATATGCTGTAAGGCTTAATGCTTCTTCTCCTTTTAAGTCGGTCTATATAGATATACCCCAAAGACAATTCAATCTATGAATTGTATCATCAGGGTTATTCAAGGAAGTGGATTGCAAGGGCCAATACCCTCCGGGATCGCACTTTTGGAGAAATTGTCCGACTTGTCAGTTTGGAAGTTTTGCATTTTGATCTGATCTCTCCTTTCTTTAATATGGTGTCAATCTAACAGAGTTCCCTATTTGATTTTGATATGCAGGAGAATAAGTGACCTCGATGGGCCCGAGTCCCGAGTTCCACAACTTAATTGTACAAATATTACGACATTGTGAGAGCACTGCTCCTTCTCAAATAGTTTACTTAGTGCAAGAGAGCCAAATCGTCTTGACAATGTGATGATATCAGTGCTTTTTCCTTATAGGATTCTGAGGAGCTGCAATCTCATAGGAGAGCTACCTGGTTATCTAGCAGAAATGACGCTCTTAAAAATATTGTGAGTGGAAAATGACTTTTCCCCTTTCCTATTCCAAGCAGAATAGATAATTTTACCCTTGATGAGTGATATATACTAGTTTATGGTTGACCATTGATTGCAGTTAAAGAACCCATTTAAGATGGCTTGACGCTCCTTACTAACTTCAATGGTGTTTTGATCTTTTCTGTTGACAATGCTGAAATGTGAATCGTGATGTGGCATTTAAGTTTCTGGTGATTGTAGCCTCTGCTGTAGAATATACAGTTTCGCACAGAAGTGTATGGACCTTTTCTCTCTTTGTTTTCATTTCGCTGGGAATAGAAACCACAAGAATGGAGGCTTATTTACTTTTGTTGGGGTGCCCATTTCATCTAATTTACTTTTGCTTTGATTTGTTTTCTTAACTTCTTCAGAGCATTGATGCAGAATGGAGGCTTTTAGTGGTTGATTGTCTGGAAACTTTCCTTCTAGTGGTTTACATTCTCAAATCTCAGCCCCATAATATCTAAGTAGAGTATCATGCTTGACTGTCCTATAGTTGTCAGCCATAACGTTCTTGGTTCAAAAGGGAGCATGGCTGCAAGTGCATCTCTATACAAGTCAAGTCTCTTATTCACCTCTGTAAGATTTTGTAAATGCTACATTTAAAAACATTTTTTTTGCCGTTCTGTCATCGTCAGCCAGCAACGCTTATTTTTTGTTTTCTGACATTTTAAATAACCGAATTTCCGTGGTTCCGCTTTGGCTTATCATATAGTCCATTTCCTTTTCTCTAGGTTCAACCGGGTTGTACTTTATACTGGACTGCAAAGTCATGCTTTCCTTTTCTTTTCTTTTTTTCAAATCCTCACTTTATATTTTATATTTTATTTTTTATTCACTCGTGATCATATTCTACTTTCCAATCACCCTAGTATTTAGTTGTCATCCCTTTATTCATGACTAATATGTTATGAAGGAAATCTGTTCAGTACATAATGATTTGCTTTAGTTTTGGTCTTATTAGATAAACGGAATCCCCCAATTGAACTATAATATATTGCATTCCAAGGGATGCATATTGAACATGTTGTAAATTTGATTTACAGCAGAATTTTTGTCTAAACTTCTGAATTGGACCTGTAGGTTCATTGATGTAGCCTGTGTTTGTACAATCCTCCAAAGTATACTCAAAGAGTGTCTAGTGTGAGTCAGTTAAAACTATCTTCTCATTATATCTCTCCTTTCCATTCAATTGTTTTGCAGAGACCTCAGCTTCAACAAACTGAGAGGCGAAATCCCTCCTTCGTTTAGCAGCCTCCGGGGAGTTAATTATATGTAAGTACTTTGATGCTGAACCTAAGCTTCTTTTTCATATTTTGTACAATAATCTAAAATCTCTATTAGTTTCTGTGGCCAAGCTGTAGACATCTCTTGCTGTAAAGTAGTTGAGCTATCAATAGAACTTAGACTGCAATAACGTGTCCAGTTTATAAGCCTTAAAATCCTCGTCTCTGAAAGCTTATTATTTCACCATCCAAATTTTACAATGATTTGGGTTATATTTTTATGATTATTTTCAACTAATTATTTTTTGTTGGACTCTAGTCTTGTAGCAGACATAAATCGATGATATCTGTTGCTTATTGAGCATGATTGACAAGTATCAATTGAGTTACTTGTTTATTTTATGCTGGAAGAGGTTAAATGGATCAATGTTACTCAAGTATTTGGCAGTTAAATGTGTATGTACTTAATGCATGTCCTGTGCGCCTGTTTTATGATGTATGGGAGATTTAACATAGCAAAGTCCTTAGTCTCTCTATTTGGTTCTTTCCACAACAATGGCCCTAGATTGTTTGGTGAGTGCAGTTCTTACGTGGTATTTAGAAGGTCTGCAGATAGGACCTTGATGTCTTATCCCTAGTCTTGAAAATGATGAGAAATTGTAGTCCTAAGATTCTTGGACTGTTTAACAACGGCACAATCTTTTCATCTTTCTGCCCAACAATTGACTGTTTGACATTGGCACATCTTCCCTCATTATGTCTTATAAGTAAAAGAACATTATAGCGAGGAAATAGTTAATAAGCGAGGTTGATAGTATTCTTCATTATGTTCAACTCTGTGTACTAGTACTATGGTAACCCATGCACTCCAAGTCTTGCAGGGATCAAGGTTTTCCTCTGTCACTGATTCCTTTATCTTTCATCTCCAGCTGAAAGCTCTATATCGATATCGTGAGTTAACTGATTTTTTTTCTACACCTCTAATAATCTTTTAATCTACTAACTAATGCGATTTTGAGGTTATCTATAGTTTTTCAGTTTGAGTGCTTAAAGTGCACAAGGAACTGACTCGATCAAACTGTTTAGCTATTTGACTGGAAACCAATTGACTGGAGCAGTCCCTCATTGGATCCTGGAGAAAGTAGAATTTGCATAAGCTTCGCTGCCTGAAGAAAAATGTCTTGTTTAATCCCGAATATGCTTCTAGCTCTATCTGGCTAATCTTGCACTGTGGTAAGCAATTATGCATTTGCATCTTGAATCTTTATGGTTTGTAGCTGATGGACTTAAAAGGAAACATCACAAGTACCTTTTTTCCTAGTTGGGATCTGTTAATTGGCATGTAATATGTAAGACGAGGCTGAATTGTATGGTATGCATGAAAGAACAGAAAGCAGATCTTCTTGGAAGTGCCAAGTTAGCCCCACTTTCCCCCGTACAAATAGGCCCTTCCCAGTTCAGATATTTTTCAAGCCTCCGGAATGATAAAAATAACACTCGGAAAATCTTTACTTCCCCTAAATCCTCTTTGAAAGTTTGTCTAACACATCACCCTCACGGTATGATTAGTTGCTTGGGCTATTTCTTACTGATGATAATGTTTATGGGTTTGTGTATCTGAGAAACTCCCCAGGCAAAATGAGCATGCCTTGGAGAAAGTTGATATTACCTTATGGGCATAAGAATGAAGCTCTTATGAGGTAGTTTAAACATTTGAATGGTGGTCTGGATATTTTCTAATAAGAAGATCCAACTTTGTGGTCGTTTGAATCACAGTTCTATTTTTGTGTCTTTGCCTTCTATATCACATCTGATATACCGTTACTGGGTAAAAATGTATTTATGCACTCCAACTAGTTCTAAAGTCTCCATTGGCTCCAACTAGTCTTTCTCCTTTTAATTAGTTAAGAAAAGACATCTTCAATAAAGGTAAAATATTACTTTCAGCACCTTGTGATGTTTTTGCCTTTCGACTTGCCTTACCTGTCCATATTTTGCAACTGGTCTGCATTTTTGGACACAATAATCATGTGATGGAATGACTTTCTGTGTATTCTTCAAATTGATTATATTTTGGAAACGGTTGACTATTTCTCTGTGTAGTGACCTATCATACAACAACTTCACTGTTGGAGAATCAGAGTGTCAAGAACGAGATGTGTATGTATTACTTCCTTCACTCTAAATCAGGGATCCCCTTAAATGTACGATTATTATTAACCTATAATACTGCATGCATTCGAGATTTCTATTTATCTACTGAATATTGATTTTGTCTTTTTCTGCAGCAACTTGTTTGCAAGCTTGGCGGTTGACAATGCGTATGTTTATGATTAAATGTTTCACCAAGAATTTCCAAGGACCTCCATTTTAATTGTTTATGTATGTAGCATGGAACTTCATTCAGAATGATGATGATTGTAACATTAAAATCTTTGTTGACTTGCTCAGAACCTCATATCCTGCCACAAGTGGGCTTGCCTCATGTTTGAAAAGTCAGCAATGTCCAGGAAGTAAGTTGATCTGTTGTATATCCTATCATTTTCATCAGATCCTAATATTGCGTTGTACTCTGTCTATTTTCTCATCAAAACTCTCCTCTGGGCTATTGGTATCATTATTTGATGCCTAATGCATAATTACTCTAGATATTTTAAAAGCCGCCTCCATGAAATAATGTCTTTTCATAAACTTGGGAGTTTCTATGTGATCTTTTAATAAGGGAATGCTAGATTGCTTAGTGTGTCTGGAAAGTCTACTCCCTATTAACAGAAAGAAGACTTGATTTTTCTGTTTGTGGCTGTTTCATTACTCCATCCAGATCGGTATAACCTCTTCATAAATTGCGGTGGGAGTGAAGTAACAGTAGGGGACATCACATACACTGAGGATAAAGAGCCGCCTTCAGCTTCAAAATCCTTCCTGACTGGACATTACTGGGCCTACAGTAGCACTGGCCACTTCCTTGATGATGGAATCAATTCAGATACATATATAGTCAGCAATAAATCTGAACTATCCATGGATAATGCGCAACTTTACATGAATGCACGGCTTTCTCCTATCTCTCTAACTTATTATGGTTTTTGTCTGATGAATGGGACCTACAATGTAAGCCTTCATTTTGCGGAGATAATGTTCACAGGCAACAAAAATTATACAAGCCTCGGAAGGCGAGCTTTTAATGTTTATATACAGGTAAATTTTGGGCATCATGTAGTGCTGGTTCTTAGATGTAAAGCATATAAAGCGTTTAACATGTTATGATTGGATTGTTTTATCTAAATATCTCGTATTTGCAAATCATGATCTTTGCACAATTGGTCCAGTCTGTGGAGGCTGAATGTTTCACCTTGTTCTGTGTAAAGACACTCAAGTTGAATCAGATTAAATATTATCTCAGGGGAAATTGGTGTGGGAAGATTTCAATATTGAGATTGAAGAAGTGGAGTTGGAAAGGCGGTCATAAGAAATTTTACTACCATGGTGACCGAGGGCACTCTGGAGATACGCTTCTATTGGGCTGGGAAAGGAACCTACGCTATACCTGACCGAGGAGTCTATGGTCCTCTTGTATCTGCTATCTCCGTCTATCCTGGTATGCAGATAGACACTTCCATGTTTCACTTGGTGCTTCTCTATTGCGAAAGTTACTCATATTCATATTAGGAAAAATACCCATATTTTTCTTGCACCAGAAGTCATCGATAGGCTATTCAGTTAGTTGGTTTGGTTGCAAATGTCCACTCTTAGATTCAGGCATCTGTTACAGTTGTTCAGATAAATTTCCAATGTAGCTGGCTAGGATTTATCATTCTTGTCTTAAGAGGCAAAAATTGGCTATGGTTTGCTTTGTTTTCTTTCTATCTGTTTTCTGTGTTTATCTTTAATCCTTCTATTCAGACTACGAAACAACAGCCTCGTTCACTTTTCTGCTATGGATCAATGACCATTGCGCCTGTATTATATAGTACAGCCTTGAGAATGAAGAATATATTTCTATTTCTTTTTCTTGTTCCCTTTGTATTTAGTATTAAATGTTCCAAAGATGATATCTTCCTGTGCTCATTAATCTGATAGTTTTCGTGGAGTGTTCTGAGCAGTTCTCATGTCCTCCTGATTCTCAATTAGTGCTGTCCCATCTGTTGGTTTCTGTGTTCACCAAGAAGCTACCGATATATTTCCGCACGTGTGCTTACCCCATTTACTTGAGTTTTGGGTAAACATATCTTGTTCTTTCTTCACTGCAGATTTTGAAATCCCACGAGAGTCGGCCATAATATCTGCTGGTAAAGTGGTTGGAATTGTGGCTGCTATAGTTTTTGTAGTTTTTCTTATCCTGGGCATCCTTTGGTGGAGAGGATGTCTAGGACGTGAAGATGAAATGGCAGAAGGTAGTTGCTTACCTGGAGTCTCTGTCATTTAGTTCATATAAATATGTCAAGAAATATGAGAATGTTATGCACACTCTGAATACGTTGTCCCCCTTCCCTATTCTGGTGGGGGAGGGGGGTAATCACATTGCATCTTTTATATATCAGCTAGATCACACGGTTGTCCTGTCAAACTGTTGGTGCATGACTCTTCTTCTTACCTTTTCTGGTGGGGGAACAGGTAATCTCAATGCATCATTAATACTGCAACTAGGTTACACAGTTCCCCTGTAAAACTGTTGATGCATGGCATTTGTGCATTCCATTGGAGATTTGATTTGACGCATAAAGAAAATCAGTTATTATTAAGCCATGATACAGCTGAAGGGTCATAGATCCATTTGGCTCACAAAACTTTTAAATGGAAATCCGAGAAATGAAGGGATAGATAGTTTGTAGGAAGAGGACAGTAGATTTCCTAGTGAGTGAGTGTGCACGCGCATGCGTGGGGTCTTCTTGGGGGCACGATTGACCATATATATACTGAATCTATGTTTCAAGACATTGAAAACAAATGCCTGCTTCACATATATGAGACATCGAAACATTCAACCGTGTTATGTTTCCAAAGTGGGCTTTCTCTATGAGTTTTCTTTTCCGCCACTACTAGTATCCCTGAAAACACTTTTTTTTTTTTTTTTTTTTTTTAAGTACATACTGAACCAATACCAGAGTTTCCTAGAAAATAAATTTCAAGATGCTAAGATATTCTGTGATAATAATGTTTTTGGTACATTGAGAAGGAATTGCTCCATTTTTGTTAGATAGTAGGTTACATACTATAGCTGTTGACTCCTCCAAATTCTGAGAAGTTCCAAACCATGGTGCAGATTTGAAGGGTCTAGCATTGCAAATTGGTTCATTTACCTTGCGACAGATTAAAGCTGCCACAAACAATTTTGATGCTGCCAATAAGATCGGAGAAGGTGGTTTTGGTTCTGTGTACAAGGTATACAGGAAAATCGGTGAACCCATTTCCCTCAATTCCCAACAGAAAAGCTATGTAGAAAGCAGCATTCAATGTAACTGAATCTTCACAGCATAAATCTGATGCGAAAGTGCATATGCAGGGTCTTCTGTCAGATGGCACCACTATAGCAGTGAAGCAGCTTTCATCAAAATCAAGGCAAGGAAATCGTGAGTTTGTGACTGAGCTTGGGATGATTTCTGCTCTTCAACATCCACATCTTGTGAAACTATATGGATGCTGCATTGAAGGAAATCAACTTTTGCTGGTTTACGAGTACATGGAAAATAACAGTCTTGCTCGTGCTTTATTTGGTAATTTGATGTCACACCGTGCTTCTCTGGCTTTAGTTAATGACATGGGACTAAAGTAGCTTTGATGTCTTCTGATACAATTAAAGGTCCTGAAGAATTTCAGTTAAAGTTGGATTGGTGGACAAGACACAAGATATGTGTGGGTATTGCCAGGGGCTTGGCATATCTTCATGAAGAATCCAGGCTGAAGATTGTGCATAGAGACATCAAAGCTACTAATGTTTTACTAGATAAGGATCTCAACCCTAAAATATCAGATTTTGGTTTAGCAAAGCTTGATGAAGAGGACAACACACATATTAGCACCAAGATTGCTGGAACTTAGTAAGTTTATTGCTTTATGTTCCTGTTAGCCTAATTAGGAGTTGGTCAGCGACAACATAAAAAAATGGAGTAGAGATATCCCGTCTAATTTAAGAAAAGTAAGTTGAATGGAGCTTTGTGGTTGACTCACATCATCCCAAAGTATGGTGCTCAACAAATGGGGCTTAACCGCAAAGCTTTATGCCTGTCCCACCAATCTTCACGGTAATTACGGAAAAATTGTTAATTATGTCTCGTACTCTACCATTAAATAATGATACTCTGATATTATGTAAATCTTAATTTGAATACAACTTAGTATTATACGCAATAGAGCTAATTCGCCCATGTTTCCGTTGTATACACACGAAAAAACGTAAATAAGCATGTTCACGTATTTGAGACGTTTGCGTTAACATGTGTGAAAAGTCAACTTGTTTATGAAAAGAATGTGATTAGTTAGGGAAAAGATAAAACTGTAAGTTCATTCTACTATCTCTAACAATAATTCAACAAAAAAAAGAACTATAACATTAACTAATTTCCATTATCTCAACAAACTTAGATAATCTGATACAATTTCTGGAAAGTTCATATCCTCCTACGTGAGATTTTACTAAAAAAGATTGATAATACCCTATGTGCTCCATTTACTACTTTAAGAACAATTCAAGATAAACATTTCATACGGTAATTTAGTGTGCACTACCTAATGCGTTCACTCAGGCAAAAAGCTTGTGAAATTATCATGATACAATTATAATGCAATACATTTTAATAGTCTATATTGATGCGTACTTTAATTGTTTTTATTGTGTTTCCCCATGGACGAGCAACTTAATGCAAAAAAAAAAAAAAAAAAAAAAATATAATGAACAACAACAACTACTATATGTTAAAAATTTCACTATAATATATGCTCCTTTGTATGAAAAACACAGTTTTAGTAAATATTTCTCACATGACATTGACATAGATGTTGCACTTGCAAGTGAATTTAAAAATCATTTTTTGGTCATATTGCCTCTTTTCCATGTCATAAAGTCACATATGTAGCCTGATAATTAAATAGAACATCAATGGTCTTTTTTTCTCTGAGATATCCTCGGTAAATTCTATCAGAAAATTTTAGGATGCACTTGTTTTTTTTTATCTACTCTTGAGACCATAGTATCACATTTAGGAACGTCTCTTTCTTTTGAATTTTAGAAATATTAAGTATGTTCTATATGAGACAGTTACCTTGTTGCAAACACAAGCGCTTTTCTTATTGTGTAGCGGATATATGGCACCGGAGTACGCAATGCATGGTTACCTCACCGACAAAGCTGACATCTATAGTTTTGGCGTCGTTGCTTTAGAAGTTGTTAGTGGCCGGAGCAACACTAGCTCCCAGAAAACTGAGGAATGCTTTAATCTACTCGATTGGGTAATCAACTCTATCATTTCAATTATTATCATATCCGTATTTAAATCTCTGCTTTTTTTTTCTTTTTTTTTTTGGTTAGTCCTATTCTATTCCTACTCTATCTCTCACTTTCACTCTCAGACTTTTGCCCCGCCTCCATGCAGGGCGTGAGAATCGAAATCCACTCCTGAAACTAATTCGTCCCCACCCCAATCCCCCCTGAGAAGGTGGGGATTCGAACCCCCCACCTCCCCCTTCCAAGTTGGAGTGTTACAATTTGTCATTTCAAATTAATCCAGTTCTTCTTATTATGTTGGTCTACACTGAATTTTCATGTAAAATCTTTTTTTTGGATTGAAGAAAATTCTATTCCTTAAAATTTGGCGTGGTTCAGTTTTAGTCTTTGTGTTTTTATGCTTGACATTCATACTCCCTGAAGTTTCATTAGCACCAAACAAGTCCTTCGACCACTATGGAATTTGGCAACTACTGTCAAATTATAAAGTTTTCAGGACCATGTCTTGACTAGAATATTCATATACTTTTAATTGAGGCATAACTTTTTCACATTCATCTAATTGAGTCCTTCAGTTAGATTTTGTTTTGCTTTGATTAAGCAATCATTAGAAAAAATAATCATTGTAAAATAACCTTAAGGAAAATGTTTTATGAAATTTTCCAGTGGTCATTTTACGGAAAATGAACTAGTCAGAAAAAACATTTTCCATCAACGAAAAAAAAAAGCCTTCTAAAATAGGCGAAATTGTTTTCCTATTGAGAAAGAGGAAAATATTTTCCATTTCTTCTTTCACCTCGCTATTTTTCACCAAATACCTTTTCCTTTTATTTTGCTTTGTGTAAGCAATCATTTTTAGTCCTCGTGAAATCTGATTGTCGCCTGGGTTGTATTTCTTGCTAAACTAGAATCGAGAGTAGAAGGCAATGGATGGTGTAAAACATTGAAGAACGAGTCTCTCATTTCATGTAATGATCCCGACAAATAATTCGTGCTGATAAAACTCGACAAGAGCTGGGGATTTTCTTTCATTTATACCCTATAACAAAGATGAAAAACTAGCAGGTGCTTGTCAATTGCATTTGTCACGTAATAATCAAGGGACATAATATACTTCTTCCTGTTTTAGTATTTAGAGCATATTTTGCAACTGATCAGTACCTGAAGCTTGAGAGGGAAATATCTTCACTTTTTATTTCTGTTTCTAGGCACGCTTTCTGAAGGAGAGAGGAAATTTGATTGAACTAGTTGATTGGAGGCTTGGTTCTCACTTTGACAAAGAGGAGGCGTTTGCATTAATAAAGGTAGCTCTGGTGTGTACTAATGCAACTCCAGCTCTCAGGCCTCCAATGTCGTCTGTGGTTAGCATGCTTGAAGGCAAGGTTGCTGTTCCAGTGCTAGACTCTGAGGGCGCTATCATGACAGAGGAGGAAATTGAGGCCATGAGAAAGCATTTTAGAGGTGGCGAACATCAGGCAGTTATTGAGAATATCACCAAGAGCATGTCCACTGATGGGCCATGGACTGGAACCGCTTCGTCTGCATCTGGTAATGATCTCTATCCAATACTTCTGGATACTGATTACTGGCAGAAGAGAGAGTAAGAAATGGTTTGTTGCGTTCTAAGTAAATTAGTTCTTGAAAGAACTAGGGCTTTATTTGGTAATCCTCGCACCGAACTCCTAAATTTTGCTTCAAAGTTTCTCTTTCGCTCACGTTTGGAACAGAAGGTATAGATAATATAAAGAAAACAGCGACTGTTATGCAATGCAGTAATTGTGTATTGTGAATTAATTATTGGGGAAAGGCATAAGACAATTGCTTGTGGTTGGTGGTTTTATTCGTACTGTTTCTTTCGATGTTGTTATTCGAACGGACGATGTTGCTACTTTTCCTCTTCAATCAATAGCCGTGTGGACGGTTGTCGCTGCAAGGGTGGGAATCTATTATGGAAGCTTATCTCTGTTTGAATGGTGAGATGTGCAAAGTGGTGCATTCTTGCTCTGTGTGTGTTTTGTTCCCGAGCGCGACCTGTTATATTGGTACCTGAGAACTATTCTAACAAAATGCGAGTTTTTTTTTCTCTTCGGTGTGGATGACGCATCGCCCAGTTCATCTGCCCTATCTTTAAGAAATGATCAAAGGGGCAGGTTCTCTGATGAATACCAACGACCAATTTTGCAATGGAAAAGCATTGAATGGTTTAAGCCTTTTTTTTTTTTTTTTTTTAATTAGGACATAGGATGGAAAGGAACTAATATCAAGAAATTGGCAAACCATAGAAATGGTTTTTCTTGTCCTCATCTCTTCACATCGTCTTTACATGTGCATTTAATATCAAAATAAAGCTAGAAAATATCGGGATTAGAAACATGTAAATTGAATTGGGATATTATAAAGGAATAGAGAATTCACATAAGCATGGTTATTGTTAGGCCAAAGAAAATATGGGTTTCAAAATTTAAGATAGGTTATTAGATTCTTTGTCTCTGTTGACATCCAAAATTATCCTTACTAATACGTGCTAGTCACAAGGGTATTGACATTAAAAATCACTCTCCTCTCTCGCGTGTGGGTACCTAGCCCGTGTCAGTCATAAAAACGAAGGATGTCCAAGGTTTTCAAGAGCCCTTGGGCTGAATTTCAATGGGCCTACAAGTGAAGATGCATGATTCAATGATAAAGCAGTTGGTTGCCACACGTCTGGGTCAAGAGATATTATTGAAGACGTAAAATTCAGATAATATTGGCGTCAAGATTTAAGCGGGAACAGTTGGTGCTTAAGAAGGCAAGCAAAATCAAAGGAGCAGTTATTACTTGCTAGACAAGTCATGCGAGCATCGTCAACAAGTTAGGAAACGATAAGATATGGATAAAACAGTTTAGCAAAGAACGTGGGATAAGTTAGGAGCGACTTTCAAGGAAGGATCAACCGATCGACAATTACTAGATTGTCCTATAAAAACTGTAGACAATCCAACGAAGAGCCCCCCGAACAATACATCAAAATCATTTATCTTATCCTTTAGTTATCTTAGCCTAGCCTAGTTTAGTTGTAGCCTCGGATTCCTGTCGTCGATTCAATTCTGACAAGTGTCTATATTCTAGGTAGTGTTGTTAATTAGATTCCAATGCTATCCTACCGTCTAGTGTCGTCGATTAGATTCCGATGTTGCGTCTCCATATCCATCTAGGAGTAATACCCACCTTGTGTTATTTCCACTATCCAGCGTCGTCGATTAGATTTTGACGTCATGTCCTCATATCCATCCACGAGTAGTACCTATCCGGTGTTGTTTCCACCGTCCAGTGTCGTCGATTAGATTCCGATATTGTGTCTTCATATCCATCTAGGAGCAATACCTACCCGGTGTTGTTTATACTATCCAATGTCATTGATTAGATTTCGATGTTGTGTCCTCGTATCTATCTATGAGCAGTACCTACCTGATGTTGTTTCTATGTCTAGTGTCATCGATCAAATTCCAACTTTGAGTCCTCATATCCATCTAGGAGCAGTAGTACTTACCCTATGTTGTTTCCAATGTATAGCATCATCGATTAGGTTCCGATGTTGTGTCCACGAACCCATCTAAGAGTAGTGCATTTCCGATGTTGTTTTCGTCATTAAGCGCTGTCAAACAAGTCTCAATGTTGTATAAACCACTTGATCTTAATGGGCTTTCATTAGCATATTGAAGTGTGTTTGAATTAAGTTGTTGATTAGATTTTGACACTTGTTATCATTGATTCCGAGCTTGTATTGAACGATTCAATTAGATTTTAGACTATATAATATATTTTTATATTAATATTTGACCTTATCTCGTTTAATACTAGCACATAATCTAAGTCCCTTTAAATAAAAACCAAAACATAACACTTGGTGAAAATTCATTGCGGGAAGACCGACATCATTTCTCAACACGATGAAACATTCCATCCATGAAGTTTCCTATCAAACAAAAAAATAATTTAAAGAAAAAAAAAGGCGTTTGACCGTGGTAGTATAGTCTCGCTAAAAGTCAGCTACCCTTTTTTAACCTCCAGGCCTGGCCTTCTCGTTTTCTTTGGCTCCCTTCCTCCTGTCTTGAACGTTGGCCAAAGAGAGGGGGGAGATAGAGAGGAGGGCGAGCTTCTTGTCGGAGTTGGCGGTTGGGGGCAGGCCAGCAACGACAGCTGGCAATGGACGAGGCCACGCGTGCCCGCTTGAGGGGTTAAGGGGGGGTGGTTTGGGCATTTTTGAGGGGGCTCGAGAGAGAGCGAGAGAGGGAGAGCAACCGAGAGAGAGAAGAGTGAGGGTCGTGGGTGAAGGGCCTAGCCGTGTCGATTTCCCGAGGATCCCGGTTTGGAGGTGTGCGAGGCGATCGGATGTAGCCCGATCTATCGAGCTCCCCCACCGTTCGTTGCCCCCGAGCCGGGTAGGCAGTTCGTGCGAGTCCTGGCGCCGTCGGTTCTGTGCTCTGCAGTTTTTTGGTGTTTGCTTTTTGGTTGTTGAGAGTCTGGCGCGAATCCGAGTTCTCTCCCGTCTGAGGTGCAGTGGAACATGAATGAGCGTGCAATGGAAGAAGGCCGTTCTGTGGCTCCCCTCTTAGTTGACTCACCCAATGTGTTCGACGTGATGCCTGAACTAGATTTGCATTGGTTTTCTTGGCTTTTGGTCTGCATTTGTTGGTGATCGGAGGAGGTGACTCACATCAGGTGTTGATGTGGTCGCCCGAGGAATGGACGGCGTGGACAAGAGGGTCGAGGGTGTTGCCGGAGGCGCAGTCAGTGGCCGGCCATCATGGCTATCTGCGGAGGCCACGGTTTGGTGGTTTAGGCGTTCGCATTCGGTGGCCATGGCTAGGGTCACCATGACCGGTGATGATGATTGAACATGGTGGCCAACGGTGGAGGGAACGAGCATATATTGATTGACTGCAAAACATAATATCACGGCTGGAGTTTTAATGTTCTTGAATCAGTAAGCAAATCCTCGGCCCAAACCAAGGAATCCCTTAGATATGATGCAAAATGGATCTTGTTCTATCGTTGATCAGAGATTTCTCTATGAAAAATACGAATCAGAGTTTGAAGAAGGGGAAGGAGAAGAAGTCCTCGACCCGCAACAGATAGAGGAGGACTTATTCAATCACATAGTTTGGGCTCCTAGAATATGGCGCCCTTGGGGCTTTCTATTTGATTGTATCGAAATGCCCAATTCATTCGGATTTCCCTAGTTGGCCAGGTCATTTCGGGGCAAGCGGATCATTTATGATGAAAAGGAGGAGCTTCAAGAGAATGATTTAGAGTTCTTGCAGAGTGGAACCATGCAGTACCAGACACGAGATAGATCTTCCAAAGAATAAGGCTTTTTTCGAATAAGCCAATTCATTTGGGACCCTGCAGATCCACTCTTTTTCCTATTCAAAGATTAGCCCTTTGTCTCTGTGTTTTTACATTGAGAATTCTTTGCAGATGAAGAGATGTCAAAGGGGCTTCTTACTTCCCAAACAGATTCCCCTACATCTATATATAAACGCTGGTTTATCAAGAATACGCAAGAGAAGCACTTCGAATTGTTGATTCATCGGCAGAGATGGCTTAGAACCAATAGTTCATTATCTAATGGATATTTCCATTCTAATACTCCATCCGAGAGTTATCAGTATTTATCAAATCTGTTCCTATCAAACGGAAGGCTATTGGATCAAATGACAAATACATTGTTGAGAAAAAGATGGCTTTTCCCGGATGAAATGAAAATCGGATTCATGTAACAGTAGAAAGGTTTCCCATTACTTAGCCGGAAAAATATGTGGCCATGAAATAGGGATTAAGTGGAATAGAATTGACTGAGTGGTAGAATCGTGGAAACACCTCTTTCTTCCCTATTTTGGACTTTAGCTCCACGGAACAATATGCTACTGCTAAAACACGGAAGAATTGAAATCTTAGATTAAAACACTATGTATGGATGGTATGAATTGCCTAAACAAGAATTTTCGAACGGCGAATAACCAGAGCTATTACTCACTACATCAAAAAATTTCCATTAATGAAAGATGTAAATCCATTGGAAAATCAAAACTACGCATGTCGGATGAAATGGTTGTTGCTATCTGCTCCAATAACGAATCATTGGTTTAAGTTTAACTGAATAACTAAATAAAATAGATAGACTTTTCTCTTCGTCTCAGGTTGATGGATCGTCTCGATTGGAAGATCCCCTATATGGATAATACACATTCCAATTGACGGAGCCTAATTCTAATTGTTTTATTCCGAAGCAAAGATATCCACGGAACGGTTCGTACTATTCAGAT